>JAQPPZ010017209.1:2500000-5000000 GCA_028583015.1 Wollemia nobilis | reverse complement strand
GATCAAAATGATGTGTTCAAAATTCCTTGGGAAAAGGATTATTGTAAAGTCATTGTTTTGAGAGAATATTTGTGTCAGGAGCAACTTTATGTTGCATATGTAGTTGGTCATTATATGGCCATATTTGTTGTGATTTTTTGTGTGAAAATATGTGAAAGAGTTGTATGGTATAATCATCTATGTGAGATGATTAATTGTAAATACTCATGTGGAGTATTATTTAGTGTTGAATATGTAAAAGAATATCAAAATGTGAGAGCATGGTTTAAAGACCATAATGATAAAGATGTAAGAGAGTGGTTGTTGAAAACCACAAGAGGAGATACTTTTGTTGAAGGGGGAGCTAATCAACAAAAGAAGGCACTCAAGCATTTGCAGGAAATCCCACAAAAAGAGTGGAAGGAGTGCCACCATAAGTATTTTGTAAATTCGGATTTCTTGATTCAAGATTGGAGGAAACGTAAGAGAAAAAATTTCTTCCAACTCTGTGATGCTTAAAGAACTCTTGCATGAGTATCTTTAGCATCAAGGGGGAGAATATTGGAATATTTTCAACATTGCCTCCTTAGTCCTAAGTATTAAGTCCTAGTATTTAGTTTTAGTTTAATGTTTTGATTTACATATTTCTAGTTAATTTGATTAGCATACATTGAGGTTTTGGCTTGGTTAATTAATGTTTGACCATAGTCCAAGATTAGCATGTTGTTAGGATAAGAGTTATCTTTAAGTTAGTTTGTTGTGATAAGTTTAAGAGGATTTCTCTCAACCACCATGTCTATTTTTAGTTCTTTCAAGAACTATAAAACTATGTAATGCATTGTTGATCAATAGAACAATTTCACCATTTTTTCTCAAATGAGAAAGAGACTGTTTGCTGCAAACAAGAAGAAGAGATTGTTTCATTGAAGAAACAACTAGAAGAGGCCAATACAAATCTTAAAATCAAAGATGAGCACAGCAATCAAGAAAAGAGGTATTCTCACAAGCACAAGAAGAGCTTCTACCTAGACAAGGCAAGTAAGTGTTCTAGTAGTGATAGTGAAAGTTCTTCAAGTGATAATGAAAATGAGATGTTGTTCATATCAGAAAAAGAGGAAGAACCAAAACATAGATTCATTATCATGAAATTTCTTGGATGTGGAAATTTATTTTGGTCACCTTGAGGATGATTGCACAAATAATTATTTGGTTTCTAGTATGTATGAGGATGCTTCAAAAAACTATAAGGAAGATGCTTGTATGGTTTTTGAAAAGGGTAGCACCTCTAGTGATAAGAAATCTGAAAAAGGCTTTGATGATTCTAAAAGCAAACATATAGAGGAAGGTGAAGTAGATCTTAAAGGTGAACTTCTTAGTGCTCTTAGTGCTTTGAAAAAGGAAAGAAAGAAGAATGCTAGACTCAAGGATAAGTTAGATGAATGTTGTATGGAGAGAGATGATCTTATAGAAAGTCTTGACTTCTCTATGGCTAAGACACAAGAACTCAAGGATGAGTTAGAGTCTAAGGTTCTTGAGTATAGTGAGTTAGAACAGAAAATGGCTTCTTTGAAAAAGGAAACTAAAGAGTACAAGGATAAGCTTTACAGGTTTAAAGATAGCTCCAAAAAGGTTAAGTCACTCATCAAAGGTCAAAGAAAGACAACAGATAAAACAGGCCTTGGTTTTGTTAAGTCACACAAGGAACAAGTTGGAGAGTCTAGTAAGAGACTCCAAAAGGAAGAGAGTTTCGATGAGGAAAGTATTTCAGATCATGAGTCCTTGAATGATAGATGCACAAAAACAGAAAACAGAATTCGGAATGAGAAGAAGAAGAAGTTTTCGGGACCCAAGAGGTCAAATAAAGAAAAGTTTCAAGGCGAGATGTTTTGCTTGTCACGAGGTTTGGTCACATGGCTTCACATTGCATGGCTCAAGTGAAGAAGGTAAATGACAGTTTCATAAGTGCTAGTTACTTTCAAGGGTATTGCTACTCTTGTCAACAGTTTGGGCACAAGGCAGTTTATTGCAAGGCAAATAAAAGGAACAGATTTGGTCAGAACAGGTTTGGTCAGAACTGGTGGATTCAAAGATCAGGTTTACCTCAGAGAAACAACATCCTCAAGTGTTTCAAGTGCAACAATGAAGGTCACAAAATCAGATAGTGTAGAGCTAAAATTCTAGAATACAGGAACAAGAACAGTGGCATGATCAGGTCCAAGGATCAAGGCATGGATAAGAACAGGGATGAGAACAAGAACAAGAATAGTGACAAGAACAAGAATATGGACAAAGAGTTCAAGAGAAGGCCCGGCAAGGAAGTTATAGACGCTGATGATGATCAGTGCCTAATGGGAGTTTTACTCCCACCCCAGAATTAATCACCTCAACAGGAGGTGGGGGAGGGACTAAGCTAAGAGGCTCATTCTTAGTCCCGAGCCCCAAAGGTGACCCTTTGCCATTGATGACAAATGGGGAGATATTTGAGTAATAGGGAGAGCCTCAAGACAAGGGGAGTTGTTTATGTCAAGTTTTTGTTGTTGAGAAGCATGGTTTGCCATCAATGACAAAGGGGGAGATTGTTGGCAATTTTGGGTTTGAGATCCTAGCTCCTTGTCTATGAGTTGTCATTGATGTCAAAAGGAAATGGCATTAATGTTAAGAGCATGTGTTGGCTTCAAAGGTGAAAGATTCGAAGAGAATCTTCTTAAGAGAATCCGGAGAGATTCCATTGGATAAGGTTTTTGGAAAGGGTTTTTATTAAAACAAAGTTAAATGGTTTTTATTAAAACCAATGGAGGTTCTCTTTATTATTTAATTATTATTTAAAACCCTTCAAGGTTTTAATTAATTAATTATTTAATTAATTAATGGAGAAATTATTTTTAATTTATTAAAAATACTTAAAGGTTTTTAAACCTTTTTTATTCTTAATTTATTAAAATTAATTAAGGGTTTTTAAACCCTTTAGAAAGCAATTTCGATTAAATTCGAAATTACGTTTCTCTGCCGCCGACATGTTCTAAAGTCCACGATTGGACTATAAATATGGGAAGGATCCTAAGGTTTAACTCCTCTTGATTTTTTTTGAATGCATTAATTTTTGGCTGCGATCGATGCTCTGTTGACGCCGTGGAAGAAGAGAGCTCGCGTTTGAAAAACTTACGAAGTGCTTGTTCATTGAAGTGGTAGGAAGTCTGTCTTAGACTTCGTTAGCCCCTTGTGGGCTAGTGGCAGCATAGGCTGCGTTTGGGCTTTGCATAGGCAGAGGTCTACGTTTCGATTCCCGCAGAGGTAGCTGTGCATGGATTAAGTCACGTTTTTGTTAAAACATATTTTTGTGCCGCGTTTTTTTGAATTCGTCAAAGGCAGCCATTTCGCGATTTTTAGATTCATCAAGGGCAACCATTCCATGATTTTCGGATTCTTCAAGGGCAACCATTCTAAGGTGTGATTAATTTCTTGATATAATTTTTGGCTTTGTTTAGCATTGTTTAAAAGACAGGAGAAATAAGGGGATATTTCTTTGGTTGTATTTTTGAGATTAGTCTTTTGCTATGCTAAAGTTTAAAATGGAGATATAAGGTGTAATTTTTGGTTGTTGTGTTTTTGGCTTCTTTGGTGGTTGTTTTCAAAAGAAGAGAAGCTAAAAGGTGTATTAAGGAAAGTTTTTATATGCTCATTTATCTTGATTGTAACCCTAACTTGGTTGGAAGTTTGAGGGTTGTGTGCGGTGATAGCTTTAAGGGTCAAGTTTCTTCTACTCCAATAAGGTATGGGCACATTCTTCTTATGAGTATGATTGGTGTATGTTTTCTGAAATAAGGTTGGAGTGAAAAGGTTTTCAACTAGGTTTTCTTTGATTGGGTGTAAATCCTATTTTCTGTTTGTTGAAGACTACTTATGCATTGTTATCCTTAAGGAGAGTTTTTGATGAATGCATAATTTTTGGTTTGAGATAGTGGAAGCTTTGTGCACTAGGGTTTGTATTTGTGAGTCAAGCTACTTGCATTGAGTTGGTGGAACCCTTGGTTGGTTGTTTTGAGTTTGATGGTTGAGTTGCTTCCATAGAGGTTGTTTGATCAAGTTATTGCTTTACTTGATTCATGATATTAGGCTTACTCCATTGAGTTGATTTGAGTAAGTTATTCTTTGCATTTGGTGATATTATGTTGGTGGTTGTTTTGTTCAAATATCTTTGGAGGGAAAAATATTTCTACTTGTTTCCTTTTCTTGTGATGATTGGTTGAATGCTTCAAGGTTAATGTTGAGTTGAATGATGTTGGTTAAACCTTGTCTATAAGCATTGTTGTTAAAGCCCTAATTGGTTGAGAAAAGATATTGGTTGTGGAAAGAACATGAGTATCATTGTTATATGAGATATTGCTTGTTTGGCAATTGTTGGGTTGTGTTTCATGTTCTTGAGAAAAGCATACTACATCTATCTTATTCTTTTGAGATTGATATTGGGAGTTAAGTATAGATCATATTGAGTCTCTAACAATTCTCTTTATGTTTCTATGAGATTTGAGATTGAGATTGGGAGTTAAGTATAGAACATATTGAGTCTCTAACAATTCTCTTTATGCTTCTATGAGGTTGATGAATCACATTGGGTCTCTAACAATTCTCTCTGTGGGTTCATGCTAAGCAAGTTTTTCTTGGTGAACTTGTGAGCTGTTTTGGACAGGTTTCGTTGGGGACTTGTGAGCAGGTTTTGGACAGGTTTTGTTGGGGACTTGTGAGCAGGTTTTGGACAGGTTCCGTTGGGGACTTTTGAGCAGGTTTTGGACAAGTTCCGGTGGGGACTTGTGAGCAGATTTGGACAGGTCCTAGCAGAGGACTTGTGAGTCGAGATTGATAGTTCTATCGGAGAACTTGAGGACAGAGGTACATTGGTTTATCGAGAGAACCCGAGGACAGATTTGGCAAGTCTTTGAGAAGGCTTGTGGATAGAGGATTGATTTGTTCAAGAGTTGGACAAATCTGACAGACAGAGGAAGACTTGTACTAGATCGATTGACTGTGTTTGGTATAGGTTGTTGAGCTATTGTGGATGTTATCATAGAAGGCAAAGGTCTCTTAGGCTAAGCATTGAGGACAGGAGGTCTTCTATGGAAAGGAGTTCCACGTGTCGGCAAGAGGTAGAGGCAGTTGATATTCTGAGGGATCATTTCCAGAGCGAGAGGGGAAGGTATCTCCTTTGAGAAGAGGCTCATAAATTTAGATTGGGGGAAGGTGTCTCCTTTGGGTCGAGGCTCATAAACATTGTAATTGGGAAGGTTTCCCAAAGAACTTTGAGATAACTTTTAGAGAAATTTTTTGTGGACATAGCCCAGGCATTCTGGGTGAACCACGTTAAAATTGGTGTCACTTTGTGGATGATTTTGTGCATTGCTTTGATATTGCTTTGGGTATATTGCTTTACTGTTTTGAAGTATAAAGGAAAAAGTAAAAAGAGGTATTATACTGTTCACCCCCCCCTCTCAGTATAATCTTGTGTTCTTCAGATTGAAACCAACAGAAGAGCAAGAAATATATTACTATCTGAGATCCTTTGATTCAGATATTAGTATGATAATACGACAGTCAAGAATATTCATATTCTCTACCATTTATCAACAAGCTTATATAGCAAAGAGAGATCTCATAGCCACTGGAAGGTATCCACCCAAAGCAATAATACCCATTTTTCCTGATATTCCCCAGGCTACTCATGCTGCTTCTCTTAGCTTTGCTGAATCAAAGTTCACATATCTTCTAAGATGGAATGGATCACCCTCTGTACCTACAATACCAATGCCTCAAATTCCTTTGGCATTGCCTCCTATTTTCACTATACCTGCATTACATGCGCCACCTCCTCAGCAAGTCCTGGATAATCAGCTTACTCTTATCCTGGACACCATGAAAAATATAGCAAATGATATAACATCAATTAAAAAGAGAGAGGCTAAAAGGAATTTTCTACCAAGGAGGTTCCCTTAGGTAACGAGAGATGCAGCACAATCAAGCAATAGGGGACAAGAGAGACCGAGCACGGTATATACAAATGAGATAGTGGAGGCCAAAGAGCCTCCCACTGATTCTGACTTTTAGTGTACTACATGTAACGATCCACATGGGGAAATTTCGTGTATGATACACCAGCATTATGTACAAAGTATAGCAGTTGAAAAGAGTAAAGGAAAAATGAAAGACCATGTAAATATAATTAGAGAGAAGGACCACAACTTCATGATGCCTACAGTAGAACGAGTTTCGGCTTTGACAAGATCAGGTAAGAAACCACTGCAAGTAGACCCTAAAGAGCTTTAGCCATTGAATTTTTCCCCTGCTCCCAAGGAAGTTCCCAAAGAAACTCCTAAGAGAAGTCTCCCTCAGGAAAGAAAATATTAGTTTCCAGCCAAAATTCAAGGGCAAGAAACACAAAGAATTTATTCCTCGGGGGGAAAATGAAACCCAAGAACAGGCTAGGGAAAGGTTGAGATTCCCCTCGCTGACAAAAAGGTAAAGAACTGAAGCTACCCAGGGATACAAAAATAAATATGAAACTTTTGCCAAAGAAAGAGAAAGAACAGTTGATTCACCTACATTCAGTATAGTAGAGGAAATGAAAAAGACTCCTTCTAAGGTAAGTATGTATGATTCTCTTCAAATCCCAAGTCAAATCGATCTCCTACAGGAATCCCTAAGAACAATGAAAAATGGAGGTAGGACTACATCATCTTCAAAAATGGTTCTAATGAACTTGACGTCTGCCACTGGTAAGAACAGGCCACCACCATTTTATTTGTCCCTTCAAATGGAAGGATGGGTTGTCCACAACTGCATGATAGATTTAGGTGTTGCTACCACTGTGATACCCAAAGCAGTATGTGATATCATGGGAATGGAGTACACTAGGAGCAGCGCAGGCGTCCTACAGTTAGATGGTACTCTAGTAAAAACTATAGGAGTGATAAAGGATATTCCCATATGGCTGTATAAAATGCCTCAGATGACAGTCATACAAGAGGTAGTAGTCATATACTTGGAGCCCTATTTTGGTATGTGTCTATCTAGAGAGTTCACAGCAAAGATAGGAGGATACTTATCCTTAGATTATTCTCATTTGGAGATACCTTTCAAAGGTATAAGGATCAATATTTTTAATGAGAAACCATCTACGTTTCATGTAGAAAATATTGGTGAAACTGACCGTGTAAATATGATGATCGAAGAAACAATAGAAGAAGATCTAATGGAAGAAACATTAGAAGAGCTCCAAGCTGAGGATGAGTTTTCTCTACAGAATTTTAATGCCATGATAGAAAAAAAAATAGGAAACTATTCTATTGAGAAACCAAAAAGAAAATTGATACCCTCCCTAGAAAAGGATGGTTCTGTGAATCAATTGTGCAAGCTTTTCTTTGATGGGGCTAGGTGCAAGAATGGAGCTGGTGCCGAAATAGTTTTGATTTCCCCCATCAGAGAGGAAAATGTTTTATCTTACAGGTTGACTTGGAGTTGCTCCAATAATGCAGCAGTATATGAGGCCCTGTTCTTAGGGTTAAGAAAGGCTAAGAAATTGGGAATCAAACAGTTACTCATCTATGGAGATTCAGAACTTATTGTGAATCAAGTCACCAAAAAATGTATAAGTAAACAACATTATTTGAAGGCTTACAGGAACAAAGTGTGGGATATCTTAGAGGCCTTTGAGGCCCTAAATATAAATTTTATCCCTACAGAACAAAATACCCACGCAGATTTTTTAGCTTCAGTGGGAGCTAATTTTTGTCTTGTAAGTAATGTTATTCAGAAGTCTAAAATTGTTAGACTTATATACAGGCCTTCAGTGCCTGATAAAAATATTTTTTGGCAAGTTTTTGAAAATGATGAACAGATACTAGATTTCTTAATCCATGAATGTAGGATGAAGAGGAAGAGGACATTATTTAGTTAAAAAACAATCATATTCCTAAGGGTCTCATCACCCTGGAAAGCCTGTTTGATAACAATGATAGAGCAGTTGGCCAGAAAATCAAGGTCGATAAACGAAGATACAAAGATGTAGAGTTGGAGCCAGGAAAAATGATTAAGGTTGGAATTAGTTGTACAGAAGAGGAAGTGAACCAAATCATAGAATTATGTAAAAAATTCCTTGATATCATAGCTTGGGTGTATAGTGATCTAAAAGTGTACAATAAAGATGTTATTCAAAATACCATAGAATTAGAAGAAGGAGCTAAGCCTTTTAGGCAAAAGCAAAGACCAGTGAATCCGAAGATATAATCTTTGATGAAACAAGAACTGCTAAAACTTCTTCAAGCTAAAATAGTATACCCCTGTTAAACACTCCACCCGGGTGGCAAACTTGGTACCGATCAGGAAGAAAAATGGAGATATCATATTGTGTGTATATTTCAAAAATCCGAACAGAGCATCACTCAAAGATCATTACCCGCTACCTCGGATTGACCAAATTCTACACACGGTTGCGAGGAGCAGAAAGGTTTTCCTTGTCTGGATGGTTTTTCGAGGTTATAATCAAGTATAGATAAAATATGAAGACCAATTCAAGACCGCTTTTACTACGAAGTGGGGAACATTTGCCTACCAAAGGATGCCATTTGGTTTATCCAATGTTGGAGCAACTTTTCAAAGAGCAATGGATGTAGCGTTTGGCGAACTTGCTAATAAAATCATAGTCATCTATTTAGATGATATGACTGTCTTCTCTCATGATAAGCAGGATCACGCCTCACATCTAGAAAAAAAAATTGAGAAGTGCAGGGAATTTGGGATATCATTGAACCCAAAAAAGTCTATATTTGCAGTAGAAGAAGGTATCCTACTCGGTCATGTCATCTCCAAATACAGGCTAGCTATTGATCCTAGCAGGGTAAAAGCACTCTTGGAACTTTCTTTACCAGTCAATAAGAAAGGTTTGCAATCTTTCTTTGGCAAAATAAATTTTGTGCACAAATTTATTGCATATTTTGCGCAAATTGTCAAACCAATGATAGAACTGCTAAAGAAGGATGCTCCTTTCAAATGGACATATGTTAGGAAAAATACCTTCAATGAAATTCTGGAAGAGATAGCCCAAGCACCTGTATTAATCAATCTTGATTATTCACGAAGTTTCATCTTATATGTTATTGGTGAATCAGAGATTTATGCTGCAGTCCTTACACAAAAGGGGACAGATAATGAAGAAAGACCCATAGCTTTTCTGAGCTCCACCATGCATGATCATGATGAGAGATACAAATTTATTGAAAAACAAGTTTATGTTGTCATGAATTCCTTGCATAAGTTTAAACATTTTCTGTCACAAAACAAGATCTGTGTTTATGTGATACATCCTGACGTTAGGAACTTCATCATACAAGGAGAGCTTGGTGAAAAATGTGTTGGTTGGGTAACCAAAATACAGGAATATGATGTAGAAATACATCCCACAAAATTGGTAAGATGTAGAGCCTTGTGTCACCAGTTAGCAAGCAGATTACAAATGAACAAGTGCAACTCCAAGATGTGATGATTAATACACAAGCAGATTCTATGCCCAAAGACACTAATTGGATTGAAGACCTCGTGGAATACTTTCAGACTGGTATGTATCCTGAAAATCTAAATGCTTCATAGAGAAGGAGGTTTAGAGCACAAGCATTGAAGTACACCCTTCAAAATGAAGGATTATACAAAAAATATATAGATGGTGTACTTTTGAGATGCATAAGAAAAGATGAGAAACAAAAGGCTCTGAGATAATTTCATAGAGGTCTCTCTGGAGGACATAATTTAGGTAGATCAACTTCTTTGAAGATACTCCGAACAGGTTGTTACTGGCCTTCTATATTTTCAGACACACAATATCACCAGGAGTTGTGAACAATATCAAAGGTATGTTGGAAGAAATAGAAATGCCTCCATGCCCTTGAAACCTATCCAGGTTGAAGAGCCCTTTCAGTAGTGGGGGTTAGATTTCATTGGGATAATAGAACCTAATTCATCAACTGGTCATAAGTATATACTTACAGCCACTGATTATTTCACCAAGTGGGTCGAAGCCATTCCCACTAAAAGGGCTGATCAGGAAGTTGTGATTGAGTTTGTAGAAAGTCTGATTACCAGATTCGGTATACTAGATTCACTAGTCTCAGATAATGGATCTGCCTTCGTCGGAGCAAATATGATTGAGTTCGCCAGTAGGTATGGTATATACCTAAAAACTTCTTCCAATTATTACCCACAGGGTAACGGCTTAGCTGAGTCTACAAATAAGAATCTTCTTAGAATCCTGAAAAGGACGCTGGAAGATAATAAAAGAAACTGGCATTCCCTGATAAACCGAGCGCTATGGATTGACAAAATTTCAATCAATAAATCCATCAATACGTCACCCTACGCTTTAGTTTATGGCAAAGAAGCTATTTTACCCATACATATGGAGATACCAACATTGAAGCTACTGAATCAGATGAACGAAGAAGGTCAACTGATGGATGCCCGACTAATGTAGCTCTTACAGTTAGAAGAACAAAGAGAGTAATCATACAATCACAATTAGAAGCATATGGCAGATATTGAAGGATGGTTCAACAAAAATACAACTGCCAAAAAATTTAGAGTGGGAGACTTGGTTTTGAAATGGAATGTAAAGAAAGCTAAGCCATGTAACCATGATAAATTCGATGCTCTCTGGGAGGGACCATTTGAAATTGTTTCAAAGAAACAGTTCAATGCTTTCGAGTTGAAAGATCAAGATGGATTGGTTCTTCCCATCACGGTGAATGCATTTCACCTAAAGTTATATTTTTGTTGAGAAAGCAGAAAAGGAATTTATATGTATAGTATAATATAAGTATATTCAGACAATATTTGTAAATATTACCATTTTTTCGACCTTAACAACAAATTTCAGTCGCAACCAATCAGAAGTCAATATTTTTTTTGAATAGAGATACTAAGGTATAGAGGGAGTTTTGACGAGGTAATGTTCACTTTTAATCTAAGTGCATTTTCTTGTGTTCTTTGTCTTTCTCTGAAATATTCTTTTTACAACTGCATTGTTGACTCCGTTTCCCAATGGATGAAGGCCTGGTTCAAAATTGTTGCAAGCAAAAAATCCCCCTAAAGGCGCCAAGAATGTTAGTCAAAAAGTGACTAACTACAGAAAAACAATTGATGCACCTTTTTGCATATTTTCCAAGAAGATCGAAGTGGCCCATATGCTAAAGATCAAAGAAAAAGTAAAACACCACAAGGAGGAACAAGTGTCGCGATATCGCGACATGCATTTTCATGGTCCAAAGCAAAGAGAAAGAGCAAGGAGGAAAAAGTGTCGCGATATCACGACATGCATTTTCGCGGTCCAAAGCAAAGAGAAAGAGCAAGGAGGAAAAAGTGTCGCAATATCGCGACATGTTGCATTTTCGCGATCCAAAGCAAAGAGAAAGAGCAAGGAGGAAAAAGTGTCGCGATATCGCAACATGTTGCATTTTCGTGGCCAAGAGCAACAGAAGGGAGCAAGGAGGCAAAAGTGTCGCGATATCGTGACATGTTGCATTTTCGCGACCAAAAGAGAAGAGAAAGAACAAGAAAGAAAAAGTGTCACGATATCGTGACATGTTGCATTTTCGCGGCCAAAAGAGAAGAGAAAGAGCAAGAAGTAAAAAGTGTCGCGATATCGTGACATGTTGCATTTTCGCGGCCAAAAGAGAAGAGAAAGAACACGAAAGAAAAAGTGTCGCGATATCGCGACATGTTGCATTTTTGCGGCCAAAAGAGAAGAGAAAGAGCAAAGCAAGGAAAGAATGTCGTGAAATCGCGACATGTCGCATTTTCGTGACCGCCCAGAAGAAATGAAGGAAAAGACATAAAGATGTCACGATTTTGCGACATGTCTCATTTTCGCAGCTAGAAGCGATAGAAGAGCAAAGCAAGAGACGGACGTCATGATTTCGCGACATGTCTCATTTTCGTGACCGCCCAGAAGAAATGAAGGAAAAGACATAAAGATGTCGTGATTTCGTGACATGTCTCATTTTCGCGGTTGAAAGCGGCAGAAGAGAAAAGTAAGAGACAGACGTCACGATTTCGCGACATGTCTCATTTTCGTGGTTGGAAGTGACAGAAGAGCAAAGTAAGAGACGAATGTTGTGATTTGGTGACATGTCTCATTTTTGCGGCTGGAGGCGGCAAAAGAGCAAAGCAAGGAAAGAACGTCGCGATTCCGCGACGTGCCAACTGCAAAGGAATAAAATATATTTTTGGCAATCAAAGGCATGCACTGACACCAAGAAGTGATTTCTGACATGATTATCAAAAATCCAGGATATAGCAGGCATGCACTAACACCAAGAAGTAATTTCTGACACGATTATCAGAAATCCAGGATAGAGCAGGCTTGCCAGATGATATCTAATTCATAGAATCTAATCTGCAAAGAAGATATCTAATTCATAGAAGACTTGTTGTGTATTATTAGAAACTGCAGATGATGACTTGTAAAATAGTAAGATGTACTTAGAAAAAGATACTCTTTTAGGGTATATATAGGGGTGAGCGACTCCAGAAAAAGGGTCGGCTCTTGGACGTTTACAAGACTGAATGCATGTATTAATGTTCTTTATTTTTTCTTACAATATTGAATTGTAAATTGAGTTTGTTCTTATATCTGAACTTTCGCAATACATAAATCATATTGTTGGAATGAGAATCTAATATATACGCATGTTAAACGAAATATTAGAAATCATATCTGAAATTATATAATTTCTACATGGAAATGTGTTTAAATGCTTTGGATAGAAGTAAGTAAATCTGTCTTCGTTGTTGTCTAATCTGCACCATATATTAGATCTAGCTTCGGCCATATTTCCCTCTCTTTTAGTATTACTTCCTTCCTATTTTCCCATAAAAAACTTCAAGGAACCAGCCTTCTCTGGAGATCAGGCGAAAAGTCTCAAACCTTCTCATCTTTTCAATGTTGACAAAATCTAAGGCGCAACTAAACAACCCAAGGCAGATTTTGTTCCAACAGTTATATTTTTGTATTGGCTAGTGATATCTCAAATATGATATGGAAAGCACACTTCAGCAAAGTAGCAAGTCACTTTGGGGTGGAAAAAAAGTTGGTAGTTCTTCAAAAGTACTTATATTGGCCTAAGATGAGGAATGTTATTGACAAGTACATCAAGTCATTGTTGGAGTATATTACATTATTTGGTAGATGCTAATGTATCCCCATGGTACCTTCATGGTACAGCTTGTAAATATTAGATTAGGGTTGAGTCTTGGTTTAGAGTGTGAGTAATATTTTATGTAATGTTGTAATGTGCAGGAAATGCACAAGTGTTATGTAAGTGTGTATGTGCAAGAAATGCACAAGTGTCATGTGAGTAAGTGTGCAAGTGTAATGTGATTTTATGTGCACAAGTGTCTTATATGTAAGTGTGCACAAGTGTCCTTAGATTAGAGTGTGCCAAGTGAAGAGTCATGTCTAGGTGTACATACAAGATAGAGTCATGTGTATTCAAATTTCAAGTAGAGAAGCCAAGAGTCATAAGACTTGGCATATGGAAACGAATAGTCAAGTATTCAAAAGAGTCATTCTACTATCGTTATATAGCACTCCATAGAGAAGCATTAGATTAATTCAATCAATCATATAATTATCAAGTGTATAGTCAAGTGTTATATTTGTAAAAGATAAATATTGCATACATTTTGAGCAATTAATATTGTAAGTTGTGCTACATGTTTTATACATGTATGATTTAGGGTATTACATTCATATTGTTTTTATTAATGAATGTTAGTTGATATATTATAAGCCTTGATTTACATATTAATTTGCTCATATTATCCTACTTACATCATTATCTTGATCTTACTATTTTGTGGCTATCTAATATTTGATCCTATGGAATTTATCTTGTGAGTTTTATCTTAATATTAAGGTTTAAAAAGCCATCATTCATGTACCCCCTATGTTGTCAAACTAACCAACAACAAGCAAGGACGGCATACACCATTGTCAATGCCATCCAAGCCTTGGGAATATATTTCCATGGATTTCTTCTTAGGTTTATATATGCCTAAGCACGGTAGTTTTTCAAAAATGGCTATTAAGATTTTTTGTAAGAAATTCATTTCAACTAAGGAGACTGCTAAGTTTTATTTGATTCATGTATGGCTTAACTTTGGCTTGTCGAAGTCCATTGTATCTAAAAGGGATAGAATATTTCTGAGCATTTTTTGGTTTACCCTATGGAGCATGATGGACACCAAGTTGTCCATTTCCACATCCTTCCATCCTTAGACTAATGGCTAGACATAAGTTATGAATAAATTGATTGTACATCTTCTTTGAATATACATTTCCAAGCATCCACGTATATGAGATGAGAGCATCCCCTACATTTAGCATGAGTACAATAGAGCTTTGTACAACTCTACCAAACACAACTCAATTCATATTTGTTTGGGGTTCCAACCCTTGGCATCCAATGGCATAACTCTCCTTATGAAACCCATGAAGTACTCCCCTCATGGATAAAAGAAACAGAATAGGCAATAAGTTTATGGAAAATATTCAACATATCCAACAAGTTTATAACCTCTTGTAAAAGACATCAAAAATATAAACAACATGAAAAGCATTGAGTCCTACATCGATTTAATGTTGGAGATAAGGTATGGTTATGTATTAAGGAAGAGAGACTTGTACGACCCCATAGGAAGATCATACCACTTTGTTATGGACCATACACCATCACCAAAAAGGTGGGAGAGAATGCTTTTGAATTGAATCTTCCATATTATATTGGTTTGCATTCGATCTTCAATCTTGAACTTCTCAAGCCCTATTACCCATCTATGTTGGACACTTTTGTAGTAGCAAATCAATTGGACATTAAAGAATTAAATCCAAACATCTTATCATCGATGGAGAAGGATTAGATTGTTGACACATGGACTAAGACCACCAAAAGATAGATCATTTAGATAAGGTAGGACAACTTGGTCACCAAAGGGAATGGCTCAACAAAAATCAAATAATGAAATAAGTTTTACACTTGATGTCAAAATATGACATAATGGAAACAATTGTTTTTCAAGGGGGGACGAATGATCTAGGTATGTGACCTTTTTGGGTCATGGATTTATGTCTGAAGATGCTTGAAAAACTATATTTTATCTAAGCCTCACTATTAGGGGCATAACTTTGTGCTCAACACTATATTTTTATCCATTCAAGAAGCGTTAGAAATATTTGAGGGAGAATAACAATTAAAACAAGCAACTCCATCGTGGACAAGTTGCCAATAAATTTATGAAAAAAATGCTCACAAGACCCTCAAACATCCCAAAAATAAATATTTACTAAAAATAGTAATTTTTTATTTTTAGATTTTCATAGCCAAAATGTATCTCTAGCCATGTCAACACAATCATATTATGCAATTTTCATTTAAAATGCACTTTGTAACTCATGGAAGGCGAATCACCGCATGTCCATATGGGTGAGCTAACTCTTGAAAGGTGAACCACCACATTTCCAATTAGGTGACCTTCCATATTCAATATGGTAAATTTCTAACATACCAATTATTGTATAAAGATAGAAGCACCCCTAACTATAAAAGGCATGAGTAATAGATGCAATATTATAGCCCCACATCTTTTATCAAAGATTACTTGCATTATACTCTATTTTTAGCAATATAATCACTATGCAATTTTTCTTATATAAATTTGTGTTTTGGTTTGCTACATTGTTATTTCTAAATTGCACTCTATTGATCTTCTTTAACTCAAAATTCTAAGTTTGGATCACAATGCTTGCCATTCTAGACATCACTTGGTCATTATAAAGTTCAGATTGAGTGACCTTCCATATTCAATATGGTAAATTTCTAACATACTAATTATTGTATAGGGATAGATGCACCCCTAACTATAAAAGGCATGAGTAATGGATGCAATGTCATAGCTCCACATATTTTCTCAAAGATTACTTGCATTATACTCTATTTTTAGCAATATAATAATTATGCAATTTTGCTTATATATTTTTGTTTTTTGGTTTGCTACATTGTTATTTCAAAATTGCACTCTATTGGTCTTCCTGAACTCAAAATTCTAAGTTTGGATCACAATGCTTGCCATTCTAGAATCACTTGGTCAATTGAATTTCAGATTGATGCTTTCAACTATTCACTTGGTAATGGCATACCATTATAAGAAAATTTTTTACACAACTCTATGCTATTCAACGTACGAGGAGTTTTAGATCATTGTTCAAGTTGTTCGATGGTGGTGCCACTATGTCATGGGTAAGGAAATGATCATTCATTCTAATCATAGGACTCCAATTCTTGCACTCACAAAGTAAGCTAGAAAATGCACACCACATGAAATGAATGACTTATTTGAAACAATTCTACCTTGTAATCAAACATCGTAAGGGAAAGGAGAACTATGTAGTAAACTAAGTCATCAATCAATACAAACATTGTTGATAGTTCTCAATTCCAAAAGGGTATGACATAAATGATTATTAGGAATAACCTGATGACATCAACTTTGTTGACTTCCATCAACAATTAATACAGGGCAAGTTAATGCTAGACCACACATCTTTAGGACTAGTAGTTGTATCATCTTGGAAAGCTCGATATGCCTTCTGATACATTCCATAAGTTGCTTATATAGGAATTTCACTACACCAAAGGTGAATGGACACTTTAGTGTCCATAAGACACTTGCAACACTATAACAATGCTTTCACTGGCTACACCTGCACTAGAAAGTGAAACTCTACATTCGGTCTTGTGCCCATGCATCATTGTGAAGTTAACAAATAGGAAGCTATGGATCTACTTACCACTCAATTCCTTCTAAACCATGGAACTCCATCAACATGGACTACCTCTCAAGGTTATCAACTATTAGGCATCTACATGACTATATCTTCATGTTTTTTTAATAGGTTCAACAACATCAATCATGGTACCCTACAAAAATATCACTAATGCAACTAAGATCATTGACAATTCTTTCAACAAGTTTGGGTTCACTTTTGTTAGGATTAAATAACAAAACACGAGCAATAATTAAATGCGAAAATAAAACACAGAAGAATAATGCAATACACAAGAGACACAGATTTAACGTGGTTCACCCAATATGGGCTACGTCCACGGAGAAAATAACCAAGCCTTTTATTCCATCCAAAAAACCCTTCTCTACACAGTCGTGCATCGAACATTACATATGAATCATTACACAACATCCTCTTATAAAAGTGCATTACAATTTTAGGGCAAAAACCCGCCTAAAATCTACCGTTCAATTTGTGACCTAATAACAAACGGTCCAGATTTACATAGAGGAAAAAACATCTATTTTTGGCTTCGGGGGCGTTGCCCCCAAAACCTCAAAAAAATGAGGGAGGGCTGATGCCCCCTACACCCCCCCTCCTTCGCGGAGTGGGTCCAAGTGCGGCTGAAAACTGGACCTCTAAATTAATCAGGCTCCACAATCAACAACTTTAGCCTCTCAAGCTCAATTGTCTCTTATCAGGACTATATTTATTAGCAACTTTTGGTGTCATCTCTGAAACCAAGTGGACCCCAAGCTCTAATATTCCACTGCCTTCCATCCATAGACATGGGTAGACTAAGGTCATCAACAGATTTTTGGTGTATCTACTCCAAATGTACAAACATTAACACCCTTGGATGTGGGATGAGAGTTTGTCATACATCCAACATTCCTACAATAGTGTTTTTCACACCCACACAAGTCACGATGTGTTTCAAATAGGCTTCAAATTTCAACTTAATACCTCCATGGATATCATCTTCCACATTTCAACTAGCACCACAATGCAGACATATTATGAAAATAGATAGGATAGAATAATTTCTCCAACAAGTGCATAATATCTAAAATAACTTGTAGTGCCAACAACATAATATCAAAGAGCATCATGATCAACATAGGACTCCGCATCAATTTTAGGTTGGAGATAATATTTGTAGGGCTTGGCACCTTTTTGGACCCATTGCAAGGCAAGGAAACACAATTCCTTCTTGCTACATTATACGATTTCATTGCTCCAACCTAACTTGTGGCATCGTGACTACAATGACACCAATGCATGCAGATACACAGGTCTATGGCACCAACTCCACGTGTTATTGCTAAACATCAAGATGCATAGGAGGAATCTTTCAAACACTATGCATTAGGAACACATCTACACACATCTAGTTTTGCTACTTGTAACTTCATGGATTAGCACAAACTATAGAGAAAGCAAAAGTAAAACAATTTTGTAACTACCATTGATATTGTTTCTTAATTAGTTGGGAAGTCGAACCGTTTAATCTTTTAACTACTTTATAACTATTATATATTTATATATAGCTTAGGATTATCTTAGGCTACTTCATTTTTTTTCTCTTCTTTTCTTCCTTGATTTTGTTCCATATCTTCTTGTTCTTCCTTTCTCACCTTACAGACTCAAGTTGCCCTTGCAGTGCCAAAACTTCTTTCAATGCATTGGAACACAGTGTCGTGCACCCAACAACGCCATGGCTAACCTTATCCAATGCACACATTTATGTGAGGCCTACCATTTTCGTGTTTTCGAGTAGTCAAACAATTATATATGGAACCTAGTGTGTATTTCCAAGACTCGCCAAAATAATCCCAGCTTACTAGATCTTTCAAACTTATACAAGGCTTAGTGGTAAGCATCCTTGCATGCACAAAAGAGATGTCAAGGTCGAAAGTTGAGATTATATGGTTGTGTAAAATATCTTTGGACTGTTGTTTTTATCATTCTCCTTTTGGGCAGACCCATTTCTGTTGTTTTTATCATTCTCCTTTTGGGCAGACCCATTTGATTCTTACAAACTTATACAAGGCTTAGTGGTAGGCATGCTTGCATGCACAAAAGAGATGTTAAGGACAAAAGTCAAGATTATATAGTTGAGTCAAATATCTTTTGACTCTATTGTTTTTTTATTCTCCTTTTGGGCAGACCGGTTTGATTCTCACAAACGTGAGTGACAGTTAAGCATGGGTGACTATTTTTTTTTCATTCTCCTTTTAGACGGACTGATTTGATTCTCGCAAACGTGAGTGAGTGACTATTTTTTTTTCATTCTCCTTTTAGACGGACTGATTTGATTCTCGCAAACGTGAGTGACAATGAAGCTCAACCCATGCCACACACATTATGATCTAAGCCTATACACTGTTGTCAACATGACTATGAGCTTTGTATTTTAAAATGTATTTACATTTGCATTATCTATAAACAAAATTTTATTATTATGAAAAACAATTATGTTGTATTCTCTGTTGAACTACTCTGATTCATCAGTTTTTGAGGTCATAAGTTGGTTTAAAAAGTTGTTCTTCACACCACTATCTCCTGGCCCTGTGATATAGATCTCACACCTGTTGCTATATGTACCAAAAATGCTTTCAAGTCAGTGGCAAATAGGTTTTCTGCTGTATATATTTTTTGAAATTATTTTCTCCTGCAATATGATGCCTTTAATTTTACTAATATCTTATTTTGTTATGGTTATATGACATTCCCACTAACATTTTGACAACTGCATTAGGAAATCCAAATGCACAAGGTTATGTCTCGTGGGTGAGACGACTTTGTTCACCTGCGTACAACACTCCTTTAAATACTCTTTTAAAGTGTCTGAGCAAGTGTGCCACAGCATACAATGCCTTTTAAAGTGTTGAATCGAGTAGTTGAACACGTGTGCAGCTAAATCTTGGCCACCATAAAAAAAAAAAATACCATAACAAGAGGAATACAATTATTCTCTATATAGGTTTCAAGAGAGGTTTTGGACCTAAGATGCTCTGTGCTGGGTTTTCTTGGAAATTGAAAGAGGTGTTTTCACTTTACTCAAAAGCCATGAAAGAGAAGAGAAGAACATGGTGAGGATTGAATACTTAAAACTTATTTGAAACAAGAAGAAAACAAAAACATTTCCTCAATGATATTATCACTTAAGATATCACTTATAATAAATCTTAAGAAAACCCTTGTCAACTCCTAAAACTAACAGACATATCCATTAAGCCAATTGAAACAACTATTATATCATTCAACCCTAGATCCTCGGGCCCACTGAAACAACTATTATTGAGAAACAGAGATCCTCTGGTGGTTTGGAAAGACACATGGAGTTTCATCAATCCAGATGATCCTCAGCTCATGGTGATGCCAATTGATGAATCATATTTGCCGCCTCCTGTTTTGGAGCATATGTTCAATACAGCTTGGCTGTAAGAATTTAGCCACGTTCAATGTTGAAGTCACAAATATGATCAAAAAGGAAAGGCAAAACTTGACTTTTAAGCCCCACCCCAGCTACCTTCCCTATTTAGCATAGCAGACACCCTTCAAGTTTTGCTTTAGTTGTATGTATAAGTCAGTATCATCTCTCTTTTGTTTCAAGTTTCAACCCTTCTATGGAGCTCAACTAAAATGAAAAATTTTTTAGGGCACACCCACAACGGCCAATTTATTTGATAAACGAGGAGCTTTATTTAGATCAAGAAAAAGAAAACAATAGCTGCGGGAACCTGACTGGCCACTTGAAGGAAGAAAACATATTATTCTCCAATAAGCTTTACCAACAAATTTGAAAGTTTCCAAGAATTTAGTATTTATTAAATTAAGCTACGTATACAATATGCAAAGCCTTAAATTTATGCAACAGTCAAGGGCTAATTTTAAACAAATTGCTCCGGTCAATAACTGAAATAGTTCTCTTGCTTGAATTATTTACAGCAGACAGTCTTGTATGGAGAGAGTAGAGTTTCAATTAAACACTTTGTACATATCCTTTTTGCAAATTTTTCTATTCAGAGGAATCAGAGAGATGGTAAAGAACATACTATGCATAGTGTACACTATGTACAGTAATAATTGCCTAACATTGTTTCTGATGGCAAAGCTTTTGATTGCCATTCCCTGTAATGAACTCAAAAAATTAATGAATTGTTACATTTATGATGTCAATGTTGCAACTTGTGAACTTTTCCCTGAAATATGCCCTGTTTCATCTTTACACTCATCTGCCCTACCATACATGCGCCTTATTTCCTCCCTATATTCAGTCAAGGATGTATCTGATATTGATGGGGTGAGTTCCACTAAATCCCCCATTTTAAGCTTCTGATTTGGATCACTTACTGTTTCATGATTAACTTTGGGTCTCAGTTCCTCCTTAGTTGTCACCCCATACGACATAAATGGCGAACTTGCGCAAGTCACCTTGTTGAGCAACTGCTTGACAGTGGAATTAGGAGGCAATTCATGTACAGTCATCTGTGTCAATCATGCAAACATTTCATTACATGACATTCAACAGGTTTGAGAACTATAAGAGAGGATAAATAATATATAAGCTTTGTTCATTAAATAAAATGCCACAAACAACGGAGCACAAATACTGAAATATGAATTAACTAATACAAAACTCACCTTATCATCTTCCAGCATAATCACAAAAAAATTATCATTCATGTCACATGGTGGTCCACAAAACTTATTCATGTTAGGGCAGCCATCCTCATTAGATGGGAAAGGGCAAGGTGGTCTCAAGCCCATATCCTGAGGAGAAAGTCGCAACTTAGTATCCATAATCTCACTATTACGCATTAGCCACCATCTTGCCCATTCCACCATTTGAATTTTGAAGGCGGAGTGTTTTGCTTCACCCTCCTTATATCTCCAATGTGCAGCAACTCCATATTCAGCTTGCTGATGCATTTCCTTGGTCCGTATCTGTATTTCCAATGGAAGACCATCCTCACCACAAACAACAGTGTGCAAAGACTGATACCTAAAAACATTCATCAAAACATCTAACCTGTTTCAGGAACAATCCCATAAAAGATCCCACAGCTCAAGTTCAATTGATTAAAGAAAATAATTACACTTCAAAAAAGGGCTACTCCACATAACAAAGACTGTCATACCCATTGAATTTTGGACAAATGATGAAATCTTTTAGCTTCTCAGTGACATGCTGCCATAACTGGTGAACAATGCGCAATGCAGCATAGCAATCTTTCTCATCAAGAACAATCAGCCGAAGACCACAGAGGTCATGGATTTCATCAATTATCTGCTTCTTCCTGACAAATCCAAATCAAACCTACACTAAATCAGAATTAAACATCAAAGACAAATTTAAAAATAAAATAGAAGAAATGAGTTGTATTATATCTATTTGCAGTAATGAACACAGGCAACCTACTTCAACATCTTCAGGTAAATGTTGTACAAGCTCTTTCGTCTGCCACATAGATCATAATAAGGTATGTTTTCCTTCTTCAGAGCTTGATCTAACTTTTGGATTGCAGACATGATAGTCGCTTCCCTGAAGCCTTTGGCGAGTCTGGCAGAGAGCTCTTGATATTCCTGAGGATTCAGATACTTGAAGCAAAGGTCTTCTAATTCAGCTTTCCAACTCCAAATCCCAAGCCGATTTGCTAAGGGGGCAAAAATCTCTAGTGTTTCTTTTGCAATTCGCTGTTGTTTTGGAACAGGCAAAGCTCCCAAAGTCCTCATATTATGCAATCTATCTGCCAATTTGATCAGTACGACCCTAACATCCATCATTGCAAGAAACATTGTGTGAAGACGGTCTGCTTCAACGGTCTTGCTTGCTGTGTTGTTGTCACGGGCAAGCTGACTGATCAAACTTAGTCTAGATACCTGTGAATAATAGAAGATGTCTATGTGATAATGAATCAACAATGTGTTGAATTAAGAACATAAATTACCAAGATACCTGGACCTAACAAAAATCTCACAGTAAATCTCTGCTACTGTTAGCCCTAAGTGGTGCAGATTAATACTATCTTAGATCTAGATAATTAAGAAGGTAGCTAGAGCATGGAAGGAAATTGCAATAATTTATTCTTTTTTGAAAACATTGCATACCCCTTGCACCAAGTCTGCAACATCTCTTCCAAATATATCATATAGCTGGCTGTAGTTCATATGGGTGTCATCAAGTGTATCATGCAGCAATCCAGCTACCACCACAATCTCACTAGATCCAATCATAGCAAGCAAAACTGATGTCTCCACACAGTGTTTGAGGTATGGATCACCACTAAGTCGTAACTGCATGTAAGGCAATTTTAAAAATTATGAATGTATAAACTGAGGAACTGATTCCTGTACAATATTAAAGTGGAAACAAAAATAAACAACAAAATTTGGGATCAAATATTAATTTGAACAACACTATTGAAATGTTAAAGAGCTTTCTTGTCTGCTAAAAATGCCTAATGGTCAAGAATTTGAAACATGAACCTTCTTATTTACTCTGAACAACTATTAACATTCCTTACAAGTTTAAGAAAAACTAGCAGGAGCTTGGACCAAACATGAAATTTCATCATCATAACAGGAAATAAGATTTACATGCACAATCCATCGCACAGAGTTGCTCTTTAATCAGTCACCCTTATTAAGTTAAAATTAGTTCAATTAATTGAACTAAGAAAATACATGCCCCGATTTCCTTTCGTATGGAATCATTATTCTACACAAGAAAACAAATTATTCAAACCGACCCTGGTATACTTCAAAAACCATTTCCCACAAGATCTTACATACATGTATGATCATTATCATATGAATAATTCTATATTCAATTTTCATTCGCAAAACATAACATGAACAGTTGACTCCAGGGATTAAATTCGGACAGCATGGCCTTGCTTTAATGTGTTCTTTCAATTGGGGTAGCCCTTCTCAAGGAAATGAGATCATCCCTTCATATGTCAAATTCATCCAACACTTGCAATTTCCATTATTTTTTGGAACAAACTTTTGTGTCGTCGTGGTTTAAAGAATTTCGAACCAAATTTGGTGGCATGTTTGGAGTCCTATAGGCAAAAATTGAATTTACTATTCTTCATATCAAGAATTCCATCTTGCCATTGCCCACAGCCTAACTGACAGCATAGCATCATCTCATATTGAGATTTATAGCCTGGGTTAGAGCCCTGGTTTCATAGATGGATACCCGTATCAGAGATGGGGAAAGACTCGTAAATGTCTCGTACAGCAAGGAATTAAAGAAATACATGAAACATCATAAGCTTTAAAAGGTAAAAGATCTCAAGCAAGCCATTTCACGCTTATTAAAGAAAGTAGCAAGAAACTTGGACAGCATAAGTTATAAGGAAAATTATGTTGCAAAAGAGGGCAGTGATAGTAAACAATCTGATAAAAACTATGAGTTAATGTGTATGACAGTATTTTAACTATAAAATTTCTGGTGTGACAGTCTATTCACAACATCTAAATTTTTTAAATTTGCACCCTGCAGCAAACATGACTCATTATTCTGTAAATGGCATCCCCATGGCTCTTAACATACCAACATTTTCATGATGATTAAGTCTGTTGTGACATGTCCACTTTATATAAGAAGATAAAATCAAGGTAAACTTTAAATCGGTTTATTCTGATCTCAAAGACCATTCCCTAATGATTCTGTAAGGCCTAATTTCAAATAAATTTCTGGTAATCTCTGTTTTGGATTATTTTCCCTTAAAATCTACGCTAATCCTATATACCTAAAAACCTTTTCACTCTCGTACCAGAACCTCCTCGTATACTTGAAGATATTCAACTGCAATTACACTGCATAATTTAGGAACGGTTATGAAAACTAATCAAAACTCAACCAAATGATCAAGTTGTTATAGACCTAATTTACAGTAGAGCAAAATACGCTTTATTCATTTTGAACTAAACTTTAACATAATATCTCAACGAATATCAGTGCAAACCAGCCAATTTTCAGGCTGATCTAGCATTTCTTAAACGGTCCAAATGCATGCCAAGCAGAATCTTCCATTGATTTCACCATCATCAATGGTCAGAGACATTATCTATGTGCTGATTTTTTGTCAACTAGTTACTGTTTCCCCAGATTTTCCAAAAATTGAATCCAACAACCGGCAAATTCTTAAAAAGTGAAATTCACCAACTCGCACGTTTCACAAAACTAGAAAAACATGAGTCGAAGGTTTTATACAAGAAGGAAGCAAAATCATAAAATTGGCCAAAGTGTTTACATTTTAATTTTGAATGTGTTCACACTACAGTTTATGATGGTTTCTTACAGTTTTTCATACTCAAAATCTTACACTTCAAATCGAAATTACAAAAAACATCTGCCCGAACGCTGCCCGGCAGGCGCGATTTTTTCCACGTTCAGACTACTCCCTCCCTCAAGTATCCATAACAATTTTATGTTTTTCCTCAAATATTGGCATGTATTGACATGTGTTAGCCATTAAAGGAAAGGCTTTGCCAACAATTTTACACTGGTAAATGGAAAAGAAGCAAAAATAGCAAAAAAAATTTAAAAAAAAAAAGAGGATATTGAGATGAATAATATACTTGGCCCCGGTGTGCTTTCTCGGCGTGATGAAACGCTTTAACGACGGAATCCACCTTAAAAATCTGGTGCTGCCCCTGCGCATCTCTGAGCAATTCCTCCGCATAAGGCTCCAGAGCATCTGCCGTAAAAATACCCTCCAACGGAAAAGTGAATTCATCATCCGAGGCGGGATTAACGCACGGGCCCAAAGCGCTACGAAGGAAAATGTCCCTGCTAAGAAACCTGAAACCATCCAATTTGTTAGGATTTTCGAATTCGACCGTATGATATTGGGGGCAATGATAATTGTGGCTCGAACAGACTGTCTTCGATCTGTACGATCTCCCCGGCGGTGTGCTGAGAGGTGACTGAAGGACGGATACGGGGCTCTGCTGGTCCCTAAGTTTCCACTCTGCGCCAAAGCTGAGATCAACATGGTGACGGCGGGAATCGAACCCCAGCCCTTGGGGTTCCGTTAACGAGTTTCGAACCCCGCCTCCGCTTCCGAACAAACAGGAGAGCCCCCCAATGAACGGCGCCTTCTGGACATGGTGCAAATCCTCCAAAGGGTTCGCGTGGATTGCGTTTGGCGGCGCGGAGTACAGGGTACCCGCAGCCACCATGGAGGCCGCCCCCATCACCATTTCAAACAAACGAATCAACTTTTTTTTAAATGAGTTGAAAGATTTTCAGATGACGCCCAGCTTTGTTTTGTTGGTTAAACACCGCCGGATCTCAATGCAAATAAAACCTCGCCATCCATTCCGCTTCTCCAGGGGGTTTGGCTGCCGCACGCCCTCGCATATTTTTCCGCCAAACCATCACCTGACAGTAATTACATCCAATTTGCCGTATGTTTTGTCGCAAAACCAAGTGGGTGTCCCCGACTGGGGTTATACTCACTGTGTATACGTCCTGCGGATGCCCGTCTTGATATATACGCAGTGTGTATACGTCCGATAGATGAGAGATGGGGACCGCTCCGAAAGAAACACGCCTCTGGGTCCCTCTTGCGTGGACATGTAGACATTCTCTATTGAACCTGCACGTAAGGACCGTGTGCGGGGACGGACGTGCAAGGTCGTTAACCGCCAGTGGCATGCGTGCCCACTGTGGACTAGTAAAACATGAGGTGCTTTATTACCTAACCTGACACGTGTGACACGTGGTTGGCATAGGCCTTTGTGGTCCTTCCACGTGGCTTGTGTCAGTCCCTGCCTTGGTTTAGAAGCCAGCTGAACTAGCGAGGTTTGCATTGTGTGCAATAGGTTAGTGCCACGTAGGAGGAATCTGAATCCCTGGTTACGTGGATGGATTGAAGTAAACAGATAAAGGGACCACGACGTTTTCTAAGATAAGCTCGGGATTTAAAAAAATAAAAGGCCCGGACGCCAAAGGACTTTTAAATTTAAAAAATAATAGTTGTGTCATAATTGGCAGTTCAGTACATTAATAAGCTAACTTGCAAAGTCGAAATTTTGTTTCACTAAAAAAATTTAGGTTTAATTAATTTTTTTTAAGTTTAAGGTTTAATTAATTTTTTTTAAGTTTAAGGTTTAAATTGTTTTTCTTAGATGTTTTTTATTAATGTTATTTATTTTAATAAATTAAAATTTATAATAACAATATTTAATAATATTAAATAATCCAAATACTATTATTTGAATCCACGTGAAAAGCATAAGGGAAGAGTAGTAGGTTGTTCCAATCAATCCGTGGCCTGTAAGCTTCAATTGACATCGTTTTATTAGCTGGTTTAGATCAGCCAATCAATAGATCCGTGGACAATAAGGTTTATTTGATATTGTCTTTAGTATTTGGCTTAGATTATAATTGGCTAAGGTGGCATGGCAAGTTTTATGGGCTTCTATGAAGGTTGAAAATAATTGGTTTAGTCATTGGGCATCAACCCCGCCATTGCTTGCTTGCACGATAAGCTGGCTAAGTTAGAGGGTGACATTTTTGAATTATTTTTTTATATAACTTAATAGTGACTAATTAAGAGAATATATATTATTTATTATATTATATTCCTAGAACATTCTATTCTATTAATTTTAACTTAACATCAGGTTGAATTTTTCTTTTCATAAATATTTTTAAAATAATAATTATCAAAATATTAATCTAGTTTATTTTTTTATTGAATATATAATTTAGGTGATTTAACATTTTAATTAATTAAATATTTTAAATTTTAAGATGCAGAATAAGGTTAAAATCTTTCTATCAAAATGTTTTAGAAACTACAACATAATTTTTTGAATGTAATATAGTTAAAATATACGATTTCAATTTAAATTCATATAAATAAATTTTATTAAAAAGTTAAATATAATAAAATAATAATAATTTATTTTAACAATAAAATTTGATATTTAAAAAGATAAATAAATCTTAAATATTTATTTAATTCAATCTAAACTTTAATTTTAAAATAATAATAAATATTGATCCTAAATTTTATACTATAAATTTAATTATCTTTCGAAGACACGGTGAAGCGTCAAAAAGTAAAATAAAAATGTGAATTAAATAACATTAATGGAACATTAAAATTTATTATAAGATATTATATTTTAATAAAAACGGTAAAGTTATAAGTAACTATAGTTAATTGGGTTAGTGTATGAGGAGTGGGTGTGTATGGTTTCTATTAATAATTTAAACTCTTACGTTCCAAGGGACAGCCCAACAGTTTAAACTTTGGTTGGGAGGTCAAGGTTCAACCCGTGGTGTGGGTGAGTGCGGAGGTCCAAGGTTTAAATTTTGCTCATTTTGCTCTTACATTGATAGTTGATCATAGAAGTTTCTCATAGTAACTTAATCAAAAAAATTATAATAATTTTATACTATATTTTTATTAAAATTTAACTGATATATAAAATATATATATCTATAAATTCGGAGAGTTATCAATCTTGACGCGCCTATCTCAGGGTGTGATAGATAGCCGCCTCGAGATTGATAACTCGAGGTATTTATAGATATATATATTATATATATCTAAGCTAGCTACGCATCATTATCCACCGTGTTTACCTGGCTGTCATTGTAAGACGCTATCCTAAAAAATATTTTTTATAAGACATATATTTATTTTATTTTATGAGATAGAATGTTACTTAAATTTATTTTTCAGAAGAAGAAGCAGCAGCATATATCTAGAGATATGCCGTCATTTTCTTTGGCCCATCCATTCCCAGTGGCTTCTAGAAGCACGCGACACCATTCCTTAAATAAAGGGGAAATAATTATTATCAAAGAGAAGAGAAGTGTACGCATGAAATGCTAAAGAGAAGAAATAGTGGTTCTAATTTTATTAATGATATATAGATAATAAGAATAATTTTAAATAATATATTTAAATTTTATTATTTTTTTTAATTGAATAAATATTTTTTATATATACATCACCGTTGTGAGGATTGAATTTGGATCACATCACCCATATTTATTATAATATTTTTAAATAATAATATAATATAAATAAAACTATTACGCACTATAAAAATTTATCCGACCTTGGGCTTGAATCTTTCGTATTTAATGAGAGGTACTTTACTTTTCTAAAGAGTAAGTCATATATGCTTTCTTGCAGATTAGGTGAAAGTTGAAACAATAGTTAGAGATCAGAGATTTGGTGCCGACCTTTGATTTTATTCTTATATCAACGATTAGGAAATATAGTATTGGAAGGTAACCTTAATTAGTTGAATTTAGACGCTCCCAAACTTCCAAGGGCCTAGTAAGATGAAACTTGGATCCATCTTACCTTTCCAAAAAGATACTGATTAATGGAAATACAAGCATGGTATGTTTTTTTTTTTTTTTTTCGACTTCACATCTATAGTCCCCAATGGGGTTTGGTATTTTTGTGGCAAAGTTTTAAAGTGGGACCTCGTCTATTTGTGTAGATTAAATGCAACTGTGAGTAACTAATATTTTTAGTTATATAGAAGAGTTAGTTACAATCATATTATTTTTTTTGTAAAATGATAAGTGTAGGGTTCAAATTATATGGGTTGCTTTCATCAAACCTATTTCATTTTGTTATTGTTGATCCAACGTGAAGGGGAACCAGTCACTCGAGATTCATACAGTTATTGTCCAACACGTACTCAAAGAATTCAGATCAAACTACTACCTTTTACAAATGAGACTGCATTCGAGGTTTGAACCTAGATGTATGTTTTGTAATATTATTGTGTTTATGATATAATATAGTTTATCCATGTAGATTAGATGAAACGGTGAGTCTACCGGCAAGGATGCCACTTGCATTATCGGTGATGTGACCCGGATTCAATCCCCATGTAGATTAGATGTGTATAAAAAATATTACTTAAAAAAATATATCATTATGTTTATGATATAATATAGGTAGATTCATTTTAATCTTATATAATTAATTAAAAAATTATAAATATATTTTTTAATAAAATAAAATTTAATAAATATGTGGATATATAAGTTTATTTCGAGCAAAAGAGCAATTTTATAATTAATATTGATATTATAATTTAAAAAATTAATTATTTTTATTAAAATTAAAATTAAATTATAAATATAAAAAATTTATAAAAATGTTACTGATGAAAAGGAAGAACAAGCCCACCTTGTAAATTGATATTTTTTTCATTAGATATTAAGATAACATTACATAAGCGTTTAATAATATATTATATGACAAAAACTTTTAAAAAATGAATTTTTATTACAACACTTCATAATTGTAAAGTTTATTGAATTGTTATAACATTCACAACGCTTAAACTTATAACCCTTTTAAGTTATGGATCCTCGTGACGACACTTCATGAATGACAAGTTTGTTGCACTCTTATAACAATTCAAAAGAATAACAATTGTTTTGCATGCCTATCTAATAAGTAGACTTAGGTCTATGCTACTTAAGCCCATAGACTGCTTAAACTCATTTAGTTGCACAAATATAATAATAAAATTTTGATAATTATCTATTTTAATTATTTTATAATTTTTGATATTTTTATATATATACTTATTATTGAAAATCGAATGAAAATATTATAGAGTGAAATTTATCATATATATATATATATATATATTTCTTTTTTTTCTTTTCTTTTTCATTTTCATATTCATGTTCTACGATTAATGATTTAAGATACATGTGAGAATTTTAAATTTAAATCAATAATTTATTAAGTTGTAAATCTGATTCACGATAAAGGTCAATATTGTATGATGTAATATTAAATAGGCCTACGGACATATTGAATTTATAGTAATATTTTATTATGTAAGTCCTATAGGTCGTGGTTAACCTTGTCATGGTTAAATCCATTTTATAATTTGTAGTTAAGTTTAAAACTCTCTTGTAATGTTGGCTTAGGCTAAAACTCTTTTATGTAATTAAGGTTTTAGTATTGGTATAATTACCCCCACCACTCATTTGATTAATCAAAGTGTAATGAATCTAGGAGAGGAATGGTGAGAGAAGAGGAAATATAATGGATGCAAAGGCAAAGGATCTAGGAGAGAGATGAGGACCTTTGGATATAGGTCATGGTTAACAATTAGGAAACATAGTTGGAGTGTTGTCTTGTGCAATAAGTGTTGTCATCTTAAATAACTCTATCCTTAAGACATTTCCATCATAAGAGTTTGCTTGTTGATTGCATGTGTGATTACCATGTGTCTTAAAGCCATGAATAGATAGAAAACTTGGGTTGCTTAAGAAGGTCATCCATAGGAGGACTCTCTTCTCTCGCCTACATCATTTGATATTAGAGTCAGTTTAATTTCAAAATTCTGCAAGAGAGATGGCACAACAAACAAGAGGAAGATTGTATGGTTTGGGACCCCAACCGATAGATATAGTAGAGATATTGAGAGAAATCAACACTAGGTTATATAGGATTGAAACTACCCAAAGGAGAGATGTTCATCTTGAGGATATTAGCGACAATGAAGAGGATAAATTTGGTCACGTGGAAGCTCGAAATGAAGAGCAAGGAGAAGAACCAAAGCATCGGTTGATTTGGGTAATCTCAAATATGGGACATAATCCAAAGATGGATACTCCTAATTTTAAAGGAAGCTTAAATCCAAAAGAGTTAATTGATTGGGTAACAAACATGGAGATATTCTTCGATGATGAATCTATGGAGGATCCAAAGCGGGTCAATTTTACATATACTTGGTTGAAGGGACATGCATCAATTTTATGGGATCATGTTCAAACCGAGAGAGCGAAAAGTGAAATATAAATTCTAAACTTGGGAAAAGTTTGTATCCAAGTTGAAATCTAAGTTTTTCCCTATAGATTATCAAATTGGATTGTTTAAGAGACTCCAAAACCTCAAATTGGATTAAAACGCAATGCATGACGGTAGGATGAACACTTATCTCATTGTCAAGGATGGTAAAGTTATGCATTGAGTCCATTGAAGGACAAAAGTGAAGAGGTGGGCAACAGTTCTATAGTTTTCTTGATCTTTAAAAAATATTTTTTTAAGGAGATGAACAATGGGAAAGCATGGTTTGCTTTCATTGCTAAACCCACAAAACATGAAATATTGAATATGATGGATGACATTCCACTTTAAGTGAAGTATTTGTTGGAAGAATATACTAAAATTCATTCAAAAGAATTACTCGACATGTTACCACCTATGAGAAGCATTAGTCATCAAATAGACTTCATACCTGGCTCAAGTTTTCCAAACAAGGCAACTTATAGGATGACACCTAGATAAAATGAAGAATTGAAGAACAAGTCTAAGAGCTATTGGACAAGGGGATGGTTAGAGAAAGTTTGAGCCCATGTGCAATACTAGCTATACTAACACCAAAGAAAAGAGGAGAGTGGCATATGTGCACAAACTCCTAGGCAATAAATATGATCACAATAAAATATAGATCTCTATTACCTCATATGAATGACTTGATGGATTGTTTGAGTGGAGTAAAGTACTTAAAAAAGATCGATTTGAAGAGTGGTTAATGTATTTATTGCTCAATTTAATCTATAGAGGTCCTATTTATAGTAATTATAGTAATTGATAATCCTTAAGATTCCCCTTCTATATTGACTTTTTAGGAGGAAACAACCTAGTAGCCTCTAGATGTTACAACCTCCCTTCCATCAAAGACCTTGTTTGTCAAACCTTCAACTATTTTCTTGTCACCTCAAGGGTTCCACATTATTCAACAGCAAATAAAGCAATTCAACCATTAGAAGTAGACCTTATTAGCACAACTGCCAGCCATGACCCAAATAAACTTCCACTTTTCTCCACAAAATAAAACATTACTAGTCTCAAGAAGAGATCCATTTATAGCAAAACCCAAAAATGAAGATGATAGAGCAGGATTGGCAAGTGGTGATGAAAGGTATTGATTTAAGAAATGTACATGCTAGAGATAAAATTTAGCTCAAGGAGGTAGATAAATATTTGCTTACAATTGTGAAATACTAAACTTGAAATTAAAGGAGAATGAAAGGGAATTAGAAATGGTAAATACTTTGAATAACTCTTAGGCAGAGACTAAAGCGCTCCAAAAATAGGCATATGAGCTAACTAAACATTTAAAAAAGCAACCTCTAGATCCTCTTATAAAAGCAAAGGAAGAATGAGTTTGGATTCTCTTGAGAGAACTAATTGAATAGGATGTTGAATTTTATCAAGAGAAATAGGATATTCGAAGAAAACTAAAAAAGACCAGACAAAAAATAAAGCAGGGCAACAACAAAAGATTGAAAATATGGTAAAATAAATCGATGATGCCTATTGGGATGAGATAATCAACATGGTTGACTTGCTTTTTTAGATATTCAAATTCATCAATGAAGCTGCCAAATTGAGTTCCCAAGTGAAACAAGAAACTGAATCAAGCCTAGTTGAAGATTGTACAAAATTAACTAAAGCAAAAAATTAACAAGAAAGATTGGCCTTTGAATCAGACTCTAAGTAAAGGACCATGGGGATTCTTGATAAGAGTGTGCTAGTCCAAAGGGTAATGGATTTCATTTAGAAGGAGTGAGTCGCGTATATATGTGACTCATATTATTGCCTTAAACAACGTTATTGCATGGTTCAGAGGTAAAATTGATAAATTTCTACAAAAGGGAATCCTTTCCCCCTAGAGTGAAAGGGATGAAATTGTCTTGGAGCAATAATATATGCAACTAGTAAAGAGCCACAAAGAAAGTAGTTTGTCTTTCGAAGACTGGACAAGGTCTCTAGAAGCAAACAACATTATGGGTTTGATTAGACCTATAGTCAAGCTAAAGAATCAAACATATATGATTTCCAAAGGTGCAAGAGTTTCCCCATAAAGGTCCAAATCAAGGTCTAGACAACCTATGACCACTATAGAATGATCTAATGCCCATTAGAGGAGTGGGTAGAAATCAAACAAGCTTTGTAAAAGTTGTCAATCTTGTACTTTTACCCTTATTTTGTATTTTTCTTTTTTGTGTTTTCTTATATAGAATTTACAAAATTTTGACCCTACATCCAAGGATAAAGCAATAGTTATGAGTTCTATATAAACTCCAAGAGGTAGACTATATGAGGAGCTCTCAAGAGGTAAACACTAAAATATCCAATGAAAGATAAAAAATGAACCTTTAGCCAAAATATTTTCGACAAGAGATTCACTATGATCTTGAAGGTCTTAAAAAATACCGATGTTGGATAACAAGATAAAGTTTTGATAAATGACCAATGTCTTGCATAAGAAATATGGAAATACTACGAGCGTACCAAAGTTTAAAACTTGGCATGAAGAACCACCAAATCCCATGGAAAATCATATTTGGTTGCCAAAAAGAAGTAATGCTATATGACTTTCCAAATAAATATGTGAGATGGATAGATATGGCATTCTTAATAAAGTTAAGCATCACCTACCAATGTCATCTCAACTTAGCATTCCAAGACAAGTATTGAAAACAAGCATGGTGGCTATAGTCCTGCATCTGACAATAATAATTGCAGAGGTTGCCTTCATTCACATCTGTAGAAGTAGTTGAAGTTGTCAATCTTTCTTTCAAATTTTGGAGGGAAACTCTCATTGTTTTGTACTTATAAAGAGTAGTTTGTTTAGCATAGTGTTGGAAATTTGAGGCATTTTATGTTGTCATTCATGTCACATGGATCATTGATGTTACATGGATCACACTGAGTTTTGGTGGCCAAAGTATTTCATAAATAAGTATTTATGATATTTTGGAAAGCATGAATATATACAGGGTTTTTTTGAAAACCAAGGCAGGCAAAATAAAAGGTTGTATTTAAATTCATGGATGGCAGATTTGAAATGGGTTTTTCTTAAAACCCAGGTTGGCTTTTCGTTTCATCGAAAAAGGTGCCCCGATGATGGAGATATTTAATTTTAAATATTTAAGTTTAAATTTTAATTATTTAAAATTTAAATTTAAATTTAAAATTAAAAGTTAATTTATAGCGCCGACGTCAAAAGAAAGGAGGAGGCATATAATATTAAAGTTTAATTTATAGCGCCGACATCAAAAGAAAGGAGGAAGGCATATATAAATATGCCACCAAATGCTTTGATTTAACCCCTATGTCCTAGATGATGGTGATGCGTTCAAATTGCTAAGGAAGCGAAAGGTGCCATCGTGTTAAAGAGTGTGCAAAGGGTGTTCGTTCGAAGAGGGAGCAAAGGCGTTGCAGCTTGTTCGAATCCAGCAGATAAAGGAGGCAATAAAAGTAAGGGAGGTCCCTTACCGAGCACCGTAGGCGCTTGTGGCCTAGCAAAAAGAGGAAGGCGCGTAAGGTGTTGAATGAATTTCGAATCCCGTCGACGTTGGTTTTGCAAAGTGAAATGGAGGACTCTTTTGGCGCACGTGGTGTTTGAGGATACGCTCAGAACAAACAAATAGAAGGTTTGTGCTCATTGTTCTATGTGAGCGGTTGGCTCACGTGGTTGTTGGCACCGTGGTTAGAGTGGTGCAGGGGCAACGACCGGGGATCGAATCCCGCTGAGGACAAAGGCAAGTTAATAATTTTTCCTAATATTTTATTTTTCTAAGGTTGCCCTAGGAGAGATAAGGGTTGTAATGTATGTTGAGAAAAAGAGAGATTTTCGGTGATTTTCCTTTTAGAAGTATATTATATTATATATCGTTGGAAAGCTTATTTCGAGGGCTATTTGATTAACTTGCTTAGAGGAAGAAATAAGGTATATGTAAAGAGATAATTCTATTTTTGTAAAGGGGTTCAAAAGTGAAGGTTGTTTTGTTTTTCTCAAAAGTGATTAATTATTTAATAAGGGGACATGATGCATTTTGTTGAGTAGGAGTGATAAGGTGTTATTTGGATATTGTTGTGATATTAATAATTATCTCTAACCCTTGTTGAAAGTTGAAAAAGAAGTTTGTTGAGTGTGGCAGATTTCCAAAGAGGTTTCTTCATCTTCATAAAAGGTATGGGCACATTCTCCTATTGATTGATTATGGTGGTTGATTTCTGAAATATCATTGGAGAGAAAAGGATTTATTGTGGTTTCCTTTTCGAAAGTGGTTGGTTGAATGCTTCAAGGTTTTCTGGTTTGAGAGTTGTGTTTAAACCTTGTTTTATAAGCATAGTTATTGAAGCCCATTGGTTATGCAAAGAACTTGAAAAGAACATGAGTATCATTGTTATGTGAGATTTGTGGTTGAGCATTTTTGGAAACATTTTGAGTTGGTTGATATATGCTTGGACTAGGGTTTGTGAGAAAGAGTTATCCCTTGAGATGAATGGTTGAGTTGAGTTGATTGTGCCTAGTCAAGTGATTGTGAGAAGTGATGGTTCAAGTTCCATAAAAGAAACTATTCTATATTCTGATTTGAGTTGAGTTGAAGTTGAGAAAGAAATTGAGATTAGAACATATTGAGTCTCTAACAATTCTCCTTATGCTTCTATGATATTGCTTTGAGTTGAGAAAGATATTGGATTTAAGTATAGAACATATTGAGTCTCTAACAATTCTCTTTATGCTTCTATGATATTGATTTGAGTTGAGATCATTGTGGATCATAATTATCATCCTTTGAAGAGTGCATTGCTATTCATTGTTGAGTTCATCTTTGAGCCTTGCCTTTGTAGATTTGTGGATGAGATTTGAATGCTACTTGAGCATGATTGGTTGAGCCTTTGAGAAGGTCTTTGGGATAGATTTTTGGACAGATTTGTGGCAGTTTTTGTGCATGATTGATTGAGCCTTGAGAAGGCTTTTGGGATAGATTTTTTGAGCAGATTTGGACAAGTTTTGTGTGAGCTTGTTGAGAATATTTGGACAAGTTCTATGTGAACTTGTTGAGCAGATTTGGACAAGTTATGTGTGAGCTTGTTGAGCAGATCAATGAAGTGCCTAGCTAAGCATATCAGTGGATTGCCTACCTGAGCAGATCAGTGGATTGCCTACCTAAGCAGATTAGTGTGTTGCCTAGCTGAGCAGATCAGTGGATTGCCTAGCTGAGCAGATCAGTGTGTTGCCTAGTCGAGCGGATCGGTGGATTGCCTACCCGAGCGGATCAGTGTGTTGCCTAGTCGAGCGGATCAGTGGATTGCCTACCTGAGCAGATCAGTGTATTGCCTAACTTTGAGAAAATCAAAGTAATCATTGTATTGGATGAGGATCCTTATTTTTGTGTGAAATATTATAAGGAGATTATCTTGTGGAGTACCCCACATTGGGGGAACCACGTTAAATCTTGTGTCTCAATTATGTGTGGTGACTTGTGCTCTTGCTTACTATTTTTATCTGAGTTATTAATGCACACTGCTATATTTGGTTATTGCAATTAAGGACATTAATTGATAGTGGTTTGGAAATAAAGTAAAAAGTGGGCGCTATACTATTCACCCCCCTCTCAGTATAAGCTTGTGTTCTTCACATAGTTAGGAATTGGCAAGTTGTATAACTTTCCCTTCATTTTATCTATATAATAGCACCCAAACGTTGGGTTGTTTATGAATATGTTTTCTTATCCCTACTTCTAGTATTTGTAATTTCATATTCATCATGCATACTAGAGGTCGTGACTATTTGGTTCCAAGTGTTTGGTTTTCCCAATCTCATTTCCTTTGTGCATGTGTGTTTACATGTGCTTCTTTATGTTGAGAGGAATAAGTGTTCCTAGAGCATTGTTCATAGTGATTCACGCATATTAACATACTATTGTTATGTTGAACCTTATTTGATCTTTGGCTCATTGCCTTTACTAGCTTAGGTTTTTTCCTTTCTACTATCATTGTTGTTTTTTCTACTTCCCTTATAACCCTTTTCTTCCAAGCTGGTAGACTAGGATAGAGTAGGAAAAAGTGTGTCGAAGATCACATCTCAACAAGGAGCCGACCTTCTAAAAACTCTTGAAGGCCCTTGATTGAGTCAAACCCTACACTTTCGAGACTTGCCCTGATGTGTTGCTTTATGTAAGGCGTAATTTTCTTGACCCAAAAACAATCAGAGAGGACAACAATTACCATCAAATTCAAATTAGAGGAGATGAGTGGAAGAATGCATTTAAGACCAAAAAGGGATTATATGAATGGCTAGTTATGCTATTTGGGTTGAAAAATGCACCTAGTACTTTTATGATGTTGATGAATGAGGTTTTTAAACCTTTTCTTCATAAGTTGGTGGTGTTTTACTCGAATGATATATTGTTGTTCAACAAGACAAAGGAAGAGCACCTAATGCATATGAGGTTAGTTTTGCAAAAATTAGAGGAACAATTGTTGATCAATTTGAATAAATGTAGTTTTATGAAGAAAGACTTGATATATTTAGGTTTTGTCATATCCAAGGATGGTCTACAAATGGATCAAACAAATATAAAGGCTATTAGTGAGTAGTTGTAACCAAGGAGTATGGTTGAAGCTAGAATTTGTCATGGTTTGGCAAGCTTTTATAGGAAGTTTGTCAAAAAAATTCATGGAATTTGTGCTCCAATTATAGAAACAATGAATGGAGGTAGACATGAATTCAAATGGATAAGTGCAGCAAAAAGGAGCTCTCAAATATTGAAGGATAAAGTCACGGAGCAACCAGTTTTGGCATTACCAAACTTTAACAAAGTTTTCTAAGTGGATTGTGAGGCCAACAAGACAAGCATAGGAGGAGTTTTGAGTCAATAAGGTAGATCTATTGCTTATCTCAATGAGAAATTGAATGAGGCCAGGAAGAAATATTTGTTTTATGATCATGATTTATATGTCATCGTGCAAGCACTGAAGAAGTGGAGTCATTACCTATTACTGAAGGAATCTGTGTTGTTTACGGACCATCATGCTTTGCAGTTCATTAATAACTAGGGTAAGTTGAACCAAATACATATGAAATGGGTGAAGTATCTTCAAAGTTAGTCCTTCTTTTTGAAGTATAAAAGTGGTAGTTCAAATAAGATAGTCAATGCTTTGAGTAGAAGAAAATTGTTGTTGAGTGCAATGAAGGTTGAAGTGGTAAGTTTTAATGCTATGAAAGAGCTCTCTACTGATGATTTGGACTTCAGGGAAGCCTGGGCAGCTTGCAATGATATTACTGAAGGAGACAAAACCCTATGGGTCGATTATTTTATCCAAGGATTATTATTCAAGGGACAATAGTTAAGTATACCAAGGAGTTCAATGAGGGAGAACCTGCTAAGAGAAAAACATCATGAAGAACTAGCTGGATATTTTGGAATAGATAAAACTTTGAAACAACTTTGTGGAATTTATTATTGGCTAAGGATAAGCACATATGTGCAAAGATTTGTGTAAAGTTGTGAAGTATGTCAACATGCAAAAGGAATTAGTCAGAACACTAGGTTATATCAACCATTACCGATACCTGAAAGGCCAGAGGAAGACAAAAATATGGACTTTGTCCTTAGATTTGCAATAGAAAACCATTTACTGTTAAAAATGGTTGTCGAACCATTTTAGTGATCGCAAATTACATGAATAAGGAAGGAAACAAAACGATGCGAGAGGGAAGCAAAAAGAAGAGGAGACAAATGGTGAGAGGAGAGGAAGTAGAACGAATGCAAAGGTGGATAGGGGGAAAGGATCTAGGAGAGAGAGGAGGACGTCTGCAAACGATAGGAAAGGAAGAGAAAAGGGAATATAAAGAAGAAAGTCGATAGAATAAACATGGGAGGATAGGCCAAAATGACAAATTTGAAGAGAGGAAGAGAAAAGTTAAAGAGATTTGTATTCTTGAACTTGAAGAGTTATTGATGTTTTACTATGTTTGTACGAGTGTGTCAATAAATAGAACATATTCTAGTTTTAATCCATCTTGTGTTGTGTGAACAATAAATGCTTGGAATCACAAGAAACATGCATTAGTTAACTTTGTGTGTGTAGGTTGTAGTTTTATGGGAACAATTAGGGAGAGTTGAAGTTTGAGTAGAGGTGTTGCTCGAAGAAGAACAAATAGGACCATCATGCAAGAATTTGTTGTGCGAGTGGAGACACCGATGAATTGTAATCATACAAAGCCAGGAACATGTGATTATTGTCCATGTAAGAAATGAGTGAATTGGTCATCTTGAGAAGTTGTACAAAGACGAAAGGAAGAATTGTCATTGGAAGTTATCGTACAATTGGCCTTGCTAGTCGTATGATTAGACCGTTGTACTATTGAAGGAAAACTATCATATAATTTGGCTGGCCATACAAGTGGATCAACTATATAGTTAAAGAACATGGTGTACAATTAAACCAATCGTACAATGCCATACAAAGACTGTCAATGTGCCATCTTGAAGGAGTGTCATCTTATGCAATGAAGTAGTCATCTTATAGGACTGTAGTCTTAAGACATTGTCATCATAGGAGTTTGCTTGTTGATTGCACATGTAATTATTGTGCATCTTGAGGCTATGAATAGATAGGAAACTTGTGTTGCTTGAAAAGACCATCCATAGGAGGATTTCCTTCTCTCATCTGCATCACCTAGTTACTTGTCTTAATGGGTAAGATTATAGTATTTGGTCAACCCAAAAGATTGGCGTATTATTTTTTTTCTCAAAAAAAAATCGTAATTTTATATTAAGTAAATATGAGATTATATTCTTCAAATGCTTCTTTGACATTTTTTCAAAATTTCAATAGTGACCTAAAAGTCAGGTCATTTATACATCATAACTAGTTATCTCTATCATGCTAAGTTCTATCCTTAGACACCTTCCCAATTTATCAAACAATATCCTTTAAATCACTAACTTTTAAGTTTTTTTGAAAAAGTTGTTTTATATGTGCTTGCTTTAACTATAGTTAACTATAGTGTATTAATCCCCCAAGATAGAGATTTGCACCAGTTGCAGTGCATTATCCTCATTGAATTCATGTACTAAGCACGTACCTGGATCAATCTAAAGTGCCTCCTTTGAGAGTTCATCTACTTCCCTATTTAGTTCTCTATAAATATGCCAAAAATTAAAAGCTTCACTTTGATCCACAACTTCTTTTATTTGAGAGAAGATGGGTTGTAGAATCATGTTTTCATCCTAAAAACACCAAGCATCCAGTTCATTACCACCCGCGAGTCTTTGTAAATTTGAATTTTTTGTATTCCTTTTGATTTTACCAACTGAACCAAGAATTTGAGAACCATAATTTCAGTATAATTATTGGAACCTTCTCCTAGTCCAGCGTTGAATTTAAAATAATGAGTAAAAAATATATAGTAATCCTCTTGCTCCACAAACTCCAGGGACCCCTAGCTAATCCCATCAAAAAAAGCCCTAGGCTTCCCCTGATCCTAAAAGACCTATTTTCAAACCAAGATTTTAAGCACTCTTCTAAGGAATCTTCTTGTCATCTTGTAGGAAGCTTTAACTGCGTTATAACCTCCCTCCAAACATGTCTAGTAAAGGAGCAAGCAACCAATAAATGATCAATTGTTTCATTGTTTGACTTACATAAATGTCACCTTCTTAGACCATTTCAATTTTTTTTTTTTTTGTAATACGTCTCGTGTCATAATCTTATTTTTCATGGCAAGCCATAGGAACAATCTTGTATTCAAGGAGGCTTTCTGCTTCAAGAATATCTTCCACCACCATATTGGATTGTCATTGCTATCTTTGAATAGAGTTCTTATACCCCAACTTTGGAGTGTACTCCCCATAGCTTAATTCTTTATCCAAATCAATTGATCAGTTTCCTATGACAACTTGATATGTCTAACTTTTAAGTCTCCCTACATGTTATGATTTTCGAATTCGACCGTATGATATTGGGGGCAATGATAATTGTGGCTCGAACAGACTGTCTTCGATCTGTACGATCTCCCCGGCGGTGTGCTGAGAGGGGGCTTAAGGACGGATACGGCGCTCTGCTGGTCCCTAAGTTTTCACTCGGCGCCAAAGCTGAGATCAACATGGTGGCGGCGGGAATCGAACCCCAGCCCTTGGGGTTCCGTTAACGAGTTTCGAACCCTGCCTCCTCTTCCAAACAAACAGGAGAGCCTCCCAATAAACGGCGCTTCTGGAGATGGTGCAAATCCTCCGAAGGATTCGCGTGGATTGCGTTTGGCGGCGCGGAGTACAGGGCACCCGCAGCCACCATGGAGGCCGCCGCCATCACCATTTCAAACAAATGAATCAAATTTTTTTAAATGAGTTGAAAGATTTTCAGATGACGCCCAGCTTTTGTTTCGTTGGTTATATACCGCCGGATCTCAATGCAAATAAGACCTCGCCATCCATTCCGCTTCTCCAGGGGGTTTGGCTGCCGCGCGCCCTCGCATTTGTTTTCCTCCAAACCACCACCTGACAGTAATTACATCCACTTTGCCGTATGTTTTGTCGCAAAACCAGGTGGGTGTCCCTGACTGGGGTTATACTCATTGTGTATACGTCCTGCGGATACCGCTCTTGATATATACGCAGTGTGTATACGTCCGATAGATGAGAGATGGGGACCGCTCCGAAAGGAACACGCCTCTGGGTCCCTCTTGCGTGGACATGTAGACATTCTCTATTCAACCTGCACGTAAGGACCGTGTGCGGGAACGGACGTGCGAGGTCGTTAACCGCCAGTCGCATGCGTGCCCACTGTGGACTGGTAAAAACATGAGGTGCTTTCTCACCTGACCTGACACGTATGACACGTGATCGACATAGGCCTTTGTGGTCCTGCCACGTGGCTTGGGTGTCAATCCCTGCCCTGGTTTAGAAGCCAGCTGAACAAGCGAGGTTTGCATTGTGTGCAATAGGTTAGTGCCACGTAGGAGGAATCGGAATCCCTGGTTTCGTGGATGAATTGAAGTAAACGGATGAGGGACCACAACGTTTTCAAAGATAAGCTCCGGATTTAAAAACAGTAAAAGGCCCGGACGCCAAAGGACTTTTAAATTATAGAAATATATGTTGTGTCATAATTGGCAGGTCAGGACGTTAGTTTTATTCTTTGGTTATTTTATTTATTTTATCTACTAAAATTTAGATTTGGTCTTTTTTTTTTTTTTGGAAGATTTAATGTTAAATTAAATGGTAGATACTGAATGTTTATTGATTGTTGTTTTATTTTGATACCTTAAAAAGCTAAGTTCTTTAACTTTGTTTAATCCAATAAACTTAATAACACCCAATAATATTACCAATTTTCCTTAAAATTAAAAAATATATTTAAATATTATTAACTCAAATAAATTTAAATCCACCGCTAGTAGGTGGTTCCAGTGGGATCCATGAATAGTGAGGTTCAATTTACGTAGTCTTTATTAGTTGGCTCAGATTAACCAACCAATAGATCCGTGGACAATAAGGTTCGATTCACATTGTCTTTACTAATGGCTTAAATTATAATTCGCTAATGTGGCATGGCAAGTTTTATGGGCTTCTATGAAGGTTGACAATAATTGATTTAATCATTGGGCATCCACCTAGCCACTGCTTGCTTGCACGATAAGCTGGCTTAGTTAGAGGGTGAAATTTTTGTCGTACATAGATCTTATATTTTTTATAATATTATTTTTTAATATAATTTATGATCAATTAAAAGAATATATGTTATTTATTATACTATATATTTTTAAAACATTCTATTCCATTGATTATATTGAATTTTTATTTTCTCACATAAATATTTTTAAAATATTAATAATTAAATTTATTTTTTATTGAATATATAATTTACATGATTTAACATTTTAATTGATCAAATATATTGATTTTCAAGAGAAGAATTAAGGTTGAAATTTTATTATCAAAATGCTTTATAAAACTATAACGTAGTTTTTACTTTAAAAATATTAATATAATTTAATATTTCGAAATAGGTGTAAAGCTTAAATATTAAATTTTATAAAAAAAAATTAAATATAATAAAATAATTTTTTTTTTAATAAAATTAAAATTTAATATTTGAAAAAATTTATAATTCTTAAACATTTATCTATTTTAATCTTTAATTTTTAAAAATAATAATAAATATTTATCCTAAATTTTATACTATAAATTTAATTATCTTTCAAGGTTAAGATCATCACGTTCGAAGACAAGGTGAAGTGTAAATAAGTAAAATAAAAAGGTCATTTAGAATGTGAATAAATTAAAGAAATTAATAAAACATTAAAATTTATTATAAGATATCATTTTTTAAAATATTAAAGTTATAAGTAATTATAGTTATTTGGATTAATGTGAGGAGTGGATGTGTATAATCTTTATTGATAAATTAAGCTTTCACAAAAAAATTTCACATTAATCTAATTAAAAATATATATAATTATTATATAATTATTTTATAATATATTTCTATTAAAATTTAAAAACGTTTATTAAAAATACATACTTTTAACATGTATATATTTTATTATTAAATATTTAAATATGAGATATAATGTTACTTAAATTTATTTTCTAGAAGAAGCAGCAGCATATATCTAGAGATATCCCGTCAATTTCTTTGGCCCCTCCATTCGCAACGGCTTCTAGAAGCACGCGACACTGTTCCTTAAAAAAGGGGGAAATAATCATTATCAAAGAGAAGAGAATTGCAGGCATGAAATGCTAAAAGAAGAAATAAGGTTGGAATTTTATTAATATATAGATAATAAAAATTATTTTAAATAATATATTTAAATTTTATTAATAATATAAAATAAATAAAACTATTTTAATATATAAAGACTATATTTAAAGTTAGGATGTACTATTAAAACTTTATCCGAACTTGGGCTTGAATTTTTGTATTTAATGAGAGGTACTTTACTTTTCTAAAGAGTAAAGTCATAGATGCTTTCTTACAGATTAGGTGCCCACCTTTTATTTTATTATTATATCAACGATTAGGAAATATAGTATTGGAAGGCAACCTTAATTAGTTGAATTTAGACGCTCCCAAACTTCCAGAGGGCCTAGTGAGATGAAACTTGGATCCATCTTACCTTTCCAAATAGATATTGATGCATGGAAATACAAGCATGGTATCTTTCTTTTTTTTGACTTCACATCAATAGTCCACAATGAGGTTTGGTATCATGGTAATTCTGTGGTAAAGTTTTAGAAGTAGGACCTCATTTATTTGTTTAGATTAGATGGAATTGTGAGTTTTTATTGTGTTTACCATATTAATCTTACATATTGAATTAAAATTTATAAAACATTTTTAATAAAATAAAATTAAAATATTTTATAAATATATGAATGTGTATTTTTTTTTATTTGGTTATTGTGAGAAATTTTTATGATTGTATAGGGTTGAGCAGTCTCTTCCCAACCATGACCCCTCCTAAAGTTGAGAGCTATACTTATCAATAGAGAATTTAACACAAAGCCACCACACACCCACCCCCTCACACACTCTGTTAGAATTTTACTCCTAACCACCATACTAATCACATTATTAGTTAATTATTTAATCATTATCTCTTTCACAAAGGTTGTGACCTTTGATCACACCTTCACACTTGTAGAAATAGACATTTCATTTGGTATAGTTGAGGCATCGAAGAATATAATTATTAATTAATTGTTGGGTTCCCCATACAATACAACAACGATTCCTTAATAAAAGCGATTCTTTTTTATTATTCTAGCATTATAATCAATCTTTCTCTATTGGGTTCACTACATCTGGATCAGAGCTAGTTCAATCCAATTTTTTTTCCCCACAAAGCCACCGTCTCCACTTTACGTGCCACCTTGTCATAAGTGAGTACGGGTCTGCCTCACAACACCGTATTCCTCTGTGATAACACATAATGACAACGGAATAAAAAATAGAGCTCCACCATAATATAAATTGCCGACATTGGCTGTGAGTTCTGACGTAGCGATAGTGCAATAAGCGGACATAAACTCCGAAATTTTTTTACAGCGAACGAACAGGCTGTCATAGTCTCTTTGGCGTCTACCTCACCAAAAGGACGAAACAATAACCCAATCCGACAGAAAAGAAAAACGAGAAGTTATAAAAATTTTGGAAGTATGGTTGTTGAAGACTAGCAGAGTGATTCGACCAAGCGCAGATTAATATATATATATATATATATATATATATATATATATATATAATATATATATATATATTAATCCTGCTTGGTCGAATCACTCTGCTAGTCTTACCCACCGATAAAATTAGAGTATAAACTTAAGGTTTAAAATAAATTTTACCCACCGATGGCTACGGTTCGCGTCACTGGGAAACTTCGGCATCGAAGAAAGGACGAAGGTCATAAGAAGTGGCAAAGGATATTTGCGAAAGAGGTCTCGAAAGAGGTTTCAAAAGAAATGAAAGAAGTGATGCAAGAAATGGCCGATGGAAGAATATATCACGACCCCAACCTACTTTTGCTACTTAATCTTGCCCACCTACGTCAAATCACATTAGTGAGGGTATATAAAATTTAGTTCCAGGATATCGCCAATCGCATCACAGGGTTGGACGAATCAGTCCTCATAAGTGGGTTCATCAATGGATTGAAAGGAGAAATTAAAGTGAATATCATGATGTACACTCCTCGCACCCTACAAGAAGCCATTGGATTAGCCTTGTTAGCCGACGATACATTCAATGTTCAACGTCAACATGGGGAGCAACCTATTGATAAATCAACATTCATGCACACTATTCCAAAACACAAACCCTTGCCAGTTAAGTACCTTAGCCTACAAGAAATGGAGGAGCGACGAGCGAACGACCTCTGCTATACTTGTGATGAGCAATTTGGGCCCCTTCATTGTTGTGCTACACAAACATTGTATTTATTGAATATAGTTGATCCATGTCACTCCATAGAGGAAGAAGGTGAGGAAGATGTGCACGACATGACCAAAGCACTTGATCATAACAATGAAGGAAATGATGTCGATGTGCAAGAAGTGCTCAATGCACCATGAAAAGATGAGGTAGACATCCATGCAATAAACAATGAAGGCAAGACATACACTCTCAAAGAACTACACACAAGTTCATCGCCAATAGTGAGTTCTCATCGTATAGGCAACCTGATTCAGAAAGGAGGCAAAAGAGTGAGTGCACCTTTATTTTCCCTTCATTCTACACAGGAAGAATCGGCTAAAGCGAAAGCCTACCGTCATCACAATTCTCCTAAGGAAGATTCTACTATTCTTTCTAGCAACCCCCCACTAATGCTTCGACCTTCAATATATCCTTACCTTGTGACATTAAAATAGTACAAGAACTTGCACAAATTCAACTGGAAAAACAAGCAACGAAGCTCCTTACTTTGAGCTTTGAGGACAAAGCTCTTTTTAAGGAAGGTGGCATGTTAGGATTCTACTCCTAACCACCATACTAATCACATTATTAGTTAATTATTTAATCACTCTCTCTTTCACAAAGGTTGTGACCTTTGATCACACCTTCACACTCGTAGAAATAGGCATTTCATTTGGTATAGTTAAGGCATCGAAGAATATAATTATTAATTAATTGTTGGGTTCCCCATACAATACAACAACGATTCCTTAATAAAAGCGATTCTTTTTTATTATTCTAACATTATAATCAATATTTCTCTATTGGGTTCACTACACACTCACCCACGCCACGGTTCGAACTTTGGACCACCCGAAGAAGATCCAAAGCCCGAACCGTTGCACTGCACCCCTAGGTGCTATATGAATGTGTATATTTATTTTTAGTAGAAAATAAATTTTATAATTAACTCACAAACTGCACTAACAAGATAGATAGGTATTAATGTGAAATGAAATTCGAATAATGGAATATGCCACTAGACTTCATTATCACATTAACTATGTTGTGGGGATTGAGTGGTTTATAAACCCCAACACTTTCCATACTCTTTGCCAATGGGGTAGCAAGCTTAAAAGTGCAAGTCCTTGGTCCCACTTTGTGGGATTCCTCAACCCTAATTAACATCGAGTTTGAGTTTGGGCATGTTGGTGGGGGGTTTGGCCCTCTTGCTTTCTAACCGGTTAATGTGATGATGCAAGTCTAGTGGCATATTCCATTATTGGAATTTCGTTTCACATTAATATTTATATATTAAAATTAAATAATATATAATAAATATGTCCGTCTTTGTAGCGTAAGTGGAGGGCCCACAAGTGGAGTTTGGCCCTGGTGAACAGAAGGTCCACGGTTCGAACCTCTACGATGCAAAGGGGACACAAAGATTGTGTGTTAAATTTTCTATTGATAAGTATAGCTCTCGACTGTACGAGGGGTCATGGTTGGGAGGAGACTGCTCAACCATGTACATTGGTCGTAGGAGTTTCTCACACTAACCAAATTATATATATATATATATATATATATATATATATATATTTCTTATTATATTTGTTCAACTAAATGAGTTTAAGCGGTGAAGTCTATGGGCTTAAGTAGCATAGACCTAAGTCTACTTATTAGATAGGCCTGCAAAACGATTGTAAGCTTAATTATTTTGAATTGTTATAAGAGTGCAACAAACTTGTCATTCATGAAGTGTTGTCACGGGGATTCATGACTTAAAAGGGTTATAAGTTTAAGTGTTGTGAATAACAATTCAATAAACTTGGTAAGGGTTATAGTCTTTTTTTGAAGCCTCCAAGGGCTAAGTGGATTGGTAAAGGCCTGACTAGCCAAGTACTTACCAAGAAGAGACCTAGGTTCAAACCTTTGGAGTATGCTGTCAGCTTTAGGAAAGGTAGTAGTTCATGCTGAATCTTTTAAGTGTGTGCCAGATTGATGACAATGGTACAAACCCCGAGCAACTAGTGGTCTCCATCTCACATCGGTTCAACAACAACGAGATGAATAGGTTTTTGGGAGTAGTCCCTGTAGTTTGAACCCTGCGCTTGTCAGTCACAAAAAATAGTGGTTGTAACCAACTCCCCTATATAACCCAAAAAAAGAATTCAATAAACTTAGCAATTATGAAGTGGAAGAATTAATTTTCAAATAAAAGTGCCATATAATATAACATTAAAAAATTTATGTAATGTTGTCTTAAGATTCAATGGAGAAAATATCAATTTACAAGATGGAAACCCTTAGTTCTTCCTTTTCATGATGAAAGTCCTTGTTTATTGTTTTTCATGATTAACATTTTTATTATTTTTTTAAATTTATTATTTAATTAGCTCCCAAGGGTTAGGTGGATTGGTAAAGGCTTGATTGGCCAAGTACTTGCCAAGAAGAGACCTAGGTTCAAACCTCGGGGGCACGCTGCCAGCTTTAGCAAAGGTAGTAGTCTATGCTAAATCCTCTGAGTGCACACCAAATTGACAACGATGATACAAATCCCGTGTCTCCCTATAAAAAGATAGGTTGGTTGATAACAATCTTGTGTTTGTCTGTAGGTTGTATCAATTTAATTGTTTGAATGGTTTGGTTCTTTGAATTTTATCTTTTATATTGAAAGCGTGTAAGTTAAGTTAATATTAAACAAAAAATGTTATCAATTAATTAATCTTAAGGAGAATATATAAAATAGTCCTTGTGAACATATGGGATTGGCTGGACCAACTTAATTTTAATAGGTCTACCTTCTTGACTAAAAATCCTCCTATGCTTGTCCCGTTGGCGTCATAATCCACTTGGAAAACTTTGTTTAAGTTTGACAATGCCAAAATTGGCTGCTCTGTGACTTTCTCCTTCAATATTTGAGAGCTCCTTTTTGCTGCACTTTTCCATTTAAATTCATGTCTACCTCCATTCATTTTTTTTTTAAGCGAAAAACCCCTTGTGGGGCCACCTTGGTCTGAGAGACCATGAACAGGGGGTTCTACACAGTCAAAGTCACCTAGGAGTCGCACCCGACCCTGCCCACACCAACATTATCAATTGGATTTTGGGTAACCAATTCAACTTTTTGGTAGGGTGGAGATTTGAACCTGGGACCTCCCTTGGAGGATTGCCCTCTCCTCTCCAATTCACCTACAACACCTGGGTGTCTACCTCCATTCATTGTTTATGTAATTGGAGCACAAATTCCACGAATTTTTTTGATGAACTTCTTGTAAAAGCTTGCCAAAACATGAAAACTTCTAGCTTCAATCATAATCCTTGGTGACAACCACTCTCTAATAGCCTTTATATTTATTGGATCCATTCGTAGACCATCCTTGGATATGACAAAACCCAAATATATCAATTATTTCTTCATAAAACTAAATTTATTCAAATTGATCAATAATTGTTCCTCTAATTTCTACAAAACTAACCTCGTATGCATTAGGTGCTCTTCCTTCGTCTTGTTGAACACAAAAATATCATTCAAGTAGACCACCATCAAATTACCAAGAAAAGGTTTAAACACCTCATTCATCAACATAATAAAAGTATTAGGTGCATTTGTCAACCCAAATGACATAATTAGCCATTCATACAAATCCCTTTTTGGTCTTAAATACATTTTCAAATCATCTCCTTTGATTCAAATTTGATGGTAATTCTTGTCCTCTCTAATTATTTTAGGGTCGAGACAAGCATGCCTTACATAGAGCAACACATTAGGGCAAGTCTTGAAAGCGTAGGGTTTAACTCAATCAAGGGTCTTAGAGAGTTTTTAGAAGGTTGGCTCCTTGTTGAGATGTGATCTTCGACACACTTTTTCCTACTCTTTCCTAGTCTTGCGGCTTGGGAGAAAAGGGTTAGAAGGGAAGTAGGAAAAACAAGGATAGTAAAAAGGAAAAAACCTAAGCTAATAAAGACAATGAGCCAAAGATCAAATAAGATTCAGCTGCATAGCAACAATATGTTCATATGTGTGAATCACTATGAAAAATGCTCAAGGAACACTTATTCCTCTCAACATAATGAAGCGTAGGTAAACACACATGCATAAAGGAAACAAGATTGAGAAAACCAAACACTTGAAACCAAATAGTCACGACCTCCAGCATGCATGTATGAATATGAAATTACAAGTTATGCCAGAAGTAGAGGTGAGAAAACATATTTATAAACAACCCAAGGTCTAGGTGTTGTTCTATAGAGAAAATGAAGGGAAAGTTATACAACTTGTCAATTCTTAACTATGCTAAATGAACTACTCTTTATAGATACAAAACAGTGAGAGTTTCCCTCCAAAATTTGCAAGAAAGACTAACAACTTCAACTACTTCTACAAATATGAACGAAGACAACCTTTGCAATTGTTGTTGTCAGATGCAAGAATATAGCCACCATGCTTGTTTTTAATACTTGTCTTGGAATGCTAAGCTGAGATTATATTGGTAGGTGATGCTTAACTTTATTAAGAATGCCATATCTATCTCACCTACTTTCTTTGGAAAGTCATATAGCATTACTTCCTTTTTACAACCAAATATGATTTTCCATGGGAGTTGGTGGCTCTTCATGCCAAGATTTAAACTTTGGCACACTCATAGTATTTCCAAATTCCTTATGCAAGACATTGGTCATTTATCAAAACTTTCTCTTGTTAGCCTACATCAATATTTTTTAAGACCTTTGAGATTAGAATGAATCTATTATCGAAAATATTTTGGCTAAAGGTTCATTTTTTATCTTCCATTGGACCTTTTAGTGTTTGCCTCCTGAGAGCTCCTCATATAGTCTACCTCTTGTAGTTTATATAGAACTCAAAACTATTGCCTTTATCCTTGGATGCATGGTCAAAATTTTGTAAGTTCTACAAAAGAAAACACAAAAAAGAAAAATGCAAAATAAGGGAAAAAGTACAAGGCTGACAACTTTTTCAATGCATGTTTAATTTCTACCCACTCCTCCTCTAATGGGTATTAGATCATTCTATAGTGGTTTTAGGTTGTCTAGAGCTCGATTTGGCCCTTTATGGGGAGACTCTTGCACCTTTGGCAATCATATATGTTTGAGTCTTCAACTCGACTATAGGTCTAATAAAACCCATAATGTTCTTTGCTTCTAAAGACCTTGTCCAGTTTTCAGAAGATAAACTAATTTCCTTGCTCTTTAGTAGTTGCATGTATTATTGCTCCAAGATAATTTCATCGCTTTAATTCTAGGGGGAAGGGATTCCCTTTTATAGAAATGTATCAATTTTACCTCTGAACCATGCAATAACGTTGTCTAAGGCAATAATATGTGTCTCACATATATACGCGATTCACTCCTAAACGAAAGCCATTACCCTTTGCACTATCACAATCTTGTCATGAATTCCCATGGTCCTTTACTTAGAGTTTGATTCAAAGGCCAATATTTCTTGATAATTTTTTGCTTTAGTTAATTTTGTACAAGCTTCAACTAGGCTTGATTCAGTTTCTTGTTTCACCTGGGAACTCAATTTGGCAGCTTCATTGACGAATTTGAATATCTAAAAAAGTGAGTCAACCATATTGATAATATCATCCCAATAGGCATCATTGATTTATTTTACCAGATTTTTAATCTTTTGGTGTTGTCCTAGCTTATTTTTTTGTCTGGTATTTTTCGGTTTTCTTCGAAGATCTTGTTTCTCTTGAAAAAATTCAACATCCTATTAAATTAGTTCTCTTAAGAGACTCCAAACTCATTCTTCCTTTGAATTTATAAGAGGATCTAGAGGTTGCTTTTTTAAATGTTCAGTTAGCTCATCTACCTATTTTTGGAGTGCTTTAGTCTTTGCCGAAGAGTTATTCAAAGTATTTACCATTTCTAATTCCCTTTCCTTCTCCTTTAATTTCAAGCTTAGTGTTTCACAATTGTAAGCAATTATTTATCTACATCTTTCTTGAGCTAAATTTTATCTCTAGCTTGCAAATTTCTTAAATCAAGACCTTTCGTCACCACTTGCCAATCATGCTCTGTCATATTCATTTTTAGGCTTTTCTATAAGTGGATATCTTCTTGAGCCTAGTAATGTTTTCTTTTGTGAAGCAAAGTGAAAGTTTATTTGGGTCATGGCTAGAAATTGTGCTAATAAGGTCTGCTTCTACTAGTTGAATTACTTTATTTGTTGTTGAATAATGTGGAACCCCTGAGGTGACAGGAAAATAGTCGAAGGTTTGACAAACAAGGTATTTGATGGAAGGGAGGTTGTAACATTCGGAGGTTGCTAGGTTGTTTCCTCATGAAAAGCCAAGACAAAAGGGGAATCTGAGGGATTATCAATTACTATAATTGCTATAACTACTATAACTAGGACCTCTATAGATTATATTGAGCAATAACTACATTAACCACTCTTCAAATCAGTATTTTTGAAGTTCTTTGCTCCACTCAAACAATCCATTAAGTCGTTCATATGAGGTAAAGGAGACCTGTATTTTATTGTAATCTTATTTATTGCTTGGGAGTTTGTGCACATAGACCACTCTCCTCCTTTCTTCAGTGCTAGTATAGCTAGTATTGCACATGGGATCAAACTTTCTCTAACCATCCCCTTGTCTAATAGCTCTTAGACTTGTTCTTCAATTATTCATTTTCTCTAGGTGTCATCTTATAAGCTGCCTTGTTTGGAAAACTTGAGCCAGGTATGAAGTTTATTTGATGACTAATGCTTCTCATAGGTGGTAACCTGTCGGGTAATTCTTTTGAATGAATTTTAGCATATTATTCCAACAAATCCTTCACTTTAGATGGAATTTCATCCATCGTATTCGTTGTTTCATGTTTTGTGGGTTTAGCAATGAAATAAAAACATGCTTCTCCATTGTTCATCTCCTTCAAAAATTAGTTTTTGAATATTAGGAAATATTTAGAACTGTTTCCCACCTCTTCTCTTTTGTCCTTCAATGGACTCAATGCATAACTTTACCATCCTTGACAATGAGATAAGTGTTCATCCTACCATCATGCATTATTTTTTTGTCAAATTGCTATGGTCTCCCTAAAAAAATATGGTATGCATCCATCAATATGATATCACATAGAATTGAATCCTTATAAGAACCAATTTAAAATTTACCTTACATTGTTCTATTATAAAAATTTGATGTCCATTTTGTAACCACAACACTTTGTAAGGATTTGGATGTTCCATACTTTTTAAACCAAGTTTCGCTACCATCTCTGTTGAAACTATGTTGTATGTGCTTCTATTATCCATAATCACCTTACAACACTTGCCCCCTGATTTACAAATCATCCTGAACAGGTTTCTCCTTTGCCCAGGTTCATGCACCTCCTTTGCTGATTTCATTAATACCATTTTCATTATAAGAGATTCTCCTTGTTCTAGTTCCTCCATGTGCTTTGGTGAGGCTACAGTTTCCTAAGCTACTTGTGTAACATGGTTATGAGCTCCCTTTACATACCCATTAGTGTGCTATGTTGTTGGACTTTCATATACATGATGACCAACTTCTCCACATTTATAATAATTTTTAGGGAATTCTCTACCCCTTCCTCTACCATAACCTCCTCTTCTTCTCGAGACCTCTATGTTTTCTTTATTATTTTGAGAAGTACTAGCTTCCCCTCCTACCTTTGCTTCCCTTGTCCACTATGGTTTGGTCCTCTTTTTCTCACATTATTTTGTTGTCTATGCAACAATGTTTCCTTTGCGTTAAGCGCATATTGATATCCTCTTCAATGGTTTTGATTCAAATCATACCAATCTCATCTTGTATAGACAATCTTAGACCATTTATGTATCTTGTCATCTTCTCTTCATCATCTTCGATATGACCTACTCTTGTGGTCAATTTATAGAACCCATCGGTATATTCTTTTACTCCTAACTCTTTTTGCTTGAGATTTTGGAGTCTCTTAAACAATCCAATTTGATAATCTATAGGTAAAAACTTAGATTTCAACTTGGACACAAAATTTTCCCAAGTTTAGAATTTATCTTTCCCCTTTCGCTCTCTCGGTTTGAACATGATCCCATCAAATTGATGCGTATCCCTTCAACCAAGTACATGTAAATTTGACCCGCTTTGGATCCTCCATAGATTTATCATTGAAGAATCTCTCCATGTCTGTTACCCAATCAATTAACTCTTTTCGGTTTAAGTTGCCATTAAAATTGAGAGTATCCATATTTGGCTTATGTTCCATATTTGAGATTGCACAAGACAACACTCCTTCGAAATTACACATTGTTAGTCTTTATACGATATCATATAATTATACGACTGGTTTAATTGTATGACATGTTCTTTACCTGTATAGCTATCCAAATTATAAGGTGTTCTTTCAATAATATGATAGTCTAATTGTATGATTGATAAGCCTAATTATACAATAACTTCCAATGATAGTCCTTCCTTCCACCTTCGTATGATAGCTTCTCAAGACGGTCTCCTTCAAGATGGTCAATTCACTCCTTTTTTACATGAACGGTAATCACAAATTCATAGCTTTATACCATTACAATTCATTGTCATCTCCACTTGCACAATAAATGGTCCTATATGTTCTTCGAGCAACACTTCTACTCAAACTTCAACTCTCCCTTATTTCTCAAAAAAAAAAAAAAAAAAAAAAAACTACAACCTGCACACACAAATCAGCGTAATGTGTTGTTCTAATAAACCCGACAAAGTAATATCGTCTTTACTAGATGGCTTAGATTATAATTGGCTAAGGTGGCATGGCAAGTTTTATGGGCTTCTATGAAGGTTGACAATAGTTGGCTTAATTATTGGGCATCTACCCCGCCATTGCTTGCTTGAACGATAAGCTGGCTAAGTTAGAGGGTGACATTTTTGTCGTATATAAAGCTTATATATATATATTTTTCCGTATATAAAGTTTATTTTTTATGACATAATTTTTTATATAATTTAACAGTATTATAAATTAACTAAAAAATATATATTATTTATTATATTATATTTTTAGAGCATTTTATAATTTTATGTATTAAAAAAACTTAAACATACTTACCAATTCATTAAACTTCCAAAACATAAATCTTAAATATTTATTAAATTCAATCTAAACTTTAGTTTTTAAAAATAATAATAAATATTTGTCTTAAATTTTATACTATAAATTGAATTATCTTTTAAAAAAGTTAAGACCATCACGTTCGAAGACAAGGTGAAATGTGCATTAATTAAAAGATTAATATAACAATAAAATTTATTATAAAATATTATATTTTAATTAAATTTTTTAAAATTATAAGTAATTTTAATTATTTTATAATATATTTTTATTAAAATAAAATGTTTATCTTCGTTAAAAATGCATACTTTTTAATATATTTTTATATTATTAAATATTTAAATATGAGATGGAATGTGACTTAAATTTATTTTCCAGAAGCAGCATATATGTAGTCATTTTCTTTGGCCCATCCATTCCCAATGGCTTCTAGAAGAGAAGAAACCCATCCATTCCCAATGGCTTCTAGAAGAGAAGAGAAGAAAAGAAATACTCATTATCAAAGAGAAGAGAAGTTATAAGAAGAAATAGATGTTCTAATTTTATTGATATAGATATAATTTATACAGTAAAAATTATTTTAATAAATTAAATATATATACGTTATATAATTTTTAAAGATTTATATACTTAAATTTATTTTCGAGAAGCAGCAGCATATATCTAGAGATATGCTGTCATTTTCTTTGGCCCATCCATTCCCAATGGCTTCTAGAAGCACGAGACACCGTTCCTTAAATAAGGGGAAAATAATCAATATCAAAGAGAAGAGAAGTGCAGGCATGAAAGAAGGTGAAATGCATGAGACTGGAAAAAGTTGAGGTTCGAATTTTATTAATCATGTATAAATAATATTTAATTTTTATTATAATATTTTTAAATAAAAATAAAAATATTTTAATATATAAAATTAGATATTTTTGTTATAACATTTTTAAATAAAAATAATAAAAATAAAAATATTTTAATATAAAGGCAATTCTGGCCTTGGGCTTGACTCTTTTATATTTAATGAGATGTACTTTACTTTTCTAAAGAGTAAAGTCAAATATGCTTTCTTACAGATTAGGTGAAAGTAAAGTTAGAGATCAGAGATAGGGTGCCTAGCTTTGATTTTATTCTTATATCAACAATTATCCTTTGGGAAAAGGAAACATAGTATTGGAAGACAGCCTTAATTACTTGAATTTAGACAATCCCAAACTTGAAACTTGGATCCATCTTACCTTTCCTATAACATATTGGTGCATGGAAATACAAGCACGGTATCTCTTTTTTTGACTTCACATCTATAGTCCCCAATGGGGTTTGGTATCATGGCAATTTTGTGGCAAAGTGGGCACCTATAAATGGAATCAGAGGATTAAATATATGATATTTTCGTAGATTGAATGGAGTGGTGAGTTTGTATTGTAATAATATTGTGTTTATGATGTAATAAGTAAATTTAGGCATTAAGTATTTTATTGTTTTAAATTCATATATAATAAGAATATTTTGATAATTAAATATATATTTTAATTATTATGATTTATTTTTTAATTTATTTAATTTTTGTTATATAGGAGAGTTGGTTACAACCACATTATTTTTAGTAATTGATAAGCGCAGGGTTCAAACCACAAGGGTTGCTCTCACCAAATCTACTTTATCTCATTATTGTTGACTCAGCATGAAGGGGGTCATCAATCGCTCGAGAATTATATTGTCTCACCAAACTTATTTTATCTCGTTATAGTTGACTCAGTATGAAGGGGGCCATCGATCGTTCGGGATTTATATCATCATCGTCGTTCTAGCACATACTCAGAGGATTCAGATCAAACTACTACCTTTGCAAACAGGCTACCCCCGAGGTTTGAACCTAGATGTCTTTTTGGTAGGTACCTGGCCAAACAAACACTTACCAATTCACCTAACTTACCAATCCACCTAGCCCTTAGGGGCAATTATTATGATTTATTGCCTCAGGGGCAATTATTATGATTTATTGTTTATAATTTTTGGTATTTGTATATAAATATTTTTATTATAATAATTATGATTAAAATAATGTATAGTGAATTTTATCCCACTTTCATTATACAATATAGACACATGTTCTCATGATCATGATTTACAAATAATTGTTTAAGATAATTAGATTTTTTTTAAACACATACAACGCATACACACGTTGTGGTTTGAACCTTGGACCTCCCAAAGAGAAGCCAAAGCCCTAACCACTGCACTGGGATGCACTATCCCCATTGGAACAAATTTTAGAATTTTAGATTTAAATCAATAATTTGTTAAAATTGTAATTTGATCTATGGCCAAGGCCAACATTGTATGATGTAACATTGAATAGGCCTAAAGGTATATTGAATTTATTGTAATGTTTTATTATGTAAGTCATGTAGGTCATGTAGGTCGTGGTTAACCTTGTTATGGTTAAATCGACTTTATAACTTGTTATATTGACCTTAAAACCTTCTTGTAATATTGGTTTAGGTTAAAACTCTTTTATGTAATTATTGTTTTGGTATTGGTATAAATACCCTCGCCACTCCTCATTTGATTAATCAAAGTGTAATGATTCTTATTTAAAAATAATATAATGATTATTTATGGTGCCTACGGGTGCCACAAAATCTCTATGACTATTTTTATTTCTTTTATTCTTTTATATTTTTTGTATAAGATTTGAGCGGATGGATTACTTTTGTCCATTTCTAGAAAATATTGTGAATTTCAACAAAAAAATTGGTGGATAATAACTCGAAATTCCATTTGACAATTAGTGATATAAGACAAATTTTAGAATTTTAGATTTACATCAAGATTTGTTGGTGGACAATAACTATAGTAGCTCGACTATTATCTTCTGATTCCTACAAGGAATTATCCATGAAAGACAAAGAAAAATGAAGTTTGCAATCTCAAGAACAAAATTGCAAACAAAAAAGTTTACAAAATTGATAAAACCTGGCTAAGTCTCTAAAGAGAAGTAATTTGTTGCAAGGGAAGTGATTTGTTCCAAGAGGAGTGATTTTCTCTAAAGAAACATTTCACTTCAAAAAGGAAATGATTCACTCCAAGATAGGGAAGCAATGCACTCCAAGAGAGGAGCAATTCACTTCAGAAGTGGAGTGATTTGCTCATCACCAAGCCAAGCAAGACAAGTGTGCATGGATACCAAAATGATTTGTCAAAAATCTTTTGTGGTGTCATAACTCATCTTATAAAACTTCTAAGCCATTTAGACATGTAATATTTAAAGGTGTATCATTTTGTCAAAGATGTCCCCAAATATAATATACCTTTAGATCTTCATATGACTAGGCCACAATATCTTGGTATTTAAAGCATAGGGCTTTGGTCTCCTCTACCTCTTCTAGAGAACAACAGATACCAACTTTGAGCTTCTTTTCTTTCTCAATCTCAATCTCTTTATAGATTTTTCATTGATCTCCATAACTCTAGCTTTTCTCCCATCTTCATTATCAAAGAGGCTTTCTAGGGTGACCAAACCCCTAGGGATATGATTATTATTTAATTCGATAACATCTTGTTGATCTATCTCATGAGGAATTTCCTCTCGTACAATGGACAAGCAAGCCTCTCTTACCAAGAAATCAATAATCTGATCATCACTTTCAAAAACCTGCCAAAAAATTTGTCTATCTAGTACTACAGGCCTGAAAACTAGTTTGATCCTCTTGTCTTTATATGACCCCATATCTGAAGAAAGACTAAAATTGGAACCTTTAACAACCAAGGAGTTAGCCAACATGTTCTATTTTCTAGGGATAAAATGAATGTTCAGGTCATTAAAATATTCCATCAAATCCCATACCCTATTTCTGTATGCTCTCAGGTAATGGTGCTTACTGTTGCATCTCTCTCTTACCTGATTGACTATCAATTTAGAGTCACCATATATGTTCAGTATTTTGATACCCATGCTCTCAGCTTGCATTAAACCTAAGCATAAAACTTCATATTTTGCAACATTGTTAGTACAAGATCATGTCAATATGTATGCAAAACTTTTTACACCCTTTGAGGGAGACTGCAAAACTACACCGACACCAGCTTTATTTTTGCATCTTGCACCATCAAAATGAATAGTCCAGATAATTGTATCTCTCAAGGAATGGTTGGATATAGCAGGAATCATTTTCTCTGCTTCTAAAGAAATGTTGTATGTGCCCATTCTTGTCCCAAACTTATTATAATATTCTCTGAAAAGCAATTCATCCTCAACCTCTAATTCTTAAAAAAATTATACTAGCTCAAACTCATCTAGGGGTGTGAGGTTGCACATATCTTCTTCTATATTCTTAATGTGATAGGACACAGGCTTTTTAGGTGTCATCCTTATCCTATTTTATTTTAAAGGGATTATCATGCGAGAGTAATCCAAGTACATGTAACCTCCTAACTTGGCAGTGAACTTCTGGAAAGGCATAGGCTAAAATAAGGATCTAGATCTGCTACCATAATTTCTTGTAAATGGTCACCTCTAGGGCTCTATGCAGTCTCATTAGTACATATTTTATTATCCCAACTGTCTTAACTGGTGTCCCATCCAACTATAAAAATCTAGGACAAGATATGGTATATTCCATACCCATCTCTTCACAGACTACTTTGGGCATGATTGGGGTAGAGGTCCCTGAATCTATCATACAATTGAGAACTATCCAACCCTCCATCCTCAAAGATATGTAAAAGGGAGGGGGTTTGTTCTTTAGAGTAGTAGGAGATATTTTATATTTCCTGTAAGGCATGCTAAGGATGGTGGTAGTCTACTTTTCTTGGGAAATATTACTCAAATAAGCCTTAAGAAGATCTATTTGACCAGGAATGAAGAGAGTATCATAAAGACTAGCCTTGGAGGGGATTCTTTTTATCTCTTCCATAATGTTATACTTTGATTTTCTTGAAGGAGAAATCTCATTCTTATTTTATGGTTCACCATATTTCCTCTTGTACTATTGTGTAGCTTCAATCATTTATCTTTTAGTTATGGAAGGAAATCTCAGCTTTTCTTGTGCTTCATTTTTGGATCTCATCCTTTATTTGTCATTTTCATTGTCATATCTCTTTAGGAAATTGACTTGTCTCTCTTGGCTCTTAGGAACTATATTCCTTTTTTCAGTTGCTTGGGGAATAGAAAATTGATCATTACTTTGCAGAGAGGATCTTTCTTCTTTTGAGAAGGGACCTAAAATTGACCAAATTTCTAGGGATCAACTTGCAATATCTTCTTTCCTGATCTTGTCATGACAAATATAGGTTCCTCTTCATTAAGATCTTGCCCAACTCTGATTTGATCTGATTGCCATAGCATATTAACTCTACATTTTTTATTCCTCTCCACCTTTTTCATGGCCTATTTCACATGGCGTTGGTACATAACGCATGATTATGAATCATGGGGATCATTACACACAAGGCACCATACATTCACAAGACTAGTTTCGGGAGAATATTCTTGATCCTCTTCATTTGTATTAACTCTGATCCATGCACTATCGCTAGTACAAGGATTTTGATCTCTATAGAAATAGGGATATCTTCTTTGTTGAGACCTCTCTATCTCTCTTTTTTCCATCACATTCATATTGGTATTGAGTGTTTTCAAAGTACTCTGAATATCAATCAGTACAATGAATTCCTTATGTGTTTGAGATGGAAGTGGTGGAAAGGAAACTGAAGTAGATGGTATTTTAGGGGATGGCATTGGAGCCATATGAGGAAGTGGAGATGACAAAGGAGGGTGGTCCATGTAAGAAGATGTAGTCATCTGAATTTGGACATGAGGAATATCAGAATAGTAGGGCATCATAGTTTTTGGAGGTAACCTTCCTACATTAAAAAGTATATTCTCAGCTTGCACAACTGCATTGTAGACCTGAGGAAAGGTGTATACTCCTGACTGTTGAGTTTGTAATCCAAGTTTTGATCCAAGGGCTCTGATATAGTACATAAAAGCAATGGGGGCAGTTAGCCTAGCTTTAGGTGGAATCCTTTTCTAGGTTCTACTGAATCTTAGATTAAAATCTAAAATTGATTCTTGTTGATGCTTTTGCATGGATGTGAACAAATTTAGGAGAGAAAAGAGATCAATAGACTCATTTAATTCTTCTACAAAAGGCTCGACTAATTCTGTCCATGAAGTATTGCTTTTGTCCTCTAAGATCCTGAACCAATGTAGAATTTTCTCTTTAAAAGATAGGGCTATAATTATGACAATCACATTTTTATTTTTGATGTTATGTATGGCTGCTAGATTTAGGATATCTTGGTAATGCTTGTAAGCAGTTTTACCTGATCCATCATAAGTAGGTATAAATTTAAATACAACTTGAGAAATATCATGCATTTGGGTAAGTCTTAGGGGACCAAATTTATTCCAATTAGGGTATTTTTGTAGAGGCTTGTTTGGAACCACATTCGCATGCCCAGTCATATTTCTAGGTATTGTTCTTACTAGAGGTGGTCTTGGAGGTACTTCAGGGGGTGGTTCAGCTGGAACCTCTCCTAAATGAAAATTTGAAGATAAATTTCTTATGATATTGGATCCTCTTAGAGGGGGCTCATAAAGATAATAGGATCTGTATTTTTCTTTGCAGACGACCTAGTATTCATGAAAAATTCTAGGCTATTGGAATGGATTTTCTGGTTTCTTGCATTCAGGGAGTCGCAAAGTGAATTTTATATTCACTGCTTAATGAGGTCAATACAATCCACTAAATCTTAATTCCTCTGTGAAAAGGTAAAAATTAAACTTCATTGGTTAGCTAATATTTTTGTAAAAAGGGTCCCACTAGACATTCCAAAATTGTTGGGATCTGAATTGACATCAAGGAAAACTCAAAACTGTGACCATTATCTTCAACTTTCTGATTATATGTACACCCGCTAATCACATTCCAAGCCCCAACATTGGATGGATTAAATATTTCTCTAATCCAACCTCTAGAGTAGATCGGTATACCTTATCAACTGATAAGGTGTTGACTTATTTAAGCTCAGTTAAATATTTAAGAGATAGGGATAGAAATGGTTTTAGGGTTAGAAATGTAATGATTAAACACTAGTTAGATAAAGCTAACAACACAGGTATCTACAGGAAAACCTCTAACATCCAATTTCTAGTGTCATACACTTGCGATTAATAACACTCAAAATAGGTAATCTTCATCAATTAAAGAAACAAAGACATACTTTAAGAAATCATTTCAAACATCTAAGATACTAATAATCCAAATAGCAGAATTAGATCAATACCTAGACTAATAAAAAAGAACTTCTTCTAAGCATATGTTCAACCATAAAATATTTCAAGGTGCTCTAAGTTAGCAATTCAATATCAACAAAATAAACTAACCATAACAGTAGTAGGAGAAATGCATTCATAGTTTAAATCTCTTAAAATATGTAAAAGACACCAGCCTTAGGCAAACATCCAAGTAATGTTCCTTCTATTGATTTGTAGTAAATATTTACATAGTAGGGCAAGCAAACACTCTAGAGCCAACCCTAAAAATGAGGGTTCGACCTCTATTTATAGTTTTACATGTTTTACAGATTAAAAAAAATGGAACATTATAAGGAATGGGAACCCAAATCAACCAGGTGCTGAGGTAATAGCCTCTTATTTGTCTTGTATGAAGGAAAAAATCACGTGATCTTGTGCTCCTCTACAACTCGACCTCTGTAACTTACTGGACTTTCATGGTGTTTGTCTCTAGACTGCGTAAAACTATCATCCAGATCGTTCACTGTTCTTGTAGACAAGATCCAGCCATAGATTTGCAACCGCCTTTACTTCTTGGTTCTTAATTTATTCAATCCTTTACCTTCCAGTTAACTTCAATCTATCGAGTCATATTATAGATTTCTTTCTTTTAAGTGCCTTGGAGAGCGATAAAACTAATAGACCATTGATATTTTTATGGATAGCTGAGATCAATGCTTCACTCTATCATCACTTTCGCAACGTAGAACCATGTCATAGACCACTCCTCTAAAATGCTATTCACACCAGTTGACCACTTTGATCGTGGGTTGGAGCAAAAGATGCTTCAGTGTATAAATTTACTCTGACCCGCACGAGGTAGAGCATTGCATTGAGCCACACCTTTTAGTCTTTGCATTATCTTTCTTTTGTTTTGAATCGTAGCGTAGAACAACATCCTAGCCATAGCGTAGCTTACGCCTTGAAATTCTTATGAGCAAGTTTGATCGATTATGACTGTGGGGTGGAGCATTGCGTTGAACCTCATGATATAAAACCTGTTATAATCCACGTGGGATGGAGTGATGTTGTGAACCACGATTTGAAGAGTGGATACATAAAGGTTGACTGAGTTGACCATGGGCTGGAGCATCGTTTTGTATCGTATGAGATATAAGATTGCTATGAACCACTACATCTTGACTATGTTGTGGCCCATGATCTTAAAATTGCTAAGTGCAATTTTGACAGTTTGACCGTGAGGTAGAGCATCACGAATTGCGCTGCTGCAGCGGGATAGAACCAGCTTCTTCATGATTTAGAAAATTTTGTAAAAATTTTCTAAGGATGTGGCCATTTTGGGCCTACATTTACCAAGAGAAAATTTCTCACCTAAGGTAACTCAAGGGTGAACCCTTCCTATAAATAGGAGCCATGGGTTCCATCATAAACATCTTTTGACCTTGATAAATTCAGAGTTGCACTTTGTAAGACCTACATTATGTTCTTTCTTCTTGATATTGATGTAAAATTGATATATTTTTCTTTCCACTAGTGGTATTGCCTTCTTGGATTATAGAATGCGTGATGATTATGGCATTGCCCATTTGTCCATCTTATAATTCCATGTGAATGGGAATACATTATTGTTATTCAATTTGATTATGTATTAACTGATCACACACTCACCTTACTACGATTACAGTTGTATTTAATTTTAAGCTCTCATACCCTAAACTTTACAAATTTATTTTTATGCATTTTAATTTTCATATTTATTTTTCATAGTTGTATTTTCTATGCTTTATTTTGTGCAACTAGAATAGATTAGTTGATATTTTAGCAAGTATAGCAGGTAGTCAGCTTAAATTTATAGGTTGGAAGAGGTCTTTTTCCTTCCATCCAACTTTGTTGCAATTGTGGGTGCATAAGAAGTAAAACATTTTTGCAAATAATCATAGTTTCTCACATGCTCGGTGGGACAGCTCTAATTATTCACCCCACCAAAAACACCTATTGTGAATGAATTCAACATAGTTTTTGGCATGTCTAATGGAACCCTGGTCCTTTATATGTTAATTTTGGCACCATATTTACACTTGTCATAAAAGAATAGTAGTTGCTCCAATTTTGTGGGAATTTTTGCCAAGTCCTTGTTCAAGTAGGGATTTACTCCATGCTAGAAGTGATTTGCTCCACTTTAGGCTAATCGCTTGAAAATCAAGAAAATATTTCAAGTTAAGTTTAGGAAGCAATTTTCTCCACTAATATAGCAATTCACTCATGTGCAATACTATTCAAAGTTGAATCCAAAGAAATTCATCAAGAATAAGGTTTTTATCTATCAAGCCCAATCCCAAATTGACCTTTAATTTCACATATTTTCATTATTTATGTTTAAACTCATTGTTACTTTGGGAATGAAAACTCTGTTATGAACTTGATAATCATAAAATTTTGCAAGAAAAGCAAGCAAAGAAACACTGGAATGATATTATTTCTCACTTTTAGCTCCAAACTTGCATCTCGCATGAGCAAAAAGTAGTTAAGACAAATTTAGAAAAAATTCCAATTCCTTATTTAGAAAGCGATTTGCTCCAAAACATGAGTGATTCGCTCCACTTGAGACCAATTGCTTGGAAAAGTAAAACATTTGTCAAAGTCTAATCCAGTTAGTGATTTGCTCTAATCAACTAGTTATTTGCTCCACAACAATAAAATTCTTCCAAGAAGAATCCACAAAGTAATTCGCTTAGATTATAAGGATCAATTTGCCCAAAAGATCAACAATTTTTTCTAACACATCCAAGGAGAGCAATTTGCTTGATCCTTATTTAAATTTCTAAGTTGAATGTCTAAGAGTGCTTTGCTCTAATTACATAAGTCAAAATTTTATAAAATTTTCTAAGTTACTCCTTGTAAGTGATTTGCTCCGACTTGCTAGTGATTCAATCTGATTGAGAAGTGATTCACTTCCTTGTCTAAATTTTTTAAAATTTCAAATTAACCTTGAAACTCTATCTATGCAAGTATGTACATAAAAGTTTTTAACCAATGTTTTTTAATTTAAATTAAGTTTTATGTTATAATAATACATTTAACAAGGACTCAAATTGGAGATATGTGAGAACATAGTCTTGCAAGGGTAGTTAACACCCAGTTTGAAATCATGAATGTAATTGTCATAGAATATATAGTAAAAAATATTGTCATAGTAGATTGCCATAGAATGTTAGGATATATGCTTATAAATATTATAAAAATGGAAGGATATAATCCTTATGGTACTATTGAAGAATTGGAATATTTTGTAAGGAGGTTACCCCCTCAAAGAGGCCAATGATAGTAATATAACTTATCCCAAATTCCTATATTTCTGTTATTTTACATTATCATGTTTCGTTTAATGAATGCTTATGTTATTGGATATGAGATATTAGTGTTACTTTTGTCAATAATCTTTGTAATCATAGTTAGAATTATCTTTAACACTAAATTTCTTATCTTAGTACAACTTTGAACTAAGAATTTCAAGGTGAAATATTCACATGAGAATAAGAGGTTCATTGTAAGTGGTATCAGAGCTCTTTTGAGGGTATGGAAAACTTCTACTATGAGAAAATATTTTATTTCTTTTAACCTTAGTTCCATATGTTAGAAATAGTGTTCCATCTATTTTAAAATAACACAGAGGAGTTGTCATTATTGACAAAGCTATATTTTCCATAAAGTGTCTAATAAAGTGAGGGGTGAGTACGCTCCAATAACTAGGCCATAGAGCATATTCATACATGGATTTGTGCTCCCACATACCTTGCATATATCGGGAGACACTTTTTAGGAACCCTTGGCCAAACCGTCATATATAGGAAGCCACTCGATCATGTAATATCCATAGTGGACCAAGCACAACCTTCATATATCGAGATTATAAATGATGAATAATTGCTTGATTTATACCTTCAAAAATAGTGCATAGGACATCCCAAGTCTCTTTTGAAGTATTCACTTCACTAATATAAGACTAAATTTTATCCGTTGTGCCTAACAAAATGATTAAGTTTATATTTTTATCTTTCTCATCAAAATCTATTTGTGCAACTAGTTATTCGATACATATTCCATCCCCTTATACAATATCCCATAGTATCTCTACTACAAATATTGTTTTCAAATTATTCTTCCATGGAATAAAGTATGAGCCTTTTAATTGTTGTGATTCTGAGAGAATTAGTTTAGGAGTAGTCTTTTTTTATATTTTCTTATAACTCCCTTATTTATTTTCTAAATGCAAAATATCAACTAGTATTTCCTTATAAATCCCTCTTTAAATATGTATAGTTCTTAATTCAAAAATATTTTTCTTTCAATTTCTTATTCTATAGATTTAATTAATTTCAACTATAGAATAAATATTTCTACAATTTTAAAGGTCTTGTTTTTAGTTTTCAAAAGTAAAATATATACTTTCAATTTAATATTTTAAGATTTTTTTGAAAAATACTTTAAGGTAAATGAACTTGGTAGAGCCTTTGCTTTTATTATTTTGATTACTCATGGGTGATTTAAACCAAACCTTAGACTACGTTCAAGCAAATACTCTGGTTCTCTCCTTGACTACATTCAAGAACAATTCAATGACTCTCAAGCATATTACTTCACCAAACTCTCAAACACTTAGATTTTTTGTTCTCCTAGATTCACATATGCTTAGGTGTTTTGTTGTGCCGGATTCTTAGGTGCTCAAGCACTTTCTACTAGAACGTTGTTCTCTTGGATTCACAAGTGCATCTCAATTGCTCCCAGGAATTTCAATTTGTTGAATTCATAAGCATTTAGGTGTACTCTTAGGCAATAGAAAAACTTTATCTTATTGATGCTTCATAGGCACTCAAGCACACTCTCAAGAAATAGAAAGAACGTTATCTTACTGATGCAAACATAAATTGCACACAAGTGCACTCTTGAAACTTGCTCAAAGTAATAATATGTGTTCTTTTTCGCTCAAAGAACAAATACATTATGGTATGAATGTTTATAGCAACCCAAAAATAAATCAAATACATTATCGTATGAACATTTCCAACAATCCAAAAAAGGTTTATTTTTCAATTAAAAATAAATGTACTCAAATAAAAATGTGACAAATAACATTTCATGGATGACACAATTTCAAATGTGACGTATTACCTTCTTATGGCTTGTATCTCCTTGTGAGGTCTACAAGGAGCCTTTGTCACACAATGTTTTGATCATAAAATTTCTTCGAGGTAAATGATGCTCATTTAAGGTACCTTAATGGTCTTCCTCTCATCCTAGGCACCTCAAAAATTGTTGCTCTGATACCACATGATGGTTAGAGATTATAAACGAGACAAATGAATAAAGAAATATTTTATTAATTTCACTCATACACATATACATTCATTTTCATGTACATATACAATTGCTTACAAGAAAATCTCGATCTCATAGAAGCGAAATGCCATAGAAGTAGTATAAGTAACAAGATAACATGCTATCAACCTCCAAATATTTAGATTAATAAGAATAGAAGAAGCCTAACAATATTCTATAATAGAGTATAAAAATAGAAGTATAACACAAGCTATACAACTACATCCCTACAAGTTGTAGATAGTTGATCCGTAAATCCTGATTGTTCCTTTAATGGTTGGAACACCACCAATATGCTACATGTGGCACAATTATCTTTTAAGTTTGAACTAGCATTATGTGATGTTTGGAGAGGTGGATGACAAAAATATTACCACAAGGACATGGGATACATGGATGGAGAAGAGCAAGATATAATCTAATATGCAGACATTTGAGGAATGCACAACAACAAGAATAAGAACATGGGTCTATTAAGGAAGATTGGTATATAATGAAGAACTGCACAAAGAAAGTATAATGACAACACTTGCTAGTGAAAAGATATAAATACCCAAAGAATAAGTTTAGAATCCTTAAGATTTTGATAGTTCATACAATGAATGAAACAAGTGGTAAACATTATCTTTAACAATAGAAGGTGGAATCCAACTGGAGCAAGAGAGAGTAAATGAGGTTTGGGTTGAGGTAAACATTTGTACAAGTTGTGAAGAAGGTATAAATATGGAGCATACACAATATGAGATAGAGCAATTGGTTATGCCAACACAAGTGCAGGGGAGAGTGCCTAGAGGTGTAGAGGATGGGAGTCAAGCACAAACATGATCTAAGGAGAGTGTACTTAAGAGAGCAAATTTGACACTCATGTATTTGTCAAAGAGATCGTAAAGTGTGGGAGTGCAAGGTAGTGGTCAAAGATTGGTTGCAAACAAAGGTTCATCAAGTGAAGGAACAAACATCAATGGCTAATATTATTGCAGTTGCAGGTAAACAAAAGTGCACAAATTTCATGGGTGATGGGAAGGAAGATCTAGAATGCCACATCAAAATATGTAAATTGATATGGAAATCCAATGATATAAATGATGAAAGTTCATGATTGCAATTGTTTCTAGCCACGTTGTGTGGAATAGCGATGGGTTGGTACTTAAAATGAGAAGAACCCATTACAACTTAGGATGAACTAAAGACTTCATTTAGTAAAGAATTCAAAATAATTTGATATTATATGAAGGTCATTGGATAGATCTACTCAATGAATAAAAATAAGGATGAAAACATCAAGTCATATAATCATCGATTGAAGGAACTTATCCATAAGATAGAAGCAAAACCAGCAGATGGGCTATAAAAATGATGGTTTTTGGATGGATTGTTATTATGGTATAAGAAGAAGATAAAGGTAGTTCTTACAATTATCTATCAAGAAGAATTTGATAGAGCATTGAATTTAGAAAGCAAGATGAAGAAAACCATAGTAGGTTGAGGAAGTCAAATCCACAATTGAGATGAGATTCGTATAGTGATCGAGATGACTTGAGCACATCAATCTAGGTCATGAGGAAGGACCTATAGTGTATGATTGATGATGTGAAGGTTGAGAAGAAAAAGGAAAAAAAGGACATATGGTGTTCTGATTGCAAATCACAAGGGCACACCAATGTCAATTGTCCAAAGAAAACATTCTGCAATATTTGTGAAGTAGACTTACATGTTATTGTCGATTGTCCATTAAATATTAAAAGCACCATACACAAGACATTGATGGGTTGAAGGATAGTAAGAAAGAAAAGTTTAGCACTTCAAAGAACATACAAGGTCCAACATGTGGCAAATATTAAAATAATATCTAAGGAAGAAGGCAACTACAAGGAAATTGATTTCTAGGAGAGGGTCGATTATAGTATAATTTGAATGAGAGGCCTATAATTGAATGCTAGAGATGTCAAGAGTGGGGGCGCCTAATATGTAACTATAAAAATGCCCCACTAGGATGAGGTAGTGGAAACGATAATGCAGTGATGTGTCAATGGTGTGGACCAGACAATCACAAGGAAGCAAATTTCATGAAGAAAGCAAGTACAAGTAACTTATTGAATGTCAATTTTATTGACATCGAGGAATATTTACAAGACAAATAGAAGGACAAAATTGTGCTAGTGGTAACTCAAGCGTAAACGAAGAAGAAATAATAGTACCTAAACCCACTAAAGAGAAGAAGAGATGGTAGAAAGCATGTGTCCAAATTGAAGAAGAGACAAAAAGAACTAATAAGGAGAGATTACTTTAGGAAAAGAAACTAAAGGAACCCATCAAGATTAAATAAGAGGATGTAGTAGCAAATTAATTGGTCATGCAAGTATTAAATACAAATATGAAAGTGAAAGTACCCGTTTACTAGGTGCAATACCATAGCTATATGCAATAGTAGGACACATGGTGCGAACAAGGAGAATGGAAAAGTTACAAAACCAAATGGAAGCAACACAAATAAGGAAGGATTAGTATATTAACCCAACACTCTTAATGATAGATGTTGAGAAGAAACTAGCACTGATTCAAATTGATTGCTAAATCACAAGTTGAATTAAGTAATCATTGATAGAGTGTCAAGTGTAAATGTATTACCTAAAAAAACATGGAAACGTTTGGGGGCACCACTTTTGTAATCTACCAACTTTTGGTTGTATGGTGTAGACCAGTATGGAATAGAGATGAAAGGAGTACTAATTGCACAAAAAGTGAATATTGTTGATTAAATGTCCATCATGGATTTTGTGGTAATTACTATGCAAAAACTAGCCTATGATGCATTGTTGGGGTGCGGGTGGCTACACATGACAAAGGTAAACTACAAATTTGAGAAGGATTGTTTGATATTTAAGAAAAACCAACACAAATATGTGACTAACTTGAAGAATGTCTATAAGTGAAGAATTGATGACATCTAATGAGTCAAGGAATTCATCATCAAAGGATTAGAATAGGCAAGAACCAAACGAAGAAGGTGTGCTGGAGTTGGAGGAATGCACACAGGATGAGGAGCACTCTCACAACAAATATCTTCATTGGCAAATACAAGACCATGAATTCTTCCACACAAATTATTTGTTTATCAACACAAAAGAAGAAGACCAAGATGAACCAATACAAGTGTATATGAGATTGGCAAATGTAGTCAGAATACAAAGTCTACAACCAAGGTTGAAGAATTTTTTTGGACTAATTAAGACAAGTAAAATATGATGTAGATACATTGTGGTAGAGATGGTATATTTCACAAAGTAGGTCAAGGCAAGAGCATTGCTTGATAATTCTGCCAAGAGTATTGCATGTTTCTTCTATGAATAGGTGATAACAAGATTTGACATACCTCTTCAATTGATGAGTGATCACCAAGGATATTTTGTCAATGAAATAATCTAGAAGTTAGCCATAAAATTTAAGATCTTGTATTTGCTATCTATTTTGTATTACCCCTAGAGCAAATGGGTAAGCAAAAGTAATGAATAAGGTCTTAGTGTCAACAATGTATAAGACATGTCCAATTGAAGATGTTGATTGGGAAGAGATATTGCTAACAGTCTTGTGGGCATATTCAAGACAACAAATCACACTTTGTTCAAACTGATGTATGGTTAGGAGGCAGTTGTGTCAATGAAGTTTCTAGTACCAAGTTTGAGAGTGGTGGTACAAAATTTTCTAGGTGATCAAGAGAGCCTAAAAGAGAGGCTAATAACACTCATCTAATTGGATAAGAGAAGATTTATGGTTCAGTGGTCCATAGAGATTACCCAATGTCATAGGATGTTATGGTATGACAAGCACCTGAAGAAGATGGATTTGAAATCAGGTGACTTTGTTTTGAAATATAATGACAAAAGAGAAATCAAGCCGATAAAGTTGAAAAATTTATGGCTTGGACCCTTCCAAGTAGACGAACTAATGAGTAATGACACAATGAGATTGAAAAACTAAACGAGATATTGTGTCCCAAAACAATTAATGGTTCAAAAGTGAATCCATATAACATGAAAGCATGAGTTAACATGGTGAATTTTGAATCAACTAGATAAGGAACAAGCATAGGAAGGCTAACATTGGAACCAACTTAGTCTTTAGAACCTTTTGTGTGAATCTTAATTCAACAAGTTGGGGAGTTGAGTCATACCAAAGAGGAAGATAATGCAGTAGATAGCAGTGGCCCAAACAATGAACTTTCAAAGCAACTAGCTTGGATCTATGAGAGAAAGAACACAAGTAGAAAAGGAGAAGATACACAACTTGTGATCGAACAAGAGGAATTGCAACCTTAGTCTGTGGATTTTGATACATGTTAGATTTTCAAATGTACAAGAATTGTTGATGTCATTGCTTACAAAAAACATATAGTTCATGGTGGAGGTGTATGTTGGGCAAGGAGAATCACCATAACAAGAGCCTTATAATGAGGGCAATGAGTATGAAGCCATGATTTTTCCTGTAATCATTGGTCATGCACAATAGTGAATGACGAAAGAAATGCAACAATTGCAACAACAGAGTGAGCAACAAAATAGAAGAATGGAAGAACTAAGGAGACAATGTGCATGAGAATTGTTAAGAATGTGGCAAGATATTCAAGCAATGGGTAGAAGTTTTTTTAGGAATGGAATAAGTCTAGAAGAAACTTCGAGAAGTGCACAACAAAGTTTTTTATGGCAAACTGCTAATCCCATAAGAAGACCTATTGCAAGTGAAGAAGTATGGAGAGATATACTTGAAGTACCATTACCAAGAAGGAGAGGAGAAGTTGAGAACTTGAGTTAGGAGTCAAGTAGTGTATTCTTGACAAGTTCAAGTAGTATTGAAGAATATTGGAGTAGTGATAGTTTAGGCTTAAATCTTGGAAGTAGAGTAAGAAGTATGACACCATGAAGACACTAAGATGATCAACCCAAAGGTAATGTACAACAACAAGCAACTCACAGCTGAAATGCCTTTGAGGCAAGTAGGTGGATGAGTTGGAGAAATCAAGATCTACCAAACTTGAATGATTCATTAGGAAGACAAAGTGGTTTGGAAAGACTACGAGATGACCTAAGGCATGCTTATGACTTAGGCAATCAGGCAATCGAGGAAGGTTGTCATGTCCCCCAAGCCATTTGGATATACCCAACCAAGGGAAGAGGTCATCTAGTTCTTTTCCCAACCATCTGAGAGGACATTTGTTTTGCTCACACTACCCCTAATTTGTATAGTTAGTAGGGTGGGCCATTTGGACCACCCCCTGGTCATCTAGGAGATATAAGAGGACCCCAAACAACCATTGAACTATCTAAACTAACGACCAAGTCGTCAGATAATGTTGAAGGTAATTCGAGAGAAAGAAATGAAAAATCAAATACAACTAAATCATATCGAGAACAGGTTTGACCCCAAACAACCTTTAAACTATCTAAACTAAGGGCCAGGTCGTGAGATAATGTTGAAGACAATCGAAGAGAAAGAAATAAAGAATCAAATGTAATTGGACCATATCGAAAACAATTTCGACCAACGACAAGACAAGGGTCATCCAATAGAAATTTAAGGGAATGAAGAAATGTTGGATCATCCAAAAGAAGATATATGAAAATGCTAGCTAACAAATAGAATGAAGGACTTGAACCTAAACTTGAAAGACCATCATGAAGAAGACGACAATGAAAAAGACATTTTGGAAGAGGCAGTCAACAAACAAGTCAAACATAATGTATAGAACAAGATATAAGATTGCAACGAAAAACGGTTAGACAAGGTTGTCCAAGCCAGGATCATCCGGGACAATGGTGGAGGCCACCCAGATAGGGTACTCATGGGGATTAGATGGAAGTATCATCAAGTTATTCATGACTTGTTTCAACACCTGGGTCATATGCATAAGGAGAAAATGTAATTTAATATATGGTTGTACAATGAACAAAGTGCGAAATATACATGCACAAGCACAAGTAGATAAAAACGAAGTAAAAGATATACACACATAAGGTGGCGAGAGAACAAAGATATACACACATAAGGTGGCGAGAGAACAAATGAAGAGAAACTACGAGGAATTTGAACCAGCCGAAGAAGAATTTGCAGACCTTAAACCACGGTTAGTCGTTAACTTGCAGTGGCATGCGTGCCCACTGTAGACTGGTAAAACATGAGGTGTTTTCTCACTTGACGTGACACGTAGTCGGCATCGGCGTTTGTGGTCTTGCCACGTGGCTTGGGTGTCAGAGTCCCGGCCCTGGTTTACAAGCCAGCTGAACCAGCGAGGTTTGCCTTGTGTGCAATAGGTTAGTGCCACGTAGGAGGAATCGGAATCCCTGGTTTCGTGGATGATTTGAAGTAAACGGATGAGGGACCACAACGTTTTCCAAGATAAGCTCCGGATTTAAAAACAGTAAAAGGCCCGGACGCCAAAGGACTTTTAAATTATAAAAATATTTAAGTCTCAAGGGTTAGTGGATTGGTAAGTGCAGTTTGGTTGGGCACTTGCTAAGAGGAGACCTATGTTCAAATCTTGGTGATGTCAGTTAGCAAAGGTAGTAGTCTCCTCTGAATCCTCAGAGTGTGCATCATATTGACGACGAAGGTATAAATCCGGAACAACGAACGGTCTCCATCTCATGGTGGGTTAACAATAACGAAACGGATAAGTTTATTGTGTGCAGTTCATGTGATTTGAACCCTAAAAATAGTGGATGTACCAACTTTTCTATATAACCAAAAAAAAAAAAATTGTTTGATTATCTTATCTACTGTTTTTGGGAATAAGAAAAATCTAGATTTGGTTCTTTGAAAAATTTAAGGTTAAACTATTGTAGGATAGACTAGAATTAAATAATTTTTATTGATTGTTGTTTTGTTTAACGGAGTAAAATAAAATTTATAATTACAATATTTAATAATATTACGGATTCTTTCTTAGGTTTCAATTCCACGTGCATAGTCAGTAGTTTGGTCTGACTCTTCTACGTGTTGCACCTGATTGATGACTCTTCTGCGTGTTGCACCTGATTGATGACGACGATATGTTTTCTGCTTGTCCAGCGGTTTCCTTCATGCCACGTGTTGAACCAGACTACGGTGCGAACCCTATGCGTCCGGCGGTCCCCTTCATGCCACGTGTTGAACCAGACTACGATGCGAACCCTATGCGTCCGACGGTCCCCATCTTACGTCGGGTTACCATTAACGAGACGATGGATGTGTTGAAAGCCTTAGGTGTGTTGGAAGCCTTATCTGACAGTTTGAATCCTGCCATCCTGCCGACTACGCTTACAATTACTAAAAAAATTGTGAATGTAACCAATTCATCTATGTAACCCAAATATTACGAATTCCTTTAAAATTTTAAAAAATCCAAATATTATTGTCTCAATTAAATTTGAATCCATAGGTTGTTCCAATGGATCCGTGCATGGTAAGGTTCAATTGACAGTTTTTATTTGCGGATGGTAAGGTTCAATTGACAGTTTTTATTAGCTGGCTTAGATTAACCAACCAATAGATCCGTCGACAATAAGGTTTAATTGACATTATCTTTACTAGCTGGCTTAGATTATAATTGGCTAAGTGGCATTGCAAGTTTTATGGGCTTCTATGAAGGTTGACGTTTAATCATTGGGCATCAACCCCCGGCATTGCTTGCTTGCACGATAAGCTGGCAGCTTATATTTTTTTATAACATTATATAAAATTATTTATTATATTATATTTTTAAATATTTTATTTTATTGATTATAATTTAATATTAGGTTAAATTTTTCTTACATAAATATTTTTAAAATAATAATTATCAAAATATTAATAATTTAATTTATTTTTTATTAAATATAAAATTTATATTATTTAATATTTTAATTGAAAAAATATATTGACTTTCAAGATAAAGGTTGAATCTTATTACTAAAATGTTTTATAATTTTTTATGATGCAATGTGGTTTAAAAATATTAACATAATTTGATATTTCAAAATATATGTAAAGGACATGTTGCCAATATGTTGTATATAAAAAGTTCCTCATAAAAAAAAACAAAAAAAAAAAAATATATATATATATATATATATATATATATATGGGGTAAATGTTTGTCTTAAAATAACATGATTTCAATCTAAATGTTTGTCTTAAAATAACATGATTTCAATCTAAATTCATATGAATAAAATTTATAAAAAATTAAATATAATAAAATAATAATAATTTATTTTAAATAATAAAATAAAATATTTAAAAAGATGTATAAATTTGAAATATTTGTTCTAAGTTTTATACTATAAATTTAATTCTCTCTTAAGACCATCACGTTGGAAGATAAGGTGAAGTGTAAATAAGTAAAATAAAAAAGTCAATTAGAATGTGAATGAATTAAGTAACATCTTTAAGATTTAAAGATTAATAAAATATTAAAATTTATTATAAGATATTATATTTTAATAACATATTAAAGTTATAAGTAATTATAGTAAGGTTCAAGGTGTAGGTCAATTGGTTTGACCAAATCTTGTAAGGGGGCGAAGGTCCAAGGTTCAAATCTCGGGCTTCGTCGTACTGAACACTTGTCCCTTTCCTAGTGCTTTCAACGACATAAAAGGTTTAAAATGATTGTGGTATGGTGGTTATAGGAGCGGAGTGCACGAAGATTTGTGTGACGGTTTCTGGGGCGAACTGCGTGAAGATCTGTGTGACGGCTTCTGGGGCGAACAACACAGAATACTGTGACGGCCATAAATGCCGACAACCTGCCCGGATTCATGGCGACCAACGATTCCACCATGTAAATTAAAAAAAAAAAAAAATTATGGTTATTTGGGTCACTGTTTGAAGGATGTGTGTTTGTATAAGTCCTATTGAAAAGTTATGATTGAGATAAAAATGCCCAACCCTAAACTTCAATCGTAATAAAAAAAATTATAATTATTTTATACTATATTTAAAAAAAAATTATTTTCATAAATATTAATTATTAAAAATACATAATCTTAGAACGTGTATATTTATATTATTAAATATTGAAATATGAGATAGAATGAGTTATATTTATTTTCTAGAAGCAGAAGCATATATATATATATAGATATCCCGTCATTATCTTTGGCCCATCCATTCGTAATGGCTTCTAGAAGCACGCAACACCGTTCTTTAAATAAGGGGGAAATAATCATTATCAAAGAGAAGAGAAGTGCAGGCACGAAAGAAGTGAAATGCTAAGAAATTAAGGTTTGGATTTTATTAATGATATAGATAATTTTTATAATATTTTTAAATTAAAATAATATAAATAAAATTATTTTAATATATAAGAATTATTTTTTAAGTTAGAATATGTATATTTATAAGATTTATATTTTATTGTACTTTAAACTAGGTAAGATATATAAAATATATATATTTATAAAGGTTTAGAGTTATCAATCTTGAGGAGCCTATCTCATTTTTTAGGGGTGTGATAGATATTTTGATAATTTTCTTAATATTGTTTAATATTAATATATTAATATTAATATATTAATATTAATATTAATATTAATATTTTTTTAATAAAATATTAATATTGTTTTTTTAATAAAGTACCTTCTGACTACCATTGAGACATCGACGTAATAATGTATTTAAATTTTATTATAATATTATTTAGTGATAATAATATAATACATATATGAAGCCTATTCTCAAAGTTAGAATGTACTTTAAACACTTTATGCGATCTTAGTCTTGAAATTTTGTATTTAATTTGAGATACTTCACTTTTCTAAAGAGTAAAGTCGTATATGCTTTCTTACGCTTTAGGCGAAACTAAAGTTAAAGATCAAAGATTTGGTGCGAGCTTTGATTTTATTGTTATATCAACGATTATCCTTTGGGAAAAGGAAACATAGTATTAATTAGTTGAATTTAGACAACTCCCAAACTTCCACAGGCCCTAGTGAGATAAAGCTTATCCATCTTACCTTTCCAAAAAGATATTGATGCATGCAAATACAAGCATGGTAACTCTCTTTTTTTTGACTTCACATCTATAGTCCCCAATGGGGTTTGGTATCATGGCAAAGTGGGCACCTATAAATGGAATAAGAGGATTATACATAAGATATATATTTTTAGATGGAATGGGGTTGGTAAGTGTGTTGTAATATGATTGTGTTTATAATTGTAATAAAAGTAGGTTACACGACAGTAATACTTAAGTTTATCTTAATTAAGACTACAAACTTAATTGTTTGAACTCATTTAGTTGAAAAATATAATAAAAATATTTATATAATTAATAATTAATTTAATTATTATGATTTATAATTTATAATGTTTGGTATTTGTATATAAACATGTTTAATATTAAAAATCCAATGAAAAAAAAAAGTATCATGAATTTTATTTTATATTTATTATAGAATTTATATAGACATGTTTTCATGTTTATATTTTAGAATTTGAGATTTAAATCAATAATCCATTTGAAATTATAATTTATTTCATGGTCAGAGTAAAAATTGTATGATGTAATATTGAATAAGTCTAAGGGCATATTGAATTTATTGTAATATTTTATTATGTAAATTTTATAGGTTGTTGTTAACCTTGTTATAGTTAAACTCACTTTATAACTTGTAATTAACTTTAAAGCTTTCTTGTTATGTCGGCTTAGGTTAAAATGGTTTTATGTAATTAAGCTTTTGGTATTGGTATAAATACCTCCTAGCACTCCTCATTTGATTAATCAAAGTGTTATGAATCTTATCTAAAAATAATATAGTGATTATTTATAGTGCCTAGAAGTGCCCTCAAATCTCTATGCCTATGTTTTTTTGTTTCATTTTTTTTATGTTTTTTATATAAGATTTGAGTGGATATATTCTGTGTTCATTTCTGAAAAATATTGTGAATTCTAATATGGTATCAGAGCAATTATGGAGCATTATTGTTTGGTTATATAAAAATATTGTTTGGAGCCTTTTATTTTTCTTCTAAATTTTAGGGTGAAGTTTTTCTCAATGCTTCATAAAGATCTTCACCATAGGAAGCAAAGAGGATAATCCACTTCTTTCCTCATTTGTTTTCTTGAGCTTTTTAGAGGTTTCTTGTCTACTTCAAATGTTTGGGGTCCATTAGAGCAAATGTTTTGGAGGACATAACTTTTGTATACGAGAGCGTTTTGAGTCTTTTTTTAAATCACATTATTTTTTGAGCTCTACATACTGGTGGCATTATTTCACAAGCCTACTACAATGTTAGGGGTCAAATTGTGTGATATGGATTACAAAGCCCTAGTTTCTCGTCTTAATAAGAAAAATTATAGTATTTTTGTCAACCCAAAATATTGTTGAAAAATATTACATTATTTGGTACATGCTAATGTGCCCCATGGTACCTATGGTACAAATGTAAATATTAGAATAGAGTTTGAGTCTATAGTTTAGGTGAGTGATTTATATTTTCTTTTTATGTAAGTGTTTATGTGCAGGATATGCACAAGTGTCATGTAAGTAAGAGTGCAAGTGTGTAATGTGCAAGATATGCACAAGTATCATGTAAGTAAGAGTGCAAGTGTGTAATATGCAGGATATGCACAAGTGTCATGTATGCAAGAGTGCAAGTGTGTAATGAGAGAAAGTGCACAAGTGTCATATATGTAAGTGTATGTAATGTAAGTATGTGCACAAGTGTCATGTGTTAGGAGTCCATGTAGAAGTGAAAATATCATGTAGAAGTGTGCAAATGTCATAGAGTTAAGTGTGCATGTAATTAGAGAGTTAAGAGTCTTGTATGCAAGTGGCAAGATGAAAAGCCAAAGGACACGAGAGACTTATCTTATGTAAAGAATAAGAAAAGTTGAAACTCTTGAATGTGTGAGGAGTGCAATAATAAAGTATTGAAGAGTCACATTTCTATGTCTATATTATGGAGAGAAAGCCCCATGCATTGTATGGAAAACGGTCTAAAGAATATCACCATTTCAAGCATTAATAATAATGAACAGGGTTTTGCTTAGTGGTGAATTTCACAATTTAGCACGAATTTTCGGATTTCCAAAATGTCAATTTTACGATTTTTGGGACCATAGAGGTCGGCCCGTTCGCCCAAAAATTTTGGGATCTAATTTTTTTAGGGTAAATTCGCCCCGTTGTCATAAGGTTTCCCGCCCAATTTTTGCCCTAAATTTATTTAAAATAAGAAATATCCCGCCCAAATCGCCCCTTGTACCCCATTATATATAGCTAACCCTGACAACGACTCCCATACAATTACAACATTTTTTTTGGATAGCGAGCGATACAAAGCAGAGTACTGACAAAACTAGAGTCCACGATTGGTAGAAGGTGATTGACAGAAAGCGACTGGTAGAAGGCAACTGGCAGAAGGCGATCGGAGAAGACGACTGGTAGAAGGCGACTTGCAGAAGGCGACTGACAGAAGGCGACTAATGGAAGGTGACTATCAGAAGGCAACTGACAGAAGATGACTAGTAGAAGGCGACTGACAAAAGGCGATTGATAAAAGGTGATTGATAGAAGGCGAATGGCAGAAGGCAATTGATAGAAGGCGACTGATAGTAGGCGACTGGTAGAAGGTGACTGGAAGAAGGCGAATGGCAGAAGGTGATCGACAAAAGACGACTGGCGAAGGCGACCGATAGAAGGTGACTGGTAGAAGGCGACTCAATTTATCCGTATGCTTCTTTTACCATTAAATTTCATTTTTCATTTTATTAATGGACACTCAATAAGGAGGTTTATTCTACTTGCGAACAATATTCATGGGACAGTCACAGATTCTGTTGTCTCTAGCAGTAGTTCTCTTTTATACCTGTTATTTTCATATTTAAAAATGATGTTCTTTGTTCATGTTATTCTTCTGTTCATACAGGTAAAAATGTCAACTACAAGCAGTGGAAAGAAGGGAGGAGAGTCTTCCAATAAAAGGAGTATCCTCAAATACTTTCCTAATATTTCAAAACCTAGTCTGCCATCAACATCTGCACAAACTGAAGGTATGAACACCTTTACTCACCAGTTAATTTTTTTACTTTGTTAATTTTAAATATAATGTCCTCAATTCATAAAGAAGTGTGTTTTTTGGTTGATGGCTTTGTTCACTTTTATCTGTAGAAAACACTAGTATGCTTTTAAATGCCATAGTGATAATGAATCTACTATTGACACTAGAATTATCTCTACAGAAAACATTGTTAACCCTGGTATTCCTCCACTTCCACATATCCACGATAATCAATAGTCCACACATGAAGATAATCTCAATCAAATCGAACAACAACATGAAGAGATTCCTGAATCTAACACGCCAAGTGGAAAAGAAACTAATAGTTCTTATGCAGTCCCTACTTTCGGAGAATCTTCATCTAAAAAAAATAAACGTGCAAGGTTATCTAGGTGGACAATTAACAGATCATTTCAGCCTGATTGGATATCAGAATTTCCATTTATTGAGCCAGTGCTTCCAGAGAATAGTAGTGATGATATAACAAAATTAAGATGCGTAATTTGCAGTTGGAAACACGAAAAGGAGCATAGATTGCAACTTAAGAAAGATACAGTAGAAAAACATTGTGGAAAGGTTTATATCAAAACAAAAGAAGGTGATCGAGCAACACAAAAAACTTATAGGTGGAAGGATGCATCAGAGTGTGCACATATGAGATATGCGAAAGAATATGATAAAGAAATGAAACAAAAGCAAACATTGGTTGAGAAAGGTGCAACGATTCAAGCCCAATTTCAAAAAATGAATAAGTTAACTTTAGCTTCAAAAAGTTTGCAGTTTGTTGTTGTATTTTCTATTCTTAAGAAGGGTAGACCTATGTCTGATTTCATAGATTATAAATCTCTATTTCGACTAGCTAATGTGCAGAACTTACCCAACGCTCATTGGTCAGATCGAAGTGGTTGGGAAATGGCAAAATGTCTGTCATTGGTTGAGCAGAATGACCTCAGAGAGAAAGTAAAAAAGGCAAAATTCATTTCACTTTCAATTGATGAGGTGATTGCAGTTGACAATACATCTTGGATTTGCATGCATGTTTACACATTGGAAAATCATTCAAGGCAACCTCATTTACTAGGAATACGCAAAATGGTGGAAAATTGTAATGCAGAAAACATTTACAATGTTGTTGTAACTAGTTTAAAAGAAGAAGTAGGAATGAATGAAATTGAAATAGCCACTAAGTTAATATGTGTAGGAGCTGATGGTGCTGCTACAATGCAAGGACACAGGAATGGTCTTTGTGTTAGACTACAAACATCGGTTGCCCCATATTTGATCCCTATTCATTGCATGGCTCACGGAATGAATCTTGCATACAAAATTGTGGATACATTTACAAATGTTGCCGAGTGGAAGAGCTTGTCCGTGAAATTCATGAATATTTTTCACGTAGTCCAAAAATATTTTTAGAGTTTCAACAGTTTGCACTAGGAGTTACCGAAGGTAAAAAATTGTTGAAAGATGTGGATACTAGGTGGATTTCGATGTATCTACCGGCATTAAGAGTTTTCAAAGAATATCAATCCTTGATAGGGTTTATGTATGCAAATCGTAGGGCGGTTGATAAGGCTAAAGATTTACTTTTTCGAATGAGTGACTTTGAAACTCTTCTCACATTGTGTGGAATTCTTCCAATGTTGGAAAAAATGAATACTTTGATCAAAATTGCACAAGAAAGATCGATTTATATTGTGGATTTCATCAGGGCGAGAATACAAATTTGCATGCATATTGATATGATGTATGCATCTGGTCAAAATTTTATGGATCCCTTGTTTGAGAGTTGGAGAGCATTAACAAGTGTGAATAGTCCTCGAAGCTTTTTGAAGTTCAATATTAATGATCATCTGTGTATTAATGTCCACGGAAATGAAATACCTTTATATTGTTATGGTGTGCGATTGGATATAGCTACAAATGAAGTTGAGCAAATGCCCATAACCTACAATAGATTTCATGTGGTTGTGGACGATACAAAACTTAAACTAAAACAAATAGCAGAATCATTGACAAAAGAAATCAGAGACCGTTTTCAAAGAGATGAATTGCTAGAGGCTATGGGTGTGGTAAATCCAATGTTTTGGGATCCTTGTAATGAATACCAGATTATAAATTCTTTGTTCCTCAAATACATGGGCAGACTTGCTGGCCATTTTAGTCAAAGTGTTGTAGTCAATGGCATTGAAATCAATGGCATTCTGAACAAAGATCTTTTGACAAAACAATCCAACTATTTTGGAACAACAATGTCTGCTCAAGTTTCACAGCTCTCTAACCGTCATGAAGCAGGTTCTATTTCACGTTTGTGGAGAATATTACAACCAAGTATTGTCTTAAAACATACTATGAGTGAATATTTTCATTTATATGAATTATGTCAAACGATGATTTTGGGATCCGTGGAAGATGAAAGGGTGTTCAGTGCACTTTCATATATAAAATCTAAAGTTTGAAATAGGTTGGACAAAAATTTGGAGAATTGCTTGAGAGTATATGTGTCGGCCTATGAGGTGGAGGAGTTTCCTTACGAAAGAGCATTGTCACATTGGAGTTCTTTGGCAGAGAGAAGAGGTGTAACGAATATTGATAATGATGAGGATGATGGTAACACTGGTCAGATTGTGACGACAAAATTTTTGGGAATGAGTGCAGAACATTTTGTACAATCTGAAAAGAGTTTGTTCCAACTTCCAGCATTATGATGCAAGGATGCATTCATTTGATTTTATTTCACATATTATCATTTGATTTGATTTCACATATCGGAATGAGAGGAAGCTATCATTTGATTTGATTTCACATATCAGAATGAAAGGATGTTTTCATTTGATTTAATTTGAGTTCACATGTTATTATTTGATTTGATTTCACATATCTGAATGAAAGGATGCTATCATTTGATTTGATTTGATTTCACATGTTACATTATTTTTCTTGTAATATTTGTTATTCGTGAAAGTAATTGCCTATGCTGTATTTTTTGACATTTCAAATTAATTCATATAACATAAAAGAACATCTTACTGCATTCACATAATTCAATATTACTTAATATATCAACACAAACAATCAAAACATAACAACATTCAAAACAAAGGTTTAAAAAGATAACACATATCAAACATTATTTCTTCCACTTCAAATTAAGAACAACAAACTTTTACATCATCATAAATAATCAAAACATACTCTCTTTCATTGAATTCAATATTTAAAGAAGATACCATTCATTCGTTATTTACAATACATATCAAACATTATTTCTTCCACTTAAAATTTCCAATAGATAACATATTTTTCGAAAATAGTCATTCATTGTTTCAATTCTCAAAAAGGATACCATTCATTTACAATTTACAATATATATCAAACATTATTTCTTTCGGTTCAAATTACTTAATACATCAACACATATAATCCTAACATAACAACATTCAAAACAAAATTTCCAATAGATAACACATTTTTCGAAAATAGTCTCATTCATTGTTTCAATTCTCAAAAATGATACCATTCATTTGCAATTTACAAAACATATCAAACAATATTTCTTCCACTTAAAATTACTTAATGCATCAACACATAATCATAACATAGCAACATTCAAAACAAAATTGCAAATAGATAACATATTTTTCAGAAATAGTCTCATTCATTGTTTCAATTCTAAAAAATGATACCATTCATTTGCAATTTACAAAACATATCAAACATTATTTCTTCCACTTCAAATTACTTAATACATCAACACATATAATCTTAACATAACAACATTGAAAACAAAATTTCCAATAGATAAAACATTTTTTGACAATAGTCTCATTCATTGATTTTTGACAATAGTCTCATTCATTGATTTCAATTCTCAAAAAGGATATCAAACATATCAAACAAAACATATCAAAAATTATTTATTCCGCTTCAAATTAAAACATAACAATAATTAAAAACAAAACTTCAAAATGATAATATGAATTTTTCAGAAATTGCCTCTAACATTGATTTCAATTTTCAAAAAAATACCAGTCTTAAATATTTATAAAAATATAAAGATATAAAGAGTTTTTGTTTCACTTGAAACCCAACACAACAAAGATCTATTGTTTTTCAATGTTTCCTGAAGGTCCACCCACATCTACCTCAATATCCTTTTCTTCTAATGCCCTAGCCCTAACCAAACTTTTTGTTGTAGTGTTGATCCCCGATAACAAGGCACTCTCTTCCTTCATTGGATCTTCTTTGAAAGGTGCATTCAACTCCTTCTCCTTTTCTTTCAGTTTAGCCTCGACATCCAGGCCCCCATCTTTGATAACCTTCTTTAGGTAATTATTTTCTCTAACCGTCTGTTGTAACCTCTTCTTCAATTCAATAGCATTATTAATGCTAATTTTGGCAGTCTTGATCAAAAATTTCATGGCACTGACTTGTTGCTTTAGGTGCTGGAAATTAGACTACAAAACAGAAATAAAAAAAGGTTAATATTTATAAACAAAACATATTTAACAAAAAAAATATTTTTTAGTTAGATGTAGAACTTACATCAGTTGTAAGTCGTGTTGTTTCTGCAACTGCTACTTTGTTCTGATCAAGTGCCCATTCATTAAAATATGCTTGGGCTTCTGCATTGAGGTTTTCCAAACGATTCATAACAATGACAAGAATTTCATCTCTGTATGTAGACTCGGCCTCCATAGTGCCAGATTCAGCTTTATGTAGCAAGGCATCGAGCTTTTGGGGCTCATTCTCCATCTTGAGAAACAACTCTTTTCTTTTTGAAAAATTCTTATATCGGCCATTGATGGCTTTAATCAAAACCTTGGCCCGATATTCCCATTCCTTCAATTTATCAATATCCGAAAGAAGAGTATTATGAACTACAACTTTACATGCATCGGCTAATAACACATTTTCAAAAACATTTAGGATATCATCTTCTGTAATAGTACGGGCGACGACTTGTTGTGGGTCGAGAGGGGAAACTTCGGCGACATCTACATTGACATCATCTTCTTCTCCATCAATGCCCTCTTCATCCTCAAGAATATCACTTGCCTTTAAAGGGAAATTTTTAGGATTCATACCTTGATAAAGAAAGTCACAATCAAGAGTTCTCGAGGGCATTTGAGATGCACTCTCAACATTTGAAAAATTCTCCAAGGTTAATATCGGTACAATAGAAATATTAGATGATGACACATTTTGTGTCTCTGTAGCACTTCTTGCATTGTGAGGTGGCGGTGTGAGGAACGTTTTACCACGCATGCGTGATTGGTTCCTCGTAGGTGGAACCTGAAGTGGATGGACCTGAACTTGCTTTGGGTGGACCTGAACCTGCTGTGGCTGTGGCTGTGGCTGTGGCTGTGGTTGTGGTTGTGGTTGTGGTTGTGGCTATGGTCATGGAGGGTCAGGTGGTGGAGCCATATTTTTTTTAGCCTTTTGAATCTACGAGGTCCCTCTGTTAAATTTCACACAAGAACATAAAATAAATCATTTGTAAATAACAATAGCATTAAAAAATATTTATTCAAAATATACATACCTGACTCAGACTCTACAGCCATTGATATTTCAACCATTTGCCCTTTGTCTGAAAAATACGTAAAACACATTAAAAAAACATAATTTTAAGTCAAAAAAATAAATCATTTAAAAAAATATTTTTGAACAATGCAGAGTAAGGTTACCTTGTGGGTTGGAGGTAACCTCTTCTACGTCGACTGTAACTGTTTCTCCAGTAAAAGGTGTCGCAGGTGTATGTTGAATCCGACCATCATCAGACCTCACACGTTTGTTGGGAGTCATTGGTGATGACTGCGATTGCGTGTCAGAATCAACAGATACTTCCAGAATCCTAAATGCGACATCCCTCTTACTTGAAGACTGAGATGCTCTTTTCTATTTTCAAAACAAAATTAGAGAATAAAAAGATAAAATTAAAAAAAGAAAATAAAGATATTTCAACAAATATTTTTACCTGTATCTCACCATCAGACATGCCAATAGACAACAAACTAGGGTGCAATGCGGTGGGAGGACTGCTCTGTTGAAGGTTGAAATAAGCTTCCTGAAATAAACAAAGAATAAAATTGTTGGTAGTCACTGTGTAAGCAGATGCTTGAATTTTTTGGGCACTCAAAAGGTCGTGCTTCAGGCGGTTGGAAATGTGCGTGCACCAGTCAAATTTATCGCCATCAATACAACGAAGCAATAAAGAAAGTGCCCAAAAAGGCATTTCTGTAGGTCGCCCCTGTAGAATAAGCCTTGCCTGAAAAAATTCAATGCAAGCATATAGAAATTTGTCTCCAACATTCGAAATGTTTAAGCCCCTTTTGGACTTAGAAGAATTGATTGAAAAAAGAGAACATTATTAGAAAACAAAAAATAAAACAAGGAGAACATTTTTAGAGAAATGAAACTATAGCAGAACAATATTTAATGTTAAATAAAAAATAAATTTTCAAATTATACCTTTCAGATTGTCGGGATGAACAACGTAAAGGTTTCCTAGGGTGGATTTATCATCGTCGGTTAAGGCGTACTGGTTGTTCACCAATACACCATCCAAAAATGGCAGCCTTGTTAGTCGCTGCACATCAGAGGGTTTAACCGAAAAAACAATTTCGTTGTTATCCACACGGATCGAAACAGTGCACACGTCATGGTTGTAACAAGAAATGATCTGTTGCATCAACTGAACGTTAATGTTCAACTGAGGCATCTTCAACACACCAGCAAGTCCAACGGTGTAAATCCACTGGGAATCTCTATCAGGAGTGTTGAAAATGCTCTTGAGATTGGGGCAGAAGGTGTACTTGAAATGAACTTTGGATGGAAGAGGGGAGGAACAACTAGCCATCTCTAAAAAGCAGGAAAACGCTAGCAAAACCTTATAAAAATGATGCCAAAAAGCTGCCAAAATGCACTAAAATTGCTTGGAAACGCTCTAAAAATGCTCTAAAACCACTGTGGAAAACGCCCTGAAAATGTTGGAAAAAGGTTTTAAAGTTGCTCTGGGAAAAGCTGCAAATGACCCTACAAATGAATTTATAGATTTTTTGCATGGCAGGAGTTAACGCATGAACGACACGTGGCAGAAGGGAGGACACGTGGCACCATCTTATTTATGGTTATGGCGGTCACCTTGTTCCACTCGCCATCTACCAGTCGCCTTGTGCCACTCGCCATCTGTCAGTCGCCTTGCGCCACTCGCCATCTATCAGTCGCCTTGCGCCACTCACCATCTGTCAGTCGCCATGTGCCACTCACCTTCTGCCAGTCACCTAGTGCCACTCACCTTTTGCCACTCACCATCTGTCGGTCGCCATGTGTCAGTCGTTATGTTCCAATCGCCTTCTGCCAGTCGCCTTTTTCTAGTCACTTTCTACCAGTTGCCTTGTGTCAGTTGCCTTCTGCCAGTCACCTTATGTCAGTCGCCTTGTGTCAGGTGCCTTCTACCAGTCGCCTTGTGTCTGTTGCCTTATGCTAGTTGCCTTCTGCCAGTCGCTTTATGTCAGTCACCTTCTGTCAGTCGTTCTTTTACCAGTCGCCTTGTGACAGTCACCTTGTGTTAGTCACCTTCGGGCAGTTGCCTTCTGTCAGTTGCCTTATGCCAGTCGCCTTCTGTCAGTCGCATTATACTAGTCGCCTTCTACCAGTTGCCTTGTGTTAGTCGCCTTATGCTAGTTGCCTTCTACTAGTCGCCTTATGTCAATCGCCTTCTGCCAGTCACCTTCTGCTAGTCGCCTTATGTTAGTCACCTTCTGCCAGTCACCTTGTGTCAGTCGCCTTCTGCCAGTCACCTTCTGTCAGTCACCTTCTTTCAGTCGCCTTCTGCCAGTCACCTTTTGCCAATCGCCTTCTACTAGTCGCCTTCTGCCAGTCGCCTTTTGCCAATCGCCTTCTGTAGACACCAAAACAGCACCAATCCGATTATGTGACTACAAACACTGATCACATTAACACACACAGCCCCCAGGGTAGCCCCCAGAGGTTAAACAGGTGGTTCTAACCACTTACACAGCGAGTTTTGCAAGTCAAAAATCAGTTTGGCACCTTTTAGACACTTTATTTCTTATTCGTCCCACCCAGGGACGAGTGCGAATTTGTACTCGTCCTACCCAAGGACGAGTATGGATTTGTACTCGTTTCACCCAGGGATGATTACTAGCGCTCGCTTTTGGGTGGGACGAATGCCAAGTTTGACCAGCAAAAAGTCAGACCTCAGCGCATGACAACTCAGAACTACCACTCAGCTTTTCATGCATGACATAGGAGTGCAAGTGAGTTTTTCTAAAACACACAAAGACATGCACAGATGCAGTTAAGAAGCCCTTGATCAAGAAGAAGTCTTCTCTTCACAAACAAAAGCATTTATGCAAAGAAACACTTTTGCATGTTAATTCAAAGAGACCCCTTGGGTCTATAAAATGGTGAGTTTCCTCACCCAAAGATATACAGAGAAGGAGCATTTTGAGCGACGAAGTGCTGCTAGTTTACTTACGGGCGATTTGTGCTTTCATAATTGTGAGTTGCAGCATTAGAGGAGCGACGAGGAGTCTACCTTACCAACGCAAGCGGCGGCAACATTTGGACCGCCCATTCCAAACGTGGGCATGCGGAAGGAGGAAGACTAAGTCACAAATTGTAACAAAGACCAATTTAACGCTCCTAGCCCCTAAAAAGGGAGGAGACGTCTATGTAACCGAGGATAAGAAATTTGAATAAAGAGGGTCGTGATTTCCTTACATCTTTTCTTTCGTCTCCAATTTATCTCCTTTCCTTGTTTTTGTGCATAGGATTAAAGCGTTATATTTCGTCTTATATTGCATAATTATAGTTTTCCTTTTGCTTCCGGAATCTCGTGCTTTCAATGGCGATCACGGTGGGACCCTGTCCCCTATTTTTAAAATCACAGAAACTGATTGAATTTTTTGTGTTTGTGCTTGACAGGTACATTTTTCTTCTTGCAGACTGTTAATCGTCTCTGCAAGAGACGATTTCTATTCTGGAAATCGTCTCACCCTGGGATGATTGTAAAATCATCTCTGCGAGGGACGATTTCTGTTCTGGAAATCGTCTCACCCTGGGACGATTGTAAAATCGTCTCTGCGAGGGACAATTTCGGTTCTGTTAATCGTCTCACCAAGGGATGATTTTCTGTCTGCAACTTTTCGGAGCAAAAATTCGAGAGGCAAGCTGGAGCAGCGAGAGAAGAGGTAGGGATTTTCATCATCTCTGTTGAAATTTTTTGTTTCGTTTCTGTTTCTTTGACTGTTTCCATTTTAGCTTGCATTGCTTAGGAAAAGTCATTCATGCATGTTTCATTCTCGTTGGATAAAATGAACCTCACACACTCCACGAAACAATTTTAAACCAAGGAGTTGGTCGTAAGACCCCAGCCCTTGATCAAGACCATTGGTGGATTTAATCACCACCTTGGCTTGATTTGCATACATTTCCCGATTGTCAACTCGTTGTTAGGCGTAAATCCCGATGAAGACGGACCGAGCGTAGGCTGGGGTAATTCCCATGCGTGCGAGGATATGTTTTCTATGGTAGGTGCCATTAACGAGGACAATCCCCCTTCCGTACCGCCTACGTACCACGTACCTTCCGCTCTCACGTACCTATAGTCTCCCTCTCGTAAGGGCGGGTATATAGAGAGGTTGGTATATCGGCCTTGGTTGGTATATTGAAGGGGCGACCTTTTGGGAGTTATAAGAGCCTACATAATGCATTTAAACGTTCTACAAAACCTACAAAAACAAAAACAAAACACCAAAATGCACTAAACCAGTCTAGGGCACATCAAGAATCCTTAAAAGAGATAATCACGATTTTGTGAATGTGTGTGTTTAATTCTGTTTAGTGTAGACAAAAAAATCATTAAAAACAAAGATAAAAAAATCTACGCATTTTGTCATTTTCTCCAAAAAGCTCCAAGGATTCCCGTAATCGCTTGGTCACTCCAAAATGCCCCAAAGGTGTCCATGAACCCTTTGGTCAACCCAAAAGCACCCCAAATGTGCCCATAAGTGATGCAAGACCATCCAAAAAAATATGGGAAATCTTACATTTTTCCCTAAATTTTAGTGCATCTTGCCGGGGCCATAACTTCTCAACCGTAGCTCCGATTGACTTGAAATTTTACAGGGAGTTAGTTGGGAGAGTTTTAAATTAATATAATTCTTTGGAATTCTATTTGCCCAAAAAAGTTAGTTTTCGGGGCCAAATTCCATCATCTAGTGCCCCGAAATTAGGTTTTAAAATTGGACACGCAATTCTATGCACTTTTTGAGTTGTTCGGATGTCAATATCTCCTAATGTATTTAGATCTAGGACTTGAAACTTCATTTTTGTCTTATCTACTATAAGAGGGATGCGCACACCGATTTTGGGCCCCATCTGACTCATTTCAATTTTTAGGGTTTTTAGAGAGACATCGTCATGGTGATCACCCATAGCCAAGCCCAATCACGGGCGGAGGCTATGGGGAATATCCAAGGAAGAACAAGTCATATCCATTACAATCCCAAGGATTTGGTCATACCACCTTGGCGACCTAACACACGAGGCAGTCCCCTCCACACCTTAACAGAAAGGGACTATAGGGGTACCTCTTTTAGGGGCACTCTTGTTCAGCATAGCACCCAGCACACACCCTTCCATGAGGGGTACATCTGTAGGAGAGCTCCCTTAGATGCTTGCTATGAGTGGTCACCACGCAATGAAGCACTAGGTCAACATAGGGTTCGACGGGAGGAACCACATGATTACACTATCCCTCCTTCACCCCCTCTAGTTGTCAGGCCTACAAGGACAAATCCAGAGCACAAGGCTCCTCAGGCGGGGCGAGCCAACTCTACCCGTTCCTCTTTCACTTATGAAAGGGGGCACGAGGAAAATCCTTATCTTCCTCAAGAACAATATACATCGCGGGAGCAATACGCCTCCGCAATTGCTAGCTTTCAGGATCACCTATTGAGGCCAAAGCCTCGGGGGAATGCCGCTACCCCCAACAGAGGGAGGCGGCCTATAGAGATATCGGATCACCATGACCGAGATAGATATCTAGGAGAGGCATCTAGGCCTTCTAGACATGAGACGACAGGACCAACTATCTTAGAATCTGCCAAGCATATTGCACGTCGGATGCAACTCATGATACTTAGCAACAATATCTTTTAAATCAAGAGTGCCTTCAGCGCCAGGAGGATGAGTTGTTACAGCACACTATGCAGGCGAAGACTCCAACCCCTCGCATGCATAAGACAAAACATTATGAGAAACACAACTGGGTGTAAGACAGGTCTCTACGACCTTATCAAACGTTGCCCTCGACACCTCCTAGACTTGAGCGGGAGGCCAATCCTAAGACCAATGACGGGTGCCTTCTTCAGGTGCCCACCCAGGTTCATGGACCACCCCCAAAAATTCTTCAAGAAGCCTCTGAGGAACCTGAGCTAGAAAAAGAGTGGACTAAAACAAAATACCAAAGCATGGGGGGTGCTATTCAGTCATCCCTCTCAAGGCATCAAGTTTCCCACAACTTGCAACAGGAACAAATCAAACAGGAGGAGCTCAAATCCCTTGATACAAGCAATGCGCTACCCAAGCACTTAGAGTCAATAGAGACCAAGATTTTGGGTCCCCAAAAGCCCAACTTACGTGAAACTCCTCTCAAAGAGGATCAACCCCTGGTTGTAGAGCTACCTGATGACAAGGCCTTCCATATCTCAGAATCACCAGATTCTGATAAGCCTGACTCTCTTGCCAAAGACGAGTCAACATATGCAATAGTGCTATGGGACTCGTTCGAGTCTGACATCACTAATTCACAGGTGGTCCCCATGGATGAGCATCATAAAATTCTCTTAACATTACTCCCTTTGGAGGCTCCCATCGAGCCCGTGCCATTGCCAAAAAATTAGGTCCCCCCGCAAAGCACGAAACAACTCCATGAGGACCACATCAATCTGCTCAAACAAGAAGAGCTTAACATGTCGTAGACAGCTATCACGGCCAACGAGGGCCTTTGGATCACTGATAATGATTACGAAGATGAAACTGAGATGGCTTATCTCAATCATGCACGACGGCACAATCACCCTGTCACCCATGACGAACTAATGGCCCAACTAGGCATAAGACTAGGGCATGAGTGGTGCATAGACCCAGCCCACTGGCATCACATGTTGATCCCACTCCTTTGGGAAGATCGCGAGCACCTTCCACCTAGAGATATCATAGCACCATCAGTGCCGAAGGCAGACCTTGCCCTCCTATCCGTGCATAAGGCCGATCCATTCGTGCCAATTCCTACAGATCCAGATTCGATGCACAAAGATCATCACGCTGGGGGTACCTCTATTCCCTGAAGAGCCAGTGGGTTACACCAAACGCTCCAAAGGTGTCCATAAACCCTTTGGTCAAACCAAACGCTCCAAAGGTGTCCATAAACCCTTTGGTCAAACCAAATGCTCCAAAGGTGTCCATAAACCCTTTGGTCAAACCAAAAGCTCCAAGGATTATCGCAATCTCTTGGTCATCCCAAAAGATCCAAGGATTATCACAATCTCTTGGTCATCCAAAAAGCTCCAAGGATTATCACAATCTCTTGGTCATCCCCAAAAGCTCCAAGGATTATCGTAATCGCTTGGTCATCCCAAAAATCTCCAAGGATTATCGTAATCACTTGGTCATCCCAAAAAGCTCCAAGGATTATCGCAATCTCTTGGTCATCCCCAAAATCTCCAAGGATTATCGTAATCGCTTGGTCATCCCAACAAGCTCCAAGGATTATCGCAATCGCTTGGTCATCCCAAAAAGCTCCAAGGATTATCGCAATCGCTTGGTCATCCCAAAAAGCTCCAAGGATTATCACAATCACTTGGTCACCCTAAAAGCTCCAGGGATTTTCATAATCACTTGGTCAAACCCTAAATGCCCTAAAGGTATCTATAAACCCTTTGGTCCAGACAAAAGCTCCAAGGATTACCACAATCGCTTGGTCAACTCAAAAGCTCCAAGAGTTACCATAACTGCTTGGTCAACATAAGTATTCAAAAATCAACAAAAACAACACAAAAATCAAAATCACAAAAACATTTGCATTTCAATTCCATGCATTCTCATAACACATTAAAATTACAAAAACAATTGCATTTCAATTCCATGCATACTCATAAAAAAAAAAAAAAAAAATCAAAATCACAAAAACAATTGCATTTCAATTACATGCATTCTCATAAAAAAAACAAAATCAGAAAAACATTTGCATTTTCCATACATTCTCATAAAAAAAAAAAAAAACGAAATCACCAAAACATTTGCATGCATTTTCATAAAAATCAAAATACAAAAATATAGGTTGCATTAAACATTGCATCCATCCCTTGCATACTTCGATAGGTCATACAAGTCAAAAGCACCATAGTCTGTCATTACTTGGCAATTCCATCATTTCCACCTCAAATCCATTTCCATAAATGCATACATCCAGCATATCACCTTTTTATTTTAGCATAGTCAGTCGTTTCCTAATGTATATAGGGTTTTCGTCATTCGGATGTCTTTAAATTTCTAGCCAAAAACTGCATACGGTTAAACGATTTTACACGGGAAAGTTTTACTTGGATCACACCTTGTTACGTCACGTCCCAACACAAATTAACACACATAAAAATTCCTAAGTTGTGTGAACGAAATATGAAACCTACACCGTAATCCTGGTTACCATAAGCGAAACGGCTACCTTGCTTATCCCCCCGTGCGAATGACCCTAGGAATGCTGAGAGTTGGCAAAAGGACAAGCATCCTCCCTACCCAATTCCCCATGAATCCCAAGTTCTCAAAAGTTGCAAAACATCAAAAATTTGCAAAACGTCAAAATATTCAAAATTGACATCCTACAGTGCACACATCAAAAGGCACGTACAATAGTGATTCTCGTCACTCCCTATCCCTTGCTCAAAAAAAAAAAACATCAATAAAACAAAATAAACAGTGATCTTATCACTATAAAGAGCAAGTATCCCAATACAATTGAAGAAAAGCAGGGAGTCGAACTTGAATCCCTAGAATTCTCAGCATTTCGACAGGTCATGAGGCAAGCTTTAGTACCGGTTTGGTTGATAGCCTATCAGTCACTGATAGTAAACCTCCCGCATGACGATATATCTGTCACATTAACTTGTGTATAGATCAATGTTTGCATGTGGATGAGCTAGCTTATGGTATCCTAGATAGCATCGCAGATTAATCTACCCAAACACAATCAAGGAGTTAGTGGAGCTAATTAGGTGATCCTCAGTATAGGTTCGGTTGAAATCCCATCTGGCACTGGCGGTATCCTGATGAATACCACATAAATGAACTCAATTGCACACACAGGGATGTGAAATAACTTGGTTAAATTCAAGTCAAATTTATACCTTGTTCAAAAGTCTTGCGAGATAAATGTACAATCTTGGCTAGTTAGTTAAAATATCTGAATCTAAGAAAAGCTTAACTACAGTTTAAAAAAAACTGTCACATTTTATTTCGTACATCACCATCAAAATATATGCAAAATACAAAAACAAAGTTTTCACATGCAAAGTCATTTCACAAAGTCATCCCATTAGTATAGCAAGTCAGTCAAATCTTGTACAGTCTATGGTGCATCGACACATCATCAACACCTCATTTCATTCATTCCCTATCCATACATCATACAAATTAAAAACATCACATTCATAATCGCCTCTGCATACATCAAACACATACATAAAAACATGCAAAACAACCAAAATATAAAAAACAAAAAACAAACAAACACAACAAAACAACAAAAAAAAAAAAAAAAAAAAAACAAACAAACACAACAAAACAACCAAAATATAAAAATGACAAATGCCAAAAAAAACACTAAAAATTGCCGGACAAAAGTGCTCTTGCACTTAACCTCTTCGCATTAGAAAATTGATGTCGGGGTCTACCTTGTCGTTATCCTACTCCCCAAGAAGGCTACCATAGCCGGACCGCTCCACGGGAAGACGAATTTTCGCCCATGTTACCCCCAAATGGCATCCCAAAATGGGTTCACACCCACCAAAAACAGGTCCACAAAAAAAATCGAGAAATTGCTCGTGCATTCAACGGACAACATCTGAAGGCACCCTCACTTAAGTCATCTTGGGTCAAGCGACTCGTCGCTTTTCTCATGTCAGTCATTCCTTCATCGATTCGTCGCTTGAGGGGGTAGTCACACTTAAGTCACCAATAAACAACAACACACCCAATCACGGTAATAGCATTCATTCAAAGAATCATTGACAAAGACAATCACGCTCCTGCTTGGGGCAGAAAACAAGCAATTATCACAAACTTATTAAACACTTGGCATTCCCGAAGCATGAACACAAGGTTCCCCCGTGGATAAAAGGTTGCGCCCTTTGCCTTTTCATGACTGATCAATGTCCAAGCTCAAGTCACACCTCACCAAAACAGGTTAATACTTGAAATCAAATTCCTTAGCTCGTCAGAAGCAAGGATTCAAGAATGCATGCCCTTTCCATGCTTGGGGCATCAAAAGTTGGTTAGGTTACTAAGAAACCCTAATCATTAGTGCTTTGGTTATCTATTTTTGCTCGGCGCTGTGCCATGCACAACGCTTCCCAAAAAGGGGCATCTGTAGACACCAAAACAGCACCAATCCGATTATGTGACTACAAACACCGATCACATTAACACACACAGCCCCGGGGTAGCCCCCGAGAGGTTAAACAGTGGTTCTAACCACTTACACGAGCGTTTGAAAGTCAAAAATCAGTTTGGCACCTTTTAGACACTTTATTTCTTATTCGTCCCACCCAGGGACGAGTGCGAATTTGTACTCGTCCTACCCAAGGACGAGTATGGATTTGTACTCGTTTCACCCAGGGACGATTACTAGCGCTCGCTTTTGGGTGGGACGAATGCTAGGTTTGACCAGCAAAAAGTCAGACCTCAGCGCATGACAACTCAGAACTACCACTCAGCTTTTCATGCATGACATAGGAGTGCAAGTGAGTTTTTCTAAAACACACAAAGACATGCACAGAGGCAATTAAGAAGCCCTTGATCAAGAAGAAGTCTTCTCTTCACAAACAAAAGCATTCATGCAAAGAAACACTTTTGCATGTTAATTCAAAGAGACCCCTTGGGTCTATAAAATGGTGAGTTTCCTCACCCAAAGATATACAGAGAAGGAGCATTTTGAGCGACGAAGTGCTGCTAGTTTACTTACGGGCGATTTGTGCTTTCATAATTGTGAGTTGCAGCATTAGAGGAGCGACGAGGAGTCTACCTTACCAACGCAAGCGACGGCAACATTTGGCCCGCCCATTCCAAACGTGGGCATGCGGAAGGAGGAAGACTAAGTCACAAATTGTAACAAAGACCAATTTAACGCTCCTAGCCCCTAAAAAGGGAGGAGATGTCTATGTAACCGAGGATAAGAAATTTGAATAAAGAGGGTCGTGATTTCCTTACATCTTTTCTTTCGTCTCCAATTTATCTCCTTTCCTTGTTTTTGGGCATAGGATTAAAGCGTTATATTTCGTCTTATATTGCATAATTATAGTTTTCCTTTTGCTTCCGGAATCTCGTGCTTTCACCTTCTACTAGTCGCCTTCTGCTAATTTTGTTGATACTCGTAGTTGAAAACAAAAAATCACCATGTTTTGAAAAAATTTCTTCAAAATTTTGAAAAATTTGCCCCACAGTTTATACAGTTTTCACGTTGATTCGCCCCGATTTGATAAATAATTTTTCGGTACTACCCCTTATGCATAACCATGATAATGAAGCTTGTATGCATATTTTGAGCAATTCTATTGTAAGTATTTTTCATGTTATTACATGAATGATTTTGGCCATTTACATTCATATTTGATATTATTTTGAATGCTATTATAATTTATATTAGCCAGTAGATATTTTGATTGCTCTTATATTTAATTTTGCTCTTGATTAAATATATTGGGACCTAAGATAGTGTGGCTCAAATATATTGGGACCTGAGATAATTTGGTTTAAAATCCAAGAGTGGTACCAGAGCTACAACAAATAGTTTTTATTGGAGTCACTCTCATATTCGGAGCTACTATGAGTAGTCTTTATTATTATTACCATCGAAGGAAGACTTCGATGTGATTGCTATAAATTTTGAATTTGCAGATTGGTTGATTGATATTTGATTAGGTCCAAAGCCAAAGTCTGTCAACTTTAAAGAAAGTGAAGACTTGGATTCCATTTCAAGACTTGCAGAGCAGATTTTGAGTTTTGAGTCAAGAAGATAGACTTATTACGTATATCAACGAGAAATTGAATGAGGCCAAGAATAAATATTTGGTTTATGATCATGTGTTATATGTCATCATGCAATCATTGAAGAAATGAAGACATTACCTATAACTGAAGGAATTTGTGTTGTTTATAGACCATCATGCTTTGTAGTTCATTAATAGCCATGGGTAAGTTGAACCAAAGACATATGAAATGGGTGGAGTATCTTCAAAGTTACTCATTTGTTTTGAAGCATAAAAGTGGTAGTTTGAATAAGGTAGTTAGTGCTTTGAGTAGAAGAAACTTGTTGATGAATGCAATGAAGGTTGAAGTGGTAGGTTTTTTACTCTATGAAAGAGCTCTATACTAATGATTTGGACTTCAAGGAATCCTGAGCAAATTGCAATGATCCTACTATAAGAGAGAACCCTATGGTTGGATTATTTTATCCAAGAAGGATTATTATTCAAGGGACAATAGTTATGCATACCAAGGAGTTAAATGAGGGGGAACCTGCTGAGAGAAAAATATAGTGGAGGACTAGTTGGATATTTTAGAATAGATAAAACTTTGAAACAACTTTATGGAAGCTATTATTGGCCAAGGATAAGCACAAATGTGCGAAGATTTGTGTAAATTTGTTAAGTATGTCAACATGCAAAATGAAAGAGTAAAACACTATGTTATATCAACCATTACTGATACCTAAAAAGCCATGGCAAGACACAAGTATGGACTCTATCCTCATATTTTCAATAACAAATCATTTATTGTTTGAAAAAAATGGTTGTCAAACCATTTCAATTACTGCCAATCACGTAAACAAGGAAGGAAATGAAGCGATGCAAGAGGGAAGCAGAAAGAAGAGGAGACAAATGGTGATAGGAGAGGAAGTAGAACAAACGCAAAGGTGGATAGGGGAAAAGGATCTAGGAGAGAGAAGGATGTCTGCAAACGACAAGAAAGGAAGAGAAAATAGAATATAAAGAAGAAAGTCGAAAGGATAGACATGGTAGGATAGATCTGAATGACAAATTTGAAGAGAGGAAGAGAAGACTTAGAGAGATTTGTATTCTTAAATTTGAAGAGTTATTGATGCTTTGCTATGTTTGTTAAATAAAATAGATTCTAGTTTTAATCTATATTTTGTTGTGTGAACGATAAATGTTTGGAGTCACAAGAATCATGCATTAGTTAACTTTGTGTGTAGGTTGTAGTTTTATGGGAACATTTAGGGAGAGTTGAAGTCTGAGTAAAGGTGTTGCTTGAAGAAAAACACATAGGACCATCATGCAGGAATTTTTTGTGCAAGTGGAGACACCGACATATTGTAATCATACAAAGCCTTGAACATGTGATTATTGTCCATGTAAGAAATGAGTGAATTGGTCGTCTTGAGAAGTTATTGTACAAAGACGAAAGGAAAAACCGTCATTGGGAGTTGCCGTACAATTGGACCTGCTAGTCATACGATTAGGCCGTTGTACTATTGAAGGAAAACTATCGTATAATTTGGCTACCCATAGAAGTGGATCAATTGTATAGTTAAAGAACATGGTATACAATTAAACCAATCCTACAATTGTACAATGCCATACAAATACTGCCAATGTGCCATCTCGAAGGAGTGTCATCTTGTGCAATGAAGTGATCATCTTATAGGACTATAGTCTTAAGACATTGTCATCATAGGAGTTTGCTTGTTAATTGCACATGTAATTACTATGCATATTGAGGCTATGAATAGATAGGAAACTTGTGCTGCTTGAAAAGACCATCCATAGGAGGATTTCCTTCTCTCATATGCATCACATAGTTACTTGTCTTAATGGGCAAGATTATAGTATTTGGTCAACCCAAAATATTGGTGTATTATTTTTTTCCTCGAAAAAAGTTGTAATTTAATATTAAGTAAATATGAAATTATATTCTTCAAATGCTTCTTTAGCATTTTTTCAAAATTTCAATAGTGACCTAAAAGTTAGGTCATTTATACATCATAACTAGTTATATCTATCATGCTGAGTTCTATCCTTAGATGCCTTCCCAATTTATAAAACAATATCCTTTAAATCACTAACTTTTGAGTTTTTTTGAAAACTGTGCTTGCTTTAACTAGAATGTATTAATCCCTCGAGATAGAGATTTGGACCAGTCGTAGTGCATTGCCCTCATTGAATTCATGTACTAAGCACGTACCTAGATCAATCTAAAGTGCCTCCTTTGAGAGTTCATTTGCTTCCCTATTCAGTTCTCTATAAATATACCAAAAAGTAAAAGCTTCACTTTGATCCACAACTTCTTTTATTTGAGAGAAGATGGGTTGTAGAATCATGTTTTCCATCCTAAAAACACCATGTATCCGGTTTATTACCATTTGTGAGTCTCCGTAAATTTGAATTTTTTATATTCCTTTTGATTTTTCCAATTGAACCAACAATTTGAGGGCCATAATTTCAACATAATTTTTAGAACCTTCTCCCAATCTAGCCTTGAATTTAAAATAATGAGTGTAAAAAATATATAGTAATCCTCCTGCTCCACAAACTCCAGGGACCCTCTATATAGCCCCATCAAAAAAGCCCCAAGCCCTTGATTTATCAATATTTGGAGGGATGATTTGTCTGTTTACCTTTGTTGTTGTCAAAACCTTACAATTATTGAAAATTCTAATGATTTGGGAGGAGACCTACCAAGTAGGCTTCTCCTGATCTTGAAAAATTATTGCATTCCTAGATAACCATACTCCCCAAGACACAAACAATGGGAGAGCTATAAAATCTTTGAAAGACCTATTTTCAAACCAAGATATTAAGCACTCTTCTAAGAAATCTTCTTGTCATCTTGTAGGAAGCTTTAACTGTGTTATAATCTCCCTCCAAACCTGTCTAGTAAAGGAGCAAGCAACCAGTAAATGATCAATTGTTTCATTGTTTGACTTACATAAATGACACCTTCTTAGACCATTTCAATTCTTTTTTTGTAATACCTCTCATGCCATAACCTTATTTTTCATGGCAAGCCATAGGAACAATCTTATCTTCAACGAGGTTTTTTGTTTCCGGAATGTCTTCCACCACTATGTTGGATTGTCATTGTTATCTTTCAATAGAGTTTTTATACCCTAAGTTTGGAGTGTACTCCCCCATAGCTCCATTCTTTGTCCAGATCAATTGATCAATTTCCTCTTGCAACTTGATATGTCTAGCTTTAGTCTCCCTACATATGCAAAACAAACCTATGGTGTATATTTTAAGAAGATAAATCAACAATCCTTGATAAATAAACATTCCACCAAAGAGAAGAAGAAGCTCTTGGCCTGTTTTCCTTGTTGATTGAACTAGAGTTACTTTTTCACATCAAAGAGAAAAGTGACCCTACCAAGGTATATGGTTAAAATTGCATGAGTTATTAGGAAAGTTTTTTTTTTTTTCGGTTTCATAGGAGAGTTGGTCACAACCACACTATTTTTAGTAACTGACAAGTGCAAGGTTCAAACCACAGGGGCTGCTTCCACTAAACCTATTCTACTTCGTTATTGTTGACCCGGCGTGAAAGGGACCATTGATCGCTCGGGATTCATACCGTCATCATCGGTTTGGCGCGCACTCAAAGGATTCAGATTAGACTACTACCTTTGCAAACAGAGTGCCCCCAAGATTTGAACCTGGGTATCTTCTTGGTAAATGCTTGGTCAAACAAACACTTACCAATCCACCTAACCCATGGGGACAAGACTTTAATTAAGGAAAACCATTCCCTGTATCCTCTAGGAGCCAAGATTTTCTGTTCCACAAAGCCTGTCCCATCCAGAAATACTCCTTAAGCTAACCAAAATTTTTTTGTATATCAAACTAAAAGTTATTAAAAAAAGTTAATATTATTAAAATCATTTGAAATTATAAACTCAAATATTTACAACTAATATTACTATCTTCAATTCAGATAAATGTGAATAAAAAATAATTTGAAGATTGTCCTTAGCTGTCTCTCCTTTAGATGTGAATCCATTTTCGTATGTTTCCTAAATGTCAAAAAGGATATTATGTTTCTAAATGTCAAAAAGGATATTGAGTTGAATAATATTATGTTTCTTGGCGTGATGAAATGCTTTAACGACGGAATCCTCCTTAAAAATCTGGTGCTCCAGTGCATCTGCCGTAAAAATACCGTCCAACGGAAAAGTGATTCTTCATCCGAGGCGGACGGGCAAAGCGCTACGAAAAAAAAAGTCCCTGCTAAGAAACCTGAAACCATCCAATTTTTTTAGGATTTTCGAATTTGACCGTATGATAGTGAGGGTAATTGTGGCTCGGAGTACAGAAACCTGAAACCATCCAAAACCAGGTGGGTGTCCCCGAACTGGGGTTATACTCACTTTGTATACGTCCTGCGGATACCCGTGTTGACATATACGCACTGTGTATACGTCCGAGAGTGGGGCCCGCTCCGAAAGAAACAGGCCTCTGGGTCCATCTTGCGTGGACATGCACGTAAGGACCGTGTGCGGGGACGTGCAAGGTCGTTAACCCTCAGTGGCACGCGTGCCCACTGTAGACTGCTAAAACATGAGTTGCTTTCTCACTTGACCTGACACGTGGTCGACATAGGCCTTTGTGGTCCTGCCACGTGGCTTGGGTGTCAGTCCCTGCCCTGGTTTAGAAACCAGCTGAACCAGCGAGGTTTGCATTGTGTGCAATGGGTTAGTGCCACGTAGGAGGAATCTGAATCCCTGGTGTCGTGGATGAATTGAAGTGAACAGATAAGGGACCACAACGTTTTCCAAGATAAGCTCGGGATTTAAAAACAGTAAAAGGCCCGGACGCCAAAGAACTTTTAAATTATGAAAATATTTGTTGTGTCATAATTGGCAGGTCAGTACGTTAATAACCTAACTTGCAAGTTTGAAATTTTATTCATCAAATAGTTTGGTTATCTTAGCTTAAAAACCTAAATTTGGTATTTCTTTTTAGGTTCTAAAAAAATATGGATTGAATGATAAACATCAAGTGTTTATTGATTGGTTATTTTGTTTAAATGTTTTGTAAATTTAAAGTCTTTTAATTTCATTTAACTTAACAAACTAAAATATATTATAACAATATTTAATTATAATACTATTTTTTTTTTTAAAATTAAAAAAAATTCCAAATACTATTATCTCAATTAAATTTGAATCCACCACAAACATATAGGTCTTCTAATAACGGCATAGTAGTAGGTTGTTACAATGAATCCATAGATTAGGTTGTTACAGTTAATTAATATTGTTTTTATTAACTAGCTCAGATTAGGCTACCAATAAATTGATGGACAATAAAATTCAATTGAATTTGTCTTTTACTAACTGGTTTAGATTATAATCGGCTAAATTAGCATGGCAAGTTTTATAAGCTTCTATGAAGGTTGACAATAGTTGGCTTAATCATTGGGCATCAACCCCCGCCATTGCTTGCTTGCACGATAACCTGGTTAAGTTAGAGGTGACATTTTTTCATATATGCAGTTTATATTTTTTTTATAACATTATTTTTTATATAATTTAACAGTATTATAGATTAATTAAAAATATATATATTATATTATATATTTTTTTAGAAATTTTTTATAACTTCACATCATGTTGAATTTTTCTTTTCTTATATAAATATATTTAGAATAAGAATTATCAAAATATTAAAAATTTAGCTTTTTTTATTGAATATATAATTTATTTGATTTAACATTTTAGTTGATTGGTCCTAAAATGTTTCAGGTTTGTTTTGTTTTGTTTTTTGTTTTTTTGACAAGTTTAAGGTTCAAATCACATGCCGAGTGTGAGAGAGGATGGACATCTGCTAGTGTGAGGATATCTCCTAGTTTGCGAGAGGGTGTGTGTTTTATAGCTATGTGGTAAATTCTCTACTGATAAGCTTAACTCTTCCCTTATCTCTTCCCTTATGAGAGGTTAAGGTGAGATGGGATGTTGTGTGGATACTAGAAGTTCTCACACTAACCAAATCAACCAAAAAAAAAAAAACATTTTAATTAATTAAATATATTAATTGTGAAAATAGAGATTAAAGTTGAAATCTTATTATCAAAATATTTTATAAACCACAACATAATTTTTATAATATAATTTAAAAATATTAACATAATTTGATATTTGAATGTTTGTTTTCAAGTTCAATCTAAATTCATATGAATGAATTTTATAAAAAGTTAAATATAATAAAATAATAATAATTTATTTTAAATAATAAAAATAAAATATAATAATAGAATTTGATATTTGAAAAGATATATAAATCTTGAATATATATAATATTTTTGGGTTAGATAGGAAAATTGGTCACTGAAGCAGGGTTCAAACCAGGGATTGTTCCACCAAACCTATCCGCCTTGTTATCCTTGACCTATGTGAAGGGGATCACCGGTTACCTAGGATTCTTACCATTATGTCTCTCCGTACTTAGAGGTTTCGGATTAGACTACTACCTTTGCAAACAAGCTGCCCTCAAAGTTTAAGCCTAGGTGTTTTCTTAATAAATACCTGAACATACAAACACTTACCAATCCACTAGCCTTCCATAACATAAATCTTGAATATTTATCAAATTCAATCTAAACATTAGTTTTTGAAAAAAATAATAAATAAATGTCCTAAATTTTATACTATAAATTGAATTATCTTTTAAAAAGGTTTAGGACCATCACGTTCGAAGACAAGGTGAAATGTGAATTAATTAAAAGATTAATAAAAAAATAAACTTTATTCTAATATATTATATTTTAATTAAAATTTTTAAAGTTATAAGTAATTTAAATTATTTTATAATATATTTTTATTAAAATAAAAAAAATTATTTTAGTTAAAAATACATACTTTTTAATATGTATATATTTATATTATTAAATATTTAAACATGAGATAGAATGTGACTCAAATTTATTTTCCAGAAGCAGCATATATGTAGAGATATCCCGTCAATTTCTTTGGCCCATCCATTCGCAATGGCGTCTAGAAGCAAGCGACACCGTTCCTCAAATAAGGGGGAAATAATCATTATCAAAGAAAAGAGAAGTTGGGAGAAGAAATAGAATATAATTTATATAATAAAAATTATCATAGTAAGTTAAATATATATATACTTTATATAATTTTTAAAGATTTAAATACTTAAATTTATTTTCTAGAAGCAGCAGAATATATCTAGAGATGTGCTGTCGTTTTCTTTGGCCCATCCATTCCCAATGGCTTCTAGAAGCACGCCACACCGTTCCTTAAATAAAGGGGGAAATTATCATTATCAAAGAGAAGAGAAGTGCAGGCATGAAAGAAGGTGAAATGCACGAGGCTGGAAGAAGTTGAGGTTCGAATTTTATTAATTATATATAAATAATACTTAATTTTTATTATATTTTAAATAATATTTAATTTTATGATAATATTTTTAAATAAAAATAATAAAAATAAAATTATTTTAATATATAAAGATTAAGTACTTTTATTATAATATTTAAAAATGAAAATAATATAAATAAAAATATTTTAATATATAAAAACTATTCTTAAAGTTAGAAGGTACTTTATGTGACTTTGGGCAATGAGATGTACTTTACTTTTCTAAAGAGTAAAGTCATATATGCTTTCTTACATATTAGATGAAACTAAAGTTAGAGATCAGAGATTTGGTGCCTACCTTTGATTGTATTATTGTATCAAGAATTATCCTTTGGGAAAAGCAAGCATAGTATTGGAAGACATCCTTAATTACTTGAATTTAGACACTCCCAAACTTGAAACTTGGATCCATCTTACCTTTCCTAGATAAGATATTGGTGCATGGAAATACAAGCATGGTATCTCTTTTTTGAGTTCACATCGATAGTCCCCAATGGGGTTTGGTATCATGGCAATTTTGTGGCAAAGTGGGCACCTATAAATGGAATTAGAGGATTAAATATATGATATTTTCGTAGATTGGATGGAGTGGCGAGTTTGTATTGCAATATTATTGTTTTTATGATCTAAATTTAGGTATTAAGTATTTTATTGTTTAAATTATGTAGTATATAACAAGAATATATTGATAATTAAATATATATATATATGATTTAATTATTATGATTTTTTTTTGTTATATAAGAGAGTTGGTCACAATCACACTATTTTTAGTAATTGGTAAGTGTAGGATTCAAACAACAAGGGCTGCTCTCACCAAACCTATTTTATCTCGTTATTGTTGACTTGGCATGAAGGGGACCATCGTATCATCTCACCAAACCTATTTTATCTTGTTATTGTTGACTCGGTATGAAGGGGGCTATCGATCGCTTGGGATTCATATCGTCATCGTCGTTCTAGCACATACTCAAAGGTTTTAGATCAAACTACTACCTTTGCAAACAGGCTACCCCCGAGGTTTGAACCTAGGTGTCTTTTTGGTAGGTACCTGGCCAAACAAGCACTTACCAATCCACTTAACCCTCGGGGGCAATTATTATGATTTATTGTCTATAATTTTTGGTATTTGTATATAAACATTTGTATTATAAAATTTTTGATTAAAATAATGTATAGTGAATTTTATCCCGCATTTATTATACAATATAAACACATGTTCTCATGATCATGATTTACAAATAATGATTTAAGATAATTAGATTTTTTATAAACACATACAACGCATACACACACGTTGTGGTTTGAACCTTGGACCTCCCAAAGAGAAGCTAAAGCCCTAACCACTGCACTGGGGATGCACTATCCCCACTGGAACAAATTTTAGAATTTTAGATTTAAATGAATAATTTGTTAAATTGTAATTTGATCTATGACCAAGACCAACATTGTATGATGTAACATTGAATAGGCCTAAGGGTATATTGAATTGATTGTAATGTTTTATAATGTAAGTCATGTAGGTCGTGGTTAACCTTGTTATGGTTAAACTGACTTTATAACTTGTTATATTGACCTTAAAACCTTCTTGTAATATTGGTTTAGGTTAAAACTCTTTTATGTAATTATTGTTTTGGTATTGGTATAAATACCCTCGTCACTTCTCATTTGATTAATCAAAGTGTAATGATTCTTATTTACAAATAATATAGTGATTATTTATGGTGCCTACGGGTGCCACCAAATCTTTGACTATTTTTCTTTCTTTTATCGTTTTATGTTTTTTGTATAAGATTTGAGCGGATGGATTACTATTATCCATTTCTAGAAAATATTGTGAATTTCAACAAAACTTTTGGTGGACAATAACTCAAAATTCCATTTGACAATTAGTGATATAAGACAAATTTTAGAATTTTAGATTTACATCAAGATTTGTTGGTGGATAATAACTATAGTAGCTCGACTATTATATTCTGATTCCTACAAGGAATTATCCATGAAAGACAAAGAAAAATAAAAATTTGCAATCCCAAGAACAAAATTGCAAACAATTTTTTTTACAAAATTCATAAAACCTGGCTAAGTCTCTAAAAAGAAGTAATTTGTTGCAAGGGAAGTGATTTGTTCCAATAGGAGTGATTTTCTCTAAAGAAACAATTCACTTCAAGAAGGAAATGATTCACTCGAAGATAGGGAAGCAATGCACTCCAAGATATGAGTGATTCGTTCTAGAAGTGGAGTGATTTGCTCATCACCAAGCCAAGCAATACAAGTGTGCATGGATACCAAAAGGATTTGTCAATTTTTTTTTGTAGTGCCATAACTCATCTTATAAAACTTCTAAGCCATTTAGACATGTAATATTTAGAGGTGCATCATTTTGTCAAGATGTCCCCAAATATTTAGTTTTGTTGTTGGAATATGAATTGACGTCAATGACAACTCGAAACTGCAACTATTATCTTCAACTTTTTGATTAGGCGTACACCCACTAATCACATTCCAAACCCCAAAATTGGATGGATTAAAGATTGCTCTAATTCAAGCTCTAGAGTATATTGGCATACCTTGTCAAATGATAAGGTGTTGACTCATTTAATATCAGTTAAAAGTTTAAGAGAAAGATATAGAAATGGGTTTAGGGTTAGAAAGGTAATGATTAAACATTGGTCGGATAAAGCTAAAAACATAGGCATCTATAGGAAAACCTCTGACAATCAATTTCTAGTGTCCCACATTTGTGATTAATAGCACTCAAAACAAGTAATCTTTATTAATTAAAGAAACAGAGACATACTCCAAGAACTCATTTCAAAAATCTAAGATACTAATAATCCAAATAACAAAATTAGATCAATACCTAGAATACCAAAAAAGAACTTCTTCCAAGTATATGTTCAACCATAAAATATTTCAAGGTGCTCTAAGTCAACAATTCAATATCAGCATAATAAACTAACCATAGCAGCAGTAGTAGAAATGCATTCACAGTTTAAATCTACCAAAAGATGCAGAAGACACCAACTTGAGGCAAACATCCAAGTAATGTTCCTTCTATTGATTTGCAGTAAATATTTACACAGTAGGGCAAGCAAACACTCTAGAGTTGGCCCTAAAAAATGAGGGTTTGACCTCTATTTATAGTTTTATATATTTTATAGATTAAAGAAAAATGGAACATTACAAGGAATGGAAACATCGGATCAACTAGGTGCTAAGGTGGCAAGCTCTTATTTGTCTTGAATGAAAGAAGAAATCGTGTGATCTTGCACTCCTCTACAACTTAGCCTTTGCAACTTGCTGGACTTTCATGGTGTTTGGCTCTAGATAACGTAAAATTGTCATCTAGACCTTTCACTATTCTTGTAAATGATATCCAACCATATATCTGCAACTGCCTTTAATTCTTGGTTCTTGATCTGTTCGATGCTTCACCTTCCAGTTCACTTTGATTGATCGAGTCATATTATATACTTCTTGCTTTTATGTGCCTTGGAGAGCGTTAAAACAAATAGACCATTGATATTTTCATGGATGACTGATATCAATGCTTCACTATATCATCAGCTTCATGACGTAGAACCATGTTGTAGCCCGCTCCTCAAAAATTCTATTCACACTAGTTGACCACTTTGACCACAGGATGAAGCAAAAGATGCTTCAGTGTATAAATTTGCTTTGGCCCGCACGATATAGAGAATTGCGTTGAGCCACACATTTTAGTCTTTGGGTTGTCTCTTTTATTTTGAACCATGACATAGAACAATGTCCTAGCCATGTCGTAGTTCATGCCTTGAAATTCTCATGTGTAATTTTGATTGATGCTAACTGCAGGGTGCAACATTACGTTGAACCACACGATATAAAACTTGCTATGATTCGTGCGGTATGGAGCGGTATTGTGAACCACGATTTGAAGAGTGGATACATCAAGGTTGACTAAGTTGATCATGGGTTGGAACATCATTCTGTTTTGCACGAGATGTAATATTGTTGTGAACTGTCGCATCTTGACTATGTTTAAAATTGCTAAGTGCAACATTGACTACTTTGACCGTGGGGTAGAGCATCATGTGTTGCACCATTTTTGCAGGGTAGAAGCAACTTCTTTATGACTTATAAAATTTTGCAAAAGTTTTCTAAGGATGTGCTCATTTTGGGCCTACATTCTGGCACCTCCTGGGGGTTTTGCTTGCAAAGCCTAAGAACTCAGAGTCTTATCCATTGAGTATTAGGAGTCAAAATTGATGAAGATAAATAATCAATAGAGTGATATAGATGAATGAAGGAATTTTTCAAAAGGAGATATGTATGAAATGGGGTAAAGAGTATATGTAGTGGGAGAAGAGAAAATATGGAAGAAAAGGGATAGACTGCAAATTTTAGCGAGCTATGTTTTGTATAATGACTTCTATTTGACCATCAATCTCTAAAAAAATTGTGAAGATACTCAAAGAGTAATGGTTCATATGGAAATCATGCAGGAAGAAATCAAACTCTACAATCCTTTTCATGAGTATAGACTCGCTTCGGTTATTTAAAACTATTTTCCTTTTATAGCCTCAACCAGATCAGACCTTCCCTTGCAAAATGTCTCCATGGATTTTTCATGTTCCTTGTCACATATTCATGCTTTATGACTTTTATCTAACAATATCAGAGTCAAAAAAATTTACAAAGAATACAAACATAAAAATATAGCCTCATTTTCTAGCCTATGATACAAAAATGCTTTAATCCACTCCATCACAAGACTGTTTACTTTTATTTATTCCCTTGCTGATCTTGCACTTTGAGTTGTTCATCCTCTACCTCTTGGGTATGTTCATTAACCTTCTCTGATTGAACCTTCTCCTTTTGGTGAGTTTCCTCCTTGTTCATTTCTTGTTTCTCTTCTTCATTATCATCTTGGTCCTCTTTGGCCTCTTCTTCTTCTTGTGAAGTCTCTTGTTTATCTTCAAATTTTGGCTCTGCTCCAAACAATTGGATCATCTATTTTAGGATCTGCAGTGCTTGGCTCCAAGCTAGCTCAATAGGATTGGTCATTTATTTGAGCTCCTTATGCACATAATCCAATTTAGAGGTCTCTTCATAAGACATAGAATTACCTATGTTCACCAAGTCCTCCATTAAATCCTTAAGCCTCGTTAATTCTTTGATCATTTGAGAGACCTGCTATTGGTTGATCGACTCTTCCCAAGCATTTATTTCAGACTCATCTTGGATGATTGAGGCCACATTATTTTGGATATCTTCTTTTGTTAATAAGGTCTTATTTTCAATCGAGAGTCCTCCAAAACCATACTGCATCATCTCTTGGTGAATATCTACAATTTCCTGGAGTTTACTCTAAATTTTATCTGATAGTAACCAACCCTTTTGGAGCAACTTATTCTTATCAATCACAATTCTAGCAGCCAATCTGGAAGTGTTCCATGCCTTATTTAGAATAGGCTTGGCAGCTTCACTGAATTTGCTTTCGAATAGTTTATATATTTGATCTGCCAGTATCACCATAGGTTATAGCTCCTTAGTGAAGTTATCCAAATTTTCCTTGGTAGCTTACAGTAAATGGATGTCATCATCCATGTAGTCAATTACAGGTTGGATTTTTGAACATTTATCAAGGATTTTAGACCATATATATTTTCTAACCTGTTTCATCCTTTATTTAGAAAAGCCTACGACTCTAGCCTTTTCGATCTAGAGTTGATGCTTCAAATCTTGTATCTCCTTGGCTTGAAATTCATTCTTTTTCTTCAGCTCTTCAACATGGTCTTTGAATTTCATGGCCTCTTGATATTTATTGTGCCAGCTCTTGACCTCATTTCTTACAACCTTCTCCACATTCTTTTGATTGCTGATCATCTTCTTCAGCTTCTCAATATTTTTTTTCAATTTTCCACATTGCTCCTTGTAGATGTTAGTTTTGACATAAAAAGTTTTGATATGAGCCTTCGCTACAACCAATTCATCCTCCATTGGCAATTGATAAATATCTTTTGTATGCTCCTTCAATTGATAATATTCTATAGTCATGTTCTTTTCTGGTTTGCTGACAAGAGGAGTGATGGACCTAGCTATCCTTTTCCTAGTCACTAGATCAACGATCATAGTTTTCCTTCATCTAGACATCTGTTTTGAAGGCTTGGACAACTTCTTCACCCAAAAATCTTGGATTTTTTGTGAAACTTCCTTTCCTTTTTATAAAGAGGCTACTGTGGGATAATTTGTAGGAGTGGAAGTAGCCATAAGTGAAGGACAAAATAACTCGGTAGCTGATGAAAGGGGAGTGGTTGTGAGGATAGTGGACTCTGTGCTTATTGCAAAAGTTATAGCTGGGAAGGACATGGTGGTGGATGTTAAAACCATGGAATGATATGGAGATATGGAGGAGGTTGTCCTTCCTATATTACCAACGATGATGATTTTAAGGATGAAGGTGAGTGGATGGGTGAATATGTCACTAGAATTTCTGGTGAATGTGGAGGACATGGATTGGTTTGACCCTTTGTAATGACTGACAAAGCAGGTGGTGAAATATGAGGGGGAGAGGGTGCCTTTTGTTCCAAATTTTCTTGAGAATGGGAAGGAGATTTTGTTGGGGAAGGAGAAGGAGATGAAGGGATAGAAATCATACCTTTGCCTACTGAAGTAGTCTATTGTAAAATATCGTCTGCACTTTGATGCTGTGTTTGTTGAACTTGATGCTCTGCAACTGATACATGGGTTTGTTCAACAGTTTACTTTTGATACACATTCTACTTATTGCAGACCTCCTTCTGAGACTCCCCTCCTGAATTCTTAGTCTCTCTCTTGACAATTATAGGAGTTGTAGGCTTATCCTTCCTTGTATTCCCTTCATGTTGTGCTTCTTGTTATGCAACTTTAGAAACAGGAGTTGATTTTTTTTTGGTAAGTAACAGAATATTTACAGCAGGTTTTTTAAACAGGATCCCAAAACCTTAGTTACATCATAAGCCTAGGCTGAAATAAGAACAAAAAATGGGGTTGCGCCCAAAGGCAAAAATCCGGGGCCCTGGGCCCTGATGCCTACAAAAACACCTAGAACAAACAACAACAAGACTTTGGCTAGAAGCCACCAAAACCAAAAAATGCCACCACCCAACGCGCAGAAGCTGGCCGACAGTAAACCAGTGGGCCCAGCGGCCGTCCCGGGCCAGAACGGGGCCCCTCGCCGGTCAAAACTACTCCTTATCGGGGCTGTCTCCCAGCCTACATAGGAGCTCAGCCAGGGCAGTGGCAGCGAAGGAGGCTGCTTGGGCAGCCACAGTCAGAGAGCCGATAGCCACATCAAGGAGGGCTCTGATATCCAGATTCTACATTCTACTGCCAGACTCAAAGCTAACATCAGCGGGCTTTGGGGCTTCTTGATTGGTCCTCTTGGCACTGCTTGCAGCCCTAATTTTGCCAGGGGAGGGGCCAGTGCGGGCACCCCCAGGGTTCAAGGTCTTGCCAGTGCCCTGGGTCAGAGTCTTGCAATTTTGGGTTGGTCTACGGTGCTTCGAGGCAAGGGATCTTGCAGGCGAGGGGGAATCCTTAGAAATGGAAGTAACAGGGGAGCCAGCAGGGGAATTAGCCACCTCGGGGGGGACAGAAGACAGGGGAGGAATGCGATGGAGCTGCGGCTGGTTGGCCAGAGTGTGCCTATACAGTACAACCATGAGGCCTTGGTGAGAGGGCCGAGAATGGCTTTTATGGGCACGGTCGATGGCAAGACCCAGGGAATACAACAAAAAATGGGGAGTGCTGACCATCATGGCACCTCGAAGGTGGTTGAAGTAGCTCAGGTGGAAGCTAAAAAGCCTCTGGTTCGGGTCGTTGTAGGTAATGTATTGCATTACCGGGACGATGGCCTCATCAAAGGGGGCCGGGAGGTTGGATCGAAATAGGTTTACCTTGTCCCATTGCTACTCTAGGAAGCGAGACAGCTCCTCCTCCTAATTATGCTTGTCTCACCTGACTACATGCCCCTTTTCCTCGTGGTGGAGCCCTGTAACCTCAGTTAAAAAATCTTTGTTAACTTTAAAATGAAGCCCCTTGACCGTAACCTCGTCGTCGATCCACGAGTCCAAGAAGCATTGGGTGATCTCGTCATCAGCTCCAACGAATTTGCTGAAGAAGGGAGTGAAATGCTTGGTGTTGGAAAAAAGCTTGGTTGACTCGCTCAGAGAGGGCATGGAAGGCTTGATAAAAACACTTTTGGCAGCCATGGGGCAGGGGAGGGAGGGGAAATCAGACCAGGGGTGCGGGGGCAGGGAACAGGGGAAACAGACACAACGAGAAAACTCAACGCATAGAGAATACAAAACCACGCTGGGACCCGAAGAAGGGGGGAGCCACAAGCATCGGGAATGGGTGCTCGAGGTTGGGTGCAACACAAGGCGGAGGGGGTTGAGGGGGCGCAACTACAGGTTGCCACACGGGGTAGGGGGAGGGGCCACTACCAACATGCCAGGTGGTGCAGGCTGAGCGGGGGTGCGGCTTGAGGGAGCAACACGAGATAAAGCCACGAGCGGGCTGACACAACATGGGGATCTATCCTCGTAGCGATCAAGGTAGAAATTTTGAGGAAGGCCGACGAGGAGACAACCTTGAAACTACCAGAAGCGCCAACTGGGCAATGCAGGTCCACGTCAAAAATAGTCGAGCTTATGACATGGCCGAGCAGTCCTGCCACCACGAGGGAGATCTGGGAGGCCAACAGACTGGTAGGAGACGGACCTGAGTCGAGCGACGAGGTGCCATAGGGAACTTCTATCTTCTAGAAACTGTGCTAGTGGAAAGATGGGGCCCCGACATGGGGCGAGTTAGACACCAGGGTCCTCCACATTGCTAGGCTGATCTTGCATGATAATGTGAACCAGAGCTTCAAGAAATTTCATGGTCTAGGTAGTGAAGGCATCAGCAGAGATGGCTTGGTTCGCCATGAAGTCGGCCGCCCTGTTGCCTTCTCTGTACACATGTCAAAAGCTATGATCGAGGAATCCCTGAAGGACGAAGAGGGCTTCTCAAATGAAGTTGTGGAAGTGTAGAAGAAATTTCCTGGATTGAGAGCAACATTGATGATGACTTGGGAGTCGCCCTCGATGATGACTCGTGAGGGAGATTCCCTGAGGGCGGTCAACCCGCTTAGCAGAGCTGCTAATTTGGCAAAGTTGTTAGTCTAGAAGCCGAGCGGAGCAGAAAATGCCAAGATCAGGGTCCCATGGCAATCGTGAATGACCCCACCCGCCCTAGAGGGCCCGAGATTGCCTTTAGATGCACCGTCGAAGTTGAGCTTAACCCAGCCGGGGGGGCAGAACACCTGGTCAAAGATCGATGGGAGGGAGTAGGGGGGGTCCAGGGGGGAGTAGCATGCCGAGAGAGGATAGGAGAGTGACTTCGCCCAGCCATCGGGTCGCCTCGATCAAGGGGGTGGATTAGGAATTCTCAAGGGCAAAGGTCACAACCTTGGTTGCAATCCACTAGGGGAATAGGCCGAGGAGGAAAAGGCTTTGCTGTTACACTCAAGCTAGAGTTTCCACAACAAGTGGGGAAGGCAAGACCTCCAGAGGAAACGGGTGAAGGGATGGGCAAAGGGGTTGGGCCATTGCAATAGGAGGTCAGATAAGGATTTGGGGCCCACCCACTGGATGGACAATTGGGAGAGGATGAGGCCCAAGACTTCAGATGAAAAGGGACATTTGATAAAGAGGTGGTTGGTGGATTCCCAGGCATCGCAGCAAAGGTAGCATCTATTCAGGATCTGGAAGCCCCTCTTGATTAGATTCTCGATCATCAGAATCTTATTTTGGATGACCGCCCAAATGAAGTGGCTAATTTTTGGGATCAGCTTCTTGGCCCACACCTGTCGGGTTGGGAAGGGAGACTCATCGGGGACTCTCTAAAAATTGTATGTAGACTTGACAAAAAAGACTCTGTTGGGAGTCCCATGCCAAACACATCTGTCGTTTCCTTCGGAGGACGGGATGACAGTCGTATTAAGGAGGCCCTCGAGTCTGGCAGCTTGGAGCGGGTGCTTGGGGTCCAGGATGGGCATCTAGGTGGCATGCCCCAGGTTCTGAGAGAGATAGGACACAACCCTGGGACCTCTATCCACCAGTCCTAGTTTGAGAACGAGGAGATCTCTATCGAAAGATAGGGCCTCATCCTGGATCCATCTATTGTCCCAAAAATAAATGTTGGTTCCATCCTCGAGGATCCATCTGCTCCCTTTTTTGATTATGTCTTTGGTGGAGATCAGGGAATTCCAAAAGGCTGATCCATCTCGAGGCTGAGAATCACTGAGGAAGGGATGCCTATGGTAGTATTTTCTGTGCATAATGGGAGTTGATTTTACTGCAGCTACAATGGTGAATTATATAGGGATGAACACAAAATTGTCATCCTTTTTCTTTTCCTTTGTGTATTCTATAGGATTTTCTCCACCCAAGGCTAGACATTGTGGCCTTTTCATTGCTTGAATATTTTTTGCATTCCCTGCTTAGTCCTTATCCAGGCCACCACCAAAATAATATATTTTTCTCATAATCTGAGCACCCACAAAATATTTTTGTAATTGTTCTTGTGAAGGCTTAAATGCAGTTTAGGTTCCTTCAGTTGTTGATGGAGCGTCTGTCACTGCTTCTTGCACTTCTTCTTGTGAGGGTGGATAAGGGGAATCTAATGATACTTGATTTTTCCTCTTTCCCTTTACTCCTACTTTCTTGTAACTTAGCACCAAATTTCTACCATTTTTGGCCTTCCAAGTTTTGATATTCTTTTCATATAATTCAAAAAAATTAGTGTCTAATTGACGGTCAAATCTAATATTTTCCCTACCTATTTCAACTCTCATATGCTACCATTCCATAATTTTATAATTATCCCATTTATGTTTATCCTCAATTTCTTTAATCTTGGACTCTTTCAATTGGTGGCCTTTGTTTTTCTCAAGATCATAATCAACTAACTACTCATAAAAATCTCTCCATGGGGGCATTTGTTCCATTCCAATGGGGCATTTTCCTTGTTATTTATACCCTTTTCAAAATGAGACCTTGAAGTTTTCTTAAACTTGAGGGCCCTTGCTCCATTTAGGGCAATAGTCCTTTGCAATAACTTATCATCAGGGTCATATCTTCATCTTTGTGCAATGTATAGAAGATCGAGTCTCTCCAATTATTGAGTAATTTGTTCATGTTGACCCATTTTAGTTATGGTTATATCATCTACATTGTGAGCATAAATCACAATCCCCTTCCTTCCCTTATCGGTACCAAAGTTGACGTTGATAAAGTCAACTTGCCTCAAATATTCCAGAGCTAATAGCCTATTAGTAACAAAATGAGGCAGCAGAAAGGGTTTACCAATAAAGTCGTAAAGTTTGATGATAGTTCCCTCTGTAAGGATATACCAATATTCCTCTTTGGCCTTCTCTACTCGTAATAATTTCTTAGCAATAGGTGCCAGCCTAGGGCATTGACCATACATAACTTTCAAATTTAGCCCTAAAAATTCCATGTTGAATCTATAATATAATTCATCGTTCCCCAAATGGTTGGTCCATTGATAAACTGGAAAAGGGTCTCCATTATAATTCTTATCCACCATTAGAATCTAGGGTATCATATGTATTATGGTGTTATAGAACATCCATATCAAATTTGAACAATGCCAAAAATAGGGGTTCTTCGAATCTCTTTTCGTACTAACCAGTCGTTCATACATTCTTTTAGAGAGATAGGCCAGCCAATAAAAAGAAATCAACTTGATGCCCTCTTCTTCTACTGAGGCTTTATACATTTTCTCATTGGATATGCAATAAACAGTGTCTATTTGCCAATCCCTTACATACCAATCAAAATCTAGAGCTTCTAGAAAGGTTTACATAGTGAAAATATTCGGGTTTGCAAACTGTTCAGTAGCAATTGGGGTTTTAGGCAAAGTACTCCTATACTTGATAATTTTAAACTGATTGTGAACCCATTTTCTAAAAGGCTCCCCTTTGTGAGCACATCCTTGCAATGAGTAATATTTGTCATGTGTTGATGGGTCGAAGGATTTAGGGCTCGCAGGAGGGTCTACGCCTATGGCAAAAAAATCTTGATAGGCTTTAGTGGTTAGTTTGAACAGGGTTTTGCCCTTAGTCATTTTTTCTACTTTTATTTTAGGATCATAATATTTTTCTATTGCAAAAATTAATTCGGGGTAATTATGAACTAAATCACATATATAAAATGATAGGAAGGAATTTACAACGATAATAGCTTGAAAGGAAATCGGCAGCCCTTCGAAGTACTTATAGTCAATTTCTCTTCTGAGTTTAGTCATCCTTATCCATGTCATCTTAGTATCTACCACTATTTTTGATTTATCCACATAGTATTCTAGGTCAACAGTCACTTGCTAGACAACTTCCTCAGCTACTTTTGGTGCCATTTTAAGAAAAATAACTAGAAATTTGCTCTTCTTTGTACGTGGTAGCTTCATCTAACTATTTTCTTAGATATCCTAGGTATTTCGACATTGCTTACCAAATGAATGGTAATTAAATTCTAGTTTAAATTTCCTCCATGCATACCTTTTGCCATTAATGCGGCTGATAGAACACTACCTATTGCACACTTTTTAATTCAAAAAATGAGCAACTTGGCAACAGAGAACATCATGTGATTTGTTGATTGGTCGTGGTGTAGCGCATGTTACAACTCATGACTATATTTATCTTATTCCTTTTAAGAGCGACGTGGAGCACGTCGCGGGAGAGAGCACATTCTTAACTTTGACCATCATGGATTTTGGCTAATGACATCTTGTGAACCGCTATACTGCATTTATTTTTTTTGTAGATAAAACTTTAGAAAACAAACAAAAGTATAGTACATATATATACATATGTTACATGAAATGAACTCTTACTCAAAGTAGAGTTTCAGATGGAATCTATTAACTGAAATTGGTTGAATGTTTCCCTCTAGATGTTGGAGTTGAAAATAATTATTCTCTTTAACCTTAGCTATTTTGAAAGGACCATCCTAGAAATATTCAAATTTTTGGTGGTTGCCTAGTTTGGCTCTCTCTATATTCCACCTTAGAATAGAGCCACCCACTTTGAACTTCTTGAATTTAGCTTTCTTGTCGAATCAACCCTTAGTGTCAACTGAGTGCTTCTAGAAATTTTCATATGCTTGAGTCCTTTTTTCTTCTAACTGCAAGAGATGCATCAACCTGGTTTCAATTGGACTCTGATCAAATTCTTCTTCTAGGTTTTCCAAATTTAGAGCTGGTATCTCCAGATGAATAGGCATGACTACTTCTTTACCATACACCAATGCATAATGGGTAGTCTTGATAGATTTCTTGATGGTAATCCTGTCTGCCCGTAGATCTTACTCTAAAAGTAGATGCCAACTCCTTTTGTTGTCCTCCAGTGATCTTTTTAGGATTCTAAGCAGATTTTTGGTAGTTGTATTAGTTAATATGTTCCCCTGAGGGTAGTAGTTAGACAAGTATTTTAAACTTATACCATATTTTCTTGCAAACTCAATATATTTAGCTCCTATAAAATTTGGACCATTGTCACTTACTATAGCTTTCGGGATACCAAACCTAGTGATAAAGCTTTCCATGAATTCAATTACCACTTCTTGGTCTATTTTTTTTATGGGAATGGCTTCAACCCATTTGGTAAAATAATCGGTGGCAGTCAGGATAAACTTATGCCTTGCAGAAGAGTTGGGATTTATCACTCCAATGAAGTCCAGTATCCACTATTGAAAAGGCTCTTCTACTTGGATGGGTTTGAGGGGAAATGATGCATTTCTATTCATTCCCACATACTTATGGTATTCATCGCATGTATTTGTTATCTTGAAGGTGTCAGCAAAAATGGTAGGCTAGTAATAGCCTGCCCTAATAATTTTCATAGTTGTGACCCTTTCTTGAAAAATATCCTCCAAATAACCCTCCATGGATTTTTTTTAATGACCTTTTATTTTTTATCATCTTTAAAGCATCTTAGGAGGACTCCACCAAGATTTTTTTATATAAACCCTTTGGAAATAGGACATAGTTCAAGGATTAAAGCCTATATCTCCTCTTTTAATGGGTTAAAACCTTGAGGATAAATTCCTATTTGGAAATAGCTGGTCATCTGATCAACCCAGTTTGAAATTTCTAATGGAAACTCTTCAGTTTGATATGTCGTTGATGGCTGACAAGCTAATATCATTTCTGCAACTGCCTTTTCTATCAACCCTTGGCATAGTGCCCTACCTCTGACTAGTTTGGTAGGATGGATATCTACATCATACTCCTAGATTTTAATAATCTAGCCAACTCTTTTATCTCCCAGTTCTCCTTGTAAAATAAAACTTCTTACATCTAGATGAACCACATAAACAAGGGTTTTGCTTTGAGACAAGTATTGTCTAAATTTATTCAATGACTTCATTACTGCAAAAAATTATCTCTCATTAAAGTTGTATTTGATCCGATACTCATGAAGGGTTTGACTCTAGAAAAATATTCCGAGTAAGCACAACTGCATAGCTTTCTTCAGATCCATAAGCATACAAAATGAAATTCTTGCTGAAATCAGGATTCACAAAAACTGGGGTAGTGGCGATAAATTGTTAAATGGATTCAAATGTTTTTTTCTTTACTTATATCCACTTGAAATCTATGTTCTTTAGAAACTCTGAGATAGGTTTTACTATTTGAGCAAAATCTAAGATGAACTTCCTAAAAAATTTGATCTACCCAAAGAAATATTGTAAGGTTTTCTTGTTCATAGGCAAGGGGAAAGCAAGAATTGACTTCACCCTATCTAGATCTATAAACATTCCTTCCTTAGAAACCACATGCCCTAATAGCTTCCCTTTATGGATTGCAAAAAATGACTTCTTTGGGTTAAGAGAGATGCCAAATTCTCTATATTTATCAAATACTTGCTCCAGGTGCTCTATAATGACCTTATTATTTAGCTCTCCAAAAGCATAATCTATAGCTCTATGGAAGGTGGACCCTACATTAGATATACCCAAAGACATCCTTTGGTAAGCAAAAATTCCCCATTTGGTAGTAAATATTGTCTTAAATTAATCTTCATCATTCACCCACATTTGGTTATATATAGACAAACCATATAACAATAAGAACATTTTTGCTCTTGCAATAATCTAAAGAATCTTGTCAATTTGAGGGAGAGGATAGTGGTCCTTTAATGATGCCTGGTTGATATTATTGAAATCTACACACAGACGAATTTCTCCATTGTTCTTTTTGATAGGGAAAAAATTGGTCACCCATGTGGAGTGCTTAATTGGGTATATAATATTAGCCTTCAACAATTTGATAGACTCCTCTCTCATTATGGATTCAATCATGGGATTTACAGGTCTATGCTTCTGTTTTAAAGGCTTTGCATTGGGCTCTAGCTCAATAGTATGTTGGATCACTTTTTTATCATATACCTTTATATATTCATATTACCAAGCCACAATATCCTGCTATTTAAAGCACAGGGATTTGATCTCCTCTACCTCTTCTGGAGAACAACATATACCAATTTTGAGCTTCTTTTCTTTCTCAATCTCAAAATTTTTATAGATTTTTCATTGATCTTCATAGCTCTAGCTTTTCTCCCATATTCATTATCAAAAAGGCTTTCTAGAGTGACCAAACCCCTAGGGATATGATTATTTTTTAATTGGATAACATCTTGTTGATCTATCCCATGAGGAAGTTCCTCCTGTATATTGGACAAGCAAGCCTCTCTTACTAGGAAATCAATAATCTGATCATCACTTTCAAAAACCTGCCATAAAATCTATCTATCTAGTACTGCAGGGCTAAAAACCAGTTTGATCCTCGTCTTTAGATGACCCCATATCTGAAGAAGGACTGAAATTGAAACCTTTAACAGCCAAGGAGTCGGTCAACATGTTCTATTTTTTGGGGATAAAATGAATGTTAAGGTCATCAAAAGACTCCTTCAAATACCATACCCTATTTCTGTATGCTCTCAGGTAATGGTGCTTACTGTTGCATCTCTCTCTTACATGATTGACTATCAATTCAGAGTCACCATATATGTTCAGTATTTTGATACCCATACTCTTAGATTGCATTAAACCTAAGTATAAATCTTTATATTCTGCAATATTATTAGTACAAGACCATGTCAATATGTATGCAAAAAATTTTACACCCTTTGAGGGAGACTACAAAACTACACCGACACCAGCTCCATTTTTGCATCTTGCACCATAAAAATGCATAGTCTAGATCTATGTATCTCTCAAGGACTGGGTGGATATAGTAGTGATTTTATCTGCTTATGAAGAAATGTTGTATGTGCCCATTCTTGTCATGAACTGATTGTAATCTTATTTGAATGGTAATTCATCCTCAACCTCCAATTCTTCAAAAATTTCTACTAGTTCAAACTCATCTAGGGGTGTGAGGTTGCACATATGTTCTTCAATCTTCTCAATGTGATAGGACATAGGCTTTTCAGGTGTTATCCTTATCCTCTTTCCTTTGAAATGGATTATCATTCTAGAGTAATCCAAGTACATGTAACCTCCTAACTTGGTAGTGAACTTCTGGAAAGGCATAGGCCAAAATAAGAATCTAGATCTACCACCATAATTTCTTGCACAATGGTCACCTCTAGAGCTCTATGCAATCTCATTAGTACATATTTTATTACCACAACTATCTTAATTGGTGCCCCATCCAACTACAAAACTCCAGGACATGATATGGTATATTCCATACCCATCTCTTCATAGACTGCTTTGGGCATGACTGTGGTAGAGGCCCCTGAATCTAACATACAATTGCGAACTATACAGCCATCCATCCTCAAAGATATGTAAAAGGGAGGGGGTTTGTTCTTTAGAGCAGTAGGATACATTTTATCTTTCCCATAAGGCATGCTAAGGATGGTGGTAGTCTACTTTTCTTGGGAATTTTTACTCAAAGAAGCCTTAAAAAAATCTATTTGACCAAGAATGAAGAGAGTATCATAAAGACTAGCCTTGGAGAGGATTCTTTTTATCTCTTCCATAATGTTATACTCGAATTTTACTAAAGGGAAAATGTCATACTTATTTTTTGGTTCACCATATTTCCTCTTGTGTTGTGTAGCTTCAATCCTTTGTCTTTTAGTTATGGAAGGAAATCTCAGCTTTTCTTGTGCTTCATTTTTAGATCTCATCCTTTATTTGTCATTCTCATTGTCATATCTCTTTGGGAAATTGACTTGTCTCTCTTGGCTCTTAGGAACTATGTCCCTTTTTCAGTTGCTTGGGAAATAGGAAATTGATCATTACTTTGTAGGGGGGACCTTTCTTCTTTTGAGAAGGGACTTAAAACTGACCCAATTTTTGGGGATCAACCTAGAATGTTTTCTTTCCTGATCTTATCATGACAAAGATAGGTTCCTCTTCATTAAGATCTTGCCCAATCCTAATTTTATCTGATTGCCATAGCATATTAACTCTACCTTTCTAATTCCTCTTCACATTTTTCATGGCCTGTTGCACATGGCGTTGGTACATAATGTATGATTCCAAATCATTTGGATCATTACACACACGACACCATACATTCACATGACTAGTTTTAGGAGAATATTCTTGATCCTCTTGATTTACATTAACTCTAATCCCTGCGCTATTGCTAGTACCAGGATTTTGATCTCTATTAAAATAAGGATATCTTCTTTGTTGAGACCTCTCTATCTCTTTTTTTTTTCATCACATTCATCTTGTTATTGAGTGTTTTCAAAGTACTCTAAATATAAATCAACACAGTGAATTCTTGAGGTGTTTGAGATGGAAGTGGTGGAAAGGAAACTAAAGTAGATGGTATTTTATGGGGTGGAATTGGAGCCATCTGAGGAAGTGGAGATGACAAAGGAGGGGGACCCATGTAAGAAGATGTAGTCATATGAATTTGGATATGAGGAATGTCAAAATAGTAGAGCATCACAGTTTTTGGAGGTGACCTTCCTATATTAATAAGTATATTCTCAGCTTGCACAACTACATTATAGACCTGAGGGAAGGTGTATACTCCTGACTATTGAGTTTGTAATCCAAGTTTTGACCCAAGGGCTTTGATATATTACAATATGCAAGGGGGGAAGATGATCTAGCTTCAGGTGGAATCCTTTACATAGTAGGGCAAGAAAACACTCTAGAGTTGACCCTAAAAAATTAGGGTTTGACCTCTATTTATAGTTTTACATGTTTTACAAATTAAAGAAAAAAATAACATTACAAGGAATGAGAACGCTAGATCATCCAGGTGCTGAGGTGGAAGCTTCTTATTTATCTTGGATGAAGGAAGAAATCACGTGATCTTGTGCTCCTCTACAACTCAGCCTCTGCAACTTACTGGACTTTCATGGTGTTTGGCTCTAGACTGCACAAAACTATCATCCATACCGTTCATTGTTCTTGCATACAATATCCAGCCATAGATCTGCAACTACCTTTACTTCTTGGTTCTTAATTTATTTGATGCTTTACCTTCCAGTTCACTTCGATCGACTGAGTCTTATTACAGACTTATTGCTTTTATGTACCTTGGAGAGTGTTAAAATAAACATACCGTTGATCTTTTCATGGATAGATGAGATCAATGCTTCACTCTACCATCAGCTCTGAGATGTAGAACCATGCCGTATCCCACTTGAAAATGCTATTCACACCAGTTGACCACTTTGACCATGGGCTAGAGCAAAATATGCTTCAGTGTACAAATTTTCTTTGACCTGCACAGGGTAGAGCATTGCTTTGAGCCACACCTTTTAGCCTTTGGTTTGTATTTCTTTTGTTTTGAACTGTAGCATAGAACACCATCATAGCCATGTCATAGCTTATGCCTTGAAATTCTCATGAGCAAGTTTTAATCGATTTTGATCACTGGGTGGAGCATTACATTGAACCTCGTGATATAAAACCGACTATGATCTATGTGGGATGGAGCGATGTTGTAAACCATGATTTGAAGAGTGGATACATAAATGTTGATTGAGTTAACCACAGGTTGGAACATCGTTCTGTATCGCGCGAGATGTAATATTATTGTGAATCATTGTGTCTTGACTATGTTGTGGCTTGCAATCTTAAAATTGGTAAGTGCAATGTTGTATGATTTGACTGTGAGGTAGAGCATCATGCGCTGTGCCACTACTGCAGGGTAGAACTAGCTTCTTCATGACTTAGAAAATTTTGCAAAATTTTTCTAAGGATGTGGCCTTTTTGGGCCTACATGTACCAAGAGAGAATTTATCACCTAAGGTAACTCAAGGGTGAACCCTTCCTATAAATAGGAGCCATGGATTCCATCATAAACATATTTTGACCTTGAGAAATTCAGAGTTGCACTTTGTAAGACCCATATTATGTTCTTTCTTCTTGAGATTGATGTAAAATTGATATCTTTTTCTTTCCACTAGTGGTATTTCCTTCTTGGATTACAAAATGCGTGATGATTATGGCATTGCCCATTTTTCCATCTTATCATTCCATGTGAATGGAAATACATTGTTGTTATTCAATTTTATCATGTATTAACTGATCACACACTAACATTACTATGATTATAGTTGTGTTTACTTTCAAGCTCTCATACCCTAAACTTTACAAATTTATTTTTACTCATTTTACATTTCATATTTACTTTTCATACTTGTATTTTCTACACTTTATTTTGTGCAACTAGAATAGATTACTTGATATTTTATAAAGTATAGTGGGTAGTCAGCCTAAATTTATAGGTTGGAAGAGGTCTTTTCCCTTCCATCCAACTTTGTTGCAACTAGAATTGTGGGTGCATAAGAAGTAAAACATTTTTTCAAATAATCATAGTTTTTCACATGCTTGGTGGGACAACTCTAATTATTCACCCCACCAAAAATACCTATTATGAATGAATTCAACATAGTTTTTGGCATGTGTAATGGGACCCTAGTCCTTTACATGTTAATTTTGGCACCATATTTACACTTGTCATTAGCGAATAGTAGTTGATCCAATTTTGTGGGTATCTATGCCAAGTCAGCATTCAAGTAGGGATTTACTCCATGCTAGAAGTGATCTGCTCTACTTTAGGCTAATCGCTTGAAAATCAAGAAAAACTTTCAAGTTAAATTTCGAAAGCAATTTTCTCCAAGAAGCTAGAAATTCACTCATGTGCAAGACTGTTCAAAGTTGAATCCAAAGCAATTCATCAAGAATAAGGATTTGATCTATCAAGCCCAGTCCCAAATTGACCTTTAATTTTATATATATTTCATTATTTATGTTTAAACTCATAGTTGCTTTGGGAATGGAAACTCTGTTATGAACTTCATAATCATAAAATTTTGCAAGAAAAGCAAGCAAAGAAATACTAGAATGATATTATTTCTCACTTTTAGCTCCAAAATTGCATCTCGCATGAGCAAAAAATAGTTAAGACAAATTTAGAAAAAATTCCAATTCCTTATTCAGAAAGCGATTTTCTCCAAAACATGAGTGATTTGCTCCACTTGAAAATATTTTTCAAAGTCTAATCCAGTTAGTGATTTGCTCTAATCAACTAGTTATTTGCTCCATAATAATAAAATTCTTCCAAGAAGAATCCACAAAGTAATTCGCTTAGATTATAAGGATCAATTTGCCCAAAAGATCAAAAAAAATTTCTAACACATCCAAGGAGAGAAATTTGCTTGATCCTTCTTTAAATTTCTAAGTTGAATTTCTAAGAGTGCTTTGCTCTAATTAAGTAGTGATTCCTTCCATAAGTCAAAATTTTTTTTTTTTTTCTAAGTTACACCGTGTAAGTGATTTGCTACAACTTGCTAGTGATTTAATATGATTGAAAAGTGATTCACTTCGTTGTCTAAATTTTTTAAAATTTCAAGTTAATCTTGAAACTCTATCTATGCAGTTAAGTACACAAAAGTTTTTAACCAATGTTTTGTAATTTTAATAAAGTTGTAAGTTATAATAATACATGTAATAAGGACTCAAATTGGATATATGTGAGAACATAGTCATGAAAGGGTAGTTAACACCCAGTTTGGAATCATGAATATAATTGTCATGGAATATATAGTCAACAATATTGTCATAGTAGGTTGTCATAGAATATCAGGATATATACTTATAATTATTATAAAAAGGTAAGGATATAATCCTCATGGGACTATAGAAGAATTGGAATATTTTGTAAGGAGATTGCCCCCTCAAATAGGCCAATGATAGTAATATTTTTTGTCCTAAATTCCTAAATTTGTGTTATTTTGCATTCCCATGTTTCGTTTAATGAATGCTAATGTTATTGGATATGAGATATTAGTGTTATTTTTGTCAATAATATTTGTAATCATAGTTAGAATTATCTTTAACACTAAATTTCTTATCTTAGTACAAATTAGAACTAAGAATTTCAAGGTGAAATACTCACATGAGAAGAAGAGGTTCATTGTAAGTGGTATCAGAGCTCTTTCGAGGGAATGTCAAGCTTCTACTATGAGCAAATATTTTATTTCTTTTAACCTTAGTTCCATAGGTTAAAAATAGTGTTCCATCCATTTTAAAATAACATAGAGGAGTTGTAATTATTGGCTAAGCTAGATTATCCATAAAGTATCTAATGAAGTGAGGGGTGAGTATGCGCTAATACCTAGGCCTTAGAGCACATTCATACATGGATTTGAGCTCCCACATACCTTGCATATATTGGGAGACCCTTTTTAGGAACCCTAAGCCAAACCTTCATATATAGGAAGCCATTCGATCATGTAATATCCATAGTGGATCAAGCACAACCTTCATATTTCGAGATTGTAAATGATGAACAATTACTTGATTTATACCTTCAAAAATAGTGCATAGGACATCCCAAGCCTCTTTTGAAGTATTCACTTCACTAATATAAGACTAAATTTTATCCGTTGTGCCTAACAAAATGATTAAGTTTGTATTTTTATATTTCTCATCAAAATCTATTTGTGCAACTAGTTCTTCGAGACATATTCCATCCCCTTATACAATATCCCATAGTATCTCTACTATAAATATTGTTTTCAAATTATTCTTCCATGGAATAAAGTATGAGCCTTTTAATTGTTGTAATTCTAAGAGAAATAGTTTAGGAGTAGTCATTTTTTATATTTTCTTATAACTCCCTTATTTAATATCTAAATGCAAAAGATCAACTAATATATCCTTATAAATCCCTCTTTAAATATGTATAGTTCGTAATTCAAAAATAATTTTCTTTCAATTTCTTATTCTATAGATTTAATTAATTTCAACTATAGAATAAATATTTCTACAATTTTAAAGATTTTGTTTTTAGTTCTCAAAAGTAAAATATATACTTTCAAATCAAATTTTTAAGTTTTTTTTTTTAAATACTTTAAAGTAAATAAACTTGGTAGAGCCTTTGCTTTTATTATTTTGATTGCTCATGGGTGATTGAAACCAAACCTTAGACTACGTTCAAGAAAATACTCTGGTTCTCTCCTTGACTACATTTAAGAACAATTCAATGAATCGCAAGAATATTACTTCACCAAACTCTCAAGCACTTAGATTTTTTGTTCTCCTAGATTCACAGATGCTTAGGTGTTTTGTTGTGCCTGGGTTCATAGGTGCTTAAGCAATTTCTACTATAAATTTATTCTCTTGGATTCACAAGTGCATCTCAATTGCTCTCAGGAATTTTAATTTACTGAATTCATAAGCACTCAGGTGTACTCTTAGGCAATATAAAAACTTTCTCTTATTGATGCTTCATAGGCACTCATTGCACGCTCTCAAGAAATAGAAAGAATGTGATCTTACTGATGCAAACACAAAGTACACACAAGTGCACTCTTGAAATTTTCTCAAATTAATAATATGTGTTCTGTTTCACTCAAAGAACAAATACGTTATGGTATGAATGTTTATAGCAACCCAAAAATAAATAAAATACATTATTATATGAACGTTTCCAACAATCCAAAAAAGGGTTCATTTTTTAATTAGAAATAAATGTACTCAAATAAAAAATGTGACAAATAACATTTCATGGATGACACAATTTCAAATGTGATGTATTGCCTTCTTATGACTTATATCTCTAGTATCCATGAGGTCTACTAGGAGCCTTTGTCAAACAATATTTTGATCATAAAAGTAATTCAAGGTAAATGATGCTCATTTAAGGTACCTTAATGGTCTTCCTCTTGTCCTAGGAACCTCAAAAATTATTGCTCTGATACCACATGATGGTTAGAGATTATAAATGAGAAAAATGAATAAAGAAATATTTTATTGATTTCACTCATACATAGATACATCTATTTTCATGTACATATACTATTGTTTACAAGAAAATCTTAATCTCGTAGAAGCGAAATCCCATAGAAGTAGTAGAAGTAACAAGATAACATGCTAGAAACCTCCAAATATTTAGATTAATAAGAATGGAAGAAGCCTAACAATATTTTATAATGGAGGATAAAAATATAAGTATAACACAAGCTGTACAACTACATCCCTACAAGTTGTAGATAGTTGATTCATCAATCCTAATTGTTCCTCGATGGTTGGAAAACCACCACTATGATACATGTGGCACAATTATATTTTAAGTTTGAACTAGCACTATGTGATGTTTGGAGAGGTGGATTACAAATAACTTACCACAAGGATGTGGGATACATGGATGCAGAAGAGCAAGAGATCATGTAATATGCAAAATTTTGAGGAAAGCACAACAACACGAATAAGAACATGGGTCTATTAAGGCAGACTTACATGTAATGAAGAACTATACAAAGAAAGAATAGTGACAACACTTGCTAGTGAAAAGATATAAATACCCAAAGAATAAGTTTGGAATCCTTAAGAGTTTGATAGTTCAGACAATGAACTAGAAAAGTGTTAAACATTATATTTAACAATAGAAGGTGGAATGTAACTACAGGCAGAGAGAGTAAATGAGGTTTTTTGTTGAGGCAAATATTTATACAAGTTGTGAATAAGGTATAAATATGGAGCATAGACAAGATGAGATAGAGCAATTGGTGATGCCAACACAAGTGTAGGGGAGAGTGCCTAGAGGTGTAGAAGATGGGAGTCAAGCACACACATGATCTAAGGAGAGTGTACTTAAGAGAGCAAATTTGACACTCATGTATTTGTCAAAGAGATCGTAAAGTGTGGGAGTGCAAGGTAGCAGTCAAAGATTGGTTGTAAACAAAGGTTCATCAAGTGAAGATGAACAACCATCAATGGCTAATATTATTGTAGTTGTAGGTAAAAAAAGTGCCTAAAGTTCATGTGTGATGGAAAGGAATATCTAGAATTCCACATCAAAATTTGTAAATTGATATGGAAATGCAGTGATATAAATGATGAAGGTTCATGATTACAATTGTTCTAACCACATTGTGTGGAATAGCGATGGTTTGGCACTTAAAATGAGAATAAACCATTACAAATTAGGATGAACTAAAGACTTCATTTAGTAAAGAATTTAAAATGATTCGATATGATATGAAGGTCATTGGATAGATCTACTCAACGAATGAAAATAAGGATGAAAATATTAAGTCATATAATCATCGATTTAAGGAACTTATCCATAAGATAGAAGCAAAACCAATGGATGGGCTATAAAAATGATGGTTTTTGGATGGATTGCTATTATGATATAAGAAGAAGATAAAGGTAGTTCTTAAAATTACCTATCAAGAAGAATTTGATAGAGCATTGAATTTAGAAAGCAAGATGAAGAAAAACATAGTAGGTTGAGGAAGTCAAATCCATAATTGATATGAGATTTGTATAGTGATCGAGATGACTTGAGCACATCAATCTAGGCCATGAGGAAGGACCTATAGTGTATGATTGATGATGTGAAGATTGAGAAGAAAAAGGAGATAAAGGACATATGGTGTTCTGATTGTAAATCAAAAGGACACACCAATGTCAATTGTCTAAAGAAAGCATTCAGCAATATTTGTGAAGTAGACTTACATGTTATTTTTGATTGTCTATTAAATCTTCAAAGCACCACACACAAGACATTGATGGGTAGAAGGAACACAAATATGTGACTAACTTGAATAATGTGTCTATAAGTCATGGTTGGGATGGAGATACCCAACCTTATACGTTGGTCGTTGGTCGTAGAAGTTTCTCACACTAACCTAATAAAAAAATTATAATTATTTTATATTATATTTTTATTAAAATATTAAAAAATATTTATCTTATTAAAAATACAAACTTTTAACATAAGTATATTTATTTTATTAAATATTCAAATATGAGATATAATGTGACTTAAATTTATTTTTTAGAAGCAGCATATATGTAGAGATATCCCGTCATTTTCTTTGGCCCATCCATCCCCAATGGCTTTAAGAGAATAAATAGAGGTTCCAATTTTATTAATAATATAGATATAATTTATATATTAAAAATTATCTTAGTAAGTTAAATAGGAGAAATACGTGGACATATAATTTTTTCATTCGGTACTCTAGTTGTGAGTTCCACTAGCTTTTAGCTAGAACAAAAAATTTGAAAAGGGTTTTAGTGACCCTTAGAAAACCATATGGAAAAAATAGCAACGCAAAACATATGACAAATATTTTTCCATCACAAAATAGTTAGGGTTGAGTCTGTTTCAACGGGTTTGCAGTGGAGGAGGGTTGCAACTGTAGACACCTAAAACACGTCATGTTGAGGGTGACTACTCATATGGACATGCTACAAGACCATATGGAAGATCTTGGATAGACTCCAAGATAGAGTAGTGGTTATAACCACTCAATTTGGGCTACTTGACATAATTAGTCTGAACCGTAGTCTAGACCTACGGTCTACAGTCTAAAATGTGGCTAAGGCATGCAGTTTATAGTCTAAACCATAGTTGCAACATGCAGTATTAACTAAAGTTCAGTTGGTCTTCATCCGAGCCAAATTGGTTTGAATGGCCATTCGTTCTAGAAGAAGACGGTTAATGGACGAAAGATTCTAGAGGCTTTCATTCCAACTGTCCTAACCACCTCTTCTTGATCTTGGATTCTCCATGAAGCCACCCCTAGCCCTAGGGCATCCTATAAATACCCCCTCCAAATGGAGAGAATATATAGAGAGTTTATTGATCAAGCAATCAGCGAAGCCCTGTCAAATTGCATACTGAATTCATGCATTGGAGAAGGTCGCTTTGCTATTCACCCAAATATCAATTTTCCATGGAGGTCCTAGGAGCCTAAAAGAGCCAAGAAATGCAAATTCGAGCAAATGAAGGCCCCTCACAGTGAATCAACCGCCAAACCTGGCAGAACGACACCGAAGGTGACCCTTGAACATCAATTGGACAAGGAGGTCAAGCCCACTGCCCTTGATTTTGAGGGTAAACTTACTTGAGTGCTCACCGCGGCTTTCAACCACGGTTTATAGTGCAGACCGCCCATAAGGGCTACGGTTTGCAACAGAGGTGACTTTCCATTATTGTTCCATTTCTAGTATGCTTAATTAAATCACATTTAGCTTTTTAATGGTTTAGTTAGGATTTTAGAGACTTCTGACCAACATAATTAGTGTTTTTACTAACTTGTTCTCATCATAGTAGTTTAGACGTTAATGGCTTCTTTTCATGTTATAGTGCTTCATTTCAAGTAATTGATTCCATATATTGATAGTTGTACTCTTCATTTACATATTTCCATCAATCTTGATAGTATTTGCATATGTTTAGCATAGTATACATATTTTCTTGATTTTATGTCATTATGCTATTTTCATGCTATTTGTCTTTAAAGGACCTCATCATGAGAGGCTTCCTATGATTTTGACATTCTTGTGTTGTTTCTTGATCGTAGAAAACAAGTTTTTAAGGAGCTACAACCATTAATTTCCTTCCTCAATGCAAAGAAGAGGGTCTACTCCACCCTAGAGCAGTTCGTGTCACCTTAAGGGCTTGATAGTGCATTTCATCCTTGAGGGGAATTGAAATAATTGTAATTGTGTATCAAATAGAGTATCCCTAAGAGGGACTTACTTGTAATCAGGCACTTATTTATTTTAATGGAATAATAGAGGTATTTCTTGTAATTTCTATTTGTTTTGTCCAATTATGTGTTTGAATATCAATTTTACTTTGTTTATGCAATTACAACATTTTAGGTGCATGCATTTTTGGTGGTATAGAATGCGATCACGGTAGAACTCTGCATAAATAACATTTGATTGTGTGTTCTTGAATTTTTTGACTTATAGGTACAAACTATAGCTATCAGCTGCGGGCCAACAATTGAACCATAGGTTCAACACGTGGGCAACAGTCAGAACCATAGACTAAACCTACGATTTCCAGCTGATAGCACAAACAATAAAAATCAGAGATCCAATCATTGCAGGACCTTAGGTTGGCTCTACTTTCAACCCTCTATTATTTTTTTTCCTCTGTGTTTTTACAACATGTATGATTTCAAATGCAAATTATGAAATTCCACTAAAAAAAAAGGGTAATCAATCGTCCTAGTTTACTTTCGCATTTACTTCCATAGAAAGGCGCTGCTAGGAAAAATGAACCTGTGATTGCAGTCCACCCTAGGCTACAACGTTCTTGAAGAGTTTCTTGTTTGGTTTACATGTGTGAGGCCCAATTAGTGGCCAATTATCATTGTAATGTGCATTGTCTAAAAGAGAATCTAGATTAGTTTGCATTTTTTGAATGCAAACCGTTCTTCATTTTGCATAGCATATAGAAAATAAGCATGAGTGCTATATGATGTATTTCTTTTATGTACAATAAAACGAACCACACACACCACTTGGCACTTAAACGCTAGTGAGTTGGGCTTGACATCCAACCACTAGTAGGGTTCAACGATGGTGGGCGTCATTTCCATCTGTTGGCCCAAATCCTACGAACCTTTGGATACTAGACCAATACCGGATTTGAGAACCTTTCATACCCTAGAAAATTTGCATGTATTCTCTTCGAAGGATATAACGCTGATTGGGAGAAAATGGGTGAGGATCTAGGAGGACCTGTGCTCCCTGACGATGTGTGGGCTTCATTACCACACATTATAGGTTAGATTACGCGACTTGGAGTTCATAGCCAAGTTTTTGAGCTGCGAGCGTACAAGTGAAAGCCATTAAAACGAGAATAAAATCCAACAAGTTTTGCAAAACACGATAAGAGTTTCTACACTGATACAACACATCTTGAAAACACATCAAACAGTTTAGGGCTCACTTTCAAAATTTAATACGAGATAATCATCATTGTATACCTTGTTTTCTTAATAATAAAAGATACATCTAGATGCTAGGTACACAATGGTGGATACACGAGGTGGTTGGCAAAGGTCTAAAATTGATGCCAATGACCAACCCCTAACCAATTCATAGCAACACGTGTCAATTCCTCACCCACATGAGCGAATTGAACGTCGTTCTATAAGCATTAGAGGAGATAACTCGACATGAGGGGAGCCCGTAGAGCATACCCCGGATAGAGGAGCTTAGGTACACTCCTCTAGGCATAGGATAGAGCAGGGAGCCTCTCAGCATGAGGGTGCTCCACTCGAAAGCCATTACCGAGATCGCATTGCACGCGCATCCATGGGATCGATCGAAGAGTATGTTGTACAGGGAACTAGGTTGGTGTCCCTATGTACTAATTCCATGAGAGGATCCATGCCTCCACCTTCTGAGTATAGAAGGACTAGAGATCCACCCATTCAGGGGTAGGCAAACAGGCTCACTTTCAAGCATAGGTCTACCCATACTCCCATGCGTGGTCCACCACGCAAGATCACCATTGATATATCAAAGGTGGGAGCTAATGGCACACCACCACATGAGCGGTGGTGGTCTAGACAGCTAGAGGGTCTAGGTAGTGTCTTAGAGAAGTTAGACTGCAAGCCTTCCACTCCACCCACTCGTGCCCCGAGTGAGCATAGCGTGAGTGTCGTCAGGACTACTAGAGAGCATGGAGAGGCTTCTAAGTGCCCTCATGTCACACACCCACTATCTACGCATGGTGGTTCATAGTATAGGACACAATAGGATGCCAATATCATCTTCACAGACAAAGGCAAAGGCACAACACATCAGTCCGATGGGTACATAACCCATAAGGTCACTCATATAGAGCAAGGATACTAGAGGCCTCCCATGGCCGATCAGATCGATAGATCACATCGACTGGTATCAAAGTAGAAATGCCAACTCCTCCAAGATCAATTGGAGGATGCTCACCTAGAGAGGTAGCACATTGAAGATGAAAACCTTCAAGCATAGAGGCTCCTTAGACAAAGGCTATATGAGCAACACATGCATGAAGAGCGTATCCTTACCTAGAAGGAGCATGTGGAGTAGGAGGATAGGCTAGCTAGGGTTGGCCTATATCCTCATGATGAGCATAGAGAGCGTGTATATAAGAAGGATTTGTTGCAAGACGATATGCATCAAGAGTGTAGAGATGCTCATACTCATGCTAGTGCCAAACAGAGGGAGCGACCATCGCTACTCGATGATCAGAGGCAGAGGCAGCATGAAGAAGAAGAGGGAGGCAAATACAAGCAAGAATATCTTGAGAGCTCCCGAGTTGAGGAGGAGGAAGATCAATGCCCTCCATCTCGTATGAGGAAGATAGTACCTCCTAAGCCACCTCCACGTCAACTTAGGGAGGAGTACTTTATATCTTCGGAGGCCTATAAGGCCTTAGCCGAGAAGATCAAAGCCATCGAGAGACAAGGCACGACTATTCAAAAGTCGACATTAAGGAAAATTCATAATGAGCCTTTGGATCCTTCGATGCCTACTCTGGCTTACCCTGAGCATTTTGATATGCCCAGGTTAGACAAGTTTAAAGGTGATGAAGATGCACAGGAACATATCACGAGCTTTTTGGATGCTTGTTTTTAGATAGCAAGCAACGATGCATTGTTGTTGCGTACTTTCATCATGACACTTTTTGGTCCAACTCGGGAGTGGTTCAATCAGCTAAAGAAACATAGCATAACTAGTTTTGAGCAATTAGCTAATGCCTTTCTTGAACGCTATTCCTTTGGCATCAAGAAATAGGCCAATATTTTTGATCTGACTACGCTAGCTCAGCGCGATGATGAGCCAATTGAGAAGTACGGAAAGAGATGGAGGAGACTAATGGTGAAGTTGCCATTCCCTATTCCTGCCATAGAGTTAACCTGAATGTTTACAAAGAGTTGTGCCAAGAACATCTCATTACTACTGTAGCTGTAGTAGTATCCTACATTCGAGGAGGCTTTGGTGCAAGCCAAAGTGATCGAGGACATCAAGTTGCAGGAAGGCAACTTGAATCTCAAGAACAAGAGAGAGGGACAAAATAAGAGTACCATAAAACAATAGGGAAAGTAGGCCCATGTGAATCAAGTGGTGTTGAATCTCCAAAGGGAGGACAAGGGGCAATAGAAATAGAATTATCAGGCCCAACCTCCTCCTACGTAGTATGAAAAGTGCAACAACAATTATAAGGGCAAGAACAAATATCAATGCCCACCTCGCCAGTTCACACCATTGACAGAATCGTTAACGTCAATTTTCCATCAACTGTGTGAGGCCAAGGCAATTAGATTGCCCGAGGTCAAGCTGATAGACCCCAATCAACCCAAATCAAAGGGGTACCAAGAAGATCTATTTTGCATTTTTCATCGAATGAAAGGCCATGACATTGAGGTGTGTTGGACTTTCAAACACATGGTGCAAAATATGATTGACAAAGGTGAGCTTGTAGTGCCACACAACCCGTAGGTACTCGATAATCAAAATATGAGGATTTATAAAAATTCCTTGCCAAATCATGAGGCACCTCGCAACAACGTTGGCTAGGTCAACCAGGTGTGAGTCAAACCACCTACCCAGGGGTTCGTAGGCATGGTGAACATTGTCACTAGACATGGGAGATATGAACAACCGAATCAACCTTATGCTCCCATTCAAATACAAGCCACACCGAATCAGCGACCGATGCAAAATATTCTAGGCCCACCAACAAGACCGGTGGTGACCATAAGGAGCAGGTTGGTCCAAAACCTGCAGACAACTCCTACGAATTTGTCGATATATGAGCTAATACAACAGTCCCCTAGGCACAGGGAGACTCTTATGGACATTTTGAGGTCCATTGAAGTACAGTCCCAGGATGCGCAAGCATTTACTAATTTTGTGGGACATGTACAATAGTGTCAAGAACCGATGATCCAATTTTATGATCATGAGATAAGGACGGTTTCTACAACCATGGCTGACCCACCATTGCATATAATCACATGTGTTAATCACATGCCATTTAAAAGGGTCTTGATCGATATCGGCTCATCGATCAACATAATAACGACCAAGGCGCTGAGTCATTTGAAGCTGCCTAAATCACACATTGTGCCCACTACATTTACATTGAGAGCATTTAACGATGCACTATGTTCGACTATTGGCACAATTATCCTACCCATGCAGGTAGGCCTGAAGACCATCTCTGTGATGTGTCATGTGATAGAAGGGGCCATGTAGTACAACATACTACTCGATAGGCCTTGGATTCATGAAATGCATTGCATTCCCTCGATATTGCATCAGTGTGTGAAGTACATTCATGAGGGACGGGTTCACGTAGTATCATCGAACGAAGAACCTTTTAAGTTCGTGAACCTAGCAGATTTGCCTAGGGGTTTCATACTCTCATCAATGCACCTGGATGTTTGGTCATCGTCTGGTAAAGAAGCCAGGAGGTAAACCAGTAGTACGTGCTCAACCAATGCCATCTGTGTCACACAGATCAGAGCACACCACTACCACTTCCCTGAAACCATCGACATCAGTCATGCGTCGGGATGAAAGGAAGTTCAAAGGCAAAAATGGGCGAGAAAGAGAAGGAGCGTGAGCCCGAGCCAGTCGTCGAGGAGGTTCCCACTCCTATGGAAGTTGAGGAACCCCAAGACAAAGCCAAGGAGGCACCTCAGCCTACCTCACCTACATCTTCAGCAGGGTCATCCGCATCGTGGGTGACTATCCATATCGCCAACACCGAACTAGGTGAGTATATAGTGCAGAATGTGACCTTCGGGCCAATTTTAGAAACTACATAGGAGATGGGCCGACCGCATGCCCATCACTTTTCGATTGGATCAGTCGTACCATTGGGTGAGCCACCCAATCAGACTAACTTTATCTATGTAGGGCTGGACCAGCTTCCAATGTGAACGCCCATGGATGAAGATGACGATGAACCTTTCATAGTAAACATTCATTATCTATCCAACCCAGAGTATGCCATGCGTATTTTTGAGTTATATCATTGGCATGAATACGGCCTTGGTCTCTTTGAACAAGGATGTAGGACTCCGCTGGAACCACGTTATCAGTTAGTCACTGATAGGTTCGGTTTAGGGTTACAGATATGAGGGCAAGATGATTTGCTCACAGCATCCTTAGATCATCTGTACCTTAGTATGGTGGATGATGTGGATTTTAATCCATATCATCTTGATCCTTCTAGTTTTTGGAGGAATCACCCGATGATATATGTCGTCACTATTGAGCCACTCGAAGATCATCATGAAGGGCTCCTTGAGCAGACTGAGACAAAACTAAACCCCAGAGATAACCTGGGACACCAAACCCATGATGCAGTCAATGACACAGACGATAGGATGTGTAGGGGTGTAACCCCATTACTATAGGTGATCTCGAGCTAGGAGATCTTTGTAATGAATATGGAGCGGATTCCACCTCCGATATGAGTGGACCAGGCTATGACGCAGATGAGGAATCCTCAAACGATGATGAATCTAGGGATGAAGTCGAAGGTGCCTATGTGAGGCCCTGGTATGCACGTCATTTATTGCCTATTGAATCGATACAGGTTATCGAAGAGATCCTTCCCAACATTGATCATTCAGGGGAAGAAGCAGAGCTAGATTTCTTGGTGATGTCACACTTGTGATATAATTATCCGGTTTATCCAGATAGTGATGACAACAATCAAGCAATCAGATTCATGGGGCCACACTTGCCAGAGCACCCCCCAGGAGTAGGAGCGAATGATGGGTTCTAGTTGTTTGATAGTGATGAAGAAGATGAGTTAGAGAGGGCCTACCTTGGTCCTCCTTATTTGTGTTACCATCATCAACCCATCGACATAGATGAGGTCTATCGATAGTTATGTGTTGGTCCTCATCTAAGAGCAATACGATTAAACCTGGATCAAATTTATCGGTTGGTTAATCCCCTTTCATCGACCTACATGGAGCTCCGGGAGCCAAATGATCCTATTTTGTAGTTAGTGCATAGGGAGGATCCAGTTGTTCATAGTCCTCACATAGAAGACCCCTTTGTGCCTGTGCCATTAGAGCCAGATCGTGGGTATGAGGACTACGTAGATTATGTAGAAGTTGGTCCGTGTGGTCCTGGAGATCAATTCCATTCCATAAACATGGTCTCCATTGATTTGACCACTCCACTCTGCAATCCAATAGATCCATCCAAACCGTTGTATCTTAACAAAGATGCTATCGACTGGGATCTCATTGATTCACCCGTTGAGCCTGAAGATTTCTTCCCTAAAGAAGAAATGTTGCAACCTTTCCATTTTGCACCAGGCTATGCATACGATGTCTATCATGCCAAAAATACTTCCAACGCGGAACCTATCAACCCGGATGATGACATCCATTTGATTCCTATGCCTCATCATCTTGAGGAGGGATCACATATGTCAGTAGAGGAAACCTTTGAGGTGGATATCAGTAATGATCCCGCCAGTGCAAAGAAGGTTAAATTTGGAGAGAGTCTCACTCCAGATGAGTGGGCCACCCTCATCCCTCTGTTGAAAGAGAGACCAAATTTATTTGCTTGGACGTACAAGGATATGCCAGGTCTAGACCCAAAATTGGTTACGCATAACCTTTCACTAGATCTGACGAAGAAGCCGATCAAGCAAAAGCTTAGAAAGATGCACCCAACAGTAGCCTTAATGGTGAAATATGAGCTACAAAAGCTGTTGGATGTGGAATTTGTGATCTCCATCGACTATCTAGAATGGGTGTCCAATATGGTACCCGTGGGAAAACCCGATGGAAGAATCCGTATTTGCATAGATTTTAGAGACCTAAATAAGGCAACACCCAAAGATTCATTTTCGTTGCCCAATATTGATGCTCTCGTAGATGCAACTGTAGGTCACGAAATGCTCTCCTTAATGGATGGTTTTTTTGGTTACAATCAAATTTGGATTAAACCCGAAGACCAACATAAAACCACGTTTATAACACCATGGGGAATGTTTTGCTACAAAGTTATGCCATTTGGCCTCAAAAACATTGGTGCCACATATCAGCGGGCCATGACATACATTTTTCATGACTATATGCACAAAATTCTAGAAGATTATATCGATGACTTGTTGGCCAAGTCATTGCTATGAGAAGAGCATGCAGAGGTCTTAAGGAAGGTCTTTGATCACCTGATAGAGCACAATGTCAGGCTGAATCCTAAGAAGTGCGTATTTGGCGTAACTTCTAGAAAACTACTAGGATTCATCGTCTCTAAGCGAGGCATCAAAGTTGACCTAGCGAAGGTCAAGGCTATCTTGGAAATGCGTCCTCCCACCAATATTAAAGAGTTAAGGAGCCTTCAGGGCAAGGTAGCATCGATAAAGTGATTCATCGCTCAGTTATCGGATAAATGTCGACCCATGAATCGATTGCTACATAAGGGGGTCTCATTCAACTGGGATGAGGACTGTCAAGCAACCTTCACTGAAATAAAGCAATACCTAGCGACATCGCCAGTGCTAGCTCCACCAAGGCCAGAGGTGCCTTTTCTACTATATATATCAGCAACTGACTTTGCACTGGGAACCATGTTAGCCCAAAAGAACGTGCAAGGCAAATAACAGGCCATATATTATATTAGTCGAACCTTGGTGAGCTATGAGCTCGGGTATGCATATGTGGAAAAATTGTGTTTAGCAGTAGTGTTCGCTACAAAGAAATTGTGACACTATATGTTAAGTCATACGACATATGTTATATCCAAACAAAATCCTTTGCAGTACATGATGAGTAAGACTTATCACAATACGCGTACTATGAAGTGGATCATGCTATTGACAAAATTCGATCTGGAATTCATAAGCCAGAAGTCCATTAAGGGATAGGTCATAGCGGATCAATTAGCTGAGGCACCACTATCAAATAGTAGGCCTCTAACCATAGAGCTTCCGGATGATGCAGTCTTCGTCATATCTGAAGCTCCCAAACCCGAAGAACTAGAGAACAATGCTGATATGACTCTGTTCTTTGATGGTTCAAAGTGCGAGCAAGGGGGTGGTGCCAAAATAGTGTTCTTCACGTCGCAAGGAGCTCCAATGCCCTTGTCATTTAAGTTGGATTTTCCATGCACCAACAACAATGTTGAGTACGAAGCCCTACTGTTGGACCTCCACACAGCCATCGCCATGAATATTAAAATATTAAACATCTTTGGTGACTCCTTGCTCATAGTAAATCAAGTTAAGGGGCTCTTTCAATGTCGATGTCCCATATTGAAAGCCTATAAAGATCTAGTTGCCACATATTTGGCTAAATTTGAATGGTATGACATCGAGGCAATCCCTCGATCGTCAAACAGGTTTACAGACACCATGGCATCTTTGGGATCTTTAATCCCTCAAAATCCATCTATGGATTTCACTACCATCCATGTCAAGATGCTCTCGCATCCGGCAACAGAGCATGCAACCTATGATAACAAAGAATCGATCAACATGATCAGTGTAGAACCAAAATCTGAATGGTTCTACAAAGCTGAAGACTTTCTTAAGAAGGCACCCTGGGGGTCATTAACCTCTCAGAGTCCTATGGGGAGTGGTACTACCATTCACCACAAGGTTGTTTTCGAGTCTGCATTTGCAAAAGTAGATACACAGGGGGAGCAAGTCATCTTAGCAATTGAAGCTGAGGCTTATCAAAATTGGATGTCGCAAATCCATGACTTCCTAAAGCTTGGTGTAATCCCAGAGGGATTACCATGTATCGTGAAGTGCACATTTAAATAGAAAGTAGCTAAATATGTCTTAATAGGAGACATCTTGTACCGACAAGGCTATGATGGAGTTCTCCTTCGTTGCTTAGAGCCCCAAGAGGCATCATGGGAAATTTTGCAAGCTCATGATGGTACATGCGGTGGCCATTTCAGTGGCATGGCCATCGTCAAGTGCATCCTTTGAATGGGCTACTATTGGCCCACTATGGAGAAGGAGTGCAATGTGTATGTCAAGAAATGCATTAAATGTCAGCATCATGCTAATCTTACGCACTTGCCATCATAGGCCTTACAACCCATCCAAGCGGCTTGGCCATTTGCTCAGTGGGGATTAGATCTTATAGGCAAGATCTCTCCTCCATCATCGGGTCGACATACATTTATAATCATGGCTACTAAGTATTTTACAAAGTGGGTGGAAGCAATACCCTTAACAATGACAACTAGAGCTCGTATAGCAGAGTTTATACTGGAGCATATCATAAGTCATTTTGGGATTCCATCCAAAATAATATCGGATAATGGAACGTCTTTCAAGAACAAAACTGTGAGAGCTTTGACATCTAAATATAGAATCAAACACAGTTTTGTGACTCCATACTATCCACAAGAAAATGGGTAGGCTGAAGCTTCAAATAAGACAGTGGTGGCCATCTTGAAAAATATGGTCCAAGAAAACCACAAAGACTGGCATATCCAGCTGCCCCTTGCATTATGGGCTTATAGGACTAGTATTCGGATGCCCACTGGGGCAACACCATTCTCACTAGTATATGGCACTGAGGCCATTATGCCCTTGGAATTGGAAATTCCAATGCTGCACGTCGCATTGAAAGAGTTCATCGATGATGACACCGCGCGACAAGCTCGACTGGATCAACTGATGCTACTTGATGAACATCGCGTGAATGCCCTGGAGCATCTCTGCATTTATCAAGAGCGACTAAAATAAGCTTACAATATCAAAGTCCACTAGAGAGACTTTGAAGTTGGGGATCTTGTCTTGAAAGAGAACCAACAGAACTCTAATTTATCGCCAGATATGCAAGACAAATTCATGGCTAATTGGCTAGGACCCTACATCATATCTAAAAATATTGGTCCAGGTACCTATCACCTAACGTCGCTAGGAGGTGTTGAAGAGCCTGAACCTCTCAACATCATCCATATTAAGGTGTTTTATGCTTGAAGAGCATAGTAAAAGGCTTCGAGGGTTGCTTGTAACCGCTCGGTCATCCTAAAAGGCTCCAAACACTCCCATAAGTGGTTTGGTCAATCAAAAATCTCCAAAGGCATCTGTAAGCCCTTTGGTCAAACTCAAAAAGCTCCAAAGGCATCTGTAAGCCCTTTGGTCAAACTCAAAAAGCTTCGAGGGTTTTTCTAAAAACTACTCGGTCATCCCAAAAGGCTCCAAGGGTTCCTAAAACCACTTGGTCATGTCAGTCAAAGGCCTCGAGGGTTTGCTTATAATCGCTCGGTCATCCTAAAAGGCTCCAAGCTCGTCTGTGAGTAGTTTGGTCAATCAAAAGGCACCAAGAGTTTCTAAAAAATTGCTTGGTCAACCCAAAAGCTCCAAGGATTCTTAAAAGATCACTTGGTCATCCCAAAAAGTCCCAAAGGTGCTCATAAACCCTTTGGTCAAACCCAAAAGGCTCCGAGGGTTTGCTTAAAACCGCTCGGTCATCCTAAAAAGCTCCAAGGATTTTGCTAAAAGATTGCTTGGTCAATCTAAAGGCTCGCTAAAGGCTCCAGAGGCATGTACTCACCGTTTGGTCAGATATGAGGCTCAAAACTCATAAAAATTATAAAATCAATAAAATCCAAAAAAATTGGTAAAGCATAAAATCCAAAAACATTTGCATTTGCATTTGAATTTTGCATTGTCATTTTTTGCATTCACTCATGCATCCGCTGCATTATTGCATTGCATATAGGCATTCGTCATCCGTTGCATTCCGTAGTAGGAGGGATTATGTTTGTCAGTCTTACAAATGACACCACGTTTGTGTCTAAATCATGCATCTCTGCATTTATCATAAATCCATCATTCATGTGAGTAATTATGTTTTTCAACACAACCTATTTTGTTGCTATGGAGATATACTAGGGTTTTTCGGTCATTCAACCATACCTAGAGGTCTTATCAAGAGTTGATAGAAAGCTTGCTTTGCTTTTGTAGCTGAGGTTCAGTTAGTATAGCCCTTAGCATATCAGAAGCCTATCACTAATCAACAAATTAAACAATCCTAACAAGGACTAGGGGAAGATGAAAGCCACGAAGCAGGACCGGGTATCCTGAAGCGAAAAGAGTTATTCTTGCTTATCCCTCTGTGCAGATGGTATGGGAAATATTGGTAGTTGGCAAAAGGATAAGTTAGTTCCCTATTCAAAATCCCTTGCTTACGATAAAATGAGCAATATCCCAGAGTGATATCCCACATCAATCCTCAATATTGATACCCTAGATCGATATCATAGATCGACTTCCCATATTGATATCCCATACTGATATCATAAGATCGATATCCTCAATCGATATACCAAAAATAGTTTTCCCAAGTAAATCCCCCAAAGGAAGGTTTTTGAAGAATATTATCAAGTATAAATGCCAAAAAGTGAAGATCAAATGAAGATAAAAAAATAGGCTCAAATCAAGTTCAAAGTGAAGATCAAATGAAGATCATAAATCAAAGTTCGAGTGGAGATCAAATGAAGATCCAAAAATCCAGTTCGAAGAGAGATCAAATGAAGATCCAGAGATAGTTCAGAATGAAGATGGAATCGACTCCCTTGCTTCACTACATATGAGCAAGTATCCCAAAAATTGAAGGATAGAAAGGAATGAGCTTGAATCCTTGGAATTGTCGGCACTATTGTACCTTACGCATGATGATATGTCTGATACACTTGCATCTCGCTTGTGGGCAGACCAATGTTTGAATGTGGAGGAGCTAGCTTCAGGTGTCCTACATTGCCTAGTGGCTTAGTCCAACTAAAATCTAAACTTGGGATTGGATAAGATATTTGTGGTGCCCCTATCTTAGCAATGGGCTGAAAGAATCCCGCTTGACATCAGGGAACGCTCGTGTCTTATCTTAAAATAATCATGTGCACACACAGGGATAATGAATAGTTAGGGCCTATCCTAGCAAAAGCCTTTTATCTCAGAAGTCTAGTGTGGTTAGTATGCAACTTTTGATAAGTCTATTAGGGTGTTTGAGTCTCATGGAAAACCTCAAAAATCTCTCTCATAGCAACAAAATATCAAATATCGCAAACCATATAAAACATTAAATTGCAAAGTATCGAGTCCATGATACATCATCATATAGAGCACAATCAAGATATAGGATAGATACCGGATGGATATTAGAAATAATATTTAGACGGCCACTGACTATATCGTGCATATTTTTCAAATTTGCAAAGGAAAATAGAATGACACATTATATCATTCGCATCATACAACTGCATTCATTGCATTTCATATATGGGTGATTAATTGATTAAATTCTTATCTTAAGGATTTTCAATTACATTCATGATTTTTATACATTCTGTGGTGTCATCCATTAGATTGATAAACATATTTGCATTCATTCCTTATGTTTTAAGTGATTAAAGCATACAAGTTCATTTACATTAGATTACCATCATGTAAATAATGCATTACATACATCACACATCTAAGCATCTAGATCACTGCATGTCATCATCATCATAAATTAAATAGCTATCTAGTGCATGTCATCCATACATCACATCATATAGCATCAAATTAACATAAGCATTGCATCCATATGCATCAAATAAGCAAAAAATTAAAAATATACAAGTACATATAATGAGCTATAAATGATCAGATCATATATATATATGTGTGTGTGTGTGTGTGTCTCAAGAGTACATCAAGAGTATACAAAATGCCCGTAGGCTACAATCATGTAGGTCCTAGACCTTACACCAAAAATGGTACATATGCAAAATGTAGCCTAGATCTAGTAGAGCCCTAGCTCTGGCCTGCTCCCCTAAACTGGAGCTCTCACCACCTCCCTCAGCCCTGTGCCCTGGAGCCTGCTCTACAGTCGGCTCTGGTGCCTGTTGTGTACCCTACTAAGGGCCCTATGTACCACCTAACCCGAAGAGGCCTAGCACATGGGATACTGGTATCTCTAAGCGGCTAGACCTATGACTAGAGGTCACACCCATCTCCCTGTGACTCCTGTGAGAGCTACCTCCATGTGTGCTAGAGGACCTATGTGTCCTCTCTGTCCTGTGCATCCGCTAGCTAGAGCTCACCATGGACTATCTTGAGGTCCGGGACCTAGTCCTCTAGGACCCCATAGCATGTCTATCCTCTGGTACCTCTAAGCCTCATAATCTGATGAAGCCCTCTAGTTGGGAGATGCGAGCTGCCCTCACATCACAAAGGTCATTTCCCTCCTCTATGAGGGAAGTGAGCCACCTAACCTCTGCCATGGGATCACCACCTCTTGGTAGTGTAGTTGATGGTGCAGTTGGAGGTCCCATAATAGCATGGGAGGATGAAGGATCCCCCCTCTGTGCCCTGAGTAGCTCTCTCTCTGCAATGGCCTCACCTTGCTATACTAGTGCCACATCTTGTGCACTAGTAAGCTCATCAACCTATGACTCTACTATTGTAGCCCAAGCTATGAGGGCTATAATCTATGCTTGAGCCTCTACCAGCTATCTATCCCTATGAGCCAACTTCACCTCTAGAAGGGTGATAGTCATATCCCATTGTAGTTGTTGGGTCTGAAACCTGCCAACTTGACTCTATAAGTCAGAAACCTGAGTGAGGAGCTCCCCTACATCACTATCAGGAGGCACCTCACCCTCCTCTGACCCCTCCTCCTCCTCTGCCTCTACCTATAGAGCCTCCTCTATGGTGGCCTCTATGCCCCATCCACCCTCGGTCCTCTGGCGCACCCTACGCCCATCAGGATCGACCCCTGCCTCTGCCTAGTCATCTACTCTACCCAGAGGCCCTAAACCCTACCACTATAGGAGGGACCACCATGTGTCGTATGTTGGGGTGGTCCTAGGTGTGTCATCCCTAGACTCTTGGAAGTCATCAGCCTCATCTCCCAGAGCTGCAGGCTGAATCCATGATAGATGTGTCTCTAGCATGAGATGCCTGTACACAAAAGGAATCTTTGGAATGTCTTGCACCAAGCCAAACTACCGTAGGATATGAGAGAAGAACTGATACTCTCTAATATCGACCTTATGAGTCGAGTAGCCACCTATCTCGGTGAGCCTGTCATAGCCACTCGCCTACCTCGATCCAATTCGGGCAATCCATATAGGAGCACCACTCAATGTCATCCGGCCCGAGCATTGCAAATCATGTAATGTAATAATCTGTGTCTCCAGCATGGGTCCTACTTCGAAACCCCTCCTCCTCTCATGGCCAACATGTGGTGTAGCACTGATGCGCATCATCAATGGTCATGATGTGGAGAGGTAGGTCCATGGGATGCTCGATCTGGATATGCTGCCAACCCCAGATCTATAACAACAGGTTGTAGCTAATCCCTCGATGGCTCTGGCTAGTAATCTGGTATAACTCCATTGACATAGAAGAGTGCTCCCCCAAGCTAGGCGTAGTGGCTAAGAAGTGGAGCTCTGAATCACTCTCCAGACACTGGCCAGGAGGTTCCAAGGAATCCTCGCACTTGAGGAGTCTGGAAGCACTATCTGTACCACAAGGATCATGAAGATCGTCACACAGACTGAGAAAATGTGCTCACCCTACTAGTATCCAATGTGGACACCTCCATGATCGATCTTCTCCTGAGCCTCCTTGCTCCGGTCATCGAAGATAGCATCAAATATAGACCCCTTTCTCTGAGAAGAGGAAGAGGTGATGGCCTCACCATCGATAGGGATCCTAAAGATCCGATAAATATCCTCTAAGGTCACAGTCATTTCACCTATAGGCAGGTGAAAGGTGTTGGTCCACGCATTCCAGCATCGGGCCAACACAGTCAAGTAGGTCTGATCTACCCTAATAGTGGGTAGATCTAGTACATAGCTAAATACGATGGCTCTAAACCATGCATGCTCACCATCGGTGAGCTGTCTATGGAGAATCTTAAGTAGATCGGGCTCACGAGCCCTAGAGGTCAACCTCTGAAATAAAAGCAGTATATAAGCTAAAATTTTAAAGAAAAACGTCAAAAACATCTAAAAATCTGATAAAAAGATAAAAACATGTCGCAAGGCATTCATAAAAATCAAAAATATCAATTAGGCAAGTCAAAATTGCATTAAATGACATTAATTGCCTTTTAAACTTTAGAAAATTTAAAAATTTGATAATTTTTTCTAAAGTCTAGTGAACCACGGGTCAACCCTGGTCCATATGCGGTCAAAATATGACCGTTGTAGTTTGAATGCGAACCACAACTGATAGTTGCGGTCCCCAATCTGACAATTGGGAACCGCAGCTACCAGCTGCGGTCTAGGAAGAATACCCATTTCGGGTACCTTCCTAGCCTTTCTCACTAAAAAATTAATTAAACCTAACTAAATCTAATCTAGTGAGGTTCATTACCAACTGTTTAATGAGGTTAATTTTTTGCATTTCTTAATGTGGTTCATTTTATTGGTATTGAATGCGAGGACTCAGTTTCAAATTACCTTGCCCACTCCATGGCCTCTACTAGTCGATGGCTGATCAGCATCCACCATCAGGGTATCAAGTGCGGTATACGAATAAGTTTTGGGTAGCGTTCCGGATCAGTGAACGTCTCCTATCTCTCAGAGCTCTCTCAATGCAGCTGCTTTCAAGAAAAATAATGAAAAATTCAAATGGGAATGACTATTTAAAGGTCCTCCTAATTTCAGTGAACCGTAGCTGACACCTGCGATCCCAAAATTAGGGTTTTTCGATCGTAGGCCCTAACTATGGTTCCCAAAAATTGAAAAATACAACCGTAGACCGTACTCACGGTTCACAGCTAGCATTAAATGCACTAAAAACCCACTGTGGGAAGGTCTAAAAAGGTAAATTAATGACTCCTAATGGATCAAATTTCAAAAAGAGCAATCAATATTGCAAATTTGGTGATGTTCAAAGCACCAGGATTGATCAATAAATCAAAATTAACAACAAAAAAATCAAATAATTAAAAAAACCAAATGCACCTCGTATTCAGTAATTTACCCTATACACTTGGCGGTTGCAGCGACTTGCGATCCATGCAATTCGGCAAGATGAGTAAATTACCATAAGGACATTTGGGGTAAAATTGTCATCGTTGATCTGATATGCTTCTTTTCAATCCCTAAGAAGGCCTTCGTGGCTGGACTTCTCCATGGGAATGAGGCGTTTCATGTCATGTCTCCTATGACATATTTTCAGCAAATCATCGATAACTTGATTCAACACAAATCTAATTGGAGTTGCCTCATTTCGATTCCCTAAGACGACTATTGTAGCCCGACTGCTCCATGGGATAGGAATGTGCAATTACTATTAATAGTTGGAATCAAAAGTTGAACTAGGCCTAGCCAAGGCATTAATTTGCTCAAATCTAAATTTGTTCAGATCATCCATGGTGGTCAAGTGACATCATCGCTTTAATCATTGTCATTACCCTCATCGACTCGTCGCTTGAGGGGGTAGTCATAATATCAAATCATAATCAAAATCAGTAGAAGATCCCTGAGATCGTAGATCCCTCGATCTTGTCAAAATTGCATTCGTCTTACGAATCATTGTCAACAACTATCATAAGCTTACCCCTTTGCTTGGGGTAAATAGCAAATATGATAATTTGTTTGTATCTCTTCTCCTTTTGGTTATATAGGCCTAACTCCTATTGTAGCATCAAATGCTACCCGAATGCCTGATGGCGAGTGCAAGCTTTTCAAAATGTAAGCCTTTCAACGAGATGGAAGCAATGATTCTAGGATGCGCATCCTTTTGCTGGACCTGGGGCATCTAATGTTGATCTGACTAATGATCATCATAGAACCTTCGACATCATTTTAGGAGGTCTATTTTTTCTCAGCGTTGTTCGATCTCACAACGCATCTCAAAAGGGGCATCTGTAGACACCTAAAACACGTCATGTCGAGGGCGACTACTCATATGGACATGCTACAAGACCATATGGAGGATCTTGGATAGACTCCAAGATAGAGCAGTGGTTCTAACCACTCAATTTGGGCTCCTTGGCCTAATCAGGTTGAACCATAGCCGAGACCTATGCGGTCTACAGTCTGAACCATGGCTAAGGCCTGTGGTTTACAGTTTGAACCGCAGCTGCAACCTATGGTCTTAACTGAAGTTCAGTTGGCCTTCATCCGAGCCAAATTGGTTTGAATGACCATTTGTTCTAGAAGAAGGTGGTTAATGGATGGAATATTCCAGAGGCTTCCATTCCAACTATCCTAACCACCTCTTCTTGATCTTGGCTTCTCCATGAAGCCACCCCTAGCCCTAGGGCATCCTATAAATACCCCCTCCAAATGGGGAGAGAATATAGAGAGTTGATTGATCAAGTGAGCAGCGAAGCCCTATCGAATTGCATACTGAATTCATGCATTGGAGAAGGCCACTTTGCTATTCACCCAAAGATCAATTTGCCATGGAGGTCCTAGGAGCCTAGAAGAGCCAAGAAACACAAATTCGGGCAAACGAAGGCCCCTCACAGTGAATCAACCACCAAACTTGTTAGAAGGACATCGAAGGCGACCCTTGAACATCAATTGGACAAGGAGGTCAAGCCCACTACCCTTGATTTTGAGGGTAAACTTACTTGAGTGCTCACCGTGGCTTTCAGCCGTGGTTTACAGTGCAGACCACCCATCAGGGCTGCGATTTGCAACAGAGGTGACTTTCCCTTACTTTTTCATTTCCAGTATGCTTAATTAGATCACATTTAGCATTTTAATGGTTTAGTTAGGATTTTAGAGACTTCTGACCAACATAATTAGTGTTTTTACTAACTTGTTCTCATCATAGTAGTTTAGACATTAATGGCTTCTTTTCATGTTATAATGCTTCATTTCAAGTAATTGATTCCATAGATTGATAGTTGTACTCTTCATTTACATATTTCCATCAATATTGATAGGATTTGCATATGTTTAGCATAGTTTACGCATTTTCTTGATTTTATGTCATTATGCTATTCTCATGCTATTTGTCTTTAAAGGGCCTCATCATGAGAGGCTTCCTATGCTTTTGACATTCTTGTGTTGTTTCTTGATCGTAGGAAATAGGTTTTTAAGGAGCTACAACCATTCATTTCCTTCCTCAATGCGAAGAAGAGGGTCTACTCCACCCTAGAGCAGTTCGTGTCACCTTAAGGGCTTGATAGTGCATTTCATCCCTGAGGGGAATTGAAATAATTGTAATTGCATATCAAATAGAGTATCCCTAAGAGGGACTTACTTGTAATCAGACACTTATTGATTTTAATGGAATAATAGAGGCATTTCTTGTAATTTCCATTTGTTTTGTCCATTTATGTGTTTGAATATCAATTTTACTTTGTTTATGCAATTACAACATTTTGGGTGCACGCCTTTTCGGATGCAATTACAAAATAGAGGAGGATTTGCATAGATATATACACAAATTCGTTCAATGGGTTTACAACAAAGGAGGATTTGTAAAGCAAGGAGGGTTTTCAGTGAAGGGTTTTATTATATACATATTTCATTAGATCAATAGTATAGGGGGTTCGACAAGGGTTTGTAGTGGAGGGTCTTATTACACATCTATTTCATCAGATCAATAGTATAAGGGTTTGATAATGGTACAAGGGAAGCAAAAATTGCAAGAACCGATATATGTCAATGAGAAATAGTACTAGAGGATATTAAGGCATTGACAAGCTCGAGCAAGGGCAACAACAATGAAGAGGACATATCAAAAAATAAAAATAAAAAATATTCTACCACATAAATAGGTGGAGAATAAGGAACAATCAAAGGCACTAACCATGATCAAACGAGGAGATCAATTAGCCTAACAAAGGGGGCAAAATAGAGAAGATAAAATAAACGAAGGCAAAATGACAACACACGAGATTATAGAAGGAAAAACAAGCGAGGAGAAAACAACCAGAAATAACCACAAGAAAGCATTCAACATGGAAAATGGAGGTCACCAAAACAAGTTTTCAGACGAGGAAGAAAATTATAGTCCCACAACCACACCGCTCATGTGGGCATCGAGACTTTATGTGCAAGAGCTAATGAAGATGAAAGATAAACTTGAAAGCATGGAAAGGAGGGAGAAATTGAGAGATACTAAATCAAATGAGGTTATAAACACCATTGAGAGGCTAGAAAAGGAAAACAACCAACTCAAGGAGCAAGTGTTAAAGCTACAAAACCTTGCAAACATGGGTCAGTGTGAATGGCATATCCTCAAACAAGCCATCCACTCCCCAATCAATGATGCAATAGAGGTGGAAAAAAAATGCAAATCAAATAAAAGAGGTACAAGAAACACTACAAAACATGGAAATAAGAGAAAATGAGCTGCAAAATGGATTAACAAAGGCAAAGACATAGTCTCAAGTAGTAAAATAACCAATCAATCAACAAAAAGAGTTGATAGAGAAGCAAGTAAAAATTTAAATAACAAAAGAGAAAGAAAGATATGAGAAGTTATCAAATATAATCATTAAAGGGTTGAAAGATTATGGGGATAGGGAAGACACAAATCGTTTAACCAGGGACTTCTTATTAGATCGATTACAATGGAAAGGTTAGATAAAAAAATTAAGTAGAATTGGCAGGCTGAGAGAAGGAGGCAGAGATAGGCATATTCGGGTCACAATTCTATTTATATGACGACCTAACATTTTTACAACTCATTTTTACACTTGAACATGATGGATGTAGGACTCCATAATTTGTGGGATACAAAAAAATAGCAATATGGAATAAAGCAGCGAAAAATGGCAAAGGGCATGGAGATATTATGGATTTAATTAAAGAGAAATGATATAGGGTCATAAAAATTGAAAAATAAAATGAAAATAAACCATACATTTGGATAAATATTCTAGAAAATAAGTTAGTTATTAGCATAACAACATGTTATTTTGCTCCCAAGAATTCTAAATTCTATAAGAAACATGACCTTAACATAGAAGACCCATTACAGTAAGTTGGGGGAGATTATATTAATTGGAGATTTCAATGCAAGGACAAAAAATAAACAAGCTAACATTTTAGAAGATAGCGAAGATATTGAGATTAATCCTCTTTGGATGCCAGAAGAGGAAAATCAGCAATGGACCAGGACTTCAGAAGATGAGCATGGGGCTATCAATATGGAGAAGAGTTGTTACGCCTTTGCAACATACACAACTTGATTATTTGCAATGGGATGAACAAATCACAAAATTCAAGAAAGTATACATGCAAAATATATAAGGGACAAAGTGTAATAGACTATGTAATATGCTCACAAAATTACATACCAAAAATAGAAGAGCTAGAAGTGGAAGATTCTCCAGTGGAACTTAAGTCAGATCACATTCCAATTGTTATGAAATTTCGAATGCATGGAGACAAACCAAGGGAACAACACTTGCAAGGCAATTAAAATAAATATCATCACAAGGGAAACATTCTCTTAACAGATGAAAATCGGTAGAATTTTAGAGCAGTATTAAATAATAAGTTACAGGAAAGGGAAGAACTATCTCATAGTAGCAAAGATTACTGTAAGAATGAATGATTAATGCACGTTATCCAAGAAGATCTAAAAAAAAGTAATAGAGCTAAACCTAAAACTAAATAAAGGAATAGCTTCCCAACGAACCCATGGTTTGATGAAGATTACAAAAAAACACGAAGATTACTAAAGGAACCAATAGGTAAAACAAGAGCAAACAAAAAATCATATGAGAAACTGGTAAGGGTAAAAAAAGAAGAATACACTAGAACAAGGAGGAAAGAATTGATTTACCTAGGGAAACATGAACCAAAGAAATTTGGAAGGAACTAAGCGTGAAAAGGATGCAAACTAAAAATAGCATAACAGTTAATCAGTGGTTGGAGTATTCAAAACAATTGTATTCAAAAAAATTGTATCAGCGTAGTAACTAGCAGGAGACACCCCCTACTATCATTGTCAAGAAATAACTTTTCACAAATAAAGACATTATTCAAGGGATAAAAAAGTTAGCAACTGGTAAATCCTGTGACATAGATAATCTTCGGGCAGAGCATATAAAATGGGGGGTAGATATTTTGGCATCGTGGATCAAAGAAATTTTCAATGAGGTCATACAAAATAGATTCCCTACCAAGTGGACAACTAGCTTGAGCATTCCTTTGTTTAAAAGTGGAGATGTAAATAATCCCTCAAACTATCAAACTATCATGATCAACCCTTTGTTTGAAAAGTTGTTTGAGAGTATGATAGATCGCAGGATTAGAATATGGCAGAAGTAAAGGGAAAGAGAGCAAAGGGGCAAGCAGGTTTTAAGCCCAAAAACTCAACTATTGATCACTGTATCACGCTCAGACACAGTGGAAAAAATATGGGACAAAAAAGATGAGGCTTTTTGTTGTTTTGTAGACTTCAAAAATGTATTTGACACAATACCAAGGAAAAAATGATGGAGCAGAATGGAAGAGCTAGAGATTCCAATTCAATACAGGGCAGCAAATCACAGACTATATGAGCATGTAAAGGCTACAATCAAAACATAGGAAGGATTATCTGAATATTTTGGTAGTGACATAGATGTCAAAAAAGGTTGCCCTCTATCTCCGACCTTATTTGGGCTGTACATTGACAAGTTAGAATGGATAAACAAATTTGGGGGAGAGGGTGTGCACTTAGCCAAATATGTGGTAAAACTCCTCATGTATGCAGACGATGTAATTCTTGTGGCCAAAACAACCAAATATCCAGAAGATCACCTTCAAGCTCTAGAAATCTTTTGTAAAGAAGCTGGGATGCAGGTGAACATGAGCAAAAAAAAAATTATTATTTTTTAGCAAAAAATAAGAAGCAACAACTCGAATTTTAGTTTGCAGGAGAATCGCTTGAGGTAGTAGTAGAATACAAATACCTGGGCATAGACTTTCATGACAAAATTAATTGGAATACATGTAGGATGAAAAGAACTCAAAGTGGTTGGAGAGCACTATATGCACTTCAAAATAGGTGTAGGAATGCCGAGTTGTGGGACTGGAAGACCACCAAGGTCTTATTTGGCCTACTTGTTACACCGGTTTTGTTGTATGGTTGAGAGGTGTGGGCTAGTGGCACAACAAATACAAAATGGAGGCAAATAGAAAGGATTCAAAGATATCTAATCACAATTTTTTTCAAAATTAAGGCCGCAACCCCTTATGAAATTATTCTAGCTGAAACTAGAATGTTCCCTTCAGAAGCAATTGCTATGACCAAGCTGTTATGTTACTTGAAAAAAAACATAAAACATGAAAAACGATAGATGGCCTAGGTCAGCTAGGGACGAAGAGTTGCATAGGTGAAAGAATACATGGATGAAACAAAATCGGAAATGGATGAAACATTGGGAAATCAACATAAGTGTATGCTCAAATGTCAACAAAGACAAAAAATTATGTGAATGAAAAGGTTAGAAGTGAAATGTGGAAAAATACAAGCAGAAAAAGACAATATTATATTGCAAAGTTTAACCCAATGTATGACCACAAGGAAAAAGCGTATATAGGCACTGAAATCAAGTGGAAGGAAAAAATCCTCATTCCTCAAATAAGGACTAGCTCTCATAAGCTTAGATGTGAAACATAGAGATGGACAACGCCCAAAGAACAATGGGAAGAAAGGATATGGGGGCAGTAGAGACAAATGAACACTTCATCTATAAATGCTTGAGTTTTTCAGATATCCATGGCAAATACAAAGAAACACTTGGAAACAGGTCTATGGCAGAGTTATTTGAAGACAGTAAAATAAAAAAAGTTGGGGAATTGCTAACCCAAATCAACAGGAAAAGAAACAACCTTCTCAAAGATATTAAAGATCATATGATATGATATGATTTAACTAATCGTACATCCATATTTGAAATCCCATAAACCATATTTGAGTTTGCGGCCGTAATTAAAATCCTTCATTTCATGACAAATATACATATTTTATATAAATTTTAAAAATTTAAATACTTAAATTTATTTTCGAGACGCAACAGCATATATATAGAGATATGCTGTCATTTTCTTTGGCCCATCCATTCCCAATGGCTTCTAGAAGCACGCGACACCGTTCCTTAAATAAGGGGGAAATAATCATTATCAAAGAGAAGTGCAGGCATGAAAGAAGGTGAAATGCATGAGACTGGAAGAAGTTGAGGTTCGAATTTTATTAATAAATAATATATAATTTTTATTATATTTTAATATATAAAAACTAAATTTATGTGACCTTGGGCTTGAATCTTTTATATATTTAATGAGAGGTACTCTACTTTTTAAAGAGTAAAGTCATATATGCTTTCTTACAGATTAGGTGAAACTAAAGTTAGAGATCAGAGATTTGGTGACTAGCTTTGATTTTATATCAACAATTATCCTTTGGGAAAAGGAAACATAGTATTGGAAGATAACCTTAATTACTTGAATTTAGACATTCTGAGACTTGAAACTTGGATCATCTTACCTTTCCTAAAAGATATTGGTGCATGGAAATACAAGCATGGTATCTCTTTTTTGACTTCACATCTATAGTCCCCAATGGGGTTTGGTATCATGGCAATTTTGTGGCAAAGTGGGCACCTATAAATGGAATTAGAGGATTAAATATATGATATTTTCGCAGATTGGATGGAGTGGTGAGTTTGTATTGTAGTATTATTGTGTTTATGATATAATAAGTATATATTATATTTTTTAAATTTATGTAATAAGAATATTTTGATAATTAAATATATATGTGATTTTTTTTTGTTAATATGAGAATTTTGTATGAGTTTTTGTAAAGCCAAAAGTTATACTTATCTATAGGGAATTTATCATACATCTACCACACACCCATCCCCCTCACACACTCACCTACATCGCGATTTGAACCTTGGACCTTCCAAAGAAGAGCCAAAGCTCGAAACGTTGCGGTGATCTCTTGGGACAAATATATATGTGATTTAATTATTATGATTTTTTTTTTGTTACATAAGAGAGTTGGTCACAAACACACTATTTTTAGTAATTAAAGCGTAGGGTTCAAATCACAAAGGCTACTTTCACCAAACCTATTTTATCTCGTTATTATTGACTTGATATGAAGAGGGTCATCGATCGCTCGGGATTCATATCATCATTGTCGGTCTAACACATATTCAAAGGATTTAGATCAAACTTCTACCTTTGCAAACAGGCTACCCCCAAGTTTTGAACCTGGGTGTCTTTTTGGAAGGTACCTGGTCAAGCAAGCACTTACCAATCCACCTAGCCCTCATGGGAAATTATTATGATTTATTGTCTATAATTTTTGGTATTTGTGTATAAACATTTTTACTTTAAAATATTGATTAAAATAATGTATAGTGAATTTTATCCCACATCCATTATACAATATAAACACATGTTCTCATGATCATGATTTACAAATAATGATTTAAGATAATTAGATTTTTTTTAAACACATGCAATGCATACACACATTGTGGATTGAACCTTGGACCTCCCAAAGAGAAGCCAAAAATCTAACCAATGCACTGGGGATGCATTGTTCCCATTGGAACAAATTTTAGAATTTTAGATTTAAATCAATAATTTGTTAAAATTGTAATTTTATTTATGGTCAAGGCCAACATTGTATGATGTAACATTGAATAGGCATAAGGGTATATTGAATTTATTGTAATGTTTTATTGTGTAAGTCATGTAGGTCATGGTTAACCTTGTTATGGTTAAATTGACTTTATAACTTGTTATATTGACCTTAAAACCTTCTTGTAATATTGGTTTAGATTAAAACTCTTTTTTGTAATTAAGGTTTTGGTATTGGTATAAATACCCTCGCCACTCCTCATTTGATTAATAAAAGTATAATGAATCTTATTTAAAAATAATATAGTGATTATTTATGGTGCCTACGGGTGCCACCAAATATTTATGGCTATTTTTCTTTCTTTTATCTTTTAATGTTCTTTTGTATAAGATTTGAGTGGATGGATTACTTTTGTCCATTTGTATAAAATATTATGAATTTCAACAAAAAAATTGGTGGACAATAACTCAAAATTCCATTTGACAGTTAGTGATATAAGACAAATTTTAGAATTTCAGATTTATATCAAGATTTTTTGGTGGACAATAACTATAGTAGCTCGACTATTATCTTCTAATTCATGCAAGCAATTATTTATGAAAGACAAATAAAAATTAAATTTGCAATCCCAAGAAAAAAATTGCAAACAAAAAAGTTTAAAAATTTGATAAAAACTTGGCTAAATCTCTAAAGAAAAGTAATTTGTTGCAAGGGAAGTGATTTGTTCCAAGAGGAGTGATTTTCTCTAAAGAAACAATTCTCTTCAAGAAGGAAATGATTCAATCTAAGATAGGGAAGCAATGCACTCCAAGAGAGGAGCAATTCGCTCTAGAAGTGGAGTGATTTGCTCATCACCAAGCCAAGCAAGACAAGTGCGCATGGATACCAAAAGGATTTGTCAAAAAACTTTTGACGTGCCATAACTCATCTTACAAAACTTCTAAGCCATTTACACATGTAATATTTAGAGGTGCATAATTTTGTTAAAGATGTCCCCAAATATTTACTTTTACTGTTGGGATCTGAATTGACATCAAGGAAAACTTGAAACTACGACTATTATCTTCAACTTTCTCATTATGCGTACACCCACTAATCACAGTCCAAACCCCAATATTGGATGGATTAAATATTGCTCTAATCCAACCTCCATAGTAGGTTGGTATACCTTGTCAACTGATAAGGTGTTGGCTCATTTAAGCTTAGTTAAATATTTAAGAGATAGATATAGAAATGGATTTAGGGTTAGAAAGTTAATGATTAAACAGTGGTCAAATAAAGCTAACAACATAGGCATCTACAGGAAAACCTCTGACAATCAATTTCCAGTATCCCACACTTGTGATTAATAGTACTCAAAATATGTATCTTTATCAATTAAAGAAACAGGGACATACTTCAAGAAATCATTTCAAACATCTAAGATACTAATAATCCAAATAGTAGAATTAGATCAGTAACTAGACTAACAAAAAATAACTCCTTTCAAGCATATGTTTAACCATAAAATATTACAAGGTGCTCTAAGTCAGCAATTCAATATCAGTAGAATAAACTAACCATAGGAGCAGTAGCAGAAATGCATTCACAGTTTAAATATCTCAAAAGATGCATAAGACACCAACTTGAGGCAAACATCCAAGTAATGTTCCTTCTATTTATTTGCAATAAATATTTACACAATAGGGCATGCAAACACTCTAGAGATGAACTCTTAATCAAAGTAGAGTTTCAAATGGAATCCATTAATCGAAATCAACTAAATGTTACCCTCTAGATATTGGAGCTGAAAAGAATTGTCCTCTTTAACCTTAGCTATTTTGAAAGCACCATCCTAGAAAGAGTCAATTTTTTGGTAGTTGCTTGGTTTGGATCTCTACATTCCACCTTAGAACAGAGTCACCCACTTTGGAATTCCTAAATTTAGCTTTCTTTTCGAACCAACCCTTACTTTCAATTGAATGCTTCTGAAAATATTCATATACTTGAGTCCCTTTTTATTCTAACTGCAAGAGATGCATCAACCTGGTTTCAGTTGGAATCTAATCAGATTCTTCTTATAGGTTTGCCAACTTTAGAGCTAGTATATCCAGATGAATAGGCAAGACTACTTATTTACCATACACCAATGCATAAGGGGTAGTCTTGATAGATTTATTGATGGTAATCATGTTTGCCCATAGAGCTTGATCTAAAAGTAGATACCAACTCCTTTTGTTGTCCTCCAGTGATCTTTTCAGGATTCTAAGCAGATTTTTGTTAGTTGACGTAGTTAATCAGTTCCCCTAAGGGTAGTAGTTAGAGGAGTTTTTAAACTTATACCATATTTGCTTACAAAATCAATATATTTAGCTCCTATAAAAACTATACCATTATCAGTTACTATAGCTTCTAAGATACCAAACCTAGTGATAAAGCTTTCCATGAATTCAATTATCACTTCATAGTGATCAAGCTTTAACCCATCTGGTAAGATAATCGATGGCAGTAAAGATAAACTTATGCCCTACATAAGAGTTAGGACTTATCACTCCAATGAAGTCCAATCCCCATTGTTGAAAATGCTCTTCTACTTGGAGGGGTTTGATGGTGAATGATGCATTTCTATTCCTTCCCACATACCTCTAACATTCATCGTATGTCTTTGTTATCTTGAAGGTGTTAGCAAAAATGGTAGGTCAGTAATAGCCTACCCTAACAATTTTTATAATTGTGACCCTTCCTAAAATATGTCCTCCACACAACCCTCCATGGAATTCTTTAATGACCTTTTGTTTTTATCATCTTTCAAGCATCTTAGGAGGAATCCATCAAGATTTTTTCTATATAATGCCTTTGGAAATAGGGCATACTTCAAGGCTTGAAGCCTATATATCCTCCTTTGTGTTGGGTTAATACCTTGAGGGAAAATTATCGTTTGAAAATAGTTGGTCATCTGAATAACCCAGTCCAAACCTTCTAATGGAAACTCTTCAGTATGATCTGTTATTGGTGGATGACAAGCTAACATCTATTTTGCAACTACCTTTTCTATCAACCCTTGGTATGGTGCCCTACCTCTACCTAGTTTGGTAGGATGGATCTCTACATCATACTCATGGATTTTAGTAATACATCCAGCTCTTTTATCTCCCAGTTCTCCTTGTAAATTAAAACTTCCTACATATGAGTGAACCACATAAACAAGGGTTTTGCTTTGAGCCAGGTATTGTCTAATTTTCTTCAATGACTACATTACTGCAAACACTTGCCTCTCAATAAAGTTGTATTTGATCTCATACTCATGAAGGGTTTGACTCTAGAAAAATATGGGATGTTCTTGTCCATCATAATTCTTCTGGGTAAGCACAGTTGCATAGCTCTCTTCAGATCCATACATAAAAAATGAAATTCTTGTTGAAATCAGGATTCACTAGAATTTGGACAGCTCCTCTCTCATTATGGATTCAATCCTAGAATTTGTAGGTCTCTACTTCTGTCTGAAAGGCTTTGCATTAGGCTCTAGCTCAATAGTATGTTGGATCATTTTTTCATTGTATACCTTTAGATCTTCATATGACCAGGCCTCAATGTTTTAGTATTTAAAGCTCAGGGCTTTGATCTCCTCTACCTTTTCTAGAGAACAACGGATACCAACTTGAGCTTCTTTTCTTTCTCAATCTCAATCTCTTTATAGATTTTTTCATTGATTTCCATAGCTCTAGATTTTATCCCATCTTCATTATCAAAGATGCTTTCTAGGGTGACCAAAACCCTAGGGATATGATTGTTCTTTAATTGGATAACATCATGTTGATATATCTCATGAGGAAGTTCCTCCTATACATTGGACAAGCAAGCCTATCTTACCATAAAATCAATAATCTGATCATCACTTTCAAAAACCTGCCAAAAAATTTGTCTATTTGGTACTGCAGGCCTTAAAACCAGTTTGATCCTCTTGTCTTTAGATGATCCCATATCTAAAGAAGGACTTAAATTGGAACCTTTAATAGCCAAGGAGTCAACCAACATGTTCTATTTTCTAGGGATAAAATGAATGTTCAGGGCATCAAAATATTCCATCAAATCTCATACCCTATTTCTGTATGATCTCTAGTAATGGTGCTTACTACTATATCTCTCTCTTACCTGATTGACTATCAATTCAGAGTCACCATATATGTTCAGTATTTTGATACCCATACTCTCATATTGCATTAAATCTAAGCATAAAGCTTCATATTCTACAACATTATTAGTACAAGACCATGTCAATCTGTATGTAAAATGTTTTACACCCTCTAAGGGAGACTGCAAAACTATACCGACACCAACTCCATTTTTTCATCTTGCACCATAAAAATGCATCATCTAGATCTCTATATCTCTCAAGGACTGGTTGGATATAACAACAATATTTTTCTCTACTTCTGAAGAAATGTTGTATATACCCATTTCTAACCCAAACTGACAGTAATATTCTCTGAATGGTAATTCATACTTAACCTCTAATTCTTCAAAACTTTCTACTAGTTCAAAATCATCTAGGGGTGTGAGGCTGCACATATATTCTTCAATCTTCTCAATGTGATAGGATATAGGCTTTTTCAGGTGTTATCTTTATCCTCTTTCCTTTGAATGGAATCATCATGCTAGAGTAATCCAAGTACATGTAACCTCCTAACTTGACAGTGAACTCTCTAAAAAGGCATAGGCCAAAATAAGGCTCTAGATATACTACCACAACTTTTTGCATAATGGTCACCTTTGGGGCTCTATTTTGTATCATTAGTATATCTTTTACTACCCCAACTATCTTAACTGGTGTCCCATACAACTATAAAAATCTAGGACAATATCTGGTATATTCCATACCTATATCTTCACAGACTGCTTTGGGCATGACTGTGGTAGAGGTCCCTGAAGATATCATAAAATTGCAAACTATCTAGCCCTCCATCCTCAAAGATATGTAAAAGGGAGGGGGTTTGTTTTTTAGAATAGTAGGAGACATATTATATTTCCCAAAAGGCATGCTAAGGATGGTGGTAGTCTACTTTTCTTGGGAATTTTTACTCAAAGAAGCCTTAAGTAGATCTATTTGACCAGGAATGAAGAGAGTATCGTAGAGACTAGCTTTGAAGGGGATTATTTTCATCTCTTCCACACTTTTATACTTTGATTTTCTTGAAGAAGAAATCTCATACTTCTTTTTTGGTTCACCATGTTTCCTATTGTACTGTTGTGTAGCTTCAATCCTTTATCTTTTAGTTATGGAAGGAAATATCAGCTTTTCTTGTGCTTCATTTTTGGATCTCATAATTTCTTTGTCATATCTCTTTGGGAAATTGATTTGTCTCTATTGGATCTTAGGAACTATGTCCCTTTTTTTAGTTGCTTGGGGAATAGGAAATTGATCATTACTTTGTAGGGCAGATATTTCTTCTTTTGAGAAGGGATCTGAAACTGACCCAATTTTTGGGGATCAACTTGCATTGTCTTCCTTTCCTTATCTTGTCATGACAAAGATAGGTTCCTCTTAATCAAGATATTGCCCAACCATGATTTTATTCGGTTTCCATAGCATATTAACTCCACCTTTTTGATTCCTCTCTACCTTTTCCATGGTCTGTTGTACATGGCATTGGTACATAACACATGATTCCAAATCATGGGGATCATTACACATAAGGCACCATACATTCACAAGACTAGTTTTGTGATAATATTATTGATCCTCTTGATTTGCATTAACTCCGATCCCTGCGATGTTGCTAGTACCAGGATTTTAATCTCTATTTACATAGGGATAACTTCTTTGTTGAGACCTCTCTATATCTCTTTTTTCCATAACATTCATCTTGTTATTGTATTTTCAAAGTACTCTGAATATCAATCAACATAGTGAATTCTTGAGGTGTTTGAGATGGAAGTGGTGGAAAGGGAACTAAAGTAGATTATATTTTAGGGAGTAAATTTAGAGTCATTCGAGGAAGTGTAGATGAAAAGGGAGGGGGGTCCATGTAAGAAGATGTAGTCATCTGAATTTGGACATGAGGAATATCAGAATAATAAGGCATCATAGTTTTTAGAGGTAACCTTCCTACATTAATAAATATATTTTCAACTTGCACAACTACATTGTAGACCTAAGGGAATGTGTATACTCCTGACTATTGAGTTTGTAATCCAAGTTATAACCTAAGGGCTCTAATATAGTACATAAAAGCAAGGGGGGCAACTGTCCTAGCTTTAGGTGGAATCCTTTTCCAAGTTCTACTGAATCTTAGATTAAAATCTGAAATTGATTCTTGTCGATGCTTTTGCATGGATGTGAACTTATTTAGGAGAGGAAAGGAATCAAAAGACTCATTGAATTCTTCTACAAAAGGCTCAAATAATTTAGCTCATGAAGTAATGCTATTATCCTCTAAGGTCCTGAACCAATGTAGAATTTTCCCTCTAAAACATAGGGTTATAATTATGACAATCACATCTTCATTTCTAATGTTATGTATGGTTGCTAGATTTAGGATATCTTGGAAATGCTCATAAGCCGTTTTAGCTGATCCATCATAAGTAGTTATATATTTGGATACAACTTGAGGAATATCATGCATTTGGTCAAGTCTCAGGGGACCAACTGTATTCCAATTAGGGTATTTTTGCCAAGGCTGGTTTGGAACCACATTTGCCTGCTCAACCATATTTCTAGGTACTGTTCTTGCTGGAGGTGGTCTTGGAGGTACTTTAGGGGGTGGTTCAGCTAGAATCTCTCCTGAATAAAAATTTTATGGTAAATTTCTTATGATATTGGATACTCTTAAAGGGAGCTCATAAAATATAATAGGATCTAGATTGTTCTTCGTAGACGACCTAGTATTCATGAAACATTATGGGCTATTGGAATGGCTTTTTTGGTTTCTTGGATTCAAGGACTCGCCAAGTGAATTTAATGTTCAATGCTTAATGAGGCCAAGACGATTCACTAAATTTTGATTCCTCTAGGAAAAGGTAAAAATTTAACTTTGTGGGTTAGCCAATGTTCTTGTAAACAGGGTCCCACCAGGCGTGCCAAAATTGTTGGGATCTAAATTGACATCAAGGAAAACTTGAAACTGCGATTATTATCTTGTACTTAATGATTAAGATTACACTTGCTAATCACATTCCAAACTCCAATATTGGATGGATTAAAGATTACTCTAATCTAAACTCTAGAGTAGGCTAGTATACCTTGTCAACTGATAAGGTGTTGATTTTTTTTAGCTCAATTAAATGTTTAAGAGATAGGGATAGAAATGGGTTTAGGGTTAGAAAGATAATGATTAAACAATGGTTGGATAAAGCTAAAAACATAGGCATCTACAATAAAACCTCTGACAATCAATTTTCAGTGTTCCACACTTGCGATTAACAACACTCAAAACAGGTAATTTTCATCAATTAAAGAAATAGAAACATACTTCAATAAATCATTTCAAATATCTAAGATATTAGTAATCCAAATATCAGACTTAGATCAGTACCTAGACTAACACAAAAGAACTCCTTCCAAGCATAGGTTCAACCATAAAATATTTTAAGGTGCTCTAAGCTAGCAATTCAATATCAGCAGAATAAACTAACCATAACAACAGTAGCAGAAATACATTCACAGTTTAAATATCTCAAAAGATGTAGAAGACACTAGCATTAGGCAAACATCCAAGTAATGTTCCTTCTATTTATTTTGTAGTAAATATTTACAAAGTAGGGCAAGCAAACACTCTAGAGATGACCCTAACAAATGAGGGTTCAACCTCTATTTATAGTTTTACATGTTTTACATATTAAATAAAAATCGAACATTACAAGGAATAGAAATTCCAGATCAGCTAGGTGCTGAGGTGACAACCTCTTATTTATCTTGTATGAAGGAAGAAATCACGTGATCTTGTGCTCCTCTACAACTCGACCTTTGCAACTTATTGGACTTTCATGGTGTTTGGCTCCAGACTACACAAAATTATCATCCAAACCATTGACTGTTCTTGCAGATGATATCCAGCCATAGATATGCAACTACCTTTACTTCTTGGTTCTTGATTTATTCGATGGTTTACCTTCCAGTTCACTTCGATCGACCAAGTCATACTACAGACTTCTTACTTTTATGTGCCTTAGAGAGCACTAAAACAAATAGACCGTTGATATTTGTGTGGATTGTTGAGATAAATGATTCACTCTATCATCAGCTTTGTGGTGTAGAACCATGTCATAGCCCACTCCTCAAAAATGCTTTTCACACCAATTGACCACTTTGAACGCGAGCTAGAGCAAAATATGCTTCAGTGTATAAATTTTCTCTAGCCCACACGAGGTAGAGCAGTGCGTTGAGCTGCACCTTTTAGTCTTGGGGTTGTCTTAGTTTTGTTTTGAACTACAGTGTAGAACAATATCCTAGCTATGTCATAGCTCGTGCCTTGAAATTCTCATGAGCAAGTTTGATCAGTTTTGACCATAAGGTAGAGCATTGTGCTGAACCACGTAATATAAAACCTACTATTACTTGTGTGGGATGGAGCGGTATTGTGAACCACAATTTGAAGAGAAGATACATCAAGGTTGACTGAGTTGACGATGGGCTGGAACATCATTCTGTATTGCACGAGATGTAAGATTATTGTGAACCTTCACGTCTTGGCTGTGTTGTGGCTGACGATCTTAAAATTTCTAAGTGCAACATTGACTGCTTTGACCACAGAGTAGAGCATCACGTGTTGTGCCGTTGTCGTGGGATAGAACCTGCTTCTTCATGACTTCAAAAAATTTGCAAAATTTTTCTAAGGATGTGGCTATTTTGGGTCTACATTTACCAAGAGATAATTTCTCACCCAAGGTAACTCAAGGGTGAACCCTTCCTATAAATAGGAGCCATGTGTTCCATCATAAACATCTTTTGATCTTGAGAAATTCAGAGTTGCACTTTGTAAGACCCACACTATGTTCTTCTTGATATTGATGTAAAATTTATGTCTTTTTATTTCCTCTAGTGGTATTGCCTTCTCAGATTACAGAATGCGTGATGATTATGGCATTGCCCATTTGTCCATCTTATCATTCCATGTGAATGAGAATACATTGTTGTTATTCAAAATTTTCATGTATTAACTAGTCACACACTCACATTACTATGATTATAGTTGTATTTACTTTTAAGCTCTCATACCCTAAACTTTACAAATTTCTTTTTATCCATTTTAATTTTCATATTTACTTTTCATACTTGTATTTTCTACGATTTATTTTGTAAAACTAGAATAGATTAGTTGATATTTTAGCAAGTATAGTGGGTAGTTAGCCTAAATTTATAGGTTGGAAGAGGTCTTTCCCCTTCCATCCAACTTTGTTGCAACTGGAATTGTGGGTGCATAAGAAGTAATTTTTTTTTGCAAATCATCATAGTTTCTCACATGCTCGGTGGGACAACTCTAATTATTCACCCACCAAAAACACCTATTGTGAATGAATTCAACATAGTTTTTGGCATGTCTAATGGGAATCTAGTCCTTTATATGTTATTTTTGGCACCATATTTACACTTGCCATTAGAAAATAATAGTTGCTCCAATTTGTGGGAATTTTTTCCAAGTCCTCATTCAAGTAAGGATTTACTCCATGCTAGAAGTGATTTGCTCCACTTTAGGCTAATCACTTGAAAATCAAGAAAATATTTCAAGTTAGGAAGCAATTTGCTCCGCTAAGCTAGCAATTCACTCATGTGCGAGATAGTTCAAAGCTGAATCCAAAGTAATTCATCAAGAAGGATTTGATCTATCAAGCCCAATCCCAAATTTACCTTTAATTTCACGTATTTTTCATTATTTATGTTTAAACTCATAGTTGCTTTGGGAATGGAAACTCTGTTATGAACTTCATAATCATAAATGTTTGCAAGAAAAGCAATCAAAGAAACACTAGAATGATATTATTTCTCACTTTTAGCTCCAAAATTTCATCTCACATGAGAAAAAAGCAGTTGAGACAAATTTAAAAAAAAATTCCAATTCTTTATTCAGAAAATGATTTGCTTAAAAACATGAGTGATTCGCTCCACTTGAGGTCAATTTCTTGGAAAAGTAAAACATTTATCAAAGTCTAATCCAGTTAGTGATTTTCTCTAATCAACTAGTTATTTGCTCCACAACAATAAAATTCTTCCAAGAAGAATCCACAAAGTAATTCGCTTAGATTATAAGGATCAATTTGCCCAGAAGATCAACAAATTTTTATAACACATCCAAGGAGAGCAATTTGCTTGATCCTTCTTTAAATTTCTAAGTTGAATGTCTAAGAGTGCTTTGCTCTAATTAAGTAGTGATTCCTTCCATAAGTCAAAATTTTACAAAATTTTCTAAGTTACACCTTGTAAGTGATTTGTTCTGACTTGCTAGTGATTCACTCTGATTGAGAAGTGATTCACTTCGTTGTCTAAATTTTCAAGTTAACCTTGAAACTCTATCTATGTAGGTATGTACACAAAATTTTTTAACCAATGTATTCTACTTTAAATAAAGTTATAAGTTATAATAATACATGTAACAAGGACTCAAATTGGAGATATGTGAGAACATAGTCATGTAAGGGTAGTTAACAACCAGTTTGGAATCATGAATGCAATTTTCATAGAATATATAGTCAACAATATTTTCATAGTAGGTTATCATAGAATGTCAGGATATATGCTTCTAAATATTATAAAAAGGGAAGGATATAATCCTCATGGGACTATTTAAGAATTGGAATATTTTGTAAGGAGGTTGCCCCCTCAAAGAGTCCAATGATAGTAAAATTACTTATCCCTAATTCCTGCATTTGTGTTATTTTGCATTTCCATGTTTTGTTTAATGAATGCTTATGTTATTGGATATGAGATATTAGTGTTACTTTTATCAATAATCTTTGTAATCATAGTTAGAATTATATTTAACACTAAATTTATTATCTTAGTACAACTTAGAACTAAGAATTTCAAGGTGAAATATTCACATGAGAAGAAGAAGTTCATTGCAAGTGGTATTAGAGCTCTTTCAAGGGCATGGTAAGCTTCTACTATGAGCAAATCTTTTATTTCTTTTAACCTTAGTTCCATAGGTTAGAAATAGTTTTCCATCCAAAAAGTGTCTAATGAAGTGAGGGGTGAGTATGCTCTAAGCCACTCGATCTTGTAATATCCATAGTGGATCAAGCACAACCTTCATATTTCAAGATTGTAAATGATGAACAATTGCTTGATTTATACCTTAAAAAATAGTGCATAGGATATCCCAAGCCTCTTTTGAAGTATTCACTTCACTAATATAAGACTAAATTTCATTCGTTGTGCCTAACAAAATGATTAATTTTGTATTGTTATCTTTCTCATCAAAATCTATTTGTGCAACTAGTTCTTCGAGACATATTCCATCCCCTTATACTATATCCCATAGTATCTCTACTACAAAAATTGTTTTCAAATTATTATTCCATGGAATAAAGTATGAGTCTTAATTATTGTGATTCTAAGAGAAATAGTTTAGGAGTAGTCATTTTTTATATTTCCTTATAACTGCCTTATTTAATCTCTAAATGGAAAATATCAACTAATATTTCCTTATAAATCCCTCTTTAAATATGTATAGTTCTTAATTCAAAAATATTTTTATTTCAATTTCTTATTCTATAGATTTAATTAATTTCAACTATAGAATAAATATTTCTACAATTTTACAGGTTTTGTTTTTAGTTTTCAAAAGTAAAATATATACTTTCAAATCAATATTTTAAGATATTTTTGAAAAATACTTTAAGGTAAATGAACTTGGTACAGCCTTTGCTTTTATTATTTTGGTTTCTTATGGGAGATTGAAACCAAACCTTAGACTACGTTCAAGCAAATACTCTGGTTCTCTCCTTGACTACATTCAAGAACAATTCAATGGCTCTCAAGTATAGTACTTCACCAAACTCTCAAGCACTTATATTTTTTGTTCTCCCATATTCATAGATTCTTAGATGTTTTGTTGTGCTAGATTCATAGGAGCTCAATCACTTTCTACTAGAACTTTGTTCTCTTAGATTCACAAGTGCATATCAATTGCTCTCAGGCATTTCAATTTGCTGAATTCATAAGCACTCAGGTGTAATCTTAGGCAATAGAAAAATTTCTCTTATTGATGCTTCATAGGCACTCAGGAACACTCTCAAGAAATAGAAAGAACATGATCTTACTAATGCAAACACAAATTGCACACAAGTGCACTCTTGAAACTTGCTCAAAGTAATAATATGTGTTCTGTTTCACTCAAAGGACAAATACATTATGGTATGAATGTTTATAGCAACCCAAAATAAAATCAAATACATTCTCATATAAATGTTTTCAACATCCCAAAAAGGGTTCTTTTTTCAATTAAAAATAAATGTACTCAAATAAAAAATGTGACAAATAACATTTCATGGATGACACAATTTCAAATGTGACATATTGCCTTCTTATGGCTTGTATCTCCAGTATCCATGAGGTCTACTAGGAGCCTTTGTCACACAATATTTTGATCATAAAACTTCTTCAAGATAAATGATGCTCATTTAAGGTACCTTAATGGTGTTTCTCTCGTCCTAGGAACCTCAAAAATTGTTGCTCTGATACCACATGATGGTTATAGATTATAAACGAGACAAATGAATAAAGAAATATTTTATTGATTTCACTCATACATAGATACATACATTTTCATGTACATATACATTTTCTTATAAGAAAATATTGATCTCATAGAAGAAGAATCCCATAGAAGTAGTAGAAGTAACAAGATAACATGCTAGCAACCTCCAAATATTTAGATTAATAAGAATAGAATAAGTCTGGGAGTATTCTATAATGGAGGTTAAAAAAAGAAGTATAACATAAGCTTTACAACTACATCCCTACAAGTTGTAGATAGTTGATTCATCAATCCTAATTATTCCTCGATGGTTGGAACACCACCACTATGCTACATGTGGCACAATTATCTTTTAAGTATGAACCAGCACTATGTGATGTTTGGAGAGGTGGATGACAAACAACTTACCATAAGGATGTGGGAGACATGGATGCAGAAGAGCAAGAGATCATCTAATATGTAGAAGTTTGAGGAATGCACAACAAGAATAAGAGCATGGGTCTATTAAAAAAGACTTGCGTGTAATGAAGAACTGCACAAAGAAATAATACTGACAACACTTGCTAGTGAAAATATATAAACACCCAAATAATAAGTTTGGAATCCTTAAGAGTTTGATATTTTAGATAATGAACGAGAAAAGTGGTAAACATTATCTTTAACAATAAAAGGTGGAATGCAACTAGAGGTAGAGAGAGTAAATGAGGTTTGGGTTGAGGCAAAAATTTGTACAAGTTATGAAGAAGGTATAAATATGGAGCATACACAAGATGAGATAGAGCAATTGGTGATGCCAACACAAGTGTAAGGGAGCATGGTTATTCATAGTGGCTATTTTTGCAAAATTGGCTAAAATTAGGATTTTCAAAATTTGGAATTGGCTAATATTTGGGACCCTTGACCAAGGTCCATTAGCCAAACATTTATGGGTGCAATTTTTTTTTGGGTCGATTCACCCCAATTTTATAATAATTTGACCATTTTAAGTTTAAATTTCCAACATTACCCCTAATAATAGTGAACCTTCTACATGTTTTTGGTCACTATTCACCTGAATTTTGAAACTGATTCGCCAAATTTTTATAAATATATTTTGGAGCTGACCCCTTACACATAACCCTATAGGGGAGAGTGCCTTGAGGTGTAGAGGATGGGAGTCAAGTACAAACATGAACTAAGGAGAGTGTACTTAAGAGAGCAAATTTGACACTCATGTATTTGTCAAAGAGATCATAAAGTATGGGAGTGCAAGGTAGTGGTCGAAGATTGGTTGCAAACAAAGGTTCATCAAGTGAAGATGAACAACAATCAATGACTAATATTATTGCAGTTGCAGGTAAATAAAAGTGCCTACAATTCGTGGATGATGAGAAGGAAGATCTAGAATGCCACATCAAAATGTGTAAACTGATATGGAAAGCCAATGATATAAATGATGAAGTTTCATGATTGCAATTGTTTTCAGCCATATTGTATGGAATAGCGATGGGTTGGTACTTAAAATGAGAAGAACCAATTACAACTTGGGATGAACTAAAGACTTCAATTAGTAAAGAATTCAAAATGATTCGATATGATATGAAGGTCATTTAATAGATCTACTCAACGAATAAAAAGAAGGATGAAAACATCAAGTCATATAATCATCGATTAAAGGAACTTCTCCATAAGATAGAAGCAAAACCAACGGATGGGCTATAAAATGATGGTTTCTTGATGGATTGCTATTATGGTATAAGAAGAAGATAAAGGTAGTTCTTACAATTGCCTATAAAAAAGAATTTGATAGAGCATTGAATTTAGAAAGCAAGATGAAGAAAACCATAGTAGGTTGAGGAAATCAAATCCACAATTGAGATGATATTCATATAGTGATCGAGATGAATTGAGCACATCAATCTAGGCCATGAGGAAGGACCTATAGTGTATGATTGATGATGTGAAGGTTGAGAAGAAAAAGGAGGAAAAGGACATATGGTGTTCTGATTGCAAATCAAAATGACACATCAATGTCAATTTTCCAAATAAAGCATTCTGCAATATTTGTGAAGTAGATTTACATGTTATTGTCGATTATCCATTAAATCTTAAAAAACACCACACATAAGACATTGATGGGTAGAAGGATAGTAAGAAAGAAAAGTTGAGCACTTTAAAAAATAGACAAGGTCCAACAAGTGGTAGATATCAAAATAATTTCTAAGGAAGAAGGCAACTACAAGGAAATTGATTTGTAGGAGATGGTCGGTTGTAGTATAATTTAAATGAGAGGCCTATAATTCAATTCTAGAGATGTCAAGAGTGGGTGCGCCTCATATGCAACTATCAGAATGCCCTACTAGGAGGAGGTAGTGGAAACAATAATGTAATTATGTGTTAATGGTGTGGACTAGGCAATCGCACGGAGGCAAATTGCATGAAGAAAGCATGTACAAGTAACTTATTGAATATCAGTTTTATTGATATCGAGGAATATTTACAAGATAAATAGGACAAAATTGTGCTAGTGGCAACTCAGGCATCAAAAAAGAAGAAATAATAGTAACTAAAACCTACTAAATAGAAGGAGAGATGGTAGAAAGCATGTGTCCAAATTGAAGAAGAGACAAAAAAGACTAATAAGGAGAGATTGCTTTTGGAAAAGAAACTAAAGGAATCCATCAAGATTGAAGAAGAGGATGTAGTAGCAAAGTAATTGGTCATGCAAGTATTAAATACAAATATAGAAGTGAAAGTACCTGTTTACCAAGTGCAATACCATAGCTATATGCAATAGTAGGACAAATGGTGCGAACAATGAGAATGAAAAAGTCACAAAACCAATTGGAAGCAACACAAAAAAAGAAGGATTAGTATATTGACCCAAAAATCTTAATAATAGACGTCGATTAGAAACTAGCACTGATTCACATTGATTGCTAAATCACAAGTTGACTCAAGTAATGATTGATGGAGTGTCAAGTGTAAATGTATTACCTTAAAAAACATGGAAAGATTTGGGGGCACCACTTTTGTAATCTACCAACTTTCGGTTGTATGGTGTAGAACAGTATGAAATAGAGATGAAGGGAGTATTCACTGCACAAAAAGTGAATATTGTTGAATAAATTTTCATCATGGATTTTATGGTAATTACTATGCAAAAACTAGCCTATGATGCATTGTTGGGATGCGGGTGGCTACACATGACAAAGGTAAAATATAAATTTGAGAAGGATTGTTTTATATTTAAGAAAAACCAATACAAATATGTGACTAACTTGAAGAATATGTCTATAAGTGAAGAATTGATGACATCTCATGAGTTTGGAAATTCATCATCGGAGGATGAGAATATGCATGAACCAAACAAACAAGGTGTGTGGGAGTTGGAGGAATGCACAAAGGATGAGGAGCACTCTGACAACAAATATCTTCATTGGAAAATACAAGACTATGAAGTCTTCCACCCAAATTGTTTGTTTATCAACACAGAAGAAGAAGACCAAGATGAACCAATACAGGTGTGTATGAGACTAGCAAATGTAGTCAGAATACAAAGTCTACAACCAAGGTTGAAGAAGAAAAGAGGAATTTTCCTTAAAATTTTGTTGGACCATTTAAGATAAGTAAAAGATGATGGAGATACGTTGTGGTAGAGATGGTATATTTCACAAAGTGGGTCAAGGCAAGAGCATTGCTTGATAATTCTACCAAGAGCATTGCATGTTTCTTTAATGAATAGGTGATAACAAGATTTGACATACCTCTTCAATTGATGAGTGATCACCAAGGACATTTTGTCAATGAAATAATCTAGAATTTAACCATAAAATTTTAGATCTTGCATTTGCTATCTATTTTGTATTACCATTAGAGCAAATGGGTAAGCAAAAGTAATGAATAAGGTCTTAGTTTCAACAATGTATAAGACATGTCCAATTGAAGATGTTGATTGGGAAGAGAGATTGCCAATAGTCTTGTGGGCATATACGACTATGTTCAAGATAACAACAAATCACACTTTGTTCAAACTGATGTATGCTTAGGAGGCAGTTGTGTCAATGGAGTTTCTAGTACCAAGTGTGAGAGTGGTGGTACAAAATTGTCCAAGTTATCAAGAGAGCCTAAAAGAGAGGCTAATGACACTCATCTAATTGGGTAAGAGAAGAGTGATGGTTCAGTGGTCCATAGACATTACCCAATGTCATAGGATGTTGTGGTATGACAAGCACTTGAAGAAGATGGATTTGAAATCAGGTGACTTTATTTTGAAATATAATGACAAAAGAGAAATCAAGCCGAGAAAGTTGAAAAAATTATGGCTTGGACCCTTCCAAGTAGATGAACTAATGAGTAATTTCACAATGAGATTGAAAAACTAAACGAGATATTGTGTCCCAAAACAATTAATGGTTCAAAAGTGAATCCATATAACATGAAAGCATGAGTTAACATGGTGAATTTTGAACCAACTGGAGAAGGAACAAGCATAGGAAGGATAACAGTGGAACCAAATCAATCTTTGGAACCTTTTGTGGGAATATTAATTCAACAAGTTGGGGAGTTGAGTCATACCAAAGAGGAATATGGTGCAGTAGATAGCAGTGACCCAAACAATGAACTTTCAAAACAACTAGCTTGGCTCTATGAGGGAAAGAACACAAGTAGAAAAGGAGAAGATATGCAACTTGTGATCGAACAAGAGGAATTGCAACCTTAGTCTATGGATTTTGGTACATGTTATATTTTCAAATGTACAAGAATTGTTGATGTCACTGATTACAAAAAACATATAGTTAATGGTGGAGGTGTATGTTGGGCAAGGAGAACCACCATAACAAGAGCCTCAAAATGAGGGCAATGAGTATGAAGGCATGAGTTTTCCTATAATCATTGGTCATGCACAATAGTGAATGAGGGAAGAAATGCAACAATTGCAACAACAAAGTGAGCAAGAAAATAGAAGAATGGAATAATTAAGGAGACAATGCACATGAGAATTGTTAAGAATGTGGCAAGATATTCAAGAAATGGGTAGAAGTTTTGCTAGGAATGGAACAAGTCTTGAAGCAACTTCGAGAAGTGCACAACAAAGTTTTTTAAGGTAGATTGCTAACCCCATAAGAAGACCTATTACAAGTGAAGAAGTATGGAGAGATATACTTGAAGTACCATTACCAAGAAGGAGAGGAGAAGTTGAGAACTTGAGTTAGGAATCAAGTAGTGTATTCTTGACAAGTTCAAGTAGCATTGAAGAATATTGAAGTAGTGATAGTTCAAGCTTGAATCTTGGAAGTAGAGTAAGAAGTATGGCACCATGAAGACACCAAGATGATCAACCCAAAGGTAATGTACAACAACAAGCAACTCATAGCTGAAATGCCTTTGAGGTAGGTAGGTGGATGAGTTGGAGAAATCAAGATCTACCAAACTTGAATGATTCCTTGGGAAGACAAAGTAGTTTGCAAAGACTACGAGATGACCCAAGGTATGCTTATGACTTAGGCAATCAAGCAATCTAGGAAGGTCGTCATGTCCCCTGAGCCATCTAGATATACCCAACCAAGGGAAGAGGCCATCTAGTTCTTTTGCCAACCATCTGAGGGGAAATTTTTTCGCTCACACTACCCCTAATTTGTATAGTTAGTAGGGTGGGCCATTTGGAATGGCCCACCCCTTAGTCATCTAGGAGATAGAAGAAGACCCCAAACAACCATTGAACTATCTAAACTAGCGACCAAGCCATCAGATGATGTTGAAGGCAATTCGAGAGAAAGAAATGAAGAATCAAATGCAACTGAACCATACCGAGAACATGTTTGATCCCATACAACCTTTAAACTATTTAAACTAAGGTCCAAGTCGTGAGATAATGTTGAAGGCAAACGAAGAGAAAGACATGAAGAATCAAATGCAATTGGACCATATCGAGAACAGGTTCAACCAACAACAAGACAATGATCGTTCAATAGGAATTTAAGGGAATGAAGGAATGTTGGATCATCCAAAGGAAGATATATGGAAAAGCTAGCTAACAAATAAGATGAAGGACTTGAACCTAAACTTGGAAGACCATCGTGAAGAAGACGACAATGGAGAAGACAGTTTGGAAGAGGCAATCAACAAGCAGGTCAAGCAAGATGTATAGAACAAGATATAAGATTGCGACGAAAAACGATTAGACAGGGTTGTCCAAGCCAGGATCATCCGAGACAATGGTGAAGGCCACCCAAATAAGGTAGTCATCAAGATTATATGAAAGTGTCATCAATTAATCATTAATCATATAAGTTGTTTCGACACCTAGATCATATGCATAAGGAGAAAATGTAATTTACTATATGGTTGTACAACCAACCAAGTGCATAAGGAGAAAATGTAATTTAATATATGGTTGTACAATGAACAAAGTGCGAAATATACATGCACAAGCACAAGAAGATAAAAACAAAGGTAAAAGATATACACACATAAGGTGGCGAGATGAACAAAACCAGCCGAAGAAGAATTTGCAGACCTTAACCCACAGTTGGTCGTTAACCTGCAGTGGCATGGGTGCCCACTGTAGACTGGTAAAACATGAGGTGCTTTCTCACTTGGCCTGACACGTGGTGGTCATCGGCCTTTGTGGTCCTGCCACGCGGCTTGGGTGTGAGTCCCTGCCCTGGTTTAGAAGCCAGCTGAAGCAGCGAGGTTTGCATTGTGTGCAATAGGTTAGTGCCACGTAGAAGGAATCTGAATTCCTGGTTCCACAACGTTTTCCAAGATAAGCTCGGGATTTAAAAACAGTAATTGGCCCGGACGCCAAAGGACTTTTAAATTAAAAAATATTAGTTGTGTCATAATTGGCAGGTCAGGACGTTAATTACCTAACTTGCAAGTTTGAAATTTTATTCATCAAATTAGCGAAAAATCTAAATTTTGCATTTCTTTTTTCAAAGGTTTAAGGATAAAAAAAAAATAGATAGATTGAATGGTAGATGTTGAGTTGGTGATTGGTTATTTTATTTGAATATTGTGAAACTGAATCGCTTACCGATTCCTTTAAAAAATTAAAATAATATTATTAATTTCTTTAAAAAATAAAAAAATTCAAATACTATTATTTCAATTAAATTGGAATCCACCACAACCACAACCACATCACCACAAATATACAGATGGACAATAGATCCATAGACTAGGTTATTATAATAAATTCATTGATAAAATTTAATTAACAAACTGACGTAACGAACAATGAAATTCAATTAACATTGTTTTTATTCACTGGCTTAGATTATAATTGGCTAAGGTGGTTTTGGCAACTTTTATGGGTTTCTATGAAGGTTGAAAATAATTCGTTTAATCATTGGGCATCAACCCCGCCATTGCTTGCTTGCACGATAAGCTGGCTAAGTTACTTAGAGAGTGACATTTTCGTTGTATATAAAGATTATATTATATTTTCTCAAACTTCGTAAATAACTTAATAGTTTTATATGATTAATTAAGAGAATATATATTATTTATTATATTATATTTTTAAAACTTTTTATTTGTTAATTATAACTTTAATCATGTTAAATTTTTTATTTCTTACATAAATATATTTAAAATAAGAATTATCAAAATATTAATAATTTAGATTTTTAATTAAATATATAATTTATTTGATTTAATAACAACAACAAAAATATTACAACAAAAAAACATTTTAATTAATTAAATATATTGATTGTGAAAATAGAAATTAAAGTTGAAATTTTATTATCAAAATGTTTTATAAACCACAACATAATTTTTATAATATAGTTTTAAATTATTAAAATAATTTGATATTTTAAAATATGTGTAAAGCTTGAATGTTTGTTCTTAATTGACGACGATTTCAATCTAAATTCATACGAATGAATTTTATTAAAAATTAAATATAATAAAATAAAATAATAATAATAATTTATTTTAAATAATAAAATTAAAATGTAATAATAGAATTTGATATTTAAAAAATATATAAATCTTGAATATATATAATTTTTTTGGGTTACATAGGAAAGTTGTTCACTTACAAGAACAAGGTTCAAATGATAGGGGTTGCTCCACCAAACCTATTCTGCCTCGTTATTGTTGACCTTCTTGAAAGGGAGCACTGGTTGCGCGAGATTCTTACCATTATGTCTGTCGCGTACTTAGAGGATTCAGATCATACCTTTGCAAACAAGCTGCCCGGTGTCTTCTTAGTAAGTGCCTGAACACCCAAGCATTTACCAATCAACTAACCTTCTAGAACATAAATCTTGAATATTTATCAAATTCAAACTAAACTTTAATTTTTGAAAATAATAATAAATATTTATCCTAAATTTTATACTATAAATTGAATTATCAAAGACAAGGTGACAAAAGTCAATTAAAATGTGAATTAAGTAAAGATTAATAAAACATTAAAATTTATTATAAAATATTATATTTTAATTAAAAAAATTAAAATTATAAATAATTTTAATTATTTTATAATATATTTTTATTAAAATAAAAAAATATTTATTTTTATAAATATTAATTATTAAAAATACATACTTTTAACATGTATATTTATATATTAAATATTTAAATAAATATGAGATAAAATGTGACTTAAATTTATTTTCCAGAAGCAGCATATATGTAGAGATATCCCGTCATTTTCTTTGGACCATCCATCCCCAAGAAGAAATAGAGGTTCCAATTTTATTAAAGATATAGATATAATTTATATAATAAAAATGATCTTAAGTTAAATATATATATTTTATATAATTTTTAAAAATTTAAACACTCAAATTTATTTTCGAGAAGCAGCAGCATATATCTAGAGATATGCTGTCAATTTCTTTGGCCCATCCATTCCCAATGGCTTCTAGAAGCACGCGACACCGTTCCTTAAATAAGGGGGAAATAATCATTATCAAAGAGAAGTGCAGGCATGAAAGAAGGTGAAATGCATGACACTAGAAGAAGTTGAGGTTCGAATTTTATTAATGATATAGATAATATTTAATTTTTATGATATTTTAAAATATATTAAATTTTATGATAATATTTTTAAATAAAAATAAAAATATTTTAATATATAAAAACTATTTTTAAAGTTTAAAAAGGTATTTTTATTATAATATTTTTAAATAAAAAAATATAAATAAAAAATATTTTAATATATATAGAGACTATTCTTAAAGTTAAAAGGTACTTTATGTGACCTTGGGCTTGAATCTTTTATATTTAATGAGAGGTACTTTACTTGCTAAAGAGTAAAGTCATATATGCTTTCACAGATCAGGTGAAACTAAAGTTAGAGATCAGAGATTCCCAATGGCTTCTAGAAGAGAAGAGAAGAAAAGAAATACTCATTATCAAAGAGAAGAGAAGTTATAAGAAGAAATAGATGTTCCAATTTTATTGATATAGATATAATTTATACAGTAAAAATTATTTTAATAAATTAAATATATATACTTTATATAATTTTTAAAGATTTAAATACTTAAATTTATTTTCGAGAAGCAGCAGCATATATCTAGAGATATGCTGTCATTTTCTTTGGCCCATCCATTCCCAATGGCTTCTAGAAGCACGAGACACCGTTCCTTAAATAAGGGGAAAATAATCAATATCAAAGAGAAGAGAAATGCAGGCATGAAAGAAGGTGAAATGCATGAGACTGGAAAAAGTTGAGGTTCGAATTTTATTAATCATGTATAAATAATATTTAATTTTTATTATAATATTTTTAAATAAAAATAAAAATATTTTAATATATAAAATTAGATATTTTTGTTATAACATTTTTAAATAAAAATAATAAAAATAAAAATATTTTAATATAAAGGCAATTCTGGCCTTGGGCTTGACTCTTTTATATTTAATGAGATGTACTTTACTTTTCTAAAGAGTAAAGTCAAATATGCTTTCTTACAGATTAGGTGAAAGTAAAGTTAGAGATCAGAGATAGGGTGCCTAGCTTTGATTTTATTCTTATATCAACAATTATCCTTTGGGAAAAGGAAACATAGTATTGGAAGACAGCCTTAATTACTTGAATTTAGACACTCCCAAACTTGAAACTTGGATCCATCTTACCTTTCCTATAACATATTGGTGCATGGAAATACAAGCACGGTATCTCTTTTTTTGACTTCACATCTATAGTCCCCAATGGGGTTTGGTATCATGGCAATTTTGTGGCAAAGTGGGCACCTATAAATGGAATCAGAGGATTAAATATATGATATTTTCGTAGATTGAATGGAGTGGTGAGTTTGTATTGTAATAATATTGTGTTTATGATGTAATAAGTAAATTTAGGCATTAAGTATTTTATTGTTTTAAATTCATAAGAATATTTTGATAATTAAATATATATTTTAATTATTATGATTTATTTTTTAATTTATTTAATTTTTGTTATATAGGAGAGTTGGTTACAACCACATTATTTTTAGTAATTGATAAGCGCAGGGTTCAAACCATAAGGGTTGCTCTCACCAAATCTACTTTATCTCATTATTGTTGACTCGACATGAAGGGGGTCATCAATCGCTCGAGAATTATATTGTCTCACCAAACTTATTTTATCTCGTTATAGTTGACTCAGTATGAAGGGGGCCATCGATCGTTCGGGATTTATATCATCATCGTCGTTCTAGCACATACTCAGAGGATTCAGATCAAACTACTACCTTTGCAAACAGTCTACCCCCGAGGTTTGAGCCTAGATGTCTTTTTGGTAGGTACCTGGCCAAACAAACACTTACCAATTCACCTAACTTACCAATCCACCTAGCCCTCAGGGGCAATTATTATGATTTATTGTTTATAATTTTTGGTATTTGTATATAAATATTTTTATTATAATAATTATGATTAAAATAATGTATAGTGAATTTTATCCCACTTTCATTATACAATATAGACACATGTTCTCATGATCATGATTTACAAATAATTGTTTAAGATAATTAGATTTTTTTTAAACACATACAACGCATACACACGTTGTGGTTTGAACCTTGGACCTCCCAAAGAGAAGCCAAAGCCCTAACCACTGCACCAAGATGCACTATCCCCATTGGAACAAATTTTAGAATTTTAGATTTAAATCAATAATTTGTTAAAATTGTAATTTGATCTATGGCCAAGGCCAACATTGTATGATGTAACATTGAATAGGCCTAAAGGTATATTGAATTTATTGTAATGTTTTATTATGTAAGTCATGTAGGTCGTGGTTAACCTTTTTATGGTTAAATCGACTTTATAACTTGTTATATTGACCTTAAAACCTTCTTGTAATATTGGTTTAGGTTAAAACTCTTTTATGTAATTATTGTTTTGGTATTGGTATAAATACCCTCGCCACTCCTCATTTGATTAATCAAAGTGTAATGATTCTTATTTAAAAATAATATAGTGATTATTTATGGTGCCTACGGGTACCACAAAATATTTATGACTATTTTTATTTCTTTTATCCTTTTATGTTTTTTGTATAATTTTTGAGTGGATGGATTACTTTTGTCCATTTCTAGGAAATATTGTGAATTTCAACAAAACATTTGGTGGATAATAACTCAAAAATCCATTTGAAAATTAGTGATATAACACAAATTTTAGAATTTTAGATTTACATCAAGATTTTTTGGTGGACAATAACTATAGTAGCTCGACTATTATATTCTAATTCCTATAAGGAATTATCCATGAAAGACAGAAAAATGAAATTTGCAATCCCAAGAATAAAATTGCAAACAAAAAAGTTTACAAAAATGATAAAACTTGGCTAAGTTTTTAAAGAGAAGTAATTTGTTGCAAGGGAAGTCATTTGTTCCAAGAGGAGTGATTTGCTCTAAAGAAACAGTTCACTTCAAGAAGGAAATGATTCAGTCCAAGATAGGAAAGCAATGTACTCCAAGAAGTGGAGTGATTTGCTCATCACCAAACCAAGCAAGACAAGTGTGCATGGATACCAAAAGGATTTTTCAAAAAACTTTTATGGTGCCATAACTCATCTTACAATACTTTTAATCCATTTAGACATGTAATATTTAGAGGTGCATCATTTTGTTAAAGATGTCCCCAAATATTTACTTTTACTGTTGGGATCTGAATTGACATCAAGGAAAACTTGAAACTAATCATAAAACCGCTAAACATAGTACAAACCCCAACATTGGATGGATTAAATATTGCTCTAATCCAACCTCCAAAGTAGGTTGGTATACCTTATCAATTGATAAGGTGTTGACTCATTTAAGCTCAGTTAAATGTTTAAAAGATAGGGATAGAAATGGGTTTAGGGTTAGAAAGGTAATGATTAAATAGTGGCCAGATAAAGCTAACAACATAGGCATCTACAGGAAAACCCTTGCCAATCAATTTCCAATGTCCCACACTTGCGATTAACAACACTCAAAACAAGTAATATTCATCAATTAAAGAAACAGAGACATACTTCAAGAAATCATTTCAAACATCTAAGATACTAATAATCCAAATAGCAAAATTAGATCAGTACCTAGACTAACAAAAAATAACTCCTTCCAAGCATATGTTCAACCATGAAATATTTCAAGGTGCTCTAAGTCAGCAATTCAATATCAGTAGAATAAACTAACCATAGCAGTAGTAGCAGAAATGCATTCACAGTTCAAATATCCCAAAAGATGCAGAAGACACCAGCCTGAGGCAAACATCCAAGTAATGTTCCTTCTATTGATTTGCAAAAGTATTTACATAGTAGGGCAAGCAAACACTCTAGAGCCGACCCTAAAAAATGAGGGTTCAACCTCTATTTATAGTTTTACATGTTTGAAAGATTAAAGAAAAATGGAACATTACAAGGAATTGAAACACCAGATCAGCCAGGTGTTGAGGTGGCAACCTCTTATTTGTTTTGGATGAAGGAAGAAATCACATGATCTTGCACTCCTCTACAACTCAACCTCTACAAGTTGTTGGAATTTCATGGCGTTTGGCTCTAGACTGCGCAAAAATGTCATCCAGACCGTTCACTGTTCTTGTAAACAATATCTAGCCATAGATCTGCAACTATCTTCACTTCTTGGTTCTTGATCTGTTCGATGCTTCACCTTCCAGTTCACTTTGATCGACCAAGTCATATTACAGACTTCTTGCTTTTATGTGCCTTGGAGAGCATTAAAACAAATAGACCATTTATCTTCTCATGGATGGTTGAGATCAATGCTTCACTCTATCATCAACTCCATGATGTAGAACCATGTCGTAGCCCGCTCCTCGAAAATGCTATTCACACAAGTTGACCACTTTGACCATGGGCTGGAGCAAAGGATGCTTCAATGTATAAATGTGCTTTGAACCACGTGGGGTAGAGCATTGCATTGAGCCACACCTTTTAAGTATTTGGATCATCTTTCTTTTGTTTTGAACCACGACGTAGAACAACATCCTAGCCATGTCGTAGCCCGTGCCTTGAAATTTTCATGCATAAGTTTGATCGATGTTGACCGTGGGGTAGAGCATTGCGCTGAACCATGCAATGTAGAACTTTGCTCTGCCATGGGTAGAACCTTCACTAGCCCATCCTTGGAATGCTTGCTTCATGAACTTTGACCTCCTTTGACCATGGGCTTGGAGCATTGCCTGAGCTCACACGATATAGAACACACCATGACTTGCATGGGGTAGAGCAATGTTTGTGAACCACGATTTGAAGAGTGGATACATCAAGGTTGACTGAGTTGATCGTGGGCTGGAACATCGTTCTGTGTCGCACAAGATGTAACATTGCTGTGAACCGCCTCGTATTGACTGTGTTGTGGCCCGCGATCTTAAAATTGTTAAGTATAACTTTGACTACTTTGACCGGGGTAGAGCATCATGCACTGCACCACTATCATGGGGTAGAACAACCTTCTTCATGACTTAGAAAATTTTGCAAAATTTTTCTAAGGATGTGGCCATTTTGGGCCTACATTCTGGCACCTCTTGGGGGGTTTTTCTTACAAAGCTTGAGAACTCATAGTCTTATCCATTGGGCATCAGGAGTCAAAAATTGATGAAGAGAAATAATCAATAGAGTGAGCTAGATGAATGGAGGAAAATTCTTAAAAGAAGATATGTATGGAGTGAGGAAAAGAGTGTATGCAATGGGAGAAGAGAAAAGATGGAAGAAAAGGGATAGACTCCAATTTTCAATGAGCTATATTTCATAGAATGACTTCTATATGGCCATCACTCTCTAAAACATTTGTGAAGATACTCAGAGAGTAATGGTTCATATGGAAATCATGCAGGAAGCAATAAAACTCTGCAACTCCTTTCATGAGCACAGTCTCGCTCTGGTTATATAAAACTATGTTCCTTTTATAACCTCAACCAGATTAGACCTTCCCTTGCAAAATATCTCCATGGCCTTTTCATGTTCCTTGTCATAACTTCATGCTTTATGACTGTTCTCTAACAATGTTAGAGTCAAAACAATTTACAAAGAATACAAACATAAAAATATAGCCTCATTTGCTGGCCTATGATACAAAAATGCTTTAGTCCACTCCATCACAAGACTGTTTACTTTTATTCATTCCCTTGTTGATCTTGCACTTTGAGCTATTCATCCTGTACCTCTTGGGTATCTTCAATAACCTTCTCTGATTGACCCTTCTCCTCTTGGTGAGTTTCCTCCTCATTTATTTCTTGTTTCTCTTCTCCATTGTCATCTTCTTGGTCCTCTTCAGCCTCTTCTTCTTCCTGTGAAGTTTCTTCTTTATCTTTAACTTCTAGCTCTGCTCCAAACAATTGGATCATCTATTTTAAGGTCTGTAGTGCTTGGCTCCAAGTTGACTCAGTAGGATTGGTCGTTTCTTTGAGCTGCTTATGCACATACTCCAATTTAGAGGTCTCTTCATAAGACATAGAATTACCTTTGTTCACCAAGTCCTCCATTAAATCTTTGAGCCTAGTTAAGTCTTTGATCATTTGAGAGACCTGCTCTTGATTGATCGACTCTTCCCAAGCATCTATTTTAGACTCATCCTGGATGATTGAGGCCACATTATTTTGGATGTCTTCTTCTATTAACAAGGTCTTATTCTCAACCCAGAGTCCTCCAAAACCATACTGCATCATCTCTTGGTGGATATCTACAATTTCTTGTAGTTTACCCTCAATTTTATCTGATAGTAACCAACCCTTTTGGAGCAACTTATTCTTGTCAATCATAATTCTAGTGGCCAATATGGAAGTGTTCCATGCCTTATTTGGAATAGGCTTGGTAACTTCACTGAATCTACTCTCAGATAGTTTATATATTTTCTCTGTTGGTATCACCATAGGTTGTAGCTCCTTAGTGAAGTTATCCAGATCTTCCTTGGTAGCTTGTAGTAAATGGTTGGCATCATCCATGTAGTCAATTACAGGTTGGATTTCTGAACATTTCTCAAGGATTTTAGACCATATCTGCTTCCTAACCTATTTGACCCCTTCTTTAGAAAAGCCTACAACTCTAGCCTTTTCGATCTGGAGTTGATGCTTCAAATCTTGTATCTCCTTGGCCTGAGCTTCATTATTTTTCTTTAGCTCTTCAACCTGGTCTTTGAACTTTCATGGCCTCTTGATATTTACTCTACCAGCTCTTGACCTCATTTCTCACAACCTTCTCCACCTTCTTCTGATTGCTAATAGTTTTCTCTAGCTTCTCAATCTTTTCCTCTAGTTTTCCACATTGCTCCTTGTAGATGTCAGTCTTGACATAAAAGGTTTCAAGATGAGCCTTGGCTATAACCAATTCATCCTCCATTGGCAATTGATCAATATCCTTTGTATGCTCCTCCAATTGATAATATTCTACAATCATGTCCTCTTCTGGTTTGTTGACAAGAGGAGTGATGGACCTAGCTGTCCTTTGCCTAGTCACTAGATCAATGATCATAGTTTTCCTTCATCTAGCCATCTGTTTTGAAGGCTTGGACAATTTCTCAACCCAAAAATCTTGGATTTTCTATGAAACTTCCTTTCCTTTCTATAAAGAGGCTATTGTGGGATAATTTGTAGGAGTGGAAGCAGCCATAAGTGAAGGAAAAAATGACTCGAGCACTAATGAAAGGGGAGTGGTTGTGAGGATAGTGGAGTCTGTGCTTATTGCAGAAGTTATAGCTGGGAAGGACATGGTGGTGGATGTTAAAACCATGGAATGATATGGGAGATATGGAGGAGGTTGTCCTTCTGATATTACCAATGATGATGATTTTGAGGGTGGAGGTGAGTGAATGGGTGATGATGTCACTAGAATTTTTGATGAATGTGGAGGAGATGGATTGGTTTGACCCTCTGTAATGACTAATGAAGCAGGTGGTGAACTATGAGGGGGAGAGGGTGCCTTCTATTCCAAATTTTCTTGAGAATGGGAGGGGGATCCTTTTGGGGAAGGAGAAGGAGAGGAAGGGATAGAAATCATACCTTCGCCTACCGAAGTAGTCTATTGGAAAATATCATCCGCACTTTGATGTTGTGTTTGTTGAACTTGTTGCTCTACAACTGATACAGGGGTTTATTCAATAGTTTGCTTTTGATCCATTTTCTGCTTCTTGTAGACCTCCTTCTGAGCCTCCCCTACTGAATCCTTAGCCTTTCTCTTGAAAATGATAGGAACTGTAGGCTTATCTTTCTTTGTATTCCCTTCATGTTGTGCTTCTTGTGATGTAACTTTAGAAATAGGGGTTGACTTTACTATAGCTGTAGTGGTGAATTTTATAGGGGTGAACACAAAATTGTCATCCTTTTTCTTTCCCTTTGTATCTTCTAGAGGAGGTTCTCCACCCAAGGCTAGATATTGCGGTCTTTTCATTTCTTGGATATTTTCTATATTTCCCGTTTCATCCTTATCCATGCCACCATGAGAATAATGCATTTTCTTCATAATTTGAGCACCCACAGAGTATTTTTGTAATTGCTCTTGTGAAGGCTCAAATGCAGTTTGGGTTGCCTTCGATTGTTGATGGAGCATCTATCACTACTTCTTGCACTTCTTCTTGTGAAGGTGGAGAAGGGGAATCTGATGATACTTGATTTTTCCTCTTTTCCTTTACTCCTACTTTCTTGTAACTTAGCACCAAATTTCTACCATTTTTGGCCTTCCAAGTTTTGATATTATTTTCATATAATTCAAAAAAATCAGTGTCTAATTGGTGGCCAAATCTAGTCTTTTATGTACCTGTTTCAACTCTCATCTGCCACCATTCCATAATTTTACCATTGTCCCATTTATGTTTATCCTCCATTTCTTTAATCTTGGACTCTTTCAATTGGTGGCCTTTGTTTTTCTCAGGATCGTAATCAACTAACTGCTCATAAAAATCTCTCCATGGGGGCAGTTGTTCCATTTTGCTAATATTCCATTCTAGTGGAGCATTTTCCTTGTTATTTCTACCCTTTTCAAAATGAGGCCTCAAAGTTTTCTCAAATTTGAGGGCCCTTTCTCCATTTAGGGCAATATTCCTTTGTAAGAACTTGTCATCAGGGTCATATCTCCATATTTGTGGAATGTATAGAAGATCGAGTCTCTCCAAATATTGAGTAATTTGTTCATGTTGACCCTTTTTAGTTATGGTTATATCATCTACATTGCAAGAATAAATCACAGTCCCCTTCCTTCCCTTACTAGTGTCGAAGTTGACATTGATAAAGTTAGCTTACCTCAAATATTCTAGAGCTAACAACCTATCAGTAACAAAATGAGGCAGCAAGAAAGGGTTTACCAGTGAAGTCGTAGAGTCTGATGATAGTTCCCTCATAAGGATATACCAATCTCCCTCTTCGATGTTCTCTACTCGCAATAATTCCTTAGCAAGAGGTGGCAGCCTAGGGCATTGACCATACATAACTTTCAGAGCTGGCCCTAAAAATTCCATGTTGAATCTGTAATATGATTCATTGTTCCTCAAATGGTTGGTCCATTGATAAACTGGAATAGGGTCTCCATTATCATTCTTATCCACCATTGGAATCTAGGGCATCATGTGTCTTATGGTGCTATAGAACATCCATATCAGATTTGAACAATGCTGAAAGGAGGGGTTCTTCAAATCTCTTTTCATACTAACCAGTTGTTCATGCATTCTTTTAGAGAGATAGGTTGGCCAATCAAAATAAATTGGCTTGATGCCCTCTTCTTCTATCGAAGCTTTATACATTTTCTCGTTGGATATGCAATAAACAATGGCTATTTTCCAATCCCTTACATACCGATCAAAATCTAGACCTTCTAGGCAGGCTTACACAGTGAAAAGCTTCGGGTTAGCAAACTGTTCAGTAGCAATTGGGGTTTTTGGTAAAGTACTCCTAGACTTGATAGTTTTAAATTGACTGTAAACCCACTTTCTAAAAGGTTCACCATCATGAGCACGTCCCTGCAATGAGTAATACTTGGCTTGTGTTGATGGGTCAAAGGGTTTAGGGCTCACAAGAGGGTCTACGCCTATGGCAAACAGATCTCGATAAGCTTTAGTGGTTATGTTGAACAGGGTTTTACCCTTAGCTATTTTTACTGCTTTTTTTTTAGGATCATAATATTTTGCTATTGCATAAATTAATTCGGGGTAATGATGAACTGAATCACAGATATAAAATAATTGAAAGGAATTCACAATGATAATACCTTGAAAGGAAATTGGTAGCCCTTCGAAGTAATTGTAGTCAATTTCTCTTCTGAGCTTAGTCCTCCTTATCCATATCATATTAGTGTCTACCACTACTTCTGCTTTATCCACATAGCATTCTAGCTCAATAGTCACCTGCTGGACAACTTCCTGAGCTACTTTTGGTGCCATTTTGAGAAAACTCATTAGAAATTTGCTCTTCTCTATACTTGGTAGCTTTGTCTCACTATTTCCTTAGCTCTTCCTGGTAATTCGACACTGCTTGCAAAATGAATGGTAATTGAATTTTGAGTTTAAATATCCCGTATGCACACCTTCCACCATTCATGCGGTTGATAGACAACTACCCGTTGCACGCTTTTCAATTCAAAAGATGAACGACTTGGCGGTGGAAAACATCATGTGATTTGTTGATTGGTTGTGGCGTAGTGCATGTTACAACTCACAACTATCTTTATATTATTCCTTTTAAGGAGCATGACGCAAGAGAGAGCACGTTCTTAACTTTGACCATCCTAGCTTTTGGTTAACATGTTGTGAACCGCTAGACTACCTTTATTTTTTTTGTACAAAAAAATTTAGAAAAGAAACAAAAGTATAGTACAAATATATACATATGTTACATGAAATGAACTCTTACTCAAAGTAGAGTTTTAGATGGAATCCATTAACCGAAATCGACTGAATGTTTCCCTCTAGATCTTGGAGCTGAAAAGAATTGTTCTCTTTAACCTCAACTATTTTGAAAGGACCATCCTAGAAAGAGTCAAACTTTTGGTGGTTGCCTAGTTTGGCTCTCTCTACATTCCACCTTAGAATAGAGTCACCCACTTTGAACTTTCTAAATTTGGCTTTCTTGTCGAACCAACCTTTAGTGTCAACTGAGTGCTTCTGGAAATCTTCATATGCTTGAGTCTTTTTTTATTCCAATTGAAAGAGATGCATCAACCTAGTTTCAGTTGGATTTTGATCAGATTATTCTTCTAGGTTTGCCAACTTTAGAGCTGGTATCTCTAGATGAATAGGCAAGACTATTTCTTTACCATACACCAATGCATAAGGGGTAGTCTTGATAGATTTCTTGATGGTAATCTTGTTTGCCCATAGAGCTTGCTCTAAAAGTAGATGCCAACTTCTTTTGTTGTCCTCCAGTGATCTTTTCAGGATTCTAAGTAGATTTTTGTTGGTTGACTTAGTTAATCCGTCCCCTGAGGGGAGTAGTTAGAGGAGTTTTTTTTAACTTATACCATATTTGCTTGCAAACTCAATAACCCATCCCAAAACATTCTCCTTTGAGCCATTTTATCATTTGTAGGCTGGTTGTTTCATCCATTGACGACCGTGGAGAAATTTCAGCTTGGTGGACAAAAGGGGAGCATGTATTTAAATTCTTTTGCGTGGTAAGGGTACCTGTAAAGGGGAAAGGGTTGATCAGTCTGAAGAAAGAGAAGATTTTATTGGAACTGTCTGGGATAGAAACTTCCATCTGGAAGTTGTGGCAGATATTTGTCAGGTAGATATAGGATGCTTGCATCTAACTTTTCATGGCATTGAAATGGGGTGATAGGGGTTTCCAAATAGTTTCTGCTAATACAAGTCTGTAAGCCAAACATGGTTATATGGTTACTACTTCAGTAAGCAAAACTTGGCTAATTCTTCAATTTATTGCCTTCTGTTAACAGCCCCAAGTGCTCCTCAAAGATGGATTTCTTCTGTCTCCAAGAAGTCGTCTTTGAGTTGGAGTGAAAACAATAATTATTATCATTATTATTTTTAAAGTTTATTTTTAAGCGTGAACATTTGAAATAAGAAACCACTGCATATCAACAATGTACTAAAGAACAGATTGAAGAACACAAATGTTCAATGCTTTTTATTTTATTAAATTTTCATTTTTATTTTTTTTTAGTTTTTCTTTTGGTTGAGGACGCCCAACCATGGGGGATGGCTGGATCCCTTTGGGGATGTCCAGCCGTCCCTAGGGAGGGCCTGAGCGTTCCCAAAGGGACCCAATCGTCCCCGGGGATGGTTGGCCGTCCCTAGGGATGCCCCAAAATAGGGGACATTCCGGGGACGAGAGGCCTTAGGCTTTAGGCGTCCCTAGGGACGTTTCCCATCCGTCTCCCAAAAGGGGGACGCGGGGACATGTCCCCGTATAACACTATATATATATGAGTCTCAAGGAGAAGAGCACAACGGTTCGGGCTTTGACTCTTCTTCAGGAGGTCCAAGGTTCAAACCGCAACATGGACGAGTGTGTGAGGGGATGAGTGTGTGGTGGTTGTGTGTTAAATTCACTATTAATAAGCATAGCTCTCGGCTTTAGGAGGGGTCATGGTTGGAGAAAGCCTGCCTAATCTTATGCGTTGGCTGTAGGGGTTTCTCACACTAACCAAATTAAAAAAAAAAATTAATAAAAGATATTAAAGTTATAAGTAATTACAAGTATTTTATAATATAAAAAAATTTAATAAAAGATATTGAAGTTATAAGTAATTACAATTATTTTATAATATGTTCTTATTAAGATAAAAAAATGTTGATTTTCTCGTAATCCTCGATAAGGGAAAGAAAATGAAGACACTTTACTTGAAAAACGACATCATCCATCTAGCCCAAAAATTCTAATAATTTTGCTTTAGGTAGACGTAAATCTATGTGGTGCGTATAGTTACAATTCTACAGTTTAGAGTTTTTAGTTTATTTTGTTATGCCTAATTATATTGTGTATTCACCTTTTTGGGGTTGATTTCCTTCTTTAAGAAGGTGTTGAATAACTGCAATTTGTTTGCTTGAGTTTCTGTTTTATTGACAGAAATATTTTTTTGGCTGATGACGTTAATCACATAGTTAACTTGTTTATCCGCCTTTTTTTTGTTTGTAAAAATGTATTTTGTTCTTAATTATAATGCTTACTTTTAATTAAACATTTAAATATAATGCTTACTTTTAATTAAACATATAAATATGAGATAAAATGTCACTTAAATTGAACATGAGAGTTATACCTAAGGTGGTGAAGTTTGGATGGAGAGCGGGAGCGGGAACGGAAGCGACAGTGGGAGCGAGAGCGGGAGGAGACTGTGGGAGGAACCAGTGTGGATGTTGAAGCTGGGAGGGATAGCCGAAAGCGGGAATGGCAACCAAGCAGGGGAGGGTGTACCTGACCCTGTCCCTGGATCACCAAAAAAGCCTCCCGACCCTGACCCTGGCGGGATTAATGGCAAAAAGTTGGGCGGAAGATCCTATGCACAGGTTGCTAGCATCGGTTTCACGACGGCTGTTAAACATTCTACTTTGCTTCCAACCGGGTCTGATCTGATCATTCCAGACGACCTTATTTCCGACTACCTGGAAGCGGAGAAGTTTTCCTTGGTTGGGAAATTCATTGGTGGATGCCCAGACATGGAGACCATCCGAAAATGGGCCGTCACCAAATGGAAAACCAGCGGGCATATGGAGATCATTGCTCTGGCCAGGGGTTTCTTTACCATACGCCTAAACAACCCGGATGACGTTTCCAGAATCCTTGCAGGGGGACCGTGGTTTCTTGGGCGCAGAAGTCTTTTCCTCCGTCGGTGGGCTGAGGATTTCGATCTCGAAACCCAGGATATCAACACCGCCCCGATCTGGGTGAGACTTCCAAATCTTCCGTTGCATTTGTGGCATGAGGACGTCCTCCGCGGCATTGCCAAAACCATCGGTGAGTTCATTGCCTTCGACCCAGCTACCAAGGCCCGATCTCGCATGGTGCATGCTAGATTTTGCGTAAATGTAGACTTGGCATCTGAACTCCCAACCTTTGTCAACCTCATCTATGGCCCGTAGTATAGCAGACGCCAGGCAGTCGAATACGAAAATAAACCGGCTTTTTGCATCCACTGCCATACCCAGGGACATCTTCGAAACCAATGTCCAGCATTAAGAAGCGACATTCCCAGAGGCAGCAAAGGTGATAGCCGCGGCCCAGGGCCTACCAGGAACCAACATCAAATGCGGGAGAAACCACCTAGCACAGCGAAGCTATCAGACCCCCAGACGAAAGTTTTCCTCGTTGAAACTGTTAAGGAAATGCCAAGTAAGGAAACTGATCCCATTTCAGACCACGTAGCTATCAATTACCCCGAAACCAGCAAGTCTGGGCCACTGATGGCAGACCCTACCTTTGAGCCACCCCCATCCCCTGGAAAACCCTTCTCGGCCCTGGAAGCCCATCCTAGTCCAGTTTATTCCAGCCAAACCCCCCCTCCCAGCCCGCGAGGGGAACTCCTCAGCCCCAAAAACACCCGTAGCAAAAAGGCCATCGTCGACTATGGAATCGATCGAAAAAGGGGTAGACCGTCCGGACCTGAACAACGATTAAAGGAAGCTGAAGAAGCCATTGCGAATGGCACACAAACCACTTTGTTCCCTGGTGTGAGTGATCCCCAGGGTAATGACCCAAAAGGAACTAAACCCCCCACCCAACAGGGGAAAGGGGGCCGAAAAACCCAGAAGAAACTTTAATGAAGGTCCTCTCATGGAATGTGAGAGGCCTCAACGCTGCTACCAAGAAGCGGCTCACGGCAAATCTCAGGAGAGAGCATCAACCCACCATTCTCATTCTACAAGAAACCAAAAATAATCCTACTGCTGGAGCGAAATCTGCCAGAGTCATATGGAATGAAGGGCAGGTCACGGCTAGCCCAGCCCAAGGATCTGTCGGAGGGCTTATGGTCCTTTGGGACCCATCCTGCGTTGAAGGCAGAGTTTTGTCCACATCCAGCAGAATTATAAACATCTTATTTCATTGTAAGGTCCGAAACTTCTCTTGGGTTTTAACAAACGTCTACGCCCCCAACTCCCCGGTGGACAGAGATCTTTTCTGGACCACCCTCTCCCAGATGAGAGCCACATTCCCTGAGCAGCCTTGGATGATTGGAGGGGACTTCAACACGCCCCTGTTTTCGTCAGACAAGAAAGGAGGCCTGGATTCAATCAGCAGAAGCATGGAGGATTTTTGTGAGTTCGTTAGCGCCAATGAGCTCATGGATATCCAGCTGAGAGGTAACAATTACACCTGGAGTAATAGGAGAACCGGTGAAGGGCTGATTCAGGTCAAGCTCGACCGATTTTTCATCTCCAGTGAAGCCGTCCACGCTTTCGGAGAAGCAGTTCTAAAAACTCTCCCGAGGATTGGATCTGACCACTCTCCCATCCTTCTGGAGGTTGGCGCTCCACCTTGTTTCAAAACCCCTTTCAGGTTTGAGCCCATGTGGATCAAGCACGACAATCTCCGCACGTAGTTGGCATTGTGGTGGCAGCAGCCCTTTGGGGGGTCCCCAGCAAATATGCTCGCCCAAAAATTGAAGTGGATCAAGGAGCAGCTCAAGGTATGGAACAAGGAAACCTTCGGTAACATTTTTGTGCAGAAGAAAAACATAGCTATCAACATTCAAACCATCGAAAAGGAGATTGAAGCTAGGGATCAGAGCCAGTCAATCAGGGCAAAAGAGAGAATTCTTCTTTCGAATTTCCACAACATTCTCGCCAAAGAAGAAATCCACTGGCGACAAAAATCCAGAGAGCTATGGATAAAATATGGGGATTCCAACACTCGGTTTTTCCACGCTTCCACTCTCCGGCACAGAGGGGCTAACAAAATCTGGGAAATTCAGCGTGCTGGCGGAAACCCTACCTCCGATATCAACGAAATCAGGGCGAAAGTTGTCTCTTACTTTCGATCCCTCCTAGAGAATCATTCCCAGCCAGATCCCCAAGCCATGAATGCTCTGTTGGCAAACATCCCCCACATTATCACCCCTGATGTGAATGAGTCCCTCCTCAAAGACTTCACTCAGGAGGAGATAAAGGAAGCCCTTTTTTCCATGCAAGCGGATAAGGCCCCTGGGCCTGATGGCTTTTCCCCTCGCTTCTTTCAGACGTACTGGGACATTGTTAAAGTTGATGTCTGCAAAGCCATCAGAGACCTTCAGCACTCCCGAGCCATTCCCCGAAGGATCAATTCGACCTTTGTGACCCTCATTCCCAAGTCCCCTGATGCCAAGCTTATGTCTGATTACAGACCAATTAGTCTCTGCAATGTCATATACAAAATCCTTACCAAAGCTGTGGCCACTAGACTGAAGCCTATCCTCCCGTCCATCATCGAGCCAAATCAGGGGAGTTCTGTTAAAGGCAGGAATATCCTGGACGGTGTCATTGCTCTTCATGAAACTCTCCATTCAAACACCCTTGCCAAACAGCCTGCATTCATTCTCAAGTTAGACATGAACAAAGCCTATGACAGGGTTGACTGGGGTTTCTTGATCCAAGTCCTCATTAAGTTTGGCTTCCACCCCACCTAGGTTGAGCTTATCAGAAAGTGCGTCTCCTCGGCCTGGTTTTCCATCCTGGTGAATGGCTCCCCTACAGGCTACTTTCCCAGTACTAGAGGACTCCGTCAAGGGGATCCCATGTCTCCCATCTTGTTCATTATCCTAGCGGAGGCACTGGGCAGAGCCTTCACCGCAGGCTGCAACTCCGGAGCTATTTTTGGCATCCCGGTGGCTTTCGGCATCAAACCTGCTACTCACCAGCAGTTTGTCGATGATACCATCCTCACAAACATTGCTTCTGTTCCCCAGGCCAGGGCCATCAAACACATCCTCATCCTCTATGAGAAAGCAGCAGGGCAAAAGGTAAATCTGACCAAGAGCAAAGTTTATTTCCTCCACACCCCTTTGGCACGCCAGAACAAGATTGCAAGAATTCTCGGGTGCACCATTGATAGTCTTCCGACCACTTACCTGGGATTGCCCCTGTTCAAAGGTTGTATCAAAGGAACAATGTGGAATACCGTTCTAGAAAAAATCCAAAGGAAACTTGCGATGTGGAAGGGGAAGCTTCTTTCCCAGGCTGCCAAAGCCACTCTGACTATGGCCTGTCTCCAAGGGATTCCGATATACTTCATGTCAGTTTTCAAAATCCCCAAATCTGTGTGCAGCAATATCGAACGGATCCAAAGCCATTTTTTGTGGTCGGGTACTGGTGAGAAATCAAAGATCCCGCTCGTGGCTTGGGAGACGGTTTGTCAGAGCAAGGAGTGCGGAGGACTGGGTTTTAGGAAAGCCTCCAAAATGAATGTTGCCCTCTTAGGTAAGCTCTCCTGGAGAGTATTCACCAATACTACGGGAGAATGGGGTAGAATCATCAATAGGAAATACTTAAGGGAGTCCCGTTTCCTGAGAGACCGCAACACTTTGGGTGGGTCTGCGCTATGGAAGTCCCTGGCCCAGACTAGACTCCTAATCGAGAAAGGTGCAAGGTGGATCCTGGGCGATGGGCGTCGTATTGACTTTTGGGATGACAGATGGGCCCAGGACCAGCCCCTGAAGTTTATCAATGGAACGGAGGAGCTTAGATGGTCAACTCAAGAATCAGTCGGGAAGATGGTGTCTGACTACCTTACCAACCACAATGGAACCACCATTTGGAAGAACATTCAGGTAGAAGGACATCAGGATACCTGGGACAACCTGAAACCCATCCTCCAGCACATCACCCTGATGACCAATCAACACGATCAGCTTGTCTGGGGACTGACCGAAAGTGGGCAGTATACAGTCAAGTCCGCCTACAGAGCCCAGGTTGAAGCCCCTGACACCAGTTTCCCAGCAATGGCAATTTGGAAGAAAAAGCTGATCCCAAAGGTTTGTTTCTTTGCCTGGCTTGCATACAAAAATAGAGCTCTCACCATTGATAATTTGCTTAAAAGAGGCATTCCAATTCCTAATAGATGCTATTTGTGTCAAGCTGATTGGGAATCTACTGACCACCTGTTTCTGAGATGCAAGTTTTCCCACCGTGCTTTGGGATTTTTAATGGAACCTTTTCAGATCCAATGGGCCCTTTCGGGATCTATAAAGCAGTTGTTTATCCAATGGGCCAACCCCTTTCGCAACACCAAGGTCCGTTTTCTTTGGGCCTCTTGCCTTCACCACCTTATTTGGCAGATCTGGTTGGAGCGCAACCGAAGAGCCTTTGGCGACCCAGAAAGACACCCCTCCTCTGTTGCTGCCAAAGCTCTATCCTTTGCTTCGGAAAATGCAAAGCTCGTCTCCTTTGGTTCGTAGAAGCTCTTTCCCGTCGAAGCGGCCATCCTTCAATCAATTGGTGTTCCGATGGATGATGCTCCCCGACTTCAGCGCGTCTGTCCGAGAAAGGGAATTAAGTGGGAAAAGCCTCCCCCGGGATGGCTAAAACTAAATTTTGATGGGGCATCTAGAGGGAACCCCGGGGAGGCGGGCGCAGGTGGCGTGGTCCGGGATTGTCATGGTAACCTTATCCTTGCCTATGCCGAGTTCCTGGGAACCCAGACCAACCACGTGGCGGAAGCTAAGGCGCTGTGGCGGGGGTTGACACTCTTGAAAGAGGAACCCAGGAATATCATCGTGGAAGGGGACTCCAAAAACATTATCAACTATCTGGGGAATTCCCAGACCCCCACGTGGAAGGTGAGTTCTATTATAGCTGAGGCTAGACTCTTGTTCCAGGCTCGTGAGTCCCCCGTGGCGCAACATAGATTTAGAGAAGCTAACCGATTGGCTGATCTCATGGCCAATCATGGCATTGATGACCGTGCCTCAAACGTTTGGAGGATGGATTTCCCGCATCACATTTCTGTTGCCGCCAATGAAGAGAATGATGTCTTTGAACAGTAGATCGCGTCAGCCCAGTGGTGGCATTTCCTGGTTAATACACTCAGTCGATGTTTGCCAAGTGGTGCCTAATTCTGCCAAGAATGCCAACTTCATCCTGCGTGCTTCCAAACGTCTGAAATCCTTCGGACAAGCTGCGGAAGACCTGTCCGATCCTGGTGGTGCTACAGCGGCGTCTGAAGACTGAGGATCGTGTTTCGCTGATACGATTTTTGGTTTGTGAGGTGCTTTCTCCCTCATACTTTTTACAGGGTTGTTTTGGATTGGTCCCTGGGACTGGTGGAGGCTCTAGTTTTGTCTATGTTTTTTTCCGGGCGTCAGCTTTCTGGTGGTCGTCTTTTCCCGGCAATTTACAACTTTTTGTTTTTCAATTTTCTGGTTCGTCCATTGTAATGGCATAGGTACAATTACCTGCGGGCCTTTTTGTAGTGAGGTTTTGGGATCCTCCTTAAAAAAACCCGCTCTATAAATTAAATTCTACCACTTACCAAAAAAAAAATGTCACTTAAATTTATTTTCCAAAACAGAAGCAGCTAGAGATATCCCGTCATTTTCTTTTGGGCCTTCCATTCGCAATGGCTTCTAGAAGCAGGCGAAACCGTTCCTTGAACAAGGGGAAATAATCATTATCAAAGAGAACAGAACTGCAGGCATGAAAGAAGGTGAAATGTGGAAGGAATCTTATGAATGGTATATATAAATAATATTTATTTTTATTATATTTAAAATTATTTTAATATATAAATATTATTATTAAAATTTGTATTTTAAAAACTTTATTATTTTTAAATAATATTTTTTTATGCATATCTAAATCAATCCCATGATTTTACAGGAATCTGAATCCCTGGTTTCGTGGATGACCACAACGTTTTCCAAGATAAGCTCGAGATTTTAAAAGGCCCGGAAGCCAAAGGACTTTTAAATTATTAAAATAATTGCTGCGTCATAATTGGCAGGTCAGTACGTTAATAAGCTAACTTGCAAGGTTAAAATTTTATTCAATCAAATAATTTGGTGGTTGTATATTTAAAAGCAGATTGATAATAGAGATTCAGTGTTTATTAGTTGGTTGTTATTGTTTAATACATTGAAAATAGGTTAACTTCATCTAACCTTAAAAACTCTAACCTCATTAATTAAAGTTTATAATAAAAACACCCAATAATATAACCCATTTCCTAAAAACTAAAAAAATCTAAACATTATTTTCTCATTTAAATTTAAATCCACAAACCTGTTAATAATGGCAAGTAGTGTGTTGTTCCAATAAACCTGACATCGTCTTTACTAATTGGCTAACGTGCCTTATATTATAATTGGCTAAGGTGGCATGGCAAGTTTAATGGGCTTTTATGAAGGTTGACAATAATTGATTTAATCGGGCAAGTTTTATGGGCTTTTATGAAGGTTGACAATAATTGATTTAATCGGGCATCAACCCCCGCCATTGCTTGCTTGCACGATAAGCTGGCTAAGTTAGAGGTTGACATTTTTTTTTGTCGTATTTAAAGTTTATATTATATTATATATTTTTATAATATTATTTTTTATATAATTTAACAGTTTTATATGATTATTTAGGAGAATATTTATTATTATATTATATTTTAAAACATTTTATTTTATTAATTATAAATTAACAACATAAATTTTTTTAAATTAATAACAACTATTTTTTTACATTTTAATTGATTAAATATTAAAAAAAAAACAATTAGATTTTAGTTGATTTATTAGGTTGACTCTTAACATAAAGAATAAGGTTGAAATCTTATTACTAAAATATTTTATCTTAGTTTAAAAAATATTAACATAATTTAATATTTTGAAAGATGTATAAAGGTTGAATGTTTGATTACGACTTTAATTTAAATTTATATGAACATGATTTTATGTTGTAATAGAGTAGTGAGGTTTGAGTGGTTTTAGTTGTGCTTATTTAAGTGAAAGGTGTATTGTATGACTTTTGTGAATGCATATGTTTGCTTCCTTTATGTTAAAGGAAAGCACTCAGACTACGATTAACCTTTATTAAAGGAAAGCACTCCGATTAACTTTTATATTGTATTTATATCTTTAAGATTTTGAGTAATATAAAATTGATAAGAAAAAAACATTTAAATAATTTATATTTTATTAAAATTAAGATGTTTATCTTCATGAAATTAATTATTAAAAATATTACTTTTACACGTGTATATTTATATTATTAAAAGATTTAGATATGAGATAGAATAAATGTATTTTCCAGAAGTATCTAGAGATATCTGTCAATTTCTTTGGCCCATCCATTCCCAATGGCTTCTAGAAGTACGCGACACCGTTCCTTAAATAAGGGGGAAATAATCATTATCAAAGAGAAGTGCAGGCATGAAAGAAGGTGAAATGCCGAGGGAAGAAATCGAATATTTTATTAATGATATGGAGGTAATATTTAATTTTTATTATATTTTAAATAATATATTTAAATTTTATTTTAATATTTTTAAATAATAATAATATAATATAAAAAGATTTCGAGGGGTAGGTTAATTGATTAGATGAAATTTGTATATGCCTCGAGGTCTAAATCTCGAGCCTGTCGAGTTGTCCGTATTTCAAACCACGTAAAAAGTTCAATATGAATTAATGATTACAGGAATTACCGTGATAGATTCCACTATATAACAGAAATAAAAAAATAAAAAAAAATAAAAATAAAATAATACAAATAAAATTATTTTAATATATAAATACTACGATGTACTTTAAAAACTATATGCGACCTTGGTCTTCAATCTTTTGTATTTAATGAGAGGTGCTTTACTTTCTAAAGAGTAAAGTCATATGCTTTCTTACATATTTGGTTAAACTAAAGTTAGAGATCAAGATTGGTGTCGACCTTTGATTTTATTTTTATATTAACAAGTCTTTTTTGGATTGGTAAAGGTTAGTGGATTGGTAAAGGCTTGATTGGTCAAGTATTTGTCAAGAAGAGATCTAGGTTCAAATCTCGGAGGCACGTTGTCAGCTTTAGCAAAGGTAGTAGTCCGTGTTGAATCCTCTGAGTGCACGTCAAACAAACGATGATGGTACAAACCCCGAACGATCGATGGTCTCCATCTCACATTGGATCAATAACAACAAGATGAATAAGTTATTGGAAGTAGTCCATGTGATTTGAACCTTGCACTTGCTAGTTACCAAAGATAGTGGCTATAACTAACTCCCCTATATAACAAAAAAAAATAAAATTATCCTTTATAAAAAGAAAACATAGTATTGGAAGTTTACCTTAATTAGTTGAATTTGGACACTCCCAAACTTCCAAGTGAGATGAAACTTGGATCCATCTTACCTTTCCTAAAAGATATTGATGCATGGAAATACAAGCATGGTATCTCTTTTTTTTTACTTCACATCTATACTCCCAATGGGTTTGGTATCATGGTAATTTTGTGGCAAAGTGGGCATCTATAAATGGAATCAAGATTTTTGTAGATTAGATAGAGTGATGAGTTTGTGTTGTTATCTATATATATATATATATATATATATATATATATATATATATATATATATATATATATATATGAAAGTTGGTTATATTTACAGTCCTTTTTACTATTAAGCAAGGTTTAAATCTTGGGGTTGCTTCCAACAATACCTATTTCACCTCGTTATTATTTAACCTGCGCGAGGAGGAGCATCGGGGGCTTGGGATTGGTATCGTCGTTGTCAAGTTGGCGTTCATTGGGGGCTTGGGATTGGTACTGTCATTGTCAAGTTGGCATGCACTCAACAAACGTAGGTTAGACTACTACCTTTGCACAAATAAGCATGCCCCTAGGGTTTGAACCTAAGTCTCTTCTTGGTAAGTGCCAAAACTTACCAATCCACTTAGCCCTAAGGACAAAACGTATGTTGTAATTCTACAATAGGGCCCAACAGGTCAGTCTCTGTTGTAATATGTAACAACCCAGGTCTACACACCTGGTTGTCAAATTCACTACATATTTTTTTTGAAGAGAGCTTGCTTAAGTGTTGTTATTTTTCACCAACAAACATTAGTACAAGGCATAGAGGGTTTGCACTTCAAGTATTTCTACCACTGCAGCTGGTGACTTAAGTGCTCGAAACCGGCCAAATTCCTGCAAATATTGCCATTTTGAGATCTTTTTATCCCTTTCTCAGATTATTTTAGATCTTGGCAAGGGTTTGCTCATCTAGGGTCCATGTCACCTGGATGAGGGGATGCAGTAATTCCCTTGTTCCAATGCCTAAGAAATATCTATTCTCTTTCAGTATTGGTAGAAACTTATTGTTTTTACGCCTTGGAACTAGCGTTACTATACCTGTGACTAGTTATTGACCTTCCACTAACGTATAACCAAGGTCCCCATCGCATGGTTTTGGACCAGATTTCTCAGTTTCGGTCACTGGTTGACTGTAATGATGCCCGTACCATCTACCGTTGGACCTTCCAAGCCCATAATCCAGCTCTTTGGTTACGAGTTTGTTGGCGATTCCCCAACCGAGCAGACTCATGAGAGTCCTCACATACTGTATTTGTGCTATCCAGAGACAATGTCCCATACCATTGTCTCTTGCCCTCCTTTGTGTTGAACCTCGTTCATACGCTTGGTTGGATGCACAAGTTCATGGAAGCCGCCATTGCGAGCTTTCGGATGGGGGTTAGTGCTATCCTTCTCAATAGACACTAGCTCTCGTGTGATCACAATTTTCATCTTTAAAATTACCTTAATTTTGTTTTGTTTTTTTTTAAAGAAAAGAATAAGTTATCACTGATTGTTCGAGCTTTTATTTAAACGATAAAGATCAAAACACTATTTAAAAATCTTTTACAAAATCATGCTTTCTTATAAGGACCTAACTCTTTTAGACAATATGCCTATCAACAAGAAAAATTCAACTCTAAGTATTAAACAAAAGATTCATAGAGCAATTTGCTTTTGGAGACTCGACTTAAGCTTATAAATCAATTAAAGTCTTCTATTCTAAAGATATTATCAATCTAATAATTCAGATATCTCTTATTCAGTAAACTACGATACTATTACCAAGCCTTTCCCAGCAAGCAAAGGTGATATGAATGAATCTCGAGACGACGACTCTAATGTCAATAAAATTTACATTATATAGGAGCATTCAATACAAATTTTGTGCATAATAAAAAATTACGAAACTTTATTCACTACAATATTATTGCGACAACAAATGCGGTGAAAACCATATAGTTCCTACTTAATATATCAATTATATTATTGTGCTATATCCGCACCCACACAATTCTGAGATTTCTATCTAATCTAGAAAATTATAGATCTAAGGGCGAACACTACGGCTTCCTATGTCCTCTGCTTTGGTAATCGTGTTCCCACTGGCACCAAACTTAAACCTACTATTTGTTCCCTTCATCCCTTATTTTACCATGCATTAAATCTTGTCTTCTAAGACACAAACCAAAGCTTTCGCAACAAAAATAAATTTCACACACATATAACAATAATACCATTTTTTTAAACATAAATCGAAGCTCCAAATTAGAACAATATCGTCATACAAAGCACAACCTGCTACGGTATATAAAACATCATTAATTCTTTACAAGACTTATACTTTCGAGAGAGTTTTCTCATCTTTAATCTATCCTTCCAAAATTTTAATAGTCGAACACAAGATGGTAATAACATTTAGGAATGTCGCAGCCACCCTTTTTGGATATAGTTCCATCTTAGTTTCCAGAAGGCGGTTCATCAGTGTCGTCATTGGGTATTTGAGAGTATCTTCCGAGAATAAGTGGTGAAACTCTATTACATTTTCGAATTCATTTATTTATTTACTTTAAAACTCATTTTCAACCACTTTTGATGCTTTAGGGGTTTCTAAAATGGGATCACACCCATCCTCACTCGTAAACCAAGGCTTTGATTCACTCATCTCTGATTCATCACTACTTGACTCATGTTGGATTTCTTGTTCTTTATCATGATTATCTTCCAAAAACAAGTGATGAGATTTTATTGTATCTTCTGATTCATTTATTGATTTCTCAAATTTAGTCTCAACCACCTTTGTTGAATCAAGAGTTTTTTCAATGGGGTCAACTCTTGTATCTTTCTCCCAACAGTTGTCCAAATCAACCACAACTAGCATCAATCGACAATACTTTTCCTTGGTTCCCGTCCACACACTGACGAAGACGAAAGGTTTGGGTAGCTTAAGGATTTAAAGGGTCAGCTTGGCCCACTAGATGCAACTATATGCATTCCATAAAGCAATCATGCAGTGATCAACCAAAAATTTCACACTACCAATATGATTTGATTATTGACAATGCCATTCTAAATGCAATATGCAGATGTGTAGCTAAACAATTATATATATATTTTATTATCAAAGAAAAACCACTTCAGAAAAATTCTCAAGAAAATAGTGACTCAAGTGAAAAAGAAAACAACGATATTATATTTGTTCTTAAGTGATTTTCAGATTCTAGTAAAAAAAACATAAAAACAACACTGTTTTTCATAGCATATGTCATCAAAGTGGAGACTAGCCTAACCTGGTCACACAATATCGTTCGAAAGCCAATAGACTTCAGTATCACCCAACAGAGACAACAACTTCACAAATCCAAAGATCATGCCTCTCTTTACCTTATGCTCTGGTTTATATATAAAAATTCGTGCGATAGAAGTATGCCACCTTTCTTATTTTATTTCCAAATAATTCCTTACAACCATAGCCATGTGGAGAATGCGTCCATCATCCGGGTGGAGGAAAACAAAGTAATTATATATATTTTTCTTAATTTGTTTTAATACATATATGCTTTTTAGTGATAACACTCCCCTTGGTTAAACTTTATATATATATTTTATATATTTATTTTATTTTATACCATTATTTAGTGTGCTTCCTTCCGTCATCGTTTCCTATATGCTACATATTAATTTTGTTTTTTTATAGTGCTTACACTCGAATAGCCTATGGTTCATACTAGGCTCTATTCTCTAATAAGAAAACAAAGAATATTTACATCATATCAATTATACTATTATATATATATATATATTTAGTGTTTAATTATTATTATTGTTATTATTATTATTATTATTATTTTTTAAGCGAAAATCCCTTGTGGGGTCGCCTTGGTCTGAGAGACCACGAACAGGGAGTTCTACACCGTCAAAGTCACCCGGGAGTCGCACCCGACCCTGCCCGCACCAACATTATCAATTGGATTTTGGATACCCAATTTAGCTTTTTAGTAGGGTGGATATTTGAACCTGGGACCTTTCTTGGAGGATTTCCCTCTCCTCTCCAACTCACCTACAACACATGGGTAATTAATTATTAATATTATTATTTTTACTATTATTATTGTATTATTTTTAAATTATTTATTTATTATTATTATATTTAAAAAATAAAATAAAAACATTGTCATCTTGAATTGTAACAAGCATCAAGCAAGAAATGCAGTAACAGTCATGTATGATATGCAATTACACAAATACATTGGATGCATTGACAGGCAAATTGATTTTTATATGCAAATCCTACGATGGGCTTCCATGTACCCACGGGCCAAGGTGCACGAAGCACAACATCATATCCCACTCACCTGACGCTTCCAAACTCTGTCTCCATCAGGGATGGGTGTTCTCCTCTACCACTGCACGTGAACCTGCACCTGTATTACAAAAACTTGACGTAGAATCATATTCCTCCAATTAAAATAATCACAAGTGGCGGGGATGTGACATACTCCCCCTCTAGGAATTAACACAGTCCCTGTGTTAGCTAGAAAATATGAATGCAGATTTTCATAATAACTGGTCATTGACATATAAGCATATAATAACATCTAATCATAGATAATAAGTATATAACAAAAATAATATACAATATTCATCTCTAGCATATCAAATTCTATTATCGCAACTCATCATACCAAATGTAAGCAAAATATCATCTCAAATACAAATATAATAATTGTCTTTTGACCATCAATTTTCAAACAAGTAAGGATTTTGGTTTCTCATGGCAGTAACATCCTCCCAGGTGGCCTTTTTCTTACAGTAATGATCCCACTGGACCCTACACTGCTCCAAAGTACTTTTCCTCAGCTGTTTAGTCCTAAAGCCCAAAATATTTATTGGTCGAACCTCAACGAGTTACGGGTCCGACGTCTGCGAATGAGTTACATCCAGAATGTGAGACGGGTCAGCTATGTATTTGCGAAGGAGAGATACATGGAAAACATTGTGTATTTTTGACAAGTTTGGTGGCAATGCGATCTTATAGGCAACATGACTGATTTTGGCAACAATGTCAAAAGGATCGACAAATCTAGGGCTCAATTTAGTAGATTTAATAGAGCTTTTGGTTGGCTTGACTCTAAGGAAGACCTTGTCATCAACAAAAAATTCTCAGGGTGTCTTTTTAAGATCAGCACAACTCTTCTGACGATCAACAACTTCATGAAGTTGCTGGTGAATCTCTTTAAGCTGAACTTCCATTCTTTTAACAACATCATGACTGATTACTTCTTGATCGTCCAAATTATTCACGTTAATGGTATCCTGCACCTACACCCATATAGGGCCTCAAAAGGGGCCATGCCCAACGTGGTATGATAGTTGTTATTGTAGGTAAATTCCACCAGGAAGAGATAATCTTCCCATTTACTCTGGTGGTCCATACAATATATTCGTAGCATATCTTCAAGCACTTTATTGACCCACTCAGTCTGTCCATCCGCCTTTGGATGATAAGCAGTGCTAATGTTGAGCTTTGTTCCCCAAGCTCGATGCAAAGCTTACCAAAACTCAGAAGTGGATCTTGAATCTCTATCCAAGATAACAATTTCAAGAAAACCATGTAATTTGACAATTTCTCGAGCTAATGTTTGCGCTATGGCTGGTGCATCATCACGGATACTGCCTAGTATAAAATGCACTACTTTGGTTAACTTATCCACCACCACAAATATTGAATCATGCTGGAATCGAGTCTTAGGAAGACCCACAATAAAATCCATAGATATTACTTGCCACTTTTGATATATCACATCGAACAAATGCAATTTTCCACTAGGATGTTGATGCTTTCCTTTGACCTTCTGACATTCAAGACATCTTGCAAGAAATTATACTATGTCTTTCTTCATCCCAGGCCAGAAATAGTCTTTCTTCAAGTTTTTTCTCATCTTAATTACCCCTAGATGAGCAGAGTTGAGCATAATGAGATTCATGTAGGATAGTTCTTTTAAGTCCATCATTGGGTACTATTATTCTATTCCAAAAATACACCAGATTTTGCTTGATACTATAATCCTCGTGCCGATTTGATTCCTGATCAATCTTGTTTCGACATTGTTTGCAAAACTCATCATCCTTTTGCATCTCCATGATTTTCTCTTTCACCCCATACTAAAATCTTGTAAGAGCTACTATATGCATTATTCTACTGAGATCATCTGCCAATTTATTTTCTTTTCCTTTGATATATTCAATACCAAAGTCATATTCAGCCAAAAATTCCATCCATCTTCGATGTCGGGCGTTTAGCAAAGGTTGAGTAAAAATATATCTCAAACTCTGATGGTCAGTCTTAAGCTCAAAGGGCTTTCCTAATAAATAATTCCTCCAAATTTTAAGAGCATGAACAACTGCCGTCGACTCTAAATCATGTGTACATAGTTTATTTTATTTTTTTTGAGTTTCCTAGACTCATATGCTACTACGGACTCATATTGCATCAACACTCCACCTAATCCCTCCAAAGAGGCATTGGTGCAAACTATAAATGATTTGTTTAGATATGGTATTTTTAATATAGGTGCAGTTGTTAGCTTCTCCTTAAGAGTTATGAAGGCTTCCTCACGCTGAATTGTCCACCTAAATGTTTTCCCTTTTCTTTGTAGGTTGGTGATGGGAAATGCTACTTTTGAAAACTCCTTAACAAATTGCCGGTAATAACCAGCCATTCCTATAAAACTCCTTACTTATGATACATTGGTTGTAGATGGACAACCTATTATGGCCTCAATATTTTTAGAATCTACAACTATCCCTTCAGCTGAAACAATGTGCCCCAAGTACTGAAATTGTGATGTGTAAAATTCACATTTAGATAATTTACCATACAACTAATTTTTCTTGAGAACTTCTAACACTATTCTCTTGTGTTCATCGTGTTATTCTCTATTTTTGGAATAATAGAGAAGACCACACACTATTCTCTAGACCTACCAACTTGGGATTTGCAAAAGACCTTTGAAACTGTCATGCCGTAACCTTCATCAAAACAAATTATTTGACATCAAATCAAATTCCTTCAAGACATTTTTGACATCAATGACAACTTATACACTTGAGCAAAGGCAATGTCCCCAAAGTACCCAAAATTTCCAATAATCTCCCCCTTTTTCATTGATGGCAAACCTTTACTAAAAACACTTCTCAAGAGCCAAAATTGAAACCAACTGTGCTAACAACTGAGAAACTATGCCCACAACTGAGAATCTTCCTTTGAAGTTTTGCTCCCCCTGACTTGAAGCTTTCCTCTTCACTTTGAAGCTCTCCCCCTTACTCATATCTCTCCCCCTTAGTCATCAATGCCAAAGGGCCACCTTTGGGGCTTGGAACTAAGAATGAGCCTCTTAGCTTAGTCCCTCCCCCACCTCCTGATGAGGTGATTAATTCTGGGGTGGGAGTAAAACTTCCATTAGGCATTGATCATCATCAGCATCTATAACTTCCTTGTCGGGCCTTCTCTTAAAATATTTGTCCATATTCCTGTTCTTGTCACTGTTCTTGTTCTTGTTATCATCCCTGTTCTTGTCCATGCCTTGATCCTTGGACCTGATCATGCCACTGTTCCTGTTCTCGTATTCTAGAATTTCAGCTCTACACTGTCTAATTATGTGATCTTCATTGTTGCACTTGAAACACTTGACGATGTTGTTTCTCTGAGGTAAACCTGATCTTTGAATCCACCTGTTCTGACCAAACCTGTTATGGCCAAACCTGTTATTGCAAAACCTGTTCTGACCAAACTTGTTTTGACCAAACCTGTTCTGACCAAACCTGTTCTGATCAAACCTGTTCTCGTTATTTACCTTGCAATAGACTGCCTTGTGCCCAAACTGTTTACAAGAGTAGCAATACCCTTGAAAGAAACTAGCACTTCTGAAATTGTCATTTACCTTCTTCACTTGAGCCATGCAATGTGAAGCCATGTGACCAAACCTGTGACAAGCAAAACATCTGCCTTGAAACTTTTCTTTATTTGACCTCTTGGGTCCTAAAAACTTCTTCTCATTCTGAATTCTGTTTTCTATTTCTGTGCATCTATCATTCAAGGACTCCTTTTTTGAAATACTTTCCTCATCAGAACTCTCTTCCTTTTGGAGTCTCTTACTAGACTCTCCAACTTGTTCCTTGTGTGGCTTAACAAAACCAAGGCCTGTTTTATCTATTGTCTTTCTTTGACCTTTGATGAGTGACTTAACATTTTTGGAGCTATCTTGAAACCTGTAAAGCTCATCCTTGTACTCTTTAGTTTCCTCTTTCAAAGAAGCCATTTTCTGTTCTAACTCACTATATTCAAGAACCTTAGACTCTAACTCATCCTTGAGTTCTTGTGTCTTGGCTATAGAGAAGTCAAGACTTTCTATAAGATCATCTCTCTCCATACAATAGTCATCTAACTTATCCTTGAGTCTAGCATTCTTCTTTCTTTCCTTTTTCAAAGCACTAAGAGCACTAATAAGTTCACCTTCAAGATCTACTTCACCTTCCTCTATATCTTCCTCTATTTTTTTGCTTTTTGAATCATCAAAGCTTTTTTCAGATTTCTTATCACTAGAGGTGCTACCCTTTTCAAAAACCATACATGCATCTTCCTTATAGTTTTCTGAAGCATCCTCATACATACTAGAAACCAAATCATTATTTGTGCAATCATCCTCAAGGTGACCAAAATTTCCACATCTAAGACATTTCATGATAATGAATCTATGTTTCGGTTCTTCCTCTTTTTCTGATATGAACAACATCTCATTTTCATTATCACTTGAAGAACTTTCACTATCACTACTAGAACACTCACTTGCTTTGTCTAGGTAGAAACTCTTCTTGTGCTTGTGAGAATACCTCTTTCCTTGATTGTTGTGCTCACCTTTGATCTTCCTGTGATGCTTGTGCTTTTCAAAATCCTTGCTCTTAGAATCTTGTTTATCTTCATCACTTTCATTCTTGGGAACAGTACAGTTAGTAGCATAATGACCAAACTTTCCACAATTGAAACATCTTATATTTTTCACACTTTTGTGTTTTCTAGAGAACTTGCCTTTCTTGTTGTAATATGCCTCTTCATCACTAGAAGACTCATCACTATCTTGAAGCTATTTACCCTTGGATTCCTTGGTAGCCTTGAAAGTTGCCTCTTTCTTGACATCAACCTTCACTTGAGTTCTCAACTCAAATGCTGCAAGTATACTATGGAGCTCATACTTTTTCAACTTATCCAAATCTTTAGCTTCCTCAATAGCAAAAATCTTTTCACTAAATCTATTAGGAAGAGATCTTAAAATCTTATCACAAACATAATTTTCAACAAGCTCAAGACCTAAGTCTTTCATGGAGTTAACAACCTCATCCATACGAAGCATGTAGTCACTAATATTTTCATAATCATTCATATTGAGTTGTTCAAACATACCTTTGAAGTGTCTTAACTTGGATTTTTTGACATTTGAATCACCTGTATGAACCACCTTCAACTGTTTCCATATTTCACTAGCTGTATTGCAGTGAATCACTTTGGTGAGATTTGCTTTCTGTAAGCCTTTCAGGATTGCATTCATTGCTTTTGAATTGCTGTGATGTAGGAGCCTTTATTATTTAGTATTAGGACCATGTACAGGAATAGTGTACTCATCTTCAATCACTTCTCATACCTCATTACCAAGTGCCATTAGATGAACTTCATCCTTGCACTCCAAAGACCAAAATCTGACCCATCAAGAATAGGTGCTGCATTACTACTTGAATGATCCATTGTGTTCTTTACTAGCTTTTCCTTCAAGATGTTAAACTTTTCGAAGGCACCCGCTTTGATACCAATTGAAGAACACAAGCTTATATTGAGAGGGGGGTGAACAGTATAAGACCTATTTTTACTTTTTCCTTTATACTTCAAAACAGTAAAGCAATATACCCAAAGCAATATCAAAGCAATGCACAATATCATCCACAAAGTGACACCAATTTTAATGTGGTTTACCCAGAATGGCTGGGCTACGTCCACAAAACTTTTCTCTAAAAATTATCTCAAAGTTCTTTGGGAATCCTTCCCAATTACAATGTTTATGAGCCTCGACCCAAAGGAGATACCTTCCCCCAATCAGAATTTATGAGCCTTTGCTCAAAGGAGATACCTTCCCCTTTCTGAATTTATGAGCCTCCGCTCAAAGGAGATACCTTCCCCTCTATCTAAATTTATGAGCCTCTGCTCAAAGGAGATACCTTCCCCTCTACTCTGGAAATGATCCCTCAAAATATCAACTACCTCTACCTCTTGCCAGCACGTGGAACTCCTTTCCACCGAAGACCTCCTGTCCTCAATGCTTAGCCTAAGAGACCTCTGCCTTCTATGATCACGTCCATAGTAGCTCAATAATCTGTACCAAACATAGTCAGTCGGTCTAGTACAAGTCTTCCTCAGTCTGTCAGATCTGTCCAACAATTGAACAAATCAATCCTCTACACACAAGCCTTCTCAAAGACTTGCCAAATCTGTCCTCAGGTTTTTCTCAAATAACCAGTGCTCCTCTATCCTCAAGTTCTCTTATAGAACTATCAAAACTCAACTCACAAGTCCTCTTCTAGGACCTGTCCAAATCTGCTCACAAGTCCCCATCAAAACCTGTCCAAAACCTGCTCACAAGTCCCCACCGAAACCTGTCCAAAACCTCAGCAAGCTCACCAAGAAAAACTTTCTTAGTAGGAAATCACAAGGTGAATTGTTAGAGACCCAATGTGATTTTTCAAACTCATAGAAGCATATATAGATTTTTTAGAGACTCAATATGTTCTATACTCAACTCCCAATCTCAAAACTCAACTCAAATCAACTCAGCTCAAACTCAATCTCAAATCTGAAAACTCAACTCAAACTCAATCTCAAATCTGAAAAACTCAACTCAAACTCAATCTCAAATCTGAAAACTCAACTCAAACTCAATCTCAAATCTGAAAACTCAACTCAATATCTGAAATGGATAGGATAGAATGCTTTCTTTCAAGAACATGAAACTCCAACAATTGCCAACTATGCAAAGAATCACATAACAATGATACTCATGTTCTTTTCACCATCAATTAGGGCTTTAACAAAAATGCTCATCAAACAAGGTTCAATCAACACCATTCAACTCAAAACACAACATTGAAGCATTTCACAATCAACATCAGAAAAGGAAACAAGTAGAACTCCTTTTCTCTCCAATATTATTTGAACAAAAGCATCCACCAACTTAACTCACAATAGCACACACAACTTTTCAAATCATCAACAAAGGAGTAAGCTCAACACTTTAAACAAGTAAAGAATAGCTTGATTATTACCAATTTAATGAAAGCAAATATTAATCTCAAAGCTGCCCACTTAAGGTTTCACAACTTCACACAATAAGCAATTGACCTTAAAACATCATGCTTTCATTTCCATAAACAACCAAAAGCACTCTCAACATTACAAGAAAGATTTAACCCTTATACACCTTATTTCTCCCTTATAGTCTTATCACAAATAAAATTTATCTCTCATAAGAATGCAATAAGAAATTTCAACAACATCTTCAAAAAGAATCTTTTATCAAAATACAAACAAGATTTAAACTCCTTATAACTCCTAAGTTGTTTTTCCCTCTAACAAACTTCCTCCATCCACAAAAACACTTAGCAAAAATTAATTTCGAAAATACCTTAGCCACATCAAAAATTGCTATGGGAAAATTTGCGCACGAATTCTAACACCATCCGCTGCATCCACTTCACAACAAAAAACCCTTTCGTGATATTCGAACACTGAACCTCCCGTTCAAGTAGCGCGCCAACAGCCTAGCCGCTATCGGTGTGCCAAAGGCACCCGATGAGGTTTAAACCTCACGTTGTTAACCTTGATCCTTCTACGCCAGGGATAAAATGAAACCATAGTCCCTTCCTTTCCCCTGTCACGACATGACGACAATAAAATTTACGACGAATCGAAAAACGATGAGTGCAGACAGACGAACAACGGATCCACGAAAATCAGCGAAGACATAGTCGAATTTACAGTGAGCAAATCCTTTCCAAATTCGGATGGGATGAATCTTTGTTTTCGTCGAGGGAGATTTATATGCAATTTACCATAAGCTCTTTGACGTCGACGAGGAGTTTAACACGTCGACGGAGGTCTTTGCTGATGCCCACAACTTAAAAAATTTGTGCCATGGATTAGGAGAACCCATTGCAAATAATAATTTATTTATTTAAAAATAATTAAATGGAACCTTAACAAGGTTTTTAATTATTTAAATAAATACTTCCTCCTGGACCCAAATGCATTAAACCAATGCATCCACCTGTAATCTCTAAACCTGCCAACTTGGGGTTTGCAAAAGACCTTTGAAACTGTCATGCCGTAACCTTCATCAAAACAATTTATTTGACATCAAATCAAATTCCTTCAAGACCTTTTTGACATCAATGACAACTTATACACTTGAGCAAAGGCAATGTCCCCAAAGTACCCAAAATTGCCAACAAATAAATCAAAATATCATCCAAAATATTAGAACAAACCGGTCTAACTATTCTCGAAACATGTTGTTCATCAGATTCATAAATGTAACTAGAGCAATGGTTAGCCCAAATGGCTATACCGTGAACTCGTAATGACCATATCGAGTTCTAAAAGCGATCTTATAGGTATCCTCTTCCTTAATTTTTAACTGATGGTAGCCCGACCTAAGGTCAATCTTAGAAAATATTGTAGCTCCCTTTAGCTGATCAAAAAGGTCATCAATTTTATGCAATGGATACTTATTCTTGACAGTCATCTTGTTAAGCATCTTATAGTCAATGCATAATATTAAGGTGTCATATTTATTTTTGACAAATAAAACTGGTGCTCCCCATGGTGACATGGTGGGTTTAATGTGCCCTTTTTCTAACAAATCCTGTAGTTGAGTTTTAAGTTCTTGCAACTCAAGTGGTGTCATTCGATAGGGAGTCCTGACTACTGGAGTTGCTCCTAGAATAAGCTCAATTGAAAAATCAAACTCCTTTTTGGAGGAATTCCAAGCAAATCTTCAGGAAAGACATCCCTAAATTCATTTAATATTGGGTATTGTTGAAATAATGCGGAGCTTGAGTTAGTTTCCTCTTTTTTGTTCATTTTAACCACATACAAATTACATTCTTTCCTCATAGCTTTTTTGACCTGCATGGTGGTCATAAAATGGGGCTCAAGAGATGTTCGATTATAGTGGATACGAATTTGCCGATTAGCATCATTCGAATATTCCAACCACCTTTTCTCAAATTTCATCAGAGCCTTATGAACTTTTAACAAATATACTCCCAGAACTATGTCAAATACATGCAAAGGTGCCACATACAGGGGCCAGTTGATTTTTCCCTGAGGTATCTCTATTTGTGGATAAAATAGACATTGGTTGACTAAGTAAGTTTGTCTTGAGACATATTCAACTTGCCACCCTCTTGCCATAATCCCAGGTTTATCAGGTATATCTCTCAAAATACTATTTGAAATGAAACTATCTATAGCACCACTATCAATTAGAATATGTACATATCTTTTGCCTAATTTTACTTTAATAAAAAATGGAGTAACTTGCCTTGAAATGTTAGGTTTACCTATGGCAGAAAAAATTTTATGCGGTGCTTTCTCAGCGGATTTCCTACGATATGCTCTATTTGGGCATTGTATGGAAAAATGGTCTAGTTCTCCACATGCAAAGCATGCATTGGGTCCATCATTCTTTTGCTTATCACTTTCCTTATTCTGATTGCCATTTTTACCCATTCCCTATTGTTGCTTTTCTTCTCCTAGAAATTCCTTCAGTCTAATTGCCTTTTGTGCCCTTGGTATTTACCTTTGCTTCTATTATCATTTCTATTATGCCCTCCATTTTTGAATTTTTGGTACTAATATTTGCCTTTATTATGCTCGGGCTATCTTGTTTTCCTTGAATTATCTCTTTCAACTTGCTGGTAGTAAGCCTTTACCTCCTTCTGGCTTGATTCCTCATATTGAGCAGCATCATGGGCAACTGTCAGTGTCTGGGGTACTTTTCTTCCCATTGGTTGGCTATATTTTGGATGCAACCCCATAGCAAACTTATGAGCTTTGAATCTTTCATGCCCTTCAAATTTCGAAGTATACTTAAGTAGTTGCAAAAATCTCTAGTAATATTCAATTACTGTCATATTTCCTTGTCGTAAGTTGGTGAACTCCATGTTTCTCAACGTAGAATTGTTCAGTAAGAAGGCAGTTTTTGAATTCTATTTCAAATTCTTCCTAGGGTATATCTATCGCTTCCTTCTGAGTAATCTCCTTGTAAGTGGTCCACCAGTCCCTTGCAAGATCCTCTAAGTGAGCCACTACCCATGTGGTTTTAGATTCAGAGCATAGGGGTTGAATTGCAAAGTACCCCTCGGTCTCACTCAGCCAATTAACGATAATTTTGCCATCACCTCTTCCATAAAATTTAGATATATCCAACTTCTTTATCTCCTTTTGCAACTCTTCACCCACCTTCCTCCTCGAGGAACCTTCTATAAAATCACTTACATTTCCAGTTGCGTTTTTTTGAGTTAAGTTTTCAATAACTTTCTGCTGTTGGGTGATCAATTCCTGCTGTTGGACCATCTGTGCTTGTTGCTGATCCATATGTTCACTCATCTAAGTTTTCTAGATCTCCATTTGCTCATGTTGTTGGCTTAGTTGATCTTGCATGAGCTAAATCATATGAGCCATATTCTCATCATTTTGAGTGGCTCTCTTAGCTATAGGTTCTTTCTCTTTTTTAACCACTCATCATGGTACTTCAGTAGCTTGCACTCTCTTAGATTCCTTCATAAGTCATCTTGGTCCTTTTTTTGGAACCTCTGCAATCTCCTCTTGTAGATTCACGCTGGTCCTCTATGAGGTACTTGCCATGTCTGGTATCAAAAGAGTTACGTTAGAATTTAGCTATTCATATTATTATCCAAGGTTTTGCAACCTAGGCTTTGATACCAACTGTAACAACCCAGGTCTACACACCTGGTTGTCAAATTCACTACATAAAATTTTGAAGAGAGATTACTTAAGTGTTAATATTTTTCCCCAACAAAAATTAGTACAAGACATAGAGGGTTTGCACTTCAAGTATTTCTACCACTGCAACTTGTGACTTAAGTGCTCAAAACCGGCAAACTTCCCACAAAGATTACCATTCTGAGATCTTTTTATCCTTTCTCAGATTATTTTAGATCTTAGCAAGGGTTTACTCATTTAGGACCCATATCACCTGGATGAGGGGACGTAGTAATTCCCTTGTTCCAATGCCTGAGAAATCTCTATTTTCTTTCAGTCCTGGTAGAAACTTATTGTTTTTACACCTTGGAACTAGCGTTACTATGCCTGTGACTTGTTATTGACCTTCCACTAAGGTATAGCCAGGGTCCCCATCGCATGGTTTTGGATCATATTTCTTAGTCCCGATCATCGGTTGACGATGATGTTGCCCATACCATCTACTACTGGAACTTCCAACCCCATAATCTAGCTCTCTGGTTACGAGTCCATTGGTGATTACCCAATCGAGCAGGCTCATGAGAGTCCTCACATACTATATTTGTGCTATCTAAAGACAATGTCCCATACCATTGTCTCTTGCCCTACTTCATGTTGAACCTCGTTCATACACTTTGTTGGATGTAAAAGTTCATGGAAGCCGCCACTACGAGCTTCCGGATGGGGGTTAGTTCCATCCTTCTTGATAGACACTAGCTCTCGTGTGATCATAATTTTCATCGTTAAAAGCACCTTTTTTTTTTGTTTTAAAAAGAAAATAATAAGTTATCATTGATTGTTCAAGATTTTCTTTAAACGATAAAGATCAAAACACTATTTAAAAATCTTTTACAAAATTATGCTTTCTTATAAGGACCTAATTCTTTTAGACATTAAGCCTATCAACAAGAAATTTTCAACTCTAAGTATTAAACAAAAGATTCATAGAGCACTTTGCTTTTGGAGACTCGACTTAAGCTTATAAATCAATTAAGGTCTTCTATTCTAAATATATTATCAATTTAATAATTCAGATATCCCTTATTTAGTAAACTACGATACTATTACCAAGCCTTTCCCAGCAAGCAAAGGTGATATGAATGAATCTCGAGACGACGACTCTAATGTCAAGAAAATTTACATTATACAGGAGCATTCGATACAAAGTTTGTGCATAATAAAAAATTACGAAACTTTATTCACTACAATATTATTGCTACAAAAAATACGATGAAAACCATATAGTTCCTACTTAATATATCACTCAACTAAAAACAACTATCTCAATTATTTCTATAGGAGTTGGCATTATTTATTGATGAAGAACCCATTATATTAAATGTATGGCGAGACAATTCTGAAATTTCTATCTAATTTGAAAAATTATAGATCTAAGGGTGAACACTACGGCTTCCTATGTCCTTCGCTTTGGTAATTGTGTTTCCACTAGCACCAAACTTAAACCTACTATTTATTCCCTTCATCCCTTATTTTACCATGCATTAAATCCTATCTTTTAAGACACAAACCAAAGATTTCATAGCAAAAATAGATTCCACACACATATAAAAATAATACAATTTTTTAATTTGAGGTTTTTTACAAGAAAATTTGAAGCGAGCAGGCGGGAAGCGATGAACTAGGGTTTCTGGAGCTAGGGAAAATCTAGGGCATCAGTTGGGTCGCCGAAGAGATTTCTGGTTACTGTGGATCTGAAGGCAAGATTGCTGCCCCAGGAGGGCCCAATGGGGACTTCTCTGGATCCTCTCCTAGGGAGAAATAGCTCTTATGCAGATTTGTTAAAAGATAAATCTCCATCCAAGACTGACAAAGCTCAAAGAACTGCATTTAAAATGCTCTTCACGAATGCTGGGAACAGATCAACAGCTCATCGAGTTAATGGACGCCTGCCACAGTCCGAATCAAGGCCCAAGATTGTCATTGAGCCAAGGATGGTAGAAAAAATAGTCTTATACAAAGCCAATCATGATTTGATCTATAAATTCATGGGTATTCGCCCTACCCTGAATTTTTTACACTCCTAGGTTCGAAAAAACTGGGAGCCTCATGGTGAGTACTCTTTATGGTTTATTAGCAATGGGTATTTTATTGTTAGTTTTTCTTCTCTAGCCGATAGAAATAGGGCTTTCGAATCAGAAAAGAGGAATCATGGTCCGACGAGATTATTTATTCAACCCTGGAGAGTGGGATTCGATCCTCGAATTGAACCCATTGTTGTCCCGGTTTGGATCCATTTGTATGCATTTCCAATGGAGTTTTGGAGTGAGCAGAGTTTTGGAGATGATCGGTAATTCCCTTGGAAGACATTTGGGTGTCTCCAAAGACACAATAGAAGGGAACACAGCTGTATATGCAAGAATATGTGTGGAAATGGATCTTAGCCAACCTCTACCGATAGAGGTGGAACTTGAACTTGCAGGACTATCTTGGATTCAATAGCTGGATTATGAGGCTCTGCCCTTTAGATGCAGAGTTTGCCACAAATACGGGCATTTGGCCCAATTTTGCCCAAATAATATGAACAAAAAAATGGAGGATCCTCTAGGAATGTCAAATCTTCCTAAGGAGGGTAAGTCAACAATAAACAAAGAACCAACCAATACTTATTAGGGTAAAGAAGCTCAGAGAGATGGTTTTGAACAACCCAAAAGAAGGAGAAGACAAAAGAAAAAATATGGTAAAGAGAAAACCCAACTCAAGCCCGCCAATAGGTATGAGATATTTAAGACACTAGTGGACCAAGAGGAACAATTCATGGAAGGAGTGGATGGTAATAGTGAAAATAATAACATCCATGTTCAAGCTCCTCTTTCATCTCCCCCCGTCATAGAGCAGGTAATTGACCACAGTGAGTTACCGCAGTTAGAGAGTGCAAGGGCATTGATAGTGCATAACCAAGAGCAGCCAATAATTAAGGATGTCAAGCATGGGAATAGCGAGAAAAGAACAAAGAAAGGTCAACTTTAGGGATAACTCAGGTGGAAAAGAGATAAAAAAATAGCAACTCTCAAGGAGTGGGTAGAAAATCAAATAAGGAATTGCTAGCAGTTCAAGGAGACAAACTGATCACTGGAGGATCGGTGAGGCCAATATATTCTTACTGCTCTCAAGGTAACCAATGATTATACAATCATGGAATGTTAGGGGTTTAAATAGTAGAACCCATCAATCTGTTGTTCGAAGACTCTTAGAAAAATGTAAAACAAGTTTTTTTCTTATTCAAGAGACAAAAATGTCGTTAGATCTTATGTGTAAAATAGTTAAAAAAATTTGGAGGGGTGCTGGTCATATGGAAGTGGCTGCCCAAGGTGCCTCATGGGGGATTGTTAATCTTTGGAACTTAGAACATCTAGCTTGGAGGGGTGTTCTCACATCACATTTTAGGAGTAATGTCATAGCTGAACATGTTTTAATCACAAATTTTTATGGGGCTCAAAACCTTGATGGTCAGAGGCTTCAATGGAAAGTCAGTGCATAACATGAGAATCTCAAGGGAAGATTTAGATTGGATTATTGCTGGGGATTTTAATGCTAAATTATCCTCTAGAGATCAGGAAGGGGGAACCCCAATTTTGGACCCAGGGGATCGACTTATGATTGCCCAAGTCCAGGCTTTACACTTAGTGGATATTAAATGCCCTGGAACCAACTATACTTGGAATAATAAGAGGAGGGAGCCACATAGCAGGAAGGTAAAGTTAGATCATTTTTTGGTTTCAGAGGAGGAATTTGTAAAATGGAATACAAAATTTCAGATTTTGGAAGGTCCAGTTTCAGATCACTTTCCTATTTTGTTGGAAGGAGGGACTAAGACAGGGCAGCATCACAAACCATTTAAATTTGAGAATTTTTTGTTATAAAAAGAGGAACTTCGAAAGAAAATTCCACAGTGGTGGGAAGAAGGCCGCCCAACATATGGGACAACATTGTTTAGATTCCACAAACAACTTCCTTATGTCAAAGCTCGACTGAAACATTGGAGGCGAGCTAACAAGACATACTTCCAGGTCCAAAGAGCTCCTTTGGTGGCCAGATGGGATGAGGTTCAAAAACACTTTAGGGAAGGAACAATTATAGAGCAGCTCAAAGTCGAGGATGATGCCTTGCGTAAAGCGGTTGAGGACATTGACAACCAAGAGGAGACCTCGAAACAGAGAGCAAGAACCATTTGGTTATTAGAAGGTGATAGAAATACCAAATTTTTCCATCGGACTGCTTGTTCTAGGAGACAGATGAATAACATGGAAGCTCTTCAAGATGAGAACGGACACTCCTTTGATACACTTCTAGGTATGCATTCCCATTCAATGGATTATTTTTATAAACTTTTAAAGGAAATTATGGTGCAATATGAAGAGGCTCAAAACAATGTTATTGTTGTCATACCTTCCGTTATCTCTGAAGAAGAAAATTAGACCCTTCTTAAACCCATTGATAGAGAGGAACTAAAGAATGTGGTCTTTGGAATGAGCATCGGAAAAACTCCAAGTCCAGATGGCTTTCCAATTGAGTTTTTTCAAGCCTTTTGGGATAACTTGGAGGAGGATGTAATGGTCTGTTATAGAGGAGTCCAAAGGTAGTAAAAGAATGCTTAAAGCATTAAATCATACTTTCATTACCTTAATTCCAAAAGGGGAGGAGGGGGTACATATTTTAGATTATAGACCTATTGCCTTATGCAATGTGATATATAAAATAATCACAAAGCTAATGGCTGAGCGGCTAAAAACTCTTTTACATAACATTATCTCCTCAGAGCAAGGGGGTTTTGTAGATTGTAGGCAGATCCTGGATGGGGTGGTTCTAGCTTAGGAGGAAATCCATTCAATGCAAAAATATGGTAATAAAGGAATGTTCATAAAATTAGATATGTCAAAGGCTTATGATAGGGTGGAGTGGAGCTTCTTGGCAAAGATGATGGCAGCCTTTGGTTTCTCTCAAGATTGGATAGAATGGGTCTTGAGTTGTGTCTCTACTCTGACATCCTCAGTGTTAATCAAGGGCCTTCCCTCGCAACCATTTGGAGCCACTCGAGGCCTTCGTCAAGGGGATCCTTGCTCTCCCTATATTTTTCTCATATTGGCTGAAGGACTAGGCAGAATTTTCTTGAGGAGAAGACAAGGTTTGCTAACAGGTATCAAGGTGGGTGAGGAAGTTTTGACTCACCTAAAGTTTGTGGATGATACTGGATTGGTGGGAGTGGCCAGCTTCAGGGAAGCAAGAATGATCAGAGATACTCTTAGTGTCTACCTTAGGGCTACAAACCAAGTCATCAATGATAAAAAATCCAAAGTGGTCTTTTTCAATCTTGATCAAAGGCTTCAGGACAGAGTTTTAGAGATATTGGGATTCACAAGGACTTCTCTCCCAGTGGTTTACTTGGGGGTCCCTTTGCACTTTAAAAAACTAAAAAATAGATATATGGAGGAATCTTTTGGATTGTATCAAGGATAGAATTAATCATTGGTATCACAAATGGTTAAGCTATGGGGGTAGATTAAATTTTTTACAATCAGTCATTCAGGCCATGCCAATTTATAAATTCTCTATCCTGGCTGCCCCACATACTATATGGAAAGAGTTGGACAAGATGGCTAGAAAATTTTTATGGGAAGGAGTAAAAGGAGAGAGGAAATAGGCCTTAGTAGGTTGGGACAAAGTAACCTAGCCCAAGGTAAAAGGAGGTTTGGGACTGAGAAGATCCAAGATAAATAATAAAGCTTTGGCTGGAAAGCTTTAGTGGAGGTGGATTTCCCAACCAACTTCCTTATTCAGTAGAATCCTAACTAGTAAATATTTGGGGCATGTTAACCCAAATGAAGTGGGCCGTTTCCCTTTGGATGGTACTGGATCCTTAGTGTGGAGGCTCTCAAGTTAGGATCTCAGGTAGTAAAAGATAGATTATTTTGAAAAGTGGGGAGAGGGGAGAAGGCACATTTTTGGACAGATTCTTGGGATCAATACCCACCTATCATTGTTGAATTTCCTAAATTTCAACCAATAAAAGCAGCCATTGAAACCAAGGTATGGGTCCAAATTGAAAGTTATTTCACCACTAGTCAGCTGGGGGAGTATAAGTTTAAGCAGTTCAAGAAGTTGGATGAGTGGCCAATTTCAATCCCTCTAGATTTGGCACCCATCATGACGAAAATATTGACAGAAAGATTTCTCACAGGTAGATATGAGGAGGATGAATTAGCTTGGGGCTATGGGAGCCTTGGTGTCTACACAGTGAAGGATGGATATGACAATATCCTTCCAGAGCCTCCCCCTCATACTTATCAGGTTGAGGATTGGAGAACGATTTGGCACTCCAAAGGTTGGCTGAAAGTAAAATTTTTTGCCTGGCAGTTCATGCACAATGGAATTCTCACTTTTGATAATCTCAGATGTAAAGGAATCATCAGTCCTTCTCAATGTGTCTTATGCTACAAGAGTGAGGAAACAACTGATCACTTGATGTTTGAGTGCCCTTTCACGCACCATATTTGGAAGAGATGGTTTTCATATTATAAAATTCAAGTTAATGGTGACTTGAATCGGATTAATATCTGGGAAAGATGGAAGAGGGGTAAATTTAAATCTAAAGCTCTTCATATTGGTTGGGGGCTTAGATTAAACTTTATTTGGTGGCAAGTATGGTTGGAGAGAAATGCTAGAATTTTTAAAGAAAATTTTTCTTCGTTAGATGGAGTTTGGCAGGTCATTTGGAGCAAAGTCACAAAAACTGTGGCCATCTATGCTAAAGAGGAAACTCAGGTTGTTATTGGGGAAATGGAAGAGGGAGTTGAAGTGCAAGAGGTACAGGACAAAGCTAGTTGGAAACCACCCCTAGAAGGTTGGATTAAAATTAATACTGATGGAGCTACAAAAGGCAATCCGGGTAGAGCCGAAATTGGAGTGGTTTGTCGAAATCATGTTGGAACAGTGCTCTATTGGGAACTACAACGCTTGGGAAGATCCACAAACAATGAAGCAGAAGCCATAGCTATCAAATCTGCTTCTATTTGGGCAGTTAAACAGGGCCATAGGAGGAAAATACTTGAATCAGATTCTCAAATAATGGTTGGAGCTCTAGATTGCATGAGGAACTTTGCCTTGAAAGCATGGAGGTTGAGGATTCTTGTCACTCAAATTAAAGAATTATGGAGGGAATTAGATGATGTGATTCCAGTTAATGTGAGTAGAGATTTAAACAAAGCGGCCGACTTCCTGGCTAAGATGGGTGTTGAGAAGGAGGTAGGGGGTTCAGTTGCACAGTGACATGGCTATTGAGGATGAGGTGATTAGGCAGGGTCTTGAAAGGTCCCTGAGCTAATGATAAATGAAAAAGAAAAGGGAGGAAAGGTGTCATGATATCACGACATGTTGCTTCATCACGGCCAAGGGAGAAAAGGTGTCACAATTTTGTGACATGTTGCTTCGTCACGACAAAGGGAGGAAAGGTGTCACGATTTCATGACATGTTGCACTGTTGCGGTCACTGGAGGAAAGGTGTCGTGATATCGCGATATGTTGCTTCGATGCGGCCAAGGGAGGAAATGTGTCACGATATCGCGACATGTTGCACCATCACGACCAAGGGAGGAAAGGTTTCGCGATATCGTGACATGTTGCTTCGTCGCGGCCAAGGGAGGAAAGGTGTCATGATTTTGTGACATGTTGCTTCGTCGTGGTCAATGGAGGAAAGATGTCACAATTTTGTGACTTGTTGCATCGTCATGGCCAAGGGAGGAAAGGTGTCGCGATATCGCGACTTGTTGCATCGTCGCGACCAAAGGAGAAAAAGTGTCGCAATATCGTGACATGTTGCATCGTCGCGGCCAAAGGAGAAAAGGGTTGTGATATCGCGACATGTTGCATCATCGTGACTAAGAGAGAAAAAGTGTCACGATATCGTGACATGTTTCATCGTCATAGCCAAGAGAGAAAAGTGTCACGATATCGCGACATGTTTCATCGTCACAGCAAAAGGAGAAAAAGTGTCACGATTTCACGACATGTTGCTTCGTTGTGGCCAAAGGAGGTAAATGTCGTGATATTGTGACATGTTGCTTCGTCGTGACCGAAAGAGAAAAAGTGTCATGATTTCGTGACATGTTGCAACATCGCGGCCAAGAGAGAAAAAGTGTCGTGATATCGTGACATGTTGCTTCATCGCGATCGAAAGAGAAAAAGTGTCGCGATATCACGACATGTTGCTTCGTTGCGGTCGAAAGAGAAAAAGTGTCATGATATCGCAACATGTTGCAGCATCATGGCCAAGTGAGAAAAAGTGTCATGATATCACGACATGTTGCTTCATTGCGGCCAAAGGAGGAAAAGGTGTCGTGATTTCATGACATGTTGCAACACCACTGCCCAAGGAGAAAAAGTGTCGTGATATCGCGACATGTTGCTTCGTCGCGGCCAAAGGAGGAAAAAGTGTCGCGATATCACGACATGTTGCATTTTTGCGGCCAAAGGAGAAAAGTGTCGCGATATCGCGACATGTTGCATTTTCACGGCCAAAGGAGAAAAGTGTCGCGATATCGCGACATGTTGCATTTTCACGGCCAAAGTAGAAAAGTGTCGTGATATCGCAACATGTTGCATTTTCACGGCCAAAGGAGAAGAAGGACAGAATGTCACGATATCACGACAAGTTGCATCAACAGACCAAATCGATCCCCCTGTTAGCTAGTTAATGGTTCAAGAGATTTGGCTCCATTGCAAATCTTCTTTTACTATTGTAAGCATGTGTTCTCTCTGACTTCGGCTGGGAAAAGTCTCTTCCCAAATTGTAATTGATCTTTGTTCTAATACAAGTTTTTTCAAATTTTTCAAAAAAAACAATAATACCATTTTTTTAAAATAAATCAAAGCTCCAAATTAAAACAATATCAAGTCATACAAAGCACAACCTACTACAGTATATAAAACATCATTAATTATTTACAAGACTTATACTTTTGAGAGAGTTTTATCATCTTTAATATACCCTTCCAGAATTTTAATATTCGTACACAAGATGGTAATAACATTTAGGAATGACGCAACCACCCTTTTTGAATATAGTTTCATCTTAGTTTCTAGAAGGTGATTCATCAGTGCTATCATTGGGTATTTGAGACAACAACATAGCCACAACTAGCATCAATCGACAATACTTTTCCTTGGTTCTCGTCCACACACTAACGAAGACAAAAGGTTTGGGTAGCTTAAGGATTTAAAGGGTCAACTTGGCCCACTAGATGCAACTATATGCATTCCATCAAGCAGTCATGCAGTGATCAACCAAAAATTTCATACTACCAATATGATTTGATTATTGACAATGCCATTCTAAATGTAATATGTAGATGTGAAGCTAAACAATTATATATATTTTTATTATCAAAGACAAACCACTTCAAAAAAATTCTCAAGAAAACAGTGACTCAAGTGAAAAAGAAAACAACGAGATTATATTTGTTCTTAAGTGATTTTCAAATTCTAGTAAAAGAAAACACAAAAACAACATTGTTTTTCATAGCATATGTCGTCAAAGTGGTGACTAGTCTAATCTGGTCATGCAACGTCGTTTGAAAGCCAATAGACTTCAATATCACCCAACAGAGACGACAAATTTTGAAATCCAACTTCACAAATCCAAAGATCATGCCTTTGTTTACCTTATTATCTGGTTTATATAGAAAAATTCATGCTACAGAAGTATGACACCTTTCTTGTTTTATTGCCAGATAATTCCTTACAACCATAGCCATGTGGAGAATGCGTCCATAATCCGGGTGGAGGAAAACAAAGTAATTATATATATATATATATATAAATATAATATATATATATATATATATATATATATATATATATATATATATTTTAATTTGTTTTAATACATATATGCTTTTTAGTGATAACACTCCCCTTGGTTAAACTTTATATATATATTTTTATATTTTATTTTATAACATTATTTAGTGTGCTTCCTTTCGTCACAGTTTCCTATATGCTACATATTAATTTTGGTTTGTTTTATAGTGCTTACACTCGAATAGCCTATGGTTCATACTAGGCTCTATTCTCTAATGAGAAAAAAAGAATATTTACATCATATAAATTATACTATACTATATTATTTTTATTATATTTAATTATTATTATTATTTTAGTATTATTATATTTTTATTATTTTTAAATTCTTTATTTATTATTATTATATTTAAAAAAAACATTGACATCTTGAATTGTAACAAGCATCAAGCAAGAAATGCAGTAACGGTCATGTATGATATTCAATTACACAAATGCATTGGATGCATCGGCAAGAAAAATGATTTTTATATGCAAATACTACGGTGGGCTTCCATGTACCTACGGGCCAAGGTGCACGAAGCACAACATCATATCCCACTCACCTGACGCTTCCAAACTCTGTCTCCGTTAGAGGTGGGTGTTCTCCTCTGCCACCGCACGTGAACCTACACCTGCATTACAAAAAATTGACGCAGAATCATATTCCTCCAAATAAAATAATCACAAGTTGCGGGGATGTGACATAATATCATTGTGACTCATTATTTCTATGATATAATACAGGTGGGCTTTATGATGTAATATGTAGAAGTAGGTCTATGTTGCTTAAGATCATGGATTTCATTGTTTAAACTCATGCGGTTGACAAATATAATAAGAATATTTAGTTAATTATATGTACATGCGATCTATTTTTTTATATACATAGGGAGCTGGTTATAGCCACATTATTTTTAGTAATTGTCATGTGATCTAATTATTATGATTTATTATTTCTAATTGTTGGTATTTGTATATAAACTTTTAATAATTAAAAATTTGGTGAAAATAATGTATAGTGAATTTTATCCCACATTCATTATAGAAAATATATAGATATATGTTCTCATGATCATGTATAACAATTTAAGATAAATTTTACAATTTTAGATTTAAATCAATATTTTTTTGAAATTGTAATTTGATTTATGGCCAAGAGGCCCAAGACCAACATTGTATGATGTAATATTGAATAGGTTTAAGGGCATATTGAATTTATTGTAATATTTTATTATGTAAGTCTTATACGTCGTGGTTAACCTTGTTATGGTTAAACCCACATTATAGCTTGGAATTGATATTAAAACCCTCATATTATATTGGCTTAGGTTTAAACACTTTTATGCAATTAAGGTTTTGGTATTGGTATAAATACATTTTTACCACTCATTTGATTAATCAAAGTGTAATTAATATTATAAAAATAATATAGTGATTATTTATGGTTTCTACAAGTGCCCCAAATCTCTGTTTGTTTTTCTTTCTTTCGTTATTTTATCTTTCTGTATAATATTTGAGTTGATGGATTGTTTGTGTTCATTTATGGAAAATATTGTGAATTTTAATATGGTATCAGAGCGGGTATGGAGCAGCATTGGTTGGTCACATAGAAATATTGCTTGGAGCTTTTGGTTTTTCTTCTAAATTTCAGGGCAAAGTTTTTCTCAATAATTCATAAGGATCTTTGTCATAGGAAGCAGAAAGGATATTCCACTTCTCTGCTCATTTATTTTTATGAGCTTTTTGGAGATTTCTTGCCTACTCCAAATGTTTGGGGTTCATTAGAGCAAATATTTTGGAGGATATAACTTTTGTATACAAAAGTGTTTTGAGCCCTTTTTTTAAATCACATGATTTTTGAGCTCTACATACTAGTGGCATTAGTTCATAAACATATTATAATGTTAGGGATCAAATTGTGTAAGATGGATTACAAAGCCCTAGTTACTCCTCTTAGTAAGAAAAATTATAATATTTTGTCAAGCCAAAAGATTGACCTATTATGCAGTACAAACCCATAATGCATCTTTTAAGAAGATAAAGGAACAATTCTTGATGAAGAAACCTTCAACCAAAAAGAAGAAGAGTTGCTTGTAAATTAAATTAAAGTTGCTTTTTCACATGAAACAAGAGAGTGACCCTATCAAGATATGGTAAAAATTGCATGAACTATTTGAGAAATTTAATACTATTGAAATAAGTCTTTGGAACTAGAGCTCTCCTCTCTTAAATTGTATGAGTTTGATGACATTGAGGACTATATTACAAGATTCAAAGCATTGAGAGCAGGTATTGCATCTTTTGGAGGTAAAAAGAAAGATGATGAAATTTATGTGAAGATTGTCCTTGCTAATATTTCCCATTATTTTTAGATGTTGTACCTAATGGTTCATATGATTCCCGTGTTCTTGAAATCTCAAAAGACTCTTACTTTTATCAACTCTTTTCTCTCCTAGTTCACTTTTAGGTGGTAATAAGGAATTATGGCCACACTCCACAAATACATGCTAATACAAAGCAATTTAAATCAAAAGAGGTTAAGACCAAGAGACCCAAAGGCTAGGGTTAGTATTCAAAGAAGTAAAATACCATTTGCAAATACTACAAGAGGGAGGGACATTCGATAAACAATTGCTTGTTAAAATAGCAAAGGATTGAGGTCGAGTTTTTGAAGATTGGTAGATGACTTCCAAATGAGGAAAATTTTGGATGATATGTCTCAATTGCAAAGGTCCACTAGAGCATTTTTTATGGGGTAAATATATCATTGAAACTAATATCTTCTCTCCTTGGCCCCTCAATTCATATTATGAAGGGGTGTTGAAATTGTAATCTAATTCATGGCCAAGGTCGACATTGTATGATGTAATATTAGATAGGCCTAAGGGCATTCATTGTACAATATATTAAATTTATTATAATATTTTATTATGTAATATCTATGGCTTGTTGTTAACCTTGTTATGGTTAAATCCACTTTATAAATTGTAACTAATTTTTAAAGCCATCTTGTTATGTTGGCTTAAGTTAAAAACTCTTTTATGTAAATGGGGTTTTGGTATTGGTATAAATATTTCAATCACTCATTTGATTAATCAGAGTGTAATAAATATTATCTATAAATATTATAGTGATTATTTATGGTGTCTATAGGTGTGATGGAGAGCCAAAATTTCTCAAACCAATTCTCTTTCAAAAACTTGGAAAGATCCTTTTACAAACCCTCATTATGTGGCTATATAGCCAAAAAAACCCTAAAAACTGAAAATGAGTCGGATGGGGCCCAAAATTGGGGTGCGCATCCCTCTTACAATAGAAAAGACAAAAATAAAGTTTCAAGTCCTAAATATAAATACATTAGGATATATTAACCTCCGAACAGCTCAAAAAGCATAAAAAACTAGGTAAGTAATTTTAAAACCTAATTTTGGGGCACTAGATGATGGAATTTGGTCCCGAAAACTGGATTTTTTGGAAAGAGTCATATTTGTTTAGAACTCTCCCAACTAGCTCCCTGTCAAATTTCACGTCAATTGGAGCTACGGTTGAGAAGTTATGGACCAAAAAAATGCACTAAAATTTAGGAAAAAATAAAATTTCCAAAATTTCGTTGGATGCTCCTGCATCAAGGTGCCCCCAAATATTTGTGTCAATTTTTGTTTATTTCTTTCATCCTTTTATGCTTTTTGTATAATATTTGAGTGGATGGATTACTTTTTTCCATTTCGAGAAAATATTGTGAATTTCAACAAAAATATTGTTGGATAATAACTCAAAATTCCATTTTATAATTAGTGATATAATACAAATGTTATAATTTTATATGTACATCAAGGTTTTTTGGTGGACATTAACTATAGTAGCTCACCTATTATTGTCTAATTCCTGGAAGCAATTATCCATGAAAGACAAAGAAAAATGAAATTTGTAATCCCAAGAACAACATTGCAAACCAAAAAAGTTACAAATTTGATAAAACTTGGTTGTCTCCAAAGAGAAGTAATTTGTTGCAAGGGAGGTGATTTGTTGCAAGAGAAGTAATTTTTTTCAAGGGAAAATTTTCTCTAAAGAATTTCACTTCAAGAAGGAAATTATTCACTCTAAGATAGGGAAGTAATGCACTCCAAGAGAGGAGTGATTCACTCCAAAAATGGAGTGATTTGCTCATCAACAAGCCAAGGACAAGTGTGCATGGATGCCAAAATGCTTTTTCAATTTTTTTTTGTGGTGCCATAACTCATCTTACAAATTTTTTAATCCATTTAGAGGTATAATTAGAGGCATGTAATATTTAGAGGTGCATCATTTTGCTAAATATTCCCCCAAATATTTACTTTTATCAAGAGTAAGAATTTCTCATCCATGGTAACTCAAGGATTAATAATTTCTATAAAAAGGAGCCATGGCCATCATAAGCATCTTTTGGCCTTGATGAAATCAGAGTTATAGTTTGTGAAACCCACATTGTGTTCTTTCTTCTTGATATTGATGTAAAATTGATACCTTTTACTTTCCACCAATGGTATCAGCCCTTAGATTACATAACACATGATGATTGTGACATAGTATTTGTCCATCTTATCATTCCTCACAAAATTTTACTTCATGTGAATGGAAATACATTGTTGTTATTTAATTTTCTCATGTGTTGATTGATCACATGCTCTCCTTGCTATGATTACAATTATAATTACTTTTTTTTTTTTATGAAAAGTCCATTATATTAATAAAATAATGTCTAATCATACAAATAAGGGTGGGTGGGATTAGCACACCTTGTAAACAAATACACTAAACACTGTGGTTAAGAGTATACAAGAGTGTTAGAAACAGTCCATAAACTGTCGGATAACAACTGCCAAAACAATATCAAATATGCATTCAGAAAGAAAGAAGCTGAGAAATCACTGTCACCTAGAAGGGGAAGGAAGAGGCACATGAATCATAACATAGGGTGCATTCTCCCAATGATCCATGAGGGTACTAAATACTGCAGCTCCACCTGTACTTTTTCAACCTGTACTTAAATCTGTAACCAACAATCAAAGAATATATCATATTTATCAACAACAAAGAAGACACGCCCGACATCTTGCTGAGAAAAAACAACTCTATTTTGGGAATTCCATAGATAAAATAGGGTACTCTAAAAATATTCCAAACAACACCCAATTTGAAGGAAAAAGCAATATGGTCACCCAAAATAGCATGCACCCAAGTAAAATTCTCCTGCATAAAAGGTCTAAAATTTTCAAGAAGCCACTCCCAGGCTGACTGAGCCCGATCACAAAACCAAAAAACATATAGTAAATCTTTCGCCTGTCCACAAATTGGGCAAATGGGATTATGAACACCCAGATGCTTGAGCCTATTTCCAACAGGTAACCCTTGGTGTAGGAGGCTTTAAGCAAAATAAATCTGTTTAGGTTCAATATAAGTAGCCCAAGCAATCTGAAACCTCTTATTCCATCGGGAGGGAAGAGAGACTAAGTTCCATCTCAGAGTGAGCTTATCAACCATTGGAACTTGCAGGGTGAGCCATTTGTAACCAAGATAAGATTTATATTGTAAAATAGGAAGCTCCCCAGGCCAACACCAATCGGACCACCAGGGTTTTTAAAAACGCTTATGTAGTTTGCTCCAAATAGAAAATGGAATACTATCAATAACCACCTCATAAGTTTCTCTATCACTAGGATAAAAATTATGAATTTGATTAAACCTTTCCAAGGGTATCCAACACCTGGTATATCGGGAGAAGAAATAAAAAAAGGAAGCAATACCATGCTTATAGAACCTATGTTCTATGATCCACTACACCAGAGCTAGGGGGGAACCCTGCTAAGTGATAATAGGAGACCACCAAATATTCATAGAAGGAAAAGAGGCACCTGCTTTGTGAAAACTCCCTTTCCAACTAATCCAAGGTTTGAAGGCCTCCCAGGCTTTCCAAATACTTTGAATGACAAAAGGACCTTTAAATTTAATAGGGACAGGGGAAATAAGAATGGATTGCAATCCCACCCCTTTCCAAATTTTCTTACTCTAAAGCAAATGAGAATAAATGCAATGCCTGACCAACACTTTCCAAGATTCATCCCCAATTAAAGATCGGGTGATCCATTTAGCACAAATGGCAAAACCTTGTCGGTGACAATCAAACAAACCCATGCCTCCACAGTCCTTGGGGAAACAAAAAATTTTCTAGGCTACTCGATGAAAACCTTGCTTGACAGAGTCTTTGGCCCACAAGAAGTCTCTTAGAAGCTTATCCAACTTTTTATAACAATATTTGGATGGAACCCAGCAAGACAAATAATAGACATGGGTAGTGGCTAAAACCTTAGAAAAAATCTAAAATTTTCTTGCTAGAGAAAGTTTCTTACTACTCCAATAAGAAAGCTTCTTTTTCTCTTTATCAATAACATACTACCACAATTTGAGCAGAGGAACCATAAAACACAAAAGGAATTCCAAGAAATTTAAACACCTCACCTGGCTGAATCCAAGTCCATTGGAAATGATGCAACCAGCATGGCAGATGAGATTGAGATTGTCAAAAATAATATATAGTTTTCCATTGTATAGAAGAACCAGAGGCTAAATAGAACATCTCTAAGAAACTAATAGCTGAGGAAAGGGATTGCTCATCTTCTCAAATTTTTAAGAAAGAATCATCTAAAAAATGACCATTGACCAACTGATGGTCAAAATTGGGGAGAGCAATACCCTTGATTAATCCTTGATCCATATTATGGGCCAACAAATAGCCAAAAGCCTCAACAAGAATGAAAATAGATGGAGCAAGAGGGCACCCCTATATTACAAAATGACCAAGAGAAATTGACTGAGATTGACTATTACTCAAGGTAAGAACAATTGAAGCATATTGAAATAACATATGAATGATGCTCACAAACACTGGCCCAAAACCTAGAGCCTGAAGCATGGCAATTATGAAGTACCACTCCATATTATCATAGGCTTTCTCAAAGTCAATATTAATGAATAAAGCATCTTGTTCAGAATTTCTTGCGTACTCCATACCTTCCCAAACAACAAGAACATTATTAATAATATACCTTCCCTTAACAAAGCCAGTTTGTTCAGGTCTAACAATCAAAGTAAGGAGAGATTTAAGCTTAAGTGGAAGGGCTTTAGAAATAGTCTTGTAGCTCACATTAAGCAGGGTGATTGACCTCCAATTAGTGATGAGCTCAGGATCTCCAGACTTAGGAGTAAATTTAACATGGATTTGTTAATAATGGAACCTAGTGAACCATATTACAGGGCTTCGAGATAAACTTTGTGGAGATCAAAACCAATCATATCCTAGAATTCTTTATAAAATTCACATGGGAAGCCATCAAGCCCAGGTGCCTTATCATTTGCCATGAGTGATAAGGTATTTTTTAGATATTCCAGAGAAAGAGGAGTGTCACAGAATAGCATTTTATCAAGAGAAAGCTTTTTGGGGAAAACATCAGTACAATCAGCAAGAGCTTACCTTCTAGCATCATCAAGGGTTGAGAAGCAAAAACACCTTGATAATGTAAAACAAAGGCTTTGAAAATATTCGAAAGATATGCAATTCTATGCCCATCAACTTGAATGGTTTGAAACTGAGAATACTAAGGAGGAGGTTTGAGGCATTGAAAAAAATCCTTGGTCACTCTGTCCCCCAATTTGAGCCAATGCATTCGAGTACGTAATCGAGCTCCCTTGGCTTCATACAAATCAATTTTTTTTAGCTCATGTTGAATGGAAGAAACTTGGGATTGAGCAACAGAGCTGAAAGGAGAGGATTCAAGCCTGATACAAGCTTTTGATAGCTCACTTTGCAAGGCAGACTTAGCCTATTTTTGTTGTTTTGCAACTTCAACACCCAGAGTCCACAACACCTTAGTGGTTCATTGAATGAAAACATTCCACCATTCAATCCTTCCAGAAATACCATTAGGTCTAGGAATCAAATTCTAAATGCAACATATATGATATTTCATGCTAAAGCTATGCAAAAAAGAAATATTCAAGTAAAAATGTGAAGAATGCACTCTAGTTTGAAAGTTTAACATTGCCATCGAGAATAATATAGGTGAATTATTAAACAATGTAGTACCAGGAAAAGTCAGTACATACGATGAAGAAGGCAAAATATGGGAGAATTGAAAGTTGTCACACTTAGAAATCATGGCTCTATCCAATATTACCAAAACCCTGGCAGAAGTAGCCTAAAAATTGGACCAGGTATACCAAAGAGCCTACGGGAAGTCAGAAGGTGAGAAGCAGGAATTAGGGTCATAAAGACGAAGCTTGTTTTTCATAAAAAAACCAAGATTCTCTTTCACCTAAAAACCACCGCATTGGGACATGACTAATCTTATGAGAAGCTTTCTCCACGATATTAAAATCTCCATAGAGCACCCAATTGGAAAATGGCAGATTCATGGCAAGCCATCTCCACAACCCGTATCTGTCAGAAGTGATATTCGAGGCATACACATTAACCACCGCAAATGGTTTTCCGTAGATCTCAAGAAAATTCCAAACAACTTGATTGGATGGGTCAACACCCCAAGTCAAAATATTCTTCTATAATCGAGGCCCAAGGATAGTGACGACTCATCCTTTTCCTAGGGAATGCTTTGTGGAAAAATAGGTACTTTATGGAAAAAAAAAGTTACATGCACATCGCAGATTGAAATTAGAAATATTAACTTCTTGCAGACATAAAAAATCGAGGCTTCCATGCATTCGAGAAACATTTGACATCTCATTTCAGACTAAATATTTTTTTATCAGGTTCATCAATCCTCGAACATTCCACAAGAAGAAAATCATTGGGATTTGTCAGGATGCATGATATCCATGACATCCTCTGCATCACCCAAACTTGTAAGTGAGCCAAAATAGTTGGAGGCCACATGTAAAGCATCATTGGTTAGCTGTCGATATTTGTAATTTCGAACAGGGCTACGAGAGTGATAGACCTTCAAGGCCTGATCCTCCTCCACTAAAGAATTATCTGGAGTCGCCACCACTGAGGCCAAATAAGGGCTCGACCAAAGAATTTGAGACACCGATGGAACTAGGGGTTGCATGCCAACAACCGGAGGGGCTATAAAAATAGGAGTATGAACAACTTCAGTAGAAGCTTGTATGTCTTGAGAAGAAGTGGCAGGTTGTGCAGCGGAAATCGAAGCTTCCTAATGCTTAGCACCATGGGATTTCTTGCTAGAGACAATAGTCCATTCTTTAGTGTTTCCCCGTGAGCCATTAGCGGGAGCCACAAGAGTGGGTGAGTGATTTGCCTTATATTTCCATTCCATTATAGGGCACTCTCAAATTTTGTGAGTTGTATTTTGACACTGATAACATGTATTGGGTAAATTGATATAGGCAACTCGTTACCTTCTGGATTGGTCCCCGATTTTAATATCAATAAACTCCTGCAAATCCTTGGTAAGGTCAACTTTGATATAAACCCTTCTAGTGGGTCGAGCAGAGAAATTTTTTTTGGCTCAAGGTAAACAAACTTACCTAAGGGGGCAACTAAAGTCTACAAAAAACCCCAAAGAGGAATAGGAAGATCAGGGAATTCAACCCACATTGAGACTTCTAGTGTAGCTTGATCATTGACTTGGAAATTCTGAGAGTAGGGTTACAAAATCAACAAAGAATTACAGACAGTACATGGACCCCTAGAAAGAACCTTCTGTGCTTGAGCTGGGTCTGAAAAATGAAAAAGGAAATACCCTTTGGTAAGGTTTTGTACATTCTCCACTTTGACTCCATATGGGCCCTGGACTTGTTGGACCCATGAATGAATAAGGGTATTATATGGGATATGTCCTAGAAAATAACCCACCAAGGTATGAATCTCAAACCACTCACAAGCCGTATGAAACTCATGCAAAAGAATAATAGCTTTAGAGACAGGGTCTTTACCTTGTGATACATTGTCAGAATGAACTTGCGTGGATGCTTCCCCGATACCATTGAGCTCTCTAGCAGACTCAGAATAAATGGAGCCGACTGCATGAGCGACGACCATTAAAAAGGTGAACTAAAATTGCCTCAAGGCGGTGTTAATGTAGCAAATAGCATTTTCCCATCGAAACCCCTACGACCAATGCACAACCAGTCTCTCTCTCTCTAGCTCTCAATCTTATAATTAATTTTAATATTTCATACCCTATAAATTACAATTTATTTTTTATGCATTTTAATTTCCATATTTACTTTTCATACATTTTTTTTCTACACTTTATTTTATGCAATTAAAACAAATTAGTTTAAATTTTAGTAAGGATAGTGGGTACTCGGCCTAAATTCAGAGTTTGGAAGAGGCATTTTCCCTTCCATCCAACTTCATTACACTTGGAATTGTGGGTGCATAAGAAGTAATATTTTTTTTATAGCTCATCATAGTTTCTCACGCACTTGGTGGGATAAATATGATTATTCACTCCAAAAAAACACTTATTGTGCATTAATTCAACATAATTTTTGGCATGCTTGATGGAACCCTAGTCATTTTAGCCCTTTATATGCTAATTTTGGCACCAAATTTACACTTGCCATAAGTGAATAGTAATTGCTTCAATTTTGGGGGAATTTTTGCCATGTCCTCACTCAAGTAGGGATTTACCCCACACAAAAAAATGATTTTCTTTACTTTAGGCTAATCACCTAAAAATCAAGAAAATATTTCAAGTCAAATTTAGGGATCAATTTGCTTCACTAAGATAGTGATTTGCTCCAAAAGTGTAAGACTGCTCAAAGTTGAATCTAGAGTAATGTCAAGAATAGGGACTTGATCTATCAAGCCTAGTCCAAATTGACCTTTAATGTCACATCTTTTTTCATTATTTGTGTTGAATCTTATAGTTGCTTTGGGAATGGAAACCTTGTTATGAACTTCAAAATCATAAATATTTGCAAGGAAAGCAAGCAAAGAAACACTAGATTGACATGATTTCTCACTTTTAGCTCCAAACTTGCATCTTACATGAGTGGAAAGCACTTGAGAGAAAATTAGAAAACCATTCCAATTCCTCACTCAGTAAGCTATTTGATTCAAAATAGAAGCAATTTCTTGGAAAAGTAAAACAAATTTTCAAAGTCTAATCTAGTTAGTAATTCGATCCAATCAACTAGTTATTTGCTACACAACAATAAATTTCTTCCAAGTAGAATCCACAAAATAATTCACCTAGATTCTAAGGATCAATTTGCTTAAAAGGTCAACAATTTTTTCTAACACATCCAAGGGGATCAATTTGCTTGGCCCTTCTTTTAAAATAAATTTCTAAGTTGAATCTCTAAGAGCGCTTTTCTCTAATTACGTAGCAATTCCCTCCACAAGTCATTTTTTTGCAAAATTTTATAAGTTACGCCTCTATAGGTGATTTGCTCCAACTTGCTAGTGATTCACTTTGATTGGGATGCGATTCATTCCTTTGTCTGAATTTTTAGAATTTTCACATTTTTAAACTTGAAACTCTATATGTCTATGTATGTACACTGAAGTATCTAAGATGATGTTTTTGAAAGATGGTGACTTTGTTATGAACTTTAGCAAAATCATAAATCAAGTTTCTCACAAAGGAAAAACCTAGGGTTTAACCAAAATTAATGAATCACTTAATTTGAAAAATATTTGCTAAGTTTTATTAAATAACTCACTCACTCTCCCAACACAACAATTCACTTCCCTAACTAAGTAATACACTAGTCAATGACCAAATTGCTCTTTGAAAAAATCAAGTGATCAATTTGCTTCACAAAATTAAAAGCAACCCCTATCAATTAGGATATTTCCCAATACCTCATTCTCTAAATGCAGAAAAATCATATGAGTTTTGTAGATGCTAGTTCTAATGTGTCACCTTAGCAAATAAAATAGACTAGTTGGAAATAAAATATGCATGGAAGTCAAGTATGCATATACCAAAGTTTTGTAATTTGAATAAAGTTGTATGTTGTAATAATATATGCAAAAAGGACTCAAGTTGAATATATGTGAGAACATAGTCATGCAAGGTTAGTTAACACCCAATTTATCTTGTAGTTAAGAGGTGAGGTATCGGAGGTGTGTTATGTACCCCATAATTGTTACTCGTAGTGGTATATGATATTATATGTAAATTGGACCATGTGTTAAGTAGAAGCGGACCACATATTAAGTTGGATGTAGGTAGGAATGTGTATCATAGAGTCATGTATGTAGATACTTCGAAATCATGAATGTTATTGTTATAGAACATGTAGTCAAGAATATTGTCACATAATACTGTCATAGCAAGTTGCCATAGAATGTCAAGAAATATGCTTATACATATTATAAAAAAGGAAGGATATAACCCTCATGGGACTATTGAAGAATCAAATTATTTTGTAAGGAGGTTTACCCCTCAAAGAGACCAACAATGGTATGTTACTTGTCCCAAATTCCTATATTTGTTATTATTTTGTATTTCCATGTTTCATTTAATGAATGCTTCTGTTATTAGATATGAGATATTAGTGTTGATTTTATCAATAATTTTTGTAATCATTGTTAGAATTATATTTGGAACTAAATATTTTATATTAGTACAACTTAGAACTAAGAATTTTGAGGTGACATATTTGCATGAGAAGAAGAGGTTCATTGCAAGTGGTATCAGAGTTCTTTCTAGGGTATGGTAAGCTTCTACCGTGAGAAACTATTTTTCTATTAACCTTAGTTTCATAGGTTAAAAATAGTATTTCATCTATTTTAAAATAGTATGAAGGAGTTGTCATTATTGGCTAAGATATATTGCCCATCAAGTGTTTAGTGAAGTGAGGGGTGATTAGGGTCCAATACCCAGGCCTCAAACACCACCCATACAGGGATTTGAGCTCCTACATACCTTTTGTATATCAAGAAACCTTTTTTAGGAACCCTAGGCCAAACCTTCATAAGTAGAAAGCCATTTGGTTGTGTAAAATCTAGTGCATCGAGCATAGCATTCAGGAAGATTACCCTCTTGTATTAATCAAAGAGGCAGATAATGCACCCAAGGATATTAGTTATATCCTCCTTGGATAGTGGAATGAAATATTTGTTCAACCATTATCAATAGATGCTATAGTATATTAGAGAGATATATAGATTACATAAACCTTAACTAGAATACTTCCATTTCCTCTTTACCTTATCAGGAGTAGACCTCATGGGGTAGAAAAAGTGAAATTCAGATTGTTTAGAAGCAAATACACAACCTAGAAATCTATATTAAAAAATTTTGGATTACCAAAAAACATCATTTTATGATATAGCCCATTGAAATTGTCTCATCAAGTTGATCATTTTGGTTTATAGCTCCTATACACTTTTTAGGAACCTAAAAAAATTTCGTTTTATGGTATAAAGCCCATTTCAATTGTTTTTTCAAGTTGAAGATAATGCTTACCGCCCCTATGATTAGAATAATGGTTACCAGAGAGGAAGAGGAAGGTCTGGACGAGGGTTTGGAAGAGGAGGATTTCATGGAACTTGTTTCCACTGTGGTGAAGAAGGACATTGAGCATACGAGTGTCCACAACACCAAGAGAGGACAAATAGGAGGCCTGAAGGTAATGCCCGAGTTGCAATCGTTGATGAAGGTGCTGAATCTAACCAATCTGAAGAAGCAGAAAGAGAAGTGCTAATCACAAGGAGAGCCTTGTTGAATGAGGAAAGAGACCCATATTAGAGGAAGAGCTTATTTTGCACAAGGTGTAAATGTGCAGGTAAGATTTGTAATATTATCATAGACAATGGTAGCACATATAACCTAGTTTCAGAAGGAATGGTTACCAAATTGCAATTTGAGAGGAAGAGACATCCGCATTCATATCAGATTGCATGGTTACAGAAGGACCATAAGGCTTTTGTCAGTGAGCAATGCTTGGTAAAATTTAATATTGGGAATTACCGTGATGAGGTCCTGTGTGACATCCTGCCTATGGATGCTTTCCATTTGTTGTTAGGAAGGCCATGGCAGTTTGATCGATGTGCAGTGCATGATGGTTGTGCCAACACTTACTCCTTGACAAAGAATGGAGTGCGCCATAAGATGAAGCCCCTGAAGGAGGTGGATGAAAAGGTATGTAGCAGTGCTAGAATCTGTTTAGTTGAAGGGAGAAGGTTTTTGGATGGTTTGAAGCATGAGCATATGTGCTATGCATTAATTCTTAGAGTTAGGGAAGAAGAATGCAAAGATACCCCAGTATAAGTCTTAGGTCTGTTAGAAGAATTTCTAGATATTATATCGGATAATGTGCCCGAGGGTTTACCACCGATGAGGAAGATCAGTCACCATATATATTTGGTACCAGGATCTAGTTTACCCAATAAGGCAGCCCATAGAATGACTCCTGTAGAAAGTGAAGAGCTAAACAGACAAGTCCAAGAGTTGCTAAAAAAGGGACTAATTTAGGAGAGCTTGAGTCCATGTGTAGTACCTGTAGTACTAGCACCAAAGAAATATGGAGAGTGGAGAATGTGTACAGACTCTCGAGCTATTAACAAGATCACCATAAAATATAGATTTCTATTGCCAAGGATGGATGATATTATTGACTGTTTGAGTGGAGCCAAGTACTTCACAAAGATTGACCTGAAGAGTGGGTACCATCAGATTCATGTCAGAGAAGGAGATGAGTGGAAGACAACCTTCAATACCAGAGAGGGTTTGTATGAGTGGTTGGTCATGCCATTTGGGCTAACCAATGCGCCAAGCACATTCATACGGCTGATGAATGAGGTATTGAAGGAGTTTTTAGGAAAAATTGTCATTGTCTATTTGGATGAAATTTTAATATTTAGCAGGACCCTGGAAGAGCACCTGATGCATATCAGAAGGGTTTTTGAGAAGCTGAGGGAGGAGTAGTTGTTGATTAATTTGAAGAAGTGTAGTTTTGTGAAGAAGGAGTTAGTGTATTTGGGATTTGCCATCTCAGCTGAAGGTCTAAAAATGGAACTAGAAAAGGTGAGGGCTATCCTCGAATGGCCTCCTATAAGAAGCATAACTGAGGTAAGATCATTTCATGGTCTAGCAAGTTTTTACAAAAAATTCATTAGAAATTTCAGCAGTATTTGTGCACCCCTTACAGAAACAATGAGAGGGGATAAGAAAGAATTTAAGTGGACCTTAGGAGCAGATAAGAGCTTTGATATGTTGAAGAAGAAGGTCACATAGCAACCTATTTTGGCACTTCCAAATTTTAATAGGGTATTTCAGGTAGATTGTGATGCTAGTGGTAGTACCATAGGAGTTGTATTGAGTCAAGAAGGTAAACCTGTTGCTTATTTTAGTGAGAAACTCAATGATGCTAGGAAAAAGTATTCAGTTTATGATCAAGAGTTTTATGCTATAGTTCAGGCTCTAAAGAAGTGGAGGCATTATTTGTTGCCAAAAGAGTTTGTTCTATATATTGATAATTAGGCCTTACAATTTATTAATAGCCAAGGGAAGCTAAATCAGAGGCACTTGAAGTGGGTTGAGTTTCTACAAAGTTATACCTTTGTGTTGAAGCACATGAGTGGAAATTCAAATAGAGTTGCAGATTCCTTAAGTAGAAGGCAATGTTTGTTGATAGAAATGAAGGTGGAAGTTGTAGGGTTTGATGAACTTAAGGGTTTGTACCCTGAAGATCCTGATTTTGTAGAGGCTTGGAGGGCTTGCTTGGCACCTGTTACTTTGGACAGGACTAAGTGGTCGGATTTTCTGATCCAAGATGGAATGTTGTTTAGAGGAAATCAATTATGCATTCCAAGGAGTTCAATGAGGGAGAATCTAGTCAAGGAGAAACACAGTGGAGGGTTGGCTGGACACTTTGGTCGAGATAAGACCATTGCCCTTGTTAGTGAGAACTACTATTGGCCACAGTTGCAACAATATGTGAAGAGGTTTGTGCAAAGTTGTAGAGTATGCCAGATGGCGAAGGGTGTGAGACAGAACACTGGATTATATCAACCATTACCTGTACCAGAGAGACCATGGGAGGACATCAACATGGATTTTGTTCTTGGCCTACCAAGGACACAGAGGGGAAATGACTCCATATTTGTGGTGGTTGACAGGTTTTCAAAGATGACACATTTTATTTCCAGCCATAAAACTAATGATGCAGTTCATGTTGCAGGTTTATTTTTCAAAGAGGTGGTACAACTTCTTGGTCTACCAAAGAGTATAGTTTCTAACAGAGATACCAAGTTTGTTGGGCATTTTTGGAGAACCTTGTGGAAGAAATTGAAGACAAATTTGAAATTTAGTTCTGCATACCACCCATAGAATGATGGACAAACAGAGGTGGTGAATAGAAGTTTGGGTAATCTATTGATATGCTTGATAGGAGATAAGCCCAAGGGATGGGATTTGGTTTTGCCACAGGTGGAATTTGCATACACCAATTCTGTCAACAGGAGTACTAACAAATCTCCATTCTAGATAATATATGGGAGCAGTCCAAGAAATGATTTTGAGTTGATGAGGATGGATACAGGGGAAAAGTGCAGTGCTGAGGCTGAGGACTTTGCAGAGCATCTTACTAAGAAGCATATTACTAAGATGAATACCCAATATAAGATAAGGACAAACTAGAAGTGACATTTTAAGGAATTTGAAGTGGGAGATGAAGTTATGGTCCATCTGAGAAAAGAAAGGTTTCCTGCTAAAACCTATAACAAGTTGAATATGAAGAAGTTTGGACCATGCAAAATCATAGAAAAATGGGATTCAGGCAATGCATATGAAGTGGAATTGCCAAGTGGGCTTAACATATCACCTGTTTTTAACATTTTAGATTTGGTAGAATACCATGAAGGAGACAATGGTGAGGGACCAATAGCAGAATTGTGGAATATTCTAGCATCTACTCCAGATACGAAAGAGATAGAAGAGATCCTGGATACACGCATCGACAAAAGTACCAGAAATAGGTAGTATGTAGAATATCTAGTTAAGTGGAAAGGCAAACCTGTTGAAGATTCATCTTGGTTGTCGAAGGCTAAGGTTGAACGCCTTGGTTTTATTCCAACAATAGAGAAGTGAAGGTCACTTCTCAAAATTACCCTAGGTGTCTGATGCAGGAGCATCCAGTGGTGTAAGAGTGATCTTGCATCACCCGAAAAAAAATTTGTAATTTTTATTTTTTAAATTTTGTAAAACTAGTAAAACTAGTTTAACTTGCAGGAGATTTTTGAAGGTCTTAGAGGTTGAATTTGAGGATTTTTGTCTAGAAGCAAGCTTTAGTGTGAAGAGAGAGCCAAGGTTCACCCCACTTAGCTCATTTCATGTCGTTTCCAAAAACATGCTGTAATAGTCAATCGGGCCAATGAGTGCGAAGTTATGACCTCGACAAGTTGCCCCCAAAATTCAAATTTGAATTTTAATGGTTTAGGTGGGAAAAAGGGAAAATAGGGTATTTGAGGGAATTTTCAAAATTGTAAAGGGGCCCTTTTTCTCTTGTATCCTAATTTTTGGCATGAAAGTAATGAAAGGTTTGATTCCCTGACATGAATATCAAGTAATGGAGGCCATAATGCAAAGGATGGAGGAATAATTCACCAAGTGGATAACATAATTGACCTCTAAAGTCAATATCTACTCTCTCCACCATATCTACTCTCTCCACCATGATAAAAAATTACCAACATAAGCAGGACATAATGGATTAGGACATTGAAGTGCTTTATATTAAAAAACCAAATTTTTATGGGTCTACTAAAAATAGCCCAAAATCTTAGAGGGGAAGGTTATTGATAGGATATATTTCTATAGGACATTTATTAAGGAAAGCAATTAGTGGTTAGACACCAATAGAGGTATAACTCCTAAACTTCCTAAAATAGCTTTTTTGAGGTTTAATGAGATTGAGCCATAGAGTTCATTGACTAAGGTCGAGCAATGGTATGAACTACATAAAATTCCTTTTTACCAATGGATATTTGTAGTTACTTTTTATTTTGATCTTAAAGTACTACATTGATACCAATGCTTACAAACATAAGTCCCAAACCTTGGGTGGATACAATTCAAGTGAGAACTCCTTAGTCTATTTAGGTCATCAAGGTTTGAATATTTTACTAGTGCCATCACTAAGCTTTGATACACAAGTATTGTACCTAAGTACAACTTTTGAGAAGATCACCAACAAAACTAGAGTTCTTCTAAATGAATTCTTTAAGAATTATTTTATTAGTGGCCTTAAGGAAAAAATAAGAATTGAGGTCCAAATGCTCAAACTAGCCACCTACATGATTGCGATAGGGCTAGCTAAACTGACAGAGAACAAATGGAATACCCAATGGAAGGATTGTAGACCCCTTACATTTTGGAATATAACTTTTATATCTACAAACAATAATGCTCCAAGGGCTCCAACAATAAAGACACTAAAACCAATTATAGATCCAAGAGACTCTGTTAAAATTATGATGAAAAATGGGCCATGGGACACATGCAAAACATAAAGCCTCTATCTTATAGATATGAGCAATACTTTACCTTCTACAAACATAGTGGATGGATTTAAGGATTTAGTAAAAGAGCAACCAAAATTAGTGGAAGAAGAACCTTCACTCAACAATCCCATAGAAGAAACTCCCACCCCTTTTTTGAATGCTATTGCAGGAATATTGACATCCCGATGCATGAAAATCCAAGGATTTCTCAAAGGATACAAGGTTTTTATACTATTAGACTCTAGTAGCACAAATAACTTTATTGACCCTAGTGTAGCCAAAAGAAAAAATTATTTCATCTATTATGGTGATCAAATAAAGGTGAAAATTGCTAATGGGAATATTTGTGCTTCTAATGGGAGGTGTCAAAATATCTACCTATCCATAGGTGACTATCAATATCCAAATGATATCTACACAGTCCCATTAGGAGTAGGTATTTTGTTGTGCTTTCCTTTGCTAAGAACTTTGGAACTGGTGTTGGGGGACTTCTCAAAACTTTAGATGTAGTTCACTATCAATGATAAAACACACACCATTCAAGGAGTAAAGTAATAACTTCCCATAAGATGCAATGACTTATTAAGAAGGATCATAGGGTAGTAGTGGGTAGATTTTACAAAATGTAGTTGTGTGCTATATAGGATTAAAAAAATGCCTTAGCCAAGAATCAAAAGGTCTTCTTTGAGCCTAAAAAACTACCTCCTAGTCAATCGAAATACCATAGAATCAATTTGGTACCAGGGAGTTAACCTCCAAAAATTCAGTTGTATAAGTACCCTTATCACCAAAATAATGATATTAAGCATATGGTGAAGGAACTATTGGAAGAAATACTAATGTATAAACTCAAACCTTTTTTTATCCCATCTTATTAGTAAGAAAGAAGGATGGATCATGGAGAATATGTGTGGACATTTGTAAACTTAATAATATCACCATCAAAGATAAGATGTTCCTCATTTATATTGATATGACTTGGATAGACTACATGGTACTCAATGCTTTACTAAATTGGATGTTAGGCCAAGGTACCATCAAATTTATGTTCATAAAGAGGACATATCCAAAACAAATTTCAAGATTCATGAGGGGCACTATGAGTTCTTGGTTATTTCGTTTGGTCTCACCAATGCACTATCAACTTTCCAAGGATTTATAAATAGGGTTTTGAAACCATATCTCCACAAGTTTGAATTAATATTTTTTAATGACATACTAGTATACAATAGAACATGAGAAGAGTACTTAAAACATGTCAACCGAATATTAGATCTTCTACAATAAATGTTGTATGTCAAACATTCTAAGTGCACCTTTGGAGCAACATAGGTGGAATATTTAGGGCACACTCTAGCAAAATATGGTGTATGCATCAACCCAAAAAATATTGAGGTCATGAAGGAGTGGTCCAAACCCTAAATATTGAAGAGCCTTTGAGGATTTATCGACCTCATAGGATACTATCATAAAATTTTCAAGGATTATGGGAATATTGTCGCACTTTTGACAACTATGCTGGGAAAGGATGCATTTGCATGGAATAACACATTTGAGTAGGTCTTTTGACTTTGAAGAATATGTGATATACGCTAGTCTTAGAAATCCCTAATTTTTCCAAAATATTTGTAATAAAAAGTGATACCTCAAGAGTGGGACTAGGGGTTGTACTCATACAAGAAGATTAACATCATCCATTCATAAGTCCCTATAAGAATACAATCTCATAAATTCAACTTATGAGAAGGAGATGGTGGCTATTGTCTTTGTAATCCTCCATTGGGGACCATACTTATTAGGTTGACACTTCATCATCAAAATGAATCATTGTGACCTCAAGTATCTCCTATATTAGAGGATTTATTCCCCTAAGCAACACAAAAGGATCACAAAGATTTTAGGATATGATAGTATATCATAAGGAAAATGAAAATATGGTTGTCGATGCCCTTTCTAGACTATCAAAAACCTAAGGTGACCTCTACTTAGTATCCATTCTTAGGAATGATTGGCTAGAGGTACTCAAGTTGGAATGGTAGGATGATCCCACACTTGTAAAAATCATTCAGGACCTCCAAACAGTAGCAAAGGACCATCCTCATTATTAATAGAAGTAGGGGGATTGTGCTACAAGCATTGGTTTATTATTCCATCTACTTCGAAACTCAAATTCCATATTTTGATAGAGATTCACTCTTCTCCAATAGGGGGACACACTAGTTTCTTACAAACCTATAAATGGGTAAAATATAGGTTTTACTGGCCTCGATTGAAGTATAGTATAAAATAGTATATGGATCCTTGTGATATCTACGAGTACCAAAAAGAGTAATAATCAACACACCATGGTTAATTCAAACTTTACCCATATCAGAGTCACCGTGGACAAATATTTCTAGACTTCATTGAAGGGATCCTTTTATCTGATGGAAAATTAGTTATTATGGTTATCAATGATATATTTACCACATATGCTCACTTTTTCTCCCAAGGTCATCCTTATACTATAAGGAAAATGGCATTAATTTTTATGGATAAAATATTTTGGCTCCATGGAATCCCCAACTCCATAGTTAGTGACCGTAACAATGTGTTCACTAGTAAATTTTGGGGGGAGCTCTATTTTATCTATAAACATAATTGAAATGAATCACTTCCTACCACACATAAACTAATGGTCAAATAAAGGTGGTAAATAAATACCTCGAGATATATCTTTGATGTTTTGTCTTTAATAACCAATCCAAGTGGAGTCAATGGATTCCTTAGCAAAATGGTGGTATAACACCACTTTTCATAAAACCACAAGGATGATGTTGAATGAGGTAATATATGATCATCCCTCTAACACTTACTTCTTACTTGCTAAGTAGATAAAAAATTTAAAGCAGTTGACACAATACTCAATCAAAGATAGGAAATCTTAAGTACTCAAAGAAAATTTAGCAACTGCCAAGAACTGCATGAAACAAGAAGCAGATAAACACAAGATAGAGAGGATATTTACAGAAGGTGAAATGGTCTTGTTCATCTTCAACCCTACAAATAGATATCCTAAAACAAAAGGATCAACACAAGTTGGCACCTTGTTAGGTACCTCAGAAAGGTACTTAATATTATAATATTGTACTTAATATTATAAGGTTATCATAAATTTATTTATCCTACATGTATGGATAAGCGGTAGTGGCAGGTAGTTAAGTATTATATAATATAGAAAAAGACTCATATAGTTATAAGTAGGAGAATATTATTTTTTGGGATCTCACATTGAGTGACTTCCTTCCAATAAGGATTAAGGGTTTAAATTATAAAGTGAAAATATTGGAGTATTTTTTATATTTTGTCTTGTTTTAATTTATGTGAATTATTCATCGTGGTTTATATTTAATATTTTTGCAATTTGTTAATAATTTATATGGATGAGAAAAGAGGTTCATAACAAGTGGTATTAGAGCATTTTTTAGGGTTGTGTTTTGCTGCAAGAAGCTTTAGTTATTCAAAAGCACTTTTTAAGGCTATATTTTAGTGCAGCTTCCAGGGTTGTGTTTCATTGTTCACTGTTCTAATCCTAAATTTGGTGATTAATAATGATCTACAATAGGCTATAAACTTTTGTAGGATCGAGTGGAAGTCTTAACTTCTTAACTGGGGGAATTACTTCGGCTAACATTTACACTAAAACTCGTTATCAAGAGTACCCCAAGAACCCTAAAGTAACTAGTTTGAATGTGCTACCAATGAAAAGGGTTAATGGCCCCACACTTTGTAAGTAGCATTTTACCTTAAGAGAGTACACAAATATGTCATTTGGAGATAAACATGTGGTTGGTTTTTCAATAACTATTCCCTCATGATAATATTATTAGTAATTAGAGAGTGGTACTCACTTAGATAGCCTTTGTGGCTGGTGAGATTTAAATTAAGCCACTAGGAAGCCATAGTGTGGGGCCCAATTCATGGCCAAAATTTCCATAAAAGTACCATATAGTCATCAACAACAACTCTAGCAATATTTTTTACAACGGTTTCCATAACTTCATTAGAGAAGACAATTATAAGTGTAAAAAAATACCCAGTTTGCAATATACCAAAAAAATTGTAACAACAAATCTCTAGAGCAAGTCATTGTTGGTTACTAGTCTAAGTGTAGACAATACCCAATCCACAATTGGTAGCAATCTAGAAAAAAACATCTACAAAACAAGTTGTTAATAACTGCTAGTCTAAGAGCAAAAAAAACCTAGTCTACAATTTGACAACAATGTGTAAAACAAAAATATCCATAGAGCAAGCCATTATCAGTTACAAGTACAAAGTCTACAAGTCATTAATAGTTGTTAGGCTGAGTGTAGGAAATACATTGTCCATATGTTTTCAACCCTAAAAACATTCTACAAGCCATTAAAAATTACTACTTTAAGTGAAGATATCTGTTAGCTAGGGTAATCAAATTAGTTGTAGTCTATTTTGTTTTGAAGAAAATTTATAGATTTAATTATTTATTAAAATTAATAGAAGAGACTTGAGGAATTTTAATTTTTAATAATCTAAGTTTTGACTTTTGGGGGGGGTTGAGGTCATGGAGTTACCAAAATTCTCTAGAGAAGATGATATTGATGCTAAGAAATGGTTGAAATTTTTTTAATCTTTAAAATTCAATAATTTTGAATGGGGATATAAGCTTTTGGCTTCTTTGCAAGGGGAAGCTTTATCTTGGTATGTAAACTTTGATTATAACCATTATACATACACATGGGAAGAATTCTAAGATGTATTTTTAGGTAAAAGAGAATCTAAGAAAAATGGTGAAAAGATAGCTAGTTTAAATAATACACTCAAAAGCTATGCAGAAGGATTAAACAAGCCTCATAAGGAACAAAAAAAAGTAAGAGAGTTAATTTATGAGAAATTGAAAAAAGGAAGAGAGAAGGATGATAGTGTGCAAACTGAAGGAAGCTGAACTTGGATGTTAGATAAGTTAAACAATGTTCAAAATTAGTTGTTTGAATCTCAAAATTAGATATTGGAGGTTTATGATTGTATTCAAAATAAAAAAGTTATTATTTCCATAAACCCTAGTAGCAAGCATAACTTCATCAGCAAGGACATGGCTAACAGTTTATAGGTTCCAAAAAAGAATATAAAAAATGGATAGTTTCAAGGAAATACATTTTAAATTTTTGAAGACTTCAAGTTTTCTATGGATAAGTACATTCTACATGTTATTTTTCATATCATTGGGATGAAGGAAGCGGATATTGTTCTAGGATATCCTTGGTTGGAAACCTTGGGTATTGTTGATATTAATGTGTGAAATAAATTTATGAAGTTATGGTATAGAAAAAAGAAGATAAATTTGCAAGATATTTCTCACATTCAGGAGAAAGGAATAGGGGAAAACCAGGAAGCTATTATTGAAAACAAAGTGAAGAACAAGCAAAAAAACTTGAAACGAAATATAAATAGGAGGCAATAATAAAAATTAAGAAGAAAAAACATATTTTCAAGAACAACAATAAGGTTTAAAGAAACTATAGAGAACACAAAAACAAAGTTCAAGAAAAATTTAAAACTAGTTGTTGAAGAAGCAAAAGAACATGAAATAGAATATAAGGAGGCAATGGTAGAAATCAAGAAAAAATCAAAGGCATACTCCAAGGACAAACCATAAGATATGGACATGAAAATATAGCAAAAAATTGTTGAAGATTCAAAACAATTAGAAATTTGGGCTAAGGTTGGAACATATCACCATCCACACCACCTTGACAGGTAATAATCATGGAGACAGGGCTTAAAGAAACATAAGGACTGATATGGAACTAGGAAAGCCAAGAATTTTAAAATGCTACTAATCATAAGTGGAAGCAAGTATGAATGAATAAGAGTGAAATTTATGACCAAAAAAAATATGCAACCAACACATGAAATCAAAGGATTACTTTTGGATACTTAAGTGGTAAAATGACATACTAGCATAAACAAAGACCACTACTAGTTAAAGTTCTATTGGGATGGATGGAGGATTGAGATAAATACTAGTTCATGGTATGGATCAGAAGATGATATTATTTGGTATTTTTGCATGTTTCGAGGATGAAACATTTGTAAAGGGGATGGAATGTTAGGTACCCAAGATAGGTACTTAATATTATAATATTATCATAAATGTATTTATCCCACATGTATGGATAAGCGGTAGTGGTAAGTAGTTGAGTATTATATAATGTGGGCAAAAGACTCATATAGATATGAGGAGAAGAATATTGTATTGTTGGGATCTCATATTGAGATATATTAAGGAGTGTCTTCCTTCCAATAAGGAGCATTGTATGGTGTTGCCCTGCCTCAAGGATTTGTGGATATTATTTTATATTTTTATAGATTGTTAATAATTTATGTGGATGAGAAAAGAGGATCATAACACATATAAATTCTATAGACCCTACAAGTTTCTTTAGTAGATAGGGGATGCTTCTTAAAATTTGGAGCTATCGACAACAACCAAGATTCATCCATTTTTTTTATGTAGCTTGCCTCAAGAAGGTGGTGGGAACGCATACCCAAGTATAGACAGTATTGCCTAAATTATATAAAGGAGGATTCATTCTTCTATATCCTGTATCCATTCTGCATCATAGGACTCAACATCTTTGCTCCCATGATATCATAAAAGTACTTGTGCAGTAGCAGGAGTTGCAACCAAAAGATGCCACATGGAATCCATTATAATAGTTTTAGCAAATTTCCAACCTTCCAAATTTGAGGACAAAGCTTCTCTAAGGGGGTGGCATGTCGTACCCCACAATTGTAACTCATAGTAACATACAATATTGCATGTAAAGTGGACCATGTATTAGGTTATAATTGGACCACGTGTTAAGTTAGATGTAGATAGGAGTGTGTGTGTGTGTGATAGAATCTGTAGACACCTAAAAATATCATTTTATCCAAGTTTTGGTTCTTCTAATATCTCTTCGATATTTTTAAATTCATCTAAATTCTCTCTATTTTCTTTTATTGTGCACTGTTCACTATTCATTGTTCACTATTCATTGTTCACTGTTCACTGTTCACTATTCATTGTTCATTGTTCATTGTTCATTGTTCATTGTTCATTGTTCACTGTTCATTGTTCATTATTCACTATTCATGAATTTAATATTTTTTTAAATCAATTTTCAATACCTCCTCACATGCTTGTGCTCAAGTCAAGGATTCTATATTAATAACTTTTTCTACACCTACCTTCTCACATGCTTGAGCTCAAGTCAAGGATTCTAGATTAATCATATTTTCTACACCTACCTTCTCACATGCTTGAGCTCAAGTCAAGGGTTCTATTAACCTACCTTTCAAGCTTGAGCTCAAGTCAAGGATTCTAGATTAATCACATTTTCTACACCTACCTTCTCACATGCTTATGCCCAAGTCAAGGGTTCTAGATTAGTCCTATTCTACATTTTCTACACCCACCACCACTCATGCACACCAAATTCAAGGATTCTTTCTTTCATGCCAACCCACTTAGTAATTTTATATTCCTCCATTTATCCTAAGTCTTCCCTTACCAACCCACTTAACAATTTTATATTCTCTCACCCACCCAAAAGTCTTCTATGCCAACACATTCAACATTTAAAATTCTTCACCTACCTAGTCTTGTCTTCCACTATGTCAAACTCATGTGCCACATCATCCTCACCCCCCTCTCTTCTAAAATTCTATAAATACCCCCATCATTCCCTTCATTGAAGAAGGAGGAATCAAGGCATGAATGAAGGAATGAATGAATGAAGAAAGAGGAAGCTAGGAGAGCCTACCATCATTGCATGAGTTGTAAGAATAGCACTCTTTTACATTCTATTTTAATAGGAGCATTTACTTGTTTTATTTGAATATCATTTTACTTGAGTAAAAGCCCAACCAACCAAGGTGGGCTTATTTTATCATTAACCTTTCTCTTTTGAGTGTTGCATGTAGGTATTAAATAGCATTGGAGCAACCTTGGGAGAGAGAGAATATCACATCCACATTATAAATCTGTTGTGAAGAGGAGACATTAACACCATTGTATTTGTAAAAGCCCATTGAGGCTTTATTGTATTGTAAAAGACAAAGGGCTTTATTCATATTTTAATAAAATTTGTATATTGGTCATATTTCCTTTGTCTTTACACTTTATTTTCATATGGTGGTTTCCTTCTTCTACAAAATGGCACGCCCGGTGGGACCCTTCCCTTGACCTCCACTTTTGCCCTTGTTGAGTTTCAATTTATACTAGTTATAGGGATAAAGTGTAGGTTTATTTTATGCAATATTTGCTCCTACTTTCAAATATTGTTGCATATTTTTTTCTAATTGTTGTTGTTTTATGTTGTTTTGAAGGAAAAATTCAAGATCACCTTGGTAGAGATGGTCTCACATTTCTATATCGCTTGGGTAGAGATGGTTTCATCCTAGAAGGTGCCAACTTGCAACATCCGCGTAGGCTTCCAGCTAAGTCCTCCTTCTTTGTTCCTAGACTTGTTGGATAGCATAATTTGGGTTTTTATTTTCACACATAAGCTTCTTTAGGATTTTATTTTAGCTTAAATTATATTTTGTTTTAGGTTCATTTCACATACTTGCCTAGCATAGTTTATTCCTAAGATTATTTTTTTTAATAAAATTAGCCTCCTTTGGCTCCTCTTTTAGCACACTTGGACATTCTTGGGCTCTTTCACAATTACAAGCCTCCTTAGGCTTTTCCTCCTTAGGCTTTTTACCACACTAAGCCTCCTTAGGCTCCTCTTTTAGCACACTTGGCCTCCTTGGGCTTCTTTCACAATCAAAAGCCTCCTTAGGCTTCTCTATTTTAACACACTTAGCCTCCTTAGGCCTCCTCCTTTGCTTACACTAGCCTCCTTAGGCTCCTTTTTTTTACAACTAAGCCTCCTTAGGCTCTTTTTAACACCACTTAGCCTCCTTAGGCTTCTTTTTACCACACTAAGCCTCCTTAGGCTCCTCTTTTAGCACACTTGGCCTCCTTGGGTTTCTCTTTTTTAGCCACACTAAGCCTCCTTAGGCTTCTCCTATTTTAACACACTTAGCCTCCTTAGGCTCCTCTTTTACCACATTCTTAGGCGCCTCCTTAGGCTTCACTTATCCTTCTCACTTGGCCTTTTAGGCTCTTACTAGCCTGTCTCCTTTTTAACACACTTAGCCTCCTTAGGCTCCTCTTTTAAGCCCAATTGACCTCCTTGGGCTCTTTTCACAATTACAAGCCTCCTTAGGCTTCTCTCTTTTTCCACAAGCCTCCTTAGGCTTCTCTTTTAGCACACTTTGCACCCTTGGACTCTTTTCACAATTACAAACCTTCTTAGGCTTTTTTTTCTTTTATTACCTTTAGCTTTCGTGGGCTTCTTTTGCACATACATCTAGCTTAGCTTACCCTCTTGGGTCTTACTTTTTCCATGCACATAAACCTCCTTAGGCTCCATTTCTTACACACACATAAGTCTCCTTTACCTTAACGCACACACAATAACCCTTTTTAGTTTGCTCTCCTTAATTAGAATAATTAGTTGCACTTGCATCTCTAATTTTAGTGTTTTAATTTATTTTAGATAGCTTTAGTTTTTAAATTTTCTTCCCTTTTAGCATAGATTTCTTTAATTTATAAAGAAATTAGATAGTAGCAATAATTAGCTTAGATTTCTATTTTTTGGTACCTCTTAGGAATTGTGCTCCATTAACATAATCTCTTTTTGTGTGAATAATTTTTGGCCATATTGTTTGTCCTATGGTTTCAACTCGAAGTCAAGTCCGAGCTTTAAACCAAATCACTATGGATTCTACCCTAACATCTTCCACTACACCCGATCTAACACCTGTGAGTGAAGATTTAGTCACTCTAGGTACCTCTTCTTTATGACATAATCCCTTTCCTCCTGATACCCATCATAATTATGATGCTTATCCCATTATTACCGTAATGGCCAATGCTGAGACCACTTCTTCACATACCTCTAAAGAAGGTACTCCAACCTACACCCAACAAAATCCCTCACCCTTTGATCCATTGACATCTACCTTACCCTTAATCACAATTCCCCAACCCCCATCGACTTCCACCACTACTCTTGATATTTTATCTCAGCCCCTTATTGATTATCCTACCACCCAAACCTCTACTCAATCTTCTACTTCAGTGCCACCCCCACTCCAACAACTAATGGCTCAACCTCAAATTAATGTAGTTACCCACTCCATCATCCCCTCTTCCACTTCAACCCTTGTTGCTACTAGTGCTACACTTTCTCAACCATCTTCTTCCACACTCCCTACTCAACCCAATGCTAGCACTACTTCACCCTATACCACAACTTACCATATGCCAATTCATGATCCTGGTGTTGCCATACCTAGCCTTCCACCTCCAACCAATCCCCTTCTTGCTTTAGCCTCACAACCACCTACTAATCCAAATCCACCTCTCCAATATAATACTACTCAAACTCAAACACCACCTCAAATCCAATTACCATCTAATTTCTCTATTCCATCACAAGTCCCTAACCTTACCCAACAACACATACCCTCCCCTCAATCTCAAAATCAACCCTTTGTATCACCACAACAATCTCCCTCCAATCCTCCCAACCAACCTCCTAATTCCCAATACCCAATTCTTCCTCAACAACCACCCCAAGCACCTCAATGGCCCCAAAATTTAGCCACATATCCCCAATATCAATACCCATCATCTCAAGTTCCTCAACCTCCTCCCCAAGCCCAACATGCCTCATCCCAAATTTATCAATCACAAGTCCCTCAACCATCTCCTTTATCCCAACCTATGCCATACCAACCTACATCCACTCCATCCTAGATATATCCATCCCTACCTCAACAACTTCCCCCAAATCCCCCCATTCAACCTTCTTACCCCCAACATCAAACTTCCCTCCAACAACCATATCAATCCCATCAATCTCCTCCTTTACATGTCCCTCAACCTCCTCCCCAACCTCAACCCACATAGTCCCAAATACCTCAATATTATCCCCTACAAGTCCCTCAACCCCTTGTTCAACCACAATCAAATCCCTCTCATCCAACCCCATATTTTCAACCCCCTTCAGACCTACTTCAATATTACCCCCCATACCCATCTCCCTCCTCCTACCCTCCACAACCCATACCACCTCAAACTAACACCCAAACTTATATTTCCCAACCATCCAATTGTACCACTACCATTCCTAATCCCACTTACAATCTCACATCGTCCTCTCCTATGTTGCAGACAACCTCACAAGATGAGATACAATGACTTATCAGTCACATGAATGCATTGGAACTTCAAACTATAGGTATAGGATACCAAAAGCCCACCCTTAGCCAAATCTATACCCAACCTATTCATCCATCTGTACCTACCCCAGTCTACCCCTATAAATTTGAGTTACCCAAACTTGACCCTTTTATAGGACAAGGGGATCCAAAAGACTTTTTAAGCAAATATTTGAATGCTTGTTTCCTCATTAGTGGTAGTGACCATCTCCTTCTTCGTACCTTTGCTATATATCTAAGTGGCACTGCTCTCGAATGGTATAATGCTTTACCACAACATAGCATTTATACCTTCGAACAATTGGCCAATCTCTTTCTTGAATGCTTCACCCTCTTAGTCAAGAAGAAAACCAACCTCACTGATATCTACAAACTTAAACAATTTGATGATGAATCTATTCTTGATTACGGAGCCCGATGGCAAGCTATTATTAATGAACTTCCTTTTTCCTTGCCTGTCACTGAGCTAACTCACCTCTTTACTCATAGTTGCAACAAACACATTTCCTTACTCTTACAATTACAACAATATAGGACCTTTGAAGAGGCGTTAGCCCAAGCTAAGGTCATTGAAGATATTAAGATCCAAGAGGGCATCATAAAACTTAAAAAGAAAGAGTGGAACAACAAAAATCAAAAGGGTAATGCCACTTCCTCCAAATCACCCCAAGTCAATCAAGTCATCCTTACCACACCACCTCCTACTACCACTATCCAATCTCCTCCACAACCCCAACCCCAAACAACACCTCAACCATTCTCCACCCAACCCTTGACCTCCACTTTCACATCCCAACCTTCAAATAGACCTCGTCGAGCGCTAAGACGAGAGTTTACTCCCCTCGTTGAGCCTTTAGCCAACATATTTCATCATCTTATCAAATCCCAAGCCCTTATCTTACCTAAAATTAAGCCTCTTTATGATCCCAATAAGCCCTTACCTCAATCTTACAAAGCACATATTTACTGTATCTACCATCATCAACTAGGACACGACATTGAACATTGTATTCAATTTAGAAATGTGGTCCAAGACATGATAGAATGAGGGGACATTCGTATTGACAATCCCGTAGCTCCCCCTAATCAAAACCTTGGGATCTATCAAAACCCTTTGCCCCAACACACTACTACTTCCACATCTTCTACACCTCCTAACCAAGTTAATCATATTGACCACAAACCCGACTTCATTGGAATGGTGCATGTGACCACTCGAAGTCAATGCCAAACCAACCACCAACATCCTTCTCAAACCCAAGTTCAAACTCAATCCCCAAATGCTCCACCCAATCCCCAACAACCGCCAACCCCCATTATTACCGTAGCTTCCAAACAAACCCCTCCTAAACCTATCCTTACCCTTACCCAAAAATTAACCAATTGCCTTAAACTTGCTCCTACTAAAATTTCTGTCTATGATCTTATCCAACAATCCCCTACCCATCGAGAGGCTTTAATGGAAATCCTAAAAGCAATTGATGTTCCTTCTCAAGACCCACAAGCCTTTACCAATTTTATAGGTCATATTCGAACATGCACCGAACCTGCTATTGCCTTTTATGACTACGAGATTAAGGCAATGCCTATGGGAGCACCCGATCCCCCCATGCATATTATTGCTTCAATTAATGGCTTACCCTTTAAGAGGGTCTTGGTTGATACAGGATCTTCCATTAGTATTATTACATCGGTGGCCCTTAAACACCTCAACATTCCCTCTTCCTATATAATCCATACCGATTTCACCCTTCGTGCCTTCAATGATGCCCTTTGCTCTACCTTAGGGACTGTGGTCTTACCTATCCAAGTTGGCCCTAAGACCATTCATACCCTCTTATACATCCTTGAGGGAGAAATGCAATACAACATTCTCTTAGGATGACCATGGATCCGAGAGATGCGATGTGTTCCATCTACTCTACATCATTGCTTAAAGTTTGTGCATGATGGCCTTATCCATTGTATACCAGTAGATGATGAACCATTTAAGTATTGCAATTTAATCATTGATTCATCCCAACCTTCACTACCCACCACCCACTTTTCCCTCACCCCTAATACTAATACCCCTACTTCCTCACTCGTACCCAAAACCATTTCTCATATTTTGAACTTAGCAGAGGCTCAATCACCCACCTCCTCCCAAACCCTAAATCCTATACCTACCCAAGCACCCCTTTCACTACTTAAAATCGTAAGTCATCCTCTTACTAATCCTACCCCATATTCTACCACTCCTACTTGCCAAGAAGAGGATCCCCATGCTTCACACCATACACCACTTGATCCCACCTCACCAAATATTACCCCTTCATCAACCTCATATGATCCTATTTCGGCTACTTTTCCCCACAACACACCTATCCTTTCTATAAACCCCATATCCTCTCACTCTACGATCCCACACGTCACAGTACATATGTCCAACATGGCCATAGGTGAATATCTTGTACATGATGTAAATATTAAAAATCTACCATATGTAGAGTCTATTAGAGATTTTGGTAGACCCCATGATATACCTATAGTTATAGATGCTATTGTGTCCTTAGGATCATCCTCTAGCCATACCAATTTTGATACACCCACATTACCATCCACTTCCATTTCACCCCAAGATCATTTTTGTGCTAGTGTTGGTTTCCTCTCCAAGCCATATTTTGTCCTATATTATTTTCAAAAATGTCATTGGCAAGGCTTTGGTCTAGGATGATATGAACAAGGCACCCACACCTTTATTGACCTTCCAGGTCAATTACCCAATATTCGAGCTGGCCTTGGATATACAGACATGCCTTCCCTTGCTTCCTTCACCAATTCTCCTTATACCTTCAAAGAGGATGAGGAGGAGATACCCTCCCCTAATATATCACCCTCCTCACACCCTTCGGTCCTCATGATATCTTTTGATCTCTTCACCCCTCTTCAAATTACAACTGAGCCTGAACGTCTATTACCTATTCAACCCGACACCATCGATATGAGCCACATTTCCACTTTTCCAACTCCGGATGACTTCCTACCCATACAACAATTCATCCCCTATACTCTTAATTACATCTCATCCTCTTCCCCTACTGTATCCACTACTGATACATCTAATACTCCTCCTACACTTATATCTACCAATGACCCACTCCTTATACCTACACCACACCAATTGGAGGAGGGTTCTCATATGTTAATTGAAGAAACCTTAGATGTCGACCTTAGCTCCGACCCTACCAATCCACAAATAGTCAAAATAGGAAAAGGTCTTTCTGAGGAGGAACAAGAACAATTTATTGCACTCCTAAAAGAATACAAGAAGGTATTTGCTTGGTCCTATAAAGATATGCCTGGACTCGATCCTAATTTAGTGGTCCACAATCTTGTGTTAAGTCCTGATGTTCGACCTGTTAAACAAAAATTATGCAAACTACATCCTACCATTGCCCTCATGGTAAAATATGAATTACAAAAACTACTTGATGTGGGCTTTATACAACCCATCGATTATCCTGAGTGGGTTTCTAATATGGTACCCATTTCTAAACCCAACGGGGGGATACGCGTATGCACTGACTTTCGAGATCTTAATAAAGCGTGTCCCAAAGATGATTTTCCGCTACCTAATATAGACACCCTAGTAGATGCTACAGCCGGACATGAAATGTTATCCCTCATGGATGGTTTCTCGGGTTATAACCAAATCCGAGTCAATCCTGCTGATCAACACAAGACCTCTTTCACCACTCCTTGGGGAACTTTTTGTTATAAAGTAATGCCCTTTGGACTCAAAAATGTTGGGGCCACATACCAAAGAGCCATGACTTATATTTTCCATGATTACATGCATAATCTCATGGATGATTATGTCGATGACCTCCTTGCTAAATCTAAGCATCGACATGACCACATTGATGTTCTACGAAAAGTCTTTGATCGACTTCTCGAACACAATGTTAGACTCAATCCTAAGAAATGTGTCTTTGGTGTTACCTCGGGAAAGCTCCTAGGTTTTATTATTTCCAAAGAAGGCATTCGAGTGGATCCCAATAAAGTTAAAGCAATAATGGATATGCCTCCTCCTAGAAACCTTAAAGAATTAAGGAGCTTGCAAGGCAAGATCCAAGCCATTCGATGATTTATAGCACAATTATCTGATAAATGCAAGCCCTTTAATCACCTTTTACAAAAAGGAGTTAAATTTGAATGGACACCCGAATGCCAGGTTGCTTTTGATAATATCAAGTGATACCTTGCATCCCCTCCAATTCTCACTCCTCCCAAACCTGATGTTCCCTTCCTTTTGTACATATCTACCATCGATGTTGCCCTAGGAACAATGCTTGCACAAAAGAATGATCTAAATCATGAGCAAGCCATTTATTACTTGAGTCGCACCCTTGTCGATTATGAGAGCCGCTATCCTTATGTCAAAAAATTATGCCTTGTAGTATTTACCACCAAGAAATTATGACACTATATGCTAAATCATACTACATATGTGGTGGCTAAAGAAAACCCCTTGCGATATATGATGAGTCGCACATATACCAATAGTAGAACCGCCAAATGGATCATGCTCCTTAGTGAGTTTGATATAGAATTTATTAGCCAAAAATCCATAAAGGGTCAGGTCATTGCTGATCAACTTGCAGAAGCTCCTCTACCCAATGATGAACCTCTTAAAATTGAGCTTCCCGATGACTTCATCTTTGCTATTGATAAAATAGATGAATCAATATCACCTAATGATGTTGATGATGACCTGACTCTATTCTTTGATGGTTCTAAATGTGAACAAGGGGGTGGTGCAGGAGTAGTTCTAGTCACCCCACAAGGGATTCCTATCCCCTTTTCTTTTAAACTAGACTTTCCTTGCACCAACAATAATGCAGAATATGAGGCTCTCATTCTTGGGCTTCAAACTATTTTAGCGATGCACGTCAGACGCCTACATATCTTTGGTGATTCTCTTTTGATCATCAACCAAATTAAGGGAGTTTATCAATGTAAAGATCCAACTCTAAAGTTATATAAAGACATCACAGAAAAACTATTAGCCCAACTCGATTGGTATGACATTGATGCCATCCCTCACTCATCTAATCGGTTTGCAGACACTATGGCTTCCTTAGGGTCCCTCATACCTAAGAATCCATTCTACGATGTTACTACTCTCCATGTCAAAACCTTGGCCCAATCTGCTCTTCACTCATCCACATCTGACATCAAACAAGATGTAGATCTTATTACTACCGAATCTCCTCAAACCTCCCAAATACGAATCCTCCTCCAAGCCCTCATCCATAGACACCTTTCCCCTTATACTGAGCCTATAACCACTTCATATCCCTCTATTACCACCCCACTCCTCAAAATATTCACCCAAACAATAGACCAACCCACAACCTCCACCTTCATTGTTGCAGGAGATTGCCACACCACTACCACTTCCACTGACCACTATTCCATGTTCTTTGCCCAATTACGAGATTATTTATGAACTGGGTCTTTTCCTCCTAATATTCCTTCTACCACCAAGTGAGCATTCAAACAAAAAGTAGCATGATATGTGCTACTGGGGGACATCTTATATAAAATAAGTTATGATGGTATCCTACTTCGTTGTTTGGAACCCCTGGAAACCCAATGGGCAATCACTCAAGCACATGATAGCACATGTGGAGGCCATTTTAGTGGCTTAGCTATTGCCAAACGGATTTTACGAATGGGATATTATTGGCCCACCATGGAACATGATTGCTCCGAATATGTTAAATGATGCGTCAAATGCCAAACTCATGCCTCCTTAACACATGTGCCTTCACAAGCTCTTCAGCCCATACAAGCATGTTGGCCATTTTCACAATGGGGGTTAGACTTGATTGGTAAAATTTCCCCACCTTCTTCTGGACAACACACCTTCATAATAACGGCTACCGAATATTTTACCAAGTGGGTGGAAGCCATTCCCCTTACCTCTACCACTGGGGCTAAAATCATAGAGTTTATTCTTCATCATATTATATGTCATTTTGGGATACCATCCAAGATTATTTTAGATAATGGTCCCCCATTTAAAAATAAGGATGTTCATAACCTATGCCAAAAATACCACATCCATCATAGTTTCTCCACTCCATATTACCCACAAGCCAATGGGCAAGCCGAAGCCACCAATAAAACCATTTGTTCTATTTTGAAAAATATTGTTAAGAATAATCATAAGGATTGGCACTTACAATTACCCCTCGCACTATGGGCTTATCGTACTAGTATTCGTACCCCGACTGGGGCAACTCCTTTTTCATTAGTCTATGGTGTTGAGGCAATTATGCCTTTAGAGCTTGAAATTCCATCACTTCACATCTCTTTACAAGAATTCATAGATGATGACACAGCCCATCAAGCACGGCTTGATCAATTAACCCTTCTTGATGAACATCGGATTAATGCCCTGGAGCATCTTCGAGTTTATCATGACCGCATCAAGCGAGCCTATGATCGAAAGGTCCATCCTCATGAATTCCAAGTAGGTGACCTTGTCCTTAAAGCTAATCAACAACAATCTCACATCTCACCTCACTTGCATGACAAATTTGCTGCTAATTGGCTTGGACCATTCATCATTAAACACAAATATGGACCTAAAACTTATAGGCTTGCCACTCTTGAAGGAGTTGAGGAGCTCGATCCCATCAATGTTATTCATTTGAGAGCCTTTTATGCTTAGTTCCTTTAAACTTGTCTTCCTTGTATATAAAAAAAAAAAAACTCACACCATATCTCATCCTTCACTTTCTGCCCTTGTGATGCTAATTCCTTTAGATTTAGTTCATTCCATATTACTTTTTTATTTGAACAATGGGTATCTAGTTTTGGACCATAATTGATTGACTTCCCTTAATTAAGGGCATATACAAAACCACTAGTATGGTCTTTTTATTCTACTTTCTTCCCTTCTCTTGTGTCCATTCTTCTACCTCTTAGACCTGGATTGATGAGTCTCTAGAAATCCTTTTCAGTCACTCAGCCATACCTAGTATCCTCCTCAAGTGCACATTTATCCCATTCAAAGCCATGATGATTTGGAGCTTCCCTTTGTGATCTATCGAGGCATCCTAGGACCCACATGTAACACACATATTAATATTATTTTGATTAGGTAAGGATGACATCATGATTAGTCCCAATGCTTATATTAGCTCATCGTGCATCCTTTAGCGGTCCAAAACCCAAGGATTCACGCTAAAAAAAAAGATGATGATAATAATAATATAGCCTGAATCCTTGGGCATATTAGATGACTCCATCGGGGCTATAGATGCCTGGCTGGAAGTGGAGCAATATTGATGGACCATGTGCTATCTCCACCGGGGCTATAGATGCCTGACTGGTAGTGGAGTATGCCTTCATGATTGAGCTCTATTTTTCTCATTAGGACTATGATTGGTTAAGTCCAAACCTATTCAAAATTTGGTTAATGAACTCACTGCACACACAGTGATTCTAGGATGTTTTGATATGTCTCAAGGGACCTCTAAATCTTAATGACCTTTGCATGGTAACCTCACCACTTGAGAGGAGAACTAGGGTGTTTGAGTCTCTTGAAAACACCTCTAGATACTCAACAGCCTACGACATTGGAGTTCTCTTTCTTTATCATTTGTTCTATCTTTCTTCCTCATTATTCTATGCTTCTAATCATGTATATGCCCTTAGTTAATGAGTTCAATCATGCATGGTACTACACATACATACCCATTGTCCTTACATTCCTTCTCTATCCTATTAAATTGTTCACACCATTTAACATCTACTTTCTGACAAGTTGTGTGCAAAAAAAAAACCATAAGCATAACACATCCACAACATCAATCATGAATCACATTTCAATTCACATTATTCATGCCCATAGGTTACATAACAATGGCCCGTAGGCATCAAATTTCATGAATACATATAAAATGATGGCCTCTTAAGCCATATACAAATATTGATCCTCTCACCACCCCCACTTCCCCTCCTCTGGTTGTGCTTCTGCAACTCTCTCCTGTACACTTTGATGAGTCCCCTCACTCCCCTCTTGATTCCTATTTATCAGTGGTGAAGCAATTCCTAGAAATTGTGTAGCTACTGGATCTATGCCTTGTGGTATTCTTGAACCCATCACTGGTGTCCCCCCTTGGTGGTGTTGGGATGAAGGAGTTGAAGGAACAAGTAACCCATGACTCACCAATGCATCAAAACAAGACACTAAAAAAGTTGCCTTGTAATCCTCCCTTGCATGTTGTGGCTGCGAAACCTCTTTCTGCATAACCATCGTATCTTCCTCAGTATTCACAACCTCTCTTTCAACCCATGGCACCCCATCCCCTAATACTGCACCCATCCATCCACCAATCCCTATACCCTCAAAAATGGTCATTAATTGTTCCCCAATCACTGCACTGGAGGTCCCAATTATCTCATCCACTTGATGACAAACATCTCCATCCACTTTTTCCTGTATCACTACTTCCCCTCCTTCATGTATCATATCTTCTCCCCCACTAGTAGCCTCCACCATCTCTCCAACTACCTCTCCAACCTCACCCACATGCTCTTCTACTCCTCTCCCTGCTTTCCAATGTTGTGTAGCCCACCAATTCTCAAACTCTAGGGTTGTGCCTACATCATCAACATCAGACACCACCTGAGGCTCATCTGGCTCCCTGTCTAATACAATTATCATTGGGGTAGCTATAGTATAATTATATCATCTTTGATACACTACAGGTGGATCTGGTACCCCTTGTCTCAACCCAAATTGGCGTAGCACTCGAGTATACTAAAAATACTCAACTTGCTCACTCCTTCGCCCAATTAGCCATCTCCCTCATCGCACACGAGCCAATTGCCTTGCTTCATCATTCCATATTGGCCCTCCTCTCCATGGTCACCAATAAATATCTTGTGGCCTCAGACTCCCAAAGGCCTCATGATAGTGATCTCCATCCTTCGCATACGGTCTACTCCACCTTGTCTCCTTAGTTGTTAGCCATATTAATACATATGGTACCTCTGATCCCATAAATCTATGAGCATCATAAGGTAGACCTAGTGGTCTCTCTACTGCTATATGCTCCCACCCCCACACCTGCACCAGCAAACTACAACTCAATCCATTTTGAGTTGTCCTCTTAATTTCATAAAGCTCCCTATAAGTTTGTGCTAATAAGGCTGGTGCCCATGCAAAGACTACTGACCTCTTCACCAAGTCTGTTACAACCCCTAGCATATTCCATGGAAATCATGCCCCTGATGAATCAGGTAAAACCCAATTTGATATCAATATCATTGTCAGGGTTTGTTTTACTGATAATACTCCTACCTCAAAATATTCCTCATACAACACCCCCCACTATTGATATCAACACTATGCCAACTACTACCAAATATCTCCTCCATCACTAACCTTTTTTGTCATCGATTTGCCACTGTAATGATAGCACCCTCTATCGGTAATCATAAAATCCGATAAACATCCTCTAGGGTAATTGTCATTTCCCCCATAGGAAAATGAAATGTACCCCTATCTGGATCCCATCTCTCACATAATGCTGATAGGTACATCATATCAGCATACACCATCTTAACCTGGGCAACACCTGCAAACCCTACCATCTCCAACCACCTCCAATCCTCATCTATCATCAATCTCCTTAAATTTCCAACCAATGGTCGATGTCGATGTCGCGGCCACAATACTTTCAACTATACTCATATTACATAGCCCCACCCCATGCAAAAATCATAACAAACAACAATAATAAATAAATAAATACATCCATAAAAATCTCTACCCACCCACACAACCACAAACCCACCAAAATAATTTTTATCTTCCTACTACATTTACAATAAATAAATTAGCAAATAAATACATAAAATAAAACTTCACTCACTGGCTCTTCTCCTTCTCTATTGTGCGACACACTTCTTTCATCAGACCTTTGGTAAACCTCAACAATACTTCGTGTCCATTTTTTGCCTCCACCCCTCGCTACTATCCCGTGCAGCATCTTGCATGTGCAGTTTAATACCCCACACGAACCCTTCGATACCCTATAGTGAATCCATGATATTTCGAATTGTTCTTTTCTCTTAAAGCATATGAACCAAAATCTCCACAAAAATCAACAAAATAATCACTATGAACACCATCGGGACAACTGAATATATGCTCAAAAGAACAAGCAATATCACACATATATCACGAAAAAGTGACATCTCCAATCAATAGATCAATATTCTTATATTGATATATGAAACAAATGCTACATACATTTGAGAGATGTTGTTTCCCCTACACGTATATGTACACAGATGCAGATTTAGTGCCCTCCAACTTGATCCAAAATTGACATTTAAGACAAGGGTACGTGTCAATGGTTCACAATAAATGCACCATGACAAGTGGACAACTGTCACCAACTACATTAAGTACATTCCTTTACAAAAACCTGCCCATACCCTTAACATTATGATGCGCTTCACTTTTCAACAATACACGTCACACACGTGCATAGGTTATGGACCCCCTGCAGCCTTCGCCATCAAAACATCTACTCACTGTCAGAGTCAGAATAATTTGAAGTTACTGCATCTTCCCACGTTCGTTGATTCACTGACAACCCCCAATGTTGGTTAAAGCTAATATGCTTTGGCCATTCAAACTCATTAAAATAAGATAAATCAATGGTTTCTTGCATGACACAAGAATAATGGTTTACACTCCGCACATCTACCACACGTCGAGGGCCACTTGCCAACCATGTCACTTGTTTGTCAATCACAAGCCTACAAAATAAAAAGTTAGGCATGAATCCCCATTCCAATCTATCAGTCACATTTTTAGCATAATTCACCTTTCATGTCCATTGAAGTACTCGAAGGAATCCCTTATCAAATTGAAGGATGAATCTACAAGCTATTAGATTAGCCTTAAGATCTGGGGAGTTCAAATCATAACAATACATGTTCCAATCTGGGATTAGTGCTCCTACAAGCCCAATGGAATTATACCAAATCAACTTCTTACATAGAGAGATCACTTCTGGTTTCCTCCAATCATATAGATCCCAATTCATGAGATGAACCAGAATCAGACCCCCTACAGAATACGACATAGTGATAGGACAATACAAAGGCTCCACTAAGCCGAGTCTCGATGAAATCTAAAATTTTGATGACATCTTCTTAACCCTATCAGATATCCATGACTTAAGGGATTGAATAAAATTTGCTTTTCGGGAGGCACTTGCACTCAGTGCAAATATTCTCTCTTGTATTCCATCAGGAAGGCTAAACATTAAATTCCTCTCAAAATAATTGGTAGATCCTATCTCAGCCATCTACATAGGTAGTCCAAAGACTCAAGCTATCTCACCAACCTCAATCTTATAGCCTCCTACTCTCGCTAGTACACCTCTTACTACATCGACCCCAAATCTATCCTATTGCTCTCCTTTTGGTCCACTACCCTCACCACACTCATTGCACCATGATACTTTTTAGACCTGGCAGTACCCCCACATTGCACTATTGTTATCTTTACTTGCCTCCTTGGGAACCCTTTTCAACCTGCCTCCTTGGGCACTTCTTTTACACATTGCCCCCTTGGGCATCTCTTTTTATACTTGCCCCCTTGGGCTACACATTTTTCACTAGCCTCCTTAGGCTACACATTTTTTACACATTTTTATGCAGTGCACATGTGGTCTCTTCCTGTCTCGGTCTACTCTTTTTCCATGGTTGCCTTCCACTTCCGTACATCCCCTTGAACACCTCCCTTATCCACTACCTTCATATTGCCTCCTTGGGCACCACTTTTTTTCCCACTTCGAACATACTTGTTACCTATATCCCCTTATCCTCATCCCCCTCAACCTTTTTTTAATCTCACACCTTACCCATCCCTCACCCTTATCTCTCCTACCCATTGACACATTTGTCAAGTGGCTCATCCTTGGTCATGTGTCTTCCCCTGCGCACTCACCACTTGAGGGGTTTATCAAATATACTCCCACAAGGATAATCATTTCATTGGGGCAACAAACAACAAAATTTTAGTTCAAGTTTTTGCACTATGTTGTTTTTACAAACAACACATTGCAAAAAGGGGCATCTGTAGACACCTAAAAATATCATTTTATATCCAAGTTTTGGTTCTTCTAATATCTCTTCGATATTTTTAAATTCATCTAAATTCTCTCTATTTTCTTTTATTGTGCATTGTTCACTATTCACTGTTCACTATTCATTGTTTATTGTTCACTGTTCACTATTCACTATTCATTGTATTCATTTCATTCATTTTCTATTCATTTCAATTCATTGTTCACTGTTCACTATTCACTATTCATGAATTTAATATTTTTTAAATCAATTTTCAATACCTCCTCACATGCTTGTGCTCAAGTCAAGGATTCTAGATCAATCACATTTTCTACACCTACCTTCTCACATGCTTGAGCTCAAGTCAAGGATTCTAGATTAGTCATATTTTCTACACCTACCTTCTCACATGCTTGAGCTCAAGTCAAGGATTCTAGATTATACATTTTCTACACCTACCTTCTCACATGCTTGAGCTCAAGTCAAGGATTCTAGATTAATCATATTTTCTACACCTACCTTCTCACATGCTTATGCCCAAGTCAAGGGTTCTAGATTAGTCCTATTCTACATTTTCTACACCCACCACCACTCATGCACACCAAATTCAAGGATTCTTTCTTTCATGCCAACCCACTTAGTAATTTTATATTCCTCCATTTATCCTAAGTCTTCCCTTACCAACCCACTTAACAATTTTATATTCTCTCACCCACCCAAAAGTCTTCTATGCCAACACATTCAACATTTAAAATTCTTCACCTACCTAGTCTTGTCTTCCACTATGTCAAACTCATGTGCCACATCATCCTCACCCCCTCTCTTCTAAAATTCTATAAATACCCCCTCATTCCCTTCATTGAAGGAGGAGGAATCAAGGCATGAATGAAGGAATGAATGAATGAAGAAAGAGGAAGCTAGGAGAGCCTACCATCATTGCATGAGTTGTAAGAATAGCCCCCTTTTGCATTCTATTTTAATAGGAGCATTTACTTGTTTTATTTGAATATCATCTTACTTGAGTAAGAGCCCAACCAACCAAGGTGGGCTTATTTTATCATTAACCTTCTCTTTTGAGTGTTGCATGCAGGTATTGAATAGCATTGGAGCAACCTTGGGAGAGAGAGAATACACATACCGCACTACTATCTGTTGTGAAGAGGAGACATTAACACCATTGTATTTGTAAAAAGCCCATTGTGGCTTTATTGTATTGTAAAAGACAAAGGACTTTATTTATTGCATTTTAATAGTTTGTATATTTTAATAAAAGTTGCATATTGGTCACATTTCCTTTGTCTTTGCACTTCATTGCATATGGTGGTTTCCTTCTTCTAAAAAATTACCATTTTGTAGAAGAAGGAAACCACCATAGGCAAATAAAATGCAAAGACAAAGGACATATGGCCAATATGCAACTTTTATTAAAATATGCAAACTAGTAAAATGCAATAAATAAAGTCCTTTGTCTTTTACAATACAATAAAGCCACAATGGGCTTTTTACAAATACAATGGTGTTAATGTCTCCTCTTCACAATAGATCTATAGTGTGGATGTGCATTCTCTCTCTCCCAAGATTGCTCCAATGCTATTCAATACCTGCATGCAACACTCAAAAGAGAAGGTTAATGATAAAATAAGCCCACCTTGGTTGGTTGGGCTCTCACTCAAGTAATATGATATTCAAATAAAACAAGTAAATGCTCCTACTAAAATAGAATGCAAAAAGGGACTATTCTTACAACTTATGCAATGATGGTAGGCTGTCCTAGCTTCCCTTGTAGGAGCATTAATCCCATATTGGAACATGTATTGTTATGATTTGAACTCCCCAGATCTTAAGGCTAATCTAATAGCTTATAGACTCATCCTTCAATTTAATAAGGGATTCCTTCGAGTACTTCAACGAACACAAAAGGTGAATTATGCTAAAAATGTGACTAATAGATTGGAATGGGGATTCGTGCCTAACTTTTTATTTTGCAGGCTCATGATTGACAAACAAGTGACATGGTTAGCAAGTGGCCCTCGACGTGTGGTAGATGTGCAGAGTGTAAACCATTATTCTTGTGTCGTGTAAGAAACTATTGATTTATCTTATTTTAATGAGTTTGAGTGGCCAAAGCATATTATATTTAACCAGCATTGGGGGTTTTCAACGAATCAACGAACGTGGGAAGATGCAGTAACTTCAAATTATTCTGACTCTGACAATGAGTAGATTTTTTGACGATGAAGGCTACAGGGGGTCCATAACCTATGCACGTGTGTGACGTGTATTGTTGAAAAGTGAAGCGCATCATAATGTTAAGGGTATGGGTAGGTTTTTGTAAAGGAATGTACTTAATGTAGTTGGTGACAACTGTCCACTTGTCATGGTGCATTTATTGTGAAACATTGACATGTACCCTTGTCTTAAATTTCAATTTTGGATCAAGTTGGAGAGCACTAAATCTGCATCTGTGTACATATACGTGTAGGGGAAACAACATCTATCAAATATATGTATTATTCATTTCGTATATCAATATAAGAATATTTATCTATTGATTGGACAAGAGCATGCCATTTTGTAGAAGAAGGAAACCACCATAGGCAAATAAAATGCAAAGACAAAGGACATATGACCAATATGCAACTTTTATTAAAATATGTAAACTAGTAAAATGCAATAAATAAAGTCCTTTGTCTTTTACAATACAATAAAGCCACAATGGGATTTTTATAAATACAATGGTGTTAATATCTCCTCTTCACAATAGATCTATAGTGTGGATGTGCATTCTCTCTCTACAAAGATTACTCCAATGTTATTCAATACCTGCGTGCAACACTCCAAAGAGAAGGTTAATGATAAAATAAGCCCACCTTGGTTGATTGGGCTCTCAATCAAGTAATATGATATTCAAATAAAACAAGTAAATGCTCCTACTAAAATAGAATGCAAAAAGGGACTATTCTTACAACGCATGCAATGATGGTAGGCTATCCTAGCTTCCTCTTTCTTCATTCATTCATTCCTTCATTCATGCCTTGATTCCTCCTCCTTGAATGAAGGGAATGAGAGGGGTATTTAGAAAATTTTAGAAGAGAGGGGGGTGAGGATGATGTGGCACATGAGTTTGACATAGTGGAAGACAAGACTATGTAGGTGAAGAATTTTAAATGTTGAATGTGTTGGTATAGAAGACTTTTGGGTGGGTGAGAGAATATAAAATTGTTAAGTGTGTTGGTAAGGGAAGACTTAGGATAAATGGAGGAATATAAAATTACTAAGTGGATTGACATGAAAAAAAGAATCCTTGACTTTGGTGTGCATGAGTGGTGGTGGGTGTAGAAAATGTAGAATAGGACTAATCTAGAATCCTTGACTTGGACACAAGCATGTGAGAAGGTAGGTGTAGAAAATGTGGCTAATAAAGAATTATTGACTTGAGCTCAAGAATGTGAGAAGGTATGTCTAGAATCCTTGACTTGAGTACAAGCATGTGAGAAGGTAGGTGTAGAAAATATGGCTAATCTAGAATCCTTGACTTGAGCTCAAGCATGTGAGAAGGTAGGTCTAGAATCCTTGACTTGAGCACAAGCATGTGAGGAGGTATTGAAAATTGATTTAAAAATATTAAATTCATGAATAGTGAACAATGAAAAGTGAACAATGAACAATGAACAGTGAACAATGGAACAATGAATAGTGAACAGGTGAACGATGAACGATGTGAACGATGAAGCGATGAACGATGAAGCGATGAAGCGAGTGAACGATGAACAACGAACAGTGAATAGTGAACAATGAACCATGAACAATGAATAGTGAACAGTACACAGTGAACAGTGAACAGTGAATCGTGAACAGTGAACAGTGAACAGTGAACAGTGAACAATGAACAATGAATAGTGAACAGTGAATAGTGAACAGTACACAGTGATCAGTAAACAATAAACAATGAATAGTGAATAGTGAACAGTGAATAGTGCACAATAAAAGAAAATAGAGAGAATTTAGATGAATTTAAAAATATCGAAGAGATATTAGAAGAACCAAAACTTGGATAAAATGATATTTTTAGGTGTCTACAGAATCATGTATGTAACCACTTTGAAATCATGAATATAACTATCATAGAATATGTAGTCACAAATATTGTCATAATAGGTTATCATAGAATGTTAATAAATATGCTTGTAATCTTTACAAAATAGGAAGGATGTAACCCTCACAACACTATTGAAGAATTGGAATATTTTGTAAGGAGGTTGCCCCCTCGAAGAGGCCAATGATAGTAAATTACTTATCTCGAATTCCCACATTTATTGTTATTTTGAATTTTATGTTTCATTTAATGAATGCTTATGTTATTGGATATATGATATTAGTGTTGCTTTTGTCAATAATCCTTGTAATCATAGTTAGAATTATCTTTGGCACTAAATTTATTATCTTAGTACAACTCAAAACTAAGAATTTCAAAGTGAAAAATATGCATGAGAAGAAGATTTTCATTGCAAGATGGTAGTTGTTTGTAACTACCATTCCCATAGTTTAAATAATACCCCCATTAATTTGAAAGGGTACACAAGTATGTATGCACACCCACACACATAAGAGTATTGTATATGTCGGAAAGAGTCCATTGTAGGTGCATTGGATATGTTAAGAGAGATAGTGTATAATACATTTGAGGTATTATACATAGGATAAAATATTGTGTATGTAATAGAATGTCATAACAAGTTGTTTTTAATACAATATCTATTCATACTTGTTCATAATTTTATATTGCTATTATGTGTGGTATGCATGTATTATTGTTGATTGATTATTGCAGTAGAATAGATACAATCTTGTCATTTGTATTATTTTCCACTTTTTGTCATATAGGCTCATCTAGGAAGTTACCAGACTATCTAGCATAGTTTTCAAGTTGTACAATGCAATTTTCAAGCCATCAAGACTAAATGTAATGTATACATTGTAGTTTTTAGGTCATCAAGTTCAAAGGCAAGTCGTTTGGCTAGTACCAACTATCTAATTCTTAAACTGGATCATCGAGAGTAGTGAATAAGGCTATCAAAGACAAGGAGATGATGTAGGCTAATGGTTACAAACTACAAATAATACAAATGAATAAAGAAATATTTTATTGATTTCATTCATACATAGATACATTTTTTTTCATGTACATATATATTTGCTTCCAAGAAATTCTTGATCTTTTAGAAGAATAATCTTTTAGAAGTAGTCAAAGTAATTAGATAATGGGCTAGAGACCTGCTAATATTTAGATTAATAAGAATAGAAGTATATCGTTAATATATAATGGAGGATAACAATAGAATAAGTCTAAAATCCCTCCTTATTACATTATTTGAAGAAACAAATGATGGGATAACTATCCCCATAAATATTTCAAGTAGGAAGAGTTGACTTTGTCTTAGATCTTGACATTTTTGTATTCTTTGTTCCACTCTTTCAATTCTCTATTTTGTACCCTTTTTTTGTAGACTAATATGGAGATAAGCTAGCCATATACTTGAAATATTTGTGCTCTTTGTGTCATCCCTATGAAATACTTTTGGATCAACACAATACTAGGTTTTCTTTTATAGTATACATGATTTTTTTTTTTTTAATCTTATGCCATTCTACGTTTTTTATCCATCCATAACTTAACCAGATTTTGTGTAGTTTACTTAATGAGTGTTACAATATTTCTCTTATATATGTCTAAATTTATGATAATAATTACAAATATTTATTGGGAGATATATATTGTGTTGTGAGATAAACTTGTATTATGTTTTTATACTTGTTCATTATAGTCAATATATGTTGTATGCTTGTCATTAATTTGTACAATATATTTTTTATTAGTGATATGCCTACTTTCTGCACCAGTTTTGTATTCTTGAACAACCTTCAAGTCATTAGTATCACAACTGAAGTACTTTGTTTCAACCTCCAAGTCATTAATGTCACAACTGAAGTTCTTTATTTGGATATTACTTGTATTACAAGTAATTTGTTTCTTTATGATAAGATCGCGTGTATCACACATGACATTTTTCATCAAGTTATTTGTATTACAACCAATATCCGTCTATTTTAAAATATCACTTGTATCGCATATGACATTTTTATCAAGGTTTTGTTCTTTATCTATGTAATTATTTCATTTTGTTTTGTATTCTTCTCTTTATATATATCAAATGTAATAAGTGACATATATATGATTTTTAACTAAATCAACAAGAAGTGTAATAACTTTGTCCCCATAGTCAATTGCTTTGTCTAGATGAAGACATAATATCTTAGGTGTAGTGAAAGTGTCATCATTAGCCTCTCTAAATATTGATTGTAAATATTTTGGACCATCATCTCTTTGAGAAATAACTTGTATTCAAGTCTTAAGCATTGTATATTCATCTAAAGAGTCATCTTCTTGTGTGTCAAGCAACTGATCTACACTTTGTTTCTCTAATGTTTTTAAAATAATTTTGAGTTTTCTTTCTTGTACTTTTAGCCATTAGAGCTCTATCCCTCTTCGTGTTTGTCTTTTTTGGAGTGAATTTGTGTTTTTAAGATGATGATTGTACTTCTTTTAGTAGGGGAAGATATGTAATAACATCTAAAGAAAATAGTCCATTTTTGTAGGATGTAGTTGCTTTCAATTTTCCTTGTCTTAAGATAAAACATATTTGATATCCATTGACAATTTTAAAATCTACATTACCTTCTTTATCCATCATTTGAGAAACATAAAGTAAATTATTTGTAAGTCCTAGTACATACAACACTTTTTCAATTGTGCATTATACTAAAGGTAATATCAATGAAACAATCCCTATACCTTTAATTTAATAGCTTGTATAATCTACAATTATCACTGGTCAACCATCTATCTCATGAAGGTTGTCAAACCAATGTACATTACCAGTCATATAATTACTTGCTCCAACATTAGTATACTAGTTATTATCCTTGCTTTGTTTTTTTTATCATTAGCACCTTATATGCTATTTTTGGTTCATAATCATGATCTGATTCAGGTTCTTCCTATGCTATATGCCCTTCTTATTATGGAGACTTTGATCTATATCCTTGATTTATTTGTGGAACACTATTACAATTTCTAGATTGGTATTGATCTTGTTGCCTTGTTTGAGGAGTTTGTGATTGGTTCCACTTATTCAAACCATTATATCTATGTAATCTAGTATCATGATTTCTTTCTTTCTATCATAAGTGATAATATCTTCTTCTCCATTCAGGTTAGTTTTGTGAAGAAGATGAGGATGAATTAGTAGGATCTCTAGTATTTCTTTTATATCTCTTCATATAAATGAAAGCATTATTTGAAGAATCATCTCTTAATTGAATTTCTTGTTCATGTTGTTATTGAATATTGATTAGTTCTTGAAATGATATTGTATGGTTAGAAAATTACAATGAAGTTATCAATAAGTTGTATGAATTAGGTAAAGCATGCAGTACAACTGATACTAACATATTATCATTAATTCTTTCTCCCAAGGTGTTTAATTTTACCTTTAATTCTTCAATTTTTTGAAGAAAATACTTCAAATTTGTATTGTCTTGTATTTGTAATGTGTATAGTTGGGATTGTAAATTATGAATATTTGATTGATTTCTACCTTCAAAAATAGAGCATAGGATATCCCAAGCCTCTTTTGAAGTATTCACTTCACTAATATGAGAATAAATTTCATCCGTTATTCCAAATAAAAAATGTTTGCCTTGTTATCTTTCTCATAAAAAATTATTTGTGCAAATTTTTCTTTGAGATATAGTTCATCCCATTATACAATATCCCATAGTATCTCTACTACAAATATTATAAACTCAAAGAACAAATACATTCTGGTATTGTTGCTGGTGATAAGATACAAATACCCAAAGTTGAACAAATATCCCATAGTGTTCTGTGTCACTCAAATAACAAATACGTTATGGTATGAATGTTTATAGCAACCCAAAATAAACTCAAATATGTTATGGTATGAACACTTTCAACAACCCAAAAAAGGGTTCATTTTTCAATTAAAAATAAATGTACTCAAATAAAAAAATGTGCCAAATAACCTTTCATAAAAAAAACAATTTCATATGTGATGTAGTACCTTTTTATGGCTTGATCTCCAATATTCGTGAGATCTACCAGGAGCCTTAATTGTCAAAATAATATTTTGATCATAAAACTTCTTCAAAGTAAATGATGCTTATTTAAGGTGCCTTAATGGTCTTCCCCTCCTCCTGGGAACCTCAAAAATTATTGCTCTGATGCCATAGGATGCTTAGAGATTGTGAATAAGACAAATGAATAAAGAAATATTTTATTGATTTCACTCATACATAGATACATCTATTTTATGTACATATATAGTTGCTTACAAGAAAGTCTCAATCTCATAGAAGGATAATCTCGTAGTAGTTGAAGTAATAAGATAACATGCTAGCAACCTCTCGATATTTTGATTAATAAGAATAGAATAAGTCTAACATTATTCTATAATGAAGGATAAGAATAGAATAAGTATACCATAGGCTATACAATTGCATCACTACAAGTTGTAGATAGTTAATATGTTAATCCTAATTGTTCCTCCAAGGTTGGAACACCACCATTATGCTACATTTGGCACAATAGCATTTAAGTTTGAACAAGCACTATATGAATTTTGGAGAGGTTGATGATAAATAATTTACCACAAGGACATGGGAGACATGGATGCAGAAGAGTGAGAGATTAGTCAATAGGTAGAATTTTGAGGAATGCACAACAACAAGAATAATAACATGGGCCTATTGAGGAAGATTTGCATGTAACGAAGAACTATAAAAAAAAAAAATACTGACAACACTTGTTGGTGAAAAGATACAAATACCCAAATTTGAACAAGTTTGGAATCCTCAAGAATTTGATAGTTTAGATAGGGAACAAGAAAGATGACAAATATTGTCATTTAAAATGAAATATGGAATGCAAGTGGAGGCATAGAGAGCAAATGAGGTTTGGGTTGAGGTAAACGTTTGTGTGAGTTGTAGAGATGACATAAATATGGAGCATGTGTAAGATGAGAAAGAGAAATTGGTGATGCCAACATAAGTGTAGGGGAGAGTGCCTAGAGATGTAGAGGATAGGATTCAAGCATAAATATGATCGAAGGAGAGTGTACTTAAGAGACTGTATTTGAAACTCATGTATTTTTTAAAGAGATCGTAAAGTGCGGGAGTGTAAGGTAGTAGCCAATTATTGTTTGCATGCAAAGGTTCATCAAGTGAAGATGAACCACCAATGGATAATATTGTTGCAACTACAGGTAAATAGAAGTGCCCAAAGTTCATGGGTGATGGGAAAGAAGATCTCGAATGCTATATAAAAATATGTGAAATTATATGGAAATCCAATGGTGTGAATGATGAAGGTTCATGATTGCAATTATTTCCAACCACGTTGTGTAGAATAGCGATGGGTTGGAACTTAAAATAAGAAAAAACCCTTTACAACTTGGGAAAAATTGAAGATTTCATTTAGTAAAGAATTCAAATTGCTTTGATATGATACGGAGATCATTAAATAGATCTACTCAATGAAGTAAAAAAATGATGAGAACATCAAGTCATACAATCATTGATTGAAGGAACTTATCCACATGATGGAAGAAAAACTAGCAGATGAACTACAAAAATGATGGTTCTTTGTAACACCCCTACTTGGTAGAACTCTTCTTATGATATTGAACTATGTATTGTTGTGAATTTTTAATGGCATAGTTTCTTTTTATGATGTCTATATTATGATTGTATTTTTTTGAGCATGGAATATGGTACTAGTGATGTAATTGTGGGTGTAGGACCAGGTGCACTCTCTCTCGTGGTGGAAACTATAAGGGAACCACCTACAATTAGATATTTTAGGGAAATGATGATGATGACTTTCTCATCGACAGCTCAGGGTAACAAGAAAAAATACCCTTCATGTAGATGCATATCATTTTGCCTATTTTTCCATACTCACACCATTGGGCCAGGATATTGCTTGTGCAATGAGTCTCCTTGATAGGTTGGTGATAGCTTGGACTATCCTAAAATATTGCACCAACTATTTAAGGATAAAACAATGGTGTGTGTGTTGTGTGTGTGTGTACTATTAGTATGCTTAATTGGCTTATATGTTGTGAGTGGATAGCTTAGAAGCTTTATGGCATGCTTGATGTTGTCATGCTTAAGAGAAATAATATCAATATTAACGAGCAATATTAATTTTTGTCCTAAGGAAAAAAATATTTAACTTAGATTATTAATTAGCATGGAAATATTTCTGGAATAAATGTTTTCATTTTATGATAATGTCCAACTTTCAAGGTTTCATGAGCAACACCCTTTGAAACAATTTCTTGGTAATGCTTCTCAAGTATTATCATAGTGAAGCATGGTGGACGTGCTTGGGTGGAAATTTTTTTTAAAAGGACTAAGGTGGGCATAGAAGGATTGATTTTTTCTTAGGAAGGAGTGGACATGTTGCAGAAGGGGGATGTTGTGCATATTTTGTTCACCCTATCATTGTAAATTCGTGCATAGCCTTTGTTAATTATTGTTTGGTTGATTCTTTGTTTTGGTGGAAGCTAACAGTCTATTAATTAGGCTTTATGGTCTTTAGTTATTTCTTTTGATATAATTTGTAAGTTATATCTTACTTACGATAAATTAAAAGTAATGTTCCTAGATGATATTAATGTATTATGATAGCTCTTTGGGAATGATATCTTATTGATGTAAATAAATAGTTAGACTTGTGTTCTTGGGGTTATGAATTAAATTTATTATAGATGTTTTCTTTGGAAGTGAAATGTTGTGAAATTTGCTTGGGTTTCTATAGTTTATTAAGAAGAAATTATATTTTTTTTAATAAAGAGAAGAGATGTTTGTATTTGAGCTTTGAAAGAGAAGCTAATACAATAATTCCTGAGACTCTCGTAAGTTAAGGAATTATTGTAAAGAGAAGTATGGGATTCTCTTTAAATATTGAATGTTAAAATATGAGTTTTGAGATAGAAACTAATACAATGATTCTTGAGACTCATGTGGGTTAAGGGATCATTGTATGGAAGTGATTGGGAAACCTCTTGGTTGTTTATTTTCTTATATATTTTATGCATGATGGATTGCATATTAGATTGCATTGCTTTTAGAGTTATTCTGATCCCTAAATTCTTTCTTTAAGCATGGGTGGTTTCTCCATCTTATGGAGTCTGACAGATTGATAGATGGTTTGAAGATCCATAGTGGATGATTCCATAGATCTCGATATTATTGATGATGTAGAAAAGAAAAAATTGTAAAGGAAATGTTTGCTTAAATATTTGTAATATTTACTATTGAACAAATGAAGAATTATGTTGCTTTATTGGTTCCTTGTATTTTATGCAATGAAGTGTTTGTTTTAGCAATATTTTATTTTATTATATCATGGTGAATAGATAGCTTTTGTTTTAAAGGATTTATATCAGTTCTTTTTAAGTAAATCTATCTTTTTGGTTAAGAGGATCTCTTGGATTATATTTTATTTTCACAACATTTTATATTTTATGTATTATGTCATGCTTGTTATTATTTTTTAATTTAGAGTAAATGATGCAACTATTTATCTATCCTTGATATGGGTAAGAATTTTCCTCTAATAAGCCATAAAGTCAAATCTTGGGAGGAGTTGTGTGAATGCAATAACCAGGTAGATATGAGTCCTAGAAGGAGTTGCAAGAATGCAATAGCTAGGAACTCATGAACCTGGAAGGAGTTGTATTAATACAATAGGTGGGGTACTTGTGAGTTGTCACACCTTGAACAAGTAGGATCAGGTGTGTCCCATCTAAATGTTGGAAAAAATATTCACAAGATAGTAGTGGTGATCCCTTGATCGTGTAGGATTAGGTGATCATGTTAGTTATCACTAAAATGGAAATGATCTTAGTTAGCCTGTGGAGGTGTGGTAACTAAGCATTAAGGCTCTACGTTGATTAACCTATCTATATGGACTTAGAGTCGAGTTAGGGAATAGGCATCCACCTTTAAGTGTTATGGGCCTTAAAGGGTAATCCCTATGTTGTGGTCACATGGTCCTATGCCAAGGAGGGTATGGGAAAGGTGGGAGGACCACTTTTGATGTCCTTCTAAACATATATGTTTAGTAAGGTGAATAATAGAAAATATGGAAGTTGACCACTCTTGTCCATTGAGTGCCATTTGCAGTGACTTAGAACTCAAATGTGGCGAAGCCTTGTATGCTTAGATAGTTATAGTAAGGATGTCTCCCTTGAGAATCTTTACTTTTAAAAAAAATAGGTTGGTAGTTTTGGGTTGTTACATTCTTGGATGGGTTTCTATCGTGATACAATAAGATAAAGGTCATTTTGTAAACTATCTATTAAGAAGTATTTGATAGAGCATTAAATTTATAAAGTGATATGAAGATAATCGTAGTAGGTTGAGGAATTAAAATCCACAATCAAGGCGATTATTCATATAGTGATTGAGATGACTTGCGCATGACAATCTAGGCCATGAGGAAGGACCTAGAGTGTATGATTAATTATGTGAAGGTTGAGAAGAAAAAAGAAAAAAAATACATATGGTGTTCTAATTGCAAATCAAAAGGACACATCAATGTCAATTGTTCAAAGAAATCATTATGCAATATTTGTGAAGTCGTGGGGCATGTTGTTGTTAATTGTCCATTCAATCTTAAAAGCACCAAACACAAGATATTGATGGTGTATAAGGAGAGTAAGAAAACAATTTGAGCACTTCAAAGAATAGAAAAGGACCAAAAATTGGTAGATATTAAAATAAGCTCCAAGGAAGAAGTCAACTATAACAAGGAAATCAATTTGTAGGACAAGGTTGATTGTAGTATAATTCAAACGAGAGGCCAATAATTCAATGCTAGAGATGTCAATATTGGGGTCACTTCACATGCAACTATCAAAATGCCCTAGTAGGATGAGGTAGTGGAAATAATAATGCAATGATGTGTTAATGGTGTGGACTAGGCAATCACAAGGAGGAAAATCTCTCGAAGATATAAAATACAAGTAACTTACATAATGTCAATTTTATTGACATTGAGAAATAATTACAATACCAACATAAGAAGGAAAAAAGAGTGTTAATGGTAAATCGGTTATAGACAAAGAATAAATAACAATACCCATACCTTATGAAAGAGAAGGAGATATGGGAGGAAGCACATGTCAAAATTGAATAAGAGACAAAAAATACTAATAAGGAGAGATTACATTAGGGAAAAAAATTAAAGGAACCTGTCAAGGTTGATGAAGAGGATGTAGTAACAAACTAATTGGTCATGCAAGTGTTGAATAACACTATGGAAGTGAAAATACCAATTTACTACGTGCAAAACCAAAGCTATATGCAATAGTAGGAGATATGGTGTAAACAAGGAGAATGAAAAAGCCACAAAATTAATTAGAAGCAATAAAAAAAGGAAGGATTAGTATATTATATTGACCCAACACTCTTGATGATAGATGTTGAGAAGAAACTAGCACTGGTTCACATCGGTTGCTAAATCACAAGTTGACCCAAGTAATCATTGATGGAGTGTCAAGTGTAAATGTATTACGTGAACAAACATGGAAAGATTTGGGGACACCACTTTTGTGGTCTCCCAAATTTTGGTTGTATGGTACTGAACAATATGGGATAGATATGGAGTACTAACTGCACAAAAAGTGAATATTGTTGATTATATGTTCATCATGGATTTTATGGTAATTTCTATGCAAAAACGAGCCTATCATGCATTATTGGGATGTGGGTGGCCATGCACGACAAAGGTAAACCATAGCTAGGAGAAGGATCATTTAACATTTAAAAAAGGTTAGCAAAAATATCTGATTAACTTGAAAATTCATTCCATAAGTGAAGAACTGATGACATCCGATGAGTTTGGGAATTCATCATTGAAGAATGAGAATGGATAAGAACTATATGAATAAGGAGTGATGGAGTTGGAGGAATTCACAAAGGATGAGGAGCACTCTAACAACATACTTCTCCATTGGCAAATACAAGACTATGAACTCTTCCACCCAAATTGTATGTGTATCAATACAACAAAAGAAGACAAAGATGAACAAATATAGGTGTATATGAAATTGGAAAATACAATCAGAATACAAAAGTTGCAACCAAGGCTAAATAAGAGAAGTGGAATTTTCTATAAAATTTTATAGAAAACAATGTTGGTGATGCCTTGATTGATTAAAGTCAACACATCCATTTGATGTAGAGAAAGTGGAATAAAACTTGATACCATATAGTATGAAGGACCAAAGATGGTGTAGGTAAACCTCAATGAAGGAGATAAAGAGAATATGATCCATTGTAGGGACTACTGGGATCTAGTATTGAAAGCAACAACTTTCAAAATATTTACACAGTACAAGGAGTTCTTTGCATGGACCCATAAGAATTTGAAGGGAATTTTGCTTGATTTGTGTGTACATCAAATTTCATTAGCTCCCAGTGCACAACTAGTATGAAGAAAGCCATGCATAATGAATCCAAAGTACACAATCTTAGTCAATGCAAAAATTGAAAATATGTTGGATGCTAAAATATTTTTCAAGGTGATTGTGAGTGAGTGGGTGTCATCGATTGCAATCAGTTTGAATAATCCTTATGAGTGAGTGGGTGTCAAAAATTTGCATCTGTGTTAATTCAAAATTTTGAATGTAGTAACTAAACAAATATATATTTATAATACCCTTCATTGATTCAATCTTGGAAGAGGTAACTAGACACAACATCTATTCATTTTTGGATGGATACTCATGCCATAACTAGATTAGTATAGCCAAGGAAGATAGGTTAAAGACTACTTTCGTATTAGAGAATGACATATATGTTATTATCAAATATATTTTGGTTTATGCAATTCTCTTATCACATTTTAGAGTATTATTCTCTTTATTTTTTAATAAATGTGCATACACAAATTTAAAGTATTCCTAGATGATTGGTCATTGTACAATAAGAAGGACAAGGATTTGAATGTATCATAGGAATGCATGACATTGTGTATGAACGTGTGATTATCATTGGACCAAAAGAAATATAAGTTGTTGATACCATATGGTAAGTTACTTGGAAATTTTGTATGTAAGGAGGGTTTGAAGACCAATCCTAACAAGATATGAGTCATGATGAGCATGGAGGAGCCACACGAAGTGAGTTTATTGAAGTCTTTTTAGGGATATTTTGGATATTATTGGTGCTTCGTTAAAAACTTTGCACAAGTATTGCATCCTCTAGATTTGTTAACATGAAAGAATATTTATTTTCAATGGCCTTTGAGGAGCATCCTTTAGTTGGTTTGTGTACCTATTTTGGTATTTCTAGATTGGGAAAAAGAGTTCCATGTCCATGTTGACACATCCAATTTTGCAATTGGTTGTGGGTTTTCCTAGGATGGGTAGTATAAGTTGGATCAACTTATATATATTTTTAGTCGATTATTATCTCATGTAGAGAAAAACTATAGCACTACAAATCAAGAAGTCTTGGGGATGGTGTATGCAGTATAGAGTTTTAGACATTATATGTTTGCCAATCCTTTTGCTCTTTATGTGGATCGTCAAGTATTGTTGTATTTAATAAACAAGGTAATTATTCACAAATGAGTTAGTAGGTGGCTTGTCATCCTATAGGAATTTGTGTTTCGAGTTGTAGTCAGGCCAAGGTAGAAGCACATAATGGCATATTAGTTGTCAAGGATTCAATTAGAAAAGCTTATAGAAGGAGTGTCAAATAAAATTTTGGATGCTCATTTGTTTTCATTCACTATGCTATTCTCATGGTACAAGTACATGGGAGAATACTTATCAATGAGAAAGTTGCCACATGAGTTGATGGCAGTTGAGAAGAAGAATATTATTGTGAAATTAGCACCTTTTAATTTGATAACTAGATTGTTGTACAAGATCAAACTTGATGGAGTGTTGCGAAGATGTGTGATGTACGAGGAAGTGAATGCAACACTAAAGGAAGCTCATGAGGGATAGGCACGAGAGCATATGGGAGAATACATGACTATGAGTAGGGTTCTTCTAGTAGGGCTATGGTGTATCACTCTCTATCATGAGGTGAAGGAGTTTGTGATCACATGTAATACATGCTAGAGAGCTGGAAAGCTGCTAAGAAGGGACTTCATGCCATTGCATTCATCGTAGCCACAATAATTGTTCAAAATATAGGGTCTTGGTTTTGTTGGACCATTTTAAAACAAGTAAAATATAATGTAGATACATTGTAGTAGCGGCATAATATTTCACAAAGTGGGTCAAGGCAAGAGCATTGCCTGATAATTTTGCAAAGAGTACTACATGTTTCTTGTATGAATAGGTGATAACAAGATTTGACATACCTCTTCAATTAATGAGTTAACCACAAAATTTAATATCTTGTTTTTGCTATCTATTATGTATTTCCCCAGAGAAAATAGTTAAGCGAAAGCAATGAAAAAGGTCTTGGTGTCAACACTATATAAGACGTGTAATTGAAAATGTTGATTGGGAGGAGAGATTACCGATAGTCATGTCGGCATATAGGACTACATTCAAGACAAAAAATCACACTTTGTTCAAATTGATGTATGGTTAAGAGGCAGTTGTGTCAATGAAGTTTCTAGCACCAATTTTAAGAGTGATGATAAAAAATCATCTAGGTGATCAAGAGAGCCTAGAAGAGAGGCTAATGAACCTCATCTTACTGTACGAGATGAGAGTGATGGCTCAGTGATCCACAAAGATTGTCCAATATCAAAAAATATTGTGGCATGACAAGCACCTAAAGAAGATGGATTTGAATCTAGGTAACTTAATTTTAAAATATAACAATAAGAGAAATCAAGCTAGGAAAGTTGAAAACTTTATGGATTGGACCCTTCCAAGTAGATGAAGTAATGAGTAATAACACAGTGAGATAAAAAACTAGATGAAATATTGTTCCCAAAAAACAATTAATGGTTCAAAATCGAATCCATATAACATGAAAGCACAAGTTAACATGCTGAATTTTGAACCAACTAGAAAAGGAAAAAATACAAGAGCACTGATAGTAGCTGTGACTTAGTCTTCAAAACCTTTTGTAGGAATATCAATTTAATAAGTTGGGGAGTCAAGTCATACCAAGGAGGAAGATGGTACAATAGAAAGTAGTGACCTAGGCAATGAACTTGTGAAGTAGCTAGCTTGATTGTATGAAAGAAAGAATACAAGTAGAAAAGGAGAAGATATGTAACCTATGATCAAATAAGAGGAATTGTAGCCTTAATCCACATATTTTTGTACATGTTAGATTTTCAAATGCAGAAGAAGAAATGTTGATGCCATTGATTACAAAAAACATATAGTGAATGGTGGAGGTGTATGTTGGGAAAGTAGAACCACCAGAACAAGAGCCTCATAATGAAGGTAATGAGTATGAAGGTATGAGTTTTCTTGTAATTATTGGTTGTGCACAACAATGAATGAGGGAAGAAATACAACAGTTGCCAAGCAGAGCAAGCAATTAAATAGAAGAATGGAAGAATTAAGGAGACAATGTGCACACGAATTGTTATGAATTTGGCAAGATTTTTTTTTTGATCCATAGAGGAGTTGGTTACATGCACAGTAATTTTATACTGCCAAGCAAGGTTCAAATCTTGGGGCTACCCTCAACAACACCTATTCCACCTCGTTGTTGTTTAACATGGTGTGAGAAGGACCATCGGTAACTCGATATTGGTATCGTTGTCGTCGGGCTAGCACACACTCAATGGATATAGGTCAGAATATTATCTTTGCAAACATGCATGCCCCTAGGGTTTGAACCTAGGTCTCTTCTTGGTAGGTACCAGAATGTGGCAAGATATTTAAACATTGGGTAAGACAATTTTTTCTTGGAATGGAACAAGTCTAGAAGAAACTTTGAGAAGTTCACAATAAATTTTTTGAAGCTAGACTGCTAACCCCACAAGAAGACCTATTGCAAGTGAAGAAGTATGGAGAAATAAACTTGAAGCACCATTACTAAAGAGAGGGAAAGTTGAGAACTTGAGGTAGGAGTCAAATAGTGTATCCTTGACAAGTTCAATTAGTATTAAAGAATATTGGAGTATTGACTTGACACGTGGGTGGCATCCGCCTTTGTGGTCTTCCCACGTGGCTTGGGTGTAAGTCTCGACTGTGGTTTACAAGCAAGTTGAACCAGCGAGGTGAGATTGTGTCCAATAGGCTCGTGCTACGTAAGAGGAATCTAAATTCCTGGTTTCCTAGATCAATTCAACTAAACAACCATAACATTTTCCAACATAAGCTCGAGATTTAATAATAGTAAAAGGCTCGGACACCAAAGGACCTTTAAATTAAAAAAACATTTTTTATGTCTTAATTGGTAGGTTAGTACGTTAATAAGCTAACTTGCAAGGTTGAAATTTTATTCATCAGAGAGTTTGATTATCTTATTTAGTATTTGCGATACCCTACCTTAGATTTGATGGGGAAAATCCTTCTATTAATGTCCAAACGCTATTGTCTTAGCGTGCACGATAAGCTGGTTGAGGTAGAGGTAGGCATTTTTGTCGTATTATAACTTAACAAAAATTTATATAATATATTTATGTAGAACAAGTTAATTTTTTTTATAAAAAATTTAATAATTCAATTTAATTTTTAATTAAATATATAGTTAATGAAATTTAATATCAACTAATAGCAATTGACTTCTAATATTAAAGTTATCACCGAAATGTTTTAACAATAAACAAAGATATTTATATTTTTAAATATTAATTGTGAAGTATACATACGTTTTCCATGTATATATAAATTTTTATTAATGATTAAGTATACATACTTTTACCACCTGTGTATATATACTTATAAATATTTAAATAGGAGATTGAATGTTGACTTAAATTTATTTTCCAGAAGCACAAGCAGCAGCATATATCTAGCGATATCCCGTCATTTTCTTTGACCCATCCATTCTCAATGGCTTGTACAAGCACGCCAACAAAATAAGATCCCTCCACCTTTTACTTAAAGAAGGTGAAATGCATGTGACGTGAGATTCTTCGTTTAAGGAAGAGAGATTTCAATTGTGTTCAACCAAGATAATATTTAATTAATGAATATCTAACTTTTTATTATCATATAAATAATATTTAATTTTTTTTTAGTTTTATATTAAGTAAATATGAAATTATATTTTTCATATGTTTATTTTGGTATTTAAAAAAAAAATTTAACAGTGATTTAAAAATTAGGTCATTTATACATCATAACTAGTTATCTCTAGGATGCTAAGTTTTATTCTTAGACACCTTCGCAATTCATGAAACAATATCCTATAAATCACTAACTTCTAAGTTTTCTTGAAAAAATTCCTTTATCTGCGCTTGGCGTATTAATCATTAAGTAATAATATATAATACAAACACAATATATCTAAATAAACTATATAAACACTATTCTTAGAGGTTAGGACTATAAAAAGATTTATGCAACCTTGGACTTGAATCTTTTATATTTAATGAGAGGTACTTTAATTTTCTAAAGAGTAAAGTCATATATGCTTTCTTACAGATTAGGTGAACTAAAGTTAGAGATCAGAGACTTGGTGTAGAGCTTTGATTTTATTCTTATATGAATGATTATCCCTTTGGAAAAGAAAACATAGTATTGGAAGACAATCTTAATTAGTTGAATTGATGTCTTTTACTTTTCACCAGTGGTATCACCCCTTGGATTACATAATGCATGACAATTGTGACATTGTTCTTTTGTCCATCTTATCATTCCTCACACAATTTTACTCCATGTGAATGCAAATACATTGTTGTTATTCATTTTTCCCATGTGTTTATTGATCACATACTTTCCTCACTACGATTGCAATTGTAATTACTTTTAATCTTTCACACCCTAAACTTTACAAAATATTTTTTATGCATTTTAATTTCCATATTTACTTTTCATACTTTATTTTCTACACTTTATTTTATGCAATTAGAATAGATTTTAACAAGGATAGTGGGTAGTTAGCCTAAATTCAGAGTTTGGAAGAGGCATTGTCCCTTCCATCCAACTTCGTTGCAACTGGAAGTGTGGGCGTATAAGAAATAAAACATTTTTGCAATTTATCATAGTTTCTCACGCACTTGGTGGGACAAATATGATTATTCACCCCACAAAAAACACTTATTGTACTTGAATTCAACATAGTTTCTAGCATGCCTAATAAGACCCTGGTCCTTTTAGTCCTTTATATGCTAATTTTGGCACCAAATTTACACTTGCCATAAGTGAATAGTAATTGCTCCAATTTTGGGGAAATTTTTGCCATGTCCTCATTCAAGTAGGGATTTATCCCACACTAAAAGTGATTTTCTCCACTTTAGTCTAATCACCTGAAAATCAAGAAAATCTTTCAAGTCAAATTTAGGGAGCAATTTGCTCCACTAAGCTAGTGATTTGCTCCAAATGTGTAAGACTCTTCAAAGTTGAATCCAAAGCAATGTCAAGAATAGAGACTTGATCTATCAAGCCTAGTCCAAATTTATCTTTAATGTCACATATTTTTCATTATTTGTGTTTAATATTATAGTTGCTTTGGGAATAGAAACTTTGTTATGAACTTCAGAATCATAATTTTTTGCAAGGAAAGCAAGCAAAGAAACACCAAATTGAGATGATTTCTTACTTTTAGCTCCAAACTTGCATCTTGCATGAGTGGAAAGTAGTTGAGAGAAAATCAGAAAAAAATCCAATTCTTCACTTAGTAAGCTATTTGATCCAAAATAGGAGCAATTTCTTGGAAATGTAAAAAAAATTGTCAAAGTCTGATTCACTCCAAACTAGTTATTTGGTCCACAACAATAAAATTCTTCCAACTAGAATCCAAAGAATAATTCGTCTTAGATTCTAAGGATCAATTTGCTTAAAAGGTCAACAAATTTTCCTAACACATCCAAAGGGAGCAATTTGGTTGGCCCTTCTTTTAAAATAAATTTATAAGTTGAATGTCTAAGAGCGCTTTTCTCTAATTAAGTAGTAATTCCTTCCACAAGCAATTTTTTGTAAAAAATTCTAAGTAAGACCTCTATAAGTGATTTGCTTCAAATTGCTAGTGATTTACTCTAATTGGAAATTAATTCATTCCTTTGTCTAAATTTTTATAATTTTCAAGTTTTTAACCTTGAAGCTCTATTTGTGTAGGTATGTACACTGAAGTATCTAGGCTGATGTTTTTGCAAGATGGTGAATTTTTTACGAACTTTAGCAAAAACATGAATCAAGTTTATCACAAAGAAAAAACCTAGGGTTTTCCAAAATTAATGAATCACTTAATTTGAAAAATATTTGCTAAGTTTTGTTAAATAAGTCATTCACTCTCCGAACAAAGTTCACTTCCCTAACTAAGTTATTTACTAGTCAATGACGGAATTGATCTTTGACAAAATCAAGTGAGCAATTTGCTTCACAAAATTAAGAACAACCCTTCAAAATTGAGATGTTTCCCAATACCTCATTCCCTAAATACAGGAAAATCATATGAGCTTTGTAGGCGCTAGTTCTAATGTGCCACCTTAGCAGAGAAAATAGACTAGTTGGAAATAAAATATGCATGGAAGTCAAGTACACATATACCAAAGTTTTGTAATTTGAATAAAGTTGTATGTTGTAATAATACATGTAATAAGGACTCAAGTTGGAGATATGTGCAAACATAGTCATGCAAGGGTAGTTAACACCCAATTTGTCTTGTAGTTAAGAGGTGAGGTGTCGAGGGTGTGTTATGTACCACACAATTGTTACTCATAGTGGCATATGATATTATATATAAAGTGGACCATGTATTATGTTAGAAGTTGGCCGCATGTTAAGTTAGATGTAGGTAGGAGTGTGTATCATAGAGTCATGTATGTAGCTACTTTCGGATCATGAATGTTATTATCATAGATTATGTAGTCAAGAATATTATCATAGAATACTGTCATAGCAAGTTGTCATAGAATGTCAAGAAATATGCTTGCACACATTATAAAAAGGGAAGGATATAACCCTCATGGGACTATTGAATAATTGGAATATTTTGTAAGGAGGCTGCCCCCTCAAAGAGGCCAACGATAGTATATTACTTATCCCAAATTCTTATATTTGTTGTTATTTTGCATTTTCATGTTTTATTTAATGAATGCTAATGGATATGAAATATTATTGTTAATTTTATCAATAATTCTTGTAATCATAGTTAGAAGTATCTTTTGCACCAAATTTCTTATCTTAGTACAACTTAGAACTAAGAATTCTAAGGTAAAATATTTGCATGAGAAGAAGACGTTCATTGCAAGTGGTATCAAAGCTCTTTTTAGGGTATGGTAAGCTTCTACTGTGAGAAATATTTTTTGTTAACCTTAGGTACATAGGTTAAAAATAGTGTCCAGTCTATTTTAAAATGACATGAAGGAGCTGTCATTATTGGCTAAGATAGATTTCCCATAAAGTGTTTAATGAAATGAGGGGCAATTAGGCTCCAATACCCAAGCCTCAGACAACACCCATAAATGGATTTGAGCTATCACATACCTTGCATATATCAAGAGACATGGTTATGCATAAGGGGTCGAACCCAAAATCTATTTATAAAATTGGGATGAATAAATTTCAAAATCGAGACGAATCGTATCCAAACTCATGTAGAAGACATGGCGAATTACATTTATTTTCACTAAATATTATAAAAATGTGGTAAATTTTATAGTGTTGAAAATCGATGCCATACAATATTTGATATACTAACTACAAATAATTATGCTTGACGATAGCACATTGACGACTGATTGCGGTAGAGCTTCCATTAACTATAGAATTATGACAATCAGTTGTAGCAGAGCTTCCATTGACGATAGCACTATGATATTCAATTACAACAGAGGATTCCATTGACAATAGGTTGTAGTAGAGGGTTGCATTAATGATTGATTGTAGTAGAGGGTTCTATTGATTATCGATTGTAGTAGAGGTTCAATTAACGATCGATTACAGTAAAGGTTTCATTGACGATCAGTTATAGTAGAGGGTTCCATTGATGATCAGTTGCAGCATAGGGGTCCATTGATGATCGATTGTAAAAGAGAGTTCCACTGATGATCGATTGTAGTAGAGGCTTTGATAATCGATTGTAGTAGAGGGTTTCATTGATGATATGTTGCAATAGTGGGTTTCATTGATGATCAATTGCAACAGAGGGTTCCATTGATGGTCAATTACAAAAGAGGGTTCCAATGATGATTAGTTGCAACAAAGGTTCCTATGATGATCGGTTGTTGTATAGGGTTCCATTGACAATCAATTGCAAAATAGGGTTTCACTGATGATCGGTTGCAATAGAGGCTCTTTTGATGATCGGTTGTAGTAGAGGCTCCATTGATGATTGGTTGCAACAAAGGGTTCCATTGATGATAGGTTGTAGTAGAGGGTTCTATTTATGATCAATTGCAAAAGAGGGTTCCATTGATGGTCGGTTGTAGTAGAGGTTCCTATGATGATTGGTTGTAGTAAATAATTCTATTGATGATCGGTTGCAACAAAGGTTCCACTGATGATTTGTTGTAGCAGAGGTTTCCATTGGTGGTAGGTTGCAATAGAGGGTTCCATTAAATGATCAGTTGCAAGATGCCATGTGTTCAATGATCAATTACCACATGTCAACCCATCATTTAATGTTGGCATGCAAAAGCCTATAAATAGGCATGAACAATCATTTTTAAATCTTTTTCTCATGCACAACACAATTTTTTTTTCTTAATAATTGTTAATGAAATATTACATCATATTTCATTGGTTTTGAGTGCACAACAAGTATGAAGAAAGCCACACATAATGAATCCAAAGTACATGATCTTAGTGAGTGCAAAAATTAAAGAGATGTTGGATGCTAAAATTATTTTCAAGGTGATTGTGAGTGAGTGGGTGTTAGCAATTGTAATCAATTTGAAGAGTAATCAGATCTACATCGGTGTTGTTTCAAAAGTTTCAATGCAATAACTAAACAAGTATCCCTTTATGATACCCTTCACTGATTCAATCTTGGAAGATGTAGTTGGACACAACATCTATTCATTTTTTTGGATGGATTCTCAGGACATAACCAGATTAATATAGCTGAGGAAGATAAGTTGAAGACTACTTTTGTATTAGAGAATGGCATATATGTAACACTTATAGTGACACTGAGAGGGGGGGTGAATCAGTGTGATCTTTTAAAACTTTAAACTTGCAATACTTAAAGCTGAAATAAAGCAAACTTAAACCAGATATAGCAAGTTAATAAGAGAGCATCACACAACACAAGATTTTAACGAGGTTCACCAATGTGGCTACTCCTCAAAAATGACTGCTTGGACTACCATCCAAATCCAGCCTTTGCAAAGCAACAACTTTACAACTTATTTACCAGCACCAACTGGAAGGAGCACCAACCCCTCAATTTTTTTGCACCAACAGAAAGGAGCACCAACCCCTAATTCACCAGCACCTACTGGAAAGGAGCACCAACCCCTTATGCCAAGCTGCAACTTGGACTTCAAAGAAAATAATAAAAAAATACCTTCAACCTTTTGCAAACTATCTGCTGTTTCTGTACACTCTACTTCTTCTGTGCAATTTCTTCGCACCACCAGTTTGCTTCTGTGCAATAGCCCCGTGCACTTCGCTTTAACACAAACAATTGATCACTTTTGCTCCTTTGCACTTTACTATTCTCAGTTTGCTCTCACTTCGCACTTAGATCGACACGACTCAACCTCTGCACCCCGTGCACTTAATTCACGCAAATTCGATACGCACTCTTCACCTTCTCAAACTCCAAAATAGCCCTCCTTAAATAATAGAAATTTCAATAATAAATCTTGAACTATAGTCGACTGTAACCCTAAAGATCGTCGGTTGCAAAACCCTAAATTTCGTCGGCCCAGATTCAACTTTGTCGGCTTCAACCCTAAAGATCATCGGCTGCAAAACCCTAAATTCTATCGGCCCAGATTCAACTTTGTCGGCTTCAACCGCCTCTACCGCCTCTGTCACTTTCCTGTAGCTTCTATTGCGAAACTACAACATGTCGCGATATCGCGACACCTTTTACAACCGTACGCCTTCTTATCCCTGCTGTCGCGAAATCGTGACACTTTTGGCCTTTGTCTGCTTTGACAATGTTTTTGTCATGAAATCGTGACACTTTCTACTTTTGCTGACGTCATCTTCACTACTGTCGCGAAATCGTGACATTCCTTGCTTTCTCAACCTTTTCTCGGCTTGCACCAGCGAAAACAAAACATGTCGCGAAATCATGATACTTTTGCCTCCGTGCTTTCTCTCTCCTCTTCGGTCGTGAAAACCCGACATGTCACGATATCGTGACACTTTTCCTCCTTGTCTTTTCTTCCCTTCGGTCATGAAACCGACATGTCGCGATATCGTGACACTTTTTCCTCATGCGCTTTTTCTCCGAACCATGTCACGAAATCGTGAACTTTTCTTCCTTAGCGCTTTTTCCCGAACATGTCGCGAATTTTTAACTCAACAGCTTTTCCTTAGCGCTTTTCTCTCCGAACATGTCGTGAAATCGTGATTTCCTTTTAGCGCTTTTTCTCCAAACATGTCACGAAATCGCGATAGTTTTCTTCCTTAGCACTTTTTCTCCGAACATGTCACGAAATCGCAGATTTTTCTCTTACCTTTCCCCAAACATGTCCGAAATTTATTCACATTATTTAAAATGCCTTCTCTCTTCCAACATGTCATGAAATCGTGATAGTTTTCCTTGCGCCTTCTCTCTCCTCGGCCATGTCGTGAAATCATGACAATTTTGCTTGCGCTTTCTCTCTCCTCTAACATGTCACGAAATCGTGATAGTTTTTCTTCTTTGAATATGTCGCGATATCGCGACACTTTTCTTACTTGTCTTTTTCTTTGATCTTTTGCAAATAGGCAACTATGGTCTTCTTGGAAACTCATTGTCCATGCTCTGAATAACCTTTGAACTTCTGTCCTCTGCATCTGAATGACTTCTGAACTGCCTGTCCACTGCATCATTAGATCTAACTGCCTGTGTTGACAACAATGACAAAACTCTTGCAACACCTTGCTCAACAATCTCCCCCTTTGGAATTGTTGGCAACACCTATGTAAATTCCTGTAACTCTTCTCCCCCTTTGTCAATAATACCAAAGGGCTACTGCAGACTCCCCTTGAGTCCATACACACAATTCTCAGGCACAATTTGTTGCACTTAGCACAAATTATGATCATGAGCAAAAGAATAGTCAAATACTCAAATGCTCCCCCTGAGAAAGTGATCCCTGTAGCTAGTCACTTCTTGGGAAGTGTGACTACTCCCAATTTGTTTTGAAGGTACTCAAACACTTCCTTGGGCAATGGTTTTGTGAAAATATCTGCTACTTGTTCTGTGGTTGGGACAAAATCCAATTTAACTTCTCCTTCTACAACTTTCTCCTTCAAAAAGTGATACCTGATGGCAATGTGCTTTGTGCGTGAATGCATAACTGGATTCTTGGAAATGTTAATTGCACTGGTGTTATCACACTTTACGGATATTGGCTCACTGAAATTAATGCCAAGATCTTTCAGAGTTTGTTTCATCCACAAAACTTGTGTACAACATGTTGTTGCTGCAATATATTCTGCCTCAGCTGTAGATAAAGAGACTGACTCTTGCTTCTTATTCGTGCCATGCAACCAATCTGTCTCCCAGATAGAATGCACCTCCACTGGTACTCTTTCTATCATCTACACATCCAGCCCAATCTACATCTGAATATGATATAAGAGTGAAGTCTTTACCTTTTGGATACCACAATCCATACTCCATGGTACCCTTGAGATACCGAAGAATCCTTTTTACTGCTGTCACATGAGTCTCTTTGGGACTGGCCTGAAATCTTGCTACCATGCAAACTGACTACAGAATATCAGGTCTGGTAGCTGTTAAATATAGTAGGCTTCCAATCATTGATCTGTACATGGTTTGATCTACAGGTGGAGATTTGTCTTCTTTACTCAACTTGCGACCTGTTGTCATGGGAGTGCTTGATCGGCTTACAGTCCTCCATTGTGAACCTTTTTAGCATCTCTTTCACATATTTGATTTGGGAAATGAATATGCCTTTCTCATTTTGATTAACTTGTAACCCAAGAAAGTAAGACAGTTCACCAATCATAGACATTTCAAATTCTTTTTGCATCTTATTTGCTAAGTCTTTACAAGATTCATCTTTGCTGCTGCCAAATATGATATCATCTACATAAACAACAAGAACAATGAGATGCCCACTTTCTGTTTTGACATACAGATTACTGTCCACCAAACCTTTCTTGAATCCCTGTTGAGAGAGATAGTTGTCCAGCCTTGCATACCATGCCCGTGGTGCTTGTTTTAATCCATATAAAGCTTTCTTTAATTTGCAGACAAGGTTGGGATCTTCACTAATTTGAAAACCATCTGGTTGTTCAATATAGACCTCTTCTTCAAGTTTCCCATTTAAAAAGGCAGATTTTACATCCATCTGATAAACTCTGAAGTTCTTGTGGACTGCTAAGGCCAGAAACATTCTGATTGCTTCTAGTCTGGCCACTGGTGCAAAAGTCTCCTCAAAATCAATGCCTTCAACCTGTGCATAGCCTTTACAAACCAGTCTAGCTTTATTCCTAATGACCTATCCGTCTTCATTTAATTTGTTTCGAAATATCCATTTGGTGCCGATTACATTCTTATTTGCAGGTCTAGGTACTAATTCCCAAGTTTTGTTCTTTTCAATCTGATCTAATTCTTCATTTATTGCATTCATCCAGCTATCATCTTTGCTTGCTTCAGCTATGTTTTTGGGCTCAATGCTGGATAAAAGAGAGTAATTACTTACTACTTTCCTTCTTGTCTGAACACCAGCTGTGGGATCTCCAATTATTTGATCTCTTGGGTGATTTTTCTGCCAGCTGCCTGTTTTGAATTTCTTGTTTTCTTGCACCTCTGAGTCATCGATTAAGTCATCTGAATCAAGTGTAGGTTTATTTTCTGTTTCATTCACCTCATCTCCTTCAATGACTTCTTCATAGATTGGGTAGTTTTCTTCAAAGTTAGCTATTCGTTTCCTACCTTCATCAAATTTAACATCGACACTGTCCACAATTTTCTTGAGTCTCTTGTTGTAGCATTTGTAAGCTTTGCTTTTTGAAGAATACCCAACAAAAACCCCTTCATCTGCTCTATTTTCAAACTTCCCAAGGTTATCATCAGTTTTTCTGATGTAACACTTACAGCCAAACACTTTGAGATGTTTTGCTGTGGCTTTTCTACCAAACCACAACTCATAAGGTGTTTTGCTTTCATGAGTTCTTAACATGTATCTGTTTTGGATGTATACTGCAGTGTGGACTGCTTCTTTCCAGAATCTGTCTGCTATTTTGTTTTCTGCCAGCATAGTACGTGCCATTTCCTGTACTATTCTGTTCTTTCTTTCTACTACACCATTCTGCTGGGGAGTTCTAGCTACTGAATATTGTCTCCTGATCCCATGTTTTTCATAGTATTCTGTAAATTCATCTGAAATGAATTCTCCTCCTCTATCTGATCGTAAACATTTGATCCTTTTTCCTGTTTCATTCTCAACTAGATGTTTGAAAGATCTGAACATTTCAAAAGCTTCTGTTTTATTCTTTAAGAAAAATATCCATGTCATTCTGGAATAATCATCGATACACAACATAAAGTATTTGTCACCATTTATGCTTTGTGTTCTCATGGGTCCACATAAGTCTGTATGAATAAGTTCCAAAGGCTTGCTAGTGTGGTACTCTTTTGTTTTGAATGAGACTCTGGTTTGCTTTCCCTTCTGACATGAAGCACAAATACTATTTGAAGGTTTTTTAATGGTTGGAATATCTCTCACTGCTTGTTTCGAGCTGATTTTCACCAAATTATCGAAACTTATGTGTCCAAGCCTCTTGTGCCACAGCCAGTTCTCTTCTTCTTGTCCAATGAAACACGTACCTTCTGAAGTTTTTGAGAGAGTGTACAGGTTGCCAGACGTCCTTGAACCAGTTGCTATCAATTTCCCACTGTTTGTTTTTCTGACTTCACAACCCTACTTCTTGAAGACTACTTCATGTCCTTTATCACAGATTTGACTGACACTTAACAGGTTGTGTTTCAAACCATCCACAAATAAAACTTCTTCTGACTTGATTTTCCCATCACTAATTTTGATAGATCCTTTTCCTATTATCTTGGCTCCATCATTATTTCCAAACTTCACAGAGCCACCCTCATATTTCTGTAGTTTTTCAAATTTTTGTTTATCACCTGTCATATGACTTGAGCATCCACTGTCAAGAATCCATGGTACACATTTATTCTGAGCCTTGAAAGTTGTCTGTACTATTAAGGATTCCTTTTCTTCCCTAAGCTGTTCTTTCTGTTTCCACTCTATTTTGACTGTGGTATTGGGCTCTAGTTTGGACTTTCCTTTTTCAGTATCTTTTGCATATCTTTCAAAAAATTTTCTATTTTGCCTTGTCCTATGTGGTTGAAACTTTCTTTTCTGAGGTTGATTTGAAACAGAGGTACTACGACAATTTCTTGCAATATGCCCATAGTTGTGACAGTTAAAACATTCTACTGCGTAATTTGTTAGAGGTGCAAAAGCATTTCTACTAACGAAGCTTCTTGGTCCTACATTATACTTGCAGTCTGCAATTTTATGCCCATAACCATTACATTTGAAACAGAAACCAGAAAAGTAATGATTGAACCTGAAGGATGGTCTTTGCCAGGTTGTTGTAGGAACCATAGATCTTCTTCTTCTTTGATTTGTGACCTTGGTAAAGCCATCATTGTCAGTTCTCCTTTCGGGCCTGGCATTACTGCTTTCTTTTGCATGATTTGTTTTTCTTTCATCAGCCTGTTTCTCATCTTCACTCCTTATAGTTTCAACATTTTTGGCTTTTGGTCCGTTTGATGATTCTCCTTCAACGAAGCCCAGACCAAATTTGATGCCTGCAGGTCGTTGATCGCTTAAGATTTTATCCAGATTCTTTGAACTTTCTTCACGTTTGTGATGGCAGCTAATTTTTTGATCCAGCTCTTGTATCTGCATTCGTAGACCAACATTTTCTTCTTCTAGTTTGCAGTAGTAATCGATCTTCATGGTTATCTAAACTTCAAGATCTTCGGACATTTTCTTGTATTCTTCTATCTGTATTTTTAAACTGGTTATAATGTCGTTTGCATCCTCAAGCTTTCTTGAAAGTTTATAATTCTTTCTTTTCTCAGATTTCCATTCTACAAGAGCAAAAACCAGTTCACCTTCTAGATCAACTTCTGCCTCAGGTTTTTCAACACATGCTTTAGAGTTCATTCCTTCTCTCTTCTCTAATTTTTCTACCTCTTCTGATTTTTCTACTTCAAATGCCATGAATAGAGCTTCACCTGTTCCTTCTTCAGAATCCTCACTAGAGCTGTCCTCTGAAGAATTTGCATTTCTGGAGATGAAACTTTTCTTTTTGAAGTTGCCCTTTCTGAAGTTTGTCTTCTTCCTCCATTCACTTCTTTCTTGATGAGATGCTTCCTCACCTTTGTTCTTCTCATTGAGAGGACATTTGGTAGCAAAGTGTCCAATGCCCCCACAGTTGAAACATTTGAAAGGAAGCTTTCCTCTGTATTTTCCTTTTCCCTTTCTTAGTTTTCTGACAAAATTCGCTTCCATTTCATCCGAAGTTTCTTCTTCTTCAGACTCTTGTTTTGTGTCTTTACCTTTTAGGGCTTTGAATGCTGCTTCTCTGTCTGTGGGATTGGATCTTCCTATTCTCATTTCATAAGCAGTCAGGGAACCATGCATCTCATCCATACTGAAGTGATTTAGATCTTTAGCTTCTTCTATGGCTGAGACTTTAGAATCAAACCTTTGGGGAAGCGATCTTAATACCTTTTTCACGATAGTAGCATCATCCAGATCTTCGTCGAGACCTCTGATTGAATTAGTGATTCCATTAACTCTCTGCATAAAGGCTTCTATGTTCTCATCGTTGGTCATTTTTAATGATTCGAATTGAGCTCGATGTGTTTGAAGCTTGGCTTCCTTGATCTTGTCATCTCCCTCATAAATATTTTCTAGTTTGTCCCATACATCTTTTGTTGATTCACAATTTATGATCTTGACCAACTCACTGTCCACTAATCCACACATGATGGCATTTTTTGCTTTAGAGTCATTTTCAAATGCCTTTTTACCAGTGTTGTCGGTTGGAGCAGTGACGAGAGCTGTATAACCATTAACTACTACACTCCAGATATCAAATCCTAAAGCACGAAGATATGTCTGCATTCTGATTTTCTAGAACGCATAATTAGTTTCATCAAACAATGGTGCTTTGTTTGAGGAGAACCCTTCACCACCTGCCATTGCGTCACTTCCAAGATCACCCTAGCTGTTTGAGCCTGTTCAGGAACCTTGCTCTGATACCAATTGTTACACTTACAGTGACACTGAGAGGGGGGGTGAATCAGTGTGATCTTTTAAAACTTTAAACTTGCAATACTTAAAGCTGAAATAAAGCAAACTTAAACCAGATATAGCAAGTTAATAAGAGAGCATCACACAACACAAGATTTTAACGAGGTTCACCAATGTGGCTACTCCTCAAAAATGACTGCTTGGACTACCATCCAAATCCAGCCTTTGCAAAGCAACAACTTTACAACTTATTTACTAGCACCAACTGGAAGGAGCACCAACCCCTCAATTTTTTTGCACCAACAGAAAGGAGCACCAACCCCTAATTCACCAGCACCTACTGGAAGGAGCACCAACCCCTTATGCCAAGCTACAACTTGGACTTCAAAGAAAATAACAAAAAAATACCTTCAACCTTTTGCAAACTGTCTGCTGTTTCTGTACACTCTGCTTCTTCTATGCAATTTCTTCGCACCACCAGTTTGCTTCTATGCAACAGCCCCGTGCACTTCGCTTTAACACAAACAATTGATCGCTTCTGCTCCTTTGCGCTTTCCTATTCTCAGTTCGCTCTCACTTCGCACTTAGATCGACACGACTCAACCTCTGCATCCTGCGCACTTAATTCGCGCAAATTTGATACGCACACTTCACATCTCAAACTCCAAAACAGCCCTCCTTAAATAGAAGAAATTTCAATAATAAATCTTGAACTATAGTCGGTTGTAACCCTAAAGATCGTCGGTTGTAAAACCCTAAATTTTCATTTTAACTCCCTAAAGATCGTCGGCTACAAAACCCTAAATTTTGTCGGCCCAGATTCAACTTTGTTGGCTTCAACCGCCTCTGCCGCCTCTGTCACTTTCCTATAGCTTCTATCGTGAAACTACAACATGTCGTGATATCATGACACCTTTTACAATCGTACGCCTTCTTATCCCTACTGTCATGAAATCGTGACACTTTTGGCCTTTGTCTTCTTTGACAACGTTTTTGTCACGAAATCGCGACACTTCTACTTTTGTTGACGTCATCTTCACTTTGTCACGAAATCATGACATTCCTCGCTTTCTCAACCTTTTCTCGCTTGCACCAACGAACATGTCGCAAAATCGTGACACTTTTGCCTCCGTGCTTTCTCTCTCCTCTTGGGTCGCGAAACCGACATGTCGCGAAATCGTGACATTTTTCCTCCTTGGCGCTTTTCTTCCCTTCGGGTCGTGAAAACCCGACATGTCGCGATATCGCGACACTTTTCCTCCTTGGCGCTTTTCTTCGAACATGTCGTGAAATCGTGACTATTTTCTTCCTTAGCACTTTTTCTCCGAACATGTCGTGAAATCGTGACAGTTTTCTTCCTTAGCGCTTTTTCTCCAAACATGTCATGAAATCGTGACAGTTTTCTTCCTTAGCACTTTTTCTCCGAACATGTCATGAAATCGTGATAGTTTTCTTCCTTAGCGCTTTTTCTCCAAACATGTCACGAAATCGCGACAGTTTTCTTCCTTAGCGCTTTTTCTCCAAACATGTCATGAAATCGCGACAGTTTTCTTCCTTAGCACTTTTTCTTCAAACATGTCACAAAATCGTGACAGTTTTCTTACTTGCCTTCTCTGCTTCCAACATGTCACGAAATCGCGACAGTTTTCCTTGCGCCTTCTCTCTCCTCGGCCATGTCACGAAATCATGACAATTTTGCTTGCGCTTTCTCTCTCCTCTAACATGTCACGAAATCGCGACAGTTTTTCTTGCCTGCTGAATATGTCGCGATATCGCGACACTTTTCTTACTTGTCTTTTTCTTTGATCTTTTGCAAATAGGCAACTATGGTCTTCTTGGAAACTCACTTGTCCATGCTCTGAATAACCTTTGAACTTCTGTCCTCTGCATCTGAATGACTTCTGAACTGCCTGTCCACTGCATCATTAGATCTAACTGACTGTGTTGACAACAATGACAAAACTCTTGCAACACCTTGCTCAACAATATATGCTAAATAAAATACCTTTTGGTTTATGCAATATCCTTATCACATTTCAAAGGATAATTCTCTATATTTTTGAATAAATATCTATAGAAAAATTCAAAGTATTCCTAGATGATTGGTCATTGTACATGAAGAAGGATGAGCATTTAGAGGCATTGGAGGAATGCATGACATTGTGTATGAACATGTGATTATCCTTAGATCCAAAGAAATGTAAGTTATCGGTATCATGTGGTAAGTTACTTGAACATGTTGTATGTAAAGAGGGTTTGAATATTGATCCTGACAAGATATGAGTCATGATGAGCATGGAGGAGCCATACGAAGTGAGTTTGTTGAAGTCTTTTTTGGGATATTTCGGGTATTATTGATGCTTCATTAAAAACTTTGCACAAGTATTGAATTATCTATATCGGTTGACATGCAAGGATATTTCTTTTCAATGGCCTTTGAGGAGCATCCTTTAGTTGGTTTTTGTACCTATTCAGGTATTCCTAGATTGGGAAAAGAAGTTTCATGTCCATAAAATTGGATGTGGGTTTTCCTAAGAGGGGTAGTATGGGTTAGATAAAATCATATATTTTTTTAGTCGATTATTTTATCATGTAGAGAAAAACTATAGCTCTACAAATCAATAAGCCTTGGGGATGGTGTATGTAGTATAGAAGTTTAGAAATTATCTGCTTGCTAATCCTTTTACTCTTTATGTGTACCATTAGGCATTATTGTATTTAATCAACAAGCCAATTGTTCACAAATGAATTAGTAGGTGTCTTGTCATCCTATAGCAATTTGTGTTTTGAGTGGTACTCAAACCAAGGAAGAAGAATGTAATAGAATATTAGTTGTCAAGGATTCGCTTAGGAGAGCCTATAGAACAAGTGCCAAATAAAAATTTGGATGCTCATTTATTTTCATTCACTATGCTACTGTCATGGTAAAAGTATATGGGAGAGTACTTATCAATGAGAAAACTACCACATGAGTTGATGGAAGTTGATAATAAGAAGATTATTGTAAAATTAGCACCTTTTCAATTGATAACTAAATAATTGTACAAGATCAAACCTGATGGAATACTATGAAGATGTGTGATGGATGAGGAAGTGATTACAACACTAAAGGAAAATCATGAGGGGCAGAAAAGAGAGCATATGGGAGAATACATGAATGTGAGTAAGGTGCTTCTAGTAGGGCTATGATGGTCCACTCTTTATAATGAGGTGATGGAGTTTGTAATCACATGCAATACATGCTAAAGAGTTGGGAAGCTGCTAAGAAGGGAACTCATACCATTGCATTCATCATAGACACAAAATATTTGAAATATAGGGTCTTGATTTTGTTCAACCATTTAAGAAAAGTAAAAGATGGTGTAGATACGTTGCAGTAGCAATAGAATATTTCACAAAGTGCGTCAAGGCAAGAGCATTTTCTTGATAATTTTGCAAAGAGTACTAAATGTTTCTTGTATGAATAGGTGATAACAAGATTTGACATACCTCTTGAATTCATGATTGATCATGAAGGATATTTTGTCAATGAAATAATATAGAAGTTAACCACAAACTTTAAGATATTGCATTTGCTATCTATTATGTATTGCTTGAGAGCAAGTGGGCAAGTAGAAGCAACAAATAAGGTCTTAGTGTCAACAATGTATAAAACATGTGCAATTGTAGATGTTGATTGGGAGGAGATATTACCAATAGTCATATGAACATATAGGACTACATTCAAGACAACAAAAAATCACTTTGTGCAAATTGATGTATGATTAGGAGGTAGTTGTGTGAATGAAGTTTCTAGTACCAAGTTTAAGAGTGGTGATACAAAATATATGTGATTAAGAGAGCTTAGAAGAGAGGCTAATGACACTCATTTGATTGTACGAGAGGAGAGTGATGCCTCAATGGTCCATAGAGATTACCCAATATCATAGAAATATGTAGCATGACAAAATTTATGGCTTGAAGCCTTCCAAGTAGATGAAGTGATGAGTAATGACATAGTGAGATCAAAAAAACTAGAAGAAACATTGTGCCTCCAAAACAATTAATGGTTCAAAATTGAATCCATACAACATGAAAGCACAAGTTAACATGCTGAATTTTGAACTGGTTGAAGAAGGAACTAGTTTAGAAAGGTTGATAGTGACTTAGTATTTGAAACCTTTTGGAGGAATCTTGATTTGAGAAGTTGAGGATTCAAGTCATACCAAGGAGGAAGATGTTGCAGTAGAAAGTAGTGACCTAAAAAATAAACTTGCGAAGCAATTAGCTTGGTTGTATGAAGGAAAGAATGTAAGTAGAAAAGGATAATATATGCAATATGTGATCAAACAAGAGGAATTAAAGCCTCAATCCACATATTTTGATACATGTTAGATTTTAAAATGTATAAGAAGAAGGTCCGAGGTGTAGACCAATTGGTTCATCCAAACTCCATAAGGGGGAACGGAGGTCCAAGGTTCAAATCTCGGGCCTCATTGGACTGAATTCTTGTCCCTTTCCTAGTGCTTTCAGTGGCGTAAAAGGTTTAAAATGATTGTGGCATGGTGGTTATAGGGGTGGACTGTGTGAAGATCTGTGTGGCGACTTTTGGGGTAGACAGCGTAGAATACTATGGCGGCCATAAAAGATGGACAACCTGCCCAAATTCGTGGTGGCTACCGATTCCACCATGTAAATTCAAAAAAAAAAAAAAAATTGTTGACATCATTGATTACAAAAAATATATAGTGAATGGTGGAGGTGTATGTTGGGAAAGGAGAACCACCAGAACAAGAACCTTATAATGAGGGCAATGAGTATGAAGGCATGAGTTTACTTGTAATCATTGGTTGTACACAACAATGAATGAGGAAAGAAATGTAATAGATGCCAAGCAGAGCAAGCAACTAAATAGAAGAATAGAAGAACCAAGAAGATAATGTGTACAATAATTGTTATAAATGTGGCATGATATTCAAGCAATGGGTAGGAGAAGTTTTTCTAGGAATGGAACAAGTCTAGAAGAAACTTTGAGAAGTGCACAACAAAGTTTTTAAAGGTAGACTGCTAACCCATAAGAATACCTATTGCAAGTGAATAAGTATGGAGAGATATACTTGAAGTACCATTACCAAGAAGGTACCTCATTCTCCCCTTTTTCAGGTTTCATAGGTCCTCAAACTAGGTAACTTTACCCTACTCTTTGGAAGACTCACCTAAAATCTGTGCCAACTTGAAACACATTCAGTCACGAAACTCCAACAAGGTCTGGCAAAGTCCATCTGTCATTAAGCTCAACAATATACAACAAAATGAACAAGACATATGAAAAAAATGTATCCTTGACAAGTTCAAACAATATTGAAGAAGATTGGAGTAGTGATAGTTCAAACTTGCAACTTGGAAGTAGAGGAAGAAGTATGACACCATGAAGACACCAAGGTGATCAACCCAAAGGCAATGTACAATAACAAGCAACTCATAGCTTAAATACATTTTAGGAATGTAGGTGGATGAGTTTATAAAATCAGGATCCACCAAACTTGAAAAATTCCTTTGGATCCATTGAAATTAATAAAGGGATTCTTTATATTCATTTTATTTCTCGTTGTCAACTTATGCATTCCTATTTGTGCTTATTTCATCAATTGCAATAGATAGACCATAGATAACAAGAGCCTTTTTGGTGGTCATAGAAGGTAATCACGGTGGGACTCCACATTTCATGCTGCTAAAAACTAATTTTATTGGTTTTTTGATGACAGGTGCTCACCACGGCTGATAGCCATGGTCAACATTTATTGTCACAGCATAGATCCATAGGCAAAAATGGTCATCGTGTTATAGAGATGCGATCAACATCTAAAAAATAAAAAAATAGAGGAGTAAAGCTCAATCAGATGTGGATCTGAGGTAGGTTCCACTGTCATATTCTATTTTTGTTCTTTGCTCTCTGTAAATTCCTAGAATACAAAAATATTAGACTAATTAGAGAAGACAAGAAAATTAGCAATATGCATATGATTCCTTAGGTCTTTCTCTTTTTGAGATCTTTACTAGGTGCTACTAGGAACAATGGACCTCTGAGTGCAGTCCATCCTAGTCTCCAGTGTTCTAGGACATATTTTGTATTTTGTTTGCTTGCTTGAGGCCCGATCAGAGGCCATACCATCGTTAGTATGCATTGTCAAAACATCATGTAGAATTAATCATGCATACTTTCTTAATTTGAAACGTTCCTTTTTATGCATTGCATATAGAAAAGAATCATTTGAATGCTATACTATGCATCTTTATTTCATGCAAATTAAAAGGAACCACACACACCATGATATATGGTAAACACTAGTGATTTGGGAGTCACGTCCAACCACTAGTAGGGCTCAACGATGGTGGCAGTGATTTCCATCCGTTGGCCCCACTCTTGTGAACCTTTTGTTACTATATCAATACCAGATCCAAGAACCTTTCATAGCCTAGAAAATTTGTATGTGCTTCTCTTCAAAGGGTATAACATTGACTAGGTGAAAATGGGTGAGGATCTAGAAGGACCTATGCTACCTGACCATGTGTGGACTTCATTACCACACATTATAGGTTGGATTACGCGATCTGGAGTTCATTGCCAGGTTGTCGAGCTACGAGTATACAAGTGAAAGCCCTTTAAAAATTGAGAAAATCATCAACATATTGCAAAACACGATGAGAGTTCCTTACTGATACAACAAATTACAAAACACATCAAACAGTTTAGGGATCATATTAAAACTTTAAAAGAGATAATAATCATTATATTATTTATCTACAAATAAAATTTAAATCTAGACATAGGATTTACATCATGGTGGTTACATGGAGTGGTTGATCCAGGCATAGGCCTGATATCGAAGCTCGAGCTCCAGCCAACACACAACAAGACACGCAGAACCCTCAATCACAGGATCCTCCAAAATTTCATTCAACGAGTATTAGAGGGGATAATACTATGTGTGGGGATTTTGTTGAGAATACCCCTATTAGAGGAGCTACTAGACACTCCTCTAGACACTTCTTTAGACATAGATGAGAGCGTGGATCTTCTCGGCATGGGGGTTCCGAGCATGTCAGCATTTACCATGATCGCATTCCATGTGCATCTACAAGATCTACTGAGGAGTTTTTCATTGAGGGAACCAGATTGGTACACCTTCATCCTATATCTAGGGGAGGCATGAGGCACCCACATTTCAAGTATAGACTAGTTCAGGATCCACCTATTCAAGGGTAAATAGATAGGGCTGATTTCGAGTGTAGGTTTGCACAAACTTCCAACCAAAGTGAGCTTGGTAGGATCACCATAGATATATCTAAAGTGGGAGCTAATGGTATGCCACCCCATGAACCATGACATAGCAAATAATTAGATAGTCTGGATAAGGTCCTAGGATAGTTGGGTTACAAGCCTACTCCTACACCTTCTCATCCTGTGAGTGTGCATAGTGATAGTACCATTACGACTATTAGAGAAACTTGAGAGTGCTCTAAGATTTATTGTGACATGCATGCTCCTACATCTCATGCTGGCACAAAGTATGAGAGATAGCTAGATGTGAATGCCATATTTATAGAAAAAGGCAAGAGTGTGGCAAATTGGTCCCTTGGGGGACACACCCATAAGTCTGCTCGAACAGAGCGCACACACCAGAGGCTTCAAATGGTTTACCATATAGATAGATCTCATAGACTGGTGTTGAAGGAAAGACATCAGATCCTCCAAGACCAATTTTTGGATGTTCATGTAGAGCAAGAGTACCTCAAAAAAAGAATACTCAGAGGTAGAGGTTCATTAGAAAAATATTATATGAAAAACTCATGCGCAAACAATGTATCCTTGATCAAAAGGAGCATGTTGAGAGGGAGGATCGATTAGCTAGTGTCATATTACATCCCCCTAGTGATAATAAGGAACACATTGATAGATGAGCTACTTTCCAGCTCGATTTGCACCCTAAGTACATAAACACTCATACTCGCCATGCAACCCAACATAGAGATCGATGTCTAGTGTTCGAACATCGTGGGCATAGACAGTATGAAGAAGAAGTGGGAGAGGAATTAGAAAAAGAATATCCTAAAATATACCTAGTTAAAGAGGAGGTTGAGCCTAATACTTTACCTTGATCGAAGAGGAATCTGCCTCCAAGACCGCCTCCAAGGTAATCCAAAGAGGAGGAGTTTCTCTCTTTGTAGGTTTACAAAGCTTTGGCAGAAAATATCAAAGCCATAGAGAAATAAGGAATGGCTTATCAAAAGCCTACCTTTGACAAGATCCATAATGAAACTCTATACACATAAGTACCTATTCTAGATTACCCCAAGAATTTTGAGATTCCTAGGCTAGAAAAGTTTCAAGGAGATGAGGACACACAGGAGCATGTGACTAGTTTTTTAGACATGTGCTTTCAGATCGAGAGCAATGATACTTTTCTCTTACGCACATTCATTACAACCCTCTCAGGCCCATATCGAGATTGGTTCAACCAATTAAAGAGGCACAACATCACTAGTTTCAAGTAGCTAGCCAATGCATTTCTTGAACACTTCTCCTTTGGTGTTAAGAAAAAGATGAATTTATCTGACCTGGATACTTTAACACAACACAACGATGAGCCAATGATGGATTATAGAAAATAGTGGAGGAAGATGATGGCAAAGCTACCATTCTCCATACCATACTTTGAACTAACTCGAATATTCACAAAGAATTATGCCAAGCAAATTTTGTTATTGCTACAATTGCAGTAGTACCAAACATTTGAAGAGGCTTTGGCGTGAGGCAAGGTGATTAAGGATATCAAGTTACAAGAGGGTAACTTGAAGCTCAAAAATAAGGAATAGAATAAGAGAAGCACTGAGAGATAATAGGCCAAACTATCCCACGTTAATCAGGTGGTTTTGAACCTTCAAAAATGGGAAAAGGGGTAACAATAATGAAACTATTAGGCCCAACCTCCTCCTACGCAATATGAGTAGCACACCAAAAATCAAAAGGGTAAAAATAAGGAACAACACCCACCTCATGTATTCACTCAATTATTGGAGTCATTGGCTTTGATATTTCATTAGTTATGTGAGGCTAAGGCCATAAAATTACCTGAAGTAAAATTGATGGACCCTAATTAGCCTAATCTTAAAGTCTACAAGGTCAATCAATATTGTATATTTCATCGATCGAAAGACCATGACATTGAGGTATGTTGGTATTTCAAACATCTTGTGCAAAATATGATCGAAAGAAGTATGCTTCTTGTCGATAACCTGCAAGTGCATGATAATAAAAATATGGGGATTTACAAAATTCCCCTACCAAACCATGAGGTGCCCTACCAAACCATGAGGTGCCCAGGAATAATGTTGGCCAAGTTAACCAAATATGCATCGAACCACCAACCCATGGGTTCATCAGAATGGTCAACATTGTCACAAGATACATGAGGTATGGACAACAAAATCAACATCCAGTGCCTATTAGATTCCAAGTTGCACCTACTCCAAGGCCAGCACAACATGTGCCAGGTCCACCAACTAGACCAGTGGTGACAATTGGGAGTAGGTTGGTTCAAAACCTACAGATGACTCTAGCAAAGTTATCTATTTATGAGCTAATTTAATAGTCTCCTAAGCATAGGGAGACACTTATGGACATATTAATGTCCATAGAAGTGCAGCCTCAGGATCTTGAAGCATTTAAACACTTCGTGGGGCATGTGCAGCAGTGCCAATAATCAGTCATACAATTTCATGATCATGAAGTCAAGATGGTTTCTAATTTTATAGCAAACCCACCACTGCATATTATTGCATGTGTGAATCACATACCGTTCAAGAGAGTTTTTATTTACATAGGGTCGTCAATCAATATCATAACTACCACGGCATTAACTTACTTGAAGTTACCCAAGATGCATATCATACCTTCTACCTTCACATTGAGAGCCTTCAATGATACATTATGCTCAATGGTCGGTACTATATTTTTACCTATTTAGGTAGGATTGAAGACCATCCGAGTGATGTGTCATGTAATAAAATGTGCTATGCAATATAACATACTTCTAGGGAGACCTTGGATTAGAGAAATGCGTTGTGTCCCTTCTATTCTACTCAATATATATGTTCATGAGAGATAGGTTCACGTGGTGCCTTCAGATGAAGAACCCTTTAAATACGTGAATCTAGTAGATTTATCAAGGGAATTCGTGCTCCCCTCAATGAACTTGGATGTATGGCCAACATCTCTGATTAAAGATCTAGGAGGTAAAATCAAGGTAGTGTGTGCTAAACCTGCAATGTCTGCATCTCAACGATCGAAGTACATGATAGCTGCTTCCACAAGACCGTCTACATCTATAATACATCGAGATGATAGGAAGCTAAAATCAAAGAGGGAAAACAAAGAGATAAAGTCAACGTCTAAGATAATTATCATTGAAGCCCCTACTCCCATGGAAGTAGAGGAAATTCATGGAGAAGTCGAGGAGGCACCTCAGCCCTGCATATTCAACAGGGTCATCTACATCACAGGTGACCATCCATTTGGTTAATATTGGACTAGGGGAATATATCATGTAGAATGTGACATTTACGTTGATCATCAAGATTGCACAAGACATGGGCCGACCACATGCCCATCACCTTCTTGTAGGGACGATGGTATCACTAGGGATACCGCCTAACCAAACTAACTTCATTTATGGAGGGCTTGATTAGATCGCATCTCACACCCCCATGGATGAAGATGATGGTGAATCATTTGCTGTGAATGTTCACTATATTTCTAACCCTGACTTCACCTTGTGATATTTTGAACGTTGCCATTGGCATGAGTATGATCTCAGATTATTTAATCAAGGGTGCAAGAGGTCTATAAAACTTCAATATCAATTGCCCATCGATAGGTTTGGTTAGGATATTACAGTGGAGGATAAGTTGAACTCCTCGTTGTATCTTTAGATCACCTATACCTCATTCTGGGGGGTGATGTCAATTTCAATACTTGTCACCCTAATCCTTTTACCTTTTGGAAGGATAAATGGTTAGTGTCCTATGTCTCTATTGGACCACTCGAGTCTTATCACGATAATATCTTGGTGGAGACCGGCCCAGAACACACTCCAAGAGACAACTTGGAAGAATAAATCTAGGAGGCAGCTGATGACATAGGCTTGCAAGCTCAGAGTGCTAATTTAGTGATAAATTATGAGTTAGAATATCATTATGATGAGGATATAACAAATTCCAGCTATGAGATAGGTGGACCAAGTTGCGTATGAAGAACACAAGCTTATACTGAGAGGGGGGGTGAACAGTATAAGACCTCTTTTCACTTTATCTATCAATACAACTTTCAAACTATTAACACGCAGAATAAGATAGCAGTAATAACAGCAGTAAAACAGTGCATAAGAAGCAATCCACAATGAGACACAGCAATTTACGTGGTTCACCCAAGATGGGCTACTCCACGGATAAAACTTTTCCTCTAAAAGTTATATCAAAACCTCTAGGAATCCTTCCCAATTACAATGTTTATGAGCCTCAGCTCAAAGGAGACACCTTCCCCTAATTTTGCTTTGCTAGTGATCCTCTAGAAGACCTCTATCTCTTTTGCCCTTAGCAAGTGGAAATATTTCCACAGAAGACACCTGTCTTCCCTGCTCTGGCTGGAGATCTCTGTCCTCAACTCTGTCACAGCAAGTTGGTCCTCTTTACTGCACCAAAACACAGTCCTTCGGTCTGGCACAATTTTGTCCTTTTCCTCTGTCTTTGATCTGCACTTGGTAGGAAGACAACTTTTCACTGTCTGCACAACTACAGCAGCACAGTCTCTTTAAATTACAGCCGCACTATCTTCTCAACTTTTGCGCAAACGCAATAGTGCAATCTTCGCAAAGATTGCAGCAACACTATCACCGTTCGTCCTTCACAACTGTTCGTAATTACAGTAGCAGCTACTTCGTGCCCTTTGCTTTTCTTTTACACAGACTGCATGAACACAGTCACAATCACAGCTGTCCTTAGATCAAATTCCACTCTTCACAAACACTGTAGCATTCGAATGCACAACAACTTATGCGCCTATTTGTAATCACAACAACACACTCTCTTCGCACAGTCTTCTCATGAACAATAGCACATTCTTCATGCATACAGCAGCACAGTCTTTGATACTTAGAAGATTCAAGGAAATGCACTCTAATGCTGCAGTCGAACTTCGCTCTCTACTTTTTGATACTCGAACCTCACTTGTCACACTAACTCTACGAATGCCACACTTCGAATGCACACGCCGATCGACACACCCAAAATTGCTCAAATAGTCCTCCTTTAAATACTCACAATCTCAAGATGAAATCTTGTTCTTTAGTTGGCTGTTCAACCTTCTAACACGTCGGCTATAAAACCTTATACTTCGTCGGCCAAGGTTAACTTCGTCGGCTTCAACCGCCTCTGCTATTTTGTAGCTTTTCTCGCGCGACACTCAAACATGTCACGATATCGCTACGCCTTTGTCTGTCGTACACCTCCTTTGGTTTGTTGTCACGAAATCGTGACACTACAGCTTTTGCTGATGTCATCATGAATCTTGTCACGAAATCATGACGCTCTAGACTTCAATGCCTTCTTCTCCGTTGCTATCATGAAATCATGACACCTTTGCCTCTTGCTGATGTCATCATGATTCTTGTCACGAAATCATGACGCTCTGGACTGCAAAGCCTTCTTCTTCGCTACTGTCGCAAAATCATGACACCTTTGCCTCTTACTGATGTCATCATGATTCTTGTCACGAAATCATGACGCTCTAGACTTCAAAGCCTTCTTCTTCGCTACTATCACGAAATCGTGACACCTTTGCCTCTTGCTGACGTCATCATGATTCTTGTCGCGAAATCGTGACGCTCTGGACTTCAAAGTCTTCTTCTCCGCTACTGTCATGAAATCGTGACATCTTTGCCTTTAGCTGACGTCATCAGCAACTCTATCACGAAATCATGACACCTCTTGCTCCTTCATCCTTTTCTTGGTTTGCACTAGCAAAAATGAAACATGTCACGAAATCACGACGCCTTCGCTACCTTAAGCTCTTTCTTGTCAACTGTTCGTGAAACTGGAACATGTCATGAAATCACGACGCTTTTGCCAACTGCAAGCTGCCAACTCAACTTGTCGTGAAATCGTGACACTTTCTGCATCCGTACAACTTCTTCGAAACTTGTCACGAAATCGTGACACTTTTGCCCACTTTGCCTCTGCCTTCCTGCATGTCGCGAAATCGTGACAGTTTTGCCCGTTCTGCCTCTGCCTTCCTGCATGTCATGAAATCGCGACAGTTTTGGCCAAACTTTCTCTCTCCTCAAACATGTCACGAAATCACGATAGTTTTGGCCAAACTTTCTCTCTCCTCAAACATGTCGCGAAATCGTGACAGTTTTTCCAGCAGCCTGCAAACTTTTTCTAACTTATCTTTTTCTGGATTTTTTTGGATTTCTGGAGACTTACTGACCAGCTAAAACCTTCATCAAAACACATCCTTAGACATAAAAACAAATCGCTCCAAGAACTCCTTGACATCAAAAACAACATCTACCAATAGCTCCTTGACATCAATGACAACAACTAAACTTAGGCAAAGGCAATGTACTCAAGGTACCCAAAATTGCCAACAATCTCCCCCTTTGTCATTGATGGCAACCCTTAACTAAAACACATCTTTCAAGAGCCAAAACTGAAATCAATCTCTTCAAGTGTTGCTCCCCCTGACTTGAAGCTTTCCTCTTCTCTTGAAAAACTCTCCCCCTTACTTAAATCTCTCCCCCTTTGTCATCAATGGCAAAGGGTCACCTTTAGGGCTTGGGACTAAGAATGAGCCTCTTAGCTTAGTCCCTCCCCCACCTCCTGATGAGGTGATTTAAAACAGGGTTGGGAGTGACACTCCCATTAGACACTCATCATCATTAGTGTCTAAGATTTCTTTGTCGGGCCTTCTCTTGAATTCTTTTCCTGTATTTCTGTTCCTGTCACTGTTCTGATCCTCGGACCTGTTAATACTATTGTTCTTGTTTCTTTTATCTTTTTTGTTCTTATCCATACCTTGATCCTTGGATCTGTTCATGTCACTTTTCCTATTTTTGTTATCATTCCTATTTTTATCCATGCCTTGATCCTTGAACTTGTTCATGCTGTTGTTTCTGTTACTGTATCTCAGAAGATCAGCTCTACACTGTCTAGCTAGGTGTCCTTCATTGTTGCATTTATAGCAGGTAACAATATTAGACATGGCTGTTCTTTGAATTCGCCTGTTCTGACTAACCCAGTTCCTGTTATTTGCTTTGCAAAAAATTGCCTTGTGCCCGAATTGTTGACAAGAGTAGCAATACCCTTGAAAGAAATTATGTCTCCTAAACCTATCATTTACTCTCTTCATTTGAGTCATGCAATGTACAGCCATGTGACCAAATCTGTGACACTCATAACATCTGCTGTGAAATTTTATTTTATTCGACTTCATGGGTCCCGAAAACTTCTTCTTCTTAGTCTGAATATCATTTTCTATTTTTGCGTATACATCACTTACGGACTCATGATCTGAAATACTTTCTTCAATAGGACTCTCTTTCTTTTGAAATCTCTTGCTAGATTCCCCAACCCGTTCCTTGTGCGGCTCAACAAAACCGAGACCTATTTTATCTGTTGGTTTTCTTTGTCCTTCGATGAGAAATTTAACCTTCTTGGAGCTATCCTGAAATCTGTAAAGCTTATCTTTGTACTCTTTATTTTCTTCTTTCAAAGAAGCCATTTCCTGTTCTAACTCACTATACTCCATAATTTTAGAATCTAACTCATTCTTGAGTTCTTGTGACTTAGCCATAGATATTTCAAGATTTTCTACAAGTTCATCTATCTCCATACAACATTCATCTAACTTAATCTTGAGTCTATCATTCTTCTTTCTTTCCTTTTTCAAAACACTAAGAGCATTGTTGAGTTCGCATTCAAGATCCTCTATTTGATGGCACTTTGAATCATCACAGCATTTTTCAGATTTCTTATCACTAGAGGTGCTGCCTTTTTCAAAAACCATACATGCATCTTCATTGGGGTTTTCTGAAACATCTTCATACATACTAGCAGCCAAATCATTATTTCTGCAATCATCCTCAAGGTGCCCAAAATTTCCACATCTAAAACATTTCATGATAATGAATTTATGTTTCGGTTCTTCCTCTTTTTCTGAAATGAACAACATCTCATTTTCATCATCACTAGAAGAACTGTCACTTTCACTGCTAGAACACTTACTTGCTTTGTCTAAGTAGAATCTCTTCTTATTCTTGAGAGAATGCCTCTTTCCATGATTGTTGTACTCATCTTTGCTTTTCTTGAAATACCTGTGCTTTTCAGAATCCTTGCTTTTAACATCCTGTATATCTTCATCACTTTCATCTTTAGAAACAGTATAGTCAGTAGCATAATGACCAAATTTCCCACAGTTGAAACATCTTATATTTTTCTTGCTTTTGTGCTTTCTGGAAAACTTGCCTTTCCTGTTGTAATATGCCTCTTCCTCACTAGAAGACTCATCACTTTCTTGAATCTGTTTGCCCTTCAATTTCTTGATAGCTTTGAAAGCTGCTTCTTTCTTTACATCAACTTTTACTTGAGTTCTCAGCTCAAATGTTGCAAGAATACTATGGAGCTCATCCTTTTTCAATTTATCTAAATCTTTAGCTTCCTCAATAGCAAAAATATTTTCACTAAATCTATTAGGAAGGGATCTTAAAATCTTATCACACACATCATTTTCAGCAAGTTCAAGACCTAAGTCTTTCATAGAATTAACAACTTCATCCATCCGGAGCATGTAGTCACTAATATTTTCATCATCATTCATCTTGAGTTGTTCAAACATACCTTTAAAATGTCTTAACTTGGCCTTTCGAACATTTGCATCACCTGTATGAACAACCTGCAATTGTTTCCACATTTCACTAGTCGTCTTGCAGTGAATAACTTTAGTGAGATCTGCCTTTTGTAAACCCTTCAAGATTGCATTCATGGCTTTTGAATTGTTGTGATGTAGAAGTCTGTCTTCTTTAGTGTAAGGACCATTTGTAGGAATGGTATACCCATCTTCAACAACTTCCCATACCTCATTACCGAGAGCCATTAGATAGACTTTCATTCTTGCACTCCATAGACCAAAATCTGATCCGTCAAGAATAGGTGCTGCATTGCCACTCGAGTAGTCCATTGTGTTCTTTGTAAAATTTTCCTTCAAGCTGTTAAACTTTTCGAAGGCACTGGCTCTGATACCAATTGAAGAACACAAGCTTATACTGAGAGGGGGGTGAACAGTATAAGACCTCTTTTCACTTTATCTATCAATACAACTTTCAAACTATTAACACGCAGAATAAGATAGCAGTAATAACAATAGTAAAACAAAGTGCATAAGAAGCAATCCACAATGAGACACAGCAATTTACGTGGTTCACCCAAGATGGGCTACTCCACGGATAAAACTTTTCCTCTAAAAGTTATATCAAAACCTCTGGGAATCCTTCCCAATTACAATGTTTATGAGCCTCAGCTCAAAGGAGACACCTTCCCCTAATTCTGCTTTGCTAGTGATCCTCTAGAAGACCTCTATCTCTTTTGCCCTTAGCAAGTGGAAATCTTTCCATAGAAGACACCTGTCTTCCCTGCTCTGGCTGGAGATCTTTGTCCTCAACTCTGTCACAGCAAGTTGGTCCTCTTTACTGCACCAAAACACAGTCCTTCGATCTAGCACAATTCTGTCCTTTTCCTCTGTCTTTGATCTGCACTTGGTAGGAAGACAACTTTTCACTGTCTGCACAACTACAGTAGCACAGTCTCTTTAAATTACAGCCGCACTATCTTCTCAACTTTTGCGCAAATGCAATAGTGCAATCTTCGCAAAGATTGCAGCAGCACTATCACCGTTCGTCCTTCACAACTGTTCGCAATTACAGCAGCAACTACTTCGTGCCCTTTGCTTTTCTTTTACACAGACTGCGTGAACACAGTCGCAATCACAGCTGTCCTTAGATCAAATTCCACTCTTCACAAACACTGCAGCATTCGAATGCACAACAACTTATGCGCCTATTTGTAATCACAACAACACACTCTCTTCGCATAGTCTTCTCATGAACAACAACACATTCTTCGCGCATACAGCAGCACAGTCTTTGATACTTAGAAGATTCAAGGAAATGCACTCTAATGCTATAGTCAAACTTCGCTCTCTGCTTTTTGATACTCGAACCTCACTTGTCGCACTAACTCTGCGAACGCCACACTTCGAATGCACACACCGATCGATACACCCAAAATTGCTCAAACAGTCCTCCTTTAAATACTCACAATCTCAAGATGAAATCTTGTTCTTTAGTCGGCTGTTCAACCTTCTAACACGTTGGCTGTAAAACCTTATACTTCGTCGGCCAAGGTTAACTTCGTCGGCTTCAACCGCCTCTGTTGTTCTATAGCTTTTCTCGTGCGACACTCAAACATGTCACGATATCGCTACGCCTTTGTCTACCGTACACCTCCTTTGGTTTGTTGTCGCAAAATCGTGACACTACAGCCTTTTGCTGACGTCATCATGAATCTTGTCACGAAATCACGATGCTCTAGACTTCAATGCCTTCTTCTCCGCTGCTATCACAAAATCATGACACCTTTGCCTCTTGCTGATGTCATCATGATTCTTGTCACGAAATCGTGACGCTCTGGACTGCAAAGCCTTCTTCTCTGCTATTGTCACAAAATCGTGACACCTTTGCCTCTTGCTGACGTCATCATGATTCTTGTCATGAAATCGTGATGCTCTGGACTTCAAAGCCTTCTTCTCTGCTACTGTCATGAAATCGTGACACCTTTGCCTCTTGCTGACGTCATCATGATTCTTGTCATGAAATCGTGATGCTCTAGACTTCAAAGTCTTCTTCTTCGCTACTGTCACGAAATCGTGACATCTTTGCCTTTAGCTGATGTCATCAACAACTCTGTCATGAAATCGTGACACCTCTTGCTCCTTCATCCTTTTCTTGGTTTGCACTAGCGAAAATGAAACATGTCACGAAATCATGACGCCTTCACTGCCTTAAGCTCTTTCTTGTCAACTGTTCACAAAACTAAAACATGTCACGAAATCACGACGCTTTTGCCAACTGCAAGTTGCCAACTCAACCTGTCACGAAATCGTGACACTTTCTGCATCCGTACAACTTCTTCGAAACTTGTCACGAAATCGTGACACTTTTCCCCAACACTTTGCCTCCGTACAACTTCTTCGCAACTTGTCACGAAATCATGACACTTTTTCCACACTTTGCCTCTGCCTTCCTGCATGTCACGAAATCATGACAGTTTTGCCCGTTCTGCCTCTCCTTCCTGCATGTCACGAAATCATGACAGTTTTGGCCAAACTTTCTCTCTCCTCAAACATGTCGTGAAATCATGATAGTTTTGGCCAAACTTTCTCTCTCCTCAAACATGTCACGAAATCGCGATAGTTTTTCCAGCAGCCTGCAAACTTTTTCTAACTTATCTTTTTCTAGATTTTTTTGGATTTTTGGAGACTTACTGACCAGCTGAAACCTTCATCAAAACACATCCTTAGACATAAAAACAAATCGCTCCAAGAACTCCTTGACATCAAAAACAACATCTACCAATAGCTCCTTGACATCAATGACAACAACTAAACTTAGGCAAAGGCAATGTACTCAAGGTACCCAAAATTGCCAATAGTGTATATGAGAGTGATGATGGTGATGAGTCCTCAAACAATAGGTAATCTAAGGATGAAATAGAGGTGGCTTATCTAGGACCACTCAACTTACGTCATTTATTACCTTTGGAAGTAGTCGTCAAAGATGAACAATCCTTCATGAGCAATAGCGGTTATCAAGAGTGGGCACACATGGGACCCTTTATTCCTAATAATTTGATTCTAGTAGGTAGTGGTGGAAGTATCCATTACAACAGTGACAAAGAAGATAAAATGGAGGGAGCCTATTTGGGACCTCCCTACTTGTGTCATCGTAATGCGTCGTACACTACCGAGGATATGTATAGAGATATTAATATGCATGCTTAGATCAGAGGAAGACTACCTAATCTAAATAGAATTTATCATATGGTCTTCCTTGATTCGTTGATGTTCAGAGAGCTCCTTGAGCCTAATGATCCTATTTTTGAGTCTATCCATAGACTAGATCCAGAGATCCCCATACCCCCAGAACCACATCTCGGGGATGGAAGGTGCACAAATATAGAGTCACTTGCATGTGGTCTTGGAGACATGATCCATTCCATCAATATGATCTCCATTTATTTTACCACTCCACTTCGTAATCCAACCGATCCATCCAAACCATTGTGTCTTAATATAGATGCTATTGATTGGGATCATGCTGAATCACCCTTAGATCCTAAATATGTCTTCCCTAACGAAGAAATGTTGCAACCTTTTCATTTTGCGCTAGGCTATGCACATGATGTTTATCATGCTGAGGATGCTTCCAATGAGGAACCCATAAACCCAGCAGATGACATCCACCTGATCCCTATGCCTCATCATCTTGACGAGGATCCCATATGTCAATAGAGGAAACCTTCAAAGTGGACATCAATGATGATCCCACCAATCCAAGGAAGTTCAAATTTGGAGAAAATTTGACTCCTAATGAGTGTGCCAACCTCATCCCTCTACTGAGAGAGAGACTTGATCTCTTTGCTTGGACTTACAAGGATATGTCAGGTCTAGATCCAAAATTGGTTACTCATAACCTTTCGCTAGATATTTCAAAGAAGCCAATCAAGAAAAAACTCAGGAAGATGCATCCAACAGTAGCCTTAATGGTCAAATATCATTTGCAAAAGCTATTGGATGTAGAGTTCATGATTTCCATCGACTATCCTGAATGGGTATCCAATATGGTACTTGTAGGAAAACCTAATGGAAGGATCCGTATTTGTATGGATTTTAGAGACCTAAATAAGGCAACACCAAAGGATTCATTTCTGTTGCCAAATATTGATGCTCTCGTAGATGCAACTACAGGTCATGAGATGCTCTCCTTAATGGATGGTTTTTTTGGTTACAACCAAATTTGGATTAAGCTCGAAGACTAGCATAAAACCGCGTTCATAATGCCATGGGGGATATTTTGCTATAAAGTTATGCCATTCAGCCTTAAGAATGTTGGTGCTACATACCAGCAAGCCATGAGATATATCTTTCATGACTACATGCATAAGATCCTAGAGGATTACATCGATGACTTATTGATGAAGTCATTTCTATGTGAAGAGCATGTCGAGGTCCTGAGAAAGGTCTTCGATTGCCTAATAGAGCATAATGTCATGTTGAATCCTAAGAAGTGTGTATTTGGCGTAACTTTAGGAAAGCTCTTAGGATTCACCATTTCAAAATGAGGCATCAAAGTTGACCCAGCAAAGGTCAAGGCTATTTTAGAAATGCGTCCTCCCATAAACATTAAGGAATTAAGAAGCCTGTAGGGAAAAGTAGCATCCATAAAGTGATTTATCGCACAATTATCGGATAAATATTGACCCATGAATTGACTGTTACACAAGGGGGTCCCATTCAACTAGGATGAGGACTATCAAGCAGCCTTTGCTGAGATCAAGCAATACTTGGCAATGCCACTAGTATTAGCTCCACCAAGGCCAAACAAGACTTTTTTTCTATATATATCGATGATCGAATTTGCATTAGGGACCATGTTAGCCCAAAATAATGTGCAAAATAAATAACAAGCCATATATTACATTAGCCGAACCTTGGTGAGTTATGAGCTAGGATATGCATGTGGAAAAGCTATGTTTAGAAGTAGTGTTCACTACTAAGAAATTATGGCACTATATGTTAAGTCATACGACGTATGTCATATAAAAATAGAATCCTTTCAAGACATATCATAACACACGTACCACAAAGTGGATCATGCTACTGACAAAATTTTATTTGGAATTCATTAGTCAAAATTCCATTAAGGGACAAGTCATAGTTGATCAACTGGCTGAGGCACCTCTCAAGAATAGTAGGCCCCTCACCATAGAGCTTCCTGATGATGCAATCTTTGCCTTATCAAAAGCTCCTAAACCTAAGGAACTGGATAACAAAGCTGATATGACCTTGTTCTTTGATGGTTCAAAGTGTGAGCAAGGGGGTGGTGTAGGAATAGTGTTGTTCATGCCACAAGGTGCTCCAATGCCCTTGTCATTCAAGTTGGACTTTCCTTGCACTAACAATAATTCTGAATACGAATCCCTAATTTTGGGTCTCCAAATAATTATCACCATGAAGATCAAAATGCTAAATATCTTTGGTGATTCCCTTCTCATTGTTAACCAAGTTAAGGACTATTTCAATGCCGATGTCCAGTATTGAAAGCTTACAAATATCTTGTTGACATATATCTAGCTCAATTGGAATGGTATGACATCAAGGCAATCCCTCGATCATCTAATAGATTTGTAGACACCATGGCATATTTGGGACCTTTAATCCCTCAGAATCTGTCTATCGATTTCACTACCATCCATGTAAAAATGTTGTCACACTCGGTTGTGCAATGAGAAGCATTGGATAACAAAGAGTCAATCAACATGATTCATGTAGAACCAAACCATGAATGGTTTTAAATATCTAGATAATTTCTTAAGAGAGCATCCTGGGGATCTTTGATCTCATAGGATCCTATGAGGAGTGGTACTACCATTCACCACAAGGTCATCTCCTAGTCTACATTTATAAATATGGAACGATAGGGGAATATGCTATCTTGTCAGTCGAGGATGAAGCTTATCATAACTGGACATCATAGATATATGACTTCCTTAGACTTGGGGTAATCCCTCAGGGATTATTGTGTGCCGCAAAATGCACATTTAAATAGAAAGTGACAAAGTATGTCTTGTTAGTATACATCCTATACTGTAGAAGCTACGATGGAGTTCTCCTTCGTTTTCTTGAGCCCCAAGAGTCATCTTGGGAAATTTTACAAGCTCATGACGGTACATGCGATGGCCATTTCAGTGGCATGGCTATCGTCAAGCACATCCTTTGCATGGGCTATTATTGAACCACTATGGATAAGGATTACAATGTGTATGTCAATAAATGCATTAAATGTCAACATCATGCTAATCTTATGCACTTGCCATCACAGGCCTTACAACCAATTCAAGTGGCTTGGCCATTTTCTCAGTGGGTTTGGATCTCATCGGTAATATCTCTCCTCCATCATTGGGTCGACATACTTTCATTATTATGGCTAGTGAGTATTTTACAAAGTGGGTGGAAGCCATTCCCTTAACAACGACAACTGGAGTGTGTATTGCTGAGTTCATACTCACTAATATCATAAGTCATTTTGGGATACCATCCAAAATAGTTTTGGATAATGGAACGTCATTCAAAAATAAAATTGTGAGAGCTTTGATGTCTAAGTATAGAATCAAACATAGTTTTGCAACTCCATACTATCCGTAGGCAAATGAGCAAGTTGAGGCTTCAAACAAGATAGTGATCTCCATATTGAAAAAGATGGTACAAGAGCACCACAAATATTGGCACATCCAGTTGTCCCTTGCACTTTGGGCTTACATGACTAGCATTCAAACACCCACTAGGGCAACTCCATTTTCATTAGTATATGGCACTGAGGCCATTATGCCCCTAGAGTTGGAAATTCCAATGCTATGCATCGCATTGAAAGAGTTCATCAATGATGACATCGCGCGACAAGCTCACCTAGATCAATTGATGCTACTTGATGAATGTTGCATGAATGCTCTTGAGCATCTTCATGTTTATCAAGAGTGCTTAAAATGAGCTTACAATAACAAATTCCATTTGAGATACTTTGAGGTTGGTGATCTTGTGTTGAAAGAGAACCAAAAAAACTCAAATTTGCCATAAAAAATGCAAGAAAAATTTACGGCTAATTGGTTGGGTCCTTACATGATCTCTAAGAATATTGGACCTGGGACATACCGCTTGACATTACTAGAAGGATTTGAAGAGCTTGAACCTCTCAACATCCTTCATCTTAAAGCATTCTATGCCTAAAACCAGAAAAAGGCTCTAATGGTTTCTCAAAACCGCTTGGCCAATTCCAAAAGGCTCCAAGAGTTTCTCAAAAATCCTCTGTCCAATTCCAAAAGGCTCCAAGGGTTTCTCAAAACCACTTGGTCAATCCCCAAAATGCTCCAAGGGTTTCTCAAAACCACTTGGTCAATCCCAAAAGGCTCCAAGGGTTTCTCAAAACCACTTGGTCAATCCCAAAGGCTCCAAGGGTTTCCTCAAAACTGCTTGGTCAACTCCAAAAGCCCCAAAGGCATCATAATCCCTTTTGTCAAAGCCATAAAGTTTAAAAAATCCACAAAAAAATATAAAGCAATAAATCTAAAAACATTGCAAAATATCAAAAATCCAAAAACATTTGCATTTCATTTCAAAAACATTGCATTTCATTTTGCATCCATTCATTTAATTGCATTGCATTAGGCATTCCCATACGTTGCATATTGCATTAGGATAGACTATGTTTGCAATCTTACAAATGACACCATGTTTGTGTTTCAATCATGCATCATTGCATCTTCATCATTTATCACCCTTGTGAGTAATTGTGTTTCTCAACACAACCCCTCTTGTTGCTATGAAGAATATACTAGGGTTTTCTAGTCATTCAACCATACCTAGTGGTCTTCTCAAGAGCTTAGTAGAAATCTTGCTTTGTTTTTGGTAGATGAGGCCTAGTTTTGATAGTACCTAGCATATCAGGATCCTATCACTAATCAACACATTTAACAAATCCTATTTAGGGCAAGGAAGGATGAAGCTGCGAAGTAGTCCAGGTCACCTTGAGTGAAAGGTTTTATTACTTGCTTATCTTGTAAGGAGCAATGGTCTAGGGTAGTGGTTATTGGTAAAAGGATGAGCATTCCCCCCTACCCATATAAATCCCTTGCTTACAAATGAAGGAGAAAAATCCCAAGATTCAAAATCAAATCAAATTCAAATCAAATCCATCCCATATTCAAGTTCAAAAGTAAAATTCAAATCCCTTGCTCAAAAGAAAATAAAGTACAAAATAAATAGTGATTATTGTCACTAAAAATAAAAATAAATAGTGATTTTTTATCACTATACATGAGCAAGTATCTCGATAAATTGAAGAAAATAAGGGGGGAGCTCGAATCCCTGGAATGATCATTACTTGAAAGCCATAGAGTGATCCTCAATAATAGCAATGGGCTGAAAGAATCCCACCTGTCATTGAAGGGGTAGTTCTAAGCAACTTACGAGTGAGCTAGCTTGGGGTGGCCTGGATTGATTAGTGGTCTAGTTTGACTGAGTCCAAACCTAGGATCGGATAGACATATGAGGATCCCCTATCTTAGCAATGGGTTGAAAGAATCCCACCTGACATCGGGGTATGCTTATGCCTTATCTAATATATTCATTTGCACACACAGGGGTAATGAATAGCTTGGTCAGTTGGAGCGAAAGCTTTATTTTTCAAAATCTTAGTATAGTTAGTATGCAACTTTTGATAAATCCACTAGGGTGTTTGAGTCTCATGGAAAACCTCAAAGATTCCCAAATAGCAACAACACATTTTCAATGCAAATTATCAAAAATTATTTTATTTTATGAGAGTTTGTTTATTAGAATTATCTGTAATATTTGTTAGATACTATATGGATTTCAGAAATGATATTTAGATAGCCACTGACTATGTTATCTAAATTATTTTTAATTTACAAAAGCTTATAAATAGAAACCATATATCATTGCATCTCACATAAGGGTGTACAATTTATCAAATTTTATACAGGGATATAGCAATTTCAATTCATGATTGTGATACATTCTGTGGTGTCATCCATTAGATTGTTAAATCCATATTACATTCATACATTATGTTTTAATGATTAAAGCATACATGTTCATTTCCATATATCATCATAGAAAAATTATGCAATACATACAAGGCATAAACTATGTCATAACAACATAAATTAAATGCATACAAGTGAAGCAAAGTATACATGCATTTAACATCAAAATATTGCATTCATATACATCCATCATAAGTAGTCCATCTACATACATAACTCATAGCATCTAATCATCTATCGCATATCTAGCTAGTGCATGTCATCCATACATCACATCATATAACATCAAATCAACATAACATATAAGCATTGCATCCATGTGCATCTCATAAAACATAAACAATAAAACACATAAAATCTACACATATAATGAGGCTCCAACATCATATCATATATATATATATGTGTGTGTGTGTGTGTACAAAAATAATAATAATGTGCAGTACATCGGCATGGTCAAAAATACCCACAGGCTACATATGTGTAGGTCCTCGACCTTACACTCAAAAATGGTACAATGACATCTCTCAAAGATTTGTACTAGCTAGAGCCTATGCCCCTATTCTATGAGGCTCCACCCTCGCCTCTATCCTCTCGATGGCTCCTTCGTGAGCTAGAATTAGAAGACCTCTCTGACCGATGAGTCTTGTGACTCAAGCTAACTGATGACTATTCGGTCTCCTGAGTGTGAGTCCTCTAAGACCTTGAAGTTGTGGGTATCTCTAGAACCTCACCCTTGAGTAATCCAATATACCCTCTCAGAGTGGTGATATATGCAGAGCTATGGGCGACATCCTCAATGTGCCACTCAACCAGAGCCTAAAGTCTCCGGATCTCGACCCCCTAATCCAACCCTACCACTCCCTAAGCTACCGACATTGCTAGTACTACTAGAATAGTTGGGGATGCTAGAGAAACCTATGAAGATGAGGGAGTTGATCCCCTAGCTTGGTAGGTGGTAAGTAGTACTACCAAAGCGTCTACCTGGAACTACAAGAGAGTGTGCTACCTTGTGAGCTTCTATATCTCTGTATCTGTTGTGGCAATCCTCACCTGCAGAGTGGTCCTCTCCTCCTCATAATCATGCCACTAGCTCTGGCCATGAGATAACTTTACCTCTAGAGTGGTGATAGTAGTGTCCCTGTGCAGGATCTGGGTGCGAAGTATCCCAATCTAACTCTAGAGTTCGGCAACCTATGCCCTCAACTATCCAACCTCATTTTCAGGAGGTGCCTTTCCCTCCTTGGATGCCTCCTCCTCTACCTCTACCTGTGGGCCCTCCTCTACAGTGGCCCCCATGCCCCATGCACCCTCAATCCTCTGATGGGTCCTGCGTCCATGAGGGTCCACCTCTGAGCCCTCTACACCCTCTACTATGAAGTCGTTCATTGTTTGGCCTAGAGGTCCCTCTCCGTGCCACTTTAAGTCTAGTCCACCATGCATCATAATCGATAGTAGTGCTTGCATCTACTAGGCCCGACTCTTGAAAGTCATCATCGTCATCCCCTAGTGGAGTCACCTAGGGCCAGGTCAGGTCCCTCTCTAGGACCAAGCATTTGTAGATACTCGGTACCTCTAGGACATCCTGTCGAATCCTAAACTAGCTCAGGATGCGAGAGAAGTATTGATACTCATGTATATCAACATTACGATCGATAATCCACCTATCTCGGTGCACCTGGTGTAGGTATCTATCCACCTCTGGCCAGGATGGGCAGCCCATGTATGGTCACCACTCTATATGCTCAGGGTGGAGCTATGCAAATCGGGAAATATAATGGTCTAGGTCTCCTACATGAGACCTACTCCTGAAGCCCTCCTGCTCCCAAGACCAGAAGGTTGCATAACATTGACGATCAACATGGATAGTAGTGATCTCTAGAGGTAAATCGATGGGGCACTCTATCAAAATATGCTGCCAACCCCAAATCTACATAAGTATGTTGTAGTCGATGCCCACTCTACTGTGGCGTGTAATCTGGTACAACTCGTGATAGAGCTACGCTAGAAGAGTACTCCCCCATGCTAGAATAAGAGGCCACTTGATCAAACTGATCATAACATCCTAGGTCCTAGCCAAGAGGTTTCAAGGGAACCTCATGCCTGATGAATATGGGAGGACTATTTGGATAATCAAGTGCATGAATATGACCTCCCGCTATGAAAATAATTTGACCTGAAACCACTCCTTGACGTGGATGCCTCTATGATAAATGCAACCCTGAGCCTTGATGCTCTGTCTACCGAAGATCACATAAAAATGACCTTCTTCACCATGGTAGGAGAAGAAGTGATGGGCTCATAATAAATAGGTAGGTGGAAGATGCGATAGACATCCTCCAGAGTCACAGTTATTTCACCCATCAGAAGGTGAAATGTGTTGGTCCACGCATCCTAGTGACGGGCCAATGTAGTCATGTATGAATGGTCCAGTCTGATGGTGGGGAGGTCCAAGACGTAACCAAACCCCACGGTAGCAAACCTACCTCACTCCATGGTAGTGAGAGTGTGGAATAAGTTTTTAAGGAGATCAGTCTCCCTCACTCTGTTCATCAAGGTCTGAGTGAAAGCAATCAAATAAATAAGAAAAAATAATTAAAAATGACTAAAAGATGACAAACAAATCAGAAAATCCCATGAAAAAGCAAAAACATGCAAACACATGATCAAAAATTTCAAAAAAAACAAAAAAGCACTTCAAAAATGCATTAAATAACATTAATTGCCTAGAAAAACTCCAAAAAAATTAAAAAATTTGAATTTTTTTTCTAAAGTTTACGAGCTATGGGTCGAAACCACGATCGACGCAAGGTGGTAAAAAATATGACCGTTGGGATTTAAATCTCACTGCGACTGATAGTCATGGCCCGCAATTTGACAATTGGGGACCGCGTCTGCCACCCATGGCTAAGGAACATGACCTTTTTAGGGTCATGTCCTTCCCAAAATAACCCCAAAAATTAAACCCTCCCCTCTAACCTAACCTATGCTAAACCTAACTAGGGTGAGGTTCATTATCGATAGTTTAATGTGGTTCATTTAACCCATTACTTAGTGTGGTTAATTTTAATCCGATAATTTGCAAGCGTGGTCTCGATTTGTGTGTTACCTTGGAGGCATCGACTCTCCCACTGGTCGAAGCTTTCAGCTGGTCGGCCATCGATGTGGATAATAGGGAATTAGTGGAGTTTGCGGCAATGTTCCGTGTTAGATTTCACCTTTTCACCTCTCAGAGCTCTTAGTTTCACTATCATTTTCAGGTAAATAATGAAATTTTTCAAAAGGGCAAAACCTTATATACTTTTTCAAATTCGGTTCGGACCGCGATTGATAACCGTGGTCCCCGAATTAGGGTTTTGTGCCCGTGGGTCCAAGCCGTGGTCAAGGAAATTGGAATTTTTAACCACTTCTGATAGATGTGGTCAATAAACTACAATAAATGCTCTCAATTCCCACCATGGAGAGTTGTCAAATGACAAATTAAAAATACCCACTAGACCAGATAATTCAAAAAAATACAAAAATACACAAAAAAATAGATAACATTAAAATCCAAATGCACCTCGTATTTAGTCATTTACCCTATACACTTGGTGGTTGCAGCGACTTGCAGTCCATGCAATCCGACAAGATGAGTAAATTACCATAAGGACATTTGGGGAAAATTCATCATCGTAGAATTGCTATGCTTCATTTCAATTCCTAAGAAGGCCCAGGTGGCCGGACTGCTCCAGGGGAACGAGATATTCATGTCAATTCTCCTATGATATTTTTAGTGAATCATCGACAATATGATTAAACATAAGCCTAATTAGAATTATCCTCATTTTGATTCCCTAAGAAGGCCTTCATGGCTAGACCACTCCATGGGATAGAAATAGGCAATTATCATTAACAGTTGCAATCATAGCTAATTAGACCTTGCCAAGAATTCAAATGCTAAATATTTAAATTTGTTAAAATCATTCATAGTGGTCAAGCAACCTTGTCGCTTCATTTCATTGTCATTACCCTCATCGAATCGTTGCTTGAGGGGGTAGTCATAATATCATAATCATAATCAAAATCAATAGAATATCCCTTGATCATAGATCCCTTGATCTTGTCAAAATTATGTTCATCTTACAAATCATTGCCAATGACTATCATAAGCTTACCCTTATGTTGGGGCAAATAGCATATATGATAGTTTGTTTGTAGCTCTCTTCCTTTCAGTTATATAGGCCTAACTCCTATTGTAGCACCAAAGCTACCCGAATGTCTGATGATGAGTGCAAACCCTTTCAAATTTAAGCCTTCCATCTAGTTGGAAGCAATTATTCTAGGATGCACGTCCTCTTTGTAGGACCTGGGGCATCTAATGTTGATTAGATCAATGATCATCATCCAACCTATGACATCATTTTAGGAGGTCTAGTTTTGCTCGGCGTTGTTCAAAATCACAATGCATCTCAAAAGGGGCATATGTAGACACCTAAAACACGTCATGCCAAGGTGACTACTCATATGGGACATGCTAGAAGACCATATGGAAGACCTTGGATAGATTCCAAGGTATAGTAGTGGTTTTTACCACTCATTTGGGCACCTTTGCCTAGTCAGTGCTCACCACTACTGACACCCACGGTTAGCAGATTTGACCGCGCCTGTCACCCATGGTCAGGACTCAGAGTTAGTTGGCCTTTGACCGATTCAAAGTTGGTTCCAATGGTCATTTGGCTATGGATTGGAGTGGTTTGAGTGAGGAAGGTTCTGGATCCTTCCATCCAACAAACTCAACTACCCAATCTTGTTCTTGGATTCCTCATGAAGCTACCCCTAGCCCTTGGAAAATGCTATAAAACCCCTATTCAAATTGGGGAAAGATATAGACAATTCTCGAGTTGAAATGTAGCAAAGCCCTATCGAATTGCATACTCACTTACATGCATTGAGAGGAATACTTTGACTGCCCAATTGGAGATCACATGCCATGGAGGTCCTAGGAGGCTAGGAGATTCAATAAATGTGAATTCATACAATCCATGCACCAACTGAGCAATTCAACCACAAAATCTATCAGAGGACACAGTGGTGACCCTTGATCATCAATTCCTCAAGGAGAATTGAAGATTGGGCACCAAATTGGGAGGGCAAGAACATTTCAAGCTCAGTTGTGGCTATCAATCACGACTAATAGTGCCCACCGTGCATCAGACCCATGGTCAGGTTGTCATATTCAGTTTTCTTGTTTTTAGTAGTAGGATTTGTTTTAATTGTATTAGATTAGCTATATCTCATATTAATTTGCTTTATTAGAGACTTTGACCAGTGCAATTAGAGTTTCTTAGTCATTTTCCTTCATTCTTGCAATTATGATACTAATGGTTCTTTTCATGCTTCCATGCTTTCAATTTCGTAATTAGGCTATTAGATAGATGCATATGCTTTCCCTTTACATGATTTAGGATGTTATTTCATGGCTAACATAGGTTTAATATATTTCTTGCACTTTCTTGATTTCATGCTAGTTATATTACCTTTTATGCAAATACCTCCTAAAATCCTCATCAAGAGAGGCCTCCTTTGTTGCTAATTGCTTCTTGTTGTTTATTGCACGTAGGACTAACAGGGTTTTGAGATGCAAGGCAGCAAATACCTCTAATCATGGAGAAGAAGGTCATCGACACCTTGGAGTAGTTCGTGTCACCCTGAAAGGCATTTTGATTGCATCTACCCTTGAGAGGGATTTGAAACTCTATTGTAATTGATGTATCAAATGGGTATCCCTAAGAGGGACGAATCTGTAACTTGGCTCCATTGAAATTAATAAAGGTATTCTTTGTATTCATTTTATTTCTCGTTGTCAACTTATGCATTCCTATTTGTGCTTATTTCGTTAATTGCAATAGATAGACCATAGATAACAAGAGCCTTTTTGGTGGTCATAACAAATAAAATTACCTTCCACCTTACTAGAAGTGGGCCATTTCTCATAGCAATATGGAAGGGATGAAGATTCACTTCAAATCATAGATATGTAGTACAATAGAAAACTTATAACATAGTTTTATTGCAAATTGAATTCAACAAATAACTCGTACAAGTTATAGTATAAAAAAATAACATAGCAGTAAAAGTCTATATAGAAGGGAGAGAGAAAGGCCCTCTCATAACTCCATAGTTAAAAAAGTTATAACAACAAATATTCAACTAAAAATTTAGTTTCCAAATCAATAGGTAAAGACAAAAGAGAAGTTACACTTGGTAGTCCAACTTAGTAAACATCCTTAGTGTATTTCAACCACCAAATTGGAGTGATTAGAAAATAAATAAAATACATTAGAAATGGTTCCTCAATCCTACATCCAAAATATGGTTATTTTATTCTCTTCTTAGCTTGCTACCAACTATTAACAATATTATGTTTTGGTTGTTACAACTGGTCAAAAGTAGTTGACCAAAATCAACAAAAAGCTATTTTCTTCTCAATTTGTTGTCTTGTTGAATTTCAAATGGGTACATTATTATCATTTATTGCCATGCCACCTTTAGAGTATCACAACAATACCTCTTTATATCTATTTTATCCACATAGTAATTTTGACCAGCTAAAGTTCTAGTGACAGATCATAGTCCTATCTGAAGCCAATGTATTGTTGTCTTATAGGTTGTTCTATTTGGCACCCCATAACAGGGTGAAATTTAGTGTAAGTTGAATAAAAATAGTCAAATACCTCCTCTTACTATAGTCCTAAAACAAGGTCCAAGACAAAAAATGATCCTAAATCAAGATTCAAAGCTCTCCCAAAATCCCTTGTTGTGAACAAAGCTAAATAACCTTTTTTTTAATTATATAAACTACAAAAATAATCATGTTGTTCCTTTATTACCTATCTTAGAAAATTACTACACTCTATCTAACTAAGTAAATATTTCTTCCTATTTATCCTACTTAATAATATCACTAATGTAATAATCAAAACAAGATACATCCTATTGGTGCAAAAATGTAGTAATAGATCATCAAAAGTGAGGGATTTTTGTGCCTCATCACTCCACCAACCTAACTAGAGGTATGTCCTCATGCCTTAATGGGTCCTCTGGTAACATATACTACTAAGTCCCATCCCTCATCTAAATTGTTGCCTTACATCCTTTGTTGTTCTTTCCAGGGGTTTGTAATGATCCTCCTCACACGATTGATGGAAATGTAAATAAATAATAAAAATTACCTTTTTCTTGTGAACATGGTACTCCTGACGTTATCTGTAAGTGCAAGAAAGTGGTAATATGTGAATGAAAGGAACATAGTCAGTGGTATAATGTAAGAAAGGGAAGTGATGATTCGGGTCACAAGCACATGGAAACTCATGCTTTACCTATCATATAGGTGCATTGAAAATTGCATACGTACGTGAGTCTTGATTGGTTGAATGTTGTTTGTTGGCTTGGAATGAGAATTGCTTTTTAAAGTGGCAATGATGATGGGAACGACTTTTGTATTTTATGCATGTGTGTGTGGTATTGTTATTCTCTTTTAAAAATAAAAAGGGAAGGTTTTGCATGTGCTGAAAATTACAATATTAATATTATTATTTTTTTAATATAACACAAGTTATCTTGGTATTAAGCTGTATGTTACTTTTGATAAGTTCTAAGAACAAAGAGTAATAATTAAGCATAATTATTATTAATATTGAAATCCATTTAGCGTGTTATTGAAGATGTACTTTCCATGGGGTAGGGATAGCTTAGGCAAGGACACCAAGTTTTTCTGGATTGACTATGATAACAAAATGTATGTGTGAAGTGGAAAGAAGGTAAGCCTTGCTTACTTGGTAAAATGCATAGAAACAAAAAATACAAAACTTTCCAAGTTCTCCGTAAAGTGGAAGAGGTGGAAGGGAGTTGGCATAAGTAAGTAAAAAAAAAAGGACTTTTTGGTTGGTGGTGTGGATGGAACGACAGAGAAATGAAGTGAGAAAGGAATCATGGAAGTGGGGAAGTGTAAGAAGACAGGTTGGATACTCTGAAAATACTCCTCTATGCAAGTTATGTTTGAATGAATAAAAAATATTAAAAAAAGACTTGCTTTGGATTTTGATGAATTGAGTGTTACTATTTGTCTATTTATACTGAAGTAATTAGAAATCTAGTAATTTTATTATGTTGTGTAAACATTGTTATATCGTGAAAAGTGTTGCTATGCTGTCGAAGGCATACTATAGGGTTAAATAGAAAGAAATTTTTAATTTTATTATCTTATTACTTTTTTTTTCTAAAAATAGCTCTTTTTTGTTTGTAAATAATTCATGATAGTGCTGGTTGTGAATTTATGAGTGGATTACTAGATGGAGCTATGTTTGTGTTCTTTGAATTGTGTCTCGGGTAGAGAGAGACTATACTATTTTCATAAATTTTATTTTAAATTAGAAGTGTGCATGCATTATTAGACTACATTATCATTGATCTTGAGCCATATTTGATCCCTGATGACACCTTAAGTCTTCCTATGCATACTACGAACTGACTGCGTGGATGGTCAACTTGCCAAATACCCTGTGTGCAAAGGTCACTATTCAAGTTGAAAGGTAGTACCATAGCATTTGTAGATCGATGACATCAGAGGAAGAGTGAAAGACGTGTTTTTGTCTTAGAAAATTAATACTGCAAATAAGAAAAACCATTCCATGGTTGCTTTTAAGTTCAAAAATAGAATATAAATCATAGCAAAATAGTAGGCAAAACACAGTTCAAACTTTATCTGGAGATTAGCTATTTTCTTGTAAGCTATGAAACATATTGTGTATGGATATGTAGGGTAGGACTCCTTTTGTAAACTTTGTTCTTTCTGGATATAATATGTAAAATAGAAACAAATAATGGTATATCACTCGAAATGTATTGAATTTGTGTATGAATATAAAAGACTTATTGTGCAATTAACCTTTGATATAAGAGAATTTGGAATGGTGACAATCATAATGTTATAACATAGGTTGAATACTTTATCCACCATATTCAAATTCTGCCTTGGCTCCAAATTTTTGGATAGTAATGAAATTCTATGTTGATTTAACTATAGCAAGTCTAGAAGCTTTATTTACGTTTATACTATTGAATTAGATAAACCTAGAGTGCAATATTTAAATAGTTGCCGTGGAATCCAAATGGATTATTATCTAAAACTGAAAGTTAAATGATAAAATTAAGTGAAGGGAGTATCATATTTGAACCAGTAAAATACTTTCCTTTATAACTTTGTAACCCTTTTGTCAAAGGAGGAAGAAAAAACAATATGTCTGATGTTTCATAAAAAAATTGAACTTGTACTTTGTAAATGAGATAACCTTGTTTCATAATTGGATCTCCATCGGATGGTGAACATAAGAAGTTCCTTTCTGAGTGTAGATTAATGGGGCTTAAGATTTACCTGAATGATCCTTTAATTTTTGAATTTAGTGCAATAATATTTTCAAAAAATATCCACCATTATTTGGTTTATTATTAAAAAAAAAAAAACTCACCAGCCAACTTGTTCTAGGAAGAGTTGTTTTGACTTTTAGTGCAGAATTTGAAACAAGGTAGATGAAGTTAGTATATTTCATAGCTTTCAAGATGAGCCTTCCTAATTATGGTTTAAATGAGAAACTTAACTCTCTAAACTTATAAACTTAGGGTTTCATGTTTAGTTTAAGGTTTGGAGAATTAGGAAAGTAGGGTGTTTCAAACCCTTGGGTTGGGGAAGTTTTTGGTATGGTAATTTTAATATAGTAATAGATTATATTAGTTGCTTTATTGTTTTAAAATACTTATGTTCAATGAAATAATATGACTTGGAAAATAATTAAAATACCCAATAGTGTTGAGGTGCAGGAATGCACACAATAAAATTTGAGGCAACTGTTGACTGATAGAATTCGTCATAAAGAATGAATTGGTCAGGTCTGGTATGAGAATGTGGTATGAGATGCCTTCTCAAGGTTGTCGTTTGAGAAGCACTATGATAAATTTCTTACTCATTGAACTTAACTAGAACAACCACAGGATTTGGTATGGGATGAATCACTATGACTTGTAATGAGTATGTGTGAAGAATTCCAAGGTTAGGGAAATGACATGGCACTAACTAAATCTGGGATAGATGAATCATCCATTAGTCACGAGGTATAAATACACTAATATCTTACATACTAGTTACAAACAAGTCGACTAGATAGTTAAGGGTTTAGTATGATGAGAGAAGGGAAGAAAGCATCCCTCCTTTAGGTGATATGGGCCCTAGAGGATAACCCTTGCCATCATTCTATTCTCATGATGGAATACATGGATGTTAAATGAGGGCAACTAAAACCACATAATGACATATTTACAGGATTTGGCCAATCTCATCCACTTGAGTAACTAGTTGCAGTAGTGTTGAACCCAAAAGTGGTTCGTTATGCCTGTGCTATTTGACTATATGTATTGGGTGTTTCAAAGAAACATTATCCTAGAAACCAAAATATATGATTTAGGTAGACCTTTTTATGTTTTGAGCTATAGAATTATTAAAAAAAATATTGGGTTTTACTTTTTCTTTTCTATTGTGCAATCAGGTGAGTAGCTAGATATGGGTTGTTACATATGGTAGAGCAGAAAATGATTCTAAGTTGTAGACTCTGAATGCATAATAATTATTCGATATAAACTAATGCACTACCTCATTCACCTATAGGTTGAATAGCACAAATGTTGCAAGGTGGATCATTGAGAAATCCTATGGGAGGCAGGGAGGAGGAAGTCATCGAAAGACCTATAAGGAGGCCATGAACAAATTTAAGGTAGAAGGATCCTCAATGTGAGAGAATGGTTAATGAAATTTCCCAAAATGAAAGTGAGACTAGTGTGGACGAAGGAAAACTCACAAAAGTGTAATTATTGCAAACACATATGGAATATCAAAGAGAAGAGATGGACCAACAGAAAACTCACATAGCTCAACAACAAGAATTTATTATTCAACAACAATGAGTCATAGAAGAATTAGCTAATGGATGAGGAGATGGATTGGAGAGGTAAATGGAAGCATCAAGGGAACCATAGAGATCTGATGTTGGAAGGGCAAGGGTGAGCAAAGAGTTGGACAAAAACCTTAAAAAGGTAGTAATATCCAAGTTTAATGGTAAGGGCGATGGTGAATCAACATAAAACTGGTTAAGTGAACTAGAGTCCTACTTTTCTATAGTGGTCTTATTATCTGAGTCTAAGACTTATCTTGCAATAATGAATATGATTGAAATAGCCTTGGATTGGTGGAAATCATATAAGAAAGGGCATAAGTGGAAGTTTTTGACCTAGAATAGGAAGACTTTATCAAGGAGTTTAAGGATAGATTCTTGAGAAGGCAATATTATGTGAAGAAATTTTGGGAGTTCTCAAATTTATGATAGGATAATTTGACAGTACGATATTACCACCAAAATTGTATTCATTTGTTAAAACATGTGTCACAATATGAGAGTAACAAAGAAATTAAAACTCAAAAATTTATTCTAGGATTACATCCTAAAATCATGATGGTGGTAAATATGCATAATCCTATCAGTCTATCTACTGTGTTTTATTTGGAAAGAAGAGAGGAATCTAACCAAAAAATATGAAAAGTATATTTCAATTATCACAAGCTATCCAAAAAGGAAAAAGACAAACTCTGTAAGCAGAAAAGTATTGGATTTATGAGGTGGGATAAGAATCAAAACAAGAAAACCAAACGAGGAGATCAAATTAAGAAAAGTGACAAAAATAAACCCAACTACCAAGGAGGTAATTTTAGAAAAAATATCAAAGAGTTTCCCAGAAGAAAGGACCAGAAACCAACAGGACAAGAAAAGGCTAGAGAAACCACATTTATGAATAGAAATGAGGGTGACAATAGAGGAAATAGAGATCCACCAAATTGATGCTATGTATGTAAAAGAGCTCATTATGTCAATAAATACCCTCTTAGAGATGATCTACCACTGAAAGCTCTAGAAGGAGCTAGCCACAAGATCTATGCGACCATAGGTAGTTCTAAAATCAATGGTCAAATTAATCCTTTCTTAATGAATGGTACAATTTTTGATAAAAATGTGCAAATTTTGATTGATAACGAGTCAATTGATATTTTTATCTCATCTAAATTAGTGAGGAAAGTTTTTTTTAGACCTAGATTTTTGGCTAAGAATTGGAAGGTAGAGTATGGATTAGGGTAAACCTACCATGTTAACCATTGCTTGTTTGACCCCCACATCACTTTGCCACAAGGAAAGACTAATTGGCATCTATATGTTGTGCCTTTGCATGTGTTTGATATTATTTTAGGAATTGATTGGTTAAAAGTGCATAAGGTTCATTCAAAATTTGAAGAGATATGGGTGGAATTTTTGGATGAATCTCGTCAAAATATTAGAACTAGTTGTGGTCAAAGATAAGTTAAACCATATTTATTGAATGTAATATAAATTAAAATTTTATTAGGAAGAAATGTATGATCTTCATAGTTAAGTTGAATAGGAGATAATATGCTAAAGAGGAATCTGACCTCTTCCATAAATATCTAGTGTTGGGTGCATTCAAAGATGCATTTCTTGAGGATTTATCAAGATTACCTCCTCAGATAGAATTTGATTTTTCAATTGAATTGTTACCTGGTGCTACACCAATTGCAAGGTCACCTTATAGAATGACACCCATAGATCCATAGGAGCTCAAAATGCAACTTCAATATTTGCTAGAAAAAAGGCTAATCAAACCTAGTATGTCACCTTGGGGAACTCCTATTTTATTTAAAATATATATATATGGTATCTTACAAATGTGCATAGATTATCAAATGCTGAATAAGGTTACTATTAAGAATAGGTATTCGTTACCAAGAATAGATGATCTATTTTATCAATTAAAAGGAGCAACCATATTTTCTAAAATAGACTTGAGATATGGATATCATTAGTTAAGGATTCAAGAGGAAGACACTTACAAAACAACATTTATAACAAGGTATGGATATTTTGAATTAATTGTATTACCTTTTAGGCTAACCAATGCCTAACCACATTCATGAATCTCATGAATAAAATTTTTAGAGAGCAATTGGATCGATTTGTACTTGTATTTTTGGATGATATATTGATCTACTCTAAAAGCAAATAAGAGCATGATCAACATATGAGAATTGTGTTTGAGATTCCTAGAAAGAATCAATTATATGTAAATTTAACTAAATGTGAGATTTATACTCCACAAGTACAGTATCTGGGACATATTATCTCTAAAAATGGGATTGGAGTCGATCCCAAGAATATTGAAGTGATTATTGATTGGCCAACATATACTAATTTTTCAAAGGTGAAAAGTTTCATGGGAATTGTAGGATACTATAGATAGTTTGTCAGAGGGTTTTCAAGAATTGCTCAACCCATTACAAACCTACAAAGGAAAGGGAAAAGCTTCAAGTGGATAGAGTAGTGTGAAGAGGCTTTTTGGATTTTGAAAGAAAGGTTGACATCTACATTGATCCTACAATTTCTTGATCCCAATAAGTAATTTATAATTTGTACAAACACATCAATTGAGGGGTTAGGAGGGGTTTTGACCCAAGATGATGATGTTGTAGCCTATGAGTCCAAGAAGCTTAAAAGACAAAAAGTTGATTACGCCACTCATGATTTAGAATTGGCAGTAGTAGTGCACACCCTAAAATTTTGGTGACATTATATTTTGGGAAAACCATTTGAGTTGGAGATAGATCATCAGAGTCTAAAGTACATATTTACCCAACCATTGTTGAATGCCAAGCAATGTTATTGGATAGAATTTTTGGTGGAGTACAATTTTGGCATAGAATACATTAAGTGTAAAGAGAATAAGGTCATAAATGTTCTAAGTAGAAGAGAACACATTATGGCAATGAAAAAATATCAATATGATATGTTAGATCAAATTAAGCTATGGCAAGAAAATGATGAATTTTGGAAATCTTGCATTGGTTAGGGCGAGCAGACACCGAAAAAGGATGTAGAGTATGTTTTTAGGGATAACCTATTATTTTTTAGGAATAGACTGGTAGTCCCTAATTTAGGAATATTGCGATAAATAATTCTTAAATAGGCTTATAATACTCCCTATTATGTGCACCCAGGAGAAGCAAAAATAAGTGAAAATATGAAGAAAGTTTACTTCTGGCTTGGAATGAAAAAATATTTTACCAACTATGTAGAAAAATGCTTCGAATACCAAAGAGTGAAGGCAAAAAATCTGCATCTAGCTAGAATGTTATACCCACATAAAATACCCACACAAAAGTGGTAAGTTGTATTAATGGATTTTATTGTGGTATTGCCTAAAATAAGATTCAAGCATGATGCAATTTTAGTAATTGTGGAAAAATTAACCAAAGTTGCACATTTTATACCAGGCAATGTGCAAGATGATGCAACAACCATAACAAGTAAGTATTCCAAGGAAGTGATAAGACTACAAGTTTTTCTAGAAGTTATTATCTCTGATAGAGATTCTTGTTTTACTTATGAATTTTGGCAAGTATTAATATCAGTACTTCTTATCACCCTGAGATTGATGGTCAAACATAAATGGTAAACCAAGTGCTTGAACATATGTTAAGAATGTACTACATGGATTGGTGAGCAGAAATTATGTTCGAAAAACATTCATTTCTCTTCCATAAATTATCAATCCGGTAATTCCATAAACTTATGAGTGTCACGCACAGTATATGCCTACAGTGTTGAGGAATGAATTCCTTATGTACCTTATTCAGTTTGGTGGGGGATGTGTATGCATTTTGATTTCAGCCAAACTAAATAACTAAGTGCAGAAAATTAAACAACTAAATTAAAGTGCTGAAAATAAATGTATAAAAATAAAATGTGATAAAAAAAACACACACCTAACCTAGGTGTTGTAGGTGAGTTTGAGAGGAGAGGGAAATCCTCCAAGGGAGGTCCCAGGTTCAAATCTCCACCCTACCAAAAAGATAAATTGGGTATTCAAAATCCAATTGATAATGTTGGTGCGGGCAGGGTTGGGTGTGACTCCTGGGTGACTTTGACAGTGTAGAACCTCTTGTTCGTGGTCTCTCAGAACAAGGCAGCCCTACAAGGGGTTTTTCGCTTAAAAAATAAAAAAATAAAATAAAATTAACACACACCTAAAAATTAGAAAAGAAAGCAACAAACTAATCTACAGAAAGCAAATACAAAAATTAAACAGGGGAGGACTTCTACAGGGAGTGGGCCCAAGCTTCCGCAGATAGTCCGCCCAGCTAGCTGCGTAGAGCTTGCTCAAATAAGAGGAATTGCAATCTTAATAAATTTTACAAGAAGTAAAATAATTCAACTCCTCTATAAAATTAATCATCCCTTCCATTAGGGAAGACCTGTGCATTTATACAATGCATAACCTTCCTCTGTTACAAATTTAGGTAAGTCTATTTCAGACTTATAGTTACAATAGATATGCTGTAAACATTCTAGCTAGACAATCCTAACAATCATGCACTAATAATAATAGTCACACACTAATTTTACCCGTAGGATAAATCAGGTGTATTCTATTTTTATCAAAATAGGTATGATATCAGTAATAAATCCATTCACGTGTTTGTCCATCTTAGTTGCCAATGTAATACAATGTTTATGGATCTCTGTCCAAAGGAGATGCTAATCCCATAATATCAATTTCATGGATATTTTCCACAGGATAACTCTTTCCCCTTCTAATCTAGCTATGTAATCTTCTAATATCTATGCTACACTAACTGGTGGACCTCTCTTCACTTGAAGACTTCTCACTCAGATCTATCTTCAACTATGCTAGTTTTTGGATCTCTATCCACTGATACTCTGTCCTCTATACTCTGTCACCTCCAAATCTCTGTCAATAGGCTCACTAAGAACCTTCTCAATAGGCTCACACAGAACCTACTTAACAAGCTCACACATAACTTGTCAAATGCTAAATAACAAGCTCACATAGAACTTGTCCAAATATACTCTAGCAAGCTCACCAAGAACTTGCCCAAATATGCTCTAGCAAGCTCACCAAGAACTTGCCCAAATCTGCTCTAGCAAGCTCACCAAGAACTTACCCAAATATGCTCTAGCAAGCTCACCAAGAACTTGCCCAAAACTATCCACAAATCTATCCCAACACTATCCTCAAATCTGTCTCAACACTATCCTCAAATCTATCCCAAAGGCCTTCTCAAAGGCTCAATCAATCATGCTCAAGTAGTACTCAAAATTAACTCAACAATGAGTGGCAATCTCAACTCAAATTAACTTCATAGAAGCATAAAGAGAATTGTTAGAGACTCAATATGTTATAATCTCACTCTCAACCCAAATCAATCTCAACTCAACTCAACTCAAATCAATCTCAACTCAAGTCAATTCAATCTCATAGAAGCATAAATAGAATTGTTAGAGACTCAATATGTTCTAATATCACTCTCAACTCAAACTAAAGTCAACTCAATTCAATTCTTATAGAACCATACAGAGAATTGTTAGAGACTCAATATGTTCTAACCTCAATATCAACTCAACATAGAATGATGGAATAGTTTGTTTTATCGAACTTGAAAAATCACTTCACACATCACTTGACTAGGCTCAATCAACTCAACTCAACCAATCATAACAAGGGAAAACTCTCTCTCACACAATACTAGTCCAAGTATGTATCAACCAACTCAAATATTTCCAAAAATGCTCAACCACAAATCTCACATAACAATGATACTCATGTTCTTTTCTAACTCAAGTTCTTTCACAACCAATGGGCTTCAAAAACTATGCTTATAAAACAAGGTTTAAACTCAACTCTCAAATCAGAAAAACCTTGAAGCATTCAACCAACCACTTTCAAAAAGGAAACCACAAACAATCATTTTCCCTCCAATGATATTTTAGAAATCAACCACCATAAACAATCAATAGGAGAATGTGCCCATACCTTTTTAAAGATGAAAAAACCTCTTTGTAAATTTTCCACAATCACAAAATTATTTTGCCAATCTTCACAAGTGTTAGTAGATCACAAAATAATCAACATTACTCCACTTTTGAATAATCATCACCAAAGCCTTTAATTGCACAACTTCCTTATCTCTCCTAAAACCACTTGTACCATAAAAATAGCTTAGATATAAATGATATATATCTAAAAACACTGAGATTTATCAATATTGAGGCGCCTATCTCATTTCTTGGGGGTGTGATCTCCAAGATAGGCGCCTCAGGATTGATAAATCTCGATGTTTTTAGATATATATCCTTTATATCTAAGCTAGTTTATTAAACAGTTGCAACGGTTGGTTAGTCGGTTGTTTTAGTTTAAATATTTTAAATATTTTTGTTAATGTCTGCTTTTTAATAAAAAAAAAAATATTTACAACATGACATGTATGACCTCTTTGCCTCCCACCCTTTGTCTGCCATTGTAGGAATGCCTCTTGATGTAATAAAATAAATCAAAACATTGCATAAGCTTTTCACTCCCAAAACCACTTATACCATAAAATAAAATAAATCCCAATATTGCATACCTTGTCACCTCATGAAAGAATCAATCCTATTGAAAAAGAACAAGGCAAACTTCACTTTTGGAACCCATTTGTAAAATAAAAAATATCTCTTTACACACACCTTATTTCTTCTTCTAAATAAATTTGTCAAATATCCTTCGAAATAAGCTTTTTGATGATATATAATATGCCCCCTTTTCGAAATAAATTGAAACCTTTACATATATATATATATATATATATATATATATATATATATATATATATATATATATGCCAACCTCCATTAATTGCACATAGGTCGGCCCTCCATTAATTTAAACTTAAACTTTAAAATTTAATATCTTCATCACCGGAGGTTGTTTTTCAATGAAACAAAATTTCACCTTGGATTTTAAGAAAATCCCTTTCCACATAAGCCCACCATGGTTTTAAATAAAAACTTTTATTTTTCCTGCCTTGGTTTTCATAAAAACCTTGTATATATCCATGCTCTACGAAATATCATAGATGATTATCTATGAAGTGATTTTGCCACCAGAACTCAATGTGACATCAATGATCCATGTGACATGAATGACAACATAAAATGCCTCAAATTAACTCAAATTTCCAACATTCTCCCCCTTTGTCATTGATGGCAACACCTCTAATGCAAACACCACAATCACTGTAAAAACCATCTCTGAGAATCAAAGCTGCTCCCCCTCACTCAATACTCTCTATGGAGGCTGCTCCCCCTAACTCAATACTCTCTTTGGAGGCTGATCCCCCTAACTCAAATCTCTCCCCTTACTCAAATCTCTCCCCCTTTGACATCAATGACAAAAGGGACACCTATGGGGCTAAAATATATGACTCTTAAGCTTAGCCCCCTCACCCCCTTCTCTTTTGAGGTGATTAATTTTGGGGTGGGAGTATTTTTAATCCCATCTCACTTTGTTTCTTTCCTCTATCAACTTCCTTCCATGTTTTTTTGATATCCTTCTCTTTATGAATTACTTGATCTTCTTGTCTAGAACCTGTTTGACCTTCTTGCCTTGAACCTGTTTGGAATTGAGTCCTACACCATCTTGCAATATGCCCGAAGTTATTACAATTAAAATTTGTAGCCTTTGGTTGGTGCCCATGTCCTGAAATTATTCTTAAAATAATTTCCATATCCATTCCTTTCCTGAAATCTGTATTGTGAAGCTCTAAAACCAAGACCATGTTGCTCATTTCCTTTTCACTGAAAATCTCTATGACCAATCTTGTTGCATGAGAAGCAATGTCCCTGAAAACCATACCTTCTTCCCTTGAATTTTATTCTAGTAAGATCAAACTTCTTTGATTCATAAACCCTATAATGTATAGCCCTGTTTCCAAATCCATTACAAGAAAAACAATATCCTTGAAAAGCCCTTTGTTCATGCCTTGGTTCCTCATACCTTTCTTGACCATTATCCTTATGATCATCTTCAACTTGTGCATTGCATTCTTGAACCTTCTTTGTAGCATCTAAAACCTCTTCCTTGCCTTTCTCTTCAAGAATTTCTTTTCCTTTTTGAATCTTTTCATCTAATGTATCATGTCTTGTCATTGTTACCCTTAGTTCTTCATTCATCCTCTCTTCTATCCTTTTTTCATTTTGAAGATCTTATCTGAGATTACTGATTGTTTGAAGTAGTTCTTCTATGATTTTGATATATTTTTGAGTCTTGTTTTCAAGATTCCTGTATTCTTCTTTTAACCTTTTGATTTCTGATTTTTGTTTACTTGGCTCATCCTCTTCCTTTTCTATTACCAAAAATGAGACTTCTATGTTTTCATTACTACTGGAATTTTCACTAGAATTGTTGCTTTCTTTTTTAAATACACTTTCCTTGTTGTAATTGTTGTAGTATGTGCAATAATCATCTATATGCCCAAAATCTCCACATATGAAGCATTTTAGTATCCTTAGAACTTTCTTGTACCTATCTGCTTGATCAATGGCTATGGCAAGCTCTTCATGTCTTTCTTCAATAGGTACATCCTCTTCTTTAACTTCAATAGTTTGGAGTGAATGTTATTCTTCTACTTCTCTTATTCCATATAAAAACCCTTCTTCATATTCACTGTCACTAGGTCCGAGGTGTACACCAATTGGTTCATCCAAACCCCATAGGGGGCAAAGGTCTAAGGTTCAAATCTCGGGCCTCGTCGGACTGAATGCTTGTCCCTTTCCTGGTGCTTTCAGCGGCATAAAAGGTTTAAAATGATTGTGGCATGGTGGTTATAGGGGCGGACTGCACGAAGATCTGTGTGGCGGCTTCTAGGGCGGATAGTGCAGAATACTGTGGCGGCCATAAAAGCTGGACAGCCTACCCGCATTCGTGGTGGCTATCGATTCCACCATGTAAATTCAAAAAAACAAAAAAAAAATATTCACTATCACTAAGATCATTATAATCTTCTATAGCAAACAAACTCTCAATATTTATTTGACCATGCCTGTTTCCTTGATGTGTCATCTCATCTTCACTATCACTGAAACCATTGCAATATCCTGATCTATGATCTCTTTGACCACACACAAAAAATTGTTCTCTTTCACCTTCTATTCCTAGGAATAAATGCTCTTCCTTTTCATCATCTGAATTGTCTCTATCACTATGATCTGAGCTATCAGTTGCTTCTACAATGTAGTAATATTTCTTTGTCTTACAAAATTTTTTCTTCTTCTCATACCTGTTTTGCTTGAATATGACATCTTTGTCATGCTTATGCTTTCCATCTTCTTTTCTTCTGTGACCCTGTTTTTCATCATCACTAATTTCTTCATGTGGACACTTGTATGCATAGTGACCAAGATCAACACACTTGTAGCACCTAACTTTATTTATATCTCTGAAATTCCTAGAGTCCTTATTCCTTTTGATGAAGTTAGCTTCCTCATAATTTTCTAAAATTCTATCTATTTTTGAAACTTTCCCTTTCTCTTTTTCTGAAGCCTTGAAAGCAATCTCTTTTATTGGAGCTTGAATATTAATTACCCCCATCTCATAAGTTGTGAGAGTACCTTCCAATTCTTCCATTGTTAACTTGTTGATATCCATTGTATCTTCTATTTCTAAAACCTTTGCATCATATTTCATGGGAAGTGATCTCAAAATCTTTTGATTAACTTCTGATTATTTAATCTCAAAACCTAGGCCTCTCATAGTGTTAGTAATCTCATCAACTCGAAGTAAGAACTTTGCAATATCTTTAGAATCTTCCATTTTCAATTCCTCAAATATTTTTCTATGAGTTTGTAGTTTTGCCAACTTTACCTTAGAATATCCTTCATAAGTATTCCTCAACTTGGTCCACATCTCATTAGCTGAAGTACATACCATGACCTTTGTGAAATCTGTCTCACGAAGCCCACTCAAAATACAATTCATTGCTCTTGCATTGATCTCAACCAATTTCCTAGTAGTCTTATCTTCCTTGGGATCACCTTCAACCCTATACTCTTTTTCAACCATTTGCCATACCTCATATCCTTGTGATATCAAGTAGTTCTTCATCCTCATGCTACAGAAAGGCTCACACCCGATCTAACTATTGCAATTGAAGAAATATACACAAATAGGCATGCATAAATTGATAAGAAGAAATAACATGAATACAAGGAATTCTTTATTAATTTCAATGGAGTCAAATTACAGATTTGTCCCTCTTAGGGATACCCATTTAATATATCAATTACGATAGTGTCTAATCCCTATCAAGGGTAGGTGTGATCAAAATGCCCCTCAGGGTGACATGAATTGCTCTAGGGTGTCGATGACCCTCTTCTTCACATTGAGGAAGGAATTGGATGCTTTATCTCTCCTTCAAATCTTGTTCCCTGTGATCAAGAAACAACAAGAAGCAATTAGTAACAAAGGAGGCCTCTCTTGATGAGGCTTTTGGAGGAATCTTGCATAAAGAATAGCATGAAATGAAGAAAGCATTTAAAACTATCAATCTATGCAAGAAATGAGGAGATTGTAATATAGAATGTAAAGAAATCGTTAGGTAAATAATGCATGGATTAGATAACAAAATAGAAGCATAGAGGTGCATAAAAGATCCAAAAATATCCTAATTAATATAAAACATAAACTATCTATTCTAAGCTAATTCCTACGGTCAGAATTCTTCTAAACTATAATTAAAACTAAGAAATGATTAATCTAACCTATTTAACCGGACATAAATAAAAAGAGTAAGGTGATCAGTATGCACTGTGAACCACGGTTGACAGCCACGGTTTGACCTTTGATAAGTATACCCTCAAAATTAGGGGTAGTGGGCTCAATATACTTGTCCAAATTGATTTTCAAGGGTCACCTTCGTTGTCCTCAGACTTATTTGGCGGTCAATTCGATGTGAAGGGCCTTCGTTTGCTCGAATTTGTATTTCTTGATCCTCTTAAGCACCTAGGGCGTCCATAATCCAATTCATCATGAATGGTGGCAAAAGGGTCGAGGATTAAGTGTAATACCTCTATATCTTAGTATACTCAGTTTGAGTGTAAAATTCACCAGGGCTTCACTGCTCAAATCTCCAATGCTTGCTCCTTCAAAATGCTCTATGACTCTTGAATTAATGCACTTAGCAATGATTGAGCATTTAAATGTTGATTTTTATTATGAATTTTGTTATGAATACCCCCTCAAGCGATGAGTAGATGAGGGTAATGACAATTAAATGAAGCGATGAGGTCGCTTGACCAACATGAATAATTTGAACAATTGAAGACTTTAGCACTTGAATTTTTGGTAATGCCTAATCAGCTATGATTGCAACTGTTAATAGTAATTGTATATTTCTATCCCATGGAGTAGTCCAGCCATGAAGGCCTTCTTAAGGAATCAAAATGATAACAATGTCAATTATGCTTGTGTTGAATCATATTGTCGATGATTCGCTAAAAATGTCAAAGGGAAATTACGATGAATATCTCATTCCCTTGGAATAGTCCGGCCATCTGGGCCTTCTTAGGGATTGAAATGAAGCATAGCACTTCCACGATGATGAATTTGACCCAAATATCCTTATGGTAATTTACTCATCTTTTCGGATTGCATGGAGTGCAAGTCACTGCAACCGCCAAGTGTATAGGGTAAATGACTGAATACGAGGCACATTTGGATTTTTAATTATTTAATTTTTTTTTGTTAATTTTGAAAATTTTGAAATTTTAGACCTGTAGATATGCTTTAATTGTCCATTTTGAAAATCCTTATGGTGAGAAAATGTGTGCATTGACGAATTGAATAAAAAGACCAAATATTTGGATTTCTTTGTAGCTTTTGGGGATTGATACTGATAATACCCCAGTTGATACTTGAAAATGTTTTTGTTTTAATTTTATGTTTATGATATGTACGTGGATGTAATGCTTATTTGCTATGTTGATTTGATGCTATATGATGTGATGTATGGATGACATGCACTAGCTAGATGATGGGTGTATGACTAGATATTGTGATCTAGATATGTAGATGGACTACTATGATGTATGCATATGGATGCACTGCTTATTGTTAAATGCATGTTTAATTTGATTTATTTGTATGCATCTAATTTATGATGTTATGACATGGTGAATGCAATGTATGGTAATGCATTATTTACATGATAGTAATCTAATGTAAATGAACCTGTATGCTCTAATCACTTAAAACACACGGAATGAATGTGATACATGTTTATAAATATAATGGACGACACCACAAAATGTATAACAAATCATGAATGTAATTGGAAATCCTCATTACAAGAATTTACTCAATTAAACACCCACATATGAGATGCAATGATATGAACTGGTATGAAATGGGTGATATCATATGTCACTCTATACTTCTTTTGCAATTTTTTCAATTTTATGCATGATATAGTCAGTGGTTGTCTAAATATCGTTTCTGATATCCATTCGGTATCTATCCTATATCTTGAAATTTTTTTCTTTATGTAATGATGTATCACGGATTTGATACTTTGCAGTTTGATGATTGAATGACTTATTTTTGGATGGTTTGTGATATTTGGTATGTTGTTACTGTTAGAGAACTTTTTGAGGTTTTCCATGAGACTCAAACACCCTAGTAGACTTCTCAAATGTCACATACTAACTATACAAGGTTTCTGTTGGATAAGGCTTTCACCGTGAAAGACCCAACTATTCATTACCCCTATGTGTGCATGTGAGTATTTTTAGATAGACCATAGGCATACCCCATATGTCAGTCGGGACTCTTTCAATCATCCTTGTTTCAAATTTGATTGGACTATAATGCTAGGCAATCCTAGGCACCTAGAGCTAGCTCATATTGCAAATTGATCAGGACTACCCCTTTAAAAGCAAGCGAGAATATTTCAACTCATTGTTGCAATTAGGGATCACCCAACAGAGCTACTACTCCGAAAGCAGGCGGGACTCTTTCAACCCATTACTGCGATCGAGGTTTACTCTATGGCTTTTGAATGGTGAACAATCCAGGGATTCAAGTTCTCACCCCATTTTTTGATAATTGCTCATATGTAATGATTTCTCACTATTTTTTACGTTTCATTTACAATTTACTTTAAGCAAGGGATTTGTACAGTGCTTTTGATTCACTATATTACTTTGAGATTTGAGCTTTGAATTGTAAACTTTGAACTTTTTGGGATTTGAACTTTGAACTTTGAACTTTGAACTTATGAATTTCGATTTGAGATTTAAACTTTGTATCTATGTACGAGTAGGGGAAATTCTTGTCCTTTTTCCAAGGTTCACCACTCTAGACCGAACTATTTGCAAGACAAGAAAGTAATAAAACCCATCTCTCTAGAGAACCTAGGACCACTTTCGTAGATTTCATACTTCCTTATCTTAGCAGGATTTTATATGTTTTGCTTAGTGACGGGATCCTGATATGTCAAGTACTATCCCAACTACTGACCTCATCTACAAAAGAAAATAATTTTTTTTATGACATCTGAGAAACCCACTAGGTATGGCTGAGTGACAGGAAATTTTTTGGATACTTACGTATTTTATAGCAACAAGCGTTGTGTATGAATGCAATGGATTATGATAAATTCAAAGGTGCATGATTTAGACACAAACGTGGCATCGTTTGTAATACTGACAAACATGATCCATTCTACTACGGAATGCAATGGATGAAGAATACCTATATGCAATGTAATGCAGTGAATGCATGTGTGAATGCAAATGAAAATGCATATGTTTTTGGATTTTATGCTTTACCAATTTTTTTTTGGATTTTATATATTGCTTTTTCAAATTTTATGGATTTTTATTGCTTTTTCAATTTTTATGGATTTTTATTGCTTTTTCAACTTTTATGGATTTTTGAGCCTTAATATTTGACCAAACGACGAGTACATGGTGTTGGAGCCTTTGGATTGACCAAGTGGTTTTTCAGAACACACCTGTAGCTTTTGGTTTGACCAAAGGGATCATAGGCACCTTTGGAGATTTTAGAGATGATCGAGCGATTTTCAAATCAAACCCTCGGAGCCTTTGACTGACATGACCAAGTGGTTTTCAGGAAACCCTTGGAGCCTTTTGGGATGACCGAGCAGTTTTAGGCAAACCCTCGGGGCCTTTGACTAACACGACCAAGCGGTTTTCAGGAACCCTTGGAGCATTTTGATGGGGTGACCAAAGGGCTTACAAATGCCTTTGGGGCCTTTTGTGAATTGACCAAAGGGCTTATGATGCCTTTGGAGCTTTTTGTGCATGTGTATGGATTTTGACATTTTCCATATTTTTGATGTTTTGATATTTGAATTTTTTATTTTTCAATTGTTTTTAAAATTTTAAATGTTTTATTTGAATATTTTTGAAATTTGAAAATTTTCAATTGTTTTTAAAATTTTGAATGTTTTGAATGTTTTTGTATTTTGATATTTTATGATTTTTTTCTTATTTTTATGTTTTTAAAGGGGAAAGTATGCTACCTTAAGTACCCCCTAGTGTGTGTGCCACTCAATGAAAGTGAGGAAGGTGTGATACCTTTAGAAGTCTCACTTTACCTCATTGATCATGATGTGGATGATGGGGAAGGTGTGACACCTTGAAGACCCCCAATGTGCATTGTGTTTGATGTGCCATGATTGGCTTGACTAGGAGGAATAGTAGAAACTAATTCTCCTTGCTATGACATGTAATTTTGTGTAGTGCTAGTGTCCCACTGAGACGAGACAAGCGAAGGTGAAACATTGGAAGATGCCACCGATTACGAAGATAGATTTTGACAATCCTGTTTCTCTGTTACAACACTAGTCATTCCCACAAACTCTTGGGGAGGCATATTAATGTACACCTGATTAGATTGTTCAACTTGATTAATAGGTGCTATGTTTACTTCGTGTGTATGCAAGGGGTCTTGGAAGACTCCTATCTGAAGCTCTTGCCTCTTGATCATATCCTACACTACATCTCTAAAGGGATAACATGTCTGTATGTCATGACCTCTTTGCCGATGGTAAACACAATATAGATTTTCTCTATGCACCTTTGATCTACGCTTAATAGGTTTTAAAGGACGTAACTCTGGAAGACTGATTCTTCTTGCCTCATATAACTGATCAAAGAGCGATGCTAATATCTCTAGCAAATAAGTATATTATCATTGTGGCTGACGTTGTTGGCCCTATATCTAATTCTTTTGCATATTATTTTGGACCAGAGGAGGCTAAGCTTGGTAATTATGCTGCACTGTTGGAGGCAGTGCACCTTGGTTTGAGGATCTAGGGATAGTCAAAACAACTTGATTTAGTGGGGTCACATTTTGTTGCACACTACCACCTATAATATTCTTTTTTGGCCATTCCTTTTTATGGCGTTGAATATCACCCTCTTGTATCTTGATGTCTTCAATGACCTGAGCCTATGCTAAGGCATCCTCAAATGTTTGATATTGTTGCAATTGCAAGAGAAGTGAGATATGTTTCGAACAACTTCTTGTAAACATTCGAATGAGCTCTACTATGGGTAAAGCGAAAGGTAACTTTGACATCACCTTCCTCCATTTATTGCCATACTCAATGACTAGCTCATCATCAAGTTGATGCAAGCTAACCAAGTCAGTCAAGTTTGTCGTTTCCTTAGCACTAAAGGCAAAATATTGCAAGAATGCATCAGCCAATTGCTCAAAGGTGTATATGCTATGATGTGGTAAATGATTATACCATTCTAAAGCATCCCTAGCTAATGTTGTCACAAAGGTTCTCAACATCAAGGGGTCATTGTCTTAAAAATAAAAGCACATATGGATGAAGCTTGTCATGTGCTCTTCTGCATCTTCATAATATTTGAACTTTTCAAGTGTAGGCATCTTGAAATTTGTTGGGTACATCGGTGATGACACTGATGGATGCAAATACTGATTTCTAAGCTGCTTCAGCATGGGTTTTTGATAAAACCCTCTTTGATTTTATTTTTTGAATGCATTTATCCGATCAGCTAACACTTATGCATTTAGCCCTGATGAAATGATATGATCATAATTTCATCGCCCTTGATTAGGTAGAGGAGGCTACTTTTGATGTTGAGTTGGACGATAAGTATAATCATTAGGCACCTCATCATAATTGGATTCAGGGTAAGTATCCACTTCATCATGATGTTCCCATTGGGACTTTACATATGATTCCTCACCATATTGATCTTGGTACTATTGAGGAGTATGAGGTTCATGATGATAATAAAATACCAACCTATGATGTTGAACGCAATTTTTGCATGGCCTTAGTGAAATATTCTGAGATTGCACTGGGCATCTTATGTGTTGTTGCATCCTCTGGTTGCTAGGCGTAAGTGCCACTTTACACAATGTATTTTGCACTTGCTCTTGTTGTATCATTTGTTGTTCTCATATATTTTGTTGATACAACATTCGTAGGTGTGCTCATGGCGATTCCACCTATTGTTGATTTAATTGTTGTTGATCCAACTCGAGTTGATCCGTATGTTGTTTGTCAAGTTATGGCTTTAGTGCCTGATGTGCATGATCCCATTGTTCAGTTGTATGGGGGCTATGTATCCTTATATTTGAAATACGGATGGGTTTATCATGTCTTTTCCCCCTAGTAGGATCTATTACTTGTTTTCCACACTCCTTAAATGTTGCATTGACCTGATATTTTGAGTCATGAGTGGGATTTGTATAATTTGATGATGTAGAGCCGTAATGTAGGAGTCCCATGTACTCTCCTCGAGGAGTAAGAAGATGACTTTGGTCCTCTTCATCATCTATGATAAATGATGCATACTCAGGCTCAGATGTAATCTCTGTATATTCAGGTTGCACAGAAGGCTCCCTATGAGGAGTAGGGGGGTGGCTTGCTCGACTAGATGGGGTGGTTTGATCACCCAAGCTAGGCCATGGTGTATGTTCATGATCACTTTTTGATTGATGTATAGAGCAATTTGGGATGTGAACCTATGACATTGACCTACTAGGCTCCTCAGTGGGTGGATTATTCCTTATATAGAATTCTAGCAAGGTATTCCAGTCAGGAAGGTTTCCTGTAGGACCTATGGGTGCTTCCCTAATGGGGATATCACGAAGGTTTGACCCCCTATGGATGGTATTGATGCTATGATAAGACCTAGGATGCCATTTAGGGATGGACATGTCATATGGACTGATTTGACTATGTTCGATGGTTATGGAACCTGATTCCCTCTCTAGATTGGAGGTCTTGCTCACCATGGGAGGTCCCCCAACCATAAAAAAATTTTGGATTCTGAAAAAAAGGTTAAAAGTGTATCAAAAAAATTAGTGCGATGAGTTGATCACAATGAGCTATAACTCAAAAATATGATTTTCGGGTCAAAATTTTGTATTTTTGAAATAATTGGCCAACCGGGGCTCATGGAGAAATTCTCACTTTTAGGAATTTTTGGGATATTTTGAACCATGAATATTTAGGACCCAAAATTTATGTGAGGTGCCCAATGGTAAAACTAAGACAAAAAAACAAATTTGGCAAGTTTCGGAGTTGTCTAGACCCTTTTATGACCGTTTTAGTGCAGTTTTTCTCAGTTTTCGACTTCGAAAATAGAGTAATAATAAAACTAAAATAAAATATTTTTTATAGCTTCGATTTACATGATTCTTGAACCATTGGATATAGAATCAAAAAGTATATTAATAAATTATTATTAATAGGGTTAGGGTTTGGCCCCAAATCAAGGATCTTATGTTGATTACCCAAATAAAAATAAAACACACAAAGTAGACAATATGATTATCTCTTTTAATGATTAAATGTGTGTCCTAAAATTGGTTTATTATGTTTGATTTGTTATGAATATACTTTGAACTCTTATTGTGTTTTTCATAAGTTGATGTTATACTCAATTTGTTCAAAGGTTTTCACCTATATACTCACACAAGTCGAATATGGTAGTGAAGTCCATACTCAATGAGGTAGCATAGGTACTACCAACTCTCACCCAACACACCATGCGTAGTGATACACCCTTTCGAATATGAGTGCATGCTATTTTGCACGGATAGGACAGTTCTTGGGTCAGCCTTGGCCACGAGCGAGTCCCGATAATACAATTTCAAATGATCCAACCAAGTGGTAATGACATCCACTATTGGTCTCAATCAAATGGGTTGGATGTGAGAGCCCAACTCCACTGATGTTTAAATGAAACATGGTGTGTGGGGTTCTTTTTACTTTGCATGAAAATAAAATGCATAAAAAACATTCACATGATTTTTCTACATGCTTTTCAAAAGAATGTTTGCTTTTTAGAGAATGCACAATTATGCTAGATTATAATCAGAGAATGCAACTATCTATGATGAAAATGGCCATTGATTGGACCTCATACATGCAAACTCTAAAAAATCAATATCCTAGACCACTGGAGACTAGGGCATATTGTAATCAGAGATCTGCTATTCCTAGCAGCGACTAGTGGAAAACTAAAAAAACATCTAGGATTTTCCCATTTACTTTTTGCTATGTTTTTTATTAGCATCCATCTATTGCATTTTGCTTCTGTAAAAATATAGACAAAAAGAGACAAAGAGGAGAAAATGATCCTACCTCAGGTCCAAGTCTACTGGTGATGTTTGATTTTGTTATTTTTATGTTCTTTGTTGATCGCGTCTGTCAGGCGTGGATGCGGCTGTGAACCATAGGTGTCAACCATGGTTAGCACTATTAACCACAGGTGTGAACTATGGTTAGCACTGTGAACCGCAGGTGTAAATTGCGGTTAGCACTTGCAACAAAAAAACAAAGAAAAACATCAGTGATCATGAAATTTTTGGGGTTTCTTCCGTGATCGCCTTCTGTAAATGCCAAAAAGGCTCACACCTGACCTAACTATTGCAATTGAAGAAATATACACAAATAGGCATGTATAAATTGATAACAAAAAATAACATGAATACAAGGAATCCTTTATTAATTTCAATGAAGTCAAATTACAGATTCATCCCTCTTAGGGATACCCATTTGATACATCAATTACAATAGTGTCTAATCCCTATCAAGGTTAGGTGTGATCAGAATGCCCCTCAAGGTGACACGAACTACTCTAGGGTGTCGATGAACCTATTCTTCACGTTGAGGAAGGAATTGGATGCTTTATCTCTCCTTCAAATCCTGTTCCCTGCGATCAAGAAACAACAAGAAAAAATTAGTAACAAAGGATGCCTCTCTTGATGAGGCTTTTGGAGGAATCTTGCATAAAGAATAGCATAAAATCAAGAAAGGATTTAAAACTATCAATCTATGCAAGAAATGAGGAAATTGTAATATAGCATGTAAAGAAGCATGAATCTAGCTAAGAAACATCCTAATTAACCATTAGAAAACTTGAATTGTATGAAACTAATCTAGATTAACAAATGTAAGGAAAGGTGAAACAAATCTACCTCTAATTCCTAAATTAACCGGTCAAATGTCTGCTAAAATGTAGATCTATGCTAGATTAAGCTATTTGCATCACTGAAAATGGAAATCTATTGCTAAAATGGAGGAAGGAGAGCATCAAATCCTAGCCACAGGTTTGAGGTGCGGTTGGCACTATTAACCGTTGGTTGACATCCATGGTTAATATGAAAGTATCCTTTCTCTCGAAACCAGGGTCAAAAACTCTTAAATCCTCCAAGGAATTGATGGTCAAGGGTCGCCTATGTTTTCTAGAATATATTGGTGGTTGAATTCAATGGAATTAGAAATGGAGGTGTGTAAATTGTCAAGCTTGCTCGTCAAGCTCTTGAGATCTCCATTGTTGCATGCACAGTTGTCATCGATCAATTGGGCAACACTTCGTTACTCCTCAAGGGGATATGAAATTGCTCTCCAATCCGATAGGGCTCGCTATGTGCAATTGAGATATTATCTAGGATCTTTGCTCTTTGAAATTGAGGTCTTAAGGAGACTCCCAAAATACTTGCTCTAACTTCATGGAGAAGCCAAGAACAAGATTGGCAGTTGGGAGGAAGCTTCTTGATGCTTACCAACCCAAAACACTTTGAAAACCGTTGCAATTCGACTGTTGCAACTAGTCGAATTGAATTGGCTCTAGTCGCCCGAGTTTGTTATAGTTCTAATCGTAGGTGTCATCCATGGTTAGCATGCAATATTTTTCTAACCATAGGTGTCAGCCACGGTTAGCATGCACTCTTTTGCTAATCGTAGGTGTCAGTCGTAGTTAGCATTGAATAGGCCAAGGAGCCCAAATTGAGTGGTTAAAACCACTGCTTGGTCTTGGAAAGGTCCAAGGTCATTCATATGGTCTACAAAGGTGCCCATATGAGTAGTCTCCATCGACATAATGTATTTTAGGTGTCTACACAACCATTTGCCATACCTCATATCCTTGTGATATCAAGTAGTTCTTCATCCTCATGCTCTAGAAAGCATAATTGTTACCATCAAACAATGGAGACTTATTTGCAGATAATCCATTCTGTGAATCCATCGTGTTCTTGTAGAATCTGCCCTCAAGTTGTTAGCCTTTTTGAAGGAACTCGCTTTGATACCAATTGAAGAACACAAGCTTATACTGAGAGGGAGGGGTGAATAGTATAAGACCATTTTTTTTCTTCCAATTCAATATTATGTTGTGTATAGATAGCAGTATCAATAGAAGTAATCAAAGCAATGCATAAAATACCATAAACAATAGAGACATCACAATTTATGTGGTACACCCAATGTGGGCTACTCTACGAAGAAAATATTTTACTAAAGCTTTCTCAATCAATATATTTGGGAATCACTCCTAATTACAATATTTATGGATCTCTGTCCAAAGGATATGTTGATCCCCTAATCTCAAGTTCTTGGATCTCTTCCATAGGAGAACTCTTTCCCCTTCTGCTCTAGCTATGTGATCTTCTAGAAGACTCTATCCCTCTGTTCTACTAACTGGTGGACCTATCTCCACTTGAAGACTCCTCACTCAGATCTATCTTCAACAATGCTGGCTACTGGATCTCTATCCATTGAAACTCTGTCCTTTGTACTCTGTCACCTCCAAAGCTCTATCAATAGGCTCACTAAGAACCTGCTTAAAAATATCACACAAAACTTGTCAAATGCTGAATAATAAGCTCACATAGAACTTGTCCAAATATTCTCTAGCAAGCTCACCAAGAACTTACCCAAATTTGCTCTAGCAAGCTCACCAAGAACTTTCCCAAATCTGCTCTAGCAATCTCACCAAGAACTTTCCAAAAATTATCCACAAATCTATCCCAATACTGTCCTCAAATATATCTCAACACTGTCCTCAAATCTATCCCAAAGGCCTTCTCAAAGGCTCAATCAATCATGCTCAAGTAGTACTCAAAATGAACTCAACAATGAGTGGCAATCTCAACTCAAATTAACTTCATAGAAGCATAAAGAGAATTGTTAGAGACTCAATATGTTCTAATCTCACTCTCAACCCAAATCAATCTCAACTCAACTCAACTCAAATTAATCTCAACTCAACTCAAGTCAATCTCATAGAAGCATAACGAGAATTGTTAGAGACTCAATATATTCTAATCTCACTCTCAACTCAAATCAACCTCAACTCAATTCAAGTCTTATAGAACCATACAGAGAATTTTTAGAGACTCAATATGTTCTAACCTCAATCTCAACTCAACATAGAATGATGGAATAGTTTGTTTTATAGAACTTGAACAATCACTTCACACATCACTTGACTAGTATCAATCAACTCAACTCAACCAATCATCACAAGGGACAACTCTCTTTCACACAATCCTATTCCAAGTATGTATCAACCAACTCAGATGTTTCCAAAAATGCTCAATCACAAATCTCACATAACAATGATACTCATGTTATTTTCTAACTCAAGTTCTTTCACAACCAATGGGCTTCAACAACTATGCTTATAAAACAAGGTTTAAACTCAAATCTCAAATCAAAAAAACCTTGAAGCATTCAACCAACCACTTCTGAAAAGGAAACCACAAACAATCATTTTCCCTCCAATGATATTTTAGAAATCAACCACCATAAACAATCAATAGGAGAATGTGCCCATACCTTTTTGAAGATGAAAAAACCTCTTTGTAAATCTGCCACAATAACAAAATTCTTTTTCCAATCTTTACAAGGGTTAGTATATCACAAAATAATCAAAATTACTCCACTTTTCAATAATCATCACCAAGGCCTTTAATTGCACTTCCTTATCTCTCCTAAAACCACTTGTACCATAAAACTAGCTTAGATATAAAGGATATATATCTAAAAACACCTAGAGTTATCAATATCGAGGTGCCTATCTCATTTATTCGGGGTGTGATCTCCAAGATAGGCGCCTCAAGATTGATAACTCTCGGTGTTTTTAGATATATATCCTTTATATCTAAGCTAGTTTATTAAATAGTTGCAACGGTTGGTTAGTCGATTGTTTTAGTTTAAATATTTTAAATGTTTGCAACAGTTGGTTAGTCGGCTATTTTAGTTTAAATATTTTAAATGTTTTTGTTAATGTTGGTTTTTTTAATAAATAAAAAAAAATGTTTACGGTGTGACATGTATGACCTCTTTGCATCCCACCCTTTGTCTATCATTGTAGGAACGCCTCTCGACGTAATAAAATAAATTAAAACATTGCATAAGCTTTTCACTCCCAAAACCACTTATACCATAAAATAAAATAAATCACAATATTGCATACCTTGTCACCTCATGAAAGAATTAATCCTCTTGAAAAAGAACAAGGCAAACTTCACTTTTGGAACCCCTTTGCAAAATCAGAAATATATCTTTACACACAACTTATTTCTCCTTCTAAATAAGTTAGCCAAATATCCCTCGAAATAAGCTTTTTGACGATATATAATATACCCCTTTTCCAAAATAAATTGAAACCTTTACACACACACACACACACACACATATATATATATATATATATATATGCCAACCTCCATTAATTGCACATAGGTCGGCCCTCCATTAATTTAAACTTAAACTTTAAAATTTAATATCTTCATCATCGGAGGTCCTTTTTCAATGAAACAAAATTCCACTTTGGCTTTTAAGAAAATCCCTTTCCACATAAGCCCACCATGGTTTTAAATAAAACCTTTTATTTTTCCTGCCTTGGTTTTCATAAAAACCTTGTATATATCCATGCTCTTCGAAATATCATAGATGATTATCTATGAAGTGCTTTTGCAACCAAAACTCAATGTGACATCAATGATCCATGTGACATCAATGACAAAATAAAATACCTAAAATTAACTCAATTTTTTAACAATCTCCCCCTTTGTCATTGATGGTAACACCTCTAATGCAAACACCACAATCACTGTAAAAACCATCTCTGAGAATCAAAGTTGCTCCCCCTGACTCAATACTCTCTATGGAGGTTAATCCCCCTAACTCAATACTCTCTTTGTAGGCTGCTCCCCCTAACTCAAATGTCTCCCCTTACTCAAATCTCTCTCCCTTTGACATCAATGGCAAAAGGGACACCTATGGAGCTAAAGGATATGACTCTTAAGCTTAGCCCCCTCACCCCCTTCTCTTTTGAGGTGATTAATTTTGGGGTGGGAGTACTTTTACTCCCATATCACTTTGTTTCTTTCCTCTATCAACTTCCATGTTTTTTTGATATCCTTCTCTTGATGAATTACTTGACCTTCTTGTCTAGAACCTGTTTGACCTTCTTGCCTTAAACCTGTTTGGAATTGAGTCCTACACCATATTGCAATATGCCTAAAGTTATTGCAATTAAAAAACTTGATATTGTAGCCTTTGGTTGGTGCCCATATCCTAAAATTATTCTTAAAATAATTTCCATATCCATTCCTTTCCTGAACCCTATATTGTGAAGCTCTAAAACCAAAACCATGTTGCTCATTTCCTTTGCACTGAAAATATCTATGACCAATCCTGTTGCATGAGAAGCAATGTCCCTGAAAACCATACCTTCTTCTCTTGAAGTTTCTTATAGAAAAATCAAACTTCATTGATTCATAAACCCTACAGTGTATAGCCCTGTGTCCAAATCCATTACAAGAAAAACAATATCCTTGAAAATCCCTTTGTTCATGCCTTGGTTCCTCATACCTTTCTTGACCATTATCCTTATGATCATCTTCAACTTGTGCATTGCATTCCTGAACCTTCTTTGTAGCATCTAAAACCTCATCCTTACCTTTCTCTTCAAGAATTTCTTTTCTTTTTTGAATCTTTTCATCTAATGTATCATGTATTGTCATTGTATCCCTTAGTTCTTCATTCATCCTCTCTTCTATCCTTTTTTTTGAAGCTCTTCTCTGAGATTACTGATTTTTTGAAGTAGTTCTTCTCTAATTTTGACATCTGTTCAAATATTGTTTTCAATATTCTTGTATTCTTATTTTAACCTTTTTATTTTTGATTTTTGTTTACTTGGATCTCCCTCTTGCTTTTCTATTACCAAAAATGAGACTTCTTTTTTCACTACTACTGTAATTGTCACTAGAACTGTTGCTTTCTTTTTCAAATACACTTTCCTTGTTGTAATTGTTGTAGTATGTGCAATCATTATCTATATGCCCAAAATCTCCATATATGAAGAATTTTAGTATCCTTAGACCTTTCTTGTACCTATCTTCTTGCTCAATGGATATGGCAACTCTTCATGTTTTTCTTCAATATGCACATCCTCTTATTTAACTTCAATAGTTTGGAGTGAATTTTATTCTTCTACTTCTATTATTCCATAGAAAACCCTTCTTCATCATCACTATAACTAAGATCATTATAATATTCTATAGCAAACAAACTCTCAATATTTCTTTGACCATACTTATTTACTTGATGTGTCATCTCATATTCAAACCATTGTAATATCCTGATCTGTGATCTCTTTGACCACACACAAAACATTGTTCTATTTCACCTTCTATTCCTAGGAATAAATGCTCTTCCTTTTCATCATCTAAATTGTTTCTATCACTATGATCTGAGCTATCACTTGCTTCTACAATGTAGTAAGATTTCTTTGCCTTGCAAAAAAAATTCTTCTTCTCATACCTGTTTTGCTTGAATATGACATCTTTGTCATGCTTATGCTTTCCATATTCTTTTCTTCTGTGACACTATTTTTCATCATCATTGATTTATTTATGTGGAAACTTGTATGCATAGTGACCAAGATCACCACACTTGTAGCACCTGACTTTTCTTATATCTCTAAAATTCCTAGAGTCCTTATTGCTTTTGATGAAGTTAGCTTCCTCATTGTTTTCTAAAAATCTATCTGTTTCTAAAAATTTTCCTTTCTCTTTTTCTGAAGCCTTGAAAGCAATGTCTTTTATTGGAGCTTGATTCTTACTTACCCTCATCTCATAAGCTGTGAGAGTACCTTGCAATTCTTCCATTATTAACTTGTTTATATCCATTATTTCTTCTATTGCTGAAACCTTTGCATCATATTTCATGGGAAGTGATCTCAAAACCTTTTGAGTAACTTCTGATTCTTTCATCTCAAAACCTAGGCCTATCATAGTGTTAGTAATCTCATCAAATCGAAGTAATAACTTTGCAATATCTTTAGAATATTCCATTTTCAATTCCTCAAATATTTTTCTATGAGTTTGTAGTTTTGCCAAATTTACCTTGGAATCTCCTTCATAAGTATTTCTCAACTTGGTCCACATATCATTAGCTTAAGTACATACCATGACCTTTGCAAAATTTTTCTCATAAAGCCCACTCAAAATACAATTCATTGCTCTTGCATTAATCTCAACCAATTTCCTAGTAGTCCTATCTTCCTCGGGATCACCTTCAACCCTATACTCTTTTTCAACCATTTACTATACCTCATATCCTTGTGATATACAGTAGTTCTTCATCCTCATGCTCCAGAAATCATAATTATTACCATCAAACAATGGAGCCTTATTTGTAGATAATCCATTCTGTGAAGCCATCTATGTTCTTGTAGAATCTGCCCTCAAGTTGTTAGCCTTTATGAAGGAACCTACTCTAATACCAATTGAAGAACATAAGCTTATAATGAGATGGAGGGGTGAACAGTATAAGACCATTTTTTAAATTTTCTTCCAATTCAATATTATGTTGTGTATAGATAGTAGTATCAATAGCAGTAATCAAAGCAATGAACAAAATACCATATACAATAGAGACACCATAATTTACGTGGTTCACCCAATGTGGGCTACTCCACGGAGAAAATATTTTACTAAAAATTTCTCAATCAATCTCTTTGAGAATCTCTTCCAATTACAATGTTTATGGATCTCTATCCAAAGGAGATGTTGATCCCCTAATATCAAGTTTGTGGATATCTTCTACATGAGAACTCTTTCCCCTTCTTATATGGCTATGTGATATTTTAGAAGACTTTGTCTCTCTACTACATTGACTGGTGGACCTCTCTCCACTTGAAGGCTCCTCACTCATATCTATCTTCAACTATGCTAGCTACTGGATCTCTATCCATCGAGACTCTGTCCTCTATACTCTATCACCTCCAAAGCTCTATCAATAGGCTCACTAAGAACCTGCTTAAAAATATCACACAAAACTTGGCAAATGCTGAATAATAAGCTCACATAGAACTTGTCCAAATCTGCTCTAGCAAGCTCACCAAGAACTTACCCAAATTTGCTCTAGCAAGCTCACCAATAACTTTTCCAAATATGCTCTAGCAATCTCACCAAGAACTTTCCAAAAACTGTCCACAAATCTGTCCCAATATTGTCCTCAAGTATATCTCAACACTGTCCTCAAATCTATCCCAAAGGCCTTCTCAAAGGCTCAATCAATCATGCTCAATTAGTACTCAAAATTAACTCAATAATGAGTGGTAATCTCAACTCAAATTAACTTCATAGAAGCATAAAGAGAATTGTTAGAGACTCAATATGTTCTAATCTCACTCTCAACCCAAATCAATCTCAACTCAACTCAACTCAAATCAATATCAACTCAACTCAAGTCAATCTCATAGAAGCATAAAGAGAATTGTTAGAGACTCAATATGTTCTAATTTGATTGTCAACTCAAATCAACCTCAACTCAATTCAAGTCATATAGAACCATACAAAGAATTTTTAGAGACTCAATATGTTCTAACCTCAATCTCAACTCAACATAGAATGATGGAATAGTTTATTTTATATAACTTGAACAATCACTTCACACATCACTTGACTAGGCTTAATCAACTCAACTCAACCAATCATCACAAGGGATAACTCTCTCTCACACAATCCTAATCCAAGTATGTATCAACCAACTGAAGCAGGACTGGAATAACATGCAAAAAAATCTCCAATATTTCATTCAAATTCGAATTATCGAAGTTACAAAATGGCCAACCCCTTTTACAATGTATGCACTGCCTTTTATAACAGACCCGACCCCCTTTGGACATCATTACACAGACTGTGGGGTTTCCTGTAATCGCTCGCATGAATGTTCTGTCGTTGCCTGCATATTGCTGCCAGGTGTCTTCAATCATCATGTCATGGAATTGCGGAGTGCTCTGCAGCCACCCACCCATTGACCCACTGAGTCATAATTCCTACGAGTGCTCTGTAGCCACCTACACTTTGCTGCCACGTGCCATTCTGCAATGACCTCTGTAGTCGCCTGTCCGTGTGGAGTCATGAACGACCTATTGTATTCTCTCCTTCGGGCTATGAAAACGTGACATGTCACAAAATTGCAACATCCTGGCCCTCCGTACTCTCCTTCTGCCTTCGAGTCACAAAAATGCGACATGTCACGAAATCATGATGTCTCTACGTTCAGCACTCGTTTTTCGCCTTCGGGTCGTGAAACCGTGACATGTTGCGAAATCGTGACGTCCTTTCCCCTTGGTGCCCATTCGCAAAATGTGTCGTGAAATCACGACAACTTTTCCCCTCAATTCCTATCCGCAAAATGTGTCGCGAAATCATGAGAACTTTCTCCTCGACGCTTATCCGCAAAATGTGTCGTGAAATCGTGACAACTTTCTCCTCGGTGCTTATCCACAAAATGTGTCACGAAATTGTGACAACTTTTCTCCTCGACGCTTATCTGCAAAATGTGTCGCGAAATCGTGACAACTTTTCTCCTTGGCGCCTTTGCTCAAAATGTGTCGCGATATCGCGACAACTTTTCCCCTCGATGCTTATCCACAAAATGTGTCGCGAAATTGTGACAACTTTTCTCCTCGACGCTTATCTGCAAAATGTGTTGCGAAATCATGACAAATTTTCTCCTTGGCGTCTTTGCTCAAAATGTGTCGTGATATCGCGACGACTCTTCTCCTTGGAGCCCATTCTTCAAAAGTGTCGCGATATCGCGACGACTTTGCCCCTTGGTGCCTTTTCTCAAAAAGTGTCGCGATATCGTGACAACTTTGCCCCTTGGTGCCTTTTCTCAAAAAGTGTCACGATATCACGACAGCTTTGCCCCTTGGCGCCTTTTCTCAAAAAGTGTCATGATATCGCGACGACTTTGCCCCTTGGTGCCTTTTCTCCAAAAATGTTGCGATATTGCGAAAACTTTGCCCCTTGGTGCCTTTTCTGAAAAAGTGTCGCGATATCGCGACGACTTTGCCCCTTGGTGCCTTTTCTCCAAAAGTGTCGCGATATCGCGACAGCTTTGCCCCTTGGCGCCTTTTCTCAAAAAGTGTCACGATATCGCGATAGCTTTGCCCCTTGCCAGCACTTAGAGAAAAAAAAATATATATATATATATATATATATATATATATATATTTGGATGATGCAAGATTGTTCTGCCACCTCCGGATGCTCCTGCATCACCAACTCAAATATTTCCAACAATGCTCAACCACAAATCTCACATAACAATGATACTCATGTTATTTTCTAACTCAAGTTCTTTCACAACCAATGGGCTTCAACAAATATGCTTATAAAACAAGGTTTAAACTCAAATCTCAAATCAGAAAAACCTTGAAGCATTCAACCAACCACTTTTGAAAAGGAAACCACAAACAATCCTTTTCCCTCCAATGATATTTCAGAAATCAACCACCATAAACAATCAATAGGAGAATGTGCCCATACCTTTTATGAAGATGAAAAAACCTCTTTGTAAATCTGCCACAATCACAAAATTCTTTTGCCAATATTCACAAGGGTTAGTAGATCACAAAATAATCAACATTACTCCACTTTTCAATAATCATCACCAAGGCCTTTAATTGCACAACTTCCTTATCTCTCCTAAAACCACTTGTACCATAAAATAAAAGGTGGAGGTGGGGGGGGAGTTTGGTGTTAGGATTGGGGGGGGGGTTGTTATATGCTGGAGGATTGTTTTAAACTATGTATTTCGAAATAAAATAAATCAAAACATTGCATAATATTTTCACTCCCAAAACCACTTATACCATAAAATAAAATAAATCACAATATTGCATACCTTGTCACCTCATGAAAGAATTAATCCTCTTGAAAAAGAACAAGGTAAACTTCACTTTTGGAACCCCTTTGCAAAATCAGAAATATCTCTTTACACACACCTTATTTCTCCTTCTAAATAAGTTAGTCAAATAGCCCTCGAAATAAGCTTTTTGACGATATATAATATGCCCCCTTTTCGAAATAAATTGAAACCTTTACATATATATATGCCAACCTCCATTAATTGCACATAGGTCGGCCCTCCATTAATTTAAACTTAAAATTTAAACTTTAATATCTTCATCACCGGAGGTCCTTTTTCAATGAAACAAAATTCCACCTTGGCTTTTAAGAAAAGTCCTTTCCACATAAGCCCACCATGGTTTTAAATAAAACCTTTTATTTTGCCTGCCTTGGTTTTCATAAAAACCTTGTATATATCCATGCTCTCCGAAATATCATAGATGATTATCTATGAAGTGCTTTTACCACAAAAACTCAATGTGACATCAATGATCCATGTGACATCAATGACAACATAAAATACCTCAAATTAACTCAAATTTCCAACAATCTTCCCCTTTGTCATTGATGGCAACACCTCTAATGCAAACACCACAATCACTGTAAAAACCATCTCTGAGAATCAAAGCTGCTCCCCCTGACTCAATACTCTCTATGGAGGCTGCTCCCCCTAACTAAATACTCTCTTTGGAGGTTGCTCCCCCTTACTCAAATCTCTCCCCCTTTGACATCAATGGCAAAAGGGACACCTATGGGGCTAAAATATATGACTCTTAATCTTAGCCCCCTCACCCCCTTCTCTTTTGAGGTGATTAATTTTGGGTGGGAGTACTTTTACTCCCATATCACTTTGTTTCTTTCCTCTATCAACTTCCTTCCATGTTTTTTTGATATCCTTCTCTTGATGAATTACTTGATCTTCTTGTCTAGAACTTGTTTGACCTTCTTGCCTTGAACCTATTTGGAATTGAGTCCTACACCATCTTGCAATATGCCCGAAGTTATTGCAATTAAAACACTTGATATTGTAGCCTTTGGTTGGTGCCCATGTCCTGAAATTATTCTTAAAATAATTTCCATATCCATTCCTTTCCTGAACCTTGTATTGTGAAGCTCTAAAACCAAAACCATGTTGCTCATTTCCTTTGCACTGAAAATCTCTATGACCAATCTTGTTGCATGAGAAGCAATGTCCCTGAAAACCATACCTTCTTCCCTTGAAGTTTCTTCTAGCAAAATCAAACTTCTTTGATTCATAAACCCTACAGTGTATAGCCCTGTGTCCAAATCCATTACAAGAAAAACAATATCCTTGAAAATCCCTTTGTTCATGCCTTGGTTCCTCATACCTTTCTTGACCATTATCCTTATGATCATCTTCAACTTGTGCATTGCATTCTTGAACCTTCTTTGTAGCATCTAAAACCTCTTCCTTGCCTTTCTCTTCAAGAATTTCTTTTCCCTTTTTTTTTTTTCCTCCCCCCCCAAAAAACCCCCCCCCCCACTTTTTTTTTCTTGGGGGTCTTTGGTTTTTTCCTCTCAACTTTTTGGTGCTTCCTTGCTTTCATCTTTTAGAACTTCCTTTCCTTTTTGAATATTTTCATCTAATGTATCATGTCTTGTCGTTGTTACCCTTAGTTCTTCATTCATCCTCTCTTCTATCCTTTTTGCATTTTGAAGCTCTTCTTTGAGATTACTAATTGTTTGAAGTAGTTCTTCTCTGATTTTGACATCTGTTCGAATCTTGTTTTCAAGATTCCTGTATTCTTCTTTTAACCTTTTGATTTCTAATTTTTGTTTACTTGGCTCATCCTCTTCCTTTTCTATTACCAAAAATGAGACTTCTTTGTTTTCATTGCTGCTGGAATTGTCACTAGAACTGTTGCTTTCTTTTTCAAATACACTTTCCTTGTTGTAATTATTGTAGTATGTGCAATCATCATCTATATGCCCAAAATATCCACATATGAAGCATTTTAGTATCCTTAGACCTTTCTTGTACCTATCTACTTGCTCAATGGCTATGGCAAGCTCTTCATGTCTTTCTTCAATAGGCACATCCTCTTCTTTAACTTCAATAGTTTGGAGTGAATGTTCTTCTTCTACTTCTCTTATTCCATAGAAAAACCCTTCTTCATATTCACTATCACTAAGATCATTATAATATTCTATAGCAAACAAACTCTCAAGATTTCTTTGACCATGCATGTTTCCTTGATGTGTCATCTCATCTTCACTATCACTAAAACCATTGCAATATCCTGATCTGTGATCTCTTTGACCACACACAAAACATTGTTCTCTTTCACCTTCTATTCCTAGGAATAAATGCTCTTCCTTTTCATCATCTGAATTGTCTCTATCACTATGATCTGAGCTATCACTTGCTTCTACAATGTAGTAAGATTTCTTTGCCTTACGGAAAATTTTCTTCTTCTCATACCTGTTTTGCTTGAATCTGACATCTTTGTCATGCTTATGCTTTCCATATTCTTTTCTTCTATGACCCTATTTTTCATCATCATTGATTTCTTCATGTGGACACTTGTATGCATAGTGACCAAGATCACCACACTTGTAGCACCTGACTTTCCTTATATCTCTGAAATTCCTAGAGTCCTTATTCCTTTTGATGAAGTTAGCTTCCTCATCATTTTCTAAAACTCTATCTATTTTTGAAAATTTCCATTTCTCTTTTTTTGAAGCCTTGAAAGCAATATCTTTTATTGGAGCTTGATGCTTACTTACCCTCATCTCATAAGTTGTGAGAGTACCTTGCAATTCTTCCATTGTTAACTTGTTGATATCCATTGTTTCTTCTATTGTTGAAACCTTTGCATCATATTTCATGGGAAGTGATCTCAAAACCTTTTGAGTAACTTATGATTCTTTCATCTCAAAACCTAGGCCTCTCATAGTGTTAGTAATCTCATCAACTCGAAGTAAGAACTTTGCAATATCTTCAGAATCTTCCATTTTCAATTCCTCAAATATTTTTCTATGAGTTTGTAGTTTTGCCAAATTTACCTTGGAATATCCTTCATAAGTATTCCTCAACTTGGTCCACATCTCATTAGCTGAAGTACATACCATGAACTTTGTGAAATCTATCTCATGAAGCCCACTCAAAATACAATTCATTGCTCTTGCATTGATCTCAACCAATTTCCTAGTAGTCTTATCTTCCTCGGGATCACCTTCAACCCTATACTATTTTTCAACCATTTTCCATACCTCATATCCTTGTGATATCAAGTAGTTCTTCATCCTCATGCTCTAGAAAGCATAATTGTTACCATAAAACAATGGAGCCTTATTTGTAGATAATCCATTCTGTGAAGCCATCTGTGTTCTTGTAGAATCTACCCTCAAGTTGTTAGCCTTTCCGAAGGAACCCGCTCTGATACCAATTGAAGAACACAAGCTTATACTGAGAGGGGGTGAACAGTATAAGACCACTTTTTACTTTTTCTTCCAATTCAATATTATGTTGTGTATAGATAGCAGTATCAATAGCAGTAATCAAAGTAATGCACAAAATACCATACACAATAGAGACACCACAATTTATGTGGTTCACCCAATGTGGGCTACTCCACGGAGAAAATATTTTACTAAAACTTTCTCAATCAATATCTTTGGGAATCACTCCCAATTACAATGTTTATGGATCTCTGTCCAAAGGAGATGTCTGATCCCCTAATCTCAAGTTCATGGATCTCTTCCATAGGAGAACTCTTTCCCCTTCTGCTCTGGCTATGTGATCTTCTAGAAGACTCTGTCTCTCTACTGCACTGACTGGTGGACCACTCTTTCCACTAAGACTCTGTCCTCTATACTTTGTCACCTCTAAATTTTATCAATAGGCTCACTAAGAACCTGCTCAATAGGCTCACACATAACCTGCTTAACAAGCTCACATATAACTTTTCAAATGCTCAATAACAAGCTCACATAGAACTTACCCAAATCTTCTCTAGCAAGCTCACCAAGAACTTGCCCAAATCTGCTCTAGCAAGCTCACCAAGAACTTTCCCAAATATTCTCTAGCAAGCTCACCAAGAACTTGCCCAAAACTATCCACAAATCTATCCCAACACTGTCCTCAAATCTGTCTCAACACTATCCTCAAATCTATCCCAAATGCCTTCTCAAAGGCTCAATAAATCATGCTCAAGTAGTACTCAAAATGAACTCAATAATGAATGGCAATCTCAACTCAAATTAACTTCATAGAAGCATAAAGAGAATTGTTAGAGACTCAATATGTTCTAATCTCACTCTCAACCCAAATCAATCTCAACTCAACTCAACTCAAATCAATCTCAACTCAACTCAAGTCAATATCATAGAAGCATAAAGAGAATTGTTAGAGACTCAATATGTTCTAATCTCACTCTCAACTCAAATCAACCTCAACTCAATTCAAGTCTTATAGAACCATATAGAGAATTTTTAGAGACTCAATATGTTCTAACCTCAATCTCAACTCAACATAGAATGATGGAATAGTTTGTTTTATAGAACTTGAACAATCACTTCACACATCACTTGACTAGGCTCAATCAACTCAACTCAACCAATCATCACAAGGGACAACTCTCTCTCACACAACCCTAGTCCAAGTATGTATCAACCAACTCAAATGTTTCCAACAATGCTCAACCACAAATCTCACATAACAATGATACTCATGTTCTTTTCTAACTCAAGTTCTTTCACAACCAATGGGCTTCAACAACTATGCTTATAAAAAAAGGTTTAAACACAACTCTCAAATCAGAAAAACCTTGAAGCATTCAACCAACCACTTCTGAAAAGGAAACCACAAAACAATCCTTTTCCCTCCAATGATATTTCAAAAATCAACCACCATAAACAATCAATAGGAGAATGTGCCCATACCTTTTATGAAGATGAAAAAACCTCTTTGTAAATCTTCCACAATCACAAAATTCTTTTGCCAATCTTCACAAGGGTTAGTAGATCACAAAATAATCAACATTACTCCACTTTTCAATAATCATCACCAAGGCCTTTAATTGCACAACTTCCTTATCTCTCCTAAAACCACTTGTACCATAAAATTTTTTTTTTTTTTAATATTTAATAAAATAAATCAAAACATTGCATAACCTTTTCACTCCCAAAACCACTTATACCATAAAATAAAATAAATCACAATATTGCATACCTTGTCACCTCATGAAAGAATTAATCCTCTTGAAAAAGAACAAGGCAAACTTCACTTTTGGAACCCCTTTGCAAAATTAGAAATATCTCTTTACACACACCTTATTTCTCCTTCTAAATAAGTTATTCAAATAGCCCTCGAAATAAGCTTTCCGATGATATATAATATGCCCACTTTCTGAAATAAATTGAAACCTTTACATATATATATATGCCAACCTCCATTAATTGCACATAGGTCGGCCCTCCATTAATTTAAACTTAAACTTTAAACTTTAATATATTCATCACCGGAGGTCCTTTTTCAATGAAACAAAATTCCACCTTGGCTTTTAAGAAAATCCCTTTCCACATAAGCCCACCATGGTTTTAAATAAAACCTTTTATTTTTCCTGCCTTGGTTTTCATAAAAACCTTGTATATATCCATGCTCTCCGAAATATCATAGATGATTATCTATGAAGTGATTTTGCCACCAAAACTCAATGTGACATCAATGATCCATGTGACATCAATGACAACATAAAATACCTCAAATTAACTCAAATTTCCAACAATATCCCCCTTTGTCATTGATGGCAACACCTCTAATGCAAACACCACAATCATTGTAAAAACCATCTCTGAGAATCAAAGTGGTCCCCCTGACTCAATACTCTCTATGGAGGCTGCTCCCCCTAACTCAATACTCTCTTTGGAGGCTTCTCCCCCTAACTCAATTCTCTCCCCTTACTCAAATCTCTCCCCCTTTGACATCAATGGCAAAAGGGACACCTATGGGGCTAAAAGATATGACTCTTAAGCTTAGCCCCCTCACCCCCTTCTCTTTTGAGGTGATTAATTTTGTGGTGGGAGTAATTTTACTCCCATATCACTTTGTTTCTTTCCTCTATCAACTTCCTTCCATGTTTTTCTGATATCCTTCTCTTGATGAATTACTTGATCTTCTTGTCTAGAACCTGTTTGACCTTCTTGCCTTGAACCTGTTTGGAATTGAGTCCTACACCATCTTGCAATATGCCCAAAGTTATTGCAATTAAAACACTTGATATTGTAGCCTTTGGTTGGTGCCCATGTCCTAAAATTATTCTTAAAATAATTTCCATATCCATTCCTTTCCTGAACCCTGTATTGTGAAGCTCTAAAACCAAAACCATGTTGCTCATTTCCTTTGCACTAAAAAGCTCTATGACCAATCCTATTGCATGAGAAGCAATGTCCCTGAAAACCATACCTTCTTCCCTTGAAGTTTCTTCTAGAAAAATCAAACTTCTTTGATTCATAAACCCTGTAGTGTATAGCCCTGTGTCCAAATCCATTACAAGAAAAACAATATCCTTGAAAAGCCCTTTGTTCATGCCTTGGTTCCTCATACCTTTCTTGACCATTATCCTTATGATCATCTTCAACTTGTGCATTGCATTCTTGAACCTTATTTGTAGCATCTAAAACCTCTTCCTTGCCTTTCTCTTCAAGAATTTATTTTCCCTTTTTTTTTTTTTTTTCTTAAAAAAAAAACAACCCTTTTTTTTTTTTTTTTTGGGATTTTTTGTTTTTTCCTCCAAATTTTTGGTGTTTCCTTTTTTTTTTTTTTTAGAACTTCCTTTCCTTTTTGAATCTTTTCATCTAATGTATCATGTCTTGTCGTTGTTACCCTTAGTTCTTCATTCATCCTCTCTTCTATCCTTTTTGCATTTTGAAGCTCTTCTCTGAGATTACTGATTGTTTGAAGTAGTTCTTCTCTAATTTTGACATCTATTCGAATCTTGTTTTCAAGATTCTTGTATTCTTCTTTTAACCTTTTTATTTCTGATTTTTTTTTTACTTGGCTCATCCTCTTCCTTTTCTATTACCAAAAATGAGACTTCTTTGTTTTCATTGTTGTTGGAATTGTCACTAGAACTGTTGCTTTCTTTTTCAAATACACTTTCCTTGTTGTAATTGTTGTAGTATGTGCAATCATCATCTATATGCCCAAAATCTCCACATATGAAGCATTTTAGTATCCTTAGACCTTTCTTGTACCTATCTGCTTGCTCAATGGCTATGGCAAGCTCTTCATGTCTTTCTTCAATAGGCACATCCTCTTCTTTAACTTCAATAGTTTGGAGTGAATGTTCTTCTTCTACTTCTCTTATTCCATAGAAAAACCCTTCTTCATCTTCACTGTCACTAAGATCATTATAATATTCTATAGAAAACAAACTCTCAATATTTCTTTGACCATGCCTATTTCCTTGATGTGTCATCTCATCTTCACTATCATTGAAACCATTGCAATATCCTGATCTGTGATCTCTTTGACCACACACAAAACATTGTTCTCTTTCACCTTCTATTCCTAGGAATAAATGCTCTTCCTTTTCATCATCTGAATTGTCTCTATCACTATGATCTGAGCTATCACTTGCTTCTACAATGTAGTAATATTTCTTTGCCTTACGAAAAATTTTCTTCTTCTCATACCTGTTTTGCTTGAATCTAACATCTTTGTCATGCTTATGCTTTCCATCTTCTTTTCTTCTGTGACCCTATTTTTCATCATCACTGATTTCTTCATGTGGACACTTGTATGCATAGTGACCAAGATCACCACACTTGTAGCACCTGACTTTCCTTATATCTCTGAAATTCCTAGAGTCCTTATTCCTTTTGATGAAGTTAGCTTCCTCATCATTTTCTAAAACTCTATCTATTTCTGAAACTTTCCCTTTCTATTTTTCTGAAGCCTTGAAAGCAATATCTTTTATTGGAGCTTGATGCTTACTTACCCTCATCTCATAAGCTATGAGAGTACCTTGCAATTCTTCCATTGTTAACTTGTTGATATCCATTGTTTCTTCTATTGCTGAAACCTTTGCATCATATTTCATGGGAAGTGATCTCAAAACATTTTGAGTAACTTCTGATTCTTTCATCTCAAAACCTAGGCCTCTCATAGTGTTAGTAATCTCATCAACTCGAAGTAAGAACTTTGCAATATCTTCAGAATCTTCCATTTTCAATTCCTCAAATATTTTTCTATGAGTTTGTAGTTTTTCCAACTTTACCTTGGAATATCCTTCATAAGTATTCCTCAACTTGGTCCACATCTCATTAGCTGAAGTACATACCATGACCTTTGCGAAATATGTCTCACGAAGCCCACTCAAAATACAATTCATTGCTCTTGCATTGATCTCAACCAATTTCCTAGTAGTCTTATCTTCCTCGGGATCACCTTCAACCCTATACTCTTTTTCAACCATTTTCCATACCTCATATCCTTGTGATATCAAGTAGTTCTTCATCCTCATGCTCCAGAAAGCATAATTGTTACCATCAAACAATGGAGCCTTATTTGTAGATAATCCATTCTGTGAAGCCATCTGTGTTCTTGTAGAATCTGCCCTCAAGCTGTTAGCCTTTTCGAAGGAACCCGCTCTGATACCAATTGAAGAACACAAGCTTATACTGAGAGGGAGGGTGAACAATATAAGACCACTTTTTACTTTTTCTTCCAATTCAATATTATGTTGTGTATAGATAGTAGTATCAATAGCAGTAATCAAAGCAATGCACAAAATACCATACACAATAGAGACACCACAATTTATGTGGTTCACCCAATGTGGGCTACTCCACGGAGAAAATATTTTACTAAAACTTTCTCAATCAATATCTTTGGGAATCACTCCCAATTACAATGTTTATGGATCTCTATCCAAAGGAGATGTTGATCCCCTAATCTCAAGTTCATGGATCTCTTCCATAGGAGAACTCTTTCCCCTTCTGCTCTGGCTATGTGATCTTCTAGAAGACTCTGTCTCTCTATTGTACTAACTGGTGGACCTCTCTCCACTTGAAGACTCCTCACTCAGATCTATCTTCAATTATGTTGGCTTCTGGATCTCTATCCACTGAGACTCTATCCTCTGTACTCTATCACCTCCAAAGCTCTATCAATAGGCTCACTAAGAACCTGCTCAATAGGCTCACATAGAACCTGCTTAACAAGCTCACACAGAACTTGTCAAATGCTGAATAACAATCTCACATAGAACTTATCCAAATCTGCTCTAGCAAGCTCACCAAGAACTTGCCCAAATATGCTCTAGCAAGCTCACCAAGAACTTGCCCAAATCTGCTCTAGAAAGCTCACCAAGAACTTACCCAAAACTATCCACAAATCTATCCCAACATTGTCCTCAAATATGTCTCAACACTATCCTCAAATCTATCCCAAAGGCCTTCTCAAAGGCTCAATCAATCATGCTCAAGTAGTACTCAAAATGAACTCAACAATGAATGGCAATCTCAACTCAAATTAACTTCATAGAAGCATAAAGAGAATTGTTAGAGACTCAATATGTTCTAATCTCACTCTCAACCCAAATCAATCTCAACTCAACTCAACTCAAATCAATCTCAACTCAACTCAAGTCAATCTCATAGAAGCATAAAGAGAATTGTTAGAGACTCAATATGTTCTAATCTCACTCTCAACTCAAATCAACCTCAACTCAATTCAAGTCTTATAGAACCATACAGAGAATTGTTAGAGACTCAATATGTTCTAACCTCAATCTCAACTCAACATAGAATGATGGAATAGTTTGTTTTATAGAACTTGAACAATCACTTCACACATCACTTGACTAGGCTCAATCAACTCAACTCAACCAATCATCACAAGGGACAACTCTCTCTCACACAATCCTAGTCCAAGTATGTATCAACCAACTCAAATGTTTCCAACAATGCTCAACCACAAATCTCACATAACAATGATACTCATGTTCTTTTCTAACTCAAGTTCTTTCACAACCAATGGGCTTCAACAACTATGCTTATAAAACAAGGTTTAAACACAACTCTCAAATCAGAAAAACCTTGAAGCATTCAACCAACCACTTTCGAAAAGGAAACCACAAACAATCCTTTTCCCTCCAATGATATTTCAGAAATCAACCACCATAAACAATCAATAGGAGAATGTGCCCATACCTTTTATGAAGATGAAAAAACCTCTTTGTAAATCTGCCACAATCACAAAATTCTTTTGCCAATCTTCACAAGGGTTAGTAGATCACAAAATAATCAACATTACTCCACTTTTCAATAATCATCACCAAGGCCTTTAATTGCACAACTTCCTTATCTCTCCTAAAACCACTTGTACCATAAAATAAAATAAATCAAAACATTGCATAACCTTTTCACTCCCAAAACCACTTATACCATAAAATAAAATAAATCACAATATTGCATACCTTGTCACCTCATGAAAGAATTAATCCTCTTGAAAAAGAACAAGGCAAACTTCACTTTTGGAACCCCTTTGCAAAATCAGAAATATCTCTTTACACACACCTTATTTCTCCTTCTAAATAAGTTAGTCAAATAGCCCTCGAAATAAGCTTTCCGACGATATATAATATGCCCCCTTTCCAAAATAAATTGAAACCTTTATATATATATATATATATATATATGCCAACCTCCATTAATTGCACATAGGTCGGCCCTCCATTAATTTAAACTTAAACTTTAAACTTTAATATCTTCATCACCGGAGGTCCTTTTTCAATGAAACAAAATTCCACCTTGGATTTTAAGAAAATCCCTTTCCACATAAGCCCACCATGGTTTTAAATAAAACCTTTTATTTTGTCTGCCTTGGTTTTCATAAAAACCTTGTATATATCCATGCTCTCCGAAATATCATAGATGATTATCTATGAAGTGCTTTTGCCACCAAAACTCAATGTGACATCAATGATCCATGTGACATCAATGACAACATAAAATACCTCAAATTAACTCAAATTTCCAACCGATAGGGTTAAATTCTCATCATACTTCGATTGAGAATCCAATTCCCTAAAGCTTTGAGTCTATTTAGATCACATATCACCGACTATTGGATCGTAAGGATTCATACTAATCATCTGTCAGAATGAAGGGTAGTCATCCACAAGGTTTAAGAAAATCAAAATCCAAACACATAATTCACTATTGGGTCGTAAGGATTCGTTCTACTCGTCCGTTACAAGCAAGGGTAGTCGTCCCCAGGATTCAAGCAATCAAAAGCTAAAATTATGGACTATGGGGTTAACCTCCACCGGGGCTATAAAAACTTGACTGATAGTGGAATATGCTCATGAATGGTGATATGTCTTGTTGCAAATCAAGACCTCTGATTGTTCAAATGGGCAGGCTAACCTTGTGGTTCTTTCATAATAGGTTTAATAATTTTGGTCAAAATGAGGTAATGAACTCACTTGCACACACACTGGTTCTGGATGATAGTAAGGTCATAACTGAGCTTTTGATCTGGTAAGTGAATTCATGGCACACACATTTGGTCCTAAGAGTGTTAGACAAGTTTTAGTGTGTTTTTTATTGTACTAGAATGTTTGAGTCGCTGTAAGACATGTTGTTCACGTTGTAATATTTGGTCAATACATTTTTCTATTCATATCATAATATTCCTTATATCATTTCATTGGCCACGAGATGTCAATATTAGGGCCCCTGATTAAAGTATGATGACAAGCATGGCCAAAGTAAATATTTATATTGAAAATAATCATTAATATATATCACCTGATCCCAACCAGTAATAGATCACATTCTACATAAATCATCGCTAATTCTGGTAATTCATATTTGTATTGATCTATTCTCATTATTTGGATGCTTATCAATGCGTGTAATTCTAATATTCGAGTTTTGTTGTTTTCAGAATTTGGTTTTTAAATCCAAAATATCCAAGGACATTTACCAACAGAGTCGCCAATGTTGTGACGTCCTTCACAACGACCCCAAAATTTTGGGGACCCACTTGAAATTTGAGAAATTGTTTGAGTGTTATCCTGATGGGGAATCAAGGTTATTCATCCATCTGATGATGAGCATGCATAAGCATTTTACATACTATTTTATAAATGTTTTGTCATCATATTTTTGTCTCATTACCTAAGGGTTTCCTAATGTCCTTGTGTTGTTGTGTTGTGTTGATTAAATTCATCATGTTTTATGTGGTTTATATTATGTTGTGTCATAATATAATGTGTTTTGTAGGTTTAATTCTTTTTAGATTATTTTGTTAGTGTGTGGTGTTATGTATATGTTTGTTTGTATGTCATTTTTAGTTGTCATGTTTTAAATTAATTAAATTATAAATTTTTATAACTTTATAATTTAATATAGTTAGAATGGTTATTTTATAAATAAACTAATTAAATTATAAAGTTTTATAACTTTATAATTTAATTATATTTAAGAAGGTTATTTCATAAATGTTTTATATTCTAATTAATATTTGTTTGGTTGGCAGGATTATTAAAGTATATTGAAAAAGGCGTTGGTGACATTAGGGTTTCATGGAAATGTCTTAATTTTAATTTTGAATGTCAATGAGGAGAAATATTAAATCCTTTGAAAATGCTTTATTGATATTAGGGTTTCAAGAATTCGTTTTAAAAAACGGACGGAACGGAGTAAACTAATCAAGAGGAACAAATTTCTCAAGTTATAAATAGAGAATTAGAAACCAAAGAGATGGTCGGACATTTTGTGCAGAGAAGGAGAGGAAAGGAATTGGAGGAGCCAAAGCCATATTTTGAAGAAGATACAGAGAGGTCCATATTGCAGAAGATTCAAGCTTATTGTAAGATCAATATTTTATATTAAATATTTTGAATTTAAATATGTGCACAGTCTGTATTTGAAATTAAAAAAATGTTTAATATAGTTTTTCAATAATTAATATTCCCCTGAAGATTGCATCATGTTATTGTTCTGTTGTGTTGGTAAACAATGATGTGGTTAAAGTTTCTGTGATTGGTTTTATCTATGTCATTTGTCCGAGATAGAGAATTATTTTCTTATCATAAAACTTTTGATTATTTATTTTATACTAAATCATTTTTACATAGCCTAGTTCAATTTCATAAGAATTAAACCTTACACTAGGTTATCAATAATTTATTTATATATTAAATTGTTTTAATATTTAAATAAATAAATCAATAAAAGATAAATAAGTCTCTGGTTTCAACTTTGATTTAATAAAGTTGAGAATAAGAGTTGATATATTTTATTGAAATTTGTTTGGATTTCATGCTTCAAATACCGTTTTATTTATTTACCAATCCAAACCTTACATTGGAGGATTATATATGTTATTAAATATTTTATTCCATAAATATTTAATAAGCAAATAATATGAGAAAAACATATTTATGAGCTTGATTTTCAAAGTATAAAATTTACAATTCATAGATCAGTTTTATATTAAAACCCTATGGATTGTAATTATAAGATTTGAAAATCTTACAATTTTAGGGTTAAACATTATTACTATATTTCATATTTCAAAAATTTCAATGTTGATTTTATATTTGGAATGAATAAAATGTTTTATAAATAAGTATTATGGTTCTAACTTTGATTTAATAAGGTTGAGAATTAGAAGTGATTTATTTTATTAAAGTTTGTTTGGATTATGTTTTAGTATAATTTATTTATGCACAAATCCAAACATTACATTGGAAGATTATGTTGATTATTAAATATTTGATTTCATAAATATTTAATAAACAAATATAATAAGGAAGTACATTTATGAACTTGATTTTAAATCATAGAACTCACAGTTCATAAATAATATTTATAGTAAACCCTATGAATTTATGATTAATAAGGTTTTTAAAACCTTATAATTTTGGGGTTAAACATTTTATTTTATTCATTTTCTCAAATATTTTAATGTTGATTTTATATTTGAGATGAATAAAACTTATTCATTGATTAGACCTTAGTTTTAAAAGGTGAATATTTATAATTAGGGTTTATATCATCATTTTGAAATTTCACATACTTTAATTTTTTAAGGTAATTGAAATTTCATATTAATTAAAATGCCAAGGCAAATTTTGATTTCAAATTAGTTTTGAAAGCATTTTAATCAATGGTATTGTTAAGTTTGCATCAATAGATCTTAATCATAAGGCTGATTTACTTTATCATTTGAAATAATAGCACTTGCAAACCAAACGAGTTATTCAAGTATTTCTTATACATATACGTAAGATATATTGAAACTCAAAACAAAAATTTTGGAGATATATACTATTCTTTGCAAGAGAGAACTTAACGTTCTAAGTTGTCGAGTGGTTTTGTGACTTGACAAAATTTCCCCTCAACAGTCATGAATACTGTGATGGCTCGACTATCAAGAGAAACATGAGCCACAGAGATGCCAATATGGATGGCTTAGTATGTGGAAGGTATCATCAAAAGAATCCAATACGATTGGGGTACCTATCTAGAGAAAAAGATGCATGAAGTACTAAAAAATAGGCCTAATAATTTTAGGATGACTTTCCATGCTATTGGATTGTTATCGAATGTTGTTATAAATATGAGAATCTACTTTCTAGGTTTAACATAACCTAGGAACGTTGAGGCAAGATAGCCAACAAATTTTAACGTGGGCAAAGTTAGTACTAATTTAGGAGGAGACTTTAGATAAGTCTTGGACAAAGAAAGCACAATAGGCTAGTGTAGTACATGAGGATAATTCTTCGAAGGAGGATGTACACCATCAAAGGAAAAGGCCTAGGCAGTTGCAATATGAACTGGAATAACAAGGACTTCAACAATGACAGTAGGAACAACCATCAGTTCAAGAAAGGGAGGAAATTGTGGGGAGGCAATCCAACTCAATACAAGTAAGAACAAGAAGACAACATGAAAGAATGACAAATAATCTTGTTTCAAAAAACAAGCTGAGTTTGTACAAAAGAATTAGCAAGAAGAAGAACAGTTAGACTTGGAGAAGCTGGATTTGCATGATTACAATTGAATAGAAGTAGATGAAATGGTGGAATCCCCACAGATTTTATAACATGATGAATTTGAAATTTTGGACTCTTCAAAAATGTTGGATGATAGAGAAGTGAGGCAAATAGCACAATAATTAGCAACCACTACCCAAGAGGAAAAAGAGAAAGCCGAAGCAATAGTAGAAGACTCAGAGGAAGAGTCTAGAGAAAAGAAGAAGCCTCACTTCAAATTCATGATGGGAGGAGGTACAAATCAAAATAATCAAAGTGATGCACAAGAAGATATGAAGGCATCACAATAATAAGAAGATCTTGTTGTTGAATAAGTCACAACAATGGAAACCTAGCAGAATTAGGAAGAAGAGTAGGTTACAGAAGAACAACATGTGGGCTTAAGTGAACAAAAATAATCCCAAGAATCGACAAGACAACAACAATATCATAAAGATATTATGAATGTGGAATAAGATATGGAGGTGGAGAGGACTATGAAGCAGACTCCACCACAGGAACAAATAAACACAAAAAGATCTCTAATAGAGCTTGGAGGAAGCTCTGATCACCACTTGGAAGAAGAGGAAGAAAAAACTCCTACAGAGGACGAACAAACTCCTACAGAGGAAGAACTACAAAGGATGCAAACACGATATCCCTTGGAGGTACCATAGTTTGCAAAAGTTAAAACTAAAGAGGATGCGAAAAGGGTAGAAGATCAGGTGGAACATTTCTTATCTCAGATAAGCAATGTTTTTGCTAGCACCAAATTACAGTTTTGTATTGGATGCATGGGATAATTGAAGCTATGGGAAAACAAGTGTTTATTGAGTTGGAGAAGATAGCAGAATAGGTGAGCAGTGAGGAGCGTACAAGGAAAATTATGGATATTCATGTACAACATCCATGGAAGTTACCCAAGGAAGAGGTAACAACGATGTTGGGAAGAGATGACTTGCCAAAGGAAGTGGGAACCAATTACAGGTAGCATCTGAGGTTGTACCTAGATAGATCTAATTATTCAACTTATCCCATGAATACAGTGGAGTTGGAACACAAGAGGGTCACTATAAGATTGGCTATCACTTTGAGGAAGTTGAAATTTCTAACACATTTGATAGAGTGGTTGAGCATAGGATTGGAGCAGATCTATCAGCTCAAGTAAGGTTAGAAAGAGGAGATAGAGGCCACTCGAAAGGAGAAGGTTGCAATGGAGGAAGAATTGTAGAAGAGTAAGGTTGTGATAGAATAGAAACTAAAGAAATTGAAAGAAGACCTGCTACGTAACATGGCTTATGTTGAGGCCAAAATTAGTTCACTTGAAGAGGAGAAGCGACAGGTATCACAAATGGTAGAAGATAATATCAAGGAGTTGGAAGCTCAACTCAGAGCAAAGGATGAGCAACTAAAAATATAGTTGACCAAGAAAGATGAGCAACTAAAAATGTAGGCTAAGAAGATAGAAGAGATCACATAGGACAATAAATGATATAATGATATGGTATTGGATAAGCAGGTATAATTGAGTGCTAAGGAAGAGACTGTTTGTGCTTTGGAGGCAGATATTAATCACCATCTGCATACCATTATAGATAAGAACAAAGAATTAAAAGCAACAGCTTGAGAAAAAACACATTTGCAAGAGAAGCTCAAGAAGAGTGCCACTGAGTATGAAAAACAATTAAGGGAACTCTTGAATACTATCGAAGAGAAATCCAATCAACATGGGATGAAAGTAGTAGAAATGGGCAACTACGCAACCAAGTTGAATAATCAACGCACAATTATTTGCACCCAGGTGGAAGACCTAAAAACTATAGTTAGTAATTATGAGGCACAGATGAAACAAAAGGATGAGTGGACGAGGACACCAACCAAAGTAAAGGGGAGGGCAGATATAGGTAGAAAATCCACATCCCAAAAGAAGAAGTGACAAGAAGACTTTTCCAATTTTATAATTTTGACAAGTTTTTGTAAACCGTACAGGTAGGAATAAATCGTACAAGCAAGAGGTAAACCGTACAAACTGAAGAGCAAACCATACAATGTGTAATGAAATAAAATAAAATGCAAAGGAAATGCAATTTGAGTTGTAATTGCACATGATTTTGATAAATGATTTTAGACTTAGTATAAGTCATAATTATGCATTCCATTATGCATGAGCAATTGTGAATAATGAATTGCCTTAGGAACCACTTTGGAATAGCTTGGGAAATGTTATAAAAGACCCCCTTTTCAATTTTGATAGTTTTGTTAGTCTGGTGAATGCTTATGATTTTTGGCTATGTTCTGGTGTGAAGTATTGATGCATACCTATGATTGTTGATTACCTTTTAGTGATTATATGACATTGTTGGCAAGTAATAAAGAAGAATCATAATTCATAGTTTTCTCTCATGTATTGTACGATCTTGGAATGGTAGAATAGTGTTTTACAGTTTATCTTTGTTGCATGTACTTCCTTTTGGTTGTTATTGATACTTAATACATTGCTATTGAAGAATGGGATTAAACCAGCACTAGTGTGAACCTAAAGAATGATCTATGATTAAGATGATTCAAGAAATACTTATTGAAGGCTATTGTATGATTTATGAGCATTTCCATTGGAGATTTGAGGACAGATTATGGTGCAAATTTGAGGACAAATTTATGCCATAGCAGAGATAGAGTTTGGTGCAAATTTAAGGGTAGATTTGTGCTAGACCAAAGACAGACTTGTGAGTATATTTGTGCTATATCGAGGATAATTTTTAGTGTAGACTTGAGACAAAGATTGAGCAGAGCTGAGAGTAATATTTGAAGGTGACAGAGTAGAGGATAGTAGTCTTTAGAGGATATAGATCCATTAGCCATGCCAGTGAGGACAAAGGTCTTCTAAGTGAGGCTATAGGTCTTCAGTGGAGAGATATCCACAAGCTAGTGTAGTGGAGGTAGTAGTCTTATAGAATATCACCATTCAAAGCAGAGTATAAGGAGTTCTCCTATGGATAGAGATCCACGAACTAGTAGAGGGGAAATAGTTCTATGCATAGAGATACATGAAATTGATTAGGGGATTGGTATCTCCTTTGGACAGACGTCCATAAATATTGTAATATGGAAGGATTACCAAGAGATTTGTTGAGAAAATTTTAGTGAAAGCTTTTCTTCATGGAGTAGCCCACATTGGGTGAACCACGTTAAATTGGTGTCTCTATTGTGTGTGATGATTTGTGCATTACTTTGATTACTGTAGTTGATATTGCTATTGATATATATTGGATAATATTTTTTGAGAAAAAAAAGTAAAATTTGATCTTATATTGTTCACCCCCCTCTCAGTATAAGCTTGTGTTCTTCAATTGGTACACGTTGATCTGTACGGTCCTATACCAAATAGTTATGGGGGAAAGAGGTATTTTTTAGTTGTTTATTGATGACTACTCATGAAATATGTGAGTTTTATTTCTACAACTAAATTCAAAGGCTTTTATGTATTTTTAGCAGTTGAAGAAAAGTGTTGAGAAGAAAGCAGGATGTTCTATTAAGAACCTCTACTCAAATCGAGGGGGGAATATACCTCAAAATAATTTTCCACATTTTTGAGTTCACATGGGATTAAGAGGTAATTGAAAACAACCTATACTCCACAACAAAATGGAGTTGCTAAGAGGAGGAATCATTCCATCATGAAAATGGTTTGTTGTATGCTTAAAAGGGTACATATTGAGCAATAGTATTGGGTAGAAGCTGTCAGTACAACAACATACCTCCTAAATAGAGCACCCACAAAATATCTTAAGGGAATGGCTCCACAAGAATCATGGAGTGGTAGAAAACCCTCCATTTCTCATATAAGGATTTTTGGGTTTAAGGCATTCATGCACATTCAAAAATAGAAGAGAAACAAGTTAGATAAGAAAACCTTGTAGTGTATTTTTCTTGTTTATGATGAGCATTCCAAAGGATATCGATTGATAGATCCTAAAAACCAAGAAAATTCACATAAGTAGAGATGTGGTATTTAATGAAGATTTCACATCAGATTACACATCTTCAACTGTATACCTGGATGAAGAGGAGCCTAAGAAAGAGACTCCACCTCCACAAAAAAATGTTCCAAAATGGTAATACTAGCGCAATGAGAGATTCAAAATTGACTACACCTCTATATCTAAATCTAGATCGACCTTGTACACGTAGTATGACTCAGCAGATGAGAGGCGAAGCATCAACTTCAGAGGTTGACGAGCTTTACCACCAATTTGATGAACTTTATATCGATACAAAGGAAGATAGAGAAGAAGATATGGATGTGGATGATGAAAGGGTTTATATGACTTCATTGGATGAGGATGAACCTACTTCAGTTCAAGATGCACTTAGTGAGCCTCAATGGAAGGCTGATATGGATGTAGAGCATATGTCTCTCATAAAAAACAATACTTGGAAGCTAGTTGACCTGCCTTCAGGAAAGAAGTCCATTGGCTACAAATAAGTATACAAAGTGAAGTATAAGGTAGATGGAACGATAGATAAGCATAAGGTCTACCTTGTTGTAAAGGGCTATGCACAAAAATAAGGCATTGACTATGAAAATACTTCCACAACTAGAATGACTACCATTCGTGTAATTTATGCTATGGTAGCTCCATTCAAATGGAAGCTCCATCAGATGGATGTTAAAAGTGTCTTATTAAATGGTTATCTATAGGAAGAAGTGTATATGACTTAACCAAAAGGATTTGTGGTTGAAGACCAAGAATAAAAAGTTTACAAGTTGGTTAAATCCTTGTATGGTTTAAAATAAGCTCCACAAGCTTGGTACATCAAAATGAATAGTCTTCTATTTCAGCATGGATTCAAGAGAATTCCTTCAGATGCTAATCTCTATGTCAAGAAAAATGGTTTTGATAAAGTGATGTTAATTGTTGATGATCTGATTATCATTGGCAGTTTAAAGAAATTGATAGATAGAATGAAAGATATCTTGAAAATTTTATTTGAGATGATAGATCTAGGACTTCTTCATTATTGTCTTGGTTTAGAAGTGGCACAAAAGAAGAATCACATCAGAGTGATACAATAAAAATATGCCAAAACCTTAATTGAGAAATATCACATGACTGATTATAAGCCCAAAGCAACTCCAATAGAAACAGGGTTACAATTATTGCGATATGAGCAATCTCCATAGGTAGATGGTACTCTCTATTACAAGTTGATTTGGAGTCTCTATATCTGACTAATACCAAGCCAAACATCAGTTTTACTATGAGTTATATTTCAAGGTTCATGCAGGAACCTAAGGTTAGTCATTGGAAAGCAACAAAGTGAGTTCTTCATTATGTCCATGGCAGTACAAAATATGGCCTAGAATACAAGAAGAATGATAATTTCTTCTTGCAAGGTTACACAGACTCAAATTGTGCCAGGTCATTTTATGATAGGAAATCCACTTTTGGATATATTTTTCATCTTGGCTTCGGTCATGTCTCTTGGCACAGTAAAAAGCTGTAGGTGGTTGCTTTATTATCTATAGAGGCAAAATATTACGCAATACATGGAGCAATCTACGAGGTAATATGGTTACACTGCATTCTTGCAAGTATGGGTCTTCCCAAGAAACTTCCAATTCACTTATTTTGCGACAACCAAGGTGTTTGGAAGCTCATCAAGAATCCAGTATTTCATGAACACACTAAACACATTGACACTAAAAATCATTTTATTCGATATGAAGTTCCAAAACACAAGATATAGCTCCAGTACATTCCCACCGATGAATAGGTTGTGAATATTTTCACTAAGGTACTTGGACGTGTCAAATTTGAGTTGTTTCGCAACACTCTTTATATTTCAAAATAATGTAATAAGGGCAGATGTTAGCATTGCTTGCTATATAGTGTATTTATTACATTATATTGTGTTAGTGCAACATTATATTTTTATTAAATGCACCTTCTAGGAAGTGGTTAGGGCAAGTTAGGGCAAGTCGTTATGGTAGTTCATTGAACGAACTATGAGTTCGTTCAATTTATTCTTTGTATATATTTTCTCCAATCTAAAATGATGTTAATGCTCGTTACCCAATATTAGATGGTATGGGTGGTAACTTTGGCAACAATTCTCTCCATTCAATCGATATGCATAAAGACCTCATGGAGGGGATATTTCTCTTAAAGAAAAGTGTGGCATGTGTCACTACATATTTTTACAATTCATTTTCTTTGCCACCACCCCCACGGGTGTCGAATTTTGAAGCTTTTGAAAAACTTGTTAGTTTTTGTCTCTTCAAAAGATGCTCATGCTTTCCTCTCATCAAAGGAAACAAAGTCAAGACAACGAATTTCTTTGAGTTCATGTGAGGAAATGGAGTTGGTGGCCCATGAACTTGTTTGATCTTACCTTTGCCTTATTTGCTGATAAGTCTAATCTCTTTGTATTTGTCTCTTGTTATATAGTGGTATTTTGTATTCGGTCTTTAATAACATGTTTTAGGTACTCTTGGTTGGTTGAGTTAAATAAAAAATATCTTTGATAAAATAACAATTTAAATATGATTTAATTAATGTAACATCAAATATAATATTTTTGTAATTTGGTGAGATTGACTCCTAGAAGAAGCTAAATATACTAAAAAATAATAATTAAACATCTCATTTTTTTTTTTTAATATCATATTATTGACCAATCATTTAAAATGATAAATTTATTTAATATAAATTTTAAAATTATAAAATATTAAAAAAACCCAAAAAAAAATACATAAAATATTTACAAACTTCGTATTTATTAGTATCACTCTTTAAATCACCAAAAACTGAATATTAAAAAAATTAAACTCTCAATAAAAAAACTTAAATTCAAATATTATAAAACACTATATATATAATTTAAAACATCACTTGCATTATCGGTGATGTGACCCGGGTTCAATCCCCATGGTGGATGTGTATAAGAAGTATAATTTAAAAAAAAAAACTAAAAACTCCATTAAAAATTTAATATAAATTAATATATATATTTTAAATTAATATAAATTTACTTTTCATTAATTTTTTTTATTATTTATAATTTTAAAGATGATAATACAATCTTCTATAAAAAATAAAAAAAATTAAATTTTTTTATTATTGTTTATTAATACTAAATCACATAGTAACAAAAGTTTTAATTTCATTTACAAGTTATAATGATTACGTAGATTATGGGGCCATATTTTTTCTAAATTCGTCACAATCACCATGAATTATGTATTCAATTATACATAAAAATTTGGTTTCTTAATTGACAAAAAAATAATTGTATAATTCTTAAACTATGAAATTGGTATTATGTAGCTGCGGAAGCCTTTTCATTGTTACAAACTACTCAATTACATTCTCTTTCTCCCTTCTATTTTCTACGATTCTTTTAAATTGTCACATGCTTTTTTTCCCATTCGAGTGCCCTGTCAGCTACAGCAGCGTCGGATCGTTCTCCAATCCCCATGTGACCCAACATCATCCACTCCTGCGTTAGCACTTCCCCTCCACCCGTCATCCGCTCTCCATGCACTTCTGCTTTCCAATAGAACCCACAATACACAAATAGTCTTGTCCAGAACCAGTCTATAGTGTCCCACCGCCATCTTTTGTCCTGACAGTGCTGGAGTTGGCGTGCTACTTTTGCTGCTGCAATGCCGACAGTGCTTTTGCCTTGCCATTCTCTCAACATTGCCCAAAATTCTTCTTCCGTAGCATTTTTCTTCCTTTTGTTTACAAGCCCGGAAATCTCGGAGTAAAGCTCTTCGTATTTCATCTTTGCAATGACCGGGTGGACGGGCAACATCTCCGGCCATGACACCATCACATAACCAAAGTACCTAGACAACATTCTACTCCTATCAATATACCTTCGCAGGCCATCATCTTCATCTTCATTTCTGCTTTCCACATGATCAAGTCTCTCCCAGATTGCCGTGGCTACATGCCACGCTAGAATCTGAACCTCCACCGACTCCCCACGTAGGTCGATCTCCCCATGCAGCCCATCATACATTTCCTGTTGATTTTCCGTATCATAACTATATTGCCACAAAATAGATGCCTTGGTAGAATGGTCAATAGGCGTGGCTTTGATGTAGCAGCGCACAACTGCATTCATGTACAACCACCGCATAATAAATTCTGGAATGTGCAAAATTTCACGGACCTTCCGTACAAGCGGAGAAGTACGCAGGCACGTCTCCACCACGCTGTGTTGCTGAATCCACCCTTTTTCATCTTTGTCTTCCAACACCTTCCGAACCTTCCCGAGCACAACCATGACGCTCTTCATCAGCTTGGCCGTATACCGCTCCGTACGTCGTGGTCGATGGAAACGGCGGATATAGGAAGAGATGAGCCACACCATGGCCCAGTCGGAGAGCATAATCCTGCACAGCTGAAACACCTCCAGTGCCACCGCCACCGACATCAGAATGTACGTCACCATCTCCTGCCCGCCATCACCATCTTTCTCTTCGGCTTTCGCTGGCAATCTGTTGAATATCAAAAAGCAAGCGACTGCCAGAAGACACGTGTTGCCCACCCGCATTACTGTTCCCCATTTGCTGAAGGCTGTCCCCCTCGATTTGCAGAACAAATATTCATAAATTAACCTCATCTCCCTATTTAACATTTTAGAGAATAGACTTTTATCATGCAGGTCATAAACCCCCGTAAAATAGGCCGTTATTTGAAGTAGAGTCTCTTCAGGAAGAGAGAGTCTTGCGAGCCTAGGCGTATACATTTTGAATAATGCATACGACGCGCACAGGATGTAGTTCTCAGTGTCTGTTCGCCCACCCTCGTATTCCTTCACGTCTTCAAGGGTGACTACCCCTATTTCCCTCAACTTATCTCTGGACCATTCATATTTCTCTTCTTCACTCATAAACTCATCATAAAACTCTTCGTATCCCGTAACTATATAATTATATTCAAAATCTGGCCATACGCCTCTTGCTATCTGATGCTGCATATATTTGTGAATAGGGAGAGCATAACTTACAATTTGGGAGGAGCTAGCAAGCCACAACGCCACGGTTCTCTCCGCATACTTGCATGACCCCGCAATGAAGACAAGAACCGCAGCAGCCAACAGGTACCACTCTCCTTTTTCCGCAGCTTCCAATGCGGACGTGTAAATGACATATGCGGCCACACAAACATGGTAGGACATAGTCACTGCATGTCTGGGCCAGAGTTCGTTATCTGCCAAGGAATAGGCAGTAATGGAGTCCGGCCCTCCCAGATGCATCAGCAACACAGGAGCCCATACAGCATAAAATGACCCCATGCCAGTGCTCTGGTCCGAGTGCACCATAAGACCCAGAGCATACATGGCGACGGCATCAGCGGAGATATAGGCTAACCAGCCCACTGACGCCAAGATTCGACTGACGCAGCGGTGTCTGACTGCCCCCACAAAAATGAGCATAATCTGCAAGACCATACTAATTAAGACAAGACACTTCAGCCACTTATCCTCCGGAATTTGCAGCAACAAATTAGGATCAACAAAGGACGCTTTCAGGCCACTACTTATTCCCTCCATACTTGTTAAAAATCAAAGGGGCGCACAGACAAAACAAAGAAGATGAAAAGGGCGCACAGGCAAAACAAAGAAGAGCCTGCACTAGACCAAAACCAAAAGCACAACGCCTGCACTAGACCAAGCCCACCCGCACAACGCCTGCACTAGACCAAAACCCAAAGCACGGAATAGCCTGTGTTTGGCCTTCAAATTTATAGATGACAGGAAGCTTCTACAATATTGAAGTGTTAGGAATTTCATTCCAATCCCCATGGGACAGCAATTCCATGGAATCCAATTCAAAGGAAGGTTTACAATCGAAGCAAAGGATCGAAAGATGCCGAGATTGTGGATTGTCCTGCAATTCACATGTTCTAAAGTGAACAAATTCGATCCTGCACTAAACGTAGGAGCCAAAGTAAGACCAAATGCCCCACATTGAGCAGAACGAGATCGTGACGTATTCTCAGGTTCCAAAGGGTTACCGAATAATAACATCTTGGACCCAAAAAAAAAACAAAAGCGAAAAATGCTCCCCTCAAATCAAATCAAAGGGGTAGATGCCACTTCAATTCTCAGGGAAGATTTCAAGAGAATAACATACTTCATGAATTAAAGTATTGTGCTCTTAAGCCACAGTAAGACCAAACATCCCACTTTGAGCAGAAAGAGACCGAGACATATTCTCCAGTGCCCAACGGTCACCGAATAACAACATCTCGGACCCAAAACAAAGCGAAAAATGCTCCCCTCAAATCAAAGGGAAAAAAAAGAGACTACAACTTGATAGATGCATCTCGTGGAAGAAGAGAATAATAGAGTTGATGAATTAAAGTATTGTGCCCTTGAGCGTGTTGTTGAATACTGCTGCATTCCCATCACATATCGACATCGTCTTGTACCATGGAATTATAATGTTTGTGTGAACTACTGAGTACATGTATTTTTTTCATGTTTGGGGACAGTTATGGTCAATATAAATAGACAATCTTCCGATCAAAATTAAACGAATGTGCAGGTAAATTTGCACTTTCTTCTATGACTAAAATTGATATCGATAAAATAAAAAAGAAAGAATAAAATAGGTCGCGGGGTGAAAGGTTAGACACAAGGAACCCACCTGTTTATTCTTCAAATCGCTATGCCTCCTTTGAATTCACACAAGGAACCACCTGTTTATTCTTCAAATCGCTATGCCTCCTTTGGATTTTTTCCTTTCCCACCTGTTTATTCTTCGAATCGCTATGCCTCCTTTGGATTTTTTCCTTTCCCACCTGTTTATTCTTCGAATCGCTATGCCTCCTTTGGATTTTTTCCTTTCCCACACCGACAAAGATAAAGGAAAGAATGGAAAAGGAAACAACACCGACAAAGATAAAGGAATCTTTCCTTTCGGTGGAAAAGGAAACAACACCGACAAAGATAAAGGAATTAGTGTAATTAGTGTAATTAAAGCTGAGGGAAGCATCATGTATATGTTATTGTTTTTCTTCCCTTGCAGGCATCTAATTAATGCTTTTCAGTTTCTTCCCTTGCAGGCATCTAGTTAATGCTTTTGAGTGATTAAACAGTTATTTTGTAAATTTTAAAATAATTAAATTAATAAAATAATATTTTTGATATTTGATTAAAGAAGTATTTTATCCATTAAATTGAAGGGGATTGACAATAACTAATTCAGATACTGAATGAATGAATGAATAAATAAATAAATATATATATATATATATATATAAAATTAGTTGCTTAAAGTTTGGATGAGGCATATATTTGTTTAGTTATAATGTTAATGTAGGGATTGTTAACAAAATAATTTTAGTTTTAAAATGGGATCAATAAAATGTTTTTTTAAGGCCAGGTAATTAGTTTTAAGTTTACGGGTTAAGTTGATTCTTTGATTTGATTTTTTTTACATTAAAATGTGGTGTAAGAGAAATTAATTATTCATCTAAGTTTTCTTATCATTATAATTTGAATAAGTTTAAAGATTAATATTTTTATTTTTTAAATAAAAGTTTAAGTTATAATATATATGAAGAAACATAAATAAAAATATATACATAAATATATAAAATATGATGTTACATGATTTTTATTTGATATATTTTTTAAAATATTAAAATAGAACAAGTAAATTATAATAAAAATTGTTTTAAGAGTTTGGGTTAATATGTTTAATTACATTTTACTTTTAATGTATGAAAATTTTTATGCTATGTAAATATTAAAGTAAAATAATAAGTAAATTATGATAAAATGTGTTTAGAAGTTTGGAACGTGGTTAAAAGTGTAAAGTTTTATTAAAAAAAATAACTAAAATTCAAATTTCATGAATAAATTTTAATATATATTCAATAATATGAGTTTAATTAAATATCTTAATTTTTTAGGATAATATCAATTTTATATATTTTCAAATTATATATACAATTTAAGTAGCCCAATATTGGAGACTTTGGAACATTGATAGAGGTCTAAGGTTTGAATTCTACAAGAGGTAGGGCTCTTGTAGGGTTGTACACTATGCTTAAATAAGTGTAGTATGGTTGGATAACCATATATTGAGTAAAACAAGGGTTGTCTCATACTTCAATTGAGGTTTTAAAAATATTAAAAAAAAATAAAAAAATATAACATTTTTATTTTATTTTTTTGTTTTGGTAAAAAAAACTTTGTATTAATTAAAACTAAGAAAAAAGGTTATATCACTACCCCTTCCAAGAAAATGAGGCTTTCATCTAGAGTTTTACAAATGGCTACAATGCTCTAATTGTACTAAACTATTGCAAAGAAAAAGGAATCTATTAATTTTTTTTAATTCATGAGATACATAATCAATGTTAGTAGCATCAAGACGTAAGATAAAGTAGAGGTCTTACCTTATTTTCTATGTCCACCATCTAGGAAGGTATCCATTGCAAATTGTATTTTCTCGATCCAAGGCCAAGTTTTCCATAGCATCTGCTACCTTGTTATACTCACAAGGGACATGCAAAAATTTAGTTGTCCTAAATTTGATCTAAAGGTTACAAATATTTTCTAGCACCGTCTATAAATGCTAGTTGTAAAAAGACGCCTTAATGGAATTTTTCAACTGATTAACGAGCACTTGGGAGTCCAACTCTACCTATATCAAACTCCAACCAACCTTAGCAACCTCTTGAAGACCCCAAGGATAACATAAGCTTATACTAAATTATTAGAGAGGTGATGTAAATCAAGCAACAAGAGGTCAGAACAAGAACCTCCAATCACATAAAATTGTGATGAAAAGAAACAAAGCTAAAAAAATTCCCAATCACATAAGAGCTGCAATGGAAATAAATTGAAACATGCTTTATTTTCTCATTCCTGGATTTCACCCCTTTTACAATGTGATACCAAAGGAATATATATCCCAAAAGAAACCCTAAAACAAAACCCTAAATCTTAAAGCCCTAAAGATAAGAAATTATTATTTTTTTGGCAATTTCATCTTTATTGCCAAAAGCTAAATCAGTAAAAAAAGCTCGAATAGCTCCCTAAATTAATACACACCATCGTATAATCTATATTAACCTTTATAGAAAATATCAACACCTACTCATGCCTAAATAAGAAGTTATTCCAAATATATTTTCTTCCATATTTTCAAAAAAACACTAAATCCTATTTTTGGGACACTAGATGAAGGAATTAGGACTTGATAAAAGCTTAAAAAATCGTCTATATGACTAGAGTTTCTATTCATGGCATGTCCACCTCTTTATCTAGCTTCCCAAAAAATTTCAAGCCGATCCAATGATCGGATCAAAAGTTATGCCATCCAGAAGATAGGCTCCTACATAATTCTCCTATGGTTGAAAAGAACTCTGCTCTTGTGATTTCCTTTGATCAAAATCTTGCAACGTTTTGCTATCAATTATTTTCAGTTCCCACTTTAAAATTCAAGTATTATCTTCCTGTTGTAAACCTTACCATTGTAACAAGTATTTGTTGTAGCTTCCCTACCTAGTATTGATTGTATTTTTATCTAGTGCTCACATATTTTTTCTTTCTTATTCTTAGGTACTTATTGATACCAATTTATATCCTCTTATGATTCAACTTTATTCTTATCCCCATGAAATTCATGCAAATTTGTAACATTAAAAGTTGGTGAAATATCAAAATTAGTAGGCAACTCCACTTTATAGGCATTACCATTCATCTTCTTAAAAATTCTACATGGTCCAATTTTCTTATACTTTAATTTGTTATATGTGCCCTTGGGAAACCTCTCCTTCCTAAGGTGAACCATCACCATGTCTCCCACCACAAATAATTTTAGTCTCTTGCTTGCATCTACTGCTACCTTATACCTTTCATTACTATCTTGTAACTTCTTTCTGACACCTTCCTGCAATTCTTGTATATGCTCTGCAAATGCTTTTACATCGTCATTGATTTTACCTTGAATTTGTAAGTCAATTAGATCTAACACACCATTGGGATTCTTAACATAAATAATCTAAAAAGGATATTTTCCTATTGATCTATTGATTGAACTATTATATGCAAACTGAGTGTGTGGTAAGGCTAAGTCCCACTATTTTGGTTTTTCTCCAACAATACATCTTAGAATATTTCCTAAACTTTGGTTTACTACTTTTGTTTGCCCATAAGTCTAGGGTGATATGCACTACTGAACTATAACTTTATCCCCATATTCCCCCATAGAGTCCTCCAAAAGTGAATTAGAAACCTTGTGTCCTGATCTGAGGTGGTGATTTTTGGAACACCATGTAATCTAACAACTTCTCTGAAAAATAAATCTGCAACTCTAGTAGCATCATTGGTTTTATGGAAAGCAATGAAATGTGCCATATTAGAAAACTTATCTACTACAAAAAAATTGAATCCTTACTCTGTTGTGTGTTAGACAACCCCAACACAAAATCCATGCTTAAATATGTTCATGGTCCTATAGGAACTGACAAAGGCATATAAGCCATGTATACTATGCATGGCCTTTAGCCATTTGGCACACTCTGCATCTTAACACAAATCTGGTTATGTCTCTCTTTACCTTCAACTAATAATAATTCTCCTCTATGAGAGAAATCATCTTAATCACTCCAAAGTGTCCAACAAAACCTCCATTGTGCAATTCTCTAAGAATGTTTTCCCTCATTGAACCAACAAAAATGTATAATTGCTTCCCTTTAAAAAAATAACCATTTTGCATCAAATAATCACAAACATCACTACCAACTTCTCCCATCACTAGATTCTTACACTACTTCATAATTTTACCAAAATCTGGATCATATTCATACATTTTCTTAATTGCCTCAAATCTAACTACTTCATGCTCCATAGTAGTCAATAATACTACACACCTACTCAAAGGATCAACAACTTGATTTTCATTACCTAAATTATGCTTCAAAACAAATGTATACTCTTACAAGAATGATACCCACTTTGCATACCTACTATTTAATTTCTTCTGGGTATTTACATACCTCAATGCTTCATGATCAATACATAACACAAACACTTTAGACACTAAATAATGTCTACAGTGTCTTAATTCCTACATAATAGCATAGAATTCCACATCATAAGTAGAATACTTCTTCCTTACCTCATTCAACGTTTTACTAAATAATGCTATAGTCCGCCCTTCTTGACTCAATATACCAATTCCATGTGGGAGGCATCACAATCAACCTCAAATGGCTTGCTAAAATTTGTCAATATCAAAATATGTGCTTCTATCACCTTCTTCTTCAATAATTTGAAACTCTCTATTGTTGCCTTCATCCATACAAATTCTCTTCCCTTCGTACACTATGTTATAGGTGCAATAATGCTACTAAAATTTCTAATAAACTTCTTATAGAATTTTTTCAAGCCATGAAACTCCTCACCTCGATCAAACTCCTTGGAATGGGTCATTCCAAAATTTCCTTTATCTTCTCTTTGTCCATCCTCACTTCGTCCTTTGAGATTACAAATCCTAAGAACACTAGAATATGTTAAAGGAATCTACACTTCTTCATATTGACATACAACTTCTCCTTCCTTAACAACTCTAACACTAATTTTAAATGCAAAAAGTGTTATTCTTCATTTCTACTAAATATTAGAATGTCATAAAAATATATAACTACAAACTTACCAATATATACTTGCAATACTCTACTCATCATCCTCATAAATGTACTGGGTGCATTGGATAATTCAAATGGCATCACCATCCATTCGTACAACCCATATTTTATCTTGAAAGCAATCTTCCATTCATCTCCTTCTTGGATTCAAATCTGATAGTATCCACTACATAGGTGAGTTTTGCTAAAGCACTATGCTCTAGCTAGCACATCCATCATATTATCCAATATTGGAATTGGGAATTGATACTTGAATGTAATTTTATTGATTGCCTTCCTATCCACACACATCCACCATGTAACATCTTTATTTGGCATCAATAGTTCAAGAGTCGCACATGGACTCATAATTTCTCTAAAAATTCTCTTCTTTATCAATTCTATCACTTGTCTGTTCAACTCCTCATTCTGCATGGGACTTATCCTATAGGCTACTTGATTTGGAAGAGCCAATCTTGGAATTAGATCAATATGATGTTGAATATCCTTTTTGGGGGTAATCCATCTGGTAACTCCTCTGGTATGCCATCTACATACTATTTAGCAACTTTTCTACTATAGGTGGTATAGCAACATCCTTAGTATCCACCTTCTTTGCTATCAACACATAACAAACCCCAACTTCTTTCATCCCTATGATAAATTCCTTAGCTATCAATAGGTTTTCACTTTGTCCTTCTTCCTTATGTGGTAATAAGACCACTTTTACTCCATCCTTCCAGAATGTGTAAGTATTCCTTCCCCCATCATGGGTAGCCTTCCTATTATATTGCCAAGGTCTCCCCAATAATAAGTGATATGCATCCATTGGAATTACATCACACCACACTTCATCCTTGTAGGTATTCCCAATTGAAAACTTAACTAGACACCTCTTATATACATTTACCTCGTTCCATTTATTGAACCATGATATATGATAGGAATATAGGTTCTTATCACACTATAAGTTAATATTCTCAACCATTTTAGTGGAAACCATATTTTCACAAATACCACTATCAATAATCATCTTACATACCTTTCCTCCAAATGTGCATCTTGTTTGAAAGATACTTGTATGCAACTATGAATCACCACCATCATTATCTTATGCTTTCTCCTTCCTTGGGATGATTATTGTCCTTATCATGAGATTTTCCCCCATTTCTACCACAACTTCTATCTCAGATTTCTCTTCAATATCAACCAGATTAACTCTAGCTTGTTCTCCTTGTCTTCTTTCTTGTGTAGGATAGTGCAGACACTCAAAAGCTTTGTGCCCTTCCTCACTACATCTATAATAGGTATATTGCCTTTGTGGACCATCCCAATTTCGTCCTCCACCATAACCTCTTCCTCTTTGATATCCTTCACCTCTCTAGTGGTTATCGTAGCCCTGCCTAGACTCTTCTTGTTTCTTTGTATTGGAAGATTCTCCCTTTGAGGGATACCCTCTAACTGAAGGTGATGATGGTCCTTTCTTCACTCCTTTTCTAAAATTATGTTTTTCTTCTACTTTTAATGCTAACTGATATGCATCATCTACACTATGGGTCCAAAGCATACTCAATTCATATTGTATGGTATAACTTAATCCATTCACATATCTTGCAACCTTTTTTGTTCTTCTAACTGTTCAAGATCCACCTAAATTGATAGCTTGTATAATTCATTGGTGTAGTCCTCGATGCTTTGATACTTTTATCCAAGGTTATGAAGTCTATAAATCAATATTTGGGTAAGAATTTATCCTTCAATTTATTTTCCATTTTACACCAGATCCTAATATTTTTATTTCATTTTTTTGCCAATCCTTTTGTAGATGATCCCACCAAATCAACACATGCTCTTTCAACTTCGTGCATGTGAAGATATTTACAAAAACTTATTCCAAAATAATGCAGAAATAGATAACTTAGAATAAATGACACCACACAATCCATATATAACACATGAGATTTATCTTGGTTCACCCAATATGGGCTACGTCTAGAAAAATAAGAGCCACACCTCCTTGATATTATTATTCACTTTCTTGCCCGAAAATGGGACATTACAATAAATATAAAGGAAACTCTCACAACCCTAAACCACTATGTGGTATTAGAATACAATGGGCACAACTCCGTGGGCTAAACCACCCACACCCACCAACCACCCACCAATTGTGGGAATCTCGTAAATCACTCTACTCTATAAATTGCTCCAAAAAAAGGGGTAAATTTTTTTATCTGAACATGTGGAGCAAGATTCCAGATATACGTCCCCTCCTTCATCATTGGATTTATGTGCCTCTGTGGAAATAGATTCATCAGACCTCTTTCTAGAATCAACATTCTTTGATCTGCAATCCTTCTTCATGTGACTAGGCTTACCATATTTCCAACATTTTCTCCCAAACTTTCCTCGAGACTTAAATCTACCTCTAGACTTAGATCTATCACCATATCTTGTTTTATCCTTTTCCTTGGCACACCCTCTTACTGTTATGGCATCCTTTGAAGTGCCCTCCATGGCTTTTCTCCTCACATCCTCTGATATTAGAGATGCCAAAACATCCTCAAACTTCAATGTGGATGTTGTTGTACTACCAATTGCTACAACTAGGTTATCACATGAATCTAGCAAAGAACATAGCAAAGTAATACATTTATCTTCCTCACTTAACTTAATATCAATAGATGTAAGTTGAATTACCACTGTATTGAATGCATTCAGGTGATCTGCAATTGAATCCCCTTAATTTATCCTGAGATTGTATAGTTTCTTTCGGAGAAATAATTTGTTCACCAGGGACTTAGATTGATACAAAGCCCCTAACTTCTCCTAAAGATCCTTTGTAGTAGCTTCTCTAGAAATGTTTATTAGGACTGAATATGCAAGACATAGTCGAATCAGACTCCTTAATTTTTTATTCATATTTTCCCAATCTTCATCTGATGTAGCTGTAGATTTTATTTTCTCAAAAATAACAGCCCATTAATCTCTATCCACTAGCATATCCTCCATCTTTAACTTCCATAGCTCAAATATTTTTCCATCAAATTTATCAATCTCGATCCTTAATTGACTTCCCGTCATTTTCCTTCAATCTCCTTCTGTAAAAAACCTCACACTCCAAAATAGGTTTTCTCTAACTCCTATAAACCCTAGAAAATCTTCAGATGAAATGAAACCCTAGCAATAAAGGCACCCCTCTATGGCTAACAACTTGGATCCAATACCAAATGAAGAGATTTACATAAACTTATTCTAGAAATAATGCATAAATAAATAACTTAGAAGAAATGACACCACATAATGCACATATAACACACGAGATTTATCTTGGTTCACCCAATATGGGCTACATCCAACAAAACAAAAGCCACACCTCCTTGATATTATTATTCACTTTCTTTCCCGAAAATGGGACATTACAATAAATATAAAGGAAACTCTCACAACCCTAAACCACTATGTGGTATTAGAATACAATGGGCACAACTCTGTGGGCTAAACCACCCACACCCACCAACCACCCACCAACTATGGGAATATCAAAAATCACTTCGCTCCACAAATAGCTTCGAAAAAGGGGGCAAAAATCTAAGTTCGGATTAAAAATTGATGATAAATTTTTTAAAAGGTATGACTATAACATAAAAACTTGGAAGCCAAAAGACCCAAGGAATATACTGCTAATCTATAAGAAGTCACAAAATGGGTCTAATTCCCCATCCCCACCTCCAGAAGAATAAGTTCAAGAAGAGGAGCCTGATACTCCATTGACTACTACCAAAATTATGAATACTTTTTAGCCTACAACTGAACAAGTGGAGAAATTTCTAAAAGGAGTGCAATTGATGAGTAAGATGCACTATTATGAAAGAGATATCATTACACTAGTTATTGAGACAATATGTAGGCCCAAGTACCTAGCCCTAGTTGGACAACCTTCAGATATAGAGATATACTGGAATGAGAAGGATGAGAACTTTAGATTTACACCTTTGAGTTTCACCACTACAACAATAGTAGAATTAAATCCTATTTTTGAAAAGATATTACAAAAGGAACCAGTACATGAAGGGTTTTCTAAAAAATATACAAAAATAGAGGAAGTCACCATTCTGGTTTTTAAGAGAAAGGCCAAAAGGGCACCAGAAAGAGCTGAGAAGGAGATTTCCAAGAAATAGAGGTTGGAAAAAGAGAAAATGGTTAAATAAATAATTGTTTCAACTACGAAAGAATTGATACAACAAGTGCAATAGCAGATCACAGGGACAACCCCACAACACCCTACATTAGTAGGTGAAGGTATGGTCTCTAATATCTCTTCTCCTCCTCCTCCTCCAAATTACCCAAGGAAATCTCCCTCCCTTTCTGAGCAAGAAATTGAAACTAAGGTGCTTTATCCCTCTTATAGTTCACCTCATGTTTCATCACTCAATACTGAGGTGCAAACCAACCCAGCTCCTCCAAGGTCACCTCAAATTCTATCTTCATCATTTGAATCTCCCCCTTCATCATCTCCCATAGTTACATCCTTACCATTATGACCACCTCCCTCATATGAGAAGTAAACTATTTTTAGTACACCCACTCACCCATCTATGAGTCTTGCTTTAGTTTCCATGAATATTGCTTCATTTTCCATGAGACTACCAATTGCAACAACAGTAGTGGTCACAAATTCCACTGTGGTCACGGATTCTACTATAGGTACTTCTTCTCAGTCATTATCAACCATTGATTTTACTTTTGCATACATTATGGCCTCTTCTCCTCTTCTTATGAGTTACCCTACTCAAGAAATTTTTTATAAGGAACATGAAGACTCATAGAAAATTCAAGATTTTTGGGTAGAGAAGCTATCCAAGCCTTCCAATAGGATGGATACAAAGAGGAGAAGCATGTTTGTTGATCAAGTTTCAAGGCAAAGTACATCTAGATCCATGATTCCCCTTATGAGCAAGCTTGAAACTAAGATGACTGCCCAAGATTATCATATAGAAGAGTATAGAGAAGATATTGAAAAGCTACCTGTAGAATATGAATTGGTCGTAGCCAAAGCTCACTTGGAAACTTTTTGTGTGAAAACTGACATATACCAAGAAAAGGTGGATAAGTTGGAAAAGAAAATATAAAAGCTTCAAAAAACTATTAATAATAAAAAAAGTGGAGAAGGCTCTGAAAAATGAAGCTAAGAACTGTCAAAAGAAGTTTTAGGAAGCTAATAAGATCAAGGAGCAAATAGAAGAACACAAGAAGAAAAATGAAGAACAGGCTATGGAGATACAGAGTTTGAAGCAACAACTTCAAATTGAAAAGGCTAAATATTCAAGTTTTTCCAAGGCTGGACTAAAGAAAGTGAGAAAATAATTGCTCTCTTAATTTCTAGAGAAATGCTCAGGGCTGCAACTTATTATTGATTATTTAGATGATGTCAGCCACCTACTCCAAAGAATTTAGAAGGATCTAGATAATTTCACTGCAGAGCTACAACCTATGACGATTCTGATTGAGCAAATTCATAAACAGGTGGATAGTAGACTCAATGACTCTGCTAAGTCAATTCCTAATAATGAGTGGAACATTGCTAGAATTGCTACCATAATTGTGGTGAAGAAGCACAGAGCCCTCCAAAAGACTTAGCTATTGTTTGACAAAATTGAAGGAGTGATCAAGGATTTAGTGGATATTAACAAGCAAATGATTCAGATTGGTTTTAGAGGATTATGGATGGAAGACCACAACTTGCTATCAGTAGAAGAAATTAAAAAGAGCATTGATGTGAGCTTACAATATGAGTCTAAAATTGATGCTCTGGAAGAACAAATTGATCAAGAGTAAGCTTCACAAATGATTATTGATTTTATCAGGCTTAGAGACCTAATGGAAGACTTGGTAAACAAAGGAAGTGCTTCTAACTATGAAGAATTGGTAAGCTACAGTACATTTATAAGCAGCTGAAGGAAACTTCCAACCCCTTTGAACATGGGAGCAAGCCCTGTAGATGTTGAAACTGATGGTGCAGCTATTTGGTGATAGTGTAGAAGAGGAAAATGAAGAACAAACTTCACTTGAGGAATAAGTTGAACAAGAGCAAGAGGATAATGTTGATGAAGAGGCCCAACAAGAAGAAGAGTCGGATAGAGTTGTGAAACTTAAAGGGACCCAATCTTAACATTTTTTATTTGTACATATGTAGTCATGTATAAGTTTTGTTTTGTGTTGATTTATTTTTACTTTGATATTTTCAAAAGGAAAGAATAAAAGCACAAGGTCAGAAAGAGGTAAAAAATAATTTTTGTATGAAGGCATTTTTTGAAGATAAACATTTTCAGAGGGTAGTTTTCATATGGAAATTATTCATATGGAAATTTTTAGAGGGTAGTGTTCATATGGAAATTATTATTTAAAGCATTGTTTGAAGATAAGAATTTTTGACTCCTGATGCCCAATGGATAAGACTCTGAGTTCTATGTCTTTGCGAGCAAATCCACTTGGGAGGCACTATAATGTAGGCCCAAAATGACCACATCCTTAGAAAACATTGAGAATTTTATTCTAAGGTATGAAATCTCTATTCTACACATTTCCTAGTGTATTTTGGAGTGGATCTGCAATAGGAGTTTTCCAATCCGCTCAACACTTAGTGTTTTTCTATCTTAAATGAGCTAAATTCCATTCTGCTTAGTTTATAGTGTATTTGGAAGTGGATTCTAGGTGAGTCCCAATTTTGCAAAATTTTTGGGTGATGATGATGTTAGCACGAAAAAAAGTGCGAAATGGTGATCGTGGTTGGTTTTTGCATGCTCAGAGTGGTTAAGTGTTGACGATTTCTCATTCTACTAAGTTCTAAAAGTAATTTGGTGCGGAATTGTGACTTAAAGTTAGAAGGCACTGAGAAGAGTGTGGAATGGTGACAAAGAGTATTTTACACCAAATCCAATTTGGAATGACAACTTGAAGGTCAAAAACACTACTTCCTGTGCAAAATGAAGACATGAAGGCCTAAAATACTAAAAGGAGTGTGTAATGGTGGCAAAGATTATTTTGCACTACTTTCATAGCATAATGGTGACAAAGGATGATTTGCACTAGCTTTGGCACGGATTGGCAATTTTGCATTTTGACCAAGGCATTGATGATGTCAACATACTTTTTTGTGTGGATTATATTTTGTTTGAATACAAAGAAGAGAAAAGGGAGGTTAGTGAATGGATTGATAGTGAAATACCTCCCGCTCACCCCTTAGTGCATTTGATGCTGAAATTTGATTTTGCAAAATCAAGGCCACAAAATATGATGTCGACAATTAAAAGTATGAAATGGTGCTTTGGTCTTTTCCTACCAATTTGCAAAGTATTTTGGAGGTTTAATCGCAGTCTTCCATGATGGATATCAATGAATTAGAACTTGCTGACACTGTTGAAGTATTTAAAAGTGAATTCTTAGTGGACCAGAGAGCAGTCAGTTGGAGGGTAGGAAGACAAAGCATAAGAGGATTTTTAAGAACGATAACCAGAGGAAGTTGTAGATCTGTGGTGGAGAAAGCTTCTAAGAATGATCAAAAGATTAGATATGGTCTTTAATGACCTGAATACCAACTGCCATCAATGAAACAACAAGTTACAGAGAGCCAAGCTACCATGGTTGATTAATCATAGTGGATTTCCTAGATGATGTCAACCAGTAAGACAATACCAACAAAACTCTCTGCTGAGCTATAAATTTGTAATCTTTGTAATTTCTCCTTAATATTATTTAATTTAAAAACTATAAATAGAGGCTAAACCCTCATTTTTAAAGGTCAGATCTAGTGCATTTACTTGCCCTCATTGTAAATATTCTTGTGAGGTAATGGAAGGAGAATTACTCTGATTTTTGACTCAAAATTTATCATCTTTATCATCTTTGTGTAAGAGGTTTGAAGCTTTGAGATACACTTTTGTTAATACTTTAATGGTTAGTTCATTCCAACTTATTGGATTACTAGTTGTGAGAGTAATTGAAATCTATTCATGGTTATATTTGTGTTGTTAGGAAGTTTATTTCTATTAAATCTAACTATTGGTCTATTATGCTAATTTGGATTATCAATATTAGATGTTGGAATTGCTTTTTGCAATATATCTCTATTTATTCTTTAATAGATGAATATTTCATGGGTTTGGGTGTTGTTAATCTTGAGTGATGGGATACTGGAAATAGTTTGTGGGAGCTTTTTGTTGTAGTTGCCTATGTTTTTAGCCTATCCGACCACTATTTTTCATAATATCTCTAACCCTAAACCTTTTCTAACCCTTTTCTCAAAACCCTATTTGAGATTTAATTATGTCAACACCATTTTAAGTTGATAAAGAACCATCCTACTCTGGAGGTTGTATTGAAGTTGTATTTGGTCCATCCAATTTTGAGTGTCGATTTGTGACTGTCGAGTGTATGACTAGATAGAAAATTGGAAGATAGACAGTTGCAGTGTCAAGTAAAACTTGATGTCAATTTGGTGCCCAACACCAATGTGTGTGCAAGTGAGTTCATTAACTCATCTTGAGTAAATTGGGTACAACCTATTATGGAGAAGACCAAGAAGCTAGCTTGTCCTTATGTGTGGTCAAAGGTCTCTTTGAAAGAGACGTGTTGCCATGCATGAGCATACTCCATTGCCAGTCAAGCATCTATAACCCTAGTGGAGATTAACTCTATAGTCCAAGAATTATATCTATGAGTTTTTGGGATGAACACCTAACCGTCTGATTAGAAATGTAGTACTATCCTTATATCTTGAGGATCTATGGTGTGTGATGTGTAAAATATTTAGATTTTTTGGGATTATTTTACCCTACTCTTTATTTTATTTTGAAGTTGTGATAGTGGTGACAACCAATATTTTTGTGGACTATGTCTCATAATGGGACAAGCAAGGAATACCCTTTTCACTTCAAGGTACAACCGAAGTATGGTATTATCTCTCTTTGATACAAGATTTTTTTAAGATGTGTAATTGTGCTTGGTTCAAGAATGTTTAGAGTCAATTCCTAAAACTCAAGATTTTCTTAGTGAAAATGTGTCTTGGTCCTAAATAAAACTTGACATGTATTAGAGGTTGCTTAAAACACTAGGAGTGGTTGAGTGATCAAAAACGCCTAGGGATTATAGGAATGTGGTTTGAAAATGGTAATTGGATTTTATGAAATGGTGCAATGAAATGGATGATGAGGGTGCCCCTGCTTAAGGCAACATGACTTTAATGGACCAATTATTATCTAAACTGAATAAATGACCCCCTAATATGAAATGTAATGTATGAATATGATGGTGTGAATGTAATGTGTGAAATACAATTTGTGAAATGAAATTTGTGGAATGTAATATGTAAAATGTGATGTGTAAAGTGTAATGTGTGAAATGCAATGTATGAAATAAAATGTATAATGCAATGTATGAAATGCAATGTGTAAGATGCAATGTATGAAATGCAATTTGTGGAATGAAATGTGTGTAATGCAATGTATGAAATGCAAGGTGTAAAATGCAATGTTGTGAAATGAAATGTTGTTTTTGTGTAATAGCCATGTATATATACATATATAAATCACATTAAGCATATAATGCTCTCAAGTGGATGATGTTTAGTGGCTCGGGTTCTTCTACTCCCCTTAGCCTAGTAAGCTTATGTTCTCCTTGAATATTGTGAACTTAGATAACAACAAGCAACACATATATATAAATGATAAAATTATGCAAATGAAAGCAATGATTTTTGTTTTTGCTTTTTTAAATTGAGATTTTACCAAATAGATGTTAAGTGCCTTTGGAGATTTTTTAAATTGAAATGGGACCAAAGGGATTAGGTTACTTTGGAGATTTTTGGAAATGAAATGTGACCAAAGATATTTTGATTACTTTGGATCTTTTTGGATCTAAGATGTGACCAAAGAAATTTGGTACCTTTAGAGCTTTTTAAAATTGAAATATGACTAAAGGGATTAGGTACCTATGGAGATTTTTGAAATTAATATGTGACCAAAGGTATTAGGTATCTTTGGAGCATTTTTAAATTGAGAGGTGACCAAAGGGAAATTTGTTCCTTTGGAGCTTTTTTTTTTTAGATTTGACCAAAGGGATTTTGGTTCCTTTGGAGATTTTGGAAATTAAGATGTGACCAAAGGAATTAGGTACCTTTGGATATTTTTGAAATTAAGATGTGACAAAAGGAATTTTGGTTCCTTTTGAGTTTTTTTTGTGAGAAAGGTATGATACTTTAAGCATACTTGATTTTTTTTTTATGATTTATGGTGTGAGTGACTCGGAGGATGTAATATCTTGAGAATCCCTAGTATGCTTGATGATTGAGTTGGTACCAATGTCCTAATCAAATGGATTGTATGGACCATTTGTAGGAAATACTTTCCTATCAATAAGATCTTGGACAATTTTTATAAATGCATAACAATTATTGATGTCATGGCCCGCTTGTTGATGATAGGGACAATACAAGGGCTTCCTATAACCTTTTCCACATGGCTTTTTAGGATCTCTTGATTTGATTTCTGGAAGTGAAATCTCTTGTGCTTCATAAAGCCTTCAAAAAATAGTTGCATAATATTATGAAAGCATCATGTAGTTGCGAGGGGGATTTGCAAGATGCTTGGTGCATTTTTTTGATTGTGTTGGATGTTGAATTTGTGGTACAAGTATCACAACCTGATATGTGGATTGTGGAACTAGATGTTGCAACTACTGTGGTTGTTGACATGAATGATGATAACATTGATGATAACTCAACTGTAACTCAATGTTAGTGAATTGAGTTAAAATTTATTGTAAAATTTCAATGTGTTGACAATCTAATTATAAGCCTTGATTTGTTTGTTGAGTGTATTGATATAGGGTGGATGGATTGATGAATGAATGAGATTGAGTGTGTTTTTGAAGGTGTGATGAATTGGGGGGTGTGGGGATGGTTACTTGGGATAATGGTGATACCCAAGTTTGATTAGGTGTAAATTATGCTTGCTATTTGGGAATGGAGTGGGGTTTAAAATCTACCACCAAGGTTTGCTGTTGAGAGCCAGAACGAGCATCTTGTTGAATCATAAGAAATCGGTTGAGATTTTTCCATGCTTTTTGTATGGAAATTTTGAAAGCAAATTGTGTGGAAGTGGAAGAGGATGGAGGTGAATTATGGATGTTAGCAATGTGAGTTGGATCTGATGGAGGATAGGTTGCAAAAGGTATTACAACTGAATGTAAAATAATGGATGAATTGGTAGATGGAATCTGTGAAGTAGCATTGACTTGTGCTTCATAGAGTGGATTGGAATGGGTAATGGTAGATGGAATATGGAGTGGCTTGGTGACAGGATTGGTGAGGTTAGGAGTGGAGCACTCAATGTATGTGGTGGGTTCCTGACTCGTGTTGTTGGTTCAATTTTTGGTCAAGAGTATAAACTTTGAATATGCAAGTATTGGTGAATGTGGGTGATGTGTGAAATGGAAATGAAAATGAAAACACTAAAAAAAAACAAATAAAATATATCCTAAGTTTTGCAAAAAAAAATTATTTTTTTATTTTTGATTGGTTTTGTGTGTTTAAGATATAAAAATCCTAAACCTGAACAACTATGCGGGATGCCTAGGATTAGAGATTTCTTGGTGATGAAATCCAAAAATTTTATCCACATGCTGCTATGGCATTCTAGGGGGTCAAGCCAACGGATGGAGATGAAGCCCACCATCACTGGTATTGATCAGTAGTTGGTGATAAAATACAATTATTGATGTTTAAAATGAAACATTCGTGTGTGTGATTCTTTTTAGGATTTCCTATTTTTTTATGATTCTCACACACAAGAAGAAAATGCATAGAAATCACACTTTTTCTTTGTAATGAATTCAACCAAAAGTTGTGATTAGAGATTCCAATGTCAAGTATAAGTCCTCAAAAGATATTTGGGGTACACCACTTAAAATCCATCCTAAATCAACGAGTGATTCCAAAAATGGAGGGTTCACCCAACTCTTTTACCTTGAACCAACAAGTGGTTCCAATAGTAGGAGGAGACTTGAACAAAGGTAATATATCACAATCCAGAGGAATATAAAACAAAATAAAAAAAGTACAATTACTTATACGCTTTCTTACCCTAAGATGCAACTAGAATGTTTTTTTTTTTCAAATGCATACAACATACAAGATAAACAATAAATGAATATGAATGCAAAGCTACTCTAAATGCAAAAAAAAAGTGAATGCAAGTGCCTAAAATGCAGATGTAATATGATTATTTTTAATAGAAATTGAATGATGTTATTTTTAATAATTTATCTGTAAAAACATAAAGCAAAATTAAGGAAAGGGGTTAGGATTTTGAATCAAACTTATAGATAAGCCTATGTATCCCTTTTCCCACTGTAAAATGCTTCTCAATGTCTTTAAAATACACTTGGGTGTTTCTTGAACACTAGAGGGCATCCATCGAACATCGTTGGGCATCTACGTGACTTTTGCGACTTCTGCAACTCTTCAAAAACCATGGTTCTATGAAATTCACGCAATCTAATTTTTGAAAAACCTGCAAAAAAAAAACAAAAAACCAACAAGTTAGTGACAAAATAATTTAAAACATGAAACCCTTTATGGGTCCCACCGTGATCGCCATTTGTGATAATGAAAACGAAACACCAATGTAATATATAAAAATATTTATACACAATATGTTGCACAATGAAGAGAGACAATATTTTATTGATATAAGGGAGCTTTAAATCTCCAATGTTACACCATGATTTGATATTAATACAAATGTTATAAATCTAGGGTTCTTTGAAATCCTAAGTCAATCAACTATGATGTATTCTCTGCTCATATTCGATCTAAACAAAATGCAGGTGGGTTTATGTGTCCAGAGAATACCACCCTAGCTTAAACAACTTCCAATGATATGATTCCTACACCTGCAAATAATAGACAACATACAAAGATTCAGTAATACCTGTGAGGGCTCCACTACATGAGACCCTCTAAAAATATGATTACTAACCCTAGATGTTGTAGAATAATATTGAAAATAGTAATACAAGAATGAAATAAATGCACACAACTGTTTACCTTATCACTTAACTTTTATACTTCTATTTATTGGATGAGGGTCATAAGGATTCTCAAATTATACCTAAAGGTTGAGGGATTTTAGATCTGCTATGGGAAAAACATGTGGGCATTCGGTGATGATGATAGATGCACCTAGGAATTCATGAGATGTCCACAGGCATCCAACTATCTTTGGAGGGTGTTTGGGATAACTGCAGATGAATCGAGGTGTTCAATAGATGCCCACAGGCATTCAAATAGCTTTGGAGTGTGTTTAAGGATTGAGAAAAACATTGTAGAACCAAATCTTGTTTGTGCAAGGGAGCAGCGGTGGATGTGGAGGATGCGGACTACGGTGATGGGATGTCAGGATAGAAATGATAGTGCTAGGGTTTAAGACCTCCAAGTGGGAACTTAAGGGGCTTAGATACTAAAGGAATGTAGGGGGTTCTTAGAATCAGGGAACTTAGAAGTATTAGGGCTGAAAAAGTGTTAGGGGACTTAGGGGTTGAGTCATCAAAATGATTCCTCTTTATAATATTCCCTAGGTCATGTTAGGGTTTCAATGACACAATTTGTGTGGTCAAGATTAAAACATGACGGAAGGTGGAGTTAAGGTTGGGCAAATAGCATAGATTAAGGTGGGTGGATGGCTAGGATTAAGACATGATGGATGGTTGGGATTAATCCACACATGCACACACACACACACACATATATATATATATATATATGTAGACATGGAAAATTGACCCACTTTCAATGGGAAATATTCCTTGTAACCCCTAAGAGGCCCTCAACCCCTGCCAAGAGCAAGGGAAGACCTCTTTGCCCCTCCTTTTTAGTTTCTTTTGTCTTTTAGTGAAATCGTGCCCCGTCTTCATGAGGCACGACTTTGCGCAAGCGATATCGCGCCCCATTAGGATGGGGCACGACTTCGCTATTTTTAATTTAATTTTTATTTTATTCCTTTTGGCCTGCTTAGACCCAAGTTTAAACCCTCCAGCATGTTTTGGCATCGGCTTTGGGTTTATTTTGCCCACCTTTTTCCCTCTGATTTCATCTATAAAAGGAAGGATGTCTTTGCTTAATCAAGAGAGGCGATATACAAGTTTTTAATGTGCGATATTAATGCAAAATTCTGATTATTGATTAAGCTCAAAATTTTTATGATAGTTCATTCTTCTTCCTTTGCTTTCTCTACTACAAGCTAACCCCAAAGTGCGAATTTTGGATTTGATCTTCTATTGCGTGGATTGGATTGATTTGTTGTGTGACTTGGTGGATCCATGGTGTAGTTCGGAGAGATAGAGTGCCCGCTTGGATACTTCAATCTTCTCTACCTACTTCTACGATGTCCATTAGGGTTTGCTTACTTTATTTTTGGCATTTATTTCATCTTCTACACTCACTTTTTATTTTTCATTAATCTATAGTGATATCGCACCCGACATTAGCGAGGCATGACTTCGCTTGCCCTAATTAGGGTAAACTAGTCTACAGAAGTGAAATCATGCCCCATCCAGGTAGGGCATGACTTTGCTATTACATTATCGCACCTGCTCCAGGCGAGGCATGATTTTTCCCTAGGGCACACCGGGGGAAATTTCAAGATTCTATTTTCACTATTGCATTCCATTTTGCATCTAGATCATACTATTGCATTCTATTTTCTATTTTTTGTTACTGCATTTCTATTTTATGATTAATTCTCCAAAGGTCAATTTTTGATTTTGTGTTAAAAGGTCATCTAAAAGGACCTAGGGGGCTTGACTATTGTGCCTCCAAGGACTATTACACAATGGCCTAAGCAGGCCCCCTAATGCTAATTCTATTTTTTAGTGTTTCATGAGTTATCTTGCAGAAATAGGTATTTTTGATATCATTGGACAAGAGGCAGAAAAATCTAAATCAACCACCGGTCTAGATAAGTGCTCTAATCATTTTATTGGTTGAATATTTGATCTAGTTATTGATTCTTAGGCATCTGAAAGTGAAAGGCATTTAGTTTGCATCTAGGGATAATTTTTGTGCATTTATTTTGTGTGTTGTCTGCTTTAAAGGTTTTCTAAAATAAACCCTAGGTTAGTAAGCATCAAAAATATAGAATCATTTTAGGCTAGCTCTTGTATGCTTGCATTCTATTTTTAGCTATTATATTCTATTTTCTGCATTGTCCTTTATCTTTTCTAGCTTAGATCTAGAAAGGCCAAACTTAGGTGTTTTCTTAAAACTGAATACATCAAACATTCCTGAATATCCTGAGGACTTGGAGTGAGTCCTAAAACCATTCTTGGTGAACCCTTCCCCCTAGCACCGAGTGTAGAGTACAACATAGCCCCTACGGTTCACCCCATGAAAGGTTCTCTCCTTGTGGATCCAGCCTTTTGTTTGGGAATTGTACGTGGTAGGGTAGTTTTCCCCCTCTACATATTTGGTGAACCCGATGTGAACACCTCATTTTATTTCAAACACTAAGCAAGATCATTAATTATATTTGAAAAATATTTAAGTAATTAAAATTTATTTGTTAGTGTTTTCCCCTATTTGTTTTTCACTACTTCTAATGGCTCCTTTCCTTAGAAGTCAGAGGAAACAATTAGAGTCTGATTATGTTCCTTTGGAAGATGATCAAATTGATAGGGAAGACCCTAATGTAGATCCAGAAGAGCAAGAAGAGGTAGACATGGAAACTAAAACTAATCCTGATCCTTTTGTTGGACCTAATGGAAGTTATGTCTTTTCATCATTTGATCACATTTGGGAATTCATGAAAGCTCATAAGGAAAAGCTATTGGAATATGTGGAATGAGAAGCTCATCTTGAAAAAGAGGATGCTACTCCTTCCCCTCCCAATAGATCTCCTTTGCTTCATCATGGCATTCCTACATCTCAATCCTTGCATCAAAACAATTTTAAGAACCAAGTGACTTGTGCCATTACTAATACCACCAATGTTGGAGGGAATCTGCAAGTCCCTCTAACTAGTAGTGGCCCAAAAAATTATTCTCAATTTCCTCCTTCATCCTCTAATATCAACACTATTGCTTCTGTTCCACCAAATGTTAGTTATCCACAAAGTGCCACATACAACCAAAGTATCCAAAACTTGAATCAAACATCAGGATTTCAACATACATACTTTCCTCCTTTGGGAAATCTGGGGAACACACATAATAATTCAGAAATGCAAAATTTGACAAGTGTTGTGAATCAATTGGTTTCAAGGATGGATATGATTCAGCCTTCAGGGTTTACATACAACTATAAAGAAATGTGTAGTCAGCCATTGGATCCTATTGTTGTTGCTAGACCTTATCCTAAGCATTTTTCTATGCCAGTGTTGCCAATCTATAAAGGGACTGAAGATCCAATAGAGCATTTAAGAGGATTCAGGATAGCTTGTCATGATCTTATTTATGATGATATGCTCTTATTGAAAACATTTCCAAAGAGTCTTGTTGGAGTGGCATTAGAGTGGTATTATCGATTGCCCAACTATTCTTTGAAGAGTTTTGAGAAGACTACAGAGATGTTTGTTCACCAGTTTAGTGCTTATATTGAAAATGAAGTGACTATGAGAGATTTATATGATTTAAAACAAAGTAAAGAAGAAAGTTTTTCAGAATTTTTAGCTCGTTGGAGAAGTTTAGTTGGTCGATTAAGACAACCTGTGTCTCAAAAATATATGCTTGATATATTCATTGGTAATTTACAAGAACAATTATCTTATGCATTAGAAACTACTACTGTCACATATTTAGATCAAGCAATTGAGTTAGCAAGAAAAGTGGAACAAGCTCTCATTAGAAGAGGTCAACTTAAGGTTAAAGAAGATAAGCCAATTAAGTCTCAACCTAAGAATAAGCATATAGGAGGCAATAGTGATAGTAGGCCTGTTAACAATGTCAATAACAACCTACAAAATATTGTACTTCAGAAGCCTCCTCAAAGGAATTTCACAAGACTTAATATCCCTATGGAAGCAGTTTTAAAACAATTATTGGATGCTAAGGCAATAGAATTACCTCTAGTAAGACAACCAGATACTACAACTCATTGGTATAAGGTAAATCAATATTGCACTTATCATAGAGTAGAAGGACATTGGACGAACACTTGTAAGAAGTTGAAGCATGTGGTTCAAGACTTGATTGATGCAGGACGCATTGATTTAGGAAATCTCCAATCAACAAGTAATCAAACTCCTACTCAACAAGTTCCAACAACAAATCAAGACATGGGGATATTTAAGGATCCCCTACCAAAGCATGAGCAACAAACAACCAATCAGGTGGCTCATCAAGATGATTCCCTACGCCATAGCAATGTGGTTGGTATGGTTGGGGTAACTACAAGGAAATAGGCTCAGAATCAACAACATCAGCAAGGACAGAGTTTAGTATCTCAACCCAATATAGTTTTAAAGGAGAATCAGAGAAGAGATTCAGCTACAAGGATTCCACCTATAGTGTTGAGACCATAGTCACAAGTTTCATTTGATCTTCATAAGTAGTTAGCTAGTACTCCAACAAAGATATCAGTGTTAGAGCTTTTGTAGACTTCTCCCGATCACATAAATGCTTTAATGAAATTTTTACAACAATAATCTATTTTCCTAGATATCCCTCCTGATGCCATAGTTGACACCGTAGGTTCTTTTGGGATACATCATGTCTCATTCTCAGATGATGATAAACCTTCCTCAAACTTACATGGAGATTCATCACTTTACATCACCACACTTATTGGGGATACCCTTATCAAGTGAGTTTTTATTGATAATGGTTCATCCCTCAATTTGTGTACATATCAATTCTTTCAAAAATTTGGATTAAAAGAGGAAGATTTAACAAAAACTGATATCATCATTAAAGCTTTCAACAATGAGTCCCAAGAGGCTTGTGGTGTCATATCTCTCCCCTTAAAAGTGGGGCCAAGAATATTGGATACTTTGTTTTATGTGGTACATTGTCCTGCATCTTTTAATCTTCTTCTTGGGTGACCTTGGATCCATGCTATGAAGGTTGTCCCTTCTACTTTTCATCAGTGTCTCAAGTTTGAATTCAAGAATCAAGTTATCACCATTCTGGGCGACCCTCGACCATTTGAATTTTGTTCAAATATAGAGTTAGCTCAAATAGATTCTTATTCTTGTCCTTCTATTTCTTCAACAATTTCTCCATGTTCCTCATCTCAAATTTTTGAGCATCTTCAAAGTTTAAAAGTGAGTGAGGAACATAAAACCCATTCTTTCTCCTTGGATCATGATAATCAGTTTCTTCAAGAACCTCTTCTGGATCTAGCCAAGCTACCACCTTCACCCCGAACTATGGGCTTGCCTCATAAGAAGGGTGATGTTATACACATTGGCATGTGTGCTTTCATCTTCGGAGGTATGGCTTCCGAAGAGAAGCTCCATGGTAGCAACCCATCTCTCAATGAGCGCTCTTTTGCTCAATGCTATCTCACTAATGATTATCCCCTTCCTAAGCAGATCCTGTCCGGTATGGGATATGCAGGTAAAGGATTGGGACCACAACAAAAGGGTATTCAAGAACCCTTGGATGTTGAGATTTGGCCTGGGAGATGTGGTATAGGTTTTATACCTAATAAGAATCAACCTCTACCTTTTGAGGATGATGACCATCTTATGACTTATGCAGAATATATGGAATATCAAATGTTGTCAATAGATGATAATAAAAGTGTTAATTTTTCTTTTCCTCCTAAGATAATGTCTTGTAATATGGTTGGCTTTGTTCATTCTAAAAATAACATTGTTTCTATTCAAGAAAATGATGAATCTTTGTATAATGTCTTTTATGCTAAAAATAATGGTGCTATTAGAAAATGTTGTGATTATCGTGCCATGGATGTTGAACGAAAAGCCTTAAAAGAGCTTCTCCATGATTTTGAGGATGTCTTCGATCCAACACCTCATGGCACACCCATTTATTTTGATAAGATGTATGGTGCATTTAGGCTTTGCATTGATTTTAACTCTCCATAAATATAAAAATAAATATAAATATATATAAAATATCTTCATATAGTTGCATCTTCATTTTCCATTGCATTCACTTGCTTGCTCATATTGCATTATTGCTTGTCATCCTTGCATGATTGCTTGACATCTAACCTAACACCTTGCATGTTTGCCTATCATAAATGCATGATTGATTGTTCATGACTGCTTGTTCATATAGATTTTGGGGATCTTGCGACAATGGCATGTGATGATACCTAGTTAGGTCATAGCTCACATGCATTGCACTTTTCACTAGGACTCTGATGCCTAGCAAGATCCCCCTAGGGATTCTTTCCTTCTTCTTATTTTCTTCTTATGATCGCTTCTTCTCCTTTTCTCGATTCCTTCATTATGCTGAAAACTCTTGTTGCACAAAGTCTTCTTAAGATCCCTATCTGGGATAGCACTTGCATACTATTTTTACATATATTACACCCCACATGGGATACTTATACATCCTAGTGGGTATTGCACTATTCATGATCTTCTATCGGGTCATACTCTCTTTTGACTCAGCAGGCTCAACACCCCATTACAGGATAAGCTCCTTGGTCATTTTTAGTAGACCTCGACATACATCCTAGCGGGTAATCACCTCACAATAGTCAATAAGGGAGCAACCACCCATAGCGGGTCAAAACTCCACACACACTTTTTCACATTGATGCAAGTGCTATACCCATAGCGGTTCTAGCTATCTCATTGATACGATCTATAGTGTCTGGCTACACTGGTTCGTTGCAACCTACGCTAGTCTTATACTATGGATCGCTCATTCTTCTCCTTTTCTGATGGTTGACCTTTGGACCCCCTGTTTTCTCTTCTTCTTCTCTTTCTTCTTTCTTCTTCTCTTTCTTCTTTCTTCTTCTCTTTCTTCTCTCTTCTTCTTTTTCTTCTCTTCTTCTTTTCTTTCCTCTTTCTTTTCTCTTCTTTCTTCCCTCTTCTTTCTTCTCTTTTTCTTTCTCTTGTTTTCTCTTGTTTGATTTCATTCCTTCTTCCTCTTTCTTCTTGTTCTTTTATTTTGCATTCATTCATCCTCATGTAGTTTGCATTAGGATAGTTTGCATACATAAAAATACTTAAAATAAACAAGCAAAACATATAAAAACATGCATTAAATCATTACACATAGAACACATAAAATCATAATAAGTATGTAGCTATGTATTACTCATAGGAAAAAGAGTACATCATGTGAGGTTGGTGTACCACAATCTAGACTCGATACACTCAACCTAGGGATGCACACCATAATAAAAAATTGGTGCATCATCTCGATCCCTAGCCTATCCTCTCCTAGCTTTGAGAGCCAACTCCCTCTGGCCCTCCTTGAGGTGGAGGCAACCTTGATTGAATCATCGACTACTGAGATGTCATCGATGCCCATGATCAAGATCATGATCTACTCACTAACCAAAGGGATGGAGGAGGCTCCATCCTCCACTCTAGAGGGATAGCTGTGTAGTAAGCTATCTCAAAAAATGTGGCCCTCCAAATAGCTACCTCCAACCTATCACCTGATCACTGTAGTTCTTCTTGAAGGAGTTGCACCGCATCCCCTACATGGTTGCTCCTAATGATAGCCATCCCCTTGACCCTGGCCTGGTTGGTGCTCTCCATCTAGTTGGGCTACCTCTCCCTGAATTTAGGTAACCTCTACCAGTGCAGTGTCCCTCTTAGCCTATAGTTGGACCATCTATGTCTGTAGAGAAGCTAGTTATGCTCGTAACTCCTCTATCCCCTAGCTCTGGCCTCCCACCACTACTGATGTGGATGCCTCCCTAGGGTCTCTAACCTATGGCCCCTCTACCTATGTGGGGGCATCTCTCACCCCTTCCTCTCTGGTCCCTACTATTGGGATGGTCTCCTCTACCACCCGGATTTAGACCTATGTTAGCCTTTATCTCGGCATAGTAGGAGCCTATTGTGCCCTCTCTATGGCCCTATGAGCTACCTCTCGGAATGCTCATTGCATGCCCAGGTCCATCACCTGGTGCCTCTATATTGGTATAGGTAGGGAGATCCTCTGGGGCATGACTCCTCTGTACCACCACCTATACCTGATGGCCACCCCTACATCACCTACCCTTGGGTCGATGTAAGGAGGATCATCTATGTCCTCCTCAACCCATCTAGTGAGGTCTGGCTCACCTCCAACCCCTACTGGATCTCGGGTCACCCTCCGATACCAGTAGTCCCCTAGGTCTAAGATTCCCTGTAAGATCCCAAACTACCGTAGGACTCGATCGAACCTGAGTACCTTTGGCTCTCCCCTCTTTGACCTTAGCCATCTGATCCTCCTCACCCTAGCTAGCTCTGTCCTATCATCTACCCATCCAGGGTGAAGCCTCCATGGTCACCAGATGAGTTACGTATCTCAAAGCTCATCGATCACCCACCTCGCTAGTGGTAGGTTCCTTGCATAGGCCCTCATGGTCCTCTCTAGGGATCTCAACCATATGTATGTTGTTGGTCACTCTAGGTTGGGCAATGGTCCTGGTAGTGCTAACAGTATCCACATCATGATGTGCTCCCAGCACCACACCTAGAGCAAAGTCGTACACACTAATCTTGTACTTATACATGACATTGTACAACATCCTATATAAGTGGGCCAACACATAAGGGCCCCATGTGAATCAAACTCCCTGATGTCGCATGTCTGCTACTACTCCTACTAGTGCCCATGGCAAGTTTCATCTGCTAGTGTGGCATGTCAAGAGACCAGCCACAACCCTTGAGAGCATAGCGGTCAAAGGGTCCACTCCTTAGCGATCGACTAGGTCATCAACTGCTATGGTGCCCTCTCACACCTGGTGGGTGAAACCTATAGAAAACCATTGAAGAGTGGTTGCCTACCCTCATGCTCCATAGACCTCTCTCCCCTTGATAGGGATCCTCAAGATCCACCACACATCCTCCAGTGTGATGGTCATCTCCCCTATCGATAATCGAAAAGTGGAAGACTCCGGATACCACCTCTCTACTAGGGCAGTCAACATCACCCTATCTATCTCTATCTATGGCATCCTCACCACATGGTCTAGCCCAATTACCTCTAGCCTAGCCCTCTCTACCTGCCCTAGAGCATCCAGCTATGCTAGAGCCCCTACCCGCCACTCTCGACTCTCGAGAATACCTAGCTACATTCATCAAATAAAAAAAAATTTAATCAGTTCCATAATAAAGGTAAAGAAATTAAAATTAATCCAACATTTTAAGCATACAAAAATTTCAATTCAAAATTTACACTTCGGGTTTTACTTGCTTTCTTTCTTTTTCTTCTTTTTCTCTCTTTCCTTTTGTTTTTCTTTTTTCCTTAGTTTTTGTGAAATCGCATCCCATTTTTAGGGTGTGTTGTAGCACAGGGGTGTAGTATTCCTAATGGGGAGGTGGTTCTCAAGGCTTAGAATGATCAATTTGCTATTCCCAATCGATGGACCAAATCGTACAACCGTACAGTCTTTACAACTAGCAATGTGCGACAACTAAACAACTTGTACGAACTCCAAATCGTACCACTGTACGATCCCAAATCATACAGTGATAGAGCTTGTACGATTTCACACTTAGCCAATCCTTCATATTTGGTTTTGCAAGCTGTCGTACACAGTTTTGTAACTAAACAAGTTCGATTTCCCAATGCTACCAAATCGGGTAAATTCCCTTCAATCACATAAACTGCCAAATCGGGTAATTATCTTCTGTACGATTTGTAAGACTAATGTGTACGATTTGTATGAAAAGAAGGTACAACCAAGTGCTAAATTGGATATTCTACTAGACCAATCTCTCTCAGATAAGTTTTGTAAGGATTTAATATGGCAATTAATCCTAATCCTATCAACATGCAAAGTACTTTATCAGGGTTGAGAGAGTTCTATATCCAATGGCGACGTCCAAAAATCATACAATAGTGTTCAATACATCTCCCTTGATATCATCATCATCATAGATCATTCCTCAAAGCCACACCAATGCTGGTTTAATCCAATTCCTCCATAGCAATGCATAAAATAGCCATAACAACCAAAAAGAAGTACATGCAATAGAAATAAACTATCAAATGCTATTCTACCATTCCAGGATCATACAATACATGAGTGAAACTATAAACTATGCTCATGCTTTATTATTTTTCAACAATGTCACTCAACAATCAGAGATATGCAATAACACTTCATAGCCAAAACTCATAGCATTTCCCAATAACTAGAATATCACTAGATCATAACCAGAATCTAACCAGACTATCAAAATTGAAAATGGGGCCTTATATAACATTGCCCAGGCCATTCCAAAGTGGTTCTTAAGGCAATTAATTATTTACAACTACCCATGCATAATAAAATACATTAATTAAGACTTTTACTAAGTCTAACACCTTAATTATCAAATACATGCGCAATTACAACTTAAAATTACATTTCCCATGCATTTCATTTCATTTCATTGCACATTGTATGGTTTACCTTCACCTTGTATGGTTTTCCCTTCTAGTTGTATGGTTTACTCCTACCTGTATGATTTACAAAACTTGTCAAAATTGTCAAACTTGGGCAAATCCTTTTATCACTTCTTCTTTTGGGAGGTGGATTTGTTGCCTACATCTACCCTCCCCTTTACTTTGGTCGGTGTCCTCATTGACTCATATTTCTATTTTAGCTATGCCTCGTAATCCATGACTACAACTTTCAAGTCATCCACTTGGGTTTGAAGAATTGCATGTTGGTTCTTCAACTTGGCTACGTAGTTACCCATTTCTACTACTTTCAACCCATGGTGATTAGCTTTCTCTTCGGTAGTCTTCAGGAGTTCCCTCAATTGCTTTTCATGATCAGTGGTACTCTTCTTTAGCTTCTCCTATAAATGTGCTTCTATTCGAGCTACTGCTTGTAATTCTTCATTCTTATCTATAATGGTCTATATATGGTGATGAATATCTACCTCCAAAGCATGAATAATATCCTCCTTAGCACTCAATTGCACTTGCTTATCCAGGACTATCTCATTATATATTTTATTGTCCTATGTGAGCTCTTCTATCTTCTTAGCCTGTGTTACTATTTGCTCATATTTTTTGGCCAACTATATTTTTAGTTATTCATCCTTTGCTCTGAGTTGAGCCTCCAACTCCTTAATCTTATCTTCTACCATTTGTGAGACCTGTCACTTCTCCTCTTCAAGTGAACTAATTCTAGCCTCAAAATAAGCCCTGGTACTTAGTATTTCTTCTTCTAATTTCTTTATTTTCTCTTCTATCGTAACCTTACTCTTCTACAATTCTTCCTCCATTTCAATAATTTCTTTTTGAGTGGCTTCTATCTCCTCTTTCTGAGCTTCCTTGAGCTGATAGATCTACTCCAATCCTATGCTCAACCACTCTATCCAATGTGTTAGGAAGTTCAACTTCCTCAGAGTGATAGCCAATCTTGTAGTGACCCTCTTATGTTCCAACTCTATTGTATTCATGGGACAAGTTAGATAATTGGCTCTATCTAGGTACAACCTCGGATGTTACCTATAATTGGTTCTCACTCCCTCTAGCAAGTCATCTCTTCCCAACATCATTGTTACCTCTTCCCTGGGTAACTTCCATGGATGTTGTACATGAATATCTATAATTCTCCTTGTACGCTCCTCATTGCTCACCCATTCTGTTATCTTCTCCAACTCGAGAAACACTTGTTCCTCCCATAACTTCAACTCTCCCATGCATCCAATACAAAACTATAATTTGGTGCTAGCTATGGCATTGCCTATCTAAGAGAAGAAATGTTCCACCTTATCTTCTACTCCTTGCACATCCTCCTTAGTTTCAATATTTTTGAACTATGGTACCTCTAGGAGATAACTTGTTTGCATCCTTCATAGTTCCTCATCTATAGGAGTTCATTCTTCCTCCTCTTCCATGTGGTGGCTAGAGCTTCCCCCAAGCTCTAGTAGTGCTCTCTCTATATTTATATTTTCCCTTGGTGGAGTCTATTCTACTATCTTCTCCACCTCCACATCTTCTTCTATATTCACAATATCCTATTGATATTGTTGTTATTTTATCGATTCCTGGGCTTCTTTCTATTTAGTGAAGCCCACCTATTGCTCTTTGGTCACCTGCTCTTCTTCTTGATTCTATTGAGTTTCCATTGTTGTGAATTTTTCAACAATAGGTTCTTCTTGTTCTTGTGATGCCTTCATCTCTTCCTATGCATCACTCTGATTATTTTTGAACTTCCTCCCATCATGAATTTGAAATGAGGCTTCTTATTTTCTCTAGACTCTTCCTCTGAGGCTTCCACTCTCACCTCGATTTTCTCCTTTTCCTCCTGAGTAGTGGTTGCTACTTCCTGTGCTATCTGCCTCACTTCTGTATCCTCCAACATTTTTGAAGAGTCTAAAATTTCAAATTCATCATGCTAGAAAATCTGTGGGGATTCCACCATCTCCTCTACTCCTATCCAATTCCAATCCTGCAAATCTAGCTTCTTTGAGTCTAATTGTTCCTCTTCTTGCTGATTTTTCTGTATAGTCTCGACTTATTTTTCTGGAATAGGATTATTCACCATTCTTTCCCGTTGTCTCCTTGTTTTTATTTGTATTAGGTTGGATTGCCTCCCCATAATTTCCTCCCTTTCTTGAACTGATGGTTGCTCCTACTATCATTGTTGAAGTGCTTGTTGTTCTAGTTTAGGTTCCAACTTCCTAGGCCTTTTCCTTCTAGGGTGTACATCCTCATCTGAGGAAGTATCCTCCTGTACTATAGTGGCCTGTTGTTCTTTCTTTGTTCGAGACTTCTCTGGAGTCTCCTTTTGAATTGGTATTGACTTTACCCACCTCAAAATGGTTGGCTGTCCTACCTTAACATTCCTAGGTTCTGTCAAACCTGGAAAGTGGATTCCCTTCTCTGTAATAACATTTAATAACAATCCAATGGCATGGAAAGTCATCCCAAAATTCTTTGGCCTCTTTGTTAGTACTTCATGCATCTTCTTCTCTAGATAGGTACCCCAATCATACCTAATTCCTTTGGTGATACCTTCTACATACTGAGCCATCTATATTGGCATATCTATGGCTCATGTATCTCTTAATAGTTGAGCCATCATAGTATTCATAGCACATGGCCAATATTTCCCTTTCAACTGGCTCTATTTAATTCCTTGAGTCCCTACACCCGAGATCTTTGCATCTATCGATGATTTCACATTGGTAAGTGAAGTGATGATGTGATGTGTCTCAATCGGATCAACCAACTTCTTAACTACCTCTATGCCATATGCTGGCAATCCAAATATTTTCTTGAATGCCTCTATCATAACTTCTACTTTCATTGACCTCTTGCCCACATTGACATAGGTAATTCTGGTTGTAGGATTATATACCTGAACCATCTACAATAGATAGTTGTAGAAGAAGGTCTTCTGGTGTGGTGGCACTTGTACTATTATAGCTACACCAACCTCCTCAAACTATTTCCTCCATGGGTGGTTCTTGTTTTCTTCATTACTCCACCACTTCCTGCATGTCTCTCCTCCATGTTGTATGAATGATATATTCATTATCTCAACCTAACCTTCCTCAGGTTCACTACTCAGATCCTCATCTAGATCTAGAAAATGTACTTCACTCCTCAACTCCCTCCTTGGGATCCTCTCTTGTGCCATCTCCTCCTCTCGGTATCTTGGTGGTGTCCTCCTTCGATCAGCCCTCTAATACCTCTGCCCTCTCCATGACTTGTATCCTCCTCTCCTCCAAGGATGAGTACCACACCAACTATGGGACTAAAACTATCACCCTTGGTATTTTTATGGATGTGACTCTCTCTTGTGTAGGGGTCTTGGTGACCGTTCCACCCTATTGGCTACAATTCTTCTTAATCGGTATCCGAACTCTTTGATTGAAATCATTTTCTCGCCATTCCTTCGGTTATCTTGCTACTCGAACATCACCAATTCTATAATTATAAGTGTTCCAAAAATCATATAGTCTACTATAAATCATATAATACGCTTTCCCACTTGCTCCTGTATGGTTTCCCAATCCACAACTACCTCTAGATCGTACAACTATTCAATATTTTCAATCTTATAAATCATACAACTATACATAAAATGTATAGGGTCATACCACTCTATACAATATCCCTTTCTAGCTACTTCCCCTCATCGAATCTATACACTTCCATATGATTTCATACGATTTTCTCAAAAAGCTTAAAATAACCCAAAAATTACTTAAAATCGTACAATATTTTTCTTGAGATCATACAATCTACCTCCAAATCATACAATACATCTCTTGAAACCCTTGTTCACCTAAAAATCATATTTTTCACCTCTCCTCCATGATTTCTCACCGACCTAGTTGCTGAAATACCTCGATCTATCTTTTCAATGCCTTTTGGGAGCAATTTTTCAAATTTTCCACACTTGGCATAATTTATCCCCAAAAAAAAATTTCTTGGCTATTTAATATGGTTGTACGATCTTCTCCTTCCTTCCCTCTATCTTCTCTAGTTTTTTTTGGCTACTTTTATTATATTAGGGTTTGTAAGCTTCTTTTTCCTACAATTTCTCTACTTCGGCTCCAATCCATAACTTCCTCGAACCCTAGTGTACATTTTTCCACAACCTAGTTCGTACTTGGATGCCTTCTACTACAAACCCTTATTTCCCTTTGGCTGAACTTGAATTCTATTTTTAATGGAGTCAAACCCTTGCTTTTTCTTCTCTGGTTTGATTTCTTCGAATGTGAAAAGTCTCCCTGGTGCGAATTTAAAAATGGGTCATGCAATATTGTAGCTCATTGATGTATTTTAATGCCCATGTAGTCGTCTCCATTTAGTTGCACGCTTTTCACCTTCGTCCTCCTAAAAATTTTGAATTCCTCCTTGTACGGTTTGTAAAATTGCTAGGGTGAGCCTTGTATTTAAATTGTTCTCAAACCCTAACCACTCCAAATTTGAAATTGTACCACTTTGCATGTCTTTTCATCTTCCTTGCTTGGATGATCAACAAATCATCACTTTTTCATGTGATTTTAACTTTTTCCCATGCTTTTCTGATAACACATCATTCCACACATGTGAACATTAAATGCGATAGTTGAAAATCATACAATTACACCTATAATCATACATTGTATGATCTAAATCATACAACATGCCTCCTTGTATGATTCTGCATGTACTTTTTCCAATTTTGCTTGTACGATCTCTCACTTATGCTTTTTCAACTTTAATTTGACTTGTACGATCTATCACTTAGAGAATTTTTCTATTTTTCTCTCTTTGAAGAGGTCATCATTTCTCGATTTTCAACCCACTTCCTTCTTAATTGCATCTCAAGGGATTTTCACAATTAAGGCATTTTATTTTTTTATTTTTTTTTTTTTTTTTTCATTTCCTAACCTATTTATACTTACCATCATGGAAATCACATAGTGACATTCACTTGTATGATCCCATCTGATTCTTCTCTTGGAGGTTCGACTATGACATTCTGAGTGGTTGTGTCATCTAGCACCACTTGCTCTCTAGGCTGATTCATCTCCACTTGTGATGTTATCGAGTTCCCTGGCCTTCTCGTACCATGTGTACAATTTAGGATTGTACAATTGCAAGCTGGAGTATCTTCACCTGGTGTCCCTTCCTCTTGTCATGTAGGTGATTGATCCCTTGGTAGCGGTGTCCTTACTACTCTACTATCATTCGAGTGACTTCTTCATCTATCTCCTCGGATCAATTCTTGCTCCAGACTTGGTGATCAGATCCTTTGTTGTCCTTGGTTTCTTTCATCTACAAAATGCACTCTTCCTCTACCAACAAGGCCTCTACCATATGAGTGTCTTCCCCATCCTATTCCTCTTGACATCGGGCTTCTCTACACTAGTGGTGATTCCTCCCTTTCTTGGAGTAATCCTCTACCACCTACCACTCTTTGAGGTCCTCATCGGATTAGGGGTGGTCATCCCAATGGATAATACCTTGTGGGGTTTGGTAAGATCCCTCTCACCCATGGTAAACCTTATAGATTCCTTGTCCAGTTCAAACAAGCTAAGGGTGTATCTCCCGACCATCTAGGAGTAGGGGGTCAGAACCTTCCTCATCCTCTTCCTCCTCTAATTGTAACATCACCTTGTCCTTGCTCATTCCATGGTTGAATACCTCCTCCCCTTCCTGGCTGAAGCCTTAGGGGTCCTTGTCTATTCCTTCCTCCCATTGCTTGGTTATCAGGAGTTATCTCTACCAACTCAATGTTGGCTAGTGGACTTCTACTTCATCTTGTACTTGGTGATAATTTTCGTAGTGCTCTGATTCTATGATCTGCATGTGCTAAGTGATATCTCCATATTATTTCCTTGAAGCATATTTGTGGAGATGAAGTTGCCAAGACCTCTCTATATGCATCGAAAAAATCTATCTCAGAACTTGAGTCATTTCGATTATCTTCTCTCTGTTTCACCCAATATATTGGTAAATTCATCAGTCTCTCCAATATCCTTACTTCTCTTCTTTGTCTTCTTAATTGTCGATGGGCTATTATATATGCTTGTGGATCAAGGTTGGTTTGATGCTCTTGTGATCTCCCTAGTTGTCGATGTGTTGTTGTACATGTTGGGGATCATGATTATCTTGAGGATTCTAGGGATTCCCTGGGCAATCATCATCATCACTACTTTCTGTGCTAGGTTCCCTTACTATCCAAGGCATTCCTTCATCATTGGAGTCACTCAAATCTAGTCGTGCATTACCTTGTGATTCAGGTGATGTGGTTGCTTCCTCAATGTCTCACCATAGCATCTCTGCATCTTCATTCATCATTGGTGGATCACTTGGTGGTACTTGTGAACTTGTGCTTGCACCATCATTTCTTATACCACTCCTTGGAGTTATCCCCTCATTATCCTCAGGTTCCCCTTCTAGCTCCTATAGCCTAGTTATTCTTTGTTCATCCAACCTTCGTATTGTACTATCCAATTCTTGGATGGTTTGTTCTCTCAACCTTGCATTATGACCTCGCAATGTCTGATATTCTTCCTATAGTTGTTGAGTCTGTAGTCACATTCTCTATTGTAATAGCCCTATCTAAGCTAATGGAGTAAGTCCAACCAATTCTTCATCTATGGTCTCATTCCTATTCTCCTCTGGAACTTCCATTTCAAAAGTGTCCACTCTATCCTCATATCGTACTATTAACCGTATCCTTCTTCGTCCTTCAACTTGTTGGGGTAGTTCTCTATGCTCCACTTGAGGATACATCATATTTATATTTACTTGGGGTGCTTCTTCTTGCCTTCCCCTATTTCTGGGTAATAGTACTATCTCTTGATGTCCTCTTTCATTTGGAGGAATCCATTCTTCATCTTCCTCTTTTACTCGTTCGGTCCCATCTACAAATCTGACATGCACTCATAATATTCTTCTTTCTCTAGGTCGAGGTGCCAAATCCTGCTGTTCTATGGTTGGTCTTGTCTCCTCCCCTTCTATAAATAAATGTGTGAGTCTCATGTCAGGCTCTTCTTATGATGGACCTTGCTCACCTTGAGTCCTCCATTGAGCTTCTGCTCATCTTCTTCATTCGATCTCTTCTGAAGAAATGAATAAGCATTGTACTTTGTAAGGCTTCAACTTTGAGCCATTTACAGTGTTGGGTACCTCCATCCCATTCAAGTTTTACAACTTGACTACTCCATTATTCATTACTTCTACCACTTTGTAGGGACCAAGCCATAAAGTCTTCAACTTACCGAGCTTGATTTCCCGCTTTCCATTAAACTTTAGAACCAAGTCACCCGGACTAAGTTCTAACTTCCTCAAGTGTTTTTCATGCCATGACTTCCTTCTTTTTTGAGCTACCTCAATCACCCATTGTGCCATGACTCTTCTTTCATCTAACTTGATCAGTGCTGTCAGTCACTCTTCCAAACTTTCTTGATCACCCAAGCGATGCTCCATCATGACTCTCAAACTTGGTATCAAGAATTCAACTAGCACCACTGCCTCCTATCCATACATCAACTGGAAAGGTGTATGCTCTATTTTTGGTTTAAAATTTGTTCTATATACCCATAAAATATATGGTAGCCTTTCCTCCCAATATTCTCCTTCTATTCCATAGGTTTTATATAAAGTAGATACCAGGACTTTGTTTGTTGCTTTCACCTACCCATTTGCTCTGGGATAGTATGGACTAGACAATGAGTGCAAAATCTTGAATTCTATTGTCAGCATCTTGATGATTTCATTGATAAAGTGTCCTCCTTGGTCACTCGTTATCTATAGTAGAATACCAAATCTTGTAATTACCTACTCATACAAGAATCTCGTTGTACTTTTTGTTGAGTTATCAGGTAATGCTCTCGCTTCGACCCACTTTGTCAAGTATTCTATTGCTACTACAATGTATCTACACTTCCATCTATGAGATGTCTTCAATGGTCTGATGAAGTCTAATCCCCACCTTTCAAATAGTTCTTGGGGTTGTGATGGATGCAATGGCATAAAGTCCCTCTTTACTGGCTTTCCTACCCTTTGACAAGTATCACATGCTTTCACATACTCTTTTGCATCATTATATAGTGTGGGCCACCATAATCCTGCTAGTAATATTTTCCTAGCGGTCGCATCTGGTCCCATGTGCCCTCCTACTAAGCCTTCATGAGCTTCTTTCAATGTCACTTTGACTTCTTCTTCCATCACACATCTTCGTAAGATACCATCACTTCCCATTTTATATAGTAATCCTGCTATTAACTGGAAGGGTGTTGACTTCATAATCACTTTCTTTTTCTTGGTTGTCATCATCTCTTGTGGCAACTCTCTTGTGGAAAGGTACTGGCCAATCAACTTGTACCATGATGGAACAACATTGATGGCAAATAATTATGCATCAAGGAATTCATCTGGAACCCCTGTTCCTATAGGCTCTCTTGATCGTATCCGAGATAACTGGTCTACAATGACATGCTTCTTACTAGGTCTCACTACTACTCAGAATACGAACTCCTGTAGGGTGATGAGCCACCTACTGACCCATCCTTGTATCACCAATTTGTTTATCAAGTACAATAGGGCTTGGTGATCTACATAAAAAGCAAAGGGATTCACCAGTAGGTAATGCCTAAACTTTTGGACTACATATACCATTCCCAAAGCTTCTCTTTCTATTGTACTATAATTTCTCTCCACCCTTGACAATAGGTGACTAGCAAAGAAAATAGGTTGATCTAGCCTGAACTATCCTTCTTGTGCCAAAGCACATCCGATTGCAAAATTTGAAGCATCAATATGGACATGGAATTCCTTATCCCAATTTGGGAACACCAAAATCGGGCTACTCACAAGCTTGGCCTTCAACTCCTCAAAGGCTCCTTGGTGCTCCTCTATCCATCTGAAAGGAACATTCTTCTTCATCAATGAATCCAATGGATAGGATACATGTGCATAGTTCCTGATAAACCTTCGATAATACCCCATCGATCCAAGGAAGGTTTTAAGTGAACTCACATCATATGGTTCTTCCATGTGCAATATCACATGGATCTTATCAGGATCTATTTTTAATCCTTCACTGCACACTATGTGTCCTAACAATTTTCCATATGGTACCATCAGGTAGCACTTCCCAGGGTTTAATGATATTTATGCATTTCTGCACCTACTCATACATTCACTGAGGGTAGGAAGATGCTCCTTGATCTTCCCATAAATGGACCAATCATCCAAAAATGCTTTGAAGTTCCCTATTGCCAACTGATCAAATATATACAGTATGATGCACTAAAATGTAGTTAGGGCATTACAGAAGCTCGAATGGCATTCGATTGTATGCATAGATGCCATTCTCCACAATAAATGTGGTCTTCAACTTATCCTCCTCGGCTATACTTATTTGATTGTAACCCAAAAATCCATCCAAAAATGAATAGATCTCGTGTCCTACGACTTCTTCCAGGATAGAATCTATGAAGGGAATAGGGAAGGGATCCTTGATAGTTACTACGTTTAGACTCCTAAAGTCCACACATATTCTAATTTTGTCCACTTCCTTCTTCAAGGTGACCACTATAGGTGATACCCACTCACTGGTCATAACCCTGAATATGATTCCTACCTCCAACATCTTCTCTATCTCTACGTTCACTAATGCAACATATTTTGGATTCATTCTATACGGTCTCCTCCTTACGGGTTGTGCTCTAGGAATTAGTGTAATCTTGTGGACACATAACTCAGGTGGTACTCCCTTCAAGTCCTTATATGTCCATGCAAAGACATCCTTATATTCCAAGAATATCTTAAAAGTTATCACTTTCAGTATAAGGTTCCAATCATCACCATAGTGAATCATCCTAGGTTCATCCTCCATCCCTAGATTGATGTCCACTATCTGAGGTCCTTCATATTTGATATTCTTTGACTCACTTGCTACTTTCTCCACATTCTTTGGGTGTGTCGGTCTTGCATCAATTTTTACATCTCCTACTGTATACTCTACAAAACTCTTTGGAAATGTCCATTTCTCTTCCACCTCCTTCTTAGGTTCCTGGCTGACTTTGGTTTCATCTTGTTTTTCCTTGATCTCCTCTGAGTCAATACAGAGGTAGTTGGGCTAAAAAATTTTGTACTCCTCCATTTTCCAATGAAGAAGCCCACTATCAGATCTAGCTTCATCTTCACTACATTCATCTAGGTACAACATTCCTTCTCCATCTGGTTCATATCCTTCATCTCCTAAGGAATTTTTTGATTCATCGATCGTAGCTACATCCTCACTGACCTTTTGATTAGTCAGATTAATCATATATTTGTGTTGTCCCTTCTTGAAAGTGATCTGATTCTTTCCCCAGTTGTGATTAACTTTGGCTACTCGTAGCCATCCTCTCCCCAAGAGAGCATCGTATGTAGGCTTCTGCATAGTAATCACAATGAAATCCAAGACAAACTCTTGGTCAGCTATCACCACTTGTGTTGTCAAGACTCCCTTTGTCTCGATACCATACTGGTCAGCACCATATAATCAGAAGCTCGGTGCCCATAGAGATGGAGCACCTAGTTCTAGCTAGGTCCTTTCAGGTAGCACATTGACGTTGGATCCTCCATCCATAATAACTTGTATCAATTTGTGCCCTAGGATCTCCATATGAACTAATGCAGGTTTCTTTCCCACATCAATCATCAATATAGTTGGATCCATGAATTGGTCTTTTTATTTCTTTTCCTGAATCGGTTGACTCTACACTTCCATCACCTTATGCGGTTGTATCTCTTCCACCATCACTTTCTGTAATGATGGAATAGCTTCCAATAGGTTAGCCACTTTGATCTCTATTATGGTGTCCAAAACCTATGCTGCTAGACTCTACACAATTGCCTTCTCTTCTGATGGCTTTTTCAGTTCCTTTTCTTCAGCTAACTTCACTTGTTTAGCTTTTTGTGCTTCATCTTGTAGTATTTTCTTTGCTACTTGCTAGTGTTACTTTTCCTTTGTTGGCTCTGGATACTTATCCTTTTTAGCCTGATTCCTTGTCATGGCTAAAACTTCTTAGGTTTCCTCCTTAACTTGAGGAACCTCAATATCTAAATAATTTACATTCTATGGGTTACTTGAACTCGCCTACTTTGGGCAATTTGCTTCCTTGTGGTTCCTTGGACCACACCACCTACACATATGTGTAGTGTTTACTTATGACATTTCCTATCTCTGAGGTGAAGGATAATTTTTTATGAAATACCCCCATTCTTGGCAATTACGACATTGTATGATCGGCCTCCCTTCCGAGTCATACTACAAATGACTCTGTCCTCCTTGTCGATTGCCCTGGTTTGGCCTTCCACCTCATCGACTATTTCTATAACCACCACTTGTTGCTTGTTGCCCACTTCCTAGGGTCTTCTATTTCTCTTCCTGCTCCTAGATTGTCAAGACCTATGGATGTACTCTTGCATTATATGGACATAGCATCACCTCATGTCCCATCACATTATAGATATGATAGTAGTCATTTCATGGATACTTTACATTTGTATGCCCTTCAATCTTGCATTATATGCACCATATATCATTCCTGTCAGGTTTGCTTCTTTGTTCTTTCATGATCTTGTCAAACTCTTGATGAAATGATGCTACTATCCTCTATATAGTGTCATCTTCTCCACTATCTGAATCATTGGACTTGGGATGAGATAAAATTCCTATGTATATCTATTTCGATTCACTCTCAAAATTCTTTGCATGCTTTACAACTTCCTCATACGTTTCTGATGGTACTACCTTCATATTTTTCTTATATTTTGATAGTAATCCATCTACAAACCACCACTTCACCAATACATCTACCAAAGGCATCTACATCTTATCTACTAACTGCTTTAGTCTATGGTTGTATGATTTTACATCTTCATCTAGATTTTGCTTCGTCATACAAAGTTCAGTAACAATATCTCCATCATCCTTCAAAGGTTAAAATTCCTCAATGAATTTCTCCTTCACTTGATTCCAATTCCAAAAATCTATTGTATTTTCCCTCTTCAGATACCAATCCATCACCAATCCTCTCAAGGTAGTAGGAAATAAAGTTACCCAATCATACTATTGGTCTACACCATTTTCTCTCCAAATGGTTATACAAGTTCTGATATGTCTTGTGGGGTCTTCCTTACCCTCACCTGTAAAAGGTGGACATCTCTGTTTGGCTGCTCTATTAGCCATCTTCAAAGAATCATCCTCATCACTTGAGGTCTCCCATGGAATCTCTATCTGATTCCTCCTTGGGGGTGTTTTACTATAATCATCATCAAAAGTTTCTATCTAAGGTATCTTATTCTATCCCACCAATCATTGACCAAACTCATGTGCATCTTCACTCTATGACCTCCTTCATTGATGTGAGGGAGATGGTCTTGGTCCTTCCTCCTGAGACCTCGTGCCCTGTTGCTCTAGTGCTTGACTCCCATCCTCTACACTCCCTTGCAACCCTTCTATCACTTTCTCAGGTGTCACCATCCACTCTCCTTCCTCATGCACTACTTCTCTATCAACTCGTGCCTCTACACTAGGTGGTTCTATTACCTCCTCTTCTATCTCTATCAGTAGTGTTTCAAAATCTCCTTCTTAGATGCCCAAACTTGCTCTATTTCCTCATGCTCCTTCTTACTAGAATTTTCTCTCGTACTTCCCATCTCCTATACCTTTGCACACTGGTGTCTATCATTCACCTCCAATTTTGTAGTATCTTTACTTGTCAATTTGACCCATTTTAACAAAAATGCCAAGTTTGATAAGGCAATGATGCCAAATGTAGCATAGGGGTGTAGTATTCCTAGTGGGGAGGTGGTTCTAAAGGCTTAGAATGATCAACTTACTATTCCCAATTGATGGACCAAATCGTACAACCGTACAATCCTCACAACTAGCAATGTGCGACAACTAAACAACTTGTACGGAATCCAAATCGTACCATTGTATGATCCCAAATCATATAGTGATAGATCTTGTATGATTTCACACTTAGCCAATCCTTCATATTTGGTTTTGCAAGCTTTCATACATAGTTTTGTAACTAAACAAGTTGATTTCCCAATGCTGCCAAATCGGGTAAATTCCCTTCAATCGCATAAACTACCAAATCGGGTAATTATCTTCTGTACGATTTGTAAGAACTCTGGTGTATGATTTGTATGAAATGAAGGTACAACCAAGTGAAAATTTGGATATTCTACTAGACCAATCTCTCTCAGATAAGTTTTTTAAGGATTTAATATGGCAATTAATCCTAATTCTATCAACATGCAAAGTACTTTATCAGGGTTGAGAGAGTTCTATATCCAATGGTGACATCCAAAAATCATACAATAGTGTTCAATACATCTCCCTTGATATCATCATCATTATAGATCATTCCTCAGAGCCACACCAGTGCTGGTTTAATCCAATTCCTCCATAGCAATGCATAAAATAGCCATAACAACCAAAAAGAAGTACATGCAATAGAAATAAACTATCAAATGCTATTCTACCATTCCAGGATCATACAATACATGAGAGAAACCATAAACTATGCTCATGCTTCATTATTGTTCAACAATGTCACTCAACAATCAGAGATATGCAATAACACTTCACAACCAAAACTCATAGCATTCCCCAATAACCAGAATAACACTAGATCATAACCAGAATCTAACCAGACTATCAAAATTGAAAATGGGGCCTTATATAATATTGCCCAGGCTATTCCAAAGTGGTTCCTAAGGCAATTAGTTATTTACAACTGCCCATGCATAACAGAATACATTAATTAAGACTTTTACTAAGTCTAACACCTTAATAATCAAATTCATGCACAATTACAACTTAAAATTACATTTCCCATGCATTTCATTTCATTTCATTGTACGGTTTACCTTCACCTTGTATGGTTTTCCCTTCTGGTTGTATGGTTTACTCCTACCTGTACGGTTTACAAAACTTGCCAAAATTGTCAAACTTGGGCAAATCCATTTATCACTTCTTCTTCTGGGAGGTGGATTTGCTGCCTACATGCGCAACTTTGCTTTCACAAAATCACACTCAGTTTCTGCCAAGCACGATTTCACTACGCTTCACCTTGGGTGAAAATGCACCCAAGCCATAAATTTGCGATCAAATCACATCAAAAAATCCACCATTTGTATAGTGAAATCCTTGTAAAACTCTAATTAAATCATAAAAACTGAGATTAAACTTGCATGAGAAGAGTCAGAAGTGATCCTAATCCATTCTCATACCTCGACCTTACCCTTTGCAATCGCTGCTCGGTGAACTAGAAGCACCATCATCATTTCTCTCCTAGAGCTCTATTTTCTCTCCTCTTCATGGTAAAAATGAATTAGGGTTTTACCCCTTTTTATCTTTTTAACCTTGCTTTGTTTTCTTTTTACCCTTTTTGCTTCATTCGGTTGTCACTCTTTTTCTCTCTCTCTCTTCTTTTGCATTAGTTCTTTCAAGTTTTTATGAAACATTGCTTTTTCATAAAAACTTGAAGGGGCACCCTAGCCTATAGAGGCATTAATGTCCCTAATACCTTGATTTGCATGTAAAATTAAAAGTGTATGGAATAACACAATTTTTTGCACTACCCCTTTCTTCTAACTCATCCACCCCATTTTTGCTTGTTGTTTTTTCCAATGTGTGTGCCTACATCCTTTCTTTGACACATTTAATAGGCCATAAATGCATCAAAGTGGGGGTAAAATGTAGATATGGAAAATTGACCCACTTTTAGTGGGTAATCTTCCTTGTAACCCCTAGAGGACCTCAATCCCTACCAAGAGCAAGGGAAGATCTTTTTGTCCCTTCTTTTTAGTTTCTTTTGTATTTTAGTGAAATCATGCCCCATATTCATGAGGCATGACTTTGTGCAAGAGATATCACGCTCCATCAACTTCATTATTTATAATTTAATTTTTATTTTATTCCTTTTGGACTGCTTAGACCCAGGTTTAAACCCTCCAGCATGTTTTGGCATAAGCTTTGGGTTTATTTTGCCTGTCTTTTTCCCTCTGATTTTGTATATAAAAGGAAGGATGTCTTTGCTTAATCAAGAGAAGCAATATACAAGCTTTTAATGTATGACCTTAATGCAAAATTTTTATTATTGATTAAGCTCAAAATATTAATGATAGTTTGTTCTTCTTCCTTTACTTTCTCTGCTATAAGCTAACCCTGAAGTATGAATTTTGGATTTGATATTCTCTTGTGTGGATTGGATTTATTTTTTGTGTGACTTGGTGGATACATGGTGTAGTTTGGAGAGATATAATGTCTGCTTGGATACTTCAATATTCTTCATCTGCTTTTGCAATGTCCATTAGAATTTTCTTACTTTGTTTTTTTTACATTTATTTCATCTTTTGCACTCACTTTTTATTTTTTATTAATCTGTAGTGATATCATGCCTGAAATTAGTGAGGCATGACTTCACTTGACCTAATTAGGACAACCAGTTTGCAAAAGTGAAATCATGCATCGTTCAGGTAAGGCATGACTTTGCTGCTACATTATCGTGCTCGCTCCAGGCAAGGCATGATTTTGCCCTAGGGCACACTAGGGGCAATATCAAGATTTTGTTTTTACTATTGCATTCCATTTAGCATATAGATCATACTGTTGCATTCTATTTTCTATTTTCTGTTACTGCATTTCTATTTTATGATTAATTCTCTAAAGGTCAATTTCTGATTTTGTGTTGAAATATCATCTAAAAGGACCTAGGGAGCTTGACTGTTGTGCCTCCAAGGACTATTACACAGTGGCCTAAGCAGACCCCCTAATCCTAACTCTATTTTTTAGTGTTTCATGAGTTTCCTTGCAGAAAAATATATTTTTGATATCATTGGATAAGAGGTATAAAAATCTAAATCAACCACCGGTCTAGATAAGTACTCTAATAATTTTATTGGTTGAAGATTTGATCTAGTTATTTATTCTTAGGCATATGAAAGTGAAAGGTATTTAGTCTGCATCTAGGATTAACTTCTGTGCATTTATTTTATGTGTTGTCTACTTTAAAGGTTTTTTGGAATAAACCCTAGGTTAGTAAGCATCAAAAAAACAAAATCATTTTAGGCTAGCTCTTGTATGCTTGCATTCTATTTTTAGTTATTATATTTTGTTTTCTGCATTAACCTTTACCTTTTCTATATTAGATCTACAAAGGCCAAACTTAGGTATTTTCCTAAAACTGAATACATAAAACATTCCTGAATATCCTGAGGACTTGGAGCAATTTCTAAAACCGTTCCTAGTGAATCCTTCCCCCTAGCACCAAGTGTAGAGCACAACATAGCCTCTACGGTTCACCCCATGAAAGGTTCTATCCTTGTGGATCCAACATCTTTTTTTGGAATTGTACACGATATGGTAGTTTTCCCCCTCTACAATATAATATATAAATATTATTATTTAAATATATTAGATAAATATATATATATAATGGATAATTATGGCAGGAAATTATGGATGGATGACAAGTGACTAGATTTTGGTGTCTAAAATTTTATTATTTATTTACATTTACATCAATCGTGTGAGGAGGGTCATTACATCCTCCCCCACTAGGGACAAACACAATCCATGTGTTTTAAACTAGGTTAAGTAAAAGAAATATTTTGTATATTTTAATATTCTACATCAACAATATATATATATATATATATATATATATATTCAAGCAAATTCATTGTTATCATTTAGCTCTAACTATGTCAATCACATTTATCATCTTAAATGGCATTTCCCATAATTGTCATATAATTTCATCATAGCTCATGTCATATTGCAACTAGTTAATCATTCATCATCATATGTTTTCAAAATATTTCTCATAGCAATAAAAAATATTTACAAGCTATTTTATGCAATAATTCTATAAACATACTTTACTCTACTTAGTATCCAATTCCAAACCCATTTGCATATATACATATATCATGAAATTATACAAAGTTTTTATCATAAAGTATGTTTCTACTCAAACAAATAAGGAAAATATTTCTGCATGTTTGCCATGTCTTCCCAAGTAGCATTTTTGTTTGAGTAGTGGTCCCATTGGATTTGACATTACTCTATGCTTCTTTTCCTTATATTCTTGGCTTGAAAACCAAGCAAACAAATAGGTCGAACCTCAATCTTTAATGGATCGATCATCTACAAGTTGAAAACTTCCAAAATATGAGTTGGACCAAAAATATATTTTCTAAAGAGGTATATATGAAAGACATTATGGATCTTGGATAATCTTGGTGATAGATCTAGTCTGTATGCAATAGGGCTTATCCTCACTGCAATCTCAAATGGACCCACATATCTGGGATTAAGCTTGGAATATATTATAGAACTTTTTATAGACACCTAAAACACATCATGTTTAGGAGACTACTCATATGGGCACCTTTACAAACCATATGAATGACCTTGGACCCTCCCAAGGCTAAGAAGTGATTCTAATCACTCATTTTAGGCATCCTAGGCCTATTCAACCTTAGCTATTGATGAAATTAGCAGCTAAGATCTTAGCCATGTTGAGCAACAACAATTAGACATGTAAAAAACTCGGGCTACTAGAGCTAAGAAAAATTGGATGTAATGGCCAAGTTGCAACTGATCTCAAGATTTTTTGAGCAAGGAAGCTTCTGGATGTTTCCTCTTAACTATTGAGGCCAACAACTTCTTGATCTTGACTTCCTTGAGAAGCCAAGATTGGGATTTGGTGAGTCTATTTATAGACCCCTCAAAGAGGTAAATAAGATTCAAATTTCATTGTAGTGAAGCCCTATCGAACTAGATATCCAATTACAACCTTTTAAGAGTATGGAAACGTTACCCAATTCTAGTTTAACACCTGCCTTTGCAACAATGGAGCTTCCAAAGGATTGAGAAGCAAACATTACCATTCCACACCAATCCAACATGAATTCAAGTGAAATCAACAACAAATATGTGTCTAGACATGAAGGTGACCCTTGACCATCAATTATACGATGGATTTGAGCATCTACAACCTCAGTTTCAAGAGAAATAAGACTTTTCTCATGGTCATTGTTGTTAACAGAGGCCCATAATATTAGCTATGGCTATCAACCTTGGCTAATAGATCTGTCTGCTCTGCGCACTTGTGGCTAGGGTTTGATACCCTTATCTCTCTGTTTTAGCTATAGATTCACTTTTATTAATATGAATTTATGTTAATCTAGCTTAGATTAGTCATATTGCATGCATTTCAATTGTTAATTAGCAACATCATAGGTAGATTTACCTTCATTTATGTCATACATGCTCTCTTTCATAATATTTTAGAGATTTTTACCTATTTTATAAAACAGTATCTACTGTTAAACTTATGGGGTATTATTTGCTTGCTTGGGGTCTATCCAAATGCCAATATAATATTAATTTTGCATTGCATTCTCTCAAAGCAAAGAGCATCTAGACTTGCATATTTCTGAAACTAAAATATTATTTTCTAGGCATGTAGGAAAAGAATCATGAGTTCTTTGTGATGCATATTTCATTTATGCAAAATTAAAAATAACCCACACACCATGACTCAAAGTGAACATTAGTGATGTTGGGCTCCCACATCCAACCTATTGATCAATACCAACAGTGGAAGTCATTACCAATTGGTTGGCTCATTTGATATTGTACTATCAAGACTCGATTGTGGCCAAGGCCAATTAAAGAATTATCCTATCCATAGAAAATAGCACACACTCCTCTTCGTAGGGGTGTATCATTGACCACTGTGTGTTGGGTGAGAATCGGTAGTACCTATGCTCCTTGTATGGTTATGGATTTTATCTCCATATATTGGGGGAAATACTGCCTAGATGTCATTACTAGATTATGTCATTATGAGTATATAGGTGAAAACCTTTAAAAAATTTAATAATATCATCAACAAATTTCAAAACACGATGAGATTTAGATTATATACTCAACAAACCAAAAAACACTAAATAATTTTAGGATGCACAAAGAATTTTTAAATGAGATAAATATTTTTGTATAATTTGTATTCTCTAAAACTTACATACAAGATAAGTTCGTAAATCATGGTTAACACACAAAGAGGCTGTCGTCGATACATAGTCGAGGTAGAAACCAAAGCTCCAAACCACACATAAAAAAATAAGCTTGAACCTCCTACACAGAATATTTTTGAACGTCGTTCAACCAACATCAAAGATAAAAACTTGACACATGGGGGTTCTCATCAGAATACCCCAATTAGAGGATGCAATACGCACTCCTCTCATGATATAACTGAGGATGGATCAAGGCCCCCATAATCACATGATAGGCATAGAGAATATATGCCTAATTAGGGGCAAGAGGACAAGGTTGCATTAGAACATAGACCCTTAAGAACTCCAAATCATAATGAATATGGAAGGTTCATAATAGATATTGCCACCAAGGTTATGCATAAGAGGTAGGACCCGAAAGGTACTTATAAAAAAATGGTGAAACTGTTTCGAAACGATGGTGAAATCTGTTGAACTGCATGTATGCTGGCATGGCGAATGATTTTAATTTTTCTCAAAAAAGGTAAAAAAAGGGTGAATTTTAAAGTTTTTCCGGACCAGGCCAAAAATATACCAGCTACATTTAAAATCTTGGGAAAATCTTGGACGTGAATTACGGTCTAGTCATGGAACGGGTGCATAATATGATCCAGTTTCGAATGGGTTGCAAAACATGAAACGGTCTCGAGCCGGGTGCATAATAAGTACCGGATATTTGAGTAAGAGATATGATATGGCATCTAGTAAACATAAGGATTGTAGCACGATGCAGCTTATCACTATTGACATTATTAGGGGGAAAACACATGCAATATTAAAAAGTTGATCCCACATAACTATCTATCCCACATAACTATTTATCCCACATGATTTAGTGTACTCTAATTTCAAAGCTTAAATAAGAAACTTACTTCATAGTAAATTAGGCAAAGATTCAAGACAATAAGGGTGGCCTCTTTTTGACGGGTGTAGTAGGCAAGAAATCAACTACACCCATCAGGAGGAAGACCAACGTGTCTTGTCCTAGATCTTGGTCTTTTACGACCATAGACCGGATGCAACAGATGGATGCATTTAATTTCACGATGGTACAATGGTCCTAGACACCGGGCGAGTGAATTTATGCATCCAAGTACCAGGTGGATGCATTTATACATCCGAGCATCGGGCGGATGCATAAATACATTTAGGAATCGATCGGGTGCATAAATGCATCTGGACACCGGGTAGATGCATTTATGCATCTGGGTACCAAACGGTTGCAAATTATGCGACCGATTTAAAATCGGAGTATATTATGCATCTGGGTGCCATACGGGTGCATTTTATGCATTCGGGTGCCGAGAGTATGTAAACCATGCTCTGGCATTAAATCGATTGCATAATATGCAACCACACGGTGCCCCAAATGCATACTATGCTTCGTCATTAAACCAAATGCATATTATGAACTGGTAGCATAGTTTAGTCCGACCGCCATCGTACTGCCACGTGTCTAATACTACATGTCCCATCCTGCATGTCTAATACGATGTTACCACGTGTCAAATATGTTTCAAGTCTATAAAAGGGCATCAACAAGTCATTTTCCCATTTCTTTTCTATGATAGGTACAACCAGAGCTAACCTTTTTGATCGACCTTTCAGTTTCCATTCCCAATCCTTTTTCTTCCACTTCCAACTACTTCCAATGGATACCCCTTCCACAATCCAACCAAAATTCAAGAATTTTGCATGCACTTTGATTTCAGATGTCATGACAACGCCAGGGATGAACTTTGAGTGGCTGTATAACGTAGGTTTATCAACCCTCATTTCCATGTCACATTTCAAAATAGACAAAGTGCTCCTATAACATATTATCTCTGGTTATGACCACGACAGGGGTATTGTAAGAATTAATCTACGATCTAAAAATATTTTTTTCAGCATCACCCCTGGAGATATTCACAGATTGACAGGTCTTCCATTTATTGGTTTTAATAAAGTGTCGCTCAGGTCACAACTTTCTCCAGATGACAAAGAACACCTCGATAATAATTATGGTATTTCATCAGAAGATTTGGCAGGTATAAATCTTGTTAAATGTATTTTATTAATTTTCAATGTTTTAAATTTCTAAATTGACATCAATTTTTTTTATGTAGATTCTAACACCAAAACAAAAAGAGTTTTAATGATTAACAATGTTAACCATCAAACTCTGAAGACCATTATCGAGTTTTTCCAGGCTAGGATTATTCTTTTGGGAAGACCGAAAATTCTATTTTGGGCATTGTATTATATTGTTCAGTATGAAAAAATGAAAAGTTCGATTGTTGTACATATATTTCTGATCAAGTCAAGACTGAGTTGCACGCGGTCAAACTTGCAACTGCCAAGACTCAGCCCCCTAAGACTCAGCCTATTGTGGGCAGTGTAAATTATATTTTAGCTTTATATTTTGAGTCTTTTCATAATTTTTCAACTACTCATGTACCAACTATTATGCATTCAAAACTATTGTCTATTGCCATGACACCAGAGGAATTGAGGGTAATAACTACATCATTTTCTTTGACATACTATTTTATAGTTTACAATATTTATTTTTTTAATTTTTTTCATCTATATGCAGGCGAAGGCAAAAATTTCAAGGACTAAAAAAATTGTTGCCAATAGGGGTCACAGGCCAAAGCAAACAGGTGATTATGAAGATACGGGCTCTAAAGCAACACCTGTTACTATGCAGAGGTCACACAAACGTGCCAGGAAAGAAGCTACTCATGGGGTGTCTCATACACCTAGGTTTGCACAAAATATACAAGCCGAATCTAGTGTGGCCAACCCCTCCCCCAATGTAGAACAATTGCATCACATTTCATCTAGTAAATCTATGATTCTATGTGTAGTTAATTAAAATTTAGATTTCTTTTTATTTTAAGCAAAATTATAACAAAAAAAAATTGAATGTTTTTAGTTGATTCTCGTGATCAAGTAGTAACATCACAAGTTAGAGGACATATGCCACCACCACATCCTCCACAAGCATCACACTCATCGATTGCATGCAATCAACAATAGAGAAAGTCACCCTTTACATGCAATCAACAACAATGACAATCACAACCTCAGCCTATGCGCGGCCAAGTCGGTGTTGGAAAATTTTTGTTTTCACAAGCCACTTCATGAAATTATGGGCGTGGGATTTCACAACCACAGACATCACAAAGACCAGCACCAAGTTTGGCGAGAATTGGATTCTCTCAGTTTATATTTTCTTCAAATTCATAGGCACTTGAATGTTCTAGAAAGGGATTGGACAGTACTCCTCTTGATGACGATTACATGATGTAGGACCTGATTGAAGGCTTCAGGGCAACATATGTTCTTAAATATAGAGCACGAGAAGAAGTCCCTGCAGCTCAGCAGACATCAAAACCACCCGTACAAGGAGACAATCGTCATCCTCAAGGTCCTCAAACCGAGGATGATGTCAATTTTAATAAAAATATTTCATTGGCAGCCAGTACCGAGTCAACAATTCAGGAGTTTGTTTTGAAATATTTGCAAGAGTTGAAATAATGGGAATATTGGGTAAATGTCCTTATTAAGGAAATTAATGCCCGATATAAAAATTATGAAAAAAGAGATTATATTTATTCTTTAGTCAAATATGAACCTGAAAAACTTGATGGCTTGCTAAAACAGACTACTTCACGAATAGTTAAATATGATTTTATTTATGAGGATGATGTCTTAAATGTTGTTGTTGGTAGATTGGAGAATGTTAATGATGAAGCCCAAGCATTTTACAACTTATGGGCTTCTGATAAGGAAAGGGTTTCAGTTGTTGAGGCTGCAAAAGAATTCGCTGAGGTAAAAAAGTTATATATATTCCAATTTTCTATTGCATTTATATTTTTATATTTCTTGAAAATTTGTAATAATTTCAATGTATCCCTTTTGAATAAAGTTTTCAATTTGTTTTGCAATAAAACTTTGAAAACTTGAAAACACAAGTTAAGAGCATGGATGTCAATATTCTTATAGCAAAATCATGCTTTATGAAATCAATGGAAATGAAAAAGAAAATGCAGTCAAAGATTGCAGAAAAAAATAAGTTAAAAAAATTCATCAGAGAGAAGTTGCATGAAGATCCGGAAATGGTGCTTGATAAAATGAAAGAAACACTTCCAACAATACTTGAAGATCCAAACAAAGAATAATTTGCATGTGTGTCAAGTATTGTGAAAGTACGTGACAACCTGGTTAGAGTTGGAGCACTGCCAGAAGAAACAAAAGTTGATAAATAAAAAGAAACGACAACTCCAAACACTAGTGAAGCATCCATGCACCAAACAAAAAATTAAAATTTGAAAATGTTGACAATGTTTTTAAAAGACTAAAATATGTTATTTCTATTTGAATTTGGTATGTGATATTTGAGACTTTAGTTTGAAATTTTTTTCAAAATACTGCAATATATTAATTTCTCTTTGAAAATTTTATGTTATATTTGAGTTTACAAATGTTTGAACGATGTAATTTCCGTTTGATAATGTTTTAAAAAAACTGGAATATTTATTTTCTATTTAAAAATGTTATGTAGTAGAGTTAGAAAATGGTATGTAATATTTGGGTTTAAAGTGTTTGAAAGATGTGCTATATGTATTTTTGAAATAGTTAATTTGTAGTTATGATGCACAAAATTTGGGTTTAAAAATGTTATGTAATATTTGAGTTTGAAAATGTTATCTAATATTTGGGAATTTTTGTTTGAAATTTGTATGTAAAATTTGAGATATAAGTTGGAAAATGTTTAAAAAAATATTGCAATATATTAATTTATGTTTGAAAATGTTATGTTATATTTATGTTTACAAATGTTTGAATGATGTAATATGTTTCCTTTTTAACTAGTTGATATGAAACATTATGTTTGATAATGTATTAAAAAGACTAGAATATTTATTTTCGGTTTGAAAATGTTATGTAGTAGATTTAGAAAATAATATGTAATATTTGGGTTTAAAGTGTTTCAAATATGTGATATAGGTCTTTTTTAAATAGTTAATTTGTAGTTATGATGCACAAAATTTGGGTTTGAAAATGTTATGTAATATTTGAGTTTGAAAATGTTATCTAATATTTGGGAATTTATGTTTCTAATTGGTATGTAAAATTTGAGATATGAGTTGGAATTTTTTTTTAAAAAGATTGCAATATATTAATTTCTGTTTGAAAATGTTATGTTTCTTTTTGTACTAGTTGATATGAAACATTCTATTTGAAAATGTCATGTAATTTATATTTGATTTAAAAATATTGTAATATCTAATTTTGAACGATGTAATATAAATATTTTTGAACTAGTTAATTTGAATTTTTTTTTTTGAAAATATTTTAAAAAGACTGCAATATCTAATTTCGGTTTGAAAAAGATATGATACACATAATTTGGGTTTGAAAAATATATGATACACATAATTTGGGTTTGAAAAACATTGCAATATCTAATATCTAATTTGTAGTTATGATGCAATATCTAGTTTTGTTTGAAAATGTTTTAAAAGGATTGCAATAGCTTATTTTGGTTTGAAAAAGTTATGATGCACATGAAAGTTATGAAAAAAATAATTCATTTAAATAATATAAATCTGGAACAATATACAAAAACCTGCTATCAAACCAAATTGTGTTTATTATTGTCAATGAAATGAGAGTTCAAAAACTAAGACCCAAACATAAAATTTTACAATCTACAAAAATAATTTAAGCCATGTAATTTTAAAGCAATAACGTGATTAAAAAAAACAATTCATTGAAATAATATAAATCTGGAACAATATTCCGAAATCTGCTATCAAATCAATTCGTTTTATCATATTCCATGAAATTAGAGTTGAGACACTAAGGCCCAAACATAAAATTTTATAATCTACAAAAAATGATTTTAGCCATGTAATTTTAAAACAATAATTCATTGAAATCATATAAATCTGGAACAATATTGAGAAATTTGCTATCAAATCACTTTGTGTTTATTATTGTCAATGAAATCATGGAAAATTATCACTATGGAAGCTGAAACATATCAGCTTGTCCATAAATCTGTGTCTCCACCATCTGATCACTGAAAGCGTCATCATCATCATCATCATTATCAATTGTATTCAACGTTCCTCTTCTGTTTACCAAGGAACTCCAATATTCTAACGCCCTGTCATATGAAAATGTATCCAACTGATATGAGGACACATAAATTGTTATTCTAAATTCTTGTCAAGTATGTTGCAGATTCTAGATTTAACAAAAGCAAGTACACTAAAAACTCTTTCATCTTCAATTGACCCCAAAATCATTGTTTCACATAATTCATATAAACCAAAGTATTCACTTATAGTATATTTTAATACTGTGCTTGGATACAATTTTTGCCACAAACGAGTAGTGGAACCAATCTCATGGACATCTGTCATAAGTGATATTTGCAAAACCATTGTTCTTCCAAAATGCGATGATTGTTATTTCAAAATTTCATTGTTGAGTAGACGATTAATTGCCACACCATTGACTTCCACACTCTTACTAAAATGGTTAATGAGATTACCCATATATTTAATAAACAACTTATTTGCAAAATTGTATTTAGTACAAGGCCCCCAAAACATGGGGTTAACCACACCCATGGACTCAAGCAACTCATCTCTCTAAAATCGTTCTCTTATCTCACCTATCAAATTTTTTGCTATATTTGACAAATTACTCTTTTTTTTATGTATTACAACATGAAATCTATTATGTGTTATAGGAACTTCTTCAAAATCTTCCACAACAATACTTGACTGCCTTTCAAAAAAATAAACAGGTATCATCTTTTCATGAACATTAATACAGAGATGATCATTGATATCAAACTTCAAAAAGCTTTTTGTATTGTTCACGTTTATCAATGTATTTCAACTATCAAATATAGGTTCTGTAAAATATGCATTAGACACATATAATGAATCAAGAAGCATGCATATTTATTTTCTCATCCTCATAAAATCAACGATATAGATAGATCTCTCTTGTGCAAGATTAATTAATTTGTTCATTTCTTTTAACATTGGAAGAATACCACATAATGTCAAAAGTATTTCCAAGTCAGTCAAACGGAATAACATATCTTTTGCCTTATCAACTATTATGCGATTTGCATGCATAAACCCTGTCAATGATTGATATTCTTCCAAAATTCTTTGAGCAGGTTGAAACAGTGAAATCCATCTTGTATCCACATCTTTTAATAATTTTTTCCCTTCTATAACTCCTAGTGCAAATTGTTGAAACTCTGCAAATATTTTCGGACTTAATGAGAAATAAGAATGAATATCACAAACAAGGTTTTCAACTTTAGCAACATTTGAAAATGTGCTCACAATTTTATATGCAAGATTTACTCTATGAGCCATACAGTGAATGGGGATCATATATGGTGCAATTGTGGTTTGGAGTCGAACACACAGACCAGACCTGTGACCTTGCATAATAGCAACTCCATTAGCTCCAACACAAATTAACTTTGTTGCAATGTTTATATCATTCATTCCCACACTATTCTTTAAACTTTTAATAAAAACATTATAAATATTTTTTGCATTTGAAATTTCCAACATCTTATGTATTCCCAAAAAAATAGGCCTTCTAACATGATTTTGAAATCTGTACACATGCATGCAAATCCAAGAAGTGTTATCCATATTTGTTACCTCATCAATAGAAAGTGAAATGAATTTGGCAAGTTTTACTTGCTGCCTTAGGTCTTCTTTCTCAACCAAAGATAAACATTTTACCATTTCCAACCACTTCAGTTTGATCAATGAGAACTAGGAAGGTTTTGCACATTAAAAAGGCATAATAGCTGCTTATAATCAATAAAATCAAACATTGGTCTACCTTTCTTGAGAATATTGTAAACAATTGCAAAATGCTTACTTTTTGAAGCAAAAATAGTCTTTTGTAATTTGTCAAATTGGGCTCCAATTGTTCTACCTTTCTCAACAAGATATTGTTATTGCTTAAGTGATTGTCATATTCTATAGCATATCTTAAATGCATACATTCTGATGCATCCTTCCACTTAACTTCTTTACTAACTTCACCATTACTTTTTATAAATTTAACATAAAATTTTCCAGCATGTTTTTCAGTTGTATCAATCTTGTTTTGAAGCCTATGATCCTTACCAAGTCTCCAACTGCAAATTTTGCATCTATATTTTTTTCATCAATTTGGTTATCCTCAGTCATGAAAGGCTTAAACCAAGGAAATATTTTTGCCCATTCTTTCTTAAATCCCCTTCCAAGTATCCAGAGAGATGCTTTTATTTTTTTAGAATTTTTGGTTGAAGATTCAATTGATGCTTGTAATGATTTTGATTTATCACTTTCATTTTCAATTGTGATGTTATTTTACGTGTTGTCATCAGGTGTGTGTTGGATATCATTTCTAAGGGTATTTTCAATGAAAGTCATCTCTTCTTGGGGAATATCTTCAAGTGGAGGCATATCAGGATTGATAGGGTATTCTGCATAGTAGGATACCATAATAATTTTTATCACTATTGGATGAAAAATTTACAAAAAAATATACAAAACGTCAATCAAGCACATACTGGGAAGTAAAAAATCATCTATAACTTGAATTTACATGGATTTCGTTGGCTCATCACATTTCGAAGTTTGGCTAAAATATTTGAGCATACTCTTTTTAGCAAAAGGTTTGGTGCCCTTCTTTCCATCACTTGGTGACAATTTACTAGTGGTAAAATAAAATTAAAGAGGGTGTATTTTCTGGAGGCCTTTAGATATTATTTTAAATAGAATAAACACTTGTTGGGTAGTAAATTATACATACTTTTTTCCAACCATTATTTATTGTGAATTTATCAGTTTATGCCACTAGTTATTATTCTGGTGAAAGCACTCTAAAAGATAAAAAGAGCATCAATATGTCAATAGATACCCAAAGCATTAACTTATGTATAATCTTAGCAATAAAAAAATATCTTAATTAAAACTAAGAATCAAAGCAAAATAGATAAAACAAGGGAACAGACTCAATAGAGTAATGACAAAATAGAGAAAAAAAGGGAACACACTCAACAAAGCAATGACATTCAAAACCTAGAAAAATAACAAGCAGAACATGGCAATATAAAGAAAAGTAGAGAAGTGATAGAGAGCCTGGTGCTAAAAGATAGTATGTCCATATGTAGAGATACTAGTTTTAGTCGGAGGTAGATAATGATCCTGGTAAACACAGGTCCGTCTAATTGCACGAAAGTTTTTGGACTTAGAAATGGTTTCATTCGATTATAGGTTGCAGATACAAAAGTGTTTGATCGGGTGCACAACAGGTTTTGTCCAGCTACACAAAAGGTTTCATCTGGTTGCATAGAATATTTCATTCAGTTGTATAGAAGGTTTCGTTCAGCTGCACAGAAGGTTTCGATCAATTGCACATAAGGTTTCGCCCAGCTACACAGAAGGTTTCATCCGATCAGTTGCACAACAGGTTTCGTCTAGCTGCACAACAAGTTTTGTTCGGTTGCATATAATTAGTCTCATTCGACTGTAGATAAGGACACTATTCCGGTTGGTTGCAAAAATAGTTTCATTTGGGTACAGAGCAGGACACAGTTCTAGCCAGTTTTAGGATTAGTTTCGTCCAGTTGCTGAGTAGGACACTATTTCGATCGATTGTAGAATTAGTTTCATCCAGTAGCAGAACAAGACACTGTTTCGTTCAGTTGCTAAATTTGTTACAGTTAATGGCATAAAAGGTTTTGATGTTGTGACAAATTGTGTAGGTATTTTCCCTAGGGTTTTAATTATATATAGAGGTATACTTGGCGAGTTTGGTGGGATAATTTAGAAATTCTAAAATTTTAGGGCTAAAAGGGTACTTTATTTAGGCGGGATTACTTACGAATTTTTTAAAATATTTGTGATACTCTCATCAAAGGACGGCTAACCGACATCGAAAATTTATTTTTTCTCAAAAATTTTGGCTACATGGTCGACGTTCGGGTCTCAAAAATTTCACGAATTTGAATTTTTGAAAATGGGTTATTTCACCCCAATGGTGAAGTTTCACCACTATGCATAACGTTGCTTTCCACTATTGGAGTCAATAGTATGCATCCCAATGAACCATGGAAGACTAGTTAGCTCAATGGACTAGATCAAGTTCTAGGAAGACTAGGGTATAGGACCTCTACTATTCACTCTAGCTCCATAAGATCATGTAGTGAGGACATACAGAGGCATATCCATGAATGAGAAGAATGCTCAAAGCACTCTCATAACACATGTGCCCCATCTATGCATACGAGCACTAAGCATAAACAACAACACAACATAAATTCTATCTTCACAAATAAGGGCAAGAGTGTGGTAGATAAGTATATTGGGGCTCATACTAATAAGGACCCTCGTACAGAGCTACAGAGTCAGATGCCTCACACAATCAATCTAGTAGATCGATCACATAGGTTGGCTTCACAAAAAAGATAGTGCATATTCCAATATTAGTTGGAATATGTGTGTATAGAGCACGAGTGCCTCAAGCATGAGGATTATCAACGTCAAATTTTGCTTTACCAATGTTTATATGAGCAGTACCTACGATAACAACATATCCTTTATCATAAGGAGCACAAAGAGAGAGAGGATAGACTAGCTCAAGCTAATCTACCTTCTTGTAGCGAGTATAGGGAGCAACACCATAGACGTGTTGCATCGTAGCCAAAATTATGCCCTAAACAAATTGAAAATCATACTCAACATACATCCTAGTGTGCTTCAAGGAACAATAGTGCCAAGTGCTAGAACAACCTAGGAGTAATCAGTATGAATAATCATAGGGGTATGAGCAAGATCAACAATATCTTGAACCTTCCTCTATATATGTGGATGATGAACACAATCATCCACCTCGATCTAAAAGCAATCTACCTCTGCTAGCTCCACAAAAATCTCTTAGAGAACAAATATTATCCTCTTAAGTGTACAGAGCCCTTGCTAAAAGGGTTAAATCCATTGATAAATAGGGAATAGCTTATCAAAATTTTACGCTAAACAAAATTCACAGTGTGCCTCTGTGTCCCTCAATTCCTAGCTTGGCATACCCCGATAATTTTGAGATACCTAAGCTAGACAAATTTTGGGGTGACGATGATACACAAGAGCATGTGACTAGCTTCATGAATTTGTGTTTCCATATTCAAAATAATTATGTCTTATTACTTAGAAATTTCATTATAACCCTTTCAAGCCCAACCTTGGAATGGTTTAATAAATTGAAAAGACACAATATTACTAGCTTCAAATAGCTAGAAAATGCATTTCTTGAATGCTTCTCTTTCGATGTCAGGAAGAAGATCAATTTTTCCGATCTGGCTACTTTAAAGCAATACGATGATGATCTAGTCACAGACTTTGTATATAGATGGAGAAATTTGATATCTAAACTACCCTTCTCCATCCCAACCATATATTTAACATGGATTTTTACCAAGAGCTATGTGAAACACATTTTGTTATTATTATAGTTGTATAAATACCAAACATTTGAAGAGGCTTTGATGCAAGCCAAGGTCATAGAGGATAGCAAGTTACAAGAAGGTGACTTAAAACTCTAAACTAAAAAGGAGTGGAAAAACAAGAACACGAAGAACCAAAATCACTAGTCCAAGCCTATGCATGTGAATCAGGTCATGTTAAATCTTTAAAAGGGTAATAAGGGCCAGTAATCATAAAAATATCAGGTACAATATCCCCCCACACAATGTAATCAATGCAAAAAAAAGTAGGACAAGGACAAAGAATGTCACCCACCTCACCAATTTATTCTAATATCTGAGACTTTGGCATCGATATTCAATCAATTACGCAAGGCTAAGGCCTTAACGTTACTTGAAGTTCAGTTTCTTGATCTTAATCACCCTAAATCAAAATGATATAGGGAATATCATTACTACCCATACCATAGACAAAAGGGGCATGACATCAAAGTGTGCCATGGTTTCAAACATGTGGTACAAAATATTATTGATAGGAATGAGCTAATAATTAAAAAATCCCTTAGCTCTGAATAACCAGAATATGGGAATATTCAAGAATACCTTACCAAATCATGAGCCATCGAGGAAAAATGATGGACAAGTTAATCAAGTTTGAATTAAACCACCTATGTAAGGATTTATTTACATGGTTAATATGGTCACTAGAAATAGGAGGTACAACCAACCAGATCCTCCTCTAACATCAATTTAAATTCAAGCTGCACCTCGATAGAGGCTAGCATAGAACCCCTTACCAAGCCCACCAACAAGACATGTGGTGAAAATAAGAAATAGACTCATCCAGAGTTGACAAATAGCCTCGACTAAATTATCAATATATGAAATAATATAACAGTTTCCTAGGCACAGGGAGATGCTAATGGACATCTTAAGGGCCATTGAAATTCAATCCCATGATCCTGAATCCTTCACCAATTTTGTGGGACATGTACAATAGTGCCAAGAACCTGTGATCCAATTCTATGATCATGAAATCAAGATAGTCTCCACTGCTACAACAGACCCACTGCTTCACATCATCATGTGTGTAAACCACACTTCGTTCAAGTGGGTGTTGATTGATATAGGATCATTAATCAACATAATTACCATGAAGGCCTTGGGGTATCTAAATTTACCTATGTCACATATCGTGCCCTCTACTTTTACACTATGAGCTTTTAACAATGTGCTATGTGATGAAGGGCTACTCCACCCAACACTCGCACAGTACTCAAAATCATAGAAAAATTCAATAGAAACCCCACATCTAATATTAAATCACATAAAAATTCAATAAAATCCCCACATCAAATATTTCTTCAATAAAACTATATTAGAAAATCACAATGTATGACCATAAGGCCGATTTTATTACAAATACTAGAGATCTGCAAATTTGAGCCACGATCTCTGATACTGGACCCCTCCGGTAATCTCTATTCCCCCTATTAATAACTTTCCAAAGAATGTTCTGGTAAGTATAACTCCTTTTCCCGCCTTTCATTTTTCCACCAGGAAAATATTCATTTTTAATTTTCATTTTCCCACCCAGGAAAATATTCTCTTGAAATTTGAATTTCCAACATATGGGTCTAAACATGTGGTTTTAAACATATGGGTCTAAACACATGGATCTAAACATATGGGTCTGTATATATATATATATTAAACACATGGATCTAAACATATATAATTTATTTTTTTTAGTTTTTTTGGTGATGCAAGATTGCCCTTACACCATTGGATGCTCCTACATTAGACACCCAGGGTAAATTTGAGAAGTGACCTCACTTCTCTACTATTGGAGGAAAACCAAGGTGGTCAACCTCGGACTTGGGTAGCCAAGTCAAATCTTCTACAGGCCTTCCCTTCCATTTCATCATATATTCTTCATACTGCTTATTTCTTGTACTTTTGTCCATACTCTTTTCTCCTTTGTCCAACTTCCTCAATTCATAGGCATTCCTTGGACTGCTCCCATATACAATATGGAATGGAGATTTACCAGTACTCCTATTGACAGAATTGTTGTAAGTAAATTTTACCTATGGTAAAATTAAATCCCATCCCTTGGGCTTATCTCCTACTAAGCATCTCAGTAGGTTGCCCAAACTCCTATTCACCACCTTTGTTTGTCCATTAGTCTACGGATGGTGTGCAGAACTAAACTTCAAATATGTCTTCAACTTCAATAGCTCTTGAACTTGTCTGTTCAGCTCCTCATTCTCTGTAGGAATCATTTTATTTGGTAAACTGGCTCCTAGCATCAAATCCATCTGGTGACTAATCTCTCTCACTAGTGGTAAACCTTTAGGTACATTATCTGATATAATATCTTGAAATTATCCCAACAGGTCCGAGGCCTCTATCGGTATATCTTCATATTTTTCCTCATTAACTCTAGGAATCAATGCATAGCACATATGTTCGTGTTTCATACCATTCAAAAAATTTCTACCATCAACTAAATTTTTTTTGGCACTGCTACATACCTTTTCATCTACCTCATTCAGGGGCTTCAGCTTGTAGGGAACTCCATTATTTGTTAGGTAATAAGTGTTGGCATATCCATCATGTACTGCACGTCGATAAAATTACCATGGCCTCCCCAATAGCATATGAAAAGCATCCATAGGCATGATGTCACATAGTACCTCATCATGGTAATCCCTAATATTGAACTTCACTAAACACTATTCATTGACCAAAGTTCTATGGTCCTTCTGCAACCACACAATCTGGTATGGATACAGGTGTCTCCTCCTCTCTGGCTGTAACTTAGTAACCATTTATTCAAAGGCCAAGTTATAAGTACTACCATTATCTATAATAATATTATAGACCTTACCTGAATATTTGCACCTTGTGCAAAATAGGCTCTTCCTCTAGTCTGGTTCCTTCTCCTCATTCAACAAGGTTCTCCTTGTGACCATAACTTCTCCTCTCTCTGCCTCCTCAAAGTGCTTTGATTTAGCTCCTTCATCTGCAATACCAAATTTGGCATTACCTGTTGGCCTCCTATTTGGCTTCTCTTGGTGATGTGGACACTCATATGTTCAATGTCCTTCTCCACAGTTGAAGAACGTTCCACAAAACCCTCTTCCTCCATTTCCTTGGGTAGATCTACCTCTTCCTCTTGGATAGTTATCGTTTTGACCATGGGATCTATAAGCATTATCTCCCTTATGGTCCTGACTGCTACTATATTCTTCTTTCTTCTCACCTCGTACTCCATATTTTCTTCCATTGGTTCTTTCTCCATGACCTCTTCCTTTTTGTTTACCCTCAAACCTTATGTTCAGCTTCTCTTCAACTTTTAGATAAAACTGGTAAGCATCCTCAATGGTGCTCATCCTAATCAAACTCAGCTCTTTTTGAATACTAGTTCACAACCCATTGATGTAACAGGCTACGTTCACCTTGTTAGCCTCAGAATGGCTGGTTCAGATCAAGATATTGTAGAACTCCTTAGTGTATTATTTGAAAGAATTTCTTGACTGTCTCAAACTTTGCATCTTCTTCAGTAGATCCAAATCATAATCTACCGAAATAAAATACCTCTTTAGCTTTTCTACGATTCATTCCCATCTGGTGATCCTCTCTTTTCCCCTTTTATTTATGTCAAGTTGTACTCCTTTCCACCAGATTCTAGCATGACCCTTCAGTTTGGTCTTAGCAAACTTGATCTGTTCAGGATCTTCTACCTCTTCATATTCAAAATATTCTTCCAGGTCATTGATCTAGTCAATCAACTCCTTTGGGTTAATATTTCTCGAGTATGTGGAAACTTCCATCTTCGACCTCTTTCCAATCTAGGATATGGCTCTATACAACCTCACTTGGGTAGGATCTACTGCCTCTTCTTCTTCTTCAAACTAGTCTTCCTCTTCTTCAACTTCATCTTCACTCTTTTCCTCTCTTCTTGGGTCAAACCCTCTACACAACTCTTCTTGTAATTCCTGAAATTGCCTCTACAAAGCTTAGAAATCCTCTGCTAGCACTACGACATTACTGGAAATACCTCAGTTCCTTTGTAGGGGCATATTACTCCGACTTCTCCAAACCCAAACCACATATCCTGGTGTAAACTACCTCACGTTCGGTGATCTGCTTACACACTTAGGAACTCCTGCTCTGATACCACTTGATGAAGGGCTATTCCACCCAACACTCACACAGTACTCAAAACCATAGAAAAATTCAATAGAAATTCCACCTATGATATTAAATCACATAAAAATTCAATAAAATCCCCACATCAAATATTTCTTCAATAAAACTGTATTAGAAAATCACAATGTATGACCATAAGGCCGATTTTATTACAAAGACTGGAGATCTGCAAATTGGAGCCACGATATCTGATACTAGACCCCTTCGGTAATCTCTATTCCCCCTATTAATAACTTTCCAAAGAATGTTCTGGTAAGTATAACTCATTTTCCTGCCTTTCATTTTCCCTCCCAGGAAAATATTCTCTTGAAATTTGAATTTCCAACATATGGGTTTAAACATATAGGTCTAAACACATGTATCTAAACATATGGGTATAAACTGGGTATAAACATAAACATATATATATATATATATATATATATTTAAGCACATGGGTATAAACATATATAATTTTTTTTTTTTGTGATGCAATATTGCCCTTACACCATTGGATGCTCCTGCATCACTATGCTTGATAGTCGACACTATAGTCCTCCCTATTCATGTGGGGCTAAAAAACCATCCCTATGATGTGTCACATGCTAGAGCATGCTATGCAATATAATATTCTTCTAGGCTTATCATGGATTAGGGACATGCAATGCATCCCCTCAATCTTGCACCAATGTATCAAATATGTGCACGAGGGATAGGTGCATGTGGTCCTTTCGTATGAGTAGTCATTTAAGTATGTTAATCAGTTTGACTTGCTATGAGACTGCATCCTCCCATATACCCATATAGATATTAGATCAATGTCTCCTATCATACAATGAGTAGGTAAGTCAAAGGCAACGTGTGCCAAACCTTCAATATTGGAACCACAACCAACCTTGATTATAATGACTACTTCTGAGAGGCCTATGACATCAAAAAATCTCAAGAATGATCAAAAACTAAAGGTGGTATTGGAATAAAAAGAGTTTAAGGAAATCCCCAACATAGCAACTATAGATATCCAAAATCCCATAGAGGAGGGAAACTCACAAAATTTAGTTGAGGTACCTCAAGCTGCCTCACCTGTGTCTTCAACTACGTCATATGCACCCCATGTGATCATTCACTTAGTCAACCTTGGATTAGCTGAATACCTGGTGCAAAATGTAACTTTTATGCCAATCATAGAATCTGCACAGAACATGGGTAGGTCTCAAGCCCATCACTTTCCTGTCAGGATGGCGGTACCACTAGGAGTGCCACCTAATCAAACTAACTTCATATATGGAGGTTTATATCAACTTGTAGATCATTCACTCATAGAATAAGATGATGATAAACTATTCATTATGAATATTAATTATCTATCTAATCTAGAGTTTGCCCTTCATTATTTTGATCTTACCATTGGTATGCTTACGAACTAGTCTATTTGAACAAGGGTGTCAAACTTCATATCAGTTACATTATCAGTTGTCATCTGATAGGTTTGGATTGGGTTATGATGTAGGAGGTTAGGATGAGTTATTGGCTATATCTCTAGATCATCTGAAACTAAGCATGGGGATGGATGTTTATTGGAATACATACCACCCTAATCCTTCACATTCTTGAAGGGGTAACTGGTCGATGACCATGGTTGCCTGAAGAACACAAGCTTATACTAAGATGTGGGGTGAATAGTATAAGACCACTTTTTATTTATCTTTCCCAAAAAATATTATCCAAAATTATCAATGGCAATATCAAATGCAGTAATCAAATAAATGCACAAATCATCACACACAATAGAGACACCAATTTTACATGGTTCACCCAATATGGGCTACTCCACAAAGAAAATATTTTACTAAAATTTTCTCAAAAAATCTCTTGGGAATCCTTCCCTATTATAGTTTTTATGGACCTCTATCCAAAGGATATACCAATCCCCTAATCAAGTTTGTGGAAACTTGTACATGGGAGAACTCTTTCCTCTTTGCTAGTTCATGGATCGCTATCCACAGAACTCCTTCTCATTTGATATGGCTGGTGATCCTCTAGAATACTACTGCCTCCACTACACTAACTTGTGGATCTCTCTCCATAGAATACCTATGTCCTCACTTAGAAGACTTTTATCCTCACTACCCTAGCTAATGGATCTCTTATCCGCTGGAGACTACTATCCTCTGTCCTATCACCTCCAAAGCTTACTCTTAGCTCTACTCAATGTTTGTCTCAAATATGCACTAAATACTATCCTTCAGTCTAGCACAAATCAATCTAATATTTGTCTCAAATTTGCACTAAACACTTTCCTTTGGTCTAGCACAAATTTACTTAATTTTTATCTCAAATTTGTATTAAAAACTATCCTTCAGTCTGGCAAAAATCTACTCAATCTTTATCTCAAATCTACACAAACACTATCCTTTGGTCTAGGACAAATCTTCTCAATCTCTATGTCAAATCTACACTAAACATTGTCCTTTTGTCTAGCACAAATCTACTCAATATTTGTCTCAAATCTACACTAAACACTATCCTTTGGTCTAGCACAAATTTACTCAATATCTGGCTCAATTCTATCCTCAAGCCTTAACACAAAGATTTATCTAATCACAAATCAACTCTACTAGATCTGTCTCAAGATTTAACTCAAATCTTGAACAAATCAATCAATCAACTCTACTCTCAAGTCTTCTCAAATACTTACCTCAAACCTATCCGCAAGTCCTCTCAATAACTTACTCAATCTGCTCTCAAGTCTTCACTTACCTCAAATATGCTCAACAAGTCCTCACTAGAACTTGTCCAATCTAATTGTAAGCTTCCACAAAATCTCACACAAGTCTGTCCTTAAGCTTTCACAAAATATTACTCAATTTTGTCCTTATGTCCACTCTAGGAATTACTTCAAATCTTCCCACAAGCTTTTAAAAAATCTTGCTTAACTCTATTCTAAAGTCCACTCTAGGACTTACTCAAATCTGTCCACTAGCTTTCATAAAAGCTTACTCAAATCAATTGTAAAACTTGCATACAAAACTCAACTTAATCTCTTTCAGAAAACCTCTTTAATCACTCAAACAAGTTTCACTCAAAATATTGTTTAACTTACAGAAACATATAGATAATGGTTAGAGACTCAATATGTTTCACACTCACAAAAATACTCAATCACTTCCAAACTTCTCTTTCAAATCAGTTTAGAATAAAAAATATTTTTTTTCACAAAACTGTCACTCCAATACTTTCAATCAATAATGCTCATAAAAATTCATTCAACCATTCAGTCAATGAAACATAACTTGCTTACTAACCCTAAATAAGTATTTCACTTTACTTCCAACAAATAACACTTGAATCAAGATAATTCTAATTTTACATAACAATGATACTCATGATATCTCAACAAACCTCAGCTCAAGATAGTTTTGAACTTCACATAACAATGATACTCATAATCTTTCACAAACACTAGTTCAAGATAGTTTTCAAATTCACTCTCAAAATTTCTCACAAACATTCACCAATCTTGTACTTGAAAACTCACTCAAACATTTCCAACAATGCTTATCAAACAAACTTTTTCACTCAAACTTTGCATATTACAACATTCAATCCAAAAATATTTCAATCATAAGGAAGATGTGCCCATACCTTTTGTTTTTATGGAGATATATCTTCAAAACCTATATTAATCACAATTAAATCCTCTTTACCAATTTCAAGATTAGATAGCAACAATATATCTCAAAATATCCACTCAAATATTTTCCAATAATTATTTCACCATACAAAAATATTAAATATTAAATACACCTTATAATCTCCAAACTTTAAACATAATTAGCAAATATTCAATTAAGTCACTTTCACAATAAATCCTTTTATGCACCTTATTTCTCCTTTCAAAAAAAATTATCACAATGTATCTTTGTTTCAAAATATAAAATATAATATTCCTTGCATACCTTATCACTCCTACTTTATAAATTCTAACTACCAAAATCAAAATAAAATATTTTTATTTTATAATCCCTTATATCTCCCTCAAAAACTCACAAGCCACCTTTTAATTTTCACATTGTGCAATTTTTGAATTATCAAATCTTTGGCAAAATTAAAATGTGAGTAGCATACCTTTTATTTTATTCTGTCCAAAAAAATTACTTCGGTGAAATTCAAACATGCGACCTCTCCTTTCCAACACCTTAACATAAAGTGCGTCCACCTGTAGACACCAAAATAGCACCAATTCGATTAAGTGACTACAAACACTGATCGCATTGACATACACAGCTTTTAGGGCAGCCCTTAGAGGTCAAACAGTGGTCCTGGCCACTTGCACAGTAGTTTAGAAGGTCGAAAAATGGCAGAGCAAAGTTGGTCATTTTAAAGCCTTTAATCTAAAGTGAGCCTTTAACAAACTTTAAGTCTTAAGCAAGAAAGCCTCAATCAAGAGCAAAACTTCAAAAGCAAACAAGCCTTAATCAAAAGGGAACCTTGGCCTTAGATGTCACGAAATCACGATTTCGCAACGTCGCGAAATCGTGACGTCGCGATATCGTGTGTTGCGATATCACGACACCTAAGGCCCCGAGGGAGGCCTCGGCCTTAGACGTCATGATATCGCACGTCGCGATATCGTGCGTCGCGATATCGCGACACCTAAGGCCCCGAGGGAGGCCTCGGCCTTAGATGTCGTGATATCGCGCGTCGCGATATCGCGACACCTAAGGCCCCGAGGGAGGCCTCGGCCTTAGATGTCGCGATATCGCGCGTCGTGATATCACGACACCTAAGGCCCCGAGGGAAGCCTCGGCCTTAGATGTCGCGATATCGTGACGCTCGGCCTTAGATGTCGCGATATCGCAACACCTAAGGCCCCGAGGGAAGCCTTGGCCTTAGATGTTGCGATATCGCGCGTCGCGATATCGCGACACCTAAGCTCCCGAGGGAAGCCTCGGCCTTAGATGTCACGATATCGCAACGCACGATATCACGACATCTAAGGCCGAAAGCAGAAGCGTCAAAAAAAACGCTAGTTGCAATCCTTAAAAAGATCGTCGCAGACAGTCATAAGGATTGGCACATTCAAATCCCACTTGCCCTATGGTCCTATCGCACTAGCATTCGAACACCCACTGGGGCCACTCCGTTTTCTCTTGTGTATGGCTCCGAGGCAGTCATGCCTCTCGAGTTGGAGATTCCTTCCCTATGCATATCAATGCAGGAGTTCATCGATGATGACACTGCACGACAGGCCCGATTAGACCAACTTACGTTGCTTGACGAACGACGCATTAATGCTCTCGAGCACTTACGTATCTATCAAGAGTGGCTTAAGAAAGCTTACAACATGAAAGTTCACCTAAGGGACTTCCGGGTTGGTGATTTGGTTTTTAAGGAAAACCAACAAAATTCCAGTTTGCCATCTCACCTAAGGGACAAGTTTGCAGAAAATTGGTTAGGTCCATATGTCATTGATAACAAAATAGGACCCAGGATGTACCGGCTAGCTTCTCTTGATGATATCAAGGAAACAGAACCCTTGAATATCAGTAATTTGCGACCATTTCATATCTAAGAGAGCCAAAACCCCAAAATGCTCCAAGGATTCTTGCAATCGCTTGGTCAATCCCCAAAATGCTCCAAGGATTCTTGTAATCTCTTGGTCAAAAACCCAAAAATGCTCCAAGGATTCTTGCAATCGCTTGGTCAAAACCCAAAAATGCTCCAAGGATTCTTGCAATCGCTTGGTCAATCCCAAAATGCTCCAAGGATTCTTGCAATCGCTTGGTCAATCCCAAAAGGCTCCAAGGATTCCCGCAATCGCTTGGTCAATCCCAAAATGCTCCAAGGATTTCCACAATCGCTTGGTCAAAAATCAAGAAAATTCAAAAACAACAAAAATCGTCAAAAACAACAAAAATTTGCATCTCATTTCCAGGCATACTCAAATTCATCAATAAGAGAGTCCTTCTCGCACTTCATCTTCATATTCACAAAAATCAATCCATCAAAAATACCACAATACATAGCTGCATTAAACCATTGCATCCATACGTTGCATATTTGTGGTCGTACAGGTCAAGGGCACCATAGGCTGTAATAAATCCGCCAGTCCACCTTGTTCCACACTGTTCCATTTTACAAAATCAACAAAAACACCATGCATTTCTTTTACCACACTAACGTCAGTGGTCCTTTAATGTATCAAGGGTTTTCGTGATTCAGTCATCATTTCGCTCTTTAGCCATGTAATGTATCAAGTCAGACAGATTTTACGAAGGTAGAGTTACACTTGAAATACACCTTGTTACATAACATCCCAACACAAATTAAAACACATAAAGATTCCCAAGTTGTGTGAACGAAAGATGAAACCTGCACAATAACCCAGGTCACCATAAGCGAAACGGTTACCTTGCTCATCCCCCTGTGCGAATGGTTCTAGAATGCTGAGAATTGACAAAAGGACGAGCTCTTTCTTATCCATTCACCTCCAAATACAGTAGTTTTCACCACTACCAAATCCCAATCATAGTTGGTTCCCAAAGTTGTAAGGATTTGTACTACACGTCCCTGCCAAGGATGGGTAGTCATCCCCAAGACCACCAGGATCAATACCATTCACAAACAAAATTCCAACATATCATCATCCTAACACTTTACATTCACCTTTGGTCTACAAGTTGTAAGGATTTGTACTATCTGCCCCTAACCAGGATGGGTAGTCATCCCCAAGGCCTAACAGATCAATGCCCTTACTCCATAACCTCCATCATCCCCTTGGTCCCCAACGTCGTAAGGATTTGTACTATCCGCCCCTAACCAGGATGGGTAGTCATCCCCAAGGCCACCAGGATCAAAGCCATTCACAACCTCAAATCCACAATCCACAAAACACAAAAATCAAATAACAGTGGTCATCGCCACTATTCAAAATCCTTGCTCAAAAAGAATTAATAGAAAATAAACAGTGATTTTCATCACTATATAGACGAGCAACCCTCTAAATCATTCAGCCAACAAACATCCTGAACTTGAATCCCTGGAATACTCAGCATTCGAAAAACCATCTAGGTGACCCTCATTACAGGTTTGGTTGATAGCCTATCTGGCAATGGTGGTATCCTACCCGCATGATGATATGTCTGTCACATTCACTTTGCATATGTGCAGACCAATGTATGCATGTGGATGAGCTAGCGTATGGTATCCTAGATAACACCACAGATTAATCTAACTAAATACAACAAATGAGTTAGTGGAGCTAGTTAGGTGACCCTCAGTACAGGTTCGATTGAAAGCCCATCTGGCACTGGCGGTATCCTGACAAATACCACATAAATGAACTCAATTGCACACACAGGGATGTGAAATAGCTTGGTCAAAAACAAGTCCGATTCATACCTTGTTCAAAAGTCTTGTAGGCTAAATTACAATCATGGCTAGTAAGTTAAAACCGTCTGAGTCTCAAAAAACCTTGGCTACATTTCTAAACCAACTGTGCCACTTTTTCATCCTTACAAAACCATCAGAAAATACAAAAACACAAGAAAAACCACATGTATACATACAAAGTCATGTATCACAGCAATCGCCTCAAAACAAAATGGAGTTCTAAACAGTCTATGGTGCCATGGCCACACATCACAAAGTCCATCCATCCATTTCATCTCTGCATATCACATACATTTGCATTCATTACAACATATGCATCCATCAATATAAAGTAGCATGCATCCATCAACATCAATCATTGTGCATAAAATCATGACATATACACAAAGAAAGAAAATCAAAACAACAAAAACATCACAAAATTACACCACAAAAACCATAGCAATAAGTTGCCGGACACAAATGCTCTTGCACTTAACCTCTTGGCATAAATAAAATCGATGTCGGGGCTCAAATTGTCACTTTCTCACTTCCCCAAGAAGGCTATCATAGCTGGACCGCTCCATGGGAAGACGGGTTTTTGATGATTTCACCTCATTATGGCATCACCAAAAGGGTTAGCACCCACCAAAAATAGATCCAAATGTCGAGAAATTGCACGTGCTTAAAAAGGTAAAACATCTAAAGGCACCCTAACCTAAGTCATCTTGGGTCAAGCGACTCGTCGCTTTTCTCACGAAGGTCATTCCCTCATCGATTCATCGCTTGAGGGGGTAGTCACACTTAGTCACCAATCAACAAGCACACACCCAATCAAGGCAATGACATGCATTCAAAGAATCATTGACGAAGAAAATCACGCTCCTGCTTGGGGCAGTAAACAAGCAATCATTAAGTTGATCAAATACTTGGCATTCCCGAAGCATGAGCACAAGGCTTCCCCTGTGGACAAAAGGTCACGCCCTTTGCCTAATCATGACTGATCAATGTCCAAGCTCAAGTCACACCACCAAAATAGGTTAACACTTGAAATCAAATTCCTTAGCTCGTCAGAAGCAAGGATTCAAGAATGCATGCCCTTTCCATACTTGGGGCATCAAAAGTTGGTTAGGTTACCAAGAAACCCTAATCATTAGTGCTTTGGTCATATATTTTTTCTCAGCACTGCATCACCCATAGCGCTTCCCAAAAAGGGGCATCTGTAGACACCAAAACAGCACCAATCTGATTAAGTGACTACAAACATTGATCGCATTGACATACATAGCTTTTAGGGCAGCCCTTAGAGGTCAAACAGTGGTCCTGGCCACTTGCACAGCAGTTTAGAAGGTCAAAAAATGGCAGAGCAAAGTTGGTCGTTTTAAAGCCTTTAATCTAAAGCGAGCCTTTAACAAACTTTAAGTCTTAAGCAAGAAAGCCTCAATCAAGAGCAAAACTTCAAAAGCAAACAAGCCTTAATCAAAATGGAACCTTGGCCTTAGATGTCGCAAAATCGCGACGTCACGAAATCACGCGTCGCGATATCGCGACACCTAAGGCCCCGAGGGAAGCCTCGGCCTTAGATGTCATGATATCACGCATCGCGATATCGCGACACCTAAGGCCCCGAGGGAGGCCTCGGCCTTAGATGTCATGATATCGCGACACCTAAGGCCCCAAGGGAGGCCTCGGCCTTAGATGTCGCGATATCGCACGTCGCGATATCGTGACACCTAAGGCCCCGAGGGAAGCCTCGGCCTTAGATGTCGCGATATCGCGTGTCGCGATATCACGACACCTAAGGCCCCGAGGGAAGCCTCGGCCTTAGATGTCACGATATCGCGACACCTAAGGCCCCGAGGGAAGCCTCGGCCTTAGATGTCGTGATATCGTGCGTCGTGATATCGCGACACCTAAAGCCCAGAGGGAGGCCTCGGCCTTAGATGTCGTGATATCACGCGTCGTGATATCGTGACACCTAAGGCCCCGAGGGAAGCCTCGGCCTTAGATGTCGCGATATCGCACGTCGCGATATTGTGACACCTAAGGCCCCAAGGGGGAGGCTCGATCGAAGTGTTGCGATATCGCGACGTCGCGATATCGCGACACTTCGGCATTTTGCACATAAACAGAATTTAATCAATCGAAGACGTTAAAGCATTCAAAGACGACACGTCAGCATTCAACGGCGGACTTCATCGGTCAAAGGCAGCATTAAAGCAATTCATGCCACGTGGCATCCCTGCATGCCATTTTTAAAGAACGGCGGACTTCACCAACTGCAATAATGAGACGAGCAATCTCAACAACAAATCCGGCCCGAGGCCATGCTTCATAATTACGGATGTGAGTTCCTAGCGACAATCTCAGGGCGTGCCATGCCTCATAATCATCTGACAACGGTCAAATCTCGACGGTGCCTGCAGACTTAGGGTTTGACATTAATGTTTCAGAGGCAAAATTCCTCTATAAAAACTAGCTTAATACAATGTAAAAGGAAGGAGGACAAAGCATTTTAAAAACACAACGAAGTGCTGCTCATCCAGAGACCCGATCATATTCCTTTCGGATTCAATCTTCTGCACCTGTAATCTCTTTCTGAAGAGAGGTTATTGATGGTTGTTTGAAGGTGAACCCAGACAGTAATACCCGACAGTGGATCACTATATCCCACTAATTTGTCGACAACACCACAGTCTTAGATTTCGAGCCCATCCCTAGTGGATTGGCGTCGAAACTAAGTTCTAACGAGGGCGGCCCGCTTGGGCACCCCACGTCTTTTGCTAGTTTTATTTCGATTCATTCTATATCACGCGTTTATCTTGTGTTTTATTGTATGTTGTTACATAGTTTACGACATGGAGTTTAGGAAATATATATCACGTATTGCCATATTTAAATAGTTTTTCGAATATGTATCGTCGTACTATTGAGGCTTTGGCTCATTCTGTATTTAATCACGTATTTTAAATATTATCTTGCATTACTTTTCTCGAATGTTTATTTGGGCAGCCTGAGTTGTTTTATTCAAATATTTAATCAATATTTGCACGTATTTCTTTTAAACGTTTTATCCTTTAGTCACAGGTGCTACTAAATGTTTTTATCATTTCTTTGACCGCAGGAAAAATAGCAGCAAGCAAGGACCGATTAACATAAGCGGCAGCAACACTGGCCTGCCCGTTTCAAATGTGGGCATGCGAAAGGAGATCACTATTCATCTGTTGTAACTGAAAATATGTAACTGAAGAGATGTATTGTAACCGAGCCGACATCATATTAATAAAAAGGGCTGTGTTCCTATTATTGATTTGATTACATCCGTGTCATTACATGCATCAAACTAGTTCTGTTCTTATTACACATTAGTGTTTCTTTATTTCCAGAATCTCATGCTTTCACCACCAAATGGGCTACATGCCCCTAAGGAATTAGAATAATGCATGAATTTACTTTATGCCTTATCTCTTCTCTGACTCAACGCAAACAAAAAAGCCTTCCCCTTCACAAAAGATGATCGCGTGAATCGAATTCACGATCTCGCGTTCACAAATGTCTTAACACAGCCCTAGGCTACCATTTGTGCTACCAAACACCTTGAAACTTGTTTGGCTCTCCCTTCTATTTATTGCCATATCTACCCTCTATCTTAAACACATGTGAATTTCCTTTACTCTTTAGTGCATGAATTACCTTGGAAATTTGGGCTTTCGCAAATCACAAATCGCATGGATAAATTTAAATAATTAACTTGCCCCCTTTTATACCATATGCCATGTTATCCAATACGTCAACAAAATTAGGAATTTTTGAATTTAATTCAATTTTAATATTTTAACTTTTTGTGCCTTAATTAATTATTTAAATTTAAATTTTAATCTATAGTTAAAATATTTAAATTTAAATAAATTAAACCATAGTATTCAAAATATGCCAAATAGGTTTTTGAGGATTTATAATTCGATAACTCCTTGGCCCTTGTTCTTCAACTCAACCTGTAACCCAAAATATTATAATATTAAATATTATAATATTATTATTTCCTTTTAACCTGCTTATCCATCCTTGGGATTTCCTTTTAAACTACTTCTCCTTCCTTGGGTCTTCAATTTGTTTTGGGCCTTTTTAGGCATATAATATTTAAAATAAATATTATACCCTATTCCTTTGAACCTCTTCCTTGCCTTGTGGAAAAACCATCTGATGACAAAAATTGGACATCAACCTCTTAACATCAATGAAAAATAAACTTGCTCATATTTTCAACAATCTCCCCCTTTTTCATTGAGTTTAACCCATTTTCCTTTTACCTTTTCCTTTACCTCTTTAGTTTTACTCCCCCTGAGAAACTGCTTCCCCTAACTGAATAATCTTCCTTAACTCAAATCTCTCCCCCTTTGGCATCAATGGTAAATGGCCATCTTTGGGGCTTGGGGTTAAATATGAGACTCTTAGCTTAGCCCCTCCCCCACCTCCTCTCTTGAGGTGGTTAATTTTGGGGTAGGAGTATCTCTACTCCCAACATACACTGATCTTTACCTTTGTCCACCTTCCTCAACTGATCCTTCTGATTCCTCTAAATTTTCTTGTTCTTGCTTGTCTCTAGAAGTTCTACTCTACTCCACTTGGCTATATGCCTAACATTATTGCACTTATAAAACTTAATTTGTGGTTCCTTGAAGGTGTAAATATCTTGAAGTTCCTCCTAGTGAAGCCATATCCATTCTTATCATGAACCCTGCAATTTCCTGCCTTATGACCAAATTTATTACAAGAGTAGCAATACCCTTGAAAGAGATACACATTTTTGAAATTTCCATATTCCTATATTTAATGTGTCCTACAATGTGTAGCCTTGTACCCAAACCTATGACATGAGAAGCAACATCCATTGAAGAAAATTTGTCTTGACCCCATTGATCTCTTAGTCTCTTCTACCCTATGTTGTTTCTTGTTTCATTTGTTTCTCATTTGTGCATTGTTCCTTTCTTTTTTGAAATTTCTATTTTCCAACTTATCCTTAGAAGTCTCACTTTCTCTTTCACTCTCTTCTTTTAAAGCTTCTTCTTCTTTGGAGCTTGATATTTACTCCTCTTCTCGTCCTCTATATTCTTCTTCAAAACCAAGTCCTATATTTTTTGATGAAGATCTTTGTACCTGGATAATCTTATCCAAGTTCTTTGAGCTTCTCCCAAACCTGTGTATCTTGTCTTTAGACTCTTTTACTTTCTCCCTTAGTGAAGCTACCTCATGCTCTAATATTTCATATTCTAAAACCTTTACCTCTAACTTATCTTTAAATCTCCTTGTCTTAGTTATTGAGTTTGTTAGATCTTCTATAAGTTTTTTTTTCTCTTCATCACATTATTGAAATTGAATCTTGAGTTTTGAGTTATGCTTTTCTTAATTCCTTAAGAGTAGAAATAAGCTCACCCTCAAGATCAACTTCTCCTTCCTCTAAATTTTTTTATTCTTCCTCTACTCTTTTGTCTTCAAGATCATCTTCATTATTTTTTGATTCATATCCACTAGAAGCACTTCCTTCTTCTTCTATTGCCATAATAATACTTTCTTCTTTTGGACCTTCAAGAGCATCTTCATATTCATCTTCACTAAAACTTAACCCATTATTTGTAAAACTATATTCAATATGACCAAAGTTACCACACCTAAAACACTTGAGAATTATTGATGCCATTTTTCTATAATCTTCTTTTTCTACTATTATGAATAGAATTTCTTCTTCTTCATTATTTGAGGACCTTTTATCACTATGACTTGAACTCTTGCCTTTATTATTTGCATAAAAAATCTCCTTATACCTTTGGAAAAACTTCTTTTATTGCTTTTCTTGTCCATCCCTGCTTCTATTTTGATACCTGTATTTTTTTGCTTTCCTATTCTTATGATCCTATTTCTCATCACCACTGCTATTTCTAGATTCTAGAAAATCAGATGCATAGTGACCATATTTACCACATTTAAACAATTAACTGATTTCATACCTTTGTGATTTCTTATGTCCTTGTTCCTTTTGCCATAGTTTGCTTCTTCATCATTGGATGACTCATTACTTGAATCCAACTTCTTACCCTTTGTGGCTTTGAAGGCTGCTTCTTTTTGGGGAATAACCTCCTATTTTAATCTCATCTCAAAAGCTGTGAGAATTCCTTGTAACTCATCCCTTGTCAAAATTTTAATATATTTTGACTCTTCTATGGTTGAAATATTTTCACTATACCTCTTAGGGAGTGACCTTAAAATATTGTGACAAACATTTGTTTCTTCAACTTTAAATCCAAGACCTTTCATGGAGTTAACAACCTCATCCACATGAATTAAGTATGAAGTAATGTCTTCCTCATCTGTTTAGGCCTTCAAATGTTTTCTTGTGATTTAGCAATTTTTCCATCTTGAAATTTTTGTCTCCCTCATATATACCTTTCAGCTTATCCCAAATCTCTTTTGTTTATGTGCAATGCATAACTTTTACAAACTTTGTTTCATGCAAACCATTTAAAATTCCATTCATTGCCTTTGAATTATTCAGTTGTAGGAGCTTACCATATTTATCTATAGGTGGAGTAGTTGGTAGTATGTACCCATCCTCAATTGCTTGTCATATATCATTTTCTAGTGCTATTAGAAAAATCTTCATTCTTACACTCCAAAATGCATAATTGTTCCCATCAAACAATGGTGCCTTGCTCCTTGAAGATCCACTCTAATAATCCATTTGTGTTCCTATAAGCTTTTATTTTAAGCTGTTAAACTCTTTCGAAGGAACACACTATGATACCAATTGAAGAACACAAGCTTATATTGAGAGGGGGGTGAAAAGTATAAGACCACTTTTTACTTTTCTTTCCCAAACAATATTATCCAAAATTATCAATGGCAATATCAACTACAGTAATCAAATCAATGCACAAATCATCACACACAATAGAGACACCAATTTTATGTGGTTCACCCAATGTGGGCTACTCCACAAAGAAAATATTTTACTAAAATTTTGTCAAAAAATATCTTGGGAATAATTCCCTATTACAGTGTTTATGGACCTCTATCCAAAGGAGATACCAATCCCCTAATCAAGTTCATGTAAACCTATCCATAGGAGAACTCTTTCCCATTTTTTGGTTTGTGGATCTCTATCCATAGGAGAACTTCTCCTCTGCTTTGGTTGGTGATACTATAAAAGACTACTGCCTCCACTACACTGGATTGTGTATCTCTCTCCATAGAAGACCTATATCCTCACTCAGAAGACTTATATCCTCATTTCCTTGGCTAATGGATCTCTTATCCATTAGAGGCTACTATCCTCTACTTTGTCACCTCCAAAGCTTGCTCTCAACTCTGCTCAATCTCTATCTCAAATGTGCACTAAACACTATCCTTCGATATAGTATAAATCTGCCCAATATCTATCTCAAATTTGCACTAAACACTATCCTTTTATCTATCACAAATCTACTCAATTTATATATCAAATCTACACTAAACACTATCCTTCAGTCTAGCACAAATCTGCTCAATCTTTGTCTTAAATCTACACTAATCATTGTCCTTAGGTATAGCACAAATCTGCTCAATATTTGTCTTAAATATGCACTAAACACTATCCTTCAGTCTAGCACAAATTTTCTCAATCTCTATCTCAAATTTGCATTAAACTTTGTCCTTTAGTCTAGCACAGATATACTCAATCTATGTCTTAATTCTATCCTCAAGCCTTAACACAAAGCTTGATCTAATAACAAATAAACTTTGTTAGATCTGTCTCAAGCCTTAACTCAAAGCTTGAACAAATCAATAAATCAACTCTACTCTCAAGTCTTCCCAAAGACTTACCTCAAATTTATCCACAAGTCCTCTCAAGAACTTACTCAATATGCTCTCAAGTCTTCACCAAGACTTACCTCAAATCTGCTCAAAAAGTCCTCACTAAAACTTGTCCAGTATGATTTTAAGCTTCCACAAAATCTCACACAATTCTATCCTTAAGCTTTCACAAAATCTTAATTATGTCCTTAAGTCCACTCTAAGACTTACTTCAAATATTCCCACAAGATTTCACAAAAGCTTGCTTAACTCTATCCTAAAGTCCACTCTAGGACTTACTCAAATCTATCCACTAGCTTTCATAAAAGCTTATTCAAATCAATTGCAAAACTTGCATACAAAAATCAACTTAATCTCTTTTAGAAAACCTCTTCAATCACTTAAACAAGTTTCACTCAGAATCTTGCTTAACTTACAGAAATATATAGATAATGGTTAGAGACTCAATATATTTCACCCTCACAAAAACACTCAATCACTTCCAAACTTCTATTTCAAATCAGTTTAGAATAAAAATAATTTGTTTCACAGAACTGTCACTCCAATACTTTCAATCAATAATGCTCATCAAAATTCATTCAACCATTCACTCAATGAAACATAACTTGCTTACTAACCCTAAACAAGTGTTTCACTTTACTTCCAACAAATCACACTTGATTCAAGATAATTCCAATTTCACATAACAATGATACTCATGATCTTTCAACAAACCTTAGCTCAAGATAGTTCTCAACTTCACATAACAATGATACTCATGATCTTTCACAAACCCTAGTTCAATATAGTTTTCATATTCACACTCAAATTTTATCACAAACATTCACCAATCTTGCACATGAAAACTCACTCAAACATTTCCAACAATGCTTATCAAACAAACTTTTTCACTCAAACTTTGCATATTACAACATTCAATCCAACAATATTTCACTAATAAGGAATATGTGTCCATACCTTTTTTTTTATGGAGATATGTCTTCAAAACCTGTCTTAATCACAATTAAATCCTCTTTGCCAATTTCAAGGTTAGATAGCAACAATCTATCTCAAAATATCCACTCAAATATTTCCCAATAATTATTTCACCATACAAAAATATTAAATCTCAAATACACCTTATAATATCCAAACTTTAAAAATAATTAGCAAAGATTCAATTAATTCACTTTCATAATAAATTCCTTTATGCACCTTATTTCTCCTTTCAAAACAATTATCACAATGTAGCTTTGTTTCAAAATATAAAATATAATATTCCTTGCATACCTTATCACTCCTACTTTATAAATTCTAACCACCAAAATCAAAATAAAATATTTTAATTTTATAATCCCTTATATCTCCCTCAATAACTCATAAGCCACCTTTTAATTTTCACACTGTGCAATTTCTGAATTATCAAACCTTTGGCAAAATTAAAATGTGAGTAGCATACCTTTTATTTTATTCTGCCCAACAAAATGACTTCGGAAAAATTCAAAAATGTGACCTCTCCTTTCCAACGTCCTAACAAAAAATGCATCCACAAACTAGGCTACGTGCCCCTAAGGAATTAAAAGGATGCACAACTTTGTTTTATGCCTTATCTCTTCTTCAACTCAACACAAATGAAAAAGCCTTCCCCTTCACAAAAGACAATCGTGTGAATCGAACCTGTGATCTCATGTTCACGTCTTAACATAGCCATCGGCTGCCACTTGTGCTACCAAGAACCTTGAAACTTCGTTGGAGATCCCTTTCTATTTATTGCCATGTCTAACCTCTATCTTAAACACATGCAAATTTCCTTTACTCTTCAGTGCATGAATTACCTTGGAACTTTGGGCTTTCACAAATCACAAATCGCATGAATGAATTTTAATAATTAACTTGCCCCATTTTTTATACCATATGCCATGTTATCCAACACATCAACGAAACTAGGAATTTCAAATTTAATATTTGAACTTTTGGCGCCTTAATTAATTATTTAAATTTAAATTTTAACCTATGGTTAAAATATTTAAATTTAAATAAATTAAACCATAGTCTTCAAAATCTTCCAAATGGGTTTTTTATGATTTATAATTTGATTACTCCGTGGCCCTTTTTTTTCTTCAAATCAACTTGTAACCCAAAATATTATAATATTAAATATTATAATATTATTATTTCCTTTTAACCTACTTATCCATCCTTGGGGTTTCCTTTTAAACTACTTCTCCTTCCTTGGGTCTTCAATATTTTTTGGGCATTTTTAGGCATATAATTGATTTAACCGTAGAGTGCTCGCCCAGCTAGTGTACTAATCTATACCATCGTAAAACACAAAGATCCACACAAAAATGCACAAATCGAACAAAGAAAGCCAACTAATGTAAAGTTTTCTTGTATTGATATTTCAAAGGATCTTGGGTTACAAAAATGCCCCCTCAGGGTCACTCCAAAGACGATACAGATATTTACAATTGCTAATGCCCTCAACAAGGTAGGCACACTTGTATGTTGCTCCGGTGATTACTCACAAACTGCCTTGGGGTAGAGCTAACCCCCTTCTTCGTGATGTGGAAGGATTATGATATAGGCTCCTTTCTGCACCTATCTCCTTGCAAACAAGAAACAACAACGCATGATTACAAATATTCATAGCCTCTCATGATGAAGCCCTTTAAAGAATCATACATGTAAATACCATTAAACTAATAAAACATGAAAGCATAAATAAAGGTTTTAAGCTATTCTAATTGTATCAAGAATTATACTACAACATACAAGACATGAATAAGCACATGATGCATTGAAAAAATATCGAATTAGAAGTAATAAAACATCAAAAATATCCAATATACTCCTACCCACTACAACGCATAAAATGCCTAATTCCTACGGTCAGAGTTTCTCTAAAAATGCAATTAAACCTATGAAAAGACTAACATGACTAATCTATGTGGTAAAAAGCGAACTGAGTAAAGTGATCTCTAACCTATTGCAAACCATAGCTGTGAGGGGTGGTCTACACTATAAACCATGGTTGATAGTCGTGGTTTGATCTCTGATGTGTTTATTCTCAGAATTAGGGGTAGTGGGCTTGACCTCCTTGTCTGAATTGATGTTCAAGGGTCACCTTTGTTGTCTTCTGACAGATTTTGCAGTCAAATCATTGTGAAGGGCCTTCGTTCGCCTAGATTTGTGTTTCTTGATCCTCCTAGGAACCTAGGGCATCCATGGCTAATTGGTCTTTGAATGGATAGCAAAGGGGCTCTCAAATGCACAAGGTCATTATGCAATTTGACAGGGCTTCGCTGCTCTCTTGATAAATTAGATCACTCGATAATTCGCCAGTGCTTCGCTATACAAATTATCTCTCTTTCGTCCTCCCCTCTCTATTGAAAAAGGGGGGTACTTATAGCATGCTCCTAGGGATAGGAGTGGCTTCATGGAGAATCCAAGACCAAGAAGGTTGGTTAGGATAGTTGGGATGGAAGCCTTTGGAATCTTCCGTCCTCCAACTGCCTCCTTCTATATCTCTTGGTCATTCCAATCGATTTGGCTGGGATGGAAGGCCTAACTGAACTCCAGTTCATACTACAGGTCATAATTGTGGTCTAGACTATAGACCGTAGGTGTCAACTGTGGTTCAAATTGGAGACCGCAGGTTTGGGCTGTGGTTCAGACTACTTAGGCTAGAATGCCTAAATTGAGTGGTTAGAACCACTGCTCTATCTTGGAGTCCATCCAAGATTCTTCATATGGTTTTGTAGCATGTCCATATGAGTAGTCGCTCTTGGCATGACACATTTTATGTGTCTACAGATGCCCCTTTTAATATGCGTTGTGAGATCGAACAATGTTGAGCAAAATAGACCTCCTAAAATGATGTCGCAGGTTCTATGATGATCATTAGTCTGATCAACATTAGATGCCCTAGGTCCAGCAAAAGGATGTGCATCATGGAATCATTGCTTCCAATATGGGAAGGCTTACATTTGAAAGGTCTACACTTGTCATCAGACATTCAGGTACCTTTGGTGCTACAATAGGAGTTAGGCCTATATAACCAAAGGATGAGAACTACAAATGAAATTTCATATTTGCTATTTACCCCAAGCAGAGGTGGAAGCTTATGATAGTTGTTAGCAATGATTCGCAAGGACAAATGCAATTTTAACAAGATCAAGGGATCTATGATCTCTGGGATCTTTTGTTGATTTTTATTATGACATGAAATTATGACTACCCCCTCAAGCGACAAGTCGATGATGGTAATGACAATGTCTGAAGCGATGAAATCGCTTGACCATAATGAATGATCCAGAAAAACTTTAGATTTGAGACATTTAAATGCCTTGGTGAGGCCTAGTTCATCTTATGATTGCAAATCTTAGTAGTATTTGCACATCTCTCTCCCCTGGAGCAGTCAGGTTATGATAGTCATTTTAGAGAGTCGAATACAAATTCAAGAAGACTTGTGTTGAATCATATTGTCGATGATTTGCTAAAAAATGTCATAAAAGAAATGACAATTTTGTCCCAAATGTCCTTATTGTGATTTACTCATCTTGCCGGATTGCATGGATCGTAAGTCACTGCAACCACCAAGTTTATAGGATAAATCACTGAATACGAGGCGCATTTGGTTTTCATTTTTTGATGATTTTTTTTTGTTTAATTTTGCATTTATTGGATTGATCCTGGTGCTTTTAATGTCACCAAATTTGCAATTTTGATCATTTATTTTGATTTTTATCCACTGGGAGTCATTAATTTACCTTTTTAGACCTTCCCATGATGGGTTTTTAGCGCATTTATTACTAGTTGCAGACTGCGGGTACGGCCTATGGTTTGCACTGTCAAATTTTTGGGACCGTAGGTCAGACCTGCTGGTGGAAGACCCTATTTTATGGATTGTGGGTGTCAGCTGCAATCCACAAAGACTAGGAGAACCTATAAATTGAAATCCTATTTGCAATTTTTCATTATTTTCCTACAACGTTTAGCAATTTGAGAGCTTTGAGAGAGAGAAAACATTGCCTGATACGGAACACTATCAAACTTAACAAAATTTACACTCGTTCTTCCCTGATGGTGGATCCTGATCAGCCATCGACTAGCCAGGGATAGAATGTGGGCAAGGTAACTCGAAACCGAGACCTCACACTCCATATGAGTAAAATAAACCACACTTAATAAATGCAAAAATTGAACCTCATTAAACTGCTGGTAATGAACCTCACTAGTTTAGGTTAGATTAGAATTTAATTTTTATGCATTAGTGGTCTAGGAGGGTACCCAAAATGGGTGCCGCTCCTAAACCGTAGTTGGTAGCTACGGTTCCCAGGTGGCAAAATGGGAATCGCAGGTTTTAGCTGCGGCCCCCAATTTTACAAATTGGGGACCGCAAGTTGCAGTTGCGGTTCTCAATTTGCAAATTGGGGACCGCAATTTGTAGCAATTAGGGATCGCAATTTGTAGTTGCAGGCTACAATTGCTTGTTTTTTTTTGTAGTTTTTTGTAGATCTGCTTAGCTAGATTTATCTTACATTATATTTTTTTTTATTTTTTGCATTTTTAAAAGTTAACTTCTAGAGCGCGAGAGCCTGACTTGATGAGGACTCTCTGCGAGACCTTGTCGGATGATGACCAAGCATGGTTTCAAGCCATCGAGTTCGGTTATGTCATGGATCTACCCATAATTAGGGTAGATCAGACCTATATTACTACGTTGGCCTGGCACTGGAATGCACGAACCAACACATTTCACCTGCCTCCTGGTGAGATGACCATCACACTAGAGGACATCTACAGGATCTTTAGAATCCCTATCTATGGCGAGGCTATCATTTCCTCTACCTACATGGCTACCATCTTCGATGATAAGAGCACCAACGCACAGGATGATGTAGACCATGGAGGGGTGCACATCAGGGATTGGTATCAGGATGACGTCTTATCTACTCAAGAGGTATTTTTCATGCATATCATCATTCATATTGTCCTTCCAAACTCCTCAGGTGTGAGTATTACCTAGAACATGCTAGCTTCTACTTTGAGGGTGCTTCAAATCTCAATGGAGGAGCCACTGCTACTAGCCTAGGGGAGCACTTTACTATGTCAGCTCTACCAAAAGCTACACCAGATTATGGATCAAAGTCGTAAGGGCATTAATTGTAGCCTTTTGCTATAGATCTGGGGGTGGCAGCATATCCAAATCAAGCATCCTTCTGACCTACCTCTATGCATTACTACCCTATACTTCGATCATTAGTGCTACACCACCTACTGGCCTTGTGCTGAGGAGGGTGTCTGCAGTAGGGCTCATGCTAGAGATACACAAAATTACATCATCAGTTTTGTAGCACTTGGGCCAGGGGATGTCGTTTGGCACCCCTACATGGATTGTCCTATATGGTCAGAGGAAAAAAAGTGGCTATGAAAACCCCACCAAGACATATGGCTCATATGGCATAAGCCAAAGGTGAGAGAGTATCAGTTTTTCTCTCATATCCTATGATAGTTTGGCATGGTGCAAGACCTGCCAAATATGCCCTTGAGGTACAGACGCTAGGCTCTAGAGAGGAATCTCCCACTGATAGTTCCTCTACCGCTAGGAGATGCACCTGATGACTTCCAGGAGTTGAGAGTTAAGGCTTCTGGGACCATGCCTTACTATGACGGGTGGTGGTCTCTATTTAGATGGTACAGTATCGGGCCTCTGGGCTGAGAGCCAACAAAGGCAAAGGCAGAGGTAGATCCTGATGGGCGTAGGGTGCACCAGTGTACTGAGGGTAGTTGGGGTGCAGAGACCACCACTGAGGACCTATCAAATATTGATATTAAGGAGGACACTCCAGAGGAGGGTGAGGTCCCTCTTGACAGCATAGAGGAATAGCTGCTAGCATAGTTTGCTAACTTGTAGAGTCAGATTGGGTGATTTCACATGCAGCAATTGGAGAGAGATACCACCATCACCACTCTGGAGGTGAAGGTGGCTGACAGGGAGTGGCGCTTGACTAAGATGCAGGGCCAGATATAGGAGCTCATGACTCAAGCTACTAATGCAGAGGCCCAGGTGTAGAGACTATAGACTATGCTGGAGTTGGTATAGGCACAGCGGACTACATCAGAGGTAGAGCAAGATCTCACACGAGCAGTGAGGGGAGCTATTATGGGGCCTCCCCAGGCTATTATGGGGCCTCCTGTAGTACCAGTAGCAGGTACACCAACTATACAAGATCCGATTGCTAAGGTGACTTGACTACATGGTATGGTCATGAGGACCAATGAGATGCACATATCCTGGCTTGCTCGCATTGATCAGCTAGTCAACTACATAGAGATGCAGGGCCTATCGGTTCCTAAGGATCCTTTTGCAACATAGTTGTAGCATACCAAGTCTATGACCTTAGGGTAGTCCACAACGAGCTCGAGTCATAGGACACATCAGACTGAGAGGAGGCACAGGTCCCCTAGCATGCACATAGCAAGGTCACAGGCCAGGGCTAGAGATCCAAGGCAGACATAAGGGGCCTCCAACAAGAGGACTAGCCTACTGTAGTTACCAATTTTCCATGTGTTGGGTGCGTTAGGCTTTGGCAGTAGGTAGGATACACAACATAATCCACCATAGGTACCAGGTCTTCCAGGAGAGCAGGCTCCAGAGCATAGTGTAGAGGGAGGCAACAAGACCTCCAGTACAGGGGGAGTAGCCTAGATCCGATTTATAGTAGCTACCTACCATAGTTTTGATGTATCATTTTGTGTGTAAATTCGAGGACCTACATAGTTGTAGCCTGTGGGCATTTTGTACTCTCTATGTACTCATTTGGACACATATATATATGATATGATCTTCTATGGCTCATTATGTGTACATGTGTATTTATTAATATTTTATTTTATGTTTATTTGATGCACATGGATGCGATGTGTATTTAAATTCTATGTTTATATGATGCGATGTATGGATGTCACGCACGAGATAGCTATTATTTTTTTTATGATGATGATATGCAGTGATCTAGATGATTATATGTGTGACATATGATGTATGTAGATGGATGCGATGTTTATTTTTAACGCATATTTATTTTTGCTTTGTGGGCATGCATATATTTTATGCAGTTTATGATATGCTATGCAATGTATGGTAATGCATTATGTACGGAATCATAATATAATGGAGATGAACCTGTATGCTTTAATCACTTAAAACATAATGAATGAATGTAAACTGTGTATATCAATTTTTAAAATATGACACCACAGAATGTATAACAATCATGCAAAATTATTGATAATTCTCATTACAAGAACTTAATCAATTAATCACCCATTTATGAAATGTAGTAAAAGGTATTGGTGACATGCTAATGAATGGTTATGTCATTTCGTACTATATAATCAGTGGTCGTCTAAACATCATTTCTAATCTTCATGCGATATCTATCTTATATGTTTGATTGTACTTTGTAAAATGCATTTTGATTAATGAATGACTCGTATTTCTACATTCTAATGAGATTTAGTATTTTGTTGTTATTGAAGCATGTTTTGGGTTTTTCCTTGAGACTCAAATGCCCTAGAAGACCTATCCAAAAATCACATACTAACTATACCAGGCTTATATTGGACAAGGATTTTGCCGTGACAGACCCAACTATTCATAATCCCTGTGTGTGCATGTGAGTATTTTTATATAGATCGTAAGCATACCTCGTATGTCAGTCGAGACTCTTTCAACCCATATGTGAGATAGGGTTCCTCATACGATTGTATCAACCTTATTTTAGCTTTGATTAGACTTATTCAGCTAGAAAATCCTAAGTACCTAGAGCTAGCTCATCTTGCAAATTGATCAGGGCTACCCCTCCAAATGCAGGTGGGACTCTTTCAACCCATTGCTACATTTTGGGATCACCCAATAGAACTACCCCTCCGATTGCAGGCAAGACTCTTCCAACCCATTGCTACGATCGGGGATCACTCTATGGCTTTCAAAAGGTGTACAATCTAGGGATTCATGTTCTCACCTTTCTTACTTTCTCAGATGTAGTAATAAAAATCACTGTTAGTCCACGTGTTACCATTTTCTTTGAGCAAGGGATTTTTATATTGCTTTTGATTCACTATGTCACTTTATATTTTGAACTTGAAATTTGTGTTTTTGCACTTTGTAACTTGGAATTTAAATTTTGTGACTTTGGGATTTATAGGGGAAATTCTTGTCCTTTTTCCAAAGTACACCTTTATAAACTGAGGTCATGAAACCCATCTCTCTAGATACCTAAGACTGTTGTCGTAGCTTTCATCCTCTCTCGTCTTAGCAGGATTTTATATTGTTTTTCTTAGTGAAGGGATTCTGATATGTTGAAGCACTATCCCAACTAATGACCTTGTCTCTAATAGCAAAGCAAGTTTTCTACAATATCTGAATAACCCACTAGCAATGGCTGAGTGACGGGAAAACTTAATATACATACATAAGTCTCCACAACATGTATCGTGTATGAATGCAATGAATTATGATAAATGTAAGGGTGCATGATTATCATATAAACGTGTGACTGTTTGTAAAATTTTGATAAACACATTACACTCTACTGTGGAATGCAACGGATGACAAATGCCTAAATGCAATATGATGATGTAAATGCATGTGTGAATGCAAATGAAAAAGCAAAATACAAATGTGAATGTTTTTGGATTTTAAGATTTATCAAAAAAAAATTGGACTTATATATATATATATATTTCTTGATTTTTATAGGTTTTTGAGCTTTCATATTTGACCAAACGACGAGTACATGTTCTTGGAGATTTTTAGGGTTGACCAAGCGATTTTTAGAAATCCTTGGAGCATTTTGATTTGACCATAGGTTTTACAGCCGCATTTGGAACTTTTTAGTTGACCAAACTCTCAGCAAGAGGGCGTGGAGCCTTTTGGGATGAATGAGAAGTTATAGGAACTCTCGGAGCCTTTGGGTTGACCAAGCGATTTTTGGAAATCCTTGGTGCCTTTTCTTGACCAAGATTCTTAATCAGATAGCTTGGGGCCTTTTGGGATGATCGAGCGGTTTAGACAAAACCCTCAAGGATTTTGGGTTGACCAAAGGGCTTACAGATTCCTTCGGTGCCTTTACTTGACCAAGCTTCTTAATCAGAGAGCTTGGGGCCTTTTGGGATGACTGAGCGATTTAGACAAAACCCTCGAGGCTTTTGGGTTGACCAAGCGATTTTTTTGGAAATCCTTGGTGCCTTTACTACACTCTCAAGCATAGAACACCTTAATATGGATGATATTGAGAGGCTCAATCTCATCCACACCCTCTAGTGATTTTAAGCGATAGGTACCTAGACCAATATTTTTAGCTATGATGTAAGGCCCTAGCTAGTTATCCATGAATTTGTCTCGCAAGTTTGGAGGCAAATTCGAGTTCTGTTGGTTCTTTTTTAGCACAAGATCCGCAACTTCAAAGTCTCTCTGGTGGACTTTGATATTGTAAGCTCATTTTAATCACTCCTGATAAACGTGGAGATGCTCGAGGGCATTCACGCAAAATTCATTAAGCAACGTCAATTGATCGAGGTGAGCTTGTCGCGCGGTGTCATCATCAATGAACTCTTTCAATGCGACGCACAGCGTTGGATTTTCTAACTCTAAGGGCATAATGGCCTCAGTGCAATATACTAGTAAAAATGATGTTGCCCCAATGGGCATCCGAATGCTAGTCTTGTAAGCCCATAATGCAAGGGGCAGCTGTATATGCCAATCCTTGTGGTGTTCTTGCACTATATTTTTCAATATGGCTACCACAGTCTTGTTTGAGGCCTTAGCTTGCTCGTTTGCTTGTGGATAATATGGAGTTGCAAAACTATGTTTAATGTGGTATTTAGATGTTAAATACCACACAGTTTTGTTCTTAAAAGAAGTTCCATTATCCAAAATTATTTTGTATGGTATCCCAAAATGACATATGATATGCTCGAGAATAAATTCTACGATGTGAGCTCCAGTGGTCATTGTAAGGGGAATGGCTTCCACCCATTTTGTAAAATACTTAGTAGCCATGATAATGAATGTATATCGGCTTGATGATGGAGGAGAAATCTTGCCAATCATATCTAGTCCCCACTGAGAAAATGGCCAAGCCACCTGAATGGGTAGTAAGGCCTATGATGGCAAGTGCGTAATATTAGCATGATGCTGAAATTTAACGCATTTCTTGACATACACATTGCAATCCTTCTCCATAGTGGGCCAATAATAACCCATGCGAAGGATGCGTTTGATTATATCCATTTTTCTAAAATGGCCACCGCACGTACCGTCGTGAGCTTCTGAGATTGCCCAAGATGACTCTTGGGGCTCAATACATCGAAGGATGACTCCTTCATAGCTACGTCGGTACACATTTTATCCTATCAAGACATACTTAGTCGCTTTCTATTTAAATGTACGTCTTGCGGTATGTGACAATCCTTCTAGAATCATACCAAGTTTTGGGAAGTCTTGGATTTGCAACATTCAACTTTGACAAGCCTCAACTTCGACTAATAAGATGGCTTGCTCTCCCTACGTATTTAGCTTCGCAAATGTAGACTGGAAAACAACCTTGTGGTGAATGGTAGTACCACTCCCCGTAGGACTCTGATAAGTAAATGACTCCCAAGGTGCCTGCTTAAGAAAATCTTACGCTCTACGGAACCAATCAGCTATTGGTTCCACGACAATCATGTTGATTGACTCTTTGTTATCAAAGGCTGCATGCTCTATTGCTGGGTGTGAGAGCGTCTTAACATAGATGGTAGTAAAATTGACAGAAGGATTTTGAGGGATCAAGTACCCCAAAGATGCCATGGTGTCTGCGAACCTATTTGATGAATGAGGGATTGCCTCGATGTCATACCATTCAATTTTAGCCATATAAGTGGTAACAAGATCTTTGTAGGATTTCAACATGGGACATCCACACTGAAAGAGCCCCTTAACCTAGTTAACTATGAGTAGAGAATTACCAAAAATATTTAGTCTTTTAATACCCATGGTGATGGCTATGTGGAGGCCCAAAAGTAGGGCTTCGTACTCAGCATTATTGTTGGTGCACAAAAATTCTAACTTGAACAACAAGGGCATTGGAGCTCCTTGTGGCATGAAAAACACTATTCCTGCACCACCCCCTTGCTCACACTTTGAACTGTCAAATAACAATGTCATATCAGCATTATTCTTTGGTTCCTCGGGTTCGGGAGCTTCAGATATTATGAAGACCGCATCATCTGGAAGCTCAATGTTTAGAGGCCTACTGTTGGACAATGGTGCCTTAGCCAGTTGATCAACTATGACTTGTCCCTTGATGGACTTTTGGCTGATGAATTGCAAATCAAATTCTATCAATAGCATGATCCACTTTGTAGTACGTGTGTTATGATATGTCTTGCTCATCATGTACTGTAAAGAATTCTATTTTGATATAACATATGTGGTATGACTTAGCATGTAATGTCATAATTTCTTGGTAGCGAATACTACTGCTAAACAAAGTTTTCCAACATATGCATATCTTGACTCAACTCACCAATGTGTGACTGATGTAATATACGGCTTGCTCTTTGTCTTGCATGTTTTTTAGGCTAACATGGTCCTTAATGCAAATTCGGTTGCTGATATATATAGCAGAAAAGGATCATCCAACCTTGGTGGAGCTAGTATTGGAAACGTTGCTAGGTATTGCTTAATCTTAGCAAATATTGCTTGGTAGTCCTTTGTCCCAATAAAATGGGACCCGCTAGTGTAGCAGTCGATTCATGGATCGATACTTATCCGATAATTGAGCGATGAATCACTTTATGGATGCTACTTTGCCCTGAAGGCTTCTCAGTTCTTTGATATTAGTGGGAGGACGCATCTCTAGAATAGTCATGACCTTTTCTGGGTCTACTTTGATGCCTTGTTTAGAAATGATGAATCCCAAGAGTTTACTTGAAGTTACACCAAATACGCACTTCTTAGGATTCAACCTAACATTGTGCTCTATCAGGCGATTGAAGACCTTCCTTAAGACCTCTGAATGCTCTGCTCGCAGCAACAACTTAGCTAGTAAGTCATCAATACAATATTCTAATATTTTATGCATGTAGTCATGAAAGATATATGTCATAGCTTGCTGATATGTGGCACCAGCATTTTTAAGACCGAATGGTATAAATTTGTAGCAAAATTTCCCCCATGGTGTTATGAACATGTTTTTATGCTGATCTTCGGGTTTAATACGAATCTGGTTATATCCAAAAAAACTGTCCATAAGGGAGAGCATTTTGTGACCTACAGTGCCATCTACTAGAGCATCGATATTTGGCAACAGAAATGAATCTTTGAGTGTTGCCTTGTTGAGATCTCTAAAATTCGTACAAATATGAAATCTTCCATCTGGATTTCCTATGGGCACCATATTGGAGACCCACTCTAGATAGTCAATGGAGATGATGAAATCTACATCCAACAGCTTCTGTAACTCATATTTTACCATTAAGGCTACTATTGGATGCATCTTTCTGATTTTTTTCTTGATTGGCTTCTTCGACAGATCTAGTGAAAGGTTATGAGTAACCAATTTTGGATCTAGACCCGGTATGTCTTTGTAAGTCTAAGCAAAGAGATCAGGTATCTCTTTTAGTAGAGGGATGATGCTATCACACTCATCCAGAGTGAGACTCTCTCCAAATCTAACCTTCTTTGGATTTGTAGGATTTTTAATGATATCCACATCGAAGGTTTTCTCTACTGACATGTGTGATCCCTCCTCAAGATGGTGAGGCATAGGAATCATATGGATGTCATCAGTCAGGTTCACATGTTCCTCTTGGGAAGCATCCTCGACGTGACAAACATCATGAGCACAGCCTGGTGTGAAATGAAACGGTTGCAGCATTTCTTCATTTGGGAAGAAATCTTCAAGCTGGACCGGTGAGTCAGCATGATCCCATTCGATAGCATCCATGTTCAGATGCAGCGGTTTGGATGGATCTGCTGGATTGCGAAGTGGAGTGGTCAAATCAAAGGAGACCATATTGATGGAATGGAATTGATCTCCAAAACCACACAGATAAAACTCTATCTTTGAAGCATAGCTTTCGTACCCGATATCTGGCTCAGATGGTATAGGTACAAACGGATCCTCTCTATGGGATGCCTATATAACTGGATCCTCCCGATGCACTGGCTGTAGAATGGGATCTCTCATCTCAAGAAGCTCCATGTATGTAGGCAGATTGAGAAAGAGTTCCTAATACCTCTTCAAGCTCTCTTCTTTCCCTCGGGCTACGATGGATATTAATCTCCCAATGCAAACTTGTAGTTGTAATAGGTGGGGTACCTCTAGGTGGAGGCCTGTTGCGTAAGTGGTGAGTTCCTAGAGAGGCCATATCCATCGAGTCCTCATCATCATTTTACAAATACAATATGTCACTCCCCCCCTCTTCTAAGGAGTGATTAGGCAGATGTGGTTCCATGTATCTGATTCTACGGTTGCTATCATCACTATCCGGATAAATTCGATAGAATGATCGTATATATGATATTGCTGCATAAATTGGTAATACTCCTTTCTTAGATAGCTCAGTGTTGGAAGGGACTTCCTCCATAACACACTTTGATTCCCTAGGCAATAGATATTACGGATACACAAGCCTGGACTCGATCCTCTCATCTACATCACTGTGGTCATGGATGGGCCACTCTATTGTGTCTATGCGTAGTGGGAGATCCGTTGGGGGAGGCTTTAAGTAAGTCTCATATGTTTCATATTTATAATCACTATCGACAATGAAGCACTCGTTCATCTCTTCCACTTGTTCCATAGGTAGCAGATGATGTATGAATGCCAAACCTAGAAAGTTTGGCTTGCTTTCCTCTTCATATTGATCATCATTTAAGGACTCATCGTCTGCATCATAACTAGGTCCACTCATATCGAATGTGGACTCCTTTCCATCATCATCACAAATATCTCCTAACTCGAGATCGCCTACAGCATGGGGGTCATGTCCCTACATACTAGTGTCATTGGTAGCACCATAGATTTGATTACCTAGGTTGTATCTGGGGTTGTCCTCTAAGGGCCCGTCATGGTATGAATCAGGCAGACCTATGGTAACAAACAATACCGTCTGGCAAGTCCTCCAATAGCTAGAAGGATCAGGGTGATATGGAGTAAAATCCACATTGTCCCCCAGACTCAAGTACATGTAATTTAAGAATACAACAAGCAAATCATCATGACCCTGTACTTGTAACCCTAACCCAAACCTATCAATAGCTAACTAATAATGAGGTTTGAGTGAAGTTATGCATCCTTGTTCAAAAAGACCAAGTCACGCCCATGCCAATGATACGACTCAAAAATGTGCATGGCGTATTTCGAGTTGGACAGATAGCACACATTCATAGCGAATGGCTCATCATCATCCTCATCTACGGACATTCTAGTGGGCGCTTGATCTAGCCTTGCATAGACAAAGTTTGTTTGTTTGGGTGGCTCACCAAATGGCACTATATATCTAATCAAAAATCGATGGGCGTGCGGTCGGCCCATATCTTGTGTAGTTTTTAGGATAGGTCCGAAAGTAACATTTTGCACAAGATACTCACCCAACCCTGTGCTGGCTAGATGAACGGTCACCTGCGATGCAGATGACCCTGTTGAAGATGTAGGCAAAGTAGGATGAGGTGCCTCCTCGACTTTGTCTTTAGGTTATTCCACATCCATGGGAGTGGGAGTCTCATTGGCGACTGGTCTGGGCATGTGATTTTCCACTTTCTCACCCAATTTCACCTTTAGCTTATCGACTTGTCCGTGCATCATCGATGCAGTCAGCTTTAGAGAAGTTGCATTCGTATGCTCAAATCTGTGTGACATAGATGTCGATGGTTGAGCATGGGCTACTAGTTTACCTATTGGAATCTTAACCGATGAGACAGGTCGGATGTCCAAGTGCGTTGATGGGAGTACAAAACCCCTAGGCAAATATGCTAAGTTCATGAACTTGAATGGTTCTTCATCCGAGGACACTACGCGAACTTGTCCCTTGTGAATGTATTTCACACACTGATGCAAGATAGAGGGGATGCAACACATTTCATGAATCCAAGGCCTCTTGAGCAGAATTTTGTACTGCATGGCACCCTCTATCATGTGACACATCACAGATATGGTCTTGAGTCCCATCTAAATAGGTAGAAAAATTGTACCAACCATTGAGCATAGCGCATCGTTAAATGCTCTCAACATAAATGTGGTAGGCACAATATGTGATTGGGTAACTTGAGGTGGCTCAGTGCCTTGGTCGTGATTATATTGATCGAGGACCCAGTGTCGATCAAGACCCTTTTGAAAGGCATGTGTTTAACACACATGATAATATGCAATGGCGGGCCAGTCATGATAGTAAGAACCATATTCACTTCATGATCATAAAATTGTATCATGGGTTCTCGACACTGTTGTACTTATCCCACAAAATTTGTAAATGCATGGGCATCTTGGGACTGTACCTCAATGGACCTCAAAATTTCCATAAGAGTCTCCCTATGTCTAGGGGACTACTGAATAAGCTCATATATTGAGAACTTCACATGAGCTGTCTGTAGGTTATGAACTAACTTGCTCCTTATGGTCACCACCGATCTAGCTGGTGGGCCTGGAATGTTTTGATCTGGTCGTTGATCTGGCATAACTTGTATTCTAATGGGAGCACAAGTTTGATTTGGTTGATCGTATCTCCCATGTCTAGTAACAACATTGACCATACCTACGAACCCCTGGGTAGGTGGTTCGATTTGCACTTGATTGACTTGGCCAACATTATTACGAGGTGCATCATGATTAGGTAATGGATTCTTGAAAATCCCCATGTTTCTATTTTTGGGTGCTTGTGGGTTGCCTAGTATTACCAATTCTTCTTTTTCTATCATGTTCTGCATGATGTGTTTAAAGGACAAACATGTCTTGATGTTGTGGCCTTTTGCTCTGTGGAATATGTAGAATAGATCATCTTGATGCCACTTTGACTTTGGCACATTTGGATCTATTAATTTGATCTCAAGAAATCGTATGGCCTTGGCCTTGGCCTCACACAGTTGATGAAAAATCAAAGTCATCGATTCCATCAAGGGTGTGAACTGGCGAGGTGGGTGCTTTTCTTTGTTTTTGCCCTTATAGTTGTTTTTGTGTCTCGTAACACGCAAGAGGAGGTTGAGCCTGATAATTAGGCTTCTGTTGTCCCTTGTCTTCTCCTTCGATATTTAGCACTACTTGATTCATGTGGGCCTGCTTGCCCTATTGTTTCGTAGTACTCTTTTTAAACCCCTCTTTCTCGGTATTGAGCTTCAAGCTTCCTTATTGCAACTTGATGTCCTCGATCACCCTAGCTTGCACCATAGATTCTTCAAATGTAGGGTACTACTACAGCTACAATAGTAGTGAGATGTGCTTGGCAAAAATCTTTGTAAATATTCGGGTCAGTTCGACCGCAGGAATAGGGAATGGCAGCTTTGCCATTATTCTATGCCATTTATTTCCATATTTCTCGATGGGCTTGTCGTCGCATTGAGCTATCACAGCCAAATCAAAAATGTTGGCTTGTTTCTTGATGCCAAATGAATAGCGTTCAAGAAATGCATTGGACAACTGCTCAAAACCAGTAATACTATGTTTCTTCAGCTGGTTGAACCACTCTCAAGCTAGGCTAAAAAGTGTCATAATGAAAGTGTGCAACAACAAGGCATCCTGACTCTCTATCTAGAAACAAGCATCTAGAAAACTCGTAACATGTTCTTGTGCATCCTCATCACCCTTGAATTTTTCCAACTGGGGCATATCAAAATGCTTGGTATATGGATGTGTAGGCACCAAGGGGTCTAGAGGTTCATTGTGTATCTTCCTCAGTGTCGGATTTTGCATAGCCATGCCTTGTCTCTCTATTGCTTTGACCTTATCATCCAAAACTTTGTACGCCTTAGAAGATAAAAAGTCCTCCTCCCTAAGTTGTTGTGGAGGTAGTCTAGGAGGTAACATCTTCTTCGAGGGAGGTGGAGGACATGGCTCTTCCTCCTCCTCAACTCGACAACTCTCAGGGTACCCCTGATCGTATTTGTCTCCATCTATGTGCTCATGCTACCTCTATCTTAGATCATTGAGTGACGATATTCGCTCCCTCTGTTGGGCACTAACATGAGTACGAGCGTCTCTTCACTTCTGTTGGGACACAGCCCTTATATGCACACATTGTCTATGCTCCTCGGGAGGGTATAGGCCAGCCCTGGCTAGCCAATCCTCCTGCTCTATGCGCTCCTTCTAGGCTAGAATACGCTCTTCGTGCATGTGCTACTCATATAATATCTGTCATAAGAGCCTTTGTGCTTGAATATTTTCATCTTCAATATGCTGCCTCTCTAGGTGAGCATCATCCAATTGATCTTGGAGTAGCTAACATCTTTGCTCGAACACCAGTCTATGTGATCTGTCGATCTAGTCGATTGTAGGAGACCTATGATATGCATGCTCTATGCGAGCTACCTTATGGGTTTTGTACACATTAGACATATGTGTGGATGGTGGACGTGTGATATGAGGATGCTGAGAAGCCTCTCCATGCTCTCTAGTGATCTTGATACAACTGCCGCTATGCTCACTCAGAGCATGAGTGGGTGGAGCTATAGGCTTGCATCCTAGCTACTCAAGAACACAACCTAGACCATCTAGCTTTCTAGACCTCCACCGCTCATGTGGTGGTGTTCCATTAGCTCCCAACTTTGATATATCAATGGTGATCTTGCGTGGTGAGCCACACACGAGAGTATGGGTGGACCTATGCTCGAAAGTGAGCCTATCCTCTTACCCTTGAATGGGTGGATCTCTGACTCATCTATACTATGAAGGTAGAGGGTTAGAACCTCGTATGGACCTAGTGCATATAGGAATCAACTTGGTCCCCTGCACCACATATTCCTCGATCGATCCCATGGACGCACGTGTAGTGCAATCTCGGTAATGGCCTTGGGACAGAGCATCCTTATGCTGAGAAGCTTCATGGTTAGTCTTGTGTCTAGAGGAGTGTACTGAAGCTCCTCTATCAGGGGTATTTTCAATGGGATCTCCCTGTGTCGAGTTGTCACCTCTAATGCTAGTCGAACATCATTCGGTTCGGTCATGTGTATGAGGACTCGACACATGCTGATGTGAACCGGTTGGGGGTTGATCATGGGCATCGGTCCTGGAACTTTGTCGATCACCCCGTGTGTTCACCATTTGTGTTCCTGATTTCTAGATGTATTTCATTATGCAGACAATGTAAATAAATGGTGATTATCTCTTTTAAATTTTTGATGGTGAGCCCTAAATTGTTTGATGTTGTTTTCAGATGTGTTGTATCAGTGTTATAAAATCTCGCATGTTTTGAAATATTGTTGGATTTTAAACTTAGTTAAATTGGATTTCACCTATATACTCGCACAAGTCAAATATGGTAATGACATCCATACTCAATGAAGTAGCATAGGTACTACCAACCCTCACCCAGCACAACGTGCATAGCAATACACCCTTTCGAAGAAGAGTGTGTGCTATTTTGCACAGATAGGATAGTTCTTGGGTCGGCCTTGGCAATGATCGGGTCCCGATAATACAATTTCAAATGAGCCAACCAAGTGGTAATGACATCCACTGTTGATCTCAATCAAGCGGGTTGGATGTGAGAGCCCAACGCCACTAATGTTTAGATGATACATGGTGTGTGTGGTTCTTTTTATTTTACAAAAATGACAAATGCATCACAGAGCATAATGACCATTCCTACATGATGTACATGAAAAAAGGAAGGAACATTTCAAGTTTATAAATAATGCATGCTAATGTCCTACATGATATTTTGATGATGCAATTATAATGACATGGCTGCTAATTGGACCTCAAGCATGCAAACGACACACAATATTTATCAATATCATTGTATTTAGGGGCAGACTACACTCAGAGGTCGGCTATTCCCAACAACGCCTTTCCACTGAACATAAATTGAACGTAAACTAGGACTTGTTCATTGACCCCTTATATTTTTGTTTCTAATTTGAAGCGATTTGATGATCTCTAGAAAGATGCAGTGTAGAAATTTCAATACAAAAGGTGAAATTGGGACCTGCTCTGTTGCCCACTGATTTCCTTATTATCTACTTCTTCCTCTATGAACCACAGGTCCGACCTACAGGCTGCAGTTGAGACCGCAGGTTACAACCATGGGCCAAAAAAATAATCGCTACTGAAAGTTGTGGTTAGCATTTGTGGAAATAAAAATCCAAGAATAGTCAGAATTCAAGGCTAAAATCATGGGGTTTCGTCGTGATCGCCATCTGACATAACTGCGGAGAGCTCGCCCAGCTAGTGTACTGATCTATACCATCGTAAAACACAAAGATCCACACAAAAATGCAAAAATCGAACAAAGAAACCCAACTAATGCAAATTTTTCTTGTATTGATATTTCAAAGGATCTCGGGTTACAAAAATTCCCCCTCAGGATCACTCCAAAGATGATACAGATGTTTACAATTGCCAATGCCCTCAACAAGGTAAGCGTGCTTGGACGTTGCTCCAGTGATTAGTCACAAACTGCCTTGGGGTAGAGCTAACCCCCTTCTCCGTGCTGTGGAAGTATTATGATATGGGCTCCTTTCTGCACCTGTCTCCTTGCGAACAATAAACAACAGCGCACGATTACAGAGATTGATAGCCTCTCGTGATGAAGCCCTTTAAAGAATCATACATGTAAATACCATTAAACTAATGAAACAAGAAAGCATAAAGAAAGGTTTTAAGCTATTCTAATTGTATCAAGAATTATACTACAACATACAAGAAATGAATAAGCACATGATGCATTGAAAAAATATCGAATTAGAAGCAATAAAACATCAAAAATATCCAATATGCTCCTACCCACTACAACGTATAAAATGACTAATTCCTACAGTCAGAGTTTCTCTAAAAATGCAATTAAACCTATGAAAAGACTAACATGACTAATCTATGTGGTAAAAAGCGAAATGAGTAAGGTGATCTCTAACCTGTTGTAAACTACAGCTATGAAGGGCGATCTGCACTATAAACCGTGGCTGACAACCATAGTTTGACCTCTGATGTGTTTACCCTTAGAATTAGGGGTAGTGATCTTGACCTCCTTTTTTGAATTGATTTTTAGGGGTTGCCTTTATCGTCCTCTAACAGATTTTGTGGTCAAATTGCTGTGAAGGGCATTCGTTCGCCCGGATTTGTGTTTCTTGATACTCCTAAGAACCTAGAGCATCCATGGCTAATTGGTCTTTGAATGGATAGCAAAGGGGCTATCAAATGCACAAGGTCGTTATTTGCCAAGGCTTCGTTGCTCTCTTGATCAATTAGCTCACTCGATAATTTGCCAGCGCTTCACTATACAAATTATCTCTCTTCCATCCTCCCCTCCCTATTGAAAAATGTGGGTACTTATAGCATACCCCTAGGGCTAGGGGTGGATTCATGGAGAAACCAAGACCAAGAAGGTTGGCTAGGACAGTTGGGATGGAAGCCTTTGGAATCTTCCGTCCTCCAACTTCCTCCTTCTAGATCTCTTGGCCATTCCAACCGATTTGGCTTGGATGGAAGGCCTAACTGAACTCCAGTTTAGAGTGCAGGTCATAGCTACGATCCAGACTACAGACCATAGGTGTCAACCATGGTTCAGACGAGAGACTACAGGTATGGGCTACTGTTCAGACTGCTTAGGCCAGAATGCCTAAATTGAGTGGTTAGAACCATTGCTCTATCTTGAAGTCTATCCAAGATCCTTCATATGGTTTTGTAGCATGTCCATATGAGTAGTCACCCTCAGCATGACGCATTTTAGGTGTCTACAATAATATTTAAAATAAATATTATACCTTATTCCTTTGAACCTCTTCCTTGCCTTGTGGAAAAACCATCTGATGACATTAATAATGATAAAACTTGGACATAAACCTCTTGATATTAATGACAACAAAACTTGCTCATATTTCCAACATTGCCATAGAACTACCCTTGGTCTATCATGACAACATATTGGTGGAGGCTAGTTCAAATGATATTCCAAAAATATATTGGGTATCAGAAACCATATATATGTCGATGACATTGGCATTGAACGCCAAAGTTTTGGTACAATAGTAGGAGTTGAATCAAAAGCTACTTCTGAGGAGGGTGAGTTAGAATCCATATTTGAGAGAGGTGAACCAGAATGCAATTTTGAATAAAATGATGGAGAATATTTCTCAGATGACGAGGAATATGAGGATGAAACAAATATGGCTTATCTAGGTACTCAAAATCTCCATAATCTTAGGGAACCTATGTACATAGAACCAATTTATAATGAGGTATTCCTAGGTTCTCCTATCCAAAGAATGCCAGTAAATCTGGAAGAGATATATCATATGGCTTTTCCTGGTCCATCTAATTTAATTCAATAACTATCCCCTAAGGATATTATTATTACGTCTATTACCTGATTAGACCCGACAAACCCCATTCCACTTGAGCTACATCTTGAGTAGGAAGACCAATCTAGAGGTAGTGTGTTGCATTCACATGGTCCTGGATATTTCTTCCATTCTATCAACATGGTCTCCATCAATTTGACCACTCCACTTCATAATCCATCTGATCCTTCGATACCTTTGTACCTTAATCCTGAGGCCATTGATTTCAGTCTTGCCAATTCACTCTTAGAACCTAAATATTTCTTTCCCAATGAAGAAATGCTGCAATCATTTCATTTTGCACCAAGTTGTGCATATGATGTTTATCATTTTGAGGATAATTCTAATTTTATGGAACATTTAAACCTAGTAGATGACATCCATTTAATCCCTATACCTCACCATATTGAGGAGGGATCACATATGTCAATAGAGGAAACCTTCTATTTGGATATCAACGATGATCCCACCATTCCAAGGAAAGTTAAATTCGGAGAGAGATTATCTTCTAAGGAGTGTGCTAACCTCATTCCTCTATTGAAAGAGAGACTTGATCTCTTTGCTTGAATATACAAGGACATGCCAGGTTTGGATCCAAAATTTCTTACTCATAACATTTTGTTGGACCCTACTAAGAAATCGATCAAGCAAAAACTTAGGAAGATGCATCCAACTATCATTTTGATGGTTAAAGATGAGTTACAAAAACTACTATATGTAGAGTTCATAATTTCCATCGACTATATAGAATGGATATCGAACATGGTACGTATAAGAAAATATTATGGAAGAATCTGTATCTATATGGATTTTAGAGACCTCAATAAGGTAACACCCAAGGATTCATATATGTTGCCTAATATCAATGCTCTTGTAGATGCAACTACTAGTCATGAAATGATTTATCTCATGGATGGTTTTTTCTGGTTACAATCAGATTCAAATTAAACCTGAAGACCAGTATAAAATTTCTTTCACCACTCTATGGAAACATTTTGTTCAAAATTATGCTATTCGGACTTAAAAATACTAGTGCCACATATCAGCGGGATATGATATATATTTTTCATGACTACATGCATAAAATCTTAGAATATTACATCAATGACTTACTGGCCAAGTCATTTTTGCATGAAGAGCATGATGAGGTTCTGAGGAAATTCTTTGATCACCTGATAGAGCACAATATCAGGTTGAACCCCAAGAAATGCGTCTTTGGTATAACCTCAAGTTAACTCTTAGGATTCATTATTTCTACACTAGGGATCGAATTTGACCCAACGAAGGTCAAGGCTATTTTAGAAATGTGTCCCCCACAAACATCAAGAAACTAAGAAGCCTACAGGGCAAAGTAGCATCCATAAAAAACTTCATCACGTAATTATCGGACAAATGTCAATCCATGAATCGATTGCTACACAAGGGGTCCCATTTAATTGGGATGAGGACTACCAGAAAGCCTTCACTGAGATAAAAGAATACCTAGCATCACCACTAGTATTAGCTCCACCTAAACTAGATGTGCCATTTTCGCTATATATATCTACCACATATTTTGCAATGGGAACCATGCTAGCCCAAAAGAATGTGCAAAATAAAGAGCAAGGGATATATTATATCAATTAAAACTTGGTCACTTATGAGCTACAATATGCATATGTGGAAAAATTATTCTTAGAAATGGTCTTTGCAACAAAGAATTTGTACCACTATATGTTGAGCCATACAATATATGTAGTATCGAAACAAAATCCTTTGTAGTATATGATGAGCAAGACATATCATATTACACGTACTACAAAGTGGATCATGTTATTAATGGAATTTGACCTAGAATTCATTAGTCAAAATTCTATCAAGGGATAATTCATAGCAAATCAACTAGGAGAGGCTCCTCTTGAGGATCATAGGCCGCAGTATTTGCATTATCGGAGTCACCTGAACCCGAAGAACCGGATAATCAAGCCAACATGTCTTTGTTCTTTGATGGTTCCAAATACAAGCAAGGGGGTGGTGCAAATATTATGTTTTTCACACCATAAAGTGCTCTAATTACCTTACCTTTTAAACTCAATTTCCCTTGCATCAATAACAACGCTGAATATGATGCCTTAATCTTGGGTCTCCAAACAATGTTCACCATGAATATTATACAGTTAAATATCTTTGGTGATTCGTTGCTCATTTTCAATCAAGTTAAGGGGATTTATCAGTGTAGATGTATCATTTTGAAAGAATATAAAGAACTTGTGGACACTTACCTAGCCTAACTAGAATGGTATGTCATAAAGGCAATCCCTCAAACATCCAATAAATTTGCAGACACCATGGCATATTTGGGATCCTTAATTCCTCATAATATGTATGCTGACTTCACTACCATCCAAGTGAAAACACTATTGCAATCTACAATATGATGTGAGGCAAAAAAAAAATAATAATCAATCCACATGATTTAGATAGAGCCAAACCATGAATGGTTCTATAGAGCTAGAGACTTTTTGAAGAAGGCATCTTGGCGATCCTTGCTATCGCAGGATCCTATAGAGAATGGTGCCACCATTATCCATAAGGTTGTTTTCCAATCGAATTTTTTACAAGTCAAATTGTAGCAGGAACATGTTGTTCAATTAGTTGAATTTTTTGCTTATCAAGATTGGTTATCATAATTATATGATTTCTTTAAACTTGGATTAATCCCATAGGGATTATCGCATGCTACAAAAAGAGCATTTATATATAAAATGACTAGATATGTCTTGATAGGATACATATTGTATTATCATAGCTATGATGGAATTCTCCTTCATTGCCTTGATCCCCAAGAATCAACTTGGGCAATATCACTAGCTCATGACAGTACATGTGGTGGCCATTTTAGCAGCATGGTCATCATCAAGCGCATCCTTTGAATGGGTTATTATTGGCCCACTATGGAGAAGGATTGCACATCATATATCAGGAAGTGCATTAAATGTTAGCATCATGCTAATCTTATGCACCTCCCATTGCAGGCCTTATAGCCCATCCAACCGACTTGGTCATTTTCTTAGTGGGGTTTTGATCTAATTGGTAAGATCTCTCCCCCATATTCAAGTTGGCATACATTTATCATAACGGCCACTAAGTACTTTACCAAATGGGTGTGGGCAATCCCTTTAACTATAATAACAGGAGAACATATTACGGATTTAATACTCCATAATATCATATGTTATTTTGGGATCTCATCCAAGATAATATCATATATTGGAATGTTATTCAAAAATAAAATTGAAAGGGCTTTAATGTCAAAGTATAATATTCAACACAGTTTTGTAACTCCATATTATCCATAAGTAAATGGGCAAGTAGAAGTCTCTAACAAAATAGTGGTAGTAATCTTAAATAATATTGTTCAAGAAAACCACAAATATTAGCATGTCTAGCTATCTCTTGCACTATGGGCTTATAGGACTAGTATATGGACACCCATTGGGGCAACTCCATTTTTACTTGTATATGGTGTTGAGGCCATTATGCCCTTGGAATTGGAAATTCCAACCTTATGCATCACATTGAAACATTTCATCGATGATGACATTATGCGGTAAGCTCGCATAGACCAATTAACACTTCTTGATGAGAGAAATTAAAGTTGGGGATCTTGTGCTAAAAGAGAACCAAAAAATGCAAACCCACCATTGCATCTACGAGATAAATTTATGACCAACTAGTTAGGTCATTTTATTGTCTTAGAGAAGATAGGACCTGGAAATTACCGCCTAACATCACTAGAAGGTGTTGAAGAGCCTGAACCTCTCAACATTCTTCATTTAAAGATATTTCATACATAAACATTCAAAATTCAAAAACTTTTGAAAAGCAATCAAAAGTCAAAAACAATTTGAATCACAAAAATCAAACAAATAAAAAAAATCAATAAAATTCAAAAACATTGCAAAACATTGAAAATACAAAAAAATCACATTTTTCATTCCACACATGCATTCACTTAATTGCATTGTAGTAGGCATGTTAATACATTGCACTTGCATTAGGATAGGATGTGTTTACAATTTTACAAATGATACCATGTTTGTATATCGATCATGCATCTATTCATCATCATCATCCATCACCCATGTGAGTAATTATGTTTTTCAACACAACCCTTCCTATTGCGATAAAGAATATACTAGGGTTTTTCTGTCATTCAACCATACCTAGTGATTTTATCAGTTTTGTAGAATGCTAGCTTTGCTTTAGGATATGATACCTAGTTTTGATAGCACTTTGCATATGTCAAAACCCCATCACTAATTAAATATTAACAATCCTAGTTTAGATAATGAAATATGAACACTACAAAGTGGTCCTAGTCATCTTAAGTGAATGGTTTTTACTTACTCATATTGTGATGTACATAGTCTAGAGTTTTGATCATAAACAAAAGTACAAGCTCCCCCCTACCCAAAGAAATCCCTTGCTTTCACAAAATAAGCAAAATCCTAAAATCAAAGCAAAATCCCTTGCTAAAAAAAAACAAAATAAACAATGATTTTCATCAATAAACATGAGAAATTATCCCAATAAAAGTGAAGAAAATAAGGGGGTGAAGAGCTTGAATTCCAATAATGGTCAGTACTCGAAGCCATTAAGTGATCCACAATACATCAATGGGTTGAATGAATCCCACCTAGCATTGGGGTAGTTCTAAGCAATTTACAAATGAGATAGCTTTAGGTGGCCTATATTACCTAGCAGTCTAGTCTGACTGCATTCAAACTTAAGATCATGATGAACATTTGGTGATCCTCATTATAGCAATGAGTTGAATGAATCTTGCTTGGCAATGATATAGTCTTATGTCTCATATAATATATTCATTTGCACACATAGGGATAGTGAATATCTTGGTCTTCATAACAAAAGCTTTTATCTTTCAAGAGTCCTGTATAGTCATTATACAACTTTTTATTAATCAACTAGGGTGTTTGAGTCTCATGGAAAACCTCAAAAATATCTTATAGAAACAAGTCATCTCATCAATCAATCATCAACTTTTCGTATGAGGTTGTTTTTATTAAACGATGTTCATGAAATCGGTTAGATACTGGATGGATATCAGAAATGATATTTAGATAGCAACTGACTATTTTGTGCATGTATTTTAATCTAAATAAGCTTATAATGAAAACACATACATATCACATCATCTCATCTCACATATGGATGCTTAAATTATTATTTCTTATGATGAGAGTTACCATTTACATCCATGATTTTTATTTATATATTATGTGATGTCATCTATTAGTTTGTAAAATACATATTACATTAATCCCTTATGTTTTAAGTGATTAGAGCATACAGGTTCATTTGCATTAGTTCATTTTATCATTTAATTAATGCATCACATCACATATCATCTATCATATCATATCACATAGATTAAATGCATAAACAATTGAAACAAATTAAACATACATTTAATAATAAGCAGTGCATCCATATATGCATCCATCATCATAGTGCATCTATACATGTAGATCATAGCATCTAATAATATATCTATCATCTAGCTAGTGCATGTAATTAGTACATCACATACATATAGCATAATCAAAACATCAAATAAGCATTGCATCCATGTGCATTACATAAACATAAAATAATAAAATCATACACATAATGAGCCATAATAAACTAGAATATCATATACATATGTGTAAATGTGTCAATAAATACATAGAGGTACAAAATGCTCATAAGCTACAATAGTGTAGTTCCTCATACCTTACACTAAAAAATGATACTGTGATAGCATGACACATCATGTATGGCCTGCACCACTTGCATCACCTCCTCCCTTAGCTCCCTCTCTATGAGGTTGCTTGGGGTTAGTGCCTATTGATCTCTTTGATCGGGCCCTTGATCTGTGACTGGGTCACACTGATGACCCTGACTTGCTCTGCCTACTCTGGTGGGAGCCTCCTACTATAGACCTAGTTGGTAGTGTGCCCCTCTATAGCCTAACATTAACCTCTATAGCAATGATATACACAAAATTTATTGTGCGTTAAGATGTATCACCTACTATAATATCCCATAGATGTTTGATATCAACATCTACATCTAAACCTACTAGTCTCAAAGCTATTGGAGTAGGTGTTGTAGCTGGTGGAGTAGAAGGAACCCCTACCATGATCCTAAGAGTGTCTCTCTCAGTAGTCCTCAATTCTATCTATGCCTATATAATATCCTATTGTCTAATTATCTTCTCTATCTCTGTGGTGGTTGAGTCAACCTGTGACTAGACAACAATTCTCTCCTTCTCATAGCCCCTCCACTAAGCCTGCCAAACACTCTACTATATTTGTACTACACTTAGCTAAACATATACTATCATTAGAAAGGTGTTCCTCTATAGAATCTATCGCTAAGCTATTTTTAGCTATGTTTGTATACTAAGCATCTATACCCATAGTTGTGATACTGCATCATCGATCTCCTCCTCGTCCTTCTCCTCCTCTCATGGCTCCTCCTGTGTGGTTGCTTGACCTCACTCACCCTCTATCCTTTGGTGCACTAGTCACCCATGGGGATCATAAAATTCTACCTTAGTAGCCTCGCCATCCTTGGATCTACCTAGAGAACCGCCACCCTACCATAGCCTGGTCGTCCACCATGCATCATATTTTAGAGTCATCTCAGCATCCACTATCCCTATATCCTCTATGGCATCATCCTCCTTGATCAAAGTTGTGACCTGTGGCCACGCAAGTTGTATCTCTACCTTAAGGTAGTGGTAGAGGATTGACTCATTTGGAATATCCTATTGAATCCCAAATTGTTTGATAACACAAGATAATTGGAAGAGCTCCTACACCTCGAGCTTACACCCAATCACCCAACGATTGTGCCTAGCCCAAATCAGGTAGCGGTCAACCTCCTCCCATACTGAGAAGTATCAATAAGGATGTTAGATGATATGACTGGCATGTAGTCCTATTAACCTATTAGTGTAGTACTACAAATCCCTTATGTGAGATATGCCTTGGTAGGTCTCTGACTCCCATGGCCAGTGAAACTCATAGCACTAAGTAGTAGGCACTAGTGATATGATCACTAGGGGCACTCCTCTTGGGTGATCTATACTGATATTCTCCCAAGCCCATATATAAATCAATAGGCTACATCCCACTCTACTTGACCCTACTTTATGATTTGATAGATCTCATCATATAGCTGCACTAAAAGTGTATTCCCCCATGCCAGGATGAGCGACTCAATTGTAGTGCTCCCAAGTAAATCTTGCACTGTTGCCAAGAGGTTCCAGGGGAACCTCACTCCTGATGTATTTGGAAGAAGCACATTACATATAATGTGCATCAATACAACCTGTCATTGTAAGAAGAAATTGGCCCTGTACCAATGCTCCACTGGCACTCCACCATGATCTATGTCTCCTAGCACCTTCTTGCTCCTAGCACCAAATATCCTCTAAAATACGACTGTCTTTGTTGTGGTAGCCTAAGAGGTGCTCACCTTCTCATCTATCGAGATCTTGTATATATGATAGACATCCTCCAATATCACCATTATCTCCCTAGTCGAAATATAGAAAGTGTTATTTCTCGCGACCCAGTGATGAGCTAACGCAATCATGTATGCATGTTCTACCCTGATGGTGGGTAGTCTCAATACATGTCTTAGGTCCATGATCCCAAACCAATCCAACTTAGCATGGATCAAAAATGGTAGTATCTCATTCAAAAATTATAGCTCCCATATCTGCATAGTCAAAGTCTATAGGGACGATAACCAGATGCATAATAAATCAAAAAATCACTTCAATAAAAAAAAATTCAAAAAAATCATTTTAAAAAAAATATAAAAACAAAAAAAAAACAAAATCATTTTAAAAATGAAAAAAATTAATTAATCAGAATGGCATAAATTTCCTTAGCCACTTTTGACAACAATATCTACCATCGTAGTCATGATTTTCAATCGTGACTAGCACCAATAGTTAATTTTTTGATTGTTGGTATTTGAACCTAGTCGCAGCTGACAACCATGGCCTCCAATTGGCAAATTGGGATCCATGGTTGCCAACTACTGACTATGGGAATGACCCCTTTTGAGGTCATTTCCCACCCAAAATTTCCCCTCAAAAAATTAAACCCACCCCCTAAGCTATCCTACAACTAAATCTAACCTAAGGTGAGGTTCATTACCTATAGTTTAGTGAGGTTCATTTAAAGCCATTAATTAATGAGGTTCATTTTAAACATTCAAATCACAAAGGAGAGATGGAGATTCTACCTTAGGAGCTTCAAATCTACCACTATTCAAGGCCTCAGGTTGGTCTGACATGGTGGTAGGTAGTGGTTTTGAAAGCGTTTCATATCAAAGTTTCCTTTTCTCCCCTTAAAGCTCTCATTATCAATATCTACTAGCTAGAAATAATGAATAGTAAAAAACCTAATTTTTATTTTATATTTTTCACATGAGCCTCAGCCATGGTTGTCATCCACGGGTGTAGATTAGGTAAATCCCAACCACTTTTGTTAGTCACGGCTAAGAAAATTGCAAAAACCAGTCGTGGTTGTCAATCACAACTAGCAAGAAGCAATAAATGCTCCAATTTTCTCACCATGAAGAGCTTCAAAATGAAAAATAATAAATATCTAACGGTCCAAAATTCTCAAAAATTGCAAAATTAATAAAAACATTTGAATAAATAAAAAAAAAATAAGCCTTGTATTCAGTTATTTATTCTATACACTTGGTGGTTGCAGTGACTTGCGCTCCATGCAATTTAACAAGATGAGTAAATTACCATAAGGCCATTTGGGGTAAACTAGTCATTATTGAATTGACATGACTTCACTTAAATCTGAACTGCCCCACAAGAATGAGGTTTTCATTTCATTTCTTCTATGACATTTTTAGTGGATCATCAAACATAGTGATTTAGCATAAGCTTAACTAGAATTGCCATTATCTTGATTTTCTAAGAAGGCCATTGTAGTCGAACTGCTCCATGGGACAGAGATGTACAATTACTATTAATGGTTAAAATCATAGTTGTAATAGGACTTGCCATATAACAACATGCAAAAGTCTTGAATCATCCAAATTATTCATCTTGGTCAAGTGACTCATCGCTTTAATCACTTGTCTTTTCCTCATCTACTCATCGCTTGAGGGGTAGTCATAATATCAAAATTCATAATCAAAATCAACAAAGGATCACTTGATCATATAAATTGTGTTTGTATTACAAATCATTGCTAAAATATATCACAAGCTTACCCTTCTGCTGGGGAAAAATCAAACATAGCAATTTAAAATTTTGGCAATTTGTTCTTCGACCATTTGGGTTCAATTTCATGCAAAGACCGTCCAAAGTTTTTCTCAAGTTAAGTCTTCCATACCATTGGAAGTAATGATTCTAATATGTGTGTCCTTTACAATATTGGGGCATCTAGCATTGATCATATCAATGATCATCAATCAACCTACAACATGGCTTTAGGTGATCTATTTTATCTTAGCGTCGTGTTTTCCCATAATGCATCCCAAAAGGGGTATATGTAGACACCTAAAACACATCATGTGTAGGAGACTACTCATATGGGCACCTTTGCAGACCATATGAATGACCTTGGATCCTCCCAAGGCTAAGCAGTGATTCTAATCACTCATTTTAAGCATCCTAGAACTATTCAGCCTTAATCATTGATGACATCAGTAGCTAAGATCTTAGTCACGGTTGAAAACCACGGCTAGGATCCTCGCAATGGCTAGCCCTATAAAAAAACTTAAGCTACCATAGTAGAGCAAAATCTGTTGTAACAACCAAGTTGTAATTGATCTCAAGTGGTTTTGGGTGAGGAAGCTTCTAGATGTTTCCTCCCAAATGCTCTGGCCAACAACTTCTTGATCTTGGCTTCCTTGAGAATCCAAGATTGGGATTTTGGGAGTCTATTTATAGACCCCTCAAAGAGGTAAGTAAGATCTGAATTTTATTTTAGCAAAGCCCTGTCTAACTAGAGAGACAATTACAACCTTTGAAGAGTATGGATATGTTTCCCAATTCTAGTTTGACACCTACCTTTGCAACAATGGAGCTTCCAAAGGATTGAGAAGCAAACCTTACCATTCCACACTAATCCAGCATGAATTCGAGTGAAATAAAATGCAAATATGTGTCTAAACATGAATACAACCCTTGACCATCAATTATATGGAGGATTTGAGCATCTACAACCCCAGTTTCAAGAGAAAGAAGACTTTGCCCATGGCTACTATTGTCAATAGCAGCCCATAGGCTTAGTTGTGGCTATCAACCATGGCTAACAGAGCCGCCTGCTCTAAGCATCCATGACCAGAGTTTGATGTTCTTATTTCTCTATTTTAGCCATAGATTCAATTTTCTTAATGTGCATTTAGGTTAAACTAGCTTAGATTAATCATATTACAGGCATTTCTATGGCTAATTAGCATCATCATAGGTAGCTTTACCTTCATTTATGTCTTACATGCTCTCTTTCATAAGCTTTCATAGATTAACTTCTTTCATGCTTAATACTTCATATTACAAGTAATATTAGATTTCTATACATATTTCAAGCCATGCTTTGTGCTGATTTGTCAATATATTAAGCATATTTACATATATTCATGTTTTATTTATATGTTTGCTTCACTTCTTACATTTCCTGTATAATAGCTTCATCATGAGAGGTTTCATATTCTTTTGATGTATTTTTTTGCTTCTTGTATGCAGGTGATAGATCCTTCCAAGATTCAAAGCACTATTCAACATCATTCCTCTTGACAATGGAGAAGGAGGCATCCTAGTAAGCTCTCATGAAAAATTTTTGGAGTCCTAAAGAGCCCTTAGAGTATACCACCCCCATTTAGGGGCTACAACACTTGTAAACATTGTATCAAATTTAGTATCCCTAAGAGGGGTGGATATGTAACTAAGTTTCACCATTTATTAATACAAAGGAGGCTTACTTTCTTGTGAATTTGGTTTCATACATGTTATTTCTTTCAAATTTGATTATGATGTTGCAATAGCTTTAGATATACTCTCTTTAAGCCCTTATACACTTTTAGTTGGCTTCACCCTTAAGAATACTTTATCACCCATAGAATATTCTCTCGATGTTCTTTTAAGGTTTGTGTAGCTCTTCTGGTGGTTTGCGACCTCTTTCAGCTTCTACTGAATTCTTTTTAATTGCTCTCCAAATTTTTATCATTTTCTAATCCGATGACTACCTGATCTTTCATATTATCCTAAGATAAGGGAATTTTACACTGCCTTCCATATAGGGGTTCGAAATGTGCCATACCTAATGATGCATGGTAACTATTGTTATAAGTGAATTCCACTAGGTATAAGTAGTCTCCCCACTTTATGTGTTGATCCATGATGAGTCCCAAAAATGTACATTTTTTATACACTTTTAAGGGGCATCATTACTGGTTTAATTAGCATTTGAGATGTATTTTATATAACTTATGCATATAATTGATAGAAAATCTAGTATTATGCTTGATTGGTGTTTTTAGTGGGAAATGTGTATAAATGCAGGTTTTATTACTAATATGGTGTTTTCCAGTCTACATCCACTTAGACCTGGCATACTTCTACTTTCAGAGACTAAGGCATGAGAGCAGGTGCCTTCATCTTCAAGGAAGATGCCCAGTAGAAGTAGGCACCTTCATCTTCAAGGAAGATGCCGAGTAGAAGTAGGCGCCTTCATCCTCAAGGAAGGCACCCAGTAGAAGTAGGCGCCTTCCTCTTCAAGGAAGGCACCCAGTAGAAGTAGGTGCCTTCCTCTTCAAGGAAGGCACCCAGCAGAAGTAGGCGCCTTCCTTATAAGGAAGGCACCCAACAAAAGTAGGCACCTTCCTCATGAAGAATGTGCCTCCACGCCTCCATACTTTGCAAATATTTGACCAAGCAAGCAAGTGGGACCATGTTGACCGTTGACTCCACATCATATGCACCAAGTTGGGATAGCTACCAAAGCACGTGAAGAAAAAGGGGGAGATATTTTGTGCATTGTTATTAAACTAAGTAAAACATCTCTATTATTAAGTGAATGGCCGGTTCAAATTTGCAAGGTGAGGATTATTTTCTCACGAACAAAACAGAGCAACAATTATCTAGCGAATCGATGTGCATGAACAAGACAATGCAATTATCTGGAAAATCAATGTGCATGAATAGACAATGTGACAAATCAGGAAAATAATCTATTTTGCATTGGCAACTAAGATGGACAAACATGTGAATGGATTTATTACTGATATCATACTTGTTCTAATAAAAACATAATACGCCTGATTTATCCTATGGGTAAAATTAGTGTGTGATTGTTATTATTAGTGCATGATTGTTAGGATTGTCTGGTTGGAATATTTACGGCATATCTATTGTAACTACAAGTCTGAAATAGACTTGCCTAAATTTGTAACAAAGGAAGTTTGTGCATTGTATAAATGCACAGTTCTTCCGTGATGGAATGGACGATTAATTTTATAGAGGAGCTGATTTATTTTACTTCTTGTCAAATTTATTAAGAGTGCAATTCCTCTTATTTGAGCAAGCTCTACGTAGCTAGCTGAGCAGACTATCTATGGGAGCTTGGGCCCACTCCCTGCAGAAGTCCTCCCCTGTTTAATTTTTGTATTTGCTTTCTGTAGATTAGTTTACTACTTTCTTTCCTGCTTTTTAGGTGTGTGTTTATTTTATCGCATTTTATTTTCGTACATTTATTTTCAGCACTTTAATTTAGTTGTTTAATTTTCTGCACTTAGTTATTTAGTTTGGCTGAAATCAAAATGCATACACATCCCCCACCAGACTGAATAAGGTACATAAGGAATTCATTCCCCAACACTGCAAGCATATACTGTGCGTGACACTCATAAGTTTACGGACTTACTGAATTGATAATTTATGGAAGAGAAATGAATGTTTTTCTAAACATAATTTATGCTCACCATTTTGGCGCCGTTGTCGGGGAGTGTCTAAACTGTAGTGTTATGATTTACAGGTCAGTTAGAAATCTTATTTAAAATACCTATAGATATTTTGTCTGAGAAGTGTGAGCCTACCTAGAGCCTTTTTATAAGGCCAAAAATAGTTGTCGGCACAGTCGAAGCCAAATCCCATGGGCAACTGTTTGCATTTTCTAACTTCTCAGGTAAATGTGGGAATGAACCTGATGTACCAAATTAAGTGTAGAAGTAGGAATAAAACATGTTGTTGAAAAAATTTAGAAAAATCTAGCATTGAAGGATTTAACTCATATTTTCAATGGTTTTAAGAAATCAACAAAATAGCACAACCTAGGTCTGATAGTTGAAAATATTTAGGGAAGTGTTTTTACATAGAAACCATTGAAAAATTGTGCCTCTAGAAGCTTGGTTTTAAATTAAAATTTTTTATAGGCTTGAACTTTTTGCAATGTATTGGTATATATTTTTTTAATGATGAAATTAATAGCAGGAAAATGACAGAGCAAAATTTTTAAAGAACATCTTGTTTTGGAGTATGCTCTTCACTTACGCTTAAGGCGACCTGGTGAATCAGAAACTAGCATGTGTTTTTTTTAAATATTGTCATGCCATGTTTTCTCTAAGTTGCCAGTTGCAATAGTCATTTTCTAGCCTGCATGTTTTACCATTATGTTGAAAAATATTTGTTTTTTGAGGCTAGGGGGATAAAATGCTCTTCTCATGCTATGATGTATTAAACTAGTTGATAATGAAGTAGATGATTTTTGAAAGACTAGTTTAAATATAGGCATGGGGGGACCCCACCTTCATCATTGCCACCAACAACACAATAAACATTGTCTAAAAAAAAAAAAGAGAAAAATATATCTTCTACTGAAAAGGCTCCAAGTTAAGAGCAAAATAGAGTTTTATTTTACTACTTGTTGGAAGAGAGTATCCTCTTTCCCGAGGACCAACTTGGTCCAGAAGGGAAATGAGAAATCTCCAACCGATAGCTAAATAAAGCAACAAATAAAAAAATAGAAGCTTTATTTTTGTTACTTGTTGGAAGAAAGTATCCTCTTTCCCTAGGACCAGTTTGGTCCAGAAGGGAAATGATAAATCTCCAACCGGTCGCTAAATAAAGCAAGCGAGGAGCCCAGAAGTAATCAGAAGATGAAAAAAAATAGTTAGTTAGAATTTTATTTTAACGTCTTTAGTTTAGATTTTTCTTTTATGTTTTGTAGGACAACGTGAAGTGCAAAGTAGAAAAATAAGAAGGTGTCTGTGAAGATTTCGTGAATTGAGAATTATACATGGAGTTTGTAATAGCACTATACGAACTGTATCGTGTACATGATTGTGTAGTATCCAATATAACAGGTGAAAGCTAGCGGAGTTTTGCCTTGGAAACATTGGAACTTGAAGGTAGGCTAAGTAACCCTGATCAAGCGAAAGGCTTCCAGACCAAAGTGCTTGTGTAATTTAGGGGAAATATTTGTTGCAAGGTGCGTGACTGTTACAGCCTGGATAATAAACAAAGTCAGTGATGCTACACCAAGCGCAAGGGAAGAGTGTTGAGACAATGTTTGAGTAACGGTCAACGAGCTCCATTAACAATCGCCTCACATTTGCGAGAGTGGATTAGACATCGGCATGGGGGAGACCCCATACCATACCAGTAGCTTGGACAAATTTTCAATCATTCATTAGAAAAAAAAAGGATAAAAAAATGAGAGAAAAAAAACGGAAGGATATGTGAAAAAAAAAATGATAAATTCCAAGATGCCTTGATCATCAAGAAGGCGCCTTCCGCATGAAGAAGGTGTCATATAATGGAGGTGCCTTCCACATGAGGAAGGCGCCATACATTGAAGGCACATTCTGTATGAGGAAGGCGCCATATATTGGAGGCGCCATCCACATAAAGAAGGTGTCATACATTGAAGGCACCTTCCACAACAAGAAGGCACCTTCCACAACAAGCAGGCGCCTTAACATCTAGGTTGCCTTGATATATTTCCCGCACTTGGGTGGTTCGATGGCACAAAGGAAAAAAAAAAAAAGTGACGAGGTGCCTTGATGGAATACAGTAGAGGTGCCTTGATCAAAAATAAAAAAAATTATGCGAATCCTTCCAATGAAAAAAATGCATAGAACATGTCCTTCTTAGCATAAAAATTGCTTTCTTATTGCTTTGCAGGAAATCATGAACCGAATTGCAAGTTGCAGGCATCCTGAGAGCCAGGGCCTAACAGGCACAGAGTCATGACTCCTATTTTATTGCTTTCGTGTGCGCAGGTAATCATGCCCGATGAGTGCAATCTGAAGGTATCCTACGAGCTAGGGCCTTAGGCACAGGCCATGATTCTTATTTTCCAATTTTTGCAGGTGTAGTTTTGTAGGACACAACCATGAGAATGATCTGTAGGCGGAGCCGACTCAAACTAGGCCTAACATATGTGACATTTTGTGCCCTGCAATTAGGAGAGCGGCAAAGCAGACAAGGCACTTGCTTCCCACCAGGAAGAGAGTGCCTACAATAAGTCCATTACATTAGTGCCTTTTTCCACCTAGAGGAAGGCACCAATAAGTATTTTTCTTCTCCCTTAGATGAGGGTACATGTTGTTCAGTGTGGGAACTGACGTTTGAAGGGATGTAGACCTGTTGCGCAGAGGGACTTGTTGTTGGCGATAAGGGCGTCACTAATTTAAGTGGGGGAGAATATAAAAAATGGTAAATAATGGTTGCGATGTTGAAGTTGTTAAATTCACACCAATAGAAGAAGGAAGAACAACAACGATTAATGGTGTGGAGGAAGAAGGCAACCAAAAATAATAATAAATAAATAAATAAATAAAATCTCCCAGAGCACCAATGTGAAGATGTCTCACACCACCCACATGATATACATCAAGTTCTACAAAATTCACCCGGGTATGTACTGATTTTCCTATTAATTATGTGTATAGTTATTTTAAAATCATTTCTATGCTAATACCAGCCGATGCCCCTATAGTTTTTCAAAATCTCCCATGACATGCCTCGGATATAAAAAAAAAGGGGCTATGGCATCTACGTGAATAAATTTGGCATCATTTTCATTGTCACCTCATGACAATGGCAACCGGCTTGAGCGAACACATATAAATGATGCTACTCTATACCACAAAGGAGGTTCTGGAGATGTCAAATACATTTCAGATGTGGGTAAAAGTAGCAGCTGGTGACTGTATTTTAAACCAATTTGGCCTCACTAAATATGACCAATGTGCAACATTGGAAAATGCCAGCATTTATATAAAAATAAAAATAAAATAAAATAAGTGTAGTGGTCATTTGCCCTGAACAGTGTGGTCACAATTTAACTATTTGTTCACAATGATTAGTTAGGATGTGTTTCTAACTTATGTTGGTTCCGCAGCACTCTATGGATGAATAATAGCAGCACTCAATGAAAAAAAACGCAGTGCTAAATAAAAAATAGTACTGAGAAAAAAACACAGCGGTGCTGAATAAAAAATAATAATAATAGCAGCACTCAGCGGTAAAAAAATAAATATGCTGAAGGCCATTGAAAAAAGAAAAAAAAAAGATATATATATATATTACTATCTCGGGGGTTGTTGTCAAGAGAACATGACAATATTTAGGCATGGTCAGCCTACGAGAGGGATAATTTTAGCTTTTGGTGCCACGAGGGCATGGCACATGTTAGGCATGGGGGGATGATGAGTCCCAAAAATGTACATTTTTTATACACTTTTAAGGGGCATCATTACTGGTTTAATTAGCATTTGAGATGTATTTTATATAACTTATGCATATAATTGATAGAAAATCCAGTAGTATGTCTGATTGGTGTTTTTAGTGGAAAATATGTATAAATGCAAGTTTTATTACTAATATGGTGTTTTCCAGTCTACATCTACTTGGACCTGGCATACTTCTGCTTTCAGAGACGAAGGCATGAGAGCAGGTGCCTTCCTCTTCAAGGAAGGTGCCCAACAGAAGTAGGCGCCTTCATCTTCAAGGAAGGCACCAAGCAAAAGTAGGCGTCTTCCTCCTCAAGGAAGGCGCCTAGCATAAGTAGGTGCCTTCCTCTTCAAGGAAGGCGCCCAGTAGAAGTAGGCACCTTCCTTATAAGGAAGGCACCCAACAAAATTAGGTGCCTTCCTCATGAAGAAGGCGCCTCCACGCCTCCATACTTTGCAAAGATTTGACCAAGCAAGCAAGTGGGACCATGTTGACCGTTGACTTCACGTCATATGCACCAAGTTGGGATAGCTACCAAATCACGTGAATAATAAGGAAGAGATATTTTGTGCATTGTTATTAAACTAAATAAAGCATCTCTATTATTAAGTGATTGGTTGATTCAACTTTGCAAGGTGAAGATTATTTTCTCACGACCAGAACAGAGCGACAATTATTAGGCAAAACGATGTGCGTGAACAAGATAATGTAATTATCTAGCTAATCAATGTGCGTGAACAAACAATGTGACAAATCAGGAAAATAATCTATGAAAGACAAAGTAGTCTACAAAGACTACTAGATGACCCAAAATATGCTTATGACTTAGGCAATTCAGGTAGTCTAGGAGGTTCATCATGTGACTTGGACCATCTAGATCTACCTAACCAAGGGAGGAGGCCATCTATTTCTTTTCCTGATCATCTAAGGGGAAGTGTTTTCCCTCAAACTATCCCTAATTTGCGCAGTTAGTAAGGTGGGTTGTTTGGACCACCCTATGGTCATCTAGGAGATAGAATAAAACCCCCAATAGCCATTGAACTGTCTAAACTAAGGGCCAGACTGTCTAATAATGTTGACGACAGTTCGAGAGAAATAAATGAAGAATCAATGCAACTAGATCATATCGAGAACAGGTTTAACCAATGACAAGACCAATGTCATCTAATAGGAATAAAAGGGAAAGAAGGAATGTTGGATTGTCCAAAGGAAAAAATATGGAAATGCTAGTTGATAGATAGAACCTAAACTTGGAAGACCATCATGAAGAAGATGACAATGGAGAAGACAGTTTGGAAGAAGAGGCAGTCAAAAACCATGTCAGTTAGGATGTATAAAACAAAATAGGAGATTGCAATGACAAATGGTTAGATAGGGTTGTCCAAGTTAGGGTCATCTGGAACGATAATCAAGGCCATCTAGATATGGTAATCATCAAGAGGATCAAATGGAAGTGTCATCAGGTCAATCATACAAGTTGTTTGGACACCTAGATCATACGCATAAAAAGAAAATGCAATTAAAATATGATCATACAATGGACAAAGTGAGAAATATACATACACAAGAAAATAAAAACAAAGTAAAAAATATACTAGTAAAAATAAGAAAAAAATATATATATTCAATTAAAATAATTAAAAGTAATAAAATGATAATTGAACAAACGGTTACCACATGTAAGACAATTGTCCTACCACCTTCATCTTATAAATAAAGACCTCCATCTTATACATAATCATTGGAGATAGCCATGACGAATTCTATTACCTAAGTTGAAGAGAAACTACAAGGGATTTGAACAAGAGTAGTATGAACTAGCCGAGGAAGAATTTGGAGACCCTATGGTGCCTTTGGTAGTAGAAATTTCACAAGAAAAGTAATAGATGAGACTGGTAAAGGGACCACTGCTAGTTGGTTAGCTATCACTTGTCCTTTTTTTAATTTTTATCTCAAATATTTTAAATTTTAAATTATCATGAAATAATTTAAATTACACAAGCAAAGTAGTAGACCAAGAGGGGAGTGTGAAAGGAGATTGCAATGAGGAAGAAAGCTATCAGAGAGAAGAGGTGTGAGGCTGTCAGTGTCAGGCTGCCAGTGTCGAAGAGGGTTTTTGTTGAAAATTCTTCCCCAGTTTCGAAAGCTGAGGTCTACACGGTGGCAGCAAGAATCGAACCCCAGACCCGGGGGTTCAGTTAACGACTTTCAAACCCCGCCGCCGCTTCCGAACAAACAGGAGAGCCCCCAATGAACGGCGCCTTCTGGACATGGTGCAAATCCTCCGAAGTTTTCGCGTGGATTGGCCGGAGTACAGGCACTCGCAGCCATCATGGAGGTCGCCGCCATCACCATTTAAAACGAATGAATCAAATTTAAAAAAATAAAAAATAAATTAAAAGATTTTGAGGTTTTCCGAGGACGTCGAGGTTTGTATTTTTTGGTTATATATCGCCGGATCTCAAATAAAACCTTGTTGTCCATTCCGCTTCTCCATGAGGTTTCGCTGCCACCACATTACATCCAATTTGTCATATGTTTTGTCGCAAATCCAGTTGGGTGTCCCCGACTGGAGTCATACTCACTGTGTATACGTCCTGCGGATACCCGTCTTGATATATAAGCAGTGTGTATACGTCCGAGAGATGAGAGATGGGGACCGCTCCGAAAGAAACACGCCTCTGGGTCCCTCTTGCGTGGACATGTAGACATTTTCTATTGAACGTGCACGTAAGGACCGTATGAGGGGACGGATGTGCAAGGTTGTTAACCCTCAGTGGCACGCGTGCCCACTGTAGACTGGTAAAACATGAGGTGTTTCTGACCTGGTCTGACACGTGGCCGGCATTAGCCTTTGTGGTCTTGCCTTGGTTTACAAGCCAGCTGAACCAACGAGCTGGGATTGTGCCCAATAGGTTCATGCCAGGTAGGAGGAATCTGAATCCCTGGTTTCTGGATCAATTCAACTAAAGAGATAAGGAACCCTAACGATTTCCAAGATAAGCCCGGGATTTAATAACAGTAAAAGGCCCGGACAGCAAAGGACTTTTAAATTAAAAAAATCTCTGTTCTCTCATTATTGCCAGTTCACTATTTCTTTTAAAGGTTTGAACTTGGATCTTATCAATTTGAATTTGAATTTGTATTAATGTCCATCGGTGATCAAAGGTGATCAGAAGAGGTCAATAGGACTATAAAGTAAGATATATACAAAGCAACAGGGTGCCTAATACACCAAAGAGACCCGGGTTCAAACCTTGGGGGTGCCAATTTGCAAAAGTAGTAGTATGCTCTAAATCCTTTGAGATCGTGTTAGATCGATGACGATACGAATTCCAAGCGACCGGTGGTCTTCCTCTCACACTAGGTCAACAACAACGAGTTGAAATATGCTTGTTGGGAGTAACCCATATGGTTTGAACCTTGCACTTGTCAATTACTAAAAATAGTGTGGTTGTAACCAACTCCCCTCTATATATATATATATATAAATAATTAACAAAATTTAATATCAATAAGCAACACCTCAATCGATTAAATATGTTGAATTTCAATATAAAAATTAAGGTTGAAATCTTATCACCAAAATATTTTATAATACTATAACAATAAAATACAATTTGGGAGCTTTGCAAATCACAAAAAACAACAAAATACAATTTGGAAGCTATAGGGACAAGATGAAAGTAAAGTCTCCTTTAAAGAAATAGGAGACATGGGTGTAAGGTATTTTGGTCAACTATACAAGGATCTTAGTAAGTTAATATAGTTGAAATAGTTAAATAGCTTATTTCTTTCCCATATTTATAGAAGAAGAAGCCAACGCTGAGTTGATTAAGAAAGTCTCAAAGGAGAAGCTTAAAGTTTTTTTTAACCTCCTCTAGAAAGATAAGAGTCCAAGACCTTATGGGTGGATTGCAGAATTCTTTCTCGAGCTCTATAACCTTTTGGAGTCTGACCTACTCATGGTTGCGGAGTCGTCTAGGCAAAAAGGAAGGGTAAATGTAGTATTCAACTCTATCTTCATTGCTCTTATTTCAAAAAAGGACAATCCTTCTTCCTTGGATGATTTCAGGCCCATTTCTTTGTGTAACTATATGTATAAAATCATAGCAAAAATAATTTTATCATGAATTAAAAGGTTCTTCTCTGCTTCTATATCTATTGAGCAATTTGGTTTTCTGCATGGAAGACAAATTCTTGAAGCAATTAGTGCTGCTCTGGAAAGTCTTCATACCATAAAATCAAAGAAACTACCAGCAATGGTGATGAAGTTGAATCTCTCCAAAGCTTTTGACATAGTAAATTGGCTATATTTAAGAATGATACTTATGCATATTAGGTTATGTGTGTAGATGGTGAACTGGATTAAGGGATTTCTTTGTTTTGTTTCTTTTGCAGGTTTGGTTAATGGGCCAACCTCTCAATTCTTCAAAGTTTCTCGAGGATTAGACAAGGTTGCATCTTGTCACCACTATTATTTCTTTTTGTAGTTGAGGGATTAAGTAGGTGTATTTTAGAAACCAAGAGGGAAGGATTAGTAAAGGCAATTAGAATAGGTAGAATAGTGGAAGTCACCCAACTACTTTTTGTAGATGTTCTTTTTTTCAGAGATGGAATAGTAAGAGATGTAGAAAAATTTAAACAATCTTTAGATCTTTTTTGTCTAGCAACATGTATGCAAATTGATGCACAAAATTCAAACATCTCTTTTAACTATGTGGATCATAATCAAACCATAATAATAGGTCAACTTTTCCCCTTTAACAAATTTGATCTTCAAAAGGGTTTTAAATATCTGGGGTTCTTTTTGAAACCCAATGACTACACTAAAAACGACTAGAATTGGTTGATAAAGAAGGTGGAAGGAATAATTAATAAATGGTACAAAAAATGGCTCTCTTTGGGGGGAGAGGTATTACAAAAGAAGAATTGGAATGGTCTAGGAAGGTGTCATTTCTGTAAGTCAAACAATGAAAATACTGATCATTTACTGGTTGCTTGCTCCTTTACTAGATAGGTTTGGAGGAAGGTTATAACACAATTAAATCTTCCTATAGGATGACAAGAAGATTCCTTAGGAGAGTGCTTAAAATAGTGGTTTGAAAATAGGTCATACAAAGGTTTTATAGCTCTCCCACAGTTTGTGTCTTGGGGAGTATGGTTATCTAGGAATGCAATAATTTTTTAGGATCAAGAGAAGCCTACTCCTCCCAAATCATTGGAAGTTTTAATAATTGTAAGGTTTTAGCAACAACAAAGGTAAATAGACAAATCATCCCTCCAAAGATTGATAAATCAAGGGCCTGTGGCTTTTTTGATGGGGCTAGATAGGGTTCCCTAGAGTTTGTGGAGCAGGATGATTACTATATATTTTTGCCTCTTATTATTTTAAATTCAAGGCTGGATTGAGAGAAGGTTCTAATAATGATGCTAAAGTTATGACCCTCAAATTATTGGTTCAGTTGGCAGAATCAAAAGGAATACAAAAAATTCAAATTTACGGAGACTCACAGGTGGTAATAAAAGAAGTTGTGGATCGAAGTGAAGCTTTTACTTTTTGACATATTTATAGAGAATTGAATTGGGAAACAAATGAACTCTCAAAGAAGGCACTTCATATTGATCCAAGTATGTGCTTCGTATAGGAATTTAATGAGGGCAATGCACTGCAGCTAGTCCAAATTTCTATCTTGTGGGTTAATTCACTTTAGTTAAAACAAGCACAAATAAAACAACTTTTTTCAAAAAAACTCAGAAGTTAGTGATTTAAAGAATATTCGTTGACAAATTAAAAAAGTATCTAAGAATAAAACTTAACATGATAAAAATTGCTAATTTTTATGTGTAAACGACCTAACTTTTAAATCACTATTAAAATTTTAAAAATATACCAAATAAACATTAAAGAATATAATTTCATATTTTTTAATATAAAATAATTTTTTTTTAATTATTAAGTATACATAATTTTTCCATATATATATACATCTTTATTAATCGACAAGTATACCTATTTTTACCACATGTATATATACACTTAAAAATATTTAAGCATGAGATTGAATGTGGCTTAAATTTATTTTCCAAAGCATATATTTAGAGATATCTAGTCATTTTTTTTTGCCCATCTTTTCTCAATGACTTCTACAAGCACGCCAACAAAAGAGATTGAAGAAATAATCATTATCAAAGAGAAGAGCAAGAGAAGTGCAGACATGGAAGAAGTAGAATGCCTTCCATGCCTGTGACGTGAGATTCTTCATTTAATTTAAAGGAGAGAGACAAAATCCGTTTAAAAATATATATAAACACTATTCTTAGAGGTAGGCTTTACGACGTAATAAGTAGACTTAGGTCTATGTTGTTTAAGATCATAGGTTTAAATTTATTTGGTTGAAAAAAATAATTAGAGTATTTGATAATTATATGTATATAATTTTATTATTATAATTTATTATCTATAATTTTTTGGTATTTATATAAAAATATTTTTATTATTAAAAATTTGATGAACATAATGTAGAGTAAATTTTATCCTATATATTAAAGAATATGTATAGGCATATGTTCTCATATTCATGTTTTACAATTAATGATTTAAGATAAATTTTAGAATTTTAAATTTATATCATTAATTTGTTAAAATAGTAATTTAATTTATGGTCAAGGCTAACATTGTATGATGTAATATTGAATAAGTTTAAGGACATATTGAATTTATTGTAACCTTTTATTATGTAAGTCCTATAGGTCATGGGTAACCTTGTTATGGTTAAACCCAATTTACAACTTGTAATTAATTTTAAAGTCCTCTTGTTATGTTGGCTTAGGTTAAAACTTTTTTATGTAAATAAGGATTTGGTATTGGTATAAATACCTTCTACCACTTCTCATTTGATTAATCAAAGTGTAATGAACATTATCTAAAAATAATATGGTGATTATCTAGGTGTTGTAGGTGAGTTGGAGAGGAGAGGGCAATCCTCCAAGGGAGGTCCCAGGTTCAAATCTCCACCCTACCAAAAAGCTGAATTGGGTATCCAAAATCCAATTGATAATGTTGGTGCTGGCAGGGTTGGGTGCGACTCCCAAGTGACTTTGATGGTGTAGAACCCCCTGTTCGTGGTCTCTCAGACCAAGGCGGCCCCACAAGGGGTTTTTCGCTTAAAAATAAAAATAAAAAAAATAATATGGTGATTATTTATAATGCCCATAGGTGCCTCCAAATCTCTATGCCTATTTTTTTCTTTCATTCTTTTATGTTTTTTGTATAAGATTTGATTAGATGGATTGTTTGTGTTCATTTCTAGAGAATATTATGAATTCTAATATGGTATCAAAGTGGGTATAAAGCGGTATTGCTTGGTCACATGGAAATATTGTTTAGAGCCTTCAATTTTTCTTTTAAATGTTAGGGCGAAGTTATTCTCAATGCTTCATAAGGATCTTCACCATAGGAAGCAAAGAGGATATTCCACTTCTCTGCTCATTTATTTTCCTAAGCTTTTTGGAGATTTCTTGCCTACTCCACATGTTTGGGGTCCATTAGAGCAAATCTTTTGGAGGCCATAACTTTTGTAAACGAAATTGTTTTGAGTCCATTTTTTAATCGTATTACTTTTCGAGCTCTACATGCTGGTGGTATTAGTTCACAAACTTACTATAATGTTAGGGGTCAAGTTGTGTAAGATGGATTACAAAGCCCTAGTTACTCGTCTTAATGGATAAAATTATAGTATTCATTCAACCCAAAAGAGTGACTTATTATGCAATACAGACCTATGTGCATATTTTAAGAAGATAAAGAAATAATCTTTGATGAAGAAACCTTCCACCAAAGAGAAGAAGAGTTGCTTGCTGATTGAATTAAAGTTACTTTTTCATATGAAAGAGGAGAGTGACCCTATCAAGATATGGTCAAAATTGAATGACTTATTTAGAAAAGTTAATATTATTGAAGTAAGTTATTTGGAATTATAGCTCCTCTTTTAAATTTGTTGAGTTTAATAATGTTGAAAACTCTATTACAAGATTCAAAGTATCGAAAGCAGATATTGCATCTTTTGGAGGTAAAAAGAAAAATGGTGCAAAATGTGTGAAAATTGTTCTTGTTAATCTTTTCTTTTCTTTTTAGATGTTGAACCTAATGGTTCATATGATTCCTATGTTTTTTAAATCTCAAAAAGACTCTTACTCTTGATCAACTCTTTTCTCTCATAGTTTACTTTCAAGTGGCAATAAGGAATTGTGATTGCACTCCACAAGTACATACTCACACAAAGGAGTTCAAATCAAAAGAGGCTAAGACCAAGGGGCCTAAGGGCTAGGCTAATTATTCAAAGAAGTCAAAGACCATTTGTAGATATAGCAAGAGGGAGGGATATCTGATAAAGAATTGTGTGTTGAAATAACAAAGGATAGAAGCTAAGTTTTTGAAGATCAATAAATGACTTCTAGATCATGAGGGAGATTTTGAATGATTTGTCTCAATTGTAGAGGTCCACTAGAGCATTCATTATGGGGGAGATATTATTGTTACTAATGTCTTCTCTCCTTGGCTCCTCAATTTAGATTATGAAGGGGTGTTAAAATTGTAATCTAATTCATGGCCAACATCGACATTGTATGATGTAATATTAAATAGGCCTAAGGGCATTCCTTGTACAATGTATTGAATTTATTGTAATATTTTATTATGTATGCCCTATGGGCCGCAATTAACCTTGTTATGGATAAACCCTCTTTATAACTTGTAATTAACCTTAGAGCCTTCTTGTTATGTTTTCTTAAGTTAAAACTCTTTTATGTAAATGGGGTTTTGGTATTGGTATAAATACCCCAATCACTCCTCATTTGATTAATCAGAGTGTAGTGAATATTATCTATAAATAATATAGTGATTATTTATGGTGTCTACAAGTTCCCTAATATATTTGTGTCAATTTTTTGTTCTTTCATTCTTTTATGCTTTTTATATAAGATTTGAGTGGATGGATTGCTTCTATCCATTTCTAGAAAATATTGTGAATTTCAACAATATTGTTGGTGGACAATAACTTGAAATTTTATTTGATAATTAGTGATATAAGACAAATTTTAGAATTTTAGATTTATATTAAGTTTTGTTGTTGGACAATAACTATAGTAGATTGGATATTACCATGTAACTCCTCTAAGGAATTACCCATGAAAGACAGAAAAAATAATTTTGCAAGCCCAAGAACAATATTGCAAACCAAAAAAGTTTACAAGTTTGATAAAATCTATCTAAGTCTTTGAAGAGGAGCAATTTGCTACAAGAGGTTCCAAGAGGAGTGATTTGCTCTAAAGAAGCAATTCACTCCAAGAAGAAAATTATTCATTCCAAGATAGGGAAGCAATTCACTCCAAGAGAGGAGCAATTTGCTCCAAAAGCAGAGTTATTCCTCATCAACAAGTCAAGCAGGATAAGTGTGCATGGATGCCAAAATGATCTCTTGGAAAATATTTTTCTATCTTTTTATTGGTGCCATAACTCATCTTAGAAGACTTCTAAACCATTTAGAGGCATATGAAGATGCATGTAACATGTAGAGATGCATCGTTTTTCTAAATATGCCCTCAAATATTTACTTTTATCAAGAGTAAGAATTTCTCACCCAAGGTAACTCATGGGTGAATCCTTCCTATAAATAGGAGCCATGGGTTCCATCATAAGTATCTTTTGACCTTGAGGAATTCAAAGCTATACTTTGTGAGACCACATTATATTCTTTCTTCTTGAGGTTGATGTAAAATTAATAAGTCTTTTGCTTTCCACTAGTGGTATCACCCTCCTGGATTGTAGAATGCATGAATATTGTGGCATTGCCCTTTTGTCCATCTTATCATTCCTCTCACAATTTCAGCTCATGTGAATGAGAATACATTGTTGTTATTCAAATTTTTCATGTGTTGATTGATCACACAGTCTCCTTTCTAAAATGATGGTTGTATTTACTTTTAATCTCTCATACCCTAAACTTGAAAATTTAATTTTTATGCCTTTTAATTTCCATATTTAATTTTTATACTTTTATTTTCTACACTTTATTTTATGCAATCAAAATAAATTAGTTTAGATTTTAGCAAATATAGTGGGTAGTAAGCCTAAATTTAAAGGTTGTGTTGTGGTTGTCACACAACACACCCCAATTTGGGGACCCACTTTAAATTTTGATGTTTATATGGAGTTTTGGCTTGCATTGAATAATTGTTGGAGTTTACCATGGTCTTAGCAGTGGATATTTTTGTGCTTGATCTCATTTAGTTGACCTCATGTTTTACCACTGTAGTCATCCCATTTCGAATATCAAGATTAGTGTCACTCTTGCTTTACCATATGGTGCATTCTCCTAATATTTATCTAGCAGATTTGAACTTTGTTTAGGATTAATTTAATATTTTATATTAAATTATTCCTGAATCCAATCTAGTCATTACCCATGCATTAATAAAAAAATAATAATAATAATAATAAAATAAATAAAAATAGAAAAGAAAAAAATAAATAATAATAATCATGAAAATAAAACAAAAAAAGGAAAATATTATATATATATATATATATATATATATCAAAATAAAGCCATCAATGTGTTTTTTGGAAAGTTTAATTTAATTTCATTAATGGTTTTGTTTTGGGAAAGTTTAATTTAATTTTATCTATAGTTTTGTTTTAATTTAATTTTATTAATATTTTTTGTTTGGAAAGTTTAATCTATGTGTTTTTATTGCAAGCTACTACTAAAAAAGAAAAAAAACGTTAGCACTCTAAAAGAAAAAAATGTTACCAATATAAATGATTACAATTTTGAGGAAGATAAAGAAGGAGTCAAAGTGTAACGTTAAAATGCTACTACTAAAAAAGAAAAAAATCGACAACACTCTAAAAGAAAAAACGTTACCAATAGAAATGATTACGCGATAGTTACAAGTTTGAGGAAGATAAAGGAGTCAAAGTGTAACGTTAAAATGTAAGTGCCACTTGGTAATAGCGTTATGAGAATATGAAGATATTGTTTGCCACATGCCACATCGTAGAAGGAATTCCAACCAAACAAGAGGAAGAGGGAAACGAATAGCCAATGTTGGAAATTTTAAATAGCCATTGAAGCTCATGAAGAAGGGCTGGAATTTTTTGGAACAAGAGGTATGAAGAGGATTGGAAGGTTTTCAAGCTACTGCAAACCAATTTTCTCACCTTGTATGCAGCCAAAGAAGGTTTTGAATATAATATTTTTATTGCATATCTTTCTCATACATGTATTGAGTTTATTCAATGGTGTTTTATGCATGGATATGGTAGCATCATTTAATATTTTTGATACATGTTTTTATTCCTCAGACTCTTGCACTTAACCAGATTTAGATTGTGTGGATGCAGGTCTAACCTAGTTTTGTTTTAGTGTTCATGATCTTCCATTTTCTGCAAAATAAGAGTGATTAATTTATAGTAGCTCACTTTGATCATTTTTTCGCACTTTGTTTCCATCTTATTTCAGATTTTTTTGTCATTTTTTCTCTAACCTTAGCTTTTGTTTTTATTTATTTTCCATTTTATTTTCTTTAAGTTCCATCAAACACTCAAAACCCTAGGAGGGTTATATTTTTTTGCATTTAAATTTAGGTTTTGAAGTAATTAAAATATCCAAATAATTATTTCTTCAAGGCTAAAATATTAAATTATTTGGACACATTCAATTAGAGCACTTCTTAAGATTTTAAAATAAAAAAAAATTCTTGCACCCCATAGGTTCCATCATTTTAAAATTTGTTAACAAAGCAAGATAAAATTCGTTAACAAAGCAAGATAAAATCTGTTTCACAAAGCAAGATAAAATGAATTAAATCACCATTTTGGGATTCACATTTCAAAGTTAGATTTAGTCATTTTATTTCATGCTCAAACAAAGCTTAACCAAGAAAATAAAATTTGTTAACAAAGCAAGATAAAATCTGTTAAAAAAAGAATATAAAATGAATTAAATCATTGTTTCAAGATTCACATTTCAAAGTTAGATTTAGTTATTTTATTTCATGCTCAAACAAAGCTTAACAAAACAAGATAAAATTTATTTAACAAAGCAAGATAAAATTTGTTTAACAAAGAAGATAAAATGAATTAAATCACCGTTCGGGATTCACATTTCAAAGTTAGATTTAGTCATTTTATTTCATGCTCAAACAAAGCTTAACAAAAGAAGATAAAATCTACTTAAACAATTTGAGATAAAATGGATTAAATCACCATTCTGGAATCATTATTTCAAAGTAGATAGTGGATCAATAAATACACATTTTCAATAATCACATGAGCAACAAAATTATCATAAATCAAATCAATACTAAACCATAGGCCCCTTGTTAACAGTTACTTGCACCTCTAAGGTATTTCAGCATATTTTCATATTTTTACAAGCAATCAAGCACATTTTAAATAATTAAGCAAGCAAGAACCTTGGAGAAATTCTGAATTTCTTTGCAAGAGAGGGTTTTCTAACAATACCCTGACTGTGATGGTGATTTTGCAATTGGGAAAAATTATCACTCAATAGAATTGGTGCTAGAAGGAGGGCTTGAATTGAAGGTATTTGCTTTGACTTACGAAATTTTTGATGAAAGTTGTTCACATTTGTTGGTTGGAAAATTCTCTAATTGATGATGCATTGATGCTAACCTTTTACAAATTTGAGAATTGTTCCTTATTGTTAGGATTTGACTGATGCATTGTAATGGATGAACATGATGATTTATTCATTAAAATATTTGAAAATTGTTAGTCATTTTACGCATCTCTGCAAGATATATTTCTTTGACTAGAAAAATTGGTACTAAAAGTTATATTCTTTAAGATCCACTAATGGCAGTTTTTGCTCCTTGGATGATTTGCAATAGCCCTTTAAACATACCTAGGTCTTCACATGATGTGCCTATATATTTTACGTGTTATCTACCTCAGTTTAGGCATGATGGAACGAGGTCAACTGAAGCACACATTCATGCATTCAAAGATAGTATGATTCATTTGCAAATAATGCATGAAGATGTTGCTTGTAAGATGTTCCTTTGCACTTTGGATAGGTTTGCATATGACTGGTTTACCAACCTACCTTCAGGTTCAATCACCTCTTGGGTTCAACTGGAGGTAACATTTCTTAGTCATTTTAATCAAAATCCAGTTGACCCAATGCTCATATACCATTAGTTTGTCACTGCTCGTAAAGAACCTAATGAATCCTTGCAACTATTCACTAAGAGGTTCCACAAGTTATATACTCAATTGATGGTACCTTTTGTGCCTACAGAAGGAGATGTTGTCCAATTGTATTTCAATGCTCTTGACCCATTAACTTCCATGTATTTGCGAAGGGGTCCTCAAATCACATCGTTATCCAAAGCCTATATGGAAGCAATCACATTTGAACAACAATTGAGTTTTCAAGGTTTTGGTGTGGGTCTTGGATCATATAATCCTCAATCATTTGATACCTCCCTTACCCACCCAATAGTTTATTCACCTCAATCTACCATTCAGAATCAACAATCATTCTCAAATTCAAATCAATTTCAAAATACCCCAATACCTCTGGATAATGTGGTGAATCAAACTACTATGGCTCAGGTTAATGATACCAATCCTCATGTAGACAATATGCATCGGTTAGTTTTACAGCTTAGAAAAGATAGTTCAATTATGAAAACAAAAGCAACATACACATCTTGACCATCATTCAAATCATGTTCATGAGATAAATTTCAAAGACACTCAAAGTGATACTCTCTCAGACAATGGAGGAGTCCTAGATCTAACTAGCATTGAAACATATGATAGGTCAGGACCTTCCATAGAATTAGATGAAATTGTTAAAGTAGATGATCAAGAAATTCAACATGTTCCAAATAATGACCAGATAGAAATGATAATCTTAGAGTCATTAGATGTAAATGAGGATTGTGATAATCAAGTCAATCTAAATGTAGGAATTGATTCAATTTTGGAAACACTAGAACCATCAAAAGTGGATGAAGGTAAATTTGAAAAGGAATCTATAGATGTATCTAAAGATTACATAAAAGATATGGTTGAACTTCACCCCTTAGCTTTAGAAGATAATTATTATAATTTTTGGAAGAAATATGAGGAATGTGTTTCTTTTATGCCTTCTAATAAAAAAATTTCTTCATCTGATATGCAGGACACTAAAGTTGCTATCTTACATGAAGAGCCTACAATTCCTGTACAATCAGAAAATCACATGTTGTTTGAAGACACATAAGAGGAAAGGGTAAATGTGACTCATGATTTATTGGTTAGGGATGATGAAAAGGTAGAATCCTCACTTTTGTTGTTGACTCATGAAATCCCTGGTAAGGATTTACATGATTCTCTCATAGATTCAAATGCAATGGATAATGAAATGTGGTGCATTTTTAACCACAAATTGGAGCCAACTTCTAAAATTGTCACATCGAATAAAAAAGAGGAAAACATGTTTGAAATTCTGAATCAAGTTCACAAATAATTGGTTGTTGAGCCTAGGATACAAAATTATAATGATCCTCATATGTCAGATATCCTAGATGCCTGTAAATTACTGCATGGTTATGATTGGTCTAAAATTATGAATAGTGGTTTGGCAGGCAAATTTTTAGAAATAGGGTCAAGTTTAGAAAAGATCATGTCTCATCATAGCAATGAGGATAGTATTTTGAACAATGAATTGAAAATGGGAATTCACACCATGCTAGTTGAAATGGTGATTGAAGATACAAATTCAATAATAAACATCTCACATAGTAAACAACAATTAATTGAAGATCAGTTATGGACCATTAATTTTGATGAAGCAAAATCTAAATTTGATAATGAAGATGGAATTAAATTGAACTGGTGGGGTGAGAGAGGTAAAATAAAGGCCTTTGTGCTTTTAGATTTAATGTTATTATGGGATGATACCCATCAAAATCAGCATGCCTATCATTATGGGCATCTCTCAAATTATGGTAATCGTGTTTGGGATCTTGGAAAATTTCATATATGGAAAATCCCAAGTCTTGTTTTGTAAATAGTCTTGTATATAGTCTTCTATTTTCATGTGTTTTATTTTATAGTGTTTAGATATAGTTTTCATTTATTTGCTTGTTTTGTGATCTTTGATTTCAAAATTTTGTTTTGCTTTGTTTTTTTTGTGTGCTTTGCATTTATGTCAGTTCACATTAGGTTAGGTTTTGGTTTATTTTCGTGTTTTACTTTTCATTTTCACAAATGTGCTTTTGGGTTGGTTCCTTTGATTGAGGTATTTGTGATAGCTACTAACTCTTGGTCTCTTTGTTGATAGTGTTCCTTTGTCATGTAGGATGGATTGCCTAGTTTGGAATCAGGTGGAATTGAGGAAAAGGAAATGAATTTGTTTAGTAATCATTCTTAGATTTTGGACTAAGATGGTGGATTTTGGAACAATGAGATATTTTGTTGAAGCTCCACATGTAACTCACTATATTAAAGGGTATTCTTTGAAATCTTGAAGGATGAAGTCATTATGGTTTGCAAATTAAGGCAAAAATCTAATACACTCCATATTTAGCCTTAAGTGGTCTCTAACCTAGTTGGCATACAAATTTTGCAAAGCAATTAAATGCTTGATAAAAAATGAAACATGTAAATCAATCTCATGCCTAGGTGATTTAGACAATCTCTATCGGGGCTATAGATGCCTAGCTGGCAGTAGAGCAATGTCTAGAAGAGATCAAGGTCATCTCCACTGGGGCTATAGACGCCTGGTTGGCAGTGGAGCAATGTAGAGGCACATCTTTATGAGTGACATTCTATAGCCTAAATGCAAAACAAATGATGGAATCTAGATTGTTTCAAGAATGCAAAATGAATCACAGTGCACACACCGAGCAGGAGCAAATGGTTCATCTGTTTTCATTTGAAGTTATTTAACCCCATCTTCTCTGGATGTTGCTAGGTAGTTTTATTTTTCTGATATTTGGTTTTCTTGGTTTCAGACTAGGTTCTTCATCTAAAATGCTTAGGAGAATTTCCCAACAGAGTCACCATTTGTTGTGGTTGTCGCACAACACACCCCAATTTGGGGACCCACTTTAAATTTTGATGTTTATATGGAGTTTTGGTTTGCATTGAATAATTGTTGGAGTTTACCATGGTCTTAGTAGTGGATATTTTTGTGCTTGATCTCATTGTTCTCATGTAGTTGACCTCATGTTTTACCATTGTAGTCATCCCATTTCAAATATCAAGATTAGTGTCACTCTTGCTTTACCATATGGTGCATTCTCCTAATATTTATCTAGCATATTTGAACTTTGTTTAGGATTAATTTAATATTTTATATTAAATTATTCCTGAATCCAATCTAGTCATTACCCATGCATTAATAAAAATAAAAAATAAAATAAAAATAAAAATAGAAAAGTAAAAAAAAATAATCATGAAAAAAAGGAAAATAATATATATATGTCAAACCATCAATGTGTTTTCTTGAAAATTTTAATTTAATTTTATCTATAGTTTTGTTTTAATTTATGTTTACTAATGTTTTTTATTTGGAAAGTTTAATCTGTGTTTTTATTATAAAAAAAGTGACAACACTCTAAAAGAAAAAAATGTTACCAATAGAAATGATTACGCGGTAGTTACAAGTTTGAGGAAGATAAAGAAGTCAAAGTGTAACGTTAAAATGCTACTACTAAAAAATAAAAAAGCGGCAACACTCTAAAAGAAAAAAATGTTACCAATAGAAATGATTATGGGCTAGTTACATGTTTGAGGGAGATAAATGAGTCAAAGTGTAACGTTAAAATGTAAGTACCACTTGGTAATAGTGTTATGAGAATATGAAGATATTGTTTGCCACATGCCACATCATAGAAGGAATTCCAACCAAACAAGAGGAAGAGGGAAACAAATAGCCAATGTTGGAAATTTTAAATAGCCATTGAAGCTCATGAAGAAGGGCTGGAATTTTTTGGAACAAAAGGTGTGAAGAGGATTGGAAGGTTTTTCAAGCTACTGCAAACCAGATATTCTCACCTTGTATGCAGCCAAAGAAGGTTTTGAATAAAATATTAAAAAAAAAAAAATCTTTCTCATACATGTATTGAGTTTATTTAGTGGTATTTTATGCATGGATATGGTAGCATCATTTAATATTTTTGATACATATTTTTATTCCTCAAACTCTTGCACTTAACTAGATTTAGATTGTGTGGATGCAGGTCTACCCTAGTTTTGTTTTAGTATTCATGATCTTCCATTTTCTGCATAATAAGAGGAATTAATTTATAGTAGCTCACTTTGATTGCTTTTTCGCACTTTGTTTCCATCTTATTTCAGATTTTTTTGTCATTTTTTTCTCTAACCTTAGCTTTTTTTTTTTTTCATTTTATTTTCTTTAAGCTCCATCAAACACTCAAAACCCTAGGAGGGTTATATTTTTTTGCATTAAAAGTATGGGGTTTTGAAGTAATTAAAATATCCAAATAATTATTTCTTCAAGGCTAAAATATTAAATTATTTGGACACATTCAATTAGAGCACTTCCAAAGATGCTAAAATAAAATTCTTGCACCCCATAGGTTCCATTATTTAAAAATTTGTTAACAAAGCAAGATAAAATTTGTTAACAAAGCAAGATAAAATTATAAAAAAAAGCAAGATAAAATGAATTAAATCACCATTTCGGGATTCACATTTCAAAGTTAGATTTAGTCATTTTATTTCATGCTCAAACAAAGCTTAACAAAACAAGATAAAATTTGTTAACAAAGCAAGATAAAATCTGTTTAACAAAAGAAGATAAAATGAATTAAATCACCGTTCCAGGATTCACATTTCAAAGTTAGATTTAGTCATTTTATTTCATGCTCAAACAAAGCTTAACAAAACAAGATAAAATTTGTTTAACAAAGAAAGATAAAATTTGTTTAACAAAGAAGATAAAATGAATTAAATCACCGTTCCGGGATTCACATTTCAAAGTTAGATTTAGTCATTTTATTTCATGCTCAAACAAAGCTTAACAAAAGAAGATAAAATCTACTTAAATAATTTGAGATAAAATGGATTAAATCACCGTTCTGGAATCATTATTTCAAAGTAGATAGTGGATAAATAAATACACATTTTCAATAATCACATGAGCAACAAAATTATCACAAATCAAATCAATACTAAACCACAGGCCCCTTGTTAACATTTACTTGCACCTCTAAGGTATTTCAGCACATTTTCATATTTTTACAAGTAATCAAGCACATTTTAAATAATTAAGCAAGCAAGAACCTTGGAGAAATTCTGAATTTCTTTGCAAGAGAGGGTTTTCTAACAATACCCTGACTATGATGGTGATTTTGCAATTGGGTAAAATTATCATTCAACAAGTTGGAAGATATATTATCCTTTCCATCCAAATTCATTGTAGTTGGAGTTGCAAACACATAAGAAGTCAAATATTTTTACAATTCATTATAGTTTCTCACATGTTTGGTGGGATGAATCTAATTATTCACCCCATAAAAAATGCCTATTGTGCATGAATTCAACATATTTTTTGGCATGCCTGATGGGACCCTAGTCCTTTTAGTCCTTTATATGCTAATTTTAGCATCAAATTTACACTTGCCATAAGTGAATAGTATTTGCTCAACTTTTGGAGGAATTTTTTCCAACTCATTCATTTAGGTAGGGATTTGCCCCACACTGAAGGTTATTTGATCCAATTTAAGCTAATCGCCTAAAAATCAAAAAAATATTTCAAGTCAAATTTAGGGAGTAATTTGCTCCACTAAGCTAGAGATTTACTCCAAATGTGCAAAAATATTCAAAGTTGAATCCAAAGTTATTTGTCAAGAATAGAAACCAATCTATCAAGCCCATTCCCAAATTGAGCTTTAAATTCACATCTTTTTCATTATTTGTGTTTAATATTATAACTACTTTGGGAATGAAAACTTTGATATGAACTTTAGAATCATATTTTTTTGCAAGAAAAGTAAGCAAAGAAACACTAGATTCACATGATTTCTCACTTTAGCTCCAAACTTGCATCTCACATGAGCATAAAGTAGTTGAGAGAAATTTAGAATTATTTTTCCAATTCCTCACTTAGAAAGCAATTTGCTTCAAAACAGAAGGATTCACTCCACTTGAGGCAAACTACCTAGAAAAGTTTAAAAAAATATGAAAGTATAATCCAGTTAGTGATTCACTCCAATCAACTAGTTATTTGATCCACAATAATAAGAAATTTCCAAAGACTAATTCACTTAGATTCTAAGGATTGATTTGCTCAAAATATCAACAAATTTTCCTAACACATCTAAGGGGAGCAATTTTCTTGACCCTTCTTTTAAAATAAATTTTTAAGTTGAATGTCTAAGAGCACTTTGGTCCAATTAAGTAGTGATTCCCTTCATAAGTCAAAATTTTACAAGATTTTCTAAGTTACACCTCTGTAAGTGATTCACTCCAACTTGGTAATGATATGATTTGATTGGGAAACAATTCACTCCTTTCTCCATTTTTTTAGAATTTTCAAGTTTTAACCTTGAAAATCTATCTATGCAGGTATGTACATAGAAATTTTTAACCGATGTTTTATAATTTAAATATTTTTTTATGTTATAATAATACATGTAACAAGGACTCAAGTTGGAGATATGTGAGAACATAGTCATGCAAAGATAGTTAACACACATTTTGTCTTGGATTTAAGATGTGAGGTGTTGGTGGTGTGTTACGTACCCCACAATTGTAACTCATAGTGACATATGATATTGTATGTGAAGTGGACCACGTATTAAGTTAGAAGTGAGCTAAAGATTAAGTTAGATGTAGGTAGGAATGTGTATCATAGAATCATATATATAGCCACTTTGGAATCATGAATTTAACTATCATAGAATATATAGTCAAGAATATTGTCATAGCTAATTATCATAGAATGTTAGGATATATACTTGTAAATATTATAAAAGGGAAAGGATATAATCCTCAATGGACTAATGAAGATTTGGATTATTGTGTAAGGAGTTTTCCCCCTTAAAGATGCCAATGATAGTAATATTACTTGTCTTGAATTCTTGCATTTATTGTTATTTTATATTTCCATGTTTCATTTAATAAATGCTTATGTTATTGAATATGAGATATTAATGTTTCTTTCATCAATAACCCTTGTAATCATAGTTAGAATTATCTTTGGTACTAAATTTCTTATCTAAGTACAACTTAGAACTATGAATTTCAAGGTGAAATATTTGCATGAGAAAAAGAGGTTCATTGCAAGTGGTATTAGATCTCTTTCAAGGGCATGGTAAACTTGTACTGTGAGCAATTTTAATTGCTTTTAACCTTAGTTCCATAGGTCAAAAATAATGTTTCATCCATTTTAAAATAGGGTAACACCATACACTTTACAATTTCCTCGATGAATACATGAGTGTCAGATTTAGTCTCTTAAGCACACTCTCCTTCGATCATTTTTGTACTTGAATTCCATCCTCTATACCTCTAGGTGATCTCACCCATACTTGTGTTGGCATCACCAATTTCTCTATCTCATATTGTACACACTCCATATTTGTGCCTTCTTCACAACTTGCAAAAACATTTGCCTTAGCCCAAACCTCATTTTCTCTTTGTGTCTCCACATGCGTTTCATCTTCCATTATTAAAAATAATGTTTACCACATTTGTTGTTCCTCATATAAACTATCCAAAACTTGAGGATTCCAAAATAATTCAACTTTGGACATTTGTATCTTTTCACTAGCAAGTGTTGTTAGTGTTCTTCTTTCATGCACTTCTTCGTTAGAAACATGCAAATATTCCTCAATGAGTCCATATTCTTCTTATTCTTGTTGTTGTACATTTCTCATAATTCTATGTATTGGTTGATCTCTTGCTCTTCTACATCCATGTATCCCAAGTATTTATGGTAATTTATCTATCATCCACCTCTCCAAACTTCATGCAATTTTAGTTTGAACTTAAACAATGATTGTGCCAAATGTAACATAGTGGTGGTGTTTTAAACTTGGAGGAACAATTAAAATTAACAGATTAACTATCTACAACTTGTAGTGATACAATTGTATAGTCTATGTTGGACTTCTATTCTTATCCTCTCCATTATAGATTAATGTTAGAATTCTTCTATTCTTATTAATCTAAATATGGGGAGGTTGCTATCCCATTATCTTGTTACTTCAACTACTTCTATGGGATTCTCATTCTACGAGATTGATACTTTATTGTAAGCAACTATATATATACATGAAAATGGATGTATCTTTGTATGAGTGAAATCAATAAAATCTGTATTTATTTATTTATCTCATTTGTAGACTATAACCATCATGTAGTATCAAAGCAATAATTTATGAGGTTTAGGTTCAAGGTGTAGACCAATTGGTTCGACCAAACCCCATAAGGAGGGTGGAGGTCCAAGATTCAAATCTCGGGATTCATTGGACTAAATGCTTGTCCCTTTCCTGGTGCTTTCAATGATGTAAAAGGTTTAAAATGATTGTGGCATGGTTATTATAGGGGCAGACTGCATGAAGAACTGTGTGGCGACTTCTAGGGTGGATGGCCATAAAATACTATGACGGCCATAAAATCTAGATAGCGTACCCAGATTCATGAGGTTCCCAAGATGAGAGGAAGACCATTAAGGCACCTTGAATGAGCATCATTTACTTTGAAAAAAATTGTTTGATCAAAAGATATTTGACAAAGGCTCCTTGTAGATCTCACAAAGACCAAAGATCAAGCTATAAGAAGGAATTATGCCATATTTGAAATTATGTCATCCATGAAAGGTTATTTGGCATAATTTTTATTTGATTACATTTATTTTTAACTGAAAAATAAACCCTTATTTGGGTTGTTGGAAATGTTCATATCTAAATGTATTTGTTCTTTGAGTGAAATGTTCATACCAGAATGTATTTGAGTTGTTGGAAATATTCATACAAGAATGAATTTTTTCTTTGAGTGAAATGGAATGCATATTATTATTTTGAGCAAGTTTCAAGAGTCTACCTATGTGCAATTTGAGTTTACATCAGTAAGAGCATATTTTTTCTAATACCTGATAGCATACCTAAGAACCTATGAAGCATCAATAAGATAATGATTTTCTATTGCCTGAGAGTGTGCTTGAGTGTTTGTGAATTCAAAAAATTGAAAGGCTTGAGAGTAGTTGAGATGCACTAATCAATATAGGAGAATAAAGAAGTTGCAGTAGAAAGTGCTTGAGCACTTGTGAATCCATCACAACAAAACACTTGAGCATCTATGAATCTAGAAGAGAAAGGAATCTAAGCGCTTGAGATTCTAGTGAGGCAATATGCCTGAGAGTTTTTTATTCTAGTGAGGCAATATGCCTGAGAGTTTTTTATTTTTTCTTGAATGCGGTCAAGTAAAGAACCAAAGTATTTACTTGAATACAATATGAGGTTTGGTTTCAATCACCCATGGGTAGCCATAATAATAAAAGAAAAGGCTATGCCAATTTCATTTACCTTAAAGTATCTTAAAATATTTTTTTTAAAGTATATCTTTTACTTTTGAAAATTTGAAAATAAAATTTCTATAGTTAAAACCTTTAAAACTATAGAATGAGAAATTGAAAGAAGAATATTTTTGAATTGATAACTATACATGCATTTGAAAAAGGATTTATAAGGAAATATTAGTTGATCTTTTGTATTTAGCGTTTAAATAAGGGAGCTACAAGGAAATATTAAAAAATGACTACTTCTAAACTATTTATCTCGTAATCATAACAATCAAGAGGTGTAAAATTTATTCCATGGAAGAATAAAATAAAAACAATCCTTGTAGTAGAGATACTATGCAATATTGTATTAGGGGATGAAATACGTCTTGAAGAACTAGTTGCACAAATAGATTTTGATGAAAAATATAATAGGGCAAAATTAATCATTTTGTTAGGCATAACAGATGAAATTTAGTCTCATATTAGTGAAATGAATACTTAAAAAGAGGTTTGGGATATTCTATGCACTATTTTTTAAGGTAGAAATCAAGTAATTATTCATCATTTACAATCCCAATGATACATTACAAATGCAATATAATGAAAATTTTGAGCATTTTCTTCGAAAGATTGAAAAACTAAAGGAAAAATTGAACATCTTGAAAGAGAGAATTAATGATAATATGTTAGTATCAATTGTATTGTGTCCATTACCTGATTCACATAGTGTAATGGTAACTTCCTTGCAAGTTTCTAACCAAATATTATCATTTGAAGAATTCATCAATATTCTACAACAACATGAATTGAAAATTCAATTAAGAGATGATTCTTCAAACAATGTTGTTATTTCTAGGAAGAGGTCAAATAAATACTAGAACTCCTACTAATTCATTCTCATATTTTTCACAAAATCAACTTGAATGGAGAAGAATATATAGTCACATATATGAGAAATAAGGAATTCATGATACTATATTTTGTAGATAAAATGCTTTGAATAAGTGAAATCAATCATAAACTCCTTCTCAAACAAAGCAACACGATCAATACCAATTTAGAAATTCTAATAATGCACCATGAATAAATTAGAGATATATATCAAATTCTCCATCAAAATAAGGGCATGTAGCATAAGAACCTGAGTCAAATCATGATGATAAACCAAAAATAGCATATAAGGTACTTGTAGACACCAAACCCTAGCCATTCATCATCCATTCACTCCTAGCCATTCATTATCACAAAATTCTGGTTTATATATATATATATATATATATATATGATGCTAAATCTCAGCCATCCATTAAATCTCAATAATAGTGTGTCATATGGTAATCCTAGCCACTTATCAAAATCTCAATCTCAACCGTTCATCAAATCTTAATCCTAGCCACTCATTGCCACCATCAAAACCCTAACCTTGATCAAAAGGGTTATAAAATGATATTCACTTTTCAATAAAAAGAGAGGAGAATAAATAATACGATGCTAGGATCAAACAAGATATTTTTGTGCAATTACACTTGCAAAACCCTCGTGAACATAGATCAAAATTAGGTATTGGCAAGGCATTCTGATTTATTTGTTTACTATTTTTTGTATGTTGTTATACATTTTGCAAGCATTGTAACTAGGGTTTATAGATCTACATTGTTATTAAAGAGGACCTCACACAGTGGAGGCCCCTCATATGCTATTGACTCTTTTTATGTTGTTTGCTTGATTGCAGGTGTGGGTTATAGATTATTGGATAGTTGTTGAAGCTGGAGTGGTCTGACAAAGGATACACAAGCCCACTCAAAAATCTGTTTGTAGCAATGAAGAATGTTTACACCCACTTTCGATTGGATCTACCAAAGGAGCTTCACTCCTTTGGTGTTTATTGTATTTTGATGAAGCGAACATACAACTTATTTTGTAATAAGACCCCTTACAATTTAGGGTAAATCATTATTGTTTGGGTGTGTTTTTACTACTTACAGTACTAATGACAAAAAAAATAAAATAGGGATAGTAACTAGTATTGTACGCTGGTTTGACACCCTTCAAGATATAGATGGTTGGCCAGTGATACTGGAAAATAATACAAGCTATTAGATACAAGTTGTAGGAATTATTTCCTTGATGTTACCTTTTGTAGAATGTGCAATTAAAAAAGTGTTGTATGTACCAAGACTTATGAATAATTTACTTTATGTTTCTCAAATGATGGATAAAGGAAGCAATGTAGATTTTCAAATCGTCAATGGATATAAAAGGTGTTTATCATAAGATAAGAAAAATTTGAAGCAACTGCATCCTACAAAAATAGACTTTTTGCTTTGGACGTCATTACATCTCCACCCCTACTTTGAGAAGTACAATTATCATATCAAAAATAAAAAGAGGGATATAGCTATAATGACCCAAAAGACAAGAAAGAAAATTTAAAATAAAGAAACTAACTAAAAATAGAGTGTAGATCAAAAGCTTAACACACAAGAAGATGACTCTTTAGATGAATATAGAGCACTTAAGACTTAGATACAAATTATTTCTCAAAGAGCTAATGGTCCAAACATTTACAATCAATCTTCAAAGAGTCTAATGATGACACTTTCACTACATTTAAGACATATAAATCTTTGATGACATTTTATGAGTCAAAATTGATTACACATTTTTCACAGGATTGCCCAAACTTCCGAACTTGTTTCGGCCATATCTCACTCATCCGGACTTGGATTGAGCTGAAATTTTGAGGGTAGATGCCTGAAAAACCTTAGAACATCTCCACTAATTTTCATATCATTTGGAGCAACACAGATCCTAGCACATCCCTATGTGTGAACGAGATATTTGGCAAGCGGCTATGCGAGGGTTTCATCTGGGTTGAGTGCAAGCAGCTCCAGAGGTTGGTTTTTAGGGCCTTCGGGCCCTAGCGGCCAATATTTTTGTGGTTTATGCTCAATATTTTAGCAGGAAATGTTGCAGGGGATACAATATGGGTTAGAAATTTATCTTTCAATAGATCATACTGTGAACTTGAGTGACAACGACTTCCAATTTGCTACACAAAAGAAAAGTGAAAACCATACCTTTCCACGACGTCTAGGGCAAGGATTAAAGAGATCATGAAACAAGTTTCAAGAAGTTGATCAAAAAATGGCTCATATCTCAAGTGAATCTGGTGCTAAGGTGCACCCACAAAATAATTCTACTATGAAAACCCTTGTCAAGGGTAAGAATTTCGAAGACTCGGTCCCAAAAATGAATTTTAGGGATGCCCTTCGTGGTGGACAGCCTCAGCCCAATGCTAATATCAATATTAGGGCTTCCCATAAACCTCTAAGAATGCCTAAGATTGATCCCAGGAAAATGGAGTCAGGATGTCTTAAAGCAGCTGATGGAACTCCTATTGTTAAGCTTGATATGGGTAACATTCAGACTGGCATTGAAGATTTGGAAAAAAGAGGACTAATTTGTCGGTTCGTGGGTTTTTGTTCGAGTCTATCTGCTTTCAAAGTTTGGGCTACAAAAAGCTGGAAAACTAAAGGTGAGTTACAAATCTCTATTTATCCAAATGGTTATTTTCTTGTTTTATTTGCTAATAATGAAGATAGAGAGAAAACTTTTCAAGGGGGTCCTTGGTTTTTTGGAAGGGCGGGGCTTTTCATGAAGCCCTGGCATACTAAATTTAAATCGAAGAAGAGATGCCTTCTATAGCTCCCGTGTGGGTTAGACTCTTTGGCCTCCCTATTGAATTTTGGAATCCTACTGTTTTTTCTTCAATTGGAAACTCTTTAGGAACTTTTATGATGACTGCTGATTGTACTCAAAATTTTGAACATATTATTTATGCTCGGATTTGTGTTTTAATGGATTTTGACAAACCCCTACCTAAAAAGATCACATTACAATTTGGGGAAGACACTTGGGAGCAAGTAGTGGACTATGAGAACATTCCTTTTCGTTGTAGAATTTGCCATGAATATGGTCATTTGGCCGGTGCTTGCCCAAATAAAATTCCTGATCAAAAGAAAGAAGATATAAACTCGCTAGGTTTCCAAATACCTAAGAAGAAGAACACTCAGAAAAAACCAGTTATGAAGGATCAATCAAAGTCATCTGCTAATATGTTTGAAATCCTTTCCACAAATGATGTCCCAAGTGAGGAAGAGGAAATAATGGAAACTGAAATCTTAGAAACACAATTTAAATATGAAGGGAAGAACTCGAGAGACAAACCAACAAATCAAAGGTTTTCAACGAGAAAAAAAAGGAGAAAATTTACACAAGAAAAACAATATTTCAAATGTCAAAACTTCAAATAATGCAGGTCCCAATATAGACTCCGTTGAACCATCTAGTAAAATTTTGGTCGTGTACGAGCATTCTTCAAGGTTAGAAGCCATCTCAAATTCAATTGGAATAAGTCAAGAAACAAGGAAAAAAAATTGAAGATGGATTCTAATCAAAAAGTAGGTCGCAAGACCAATCAATATCATATGGTAAAAGAAGGTGAAAAGCTTGTAGAGGAAGGTAAGATTAATGCCCTTCCCAACTTTTTTAGCCCTGGTATTAATGAAGATCATCACTTGGAATATTAGAGGACTCAAAGGGAGTCTTTCAAAACAAAATGAAATTAGAAGAATGATTTAGATAAATCATCCACATCTTGTTTTCCTTCAAGAAACAAAGATGTCAATGGAGGATATGGACTTAATTGCCAATAAAATTTGGCCAGCTGGAAAAGTGGTTTCCCTCAGTTCCCAAGGGACTTCGGGTGGCATTGCTTGTCTTTGGGACCCAAAAGAGGTAGTTATTCACCATATGGTTGGCAGTTGGGGTTTGTTGGCTATAGCTATTCAAAGTAGACATTCCAACCAGATTATGCTCTGCATTACTATTTATGCTCCGACTTCTTTGGAGGAAAAAAGAAGGCAGTGGAAGGATATTACTCATATTATCTCTCATTTTCCTAAATCTTGGATCTTGATCGGAGGAGATTTCAATACCATCCTCTCTCTGGATGAGAAAAGGGGGGAAATAGAAATTTGGACAAAAGCAACGACCTCATGAGCGAATATATTGCAAACCTCCATCTTGTGGATATCCAACTCAGATAATGGCCTTATGACTTGGTCTAATAGAAGGCAAGGCTTAGCTTGTATAATGGAGAGATTGGATAGGTTTTTGCTCTCTGAAAATTTCTTAATCCATGGTCACATTCCTAAAGTGAAGACTCTTAATAATGTTGGTTCGGATCATTGGCCAATCATGGTGGAAATGTGGAAAACCAATGTGAGTTTCTCTCCTTTTCATTTTCAATTAATGTGGCTTAGAGACATTTCCTTCAGACCTCGTGTGCAACAATGGTGGAAGGAAGGTAAACCTAGGCATGGGACTAAGATGTTATGTTTTGCCAAAAGACTACAATACATTAAATCCAAAATCAAGACTTGGAACTGGAAAGAGTTTGGGGATGTTCATAAAAAAAACATGAAGTTATTGCTCATATTGAAAATTTGAATAAGAAAATCCGTTTAGATGGCCTCACAGAGAAGAGAAGTGCGGATGAAATTAAACTCACAACTCAGTTAGAGGAATGGGAAAAAAGAGAAGAAATCTTATGGAAGCAAAAATCTAGAATTCAATGGCTCAAAGAAGGAGATCGAAACACAAATTTCTTCCACAAATCTCTTCTAGCTCGAAGATCTCACAACTTTATTTCTTCCTTAAAATCAGATTCTGGAGATGTTGTTTATACTTGGGATGGCATGAACTCTATTGTTGTTGATTACTTTTCCAATATTTTTGCTACTACTCCTCTTGACTCAGCTTCACAACAAAATGTTCTTCAAGCAATCCCTTCTCTTATCACTTCGAGGAGAACTCTATTTTGACTTGCTCCTGTTACTATCAATGAGCTTCAACAAGTAGTTTTTAAAATGCAAAAATGGAAAACCCAGGTCCTGATGGTTTTCCCATTGAGTTCTACCAAGAGTTTTGGGATATCCTTCATGTTGATTTATTAGAGGTGGTGGAAGAAGCCAGGAAAGCCAAAGAAATTTTGAAGGTTATCAATAAAACTTATATTACTCTTGTTCCAAAAGCTCAAGAGGTTGATCATATCTCAGCTTTTAGACCTATTGCTTTATGTAATGTTCTTCTCAAAATCATTACTAAAATCATGGCAAAAAGGTTGAAGCCTCTTTTGCATAAGATTATTTCCCCAGAGCAAGGGGGTTATGTGGAAGGATGTCAAATAGTAGATGAGATAGTTCTTGCTCAAGAAGCCATCCATTCCATGGATATGCAAAATTCTCCTTCCATGTTCATTCGGTTAGACTTATCCAAAGCTTATGACAGAGTGGATTGGCACTTCCTTATCAAAGTTTTGAGGCAATTTGGTTTCTCTAAGGATTGGATGGATTGGATTATGGGATGTATCTCTTCAGTTTCCTACTTAGTTCTTATCAATGGAAGGCCTTCTCAGTATTTCCCAACTTCCAGAGGTATTAGGCAAGGTGACCCACTATCCCCTTATTTATTCATCATTCTTGTTGAATGCTTGGGTAGGACTATAACCAAAAAGAGGGAAAACAAAACCCTTGAGGGAGTTACCATTGCTCATGGAGCTAGACCTATCTCTCATCTTCAATTTGTGGATGACTCTACTCTTTTAGGTAAAGCTACGAGTTAAGGAAGCTTCTAATATTAAGCAAATCATTAGCTGTTTTTCTAAGGCTACTTGGGCGGTTGATCAATGAAGACAAATCTAAAGTTATTTTCTTTCACTACTCTGCTAGACAGGAATCCATGGTCTTGGATAAATTAAGATATAAGAAGACCTCTCTTCCAATCACTTATTTAGGTATTCCCATAAATATTCAAAGGCAAAAAAATAAAGATTGGAATTGGTTGTTGGACAAAGTCAAGAAGAAAATTGGAAAGTGGACCAACAAGTGGATTTCTTAGGGGGTAGAATCACCTTGGTAAAATCAGTCCTTCAAGCTATTCCTATTTATGTTTCTTCCATTTTGAATATCCCAAAGGTTGTTCTTCGAGAATTGGATCAAATCAGTCATCGTTTCCTTTGGAGTGGTACTAAGGAGAAAAGAAAATGGGCCTTGGTGAAATGGGATACTTTATGTCTTCCTAAGAGTGAAGGGGGGTTAGGATTCCGGTATTCAATTAATAACAACAAAGCTTTAGCTGCTAAATTATATTGGAGGATGTTGCATAACCCCAATGCTCTTTGGGCCAATAATCTCCATGCTAAATATCTCTGAGAACAAAAGTCCTGAAGACCTTGTTCGCTATCAACTTCCTACCAAAGGTTCTCCCATTTTAGCGAGTTCTTAAATACTGGTGAGGATTTGATAAAGAAAAAATTATTTTGGATCATTCATAATGGTCAACATGCAAATTTTTGGATAGATTCTTGGGATGGTCACAAGCCTTTGATAACTCGGTTTCTCGATTGGAGGCCTTGGATGGAGGAGCTTCACCGAGCTAATTGGATAAAGGTGGCTAATTACTATCGGTACCATACTGGTAATTCAAAGGTTGGTAGATATTGGATCCCTATTGAGGACTGGCCTATTCAAATCCCAGAAAGGCAAAGACAAGATATCCAAGGCATCCTTCATATGAGATCCCTCTCTTGGTCCCATGAAAAAGATTATTTTGGATGGAACAACACTACTAAGGGTGAGTATTCAGTTGCTCAAGGTTATTTGACCTTATGCCATAATAATCCCAACCATTCTTCTGACATATTTTCTCGATTGTGGGCTCAAAAGCTTTGGCCTAAGGTGAGGTTCTTTAATTGGCTTTTATTGCATCGTAGGGTGCTTACTAGTGAGCAACTTATGAAGCGTGGTTTTCATGGCCCTTTTAGATGTGAAATGTGTGAAGAGAATGTAGAAAATATCAACCATATTTTTATTGAGTGTACTTTAGCCTCTAAGCTATGGAGGAGAATGGCCACTTTACTTGGCTTACGGTGGTCCAATTTTTTTACTTTTGAACAACTTTGGAGGGATTGGCCTAATCAAGAGGGTGTTGATCATTTTATTAGGCGGTTAGTTTGGATGGGTTCTACCATTCTTCTTTGGAATATTTGGAATGAAAGGAACAACCAAATTTTTAATCAAGATAGGAAGGATATTCACTATATTTGGCAAAATACCATAGCCAACTTAGTTGAATCAGTCCATCAACTCCTTAATCACCCCCAAAACTCCCACCAAATATGGGATCAAGTGATGCAAAGATTGAAGATTAAATCTTCTAAGGGCAACCAACTTAAAGGGAATGTGAGTATTAGTAAGATGGATAGGACTAGAAATTGGCAACCTCCTCCTAAGGATTTTGGAAAAGTCAATACTGATGGAGCCTCTAGAGGGAACCCTGGAAAAGCCAGTGTGGGAGGAATTGGTAGACTTTTAGATGGCTCCCTAGTTTTTACTTTTGCTGAGAATTTGGGTATTCTTTCCAATAACCTTGCTTGAGGGGTATGGTATCCTCGGAGGCCTTCGAGGAGGCTACTAAGGTTGGATGGGAAAAGGTGTTAGTTGAGTCTGACTCTCAACTTATGATTAATCTCTTGAAGACTCCTTCTAAGAATCATAAGGTGGATTGGAGAATAAAAAGAATTATTGAGAAGATTCAGTTAATCCGGATGGGATTTTTGAAAGTTGATTACAATCATGTGGTCGAGAGATCAAAACAAGAGTGTTGATGCTTTAGCTAATTGGGCTTTGGACAAAGGTGATCTTACTTGTTATGGCCACCCTCCTATATGGTGGGCTTCTCAAATTAGGGAAGCTCTTCTTTCTATCATTTCTTTGGATGGCTCCAGATTTGAAGGTACCTAGTTTCTTCTTGTTTTTTTTTTTTGCTTCTCTTTGGTTCATTCAATTTTTTTTAGTTCCCTAGCTCATTCTATTCTTTATTTTGTTTCCTCTGTTGATTCTTGCCTTAATAGTCTTCTGGTCTAGATAGGTCATTGTTTTGTTCAATTTTTTTTTCTTTTTTTCTTTTTTGTTTTTTGTTTAGTTTTTTAAGGTGGGTGGGTTCTTTTGTTTTGTTTTGTTTTTGTGTTCTTTGTGTTGTTTTTTGTTGTTCTTGTGTTTTTGTTTTTTTGTTTTGTTTTGTTTTTTTAATGTTTTTTGTTATTGTTCTTGTGTTTTTTTCGTTCTTGTTCTTGGGTTTCTCTTTGTTTGTGTTATTTCGTGTTTTTATGTGTGAGTGTTTTCTATGTTTTTTTTTTTTGTTTATTGTCTGTTGTTGGTTGTTTTTTATTTTTATTTTATTTTTTTAAATTTTTTAGGTTTTGGTTGTGTTTATTTTTCATGTTTTTTTTGGGTTATGTCTTTGTAGTGTTCTATTGTTTTTGTCTTGTTTGTGTTTTGTTATGTGGTTCTTGTGTTTTTCTATGTGGTTTGTGTTGTGGTTTCTTTTATCTTATTGTGCGTGTTTGGTTGTGCTTTTGTTTTTGACACACTCAAGGAGCATGTTTTTTATTTTATTTTATTATTTTTGTTGTTATTTACTTATTTTTAAATTGGTTTTGTGTGTTTGTTTGCTCCTTGAGTATGTCAAAGGTGGTAGGCCAGGTCCGAGTCCTGGGCGTTTTTGGCGGAATGGATACCCCTACCTCCTTGGGTCTTACCCGAAAGTGGCATCCCTTTTGGGATGTTTTCCACAAATAAAAAAAAAAGACATAAATCTTCATCTAGACAAAGTAGTTGACTATAGAACAAAGTTATTACACTTCCTATTGATTTAGTCAAGATCATATATGTGTCACTTCTCACACTTGATATATATAAAGAGAAGAATACAAAACAAGAAGAATTAATTTCATAGATATAGAAGAAGCCCTTGATGAAAAGTGTCATGTGTGATATAAGTGATCTTATTAAACAAAAGAAAACTGGTTGTAATACACATAACTTGATGAAAAATATCATGTGATACATGTGATCTTATCATAAAGAAATAAATCACTTGTAATTCAAGCAATATCCAAACAAAGAATTTTAGTTGTGACACTAATAACTTGGAGGTTCAAGCAAAGGACTTCAATTATGACACTAATGACTTGGATGCTGAAACAAAGGACTTCAATTGTAATACTCCTAACTTTGAGGTTGTTCTAGAAGATAACACTGGTGAAAATAATAGTTGTATAACTGATAAATAATATAATTGTATAGATTGATGATAAGTAGACAACAAATATTGACTATAATGAACAATTAGAAAATAAACTACAAGTTGATCTCACAACACTATATATCTTTTCCAATAAATAATTGTAAATATTATCATAAATTCATATATATATCATAGAAATATTGGAACACTCGTCAAGGATACTACACAAAAATCTAGTTAAATTATGGATGGATGAAATCATGGAATGCATCAAATAAAAAAGATGTTTCATGTATACTATAACAGAAAACCTATTAATTTATTTGATCTAGAGATAATTCACAGAGATGACACAAAGAGAACAAATATTTCAAGTATAGATCTAGCTTATCTCTAGATTAGTCTACAAAAAAATATTGCAAAATAGAGAATAGACAGAGATGACACAGAGAATACAAAAATGTCAACATACAAGACAAAGTCAGTTCTTCCTAATTTCAAGATTTAAGAGGGGTTGTTATTCCATTATTCATTTCCTCAAATAATTTCATAAGGGGGGATATTAGACTTCTATTTTTATCCTCCATTATAGATTAATATTAGACTTTTTCCATTCTTATTAATATAAATAGCAGGAGGTTGCTAGTCTATTATATCGTTACTTTAATTTCTACGAGATTCTCCTTCTATGGGATTAGTACTTTCTTGTAAGAAACTATCTATGTACATGAAAATGGATGTATCTTTGTATGAGTGAAATAAAAAAAATATTTATTTATTCATTTGTCTCATTTGTAATTTGTAACCATTAGCCTGCATCATCTCCTTGTCTTTGATAGCCTTATTCACTACTCTAGACAATCTTGTCTAAGAATCAAATAGACTACACTCTTCCTATATGGCTGGCACTATCCAAACAACTTGCCTTCGATCTTGATAGCCTAAAAACTACATTATATATATTACCTTTATTCTTGACAACCTGGAAATTGCATTGTATGGTTTGGCAACTATGCAAGATAATCTAGTAACTACCTAGATGACCTTGTATGATAGAACATGAAATCTAATACAAATGACAAGATTAAATCTAATCTACTATAGCAATTAATCAATATCAATACATGTAGATCACACACAATAGCAATAATAAATGATGAATATATTGCATTAGAAGTAGTTTGTTACAACATTCTCTTACATACACAGTATTTGATGTTGTGCAGAATACCTCCAATGCACTCTAAAATATCTTGGCATACATAATGCAACTACAATGGACTCTCTCCAACATATACAATGTCTCTTGTGCGCATGTGTGTGTGTGTGTACATACTTGTGTACACCCTCAAATGGATGAGGGAGGTCTTATTTAAACTATGGGGATGGTAGTTACAAACAACTACCACCTTGCAATGAACCTCTTCATCTCGTGTGAATATTTCACCTCAAAATTATTAGTTCTAAGTCATACTAAGATAAGAAATTCAGTTTCAAAGATAGTTCTAACTATTATTACAAGGATTATTGACAAAAGTAGCACTTATATAGCATATCCAATAACATAAGCATTCATTAAATGAAACATAGAAATGCAAAATAACAAAAAATGCAAGAATTTGGGATAAGTAATATTACTATTGTTGGCCTCTTTGAGGGGGTAACCTCCTTACAAAATATTACAATTATTTAATAGTCCCATGAGGGTTACATCCTTGCCATTTATAATATTTATATGCATATTTATTGGTATTCTATTAGAATTTTCTATGAAAACCTACTATGACAATATTTTTCACTACATATCCTATGATAGTTGCATTCATAATTCCAAAGTTGTTATAAACATGATTCTATGACAGACACTCCTACTTATGTCTAACTTAACACATGGTCCACTTCTAATTTAATACATAGTCTACTTTACATACAATATCATATGCCACTATGAGTTATAATTGTGGGGTATGTTACATTCCAACCCCCTTAGAGAAGATTTGTCCTCAAAGCTAAAAGGTTGAAAACTATTGTTGAAACTCCTACACTAGATCCCATATGATATATTTTGAATACAACCCTACCACTACACAAGCACTTTGATGATATCATAAGAGCAAAAATATCGAGTCCTGCAATCCAGAATGACTACAGGTTGGAGAAAAATGGATCCTTCATCTAATTCAAGCAAGACCATCTAAAATTAGGTATTCATTCCAAGAACCTTCTTGAGGAAAGATACATGAAAAATTGGATGAATCTTGGATGTCATCGGTAGCTCCAACTTGTAAGAAACATCTCCTATCCATTGAAGAACCTTGTAGGATTCTTAGAGTTTATGTGTCATCTTGTGTCAACCCTTTTATTTTAGGTACATTTGTTTATAGGGCTGAATATGAAAGAAGACCATGTCATATTTTGCAAATGTCCTCTCAATATTATGTTTATCTACTTGTTGTTTCATGCAGTTCTTTGTAATTGCTAAATTATGTTTAAGAGCAGCTAAGACTTCTTGTATTTTATTGAGGTTTGTGTCAACTGCTTCAACCTTTAAGTTTTTTGGTAGGTAAGAAGTAAGTGTTAGAGGTGGTTGATAAAACATCCTTATGGGTATATGAAAAATGGTGTTATACCACCATTATGCTAGGGGAATCTATTGACTCCACTTGGATTGGTTATTTTAAAAGAAGGGTCATGTTCAAATATTTTCTTCAGTCCAAACCTTATTCGCTATTTGTGCCTCCACTTGCATTGTGTCTTCCATTATTAAAAATAATGTTTACCACCTTTCTCATTCCTCATCCAAATTATCCAACACTTGAGAATTTCAACCTCATTCAACTTTAGGTATTTGTATCTTTTCACCAGTAATTTCTATTGATATTCTTCTTTTGTGTAGTTATTCGTTAGCATCATGCAAGTCTTCCTCAATAGGCCCAAATTCTTCTTATTCTTGTTGTTGTACATTCCTCTAACTTCTACATATTGATTGATCTCTTGCTCTTCCACATCCACATCTCCCACATCCATGTGGTAAGTTATTTTCATCCACCTCTTTAAAATTTACATAATGTTGGTTCAAAATTAAACAACAATAATGCCAAATGTAGCATAGTGGTGGTGTTCCAACCTTGGAGGAACAATTAGGATTGACATATTAACTATCTAAAAATTGTAGTGATGTAGATATACAACCTATGTCATCTCCTTGTATTTGATGATCTTATTCACTACTCCAGATGACCTATTCTAAAAATTAAATGGTTTACATTCTTTCCAAACTATTGGCACTAGCCAGACAACTTTCATTTGATCTTGATGACTTGGAAATTGCACTGTACAACTTTTATTTAGTCTTGAAGGTATGGAAATTGCATTGTATGAAATAGAAACTATGCTAGATAGCCTAGTAACTCCTCAGATGAACCTATATGACAAAATATGGAAAATAATATAGATGAAAAGATTGAATTTATTATACTATAGCAATCAATTACAATAATATATGCAAATCACACACAATAGCAATAGCAAATTATGAACAAGTATGAATAGATATTGCATTAAAAGTAGCTTGTTATGTCATTCTCTTACATTCATTGTATTTGTTTCAATGCATAACACCTCTAATGCACTCTACACTATATCTCTTAACATACATAATGAAACTACAATGGACTCTCTTTGACATATACAATGTTTACCATGTGTGTGTATGTACTTGTATACTCACAAATAAATGAGGGATGTCTTATTTAAACTATGGGGACGGTAGTTACAAACAACTACCACATTGCAATGGATCTATTCTTCGCATACGAATATTTCACCTCAAAACTTTTAGTTTTGAATTGTACTAAGATAAGAAATTTAGTGCCAACGATAATTCTAACTATGATCACAAATATTATTGAAATAGTGACTCTAATATCATATATCCAATTACAAAAGCATTTATTAAATAAAACATGAAAATACAAAATAACAAAAAAATATAGGAACTCAGGACAAGTAATATTACTGTCGCTAGCCTCTTTGAAGGGGTAACCTCCTTACAAAATATTCAATTTATTCAATAGTACCATGAAGGTTACATCCTTCCTTGTATTTAACATTTACAAGCATATTTCCTAACATTCTATGACAACCTACTATGACAATATTCTTTCCTACATATTTTATGATAATTAGATTCATGATTCCAAAGTTATTACATACATTATTCTATGACACACACTCCTGCCTACATCTAACTGAATACATGGTCCACTTCTAACTTAATACATGGTCCACTTTACATACAATATCATGTACCACTATGAGTTATAATTGTAGGGTATGTAACATGCCACCCCCCTTAGAGAAGTTTTGTCCTCAAAGATAAAAGTGTAACAACCCTCCTTGGAAAAACTCTTTATGGAAAATGAACTATATTCTGGTTTAAATACTTACTGGTATAGCTTCATTTTATGACATATTTATGATGAGATAATTTTATTCTTTTGAGCTTGGAATATGATACTTTTGATGTATTTGTGGGTGCAGGACCAAGTGCTCTCTCTGGTGGGATCATATGGGTGAACAACCTACAAAGAGAGTTATTTTAGAAAATTATGGTGATGACTTGCTCATAAAAAACTGAGGGTAAAAAAATACCCTTCATGTAGATGCATTTGCATTTTGCTTTTTTTCATGTTCACACCATTGGGCCAGGAAGTTACTTGTGTAATGATTCTCCTTATTAGATTGGTGATAGCATTAGACTATCTTAAAGGAGGCTGCCTACATAAGGATAAAACAATGGTGTGTAATATGGTTGGTGTGAATATATGTTTTTTTGAGGTATTCATAGATTTTGTTAAGTGTTAATTAAATAGTAACATTAATACTTTATGCTAGAAAAAGTATTAATTAGATTAGTGACATTAATGTTTGAAAAAACTAATGTCCATATTAAAAGCTAATATTAGCAATTGAAAACATGAATTAATGAAGTAATTCTTGATGATACTTTCATTATGGCATTATTCCTTTAGTGTTTGGAATAAAAATTGAGTGGCTTAAAAAATTTAGTTTAGTTTTTTTTTATGACCATGCTTAGACGATGCCTTTATGAGCAAAAAGGTGGTGTTGAATTTTAGTAACATCTTCTTGTACTTGTAAGAAACACCACTTTCTCCATGCAAGAAAGGCACCTCATTCTATTTGAATGAGGGAGAGCACTTTTGAGAAAGAGAGGAAATAGAACGGTTTTTTGGGGAATAGCTTTGGAAAGGACAAACCCAGGGCAACACAACGTCAAGAAAAAAATATTGGAAGCTTGTTTCAATTGCTTTTTTTTTATGTTTGTTTGATCTATACCTTGCTATAGCTTAAAAATTCCTTTGAATGATGGTTCTCTTGGGTAGATATTATTTGTATCATTACCTTTTCTCTATGCTTCTTGAGCTCGATCTAAATCTAGCTATGTTTGTTTATTAGATTTCTTATTGATTTTTGGCTTTTACCTTCCTTAAATGCTAAGTTTTTGTTGTTTTTTTGAGACCGAAGGTATGTTTTGTATGCGTATTATTGTTTGGAACTTATGGGATTGGATATTCACCCATAGCATCAAAATTTTTCCTTGTTGTCATGTTTTTTAGAGAGGAACACAAGCTTATACTGAGAGGGGGGGTGAACAGTATAAGACCACTTTTTACTTTTCTTTCCCAATAAATATTATGCAATGTAAAGATAGTAGTATAAATAGTAGTAATCAAAGTAATACATAAAACACCACACATAATAGAGACACCAATTTAACATGGTTCACCCAATGTGGGCTACTCCACGGAGAAAATATTTCACTAAAATTTTCTCAATCAATCTCTTGTGAACTTCTAGATCTAACCGGTGATCTTCTAGAAGAACTGTTACCTCCACTGCTCTGGCTAATGGATCTCTATCCATTGAAGACAACTGTTCTCACTGCCCTAGCTGATGGATATCTATCCACTGGAGACTGCCATCCTCTATACTCTATCACCTCTAAAGCTCTATCTCAAATCTATACTAAACACAGTCCTTCGGTCTAGCACAAATATGCTCAATCTCTGTCTCTGGTCTGGCACAAACCTATCCTCAAATCTACACCAATTTTTTTCCTCTGATCTACACTAAACACAATCCTTCAGTCTAGCACAAATCTATCCTCAATATCTATCCTCAAGCCTTAACACAAAGCTTGACTCAATCACAAATCAACTCTGCTAGATCTTCCCCAAACCTTAACTCAAGGTTTGAACAAATCAATAAATCAACTCTGCTCACAATTATACTTAAATATTTATCTCAAATATACCTTGTAATATTCCACAAAAGCTCACACTAATTTGTCCACAAGTCCTCTCTATAACTTGTCCAAATATGCTCAACAAGTCCTCACTAGAACTTGTCCAAATTTGCTCAACAAGTCCTCACTAGAACTTGTCCAAATCTACTCAATAAGTCCTCACTAGAACTTATCCAAATATGCTCAACAAGTCCTCACTAGAACTTGTCAAAATCTGCTCAATAAGTCCTTACCAGAACTTATTAATTCTACTCTCAATATGTATTGTAAGCTTCCACAAAATCTCACACAAATCTGTCCACAAGTCTTCTCAAAGACTTGCCTTAAATCTACTCAACAAGTCCTCACTATAACTTGTTCAATATCATAGAAACATAAAGAGAATTGTTAGAGACTCAATATGCTTCACATTCAATTCAGTACTTAGTCACTTTCAAACACTCTTCTATCACAAAAATATATAAATAATTGTTAGAGACTCAATATGTTTCACACTCATCAACACTCAACCTCTTTCTCAAATCAATTCAGAATATAGAACAATTTGTTTCATAGAACTTAAACTATCACTTCACACATCCACTTGACTAGGCTTTACAAAATCTACTCAACCAATCACTTTAATGAAATAGTCCTTGCTCACAAACTCGAGTCCAAGTATATGAACACTCACTCAAAATGTTTCCAATAATGCTTATCAACCAATCTCACATAACAATGATACTCATGTTATTTCCAAACCCTAGTTCAAGTTCTTCACTCAATTACTCACTTCAACAACAATGCTTATAAAATAATATTCACATAACAATGATACTCATGATATTTGCAAACCCTAGTTCAAGTTCCTCACTTAACCAATGGCTTCAACAACAATGCTTATCAAACAAGGTTTTATCAACAACTCTTTATTCCAGAAAACCTTGAAGCATTAACTCAAAACACACTCAACAATGCTTATAAAACACTCTTCACATATAGCTCAACAACTCAATAAGAAAACCTAATTAAGTCCTTTTCACTCCAAAGTTGTTTTTTAGAAAACCAACCAATCAACTCAACCATGGAAGAATATGCCCATACCTTTTTTCTTTGATGTAGAATGATCTTCAAAAACCTAGTTCAATTATCACATATTTCTTTTCCAAGTACAAAGGGTTAGATGACAAGAATTATCATCCTAACACTTTTCACAATTTACCTTAAACACAAAGATAAATTAAATCCCAAATACACCTTATTGCTCGATCTTAGTAATAAATTTCAACATCATAATTTTCATCAAAAATCCTCTTATAAAATTATAACACAATTTCTACTTATAACTTCTTTCTTAAATTACACTCATCAAATAAAACAATGCAATTTATTCTTCTGAGATAAAAATTAATTACCCTAGTTTTTACTTTATCAAAAACAACTTTTTACCATGCCCAAAAATCACTTTAACATATAGGTAAATAATCCAATTTAATTACCACCTTATACCTCCCAATTTACTCACAACAACCTTGGGGTAAACACAAATTTAAATAAAAAATTGTACCTTTACCCTTAGTGGGTTTTGAATGCACGACACTACCTCCTCAAGCGCCTTAGCCATAGCCTTGGCTGTCGTGTGAACTAAGCGCTCACGTGGGAGCTAAACTACCCATGCACTCCTTATTCCTTCTACTGGTACCAAAATCAAAAATGAAAAGGGGCTTCCCAAAACTGTTGCCACCAAGTTTCGAACCCGTAACCTCCCCTCTACAAACACTAAGCACTTGCCACCTGTGCTAGCCACCGGATGGTGCTAGAACCCAAGTGCCTTGTCTTATTCAATGCTTTGAACTTTGGGATAAACGTAGCACACAAATTCCTTTGTCTTCTCCTCCATGAAATGCAACACGTTTTCAAATTTGAATACCTTTCTTTTGGCCTTAGCAAGGCAATATTTATATTGTTAAGTGCCTTGCTTTATTATTTCTTCCAACATGTTGGTGGGGTAACCTTAGGGTTATACCATTCCAAATAAATAAATATTTATTTATAAAATTTAAATTCAATTTGAATTTAAATATTTATAAATTAAATATTTAAACCTTCCTTGGAATTTTTAATTTGGAATAAAAAGCCTCCTTGGATTTTTATGAAAACTTTTTATTTCGTCTAACCATGGTTTTAATGAAAACCTTTTATTTTTCCAATCCATGGTTTTTAATAAAACATTTTATTTGCCAATCCATGGTTTTAATAAAAACCTTTTACTTATGCTTCCTATAATATCAAAGATGAATATTATGAAGCTCTTTTACCATCAACCTTTTGCATTGCTCCTTTTGACCTTTTGACATCAATGGTGGTTCACTTCTTGGCATCAATGACAACCTCATGCCTTGACATCAATGACAACCTCATGCCTTGACATCAACGTTGTTGGTTGCAAAACTATAGTTGGATATCATAGGAAAATAACTCTCTTAATTATATATTGTAGCTTGGTTGTTGAGAATGTTTCCTCTATGGTAATGATTTCCTTATAATTGGATTATTGTATGTTTATTTTGAAAGAGAAACTATTATAATGATTCATGAGAATTTTGTAGATAAAGGGATAATTATAAAGAGAAGTATGAGATTCTCTTTTATATGGATTATTGTATGTTGGTTTTGAAAAAGAAACTATTATAATGATTAATGAGACTTTTGTAGATTAAGGGATCATTATAAAGAGAAGTATGGGATTCTCTTTTATATGGATTATTGTATGTTGATTTTGAAAGAGAAACTATTATAATAATTTCTAATATTTTTGTAGGTTAAGGGATCATTATAAAGAGAAGTATGGGATTCTATTTTATATGGATTAATGTATGTTTTAAAAGAGAAACTATTATAGTGGTTTTTGAGACTTATGTGGGTTGAGGGATAATTATAAAGAGAAATATGATATTCTCTTCTTGTGGCTTGTTTTTATTGTATTCATGCATGGTAACTTGCAGAGTAGAAAAATGCATGATTAAGTTTCATTGCATTTAGAGTTATCCTGATCCCTAAGTATTCCTCATAAGCTATGAAGGGTTCCCTATCATGAAGGAGTTGGAAATTTTATAGAGGGCTTGAATATCCTTGGCAAATGACATCTTAATTCTTGGAAATGTATAAAAGTTATGGAAAATTAAAGACTATGTGAATAATGTTTTGTTCAAAGAATTTTGTAAACTTGAATATTGTACAATTGAAATATTATGTTGTTTTAGTGTTTCCTTGGATTTTGTACATTAAAGTACTTTATCAATATTTTAATTATAGTTAGTATTAATTTATATCAATTGATAGAAAGCATATTTATATTAATTAGTGGTTTATTATGTTATAGCATTTATGTTAAAGGAATGCATCTTATGAAGCTTTATGTTAAGCATTTGAGTTAAGAAAAATGTGGCTTAATTAAGAGGTATCCTTGTTTATATTCTATAGTACTTCGGACTAAATAGATTATGAGTTTATGTAAAGTTCTTTTGATATGATGTGATGTATATTGCTTTAATTAGGGGTGGTTAGAATCCTCTTGTGAACCTAAGTCAAGATAAAGCTCCAATCCTGGGAGGAGTTGTCTGAATATAATAAACAGGTAAATATGAGACTTAGGAGTTGCAAGAATACAATAGCTAAGAACTCATGAACCTATAAGGAGTTGTGTGAATACAATGGTTAGGTTTCTTGTGATTCATTACACCTTGAAATAGTAGGATCGGATGTATCCCAACAATGAGTTGTGGAATCATTCACAAGGCAATAGTGGTGATCCCTTGAAGTGAAAGATCGGGTGATCATGTTCATTACCAATGAAGTGGTAGTGATCTTAGTTAACCCAAAAATGTGTGGTAACTAAGCACCAATGATCTACACTTGATTAACCTACCTAAATTGAGTTAGAGTAAGGTTAGGTAATAGACATCCCCCTTTAAGAGTTATGGTCCTTAAAGGATAATCCCTATGCCATGGTCATATTGTTCGAGTATGAGAAAGATGGGAGGACTACTTTTAGCAAGGTGAACCCTAAAAAAACTATGGAATTTGGCCACTCTTGTCCACTGAGTGTCGTCTGTAGTGATTGAAACTCAAATGTGGTGAAGCCTTGTATGCTAGAAAGTTAAAAGAAATATTTTTTTCCTATGAACTTTTGCTTGTGATCATTCCTTAAATAGAAAATTTGGGTTGGTAATTTTGGGTTGTTATAGTTGGTATCATAGCTCTAGGTCATAGGAATAGAAGCTTCTATGGAGTGTGCCTAGATTGAGCCTTGAATTGATGTGCAACTTTGGGTTTGGCACCTTGTAGGAAGGCAAGTGTGACCCTGATCATTATCAATTGGGTGATAATATTTATGTTAGTTCATGAGGAGAATGAAGCTAACATATTGTAAGTACAATTGAGGGAGAATTTTAACTTACTTAATTCCTTTTTGGTGAACCAAGGATGGCACTTCTTCAAAAGGGAAGTTCGTCAAAGAAAAACAAAATTATTGCTCAATAGGATAATGTAGTGTAAAGGACTGGATGAACTATAGACTCTAGAAACAAAAATAGGAGAGCGATGACTCCTAGTATAAGGCTTGAGAGGATAATAAACCTTGACAATGATATTGGAAAAGTTGTAAGTTCTGATGGGACAGCAGAAGATCTCTCCTCCATAGTGAAATTGCTCCAAGAGTGATTGGAGCAACAACAAAAATTGATAGAAACTTTGATCAATAAAGAAGTCAATACTAAAATTATAGAGGGTAGGCAAGAAGAGAACCCTATAAGAAGAAGTCATGAAGACAAATCCCGAATAAAGGTTGAACTAGCAAGATACCTTAATAATGTGAAAGCAACCAAATTTAATGGGAAATAAGGGGGGATGCAGTCGAGTCATGACTGAAAGAGTTAAAAACTTTATTTTCCATTTTCCATGAAAATTTACTCCTTTGACACTCAAACCATGTAGGCTACCCTTAATATTTTGGATGCAACCCTAAAATTGTGGGACACATTTAGTACAAGTAAAAATATCCAAGCCATGAAACTTAAGTGGGATGATTTTGTGGGGGTCCTCATTATGCCAAAAAGTATCCTCAAATATCAGATTCAAGTCATAGAGTAGAGGAGTCATCACACCAGATATATGCTCCTACTAGGAATCAGAGTCTATATGGACAAGCTACACCAATATTGCTAAGTGCTAAGTTGTTTGATAAAGATGTAAAAATTTTAATAGATAGTGGATTTACAAACAATTTTATTTCCACTAGTATTATCAAGGATACGCTGAAAAGATCTAGATCTTTAGCACAAGGATGAAAATTCAAGTATGGTTGTAGACAGACCTACTAAGTGGATTTTTTGAAATATGTTGAATATTTTCCATGTTATTCTGGAGGGGGTTAACTCTAAAAGGTATTGGACACTCTCCATGTATCCTCATCGGGGTTCGGGGTGGACCCAAAAGTTTTAGGGTTTCTTAAGCTATTTTTAGACCCATATGGGTTGTTTAGGGTTAAATATTTGAACCCATGGTTTTTTGCCCATGGTATTGTAAAATTCATTCTTGTGTTGTTGTTATTTAATTGCACTTGCATCAGGGTTTGAAGAGAGATGAGAGATGAACATTATTGTATTGGAGATGGTTAAGTTTATACAATAAGGAGATATTACTGTGCTGGGTTTTTTTCCGTAAGGGTTTCCTAGGTGAAATATTGTGTTATGTGTGTATCTGTTATCTTCTTTTTTTCTTTGATTCTGTATTTACTATTTTTCTAGATTTAGTTTATCGGGGCCTTTTGCTCTTCATTTGGTATCAGAGCTAGGTTTTTTAGCTTTGTTCGAGGAGTAAGGGTTTCAACCCTATGATAAATTAATTCTTGAGTGGGAGCCGTACATGGAAGAATCTGGGCGAAGGAAAATGATGGGAAGCACATGGGTAGAGATTGAAAAATTTAATGGATAGAATTTTGAGTTATGGAAACTCAAGATGGAGGATCTGTTGGTTGATAGAGATCAGTGGATTGTGGTCTCAGGAATAAAACCAACATCAATGATAGATGAGGATTGGTTGAAGATCGATAGGAAGGCAAGGAGTTCTATCAGATTGTGCTTATCTGATTTGGTATTGTTGAATGTATCGACAGAGACCATGACAAAGTCATTATGGGATAAGCTAGGAACTTTGTATCAGATAAAGTCATTGGTAAATAAACTCTTTCTCCGGAAGAAGTTGTATTCACTTTGGATGAATGATGGTGACTCTATGGCTGAACATCTGAATGCTTTTAACACTATGGTAAGTCAATTAAACTCTATTGAAGTAAAAATGGATGAAGAGGAAAAGTGTATTACTTTACTTTGTTCATTACCTGATTCATGGGATAACCTAGTTATGGCTATCACCAATACTACTTCTACATTGAAAGTAGAGGATATAGTAGGAACATTGCTATCTGAGGAAATGAGATGAAAATATTCTAAGGATTATCATCAGAAGGATGCCTTGGTTGTGAGAGGTCATTCTCAAGAAAGAAGCAAAAAGAAATTAGGAGAAAGGAAATTGAGATCTAGGGGTAAATTTGTTGCTCTAGAAAAGAGGAAATGTTGGAAGTGTGGTAAAATAGGGCATTATAAAAGAGATTATAGATCTAAAAATGTTGATAATAGTTGATCATCTGATGAAGGAACTTTTATAGAAATGAAGACCACAAATGAAGATTTAGGGGACTTATTCTTAGTTGCAATATGCTCAAGTGAATGCCATGACTCATGGTTGATTGACTCAGGTGCTTCCTTTCATATGACTCCTCATAGGGAGGGGTTCTATGAATATGAAAATATAAATGGAGGTGAAGTCTTCTTGGGAGACAATTCAACATATAAAATAATAGGTCGAGGAAGAGTCAAGTTGAGGTTAAAATATGGAAGAATTAAAACCCTTCTTGGTGTGTTGCATATTCTAGGTTTGGAAAGGAATCTGATATCCATGAGTAAGATGAATGATGTGGGTGTGACTATGGTATTCAATAAGGATAGTTGCAAGATGGTTTATGGAGTCTTGGTGTTGGCAAGGGAGTTTGTATAGGAACTCTGTTCAGACTTGAGGCTAGCACTATAAGTATTGATTGCAATAACTCTTTAGTTGTAGAGGAGAATAATATGGTAGAAGTAACTCTGAGTATTCTTGTAGTGAAGATAATGTTGTGGCATCAATGCATGGGGCATATTGGTGAGAAAGGCCTTCGAACATTAAAAATGAAAGGTATGGTTGAAGGAATTTTTGATTGCCCATTAAATTTTGATTTTTGTGAGCATTATGTTTTTGGAAAGCAAACCTAAGTCAAGTTTCCTAGTAGTGCTACAAGATCTGAAGGAATTTTGCATCTAGTTCATAGTGATGTGTTTGGACCTACAAAAGTACCATCGTTAGGTAAATCTATCTATTTTGTTACATTTATAGATGACTTTTCAAGAAAGACCTAGGTATATTTTTTATGGAACAAATATGATGTTTTCAATAAATTTAAAGAGTTTAAGGCTCTTGTAGAAAATTAGATAGAGAAAAAGATAAAGGTTTTGAGAAGTGATAATGGTGGTGAGTATTGCTCTAATGAATTTGAGCAGTTTTGCAAGGATTATGGAATAGAAAGGTAGAAAATAACTCTGTATACTCCACAATAGAATGGAGTTGTAGAATGGATGAATATAACATTGATGGATAAGGCTAGAAGCATGCTAAGTGGTGTAGGGTTAGAAAGGAAATTTTGGGTAGAAGTCATGTTAACTACTTGTTACCTCATCAATAGATCTCCTACCTCAACTTTGGTGGACAAGACTCCATAGGAAGTGTGGATTGGTAAGAAACCCTCTCTCAGTCATATAAGGGTTTTTGGTTGTGATGCTTATATGTATGTCCCAAAAGAGAAAAGGACTAAGCTAGACTATAAATCTAAAAAATGCATATTTGTGGGTTATAGTATTGGTGTTAAAGGATATAAGTTGTGGAACCCAGAAACATAGAAGATTGTTTATAGTCGTAATGTGATCTTTAGAGAAACAAAAGGGGTTCCAAAATAGGAAATGCAACCAAGCAAAGAACCTAAAATAGTTCAAGTAAAATTGGAATAGGAGGAAGAACCTATGGTAGAACCTAGTGCTATAGAAGAAGATGAACTATAAAGAGAGTCTGAAGAGGAAAATTTAGAGGAAGAAGGTGAGGAGGAAGTTGAAGATGCAGAACCTGGAACTCCAAGTTTGAGGAGATCAGATCGAGTGAGAAGACTCCTAGAAAGGTATAGCCCTTCAAATATTTGTTCTACATTTAATATATCAGTTACTGATGAAGAACCCAAGACTATAAAGGAGGCACTTCAGTCAAGTGAGAATAAGTCTTGGAAAAGGGCTATGGAGGAAGAAATGGAGTCCTTGGATAAAAATAAGATGTGGGACTTGGTGAAATTACCCCCTGGAAGAAAATTGGTTGGTTGTAAGTGGGTATTCAAGAAGAAGTACAATGTAGAAGGAAAGTTGGAGAAGTACAAGGCTCACTTGGTAGCAAAAGGATTTTCTCAAGTTGAGGGAATTGACTTTGGTGAGATTTTTTCTCCTATGGCTAAACTAACTTCAATTAGATTTTTGTTGGCTATTTTTGCTGCTTTTGATCTTGAAATAGAATAGATGGATGTAAAGATAATATTTCTACATGGTGAACTTGATGAAGACATATATATGTCACAACTATAATGCTTTAGGGTAAAAGGTAAGGAGGACTTGGTATGCAAGTTGAAAAAGTCTCTTTATGGCTTGAAGCAATCTCCAAGAATGTGGAACCAAAAATTTGATAGGTTTGTTTTGACACTTGGGCTTGGAAAAAGCAAAGCAGATCCATGTGTGTATTTTAAACAAGAAGGTGAAAATTTTGTTATCATTGTTTTGTATGTGGATGACATGTTGTTAATTGGTAATAATAAGGAGATGATAAAGTTACTAAAATCTTAGTTATCTTCTGAATTTGACATGAAGGATTTGGGTGTTACAAAATTTATTTTGGGTATGGAAATAATAAGGGATCATGCAAATAGAAAGTTGTGGTTAAATCAAAGGAAATATGTTGATTTGATACTATAGAGGTTTAGGATGCATGATTGTAAACTAGTATGTACTCCATATCTTGTTGGTCAAAAGTTATCTGTTGAATAATGTCCTAAAATAGATGAGGAAATTGAAGAAATGCATCATGTTCCTTATGTTAGCATTGTTGGTAGTCTGATGTATGCAATGGTCTGTACTAGACCTGATATTGCACATGTAGTGGGAGTAGTTAGTAGATATATGTCCAATCTAGGAAAGGAACATTGGATTATTGTGAAGAGGATCTTTAGATACTTGCATGGAACTTTAGACTATGCTATCTGTTACCAAGGAAAATTTGGAGATAGTAATATTGTAAATCTACAAGGTTTTGTGGATGTTGACTAGGCTGGAGATCTGGACAAGAGAAGATCCATGAGTGCTTATGTGTTCAGACTATTTGGAGGGGCAGTAAGTTGGATGAGTAAAAAGCAATCAGTGGTTGCTTTATCCACAATAGAGGCAGAGTACATTGCAACAACTCATGCCTGTAAAGAAGCAGTGTGGCTACAGAGGTTGTGTTCAACATTTGGTCTTAAGTAGAAGGCTGTGAGAATTGATAGTGATAGTCAGAGTGCAATATTTTTGGCCAACAATCTTGGTTTTCATGATCGGTCAAAACATATTGATATCAAGTACCATTTTGTGAGAGAGATGGTTGAAGGGAATCGGGTGATGCTGGAGAAAGTTGATACAGAGAATAATGTTGTTGATTCATTAACAAAGGTTGTACCTACTCAAAATTTTCTTGGTGTAGAAGATCTATGGGCATGGTTGCCCTTGATAGTTGACAATGGTAGTTTTTGGCCCCTATGGAAAGTATTCAACAAGTGGGAGAATGTTGGAAATATGTTGAATATTTTCCATGTTATTCTGGTGGGGTTAACTCTAAAAGGTATTGGACACTCTCCATGTATCCTCATTGAGGGTTTGGGGAATGAAGTTTTAGGGTTTCTTAAGCTATTTTTAGACCCATATGGGTTGTTTAGGGTTAAATATTTGAACCCATGGTTTTTTGCCCATGGTATTGTAAAATCTGTTCTTGTGTTGTTATTTAATTGCACTTGCATCAGGGTTTGAAGAGAGATGAGAGATGAACATTATTGTATTGGAGACGGTTAAGTTTATACAATAAGGAGATATTACTATGTTGGGTTTTTCTCGTAAGGGTTTCCTAGGTGAAATATTGTGTTATGTGTGTATCTGTTATCTTCTTTTTCCTTTGATTTTGTATTTACTATTTTTCTAGATTTAGTTTATCGGGGCCTTTTGCTCTTCATGGATCAATGTTTTCCTATAACTGAGATAACTCTATCCAATTGATCCACTATATGACATCTATATGTGGCATCCCTCCTTGCTTTTGATATTATCCTAGGTATGGATTGGTTGAAAGCTCATGGAGCCTTAATCAACTTTAAAAATAGGTGGATGGATTACACTAACAAGGACAAGAGGAGAGTAAGAGTACAAAGTAGACAAACTAATTTTCAACTCACTTGTTATGCAGTTAAATAAAGCCATTAAAAGAGGTGGTATGCTATATGTGGTAAAGATCAATGGAAATACTAGAGAAAAAAGAGATGAGAAAATATTCGAGAAGCATCAAATTCTCCATTAGTTCCAAGATGTATTAATTGAAGATATTTTAGGTCTACCCCCTCAATGGGAATTTGACTTCTCAATAAAGCTAATTTCATGGGCTGAACCCATTTGTAGGACACCTTACAAAAAGACCCCAATTAAGCTGTAGGAACTAAAGGCACAACTCCAGGAAATTTTGGAAAATGGTCTGATAAAACCAAGTGTGTCATCTTGGGGTGCTCTAGTGCTATTTATGAAAAAAGGATTGTTCCTTGAGATTATGTTAGATTATAGAATGTTAAATAAGGTAACCATTAAAAATAAGTATCCTCTACCAAGGATAGATGACCTCTTTGATTAGCTAAAGGATGCTACCATAATTTCAAAAATAGATGTAAATTTGGGGTATTATCAATTAAGTATTCAAGAAGAGGATACCTATAAGACAACCTTTAAGACTAGATATGGGCACTATAAGTTCACAGTGCTATCTTTTGGGATGACAAATGTGCCAACAACTTTTATGAATTTGATGAATAGTGTGTTTAAAAAATACCTAGATAGGTTTGTCTTAGTATTCTTGGATGATATTTTAATCTATTCTCATACTAAATAGGAACACAGCTACCATCTCCAGTTAGTGTTGGAAGTACGAAGGAATAACCAACTATATGGTAAATTATCCAAGTGTGAATTCTACACTCCACAAGTACTGTATATGGGGCACATCATATCAATAGAAGAAATTGCTATAAACCCAAAGAAAATTAAGGCTATATTAAGTTGACCTCCACCAATAAATGTGATAGAAGTTAGGAGTTTCATGAGACTCACTGGCTAATATAGGCATTTTGCGAGAGATTACTCTACGATTACCTATTCTATCACCAATATTCAGAAAATGGGAAAGAGTTCAAATGGATGGATAAGTGTGAGGTCACATTTGAAACTCTAAAAATAAGTTAACAATGACACCAATTCTAAAAAAACTAGATCCTCTTGGGAATTTTACCATGCGTACAAATGCTTCCCTAGAAGGTTTGGGTGGGAAATTGTCTCAAGAAGAGGCTACAGTAGCCTATGAGTCTAGAAAAATTAAGAAGCATACGGTAAACTATGCTATGCATGATCTATAATTGGTAGCAGTTGTGCATGCCCTAAAGATCTAGAGACATAATTACTGGGCAGACCGTTTGAGCTAAGAACCATCAAATTTTGATGTATATTTTACCCAACCTATGATAAACACAATATAGAGAAGATGGGTAGAGTTCTTAGAAGAATACAACTTTGGTATTGAGTATATCAAAGGGAAAGATAATAAGATTATTGATGCCTTGAGTAGAAGAAGGCACATAGCCGCATTGACCTAAAGCCATATATATTTGATGGATAGGGTCAAGGAGATGCACCTACAGGACTCATATTGCATAGAAATCTAGGATAAAACTAGGGGAAATCCTGAAGAGAAAAAGGATTTCAATATAAAATATGGACTTTATTCTTTAAGGATATGGTAGTTATACCCAAAATTGGTGATCTAAGGATATTAATTATGCAAGAGACACATAATTCTCCCTATTCTGATCATCCAAGAGGGACAAAAATGAGGGAAAACATGAGAGATATTTTTTTGGACTAGAATGAAGAAAGATATCACTAGTTTCATTGCAATATATTTAGAATACCAGAAGGTGAAGGTAGAATATTGAAATTGATTAGGCAAATTATACCCACATGATGTACCTATGAAGAAATGACAAAAAATCTCTATGGATTTTATTGTGGGTTTACCTAAGACTAGGTACCAACATGATGCAATCTTGGTAGTGGTTGATAAGTTGATCAAGGTTGCACACTTAATATCGAGGAACATCAAGAATGATGCATCAGTGGTGGCAAACAAGTTTTCCAAAGAAATATTTAGGCTACATGGGTTTTCTAAGGTGATTATATTAGATAGGGATTCTAGGTTCACATAAGAATTTTGGCAGGCTCTACACTGTGTAGTGGGCACTAAGATGAATATTAGTTTTGCATATCATCTTGAAATAGATGGTCAAACCAAGAGGGTAAACCAAGTTTTGGAAGATATGCTATACATGTATTGCATGGACCAAAATACAAAGTGGTAAGAATTTTTGCAACTTGTTGATTTTGCATATAATAATGGGTACCACGCATCATTAGGGATGGCCCCATTTGAAGCCTTGTATGGCAAAATATGTAGAACACCTCTATCATGGGATAATTTAAAGGATTGGGTGATGATCAGAATGGAAACTATCTAAGAGATTGAGGAAAAACTCATAGTAATATGACTTAGGCTCAAGGAAGTGATTGATCGTCAAAAAATCTATGCTAATATGAAAAGATCACCAAGATAATTATCTATGGGGGATAGTATTTTCTTGAGGGTAATACCCATAAAAAGTGCCATCAAGTCAACCAAGTTGGATCCTCACTATGTTGGGCTCTTTGAGATTGTTGATAAGATTAGTCCAGTAACCTATAGGCTCACTTTGTCACCCAACTTGTCAAAGATCCCTGATACTTTCAACATATCCCTACTTTGGAAATATGTTGCTGATCCTACTCACATGTGGAATGTTCCTAAATTGCATATGGAAAATCACTTAGCCATTGAGGTGAGACCAGTTAAGTTTCTAGGGTTTCATTCCAAAATGTTGAGGAAACATACCCTAGATCAATGTAAGGTCCAATGGGACCAGACTTTAAGAATTGTGCTACATGGAAAATACCAAATAAATGAGGTAGTAATTTCCATATTTGTTTTAATAAAATCAATTGGTTACTCACTTTCAAGAAACAACCCTCCTTGGTAGAACTCTTTATGGATAATGAACTATATTTTGGTATGAATATTTAATGGCATAGCTTCATTTTATGATGTCTTTATGATGGGATGATTTCATTCTTTTGAGATTGGAATATGGTACTACTAACATATTTTTGGGTGTAGGACCAGGTGATCTCTTTGGTGGGATCATATGGGTGAACCACCTACAAAGAGAGATATTTTAGAAAATTATGGTGATGACTTGCTCATTGAAAACTCGGGGTAACAAAATACACTTCATATAGTTGCATTTGTATTTTGCTTGTTTTCATGCTCACACCATTATACCAAGAAGTTGCTTGTGCAATGAGTCTCCTTATTAGGTTGGCAGTGAAATTAGACTACATTAAAGGATATCACTTACTTAAGGATAAAATAATGATGTGTAATATGGTTAGTGTAAATCTATGTTTGTTTGAGGTATGCATAGAATTTGCTATGTTAATTAAATAGTAACATTAATACTTTGGAAAATTATCAATTGAATGATGAATTTAATACTTTAGGCTAGGAAAGTATTAATTAGATTGGTGATATTAATGTTTGGAAAAACTAATGTCCATATTAAAATATAATATTAATTGAAAATTTGAATTAATGAAGTAATTCTTGATGATACATTCATTATGGCATTATTCCTCTAGTGTTTGAAATAAAAATTATGTGGCTTGCAAATTTTAGTTTAGTTCTTAATTTATGGCCATGCTTAGAAAATGCCTTTATGAGCAGAAAGGTGATATTAAATTTTAGTAACATCTTCTTGTACTTGTAATAAACACCACTTCCTCCATGCAAGAAAGGTGTCTCATTCTATTTGAATGAGGGAGAGCACTTTAGAGAAAGGGAGGAAAGATAATGATTTATTTGGGGATGAATTTGGAAAGGATGAACTTAGGGTAGTGTGATGTTAAGCAAAGAATGTTGAAAACTTGTTTTAGGTGTTTTTTTTTTATGTTTTTTTTTATTTATGCCTTGCTATAGCTTAAACCTTCCTTTGAATGATGACTTTATTGGGTAGGTGTTATTTGTATCATTATCTTTTCTCTATGTTTCTTGAGCATGATCCAAGTCTAGCTACGTTCGTCTAGTAGATTCCTTTTCGCTATTCATATTTTGCCTTCCTTCCATGCTAAGATTTGGTTGTTGTTTGGAGATCGAAGGTATGTTTTGTATGTGCATTATTGTTTAGCTCTTGTGGGATTGGCTATCCGTCCATAGCATCAATGTTTCTCCTTGTTGTCACATTGGTTAGTGTTTTTGTCAACATGTACATCACCATTGCATATCATGTGTTGAATGGCCTAAGTAGACCTTTTTTTGGTAGCTCGGTATCCCTGTAGCCATGGGTTATTTAGATTTGGATCACGATTCATCCTCTCCTATAGTAGTAGTGCGGCCAATTTTTCTCCCATAGATGTTTGTAACACTTCTCCTCTTAGGTTGGTCTGTGTGTAGTCTTTGGATTTTATTCTTATGTGGTTGTGGTGTAATCATGGGTAGTTTAGATAAGCTTTTAAATTGGATATAAATATCTTTGAGTGCAATGTTCAGAATTATGGAATATTTTTTTGGTTATGTCGCTCTTTTATAATGGTAATAATTTTAGTATTAGAGAAGTTATAGCTTGAGAAGAGATTTATTTTGATGCTATTTAATTTTCTAAAGAAGATATATGTTTAGGTTTGTTTACTCTAAATGCTTTAGCTTCTTGTTATTTTATATTTAGTAAGGAAATTGTTGCTAGTTGCAAAACTATAGTTGGATATTATAATAAAAGAACTCTCTTAATTACATGTTGTAGCTTTGTTGTTGAGAATGTTTCCTCCATGGTAATGGTTTCCTTATAATTGGATTATTGTATGTTGGTTTTGACAGAGAAAGTATTATAATAATTCATGAGATTTTTGTAGATTAAGGGATCATTATAAAGAGAAGTATGGAATTTTCTTATATATGGATTATTGTATGTTGGTTTTGAAAGAGAAACTATTATAATGATTCTTGAGACTTTTGTAGATTAAAGGATAATTGTAAAGAGAAATATAAGATTCTCTTTTATATGGATTATTGTATGTTGGTTTTAAAAGAGAAACTATTATAATAATTCTTGAGACTTCTATAGGTTAAGGGATCACTATAAAGAGAAGTATGGGATTATATTTTATATGGATTAATGCATGTTTTGAAAGAGACTATTATAGGGATTCCTAAGACTTCTATGGGTTAAGGGATAATTATAAAAATAAATATAGAATTATCTTCTCGTGGTTTGTTTGTATTGTGTTCATGCATGGTAAATTGCATAGTAGAAAAAGGTATGATTAAGTTGTATTACATTTAGAGTTGTCTTGATCCCTAAGTATCCTTCATAAGATATGGAAGGTTCCTCATGAAGGAGTTGGTAGTTTTATAGAGGGCTTGAATATCCTTGGTAGAAAACATCTTAATTCTTGGAAATGTATAAAAGTTATGGAAAAGCAAAGGCTGTGTAAAGAATTTTTTGTTCAAAGAATTTTGTAAACTTGAATATTGTATAAATTGAAAGATAATGTTGTTTTATGTTTCCTTAGGTTTTGTACATTAAAGTGTGTTAGCAATGTTTTAATTATAGTTAGTATTAAGTTATATCAATTGCTAGAATGCATCTTTATGTTAATGCTTGGTTTATTATGTTATAGCATTTAGTAGTACTTCCAAAGTCTTGGCTCTCCTGGTTCCATGTATATCCCTCATAGTAATTATGTTTCTTTAAGCCCTATCTCCATGATTGTTGCCTCTTAGGGTGGTGTGGATGGTGATATGTTCCATCCCTAGCTTTTTGTTCTATTTTTTTTTTTACTTTTCAATAATTTGGTGCTCTATTTTCATGCTCATGTCTTCTAGTTTGTACTTAGATTCTACCTTTGCTTCTTCCTTGATTTTTGCCATTGCCTCATTAAACTCTATTTCATGTTCTTTTGCTTATTCAACAATTAGTTTTAGATTTTCCTTGAACTTTGATATTTTTTTTTCTATAGTTTCCTTGAACCTTATTGTTGCTTCTTCTAGGGAATATGATTTTGCTTGTTTCTTAATTTATGCTATTGCATCCTCTTTAGATTTTGTTTCAAGTTTATTTTCTTATTCTTCACTTTGTTTCCCTACAATAGCTTCCTGGTTTTCCACTATTCCTTGCTCCTAAAGTTGATAAATATCTTACAAAGTTATCTTCTTTTTTCTATACCATAACTTCATAAATTTCTTTAGCACAACTATATTAATAGTACCCAGGATTTCCAATCAAGGATATCCAAGAACAATATCCACTTCCTTCATCTCAGTGGAATGAAAATTTTCATGTAGAATGTACTTATCCATAGAAAGCTTCAAGTCTTTAAAAATTTGAAATACCTCTTGTTGAAACTGTCCATTTTTTATATTCTTTATTGGAACCTATAATTTGTTAGCCATGTCCTTGTTGATGAAGTTATGCTTGTTTCTAGGGTTTATGGAAACAATAATTTTTTCTTTTGAATGCAACCATAAACCTACAAAATAGAATTTTTAGATTCAAATAGATCATTTTAAACATTGTTTAACTTATTTGATATCTAGGTTGTGCTTCCTTCGGTCTACACACTATCATATTTCTTCCTTTTATCAAATTAACTCTCTCTCTCTTAATTTGTGTTTGTTCCTTATAAGGCTTGTTTAATTCTTATGAATAGCTTTTGAGTGTATTATTCAAACTATCTATCTTTTCACCATTTTCTTAGATTCTCTTTTGCTTAAAAATACACCTTCAGATTTTTCCCATGTGTATGTATAATGGTTATAATTAGAGTTCACATACCAAGATAAATTTTCCCCTTGCAAAGAATTCAAAATCTTATATCCCCATTTAAAATTAGGGTTCTCATTAGAATGTGTTTTAGGGAAAATGTTAGCCTATTGCATGTTCTTATTAAGCACCAAAATTAGGATTCGAATAGTGAACAATACAACCTTAGAAAATGCTTTAAAATACGATCCTAAAAAGTGCTCTAAAATAATTGAAGCTTCTTGTAAAAAAATGATTATGGAAAGTGTTTTGATACCACTTGTTATGGACCTCTTTTCTCATCCATAAAAATTATTAACAATTTGCAAAAATATTAAATAACAACCACAATGAGTAGTCTACATAAGTTTAAACAAGACAAAATATGTAAATTAATCCAATGTTTTCCATATATAATTGAAATCCTTGAAGTAGGGTAACACCATATGATGCTCCTTATTGTAAGGAAACCACTCCTTAATATATCTTAATATGAGATTCCAACAATACAATATTCTTCCCTTCATATCTATATGAGTCTTATCCATACATATAAGTAAATGAATTTATGATAATATTATAATATTAAGTACATTATTATAATGTTAAGTATCTATCTTAGGTACCTAACAAGGTGCTAGCTTGTGTTGACCCTTTTGTTTTAGTGACATCTATTTGTAGGGTTAAAAACAAAGAAAGACCATGTCACCTTCTATAAATGTCCTCTTAATCTTGTGTTTATCTACCTATTATTTCATGTGGTTTTGGATGGTTGCTAAATTTTATTTAAGAGCACCTAAGACTTCCTCTATTCGATTGAGGATTGTGTCAGTTGTTTCAAACTTTGAGCTGCCTAGCAGATAAGAAGTAAATTTTGGATGTGGTTGACCATATATTACCTCATACAATATCATCCTTCTGGTTGTATGAAAAGTGGTGTTGTACCACCATTTTTCTAATGGAATCCATTGAATCCACTTGGATTGGTTATCAGAGATAAAATATCAAATATTTATCTTGAGGTATTTATTTACCACCTTTGTTTGACCATTAGTTTATGGATGGCAGGATGTGCTTCATTTCAACTCTGCTCCTTGGATGCAATGGAGCTCCTCCAAAAATTTACTAGTGAACACCTTGTTGCAATCACTAACTATGGAGTGTGGGATCCCATGGAGCCAAAATATCTAATCCATGAAAATTTGTGCCACTATCCTTACAGTATAGGGATGACCTAGGGAGCAAAAGTGAGCATACTTGGTCAATCTATCCATGATCACCATGATAATTGATTTTCCATTAGATAGAGGGAGCCCTTCAATGAAGTCCATGGAAATATTTATCCATGATGACTCTAGTATGGGTAAAGCTTGATGTAATCCTGGTATATTTATTATTTTCTCTTTTTGGCATTGATAGATATCACAAGCATCCATAAATTGTTTTACATCAAAATTCAACCTGAGTTAATAAAAACTATGTTTTACCCATTCATAGGTTCGTAATAATCCTGTATATCTTCCTATTGGAGAATATTGAAGCTTTGTTAAAATATGGGATTTGATTTCTAAAGTGGATGGAATAATAACCTGATGCTTGTAGCACAATTCTTGCTACTTCCATAAATAATGAGGATGGTCCTTTGTTGTTGTCTTGAGATATTGAATGATTTTTATGAGTGTGGGGTCATCCTACCATTTTGACTTGAGTACCTCTATCTAATCAGCCAAAAGAATGGATACTACATAGAGGGTGCCTCAGGTTTTTGATAGTCCAAAAAGGTCATCGATGACCATATTTTTTAATTTCCCTTATGATATACTATCTCATAGTCATATCTTAAAAGATTAATGAACCATTTCTACTGCTAAGGGGAACAAAACCAATTATCAAGGAGATACTTGAGGCTACAATGATTTATCTTGATGATGAAGTGTTGACCTAACAAGTATGGTCTCCAATGGTAAACGATAAATATGATAGCCATAATATCCTTCTCATAAGTTGTTTTTATGAGATTTTTCCATGATAGGGCCTTGCTTATGAATGCAAGAGATTGACCTTGCTGCATGAGTACAATCCCCAACCCCACTCCTGAGGTGTCACTTTCTACTACAAAATTTTTAGAAAAATCAAGGATTGCTAGGACTGGTGTATGGCACATAACATTATTCAAAGTTAAAAAAGTCCACTCAACTACATTTTTGCATTCAAATGCATCCTTTTGAAGCATATATATAAAAGGTTCCACAATATTCCTATAATCCTTACCACACTTACAGTAGTACCATGTGAGATCAAGGAATTCTTGAAGGCTCTTTAATATTTAGGATTTGGGCCACTCCTTCATGGCTTCAATATTTGTTGGGACAACATGTACACCATATTTGGCTAGAATGTGCCCTAAATATTCCACCTCTACTAATCCAAAGGTACATTTAGAATGTTTAACATATGCTTAAGTTTGTTGTAGAAGATCCAACACCTATCAATGTTTTGTAAGTGCTATTCCCATGTTTTGTTGTATACCTCAATGTCATCAAAAAAGACCAATGCAAACTTGTGGAGATATGCTCTAAGAATCCTATTTATAAATCCTTGGCAAGTTGACAGTGCATTGGTGATACCAAAGGGTATAACCAAGAACTCATAGTGCCCCTCATGAGTCTTGAAAGTTGTTTTGACTATGTCCTTATAATCATGAATTTGTGGTAACTTGACCTGTGGTCTAATTTGGTAAAATTTTGAGTACCATGCAATTTATCCAACAAGTCATCAATCACACGGATGATGAAATTATCTTTGATGGTGATATTATTGAGTTCATAAAAATACACACACATTCTTCATGATCCATCCTTGTTTCTTACTAATAATACTAGTGATGAAAAAAGGCTTGAGTTTGGACATAATAGCTTTGCTTCAACAGTTCCTTCATCATTTACTAAATATCATTCTAGTGATAAGTTACCTATATGACTAAATATTTGGAGGTTGAATCCTTGGTACCAAGATGATTTAGGATCAGTAAAGACCTTCATATTCCTGCTTAGAATAGCTAACAAGTTTGAAGGCATTTTTCATCATATATAGCACATATCTACTTTTGGAAAAAAATACCCATTAATATCCTATGATCCTTCTTAATTGGTTGTTGCATCTTATGGGACATTATTACTTTATATTTTCCCTCTTTTACTCCCTAAATGGTGTGTGTTCTATCATTGACAATGAATTGCATCCAATTTTTTTAGAAGTCCCACATCACTGATTCCAATGTTCTTAGCTAGGGGAACCCCGACATAATGTCCACTCCTCCTACTAGGACTGAATAGAGATCAATCTCCATTGATAGTCACCTATGGATAGGTAAATATTTTGACACCTCCAATAATAAGTCATGATATACCCACTAATAATTTTTACCTTGATTTGATCATAATCATAGATGAAATCATATGATATTTTGGCTACATAGGGACCGATAAATTTATTTGTGCTACTAAAGACTAGTAGTATCAAAACCTTGTACCCTTTGAGAAAATTGTGGACTATCATGCATTGGGGTGTCAATATTTCTACAATAGCATTCAAATAAAGGTTGGGATTTTCTTCTATGGGGTTGTTAGCTAGAGGTTCTTCTTCTTCCACTTATTTTAGTTGCCCTTCTAGAGGTTCTTGTTTATAGAAGAAGGTAAAGTACTACTCATATATAGAAGGTAGAAGCATTGTATTTTGCATGTGTGTCCCATGTCCTATTTTTCATCACCATTATAATAGAGTCCCTTAGATCTACAATTGGCCATTTCCTCTGGTGTTAGCCTCTTAACTATTGAAGTCCTTGAAGCATTATTGTTTATGGATATAAAAGCTCTATTATGAAATGTAGGGGGTATTGAAGCCTTCCATTGGGAATTTCATTTGTTCTCTACCAGTTTTGATAGCCCTATGAAAATCATGTAGGTGGTCGATTTGAGCATTTGGACCTAAATTCTTATTTCTTACTTAAGACAAATAATAAAAAAACTCTAGAACAATTCATATAGAAGAGATTCAATTCTATTGGTGAGCTTCTCAAAATTCATACTCAAGTACAATACTTGTGTGTCAAATATTAGTGAGGGCACTAGTAAAATCTTCAAACTCTAATGACCCAATTTTATTAAGAATTTCTCTCTTGAATTGCTTCCACCCAAATTTTGGGACTTGTTTCCACAACCATTGGTACCAATGTAGTGCTTTAAGGTCAAAATGAAAAGTGACTACAAATATTCATTGGTTGAAGGGAATTTCATGTAGTTCATACCATTGCTCAACCTTAGTCAACCAATGTTTTTGCTAAGTCCCATCAAACCTCAAAAAAATTATTTTACGAAGTCTAAGATTCATGCTTCTATTGGTCCTTGAGCGTTGATTGTTTTCCTAATTAAAGGCCCTAGAGAAATTTTTCTAGTCAATAGCCTTCCCCCTTCAATATTTTGGCTATTTTTAATAGATCCATAAAAATTTAGATTTTTAATCTTAAGCACTTTAATATCCTAACCAATTATGTCTTTCTTATATTGGAAATTTGCTATCATGGTGGAGAGAGTAGATATTTGACTCTAGAGGGTAATTATTTTATTCAATTTGGCTAGTTGTTCCTCCATCCTTTGCATTATAGCCTCCATTGCTTGATAGCAAGTCTCTGATGGTATTTACTAAAACAATAATTTCTAATCACAATTCTATTTTTAGTAAGGGTCCCAAAAAAGTGTATGGGTGCTATACCACAAAATGATGATTTTTGGGGTTCCCAAAAAAGTGTATAGGATATTTATACCAGGATGATTAGTTGATCTATATTATCGCAATAGGCTATATCCTACAATGATGTTTTTTGGTAGCCTAAATATTTTTTTTCATATAATAAGGTTTTTAGGTTGCATATTTGCTTCCAAACACTTTGAATTTCACTTTTTCTACCTCATGAGCTCTACTCTTGAAAAGGTAAGGAGGAAATGCAAGTATTCTAGGTTAAGGTGTGTGTACTCTCCATAGCTCTCTAATAAACTACAATAATTAATAATTCTTGAACCAATATTTTAGGCCACTATCCAAGGAGGATATAACTTATATCCTTGGGAACACTATCCACCTCTCTGATTAGTATAGGAGGGTAATCTTCCCAAGTGTTGTGCTCGATGCACTATGAATATTATATGACTAAATGACTTCCTATAATTGAATTTTTGGATCAAGGTTCCTAAAAAGAGTCTCCCGATATACACTAGGTATGTGGGATCCCAAATCCATGTATGGGTGCTATTTGAATCCTAGGTATTGGAGCCTAATCACCCCTCACTTCACTAGATGCTTAATGGAAAATCTAACTTAGCTGATAACCTTAGTTCCATAGGTTAGAAATAGTTTTTTATCCAGGCGTTGTATCATCTTATGTACCCCATAATTCTCATTCATGGTGGTATATGATATTGTATGTAAAGTGGACCATATAAGTTACAACTTCTTGTACAGTGGCAAGAATTGCAACCAAAAAATGCCACATGGGAGATATTTCAAGAGTTTCAGTAGCAAACTCCTAAATTTTAGCTTTGAGGATAAATATTTTCTAAGGGGGGTGCCATGTTATGTACCCCACAATTGTTACTCATAGTGGCATATGATATCGTATGTAAAGTGGACCATGTATTAAGTTAGAATTGGATCATGTGTTAAGTTAGATGTAAGTAGGTATGTGTGTCATAAAATCATGTATGTAACTGCTTTAGAATCATGAATATAACTATCATAGAATATGTGGTCAAAAATATAATCATAGAATATTGTCATAGTAGGTTGTCATAGAATGTTAGGAAATATAATTATAAATATTATAAAAAGGGAATGATGTAACCCTCATGGGACTGTTAAATAATGAGAGTATTTTGTTATTACATACCCGACACATGTAACACACCAAAGATATGTTATTGTAAATAAGTGGACCATGTATCTAGTTAGAAGTGGGCCACATGTTAAGTTAGGAGAGTGTTTGTCATAACATCATGTATATAATTGTTTTGTCATAGAATCTATTTGTTTTCATATAATTATGAATGTAACTCTTGGTATTATGAATGTAACTATCATAAATTAGATAAGTCAATAATATTGTCATAGCAAGATGTCATATAATATTGTCATAATAAGGCAAAACATATTCTTGTAAATATTATAAAATGGAAAGCATGTAACCCTCACAAGTTAGAGAAGAATTTGCATATTTTGCAAGGAGTTTTCCCCCTTGAAGTAGCCTATGATAGTAATATTTCTTGACTTTAATTCCTACAATTATTGTTATTTGTGTTTCTATATTTCAATTAATGAATGCTTATGTTATTGGATATGCAATATTAGTTTTGCTTTTATCAATATTTTATGTGATCATAGTTAGAATTATCTTTGGCACTAAATTTCTTATCTCAGTATAGCTCTGCACTAAGAATTTTAAGGTGAAATATTTGCATGAGAAGAAGAGATCCATTGCATTTGTAAGTAGGCCAATGATTGTAATATTACTTATCCTTAATTCCTACATTTTCTACTATTTTACATTTCCATATTTCATTCAATGAATACTTCTATTATTAGATGTACAATATGAGTGTTGCTTTTCTCAATAATCCTTGTAATCATAGTTAGAATTATCTTTGGAACTAGATTTATTATCTTAGTACAACTCATTACTAAGAATTTTGAGGTGAAATATTTGCATGAGAAGAGATTCATTTTAAAATCATAGTTTTTTGTAACTACCATACCAATAGTTTAAATATGACCCCTCATTCATTTGAGAGGCTACACAAGTATGTACTCACACACACTAGAGATATTGTATATGTTGAAGAGAGTCCATTGTAGTTGCATTAGGTATTCTAAGAGAAATAGTGTAAAGTACGTTGGAGATAGTTTGCATAGGATCAAATACTGTGTATGTGAGATAATGTCATAACAAGCTACTTTTAATGCAATATATATTCAAACTTGTTTATCATTTATTATTGTGTGTGATCTGCATGTATTGTTCTTAATTTATTGTTGTAGTATATTAGATACAATATTATCATTTGTATTATTTTCCATGTTCTATCATACAGGATCATCTAAGCAGTTACTAGAATATCTAGCATAGTTAACAAATTATACAATGCAATTGACAAGCCATCAAGACTAAAATTAAGTTGTACAGTGTAGTTGTTAGGCCATCAAGACCAAAGAAAAACCATCTAGAAAGAGTGTAGGCCAACTGATTCTTAGACTGGATCATCTAGAGTAGTGAATAAGGCTATCAAAGACAAGGAGATGATGTAGGTTGATGGTTACAATGAGACAAATGAATAAAAAAATATTTTGTTGATTTCACTCATACACAAATAAATCCATTTTCATATACATATATAGTTGCTTACAAGAAAGCCCTCATCATGTAGAAGGATAATCTCATAGAAGTAGTTAAAGTAACAAGATAACATGCTAGCAAACTCCTAATATTTAGATTAATAAGAATAGAAGTATAACATTAATTTATAATGAAGGATAAGAATATAAGAATTATAACATCCCATGTTATTACATTATTTGAGGAAACAAATTATGGAATAACTACCCCCATAAATCTTGAAAGTAGGAATATTTGAATTTGTCTTAGATCTTGATATTTTGTATTCTTTTTGTCATCTCTGTTGATTCTCTACTTTGTGTCATTTTATTTTGTAGACTAATCTAGAGATAAGTTGTCTTCATCCTTGAAATATTTATGCTCTTTGTGTCATGTCTATAAATTACATCTGGATCAACTAAATACTAGATTTTATTTTATAGTATACCTAAAACATCTCTTTTATCTGATTTCATTCCATGATATTCATCCATCCATTATTTAACTGGATTTTTGTGTAGTTTGCTTGAGTGTTCCAATATTTTTCTTATATATCTATATATCTAAATTTATGATAATATTTACAACTAATTATTGGGAAAGATATATATTGTGTTGTGAGATCAACTTGTAGTTTATTTTCTACTTATTCATATAGCTAATATATATTGTATGCTTTTCATAAATCTGTATAATATATTTTTTATTAGTGATATAACTATTTTCTGCACCAGTGTTGTCTTCTCAAACAACCTCTACGTCATTAGTATCACAAATGAAGTCCTATGTTTAACCTCCAAGTCATTAGTGTCACAATTGAAGTTCTTTATTTGGATATTAAATGTATTACAAGCAATTGATTTATTTATTATAAGATCACCTGTATCGCACATGACATTTTTCATCAAGTTACTATATTACAACTAATTTCATTTTGTTTAAAAATATCACCTATATCACACATGATAATTTCATCAAGGATTTTTTTTTTATCTATACAATTATTTCATCTTGTTTTGTATTCTTCTCTTTGTATATATCAAGTGTGAGAAGTGACACACATGATATTTGATTAAATCATCATGAAGTGTAATAACTTTATCCCCATAGTCAATTTATTTATCTATATAAAGAATTACAAAGTCTTAAGTGTAGTGAAAGTGTCATCATTAGCCTCTTTGAAGGTTAATTGTAAATGTTTTGTACCATCAACTCTTTCAACAATAATTTGTATTCAAGTCTTAAGCATTGTATATTCATCTAGAGAGCCATATTCTTATGTGTCAAACATTTTATCTACACTTTGTTTCTCTTATTTTTTAAAAACTATTTTGAGTTTGCTTTCTTGTATTTTTGGCTAGTAGAGCTCTATCCCTCTTCGTGTTTGTCTTTCTTGGAGTGATTTTTTATTTTTTAAGATGATAATTATACTTCTTGAAATAGTGGTAGAGATGTAATGACATCTAAAGCAAATAGTTTTTTTTTTAGAATACAATTGCTTTAAATTTTCCTTATCTTGGGATAAAACACATTTTTTATCGATTGACAATTTGAAATCTACATTGACTCCTTTATCCATCAATTGAGAAATAAAAAGTAAATCATTTGTAAGTCCTGGTACTTACAACACTTTTTCAATTGTTCATTCTACAAAATATAATATCAAGAAAATAGTTTCTATATTTTGTATATGATAGCTTGTATAATATACCATTATCAATGGTCAACCATCTATCTCTTAACATTAGTAGTCATATGATTACTTGCTCCAAAATCAATATACTAGTTACTATCCTTATTTTGGTTTTTTGATGTGTGTCAATAGTACCTTATATGATATTTTTGGTTCATTGTCAAAATCCAACTTAGGTTCTTCCTATGCTACATGCCCTTCTTGTGATGGAGAATTTTATCTATACCTCTAGTTTATTTGTGGTGCATTATTATAATTTCTAGATTGGTATTGATCATGTTGCCTTGTTTGAGGACTTCATGATTTATTCTAGTTATTCAAAGCATTATATTTGCATAATCTAGTATCATGATTTTATTCTTTCTCTCATATGTGATAGTATCTTATTCTTCATTCAGGTTGGTTTTGTGAAGAATATGAGGATGAATTAGTAGGAGCTCTAGTATTTCTTTGATATCTCTTTCTAGAAATGAGAGCATTATTTGAAGAATCATCTCTTAATTGAATTTCTAGTTCATGTTGTTATAGAATATTGATTAGTTCTTCAAATGATACTCTAATGTAGAAAGTTACGATGAAGTTATCAATATAGTATATGAATCAGGTAAAGCACACAATACAATTGATACTAACATATTATCATCAATTATTTCTTCCAAGGTGTTTAATTTTGCCATTAACTCTTTAATATTTTGAAGAAAATACTCCAAACTTTCATTGTCTTGCATTTGTAATGTGTATAGCTGGGATTGTAAATGATGAACATTTGCTTGATTCCTACTTTCAAAAAGAGTGCATAGGATATCCCAAGACTCTTTTAAAGTATTCATTTCACTAATATAAGACTAAATTTCATTCATTATGCCTAACAGAATGATTAAGTTTACCTTCCTTTTCATCAAAATCTATTTGTGCAACTAGTTCTTTGGGACATATTTCATCCCTTTATACAATATCCCATAGTCTCTCTACTACAAGGGTTTTTCTCATTTTATTCTTCTATGAAATAAAGTTTGAGCCTCTTAATCGTTGTAATTCTGAGAGAAATAGTTTAGTATTAATCATTTTTAATATTTTCTTATAACTTTCGTATTTAATCTCTAAATGCAAAAGATCAACTAATGTTTCCTTATAACCCCCTCTTTAAGTGCATGTATATTTCTCAATTAAAAAATAATTTCCTTTCAATTTATTATTCTATAGTTTTAATGAATTTCAACTATAAATTTCTTTAGTTTTAAAGGTTTTAACTATAGAAAATTTATTTTTAGTTTTCAAAAGTAAAAGATATATTTTCAAAACAATATTTTAAGATAATTTTTTAAAAACAATTTAAGGTAAATTAACTTGGTATATCCTTTGATTTTATTATTTTAATTGCTCATGGGTGATTGAAAATGAACCTTATACTGTGTTCAAGCAAATACCCCTATTTTTCCTTAACTGCATCCCAAAACAATTTAATGAATCTCAAATATATTGCTTCAACAGAATCTCAAGCACTTAGATTATTTGTTCTCCTAGATCCATAGATGCTTGGGTGTTTCATTATGTTGGATTCATAAGTTCTCAAGCACTTTATATTGGAACTTTGTTCTCTCATATTCACAAGTGCATCTCTACTGCTCTCAAGTGTTTTAATATGTTGAATTCACAAGAAAATAGTGTTGGAATATATTACATTATTTGGTACATGCTATTGTACCATATTGGGTACATCTTTAGTTTATGAGAGTTTTTTAGATTAAGGCTTGAGTATTTACTTTATGTAATGTAATAAATTCACAAAGTATTATTAGAATGTGCATTTTGTCCACATGTACATGAGTCCTTAGAATAGGAATATGGAGAGTCATAGGAAGATGGAAGGCCAAGAGTCATGTATCATTATATATGGACCTTTGATAGATGAGATAGAGAGGAGAGTGATATAAATAAGCACAAGATAGATTAGATACAATGTAGAACTTGTATGAAGTATGGAGTATTTGAGATCTCTATTTTGTATCAAATTCCTATTTTTGTGAGCTTTCATTAATGGCTATTTCATGAATAATTTCAAAATTTTCTCATGTTATTTACTTGCTTATTATATTGTCATTATCATAGATATAACATTGCATGCTTATTTTCCTTCTTGTGGTTCCATTTCTTTTAATATATAGCATCAAAAGCTAACAAGTATCAGAACCACAAGGGATATTTATAGGAGATAGAGAGAGCCACAATAGAGATTGAGAGGAAACAAGAAATCTCATTTTCAAAAAATTTGAAATTACTTTTTGTCTAGAGTCTTTCCACAAGGTTGCAGGAAAACCCATGAAGACTAGGAATCAACATAGATCTCTTTTCTACTAGATTGAAGGATAACTGGTGATGTTTATTGATTTATAGAGATCTAGATATTTGCATGAAATTTCTTACTACTATCAAAGTTTTTTACTGTAGAAAATTAGTTCTTAGAAGTTGAGAAGCTTCCTACAACAGATAGATAGTAATTCCATATTCAATTGCTTAAAATTCTATGCAATTTCCTTGTGTAGGGATAAGTTCTTTGTTGCAAAAAAATATACATTGAAGATTGAAGAGAACCAAGAATATTGATTTTAGATTGAATACTGAGAAGATAAGATAGAGGCCAAAGGATCCCTATTAGATATTGAATATTGAGGAGAATTAAGAAGAAGGTTCCCTTAGAATATTGAAGAAGTTGAAGAGACCCAAAGGAGGTCCCATTGAATAACTTCTAGATTTAGAATATTGAAAATAGAGAAGGAATAGAAAATGAAGAACACAAGCTTATACTAAGAGGGGGGTGAACATTAGAAGATAAAACTTTTTACTTTTCTTTCCAAAGCAGTATTATCCAATATCATCAATTGACATAATGAAACAATGCACATATCATCACATGCAAAAGATAAATAGATTTAACGTGGTTCACCCAATGTGGGCTATGCCCATAAAGAAAATATTTCTTATACATTTTCTCAATAAATCTCTTGGGAACCAATTCCCTATAACAATGTTTATGGGCACCAACCTAAAGGAGATACCAATCCCCTATGCTCAAGTTCATGGAAACCACTCCACAGGAGACACCAATCCCCTTATATTTGGTTTTGTGGACACCACTCCACAAGAGACACCAATCCCCTCTACTTCTATTTTTGTGGACACCACTCCACAGGAGACACCAATCCCCTCTACTTCAATTTTTGTGGACACCACTCCATAGGAGATACCAATCCCCTCTACTTCAGGTTTTGTGGACACCACTCCATAGGAGACACCAATCTCCTCTACTTTAGGTTTTTTGGACACCACTCCACAGGAGACACCAATCCTATTTACTTTAGGTTTTGTGGACCTCTATCCATGGGAGAAACCAATCCCCTTTGCTTTAGGTTTTGTGGACCTCTATCCATGGGAGACACCAATCCTCTTGCTTTGGTTCATGGACCTTTATCCACAAAAGACACTAATCCCCTTTGCTCTAGTTCATGGACCTCTATCCAAAGGAGACACAAATCTCCTTTGCTTTGGTTTGTGGACCTTTATCCATAGGAGACACCAATCCCCTTTTCTCTAGTTTTCTCCAAAGCCTACTCAAAATTGCTCCAAACTTCATAAAAGGCTTCCTCAAATTTGCTCACCAAAACCTGCTCATATCTGCTCCAAACCTACACACAAGGCTTGCTCAAATATGCTCATCACAACCTGATCAAATCTACTCCAAGCCTACATGCAAGGCTTACTCAAATATGCTCATAAAGACCTGCTCAAATATACTCTAAGCCTACACACAAGGCTTGCTCAAATCTACTCAACAAAAACTGCTATCAACTCTGCTCAAATCTCCTATCAACTCTGCTCAAATTTGATTCAAGCCTACACACAAGTCTTGCTTAAATATGCTCATAAAAATCTGCTATCGACTCTGCTCAAATCTGCTTATAACTTTACCAAATCATGCATACAAACAATGCTCATATATTTCCCAAATCTTGCATACAAACAATGTGCATCTATATAATGATGTCATCAAGGGCTTTATCTAATATTCAATGTGCTTTCTTCAACTAAAGTAGTTTAGACATATTCTACCCATAATTCATTTAACCTCTTGAACATATAAAGAATGATATGCACTAACAAATGCTCAATATGTTCTTCATATTCATTAAGTCCATCGCTTTCACATGTCTCACATTTATTTCATTTTAAAGGTAGCTCTAGTCTAGAACTTGAAAACTGGCCTGGTAATTGTTGATTTGCATCTTCACTCCAAAACCAATCACAATGCACAAGTTTACATTTTTCATCTATTCCCAAAAATCAATCATGAAAATGCACAAATTTGCTTCACAAATATGATCTATTATACTTGCACATGCATTCCCAAATCCTCTAAAAATCAATGCATAGATTTGCTTTACAAGATTGGTCTATAACCCTTGCAAATTCATATTCAAATCCATTCAAAAATAATGCACAAATTTATTCTCAAACCCTAGCAATTATATTTCCAATTTTATTCAACAATAATTCACAATTACTCCCAACTTCACTCAATCACTAATGCACATCAAATTTACTTTCAAATCCTTGCACTTTTATTTCCAATTTCTATCAAAGAAATGCACACTCAATCAATCCTTATTTCTCCAAACATATGACAACTCAACCACCTTAAGAAGGAATTAAATCACCATACCTTTAAAATTGCCTTGATGATGATGTGCCTTCAAAACCTACTTCAAAATAATTTCCCTTTCTTGTCCCACTTCAAAAACTGGTTAGCAAATCTCTTTTTCAAATCATCCACATTAAATTCCTTCTCAAAAATATGTTTACAAAAAGACTTGAAAATAATGCTTTATAACTCCTAATAGTCTCCAAAATAAAGCTTTCAATAATGAACAAAACCCCTCAAATTTTCCCTTTTCTATCATGCAAAGATACAATAAAAAAATAAACCATAATCACACCTTATAACTCCTACTTTCACAATACACAAAAAAAAATTTTAATACACCCCAAAATACCTTATAACACCCAATAACATAATGTGCAAATGATAACTTTTAATTCAACCTCATACACCTTATATCTCCTTTACTAATGCACAAAATAAATTTAACTTTATACTCCCTTACACAATATCTGAAATGCAATTTTAAATTAATCACTATATACCTTATGACTGTAAACAATATGCAAAATATAATTAATTCTAGCACACCTTATGACTCCCTAACATAATCAAACACGATGCATACCTTATAACTCACAAAATAAATTGTAATAAAAATTTTGCCCTTACCAACACACTACCACGAATCGAACCTGCCACCTCTTTCTTTCCCACGCCCTAGTGCAAGCTAGGCTACCACTTGAGCTAGTTGTCCACACGAAACTTAAAGCATGCGAATAGCCTCTTCAACATCTTCTAAAATTTTAAAAGTGTTGCAATATCGCGACATGTTGCATCGTCTTGGCCAAAAGAGAAAAAGTTTCGCGATATTGCGACATGTTGCATCGTCATGGCCAAAAGAGAAAAAGTGTCGCGATATCGCGGCATGTTGCAATGTCGCGGCCAAAGGATAAAAAGTGTCGCGATATCGCAACATGTTGCATTGTCACAGCCAATGGAGGAAAAAGTGTCACGATATTGCGACATGTTGCTTTGTCACGGCCAAAAATAAAAAGTGTCACGATATCGCGACATGTTGCATTTTCGCGGCCAAAAGAGAAAAGTGTCGCGATATCACGGCATGTTGCATTTTTGTGGCCAAAGGAGAAGAAGGAAAACGTGTCGCAATTTCACGACAAGTTGCATCAACAGACCAAACCAATCCCCCTGGCAACATCTCACATTGTGCAAACATTGAAACTTGTAGGATCGTGCCTTAGGCCAATGGGGAAGGAGTCTCTCCACACTTGAATGTCATATTCGCCGACTCCCCTGTTAGCTAGGTAATGGTTTAAGAGATTTGGCTCCATTGCAAATCTTATTTTACTGTTGTAATCTTGTGTTCTCTCTGACTAAGGCTGGGAAAAGTCTCATCCCATCTTGTAAATGTTCTTTGTTTTAATACAAATTTTTTCAAATTTCTCAAAAAAAAAAACATCTTCTGCAATTTTTTTGACCAAAATTTCAACCAAAATGGAACCACTGTGAATTGACCCCGTGACCTCCTTCTTGCCCACATCTTAGCGCAGGGACGTCCTACCATCTAGGCTAGCCACCATATGGAACTATGAATGCGTTGTCTTCTATTTGTCTTCGATTTTAGCTCTACCTCAAATGATGTGCGCACTTCCCCTTTCTTTTCTTCTACCCTCTACAAACTTTGTGCGAATGGATTTCGATTGACACACATTCAAAACCTTAGCTCAATGAATTATTTTCCCTCATTTAAATATGCATTTCGATTACTCCTTGGAAATGTCAATGTTGTATTTGCTTTTTGAATTTTTTGATTTTACATTGGCCCTTTATTTGTGTGGAAAACATCCTAGAAGGGATGCCACTTTTAGGTAATACCCAAGGAGGCAGGGGTATCTCTTCCACAAAAATCACCCAGGGCTCGTACTTGGCCTACCACCTTTGACATACTCAAGGAGTAAACCTGAAACAAAAAAAAACAAGAACACACAAAAAGATTAAAAAATAAAAATAAAAAAAGCATGCTCCTTGAGTGTGTCAAAAATATAAAACACAACCAAACACACGCACAATAAGATAAAAAAATACAACACAAACCACACAAAAAACACAAGAACAACATAATAAAACACAAACATAAAAAAAATAATAGAACGCTACAAAACACAACAAAAAAAAACATGAAAAACAAAGACAACCAAAACCTAAAAAATAATTAAAAAAAAAACAACCAACAACAAACAATAGAGAAAAATAAAAACATAGAAAACACTCACACACCAAAATACAAAAACACCAATTAACACAAACATACAAAAACACAAGCACAAGAACATCAAAAACACAAGAACAACAAAAAATACAAAACAAAAAAAAAGAACAACAAAAAACAACACAAAAAACACAAAAACAAAACAACACAAAAAAAAAACACACATAAATAGAAAAAAAAAAAGAAAAAAATAGAACACAATAATGACCTTTCTATACCAAAAGACTATTAAGGCAAGAATCAAGAGAGGAAAAAAAAGAAATATTAGTTTGAGATCGGGAACTAAAATACCCTGACCGAACTAAAGGGAAGCAAAAATAAAGAAAGAAAAAACTAGGTACCTTCAGGACTAGAGCCATCCAAAGAAATGATATAAATAAGAGCTTCTATTATTTGTGAATCCCACCATCTAGGAGGGTGGCCATAGCAATTAAGATCTCCTTTGTCCAAATCCCAACTAGCTAAAGCATCAACACTCTTGTTCTAATCTCTGACCACATGATTGTAATCAACTTTCAAAAATCCCATCTGGATTAACTGAATCTTCTCAATAATTATTTTTATTCTCCAATCAACCTTATGATTCTTAGGATTATTCAAAATATTAATCATGAGTTGATATTCAGACTCAAATAGTACCTTTTCCCATCCAACCTTAGTAGCCTCTTGAAGGCCTCTAAGGATACCATATCCCTTAGCAAGGTTATTGGATAGAATACCCAAATTCTTAGCAAAAGTAAAAACCAGGGAGCCATATGAAAGTCTACCAATTCCTCCTGCACTAGATTTTCTAGGGTTCCCTCTAGAGGCTCCATTAGTATTGAATTTTCCAAAATCCTTAGGAGGAGGTTGCCAATTCCTTGTTCTATCCATCTTGCAATTAGTCACATTCCCTTTACGTTGGTTTCTCTTAGAAGAATTAATCTTCAATATTTGCATCACTTGAACGCATATTGGGTGGGAGTTTTGGGGTGATTAAGGAGCTTATGGACTGATTCAACTAATATGGCAATGGTATTTTTCTAGATATAATGAATATACTTTATTTCTAGATTAAAAAACCAGTTGTTCCTTTCATTCCATATATTCCAAAGAAGAATGGTAGAACCCATCCAAACTAATTGCCTAATAAAATGATCAACACCCTCTTGATTATGCCAATCCCTCCAAAGTTGTTCAAAAGTAAAAAATTGGACCACTGTAAGCCAAGTAAAGTGGCCATTCTCCTCCAAATCTCAGAGGCTAAAGTACACTCAATAAAAATATGGCTGAGATTTTCCAAATTCTCTCCACACATTTCACGTATAAATGGGCCATGAAAACCACACTTCATAAGATGCTCCCCAGTAAGCACTCTGCGATGCAATCAAAGCCAAGTAAAGAACCTCACCTTATGCCAGATATGTTGAGCCCACAACTGAGAAAATATGTCAGATAATTGGTTGGGATTATTATGGCATAAGGTCAAATAACCTTGAGCAATTGAATACTCACCCTTAATAGTGTTGTTCATACAAAACAATCTTTATCATGGGACCAAGAGAGAGATATCATATGAAGGATGCACTAGATATCTTGTCTTTGCATTTCTAGGACTTGAATAGGCTAGTCCTCAATAGGGGTACATTGGCATTTTTTAACCTTACACTTGTTTATATTATAATATTTAAAATAATATTATAATAATAGCTTTTAACCTTTTGCCTCCCTTTGTGGTATTTAAATATTTTTCAAGAAAATAAAACCTTGTCCTTTTCTTGCAATATTTAATCCCAAGCCTTTTAAACTTTTATCTTTCTTCATAATATTTAAATTTGACATTTAAATATTATAACCCTTCTCTTAGAAAAATAACTTCTTTTGCCTTGAATTTTTGTTCATTGCTTGCTATCAAAACCATGGGGAATATTTTTTCCTTGACAACCATGCACCTTTGACATCAAAATATTTCTGCCTCATGTACCCTTTGACATCAATGACAACTCAATATACTCAATATTTCCAACAATCTCCCCCTTTGTCATTGATGGCAACCCTACAAAAAAACAATCTTTGACTGCAATTGGATTCCAAATCTTCTCCCCTTGACAAGTTGCTCCCCCTTTGACATCAATGGCAAAGGGCTCCTTTGGGGCTAAAAATAAGACACTTAGCACAACCCCCTCACCACCTCCTTTTCTTGAGGTGATTAATTATGGAATGGGAGTGAAACTCCCAAATTTCTATGCTCCTCTTCTTGTTTAATTTTATTTCTCCAAACTTTTGAAGTCATACCTCTTTGAACATTTTGAGCATCCTTTTTCTTTCTTGTCTTTGGAAGTTCTAGAAAATTCTGTTCTACACCACTTTGCTCTATGCCCAAAATTATTGCAATTGTAACACCTGGTGTTGTAGTCCTTGAAAGGTGAAAATGAATCCTTGGTGAAGCTATAATCATTCTTACCATAAACCCTGCAATGTATAGCTTTATGACCAAAATTATTGCAATTGAAACACATGATGTTGTAGTTCTTGGAAAGTGCAAGTGACTTGAAATTTCTCTTGTTGAGGCCATAATCATTCTTACCATGAACCCTGCAATGTATAGATTTATGACCAAAATGATTACATGAGAAGCAATAACCTTGGAAGAAGTATTCATCTTGCTTTGGAGGATATGGTCGCATGATTCTTTCTTTGCTTCTTTTGTTTTGGTCCCTGTTCCTTGATGATTCTTTGTTTTCTTCCTCATTGATGTTTCCACTTCTCAATTCATCAGTACAGGTCTTAGATTCTTCTTCAAACATTTTATTTGATGCTTCTATTTCTTTTGAGCTTGACTCCCCTTTTATTTCTCTTGACCTTCTTGATCTTCCTTTTTTTTTTTTTTTTTTTTTTTTTTTTTTTTTTCCTTTTCTTTTTTTTTTTTTTTCTCTTTCTCTTTTTTTTTTTCCTCCCTCTTTCTCTCCTCTCCTCCCCTCCCTTTTTTTTTTTTTTTTTTTTTTTTTTTTTTTTTTTTTTTCTTTTTTTTTTCTCTCCCCCCTTCTTCAACAAAGTTCCCCTTTTTTTCAAAGGGGCCTCCCTTTCCAAATTCTAAAATTTTCTCTTCTTCTTGGTCTTCAATAACAAGAGCATCTTCTTTCTCTTCTATGGCCAAAAATAGAATCTCTTCTTTTTCACTATCTGAGAGGCTTTCATCATTGTCACTGGAAGCACTGCTTGCTTCTTCAACATAAAATATTTTCCTATGCCTTTGAAAAATCTTCTTCTCATGCTTGCCTTGACCATGCCTATTTTTCTTTTCATGATAGAATTTTCTTTCTTTCTTTTTCTTGTATTCCTTTTCCTCTTCACTGCTACTATTTTCCGCTTGTGGACAATTAGTTGCATAGTGACCAATGTTGCCACAACTAAAGTATTTCACAGTCTGCATATTTCTATGTTTTCTTAGACCCTTCTTATTTCTTCTCACAAAGTTAGCCTCCTCTTCACTGCTTGATTCATCACTTGATTCTGGTACTTTATATTTTGCCTTCTTTGAAGCTTTGAATGTTGCCTCTCATTTGGATGTTTGTTCTTTTTCTATCCTCATCTCATAGGCTATGAGTATTCCATGTAGCTCATCCATACCTAAAGTTTTGAGATCCTTCATCTCTTCTATTGTTGAAACCTTTGCATCATACCTCATAGGGAGTGACCTCAATATTTTCTAAACAATAGTAGATTCCTCAATATTTTCTCCAAGTCCACGAATAGTGTTGACAACCTCATCAACATGAAGTAGATACCTAGCAATATTTTCCTCATATTTCATCTTTAGTTCTTCAAAATTCCTCTTGTGTGTTTGAAGTTTTGCCATTTTGACCTTGTCATCTCCTTCATATGTATTCTATAACTTATCCCACATTTCTTTTTCTGAAGTGCAGTGCATGACTTTCACAAATTTTGATTCATATAACCCACTTAAAATAACATTCATTACCTTGGCATTACTTTCATATGGTTTCTTACCACTTGCATTTGTGGGAGGAGTTGTAGGTGGTGTGAACCCATCCTCAACTGATTGCCATGTATCATATCCTTGTGCCATCAAAAATATCTTCATCCTTATGCTCCATAAAGCATAGTTAGTCCCATCAAAAAATGGTGCCCTATTTGATGAAAATCCTTCCTGATGTGCCATTTGTGTTCTTGTAAGATCTACCTTCAAGTTGTTAGGCTTTCATGAAGGAACCCACTCTGATACCAATTGAAGAACACAAGCTTATACTGAGAGGGGGTGAACAATATAAGATAAAACTTTTTACTTTTCTTTCCAAAGTAGTATTATCCAATATCATCAATTGCAATAATGAAACAATGCACATATCATCACACACATAAGAGACACAGATTTAACGTGGTTCACCCAATGTGGGCTACGTCCATGGAGAAAATATTTCTTATAAATTTTCTCAACAAATCTCTTGGAAACCAATTCCCTATTACAATGTTTATGGGCACCAACCCAAAGGAGACACCAATCCCCTCTCAAGTTCTGTGGACACCACTCCACAAGAGACACCAATCCCCTCTACTTTGGTTTTGTGGACACCACTCCATAGGAGACACCAATCCCCTCTACTTTAGGTTTTGTGGACACCACTCCATAGGAGACACCAATCCCCTCTACTTCTAGTTTTGTGGACACCACTCCATAGGAGACACCAATCCCATCTGCTTTAGGTTTTGTGGACACCACTCCATAGGAGACACCAATCCCATCTACTTTAGTTTTTGTGGACCTCTATCCATAGGAGACACCAATCCCCTTTGCTCTGGTTCATGGACCTCTATCCATAGGAGACACCAATCCCCTTTGCTCTGGTTCATGTACCTCTATCCATAGGAGACACCAATCCCCTTTGCTCTGGTTCATGGACCTCTATCCATAGGAGACACCAATCCCCTTTGCTCTGGTTCTCTCCAAATCCTACTCAAAATTTCTCCAACCTACACAAAAGGCTTGCTCAAATATGCTCACCAAAACCTGCTCAAATATTCTCCAAGCCTACACACAAGGCTTGCTCAAATCTGCTCCAAGCCTACACACAAGGCTTGCTCAAATCTGCTCACCAAGACCTGCTCAAATCTGCTCCAAGCCTACACACAAGGCTTGCTCAAATCTTCTCATCAAAACCTACTATCAACTCTACTCAAATCTGCTTCAAGCCTACACACAAGGCTTGCTCAAATATGCTCATAAAAACCTGCTCACAACTCTGCTCAAACCTGCTCATAACTTTCCCAAATCTTGCATACAAACAATGCTCATATCTTTCCCAAATATTGCATACAAACAATGTTCATCTATATAATGATGTCATCAAGTGCTTTATCTAATATTCAATGTGCTTTCTTCAACTAAAGTAGTTTAGACATATTCTACCCAGAATTCGTTTAACCTCTTGAACATATAGAGAATGATATGCACTAACAAATGCTCAATATGTTCTTCATATTCATTAAGTCTGTCACTTTCACATGTCTCACATTTATTTCATTTTAAAGGTAGCTCTAGTCTAGCACTTGAAAACTGACCTGGTAATTGTTGATTTGCACCTTCACTCCAAAACCAATCACAATGCACAAGTTTACCTTTTTCATCTATTCCCAAAATCAATCATGAAGATGCACAAATTTGCTTCACAAATCTGATCTATTATACTTGCACATGCATTCCCAAATCCTCTCAAAATCAATGCATAGATTTGCTTTACAAGATTGGTCTATAACCCTTGCAAGTTCATTTTCAAATCCATTCAACAATAATGCACAACTTTATTCTCAAACCCTAGCACATATATTTCCAATTTCATTCAACAATAATTCACAATTACTCCCAACTTCAATCAATCACTAATGCACATCAAATTTACTTTCAAACCCTTGCACTTTTATTTCCAATTTCTATCAAAGCAATGCACACTCAATCAATCCTTATTTCTCCAAACATATGACAACTCAACCACCTTAAGAAGGAATTAAATCACCATACCTCTAAAACTGCCTTGATGATGATGTGCCTTCAAAACCTGCTTCAAAATAATTTCCCTTTCTTGTCCCACTTCAAAAACTGGTTAGCAAATCTCTTTTTCAAATCATCCACATTAAATTCCTTCTCAAAAATATGTGCACAATAAGACTTGAAAATAATGCTTTATAACTCCTTTTTAGTCTCCAAAATAAAGCTTTCAATAATGAACAAAACCCCTCAAATTTTCCCTTTTCTATCATGCAAAGAATACAATCAACAAATAAACCATAATCACACCTTATAACTCCTACTTTCACAATACACAAAAATAATTTTCAATACACCCCAAAATACCTTATAACACCCAATAACATAATGTGCAAATGACAACTTTTAATTCAACCTCATACACCTTATATCTCCTTTACTAATGCACAAAATAAATTTAACTTTATACTCCCTTACACAATATCTGAAATGCAATTTTCAATTAATCACTATATACCTTATGACTCCAAACAATATGCAAAATATAATTAATTCCAGCACACCTTATGACTCCCTAACATAATCAAACATGATGCATACCTTATAACTCCTAAAATAAATTTTAATCAAAATTTTGCCCTTACCAACACACAACTACCGCGAATCGAACCTACCACCTCTTGCTTGCCCATGCCCTAGCACAAGCTAGGCTACCACTTGAGCTAGCTGCCCACACAAAACTTAAAGCACGTGAATAGCCTCTTCAACATCTTCTACAATTTCTTTGACCAAAATTTCAACCAAAATGGAGCCGCTACGAATTGACCCCGTGACCTCCTTCTTGCCCACATCTTAGCATAGGGACGACCTATCATCTGGGCTAGCCACCCAGATGGAACTACGAACGCGTTGTCTTCTATTTGTCTTTGATTTTAGCTCTACCTCAAATGACGTGCACACTTCCCCTTTCTTTTCTTCTACCCTCTACAAACTTTGTGTGAATGGATTTCGATTGGCGCACATTCAAAACCTTAGCTCAATGAATTATTTACCCTCATTTAAATATGCATTTCGATTACTCCTTGGAAACATCGGTGTTGTATTTGCTTTTTGATTTTTTGATTTTACATTGGCGCCTTTTAACCTTACACTTGTTTATATTATAATATTTAAAAAATATTATAATAATAGCTTTTAACCTTTTGCCTCCCTTTGTGGTATTTAAATATTTTTCAAGCAAATAAAACCTTGTCCTTTTCTTGCAATATTTAATCCCAAGCCTTTTAAACTTTTGTCTTTCTTCATAATATTTAAATTTGACATTTAAATATTATAACCCTTCTCTTAGAAAAATAACTTCTTTTGCCTTGAATTTTTGTTCATTGCTTGCTATCAAAACCATGGGGAATATTTTTGCCTTGACAACCATGCACCTTTGACATCAAAATATTTTTGCCTCATGTACCCTTTGACATCAATGAAAACTCAATATACTCAATATTTCCAACAAAAAGGGTCCTATTGTAGATTAGGGAAGTTGCAAAATTTGAAGACCCAAGAGAATAGGTCTCAAGAAAAAATGAAAGAAGAAAGAAGAAGACTAGAAAATCCCTATTTAAGAAGTTGTCATTGGATAATATTTGAAGAAATCTCAAGGGAAAATATTGCAAGGAGTACCTCCTAAAAATAAGAATTTGGGACAATTGTTGCCATCTAACAACAGTCCCAAAAAAAGGAAATAAAGTATTTGGCAAGAAGTTTGCTAAATTTTGGAAAGGATTCTAGAAGACCTCAAGACATTCAGATTCTTGAGAAGGAGGTCAGCAAATAGGCCAAGTTTGAAGTTAGAATTCGACAAGGAGATTGGAGAAGAAAGAAGGTAGAAGAGGCCACCAATATGAGAAATTTGAATACTACCACTAAAGGCTTGGAAGCTAATTTAGGAGAAGGAAATTGCTGATTTTTTATAGAAAATTTTGAAGGGTTCTAGAAAGAAATATTTAGCTGCAAATTGGAGGAGTTTCCAAGAATATTTAAGATATTCTAAAACAAAAAATCGGAGGAATTGGCTACTTTAAATCTGGAAAAGTATAAATTTTAGGATAACAAGAGGATAGCATTTGAGAAACATTAATATATGAAAATTTTTAGAATTCAACAAAGAAAATTGGAGGAGAATTGAAGCAACAAAATCAGTTTTTTGGATAGCATAGAAACTAATTTCTAAACAACATTGGAAGCTGTAAATCAAAGCCTTCTTCAAAAACAAACCAAAGGCTAAAATATAGAAAGAATTGGGTAGTATTATAGCTATAAAATTATACATTCTTAGGCAACAAGTTAAAGGAGTTATAAAGCTATAAATTTAACAAATTTAGGGTAGCAAATAGGTGAGTCAAAGCACCAAGAAATCAATCTATAAAAGGAGACCAAAAGATATGCAATATTGGTGCAAAAAGTTTATAATTTGAACATTTATATTAGCTTAGTATTAAGTCATCAAAAACACCGTATTTGAGGTTTTAAAGTTGCAAGAGGAAAGCTCTCAAGTTTATGTTTTCAAGGTTGGATTAGATTGCATTTACAAGGGATTAAAACCTGCACAAAAGAAATGAGAAGTTAGATATAATACAAGGATAATAAAATATCAACTCCTTACTATATATTGGAAAGTAAATAATACAATATTGTATAGCATAGATTGGCAAAAATTTTGGCATAATTTATAAGCTTGGAGCCACCATAGAAGACATCACCAAGCATTGAGCCAAGCAGGAGATGTGGTAGAATAATAGCCAAAGAAGAAAAGGCAATGTAAAAGAGAAATCACCATTACCACATCTTGTTAAAAAGGAGCCACTATAGGAATAACAAAAATGAGAGGTGCCACCACCACATTCAAGAGTAAAAATCACCATTTCATGAAATAAAGGGTGACGGTTGAATGTACATGGGGGAAAGCATTTGAAAAGCACAAGCTTGTGTCTCCTTAAGCTATGTATAGCAGGCAGTAAGCATCAAAGCACAACAAAATAGCAAGGTCTAGTCACCAAAGCACCATTGGAAATCAAAGTAGTGCAAGAGCCAAGAATATTTTGCATTGAAGATTTGAAAACACTACATTATCTTGAAAATGATAACCAACAACATTAACCAATGTAAAGGAGAGACATCATTCATAGCAAAGGAGGTTAGTTGCAGCATCAAGCATTACTAAGTGAAGAAGGAGTAAGTTTATCATCAAATAAACCATGTTGAAAAGATACAACACCTAGAAGATAGCACATGAAAGAGAGTTACAAAGCATAGTACCACATGGAAGGAGCGTTATAAGGGATAACACCATATAAAATAAATATTACAAAGTGAAGAACAATACCACATGGATAAGAGTTAGCACCCTACCAAGTAGAGAAGAGAGAAGGAAGTTAACACCATATGGAATAAGAGACAACACATTAGGAGTAAAAAGAGCATTACAAATAAGAAGTGCCATAACTTAGAAGGACAAGGAGGTGAAGAGTTTTACTACCAAGTGTCACAGTGCAAAAGAAAACTCCAAGGGAAGAGGAAACATTTGACTTGCATGAGTGATAAGTCTCATATTTATTAATGCAATAAGAAGGTATTCCAAGAGAATGTAACCTAAAATAGTGAAGTCAAACCAACAGTATAGTCGAAGGCGAATACAACCAACAACACGTTGAAGGTGCCAAAAGGGAGTGCAATTAATGATGTGTCATAAGCATTGAATATGGAGTGAACAACAATTTATTACAAGTGCAAGTTGTAGAGGAGTCAAAGGATAAATATACCTCATACTCAGTGCATGTTCAAGTCAATAAGGTACTAAAATTTATTTAAATCAAATTGTATCTTTATAAAGTTAAAGGAGGAATAAGGAACATTAATGCTAAGGTCAAAACTAGTTAATATTTATGCTTGAGATTAATTAGATAATTAGAGGTATAAGGAATTACATTGATATATTATTGCCTTAGATGTATTATTGAAATATTTGAAAACCTTTTGAAGCAAGAAATATTCAATTGAATAGCATTTGAAATTACTTTATTCAAGCACAAGAAATATTTGCAAATAACCCATTTGGAGGAAAAATAAATTCTACATAGAAATTGAAACATTAAATTTGCAAATATTCATAGTTTATAAATTTCCAATTAGGGAGATATAAGGATTTTAACACCAATTTAGATTATTGAAATTTATAAATTATTCAATTGAAAATTGAAAGAAGCAAACATAGAGCTATTGAAAAGTTGGAAAATTACATTTGGAATCCAACTTTAAAGTTATTGAAGATAGAAAATATTACCAATTGAAATTGCATTAAATCTATATTTAGATTTCTATTCATTCATAGGGAGAAATAAGGTGAAGAATAGAAGTTGAACATTAGGGAGGTAAAAGGGATTCAACTCAAGGAAAATCTAGAAAGCTAAGTAAATGATCAAAACTGTAGTTTATTCAAAATATTTGGGAGATACAAAGCATACTACAAAAGTTAAATAATTGAAAGATAGTACTTGATCACATTCTCTAAACTAGGGAGATATAAGGTAGCTTACAAGCATCATCATGACAACAAATAAGTTCATTCTTACATAATCCTAACTTCTTAAAGGACCTAATTACTCTTCATGGAAAAACAAAGTGAGGTCAATATTGATAGTTGAAAAGATTTGGGACATTGTTAAAGGAGCAAAAACTAAACCTACTACAGATTCTAAAGAGATTCAAAATTTTAAATAAGATGAATCAAAAGCACTCATGATAATAAATTTTGCTATTACAGATGAAATACAACCCTACATTAGTTCAGCAACAACTTCTACAAAGGCTTGGAAAAACTTAGCCAGAAAGTAATTTCAAATATTTTACAAATTCATGTGACTAGACCACATGTGACTAGACCATATGATCAAAACTTAGCTAGATATTTCTAAGTACTCTTCATGTGACTAGACCACTTCCAGAAAGCTATAAGCATCTAGTCACATCTTTAAAAATTCTAAGTAAATATACATAATTTGATGAGTTAGTCAATATAATACAATAATATGAGTTCAAAAATTTAGTAAACTATGAAATGACTAACAATGCCCTAGTCTCAAAAGATAATCCAAAAGTAAATATTGCTTCATCCCCAAAAGGAAGATCAAAATGGAATAATAGATATTATCAAGTATGCAGAAAGAAAGGACATAGTACCAATTATTGTAGATTCAATCCTAGAAACCAGTATCAAGGAAATCAAAAAAAAATTGGAAGCCAATAAAATAGATCATTCCAACCAAGATAATATCAGAATAAATATAATCATCATCATAAACAATTTTAGCGTCCATATACTTCTCAGAATAAATAAAATTATCCTCAATTGCAATATAAATAAGGAAAATAAAAAGGACACTTAGTTCAAGAGATTTAGGAAATTCATGAACTAGAAGAACCTACAGATGAACATGAATTTAAAGCTCTCTCAACAAAGATTACATTTTATGAAGGTACTAACTATTTACTTGATCAAGATATAAATAGGGAGCAAACTAAAGAAAACAAAAAAGAAGAGCTCAGATTCTAGAACCAGGATGAAGATCATATTGAAGACTAAACTATTCAATAACAAAATAATGTAATACAGAGCGGTGTTGGACTATATTACATTATTTGATACAAGCTAATGTACCATCTGGGGTACATATTTAGATTAGGAGAGCGTATTAGATTAAGTCTTGAGTATTTACTTTATGTAATGCAATAAATGCACAAAGTATTATTAGAATGTTCAATGATGTAAATGTGCATGTTTTACACATGTATATGAGTTCTTAGAATAGGAATATAAAGAGTCATAGGAATATGAAAGGCCAAGAGTCATGTATATCATTATATATAGGCATTTGATAGATGATATAAAGGGGAGATTGATAGAAAGAAGCACAAGATAGATTAGATACAATGTAGAACTTGTATGAAGTTTGGAGCATTTGAGATTTCCATTTTGTATCAAGTTCATATTTTCATGATATTTCATTAATGGCTACTTCATGAGTTATTTCAGAAATTTCTCATGCTATTTACTTGATTATTTTATTGTCATTATCATAGATATAACATTGTCTGTTTATTTTACTTCTTGTGGTTGCATTTCCTTTAATATATAGCATCAAAAGATAAATTTTTAGTACACTTAGGTAATAGATAAACTTTCTCTTACTAAATATTCACAGGCGCTCAGGCATGCTCTCAAGCAATAGAAATAAATTGCTCTTATTGATGCAAACACAAATTGTACACAGGTGCACTCTTAAAACTTGCTCAAAGTAATAATATATTTTCTATTTCACTTAAAGAACAAATATGTTCTAGTATGAATGTTTATAGCAACCCAAAATAAACTTAAATACATTCGGATATGAATATTTCCAACAAAAAAAAAGGATTCATTTTAATTAAAAATGAATATACTCAAATAAATAATGTGCCAAATAACCTGTCATGGATGACATAATTTCAAATGTGATGTAACTCCTTCTAGTGGCTTGATCTTTGGTCTCTATGAGATCTAACAAGAGCCTTTGTCACATAATATTTTTATCAAAGAGCTTATTCAAAGTAAACAATGCTCATTCAAGGTGCCTTAATGGTCTTCCTCTTGTCCTAGGAACCTCAAAAATTGTTTCTCTAACACCACATAATGGTTAAATATTGTAAATGAGACAAATAAATAGAGAAATATTTTATTGATTTTAGTCATACACAGATACACCTATTTTCATGTACATATATAGTTTATTACAAGAAAATCCTAATCTTATAGAAGGAGAATCTCATAGAAGTAGTTGAAGTAACGAGATAACATGCTAGCAACCTCCTAATATTTAGATTAATAATCCTAATATTTAGATTAATAAGAACATAAGTCTAACATTAATATATAATGGAGGATAAGAATAGAAATATTAAAATGGGTATACAAATGCATCACTACAAGTTGTAGATATTTAATTTGGCAATACTAATTGTTCCTCCAAGGTTTGGAACACCACCACTATGCTACATTTGATCCAATTGTCATTTAAGTTTGAACCAACACTGTGTGCAATTTGGAGAGGTGGATGACGAATATCTTACCGTAAGTATGTGAGAGACGTAAATGTAGAAGAGCAAGAGATAATCTAATATGTAGAAGTCTAAGGAATGCACAACAAGAATAATAACATGGGCCTATTGAGGAAGACTTACATATAACAAAGAACTACAAAAAAATAATACTAACAACACTTGCTAGTGAAAAGATACAAATACCCAAAGTTGAACAAGTTTGGAATCCTTAAGAGTTGGATAGTTCAAAAAAGAAATGATAAAGGTGGAAAACATTATCTTTAATAATGGAATATAAAATGCAAGTGGAGGCACTAAGAGCAAATGAGATATGGATTGAGGTAAACCTTTACACGAGTTGTGAAGAAGATGTAAATATGGATTGTGCACAAGATGAGATAGAGCAATTAGTGATGCCAACACAATTGTAGGAGAGAGTGCCTAGAGGTGCAGAAGATGGCAGTTAAGCATAAATATAATAAAAGTAGGGTGTACTCAAGAGACTAGATTTAATTCTCATGTATTTGTCAAAGAGATCGTAAAGTATGGGAGTGCAAGGTAGCTACTGAAGACTATTTGCATATAAAGGTTTATCAAGTGAATATGAACAACCACAAATGACTAATATTTTTGTGGTTGCAGGTAAACAAAAGTGCCTAAATTTCATGGGTTATGGGAAGGAAGATCTAGAATGTTGTATCAAAATGTGTGAAATGATATGGAAAACAAATGACATAAATGATGAAGGTTCATTATTGCAATTATTTCCAACCACATTGTGTGGAATAGCGATGGGTTGGAACTTATAATGAGAAGAACCCTTTATAATTTGGGATGAATTGAAGACTTCATTTAGTAAAGAACTTAGATTGCTTTGATATGATATGAATATCATTGGATAGATCTACTCAACAAAGCAAAAGAAGGATGAGAACATAAAGTCATATAATAGTTGATTGAAGGAGCTTATCGATAAGATAAGTAAAATTAGTGGATTGGCCATAAACCAATGGTTCCTATATGGATTGCAATCATGGTACAATAAGAATATGAATTAGTTCCACCAACTACCTATCAAAAAGAATTTGATAGTGTTGAATTTAGAAAGTGAGATGAAGACAACCACAGTAGGTTGAGGAAGCGAAATCCATAATCGATACAATGATTCCTATAGTGATTGAGATGACTTAAGCACAATAATTGTTATATTTTGATGTAATGAGCACTAGGATATAACAATCACAATATGCAGAATAATATGAAAGAAATTAAATCTGCTAGATGATTGAAATTTATTGTAAATAGAAATCATATAAAATAGTACAATGTAGCTATGGAGGAAATGAACACTCCATTAATAAATCTAATGAACTACATTGCACCCATAACTAATGGATGGTGAAGTACACAGACTGTACTATCCCCTAAACTACACTATCTGACTATGTCCCCTGACTCTATGTCTATCTAACACTGAGGCCTTTCTTATATAGGAACACAGGTTCCTTGGCCAACACTCTACCTAGTTGTGCAAGGGACAACTTGCACATATACAACTTGCACATTGAAACTTGTGCATTTATTACATTCCATGAAATAACTATATAACTTACCCCTAAATTAATCTAAGTATGTACCTTGGAATATACATTTATATACCCTAAATGATGGAATAGACTCTGTTTCTCACACCCCCATGTATTACATATTTTGGGTATTGAAGACTTTTAGTCTTCAATATGGATCTTCTTCTTCATATTGATCTTTGTACTCCTTCTCTGCATTCTTTGTAACCTATTCAAGAAAATAGTTAGTGTATCTCTAATAAGTTACATTTGCTAATAGAGCTTTCACTTCATAGTCCTCTATGGGTTCTTCCAATTCTTCAATTTATTCTATCCTTTGAACCGGGTGACCTTTTTTATTTCTCTTCTGATATTCTTATTGAGGATAATTGGTTAGTCACTGAAATTGCTACTTACGAGGGTTCCTTTGGTATTTTCAAGGCTAAAATTGATTCCCATGATTCATTTGATTTCATTGGTTCTGATTTTTGGGATTGTATCTGCAATAGATGGTACTATGATCTTTCTTTCTGCATATCTGACAATACCATATTTTCCATCCTCTTGTTAATGAATAAATATTTCCCTATGAATTATCTTTTGATGCCAGTATAGTGTTAGTCATCTCATCTTTCACAATATTTTCTACTTCATGTTCTTGAAGTATATTGACTAAGTCATCAAAAGAAGTATCTTTACTTAAGACCTGTAAATATGATACCAAATACTTATAGTTGTTTGGAAGTGCTCTCATGGTTACTTGAGTAAATAGTTCATCTTTAAATGTTTCTACTAAGGTCAACAATTTCCCTTTAATATCTCCCACCTTCCTTAGGAATAGTTCTATGATTTCTCCACTATTCATTTTTAATGAGTGAATTTGATTTTGGATATGAAGAATAGTTAACTTATTCTTTCCTTCAATTATTTTCTCTAGGTTTGTCCATGCATTCGAAAATATTTTGGCTAAACTGATATATGACTGGATCTCATCAGTGATAGCAAAAGTTATTATCATTAAATCCTTTGAATCATTTCTTCAAACTTAGAATTTTAGTTTCACCTGTGGCAGGCCTTTGTGTTTTCCCTTTGACAACATCCCAAATTTTTTCATATACTAAGATTGGTTTCACTTATTTTTCCAATAGAAATAATTAGGGCCCTTGAGTAGTTAAGATTTCACTAGGAAGAATTTGTTTGATGCCATTGTAAATTTTCCTAATATCAAACCTTAGATTTTTAGGCTTCCTTATGTCTCCCTAATGATTTTGGATTATGATATAGTGCTTTTGTAAAAATATAATTCAATTTTGGTTGATTTTGTAAAAAATTTGTAAATATCAAAAATCAACTTCTTAACACCTTATTACTCCTAATTGAACTAAGAACTTTTCACTTTTTGAAGAGGTTTTAATGTTGGATTTAGTTTATCCCTTTTTAGAAGTTTTGAGACAAGAAAATTATAATTATCCAACCTTAGTAAAAACCCTAATAACATCTTTTTATATCCCTTGGATTATTTCTAATTTCCAATAAATTAAATGAAGTTATTTCTGTCATACCTGCTGTTATTTCTGAGAATGAAAATCAGGCCCTTCTCAAACCCATTAATAGAGATGAATTGAAAACTGTGGTCTTTGGAATGAGCACTGGTAAAACTCCGAGTCCGGACGGCTTCCCAATTGAGTTTTTCGAGCTTTGCGGGACTACTTAGAGGAAGATGTAATGGCTGTTGTAGAAGAGTCTAGAGAAAATAAGAGAATGCTTAAAGCTATAAACCACATTTTCATTACCTTAATTCCAAAATGGTAGTAGGGGGTTCATCTTTCATATTATAGGCCTACTGCCTTATGTAATGTGTTGTACAAAATAATCACAAAGGTAATGGTTGAGCGCCTAAAACCTCTTCTTCACAACATTGTCTCCTCTGAGCAAGGGGGTTTTGTTGAGGGAACACAGATTCTGGATGGGGTGGTTGTGGCCCAGGAAGAAATCCATTCAATGCACACTTCTGGTAATAAAGGGATGTTCATAAAACTAGACATGTCAAAGGCTTATGACAGGGTTGAATGGAGTTTCCTGGCTAAAATGATGGAAGCCTTTGGTTTCTCTCAGGACTAGATAGAGTGGGTCATGAGCTATGTCTCTACCCCGACTTACTCTATTCTAATCAAGGGCCTTCCTTCGCAACCATTTGGAGCTACTCGAGGACTGCACCAGGGGGATCCATGTTCTCCTTATCTTTTTCTCATTTTGGTTGAAGGTCTTGGCAGACTTTTCTTGAGGAGAAGACAGACAAGGTAGATTATTGGGTATCGGGGTGGGTGACGAAGTTTTAACGCACCTACATTTTGTGGATGACACTTGGTTTTGTGGGAGTGGCCAGCTTCGGGGAAGCAAGAATGATTAGGGATACTCTTAATGTCTATCTCGGGGCTACTCAATAGGTCATTAATGACAAGAAATCCAAAGTGGTTTTTTTTAATCCGGAGCAAAGGCTTCGAACGGAATTTTAAAAATCTCGGGATTCACAAGAACTTCTCTCCCGAGTGGTTTACTTGGGGGTCCCCTTGCACTTTAAGAAGTTGAAATTAGACACATGGAGGAATCTGCTGGAGTGTATAAAGGATAGAATTAATCACTGGTCTCACAAGTGGTTAAGTTATGGTGGCAGATTAATGTTCTTACAATCAGTCATTCAAGCCATGCCAATTTACAAATTCTCTATCCTGGCTACCCCGATTACAATATGGAAAGAGTTGGACAAGATGGCTAGAAATTTTTTATGGGAAGGAGCAAAGGGAGAGAGAAAGTGGGCCTTAGTGGGCTGGGAAATTTGAGAAAATCTAAGCTAAATAATAAAGCTTTGGCTAGAAAGCTGTACTAGATATGGATCTCCCAACCCACCTCCATTTTTAGTAGAATCCTAACTAGCAAATACCAGGACGGAGCCAACCCAAACGATGTAGCTCGCATCCCCTTGGATGGTACTGGGTCCCTAGTTTGGCAGGATCTCAAGTTGTTAAAGACCACTTATTTTAGAAAGTGGGAAGAGGGGAGAAGGCTCGTTTCTGGAAAAATTCTTGGGATCAGTTCCCACCCATCATTGCTGAATTTCCAGAATTACAGCCAATAAAAGCAGCCATTGAAGCCAAGGGATGGATCCGTATTGAAAGTTATTTCACAACTACTCAGCTGTGGGAGTGTAATTTTAAGCAGTTCAAGAAGTTGGATGAGTGGCCCATTTCAATCCCTCCGGATTTGACTCCCATCATGACTAAAATTTTGACAAAAATATTTCTTACAGGGTGAGACGTGGAGGATGAATTAGCTTGGGGCTTTGGGAGTCTTGGTGTCTATACAGTAAAGGATGGATATGATAGCATTCTCCCAGAGCCCCCCCTCATACTTTTTAGGTTGAGGACTGGAGGAAAATTTGGCACTCTAAAGGCTGGCCGAAAGTTAACTTTTTTGCACTGGCGAGTGCATGCACAATGGAATCCTCACTTTTGATAATCTCAGATCAAAAGGTATCATCAGCCCTTCTCAATGTGTACTATGCTACAAGAGCGAGGAAACTGTTGACCATTTGTTGTTTGGTTGCCCTTTCACCCGAAATATTTGGCTGCATTGGTTTGCATACTTTAAAATTCAAGTGGTGACCTGAACCGGATGAATATCTAGGCAAAATGGCAGAAAGGTAGATTCAAATCTAAAGCTCTTCGTATTGGTTGGGAGCTTGATTTAAGATTTATCTGGTGGAAAGTATGGCTGGAAAGAAATGCCAAAATTTTTAGAGAAACTTATACTACTCTAGACGGGGTTTGGCAGACCATTTGGAGCAAGGTTACCGAAACTTTGGTTGTTCATGCTGAGGAGGAAGCTCAAATTGACATTGGAGCTATGGAAGAATGCTTTGAACTGCAAGAGGTACAGGACATAAATTGTCCCCCTGAAGGTTGGATTAAAATCAATACTGATGGAGCTACAAAAGGCAATCCGGGTAGAGCCAGAATTGGAGTGGTGTGTCGAAACCATGCTAGGACTATGCTCTATTGGTAATTGCAAGGCCTGGGAAGAACCACTAACAATGAAGCCGAAGCCATTGCCATCAAGTCTGCTTCTGTTTGGGCAGTGAAACATGGCCACCGCAAGATTATTCTTGAATCAGACTCACAAATAATGGTTGGAGCTCTAGACTGCATGAGGAACTTTGATCTGAAAGCTTGGAGGTTGAGGGCTCTTGTTACCCAAATTAAAGAATCATGGAAGGAATTGGAGGACGTGATCCCAGTTTATGTGAGTAGATATTTGAACAAAGTGGCTGACTTTCTGGCTAAGATGGGTGCGGAAAAGGAGTTTGGAGTTCAGTTGCACAGTGACATGGATATTGAGGATGAGGTGATTAGACAAGGTCTTGAAAGGTCCTTGAGCTAATGACCTTCGAAAAAACAAAGTACGATGGGGGACCCCATGGCAGCTAGTTTTTGGTTCACAAAAATTGGCTCCAGTGCAGTTCTTCCTTTACTATTGTATGATTGTGTCCTCTCGGACCTCGGTTGGGAAGAGGCTCTTCCCATATTGTAATTGATCTATGTCTTAAAACAAGTTTTTTTTTCAACATTCAAAAAAAAATTCCAATAAATTAATTTTTATGTAGTGACCCTTGTGGCTCCCAAATTTGGAAAATTAGAAAATAATAATATTTGCAAAATGTTAAATAATTTAATCCAAGTAAAATTCCTTATTTCTTCTAGGTTAAATTACAAATATTAATTCAATTATATAAGTTATCCCTTATATCTTTTGCTTTCAAAATCTAAGTTTTAACCTTAGTTTATAACCCTTATATCTCCAAATATGAAAGAAATAATAAAATGGGATTTAAACCTTACCTTTTGGATGCTAAATCTCCTCATTATTTGATGCTTTCTTTGGCTAGATCATTAATATAAATATCACCTTTGGTATTAGAATCAATGGAGATACCTTGGAGTTGCTTATCTTCAATGCTGGTATGTAGGCACTATAAAAATAGGAAGGTTTGACCTCCAATACGAGGAGCATTTAATGCTCATTCTTCCTTCCTTCCACGTTGTGCTTCATATGGATTTGACTCTGCTTTACTCCCTGTTTCAACTGTGGAATTTGGGCATCTTTTATGGATGAATAATCATGGGTTTTGTGACATGTGTCACACCCATTACAAATGAGCACTCCTCTCCTTCTATAATGTTCCAATTTATTGTTCAACGCTCTTTGATCAAACTATAACGTATGAGAATTTGTGTGAAGCTTGTGGAGGATAACAAGTGTCACCACTTCGTTGTAACTCTTGTGTGAGGTTTCTTGAGCATTGAGAGAGAAATGATGTCTTAGAAAGTTTATGCCAAGTGGCATTCAAACTCTCTGCATGAAGTCCTTCCCTGTAACGTCTTCCATGGTGGAGATTATAACTCCTCAAGTCCTTTCATATGCCATTCCTTTGCTTTGCTACATTTCTTGGGTAGCAAGCAAGCTATTCTTATGCAGGTGGATTGACGATGCGCTATGGAGCTTTGAATGTCAATTTGATGCTTCCTTTAGTGGATGGTCTTCTCCAAGTTAAATACCTTGAATGTAACACCTTTGCTCCTTCTCTTCTATGCCTCCAATCGTGTTGATTCCTATGTATATTTTTGATGTCTTTTCGGTCTTCTCCAAGTTAAAGACCTTGAATGTAACACCTTTCCTCCTTCTCTTCTATGCCTCCAAACGTGTTGATTCCTATGTATGCTTTTGATGTTTTTTTCGTAGTAGATATGCACTCTTTTGTCTACGTAAATGTAACTCGTTTATATCCTGATATGGGCTTTGATTCTACATGTTTGTATGCCCAATATGAGTCTTTTGAGTGGCTCCTTTTGCTTAGGAAGAAGAGTGTTGACGTTCGGCCTTCCTTGGCTGATTTTCCCTATAGTTATTGTGCCTTTTGTGGTACTTTAAAATCTGCTCTTTTAATGTAAAAACCAGATTAGAGTAGTGCAATAAAATGTATTATAAAGTGTACATAAGGCTTCTTTAATGTACCTTCTTTTGCACTATATTTCCAATTCTAAAATTCTGGTTTTGTGGCAGATTTTTCCTGCAATACAAGGATTTTGGGGTTGTCTTTTATGAGTAGACACACCTTTCCATTTTTTCTTGGACACTTTGATAATAAATACAAGCTTAGCTAACATTAGATAGAAGCTTTTCAATTGATGCAATTTTCTGCACTTTCTTTCCTTGCATCCAACCTTGTAATGATTTGGATTTGAGACTCACCAAGTCTCAATATTTGAAGCTTCTTTTTCTGTTTTTGATTAGTTGTGTTCTTCAATTTTTTGAGTATTATAACCTTTTTGGTGGCTTCACTTGGCCACTATGTGTAGTAGATTTATGTTCTTTAATAGTGTCTTTAGACACTTGATACAAATCAGATTTTGTGCCTTTCAAAAATACAAATCTAATTTCTTTTGAGAGTAGTATAATAGTGCAAAATAAATCTAATAGACTTTCTTTTTAATGCACTAACAATTTTCACCTTATCACTCCAATCAAATCTCAAGATAATGCACTTAATCAAATTTACTGCAACTAATCAAGAATAATCTGAAATGAACCTTCAATATATATTTTGCAATTTTACTACAATTTAGTATTGTAGGACTTAGTCTTATTTTTATTTTTCCAAAGTAGATGATAGGTAGTTGATAGAAGAAATTCTAAAATATAATCAATTCCTAATTAATGTGCAAATAAATACTTAAAAATAACCTTTTCCCTTTTGCACTTTTGAAGACTGTAATCTAATTTTCTTCTTGCAAATTTAATCCAAATTCAGGTGCTCTAACAAATCTGATAAGTAATCCAATTAATGAATCTACTTGCACCAAAATTTGATTACCTTTTGTTGTAGCTCTTTTCCTACTTTTGTAGAGGATGTAGATCTTGGTGTCTAGGATCACCAAGTTGTTGCTTTGAGTAGGATCTTGCAGCTTTTTGTAGACTATCTTGAATAGCTCCTTCTTCACCAAATGATGGTCTCAAAATTTCTTTCACAAGCCTAGGATTTGGTGGTTTGTTCTCCTCTTGTGTTCTCCTCCTTATGTTGTATATTTGGAGAAGTATTTATCTCTAAAGTGGTGCCTTCTTGTTGTGAGAGGTAATCTTCAAATCTCCAAGATTTGGTGAGCTTCTTCTATCTTCAAGTCTTCTTGTCGAATTCTAACTTCAAGCAGGATCTTCTTCTAGGATTTGACACTCCTTGCCAAATTCTTCTTCACAGATTTGGAACTCCTTGCCAAATTCTTCTTCATGGATTTGGCACTCCTTGCCAAATTCTTCTTCTTGGGCTTATTTTCGGATGGCAATAATTGTCCCAAGTCCTTCACTATCAGGAGCTTCACCTTAGTAGTGGATTTCTCCAATCCTAAGAATTCTTTTGATGATCTTCAACAAGGCTCTATAGGTCTTTTTTCTAGATTCTTCTTGAGACCTTTCCTAGGTCTTCAATCTTGCAACTTCTAATGGTCTTTCTTGAGACCTTCTCTTCAACCTTCTACTCTTGGAAGTGTTGGTGGTGAGATCTTCTTCTGGACCTTCTGATTTTGTTGCTTCTCCTAGTCCTTCTTCTTCTTCTTATAAGACTGGAATTTCTTCAATGAGATCTTCTCCTTATCTCTTCACTTTTGCTTCAGTTGTTGAGTTGATTCTAAAGAAGATACTCTTCCTAAATTTCTTGTAGGAAGTTTCCCAAATCACTGAATATTCTTTTCCTACAACAAATATATTAGTACTAAAATCTTAATCTGCTTCTAAATCAAATATTCTTTTCAAATTCTTCTTCAGGATCAAGGCTTCTATGGCCTTTTTTAGTATCAAGGCTTATGTGGCATTTTTTAGTACCAAGGCTTCTATGGCCTTTTCCAGTATCAAGGCTTCTATGGCCTTTTCAGTATCAAGACTTTTGTGGCTTCTTCTTCAAGGCTTCTATGGCCTTTTATTCAAGGCTACTATGGCCTTTTTGTGTCAAGGCTTCTATGGCATGTTCTTCAACTGTGAAGTTCTTCAATCCAATAATGGAGATCTTCAGTCTCCTAACTTCACCACAACTCTTCTCTAGAAGTCTTCTTCTGCAGTGTTCTTCTCTTGCACAAGGAACTAATATTTGCACTATGAGGGCACACCAACCTTTGGGAAATGAATTTGGAGTCTCCTAGATTTCTATTGTAGGAGGAGTCCCAATCCTATGAGAATTAATTTTCTGCAACAAAAGAAACTTTAGGCAACAGTTAGCAAATTCCATATAACTTAGATGATCTTCACTAGATGATTTGTCAATCTAGTGGATTGAATGTTGAGTCCTAGTCTTCATGAGTTTTCCTTGTAACTTTGTGGAAAAGACTCTAGACAAATATAATCTCAGTATTTTTTAGAACTAAGATTTCCTTCAATCCTAAATTTGTGACTCTCCCTAATTCTACCACCTAGATTATTTTGAGATATTTTGATAGTGGTTGGTCTAGTGATGCATCAGTTTGACAAAATACTCAGGCTCAATGATAATGGTGGTTTCCCTATTGACCTACATAGACTAGATCTACTGTGGCTTTGATACCATTGTTAGCTTTTGATATAATGAGCATTGGGAGATAACAATCACAAGATGTAGAATAATATGAAAGAAAGTAAATCTATTAGATGACTGAAATATGGTGTAAATAGAAATTATATAAAAGAATACAATGTAGCTATGAAGGAAACAAACACTCCATTAATAAAGCTACTGAACTACATTGCACCCATAACCAATGGATGGTGAAGTACACAAAACTGTACTATCCCCTAAGATACACTATCTGACTATGTCCCCCGACTCTATATCTATCTAACAATGAGATCTTTCTTATATAGGAACACAGGTTCCTTGGCCAACACTCTACCTAGTTGTGCAAGGGACAACTTGCACATTGAAACTTGTGCATTTATTACATTGCATGAAGTAACTAGATAACTTGCCCCTAAATTAATCTAAGTATGTACCTTGGAAGATACATTTACATAACCCAAATGATGGAATAGACTCTATTTCTAACAATAATTTAGGCCATGAGGAAGGACCTAGAGTGTATGAAGGTTGAGAAGAAAAATGGCATATGGTGTTTTGATTGCAAATTGGAAGGACGCACTAATGTCAATTATCCAAGGAAAGTATTATGCAATATTTGTGAAGTTGTGGGGCATGTTATTGTTGATTGTCCATTCAATATTAAAATACCAAAATAATAGGTATTAATGGTGTAGAAGGAGAGTAAGGAAGAAAATTTGAGCACTTCAAATAATATACAAGGACCAACAAGCGGTGGATATCAAAATAACTTCCAATAAGGCAACTACAACAATGAAATCAATTCGTAGAAGAGGGTTGATTGTAGTATAATTCAAACAAAAGTCTAATAATTCAATGCCAGAGATGTCAAGAGTGGGGACACTTCACATGCAACTATTAAAATTATCTAATAGGAGGTAATGGAAAAAATAATGCAATGATGTATCAATGGTGTGGACCAGGAAATCACAATTGGTAAATTTCTCAAAGAAAGCAAATATAAGTAACTTATAGAATGTTAATTTTATTGACATTGAGTAATATTTACAAGACTAATAGAAGAATTAAAAATATGTTCTAGTCATAATTTAGGCACAGACTAAAAGAAAATAATAATACCAAAACCCTACTAAAGATTAGATATGGAAAGAAGCACATGTCCAAATTGAAGAGACAAAAAATACTAATAAAGGAAGGAACATAAATTAAAGGAACCTATTAAGGTTGAAGAAGAGGATCTGGTAACAAACCAATTGGAAGCAACACAAATAAGAAATGATTCATATATTGACCCAACACTCTTGATGATAGATGCCAAGAAGAAACTAGCATTGATTCACATCGGTTTCTAAATCAAAATTTGACTCAAGTAACCATTGATGGAGTGTGAAGTGTAAATGTCTTACCTAAAAAAATGGAAAATTTTGGAAGCACCACTTTTGTGGTATCCCAAATTTTGATTTTTGTTTTATGGCACAAACCAATATTGGATAGATATGAAGGGAGTACTAATTGCACAAAAAGTGAATATTTTTTATTAAATGTTCATCATGGATTTTGTAGTAATTACTATACAAAAATTAGCCAATGATTCATTGTTGGGATGCGGGTGGCTACGCATGACAAAGGTAAACCACAACTAGGAGAAGGATTATTTGACATTTAAGAAAGACCAACACCAATATATGATAACTTGAAGAATCAATCCATAAGTTAAGAACTAATGACATCCGATGAGTATGGGAATTCATCATCGGAGGATGAGAACAACCAAGATCCAAATGAAGAAGGCATGCTAGAGTTGGAGGAATACACAGAGGATGAGGAGCACTCTAACAACAAACTTCTCGATTGTAAAATACAATCCTATGAAGTTTTCCACCCAAATTGTATGTGTATCAATAGAGAATAAGAAGACCAAGATGAACCAATATAGATGTATATGAGACTAAAAAATGTAGTCAAAATACAAATTTTGCAACCAAGTTTGAAGAAGAAAAGTGAAATTTTCCATAAAATTTTGTAGAATGCAGTGTTGGTGATGCCTTGATTGATAAAAAGCCAACACAATCATTTAATGTAGAGAAAGTGGCAAAAGAAATTGACACCAAATAGTATGAAGGACCAAAGATGGTGTAGGTAAGACTTGATGAAGGAGATAAAGAGAAGATGATCTATTTTAGGAATCATTGGGATCTAATCTTAAAAACAACTTTCAAAATATTTATGTAGTCTAAGGAGGTCTTTGCATGGACCCATAAGGCTTTGAAGGGGATTTTGCTTGAATTGTTGTGCACCATATATCATTGTATTTAGGTACACAACTAGTATGAAGAAGGCCATACATAATGAATCCAAAGTACACAACCATAGTCAATGCAAAAATTGAAGAGATTTGGATGCAAAAATCATTTTCAATATGACTATGAGTGAGTGGGTGTCACCAATTACAATTAGTTTGAATAAGAATAATCAAATCTACAAGTGTTGATTTCAAAAGTTCTAATGTGGTAACTAAAAAAGTATCCCTTTTTGATACCCTTTACTAATTCAATGTTGGAAGAGATATCTAGATACGACATCTATTAATTTTTTGAGGGATTCTCCAACCATAACCAGATTAGTATAGCCAAGGAAGATAGGTTGAAGACTAATTTTGTAATGGAGAATGGTATATATGCTATAATAAAATGTCTTTCAGTTTATGCAACGCCCCTACCATATTTTAGAGGATAATTCTCTATGTTTTTGAGCAAATATCCACAGATAAATTCAAAGTATTCCTGGACAATTAGAAAATTGTATGGGAAGAAGGATGAGCATTTGAATCCATTGGAGGAATGTGTGACATTGTGTATGAACATGTGATTGTCCTTCAACCCAAATGAATATAAGTTATTGGTACCATATGGTAAGTTACTTTGACATGTTGTATGTAAGGATGGTTCAAATACTGATCTTGACAAGATATGAGTCACAATGAACATGGAGGAGCCATATGACATGAGTTTGTTAAAGTTTTTTTGGGGACATGTTGGGTATTATCGATGCTTCATCAAAACTTTGCACAAGTATCTCATCCCCTAGATATGTTGACATGTAATAATATTTCTTTTCAATGGCCTTTTAGGAGCATCCTCTAGTTGGTTTGTGCACCCGTTCTCATATTTTTAGATTGGAAAAAGGAGTTTCATGTCCATGTTAACACATCCAAATTTTTGATTGGATGTGGGTTTTCCTAGGAGGGTAGTATGGGTTAGATCAACCATTTTTTCAGTTGATTATTATCTTATGCTAAGAAAAACTATAGCACTACAAATTAAGAAGCCTTAGGGATGGTGTATGAGGTATAGAAGTTTAGGCATTATCTTCTTGCCAATCCTTTTGCTCTTTATGTGGACCATCAGACATTGTTGTATTTAACCAAGTCAGTTATTCACAAAGTTATTATGTGGCTCATCATCCTATAGGAATTTGTGTTTAGAGTGGTAGTTAGACCAAGGAAGAAGCACATAAAAACAAATTTGTTTTTAAGGATTTTCTTAGGAGAGTCTATAGAAGGAGTGTCAAATAAAATTTTGGATGCTTATTTATTTTCATTCACTGCACTACTATCATGGTACAAGTACATGGGAGAATACTTATCAATGAGAAAATTTCCACATGAGTTAATGACAGAGAAGAAGATTATTGTGAAATTAGCACACTTTCAATTGATAATTGGATTATTGTACAAGATCAAACTTGATGGAGTGTTGTGATGTGTGATGGAGGAAGTGAATTCAACACTAAAGGAATCTCATGAAGGGTAGGTATGAGAGCATATGGGAGTAGACACAATCGTGAGTAAGGTGCTTCTAGAAAGGTTATGGTGGCCCACCCTCTATCATGAGATGAAGGAGTTTGTGACCGCATGCAATATGTGTCAGAGACCTATGAAGTTTCTAAGGAGGGACTTCATGTCATTGCATTTGTCATAGGCACAATAATTATTTGTAATATAGGGTCTTGATTTTGTTGGACCATTTAAGACAAGTAATAGACTATGTAGATACATTGTGGTAGACATAATATTTGACAGTGTATTGAGGCAAGAGCATTTCTTGATAATTCTGCAAAGAGTGCTACACGTTTCTTGTATGATTAGGTGATAAAAATATTTGACATACCTCTTCAATCGTGAAGGATATTTTGTCAATAAAATAATCTAGAAGTTAACCACAAAATTGAAGATCTTGCATTTGCTATCTATTTTGTATTACTCCATAGCAAATGGGTAAGCGAAAGCAACGAATAAGGTCTTAGTATCAACAAGGTATAAGACATGTGCAATTGAAGGTGTTGATTGGGAGGGGATATTGCCATCACTCTTGTGGGTATATAGGACTAATTTCAGAACAACAAATCACACTCTATTCAAACTGATGTATGGTTAAGAGGCAATTGTGTTAATTGAGTTTCTAGTACCAAGTTTGAGAGTGGCAGTACAAAATTATCTAGGTGATCAAGCGAGCCTAGAAGTAAAGCTAATGACACTCATTTGATTGGATGAGAGTGATGGCTCAATGGTCGAAAAAGATTACCCAATATCATAGGAAGTTACGACATGACAAGCACTTGAAGAAGATGGATTTGAAGTCAGATGACTTAGTTTTGAATATAACAACAAAAGAGAAATCAAGTCAGAAAAGTTGAAAACTTTATGGCTTGGACCCTTCCAAGTAGATAAAGTGATGAGTAATGACACAGTGGGATTGAAAAACTATATGGGACATTGTGCTTCAAAATAATTAATGATTAAAAATTGAATACATATAACATGAAAGCATAATTAATGATTAAAAATTGAATACATATAACATGAAAGCATAATTAATGATTAAAAATTGAATACATATAACATGAAAGCATGAGTTAACATGATGAAATTTGAACCAACCAGAGAAGAAATATGTATAGGAAGACTGACAATGGTACCAACTCAATATTTGAAATATTTTATGAAAATATTGATTGAATAAGTTGGGGAGTCAAGTCATACCGAGGAGAAATATGGTGCAGTGGAAAGCAATGACTCAGGCAATGAACTTGTGAAGCAGCTAGCTTGGGTGTATGAAGGAACAAACACAAGTAGAAAAGGAGAAGATATGCAACTTGTGATCAAACAAGAGGAATTGCATCCTTAGTCAATGAATTTTGATACATGTTAGATTTTCAAATTTAGAAGAATTGTTGACGTCATTGATTACAAAAAATATATAGTGAATGGTGGAGGTGTATGTTGGGCAAGGAGAATCACCAAAGCAAGAGTCTCATAATGAGGGCAATGAGTACGAAGGCATGAGTTTGCTTGTAATCTTTGGTCATGCACAACAACGAATGAGGGAAGAATTGCAAAAATTGCAAGAGCAAAGTTAGCAACTAAATATAAGAATGGAAGAACTAAGGAGACAATGTGCATGAGAATTGTTAAGAATGTGGTAGAATATTCAAGCAATCGATAGGAGAAGCTTTTCTAGGAATGGAAAAAGTCTAGAAGAAACTTCACAACGTGCATAACAAATTTTTTGAAGGCAGACTACTAACCCCACAAGAAGACCTATTGCAAGTGAAAAAATATGGAGAGATATACTTGAAGTACCATTGCCAAGAAGGAGGGGAGAAGTTGAGAACTTGAGGTAGGAGTTAAGTAGTGTATTCTTGAAAAGTTCAAGCAGTGTTGAAGAAGATGAGAGTAGTGATAGTCCATGAAAACACCAAGATGATCAACCTAACGGTAATGTCCAACACTTAGCAACTCATAGTTAAAATGCCTTTGAGGCAAGTAGGTGGATGAGTTGGAGAAATCAAGATCTTCCAAACTTGAACGATTCCTTGGGAAGACAAAGTAGTCTACAAAGACTACCAGATGATCCAAGGCATGCTTACGACTTAGGCAATTCAAGTAGTCTAGGAAGGTCGTCATGTCCCATGAGCCATCTAGATCTACCCAACCAAAGGAGGAGGCCATCTAGTTCTTTTCCTGATCGTTTTAAGGGAAGTTTTTTTCCCTCAGACTACCCTGAATTCGTATAGTTAGTAGGGTGGGCCATTTGGACCACCCCCTGGTCATCTAGGAGATTGAAGAAGACTTGAGAAAACTATCAAACTATCTAAACCAAGGGCCAAGTCGTCAGATAATATTGAAGGCGGACTGAGATAAAGGAATGAAGAATCAAATGCAATTGGACCATACCAAAAACAAGTTTGACCAACGACATGACCAAGATCATCCAATAGGAATGAAAGAGAAGGAAGGAATATTGGATCATCCAAAGTAAGAGCTATGGAAATGTCAGCTGACAAATAGAATGAAGGAGTTGAACCTAAACTTGGAAGAAGACAATTTGGAAGAGGCTCTCAACAACCAAGTCAATTAGGTTGCATAGAACAAGATATGAGATTGCGACGACAAACGGTCAACTAGGGTTTTCCAAGTTAGAATCATCTGGGACAATAGTTAAAGCCATCCATTAAGGGGAGTCATTGGAAGGATAGATGGAAGTATCATCAGGGCAGTCATACAAGTTGTTTGGTCGCTTGGGTCATACACATAAGTAGAAATTGAAATTAAATTGGGTCATACACATAAGTAAAAATTGAAATTAAATATGGTGTGAAAGTTAAATGCACAAGGAGATAAAAATAAAGTTAAAAAAAAAACAAAAAAAAGGGTATGTCCAGTTAAAGCAGGTGAAGGTGGTGAAGTGGTTTTTGAAAAACAGTTGATATGTAAGACAATTGTCCCTACCACCTCCATCTTATAAATAAGCGTTGGGAGATGGCCATGAAACAATCTAATGCCCAGCTTCGAAGATAAACTACGAGGGATTTGAACCAATCATTGTAAGAGAGGAGGAATTTGCAGACCGTATGGAAAGAATTTGAACCAGCCTAGTATAATTTAAACCAGAAAAGTAGTAGACCAGAACGAGAGTGTGAAAGGAGATTCCTCTGAGGAAGAACATTGCATCTTCGGAAAAAACTGCCAGAGAGAAGAAGTGTCGAAGAGGGTTTTTATTGAAAATCGTTTCCCAGTTTTGAAAGCTGAGATCGACATGGTGGCGAACCCTAGACCTTGGGGTTCAGTTAACGAGTTTCGAACCAATCCGCCGCTTTCGAGCAAACAGGAGAGCCCCCAATCAACGGCTCCTTCTGGAAATGGTGCAAATCCTCCGAAGGTTTCGCATGGATTAGCGCGGTGTACAGGCACTCGCAGCCACCATGGAGGTCACTGCCATCATCTGATAAAATTGGAACGATTTAGCATGGCCCCTGCACAAGGATGACACGCACAATTCATCATTTTTTTTAAGCGAAAAACCCCTTGCGGGGCCGTTTTGGTCTGAAAGACCACGAACGGGGTTCTACACCATCAAAGTCATCCTACCAACATTATCAATTGGATTTTGGATACCCAATTCAGCTTTTTGGTAGGGTGAAGATTTGAACCTGAGACCTCCCTCCCTCGGAGGATTGCCCTCTCCTCTCCAACTCACCTACAACACTGGTACACAATTCATCATTTAAAACAAATGAATCAAATATATAAAAAAAAAAAAAATTAAATTAAATTTAAAGATTTTCAGGTTTAGGTTTCGCTGCCGCCACCTGACGGCAATTATATCTAAGTTACCGTTTGTAGCACTCTTATAACACTTCACAGGAATTAAGCTTACAATCTTTTACATGGCTATGTAATAAGTAGATTTTGGTGTATGCTACTTCAGTCCAAAGACATAACTGCTTAAACTCATTTAGTTGAACAAATATAATACGAATATTTTGATAATTAATTTTTTTTACATGTTATTTAATTATTATGATTTATTATTTATAATCTTTGGTATATATATCTAAACATTTTTATTATTAAAAATTTGATGAAAACTAATGTAGAGTGAATATTATCCCATAGAATATACATAGACATATGTTCTCACGTTCATAATTTACAATTAATGATTTACAATACATTTTAGAATTTTAGATTTAAATCAATAATTTGTTGAAATTGTAATCTAATTTATGGCTAAGGACAAGGTCAACATTGTATGATGTAATATTTAATAGGTCTAATGACATATTGAATTTGTTGTAATATTTTATTATGCAAGTCCTATAGGTCATGGTTATGAGTAAACTCACTTTATAACTTGTAATTAGCCTTAAAGTCCTCTTGTTATGTCGACTTACGTTAAAACTTTTTTATGTAATTAAGGTTTTGGTATCGGTATAAATACCCCCACCACTCCTCATTTGATTAATCAAAGTGTAATAAATCTGATCTAAAAATAATATAGTGATTATTTACAATTCCTATTGGTGCCCCCAAATTTTTATGCCTATTTTTCTTTCTTTTGTTCTTTTTTGCTTTCTATATAGAATTTGAGTGGATGGATTACTTATGTTCATTTCTAGAAAATATTATGAATTCTAATATGGTATCAAAGTGGGGTATGGAGCAGTATTGCTTGGTTACATAGAAAGATTGTTTGGAGCCTTCAATTTTTATTCTAGCTTTCAGGGCAAAGTTTTTCTCGATACTTCATAAGGATCTTTGTCATAGGAAACAAAGAGAATAATCTACTTCTTTGCTCATTTGTATTTCTAGGCTTTTTGGATATTTCTTGCCTACTCCAAATGTCTGGGGTCCATAGAGCAAATATTTTGGAGGCCATAACTTTTGTATAATAAAGCATTTTGAGCCCTTGTTTAAAATTGCATGTTTTTTAGATTTACACATTGTGGCATTAGTTCATAAACTTGCTACGATATTAGGGGTTAAATTGTATAAGATGTATCACAAAGTCCTAGTTACTCATCTTAATGGGTAAAATTATAGTATTTAGTCAACTTAAAATATTTACCTATTATGCAATACAAACCTATGGTGCATATTTTAAGAAGATAAAGCAACAATCCTTGATGAAGAAACCTTCCACCAAAGAGAAGAAGAGTTGCTTGTTGATTGAACTAGAGTTATTTTTACATGAAAGAGGAGAGTGTCTGTTAGGATCCTCAATCCTAACATTATTAGTTAGTATTATTAATCATTTAATTATTATATTATTAACTTATAAAGTGAACCATCACAACCCTTCATAATGTGAACCATCACGTCTCTTCATACGTGAACCATCACGTCTCTTCATACGTGAACCATCATGTCTCTTCACCAACGTAGCTTTAGGGTAGATATATATATTAGGTTGGCCATCCATATCAAATCATCCAAGAAGTAGAATAATAAGCATAGATTAGGAGGGAGCCCCCTATAGTGGCAAAGCGATTACAAGGGAGCCCCCTTTGAGTGGCCTACGATTACATTTACATTAATTTATTAATAATTTTATAGTAAGACCTTGGGGTCTTACCATTTGGTATCAGAGCCATGTGGGATCCAACCATGTGGTATTTTCTCAAAGATCTTCATCAAATCACTTTTGTGCATGAGTATCAAACTTGGTTTGAGGATATCACCAAACACAACACAAGATTGGATGAATCAATTATCATCAATGGCTTCATTAGGGGATTAAAAGAGGAAATTAGAATGGAGGTGACAAGGTTCAATCCCTATACCATGATGCAGACCTATGGATTGGCAAAATTAGTTGAAGATAAAATCAATGCACAACAACGATTAGGGAAACCACTTATGAAAAAATTGTCGACCACTTACATTGCTCCCAAACCTATGCATAATGGAAGGGCACAAAGCACTTACACAACCCCCAAATCTAACCGAACTTTACGAATTAAACATCTTAGCTTTGAGGAGATGAAGGAACGATGAGCAAAAGGACTCTGTGATAATTGTGATGAACAATTTGGACCCCACCATAAATGTGCTACACTAAAATTGTATTTATTGAAGGAAGTTGATCCCTGTCTCTCCATAGAGCAAGCATATGAGGTAGTTGTGTCCGAAGCGACCAGTGCACCTACTCACCGTAATGAATACAATGAGGTCGATGCGCGAGAAGTGATTGATGTACCAAGCAAGGATGAGGTAGACATACCCAAAGTGATCAATGCTAGCCAAACATGCACTCTACAAGACCTACACATACCTTCCTCACCAATAGTGAGTTCTTACCATATGACCAAACCTATTCGAAACCAACGTAGAGTGACTACACACTCCTTCTTCGTTGGCTCTACCAAGGAACCAAAAAAGGATATGAAATCATTACCACCACTTTTGATGCATCATTCTGAAGTATTTGAGAAACCCCAAGGGTTGCCCTCCCATCGTCATCATGATTTTCCTAAGGAATATTCTACTATTGTTCTTGGCAACCCCCCGCTAATGCTTAATCCTTCTCGATATCCCTGCCTACGAAAGGATGCCATTAAAAAAGTCCAAGAACTTACACAAATCCTTCTTGGAAAACAAAGAACAAAGCTTCTCACTTTGAGCTTTGAGGACAAAGCTCTTTTTAAGGAGGGTGGCATGTTAGGATCCTCAACCCTAACATTATTTTTTAGTATTATTAATCATTTAATTATTATATTATTAACTTATAAAGTGAACCATCACAACCCTTCATAACGTGAACCATCACGTCTCTTCATACGTGAACCATCATGTCTCTTCACCAACATAGCTTTAGGGTAGATATATATATTAGGTTGGCCATCCATATCAAATCATCCAAGAAGTAGAATAATAAGCATAGATTCTAAGGAGGGAGCCCCCTATAGTGGCAAAGCAATTACAAGGGAGCCCCCTTTGAGTGGCCTGCGATTACATTTACATTAATTTGTTAATAATTTTATAGTAAGACCTTGGGGTCTTACTAGTGTCCCTATCAAGATATAGTTAAAATTGCATGAGTTATGTGGGAAAGTTAATATTATTGAAGACATTTGGAACTATATCTCTCCTCTCTTAAAATGGTTGAGTTTGATAACGTTGAGGACTATATTACATAATTCAAAGCAATGACAAAAAATGTTGCATCTATTGGAGCCAAAAAGAAAGATGATGCAAAAGTGTGAAGATTGTCCTTGTCAATATTTCCCCTTCTTTTTATATGTTGAACCTAATGGTTTATATGATTTATATATTTTTGAAATCTCAAAAGACTCTTACTCTTGATCAACTCTTCTCTCTCTCTTAGTTCACTTTCAAGTGGTAATAAGGAACTATAGTTGGACTCCAAAAATACATGCTTATACAAAAGAATTGAAATCAAAAGAAGCTAAGACGAAGGGATCCAAGGACTAGGTTAATTCTTCAAAGAAGTCAAATACCATTTGTAGATACTAAAAGAGGGAGGGACATATGATAAATAATTGCTTTTTAAAATAGCAAAGGATTGAAGTTGAGTTTTTGAAGATCAGTAGATGACTTCTAGATGATGAAGAATATTTTGAATATTCTGCCTCAATTGCATAGGTCCATTACAACATCCATTACAAGGAAAATATATTATTGTTACTAATGTCTTGTCTCTTTGGCCCCTCAATTCAGATTAAATAGAGGTGTTGAAATTCTAATCTGATTCATGGTCAAGTTTGACAATGTATCATGTAATATTAGATAGGCCTAAGGACAATCCTTGTACAATGTATTGAATTTATTGTAATATTTTATTATGCAAGCCCTATGGACTATTGTTAACCTTGTTATGGTTAAACCCACTTCATAACTTGTAAATAATCATAAAGACCTTGTGTTATGTTGGCTGAAGTTAGAACTCTTTTATGTAAATGGGATTTGGTATTGGTATGAATACCCCAATCATTCATATTATTAATTAGAGTGTAGTGAGTCTTATCTTTAAATAATGTAGTGACTATTTATGGTATCTATAGGTACCCTAAATATTTTTGTCAATTTTCCTTTCTTTATCCTTTTATGTTTTTTGTATAAGAGTTGAGTGGATGGATTAATTCTATCCATTTCTAAAAAATATTATGAATTTCAACAAACTTGTTGGTGGACAATAACTCAAAATTCCATTTTACATTTAGTGATATAAGACAAATTTTAGTATGTTAGATTTACACATCAAGATTTGTTGGTGGGAAATAACTATAGTAGCTTGATTATTACCATATAATTCCTCTAATAAATTAGTCATAAAATACAAAGAAAAATAAATTTTGCAAGCTCAATAACAACATTGCAAACCAAAAAAGTTTACCAAATTGATCATATTTGGCTATCTCCAAAGAGGAGCAATTTGCTACAATGGAAGTGATTTGTTTCAAGAGAAGAAATTTGCTCTAATAAGAAATGATTCACTCCAAGATAGGGAAGAAATTCAGTCCAAGATAGGAGTGGTTCACTCTAAAATTGAGTTATTTGCTCATCAATAAGCCATGCAATATAAGTGTGCATGGATTCCAAAATTATGTCTTGGAAAATAACTTTTTATCTTTTTTTGGTGTCATAACTCATCTTAGAAGACTTCTAATCCATTTAGAGACATTATTAGAGGCATGTAACAATTAGAGGTACATCATTTTGCTAAATATGCCCTCAAATATTTACTTTTACCAAGAGTAAGAATTTATCACCCAAGGTAACTCAAGGGTGAATCCTTCCTATAAATAAAATTCATGGGTTCCATTATAAGCATCTTTTGGACTTGAGGAAGTCATACCTACACTTTTTTAAACACACATTATATTCTTTATTTTTGAGATTGATGTAAAAATGATAAGTATTTTGCTTTCCACTAGTTGTATTGCCCTCTTGGATTGCAAAATTATGACAATTGTGACACTACCCTTTTGTCCATCTTATCATTCCTCTCACAATTTCATTTCATGTGAAAGGGAATACATTGTTGATATCCAATTTTCTCATGTATTGATTGATCACGCACTCTCCTTGCTATGATTATGGTTGTATTTTCTTTTAATCTCTTTTACCCTAATATTAAAAATTTACTTTCTATGTATTTTAATTTCCACATTTACTTTTAATACTTTTACTTTTTACACTTTATTTTATGCAATTAAAATAGATTAGTTTAGATTTTAACAAGGATAGTGGGTAGTCTACCTAAATATAGAGGTTGGAAGAGGAATTGTTCCTTCCATACAACTTTGTTGTAATTGGAATTGCGAGTACATAAGAAGTCAAATATTTTTGCAATTCATCATAGTTTCTCACACAAATGGTGGAAAAAATATGATTATTCACCCCACAAAAAACACCTATTACATGTGAATTCAATATATCTGGCATGCATGATGGGACCCTAGTCTTTTTAGTCCTTTATATTCTAATTTTTGCACCAAATTTACACTTGCCATAAGCAAATAGGAGTTGCTCCATTTTTAGGGAAATTTTTGTTAAGTCCTCATTCAGGTAGGGATTTACCCCACACTAGAAGTGATTTGCTCCACTTTAGGCTAATTGCCTAAAAATCAAGAAAATCTTTCAAGTCAAATTTAGGGAGCAATTTTCTCCACTAAGTTAGTGATTTACTCCAAATGTGCAAGATTATTCAAAGTTGATTCCAGAGCAATTCGTTAAGAATAGGGACAATCTATCAAGCCCAGACCCAAATTGACCTTTAATTTCACATATTTTTCATTATTTTTGTTTAATCTTATAACTGCTTTGGGAATGGAAACTTTGTTATGAACTTTATAATCATAGATTTTTGCGAGAAAAGCAAGCAAATAAACACTAGATTAACATGATTTCTCATTTTTAGCTCCAAACTTGTGTCTCACATGAGAAAAAAGTAGTTTAAAGAAATTTAGAATTTTTTTGCCAATTCCTCACTTAGGAAACGATTTGCCCCAAAATAGATCCACTTAAGATCAATTGCATGAAAAAGTAGAAAATTTGTCAAAGTCTAATTCAATTAGTGATTTTCTCCAATCACTTAGTTATTTGGTCCACAATAATAAAATTCTTCCAAGTAGAATCCAATAAGTAATTTGCCTAGATTCTAAGGATCAATTTGCTCAAAAGGTCAATAAAATTTCCAAGCATGTCCAAGGGGAGCAAATTGTTTGACCCTTATTTTAAAATAAATTTCTAAGTTAAATGTCTAAGAGCATTTTGCTCCAATTAAGTAGAATTCCCTCCATATGTCAATTTTTTGCAAAACTTTCTAAGTTACACCTTTGTAAGTGATTCACTCCAACTTGCTAATGATTTGCTCTGACTGGGAAGCGATTCACTTCTTTGTCCAAATTTTTAGAATTTTCTAGTTTTTAACCCTAAAACTCTATCTGTATAGGTATGTACACAAAAGTATATAGGTTGATGCTTTTGCAAGATGCTAACTTCATTACAAACTTTTAAAAAATCATGAATCAAGTTTCTCACAAACCAAAAAACTAGGGTACACCAAAATCAATGAATCGCTTCATTTCAAATCTTTGCTAAGTTTTGTCAAATAAGTCAATTACTCTCCCAATGGAGCAGTTCACTCCCCTAAGTGATTCACTAAATTGCTCTTTGAAAAAATTAAGTGGCCAATTTGCTTCACAAAATAAAAACCTAAAAAATCAAAACATCACCCCATACCCCATTCCCTAAATAGGGGTAAATATAGGAGCTTTGTAGATGCTAGTTCTAATGTATCACCTTAATATGGAAAAGAGACTAGTTAGAAAGAAAATACGCGTGGAAGTCAAGTATGCATATATCAATGTTTTGCAATTTAAATAAAGTTGTATTTTGTAATAATATATGTAACAAGGACTCAAGTTGGAGATATATGCAAACATAGTCATGAAAGGATAGTTAACACCTAGTTTGTATTGAAGTTAAGAGGTGAGGTGTCGAAGGTGTGTTACATACCCCACAATTAAAAATTATAGTACATATGATATTGTATATAAAGTAGACCATGTATTAAGTAAGAAGAACACCACATGTTAACTTAGATGTAGGTAGGAGTGTGTATCATAAAATCATCATGTAACTGCTTTGGAATCATGAATGTAACTGCCATAGAATATGTAATTAGAAATATTGTCATAGTAGGTTGTTATAGAATATTATCATAGAATATCAGGAAATGTGCTTGTAAATATTATAAAATGGGAAGAATAGAACCCTCATGGGACTGTTGAATAATTGGAATATTTTGTAAGGAGGTTGCCCCCTCAAAGAGGCCAATGATAGTAATATTATTTGTACTAAATTCTTGCATTTCCATATTTTATTTAATGAGTCCTATTATTAGATACGAGATATTACTATTATTTTTATCAATAATCCTTGTAATCATAGTTACAATTATCTTTAGCATTAAATATTATATCTCAGTACAACTTAGAACTAAGAATTTTGAGGTAAAATATTCATGTAAGAAGAAGAGGTTCATTGCAATTGGTATCAAAACTCTTTCTAAAGTATGGTAAGCTTCTATTATGAGCATTATTTTTGTTAACCCTAGGTACATAGGTTAGAAATAGTGTTTTGAATATTTTAAAATAACATAGAGGAGGTATCATTATTAGATAAGCTAGATTACCCATAAAGCATCTAGTGAAGTGAGGCGCAATCAGGATCCAATATCCAAGCCTCAGACAACACACATACAAATATTTGAACTCCTACATACCTTATGTATATTGGAAGACCCTTTTTAGAAACCTTGAGCCAAATATTCATGTATAGAAATTTATTTGGTCGTGTAATATCCATAGTACACCAAGCACAACACTCAAGAATATTACCCTCATCTATTGATTAGAGAGGTAAATAGTGTGACAAAGGATACTGGCTATATCCTCCTTAGGTAATGGCCTAAAATATTGGATTAAGCATTATCAATCATTGTTGTAGTATATTAGAGGGATATGGAGAGTACACACACCTTAACCTAGAATACTTTCATTTCCTCTTAACCTTATCAGGAGTAGAGCTCACAAGGTAGAAAAAGTAAAATTTAGAGTGTTTAGAAGCAGATATACAACCTAAAAACCATTATTATATTAATTCTAAGCTGCCAAAATACATAATTTTAGGATATAGCCCATTGCAATTATCTTGTCAAGCTGATCATTTTGGTATATAGCTCATATACACTTTTTTGAGAACCCAAAAATTCATCATTTTGTGGTGTAGTCCATTTCAATTATCTTTTCAAGTTAATCATTTTGATCTACAACACCCATACACTTTTTTGGGACCCTCACTAAATATAAAATTATTGTTTTTAACAATTACTATTTTTAGTAAATGCCACCCCACTATAAAGCATTGAAGACCATAATAGAGAGGATGGAGGAAAAACTTGCCAGATTAGATAACATAATTTATCTCTAGAGTCAAATATTTACTCTTTCCACCATGATAGTAGATTGCCAACATAAGCAGGATACAATGGGTTTGGACATTAAAGTGCTTAAGATTAAAAATCTAAATTTTGATGGGTCTATTGAAAATAGCCTAAAATATTAGAAGGGGAAGGCTATTGATTGGATATATTTCTCTACGGCCTTTACTAAGGAAGATAATTTATAGTTAAGGACCAATAGAGGTATCACTCCTAGACTTTCTAAAATAGATTTTTCAAGGTTTAATGGAACCAAGCCACAAAGTTGGTTGACTAAGACTGAGCAATGGTATAAAATACATGAAACTCCCTTCAACCAATGGATCTTTGTAGCCAGTTTTCATTTTGACCTCAAAGTGCTACATTGGTGTTAATGGGTGCAAACCTTGGGTGGACACAGTTCAAGAGAGAATTCCTTAGTCAATTTAGGTCATTAGAGTTTGAATATTTTACTAGTGCCCTCACTAAGCTTTGACACATAAATATTGTATCTAAGTATAACTTTTGAGAAGCTCTCCAATAGACCTAAAGCTCTTCTAGATGAAATTTCAAGACTTGTTTTATTAGTGGCCTTAAGGAAGAAATAAGAACTAAAGTCCAATGCTCAAACCGACCACCTACATGATTTACATAGGGCTAGCTAAAATAGCAGAGAACAAATGGAATTCCCAATAGAAGGCTTTAATACCCCCTATATTTTAAAGTAGAACTTGTATATCCATAAGCAATAATGCTCCAAGGACTCCAACAATCAAGAGGCTAATGCTAGAGGATATGGCCAATCATAGAGCAAAGGGACTCTATTATAATTGGGATGAAAAATGGGCCATGGAAAACAAATGCAAAACACAACGCCTCTACCTTATGGATATGAGTAATACTTTACCTTATTCTATAGACATAGGTGATGAATTTATGGATTCAATAGAAGAGCAACCAAAATTAGTGGAAGAAAAACCTCCAACCGATAATCCCATAAAGGAAACTCCCACCCTTTATTTGAATGCTATTATAGAAATATTAACACCCCAATGCATGAATATCCAAGGATTTCTCAAAGGGCACAAGTTTTTTATACTAATAGACTCTGGTAGCATAAATAACTTTATTGACCCTGGTGTAGCCAAAAGAGTATATTATTTTATCTGTGGTCATGATCAAGTCAAAATAAAATTTTCTAATGGGGATATCATGACTTGTAATGGGAGGTGTCAATTTTTTTGTCTATCCATAGATGACTATCAATTTCATATTAATCTCTACACAATCCCATTGGGAAAAGTGGATATTATGTTGGACTGCCCCTAGCTAAGAACTTTGAAATTGATGTTGTGGAACTTAAAAATTTGGATGCAATTTACTATCAATAATATAACACATACCATTAAAGGATTAAAAGAGGGAAAATCCACAATAATAATATCCCATTAGATGCAACGATTTATTAAGAAGGGTCATAGGGCAGTAGTGAATAGATTTTCTAAATACAATTGTGTGCTATATAGGATGAACAAATACCTTCATCGACCCTAAAAAAATACCTCATAGTCAATCAAAAGACTATATAATCATATTGGTACCAGGGATTCAACCTCCAAACAGTCAGCCATATAGGTTCCCCTATCATTAGAAGAATGAGATTAAGTAGAGGGTCAAGGAATTTTTGGAAGCAAGGCTAATTAGTCCAAGCTCAAGACTTTTTATCTCAGTATTATTAGTAAGAAAGGATAGACCATGGAGAATGTGTGTGGAGTTTATTTAACTCAATAATATCATCGTCAAAGATAAGTTTCCCATTCTTGTTATTGATGACATGTATAAACTACATGGTACTCAATAGTTTGCCAAATTAAACCTCAGGCCAGGGTGTCATTAGATTTGTGTTCATAAGGAGGACATAGCCAAAACAACTTTTAGGACTCATAAGGGGCACTATGAGTTATTGGTTATACCTATTGGTATCACCAATGCATCCTCAACTTTCCAAGGTTTTATGAATAGGGTTCTTAAACTATATATCCACAAGTTTGCATTGGTATTTTTTATGATATATAGATATACAACATAACATCGAAAGAGCACTTACAACATGTCAACCAGGTATTCGATATTCTACAACAAAATAAATTGTATTTCAAACATTCTAAGTGCACCTTTGGAGCAACAAATATGGAATATTTAGGGTATATTCTAGCTAATGATGGTGTATGCATCAACCCAACAAATATTGAGGTCATGAAGGGGTGGCTCAAACCCTAAATATTGAAGAGCTTTTACATATTTCTCTCTCATAAGGTACTAATAAAGTTTGTAAAGGATTATAGGAATATTGTGGCACCTTTTATAACTATTCTTTGGAAGGATGTGTTTGCATGGAATATTGAAACTAAGCAGGTCTTTTTGACTTTGAATAATTTTATGTGCCATATACATGTCTTAACAATCCCTGATTTTCTAAAACCTTTGTTACATAAAGTGATGCCTTAAGATTGGGGTTGGGGGCTATACTCAAGAAATAATATTGACCCCTTGCATTCATAAGAAAGGCCCTATTAGGGAAAAATAAAATCAACTTATGAGAAGGAGATGATGGCTATCTTCTTTATAGTTCTTCATTGATGACCATACTTATTAAGTCAATACTTCATAATCAAGACGGATCAACGTAGCCTCAAGTATCTCCTAGATTAGAAGATTTATTTCCCTAAGTGGTATAATTGGGACACTAAGCTCTTAGGATATGACTACGATATAGTCTATCATAAGAGAAAGGAAAACATGACCATCGATACCCTTTCTAGACTGCCAAAAACCCGAGGCACCCTCTATGTAGTATTCATTCTTAGGGATAATTAGCTAGAGGTACTCAAGTTGGAATCGTAGTACAATACCACACTTGTAAAAAAATTTCAAGACCTCTAGATAATAGCAAAGGACCATCCTCATTATTCATGGAAGTAGGGGGAATTGCACTATAAGCATTGGGTTATTATTTCATCCACTTCATGTTGGAGTATATTACATTATTTGGTACATGCCAATGTACCACCTTGGGTACATATTTAGATTAGGAGTGTATATTATATTAGAGTGTGAGTAAATATTTTATGTAATGTAATAATATGCAAGAAATACACAAGTGTCTTGTAGTTAAGAGTGCAAGTATGGTGAGTGTAGATGTGTACAAGTGTCCATTATGTAAGAGTGCACATGTATCCTTAGAGTAGGAAAGTGAAGAGTATCAAGAATAGTGAAGGCCAAGAGTACTACATATGAAGGTTCACATCCCATTATATATGTGTCTATGTGTGTGTGTTTATAAGACACAATGTAGAGTGAGAGTGTGTATAAGTATGGTGTATTTGAGATCTTTATTCTATATCAAGATACTATTTTTGTGAGCATTTGTTAATGGTAATTTTATGAGTTATTACAAAATTTATTTATGAGTTTTATATGATTATAATATTGTCATTATCTTATATTTCATATAGCAACTTTATTTTAGATCTTGTGGTTATTTTGTTTTAAGTATTAAGCATCAAAAGTTAACAGTGGTATCAAAGCCATAAGGGATGTTGATAGGAGATAGATAGATTTCATTTATATAATTTGAAATTTGATATTTGGCTAGAGTCTTTCCATAGGGTTGCAGGACAACTCATGAATACTAGGACTCGGCATATATTTATTTCCATTAGATTGATGGATAACTAGTGAAGTTTATTGATTTTAAAATTCTAGAGATTTGGATGTATTTGGTTGCTACTATTTAATATTTTGTTGCAAAAAAATAGTTCTCAAAATTTGAGAAGATTCCTACAATAGATAGAGAATAATTTCACCTTCTATTGCCTAAAATTCTATGTGCTTTCCTTGTGCAGGGATTAGTTTTGGAGTTGCAACAAAAGAGTAGATATTGAAGATTAAGGAGGTCCAAGAAAGAGGCTCCATTGAATATTGAAGATTGAATATTGAGCAAGATCCAAGAAGGATATTCCCATAGAATATAGAAGATTAAATATTGAGGAGACCTAAGAAATATATCACATAGAATATTGAAGACTGCAGATTGAAGGAAGAAGGGAGTAAGAGGCCAACGAAGCCCTATTGAATATTTAATAAAGAGGATACCTGAGAGAAGAGGTCCCCATTGCAATATTGAGAAAGAATATAGAATATTGCAAGAAAATAAACTCCTAGAAAGACATTCACATCAAAATTGGGAAAATTTGTGTCATTCAACAACAAGCCCAAAAGGATTTATGAAACTAATTTAGGAAGAATATTTTTGGTAAGAAGTTTACCAAAATTGATAAAGTATTTTGAAGACTTCAAGACATTCAAATTCTTGAAGAAGAGGCCAGCAAAGAGGCCAAATTTGAATATAGAATTCAGTGGAAGCTAAGGAGGAGAAAGAATATTGAAAGAGGTCACAAATTGACATTTTTGGAGACAACCATTAGAGTTTTGAACGCTAATTTTTGAAGAAAAAAATTGCAGAATTTTTGGGAATAATTAGAATTTTGGAGCAGCATTTGAAGAGTTTATGACTGTAAATTTGGGCAGCATTAGAAGGAGATAGAAGAGTTGCGAATTGGAGAAGTTTTGGGTATATTTGGAAAAAAATTTGGATAGTTTTTTTAAGGAGGAATTGATAGTAATTTAAGGAAGATAATTGAAGGAGACAGAGACAATTTTTGGACAGCCAAAAGGCGACATATTGGCAGCATTTGGAGCTACAAAAATATAGAGTTTGCAAATAGCAAAAAGAAAGCAAATTGAAGGAGATTTGGGGTAGTATTGAAAGCTCTAAATTTCATAAATACTGGATAGCATTTGGATAATGAAATTATCTAAAAATTTTATAATTTTTAAGGTAGTAATATGAGAAGAAAATAGTTGTAAATTAAAATATTTTTGTACAGCAATAGTGCAGGTTATTGAGCAGCAATATTGAGAAGCAAAGGAGCTATGATTTCACTATTTTGGGTAGAAAACTTGGTGAGCAAAAAGGTAGCTATAAAATTATTTTATTATCTTTGTATTCGAGCAAAAAGGTAGCTATAAAATTATTTTATTATCTTTGTATTCAAGTTTTAAATCCATTAAAAAGAAATTCAAAGTTGAGTGTCTCCAAGATAAATAAGGAGATATTGTTGTCATCTTCAAACCTACAAAATACAATAGCATAAATTAGAGTTAAAATTGCTTGAAAGGAGTAATAAGGAGAAGGAAATATTACATAGTGAATGTTGTTTTTTAAAGATAAAATAGTGCAATATTATTGAAGCATTTGGAGGCCAAATAAAGTTCAAGATAAGGTAGGATTTAAGGTGTCTAAAGACACCAAAAATAAGCAATAAATATTGTAGGAGATAGTGATGAGAAGAAGCCACCAAAGAAGTGGCAACACCACTAGGTAAAAGTGGAGGAGCCACCATATTGGAGGAAGTAGTCATCGTTACCGAAGAGCCAACAAAGAGCATTGGAAAATTGTCACCATTCAACAGAGAACAAAATTGAGGAAGAGCACCGCCACTGGAGAGGCTCTAACCACCACATAGTTGAAGAAAAATCATCCACCATTGGAAGAGTTAACATAAAATACATCGAGAAGCTAAAGAGATCTCTTCGACGTCAAAGAGGAGATAGATTTCGTAAAGGAAGATGAATGGTTTTCTAAGAAGTTGTAGTACATGGGAAAATACATCGATTAGCATTCTGAATAAACTCCATTCAACATGGAGTGGCCACTGAAGAGAAGATAGTGAGGAGCTACTCATTACCCACACCATTTGGAGGAGAAATTATGTGTAACATTTTTTGGAGTAAGTTAAAATGTTTGAGTAGTGCCCTATGTACCATCTAGCATCTAAAAAGACAAAGTGCCACTTATTGAAGCATAAGGAGGAGCGCCAACTACATTTTGGAGGTGATTGAAATGTCTCAAGTCCTCATAAATGCAAGGGAATTAGATTCCATTTGACACATTACCATTCAGCATCAATTTGAGCATGGTAGATTCATCCATATTCATAGACCATCAGGTCTGAGTATGACAAAGTGGAGAGAAGCGCCATACATGTGATAGAGGAGTGATATTTCACAGAATAATGAACCATTCAAGGGAAGGTCAAACATCTTTGACCAAATATTTTGTGCCTAAAGTTTGGAGGTAAAGCAAGTTATTTAAAATTTGATTATTTACCCAAGTTAGGAGTTATAAGGTTGAGTATTATTATTATTTTCTAAGGTAGAAGGAAAATTAATCTATTTTCTTATAATATTAATTTAATTATTGGAGAGATAAGGCATAAAGGTGAAATTTGAAACCTTAGAGACTTTAATAGTTATTATTGGAAAGTTTTGAGAAGTCTTGAAATTTTTTGAGAAATTTTGAGAATTCATTTCAAGTTTTGAGAAGACTATAAATTTTTGTAATTGAATTATTGAAGCATTTTTAATATTTGAAAATATTTTAAATTTTGGAGAAATAAGGTTTCCTACATCAAATTAGGAATACAAAATTTACAAATATCCTTTTACTAAATTTCAAAATTTGGAGTTATAAGGAATTCAACACCAACATAGGATTGTGAAATTTTGAATTTGGAAACTATATTATTTAAATTTGGGGGATATAAGGAATATAACATAGAGTTTTTGTAAAGTTGTAAAATTGCATTGACATTAGTCTCTCATTCAAAATTAATGAGACATAAGGAATCCAACTTAAAGTTTTTGAAAGTAGGAATTTTATCAAAACTAAAATCACATCAAAATTATCTTTAGCCTTTCATTCATAATTAGGGAGACAACAGGAATTCAACTCAAAGGAGAACTTAGAAATCTAAGTATTTTATCAAAGTTATCTTACATTCAAAATCCTAGGGATTTATAATGAATTATACTTCAAAAGTACAAATTTAAAGGACTACGGATGAAACAATTAAGAATGTGTTTGATAAAGATAGTGAAGAATTGTTTCATGAATGTAAGGAACCAAAATGGTTTAAACATACAATGGAAGGTTTAGCAAGATTTCAAAACAATAAAAAAGACACATCATTGGATTTTGTTACTTTATAATGTTCTAAATATACTAGAGATATTTTACTAATATATATAGAAATATCAAAGACATAGTAGGTCAAGTCATACACAAATGGTTATATTGTTTTGTTAAGAAAATAGATGAACTTGAAATTTCAAAAATAAGTAACAAAGAAGTGAAGATATCTTCAAGATGTACTTATTGCAATAAGACTGGTCATGAGAAAGCAAACTATTGGAATTTCCATCCATGTAAATATTGTGGAGGAAAAACTCATTCATCTATTTTCTGCTATTACAAAGAGGAGTATTGTAATAAATTTGAAAGGGAACTAATATTCAGATTAGATTGTTTGTTTCATAAGCAAATACTAATAATGAATGTAATAATGAAATTTTTGAAGAGCAGGAAAGAAGGTTATTCAAAATCAAGAAAAAAAAAAGTGGACTAGAGAAGTAATCAGATCTCTTGCTCAACAAGGCTATCTAATGATAGACTATATTGAAGAACCTAGAAAAAGTAGAATTCAAAGACAAAGAAAAGAAACCAGATCAAGAGAGAGAAGATGAATATTGAAGAATACATTTACAAGATAGATCCAGATATTGATCTTAAAGAGATAGAACTGAAGATAGAATATGAAGATCATATTGAAGACTAAAGTCTTCAATAACCAAATAATGTAATACAAGGGGGTGTTGGAGTATATTACATTATTTGGTACATGCCAATGTACCACCTTGGGTACATCTTTAGATTAGGAGTGTATCTTAGATTAGAGTGTGAGTAAATATTTTATGTAATGTAATAATGTGCAAGAAATGCACAAGTTTCTTGTAGTTAAGAGTGCAAATTTGATGAGTGTAGATGTGTACAAGTTTTCAATATGTAAGAGTGCACATGTGTCCTTAGAGTAGAAAAGTGAAGAGTCTCAAGAAGAGTGAAGGCCAAGATTACTCCATATGAAGAGTCACATCCCATTATGTATGATGTGTGTGTGTGTTTGTAAGACACAATGTAGAGTGAGAGTGTGTGGAAGTATGGTGTATTTGATATCTTTATTCTATATCAAGATACTATTTTCATGAGTATTTGTTAATGGTAATTTTATGAGTTGTTGTAGAAGTTATTTATGAGTTTCATTATCTTATATTTCATATAGAAACTCTATTTTAGATCTTGTGGTTATTTTGCTTTAAGTATTAAACATCAAAAGCTAACACTTATTTTTTCTTTAAAGTGAAAAACCCCTTGTGTGACCGCCTTGGTATGAGATACCACGAACATGGGGTTCTACACCATCAAAGTTACCCAGGAGTTGCGCTCGGCCCTAACCAAACCAATATTATCAATTGGATTATGGGTACCCATTGAACTTTTTGGTAGGGTGGAGATTCGAACTTGGGACCTCCTTGGAGGATTGCCCTCTCCTCTCCAACTCACCTATAACACTTGGGTAAAATCTAACACTTCAGAACTCAATTTTCATATTTTAATAGAGCTTCACTCTTCTCCAATAAGAGGATACATGAGCTTCTTGGGACCCTATAAACAAGTAAAACATAGTTTATTTTGGCCTAGGTTCAATTATGATGTAAAATAGCTTGTAGATGCATGTGATACCTATTAGTATCAAAAAGAGAAAAAAATCAACACACTAGGGTTTCTTCAACCTTTACCCATATCAAAGTCATCGTGGATAGATATTTCCATGAATTTCATTGAAGGGCTCCCTTTATCTGATGCAGTTATCATGGTGATTATGGATATATTTACCAAATATGCTCACTTTTTCTCCCTATGTCATCCCTATACTGTAAGGAAAGTAGCACAAGTTTTCATCAATCATATCTTTCAGCTCCATGGGATCCCACACTCCATAGTTAGTGATCACAACAAGGTGTTCACTAGTAAATTTTAAAAGAAGCACCATTGCATCCAGGGAACATAGTTGAAATAAAACACATCCTACCACCCATAAACTAATGGCTAGACAAATATGGTAAATTAATACCTTGAGATATATCTTTGATCTTTTATATTTGATAACCAATCCAAGTGGCGTCAATGGATTCCCTTAAAAAAATATGGTACAACATCACTTTTCATATAACCATAAGGATGGTGTCATATGAGGTAGTATATGGTCAACTAACTCCAAAACTTACTTCTTACCTGCTAGGAAACTCAAAGGTTGAAGTAGTTGGCATAGCCCTCAACCGAAGACAGAAAGTCTTAGCTACTCTGAAACAAAATTTAGTAACCACCCAGAACCACATGAAATGGCAGGTAGATAATCATAATACTAAGATGACATTTAAAAAATGTGACATGGTCTTACTTTATCTCCAAACCTACAAACAAATGTTCCCAAAACAAAAGGATCAACATAAGGTGACACTTCGTTAGATACCTAAAATAAGGAACTTAATATTATAATATTTTACTTAATATTATAATATTATCATAAATGTATTTATCCCACATGTATGGATAAGCGATAGTGGTAGGTAGTTGAGTATTATATAATGTGGGAAAAGACTCATATAGATATGAGGAGAAGAATATTGTATTGTTAGGATTTCATATTGAGATATTTTAAGGAGTGGTTTTCTTTCAATAAGGAGCATTATACGGTGTTTCCCTACCTCAAGGGTTTGAATTATAAATTGAAAACATTGGATTAATTTACATATTTTATCTTATTTTAATTTATGTGGATTATTCATTATGGTTGTTTTTTTAATACATAGGGAAATTGGTAACACCATTAGGTATTTCCACTATAAACCCTAGATCGAGATATTAAACAAAGTCAATGGGACCCTCGATCCTCTAGGACATCAAACTGGGGCAACCAACTGGTAAACACTCAATTTCTACCATATAGTCCATGCCATTTTGGGTATGCCATGGTTTGAAACTTGGACCTTCCAAAAAAGAGGCCAAAGCCCTAACCATTGTGTTGTCCTTATTGAACAATTGTGGTTATTATTTAATATTTTTGTAAATTGTTAATAATTTTTATGGATGATAAAATAGGTTCATAACAAGTAGTATCAAAGCACTTTTCAGGGCTATGTTTCCCTATAAGAAACTTCAGTTATTTTAGATCATTTTCTAGGGCTATATTTCAAAGCATCTTCCATGACTATGTTTCATTGTTCATTGTTAAGATCCTAGTTTTGATGCTTAATAAGTTCTTGTAGTAGGCTAATAACCTCTTACAATATTGGGTGTAAGTCTTGATTGCTTAGCTAAGAAGAGTGTGTGTGCTAGCATTACCCTAAAAACCCTATTGGTTGTTTTTTAATACATAAGGGAATCGATAACACCATTGGGTGCTACCACTGTAAATCCTAGCTTGTAATGTTAGATGAAGTCAATGGGACCCCCAACCCTCCATGGCATAAAACTATAGTAGCCAACCAAAAAATACTTGGACACTACCATCTAACCTATCCCCTTCTATGTACGTCATGGTTTAAACCTTAAACCTAGCGAAAGAGAGGCCAAAGCCCTAACCATTGCACTATCCTTGTCAAACAATTATGGTTGTTATTTAAAATTTTTGCAAATTAATAATAATTTTTATGGATGAGAAAATAGGTTCATAAAAAGTGGTATCAGAGCACTTTTAAGGGCTATGTTTCACTATAAGAATCTTTAGTTATTTCAAAGTATTTTCTAGGGCCATATTTCAAAGCACCTTCTAGGGCTATGTTTCATTATTCATTGTTTAGATCTAAATTTCAGTGCTTAATAAGTGCCTGCAATAGGCTAATAACCTCTTCAAGATTGGGTGCAACCCTTGATAACTTAACTAAAGGAAATACTTGGGCTAATATTACCCTAAAACTCATTCTAAGGAGTACCCCATGAACCCCAAAGTAACTAGTTTGAGTGTGTCACCAAAAAAAAAGGCTCAATGGTTTGACACCATGTTAGTAGTATTTACCTTGAGAGAGTATACAAACAACTATAATTTTAAGGTAAACTTGTGGCTGATTTTTCAACAATTATCACCTAGTGGAAATACTATTGGTAAGTAGAGAGTCGTACTCACAGTGGTACTCACTTAGATAATATTTATAGCTAGTGAGATTTACCTTAAACCACTAGGAATTCATAGTTTGAGGCTTATTTCATTGTCAAAAATCCATAGAAGTATCATACAACCATCAACAAAAACTATAGCAATAGTTTTTATGATAGTTTCCATAGCTTTAACAGAGGAGATAGTTGTAAGATAAAATTCCTTATTTGCAATCTACGAGATAGTTCATAAAAAAAATTGCAGAGCAAGACATTGTCATTCATTAGTCTAAGTGCAAAAATACCCAATCTATAGTTTCTAGCATACTAGAAAAAAAATTTACATATCAAGTTGTTATCAATTGCTAGTCTAAGTGCAAAAAATATACAATCTATTGTTTGATAGTATTTTGTAAAAAAAATATCTATAGAGCAAGCTATTATTAGTTACAAGTAATATGTAGGAAATATGTTATCCATAAGTTATTATCAGTCAAAAAAAAAGTTTGTAACCCATTAACAATTGATAGTTTGAGTGTAGATGTCTATCAACCAGAGTAATCAAATTAGTTGTAGTCTTTTTTTTTTTGAATAAAATCTATATATTTAATTGTTTATTTAAAGGAATAGAAGATACTTGAGGAATTTTATTTCTAAATGATCCAAGTTTTGAAATTTTTGGTGGTTTAAGGTCATGGAGTTGCCAAAATTCTTTGGAGAAGATATTGATGTTAAGGAATGGTTGAAAGTTTTTAAGTATTTAAAATTCAATAATTTTGAATGGGGTAAAATATTTTGGCTTCTTTGTAAGGGGAAGGTTCATCTTGGCATGTGAACTCTTATTATAACCATTATATGTACACATGGGAATAATTTGAAGATGCATTTTTAGGCAAAAGGGAATTTGAGAAAATGGTGAAAAGATAGTTAGTTTGAATTATGTCAAATAATTACACAGGCCTTAGAAGAACAAAAGAAAATTAAGAGAGAGTGAATTTATGATATATTGATAAAAGAAAGAGAGAAGAATGATAGTGTGCAAACTGAAGGAAGCACAATTTGGATGTGAGATATATTAAACAATGTTCAAAATGATTTGTTTGAATCTAAAAATTCTATTTTATAGGTTTATGGTGGCATTCAAAAGAAAAAGTAATTGTCTCCATAAACCCTAGCAACAAGTATAACTTCATCAATAGAGACATGACTAACAATTTACAAGTTTCAAAAAATAACATTAAAAAAGATAGTTTCAAGGAGAGACATTTCAAATTTTTGAAGACTTGTAGCTTTCTATAGATAAGTGCATTTGCATGTAAATTTTCGTGTCATTGAGATGAAGGAAGCTGATTGTTCTTTGGAATCATGAATGTAACTATCATAGAATACTATCATAGCAAGTTGTCATAAAATTATAGGAAATATACTTACAAATAATATAAAAATAGAATGATATAACCCTTACAAGACTATTGAAGAATTAGAATATTTTGTAAGAAGGTTGCCCCATCAAAGAGGCCTATGATAGTAATATTACTTGTATCGACTTCCTACATGTGTTGTTATTTTGTATTTCCATGTTTTATGAATGAATGTTTTTGTTATTGGATATATGATATTAGTGTTGCTTTTTTCAATAATCCATATAATCATAGTTAGAACTATATTTGGCACTAAATTTCTTATCTTTATACAACTAAAAACTATGGTTTTTGAGGTGAAATATTCCCATGATAATAAGAGGTTCATTGCAATCTAGAAGTTGTTTGTAACTATCATCTCCATAGTTTAAATAAGAACCTCCTAATTCATTGGAGAGGGTACACAAGTACATACATACACACATGGGAGACATTGTATATGTTGGAGTGAGTCCATTGTAGTTGCTTTATATATGCTAAGATAGATAGTGTAGAGTGCATTGCAGGTATTCTACATAAGAACAAATACTGTGTATGTAAGAGAATGTCATAACAAGCTACTTTTAATACAATATCTATTCATACTTGTTCATCATTTATTATTGTCATTGTGTGTGATCTACATGTATTGTTATGGATTTATTGCTATAATAGATTAGATTCAATCTTGTCATTTATATTATTTTTAATGTTTTATTGTAGAAGGCCATTTGGATAGTTACTAGACCATCTAGCATAGTTGCCAAGTTGTACAATGTATTTACAAGGCCCTCAAGATTAAAGGTAAGTTGTACAGTGTAATTACTAGGTTTTCAAGACTAAAGGCAAGTTGTCTGGCTAGTGTTATTCATTTAGGAAGAGTGTAGGTCATCTAATTCATAGAATGAGCTATCTAGAGTAGTGAATAAGGTCTTGAAATACAATGAGATGATGCGGGTTGTTTATCTACATAACTACAAGTTGTAGATAATTAATCTATCAGTCCTCATTATTCCTCCAAGGTTGGAATACCACCATTATGCTACATTTGGTATAATTATCATTTAATTTCAAACCAACACTATGATAGATAACTTACCACAAGGATGTAAGAAATATGGATGAAAAAGAGTGAGAGATTAGCTAATGCATAGAAGTATAAGGAATGCACAACAAAATATTCAAAGAGTGTGGACCTATTGAGGAAGACTTGCATATTTCTAAAAAATAACTACACAAAAGAAGAACATTGGCAGAACTTGCTAGTGAAAAGATACAAATACCTAAATTTGAACGAGTTTGGAATCCTCAAGTGTTGGATATTTTGGACGAGGAATGAGAAAGGTAGCAAACATTACTTTTAACAATGGAAGACAATGCAAGTGGAGGCATAGAGTGAAAATGAGGTTTGGGTTGAGGTAAACATTTAGGATTAGTCCTTTTAAAATAACCAATACAAGTGGAGTCAATGGATTCCCTTAGTAGAATGGGTACAACACCACTTTGCATATAGCTATAAGGATGATGCCATCTAAGACTATATATGGTCAACCACCTCTAACAGCTACTTCTTCCCTATTAGGAAACTCAAATATTGAACTAGTTGACACAATCCTCAATTGAAAACAAGAAGTCTTAGCTTCTTGAAAACATAATTTAACAGCTACCCAAAATTGCTTAAAATAGTAGGAAGATAAATGCAAGATTGAGAGGACGTTTGTAGAAATAATATGTCTTCCTTCATATTCAACCCTACAAACAAATGTCCCTAAAACAAAAGGATCAATACAAGATAGCAACTAAATTCTATAGACGCTCTTCAAAACATAAGGGACATTGCTTACAAGTTGGATCTATTAACAACATCCAAGATTCATCTAATTTTTCATTTATCTTGCCTTAAGAAGTTAGTGGGAACACATACCCAGGTATAAATGGTCCTATCCAAATTAGATGAAGAAGGATTTATTCTTCTACAACTTGTAGTCATTTTACATCACAACTCAACACCTTCACTCCTGTAATATCACCAAAGTGCTTGTGTAATGGTAGGGGTTGCAACCAGAAGATGCCACATGGGAGTCATTGCAAGAGTTACAACAATAATTTCTAACCTTTTAGCTTTAAGAAAAAGCTTCTCTAAGGGGGTGGCATGTTATGTACCCCATAATTGTAACTCATAGTGGCATATGATATTATATGTAAAGTGGACCATGTATTAAGTTATAAGTGGACCATATGTTAAGTTAGATGTAGGTAGGAGTGTGTTTCATAGAATCATGTATGTAATCACTTTGGAATCATGAATGTAACTATCATAGAATGTGTAGTCAGAAATATTATCATACAAGGTTGTCATAAAATAATATCATAGAATATTGTCATAGAATGTCAGTAAATATACTTATAAATATTATAAAAAGAGAAGGATGTAACCCTCATGGGACTATTCAATAATTATAATATTTTATAAGGATGTTGCCCCCTCAAAAAGGCCAATGATAGTATATTACTTGTCCCAAATTCTTGCATTTGTTGTTATTTTGCATTTCCATGTTTCAAGTAATGAATTCTTTTGTTATTGGATATGGATATTAGTGCTAATTTTGTCAATAATACTTGTAATCATAGTTAGAATTATCTTTGATATTATATTCCTTATCTCAGTATAGCTTAGAACTAAGATTTTTAAGGTAAAATATTCTCATGAGAAGAAGAGGTTTATTGCAAGGTGGTAGTTGCTTGTAACTACCATCCTCATAGTTTAAATAAGACCTCTCTCATTCATTTGAGGCGATACACAAGTACGTACACACACATGAGAGACATTGTATATGTCAAAGAGAGACCATTTGTAGTTGCATTGTGTATGCCAAGGGAGATAGTGTAGAGTGCATTAGAGGTATTATGCATAGGATCAAATACTATGTATGTAAGAGAATGTTGTAATAGGCTACTTCTAATATATTCATACTTGTTCATCATTTTCTAGTGCTCTTTTGTATGATCTGCATATATTGTTGTTGATTGATAACTATAGTAGATTAGATTCAATATTGCTATATGTTTTTTTTTCCATGTTTAGTCATATAGGGTTATTTGGGTAGTTACCAAATTGTCTATCATAGTTTCCAAGTCATACAATGTAATTATCAGGCTATCAAGACTAAAGGCAAGTTGTATAGTTTAGTTCTCAGGCCTTCAAGATCGAAGGCAAGTCATCTAGCTAGTGTCAAACATCTAGGAAGAGCAAAAGATATTTTATTCTTAGATTGTATCATATGGAGTAGTGAATAGGGTTGTCAAAGACAAGGAGATGATGTGGGCTAATGGTTATAGACTACAAATGATATAAGTGAATAGATAAATATTTTATTGATTTCATTCATACACAAATACATCCATTTTTATGTACATATATAGTTGCTTACGAGAAGGTATCGATCTCATAGAAGTAGTTGAAGTAACGATATAATGGGCTAACAACCTTCCAATATTTATATTAATAAGAATAGAATAAGTCTAACATTAATCTATAATGGAGGATAAGGATAGAATAAGTCTAGCATCCCCATTATTACATTATTATAGAAAATAAATGATGGAATAACTACCCCCCTAATTCTTGAAAGTAGGAAGAGTTGATTATATCTTGGATGTTGATATTTTTGTATTCTTTATTTCATCTTTTCTGATTCTCTACTTTGTGCCTTTTTTTAGACTAATCTAGATATAAGTTGGTTCTATCCTTGAAATATTTGTGCTCTTTGTGTCATCTCTATGAATTACCTCTAGATCAACAAAATACCACGTTTTCTTTTATAGTATACATGAAACATATCTTTTATCTAATGTCATTCTATGATATTCATCCATCCATAATTTAACTAGATTTTTGTGTAGTTTCCTTAAGTGTTCCAATATTTTTTTGATATATGTATGAACTTATACAAATATTTACAATTGTTTCTTGATATATATATATATATATATATATATATATATATATATATATATATATATATATATATATATATATATATATATATATATATATATTGTGTTGTGAGATCAACCTATAGTTTATTTTTTGCTTGTTCATTATAGCTAATATATATTGTATGCTTGTCATCAATCTATACAATATGTTTTTTATCAATGATACAACTATTTTTTGCACCAGTGTTGTCTTCTTGAACAACCTCCAAGTCATTAGTGTCACAAAGTGCTTTATTTCAACGTCCAAGTCATTATTGTCACAATTAAAGTTATTTGTTTGGATATTGCTTGTATTACAAGTATTTTATTTCCTTATGATAAGATCACATGTATCACACGACATTTTTCATCAAGTTATGTGTATTACAATCAATTTCCTTTTGTTTGATAAGATCACTTGTATCACACATGATATTTTTCATCAAGGGATTATTTTTTGTTTGTGCAATTATTTCATCTTGTTTTGTATTTTTTTATTTATATATATCAAGTGTGAGAAGTGACACATATATGATCTTTGACTATCAATAGGAAGTATAATAACTTTGTCCCCGTAGTCAATTATTTTATCTAGATGAAGACTTATATAAATCTTAATTGTAGTGAAAGTGTCATCATTAACCTCTTTGAAGATTGATTATAAATGTTTTGGACCATAATCTCTTTGAGAAATAATTTGCATCCAAGTCTAAACCACTATATATTCATCTAGAGAGTCATTTTCTTGTGTGTTAAGCATTTGATCTACAGTTTATTTATTTATTATTTTCTTTGAACTATTTTGAGGTTTTTTTCTTGACTTTTTGGCCATTACAACTGTATCCCTCTTCATGTTTGTCTTTCTTAGAGTGAATTTATGTTTTTGAGATGACAATTGTAGTTCTCTAAGTAGGGTCAAAGATGTAATGACATCTAAATCACAAAGTCCATTTTTGTAGGATGCAATTACTTCTATTTTCCTTGTCTTGAGATAAAAGACCTTTTATATCCATTTACAATTTAAAAATCTACATTGACTCATATATTTATCATTTAAGAAACAAAGAGTAAATTATTTGTAAGTCCAGGTACATACAACATTTTTTGAATTGTGCATTTTACAAAAGATAACATCAAGGAAACAATCCCTATACCTTTTATTTGATAGCTTGTATTATCTGCCATTATCATTGGTCAATCATATATCTCTTTAAGGGTGTCAATTTGGTGTACATTATTAGTTATATGATTACTTGCTCTAGAATCAATATATCAGTCATTATCCCTATTTTGTTTTGTTTGTGTGTCATTATTACCTTACATGTTATTTTTTGTTTGTCATCATGATTTGACTTAGATTCTTCCTATGCTAAATGCCCTTCTTGTGATGAATAATTTAATCTATACCCCTGATTTATTTGTGGTGCATTATTGGAATTTCTATATTGATATTGCTCTTGTTGCCTTGTGTGAGAAGGAGTTGGTGATTGATTCCACTTATTCAAAGCATTATATCTACAAAATCTAGTATCATGATTTCCTTCTTTCTCACATATGTGATAATATTTTCTTCTCTATTTAGGTTGGTTTTGTAAAGAAGATGAGGATAAAATAGTAGGAACTCTGTTATTTCTTTGATATCTCTTCATATAAATTAGAGCATTGTTTGAAGAATCATCTCTTAATTTAATTTCAAGTTCATGTTTTAGAATATTCATTAGTTCTTCAGATGATACTCTACGGTTTGAAACTTACAAGGAAGTTACCAATACATTGCATAAATTAGGTAAATCATACAGTACAATGGATACTAACAGATTGTCATCAATTTTTTCTCTCAAAGTGATTTTACCTTTAATTCTTCAATATTTCAAATAAAATGTTTAAAATTTTCATTGTCTTACATTTATAATGTGTATAGTTGGGATGCTAAATGATGAACATTTGTTTGATTTCTACCTTCAAAAATATTGCATAGAGTATCCCAGGCCTCATTTGAAGTATTCACTTCACTAATATAAGACTGAATTTCATTTGTTATGCCTAACATAATGATTAATTTTACCTTGTAATATTTTTCATTAAAATCTATTTGTGCAACTAGTTCTTCAGGACAAATTTCATCCTCTAATACAATATCCCATAGTCTCTCCACTATAAGGATTGTTCTCATTTTATTATTCCATGGAATAAAGTTTGGGCCTCTTAATTTTTGTGATTCTAAGATAAATAGTTTAGGAGTAGTCATTTTTTAATATTTCCTTATAACTCCCTTATTTAATCTCTAAATATAAAAGATCAACTAATGTTTCCTTATAAATCTTTCTTTAAATGTATGTATAGTTCTCAATTCAAAAATATTTTTCTTTCAATTTTTTATTCTAAACTTTTAATGAATTTCAACTATAGAATAAATATTTCTATAGTTTTAAAGATTTTAACTATAGAAAATTATTTTTAATTTTTCAAAAGTAAAAAATATAATTTCAAAACAATATTTTAAGATACTTTTGAAAAGGACTTTAAGGTTTCCTTTTATTATTTTTATTGTTCATGGGTGATTGAAACTAAACTTCAAACTATGCTCAAGCAAATACTTTGGTTCTTTACTTAATTGCATTCAGGAACAATTCAATGGCTCTCTGGAAGATTGCTTCGCTAGACTCTCAAGCACTTGGATTCTTTCTTCTCCTATATTCATAGATGCTCAATTGCTTTGTTGTGCTTGATTCATAGATGCTTAAGTACTTTCTATTAAAACTTTTTTGTTCTCCTGAATTCATAGGAGCATCTCAAATGCTCTCAGGCATTTCAATTTTCTAAATTCATAAGCACTCAGGCACACTCTTAGGTAATATAAAAGCTTTCTCTTATTTATGCTTCATAGGCACTTAGATGTGCTCTTAAGCAACAAAAAAATATGCTCTTACTGATGTAAACATAAATTGCACACAGGTACACTCTTGAAACTTACTCAAAGTAGTAATATGTGTTTTTATTTCACTCAAAGAACAAATGAGTTATGGAATGAACATTTTACTCAAAGAAAAAATTCATTCTGGTATGAACGTTTCTAGCAACCCAAAATTGGGTTCATTTTTTTAATAAAAATAAATGTACTCAAATTAAAAAATGTGACAAATAACCTTTCATAGATAGCACAATTTCAAATATGATGTAGTGCCTTCTTATGGCTTGATCTATAGTCTCCGTGAAATCTACTAGGAGACTTTTTCACATAATATTTTTATCAAAAAAATTCTAAGTGATGCTCATTCAAGATGTCTTAATGGTCTTTCTCTCTTCTCTAGAACCTCAAAAATTACTATTCTAATAACACATGATGGTTATAGACTTTAAATGAGACAAATAAATAAATAAATATTTTATTGATTTCACTTATACATAGATACATCTATTTTCATGTACATGTATAGTTGCTTATAAGAAAGTCCCAATCCCATAGAAGAAGAATCCTATAGAAGTAGTTGAACTAACGAGATAATGGGCTAGAAACCTCCTAATATTTAGGTTAATAAGAATATAACTCTAACATCAATCTATAATGGAGGATAATAATAGAAGTCTAACACATGCTATACAACTACATCACTACAAGTTGTAGATAGTTAATCTGCTAATGCTAATTTTTCCTTCAAGGTTGGAACACCATCACTATGCTACATTTGGTGCAATTATCATCTGAGTATGAACCAACTCTACATGAATTTTGGATAGGTGGATGACATATAACTTATTGCAAGGATGTAGGAGACATGGATGCAAAAAATCAAGAGATTAGCCAATAAACAATATGAGGAATGCATAAGAAGAACATGGACCTATTAGGAAATACTTGCATGTTGGTAATGAATAACTACATGAAAGAATAATGCTAACAACACTTGCTAGTGAAAATATACAAATACCCAAAGTTGAACAAGTTTAGAATCCTCAAGTGTTGGATAGTTTGAATGAGAAACAAGAAAGGTGATAAACATTATTTTTAAAAATGTAATATGGAATATAAGTGGAGGAACAAAGAGCAAATGAGATTTGGGTTGAGGTAAAAATTTGTATGAGTTATGAAGAAGACACAAATATGGAGCATGTGCAAGATGAGATAGAGCAATTAGTGATGTCTAATATTGATACAATTATAGGTAAAAAAAATTGCCAAAAGTTCATGGGTAATGGGAAGGAATATCTAGAATGATATATTAAACATGTAAAATGATATGAAAATCCAATGGCATAGATAATGAAGGTGCATGGTTGTAATTATTTCCAAACACATGGTGTGGAATAGTGATGGGTTGGAACTTAAAATGAGAAGAACCCTTTACAACTTGGGATGATTTGAATAATTTATTTAGTAAAGAATCTAGATTTCTTTGATATGATATAAAGATCATTGTATAGATCTAATCAATAAAGCAAAAGAAGGATGAGAACATTAAGTTATATAATCGTCAATTGAAGGAACTTGTCGATAATATAGAAGCAAAACCAATGAATAGGTTACAAAAAATATGGTTCATAGATGGATTGATATCATGATACAAGAATAAAATGAATGTAGTTCCACCAACTACCTATCAAGAAGTATTTGATAGAGCATTGAATTTATAAAGTGAGATGAAGAAAACAAGAATAGGTTGAGGAAGTGAAATCCACAATCAAGATGATGATTCATATAATGATCATGATGAATTGAGCATGATAATATAGGCCATGAGAAAGTACCTTGAGTGTATGATTGCTAATGTTAATGTTGAGAAGAAAAAGAACATATGATGTTCTGATTGTAAATCAGGACATACTAATGTCAATTATCCAAAGAAAATATTTTGCAATATTTGTGAAGTTGTGGGGCATGTTGTTGATTTTTTATTAAATATTCAAATTTCTAGACACTAAACATTTATGGTATAGAAGGAGAGTAGGGAATAAAATTTGAGCACTTCAAAGAATAGACAAAAATCAACAAGTGACGAATCTCACAATAACCATAAAAAAAGAAGGTAACTACAATAAGGAAATCAATTTGTAGGAGGAAAGTGTCGATTGTAGTATGATTCAAATGGAAGGCCAATAATTTAGTGCCAAAGATGTCAAGAGTGGGGGAAGTTAACATACAACTTTCAAAATTCTCTAGTAGGAGGAGGCAGTAGAAACAATAATGAAATGATGTGTCAATGATGTGCTTGCCAATTGCCTAAAGAAAGCAAGTATAAGTAACTTACAAAATATTAATTTTATTGACATTGAAGAATATTTACAAGACCAATAGAAGAAGTAAAAATATGTGCTAGTGATGACTTGGCCATAGACAAAGAAGAAATAATAGTATCCAAACCCTACTAAATAGAAGATATGGCATGAAGCACATGTCGAAATTGAAGAAGAGACAAAAATACCAATAAGGAGAGATTGCTCTAGGAAAATAAATTAAAGGAATTCATCAAGGTTGAAGAAGAGGATGTAGTAACAAATCAATTAGTCATGCAAGTATTGAATACAAGTATATAAGTGAACATACTAGTTTTTTAGGCATGATACCAAAGCTATATGCAATGATAGCAGAGATGGTGTGGACAAAGAGAATGGAGAAGCTACAAAACCAACTGGAAACAACACAAATAAGGAAATATTAATATATTAACCCAACACTCTTGATGATAGATACCAAGAAGAAATTGACACTGATTAACATCAAGTTACTAAATCATAGTTTGACTCAAGTAATCATTTATGGAGGGTCAAGTGTAAATGTCTTACCTAAAAAAATGGAAATATTTGGGGGTAACATTTTTTTTATCTCCTAGCTTTTGATTGTATGGTGTAGACCCATATGGGATAGAGATGAAGGGAGGACTAATTGCACAAAAAGTAAAAATTATTGATCAAATATTTAGTATGGATTTTTTGGTAATTATTATGCAAAATTAGCCTATGATGCATTGTTAGGATGTGGGTGGCTACGCACGTCAAAGGTAAACCACATCTAGGAGAAGGATCATTTGACATTTAAGAAAGGGTAGCACAAGTATGTGATTAACTTGAAGAATCGGTCTATATGTAAAGAACTGGTGGCATCTAATAAGTCTAAAATTTTATCATTGGAGGATGAGAATGAACAAGAACCAAAGGAAGGTATGCTGGAGCTGGAGGAATGCACGAAGGTTGAGGAGCACTTTGACAATAGAATTATTTATTGGTAAATAAAATACTATGAAATATTCTACCCAAATTATGTGTATCAATATAGAAGAAGACCAAGATGAACTAGTACATGAGTATATGATATTGACAAATGAAGTTAGAATACAAAGTCTATAGCCAAGGTTAAAGAAGAGAAGTAAAATTTTCCATAAAATTTTATAGAATACAGTGTTGATGATGCCTTGATTGACAAAAATCCAGCACATCCATTTGATGTAGAGAAAGTGGAAAAAGAACCTAACACCGTATAGTATGAAAAAACAAATATGGTATAAGTAAACCTCGATGAAGGAGATAAAGAGAAGATGATACATTCCAAGGATGACTAATATCTAGTCTTGAAACCAATAACTTCTAAAATATTTATGTGATATAAGGTCTTCACATGGACCCATAAAGATTTAAAGGGGATTCTACTTGAATTGTTTGTGCATCAAATTTTGTTGGCTTTGGGTGCACAACCAGTATGAAGGTCGTATAGAATGAATCCAAAGTACATGACCTTAGTCAATGCATAAATTTAAGAGATATTGGATGTTTAAATTATTTTCAAGGAAACTGTAAGTGAATGGATGTCACCAATTGTGATCATTTTGAAGGGGAGTAATCAGATCTACATATGTGTTGATTTAAAAAGTTTTAAAGCAGTAACCAAACAAGTATCCATTTTTGATACCCTTCACTTATTCAATCTTAGAAGAGGTATCTAGACATGACATATATTAATTTTTGGAAAAAAATTTGAGCAATAACTAGACCAGTATAGTTGAGAAGGATAGGTTAGAGACTACTTTCAAAGTAAATATTGGCATATATGCTATAATCAAATGCCTTTCAGTTTATGCAATGCCCCTACCATATTTCGGAGGATAATTTCATATATTTTTGAAAAATATCCATGATAAATTTAAAGTCTTTTGGACAATTGGTCATTATACAAGAAGAAGGACAAACATTTGAAGCCATTGGAGGAATGCATGGTATTGTGTGTGAACGTGTGATTGTCCTTGAACCCAAAGAAATATAAGTTTTTGGTATCATATGGTAAGTTACTTGGACATGTTTTTAAAAGGGTTTGAAGACCGATCTTGACAATATATGAGTCATGATGAGCATGGAGAAGCCATACAACGTGAGTTTGTTTAAGTCTTTTTTGGGACATGTCAAGTATTATTGACACTTCATAAAAAAATTTGAACAAGTATCGTATCCTCTATATGTGTTGACATGTAATAATATTTCTTTTTATGGATAAAAAGAGTCACACAATCTTTGAGGATTTGAAGGTAAATTTGGTTTGTGCATCCATTATGGTATTTCTAGATTGGGAAAAATAGTTCCATGTCTATGTTGACACGTCTAATTTTTCAATTAGATGTGGTTTTGCCCAAGAGGGGTAGTATGGTTTGGATTAACCCATATATTTTTTTAGTCAATGATTGTCTCATGTTGAGAAAAACTATAGCACACCAAAGCAAGAAGCCTTGGGTATGGTGTATGTGGTATAAAAGTTTAGATATTATCTACTCGCCAAATGTGGACCATTAGACATTGTTGTATTTAACCAACAAGTTGATTATTCATAAATGAGTTAGTAGGTGACTCATCATCCTATAGGAAATTTTATTTTTAGTGGTAGTTAGACCAAGGAAGAAGCACATAATAGCATATTAGTTGTCAAGGATTTTCTTAGAAGAGCCTATAGAAGGAGTGTCAAATAAAATTTGGGATGCTAATTTTTTTCAATCACTATGCTACCATCATGGTACAAGTACATGGAATAATACTTATCAATGGAAAATTTTCCACATGAAGAAGAATATTTTTTGTAAAATGGCAATTGAGAAGAAGAAGGTTATTGTAAAATTAATACCTTTCAATTGATAGTTGGATTGTTGTACAAGATCGAACTTGATGAGTGTTGTGAAGATGTGCGATGGAAGAGGAAGAAAATGTTGCACTAAAGGAAGCTCATGAGGGACTAACAAGATATCATATGGGAGCAGACACGACCATGAGTATGGTGCTTCTGGAAGTTTTTTGGTGGCCCATTCTCTATCATGAGGTGGAGTTTGTGATCATATGCAATACATGCCAAAGAGCTAGGAAGAAGATAAGGAGGGACTCCATGCCATTGCATTTGTCACAATCACAAGAATTATTTGAAATATGGGGTCTTAATTTTATTAAACCATTTAAGACAAGCAAAATATGATGTAAATACATTGTGGTATCAACATAATATTTAAAAAATGGTTCAAGGCAAGAGCATTGCTTGATAATTCTGTAATAAGTACTACATATTTTTTGTAGGAACAAGTGATAACAATATTTGACATACCTCTTCAATTGATGAATGATCATGAAGGAAATTTTTGTCAATGAACTAGTCTAGAAGTTAAGTACAAAATTTAAGATCTCACATTTGCTATATATTATGTATTACCCCAGAATAAATGGGTAAGCAAAAGCAAAAAATAAGGTCTTAGATTCAATAATGTATAATATGCGCAATTAAATATGTTTATTGAGAGGAGAGATTACTAACATTCTTGTGGGCATATATGACTATGTTCAAACCCACAATGAATCACACTATTCAAATTGATGTATGAATAGGAGAAAGTTGTGCCAATGGAGCTTTTGGTACCAATTTTGGGAGTGGCGGTACAAAATTATCTAGGTAATAAAGATATCCTAGAAGAGAGGCTAATAACACTCATTTGATTAGATAAGAGGAGAGTGATGGCTCGGTGGGCCACAAAGATTTACCAATATCATAAAAAGTTATGGCATGACAAGAACCTGAAGAAGATGGATTAAAAGTAAGGTGACTTAGTTTTGAAATATAATGGTAAAATAGAAATCAAGCTAGGAAAATTGAAAACTTTATGGTTTAGACCCTTCTAAGTAGATGAAGTGATGAGTAATGACACAATGAGTTTAAAAAAACTAGATGGGATATCATGTCATAAGATAATTAATGGTTTGAAATTGAATCTATATAACATGAAAGCACAAGTTAACACGGTGAATTTTGAACCAACTAGATAAGGACCAAGTATAGGAAGGTTGGCAGTGGCACTAACTTATTCTTTGAAACCTTTTATGAGAATATCAATTCAAGAAGTTGGGGGATCGAGTCATACCAAGGAGGAAGATGGTGTAGTAGAAAGAAGTGACCTAGACAATGAACTTGCAAAGTAGCTAGCTTGGTTGTGTGAAGGAAAGAACACAAGTGGAAAAGGAGAATATATGCAATCTATGATTGAAAAAGAGGAATTACATTCTTAGTATATGGATTTTGGTACATGTTAGATTTAAAATGTAGAAAAATAACTATTGACATCATTAATTACAAAAAACACATATAGTAAAAAGTGGAGGTGTTTTTTCATAATGAGAGTAATGAGTATGAAGGTGTGAGTTTTATTGTAATCATTGGTCATGCAAAATAGTGAATGAGGGAAGACATGCAATAGTTGTGAGATCAGAGTGAGCAACTAAATAGAATAATGGAAGAACTAAGGAGACAATGTGCATGAGAATTATTAAGGATGTGGGAGGATATTCAAGCAATGGGTAGAATTTTTCTAAGAATGGAATAAATCTAGAAGAAACTCTAGGAAGTACACAACAAATTTTCTAAAGGCTTACTTATAGCCCCACAAGAAGACCTATTGCAAGTGAATAAGTATGGAGATATATACTTGAAGTACCATTACCAATAATGAGAGGAGAAGTTAAGAACTTGAGGTAGGAGTCAAGTAGTTTATCCCTAACAAGTTCAAGTAATAATAAAGAAGATTAGAATAGTGATAGTTGAGGCTTAAAAATTGGAAGTAAAGGAAGAATGATGAAACCATGAAGACACTAAGATGATCAAAGGAAATGCAATATACAACAACAACAAACTCAAAGTTGAAATACCTTCAAGGCAGGTAGGTGGATGAGTTGGAGAAATTAGGATCTACCAAACTTGAATGATTCCTTGGGAAGACAAAGTAGTTTGCAAAGACTACCAGATGACCCAAGGCATGCTTATGACTTAGGAAATTCAGGTATTCTAGGAATGTTATCATGTCTCCTAGGCCATCTAGATCTTCCCAACCAAGGGATAAGGCCATATATTTATTTTTCTAACCGTCTGAGAGGAAGTTGTTTTCCCTCAAACTACCTGTAATTTGTATAGTCGGTAGAGTGGGTGGTTTAGACCATTCCCTTATCATCTACGAGATAGAAGAAGATCTAATAAAACCATAAAACCATATAAATTTAGGGATAGACCATATATAATGTTGAAGGTAGTTCAAGAGAAAGAAATGAAGAATTAAATGCAACTAGACCATACCGAGAATATATTTTACCAATGATAAAACTAATTGCATCCACTAGAAATGAAAGGGAAGGAAGGAATGTTGGGTTATCTAAAGGGAGAGTTGTGTAAATTCCATCTAATAAATATAATGAAGGAGTTGAACCTAAACTTGGAAGACCATTATAAAGAATATTATAATGGAGAAGATAGTGTAGAAGAGACATTCAATAGCCATGTCAATCAGGATGTATAGGAAAATATATGAGATTGCGGCAATAAAAAATTAGGCAAGGTCATTCAATTCAAGGCCATATAGATAGGAGAGTCATCAAAAGTATTATATGGAAGCATCATCAAGGTAGTCATGCTAGTTTTTTGAACACCTGGGTCATATGCATAAGGAGAAAAGGTAATTAAAATATGGTTGTACAATGAACAATGTGCAATATATGCATGCACAAGGAGATAAAAATAAATTAAAAAATATACATGTGTAAGCTGGTGAGGATAAGACAAAAAATCATGTCCAATTAAAGTAGTTAAAGGTGGAAAAGTGATAATTGAAAAATAGTTGTCAGATGCAAGACAATTATCCCCCTACCACCTCCATATTATAAATAAGAGTCGATAGATGGTCATGAAGTATTCTAATGCTCAGTATTGAAGAGAAACTATGAGGTATTTGAACCAACCAGTGTAAGAAGAATAATTTCTAGATTTTAGGAATGATAGTTCCTCTGGTAGTAGAAATTATACAAGAAAAGTAGTAGACTATAATGGTAGTGGGAAAGGAGATTGCTCTAAGAAAAATAAATTTACTAGAGAGAAGTTTGAAGTTGCCAAGTGTTAGAGAGGGTTTCTATTGAAAATACCTCTCCATACTACCAAAAAATAATTTTCTTTTATAGTTACAAGGGTTGTAGTGACTTATTGTAAAAAATTAGTATGAAGGAAGAATTCGTAGCTAGTCTAAGCAAAATAAGGGGCTAGTTGTAGAGAATAAAAACTTTCCAAGTTATATAGACTGAACGGGCTATATAGACTACCAACACAAGAGAAAAGAATAAGTTGAACATTAACATATGGACCATTTGAGGTTCTATAGATGTTATCACATGGAATACAAAGACCGTGTATGTGAAAGAGAGAGAATGTGATAGGGACACAAAGCAAGGGATAAACAACACATAATGGAGCCAAAATGAAGGTCATGAACTGGAACTCCTAATGAACATGATGGCAAGGAGCAAGAAACTCCACCAAAGGTGAAGAATAAATGGAAGGAAAGGATGTAGATCCCTTTGGAAGAAATAACATTGACAACACCTATATAAGACTTTTACAAATCATGGTGGTTGGAGCATCCGATGGATCACCCGTTGAAGACTGTATGATTGCAACTTATTCAGTAAGTGCTAGGCTTTGACAAAAATCTCTTTAAGCCATACCTATTATAATTACTATAGATCTATGATGTTGAGTGAAATTAAATCAAAATAGTAATTGGTAACAAAGATATTTGAGTGTCATTTTGTCCAAGCAATTTTAAAAAAATGGATTGCTAAATTCCAAAAGTCAATGAAAAAGGAAGTGAAGATTTATTAGTTAAGAAATTCTATTAATAACATTACTGATATTAGTTCATATAAAGTGGCTAAGATGGCAAATCATATGAACTATGGGTTGAAATTGTAGCATCTAAAGTCGGATAAACTGTAGTTTATAAAATGAATGTGATTATGTCTAGTATGTTTGGCGAGCAGAGAGCCTTGGAGATGCCCACTTGACTCTATAGAAGGAATAATGTCTAAAGAATTGTATTGTTAGATCACATAAAAATTTGATGTAGTATACCAAGATTTTTTGTATGGTTTTCCATACCATTGCCCTGGTTTTGGATGCAATGTCATGGGAGAAGATTCAATTTTTTGGATTGAATCCTCCTCATACTATCACAGAGCATACACCAATTATTTTTAGATAGGTACATATTTTTCTATTGATGGAATCCAATACTCTAGGGAAGAAAAAGTGCATCAAAGAAGATAAATATACAAGAAGCATCAAGTGTTGATATGGATGTTGTAGATGAAGCAAGTGAGGAATATGATGGGGCTCAAGAGCGACCACCAAATTTAAAAGAGTTTAGTAGAAAGGATAAGAAGCAAAGAAAATTGGAGTAGTAGTGGCAATAGATGGAAATGCAACTGTAGAAAAAATAGTCTCAACAATAACAACCAATAAGTCAAGAACCATCACAGTAGGCCAAAAAAAATAAGAAATAAGGTGGCAATGTATAGAATATAGTGGTGGGCCAACAAAGTGAAAATCATAGAATGCATAATAAGCAGTACAGAGGGTAACTCCAACACAACCAAGAAGCTAGGATAGCACTATTACTGCCATTGTAGGTACTAGGGTGACTTTGAGTGAGGCTACCAAGAGTAGACAATATCTAAAGTTGCAAGAATATATAGCACAAAATGTGTAGTATGTGGAGAAAACAGTGTAATAGTTGGATAAGAAATTTGCATAGATGTAGATGCAAAAACTAAAATTGTGATCAATGTGTTGGAATTGTCACCACCATTAGAGGGAGAATTCGTAGGAGACTTTTTTGGTGATGTTTCAATAGGTGAAAAAAATTGTTACACCAAAAAGTTATAACACCACATCTCTTAGGCAATATGTAGACACTATGGATATATGTGGATTTCCTCCATTGGATGAGGTACCACCAATGGAGTATACATCTCGAACAAAGTAGACTATAGCACCAATTTTAGTAGTGTCAAACGAGAGTTGAGAGAAATATAACAACTTGCATCAGAGTATAGACTATGGAAAGAAGGTCAAAGTAGTCAATTGTTAGAGGAAGAACTTAATAAAGGTAAGGAGATGGTGAAAATAATGGAGAAAAGTATTGATGCAAATGGAGAAAATATTTAGGAGATTCAATAATGGAAGGAAAACAAACAAATAATCAACCTACTAGGTCGTTTTGGGGAGGATGTGAAGGATACTACCATTGAGGATGACATAGATATAGAATTTTCAAAGAAGAAAATAAGTAAGAATTTAATTACAGAAGTGCCAAACTTGAGAAAACCACCATTTTTTGGAGCAAGTATTAATGCGTAGGTTAATACATTTTTTGAAAAAGTGAGTGGATTGTTTGATAGGGTTTGTAATGAGTTTAGATTTGTATGTGTTGGAGAATGGTGACTATGGTAGTTATGAATGGAATGTGAGTTGATAAAATCGATGCATTAGCCTCATGATAATGATTTTATGAAGAAGTTTGCATAAATATATCAAGCAACCATTGGAGCTAGAATTTGGTAGTATTAATATCAATTTGATGTTGAAGGTCAAGAATTCGCCAAAAATAACTCAAGTACTCTATCAATATCCATCATGGGTTTGTGTTGATGAAGGAAATATGATACCTTATCCTAAACTTCTAGGTGTCAAGTATATGAGGTTGGCACTTGAGTTGACAAAATTATATGCCAATATAAACTTTTTGACATATCTTATTTAGTGGTTAGTAGTTGGTTTAGAAATATTTTAATAGATGGTTAGTAGCTTGAAGTTGAAATATGAACACTTGGCTAACCAAGTACAAATGGTAGGACAACTTTAGAAAATGCAGTAGGATACCAAAACTAAACTAGCGGAGTTGAGGAAGAAGATAGAGGCTATGAGGCAAATGTAGGAACAATAGAATCAGTTGATAGGATAGTTGAAATTTGAATGTGCAATAAGAGATAAAATCTAGAAATAAATATGGAACTTGCTCATAATGATGTATTGATCATGGAACATGATGAGCAGTTAGGAGTAGCTACAAGGAAGGAAGTAGAAGCAACAAAGTGATAGGCTAATTTGAAGGCTAGACTAGCAGAATTCAAGTAAAAATCACATAACTATGGTTTACATTAGGATCATTACCAAGCCTGTTCCAAAAGACTCAAGGGGAGAACAAATCTTTGAAGCTACAAATACAGGAGCTTGGGAGTACCTATTCCATTGTCTCGACCTCAACAGAACCAAAGTCCCCAAGAGAAACATGTTGGAAATTTTGAGTAATTATGTTATCATTGATGTCAAGTGTTTGGTGCAAGGTAAAGTTCATTTTTGTGCAAGCAAATTGGTAAAATAAATGGTTATAATATTTTATATTATAATCCAAAAAGGTTGGCTAAAAGGTTGAAGACAAAATTTTACACCCATGGTTTTAAAGAGAAAAGAGAAGATATTATAATATTTTAATATTATAATAATTAATCCAAAAGGGCTTATTAAAAAGAGAAAAATAAGAATTGACGAAGGCCCCCATGCAAAAGTATTATTTAATACTAAAATTAAATAATATAATATTTAAACCAAAGTTAAATACTATATTAATAATAATTAAATTTGAAATTGGCAAAGGGCACCAAAATTTGAATTTAAAATGGAGGCACTTAAGTTTTTCGCCGACGTCATGCAATTACCTTGAAAGCATATAAAAGGGAGAAGAAAAAATTAAAATCAATTGCGAATCATCCAAGGAATATGTGCATAAGAAAATTGAATGAGGCATATAGCGAAACGTGTTGAAAATTCATTTTTCAAGCAAGCGATGGGATATAAGGACAAGGTGGCGGACATCTTGGTTCAGCAAGGGCTAGTAGCTCAAGTGGCTGGTGGGTCATATGTAAGGCATGGGCATAGGAAAGGTTCAGGGTTTGATTCCCCCTAGCGTTGGTTTGAGCTTTTTTTTTTAGATTCGTCGGAGGTAGCAGATATAAAAGGTGGAGACCAAGGTTTTGGTCTCAACCGCTTGGCTAGTGCAAGCGGTCAAGCACTACGCTTGGAATCTAGAGATCGGAGGCTTGATTCCCATCCGTGATAGTGAAGATAATTTTTTAAGGTATGCAAAAAAGTTGATTAATTTATGAGGTATGTGCCATGTTGATTAATTGTTGACTATAGTTGATATTTGATAGATAATATTTGGCTTATAGTTGGAACATAGGAGGTATAAGGTGAGATGAATTTTTGGCATTATATTTAAAAGGGTTTTGATATCATTTATTTTTATGCTAAGCTTGGAGTGATAAGTTTGTAAGTGGTTTATTTATCATTGTAATTCTTTGTTCTTGGAAATTAAATTGGAGTGAAAATTATTTTGAAAGAGTGGAGATAAAAGGTGTAAAAGGTATTTTATTTTATTGTAATTCTTGCTTTATAAAAAAGGAAATTGTTGAGAGAGTTTTGTGAGCTTTAATACATTATCCATGAGAACTAAAGAAGAGTCCTAGAATATTATTTTCAGAATTATTTGAGCATCTTGTTGAGGAAATATTCATGTGGAGATTTTGAGATAGATTGTTGTTATCTAACCTTGAAGTGGCACAAAAGGAATTGGTTGTTGGTAAGACAGGTTTTGAAGACATATCTCCATCAAAGCAAAGAGGTATGGACACATAATCCTTTGTTTGAGGTGTTTGTTGGAATGAATGTTGTGAAACATAAGGTGGAGTGAAAAGGATTGTTTGATAAGCATTGTTGGAAATATTTGAGTGAGTTTTATGTGCTTCATTGTTGTTAAATATTTTGAGAACATTTGAGATAGAGATTATGAATTATTTGATTTAGGTTTTGAGACCTACATTGTGCTCTTTGTTGGAAGAAGTGTAAAAAAACTTTTTTAGGGTTTGTGAGCAAGCTGTGCTTCATTATTTGAATGATTGTGTAAAATATTTGAGTATTGGTTAGAGTGCTTTTGAATGTGAATGAGCAAGATTTTCAGAAGGCTTTAGGATAGATTTATAAGAAGAGTTAGAGCAGATTTGGGATAAATTTTTGGAAATATTTGTGAGCAGAGTTAGAGCAGATTTGAGACAAATTTTGGTACAAATTTGTGAGTAAAGTTAGAACATATTTGTACTATATTTTGGACAGAGTGTGGTACATATTTGAGATAGAATTAAGAACAAACTTTAGAGGTGATAGATCAAAGAGGATAATAGTCTCTAGTGGATAGAGATCCATTAGCTAGAGTAGTGGGGATAGATGTCTCATGTAGAGAGATCCACAAGCCAAAGCAGTGAGGGCAGAAGTCTTCTAGAATATCACCAACTAGAGTAGTGGGGATAGAGGTCTCCTATGGAGAGAGATCCACAAATTAGAGCATAGGGGATTTGTTAGGATCCTCAATCCTAACGTTATTAGTTAGTATTAGTTAGTATTATTAATCATTTAATTATTATATTATTAACTTATAAAGTGAACCATCACAACCCTTCATAACGTGAACCATCACGTCTCTTCATACATGAACCATCATGTCTCTTCACCAACATAGCTTTAGGGTAGATATATATATTAGGTTGGCCATCCATATCAAATCATCCAAGAAGAATAATAATAAGCATAGATTCTAAGGAGGGAGCCCCCTATAGTGGCAAAGTGATTACAAGGGAGCCCCCTTTGAGTGGCCTGCGATTACATTTACATTAATTTGTTAATATTTTTATAGTAAGACCTTGGGGTCTTACCATTTGGTATCAGAGCCATGTGGAACCCAACCATGTGGGATTTTCTCAAGGAACTTCGTCAAATCACTTCCGTGTATGAGTATCAAAATCGATTTGAGGATATAACCAAACACAACACAGGGTTGGATGAATCAATTCTCATCAATAACTTCATTAGTGGATTGAAAGAAGAAATTAGAATGGAGGTGACAAGGTTCAATCCCTATACCATGATGCAAACCTATGGACTAGCCAAATTAGCCGAAGACAAAATCAACGGACAACATCGATTATGGAAACCACCTCTGGAGAATTCATCAACCACTTACATCACTCCCAAGCCAATGCATAATGCTAACCTCGATAAGGAAATAGAAGAAGAAAATGATATAGAGGTAGACATAGTGATGGATACACCTGAAGATAGCAGTAAATATGGTAACGATGAGGAAGGTAAGGAAGATGAGGAGGCCACAAAAGATAAAAAAGAAAAGGAATATGTGGAAAACAAGGACAATGAGCAAGAAATATCTCAAGACATTCCCAAAGTGACTCATTATGGCCAAACATGCACTTTACAAGAACTACACTCAAATTCCTCTCCAATAGTGAGTTATCACCATAGGGTCAAACCTATTAAAAAACAAGGCAAAAAAGTGACTACACACTCCTCCGTTGCCTCTCCCAGGGAACAACAAGAGAATGTAGAAGTTTTATCACCTCTTTTTATGCATCATTCTAAGGTGTATGAAGAACCTGAAGGATTGCCCTTCCCTCATCATCACATAGTTACTAATATTTTTGGCAGTCCCTCGCTAATGCTTCATCCTTCTCGATATCCTTGCCTACGAAAGGATGCCATTAAAAGAGTCCAAGAACTTACACAAATCCTTCTTGGAAAACAAAGGACAAAGTTTCTCACTTTGAGCTTTGAGGACAAAGCTCTTTTTAAGGAGGGTGGCATGTTAGGATCCTCAATCCTAACGTTATTAGTTAGTATTAGTTAGTATTATTAATCATTTAATTATTATATTATTAACTTATAAAGTGAACCATCACAACCCTTCATAACGTGAACCATCACGTCTCTTCATACATGAACCATCATGTCTCTTCACCAACATAGCTTTAGGGTAGATATATATATTAGGTTGGCCATCCATATCAAATCATCCAAGAAGAATAATAATAAGCATAGATTCTATGGAGGGAGCCCCCTATAGTGGCAAAGTGATTACAAGGGAGCCCCCTTTGAGTGGCCTGCGATTACATTTACATTAATTTGTTAATAATTTTATAGTAAGACCTTGGGGTCTTACCGGGATTGGTGTCTCCTTTGGACAGAGGTCCATAAACATTGTAATAGGGATTTGATTCCCAAAGATTCATTGAGAAAAATTTATAAGGAATATTTTCTCCATGGAGTAGCCCACATTGGGTGAACCACGTTAAATCATGTCTCTCATGTGTGTGATGATGTGTGCATTATTTACTGCTTTGATATTATTGATGTTATCATTTGGATTGAGAAGTAAAAATTTTATCTTATACTATTCACCCCCTCTCAGTATAAGCTTATGTTCTTCAATTGGTATCAGAGTGGGTTCCTTCATGAAAAGCCTAACAACTTGAAGGAAGATCCCACAAGAACATACATGACCTCAAAAAATGGAGAAGAGGCCATGATCGACATAAAAGAGGAATTTTTGCTGCTCTTAGAAACTTGGAAAAGGTTAGAAGGAAGAATTCAAGTTTGAAGGATCAAATCCAAGAGGATGATGAAGCAAAGGTGGAACTTCTACAAAACCTCACAGAGCTCAAGGTAAAAGTTGAAGAGGGAAAGAAAATTGAACAGGATATGGCAGAACTATTAAAGGCAAGAGAGTTAGAATGTGAAATATTGGAATCAAAAATTGTCTCTCTAAGGAAGGAAGTTGAAAAGACTAAGGGTAAATTACAACAAGACATAAAGTTAGGGAAACAGAAAGAGGATTCAAGCTCCCAAGGAACAAAGACATCAAACGAAGAAGAGCCCATGACTTATGCTAATGCATTGAAAGGCAAAGGCATCAAGAAGGAAGAAGGCAAAGAAGATCCATGGACAAAATTCAATTACAAGAACAACAAAAGAAGAAGCACGCGACCATATTATTCAAGGCACTCCAACAGGTTACAAAATATCTTCCATGGCTATTGTTTTTCATGTAACAAATATGGTCATAGAGTTGTACATTGCACTGGTTATGTGAAAGATAATGTTGATAGAAATTTCAATTCTTTTGCACCTCTCATGAATGACAATATCATATGTTACAAATGCAATAATTTTGGGTACAAGGCCAAATGGTGTAAAATGGTATTTCCTGAATTAAGCAAAAAGAATACAACTTCAACAATTAGGAGAGAGAGAAAAGAGCAAGAGAAAGTAAAGTCAATGTTAGTACAAACAACTCTTCATGTACAAGATAAGGGAAAATAATGGTTCCTTGATAGTGGTTGTTCTAGTCATATGACAGGAGACAAGAGTAAATTTCTTGTATTTAAAGAAATCAATGGAGGATCAGTAAAATTTGGTGACAATGGTTCAACAAAAATCTGTGGGAAAGGAACTTTGAGTTTAGATAATGGAAAAACAAAGATAGAGAATGTATTGTATGTCAAGGGATTGAGGCACAATTTACTAAGTGTAAGCCAACTTTGTGATCAAGGGCACACGGTTACTTTTCATCCAAATAGATGTGAGATCAGAAAATCTAAAATTGGAAAGCTCATTGCAGATGCCAATAGAACTACAAACAATCTCTACATGCTAAGTGAGATTAAGGGAGAAAAGTGTTTCCTATCACAAGAAGATGAGAGTTGGTTATGGCATAGAAGAATGGGTCATCTAAACTTTGACAACATAGTGAAAATAAGCAACAAGTAGGTAGTCAGAGATTTACCCAAGATAAAAAGGCCACAAAACACAATTTGTGCACAATGTCAACATGGGAAGCAAACTAGAACAAGTTTCAAGTCAAAAGAATTTACATCATCTGAACCATTGAAACTAGTTCACACTGACCTATGTGGTCCTACAAGGACAAAGAGTCTACTAGGTGAAAGTTACTTCATGTTATTTATAGATGATTACTCCATAATGATTTGGGTAGCCTTCTTAAAAGAAAATTCAGAAGCCCTTGAGAAGTTCAAGGTATTTAAAGAATTAGTAGAGAATGAAATAGGTAGAAGGATTAAGTGTTTAAGATCATATAGAGGAGGAGAATTTACTTCAAATGAATTCATAGACTTTTGTGAACAACATGGGATCAAAAGAGAATATTTAGTAGTAAGAACTCCTCAACAAAATGGAGTAGTTGAAAGGAAAAATAGGACTATTGAAAATATGGCCAGAGCTATGTTAAATGAGTCTAAGATTTCAGATGGTTTTTGGAGAGATGCAGTTCATACAATAGTATATATCATCAATAGAGCTCAAGTAAGAGTAAATCACTACAAAACCCCATATGAGCTCTGGAAAGGGAGACCAACCACTATAAAATATTTCAAAATTTTTGGAAGCAAATGCTACATAATATGGGAAGAGAAAATTTTGGGTAAGTTTGATTCAAGATGTGATGAGGGTATTTTCCTTGGCTATTCCACTAAGAGCAAAGCCTATAGGTGCTATAACAAGAGGACACATACAATTATAGAAAGTATAAATGTGACAGTTGATGAACAGACAGGGTCAAAAGAACCAGCTCAAGAAATTGTGTATCAAGAAGAAGAAAGTTGCCAAGAAGAATTAGGTGAAGAATCAGAAGAAGAAGAAACACAAAGAACACCACCTAAGACTCCATCCAGGTATGTGCAAAAAAATCATCCAAGAGATCTAATCATTGGAAATCCAGATGAGAGACAGACAAGGAGGAAGATAATAGGAACAAGTGAGCATGCAAATTTTTCTTTGTTATCTAAAATTGAGCCCAAGGATTTCAATGAGGCAAGAGAAGATAAGTTTTGGGTCAAGGCAATGGATGAGGAATTGGATCAAATAGAAAAAAGTGAGACTTGGGAACTTGTCCCATGACCAAAATATAAGAATGTAATTGGCACTAAATGGGTTTTCAGAAACAAGTTAAATGAATATGGTCAGGTAGTCAGAAATAAAGCAAGATTAGTATGCAAAGGTTATGCACAGGTTGAAGGGATTGATTTTGATGAAACATTTGCTCCTATTGCATGACTTGAGGCCATAAGGATATTTTTAGCTTTCTCAAGCTTCAAAAACTTCAAAGTATATCAAATGGATGTTAAATCAGCTTTTCTCAATGGTGTCTTGGAAGAAGAGGTTTACATTGAGCAACCTGAGGGATTCAACCTAACTGATAAGCCAGATTATGTATGCAGATTAAAGAAGGCACTTTATGGACTAAAGCAAGCTCCTAGAGCTTGGTATTCAAGGTTGGATAAGTATCTTCAGGAATAGGGTTTCAGGAAAGGAATAGTGGATAATAACTTATACATCAAAAATGAAGGAAATGACTTACTAATTGTGGTTGTTTATGTGGATGATATCATTTTTGGAGGTAATAATGATAAGATGTGTCAAAAATTTACAAAGAGCATGCAGAATGAATTTGAAATGTCAATGCTTGGTGAGTTGTCCTTCTTTCTTGGACTACAGATTTCACAATCAGAGAAGGGTGTATTTCTCTCACAAACCAAGTATATAAAAGAGATGTTGAAGAAATTCAAGTTAGAAGATTGCAAACCAGTAAGTACCCCCATGATTACAGGATGCAAGTTGAGTAAAGATGATGAATCTCCTGAGGCAAATCAGATATTGTATAGATCTATGATTGGCATCTTACTATATGTCACAACTACAAGACCAGATATAATGCAAGCAGTGGGACTAGTGGCAAGATTTCAAGCAACACCAAAGGAAACACATGTAATGGCAGTAAAGAGGATTCTCAGGTATTTAAAAGGGACTATGGATTTTGGACTCTGGTATCCCATAAGTGATAATTTCACTCTCATAGCATATACAGATGCAGATTGGGCAGGCAATATTGATGATAGAAAAAGCACAAGTGGAGGAGCATTCTTTCTTGGAGATTGTTTAGTCTCTTGGCTAAGCAAGAAATAGGCATCAATATCCTTATCCATAGTAGAGGTAGAGTACATTGCAATAGTTGCTTGTTGTACACAGGTGTTATGGATGAAGTAAACTTTAAAGGACTTCAAGATAGAGCATGATCATCCTATCTCCATACTATGTGATAATACAAGTGCTATAAACATTTCAAAGAATCCAGTGATGCACTCTAGGACCAAGCACATTCTGATCAAATATCATTTTCTGAGAGAATAGGTGATGGATAAGCAATTCAGATTGGAATATGTTACTACAAAGGAACAGATTACGGATATTTTCACTAAGCCACTTCCAAAGGAAACTTTTGAGTATCTTAGAGGAAAATTGGGAGTAGTTTTACTCCCACCCCAAAATTAATCACCTCAAGGAGAGGAGGTGGGGAGGGGGCTGAGCTAAGAGTCTTATATTTAGCCCCAAAGGAGTCCCTTTGCCATTGATGTCAAAGGGGGAGAGATTTGAGTAAGGGGGAGAGCATTCAATTAGGGGGAGCAGTTTCTCAGGGGAGCAAATTTGGAAAAAGGAAAAAGGAATGTTTAGAAAAAGGGTTGCCATCAATGACAAAGGGGGAGATTGTTGGAAATTTTGAGTAATTATGTTGTCATTGATGTCAAGTGTTTGGTGCAAGGCAAAGTTCATTTTGATACAAGAAAATTGGTAAAAGAAATGGTTATAATATTTTATATTATAAGCCAAAGAGGTTGGTTAAAAGGTTGAAGACAAAAGTTTACGCCCATGGTTTTAAAGAGAAAAGAGAAGATATTATAATATTTTAATATTATAATAATTAAGCCAAAAGGGCTTATTAAAAAGAGAAAAATAAGAATTGATGAAGGCCCCCATGCAAAAGTATTATTTAATACTAAAATTAAATAATATAATATTTAACCCAAAGTTAAATATTATATTAAATATAAAATTAAATTTGAAATTGGCAAAGGGTGCCAAAATTCAAATTTAAAATGGAGGCAATTAAGGTTTTCATCGACATCATGAAAATACCTTGAAAGCATATAAAAGGGAGAAGCAAAAATTATTTTCGAATAATCAAGGAATATGCGCATAAGAAAATCAAATGAGGCATATAGCGAAACATGTTGAAAATTCATTCATCGAGCAAGTGATAGGGGATAAGGACAAGGCGGTGGATGTCTTGGTTCAGCAAGGGCTGGTAGCCCAAGTGGTAGGTGGGTCCTACGTAAGGTGTGGTAGAGGAAAGGTTTGGGGTTCGATTCCCCCTAGCATCGGTTTGAAGCGTTTTATTTTTTTCATCGGAGGTAGCAAGGGATAAAATTTTGAGGCTAAGGGTTAGGTCTCAACCACTTGGCTAGCACAAGTGGTCGAGCACTACGCTTGGAAGCTAGAGGTCGGAGGGTCGATTCTCATCCATGACAAGTAAGGATTAATTTTTTATAAGGTATGCTCCATGTTGATTAATTGTTGACTATAGTTGATATTTGGTGGATGTGATTTGGGATATAGTTTGGAACATAGGAGGTATAAGGAGAAATAAATTTTTGCATTATATTTAAAGGGTTTTGATGTCATTTATTTTATATGCAAATATTGGAGTGATAAGTTTGTAAATGGTTTATTTATAATTGTAATTCTTTGTTCTTGGACATTAAAGTGGAGTGAAAATTATTTTGAGAGAGTGGAGATAAAAGGTGTAAAAGGTATTTTATTTGATTGTAATTCTTGCTTTATAAAAGGGAAATTGTTGAGAGAGTTTTGTGAGCTTTAATGCATTGTCCTTGAGAACTAAAGAAGAGTCCTAGAATATTATTTTTAGAATTCATTGAGCATCTTGTTGAGGGAAAATTCATGTGGATATTTTAGAAATAGAATCTTGCTATCTAACCTTGAAGTGGCACAAAAGGAATTGGTTGTTTGTGAGACAAGTTTTGAAGATATATCTCCATCAAAGCAAATAAAGAGGTATGGGCACATCATCCTTTGTTTAAAGTGTTTTGTTGGAATGAATATTTTGAAATATAAGGTGGAGTGAAAAGGATTGTTTGATAAGCATTGTTGGAAATATTTGAGTGATTTTAGTTAGTGTTTGAGACTACATTGTGCATTTTTGGAAGAAGTGAAAATGTTAGGGTTTGTGAGCAAGTTGTGCTTTATTATTTGAATGATTGTGTGAAACTTTTGAGTATTGGTTTGAGTGCTTTTTAATGTGAATGAGCAAGTATTTGAGAAGGCTTGAGGATATATTTGTGAGCAGAGTTAGAGCAGATTTGAGATAGATTTTGGTATATATTTGTGAGCAGAGTTAGAGAATTGAGATAGAGTTTGGTATAGATTTGTGAGCAGATTTAGAGCATATTTGTGCTAGACTTGGGATAGAGTGTGGTATAGATTTGAGATAGAATTGAGAGTAGGCTTTGGAGGTGATAGAGTAGAGAGGACAATAGTCTCTAGTGGATAGAGATCCATCAGCTAGAGTAGTGGGGATAGAGGTCTCCTATGGAGAGAGATCCACAAGCCAGAGTAGTGGGGGTAGAAGTCTTCTAGAAGATCACCAACTAGAGCAATGGGGATAGAGTTCTCCTATGGAGAGAGATCCACAAACCAGAGCATAGGGGATTGGTGTCTCCTTTGGATAGAGGTCCATAAACATTGTAATAGGGATTTGATTCCCAAAGATTCATTGAGAAAATTTATAAGGAATATTTTCTCTGTGGAGTAGCCCACATTGGGTGAACCACGTTAAATCATGTCTCTCATGTGTGTGATGATGTGTGCACTATTTACTGCTTTGATATTATTGATGTTATCATTTGGATTGAGAAGTAAAAAGTTTTATCTTATACTGTTCACCCCCCTCTCAGTATAAGCTTATGTTCTTCACAACAATAGTCATCAATGAGGATACCAACCAATCTATAGGGGAGGGTATATGTAGGTGTTGGTTTTGACGTGCCACCTTAGTAGATAAAATAAACTAGTTGAAAATAAAATATGTGTGGAATTCAAGTACACATACAAAATATTTGTAATTTGAATAAAATTATGCATTGTAATAATACATATAATAAGGACTCAAGCTAGAGATATTTTCAAACATAGTCATAAAAGGGTAGTTAACATCCACTTTGTCTTGTAGTTAAGAGGTGAGGTGTCATAGGTGGTATTTGTTATTAATGACCATCCTCATAGTTTAAATAAGGTCCCTCTCATTCATTTGAGAGGGTACATGGGTACGTACACACACATGAGAGACATTATATATGTCAAAAAGAGTCCATTGTATTTGCATTGGGTATGCCAAGAGAGATAGTGTAGAGTGAATTAGAGGTATCTGCACAAGATCAAATACTATGTATGTAAGAGAATGTTGTAATAGGATACCAATTATGCAATATATGTTCATACTTGTTTATTATTTAATATTGCTATTGTGTGTGATTTACATGTATTGTTGTAATAGATTAAATTCAATCCTTTCATTTGTACTATTTTCCATGTTCTATTATATAGGGCCATTTGGATAGTTACTAGGTTGTCTAGCATAGTTTCCAAGTCATACAATGTAGTTTTTAGACTTTCAAGACTAAAGGTAAGTTATATAATGTGGTTTATGGGACATCAAGATTGAAGGTAAGTTTTTCAACTAGTTCCAATTATCTAGGAAGTGTGTAGGTTGACTAATTCTCAGACTAGACCATTTGAAATAGTGAGTAAGGTTGTCAGAAACAAGGAGATGATAAAAGTAATACAACTACATCATTTCACATTAAAGATATTAATTTATCAATCCAAATTGTTCCTCTAAGGGTGTAACACCACCACCATTCTACAAGCTCCACTCTTGTCTTTGACATATTTGGGATTTGCGTAGAATCATGGAAGCTCAACTATAGGAAATCCTCAAATGGTGTAGAATATTTTATGGATCTCAAAATCCCTAACTATGCCAATACATGCAAATTTCCTAGGGTCAACAATAGTTTCTACAAAACCCACAACCAAACATGCAAGCTCATTAGACAATGCATAATTCTAGTCCACAAGTGTATCAAATCCAACAACCAATGCAACTATTCATGTAATAATAAGTTGTAACACCAATTTGCTAAGCTATGCAAAACCAAAAATAGATTTAATAACCTCCAACAAGACAACCTATGGATCAAATGTTAGTGATAATACATAGTATGGATAAGTGCCTCAACAAATTCAATTCATTCACCAAAAAAATCCCATGGCATCTGTGTAGCAAGCCTAACTAGCTTATTCATCCTAAACCCATCAACTATAGGTGGTCTCACAACATCAACAAGCTCCCTAATATTCAACAACACTTAGAAATATTTTAAAGCAAAATGGACCATCTCAAGGGTATGCTTACAATTATTAAATGGTGAAGGAACAATATTATAAACTTGAAGAAGATAATTAGAAAATCCATCAACAAGAAAACATAAAATATTCTTAATGGTTAGTGACTCAATACCAAGACCTACTAAAACCCAATCCTATAAAATTTTGGCCTATAACTATTTACTTCAAGCTAGAGCACTCCAACAATAAAATATGATAGTGATTAATTAGGTGCACAATGTCATGAATAATGGGAATTCAAATGTTTAATGCCTTCTAAAATTATCATAATCTAGAAAATTATGTTATGGTAATATACCATGCCTAGGCATTGAATCAACAAGTTTCAATCCAACTTTAAATAGCAAATCAACCTATTATCGTCAACCCAATAATGGTTAATCAACCCATGATAAGATAGTAAATAGTAAATTAGTGGGTTGCACCCCAATTCAATGTGACACAAGCCTATGCAATACCTAGAGCACTTGAAATGAGTGGTTATTACCTCCTTACCATAGTAGTGGTCAATTATTCCAATTTTTCTTAGCCCACTATCTAGAAGTATACCCCCTTTAGATAGAAAAATAACCTAAAATGATAAAGGAAGATTCACATAACAACAGATCAAATATTCTTATGGAGGAACCCCTACCCTTCTGTCAAGGGACATGTTTGTTATGGTATGAGCAAAGCCTTAAGGTTCAAAAAATGTATTATAAATATAAGGAATCAAATGTGAAATATATTGTGAATCATTCAATAATTTCTCAAAATGAGGAGTCAAAGGCCATAGAAGAAAGTGAGACATTTTGTTTTCCCTTGGAAGGAGAAGAGTCTGTGATGGGAGCAAAAATCAAGTCAACATACAAGGGATTTGGATTCCCCATTGAGGATGTCTTACCTATGGAGATAACAAAGGTAAATATAAAATTAGATCATGAGACATTGGTGCTTCCCTCAAATAAAAAACTTGAGCATGTAAGGGGAATGAAAAGAATAATTAGACCAAAAAATGAAGGAGAAGGAAATACTACAAAGTCTGAAAAATTGACATGTGAATCCCCTTTCATGAAGGCATTTTACTTCTTTGAAGAGGAAAATTCAAGAAAAATTATCAATTTCTTGGGATTCCATGTGAGATTTGAAATGTTATGACACATGTGGTTACCAAATGTCATAATCTTATCCAAGTTGTCATCATGTGTGATCCTTATAAATTATCAAAGGAAGGTGAAATATTTTCTCTCCTAGAATATGAGATTTTTTATTTCTCTTTAGATGAATAATATCCTATAGAGGAAGTAAAGGCAATACTACAACCAAAACATGAGATATTTATATCAGAGTTAGCATCAATACTAGAGCTCACACGAAAAATTGAGGAAGAAAGTGACTAAGAGTATGAAACATACAACTTCATCTTGAAGAAAGATAATTTTTAGGGGTTTGGAGAAATATTATGGGGGCTCTTTTGTGAAGTACTATTTAAAGATAAAATTCTAGAAGAAGACACTAAACAATAAATAATTAAGTATTCACATGAAACTCTTGAGATTATTCAATTGATTCCAAATAAATGGGATACATTGAGTAAAAGAGAGTCCATGATTCTAGAAATGGGATATTTTCCAACAAACTTGGGGAGTACAACCAGTATATAATTAGTATTTCAACAATTCAATATTTTGAAAAATGACATTGAGTTAGTTGAGTAAAAACAACAAAAATTATTGACAAGTGATATTGTATTGCCTGGTGGAAAAAAGGTAGTGGCCTAAACAAATAATTGACATCAAAATCTATTATGGAATGAGATAAAAATTGGGACTATATCATAGTTTTAGAAATTCCAACATCCATACATACTTCCCACCACTTTAGAGTTAACTGGAGGTATCATGTTCAATGTAGTTGACATCAAGAGGTAAATCAAAAGGGAATAATAAGAGAAAAAGTTGATCTAACTTTCCATACTGTGACACCCACTTAGGCTTCTAATTTTTTTGATGAAGAAATATATTGTCTCCTAGAATGCATCTATGAAGCTCAAACTAGGGGAGACCCACTATCAAATCCCCTTCATATACACCATTTATGTTATCTGACTTACTATGTTTACATAGGTGTTGAAAAATCCCAAACTGGAACATCAAAATTAGAAGGGTGGGTAGTTGTTGTCTTAAGCATGTGAATGAGATTGTCTTTCACTTAGTAAAATTTCTACTTGATTTTGTAAATTCACTTTTCTTGTTTTTCCTTCTTTGACTTATTTTCTCAAAAAAATAAAGTCAGTAAACACTTTATGCTTAATCCATGTCATACCTAAAATTGCCTTTAATTGAAGCTAGTCATATCCAAGTTAGGGTTAGAAATTACCTTAGCCATGGTCAATTGCATACAATTTAGGGTTAAGGTTTTATAATATCCTTTGTTCATCCCATATTTTTATCCATTTCTCTTTGCATTTTACTTCTTTTATGTTGATGGAAAATAGGACGAGGTACAAAGGTAGAGCCAACTAGTAGAAGTTGTAGGAGAAATGACTCTAAGCATCCCAACATAGAGAGACATAGAGAGAGAGAGAGAATCCTCATCTCATCTTAGCCAAAATATTGTAAGAGACACACAAGTTTCCATTCCTTTCTTCTAAGAGTGGTTGAAGATATATCTAAGAATTTCCTAAGGTTGATAAGATGAGATGCTAACACAAGAATATGATGATAGCAAGGGAATTTCTAACATCCAAATTTTACTTAGGATGGTTACGATTTTTCTCCCCTCTTGAATCCATGGATTAGTGGGTAAAACAGAGTCTAAGGTAGACTTTGTTGATAATGCAATCTCTAAATGACTATCAATACGAAAGTTGATAAAAATGAATTAGTCCATGAGACCTTTGATGACTCAAAAAAATGAAAGATAAAATAATAGAGAGAAATGATAGATAACCTTAAAGAGAAGAACTCTAGAAGAGAAGAATGTTTACATGTAAGTAAAATAATTATAAGAATGGAAGTTTCTAATCTAGCAACACAAATTACTTCCACCATCTTCCCACAACCATCTTCACTTCAATTCCACTACTTGTTTATTCTATTCCCATCTCTATTCTCTCTTTCTCTCTTATTTGTTCTATATCATTTCTTGGATCCGTTTAACTTCTTTTATTATGACCATCTCACCTCAAATAAGAGTAGTCATAATATTAAGGTTACTAACAGGTTTATGTGTTCAATATGTAGGTTCATCCCATACACCATATCCATTCTAGTTTTTCCTATCATCATTCACATCACTATCACCAACTATTTCATTCCCCACACCACAAGCATCATTGTATCATTTCACATATCCTCATCTCGACCCCTCTCATTGTCCATATCTACCTAGTACACACCAACATCTATCTCATTGGATCAAATTAGTATCCTCATTTTCATTGGTCTTTGGTCACTACATGTAAAAAGGACTCCATAAAAGGAAAGATAGTGCAAAAATATTAGGTACCATGTAGGTTTCAAGAAAGTGTATTGATTAAGACAACACTAATGAAAACAACATAAACACCTACTATGCACATGGTCCACCAATCTTGACTTATAAAAATAAGAGAGCTATTGGACTTCAAGGCAAATTATATACAAAAAAATGAAGTCAAAATCTCAATGGTGGTGCAGGCCAAGTCCCTTTAGAACCAAGTGTGCTAAGGCACACCCTACATATCTCAATAAGTGCAAGACCTTGCTTAGCTAAACTTCAAAGGTAATCAAGCAAGTGGAAGATGATCTAACATCCAAGGAAAGGTGCACCAAAGTACTTCCTAGCCAATAAATAAGTTAAGTAGATAGGTAGGTCAGATAATAATATGGTAATCACATAGTTGAAGGACATACCCTACTAGCAAAGAAGGATTGAATATTACAAGTTCGTTGTAATGATCTTAGAATGACTCTTGAGCAATTGAAAAAGGAGATATAGGAACTGCCAAATAGGGGATTACATAGGATATTCTCTAATAAAGGACAACTCCATATGCTAAAATACATTGTCAATTACATTGATTAAGATAAAACCAAAGTGAAGGTACCTATAGATAATTTTATCTGATGCTTCAAAAAATATCGTTAAACCAAAAATCCTATTGGGAAAGTAAAAAAGTTAAAGAGGATCAAGGGAAGGGTATCCTAATGGATCAATATGATAATTTGATGTCAAATGCCAAAATTTTGATGCTTGAGATGTACCCTCATGTATTAATTGACAAGCAGCTTTGATCCTATTACTCTAGATCTAATCAAAGGTGACCCGTAATTTTAAGATTTTGATATGGTCTCAATTTTGACTTCATGCACAAGGATAAAGGCTATATTTGGGATCTTTTGTCAATCAAGATCGTCATCCTAAGAATTCATGATAAATGTAATAGCTTGACTACTACTTCTAATTCCTCCAAGGAATTAGCCATGAAATATGAAAAAATAAAATTTGTAAGCCCGAGAACAACATTACAAAACAACAAAGTTTGCAAACTAGACAAATTTGGTTGTCTCAAAAGAGGAGCAATTTGCTCCAAGAGAAATAATTGTTCCAAGAGGAGTGATTTTCTCTAAGGAAATGATTCAATCCAAGAGAGGGAAGTGATTTATTCCAAGAGGAGCAATTTGCTCATCAGTAGGCCAAGGGGGATAAGTGTGCATAGATGCAAGGGAGAATCTCTTGGAAAATAACTTTTTGACTTTTTGTGGTGCCATAACTAATCTTAGGAGACTTTAAAGTTATTTAGATTTATAATTGGAGGCACATAATATCTAGATCTGCATCATTTTGCTAAAGATGGCCCCAAATCTTTACTTTACTAAGAATAAAAGTTTCTCACCCAAGGTAACTCAAGGATGAAAACTTATTATAAATAGGAGCAATGAGATCCACTATAAATATGTTTTGTTCCTTCTTCTTGATATTAATGAGAAATTGATATATCTTTTGTTCTTCATCATTAGCACTAACCTCTTGTATTGTGAAAAACACAACGGTTATGGTACTACCCCTTTGTCCATAATATTATTCCTCGCAGTTTCATTTCATGTGAATGGGAATGTTAGGATCCTATCCTAACATTAATTAATAATAATAATAATAATAATAATAATAATATATTTTATCCTATGGTGATAATAATAAAATAATATAAAAAATAAATAATATAATAATTAATTATATTAATTATTATATTATTATAAGATTAGGGTTAGGAAGCATTGTACCCTTTCACCTATAACCCTAGAGTGGGTATAAAACATTGGAAGAACTTATCATTCAAATATTCATTAAATATATAATATATGATTTATTAACTTCCCGACAATTCAAAAGCGATTCATTTAAATTTAGGTTTATTTATTTATTTATTTGTCAATTTTATGTGCTAGGAACCCTAGGTTCCTACCATATGGTATTAGAGCCTTATGGATCCAACCATATGGGACATAAATATCAAGGAAATTAAAAATGATATCGCAGAAATTAGAAGAAGGATTGAACAAAAAAATAATAAACAAATGGAACGTTTTGATCATATAGAATATTTAATAAAAAAAATGCAAGAGGAGGAGACCCTAGCTATGGAATCCCAGGTAGATGAGGATCCCATAGCCATAGAATCCCAAGTGGAGGAAGAGCCCATAGGGAATCCTAGAGGGTACCTATTGCACTCCCCAAGAAAGAGGAAAGAAATGAAAACCCTAAAAATTTAAATTTAAAAGAGAAATATTTCCAAGAAAACAAATTACAGGGTTTATCCAACAATGGAGAAGTTTTATGATCCTCTCTATTATCTCCCAATGCACTTTGACATGAAAAATATGGAATTAAATATGAAACTAACAGAAAATATACTCCCTCACATAAAAATAAACAATAATTACTCCACTCAAATTTTTAAAAACCATAGACTATTGGCATCAGATAAAATCTTACTCTCAAATCCTTGGACTAGTAACAGTGTGAATACTGGAACAAAATTTCAATTTCCTCCTCACATGCACCCTCCACCGTGGTCACCACCAATTTTTAAAAAAAAAAATTGTCTCTTTGTGGTGCAGGCCAAAAATAGTTTTTCATAAATTCTAGACTATGGTTTGAAAACCAGGAAGTATGGTGAAGTTATCCCAGCATTGAAAGAGGAGAACAATATTTAGAGAACTAAAAGGTTATGAAAAAGTATATATTGAAGAGGCTCCGAAGGACTGTGATGTAGTGAAGAAGTGCTCACCCTAAAAACACCAATCAATACGTGGGAACTAGAAGGAGGTTGCAGATTAATACAAAAGTCACTTGTGGAATAGTTACCAAAATAACATCGTCCCTGTAATAGAAGCAACTCTAAGAGGACGATTAGCCTAAGGAAAGGTTAATGCAAGAGGGTTGTACCATTTTGTTGGTAGTTGATAAATTCAAAAAGGCCTGCCCTAGGCTTATGAAATTTGGTGACTTTGTGTGTGAATGGAGTGAAATGGCTAGCTTTATAATTTGATAAAAATTCAAGGCTAATGAAGATGAGGCTGAGTATGTGTTTGAGAAAAGTGGAAAGACATTTAGAGCCCATTTTTTGTCAAATAAGAAAGCAATCTTGACTAGACTAAATCAATGAGAGAAAGGATGTTTGTTATATCGTGAAATTGCTTTGAGATGTAGACAGTGTAATTCTATTTGTTTTTGACTACATGTAATTGATACCCAACCTCCATCCGTAGTTATCGCCAATGATAATTTCAGTGCTACTTTGGATGGGGCAAGATAGGAAAACTGTGAGAGACAATCATTCAATATTTATTGAGCAAACGTTATGATGCACTTGGTTCAATGTTACAACTTACTATTCCTATCATATAATGGAAGGGAATCTCCATCATCTGCCACTGCGATGTTGCTGACAAAGCTGGCCTTTGCAAAAGAAGGCTCTCAAAATTGGTATAGATAGTGAACGTTCTCATGGGGATAGTGAAATGCTCATTTTGCTGAGTGAAAGGAGAAGTTGTAAAAAACCGACATAAGACTAAATTTATGCAGTGGAATACCTAATTTTTCTTTAACACAAGTTTCTAAATTTGGATTTGGTATATTATGCATCTCAAAAAATTTAGTCGATGGCAATATTTGATTATGACACCGACGATTGCCAAAATGCTCCATCATTACTTATATACTGGCATTTGGGAACATTGTGTTGTCTGGAAATCACCACCAATTCAATTTTTAGGAAGTTGTCGCATGGAGAGAGGTCAATGAAGTGTAATGCTTAAGTGTAACGGTCACCAACAGGTGTAGGGTGTGTAACGGCTAGTTGGAGGATTGGGCACAGTGCAGTGCGGATTTGTAGACACAACAGTGAAAAATACCATTTGAGGAAATAGAGTCTCCATGTAGCTGTTGTCCCATTCAATCGAAGGTAAAACAAACATCACTAAGAAGCATTGGTCCATCTACTTTCTGTCATTCAATGTTATTCTAGACATCTCCACTGTATCTACAGTATTAAAATCCCTAATTTTCACCAATATCCATTGCATCCACTTGTTGCTACACTTTTAACATTTCCACGAAGGACTAATAATAGCATATGACCTGATCTTTAACGTCAAATCAGGATCTTTAGAGCATAAACAAGTAATTTTACAAAGACACATCCAATTCGTTATTTCAGCTGTCATATGCTATGAAATGTGTTGTGGCTCCATTCGTCAGCGTATTATATTCATTGTGCTGAAACTAGTATCCATAAAAAATTTCATCTTTGCATTTTACTTCTTTTATGTTGATGGAAAATAGGACGAGATACAAAGGTAGAGCCAACTAGTAGAAGTTGTAGGAGAAACGACTCTAAGCATCCCAACATAGAGAGACATAGAGAGAAAGAGAGAGAAATAGAGAATCCTCATCTCATCTTAGCCAAAATATTGTAAGAGACACACAAGTTTCCATTCCTTTCTTCTAAGAGTGGTTGAAGATATCTCCAAGATTTTCCTAAGGTTGATAATATGAGATGCTAACACAAGAATATGATGATAGCAAGGGAATTTCTAACATCCAAATTTTACTTTGGATGGTTAGGATTTTTCCCTTTGGACTAGTGGGTAAAACAGAGTCTAAGGTAGACTTTGTTGATAATGCAATCTCTAAATGAATATTAATATGAAAGTTGATAAAAATGAATTAGTCCATGAGACCTTTGATGACTCAGGAAAATGAAAGATAAAATAATAGAGAGAAATGATAGATAACCTTAAAGAGAAGAACTCTAGAAGAGAAGAATGTTTACATGTAAGGAAAATAATGGTAAGAATGGAAGTTTCTAATGTAGCAACACAAATTACTTCAACCATATTCACTTCACTTCCACTACTTGTTTATTCTATTCCCATATCTATTCTCTCTTTCTCTCTTATTTGTTCTATCTCATTTCTTGAATCCATTTAACTTCTTTTATTGTGACCGTCTCACCTCAAATAAGAGTAGTCATAATCTTAAGGTCACTAACAGGTTTATGTGTTCAATATATAGGTTCATCCCATACACCATATCCATTCTAGTTTTTCCTATAATCATTCACATCACTATCACCAACTATTCCATTCCCCACACCACAAGCATCATTGTGTCATTTCACATATCCTCATCTTGACCCCTCTCATTGTCCATCTCTACCTAGTGCACACCAACATTTATCTCATTAGATCAAATTAGTATCCTTATTTTCATTGGTCTTTGGTCACTACAGGTAAAAAGGAGTCCATGAAAGGAAATATAGTGAGAAAATATTAGGTACCATGTAGGGTTCAATAAAGTGTATTTATTAAGACAAAACTAGTGAAAACAACATCAACACCTACTATGCACATGATCCACCAATCTTGACTTATAAAAAGAAGAGAGCTATTGGACTTCAAGGCAAATTATATACAAAAAATGAAGTCAAAATCTCAATGGTGGTGTAGGCCAAGTCCCTTTAGAACCAAGTGTGCTAAGGCACACCCTACATATCTCAATAAGTGCAAGATCTTGCTTAGCCAAACTTCAAAGGTAATCAAGCAAGTGGAATATGAGCTAACATCGAAAGGTGCACCAAAGCACTTCCTATCCAATCAATAGGTTAAGTAGATAGGTAGGTCAGATAATAATATGGTAATCACATATTTTAAGGACATACCCTACTAGCAAAGAAGGATTGAATATTACAAGTTTGTTGTAATGATCTTGGAATGACTGTTGAGCAATTGAAAAAGGAGATATAGGAACTGCCAAATAGGGAATTACCTAGGATATTATCTAATCAAGTACAACTCCATATGCTAAAATACATTGTCAATTACATTGATTAAGAGAAAGCCAAAGTGAAGGTACCTATAGATAATTTTATCTGATGCTTCGAAAAATATCGTTAAACCAAAAAGCCTATTGGGAAAGTAAAAAAGTTAAAGAGGATCAAGGTAAGGGCATCCTAATAGATCAATATGAGAAGTTGTTGTCAAATGCCAAAATTTTGATGCTTGAGATGTACCCTCATGTACTAATTGACAAGAAGCTTTGATCCTATTACTCTAGAGCTAAGCAAAGGTGACCCGTAATTTTAAAATTTTGATATGGCCTCAATTTTGACTTCATGCACAAGGATAAAGGCTATATTTGGGATCTCTTGTCAATCAAGATCGTCATCCTAAGAATTCATGATAAATGTAATAGCTTGACTACTACTTCTAATTCCTCCAAGGAATTAGCCATGAAATATGAAAAATAAAATTTGTAAGTCCAAGAACAACATTGCAAAACAATAAATTTTGCAAACTAGACAAATTTGGTTGTCTCAAAAGAGGAGCAATTTGCTCCAAGAGAAATAATTGTTCCAAGAGGAGTGATTTTCTCTAAGGAAGTGATTCAGTCCAAGAGAGGGAAGTGATTTATTCCAAGAGGAGCAATTTGCTCATCAGTAGGCGAAGGGGATAAGTGTGCACAGATGCCAGGGAGGATCTCTTGGAAAATAACTTTTTGATTTTTTGTGGTGCCATAACTAATCTTAGGAGACTTTAAAGTTATTTAGATTTATAATTGGAGGCACATAATATCTAGATCTACATCATTTTGCAAAAGATGGCCCCAAATATTTACTTTACTAGGAATAAAAGTTTCTCACCCAAGGTAACTCAAGGATGAAAACTTATTATAAATAGGAGCAATGAGATCCATTGTAAATATGTTTTGTTCCTTCTTCTTGAGATTAATGAGAAATTTATAGATCTTTTGTTCTTCATCAATAGCACTAACCTCTTGTATTGTGAAATACAAAACGGTTATGGTACTACCTCTCTATCCATATTATTATTCCTCTCGCAGTTTCATTTCATGTGAATGGGAATGTTAGGATCCTATCCTAACATTAATTAATAATAATAATAATAATATATTTTATCCTATGGTGATAATAATAAATAATATAATAATTAATTATATTAATTATTATATTATTATAATATTAGGATTAGGAAACATTTTACCCTTTCACCTATAACCCTAGAGTGGGTATAAAACATTGGAAGAACTTATCATTCAAATATCCATGAAATATATAATATATGATTTATTAACTTCCCGACAATTCAAAAGCGATTCATTTAGATTTAGGTTTATTTAATTATTTATTTATCAATTTTATGTGCTAGGAACCCTAGGTTCCTACCATCTGGTATCAAAGCCTTATGGATCCAACCATATGGGACATAAATATCAAGGAAATTAAAAATGATATTGCAGAAATTAGAAGAAGGATTGAACAAAAAAATAATAAACAAATGGAACGTTTTGATCGTATAGAATATTTAATAAAAAAATGCAAGAGGAGGAGACCCTAGCCATGGAATCCCAGGTAGAGGAGGAGCCCATAGCCATGGAATCCCAGGTGGAAGAAGAGCCCATAGCCAGGGAATCCCAGAGGGTACCTATTGCACTCCCCAAGAAAGAAGAAAGAAATGAAAACCCTAAAAATTCAAATTTAAAAGAGACAAATATTTCCAAGGAAACAAATTGCAGGGTTTATCCAACAGTGGAGAAGTTTGATGATCCTCTCTATTATCTCCCAATGCACTTTGACGTGAAAAATATGGAATTAAATATGAAATTAACAGAAAATATACTCCCTCGCATAAAAATAAACAATAATTACTGCACTCAGATTTTTAAAAACCATAGACTATTGGCATCAGATAAAATCTTACTCTCAAATTCTTGGACTAGTAACAGTGTGAATACTGGAACAAAATTTCAATTTCCTCCTCACATGTGCCCTCCACCGTGGACACCACCAATTTTTAAAAAAAAAAAATTGTCTCTTTTTGGTGCAGGCCAAAAATAGTTTTTCATAAATTCTAGACTATGGTTTGAAAACCAGGACGTATGGTGAAGTTATCCCAGCATCTCTTGGATGAAAGAGAAGAACAATATTTAGAGAACTAAAAGGTTATGAAAAAGTATATATTGAAGAGGCTCCGAAGGACTGTGATGTAGTGAAGAAGTGCTCACCCTAAAAACACCAATCAATACGTGGGAACTAGAAGGAGGTTGCAGATTGATACAAAAGTTACTAGTGGAACAATTACCAAAACAACATCGTCCCTATAAGAGAAGCAACTGTAAGAGACCGATTAGCCTAAGGAAAGGTTAAGGCAAGAGGGTTGTACCATTTTGTTGGTAGTTGATAAATTCAAAAAGGCCCACCCTAGGCTTATGAAAGTTGGTGACTTTGTGTGTGAATGGAGTGAAATAGCTAGCTTTCAATGTTTATAATTTGACAAAAATTCAAGGCTAACGAAGATGAGGCTGAGTATGTGCTTGAGCAAAGTGGAAAGACATTTAGAGCCCATTTTTTGTCAAATAAGAAAGCAAGCTTGACTAGACTAAATCAATGAGAGAAAGGATATTTGTTCTATCGTGAAATTGCTTTGAGATGTAGACAGTGTAATTCTATTTGTTTCCTACTGCATGTAATTGATACCCAACCTCCATCCATAGTTATCGCCAATGATAATTTCAGTGCTACTTTGGATGGGGCGAGATAGCAAAACTGTGAGAGACAATCATTCAATATTTATTGAGCAAACGTTATGATGCACTTGGTTCAATGTTACAACTTACTATTCCTATCAGATAATAGAATGGAATCTCCATCATCCGCCACTGTGATGTTGCTGACAAAGTTGGCCTTTGCAAAAGAAGGCTCTCAAAATTGGTATAGACAGTGAACGTTCTCGTGGAGATAGTGAAATGCTCATTTTGCTGAGTGAAAGGAGCAGTTGTAAAAAACTGACATAAGACTAAATTTATGCAGTGGAATACCTAATTTTTCTTTAACACAAGTTGCTAAATTTGGATCTGGTATATTATGCATCTCAAAAAATTTAGTCGATGGCAATATTTGATTATGACACCGACGATTGCCAAAATGCTCCATCATTACTTATATACTGGCATTTGGAAACATTGTGTTGTCTGGAAATCACCACCAATTCAAGTTTTAGAAATTTTTCGCATGGAGAGAGGTAAGTTAAGCATAATATTCGAGTGTAACGGTCACCAACAGGTGCAGGGTGTGTAACGACTAGTGGGAGTATTGGGCACAGTGCAGTGCGGGTTTGTAGACACAACAGTGAAAAATACCATTTGAGGAAATGAAGTCTCCATGTAGTTGTTGTCCCATTCAATCGAAGGTGAAACAAACATCACTAAGAAGCATTGGCCCATCTGCTTTCTGTCATTCAATGTCATTCTGGACATCTCCACTGTATCTACAGTATTAAAATCCCTGCTTTTCACCAATATCCACTGCATCCACCTGTTGCTACACTTTTAACATTTCCACGGAGGACTGATAATAGCATATTACCTGATCTTTAACGTCAAATCCAGATCTTTAGAGCATAAACAAGTAATTTCACAAAGACACATCCAATTCGTTATTTCGGCTGTCATCTGCTATGAAATGTGTTGTGGCTCCATTCATCAGCGTATTATATTCATTGTGCTGAAACTAAGTATCCATAAAAAATTTCAATTCTCTTATCACAGTGGCAGTGCTCTGAGCAGCAAAACGCAATGACTTCCCACCTTCTTTAACAACCACACACCATGTCATTTTAATTAACACGCACGATAGTGGCAGCGTCAATAGCGAGGTTCATCTTCAAATCCACCAATCTGGAAAATGGAAAATGGCATAGAAATAAAACATGGAAAGTGCAAGGTTTGGCCTGCTAAGCTACTGTCGAATCATTTGAGTCTCCTTGAGTGAACAAGAAATAATTACTCGTTCAATTGGAAAGTTCACAAGTTGTATCACAACCTGCGCCGCTCTACACTCTTTCGCATGAGCCTCTTTTCGAAAATATCTGCCAGTTTATGGAGTTAGAGAAGCTTCCATCTCCTCTACCATCTCAGCCTATGGAAACCTCACCGGTTCCCCAGACACCCACTGTGGGAGTAACCGATGTAGCCATTGCTAAAGAAGCAGAGCTTCGTACTCGTTACAATGATTAATTAAAAATAGAAGAGCAAATAATTAAATGGTTTAAGCAGAATGTGGAGATTATAAAAGACATCGAAGGGTGGCTAAAAATGGTGGAAGAAAACCATTTGTCTCTCGCCGAGCAATACGAGAAAATGCACGAAGAATATGTAAGTTTATGCCAAAGAATGACCCAGTTGAACGAAAACCTGATACGCCTCACCAAAGATGAAGTAAAGTTGCTCACTGAGATATCGGATAAATCAAATTTGATGGATAGTGTAGATACCTCAGTTCAGATCGAGAAGCTAAATGGTGAGATAAGTGAACGACGACGTCGGAGAGAACAACTCGGAGCGAAACGCCTCCAAATAATCGAGGAACTCAGAGGATTGCAAGTGGAGTAAGACATTGCCCATAAAATAATTGAAAATATCAACTCATCTCATGGGAAAGATGAATATATGAAACAGAATGAGAAATTACTAGAATATATGCTAAGGCACCAAAATAATACAGTGAACGAGCTTAAAGTTGAACAAATGAAGAATGAGAGAGCCCAGAGGGATTTCGAGACTGCACGCCGGGAATTGGAATTATTAGGAGAAGGGAGATTGATTGATTGGAAGCTTGAAATTAATGGCAGTCTACTGTTACCGTGTTGAATGAAAGCAACCGAGGTGACTTGTATAGCTCTTCGCTAAGGCAGACTTCTTTGTATTCCCACGATGAAATTTCATTTTGTGTTCACGTCATCTATTCAGTGAAACACCAACTACTAGCCCATAACCAAGGATAAGGGTTTGAAACACCAACTACTAGTCGTTAACCAAGGATAAGGGTTGGACATTGAAGACTATTACATTCTATGAGACGTTAAGACTTTACTTAGCATGATAAATGAGGGCATATTGACTAACGTTTGATCTCAAGATATAGTGCCCGAAGCATAGAAGTCAAAGAGAGGAACCAATCAATGCCAGCCTTTCGCATTATAAACAAGGTATACTTTTTACCCAGTTAATATTTTCTTTCAATTAAATGCAAGGAGATATAAGGTGCCTTTTTATAAGGTTGAATTTAGGTGATTATTACATTAAGGAAGCTAGAAAATCTAAAAGGAATAAGAGCAAATGGAAACAAGGAGACTATATTGCACTAGATTCAAATATTATTATTCTAAATTTTTAGATTAGGAGTTATAAGGAGTCCTACTCCAAACATTGGACTATAGAAATTTAGACAACTATACTATTATAGTGTGAATCGAAAGAAAAGTGTTTCTAATGTGAAGCTAGATTCAAATCAAGAGGAAATAACCCGTGCTAATGAAGGCCTCCACGAAACTCATCCTATATAGACGCTCAAGCATATTTTTCAATCTTTTTAGCTTTGAGGACAAAGTTGTTTCAAGGAAGGGTGGCATGTTAGGATCCTATCCTAACATTAACTAGCTTAGATATATAAAATATATATCTATAAACACCGAGAGTTATCAATATCGAGGTGCCTATCTCATTTCTTGGGGGTGTGATAGATAGGCGCCTCGAGATTGATAACTCTCGCGTTTATAGATATATATATTTTATATATCTAAGCTAGTTAGTTCTCAACGTTACTTCAAGGTTTTTCTAAAATAATATTAGAAAGTTTGGGCACCATTTTAGTTTAAATAGTTTAAATATTTTTTAAATATTTTAAATCCACCGTAACCCTTAATGTCGACGGATAATTTTCTTAATGTCGAATTTTTTAATAAAATATTAATATTGTTTACGGTGTGGTTGACCTTCCTTATTGTAGGATGACTATCGACGTAATTAATAATAATAATAATAATATATTTTATCCTATGGTGATAATAATAAAATAATATAATAATAAATAATGTAATAATTAATTATATTAATTATTATATTATTATAATATTAGGGTTAGGAAGCATTGCACCCTTTCACCTATAACCCTAGAGTGGGTATAAAACATTGGAAGAACTTATCATTCAAATATCCATGAAATATATAATATATGATTTATTAAATCATTAAAGGGACTTCCCGACAATTCAAAAGCGATTCATTTAGATTTAGGTTTATTTATTTATTTATTTATCAATTTTATGTGCTAGGAACCCTAGGTTCCTACGAGGGAATATATTATTATTATTTTATTTCCTCATATTAATTGATCACACATTGTGCTTGCTACGGTTACAAGTCATATTTAATTTTAATATCACACCCTAAACTTTACAATTTACTTTCAAGCATTTCAATTTCTATATTTGCTCTTCATACTTTTTTTTTGCTCTTTATTTTATGCAATTAAATTATATTAGTTTAGATTTTAGTAAGGATAGTGGGGAGTCAACCTAGATCCATAGGTTGGAAGAGGCATTGTCGCTTCCATTCAACTTTATTCAAAGTAGAATTATGGGCACTTAAGAAGTTAGACATTTTCATAATTCAACAATAACTTAGAATTAGTGTGGGATACAATTTAGAAAGGAAATGATATTGGAGGGGTAGGCTTACTAGATTGAAGACATGATTCCAGCATTAGGGGCAAAACTTGGTTGAAGATTATTCAAATATCAAGGAAAAAGTTTGACTAAAATGTTACTTCAAACAAATGTGTTATATTCATGCAAAAAATTGAAAAAAAATAAACTTACGGGTTTGACAACATTGAACTTCATATTAAAGAGTTTACAATTGATATAGAAGCATATTTGGTCAATCAATTAGAGGGATTGTTCAAATTTTTGGTCGTATGCTTGGTTGAAGCCTTATTCTCTTATCTTTGATCCAAAACAACAATAATTGGCTCAAGCATGTTTAACTTGTAGAGGTTTTAAGGTCAAAATTATAATAAAGTAAGAATTTTAAATCATTGCCTAGAAAGAAATAGGTCAGTTGGTAGTGGTCAAGTGCTTGCCAGTAGGCTACCCTGGTTCAATTTCCTAGAGGTTCAGGGGTCCCATTACCTTCATATTTACCCATGGGGCTAGGGATTATAGAGGTTTCCTATGCAACAAAAAAAAACAATTCCAAATCATTGATCTCCATTAACAATTGGTTAAAGGAAAGGAACTTAAACAAATAGCCAAGTAAGAGTCTACAAAGAAGAGAATATCATAGACCTTTTATGTGTACATTGTGTAAGAAGGATGTAAAAACATCATATCATTTATTCCTTCATTGGTTCTTTGTGTATACAATTTGGGGTTGCTCTTTAGAAATTTTGAGATTATATTAAGTGATGTAGGACCTTCCTAAGGATGGTGCAATCCGCATCACCAAAAAAAGTAAATTATTTTAAAAATAGTCGAAGTCATGCATGTAGACATTTTTAGAAACACTTATGCTTTGGATAAGATTAGAGGGGTAAGAGAAGATGCATGTATTAAAAAAATAGTTTGCTTGGGCATTTCTTAATGCATGTTGAGAATTTAAAAATAAAGTCTTCTTCAGCATTAAAAAATTACAAAAATAAATAAATTCTTGGACATTAAAGAAAGTATATATAGAAGTGAAAATATTTTAAATAGAGTCTAATGTAATTGTATATGGTAAATAGGTGAAGAAATAATAAGAAGTTTGTTTGTAATTCTCTCTATGTTATCAGATTAAGAAATTAAAGACTTAAGAAAAAAAATCCAAATTTTAATTCCTCTATATTATTGATTGCATTAGTGTGGAGTTTGGTTTTTTTTATTTTTGTTTTGGTTCTAGGTTTTTTTCTATATCAGTTTATTTTCTACATCATTGGTATCTTCATCAACATTTAAGTAGTTGATGAAATATTGGATTAATTATTTCATACCTAAAGCATTATGAATTTTATGGAGTGGTCTTGATATTATTTGTCATAATTTATGGCTTAAAAGTAATAATAAATTTTTTAAAAACATATATCATCATGTCCAAGTTTGGATATGTATAATTGCCTATCTTGTGGAATGTTTATAAGCATAGTGTCTATCATGGAAAGTCTCAAGTGTAAAGAAAAATAGGTGTTATCTTTTCGTTACAAGACTTGAATATATATGCATAGGATCATTTGTGACAATGGAATTATAACATAAAGGAATTTTTCAATCTAATATAAAATGGAAATGTCTAAAAGTTGGGTTCAGGTCCGAGGTGTAGACCAACTGGTTCATCCAAACCCCATAAGGGGGTGGAGGTCCAAGGTTCAAATCTCGAGCCTCGTCGGACTGAACGCTTATCCCTTTCCTGGTGCTTTCAATGGCGTAAAAGGTTTAAAATGATTATGGCATGGTGATTATATGGGCGAACTACGCGAAGATCTGTGTGGCGGCTTTTGGGGCGGACAGCGCAGAATACTGTGGTAGCCATAAAAATCTGGAGAGCCTGCCCGGATTCGTGGCGGCTACCGATTCCACCATGTAAATTAAAAAAAATAAAAATAAAAAAATAAAAAAAAAGTTGGGTTCATGAAAATAATTTTGATGGTACTTCCAAAAGAATTCCATAAAAGTTGCCCATAGGGTTTAAAGCTATTGATGATGAGTGAAGAAATTCACATTTTAAACCAAATTTCAAATCTCATGGGTGAACCTTAACATTTAGTCAAATGGCATGAGCTCAACCGATTAAATTACTCAATTTCCATAGGGAAGACCTAGGTTAAAATTTTTCCAAGCGATTCATGCATAAATATCAATTTGTTATAATACCACTATGGAGTTATGATGTAATATGGGTGGAGTCTATTTCAATCCCATATAACTATAAAAGGAAAAAAAAAAAGAATCTGATAAAAAGTTGGTAAAGCTAGTGTCTTCAAAAATAATGAAGGCACTTACTTGAATCATATTGAACTTCAACTTAAAACTACACAAAAACTAGGGCTCTGCTTATAAAGATCAAGATTATTGTTAAAGAATAATGTAAATATATTTTAATTAAGGTGAGGTGGATTCATAACCTATTATTAATGATATCAAGAAAATGGATGTGGAAATTAGATTAAAAAAATAGCTATTATTTATAATTTCCATCAACTATTGTTGGAGGCAATATCTTGGAAATGCCAACATATCTATGAAGAATGAAATAGGATAAGAGATAATTGTTACATACCAAATAACATAGCGTCGGCTATGTTCTACAATATTATCCAAGTGTGTAGTTTCATTATTTAGCTATCCAAATGTGTAGTTCTTAAGGATCATCTTTTATATTCAGAATTTCATTTGTGTTCTCGCATATTTGCCTTTATGGCGAGGGTGTGCCCACCTAAAGTGGCGATCCATTTACTTGTTATTATTCCAGATATTACTGCGTATTCATTTGTTATTTAATTAATATAGTGTAAATCTGCTTGATCGGGTTTCATTATTTTGGATATAGAGTAACCGAGAAGGTATCACCTTCCAAGTGGTATCAAATTCCAGGTGAGCGGGCGACGCAGGCTTCACTTCCCTTCATGTAGTGCATCAGAATAACCTATGCAGAGACGTTCCACCGTAGCGAGGAGCGGACGTCGGATCATTGTCATGGTTTCTGTGTTGGCGAACACAGAGTTTTGTTTTAAACACAGCAAAAGAACACGGTGTTTCGGGTATCTGTCTAGGCTTTTCGAAGTAGAATCGCCCATGCCATTTGCAAGAAAAATAATGTTTCCAACCCACAACTAAAACACAACACTCGATTCGGAGCAGCATACACTATCGGTTGGGTTCACAGTCAACTTTTTGAACATTAGCAAGGTTGCACAGTTCGTTTCGTCGGGACGGGTGAGAAAATCAACGCATCATAGGGCGTACAAAATAACTTCCTCATGGGCGTAGAAGGCAAATCATCGTCCATTCACACAAGTGGTCCAAACAAGGATGCTTACCGCTTGAATCTTCGCAGACAGGTGGTTGTTAATATTCTACAATCAAATCCAACCGAATCTCTACAGAAAACTCGCGCACTGTTTACCGACGCCATCCGACCAATCGCAGGCGAGTATTATTTTCTAATCCTAAGGTGGCGAGGTCTAAATTAATTTTTTTTATTTTTTAAAAATCATTTTTGGGATATTTATCCCACATCCTTCGTGTGGGAGGTACCAACGGGTTTAAGTTGAGTAGAGCACATCTTTGTGTTTGTGACTTCGGTCACATGAAGCCATCCTAGCCTCGCGTAGCCTTGTTGAGTCATTTCGTGCCAAGTGTCCTTCCTCGCAGGGTGTTATATTGTGGTTTATGTCAGTGGTTTAGTTCTTGCGTCAGTTGTTCCTGTCGTGTTGTTCGATTCGTATCCTTGGCTTCTGTCCGTTGTGTCTTGTCGTCACCTCGCGTCTCACATTTCGTGTTGTTCCTTTCGCATCCTTGGCTTCCATTGCTTCTATCTGTTGTGTCTTGTCGTGTCATTGTTGTCTACACCTATGTCCTCATTGTCAGTCATCTTCGGGTGGTCCGTGGTTATTGGTCAGTCCAGTGTCGTGTGGTATCGTCGTCTCGTTTCATCATTGTCGTGTCTTGTATATCGTCAAGAAAAGTTGTCAAAAGTTACTGTCAAAAGTTGTCACTAAAAGCTGTTGTCAAGAAGGAGCCCAAATCCAAATTCAAATCCGCATCGCAGTTGGAGCGACAGTTGAAGTGGAACACAAATTTCTTTGCCAAATTCAACCAAATTGTCGTAGAAATCGAAGCTCAAGGATTACTAAGCAGGAAATTTTGAACAGTGCATGAGTAGTTGGATCAAAGGACCTAACGGTCGACTATCAAGCTCGGAGACGACCAATAACAACACAAGAAGACCTCATCGAAGCCCAGGTACAAAAAATTATCCTTCTCCTTTCAAAATTGGTAGTTATAATCCGCATCATCCACTGGTAGACCCCATGGCTACTAACCTTTCCCAAACTCACGACAACGTCACACAAGGAGAATCAGGCAACTCTGCCATTACCACTAATGAAGCTCTTCGACAATTACTAGATGGTATGCGCCAAATTAATGTCACCCTAACTAAACTATTGAGCGCACAAAACCAACCTAATCCCAATACTAATCCCCAAAATCACTCCCATGAACAAAGGCATGAAGAAAAGGACGACCAGGATGAAGATTGGGAGTAGCAAAGAGGCAATCCGGATAATTACGGGAATCGCTATCATAGATAGCGATATAACCAAGATCAGGATAGGGATATGGGTTATCACCAACCGAGAGGCCCTAATAATTTTCCACGCATTGATATGCCCACTTTTGAGGGTCATGATCCTCGTGGTTGGATAGCCAAAATGGAAGGCATTCTTGACTTATACCAAATTAAGGATTTTGATAAAGTCCCTTTCGTTGCATCAAAATTAGGCACTGAGGCTTACCAATGGTTCGTATGGCTTAAACGCGAGAAAGGAGCTACTGTTTGCTGGAATAATTTCACTACCTATTTTTTAGAAATATTTGATGAAGGAGCTACATCATCATACACAGTAAGACTGTTATCTCTTAAACAAGAAAGATCAGTTAGTGAGTTCGTCTTTGAATTCACCAGTTTACTACCGTATGCATTACACCTCAGTCCAGACACAGTGGTAGGAGCTTTTCGCAATGGTTTGAAATAAAATATTAAGGTGGAGGTGGACATTCAAAATCCAACCTCGTTGAACGATTGCATAAGACTAGCCAAGCTAGCTGAGAAGAGAATTCAGTTGTATACACGACATGAAACTTATAGTCATCCTTCGTATGGCAACAACTATTTTCATAGAAGTGATCAACCATCAAGATACTTCTGCTATAAATGTCGTAATCACCATCCCAGAGAACAAGCATGTGCACAAAAACAAAATTTTCATATTCAATGCGCTCAATATGAAGGAGAAGAGGAAGAAGCATACCACCAAGAAGAACCTATTCAAGAAGAACTATCGATTGTTCTAGAAGAAAAGGAAGAGGATACAATGGCTATTTCCATGCATGCCCTCATGGGGTTAACAACCCACCATACAATCAAGGTATCGGGATTTCTTCGCCAGAAAAGGTAAATATGCTAATTGATTCAGGCAAGTACCCACAATTTTATCGACATCAAAATAGCAAAAGCTTTGAATTTATTCATTAATTCTTCCAACAAAGACAAATTCCAGGTTCTAGTAGCCAACGGGGTGAACGCTCAATGTGTTGGGAGAACATCTCAAGTCTCCATTAAAATGGGAACTTATACCTAGTTTGGATCTCTTTTCGTAATGAATTTAGGGAACTCTAATGTTATTTTGGGAGTTGAATGGTTGGAAACACTAGACACGGTCAGCTTCAATTTCAAAAAATTATTTGTGGAATGGAAGGAAAACGGATGGGTCATTCGCTTACAAGGTATTACTACTCCCCCATCATAGATGGTGAGCTCTCATAGTATGGAGAAAACATTAAAAAGGTTGGATACGGATTCATAGCTCAAATTAATTGTTTGGAAAAGCAATCTTGAGCAATTTTGGGTATTTTTGCTCCAGATTTACAGGACATAGTAGCACATTACGAAGAGGTCTTCCAAGAACCAAATGGACTACCTCCCCAAAGATCCCATGACCATGCCAGACAGTGTCTCAAGAAGGTGATCGGCCAAAATGTGAAATCTCAGTCAGAATTACCAATATTAGATGCAGAAGGGTGTATATATCTCCAGCCAGAAGCAATTCTACAAAGCAGAACACGCATATGGAGCTCTCGTCACATCCAATAATTTCTCATCAAATGGCAAGGCCTACCAGATGAAGAGGCTACATGGGAACCTGAAAGGATTTTCCAGACATTTCTAGCTTTGAGGACAAAGCTTTCCGAGGAGGGGAGTCATGTTACATACCAAATAACATAGCGTCGGCTATGTTCTACAATATTATCCAAGTGTGTAGTTTCATTATTTAGCTATCCAAATGTGTAGTTCTTAAGGATCATCTTTTATATTCATAATTTCATTTGCATTCTCGCATATTTGCCTTTACGGCGAGGGTGTGCCCACCTAAAGTGGCGATCCATTTACTTGTTATTATCCCAGATATTGTTGCGTATTCATTTGTTATTTAATTAATATAGTGTAAATCTGCTTGATCGGGTTTCATTATTTCGGATATAGAGTAACCGGGAAGGTATCACCTTCCAATAATTTATCTGATCTAAATATTGATCTTTGTTCAAGCAAAATTCAAATTTTATAAAACTAATCTCAGGAGAGACATCGTAACGGTTTAGGCTTTGGCTCTTCTTCGAGAGGTCCAAGATTCAAACCGCGATGTGGGCGAGTGTGAGGAGGTGGGTGCATGGTGGATGTGTGTTAAATTCCCTATTGATAAGCATAACTCTCGGATTTACGAAGGTTCATGATTAAAAGGAGACTGCTCAACCTATGTGTTGGTCGTAAGGGTTTCTTACACTAACCAAATCAATATATATATATATATATATATATATATATATATATATATATATATATATATAAATGGAGAATTTATACGCAATGAATTTGATATGGAATCATAATAATTTAAGAAAGTTAAAAAAAATATTTAATTAAATAACAAATTAAATATAATTTAATTGACTTAATAACAAAATATCATGTTTTATTATTTTAACGAGTGTTTCTAATAAAAACCATAAAATAAATTCCAACGTACGAGAAAATTATGGTCATTGATCCTACTAAGGTGTAGGAGGACAAATAGCTTAGATTCATTTGATAAAAAGTTAAACTTGGAGGTCTTAGCCAAGTTCTTGTCACAAACAATTAAAAAATATTAATTCTACTTTAATTTTTATTACAACAATAATATAAGGATAAAAAATTTATTGGTCTCCTTTTAAGAGGCTTGATGAGTGCCCAACGTGAAAAAGAAAACCAAGCACTTAACTCACTTATTGGTCTAAAAGGTCCTCCAAAAAATAAAATGTTATTTCCATCCCATAATTTCCACCTACCCAATGTTGGTCAATCTCGTGGCACTTGCTCCCTAAAATCTTTGGTTCATCAAGTCGATTCAATCAATCTAGAAAGGATAGAAGAGAAAGGTGTGATGCTTATTTAAAAGCTAATATGTATATAATAATGATTAATGTGGTTGGTTTTTATAGGTATATTGTAGTGGTATAGATTTAGGGTTTTACTTAAGCAATTTAGGTTTAAACTATTGTATAAGGGACTAAGATTTTTTTTTAAAGCAAAAAACACTTTGCCTGGCTGCCTTGGTTTGAGAGACAACGAACATGGAGTTCTACACCGTCAAAGTCACCCGGTAGTCGCGCCCAATCCTGCCCTGCCCGAACCAACATTATCAATTGGAATTTGATCTTTTTAAAAGTATATGCTTTATCTTAAAATTTTGTCTTATGAATGAATGAAAGATTTTAATTGCATTCGCGAGACCCAAATATGGTCTATGGGACCTCAAATATGCAAGTACAACTACTCAAATCATATCATAGGATTTTTAATATCTTTGAGAAGGTTGTTCCTTCTCCTGCTGATTTGGTTAGCAATTCTCCAACTTTTTTTATTTTATTGTCTTCAAATAGATCTTTTTCCAAGTGTTTCTTTGTATTTGTCACGAATATTTGAAATCGAATACCATTGTGGCATGTCTTTGGGTTTTTATTTAAAGACCCAAGTTCAAGACCTTTTTCAAAGCCTACACTTTAACTTAAAATTTTGTCTTGTGAAGGATACCATTGTGATGTCTTTGGGTTTTTATCCAGAAACCCAAATTCAAACCCTAGTACAAGGGCACCTAAACCCTTTCAAAAAAACTCGTGTTTTACTTAAGGGAATCAGGACCCTTAAAAAATCGTGCTTTATCCTAAATATTTTTATCTAAAAGGAATAGGCTAGCTGGTAGCTACCAAGTGCTTACTGAGTTGTCTCAATTTGATTCCCTAAACAATCATGGTCTTTGGTAATTGCCAAGTGCTTACTGACGGACTGCCTCGATTCCATTCCCTTTGGTAGTTGCCAAGTGCTTACTGACGGACTGCCTCGATTCCATTCCCTTAATAGTCATGTTCTTATTGATTTTATCTTTACCCAACAAACTAAGGTTTATAGAGGTTCTTACTGAAATAAATAAATAAATTATCAATGTGATTGGTAAAATGCTTACTATATGAAAGGTTATCCAATAGATAAGATACTAAACAATTGATGGTCAATTAAAATATAAGATAATAATAATAAAATATTTTTATTAAAATTTAATAACATAGTCTTGGGGGACAGGGCAACAGTTTGAGCTTTGGCTCTTCTCCAAGAGGTTTAAGGTTCAAACTACGGCGTGGGTGAGTGTGTGAGGGGGTGCGTGTATGTCCCTGTTGATAAGCTCAACTCTCACCCTTATAAAAGATCATGATTGAAATGGGGATGTTGAACCCTGAGTAGTCCCTATTGATAAGCTCAACTCTCACCCTTATAAAAGATCATGATTGAAATGGGGATGTTGAACCCTGAGTAGGGATCATAAAAATTTCTCACACTAACCTCAATCAAAAAAATTAAATAACATATTCACCTTAAATTTAAAATTTAAAAACATTTATTCTGTGAATTTAAATATTTACTTCTTCAAGAGTATGTTTTGTATATTTAAATTAATTTTTAAAATTTCTTAAAAAAATAAATACATGAGAAAATATGTGTTTTTGAAAAAATACTCAAGCTAAAATCCTTAGGTTAAAAACAAAAAACAATATAAGATAAACATTCTTTAATATGAATGAATATTTTAAAATAAATTTATAAAAACGAAATTGCTTTTATAGTGGATTAGAGGAAGCCATTTTTTTCAAATTAAACCCGATAAATTATATGTTGAGCTTGTTTCTAGTCAGCTTAAGGTGTTTAGGTCTGAGACTATTAAGGATTGTATTAGAATTGATAAAAATATTAGATCATATTGTTTGTTGCTCATTCGCAAATTGTTGTAATGTTGCTATTGATGATGTATTCTTTGATTATTCTTTAATATGAAATATTTTTCAATAAAAAAAAAATTAAACCTAACAAATTATCTGCTTTAACACGTTGAACTAACATCCATTTAATAATGTTTGTTCTTTATTTTTTCATGAAAATCAAAATACCACTAAATTTTGAAAAAATATTATGCTATTGAAAGGGAAAAAAAAAACTTAATTAATTCAAAAATATAATATTGTTATCAATACTTTAAAATAAGAAATTATTAAAACAAAAATATAATTTAAAAAATATATCTTATATAAAAAATATTATAAAAAATGTTTAACGAGATATCATCACATTTTCATATTTATTTTATGAATCATTATACAAAATACATCATGGAATACCATCATAATAAATAAATAAATAAAATTAATATATGATACTAGTGCTATGAGATAACATATCAATTATAAAACCTAATGCATGTTTTCTAGAAGTTAGAGGCCATTATTAGAGATTGTTAATAATGTCCTTCCATAAGATTATAAAACCTAATACATGTCTTCTAGAAGTTAGGAGACCATTATTAGAGATTGCTAATAATGTCCTTCCATAAGATTTTTATATACATCTTACAATGAATTATTGTGAACTTACTAAAAAAATGATGAAAGTGAAAGTAATTACATCATAGAATAATGTTTATGACTTAAGCAATTAAATGGATAGATAAATTGGATTAAAAATATATATCTAAACAAAAAAATATATTGGATTAAAAAGAAAATGATCTAAACAAAAATAAAAATAAAAGTTATTGATGTTGTTTTTTAACACCGCAACTATAACATTATAGATCCTAAGGATACCAAAAGTTAATGATTCATCATCAAATAGTATTAGCTCAACCAGTTAAATTCCTTGACTTTAAAAGAGGAGACCTAAACTCAAATCTTACCGAGTGATAGATGCATAATTTTCAAGTTGATGTATTACCATTGGGGTCATGATGTAATAAGGGTGGGGTTTGTTTCAATCCCATATGACACATTGAAAAAATTAAATTCAACAATCCATCAGTCCATTTAATAGAACAAAATATTAATGAAGATAAATTATTCCAAAGGAAACGGTTAGACCCTATCCTAACACAACTATCATTATGTAATTATCTAGTGTTTTTGTATATTGCACCTTGGGCGCCTAGTATATATGGTCTTATTATGATGTAATTTTTTTTCTCGTTACATAGGAGAGTTGGTCACAACCACACTATTTTTAGTAACTAACAAGTACAAGGTTCAAATCACAAGGGTTGCTTCCGCAAAACATATTCCACTTTGTTATTGTTGACCTGGCATGGAGGGGACCACCAGTCACTCGGGATTCGTACCGTCATCGTCAATCTAACGTGCACTCAAAGGATTCAGATCAAACTACTACCTTTGCAAACAAGTTGCCCCCGAGGTTTAAACCTGGGTGTCTTCCTGGTAAATACTATTATGATGTAATTGTTACTTTCATTGTAAGAAAGAGTAGTCATAACATAACCATTACTTTATTGCTAGGAGTTAGCAGCTCAAGTACCCTCTTGCATGTGGACCAGCCATTGAGCATTAGGGTTAGGGTAAATAAGAGTCTATATGAGGGCATGGGTGGAAGTAGAATGTATCTCATATATTTCTTGTATTATGTTGAAGTGTTGCTTCCAAAGAGGTTGTCCCCTCGAAGAGACCTGCAACTTTTGTTCCTCTTGATTAATATAAGTTTGTTGTATTTCCAATCAATTATTTTCTTAAGCACTTTTGTTATTTCATTTTTGCATTTCCATTAATTCTTGCATTGCTATTGTGGTTATGCTTATTTTTATCTGAAGGTTCCTAACAAGTGGTATCAGAGATCCTTCTAGGTTGTGGTTCATGGTTCGCAGCAGTAGCAACAACTTTTATCCTTTCATTTATTTTTCTATTCTATAATTTTTTCCTTTTGTTCATTTTCACACAAAAAAAATCCACAAATTTGTTTTTTTCAGTGGATTAGGTTGGAAACCCTATGCCTTGGGTTTTAAAATATCACAAAGGAGTTGTTATTTTTAGCTAAGCTAGATAGCCCATTAAAGGTCTAGTGAAGTGAAGGGTGCTCTAATGCCAATACCCAATCCTTAGCACCTATACATGGTTGTGAGCTCTTATGTACCCTCGAGTATATAAGGAGACCCCCTAGGAATAGGAGAAGCCTTCATCCATAAGAAGATATTGGTCATTTGAGTTTTGTGATGCGCTTAGAAGTGGTTAGCCCTAGGAAGTTACACTCACAATACTTGAAATAGAATAATATAGTTATGGGTATGGTGGAACCCTCCATAGTTAGAGCTTTGAGATATTGGGTCACTGATTATGATTGAAGATTATATATCAAAGAGCCCACAAAACCAAACACACCTTGGCTTAGAATATCCCTATTGAACTTGTTTCAATCCCTTTCTAGTCAAAACCAAATCAGATTTGAGCATACTATAAAGGAGACTACTCTCGTAACAGTTTGATACTACCCAAGATACCTATTGTGATAGTCCAAGGAATATATAGTTGACAGTATAAAGGATATACAATTTGACAATATAGGGATTATAGAGTTTCCAGTTAGAATAGTCAGTGTCAGTTGCTAGTCTAATAGTGCAAAGAATAACTTGTCTGATAGTCAGACCAATCAATTGTTAGAAAAGAAGAGCAATTGTCAAATGTACAAAAAGACCAAAATTCATCATTTTGTGGTATAGTCCATTTCAATCCTCTCTTCAAGCTGATCATTTTGATATATAACTCCCATAAACTTTTTCAAATACCCAAAGGTGCCTTAAAATGGATGGAGGTAGTAGAGTTGCCCAAGAGCAAGAGCAATTAGGTGAACAGGTGAGACAAGTGAAAATCCAACAACTAGAATTTCGTCAGTCATTATTGAAACTAGACAAATTGGATAAATTAGAAGACCTTGAGAGTTGTTTAACAAGCCTAAATACCAAATAGAACATGCTAGCAATAAATACATCAAGGAGTCACAAGGGTAGAGCATAAAATAACTTGCCTCTTAATACTAATCAGAGAATGTCCAAGCTAGACTTCTCCAAATTTGATTGTGAGGGCCCAATCAGTTGGTTGTATCATGCCAAATAGTGTTTTTGTCTTCATGCCACTCTCCATAATCAAAGGCTCACAATTGCATCTTCCAACCTCAAAGATGAAGCAATTGAATGGTACCACTGGTTGGAGAATATGTATTACATCTCACTTGGGATAAATATGAGACATAATTACTCACCCTTTTTGTTGGAGTATATTACATTATTTGGTAGATGCTAATGTACCCCCATGGTACCTTCATGGTACATTTGTAAATAATAGATTAGGCTTGAGTCTATAGTTTAGAGTGTGAGTTATATTTCCCTTTTATATAAGTGTAAATGTGTAGAAAATGCATAAGTGTCATGTAAAGTTGTAATGTGCAAGAAATGCACAAATATCATGTGAGTTAGAGTGTAAGTGTAAGTTGAGTCTATGTGCACAAGTGCCTTATATGTATGAGAATAAATATTTAATGTAAATATGTGCACAAGTGTCTTAGATTAGAGAGTGCAAGTTATAGAAGTGTAAGAGTCATGTATAGGTGTGCATATGTTATAGTGTCAAATGTTCATCAAGTATGCAAGTGGCAAGTAGTCAAGCCAAGAGTCATGAGACTTGGCATATGGAGAGCTATAGTCAAGTATCCAAAGATTCACACTACTATGGCTATATTATGGAGGTAATGCTCCATAAGATAGTGGGTCGAATACAAGGGAAGCATACATTGTCACTAGTTTATAAGAGAAAGAGAAGCAATAAAGCTTGTATACATTTTGAGCAATTAATATTGTAAGTTATTTTACATGCTTAGTACATGTATGATTTAGGCTATTTACATTCATATTTATGCATATTATTGAATGTTATTTGATTTATTATAAGTCTTGATATACATATTAATTTGCTCATATTATTATTTTGATCTTTATATATTGTGGCTAATTTATATTAGATCCTAAGAGATATAACTTGTGATATTTTGTGGTAGTATAAGGCTTTTAAAGCCATTAGTGGTATCATAGCTACCACCAAACTCTATCCATATTGATAAGAGTTCATTTTAGCCACTATTATAAATTGATTTTATCTAGTTTGATAAAGTCAATTAAGAGTCTGTCTACTTTGAAGGCAGTAAGACTTGGACTCTATTTTAAAGATCATATTGAGTAGAAAGGCTAGGGTCATTCCACTAGGTTGAAGGAAAACCAATGAAGAATAGGGACTCAACTAATTTGAAGAAGAACCAACTCAAGAGAAATTTGGTCATTCAAGAAAGAATCATCCTGATATTAATATTGATATTGGATTCTCTAGTAAGGAGGAGAATCATATTGAGTTCTTAGGTTCGACCTAAGACATTATAAATTTCAAAGAAAGAGTTGCAGAAAAAATTAAGCTATAGAAGTGTGAGAAGCTTCCTACAAAAGATAGAGAAGAGTTTCAAGTTCTAAGTATAGAGAAAGAATCAAGCATAAGAAGAAAGAACAAACAAAGAAGATCAAAATATGGCAGTGGATTGAGAAGCATTCAGAGCTTTCTAAGAGGAAATAAAGAAATCATAACAAATGAAAGAAGATAGATATATCAATCTCTAATACATCAGTCTTGAAGAAATATAAATAAGCACCTAACTTGCTTTATATAGCTTCAAGCATTGGATTAGAATCTACATTGTTGAAGACTTGCAAGTCAATATAAAGAAATAGCAGAGAAAAGAAAGAGGCTTGCATAAAGAAGAAATAGAGGTCCATATAAAGAATAGAGAAAAAGGCTCTTATAGTGAAGAAAAAGAAGTTTTATAACAACATAAAGAAGTTTTATATAAAGGAGCTATAAGGAAAAAGGTTCAGGTCTTAGTAACCTTGATATAAGAAAGAAAAGAAGATTTAGATCTTGATATTGATTCAAGAAAGGAATATTAAAGAAAGTTTCTTTTAGAATTATATATTGGCTCAAGAAGCAATTATTGGAAAGAGATATTTTATTAAGAGAAGAAGCTATTCGGCTCATAAAGTTAAGAAGAACAAGTGTAGAAGTAAAAGCACGAGCCACAAACGGAGAAGAAGAAACTTGGTGAGGATAGCAACAAATGTATTTCAGGAAGAATCTTTATTTGAAGAAAGCTTAGAAAAGTCGCAAAATGAAAGAATAGTGAAGCACATAGGAGAGTTGTTTGAAGAGTAACTTGATTGAAGCTAGCATTTGTCAACTTCATACGACCTGCATACTTACATAAAGATCTTTAGCAAGAGTAAAAGAAATCGGTCAAGTGATCCAGCAGTGATAAATAATATTTACAACATAAGAGAAGGGAGCTAGCAACATATGATAGTGGACTGGAATGCAACAACAAAGTATTGAGATATAAAGCAATATATTAAATCAAAGCAATATAAAGGTATGGAGCAATGCTTAGCAATATTTGTTATAGCGTGCAAACAAGAATCGCCTAGCACTGTCACAACATGAAAGCAGCAACACCTAGCAATATTTCTCACAGAGTGCAAGCGACAATGCCTATCGATGTCTCACAGTGTGCAAGGAAGACCTACAACGAGCATAGTCATCTCAGGAAGATGCAAAGAAGCCCTACAATGTCTAACAAATAGTAGAGCCATCTAAGGAACGTGCAAAGAAGTCCTATAGTGAGCAGAGCCATCTAACGATTGAATAGCAACGAGTAATACTACATCAAACTAAGAGTTCATGTTGTGAAGGTAAAGAGGTCAAAGAGAAGCAGCTTAGGAGCTCAAATTGAGAGCAAAACCATCTAAGGGATGAGCAGCACTCAAAGTGTAGTGCCAAGCAAAAGGAGAAGCATCCAAGTAATGTTTATCATTTGGAGGACAACGTATAAAGAAAACAGCAAGTAAGGAAACATTAATGTTGACAACGTTCATGTCAGATTGCGCAAGGAGAAATGTCTGAGCAATGTAGAAGGCATCATCTTGGAAAACGTTCAAGTAACATTTGAACAACCAGCTTCAAGTAACGGTCATTAGCACTCAAAGTAGTGCACTTGGTTGGTGAAGAGACTATGCAAATAGGGCATGTATTATTTGTCTTATGAGCATCTATAAGAAGACGTTAACGCAGTGAAAGTTTAGGGTTTAAAAGGAAATTAGTGCATTCATTCTAAAGCCCAAGTGTTGCCTATTTTGAAGCTCGGATAGTCAAATTATCCTTGACGTTTTTGAAAGTGTCGAAGATGAAGTAAAAGGTATGTTATTATACCTTATATATATTAGGAGTTATAAGTAGTTAGTAAGATGTTTTTTCATTAATTAAGTTTGGAGTTATAAGGGTTAGATAAAGTATTTTTAAAGTATTTAAAGTAATTAATTTTTTCAAGTTTGGAGTGATAAGTTAGCTTAAGTTCTTTTTCAAGTTTGGAGTGATAAGTTAGCTTAAGTTATTTTTCAAGTTTGGAGTGATAAGCTAGCTTAAGTTATTTTTCAAGTTTGGAGTGATAAGTTAGCGTAAGTTATTTTTCAATGTTGGAGTTATAAGTTAGCTTAAGTTCTTTTTCAAGTTTGGAGTGATAAGTAATTAAAATAGTTTATTTGATTAAAAGTATTTTATAAAGTTTATATTTTGAAGAATTATTTGAAGTTTTTTATTTTGAGAAAAATTAATTAAAAAGTTTTTTAAAGTTTTGCAAATTTTAATATTTGGGAGATAAAAGGTTTTCAACATCAAAATATTAGGAAAACAAAAATTTGCAAATTTCATATTATTTTCTAAACTAGGGAGACATAAGGTTTACTACTCCATAGGAATTAAATTAGTGAATTTGAATTATTTAAACCTAGGAGTTATAAGGTCTTCTACTTCATAAAATCAAAGGTACAAGAATGGATAAGTTGTCAAGAGGAACTTTTCAATATAGGAGACATTATCAAAATACAAAGTCATATTTCATAGGAGGAGAAGTTCAAAAACAAAATCTATATCAAAGACAACTTCTTGAATTTAATGGGCAACATCATAAGAATCAAAGATGCAAGATAGTATCAAGTGAATCTAATCAAACAGTTAAAATATAAAAATATATATTTGGTATATAGATTCAGGAGCTAGTCATCATATGACTGGTAATTTACATTGGTTTGAATCTCTAGAAGTCAAGGATAATTTCTATTTAAAGATTGCAGATGATAAGAGATATCTAGTTCATGGAACTGGTAGAGTAACACCTAGTATACCATTTTTAGATTTTGTACTAGAGGATGTTATGTATGTTCCAGGATTATCAACCAATCTCATTTCAATTACTAAATTGGTTGAAAGTGGAAGATCAATTGAATTCAAATGTATAAATGAGCACAATAAATGCATCATCAAGAATCAAAATATAACAAAAGCTACAGGATCAATCAAAAATGGAATATATGCTTTAGATTCAATTGGTTTTTCTCAAGAGCTTATTAAATTTGTCTCAAGATGAAATTGTTGATAAATTGCCTAAGTGTTTTGAAAGACAGAATACAAGAAATTGGATTCAACAGTCCTCCTACCAACGCAAGCATTGGATGAATCCAAGGTTCAAGATGATGAAACAAATTCAAGAAAATCAGAGGCTCATATGCATTGCAAGGTCACTTGAAGATTGAAGACAAAGACGAAGACCAAGATTGAAGACTAAAGTCTTCAATAACCAAATAATGTAATACAAGGGGGTGTTGGAGTATATTACATTATTTGGTACATGCTAATGTACCCCCATGGTACCTTCATGGTACATTTGTAAATAATAGATTAGGGTTGAGTCTATAGTTTAGAGTATGAGTTATATTTCCCTTTTATGTAAGTGTGAATGTGCAGGAAATGCACAAGTGTCATGTAAGTTATAATGTGCAAGAAATAGACAAGTATCATGTTAGTTAGAGTGCAAGTGTAAGTTGAGTCTATGTGCACAAGTGTCTTATATGTATGAGAACAAATATGTAATGTAAATATGTGCACAAGTGTCTTAGATTAGAGTGTGCAAGTTATAGAAGTGTAAGAGTCATGTATAGGTGTGCATATGTTATAGTGTCAAGTGTTCATCAAGTATGCAAGTGGCAAGTAGTCAAGCCAAGAGTCATGAGACTTGGCATATGGAGAGCTATAGTCAAGTATCCAAAGAGTCACACTACTATGGCTATATTATGGAGACAATGCTCCATAAGATAGAGAGTTGAATACAAGGAGAACAAGCATTGTCACTAGTTTGTAAGAGAAAGAGAAGCAATAAAGCTTGTATACATTTTGAGCAATTAATATTGTAAGTTATTTTACATGCTTAGTACATGTATGATTCAAGTTATTTACATTCATATTTCTGCATATTATTGAATGCTATTTGATTTATTATAAGCCTTGATATACATATTAATTTGCTCATATTATTCTACTCATTATTATTTTGATATTTATATATTATGGCTATATATTGTGGCTAACTTATATTAGATCCTGAGAGATATAATCTATGATATTTTGCGATAGTATAAGGCTTTTAAAGTCATTACTTTTAGACCCATTGATTATGAGGATTTCACTAGAGACCTCACCAAGTTAAGATAGACAAAATTTGTCCATGATTGCCAAAAACAATTTGAAAAGTTGGCAAGCCACACTAGGCTTACTTTTCCAAAATTGTTTCATTAGTGGATTAAAGGAAGATATATATGCTAAGGTTAAAATGTTCAAACCAAACAACATGATAGCATCAGTAGGATTGGCCGGATTGGCTAAAGATAAATCTACGACACAAAGGCTTACTTTTAAACCTTCATAAGCTCGAACTCACTCTCATCCAAAATATCGTCAAACCCATGCAACAAACCACCCCCAATCAAACATCTTACCCGAGAAGAAATAGAGGCATGGAGGACACAAGGACTATGTTACAATCGTGATCATAAATATTCTCTAGGCCACAAGTGTATACAATAGAAAATGTATTTACTCAATGTGGGTGAAACTTCCACCAAGGAACCGCATGATAGAGGGGAGGACCATAAAGAAGAATAACAACCTGAAGAGTTTGAAATGATAAAGGACCAACCACCCGAAACCTCAATGCATGCCTTAGTTGGGATTTCCACTTCCCATAACATGAAGATGATAGGGCATTTCAAGAGCTAGGGACTTATAATCCTCATTGATTCGGGTAGTACCCACAATTTTATTGATCCTCGGATAGCCAAAAAGCAAATTGTTATATCTACTCTTGCAATTCATTTGAAGGCATAGTGGTCGATGGTAGTACTCTAGCGTGCAAATGAAAATATATAAATGTAATGGTGATCGTGGGTGACTACAACCTTAGGGTAGACATGTTTACCCTTCCCTTGGTAGCTTGTGGCATTGTGTTGAGAACTCAGTGGCTTCGTACCATGGGTTTGATAGTATGGAAATTTTTTGAACTATGGATGCAATTTACTAAACATAGGAAGCAATACACTCTCCATGACATTCTTGTAGGTCTTACCCAACTCATCAGCTCCCATCGAATGGAAAAACTTTTGAAGAAATCATCTCAAGGGGATGTGGCACGATTGTTTACACTCCAAGCCCCTAGTATCACTGATACAATTCAACCAACAGAATTATAGGAAATCATGGAAAAACATGCATCTATATTTGCAGAACCACATGGGTTACCACCAAGGCGTGCACAATCATGCCATCGAGCTTGTCCTTAAAAGCTTACCACCCAACATTTGTCCCTATTGGTACTCATATGTGCAAAATACTGAGATTGAAAAGATGGTGCAGAAATTATTAGCAACAGGGATCATTTGGCCAAGTGTCAAGCCATATTCCTCCCCAGTATTTTTGGCTTGTAAGAAAGATAGGTCTTGGAGGTTGTGTGGCTTTTAGACAACTCAACAAAATCACCATCAAGGACAAATTTTCCATTCCCATAATTGATGAGTTACTAGATGAACTTTGTGGGACTCGCTTCTCAAAATTGGATGTGTTTAGAATATCATAAAATCAAATTGCAAGAAGAAGATATTCCAAATATAATATTCCACACTCATTAAGGCCATTATGAATTCTTTGTCATACCTTTTAGTCTTACCAACGCACCTTCCACCTTTCAAAGTCTCATGAATACAATCTTTCGATCATTTTTTCATAAATTTATTCTGCTCTTCTTCAACAATATTTTAATTTATAATTGCACATGGGTGGAAAATTTGCAACATTTGGACCAAACCCTACAACTCCTAGTTGATAATAAATTGTGTGCAAAATGGTCCAGATGTTTTTTTGGAATGCAGTAAGTGGAATACCTATGCCACATAGTTTCAGGGGAAAGGGTCAAGGTGGATCCCAAAAATATTACTGCCATACAGGATTGGCCCAAGCCATACACTCTCAGAAGTCTTCGGGGTTTCCTAGGCCGCACTAGCTAACATTGAAAATTTGTTCGTGATTATGGAAAGATTACATCTCCCCTGTCGGTTAAGTTGTCAAAGGATTCATTTCTACGGTTAGAACTTGTGTAACATGCCTTTCTGCAACTCAAACAAGCTATGCTCTCTGCGCCTATGTTGGTGATGCCCAATTTCCCCAAGCCTTTTGTGGTTGAGAGTGATGCCTCTAGAAGTGGAGTTGATGTAGTACTTATGCAAGAAGGGTGGCCATTGGCTTTCACTAGTAAAGAACTATCAAGCAAAAACATGGGTAAATCGACCTATGAGAAGGAGATGATGGCGATCTTACACACAGTCAACCACTAAAGGCCTTACCTTATTGGGTGACATTTTCCCATTGAAACATATCACCATAGTCTCAAATACTTTCTTGAGCAACGTGCCTCCATGCCTGAACAACAAAAATGGGTAACCAAATTGCTAGGTTATGACTATGAAATCATTTATAAGAAAGGCAAGGAAAATGTCGTTGATGCACTATCCTGTCAATATGAGGACCAGGGTATGTTGGGTGCCATCTCTAATCTACTTCCTCAATAGACCTGCCAGCTATAAGATGAAGTAACCCAAGATTCCACCTTGCAATCCTTAATTCAACAACTCCAAATTGATCCTGAGTCTTGAGCAAGATATTCATGGGATAGACAACATTTGAGATACCAAGGTCGTCTTGTTATCTCTAAAACTTTGTCACTCCATGAATCTATACTGTACAAAATGCATGCTTCCCCGACTGCAGGACATTATGGCTTCTTAAAGACATGAACATGTTAAATGCACATTTTTCTAGGCAAGAATGAAAAAAGGATATAAGACTTTTTGTTGCAAAATGTGATAATTGTCAACTATTGAAGTTGTAAACTATTCGCACACCAAACACACTCTAGCCTCTTCCTATTATGGACACTATTTGGAAGGACATTCCTATGGACTTTATTGAAGGGTTCCCAAAGTGTGGAGGCAAATATGTCATTCTCCTAGTGGTGGATTGTCTCTCTAAGTATGCTTAATTATATCCATTAGCCCACCCTTACAAGACCTCAACAGTTGCCCAGATATTTCTTGATTCCATCTTTCACCTTCATGGCATGCCCCAGTCCATCATCTATGACTGTGACACCACATTCACTAGTCATTTTTAGTAGGAACTATTCAAGCTACATGACATACAAATCTAGATGAGCTCGACATGCCATCCCTAGATCAATGCACAAACTGAAATTGTTAACAAGTGCTCGGACACTTATCTGTGTTACTTTGGCTTGGAGCAATTGACTCATTGAGTCAAGTGGCTACAATTGACCGAATGGTGGTATAATACTTCTTATCACTCCACCAAAATGACACCATATGAAGTAGTTTATGTACACCCTCCACCATAACTTTTGTCATACATTTTGGGTAGTTCCAAGGTTCAAGCAAAGGATTCGACTCTTAGAGAACATGCACAATTGCTTCAACATTTCAAAGATAATTTGGCTATGGCACAAAACCATATGCGACAACAAGATGATTTATAAAATTCTATGGAACATATAAAATGCTCCAGTAAATTGGCCACACTGCCTACAAGCTAAAAACGGCCGTCCTCCTCCACAAAACATCCAGTTTTCCATGTCTCCTCTTAGGAGGTCCTTGGCAATTGTGTATAGGTTTTGTCTACCCTACCCCAGTTGGATGCAAAGGCTCAATCATCTTAGAAGCCAAGATTATTTTGGATTGGTGTATACGCACACTTCGTAATCATACACTCAAGGATATTTTAGTACAATGGCAAGGATTGTAGCTAGAAGACACCACCTACGAGTCACTCCATCAATTCCAACAGTACTTTCCTCACCTCAAGCTTTGAGGACAAAGCTTTTTGAAGGGGAAGGGCATGTTAGGACTCTCTCCTAACACACCCATCATTATGTAATTGCGGAGTTTTAACATTGTAGACATGGTTTTCCTATGCTTGTAGTCATACAAGCAATCATCATTGAAACTCCATGGCAATCAAAAGATATCACTGAAATTCTATGGAACATATAAAATGCTCCAGTAGATTGGCCACACTGCCTACAAGCTAAAAATGGTTGTCCTCCTCCACAAAACATCCATTTTTCCATGTCTCCTCTTAGGAGGTCCTTGGCAATTGTGTATAGGTTTTGTCTACCCTACCCCAGTTGGATGCAAAGGCTCAATCATCTTAGAAGCCAAGATTATTTTGGATTGGTGTATACGCACACTTCGTAATCATACACTCAAGGATATTTTAGTACAATGGCGAGGATTGTAGCTAGAAGACACCACCTACGAGTCACTCCATCAATTCCAACAGTACTTTCCTCACCTCAAGCTTTGAGGACAAAGCTTTTTGAAGGGGAAGGGCATGTTAGGACTCTCTCCTAACACACCCATCATTATGTAATTGCGGAGTTTTAACATTGTAGACATGGTTTTCCTATGCTTGTAGTCATACAAGCAATCATCATTGAAACTCCATGGCAATCAAAAGATATCACTGAAATTCTATGGAACATATAAAATGCTCCAGTAGATTGGCCACACTGCCTACAAGCTAAAAATGGTCGTCCTCCTCCACAAAACATCCAGTTTTCCATGTCTCCTCTTAGGAGGTCCTTGGCAATTGTGTATAGGTTTTGTCTACCCTACCCCAGTTGGATGCAAAGGCTCAATCATCTTAGAAGCCAAGATTATTTTGGATTGGTGTATACGCACACTTCGTAATCATACACTAAAGGATATTTTAGTACAATGGCGAGGATTGTAGCTAGAAGACACCACCTACGAGTCACTCCATCAATTCCAACAGTACTTTCCTCACCTCAAGCTTTGAGGACAAAGCTTTTTGAAGGGGAAGGGCATTTTAGGACTCTCTCCTAACACACCCATCATTATGTAATTTCCTAGTGTTGGTGTACGTTACACCTTAGGCGCCTAGTGCATATGGTCCCACTATGATGTAATCGTTACTTTATGGGGAAGGGCGTGTTAGGACTCTCTCCTCACACAACCATCATTACGTAATTGTCTAGTGTTGGTGTACATTGCACCTTAGGTGCCTAGTGCATATGGCCCATTATGATGTAATCGTTACTTTTATTGTAAGTAGGAGTTACTAGCTTGGGTCCCCTCTTGCATGTGGACCAACCCTTGAGCATTAGGGTTAGGGTAAATAAGAGTCTATATAAGGGCATGGGTGGGAGTAGAATGTATCTCATATCTTTCTTAAATTGTATTGAATCTATGCTTCCAAAGAGGTCGCCCCCTCAAAAAGGCCTGCGATTTTTGTTCCTCTTGATTAATAGAAGTTTTTGTATTTCCAATCAGTTATTTTCTTAAACACTTTGTTAATTCATTTTCACATTTCTATTGATCCTTGATTTCCTATTGTGGTTATGCCTATTTTTATCTGAAGGTTCCTAACAAAAACATAAAAGTTGAGCGTACACGAACACACTCATCTATCTCCATCAAACTACGTAGAGGATGACAATTGAAATGTTACTATTTATGCCCACTTTAATTCAAATTTTTATGTAGCCTTAACATTGTCATCAACTTCATAATTGTTGCCTCTATGAGTGGTTTGGTAAATGTGTTAGAAATCTAGTCCTCTATGATGAAACTTCAATGAAACAAATGCTCTTTTCAACTGATTCATGTAATGATAATGGATCTAGATGTGTTTTAGTTCATTGTGTGTCAATGAATTATGAATCATGGCAATGGTCCTCTAGTTAACAAAATAGATTGTCTTTGAATTTTACTACTCAAATCCAAGCTCCTCCAACATGTTCTTTATCCATATTGTTTTATTGGGTGTATTCAAAGCTTTGAAGTACTTTGGTGGCAAAGAGTTTGACAAAATTCTACTTCTTGCATGACCACATAAGTGAACCTCTTCCAAAGCTAAACATATATCTTGAAAGTTGATTTGTTATTGTCAATATCTCCTCTATAATGTATATCAATGTAGTCTCTCTTTCACACTGTTAGTTTTGAAAAAGGTGATGCATACATTGTAAGTGATTTTGATGTATCTAACAATACTACTTGATGTATATATTTGTACCTTTCCTGACCCCAACACGAATATAGAGACCATCTATAAAAACAAAGGCAATTTATCAAGTTGTTATAAATCAAATCATAAGACCAACAAGTTTCCTACATAAGGTATAATCAACTTTGTGGGATTCATAATTCTTAGTCAACTTGATGTTTGAATTTTGAACCTATGTAGAAGGTCAAGCAAATATCTTGGTTGAGAGAGATACTACTATATTATGTTTTAAGTTTGTGTATCGCAAGAAGTGCTAACAAATTCATATCAGTAATATGGAGTGTTCGACTCATAGATGAAGATAGTGTCAATTCTTGGAACTATCAAACAATCCATATATAGAACTATGAAACATTCCTGCCACTTTTTTATATAGATATTATGACCTCCTCCATATCTCTTGAGCCTATTGTTGAATTTCTCAATCTTCTCACATGATGCCCTTAGATATTGTTTGTCCCATACAGAGATTTCTTCAATTAAACCCTCTTCTCTAAAATAATTAAGATATAATTGTATTGCAGTTCTCCCTCTTAAATAACAACTTTACTTAGATTCAAAGCAATGCCCTCATGGTCATCAAGGGAAGCAGGGCTCAAATCGCATAGGGTGTGAGACAAACTGCAAGGCCAAGAGGCTGGTTTCCATGGAGCACCCTATGAACCAACCTACCAGACCTGTTGACTGCACACTACATGGAAGTGTACAAAGTGTACAATGATAGAAATGAAAAACTCCTCATTTTCAATCTTGTGACTCTTTTTTAAAATTATGCGCGCAATGAAATTGCAATGAGAATAAATTTGAGAATCATAGTATATTCAATTTAGCATCAGAAAGATTAACAGTTGGAAAATGCATTTAACTTATCCAGAAGGATCTTCAGCCGATGCTTGACATACAGGCAAGTAGTAAGTATCCAACTGCCAGTATTTCCGCTTGACGCCCTCCCATACCTTTTCTTCCAAGCAATCTTTTACTGGTAAAGGGATAAATTGTGTAGTATAACCTAAATGTGCAAGCTCGAGTGCAACTAACTGACAGTAAACTACATGAAAAAATGCATTATCTGCACAAAGGCCATTAAAAAAAGAATAAATGCCTCCAGAATTTAGTAATTTTGGAAGGTACTGGTGGAACTCCTTCATATCTTCATAGTACTCTCCATATGTATCAAAAAATATCCCTGCATGAGGTGACAATTATTTAGCATAAAGCAAGCAACTACTGCCTTTATAGAGGAAGAGGAACTCAACAATTGAAGAATAACAGCTGTACAAAAAATATGAGATTTGAAGCCCTGATATTGACTCCCAACAAGTGCAAAATATATATTTTTTTAATGCACCCTCCCCCCAAAACAAATAGAAGAACTAGGAAGGAAAAAAAAAATTCTTCACTTTGATTGTTATGATCACAAACAAATGCACTTTGTGCCTATCATATCCATAAAATAAAATGTAATTATTTCTTGTTGAGGGAACTTTTCTCTCAAATTTTCAAGAACTGGCGATTTTGATCCACATCAAAATCCAACATGACATTAGTATAAAATAAAAACACCTTTCCAATGTTACTTCCATAGTTACATACATTGTTGCAAAGAAACATAGAATATCAGGTATGGATATGAATACAGCAGATTTTCAAGACCCCTCTTATACAGATAAGGCTGGATAGAACAATTATAAAAGGCTAATGATTTATATATTGGAAAATGTAGAACATAAGAAAAATTACACGATTATAAGGCGTAAAGAGGAGATATTCATTAATTGAGAAATGTGAGGAATCTCATGCTCAAGGTATGGCTCTAAATGCACCTAGACCATATCCAAGAGTATTAGGTATGGCCTAGATACAGGCGTGTAGTCTAATGTTTGTGGAAATGTTATTTGTGCAGTATCAATGTCTGGAAATGTTATGTTTCAGAGTTTTGCAGCGGAACGGGGTACAAGTAGTACCTCCTCAAACATGACATTGGATGACAAAAAGAACTAACAGGGGAAGATGCTGATCACAAAAATCAGAAAGCATGTGAATAATAAAAAGCTTTATTCATAGATAATGTGAATGTAAATGAAAGCAGAATACAAGGCTCTTGTATGGCAGAATTGGCACCAACATCAACACTTATATAGCTTGCAAGCACTGGCATGCAATGGACATGCTGGGATGCTGAAGGACTTAGTGCCTTGATTCCTAACTATCCTGATCTAATGATTTTCCTTGGACGAAAACAATGAAGGCCCAAACAATTCCAAGAGACCCATCTATACTGAATATTATCCTATGTATATAAATGTACACGACTAGAAGGTGCCTGTGGGAATGGAAGCAATTCCACTTCTAAGGATTGCAAGAAAGTAGTAACAATAGATCACACTGCATGCTACTTCATGTCTTCTTATGGCACTAGGTGGCAGATTTGGCTGATGGCATTTTCCTTTGACTGTGGACCCATAACGATTCTTCAGCTGAAACATGGGCATCTAGTTTAGATGCTAGACGCTGGCATCTAGTGCATATTTGTGTAGGCATTGTTACTTGGCACAAGGGCGTTGTTGGCATCAACAATTGGCGTTAGTGCTCAATGTCGAAGCTGGCACTAAATTGGGATCTACGACCAATGGCTGAACATAAGTGTTGCCATTGCATGACGCTAGACCATGGTGCTGCTAGAAAAGGTGGCACCAATGATACAAAGGCTTGTCTTTGAAATTGCATCTCTGGGAGCTTGGCACCAATGCTGACGAGGACTCAAGCAACCCTACTCCACTCGAATCAATTGTCCCCATTGTATCCAAATACAACAGAGGGAATCAACCTTGACCTGATCAAGTGTAAACCACTTAGCCTGACTGGCATACAAACCAACCTTCACAATCCTTAAAAGGTTGTGGGTTCCTTGGCAGCTGCAACTGTTAGTGGAGTCAATCAGCTGATCTTCTAAAGTTGGGCTCAACTAATATATATCCAAGTTCACTGGCTGCTACAGTACCACTCATTCAAGCAGAGGTAGAACATATGAGAAGCTTCGCATTGGAGAGTGGATGCATTCCCAAATATGGTGGTAGATTGTGAATACAGGCATTCTTGCATGTTGTGTGTGAAACATGCAAGGACCATAGCGCAAGGGCTTGATCTTCTAGTATGGGTTGGAGTAAGTGTTCCTTCTAAATATGAAGCCAAACTGATCTCCAACTTGAAGACTATGAGGTGCATGTGTTGATCATGGCCCTCATGTTTCTATTGTTGTCACCCAAGTTATTGCTGAACTTGATGTTGTAGGCGCTAAATCTGCCTCTCAGAAAACGAAAAAGTAAATTTTGTATGTCGAATTGCAGATTTTGACCAGTTTTGTATGCTTTTTGACAAGTTTTTGTAATTTTGAAAAGCAAAACGTGAAATGAAATTCGTATTAAATTGAGTGTAAGTAGCATGAAATGTAAATTAGGCTCAAATGAAATTACAAGTGAAATTAGCTGAAATTAGGGAAAATGCGAATGAAATGAGATTTAATAAAAATTAAAATTAGACTTTAAGAAAGTAAAGTTAATTTATGGGACGACGGTTTCGGGGTGGCAGTTGTAAATAATGCATTGTCCAAGAACCGCTTGAAATGTCCTGGGACAAGCATTATAAGGCCCCTTTATTCAATTTTGAAACTATTGTTGTTTCTGGAGAGATTGAATGCAGGGAATAATGCTGCCGTAAGTATGTCAAATGTAGATGCGAATATGTTCATGTGTTTGCCAAGGTTGTTGAACTTGGTATATTTTGTACCATAGTTGAGAAAATCAGCAAAAAATCGATGAACTCCTGATTTTTTGCCGATTTATTTGCTGGCTGATACAATCGGAAAACTATCGCGAGTCCGGCAATTCATTGCCGATTTTTTGCCGATTCATTGAAATAATGAAAATCGGCTAAAAAATCTGCAATTCTATTTTATTTTATTTTTTATATAATAATTTTTTTTCTTTTTTTTTTTGGCTGTGGCCGTTTTAGGGTTTTTTTATGCAAACCCATTTTTCAGCTGTCAATGGTTGAACTTCAAAGTTTAAGTTTAAACCCTAAATCTTAAAACCCTAGTTTAGGGTTTCGGGTTTTTTTTTCCCTCTTTTTAAGTAAATATTTCTACCTGATAACTATGTATGCAAGCCCATTTTTCAGCTGTTAATGTTTAAAACTTTGAAGTTTAAACCCTAAACCCTAGGCTAGGCCCAAGGGTTTGGGTTTAGGGTTTGTTTTTATTCCCTCCTCTTTTTAAGTAAATAAGTAAATATTGCTGCTTAGTAACTATGTATGCAAGTCCATTTTTCAGCTGTTAGGGTTTGAATTTGAAACTTTGAACTTTGAACTTGAAGTTTAAACCCTAAACCCTAGTCTAAGCCCTAGGGTTTTTTTTCCTCCTCTTTTTGAGTAAAATATTGCTGCCTGAAAACTATGTATGCAAGCCCATTTTTCATCTGTCAATGTTTCAATTTTAAACCCTAGCCTTTTGGTTTAGGGTTTAGGTTTTTTTCCCTTTTTCAAGTGATTGTAGCTTTGTTACTTGTTTCCAAGTGCAGGCATATAAAAAATAAACCTTTTTTTCCTTCTTGTTCCTTGTAACTTTGTACCTTTTCATATTAGGATGTGTTGTGTCACTTTCATGTGTACTTCAAGCTTGAGCCTTGTATGATGTCTTGACTTGAATTGTTGCTTTTATTGCAATATTTGATTTGCATAATGTTAATTCATTGTAATATGCATGAAAAAAAAAAATTGTTTTCTTCGGTTTTTTTTTTGCCGATTTTTTCCCCGATTTTTTATCGATTCCAATTTTTTGCCGACTGTTAAAACTGCTGATTCACTCCCGATTCCGATTTTCTCAACTATGTTTTGTACTACACATTGGTGTTGCTCATTATAGCAACCATTAATGCAAATACAGCTGTCACAGTATATCTTCGTGTGCATGCATGAGAGACTGGAGCCCTCTGTTAATATGATATTGTCTTTGTTATTGCTATTCATATGTACTTGATAGAATGCATGTATATTTTGTACTGTGGTAAAAACAAGTATTGCAGGTTACAGAGTACAGTGGGAGTGACATGGATTGTACGTTGTTGTACAATAAGTGAACACTGTTGATGAGAAATTGTCTAGAGGCGTGTTACTACGAACAACTAATGTTAAAAGCTTCATACTGATGGATTATAATACTTATTCAGCTGTTATACAGCACAGTTGTATAACCATACACTTGTAGTTTGTACGAGGGAATAAGAACATGTATGATCTTAGTAAATTTGCATATTGGATTTGCGTGATGAATAAATCATGTTACTACGAACAACGATTGTTAAAAGCTTCACACTGATGGATTATAATACTTATACGGCTGTTATAGAGCACAGTTGTATAACCATACACTTGTACTTTGTACAAGGGAATAAAAACTTGTATGATCTGGGTAAATTTGCATATTGGATTTGCGTGATGAATAAATTGTTTCTTTTACGATTTTGTGAAAAGTACAATTGGTGATTAGCTTGAAGGAACAATTGTTGTCTATGAGGAACCGTATGATTGTTGAGTTAGTTGTACGCTCAGAGGTAAGCGTACAACTGATTGATCGTATGATTGTACATTGTATGATTGGTGTCATTGTACGCTGATTTGTGTCGTACGGTCTAGAGACCTTATAGTTGGAGTTTGAAGTGTTGAGATGATGATCAATTCAGTGTTCCATTCTTGAATCTGTCGCCACCTCCCTTACTGGGAATACCGCCACTCTTGCTACATTTGGCACCATTGCCATTGCTGGAGCAAGGGGGGTTTGATTCAGTAGAACAGTAGCATGAAGGAGATAAGGGTGGGTGATAGAGACAAGTCTGCGAGGGCATAAAAGAAGAGATCGCAGAGAGGATCAAGTGCCAGTGAGAAGAAGCACAAGGATCGCTCAAAGAGGGAATGTGAACAACATAAAAGTTCAGTCCAAAGAGACGAACGTACCAATACTAGAACAAGTGTGGACTCCATAAGAGGGAGAAACTGAGAGGTGGGAAACATTGTCGTTAAATACAGAAGATGAGGTGCAAAGGGAGTAGCAAATAGTCGAAGAAGACATTCGCGTAAGTGAAGATGCTAATGTAGGAAGTGTGCGTGGAAACAAAGAGTGGATGGTGACACTTGAGCAAGCGGTAGGGAGTTTGCCAAGGGGTGCAAAGGTGGAACCAGAAAGGGGACATCATATATTTATGCTTTGCCCTACCTTCATATTTAAAAGGGGACACCATAAATATATGATGTCCCCTTTTAAATATGAAGGTGGAACCAGAAAGTATAAAATATGAAGGACCGAAGATGGTAGAAGTGAATTTAGGAACAGAGAAAGATCCAAGGATAATCCACTACGAAGACAATCGGGATCCTCTATAAGGACTTGAAATGGATACCCCCAGAACTATGTGTTCATAAGATTCAATTGATGCCAGGAGCCCAACTAGTAAGAAGAAGGCCCTATAGAATGAATCCACTGAAAACCACGTTCGTGGTAGAGAATGGTATTTATGCTTACAATAGAATGCCATTCAGGCTATGCAATGCCCCAACCACATTCCAAAGGATTATCTAATACATATTTGATCAGATAGCAATAGGAAATTTCAGAGCTTTCTTGGATGACTAGTCAATATATGGTAAAGTAATGGAGCATCTACCTCAACTAGATGAGTGCATCAGATTATGCAAGAATGCCCAAATAGCCTTGAATCCAGGAAAATGTGGTCAGACCCGATAAGAAACACGTGATAGCGGATCAATTTTCAAGAATTTACTAGGGGGAACGTGCAAGAGCAAGAGAGTCAGATGAGTTTCTTGACGCTCACTTGTTCGCAATAAGCGTTGTACCATCATGGTACAAGTTAATTGGAGAGTACTTGTCTACAGGAGAGTTGCCTAAGGAGATGCCAGCAACAGAAAGGAGGAAGGTGATAATGAAGTCAACACCCTTAGAATTATTAAACAAAATGGGCTTAGACGGAATTTTAAGATGTGTAATGGAAGAAGTAAGGACAGCACTGAAAGAAGCTCATGAGGGATTGGCCAGAGGGTATATGGGACCAAACACAACCACGAGAAAAGTGCTTCTCGCGGGGCTATGGTGGCCTACCCTCTTTCACAATGCGAAGAAGTATATGCAAGCGTGTGATACATGCCAGTGAGCAGGGAAACCATTACGCCGAGATTTTTTGTCGTTACACCACTCTCAACTGCAGCGAGCAAGGAAACCATTACGCCAAGATTTTATATCGTTACACCCCTCTCAACTACAGGAGTTATTTGAGAGATGGGGTTTGTATTTTGTGCATCCATTGAGAACAACTCAAAGAATTAAGTGTTAGTACATCGTGGTAGAAACAGAATACCTGACGAGGTGGGTAGAGGCAAGGGTGCTACAAGATAATTCAGAAAAAAGTACAGCTCGATTCTTGTATGAGTAGGTGATTACAAGATTCGGAATTCTGCTTCAATTGACAAGTGATAGGAGAGGTCACTTTGTGAACGAAGTTATCAAGAAGCTGACAACAGATTTCAGGATTTTGCACTCATTATCAAGTCCGTATTACCCTAGAGCAAATGGGTAGGCGGAGGTGGCAAACAAAATCTTGGTCGCCACTCTTTATAAATCCTGTGGAGTAGCAGCTGATTGGGAGGAAAGGTTACCATCAATCATATGGACATATAGGACAACTTTTAAGCCCACAACAAACCATACGCCATTGCAGTTGATGTATGGCCAAGAGGCAGTTGTGCCGGTAGAAATCCTGATAAACAGCTTGAGGGTAGTCGTAGAGAACCAATTAGAAGATCAGGAAAGCCTAGAAGAGAGGCTTGCGACACTAATTAAACTGAATGAGAAGAGGGTCATGACACAATGGGCGATTGAAGCAGCCCATAAAAGAAGGAAGTTGTGGCATGACAAGCACCTTAGGGAGTTGGAGTTGAAGCAAGGTGACTTGGTCTTGAAGTACAATGGCAAGTGAGAAATCAAGCTAGGGAAGTTGAAAACCTTATGGCTTGGCCCTTTCAAAGTTGTAGAGATGATGGAAAACAGTGCAGCGAAGCTGCAGAAATTGGACGGAATAGTAGTTCCCGAAACAGTAAATGGGTCTAAACTAAAGCCTTACAAAGTACAATGTTTGTTTATTGCGATGGAAGAGATAGAAAGGAGAAGGCAGCAAGAAGAAGAGCTCCGCGAACAACAGGAAGCAACCCAAAACAATCAAACTCCCCAACAAGACGAGGATAATGTAGGGATGAGAAGGATGTTTGCAAAAGGGGAGGAACTGCAACCAATTATAGAACAACAAGAGTTGGAACCTCACCTTGGACAGAGAAGAGGAATACGGGTGCATGTATGATTTACGAATGGAACGGAGGAATATGAAGAGGAGTTGGTTCCTAAAAATGAAGACAAAAATCAAAATGAGAAACCAATAGCGGTAAACTTGGTAGTGCAAGAAGAAGCTCCACAACAAGCAACAAAAAAAGTATACCCTCAATTAAAATAGCAAGAGTTACCTCGACACCCTAATGGACAAAGAAGGTTGACGTTAAATGTACAGTATCCGGACAAAATAGATATATATGATCTGGAGATACCAACTCTGGAAAATGGAGTCACGAATGAGGAGTTGGCAGGACAAACCCCGTTAGCTTAAATTGAAATTATACATTAAAGAATGCGGGAACAGATGCGGAAACTACAAGAGTATGAGACCATGCAAGATTACGGGAACAAATCATCCAAGAACTAGATGATACAATACAAACAATTGATGATCAACAGGCTGCAAGACAACGAAAGTCTGAGCAACAGGAGGAAGTAGAAGAGGGTGTACGACAAGAACAAGAGGTAGCACCAGAACGGCGATGAGAATCGGAAGAAAGTGCCAAACAGGAAGAAAGGTTGCAATTGGAACCGACAAGCCTGGCACAAGATCCGTCGATTTTAGACGAAGTAGCTGAAATACGGACATTGAGGAAGTTACTAGACCAGAGGAGGTAGGAAGAAACTGGGAACCAGATTCAATTGATGATGGGGTTCCTTTAGTTCGAAGAAATAGTAGCAGATCAAGCAGAGTATTGACCTCTTGCGACGATACCACGAACCGTAATTTCTTCTTAAAGTGGAGGACTATGTAGCGGCATGCAAACGATTAAGAAGGCAAAGGAGAGAGGTGAGGAGACTCCAAAGGATTCTGGAAACATCACCTAGTTGAACCCTACAAAGAGAAGATGGTAGGAATGATTCAAGCACCGGTTTTGATTTTTCATAACAATATAGAGAAGCGTTAGTAGATTATGAAACACAAAGGCGCTTCGAGGAAAGAAGATGGATAAGATGATTACAACGGGCGAATCGAAGATTGAGGTCCTTAAGACAATTGTTGCCAGGAACTTAGAATCGATAAAGGCACTTCGTAAACATAAAATTTGTTGAAATAACCCCCACTACTTGGGAAAGAGGAGAAAGAAGTGGACAACAAGAGCAACAACTAGAAGGCAACTCAGGCATCTTGGGAAGGCAACCAAGCCATCGTAGGGGCCTGAGACAACCTAGCCAAGGAAGAAATATGACTTACTCCCCTTCCAGTGGCTTGAGGGGAAGAAATCGACCTCTTACCCCTAGGTGGCCTACTCGGCATAATGAATCACAAGGACCATCCACTCATTCAGCAAGAAACGCGCAAGTTAGACGTGCCCTTTGAGGTAGACCATCTGAACCCTTTCAAGGACTGCATTCCAACCATGGAAGTCATTTGCGACCACCTATGCATCAGATGGGTCTCGGGAAAATAGGAGTTGGAAGAAGACCACCCCAAATTAATGAGATTCATCCAAGATCTAGATGAGATGTGGCACGAATGTAGGGCTGCAAAAGAAATACTCATGGAAGAGGAGAGCAAGTCTGCCAAAGACAAGTGCGAGCTCAGTAAGTTGGTGAAGGAGTTAGGAGGACTTGCTCACCAAGTTTGGAGGCAGACTTCGTCCGAGGGGATTGAAGTAGAAGTTGCCTAAATGAAGATCGTACGATAGAGGGTCGTACAAGTCAAGAGCAGCAAAGTAATCGTATGACGAGACGATGTACGATTCCAAAACAAGACAGTTGTATGACCACCATCAAACAAGTCGAGGAGAAGAAGATCATACGATTGGGGATTGTACAAATCAAGCAAAAACAAATCGTACGATCCCAAAAGACAGGAATCATACAATTAGGGATCGTACGATTGGCAACCGTACAATTGCAAATTGTACGGCACAAGAGCATGGAAATTGTACAATGTAGGCAAAAGAAAGAAACCATACAACAGACAATCGTACGATAAGCAATGGTGAAGATAATCGTACAACAAGCCAAGCAAAAAGAGATCGTATGACTTTTGTTGTAGAACCCCTAGAACAACAGAGTAACACGTCAGCAAGGGATGTCGTACAAGTGCAAATTAATGTTGTCGTACAACTTGTACATCAACCCTGACACATCAGCAAAGCAGGGATGTACATATTGTACAATTAGTTAAGTATAAAAAAATAAAAATAAAAAAAAACTTGGGAACTTGGGAAGCAAGGGTCTATGCACATTTGGGAAGCAAGGGTCTATAGAGAATTTTGGGTGAACATTTGGGTTGCCAGATGGAGGAGGAGAAGTAAAGAAAGGACATATAGATCCAATTGAGTGGCATAGTATAATTCGCAAGTTGACTATAATTAAGCCTGAGGAGGATGCCACCAAGTCTTTCAGTCCAGGAGGACATGGAATCAAGCAAAGCCAACTAAGGACTAAGGAAATGAGGTGTGTCATGAACATTGTTATGGCATGGCTGTCAGGAGAAACACGAACATCATAAATGCCCGTGTGGTTGGCACAATATGTAAAGGGCATCATGGAAGGTGTACAGTACAATTGGGGGACATACTTGTCACACAAAATTCGAAATTTACTAAAGCGGAAAACGAAGAACTTTTCCATGACACTGCATGTTATTGGAGTAATGTTGGATGCAGTATCCTAGGATGGCATTCCATTTTATGGGTTGACTGCTCCAAGGGATTTGTCGAAAGACCAACCTTCAATTTTGAGATGGGCAATGTCAATACCAGTAAAGAAGCCTACTCCTGAAAAGATGAAGACCAAGAAGAATTCAAAGAAAACAGAAGCGGTCACAGTAGAAGAAAGTGAGGCTTTAGATGAGGAGGTACACCATTGACACAAGCGAAGAAGAAGGTTAGACTTGGAACCCAAAAGAGAAGAAGCAACTTCTGAGGAATTGCTGCTGGAGCAACAAGTGTATCAAAGAAGGGAGGAAGGAGGACCGCCAACAAGTCTTGTTCGGACTAGGAGACAATGAGAACAAGAGAAGACAATGCTGCAAGAACAGCAACTTCCTAGAGCAATTGAGCAACAGCAAATATTGCCAACAAAATCAATTGAGGAAGTTGGAATAGGATTGGAGGAAATAGACATCATGGAAATAGATCTACCAGAACACACGGAGGGACCTCGACAAGAGAAAACTTGTGGGTCACCTACCTTGGTAGAGTTAAATGATTTTGAATTATTGGAAGGAGCAAAAAGATGGTTAAAAGATGTAGGGACACCACCAAGAACAAGGGTGGAAAGTCCAGAAAAGAATAAGGAGGTGGTGGTTGCAACTTGCACCACAGAAAGAGAAAAAGCAACTGCAAATCATTACAACTGCAAATCAAAATTGTAATGAGGCAGCAATAGACAGAAGTCAGCTAGTGAGGAGAATCTGCAATTGAGCACAATGATGAACAACATGATCCATTAGAAGGGTCAAAGAAGCAAAATATGGAACATTGTGATCCATTGGAGGGGTCACAAGAGCAAAATGTTGAACAGCAAAAACAGCCACAGAACGGACCGATCAGCGGGAGATAATTGCAGAATAAATTGACCAGAAAGAAGGAAATGAAGAGATACAACTGGAAGAAAATAGAGAGACACAGTCCAACCGATAGGAAGAACGGGATGAAGAAGAAGAAGAAGGAACTGGTCAAGGGTTGCAGACACATTTCATGATTGAAATACCCACTTTTGGGTTATCTATTGAAGGAGAAGAAAGTGATGATTGGGTAGATGAGTTCTTTGGAAGAGTAATGGATATGTTCAATCATACAAGATTGCAGTTTCAGCTGGGCTATGTTGGACAGTTAAGACGTTGGAAGGCCATAGAATATGATGAAATGGATAAAGTAATGCAGTGGGTAAGAAATGAAGATAAGGAAACTTACTGAAATTTATGCGAAACAGCCTTGGGAATTACCAGCTGGCAAGGTAACTAGTATGATTGGGGTAATGAGTTGCTAGAGGAATAAAGACCAATTATAGAGTGCCTCCAAGTATATATATGGATATAAGTTGTTTTCAACGGTTTTTAGAAGATACAACAGAAGTAGAATACAGGAGAGCACCACCGGAACTGGCATTGCTATTCAGCAAGTATAATTTTCTGACACATTGGATAGATTGGCTAACAATCGGGTTGGAGCAGATTCACCAAGCCAAGGAAGAACAAAAAGAGGAAACAGAAGCAACAAGAAAAGAAATGGTTGCTATGGAGGAAGAAATTGAAAAGATAAAAAGAGAGGCAGAAGCAAGGCAAAAAGAAACAGAAATAGAAATAAATGGCATGAAGCAAGGTTATGAACAACAGCTGAAGGCCCAAGAAGAGCAATGGAAAGTCACAAAAGACCAGTTAGAAGAACAAGGCAAACAACTGAAGGAGAACGAGGAACAGTTGAAAGATAAGGAAGAGCATAAAGAAAGGCAGAAGCATGGCAGAAAGAAACAGAAATAGAAATAAATGGCATGAAGCAAGGTTATGAACAACAGCTGAAGGCCCAAGAAGAACAATGGAAAGTCACAAAAGACCAGTTAGAAGAACAAGGCAAACAACTGAAGGAGAAAGAGGAACAGGTGAAAGATAAGGAAGAGCAGCTGAAAAGTAAAGAAGCCCAGTTGCAGACTAAAGATAAAAAGATTGCTGAAATGGAGAAAGATGCAGCGAAATATAATGAAATGATTATGGATCATAAGGCTATGCTCTAGGTAAGGGAACAACAACAACAAGCTCGTGAAACAGAGCTAGAGCAATGAGATAAGGTCATCACGGAGAAAGATGAAGAACTGGCTATTGCAGCTAGGACCGAGGTTGAATTAAAAGAGAAAATTCGGAAGGGGACCTCGGAACGGAAGAAGCAATTGAAATATTTCATAAAATCAGCTAATCCCTGACTTAGGTTTTAAAAATAAAAAGCAACGCAAAGATAATTTCATACCACAACAAACCACATTCCATGATCTTTGTAATACTTTGTTTAATCATAGATATATGCAGTGCAAGTTCTTCTAAATGAAAGCAGACTCGCATGCAATAAAAATATTGAGCAGTTTGGAGGTAATTTGAGAATAGTGTATAATACCATCATAGGAGTCTAACTGAGGAAGAACATCTTGCCATCGGCCGAATATGATTTTCACATTGGCCTTATCTCCCCACCCTGTTGCTTGCATTCGAGCATAAACATCTGGATGAGCTTCAATGATGGTGTGGGACGCAGGATTATATTTTTGTATAGCCACATCTACAAGACCCATACCAAAACCGACATTGAGAATATGTGCACCTTCACCTGCACTGCAGACAGCCCTTGCATGGGCCTCCATCAAGGGACTCTCCCAAGACATCATGACCCCTTTCCCTTCTTCATCCATCAGCCTGTCTTCACTTAACAGCACTCGCTGATCTAGATACTTAGTATTCTGTTTACCCTCATCCCGATTTGCTATTCTTCCCAAAAGTAGCTCTGCCTGCACTCCTGCACAATCAACCAATAATGTATTATAAGTTTAAGATGAAGACCTTAGAATGTAGGGTCTAGGTTCTAATTTTTAGAAGGTAAGCTCTGCTTGAAGTCCTGTAAAATCAATCAATCACTTTTTTGAGTCTAGATCTTTGGGATTATACTTTGTTCTTCACAATACTCACTCTGCCTGTACTCTTGTAAGATTAGTCAGTCATTTTTTTGATTCCACGCCTTTTTATAATCAAGTTAACTATTCAAATTGTTAGGTACCCAAGATAGGAACTTAATATTATAATATTGTACTTAATATTATAATATTGTACTTAATATTATAATATTGTACTTGATATTATAATATTATAATAAATGTATTTATCCCACGTGTGGATAAGCGGTAGTGGTAGATAGTTGAGTATTATATAATGTAGGCAAGAGACTCATATTGGGATATAAAGAGAAGAATATTGTATGTGTTTGGATCTCATATTGAGATATAGTGAGGAGTGGCTTCCTTCCAATAAGGAGCATTGTGTGTTGCCCTACCTCAAGGGTTTGATTTATATTTTGAATAAATTGAAGTAATTTGTAGATTTTGTCTTTTACAAATTATTTGTAAATTAATTTATTTTTTTTCCAGCATATCTGTGAATGCTTTTAAATTCATTGAGAGTTTCTGCAAATTGGTTAATGATTTCTGTGGATGAGAAAAGAGGTTCTTAACAACTGGTATCAGAGCAATTTCCAGGTTCTTCACACAAATCAACTTAGATTCTTAGGGGCCCATGGGGTAAAAGTCCGATTGGGGAGAATGATTGGCTCAAAAATAGCCCACAACTCCCAAGGATGCCATGATAATACAGTTTGTCACAATATTACAATAACTTGGTTCAGAAATACAGCAGTAATGCACTCATGATGCAATACATGTGGGACCCATTCGATCTCATCTAACCAATTAATTTAAAAAAACTTAGATTTTTGAGCCTTAGGAATTAGTATCAGATTGCCTATTCAGGATCTGTCATACTGCCTACATGGATAGGTTTAAGGTTCATCATCCTGCATATTGGAATCATTTTAGGGTTAACAGTTCCGCTGGGTTATGGGTTCAGGGCTTACCACACCATCTGTATAAACAGGGTTGGTACAATGATCCTAGGTGAAGTCTGAACTGAAACTCCCCCATAAGTTTTGAAGCAGCAGTACTTTTCATGCAAATAAAACTCAGAAACTGGAAGACAGCTGAAAAACCTTAAAAAAAACATCTGCAAGGAACAGAAGCTAAAATTGAAGAACACTTCACAGAAAAATAAATTTAAGATTGTCAAACTAGGCACTTGAAGAGAGAATTTTCTCAAAATAAGAACAAATATCTGTTTTAGTATCACTATAACAACCTCAAGCTCTCAGCCAAGCATAGCCATTGAAGCCATGCAACAAATAAATCAGCCACCTCATTCTGCAAATAACAGTCCAATGTCTTATTGACAATTTGTGCATGTCAATCATGTTGACAGTGGTAGCCGCTAGTGAATGACAATGTTGTGTCTGTTTAAAAGTTTCTTCCAAATGTTGATAGTGAATTTTGGATCTTTATTGCTCTCAACTGTTTTGGGCAGTCCATACAATCTATAAATGTTTTCCATAAACAGAAGTCAATGGACATTGTAGGTAGTGTCAATAGGAATAAAATGTTGATATTTATAGAAAGAGAAGTATTTTCATGCAAAAATATTGATCATAAGAAAGGATTCACAGGATTTAAATTGCTTAAATATTAGTCAATTCTTCAAATATTTTTTCTTATGAGTAGTCATTAACTTCTATGACCTTTTAAATCTTGCCTTAACTGTAGTAATAGTTATAACTTACGAGAACCAACAATGCACACAAGTACCTTGAAGAAATGTTAATACCCATGACAAGGAAGACACTTAACACTTCAAACTGAGGTCTTTCACGGCATTGTTTGCTTCCAGATTGGAAAAGCTTTTAGTCCATGTAATGCCTTTTAACTCCATATCTTACAATTATTACCCAAGTGGGAAAACCCATTTAATGTATATCATAGAAAGAAAGGTTTTTTCCCACAAGTATATTAATTGTAAGAAAGGGCTTCATATGATTTATCATGCATTAATATTGGTCATTTATTCAAATGGCCTTTCAAAAGTCAATTTAATTTTAGTAATAATTATAATCTATAAATCAAATGGGATGAGCTCAAGTGGCTAAAAACGTGGACTTTCAAGCCGGAGACCCAGGTTCAAATCTTGCGAGGCAATATATGAATGTGTCAAATACCACCATGTTTGTTGAAATACCGTGGTAATGCAATCATGATGTAATAAGGGTGAAGCCCCTTTCACTCTCATAAACCCATTTATATTATAATAATACTCTATAAAAACCCACAAAGCACACACGTACCTTAATAGATGTTTTTAAAGCAAAATCATTTGAAAAAATGACTAATATTAATGCAATGAAAATCTCATGAAGCTCCCTTTATCACAATGAGCATATTTAGTTAATCAATCAACAACCACCAAAATATTACCACTAAGTTTGGAAAGCTATCTATACTGATGGATTCTCATTTTTCATTGGGAATAGGTTACGGTTGAAGTAAACCCAGACTTTTACTTGTTTCAAATTTATGTCTTTAAAGTTTTTCACTGAAAGGAAATTAAATAAATGCAGAACAACTTCCTACTTAATCTTCAGAGGAAAGCATTGCAAAACAGGCCTAACCTTTCAATTTCAGCAACTTACTGCAGCAACATACAGCACTTAGAAAATCACATATAACTCACATAGGAAGCAGCATATATCCTGGGAAAACCCTTTTGGGAAAAAACCCAGCAATCAAGGAGCACTTAATGTATTATTCTGTAATCAGCAATCTGCATTTACAATACAGTGACTGAGTATCCACTCCTTCAGTCCCAATAATCAGCAAAGCTATAAATACACAGGTAGTAACACAGCTGGAAATACACAGACTGCTAATCCTCTTGCAAATGCCAAGAACATAGTGTGTTAGATCTCCACCCCAAACGCCTTATTTAAAGACTTTTCCAGCGCTTAGAATGCAAATATGGATTAACAGCACTTATCACCAATAGACAGTCTAAATTTAGATTTCTCATATGCCCAATTTGCAGTTCAGATTAACAGCACATATCCACTGATCTCGCGGTTCAAATTTAGACTTCTCCAGCGCCTTAACTGTATGATGAATCACCAAAATTAGGCAGTCTAAATTTAGACTTCTCCAACACCTTAATGCATGATGATTAACAGCACTTATCACCAAATCTGGGCAGTCCCAGTTAGTCTTATCCAGCTGCCCAGAATGCATGGTGAATTAACAGCAGGTATCCATCAATATAGGCACCTCAACTTGGGCTTATCCATCGTTTTTTTCCAGATCACTATTTTTTTTTCTTCTCCCTCTATTCATGCCCTTAATACATAATACATAGGATAACAAAAAATTGCCACATCAAGAAGGATGGATGTGTACACATAATTAATGCAAACGAATTAATTAAACTTCAGCGTTAGGATTTGCAAGGTGTTGACACCTAATCCCAACATTCTCCCATCTGTCATATACCTTGCGAGAGCAAAAGGGAATCATCAACAAAAGAGTGAACTAATTGCTAAGGGCATAAATGCCTATAGCCTTACTGCACCATCTGAACTTCTCAGTGCTTTGTTAAAGCATCTGCAACATTCACCAAAGTATCCACCTTCTTAAGTATAACCTTCCCATCTCCCACCATGTCATGAACAAAATGGTACTGCACATCAACATGCTTTGTCCACGCATAAAGTATAGGGTTCTTTGCCAAGCTGATGGCACACTGACTATCACATTTAATTTTGACTGCTCCCTGACTCAGCCCAACATTGGAACACAATTTCCGAAGCCAAACTGCCTCCATACAGGCATGAGTGGCTGCCATTTACTCTGCCTCTATAGAGGATAAAGCGACTACAGCCTGCCACTTGCTCATCCAACTAATTGCACCACTGAATAGGCTAAACACATAGCCACTGGTTGACCTGCTATCAACATCTCCTACCCAATATGAGTCTACAAATCCTTGTATATCCACCTACATGTTGTGGAACTTCTTGGCTACTAGGGATCCCTAATAGCAAATAGAGTAATCTGAAGTACCACGAAGATATCTGAAAACCCTCTTCACTGCTGCCCAGTGATCCTTTCTAGGATTTTCCATAAACTGGCTCAAGACTCCCACTGCTTGGGGAATGTCCAGTCTGGAGCAAACCATAGCATACATAAGGCTCCCAACCACACTAGCATAGGACACATGACTCATGTCCTCCATCTCTACAAGAGTAGAAGGACACTGTTCGACTGAAATCTATGATCCCATAGAATTAGGAACACTCATTGGTTTACAATTCCTCATGCTGAAATGCTGCAAAACAAAGTCAACATACTTCCTCTGACTTAACCAAAGTTTTTTGTTAGCTCTATCTCTTCTAATCTCCATCCCTAAGATAAACTTAGCAGCTCCTAAATCCTTCATTTCAAACTATAATGAAAGCTGAGATTTCAAGACCTTAATCATATCCTTACTGTTACCAATCAACAACATATCATCCACATACAAAGTGATAACAATAAAATGACCACCCTCCTGCTTATAATAAACACAGTGATCTGATTTGGATCTAACAAATCCTAACCTCAAAACATAAGAATCAAATTTCTTGTACCACATTCTAGGAGACTGTTTGAGACCATAAAGAGATTTCTTTTAATTGCAAACCATTTTTCCTTCCCCTTTACCACATAATGCTCCAGTTGTTTCATGTAGATTTCTTCCTCCAAGTCTCCATGCAAGAAAGTTGTCTTCACATCCATTTGTTCAACCTCAAGGTCAAATGCGACAACAACAAATGGAGACCACCAAAATGGAGGTCAAATAAAAGGAATCTAATGGGTGTAAGCTTTGCAATTGGAGTAAATATCTCACCAAAATCTATTCCCTCCACTTGGAAATATTCCCTCCAATTGGAATATCCCCCCGTTTCCTACGTCCCCCAGCACAGGAGGATGGCAAGGGGGACCTTTCCCCCCGTCCCCCTTTTTGGGGGACGCGTCCCCGGGACGTCCCCCTTTTTGGGGCGTCCCCGGGGATGGCCGGGCCCCATGGGGACGCTCAGACCGTCCCCGGGGACGCCCAGTCGTCCCTAGGGACGGTCTGAGTGTCTCCCATGGGGCCCAGCCGTCCCCCACGGTTGGGCGTCCTCACCCAAGGGGAAATAAAAAAAAAATAAAAATTTAACTTTAAAAAAGGTAAGGGGTGGGACCCATTTTGAGTCTCACCCCCACCCCCCCCAAAACCCTAAACCTAACAAAACAAGGAGTGAAAATAGAAGACTTCACTTATTTCCACAACAGCATGAAAAACTCTTTCTACATAGGTTTTTTCCATCTCAACATGAATGGTAAACAAACAATTTAACCAAGGATAGTACCTGGTTCTATTTGCAACAAAACCCTAGATGTTCTTGGCAAAATTTGCACAAGCTTTCTCTATTCACTGTCTCGTTTCCTCTCTTTTTTTGCTGGTGTCCCAAACCTCCGAGGGTTTACTGTTATAAGACCAAAAATGGTGCATTTCCAGCACCAAATCCATCTCATTTCAATCAGAATCCACAAATGGGTTTTGCAAGAAGTCAGAAAAATCAGAGGTTTGATTAGGGCATGGCTTCCATGAGGCAGTGCCATTACATCCTCTTGCTAGTTTGCAGTGATGGTTCAGACCTCCACTCTCTCTTTCACCAAAACTTAGGGTTCCAATATGAAGGCGTGCAAGAAAAGAGTTGCTTTATACTGATAGCCCTAATTTGGTTCTTGCCCCTTACTTACAATCAAACGTTCAGGCTTACAAAATTTCCCCACCAAAGCCAACACTAAACTAATTCACTTGTGGGGTCTAATCCCCAAGGACCTATGGTAAGGGTCTTTGGAATTATGCTATAATGCCATCATTACAAGACTAAAAGGAGGTTTATTTAAACAATACCAATTCTTTTGGTATAGTGACTGAAAATTTGAACAGTTAGTGACTGAAATTTTTAAAAAATGACAGTCTTTGTTTGAACATTGGTGGCTGAAAAAATGATGACTGTTATTACTTAAAATGATGACTGTTTGAACATTGTTTGCACTTGATATCCTTGGCTGAACCTTCAAGTTATAGTTGTTGAACTTGAAACAATTAAATGGCTGCAAATTAGTAACTAATATGAATATGAAAATGTTAGTAACTAATCTGAATATGAATGGCTGCACTTACATAATTGATTAGTAATATGAAATATCATTTTTGTTGGGTGTAGAATTCTGAATGTGTAGATTATTCTAAATTTCTAAAAAAATTCAATTTTTATAGTATTATACAAGCCGTCCCCTCCAGCCGTCCCCGAGCTGTCCCCTAAAATCGGCCTGTCGTCCCCCGCCGTCCCCAGAAACCTGTCCCCCCGTCCCCCAGGCTCGTGGAACCTTGTTGAAAACCCATATGCAGCCAACAAATTTCCTCCCCTTAGGCAATTGAACTAGGTCCCATGTGCCATTCATCTTTAGAGTTACTATCGCCTCATCCATGGCCATCCTCTAGGACTCACTGTCATTCATCTCCATTGCCTCCTTCACAATTCTAGGCTCATCAACATTGGTAGACAAATCAAAAATAGTAGACAAATCAAAAATACATCTATAATTAAGGGGGCTATACCTTTCTGGTTGCTTTGCTTCCGAGTGGACCTCCTCACCCAATGAGATGGAGGTTCTTCCTCCTTCGGACCGTTTGAGCTTTCTGGAACATGCTCCTCATTTGGTCCATCCTAAACTTCTAGTTCAACCCCAGGTGTAGCCTTCTTGGTCTTTGGCTCAAGCTGCACTATTGACTTTGCATTATCACTTGGTTGCTCAACTTTAGGAGAAGACTTGATTTCTTTAAAAATCACATTCCAACTATATAACATCTTTCCTATCACAAGATTCCAAAGCTTGTATCCTTTCACACCATCACCATATCCAATGAAGATACATTTTTCTGCTTTGAAATCCAACTTGGATCTCTTCTCCTTAGACACATACACATATGCCTCACAACCAAAAACTTTGATATGTTGTAGTGAAGGATTCTTGCACATCCAAACCTCCTGTGGGGTTTTGTCAACAAGCGCTGATGTAGGACATCTATTAATCATATAACACATTGTACTAACCGCTTCTACCCAAAAATTTTGATCCAAACTAGCTCCACTAAGCATACAAAAACTTTGATATGTTGTAGTGAGGGCTTCTTGCCCATCCAAACCTCCTGTGGGGTTTTGTCAACAAGAGCTGATGTAGGAGATCTATTAATCAGATAACAAGTTGTACTAACCGCTTCTACCCAAAATTTCTGATCCAAACTAGCTCCACTAAGCATACTACTAGCCCTCTCCATCAACGTCTGTTCATCCTTTCTACAACTCCATGTTGTTGAGGGATGTATGGAGTTGTCTTATGCCTTGCAATGCCATTGTCCTTGCAAAATCTATCAAACACTTCTAAACAGAATTCCCCACCATTATCAGTTCTCAACACCTTTATCTTCTTTTTCGTCTGGTTCTCAACAAGAGTCCTAAATTCTTTGAAGCGACTAAGGACCTCGGATTTTTTCTTGAGAAAATAGACCCATGTCTTTCCGGAGAAATCATCAATGAAAGTAACATAATACAAGGATTTTGCAAGTGAAAGTACAACAACTGGACCAAATACATCACTATGAATCAAATCCAAAATCCCTAAAGATCTAGCAAAGCTTGAATAAAATTGAACACAATTTTGCTTTCCATATATACAATGTTCACAAAAGTCAAAATCCAAAGAACAATCAACTAACCCCTCAACCATATTTTTGCATTTCAAGGCTCTAAGGCCTTTCTCACCAATGTGGCCCATTCACTCATGCCACAATATAATTTTTTTAGTTGAAGTTTCAAGTTCTCAGCAACAAGAACCTTCGAACAATTGCATGCAATGGTGCTTGCCTCAAGACGAAATAAAGTTTCGTTTTGAACTCCCCTAACCAAGACTATGGCTCCAAGTACCATATTGCAACCCTCCTTGCTAAAGACCACCTGTACTCCAAGATCATTCAATCTACTTAGAAATCAAGTTCCTCGTCAAACTAGGAATGTGCAATATGTTGAAGAGGATTTGGTTTGTCCATCTCCAAGCACAACTCTTCCATGACCAACTTTGAGAGACGAGTTGTCTCCCAAATACACCATCCCACCATCAAAATCCGCATACTCAAAAAACCACTCCCGATGGGGAGTCATGTGGTAGGAAGATCCAGAGTCAATCAACCATGCATCCTCACATGCATGCGTGGCAAGGGCTGCAACAAACACATCACCAACATCCTCCATAAGGAGCCTTAGAGTTTGAATCGTCATCCGATTCCTTCTTGATGTGGCCTTTCTTGCCACAGTTCCAACACTTCACTTTAGATTTACCAAGAGACATAGATCTCCCTTTAGATTTGGATTTGTTGTCCCTTTTCTTGTTCTTGCCTTTCTCCTTTGATCTACCTCGAACAACCAATGCATCCTTGACGGAATCCGAAGTCTTTTGTCTCATCTCCTTCGAGAGTAAAGCACCCACCACTTCTTCAAGCTTTAGCTTAGTGGTGGTGCTACTGATTGCCATCACAAGGTTATCCCACAAATTTGGCAAAGAACATAATAGTGTGATACATTGATCCTCATCATCCATTTGCACGCCTATGGATTGTAGCTGGCTCACAATGATATTGAATGCATTCAAATGCTCTGCAACTGAATCCCCATCACCCATCTTCAAAGAGTAAAGCTTCTTCCATAGAAAAAGTTTATTTACCAAGGATTTAGCCTGGTATAGGTTTCCCAACTTCTTCCAGAGGCTCTCTATGGTGGACTCTACAAATACATTTAGAAGCACGGAATCAGCCAAACAAAGCTTAATCAAGCTTCCAACTTTCCGATCCATCATAGCCTAGTCTTCATCCTTCATAGACGCAGGTTTGCTTCTAGAAACAGCAGCCCATAGATCTTTGTCTATGAGCAGATCCTCCATTTTAAGCTTCCATAGCTCAAAGTTTGTGTCATTGAACTTATATCTCCAACCGTGATGTACTTGCTATCCTGAAATAAGATCACTCATATGCACAGCTCCCACTCAAACCGATATTAATAGCAAAAATCCTCTTTTTTTTTAAAACCAAATATCTCAAAAGTTGGCCAAGCTTTGATACCAAATGAAAGGAAACTAGATAAATGCAAAACAACTTCCTACTTAATATTTAGAGGAAAGCAGTGCAAAACAGGCCTAGACCTTTCAATTTCAGCAAAGGAATTAAACATGTAAACTTACTGCAGCAACATATAAACTGTTTGCAACACACGGCACTTAGAAAATTATATACAACTCACATAGGACACAACATATATCCTAGGAGCACTCAATGTAGTATTCCGTAATCAACAATCTGCATTTACAATACAATGACTGAGTATCCACTCCTTCAGTCCCAATAATCGGCAAAGCTGGAAATACACAGGCAGTAACACAGCTGGAAATACATAAACTGTTAATCCTCTTGCAAATACCAAGAACGTAAAGTGTTAGATCTCCACCCCAAATGCCTTATTTAAAGACTTTTCCAGCGCTTAGAATGCAAGGTGGATTAACAGCACTTATCACCAAAAATAGACAGTCTAAATTTAGACTTCTCAGCCACCCAATTTGCATGTTCAGATTAACAGCACTTATCCACTGATTTGGCAGTCCAAATTTAGACTTCTCCAACGCCTTAACTGCATGATGAATCACCAAAATTAGGCAGTCTAAATTTAGACTTCTCCAACGCCTTAATGCATGATGATTAACAGCACTTATCACCAAATCTGGGCAGTCCCAGTTAGTCTTATCCAGCCGCCCAGAATGCATGGTGAATTAACAGCAGGTATCCATCAATATAGGCGCCTCAACTTGGGCTTATCCAGCATTTTTTTCTAGTTCACTATTTTTTTTTTTCTCCCTCTATTCATGCTCTTAGTACATAATACATAGGATAACAAAAAATTGCCACATCAAGTGGGATGGATGTGTACACATAATTAATACAAAATAATTAATTAAACTTCAGCGTTAGGATTTGCAAGGTGTATGACACCTAATCCCAACATTCACAAGCTGCAACAAAATTGTGAACATCATTCTCCACACCCTTCCATTTGTATGTTTTTTCTAATTTTGCATAAGCCTTAGAGAACCTAATTTGTTAATCTAGAAGAGAGGAGTGGTTTTCAATCATTACCCTTACCTTGATTTGAGAGTCAGCACCCCTCTTCTTTGATGATAAAAGAGTCCATTGTGGAAGGAATACTGTTGTTATTGGTTATAGTGGTCTTTGGAACTTCTAGTAGTATATCCAACTCGTTGCCCTTGGCAAACTTTGCCTCAGTCTTCAATTGCCAATTTGGAGAAGCAGCTGAAATGGACTGATATTCCAAGAAATCTAGATTGAGTAAAGGCTACCACATTTTTGTTACCTTTGCAACATCAAATTTCAAAATCATATGCATATAGTTTGCTCAACTTAGATTGTCGCTCATTGATGTAGTATGTGAAGTATTCTCAATCATGCAAATACAAATCAATAACATTCAATTCAATGTCATACGATGCAATGCTATATCAACAGAACAGATCAAGGAATGAGTTTCATTAAATTCTCCAATCAAATTGCAGTCATTGATATCGAGACAATGTCACCTACGATATCCTAGTTGAAAGAAAGGAGGCACAAGCCAAACATCATACCCATCCAAACTTCTGCATGCAAAAAACATGTAACCCCCTGCTAACAACTCTAAGCAAGCTATATGCCTTGTCATTATTCCATTTCTTCAAGTACACAGCAACATAATACAATAAAAAATCGTATCAAATATTTACAATGCCAACTCTGAACCAACATGGCTTCCTGCAACTACCCCCTTCTTTGTATGAATTGACATATTTACATACGGTCCAACCAAATCTGTAGATTGGGTAGGAAATTATCTCGCTCCCTCACCTTCTCCTTCATGAATTTTGCAAAAACCTGAATCTACAAGAACAAGTGCAAACCCTCTTTTACAAATGAAAAATGGTAAACCAATTTAGGTCCCATCACAGTTTTCACAGTGATTCTATCAATGCAGGCCCCATCAGTTCAACCCTTCCACTCTCGTTGTCCTTTCTTGGGATTCATGAGGACAGCCCCTCATGCATGCTTTATTTTCCTAATATTCTCAATTAGCTTGACGGTCTTCTAGCAATTAGTAGTGTCATCCTTCTATCAGTTGTCGGTGTCAATCATGTTCCTATCAGAGACTCTGTGGCAATTATTGATGTCAGCCTTCTCCAAACACTTCACTTTTAAGCACACTATGGAAAGGCTCAAATAACCTCCTTGCTTTTAATGGCCGACACATTGTGGATGACCTTGTATAGATGGTTAATGACCTGTCTACTAAATGCAACTTTCTTCAAACAACTTGACCACTTTGTTAGTCAAACTACATTAGTATCTAAGTAGACTGCTTCGAACTCTTCAATATCAAAGATGACATGTTTCATCATCCTGGTGTCCCAATCGACCTTCTTGATGGCCTACACAAAATTCTTGGGGTGGAGGTGCTTAGATTGTCCCCTCGAACACCTAGCAATAAATTCTTATTTGCTAATGAACTTCATCTTCTCACTAACATTGTTGTGTCCGTAGAGAACCTTCTCCCAAATTTAGGTAGCCCTTCGCACTTGGACCACCCTCCTCTCCACATTTTGGTGACGCTCCTAATTCGCTCTTGGAACACCCTCCTCTCCACATTCTAGTGACCCTCCCATAGTCTTGAACAACCCTCTCCCTTCAATTCCAAACAAACTTGAACAGTTGGATGGCCCACTGCACTTTCCAAACAGCCCTATTCAAATGGATGGCAAACCTGTCATTCTAAACAACATTCCTTTGTGCTCTAATGGATCTAGTGGGTGCGTTGATAACCCTCTTTTCATTCACAATGATTGGGATGGACCTCACTTAGTCGATTATAACCTTAATAATAGTCTTTGCAACGAAGTCTTTCCAAATGGCCCTCTAACCTTTCTTCACAATGTTCTTAATGCTTTTGAAGGCCTTCTATTCCCTTTTGACAGCCTTGGTGTGTCTCGACAACCCTTTACTTTTTCACAATGATCCTGATAGACCTAATTACTTTCAATTTGTCTTAGACAGCCTAGACATGGTGTATAACAACTCGAAGACTCAAATGTTTCCCTTACATGACCTTGATTTCATTGATCCTCAAGCATCACCTTGATTCTAATTTCTAACGGCCCTATTACTAATTTTAGAGATCAAGGTAATCTTCAACAAGTTATAAATGACTCAACTGGGCTTCTCACAGATTTGGAAGGCTCAAGAAACACCTTTGACAACCCTCAACTATTATTTAACAAGTCAAACTCAACCCAAATGACCCTACCCTTTGGACGACTCGAAAACTACTCTGACAATTCTCTATATTTTCTCTCTTTGAGTTTTCTAATTATTCTTCAAAACCCTTCTTCTCTATTTTGACTTCAATCTCAATATCCATAAGTTAAATTGCAACTTCTTATTCCTCACCAATTGGACCCTTCTTCTGAAATTGAATTTTGCACTTTTCCACAACTATTTGTGTATCTTTGCTGTATGTGTGATGGGGCTAAGAAAAAATCGCTGTCAACCAAATCCGAATTTTCACGCAGAAAATTGGAAACACGCTTTACAAGAAATAGAAATCCCAATGTTTCATTAAATAACTTGCAAAGGTTTACATTTACAGCCCGCAGGCTTTACAAAAACTGGCGCACAGGCACAGTTCTTTCACTCTCTATTACAAAGATTCCCTAACTCTGGAAGGAAAACGCACTCCAAGCCGGTCCAAGTGGCCCTCTGCAACTCGACTGTGCAACTGCAGGTTTTCCAACCCCTTGTGCATGGCTCGGCTTGCCCTTTTATAACTTTCGCGTGACTCTTCGTCTTCCATCTGGCGGCCCCTCAATTCATTTCCGCCACGACTGTTCGTCTTCGTTTGCTCCATAACTGCAATCCGTAACGTCCTCTATAACTGGCGCAACGACTTCCGTTAACTGTCACACTGTCGTTCTGTAACGGCCTCCGAAGATGCCACCTGTCACTCTGTAACGGCCTTCGAAAATGCAGCCTGTCGCGATTTCGCGACATCTTCTTCCTCTACCTCTTCCTCTTCTCTTCTGGTCGCGAAAACCTAACATGTCGCGATATCGCGACATGTTTCCTCTCCTGCTCATCCTTTTCTCTTTCGGTCGCGATATCGCAACATTTTTCTTCCTCGCCTCCTTTCTCTTCTTCGGGTCGCGAAAATGCGACATCTTATCCTCTCTGCTTCCTCTCGCTTCTTCGGGTCGCGAAAATGCAACATGTCGAGAAATCGCGACATTTTCCTCCCTTGGCTTCTCCTTTGCCTTCTGGTCGTGAAAATGCGACATGTCGCGAAATCGCGACATCTTCCTCCCTTGGCTTCTCCTTCGCCTTCTGGTCACGAAAATGCGACATGTCGCGAAATCGTGACATCTTCCTCCCTTGGCTTCTTCTTCGCCTTCTGGTCGCGAAAATGCGACATGTCGCGAAATCGCGACATCTTTCTCACTTGCGCCTTTTCTCGTCCTTCGGTCGCGATAACGCGACATGTCGCGAAATCGCGACATCTTTCTCACTTGCGCCTTTTCTCGTCCTTCGGTCGCGATAACGCGACATGTCTCGATATCGCGACATCTTCTCCTCCGCGCTTTCTCTCTCCTGTTTCGATCGCGATATCGCGACACTTTTTCTGTCGCGATATCGCGACAGCTTTCCTCCGTTGTCTTCTCTCTCCTTTCTCGGTCGCGATATCGCGACACTTTTCCTGTCGCGATATCGCGACAGTTTTTCTCCTCGCTGCCTTTTCTCTTCTTCGGGTCGCGATAACGCGACATGTCGCGATATCGCGACATCTTTTCTCCGTAGCTTCTCTCTCCTCCTTTGGTCGCGATTCCGCGACATGTCGCGATATCGCGACATTTTCATTCTTTATCTTCTCTCTCTTCATTTGGGTCGCGATATCGTGACATGTCGCGATATCGCGACATGTCACGATATCACGACATTTTCCTTCTTCACCTTCTCTTTCCTCTTTTGGTCGCGATTTCGTGACATGTCGTGAAATCGCGACATCTTCTTTCCTTAGCCAATTTTTCGAAAATGGATCTGCTGCCAGTGGATGCTCTTGCATCAATGTGACACGTATAGGCTTCTATGACTTCTCTACAACATAGATCAAGAGCTCTATCTATGCTCAATCGTTTTTTATTGGGTTGCTTGTGCAGTTGAACTACTTCATCTTTCTTTTCAAGTAACACTTGGCTTAATTTTTTCTAGTTCAATTTCCTCCAACTTTTAAAGATTTTTTCCTCTTCCACTAACTTTTTTAAATCATTCAAATTCCTCTGAGGTACAATAAAATTAATCAAATTCATTTGTGTTCTATCTTGTATGATTTCAATTCATAGCTATTAATAGATTTTTGACACAGCATTGGTGTTCTACCGATTTATCATGGCCAAACTAACCCATTATTCAACATCCCTCATTTGAATTTCATTGTGCATACACTTTTCATGCAAGTTGTTATGCCTTCCATGTGGTATCTCCAGATGGTGTCCCACTCTTGTTTCTTCCCAAAGCTAGCCATTTCTACTCTCTGTTGACCTAGCACTAGACCGATTGCCCTCCCTCCAACCATCTTTTGCACCCTTAACACTCTTTATGTGTTAGATCCTCTTTCATTTGTAGAACTTTGTTTGGGAGATGGAGACTAAAGAACATTTCATCTTCAGGTGTCCTATTTATTACGAGATTCGAGGGAGGTACTGTTGCTTGTATAGACACTCAAGTGGATCACTTTCCACTTTTTCAGCCATTTTGAGAAAAGCGCCTCTATACCCTAGGGAAGCTATCACTTTTCAATGTCATTTATTTATCAGTTATTAGAGGGAAGACAAACTACTACTAAACTAATCACCTCATTCTTGCACTCTACGTTTGCAGTCGAGAGTAATAACTGTTAATTTGAAGCTACAAGTCTCAAAAATGTTAATGACAAATCTATGCACCCTTGTTTGTGTACAAGAGTGGCTACTAGGGCTTTAGTTCTTTCTTCTTGCTTGCAGCAAGACAGGACTGCACTTCTCTGACGTCAAATTTCAACCACCCCTCACAAACTGAGAAGTTTTAAACAAACACAACTTACCAGTTTCTTACCCTCTTCTATTGATTCCACAGCCTAGACAAGTCTTGAGAGTTGAAATCCATGTCCTCAAAGATTATCCAGCCAAACCCTCTTAGTCGTGGCCATTCTCCAGGCAGCATCATTGGATCCTACATTGGCCCTTTTGGGATGATTGGTGATGACAACGATTGTGCTTCAAATTTACATCCCACTATAGACTAATCTTCGCACTTGGCTCCATTGGAACTCCTTTCTATATCTCTATTGTACCTTGACTTCTAGCTCTCTCTTCATCATTACTTTTAGCATATAAGGGTTTATCCATTTTAGTTAACCCTTGACGTTGTAATTTTATGCCATACAATTGTTCCACATCAATGTAGTTTATGCTAGATTCTTTACTCTAGTTTAGCTTATTTTCCTATTACTTTTTAGTTACTACAATGCATTGTAAAAACTCTTTTCAATGAGTCCCATTGGCCTACTTTGGCCATCTGTGGAATAAAATTATCTCATCTTATCTAGTAGTTGCCCCATGTTAAATTTCATTCCACACACTACTCCACTAGTGGTTTCTCCAATGTCAAAGTCCCCTCCATGCACCATTGGACACACCGCTCCTTGTATTCACCTCTAGTCCCCTAGCAATCCTTGTTGCATGTTCTTTTAACTCTTCCTCAATGTTGTGTTCTTTGTTGGACATTATCAACCTCTCTAACTATATCATGTTCTTTCCATATGTGATATCTAGCGTTCCTCATCCTAAGGGGCATTGTAGAAGGCTCCCCTTCTACACTTCTTGCAAAGGGGTGAATAACTTCTAGCAGGCATGATCTAATCGCATGCTCTATTTTGCTATCTTCTCAAATCTTTGCATGCCTCTAATCCCCTAGCAATCCTTGTTGCATGTTCTTTTAACTCTTCCTCAAATTTTCTTTGTTGGCGATTATCAACCTCTCTAACCGCATCATGTTCTTTCCATATGTGATATCTAAGTTTCCTCATCCGAAGGGGCATTGTAGAGGGCTCCCTTTCTACACTTCTTGCAAAGGGGTGGATAACTTCTAGCAGCCACAATCTAACCACAGGCTCTATTTTGCTATTCTCTCAAATCTTTGCATGTGTTGGTCCCCCCACTATTATTGTGCCCTACCTATATGAGCAAGATGCTTCTTTGAACTTCCACCCATCGATGTCCCAAAACAATTGACCCAGATCCATGGAGAAAAAGATGTCACAAATGTACAATGCAAAGTACTCCTAGTCATGCAATACAACAACTAACATTTGGTGCAATGCAACACAGTACAATGAAAGGATCAGCACACACACTCAATGCACAAGTACACAACAAGAAATAAATCAAGGCACAAATCTCATTATATTCTCCAATCAACTACATAGTACAACTCAAGGAGGAGAGGTCATGGCCAACCAATACAAAGAAAATGTCAGCTAAAGTACATATAGTTCTAGCACAAACGTGGTCGAAGCCAACAATCATACTCATTCATCCTCCAGAATACAAACAAAAAAAATGTATCCCCTTAACAAACCTAAACAAATTATAAACATATCATATTGTTGTTCCATCATTCATTAACGTACATCATAACATAACGGTAAAACACAACATAACATTGTCTCAAATGTTCAGATATCAAGAATCATTCAGACCAACATGACTGCCTACAGTTAAGATTATGTCGAGTGTAGGAAGTACCACCAAGCTATTATGGTCAGTTGCTAAAAACCAGGTATCATTTGAACTGTGACAATGCATTCCTTATGGTCAACACTTCTTATCATAAATAGATAATAACTTTTTTTTCTCATCTAGCTTGCAGCTCTCAAAGGCACTGAGATTGCCATCTTGCATCAAAATTCAAAACTGTTCCAATTCCTGACACAAGATCATCACATTCAACAATAAATGGCAAAATATCTGGAATAGCCAGAACAGGACAAGTTCAGGTTATTCTCTTAAGGTTCATAGAGGCTTCACTTATTAAATTTGAGCACCCTATCTATCTTTATTGATTATATCTGTAAGTGGAGCAACTATGTGAGAAAATTACTTAAACAATAACTACATAATGCCAAAAATCCTTTCGGCTGAGTCAGTGCTTTTGGTTCTGGCTAGTCCTTGATTGCTTGAATTTTGGATTTAGTCAGTTTGACTCCCTCTCTAGAGATAGTATGTCCCAAATATAGTAACTCAAGGAAAGCAAAAAACACACTTGCTTTCCTTGGCAGAAAAACTTCTAATCTTCCTCATTTAGGACGATCTCAAAATGAGTTTAAGTGCTCTTGCAAATTCTTACTTACAGCAAGATGTCGTCAAAAAATACCAAAATAAACTTCCTAATACTAGCCAAGAATTTGTTAGTGCAATTGTAAGCCCAGAAGGCATGATCAAAAATTCATTCCCATAGTGTGTCCCTAATATTATCTCGTCTCCAAACCTCATCTTGATTTGATGACCGTCAGATCTCAAGTCAAATTTTGATCAAATGGTAGCACCATCTCACTCATCAGTCAACTCATCCATTCTGGTAATGGGAAACCAATTCATTATAGTGTTCTTGTTTAAAGGGCGATACTCAACAAACATGCAAATAGAAGCATCCTTCTCCCAAAACAAAATCAATGTTGCAGAAAATGAGCTCTTACTTGGCACAATGTCTCCTATATCCGGTAGTTCTTGTACCGCTTATTCAATCTCATCTTCAAGTCATTTGGCATATTGATAAGGAGGAATTATGGTAGGCTTTGCTCCCTACTCCATCTCTATGAATATGTTCTTGACCCCTATCAGGCAGAGTCTCGTAAGGTCAGCAAACACCACCTCATACTGTTGTAATATATGATGTGCAGGCTAGATATATGCAATTTAAAAAATTTCTGCACTAGCTGAATTATGCAACCCCTTTAAGGGTGACAACTGATTACATAACCTAGACAATGATACAAAACCACATCTAGGTGGTTGGAAACTGCTGATTTCATGCTCTCTACCATATTGCATGAAAATCATTTACAGCTCTATAAATTCCACACGAATTTCACCAAGTTCATGTCTATGCCTAGTATCACATTTGACCTAAAGGTAACTTGTAAAGTTTGATAGTCATTAAATAGGATCCCAGCCTGATGTTCACACACTTAACAAACTCTTGGCAAGTCATAGTAATACCACTCCCAATGTCGATTTTGAAAGGAGAACATATGCAACTCAATAAGCAAGTCATGGAGAAAGCCTAGAATCAATGAAATTAAGGATGCTACCTACTCAAACCAATCAACACAATGACTAACTTTCTTCCAGTCCATCCTTCTACTCATAGAGAAGGATGTAAAGATACACCTATAACACCAGCCAAGGGTGCAGTGTGCTGATTAGACAGCTTTTCTGGCTGTAGTTCTTCTTAGAGTGACATATTTGGATTTCAATGCACCTGGTCCCCATCATTACTGCTTGATGCATTCAACAATCATTCAGTTGAATGTGTCCCATTAACCCCAATGCCCACTTCTCCTCACATGAGAAGCATCTACCCTGCTTCCTCATTTCTTCCTTTGCTGCTTTATTACCATTAACTCCAGCATCAAGTATTTTCATTTTAACAATATGAAGCATTATTTTGTCTTAACTAGGCTGATTATTAGGGAGATAATTTATCAGCTTGCTTTTTGTCTTGATTTCAAGCAGCTTCTATTAAGATTTAGCTTGTGAAATAGCTTCATCCAAGTTAGTTGGCTTAAGAGTTTCAATGTGTCCTTTGATTCATCATTCAAGCCAATCCAAAGACATGCAAGCTTGTTGGAAGGCTGGAATACCACCAACCAACATGCACAAACTTCTAAATTTCTCATTATAGTCCTCAACAGACTCTTGCATATTCCATTGTACATTTCTCAACTGTATATGGTAATGATTTTCTTGTCAAACACATCAAAAACAGACAACAGGAGAAATCATACTAGTTAAGGACCTTGTTTTTAAGTCCATCTTGAACATCTAAATCGTAACATAACCAATCATAAGCAGTTCCCTCCAAGGGTAGTGATAGATTCAAATCTTAGTGACAGGGTCAACTTTTACTGATCAATCAAATTTGAGAACATATAATTTTTGCATCCAAAGAGATGTTTAGCTCTAGGATGACTATATTCTTCGCTGATGCACATGTCCATCATCTCTTCTCATCTCACAGCATGCATGAAAATCATGATTCATTCTTGAATCATTATCATTGGCCATATAAGTTCTCCAAGATCTTATAATTGTATCATTGTTAAAATTGCTCACCTCTCTTCTAGTATTACTTTGTCTAGGAGGAAGAGAACACTGTCACAGCTGAACAGAAGCCTTTCCTTCATGTTTTGGCTGCTCACTATATCACGTGTCAGCCCTATTTGAAGAACAATAAGACGATAAAGATATATGGTTCATGTTTTGCAACAGTAACCACAACGCTTGGGTCATATCCCTCAAATTTCTGCTCATATTTTAAACCAAATGTCATAAACTTTCTTGCAAAACCTTTTCCAGTTCAATTCTGGATCCCATTCCAAACATGCTGCTACAAATGTAACAGGCAGGCAGAAACACAGCTCTGATACCACTGTAATGACCTCAACTGATATCTGAATTGAAACCCTACCACAACAGGGGAAGAAGTAGTACTTTCCACAGAACATTAACTCGGCCCTCGGGAACTCTAAATCAGCTAAAACCTCTTACATGAGCATATCCAATGGGGCCAGAAGCTGAAATTGAACACCACTTGCACCAAACAGTAAATTTAAGACTGTCATTATGCTAGGCACTTGAAGAAAAATATTTCTGTTATGTAAATAAGCTAGGCACTTGAGGAAAAAGATTTCTGGAAATAAGAATACCAAATCTCTTTTCTAATATCACTAGAACCCAGTGATGAGGAGTCAAGACTGATATGAGCATACAATTGATTGGAAAGAACAAGCAAATGAGAAGAAATGAGAACTTCTGCTGAGGATTTGTGATTACAAATATATTAATAGTAACTGTTGGTCACGAATCCGCCACGAGGAAAGGATTTGGTCGTTATTGCGCCCTGGACCCGCGAACCAACATTGAAAGGCCGGAAGGAAGGGATGCCTTCCGAGCCGATCTCCGGAGAAGGCCGGCTCCTTTTGGGGGGGCTTGATTTAAGCTAAAGGGAACAGGAAAGAAATAAATGAACTGAAAGAGACAAATGTACAGAAAGAGATTACAAATATGTCCAAAGGTTGGTGGGGGGAACTAACAGGACGGGAACACACCAATCACCGCTACTTACTGCATACAAACACAGAGCATGACAAGGAACTGCAAAACCTAGGCGTACTTCCGATACACCAGCAGCGTATGCACAGCTTCAATAGCTCCCTAGCAAACATTCCCTACAAGGAACTAACAGCAGGGGATCGTATCAATCACCAGATACGTACACTGACAGGGGTAGAAAGTAAACCTAGAGATGTCAGAGCCAGGTATATGTGTTAGGTAGAGAGTTTAACCGCACAGTTTCAATGGCTCCCTAGCAAACATTCCCTACAAGGAACTAACAAGCAGGGATCGCATCAATCACCGTGATACGGGCCAACAACGTCACACACAACTGATGGAACTGCTACCAAATTTATAATGAATGCTTTAAATAATGAAGTACAGAAGGTGCTTTAAGCAAGCAATGCTAGAGGAACCTGATCGCCAAATGCCAAAGTGAATTAACGAGCAACGACACATGTGGGCCTAAGGCATATAATGAAAGACAAAGCATAAAAGAATAAAGACAGTAGAATGGTAACCGTGCATACAGATTGTATTCATAAGCAAAAGCACGGTTACAAGAAGCACAGTAGTTCCCTAACAAACATTCCCCTTCCACCACTTACAATGAAAACGTGGTGGCTATTTATAGCCCAAAGTTCCCCCCGTTACATTAATGGGCACAACGTCCCAGTCAAACATTAGCTGACAAAAGCAGCCGCGGAATTGCCGATGCCGACCTCGTCAGTCGGGATCGTACCTCGGCATGGTCTCCCCGAAGGTTGAACAGCCCACGTGGCAGCGCATTGGGTAGAACTTTAAATTGACAGAATGCGGGTAGCTGAGGCAGGTGGAAACTCACGTCAGCCTTAAATGAGGCAACTGGCATAAGTAGTGCGGCCCATGCTTGTCCTTTTGCTCGGCATGTCTTGGCTCGGATCCCAAAGTTGGACACTTGTCGGATGATAATGCTTGACACGTGTCTGGCTTTGCAAGGCGCCTATCCAACTTCGCCCGGGATTAGAGCACAATGGGATAGCGTGGGCAGAAAACAAGCAGTTGGGAAGGCCTTCACGCCTTGGTCAAATTCCGGTTTGTTCCCCTACTGTACACCCGTCAAGGGCGCATTCCGACTCTCGCTGAAAAGTCGGGCTGCGCACCGTGAACACCGGTGTCTCACCGCCGTTCGGACTTCGCTCCGGCAGCTTAGTCATTCTTCTTTGTCACCGCCATCCCGCCGCTACAAGGTGCGCCCAGAAAGAGGGGCGAAGTCGGACTTCGCACCAAAACTGGGCGAAGTGCGAACTTCGCACCAAAACTGGGCGAAGTGCGCACTTCGCACCAAAACTGGGCGAAGTGCGCACTTCGCACAAAAAACTGGGTTTCCTGGTTCAACTTCCCGGGCCATAACTTTTGATCCGCCGACCCGATCGCCTATTATAATATATCGTTGGAAAGCTTGCGAGAAGATCCGCAATAATAAAATATCCAGGGCTCATTTTGTCCATTTTATCGCCCCCGTTTATGGCCCGCAAAAACCCGAACACCTCAAGCATGCCCCGACACTTAGCCATTTTTCAGGGTAAGTGTCGTCAATTTTGAGAAGAATGAGAATGTAGGGAAGAGAGAGAAAGGGGGGAGAAGGAAGAGCAGCTCTTTTACAAAAATTGAAAACATTGCACCCCGTGCAAAATGTGACAACATTTCTGGCGGCTCGCGGGGTGTCGAGCTCGCCTCGGCGCAAAGAATCCATGCCTTCATCCATTGGGCAACAGAGTCACCCTCGCTGCAACTGCTCTTCAGATCCACCTCCGGCAACTGCCTACTCGGAACACTTAAAAAGAAAACACTGCACAGACTGAAATAAGAAAAACAACTAAAACTTTAAATAATAGCCGGATTATTTACACAAAATTTTGCGGCGCTATTGGCATGCCGCCACCACAAATCTAACTTTGGTTGCCTATCCGGTAAACTCGCAGCGTCTCGGACTAGATCTGATTGTACTTCAGATGATCTTTGAAGTCCGGCTGGCCTCCCAAAGCTTGCCAGGTCGCGAACATGGTGCAACGTGGCAGATTGTCATTCATGCCGGTACCCGTACAATTGATGAACAATGTGGCAAGGAGATTTTTCAGACGGGAGTCCTCTTCGGGTACCGGTTGCGATGATGGTTGGAGCCAATACCACCACGGTGGAGACTGTAGGTGAACATTCATTTCTCCGCTTGTGAGGTCAAGGCTGCTCACCAAACCTTGATTCCTCCGAGGTGTCTTTTATCAGCTTAAAAAAGGGGCGCCTGCGATCAAGAAATCTGGATCTTCAGCTCAGTCGGAGTCGCCAGGTGATTTTGCCAGATGAAGGCAAGCCAAAGATTCACCAACTCGGGCTTCCTTAAAATATGGAGACTGATCGTCTCACCTCACGGATTCGTCTATGCGAGCTTGGTAATCAGCCGACCTGACGCGCTCGCCTGGAGCGTTGGTATCAATTTCGCAAAGTCAGGCCGGTTTCCCGGGTTCCTCGCTCGCCACCTTCTTGCTTGAACGAAGGCGTTAGGACCGGTCTTTCGGACTCAGAGAATATGAACGTGCAGAGTCGCCAGGTGCTCTGATTTTGAACAGCAATGAAGCGAGCACCAGTGCTTCAATTCTGTTTGGGGGTGAGAAACCTCCTTGTCCCACCAAGCATTTGGAAAGAAACTGTCAGCCCGAACAAGGACGAGCTTGAGATCTTCCAAATGCGAGACAAAGAGTCCCACCGGGCGTGCCAAAAACTGTTGGTCACGAATCCGCCACGAGGAAAGGATTTGGTCGTTATTGCGCCCTGGACCCGCGAACCAACATTGAAAGGCCGGAAGGAAGGGATGCCTTCCGGGCCGATCTCCGGAGAAGGCCGGCTCCTTTTGGGGGGGTTGATTTAAGCTAAAGGGAACAGGAAAGAAATAAATGAACCGAAAGAGACAAATGTACAGAAAGAGATACAAATATGTCCAAAGGTTGGTGGGGGGAACTAACAAATACGGGAACACACCAATCACCGCTACTTACTGCATACAAACACAGAGCATGACAAGGAACTGCAAAACCTAGGCGTACTTCCGATACACCAGCAGCGTATGCACAACTTCAATAGCTCCCTAGCAAACATTCCCTACAAGGAACTAACAGCAGGGGATCGTATCAATCACCAGATACGTACACTGACAGGGGTAGAAAGTAAACCTAGAGATGTCAGAGCCAGGTATATGTGTTAGGTAGAGAGTTTAACCGCACGGCTTCAATGGCTCCCTAGCAAACATTCCCTACAAGGAACTAACAGCAGGGGATCGCATCAATCACCAGATACGGGCCAGCAACGTCACACATAACTGATGGAACTGCTACCAAATTTATAATGAATGCTTTAAATAATGAAGTACATAAGGTGCTTTAAGCAAGCAATGCTAGAGGAACCTGATCGCCAAATGCCAAAGTGAATTAACGAGCAACGACACATGTGGGCCTAAGGCATATAATGAAAGACAAAGATAAAAGAATAAAGATAGTAGAACAGAACCAGGCATACAGATTGTATTCATAAGCAGAAGCACGGTTACAGTAAGCACAGTAGTTCCCTAACAAACATTCCCCTTCCACCACTTACAATGAAAACGTGGTGGCTATTTATAGCCCAAAGTTCCCCCCCGTTACATTAATGGGCACAACGTCCCAGTCAAACATTAGCTGACAAAAGCAGCCGCGGAATCGCCGATGCCGACTCTGTCAGTCGGATCTGCACCTCGGCATGGTCTCCCTGAAGGTTGAACAGCCACGTGGCAGCGCGTTGGGTAGAACTTTAAATTGACAGGAATGCGGGTAGCTGAGGCAGTGGAAACTCACGTCAGCCTTAAATGAGGCAACTGGCATAAGTAGTGCGGCCCATGCTTGTCCTTTTGCTCGGCATGTCTTGGCTCGGATCCCAAAGTTGGACACTTGTCGGATGATAATGCTTGATACGTGTCTGCCTTGCAAGGCAGTCTATCCAACTTCGCTTGGGATCGGAGCTCCTTGGGATGCGTGGGCAGAAAACAGTGCAGTTGGGAAGGCCTTCACGCCTTGGTCAAATTCCGGTTTGTTCCCCTACTGTACACCTGTCAAGGGCGCATTCCGACTCGCTGCAAAGTCGGGCTGCGCACCGTGAACACTCGGTGTCTCACCGCCGTTCGGACTTCGCTCCGGCAGCTTAGTCATTCTTCTTTGTCACCGCCATCCTACAAGGTGCGCCAAAGAGGGGCGAAGTCGGACTTCGCACCAAAACTGGGCGAAGTGCGAACTTCGCACCAAAAATGGGCGAAGTGCGCACTTCGCACCAAAACTGGGCGAAGTGCGCACTTCGCACAAAAAACTGGGTTTCCTGGTTCAACTTCCCGGGGCCATAACTTTTGATCCGCTGACCCGATCGCCTATTATAATATATCGTTGGAAAGCTTGCGAGAAGATCCGCAATAATAAAATATCCAGGGCTCATTTTGTCCATTTTATCGCCCCTGTTTATGGCCCGCAAAAACCCGAACACCTCAACATGCCCTGACACTTAGCCATTTTTCAGGGTAAGTGCTGTCAATTTTGAGAAGAATGAGAATGTAGGGAAGAGAGAGAAAAGGGGGAGAAGGAAGAGCAGCTCTTTTACAAAAATTGAAAACATTGCACCCCGTGCAAAATGTGACAACAGTAACAAACACTTATAATCAGGAGGATGAATTATGATAATCCCAAAGCTAACAAAGGGTAATAATCTGTAATGTCCCACCCCAAAACTGGATTTTTTTTTTTTCTGCTTTCTGATTTTGAACTAGTTTTTATGAACACTTAACACATTTAAATAGAATGTCGCTATTGAATAAAAACACAGAAATACAGTGCAATATGATGCCAGAAATTGAAACCCACTTCACCAAATATTGTATTTAAACCCAAATAATGAGTGGTTTACAGTACTTCATTTACAAATCACTAAAAATGATGTTTTCAAACATACCCATTAGTTAATAATGAAATTCCAGTCATCTGGTTGTCTACTGCAGTCAAACTGGGCTTCACCAAAACGCGAACAGCTTTTAAACCATCAACTTCTCCACTCCAAAACAAACCAGAGATTAATCTCACACCCTAAGCGCCTCTTTTCATGCAAAAACCCCTCCAAAAGGGCAGCGAATCATCCTTTAGACCCCCACGTGGCTCCACAAGGTATTTCAGCATGCACATAATGGTACGGCCAGTTAAATAAGTCTCTTCTTTGCTGGAAACGAGTCTGCAACAAGTCTGAAAATGAAGGCAAGGAGATTCTGAAGGAGTATAAATGCTGCTACCAGTTCAAACCCTCACTAAACCCCTTCAAACTGTATGGTACCCCCTAGAAATGGTGCGGCTGACTTCTAGAAGTGACAACAGCAATGAAAGTGTGATGAACCCTCCAATAACTCTATTCAGCTCTGCCATCCTCCATTAAACTCAGAAAATCTCTTCTCCGTTAAAGTTCAAGTGCACCCTCTGAATGAGACTGCCAACAGATTGTCCAGGGATGATCTCCCACACCCGAAGACAATGTCCTTTGTGAAGGTTTCCGTCCTCACAAAGCTTGAAACCCTTGCATGCAAGCTGCTGCAAGTATTTCTCCACAGAAGAAAATATCAAGTCCCCCCTCCCTCAAAAATGAGCCCAAAACTCTTTTATTCTTTTAATCTCTTTTCCCAAGGTGGGACGTCCACTTTTGCATCCAATAATAAAGTCACTTTATCAAATATTTCATTTTAATACTTTATGTTTGGGTCCTTTTACTTTATTATTTAATTTGACGTTATAAGTTAAATATTTAATTTAACTTAGGGAAATAACGCCAAAAATTAAATAATATTTGCCAATGAGGTAAGAATTACCGACTGAGTGAAGAAACGGACTTCCCAATCAAGATAAACATCACACCCTGTCCACTGACCAAGTCGGTGCCCGAAAACGTACTTACTAAAAATAGTAAGCATGAGCTCGCATACCCAAAACGGCCTCGGAAACTGGCAAAAGAAAGCTTGTAACGCACAGAGTACACCTGTCCAACCCCAATGAGCTCCCTAACACAAAATATTAGCCTACGGAAGCCCGTGAGTAGGCTAACCTCCTCAATATGATATTTTGAGAAAAAATTACATTGAAAAAAAAAATCCTTTACAATAGAACAAAATAGAATGCTTTTAATCTCCATGAGGCCAAATAGCCTATAGGACTAAAAAATACAGTACCAGCAATCAAAATATGTTATTATACTTGCTCCTTTGGAAAAGAAACTGGGTTGTGTGTGAAACTATGAAGTCTGACCCAACTTCCTTTCTTTTTTAAGTGTTGATCTTCTGTTGCTGATTTTGATGGAAAATTCCCCTGATTTATTTATTCATGGCTTGTCAAACAATTCGTGCATAGATTCCACTGCTTGAGTATCAACATAAAATAGCTTGTATACCATTATAGATTTTGCGTTCCAAGATAAAATGCTTCTATGTTTCCACTGCCGCTTATGTACAAAAGGTGCATATTCTTACTTCCTATTTCTCTTTTGGTCTCTTCCATCTGCCTATCTTACATCTGAGTTGATGTGAGCTAGTCCTCAATCGGCTATAAGAACCTTTGCTCTCCATTTGACATTTGCCTATATACCTTTTGGAAAAATTCTGTTGTAGACTCAAGCTTTCTTTCTAAAACCAACTTACTCTTCTCCTTTATAGTGCGGCTTATTGGCTTATTATACAGTTTAAGTTAGGGTCTATCATATTGCCTGTTAACATAGGTTGTAGGTTTAGGGCTTATCATATTACCTCGTCAGGTGGTTTAAGTTTTAGGCGTTCTCTATGGTGATGAAAGCTGTTCATTGACGGAGCAGAAGTGGGGATCCACTCCACGCCTGCGGGATGAAGTGTCCACCGTCACACTCTTCACTATTTGCACCTATCTATGAAGCCTTGATGTTCTATCATACTTTCTGTTCAGATGAGTCGCAGGTTTAGGGTGTACGATATTGACTGGCCTGATGAATCTAGGGTTTATCATACTGCCTACCAAGATGGATTTAAGGTTCATCATACTCCACATTTAGATGGCTTTTTTGTTTTATCATATTGCCTATTTAAATGGGTTTAGGGGTCTAGAACCTTGCCTCCGTTTATGGCCTTTGAGTTTAGATTTGGGGTATGTCGTAACGGGTTTAGCGTTTATGTGAACACAGTCCGAGAAGGAAGTACTCCAAATGTTTTAGCTGAATGTGTTTTGGGGGCTGAATTGGGTTCTGGATATACTAAAAATAACGATCTTAATATCGTTTAAAAATGGAGTATTATTGGAGATACTACAGAAAAAATAATAATAACCTGATGCTAAAATTGTTCTTTACTGAAAATATTTTCTCTCATTATGTTTCTCTTTCCTTGTATGGTGGGGGAGAAAAACGAAATACCTGCATTGAGAAGGAGATCGAATGCGTCCTGATGACCAACTTCCATGGCGAAATCACCGGCAGAGAAGCCGCCGGGATTAAGGGCATTCCAAGGGGCACCTGATTCCAGCAAGCATCCTACTACCTGAGAATGGCCTTGTTTGGCCGCAAACATGAGCGGAGTGAAACCATCTGCATCGAAGTATGTTACATCAGCTCCTCTGTCTATAAGCTCCTTCACTTTAGTGTAGTCTCCTTCCCTGGCTGCTTTACACAGTTCTTCTTCCATACTTGGTTCTTTTGGTTCCATGTCCCCTGTCAAGATTCAGAGTGTCAAAGTTGTTTCACGTAGCACAGACTATCCGAATACGCATACGTTATGCAGTGCGGATTCTGTGTTGTCATAAAATCCAAAATCATTCACATTTGCACTTTTAAGAGGTCGTCAGTTAATTACCATTTTCGTATATATTAAAATATAGGTAAATTATCTTATTGGTGAATCTTAATAAGGTTTAAACCTGACCAAGAACTGTATATATAAATTGATTATATAAATAGAAATGGTATTATGGTTAATTAAATTGTATATTATATTTTATTAATTAAAAATTAAAAATATATATATCCTAGAGCACTTTGTTTTTAATGGATTGAAATGGTCTTATGGTTATATAATTAGATTGTATATTATATTTTGTTAATTAGAAATTAAAACTTATTTTATTTTTTTATTTTACAATACTTTCTTTATTATATATAATGTTGTAAGATTAAAGATACAAAAAGTTGAGAAATTTTGAATTGTTTAATTAATATTTTTTAATTAAAAATATATGGTTATTTTTTAATAAGTTATAAGAGATTTAATGGGTCTTACTTGTATTATATTATAACAAGCTTGATAATGATATATATATTATTTGGTAAGATTCCAATCAAAAAATCTAATCAGTTAAACTAAAATCATTTGGTAATAAAATTGTGTTTATTATAATAATCTATTAAATGTCAATAATGCAAGGACGCCACCTGCATTATTGGTGATGTGACCCGGGTTTAATCTCTATGTTGGATGTGTATAAGAAGTAATACTTAAGAAAAAAAATCTATTGAATGTCCGCGAGGGCTAGGTGGATTGGCAAGAAGTTGGGTGCGAGGGCTAGGTGGATTGGTAAGAAATTGGGCACTTCCGAGGAGGAGATCTAATTTCAAACCTCGCAGTCCGCGAGCATACCCGGGCAAAGGCAGTAGTCTGACTTGAGTCCGTTGAGTGTATGCTAGTTTGATGACGACGGTACCAACCTCGAGTCATCGGGGGTTTCCCTCACTCTGTGTCATGTTTACCGAAGTGAGATAAGGGTTATAATGGTAGTACCATGATTTGATACTACGATCTGATGTATGCGACATGACCCTGTGATTTGTTGTTCAAAAGGAAAGGTAGTGTCAATTCCTTTATGTATAAAAAAATAATCTATTTAATAAATTAATAGTTTATTTTTTAACCAAAAAATAATATAATTATATAAAATATGATGAGGTCCAATTCTCAATTTTGATTGAATTTTTATTTAATGTTCAAGTTTAATTGACAAAAATGTTTAGCTTGTATGAATTTTAAGTGACGTGAATATTATAGTTTAAGCCAAGAGAAAGCCTCATATTTTATTATTTTAGATCTTTGGGAAGAGCAATGATCCTTGGGAGAAGTGTTAGTCAAGAACGAGTATGAGTTATAAAAGATGATGAGGTCCAATTCTCAATTTTGATTGAATTTTTATTTAATGTTCAAGTTTAATTGACAAAAATGTTTAGCTTGTATGAAGTTTAATTAACATGAATATTATACTTTAAGCTAAGAGAAAGTCTCATATTTTATTATGGGAAGAGCAAGGATCCTTGGGAGCGAGTGTTAGTCAAGAAAAAGTGTGAGTCTAGAGCGAGACTAATATTTTTTTTTGTTTTAGATATTTGGGGAAGAGTAAGGTTAGAGTGCAAACATGAATCAAGTATGCAAGGAATAAGCCTTTGCTTTTCTTGCTTTAGATTTTTGGGGAAATTTAAAAAATAATGAATTTATACGGGAAAAAGTGAGGTAGCATAGAAGGAAAGCCATATTTGAAAGCCCTAATTGGAAGTAAGGATGTCTAGTTGGAAGTATGGATGCCCAAGTTAAAGAAGATGAAGAATGGGTATATGGCAAGCTCAATCTAGGCAGCAAATGTTACACCAAAAGTGATAATCAAGGATGAGATAATCGAGAATTATAATGATTCTGAGAAGCAAAAAATTAATATGAAAATTCCACGGGTACTAGTCAAGGTTTTTGGAGATTCAAAATTTGAACAAGTGGAATTGGAGATTAAATTCAAATTACTCTATGACTTTTCTTCTTAAAGGTTTTTTCATCATCTTTTTTAGTTTGAAAATCAAGGATAAAATAATTGGTGGTGGCCTATGGTTTAGGGGGAGAGATACCCTATATTTAAGACCATAGAGTGAGAAATTTTAAGCGAGACATAAACTATTACAAAGCGCTCTAGTGTGGGTTATGTTTTTTGGACTTTCATATTGGCTTATCAATAAGGATGTTTAAAAAAATAGTAATACCCTAGGGGAATTCATACTGGAGGAACCAACTACCAAGAAATGAAAGAATGTTATATGCTCAAATATGTGTTGCTATGGATGTTTCAAAACCTTTGCCTCAATCCATTTAGATTAAATATGAATTAAGAGAATGGAATCTACAAGTGGATTATGAAAACATTCAAATGTCGTAAATGTTATGAGACTAGATAAATGGCAAGAGATTACAATATGAAAACAAGGGAGAAAGACAAAAAAAATGGTCATGAGATAAAATTTAAGATGGAGCAAAGAAATCTACTATAGTAGAAGTTGAATTAGATCAAAGATATTCCACTCCCAAAAAAGAGGTAAAGAAATATAATGTCAAAAAAATATAACTTATAATGCTCATCACAAATCTAGTCAAAAGAATTGGAAGGGAAATCATGCCTCCTTCGACCTCCAGAATTAGGTTGACTCCCGACTATCTTTTCCAATTTAAAAAAACTCGCATCTTATTCTAGAAGATCTTGTCATTTCATGAGAAACTTTTAAATCTAGCGAGACTACAAATTACGGACTCGGGACTTCAACACAACTTTTGACGAGAGAGTGATTTGTCCTTCTTCATCGAGTACTAAAAGCCTTTTATATGATTATATCTATTAGACAATAACCTGTTTACGACAAGAAACATAAAAAATAGTGTGGATGTAGGAAGTTAGGAAAAGCTCCAACCGATATGCCACTTCCCCAATGCAACGGATCACCTTTTAGGGGCCATAAATCAAGGGGTGAAATTTTGACTTGACTACGTCTTCAAGGACAATTACTAATAAATATGGAGTCACAAAAAGACCATATCTCCCACTACAAATTGCTACTCAGAGCGATGTATGCCCTATCATTATTTCATGTGGTTTTGGGCTTAGGACAAATTATCTTTAAGGAGTTGGAACGCCATCCGACGTTGCCACAACATATCATCCACCTGGACCACCTTGGAGAATCTTGGAATGTACTCTACCATTGATTGAAGTTTATGGTCATGCAATACCTCAAATGGGGGCATCTTGAGGATAAAATGGTAAGAAGTGTTATTCCACCATTTGGCTATAAAAAGCTAGTCAACACAATAATATTGTTTGTCTGAGGTCAAACAATAAAGGTAAGCACCAAAATATTTGTTCACAATCTCCATTTTTCCATCTAACTGAGGGTGATGATAAGAAGAGATATTCAATTAAGTACCCTTGAGAGTGAACAATTCCTTCCAATAATTGTTGGTGAAAACAAGGTTATAATCATTGACAATGGAGTTGGGCATGTCATGTAATTTAAAATCAAAATTGATGAACACCTTGGCAACCTTATTGGCTATGACAGGATGTTATAGACACAAAAATGAGCATACCTAAAAAGGCAATCCACCACCACAAAAAACCATTATTTTACCTTGGATTTGGGAAGGCCCTCAATGCAATACATGAAGATGTAATCTTGTTAAAAATCAAGAATAGGCAGGGGTTGCAACAAACTAGGAGATTTAGTAGTTTCCCTCTTGTTTTGTTGATATGCCTCATATTTAGCCACAAATTTCTTAACATATAATTTTAATCCTTTCTACGAAAAGGATCATTTCACTCGTTGGTATATTTTTAAGAAACCAAAATATCTGGCTATAATAGAGACATGCAATTCCTCTAGAATACTAGTCTTTATGATTGAATATGGAGGAAGATAAATATGATCCTTCTTGTGGAGAACCCCATTAGTATATGAGAAAAAGAAAGGCAAAAAAGAGTTATGTGGTACATCATAAATGATGCAAGTAGTCTTGGGTGGAAGTGTCATGTTAGAAAATGAGCCCAAATATCACATGTCTATATTTCTCGAGATCGTATAATCTCACACATATAATCTCATTCAATAATAATAACACCAATACTGCACAAAATAAAATCTTTATTGATAATTATTGATTATCATTCTTCTTCGATTACATAGTATAGAGTTTTATCTTCAATATATAGCCTTACATGAGACTCTTCAATGCACCTAACATTTGCTCTCCTCAAACTCAAGGGAGATGCAACCTTTCATATGTGTTTCTTACATAATGAATCCTACATATTACATAATGATAAAGTCTCTCATGATTACATAAATTCCTACTTCTAAATTTGACACATCACACTCACTCATAACTCTCACTTACATACAAGACACCTCACACAACTCTTCACTTATACACATGACACCTTTCACTCATAACTCAAACTTGCACACATGACACCTTTTATTCATAACTTCACATACTAAATAATAAACACACACACATACTAATCTAAATATTTACAATGGTACTCAAGGTACCAAATAATGTAATACCTCCAACATCCCCCTCTTTATTACATTATTTGGTATGAAGGTTTTTACCTTCAATCTTTGACTCTTGTCTTCATCCTCCAGTTTTGGATTTGACACTATTCATGATGTTGGTTCTATTCCATTGGCTTGTTCCTTATTCTTTTGGAGAAGTTATATTCTTTTGCCATAAATTTTTTATGTTCAATATAATATTTCTTTTGATGTTGCTCTTGTGGCAAAATTTTATTTAAAACTTTTGTGATATTTCTATCACATCCAATGCAAATATCCCACTCTTGTGGGAATCCATGGCCTCAATTTTATTTTATCTCTTAATGAGACATTTCTTACTACCATTAATATATTTTAACTCCATAGTTCTTCCTATGTCAAGCAATTAAGATATCGAGATAAGATTATTGGTTATGCTAGGGATATAAAGTATATTTTCTAATGTACACTCAAAATATGGTAAACTAAGTGTGATATTTTCTAATCCCTATACATGATAAACTTTATTATATGTTATCTTCATTGGTATATTTGTTTTCACTTGTATTGAATCAAACCAGTAAATAGTTCCAGTCATATGGTAACTTGCACCTGAATTAGTTGCAAGCTTACTACAGTGGTAAGGGCTTTGACCTCTCTTTGAGAGGTCCAATATTCAAACCCCACTTAGTATGAGGGGAACAACCCCTCATAAAAACCTATGTAAACTCATTGAAAAACTTGCACCTAAATCAATATACCATGAATCATCATCATCTTTCATTTTTGGATTTGTTTGGATTTCTTGTGGTTTATTATATCTTGCCACATGCCTATGACAATATTTTTGTGTTTGAAAATTTCTTCTCATAAAACTTGGTCCTTTAAAATTATATGATCTTCTTGATGTATTCATTAATTTCCTTTGATGTTGACTTCCTTATAACTCCCAAATTTTAAGATTCAATTAATTCTTATGTCTCCCAATTCTTTAATTTCACAATGTCTCCCTCCAAATTTTAATTTCACCCAAACTTCAATTCAATTAGCCTCGAAATTTGTCAAGGGTGGGGGACCAAGTACAACCCCTTGTTCTCTAGGAAAAAACAAAAATAAATTTCAAATTCAAATTTTAAAATATGTATTTTCCTTATACCTCTCATTCATTCATTTTTTAATTAATTTGATTACCACCTTATGTCTCTCGAATAGAAATCATTCTAATTTAAAAAAACTAATGTGCACTTTTTTCTTTCAAATGTGCAACTAAGATTAAAAATATATCTTTTCTTATGATGCTCAACTTAATTCATCTACACACACATGTGGCAATGTTTTACTTTCCAATTTTACCTATGTTATGAGTGTCCCGATGCAGACTAGAGTCTCGCTTTAGAGTGTTACTTCCTTTCTTCATGGCATTTACTTATGACTCCACCAAAGCCTCTCAGTTTGACTTCTTTCTTAGATGTATTGCTTCATTGATACTTTGACACAGAAGCTTGTAAAAACTTCTACACACTCACCTTCTAACGTATCTCTTCTCAAATATAGACACTTAAATTTTTTGGATGTATCTCTTCTCAGATGCAGGCACTCAAATACTTTGGACGTATCTCTTCTCAGGTGTAGGCGCTTTTAATGTATCTCTGCTTAGACCCAAACTAGAAATTCTCCTAAGGCACAAATGTGTAAAATCTCTCCTCCAAATAAATATTGTTTGCTTGAACTATATATTTTCTCAAATATACCTTCACTATCCACAATATACTCTTCATAAACACTTCGTTTTTTTTTTCCTCTTATAATTTACTCATTCGTACTTCTACAATATCCTCCTCCAATCTGTATTTTTGTCCTTCCAATATCCTTCTCTAAATTGCATGTTCATCCTTATCTAATATCCTCCTATAATTTACATGTTCGTCCTTCTCCAATATCCTCCTCCAATCTACACGTTCATTCATCTCCGATATCCTCTTCCAACCTTCAATTTGTTGTCACTTCTCCAAAATTCTTGTTGTATTTTCTTCAAATTCACACCAGACTTGGTGCTAGTTATCAAATCTTCTTTTGCAATATCTTCCTTCAATATTATCCAATCTCTAAGATGTCTCTTCCTCTAATATTCTTCAATGTTATTCCACAAATACTTGTTATCACTCCAAAAACTACAAGTTTTCCTTCAACGTTATTCTTCCTCTCCTCTTATCAATATCTTTATATCCACCCTAGATAGAGCTTACTCAAGTGGCTCTGATACCACTATTAGCAAATGAGCCCAAATATCATAGGTCTATATTTTTCAGAATTGTATAATCTCACACATATAATCTAATTCAACATAACACCGATATTGCATAAAATAAAATTTTGTATTGATAAGTATTAATTCTCATTCTTCTTTGATTACATAGCATAGACCTTTACTTTGATATATAGCCTTACATGATTGGCGGAATGGATACCCCTGCCTCTTTGGGTCTTACCCGAAATTGGCATCCCTTTTGGGATGTTTTCCACACAAAAAAAAAAATATAGCCTTACATGAGACTCTTTAATGCACCCAACGTTTGCTCTGGAGATGCAACCTTTCATATGCCTTTTCTTACATAATGAATCCCACATATTACATAATGACAAAGTCTCTCATGATTACATAACTTCCTACTTCTAAACTTGACACATCACACTCACTCATAACTCTCACTTACATACAAGACACCTCACACAACTCTTCACTTACACATGACACCTTTAACTCATAACTCACACTTGCACACATGACACCTTTCACTCATAAATTCACATACTAAATAATAAACATACACCCTAATCTAAATATTTACAATGGTACTTAAAGCACAAAATAATGTAATACCTCTAATATGCCATTCCTCCTAGATCTGTGAAAGTCATTATGGAAGCAGACTAGAGATGGCATTGACAACAATGATGTCCTCTATTTACAAGAAAAGTGTCAACCACCATGTTCTCCTTTTTCTTCTTGTACTTAATGGAAAAATCATAACCCAAGAGCTTGTTCAACCATTTATTCTACTTAGGATAAGAGATGTGTTCAATAAAATGCTTGGAACTACTATGGTTGGCCCTGATAATAAAACATCGTCCTAACAAATAAAGTCTTCATTTCTCCATGACATACAAAATGGCTAACTTTTCCTTCTCATAAGTGGATGGACATAAATTATTTTCAAATAGTTGCTTGCTTTCAAAGGTGAAGATGTGTCCATCATGTATTAAATAACTATAATGCCTATGCCTGAAGCATCACATTCAATAACAAAAGTTTTTTCTAAAATCAAGAGTGGCTAAAATAGGAGGGTACACTAGCCTCGTTTAGGGTATTGAAGGATTGGAAAGTTGTTTTAGACCAAATGAAAAATATCCTTAGTGAGAGCGGTGAGTGAGGTTGTAATCTTGCCATAGTTGTGGATACATTTCTTTTAATTTCCAATTAGACCTAAAAATTCATGAAGTTGCTTGAGGGGTTTAGGCTTAAGCCAATCTTACATGGATTTGATCTTGTTAGGATCCATCTTGACCCCTTCCTAAGATATTATATGTCCCAAGTAGTCTACCTTGTGGACCCCAAAAGAATAGTTGGACCTCTTAATAAATAGTTATTTTTTCTATTAGAGTTGGAAAACTTGGCCAACATGAACTAAATGAGCTTCCTAGGACACTATAAACTAATATATCACCAAATAATACTACCACGAACTCATAAAGAAAAGGACAAAAGACAAAATTCATGAGGCTCTATGAAGTGGGAGGAGCATTAATAAGACCAAATAACATCATTAGAAACTCATAATGATGCTCATATGTGCCAAAGTAGTCTTGGCAATACCCTCTTCCCTAAACTTAATTTTGTGGAACCCAAAGTGTAATTCAAGCTTGTTAAGGTATCTAGCACCATGTAATTCATCCAATAAATAATCTATAACAGTGATAGGACATTTATATTTGATGGAAATCTTGTTGAGAGATCATAAATTAGGATACATGCTCTATAAGTTATCCTTATTGCACACCATAACCAATAGAGAGAAATAAGGATTGATGCTCAAATGAATAATTCCTTGCTCAAGCATCTCCTAAATCAATTTCTAAATTTGAGACTTCTAGGTATGAGGATAGTAATAAGGACAAATATTTGGAGGCTAACTAACTAAAACTAGGTGGATGGTATGATCATGTGTGTGATTAGGAGGAAGACCCATGGGTTCTCCAAAGATGTATGCATGACAATTAATAATAATTTGCAAGTATGGAGGAAGAGCATGAAGGAGCAACTTAGAAGACTAAAATTCCGTGTAATTGACTTGAGCAAAGAATTCATGATTGCATTTCTTTAGGATATTTTTCATGTTGTGGAAGCTAACTACCTCGGAAGGAGGAGGTTGTCTTCCCTAGAGACAAATGATCTTTTAATTTTCAACCAATTTGTCATACAATCGTTATATATTATTGGTAACATTGTCGAGTTGTAAGAGCATTATGCTCCAAAGATGACATCTACACTATCTATATTCACGGAAAAAAGATGAAAAGCCAAGTGTAATCTCCCATATGGATATTAATCATAGTTGTATGACCTTGATCCAGGCATATGATCTTTTGTGGCATAGCTTTATGCTCATAAATACCCAAAAAAATATTTTTTGATCCTAATTGCGTTGTTTAGGGGTATAACTTTGTGCTTAGGACTTCATTTTGATCCATTCAAGAAGCATTTAAGAAGAGTTAGATAGAGAACAATAATTTCAATATGTAAATCTATTTACCAACAACTTTGTGGAAAAAATGCTCTAAAAACCCTAAAAAATGCAAAACAAAATACTAAAACTAGTATTTTTCTATTTTTAGATTTTTGTAGCCAACATGGATCTCTAGCTATGTTGAAACATAAGTAGAATACAAAACACAAAAGTATAAGTTATATGTACATAATTTTTACTTAATATGCACTTTGTAACTCATTGAAGGTGAATCACCACATTTCCATATGGGTGATCTTCTACCTCACAGAAGGTGAACGACCACATTTTCACCCTAGCTACCCAACTATGGATTGTCCATGGATGCCAGGGTGATGATTTGAAATATGCAGCTCCCAAGGTAATCAATTTCAACTGTTCATCCACCTGACTGATGGACCGCCGACTGGTTGAAGGGGTAAAGTTGATGAGAATTTAAAGCCTGGTAGGAATGTCAAAATGATCGAGGGCCCAGATTCATGCAAAAGCACCTAAACCATTTTGGATAGTTGCCATTCTTCCAAGAAGTAGAGTACCAGTTGAGCACATGTTTGCTTTAATAATGCATTCTCGCCTAACGCCATTAATGCATGTAGTTTGAATTCACTATAAAAATATCTATAAATATTGGGATGTTAGGCATCCCAGGGGTGACTCTTTAGCCATTACAATTCATATGTAAAGTTGTTCATCATTTTGTAAATATAAGTATCCTACTATTTGGTCTCCAATTTGGTCTTTACATCTTTGTGTTGAATTTAAAATGCTTATTTTTGCTATGGCTATCTAAGTAATCTCATTTAATTATGCTATCTAGATTTCATGGGCTTTACTTAGTAGTTCTAGAATTCGCATTCATATTGGGTTGGGGTTTATTTTTGCTTAGGCTAGTTGGGTGGACGTGCTTTAATTTTGCATCCTAGATTTCATGCACCCATTCGCTAGTTTTAGAATTCACTTTCAACCCATTGTGCTAAATGATAAGTGAGGATATGATTGGTTGATCTGTTAGGTAGAATGCTTGTATTTTTGCTTGTGATGTTAAGGGTACATGTGTCTTGATGTGGCTATACTCGTCCTTGTGAGTTCTGGCTATGACATCCTTTTTTGTTTTCTTTCTCCTTCCCTTTTATCCCTCTAGGCGTATGTAGCTAGGACTTGAGGAACCAAACTTATCTAAAGATCGATCGTGAAGCCCACTTGGCCCTACGATCGTTCAATGTTGGTTGAGGTTCGTAGGGCATGCAACCCTCAAATGCTAGATTTTTGACCAAAAATACCCCTGAGCACACTATTTGCCTCTCTAATAGTATGGGAGGGTAATCATTTGGGATGTTGTGTTCCATAACATTTTTTTTAAGCATAAATAGTCTCCTGATACACCCTAAGATGCGTGGGAGCTCAATTCCATGTGTGAGTGTTGTCTGAGGCCTGGGTATTGGAGCCTGATTGCCCCTCACTTCACTAGATTCTTTATGGGTTGTCTAGCTTAGACAATAATGATAGATCCTTTATGATATTTTATAACCTTCAACACAGGGTTTCTAACCTACTCTACTATTGTAAAAAAAAAACTATATTTTTTTGGTTTTTACTTTTTTTTTTAAATAAATAAAAATTAAAAACATAAGAAAATTATACCTAACAGGCGAAATGGATGGGTAAGAATTGTAGTAGTCACAATAGAAATCAGCCTTGGAAAGTACTCTAATACCACTTGTTAAGAACCTACAATTAAAAATAAGAAAACTCACATAAATTACTGAAATAAAGCAGAAACTCATGCAATATCACAATGCAAAAATTAAATACAGAAGTAAACACTCTCACAATAAGCATTGAATCATAGGTCTCTTCGAGGGAGCAACCTCCTTCAATATTTCATTCACTTGCAAAAAGGTACATTCGTATATGGCTTCACAACTTTTAAAGAAAAGACTTCATGCAACCCCAACCCTAAGCTCAAGAGTTGGCTAACATGCAAAATGTTACTTGATCTAGAATCGTCTACCAAACATCGGTTACAATCTTGATAATGATTACATGAAATGGTACCACTTGGTTAGGTGCCTTACTTACCACATACATCACAGAATATTACAAAATAACATTATATATGGGATCCTCCATGTTGGAAGTTGGTCATTATAAAAGGAATGAGAATTACAAAATAACTTTAGTATGGGATCCTAACAAGGGTAAGCATTTCTCCTATATGTTGCAATATTTTTTTGCATTTGTGTTCTTTGCCTTTACTTTTTGCTAAACCCTCTTCTATCTTTTCTCTATGTCGTTTCTTTCTCCAATTACTAAAAAGGTCAGTACATTTTATATTTACCACATGGTCAGCTAAAAGGACCAAGGGGGATTGACTGTCATGCCTGTCAGCCTAGTCTTCATAGCAATTTAAGGAGACCCCTAAACACTAACAATATTTTTTTAAGTTTTTTTCTTTGTTTGTAGGTTCTCTTGGATTCATGGTCATTTTTTTTGGGGCATGAATTCAGATTCACGATCACAATTTTTGGGGCATGAATTTGGATTCACAGTCGTCAAATATAGGGTGAAAATTTGGCATAGGGACAAACACAAGTTCAACTAAGTGTTCTATTAGTATTTTAGGTGTCTTTTAATTGTTTTTTGTGTTCTATTGTGTGTTTTTGTTTTGTTTTATCCTTTTTCTCCATTAGCAATAAAAGGAACATAATTTTTAGTCTTAGAAATAATATTAGGAATCAAAACTTACTTAGGCATTAAAAGAACAACCTACCTATTTCTATCTATAGGTATTGAAGAATAAACTACATATAGTTTTGGATTTAGGCTAGCTTGTATGTACACATTTCTTGTGCCCTTGCTCAAAGAATAAATATTATTTTCTGTATATTAGGAGCACTTCGCACATGAAAAGTAAAAATCTAGGGAAGTTTCTATTTGTTTGCATTTTATCTTCTTGCATCCTTTTTACAATATCATTAAATAACTATAGTTTTATTTTCTTATAAGCTAAAATTAGGTGTTTATCAATTAAAAAATCAGACCTCCCATCCCATATTTGGATTGAATCCTTAAAACACTCTTGGTTAACCCTCAAATCCAAGAATCACCAAGTCTAAAGTGTAAGGGCCTAACCATGCAGTTACCTCGACTCCAAGTGGATCCATCGAGAATTGTCTATGTAGGTTTTCCACCTCTATATTTTTGGTGAACCTGACATGAAAACCTCCTTAGTGGCTATATAGAAAGCCTTTTCCCCTTTTGTTTTTGTTTTTAAAAACATAAACAAGACCATTTAAATTTGTTTTTATATATTAGAGTAAAAAAATTGATAAAATTTGTGTCTTTTGCATCTTGAATAGTTTAGTTTTGAACCCTCTTTCCCTTATCCTATGGCACCTACCCTTAGGAATAAGTGAAATCTATTAGATCCAAATGATAATCCTTTGTGGAATGAGGATGATCAAATTGATAGGGAGAACCCAAACATAGAAGAAGATGAGGACATAACAACTAATGATAACTATGATCCAACAGAAGGACCTCATGGTCAACTCATTTTCAAAACACATGATCATATGATGAACTTCTATAGGTAAAATAAGCAAATTTTGTCTGAAATATTACAAAAGGACATCCACTTCGATGAAGCTAGACCATCCCACCATCAAACTAGTTCTCATCATAATATTCATATTAATCCTTTATTTCAATCTTCTCAAAATCATAATCTTAATCCATTTCACAACCCTACGTATGCTACTACCACAACAACTAACATTGGAGGAATTTCTCAATCTCCTCCAACTAGTAGCATGCCTCAAAATCACACTCAATTTCCTTCTCATCACAATCCTTCTTCTAATCTAAATATTCCTCCTCCTAATGTTAACAATTATTCTTCTATTCCACCAACTACAAATCATATCCCATCGTAAGATACTACACAAAATCCCCCATTCCATAACCCTTACCATAATAGTGTCAATACTTCAAACATTAACCAAGTACCCTATAAAAAACCCATGCATAATAATTATAACCCACCTTTAGGGAACCTTGGAGTAAACATCCTAATTGCACCTTATTCAGCATTGCACAACAACAATCCTAATATTCTTGACATCTATAGTAAAACAACTTGCATTAAGGATGGATACATTACAAGCACCAAGTTTCACTTATTCATATAGAGAAATGTGCAACCAACCCCTAGATCCCATAGTAGCTACTAGACCTTATCCCAAAAACTTTCCCACACCAATATTACCAATCTATAAGGGAATAGAGGACCCTATTGAACACCTAAGGATGTTTAGGATAGCTTGTCATGATATTATTTATGATGACATGTTGTTGCTAAAGATGTTCCCTAAAAGTCTTGGAGGAATAACCTTGGAGTGGTATTATCAACTACCCTACCACTCCCTAAGGAATTTTGAGGAAACAATTGAGATGTTTGTTCAACAGTTTGGAGCGTATGTAGAGAAGAGAGTGACCCTTCAAGATTTATATCTCCTGAAGCAAGCTAAGGATGAAAGTTTCTTAGACTTCTTATCTCAATGGAGAATCCTAGTTGGAAGATTATGATATACCCACCCTCCTTGAGATATGTTAGAGATCTTTATCAACAACTTACAAGAACATATCTCATATGAATTAGAGACAACAACTATCACCTCCTTTGAGCAAGCGATAGACTTAGCTAGGAGAGTTGAAAAAACCTTTATTAGAAGGGGTCAACTTAAACTTATAAAGGAAGAAGAAAGGATGATGAAACCCCAATATAAGAATAAACATGTGGTTGGTGATGGGGTCACTGATAATAGATAAACTAATAACGTCAACACAACTAGTACCTTATAGAAATTGGTACTTAGCAAACCTCAGATGACCCCCACCAAGGAACTTCACAAGACTCAACCAACCTTTATCATTGGTCCTTAAAAAACTCCTTGAAGCTAAGATGATCAAGTTGCCCAACATAAGACAACTTGATACAATGACAACTTGGTACAAACCCAACCAACATTATGAGTATCATAGGGTGGATGGACACATGATAGATTAGTGCAAGAGGTTGAAGCATGTGGTTCAAGACTTAATAGATGAGGATCACCTTGTTATAGGTGATTTCCAACCTGCTCTAAACTATCAACCTGCACCTAATCACCAACCTGCTCCTAATCACCAACCACCAACTACCAATCAAGATATGGGGATATTCCAAAATCCCCTACCCAACCATGATCAATAGACAACAAACCAAGTATCCTATCATAATGTGCCACCCCCATATAATAATATGGTTGGCATGATAGCGACAACCACTAGACAACAAGTTCAAACACAACAAGCTCAACAACCTCAGAAGCAAACACCTCCAACTTCCAATCAACCCTCTAGACCACCCTTAGTTTTGAGGAATACCCAGAAGAAGAGCACAAGTTTAGACAAGCCAATATTAGTCTTGAAACCTCAACCAATAGTTTTCTTTGACTTAAAATAACAACTAGCTAGTACACCCACCAAGATTTCCCTCTTAGAGCTTCTATAGACTTCTCCTATCCATAGGGAAGCCTTAGTCAAGATTCTAAGCCAATAATCCATCCCACAAGACCTCCCACCTAGCAACCTAGCCAATGTTGTAGGTACTCTTGGGGTTAACCATATATCATTTTATGAAGATGATATTCCTCCATCAACCTTGCAAGGGGATTCTCCCCTTTACATCATCAGCTATATTGGGGAAAATTTTATCAAGAGGATCTTGGTAGACAATGGTTCCTCCCTTAATATATGTAGTTATCAATTCTTTCAAAAATTTGGATTAAGGGAGGAAGATCTAACTAGATCTGATGTGATCATCAAAGCTTTCAATAATGAATCCCAAGAGGCCTATGGCATTATATCCCTTCCCCTTAAGGTAGGACCCAAGATCCTAGATACCTTATTTTATGTAGTATCTTGCCAAACATCTTTTAATCTTCTTCTTGGATGCCCTTGGATTCATGCTATGAGGGTTGTCCCTTCCACTCTTCATCAATGCCTTAAGTATAAATTCAAGAATCATATTATCACCATATCGGGTGACCCTCACCCATTCCAATACTATTCAATGGTTGAGCAAGCCCAATCAAAAGTCAATTTCTGTCCAATAGTTTCTCTTCACAAAATTCTTCCTTCTTCTTCTTCCTCTTCTTCTTCTTCTAGGTATTATCCATCTCCTAAAATCACTAAAAAGTTTAAGAACTTAAGAATTAGTGAGGAACCTCCAACTATTATCTCATCAAAGGATCAAGTTAATCAATTAGTGCAAAGTCCTCTTATAGATATAGCAAAGCTACCACCTTCACCTCAAACCATGGGTTTACCCCATAAAAAAGGTGAAGTAGTACACATAGGAATGTGTACCTTTATTTATATGGGAACTTCCCGTGAAGAAAATATTTGTGGTAGCAACCCCTCACCCATAGAGAGAACCTTCACCCATTGTTACCTATCCAATGATTACCCACTACCTAAGTAGATCCTATCTAGTATGGGATATGAAGGTAAGGGCTTGGGGCCTCAACAACAAGGTATCAAGGAGCCTTTGGAAGTTGAACTTTGGCCTAGGAGATGTGGCATAGGCTACATCCCCAATAAAAACCAACCCTTACCCATCGATGATGATCAAGTCATAACCTTTGCAAAATTCATAGATCATCATGGCTTAGAGTGGAGTGATGAGGATGAGGGACCCCCTTATCCCTCCACCATATTATTTTGTAATGTGATAACCTTAGTTCATCCTAAGTTAATCATGACTTCAAGAGAGTATGCTAAGGGAGATACTCTTTGTGACATGGCTCATGAAGATATCCTTTGTAATAGCTTCTTCTTTGATGGGTCAATCCCTTGTGTTGCCCATGTCCAATCTTCTAGGTCTCAAGAGGATAAAATTCCTACATATCTTGAAGACCTTGAGCAACTAGGATTTATCCCAACCCCTCCTCATTATGAATATGAATCTCACATCCTCATTGAGGAGACCATAGATGTTAACATAGGAACTATAGAGAACCCTAGACTCCTTAAGTTAGGGAAAGCCCTTTCCATGGATGAGTAGGAGCAATTGACCAATTTGTTAAAGGAATTTCAAGATATCTTTGCTTGGTCATATGTTGACATGCTAGGGCTTGACCCTTCCTTAGTCATGCACCACCTAGTGGTCAAACCCAATGTCAAACTAGTTAAGAAAAATCTTAGGAATATGCATCCCAAAATTACCCTATTAGTCAAGGAGGAGCTCCAAAAACTCCTTGATGTCAGTTTTATCAAAGCCATCGACTATTCTAATTGGATCTCCAACATCGTTCCTATTTCTAAGAAGGAAGGTACGATCATAATATGTATCGACTTTAGGGACATAAACTTAGCCTATCCTAAGGATGATTTTCCCCTACCCAATATAGATATGATAGTATATTTCACCACTAGATGTGGAATGCTATCATTAATGGATGGTTTCTCAAGGTATAATCAGATCAGGATTACCCCTGAAGACCAAGCCAAGATAACTTTCATCACTCCATGGGGCACCTTCTATTATAGAGTCATGCCTTTTGGCTTAAAGAATATTGGTGCCACATACCAAAGGGCCATGACTTATATCTTTCATGACTTGATGCATGATATCATAGAAGACTATGTGGATGATCTTCTTGGTCACTCCATCCATCAAGAAACTCATGCACAAGATTTAAGATAAATCTTTGAAAGACTAAGAGAATACAAAGTTTATCTTAAGCCCTCCAAGTGTGTATTTGGAGTCACATCTGGCAAGCTCTTAGGCTTCATAGTGTCTAGGTGAGGCATTGAAGTAGACCCAACCAAGATATTAGTGATTACTAACATGCCTCCTCCTTGTAACCTTATTGAGTTGTGTAGCTTACAAGAAAAACTTCAAGCTATTAGACGTTTCATATCCCAATTAGTTGATAAGTATCAACCTTTTCTTAGGCTCCTTAAAAAGGATGTAGAGTTTAAGTGGGATAATGAGTGTCAAAAGGATTTTTATGAACTCAAGAAGTATCCCACCTACATATCCTGATCCTACCAATATAGCATTTAATGCTTTACATAATAGACATAACCCAAGCCTTGGGGGCCATGCTTGCTCAACATGATGATCAAAATAAAGAACAAACAATTTACTATATTAGTAGAACCCTCATTAGTTATGACACCTGGTACACTCCTTTAGAGAAGCTTTACCTTGTTGTAGTGTTTGCATCTCAAAAGTTGAGACACTACATGCTTAGCCATAAGACATTAGTAGTTGTAAGGTTTGATCCTCTTCACTACTTAATGTCCAAGCCTCACCTTTCAGGTTGAGATGCCAAGTGGGTCTTAGCCCTTAGTGAATTTGATTTAACCTTCATAGGTCAAAAGGCTATAAAATGTCAAGTGATTGCTGACCAATTAGTCATCACCCCTTTAGAATCCTCTTATCCTTTAGTCATAGAGTTTCTCGATGAGTATTTCAGCCTAGAAGTAGAAGATCCTGATTCCTGGTCATTATTTTTTGATGGAGCCCATTGCTTAAAGGGCACTGGGGCTAGAATCATTCTAGTCACCCCTCAAAAATAATTAATCCCCCTTTCCTTCAAGTTGTGCTTCTCCTACACTAACAACACTATAGAGTACGAAGCCTTGATCCTAGGTCTTAGGGTAGCCTTAGCCTTAAAATTTAGGAGCCTTTTCATCTTTGGTGACTCTCAACTTGTAGTCAACTAGGTTAATGATGTTTATCAAACTAAATATGATAAAATAAAACCCTACAAGGAAATTATCACTAAGCTCATGTCAACCTTCAATAAGATAACCATAGAGTCTATCCCTAGATCCTCCAACCACCATGTGGATGCCATGGCTGCAACAGCATCCCTTATCCCCTTGGAGTTAGAAGATGATCAAGCCACCATTATCATCTAACAACTCCAAGAACCCACAACCCTTAGTTCTATCCAACTCCCCTTAGATGTCTTAAACATCAAAGCTTCTCCATCTAAGCCTTGGTACATAGACATATTTTAATTTCTTAAATATGGCATAATGCCTGATGGCTTAAATTACAATAAGCAAAAGCTTTTTCATAAAATAATGTTATAGTTTGTGATAGTCAAAGATACTTTATATCGATGTTCTTTCAAGGGCATCCTCTTACGATGCCTTAACTTTGATGAAGGTCGTCAAGCCCTTAATGAAGCTCATGAAGGATCATGTGGAGGCAATTTTAGCGGTAATGCAATTTCCAAGAAGCTCCTTAGGATAGGATATTATTGGCCTTCCATGGAGAAAGATGCATGTGACTATGTTCAACACTATGATAAGTATCAACATCATGATAACCTTATTCATGCAACTTTTCAAAACCTCCAGGTTATTTATTTCCCTTGTCAGTGGGGATTCGACATTATCAGGAAGATTAACCCCATATCATCTGATGGTCATAAATTTATCATCACAGCAACAAAGTACTTCACCAAGTGGGTAGAAGACATGCCTTTAACTACTGTTACAGGAGCCCAAGTTTCTAAGTTCATTTTCAACCAAATCCTTTGTAGGTATGGGATCCCTTTGATTATCATCTCTGATAATGAAACTCCTTTCAAGAACAAGGATGTCCATAATATTTGTGCTAAGTACAATATTCAACACAAATGGTCAACCCCTTATTACCCTCAGGGTAATGGTCAAGCCAAAGCATCTAATAAGTCCTTAGTTAAGATCCTTAAGAAGCTAGTTAGTAAGACCAATCGAGACTAGCATATCAAGATTTATCTCATATTGTGGGCCTATCATACCAACATATGAACTCCTATAGGTGCAACCCATTATGTCTTGGTCTATGGAACTAATATAGTCTTCCCATTCGATTTAGAGGTCCCATCCTTGTGCATCTTATTGCAAGATGCCTTAGTCAACGAGGAGTATCATTTATATCATTTAAACCAATTGGAGGAGTTGGATGAAAAGTGCATCCATCCTTAGAGCATCTTTGATCCTATTAGAATAGGCTCAAGTGAACTTACAATAATAAAGTTTGCAATCATTATTTTGAAGTCGGGGACCTTGTCCTCAAATAAAACCAAAATAATACTAAATCTTGAACAAATATGAAGGGCAAATTTTAGCCCAATTGGCTAGGCCCCTTTGTCATAACTTCCAAGTTTGGATCAAGAGCCTATCACTTAACAAATTTAGATGGTAAATATCTTAAAGAACCAATGAACATAATGCACCTAAAAAGGTATAATGCATGAATTCACATTTATTCCTATTTCTCTTCTTCTCTTTTCTTCTTTGACCATTTCTCTATTCTTCTATCTTCTTCTTCTTCATCATATTCTCTATACTTATTTCGCTTCTTCTGTGCCAACTTGTAACGGTTTGCTTTCTCATACTATTGTAGACACCTAAAAAGTGTTACATTTGCAATGGTTAATATTAATATTTAATAATGTGTACAATTATTTTAATTAATATATTGCAACCTTATAAATAATAAATATTGACTATTCTAGCTCTTTTAACCCGCTTAAGCCCCTTTCTATGCCTAACCATAGTCATCATGAGACCACTCATCTATTTTAACTTTGGTTCACCTAACTCTAGTTGGTATTTATTTCCCCTCTTTCCTCCACATTCCAAGCTCATTTAATGCATTTGGGTGAGGATTCCCTCCACCCAAGAACATTGATGAGAAATGCCATTTTGATGGATGATAATCTCTCCAAAAAAATGGTATTAGTGAGGTATGTCATGATGCATTATAACACATCATAGAGTATCATAGCCCAAATAGAGAATGTTGCACATTTGTCCATCTGAGCAACCAAGTGGGGAAATTCAAGATTCCACCCTTTCTCTCACCCATGCCACTTGTCCATCATGCTACCTCATCCTAATTTCTCCCATTACCCTTGGAGAATATTATAAATATGCTCCCATTACCCTTGGAGAATATTATAAATATGCTTCCATTTCATTCGCTTTAGAAGGAGCACACAAAAACACTATTGAAGCTCTGCCCAAATTTCAAGGACATCAATCATGGATTCTTTTTGGAATATGTGGTAATATATTTTTTGTATTTGTACCCATATTCGATAATAAAACAACATAAGATATGCACCAGAAGCCTGGAGACACTTCTAGATAGCCCCAGGTTTAAGTTTGAAACCTTTGCATAGACACATACACCCGTCTAGAGTGGCCACAAACACAAACAACCATCCAGATCAGCCACAAATATAGACAACTGCCTAGAGCAGTCATAGACATAGAAAACCATCCAAAGTGGCCATACAAATGCAAACACAAAGGCACAACAGGCTCACTTCATTTAATTTCTAGCATAGGATCATAGGTAAGTAGCTTATATTCTTTAGTTTTGCATAGAGACTCATTTCACAATCAATTTATTTGTCATCGCTTATTTGGACTTCAAACTATTTTCTAGTTCTCCCCTTAGTTTGCCAAAGGTATTCCTCTCCTTAGCATAGTTTTTTATTCTTCCATAGCACCCCCTATAGATCTTTCTTATTTAGACTAGTTACTCATCAACCTAGTTTAAGATAGTTTACTTTCTCCTTTATTTTCATGGTTCAATTTCTTCTCTTATTTTAGGTTGAGTTTCTTTCTCGTATTAGGGGTAGTTATCTCATTACTCATAGTTTGTTTACTTTTCATTCCATTAGCATAGCTATATGTCATTTCCCCACTGTAGTCTTTGCATTTTCTTAGTTTAGTTGATTCCCAATAGCTTAGCATAGTTGCTTTATCATGCTTGGCACAAAGACTCATGGCTCATTAGTATAGATGTTTTTTTTTTGTTTTATTACATTACATTTACTTTCCTATGCATTAGATTAGCTTCACTTTTGTGCATTAGATTATATTTACTTTCTTACATTAGATTAGATTTACTTTTTGGCCTTATATTAGCTTTACATTTATGTGCATTATATTAGCTTTACCTTCCTACCTTAGATTACCTTTACATTTCTGTGTATTAGATTAGCTTTACTTTCTTGCATTAGATTAGATTTCCTTGCTTGCACCTCAGATTAACTTTACTTTCCTACCTCATATCAGCTTTACATTTATGTGCATTAAATTAGCTTAACTTTCTTGCCTCAGATTAGCTTTACGTTTTCATGCATTAGATTAGCTTTACATTTTTGCACATTAGATTAGCTTTACTTTCTTGCATTAGATTAGATTTCCTTGCTTGTGCATTAAATTAGCTTTACTTTCCTACATTAGATTAGATTTCCTTACTCACGCATTAAATTAGCTTTACTTTCCTACCTTAGATTAGCTTTACATTTTTGCGCAAAGATTATATTTAATTTCTTGTTGCAAGTGCATAGATTAGATTTAATTTTTTATTGTTTGTGCATATATTAGATTTACTTTTATGTCATTTTTTACTTTCCTAGAATATATTTACTTTCATACAATTTCTTGTTTTCATAGACTAGGTTTTTATTCTTGCATTTTATCGTTTTCATAGATTAGAGTTTATCTCTTTCATATAATAGATTTACGTTCATGTTTACTTGGCCTAGGTTTATGAGTGAACCTCGTACGTAGTGATCTAATCTAGTACATCAAGCAGTTGAAACGACTGACTATTTATGCAATCTAGTAGGATGAGGAGATTACCATAAGGACACTCGTATAAAAAAACAAACACAATGACACCAAACCCCACAATTTTTACCTCCCCTCATGCCAAGTTCCATTCTTTGACCCATTCCACTATTTGTCAAGCATTTCATTATTATCGTCCGTTTCTTCCTCTATTAACTCATCGCTTGAGGAGGTAGACAATATCCATAAAACTGGATCTCAAATCATCTCAACATCTTAAACACATAGTTTTAGAGTCGCTTAAGTCCAATAATATTTGCCCAAGGTTGTAATTAACCCCCCATCTACTAGGGAAAACAACATAACTCATATTCTTCTCTCAATATTCTAATCAAAACTCTGATTCAAAGACTCAAAATTCTAATCATAGTGATCTCATCGCTATCAAAGGTAAATATTCAAGGGCAGTTGTTCGTTTCATGATCGGGGTATCCTACATTATCCTTGATTTGAGAAAATTCTATGTCACTTCCCTCAAGCCAAAGGTCATTCTTCATCATTCTCCAATCATTATCACTATGCATAATTAATCCAACAATCAGTGTCATTGGTTTTTACACCATATTATGTTTTCACACAATGTGGTACAAAAAGGGGCATCTATAGACACCTAAAAAGTGTCACATTTACAATGGTTAATATTAATATTTAATAATGTGTGAAATTATTTTAATTAATATATTGCAACCTTATAAATTATTAATGTTGACTATTCTAGCCCCTTTGACCCACTTAAGCCCCTTCCTACACCTAACCATGGTCATCATGAGACCACTCCACTATTTTAACTCTGGTTCACCTAACTTCAATTGGTATTTATTTCCCCTATTTCCTCCACATTCCAAGCTCATTTAATGCATTTGTGTGAGGATTCCCTCCACCCAAGCACATTGATGAGAAATACCATTTTAGTGGGTGAGGAATCTCTCCACAAAAAGAGCATTAGTGAGGTATGTTATAATGCATCATAGGGTGTCATAGCCCAAATAGAGAATGTTGCACATTTGTCCATCCAAGTAGCCAAGTGGGAAAAGTCAAGATTCTCTCACCCATACCACTTGTCCATCATGCTCCCTCATCCTCATCACTCCCCTCATCCTTGGGAAATATTATAAATATACTCTCATTTCATTCACTTTAGGAGAGAGTGCACAAAAATATTATCGAAGCTCTACCTAGATTTCATTTGGCCCTCCTTGTGGATATTTGAATTTGTGAATGCATGTACCTCATTCAGAGAGCTCAAGGACATCAACAATGGAGTCTCTTTGGAATGTGTGGTAATATTTTTTTGTAGCTATGTCCATATTTGACAATCAAACAACACCAAATCTATACTAGAAGCCCAAAGACACTTCTAGAAAGGCCCAGGTTTGAGTTTAAAACTTTATCCAGAACATAAAGCCAACCACCCTAGGTGGCTACACAGAATTGTATTAGAACTGCATTATATTTTATTATATTTAATTAGAACTGCATTAGATTTAATTAGAACTGCATTATATTTAATTAGAATTGTATTAAAACTGCGTTAAAATTGCATTAGATTTAATTAGAACTGCATTAGATTTAATTAGAACCGCATTAAAATTGCATTAGATTTAATTAGAATTGCATTAGATTTTAATTAGATTTAGTTAGAATTGCATTAAAACTACATTAGATTTATTTAGAATTGCATTAAAATTGTATTAGATTTAGTTAGAAATGCATTAGATCTGGTTAAGTTTCTTGCACTTTTATGAATTAGGGTCTAACTTTGGTAGGCCTCACAGATGCTACTGATGCTTTAATTGTGGGCTTGTGTGCAAGTAATAAGATCCGTACAAAGGATTGAGAGGTCAAGCAATGTGACTTCGAAACCCTCTCATAATTTGTCGTATGACTAAGAAGATAATTTGCGGCACCATAGAACTTATTTGCAAAGAAAATCCTCATTTTTGGGAGGTGTATTATAATAAAAAGGCTTATTTGTATCAAACAAACTCTATTAATGCAATATCAAGTTTCCATTTTGTTTACTTAATTTTTATGGTGTATTTCCTCTTTCACAACTTCATGATTTCTTATCATACCTTGCATGAACCACTTGACATACTCCTCTTTTTACAATTATGATTGACATATAGTTACTTCATTACTTGAGCATACTTGCATATTTGCTACTTGATCATATAGATTTCTTAGAGACTTTGCAATGACACTATGATGATATCTAGTCAGGTTTTAGCTCATATGCATTACACTCACACTAGGTCAATAACATTTAGCAAATCCCCAACCTATGATATATCTTTTTCCCATCGACACGCTGATGATTGCTTCTATTATTCATATACATGAGGTGCTTCTATGCTAGTGGGAAGCTTATTTTCATTGGCACAAAGACAACTTCTTTTCCATCTTATATATTCCTTGACCTTGTATGTATTATGTATTCCTCTAATTTTTACCAAGTCAAGGGATATATGTTCTTTCTCTTCTTATCTTTTCTTTTTATCTCTTGTTCATCCTTTGTCCTTTGAAAGTTTTTATCATAATTTCTCCTTTTTCACCAAGACAAAGGATGAACGTTTATTCTTCTCAGGCATCTATCCACTTATTTTCTTCTTTGATCATGCCTTTTTTCTTATTGACCTTTTGATTGCTGAGAGATCCTTGCAAGATAGGATAAATACCATATGAATATCATTTATGGTGTTCTTATGACCACTGACTATTCTGTGCACATCTATTGGCTATCAAATTTTTATTAAGGATGCTTTTTACATCTGATTTTATCACTTTCTCCTATTCTATCTTGCTTCTATCTATCACATGCAAAAACACACTTTTGTCTCTATTTTGCTTAATCACTTATCCATCAATGAGCACTACACCCCTATTGGGTAACACTCCTTTTGACCATCAATGAGCACTATATCCCTATTGGGTAACACTCCTTTTGACCATCCATGAGCACTACACCCTTACAGGATAGCTTCATGGCCACTCATAAGCATTACACCCATAACAAGTATCACTCCATTATCGATCATTTATGAGCACACATACTTACAGGGTATCATTCCATATTTGGTCCCTAGCGAGCACACATCCGTAGCAGGTAATGATCCATCTTTAGTCACTAGCGAGTGCACGCCCATAGTATGTATCACTCCACCAACTTATTCTCATCAATGAGCATACACTCTTATAGGATCATTCCATGACCATCCACGAGCACCACACCTATAGTGGGTATCACTCCATCCTTGGTCATTTGCAAGCACACATACTTATCGGGTATCGCTCCATATTTGTTCTTTGTTCACTCATCTTTTGCTTGGGCTTATGATTGTTTGGTCACATTGATCTCCCTCAATCTATGCTAATTTAAATAGCATAATCTAAGCATATTTTTTTTCTTTGATCTTTTTGTAGCCTTCTTCTTTCTTTCTTCTTTCATCCCTTCTATATTTTTCTCACCATTTATTCCATCATTTTATTTACTTAAATCTAATAACCTAATAATCATAAAATATCTCACATTTACCAATATATTCATCAATCTCCAATTGGGGGAATCAATCATTTCAATTATTTCTCTCATCTCTCCTTATCATTTCATCTTCCCTTCATTGATCCTTGGTCAATAAAATCATATCTAATGCTTCTTAATCTTTATCAAATATTTATTCCTTTCTCTTTCTCGTCAACCCTAGTCTAAATCGATTTTCATGGTTCAACTAGGTTTCCCCTCCAAAATTTGAGGAGCATCCTAGGCTAGGGGTATACATGCATACAATTTATGCATGAGTAATCATTCCTCACACCATCCCCTCTACATTGGCTTTTCAAGCAGCCAAAATCTCCCCACCATCAAAATTGGTGCACAACTATTTTTGATGCATTCATTGCATAATGAATATATTAAAAAAGGGGTAAAATATAAACACTAAAAATTAACTCAATTTTCATTAATTCACCCTCATGTATTGACTCTCTAACTAACTAAGCCAAATTCACCTTTCAGAGACCTAAAATTGAGCATTTATTGCTTCAAAAAGTAAGGTCATATTTGAGCCAACTTTCCCCTATCAAGTCTTCTTCATTCTTCCCAAAACCACTACTATTGGATCAAGCTCAAAAACAACTTTCTAATGAGTATAGGTTTGCTTATATTCTAACATCATTTGGTCCCCCAAAATGCAAAAAAAATTGCACATGGGTCTAGATGTCGTGATTGCATTATTATCGAAAATTTTAGGTTGTTTAGGGTTCCAAAACCCTAGTGACCAATCTTGCTTTTTCTAAATTTACCCTAGACCTAAACCTATTTTTTTTGAATTTTTGTTTTTCCTACCTAACCCTCAAACCCTCTATAAATAGAGGTGTTGAGTTCCCATTTTGGCCCATCTGCAATTTAGTATCTTTGATATTTAATTTATTATTTGTCATTTGCTAGTTTTCCTCTATGACTTATAATTTGCTTTCTTCCATCTTCCATCTATGATTCTATGTTTGTTGCATTTGTGAGCTTTGAAGAGTTGTTTGAGAAAACCACAACAACAAGTTAAATGCAAGTAGATCCTTAGCTTCATCAAAAGAAAGAAAGAAAGGCTCACCCTAGGGGATTATTCTCCTCCTCGATTGTTGCCTCCACATATTTCTTACTCTTTCATTGCTCTTATTCTAGTTTCTCCTTCATAGTTATAGATTATTTTTGTTTACATTTTATTCTACTATTGTTAATTTTAAGTTAGAGCATTTTATTTTTACATTTTATTTTACTATTGTAGATTTGTAGTTAGATATTTTTTTATTTGCATTTTATTTTACTGTTGTAGGTTTGCATTAGTTATAGATAATTTCTATTTATATTTCCTTTTACTATTGTAAATTTGCATTTAGGTCATTTTTTGTTTACATTTTTATTTTACTCTTGCAGGTTTGCATTATTTATTTTTTTATTTTTGAATTTACATGGTGGAATTGGTAGCCGCCATGAATCCGGGCAGGTTGTCCAGCTTTTTATGGCCGCCATAGTATTCTACGTTGTCCATCCCGAAGCCGCCACACAGATCTTCATGCAGTCCGCCCCTATAACCACCATGCCACAATCATTTAAAACCTTTTATGTCACTGAAAGCACCAGGAAAGGGACAAGCGTTCAGTCCGACGAGGCTCGAGATTTGAACCTTGGACCTCCTCCCCCCTTATGGGGTTTGGATGAACCAATTGGTCTACACCTTGGACCTTAGGTTTGCATTAGTTATAGATCATTTTTGTGTACATTTTATTTTTACTGTTGTAGGTTTGCATTAGTTATAGATTATTTTTGTTTACATTTTATTTTACTATTATAGATTTACAGTTAGGTCATTTTTTGTTCATATTTTTATTTTACTGTTGTAGGTTTGCATTAGTTATAGATAATTTTTATGTACATTTTATTTTATTGTTGTAGGTTTGCATTAGTTATAGATAATTTTTGTTTATATTTTATTCTACTATTGTAGATTTGCAGTTAGGTCATTTTTTTTTACATTTTTATTTTAATGTTGTAGGTTTGCATTAGTTATAGATAATTTCTGTTTTGCATTTCAGTACATTATTATAAATCTGCACTTAGATCATTTTATTTTGCATTTCATTTTATTATTATAAATATGCATGTGGATCATTTCTGTTTTGTATTTCATTTTATTGTTATAAATTTACACTTAGATTATTTCTATTTTGTATTTCATTTTACTATTATAAATCTACACATAGATCAAATCTATTTTACATTTCATTTTGTTGTTATAAATCTGCATTTAGATCATTTTTATTTTGCATTTCATTTTATTGTCATAAATCTGCATTTAGATCATTTTTGTTTTGCATTTCATTTTATTGTTATAGATTTGCATTTAGATTATTTATGTTTGCATTTCATTTTAAGTTGTATTTTGACCATCTTGTTTTTGTACTTTTTCTTTTATTACGAATTCACAACCCATTTGTATAGGGCGGAAATTCAATGAAACCCTTATTTCACCCCTTGGGGGGAAAGCATTTCTCCTATCTATTGCATTCTTTTTTTTTGTATTTGTCTTCTCTATCTCTGCTTTTTGTTAAACCCTCTATATTTTTTCTTGTGCCATGTCTTTCTCTAGTTTCTAAAATGATCAATACATTTTATATTTATGATATGGTCAGCTAAAAGGACCAAGGGGGCTTGATTGCTGCACTTGCAAGTGTAGTCTTCATAGGGGCTTAAGCAGCCCCAAACACTAAAAATAATTTTTAAGATTTTGTCTTTGTTTGTAGGTTTTCTTGGATTCACGGTCATATTTTTTGAGGCATGAATTCATATTTGCGATCATCAGATATGGGGTGCAAATTTGGCACAGGGAAAAACACAAGTTTAGCTAAGTGTCTTGTTAATATTTTAAGTATCTTTTTACTATTTTTTGTGTTCTATTATGTGTTTTTGTTTTATTTTGTCCTTTTTCTCCATTAGCAATAAAAGGAACATAATTTTAATCTTAGAAATGATCTTAGGAATCAAAACTTACTTAGGCATTGAAAATAACCTATATCTTTCTATCTATAGGCATTGAAGAATAAACTGCATATAGTTTTGCATCTAGGCTAGCTTGTCTGTGCATCTTTCTTGCGTCCTTGCTCAAAGAATAAATATTTATTTTTTGTATCTTAGGAGTAGTTCATGCATGTAAAGAAAAAATAATTTCTAGGGTAGTTTCTGTTTGTTTTCATTTTGTCTTCTTGCATCCTTTTCACAATATTATTAAATAACTATAGTTTTGTTTTCTTATAATCTAAACTTAGGTGTTTTTTAATTAACGCATCAAAACTTCTATCCTGGATTTGGAGTGAATTCTTAAAACACTCCTGGTGAACCCTCAAACCCAATAATCACCAAGGCTGAAGTGTGAGGGCGTAACCGCATGGTTACCTTGGTAACACTTAGAATCATCCATGTAGGATTTTCCCCTCTACAATCCTTTATTTATTGAATTTGTTTAAATATTTGGAGAAAAAACTTTAAAGGTGATGCTTGCTTTTTGCTCGTCATATTCCCTTGCTCAATCTCTTTCCCCACTAATGATCATCCTTGCTCTTGTTCCCTACCAATGCTTGCCCTCAACATCATCCTAGTTTCCTATTTGTGCTTGTTCTTACCCTATCCTTCACTCCTTACTTATGATTGACCTTCCCATAAACCTCATTTATTGCTTATAATTTCCTTTGTCCTCAGACTCATCTCAATTGCTAATAAGTTGATTGAAAAACATATTAATTTACTACTTATTCTAATTCTAATATTTAGTTGACTTGTTCATATAATTTAATATAGATACCAAAAGAAACAATAACAAAAATATTTATCAATAAATGGAGTGCAATCTAAAAATAAAAGGATACCCTTTACATTTATGCTTAGGAGCTAGAACTATGTAAAAGACCATGTCCCCTACATGCGACAAATAACTAAATAGTACATGATGCATTCAAAATTTTACATATTATCTTTATTAGGATTGCTACTTATTAGATTAGGTAAAACTGAGGTCTTTTATTATTATAATATTAAATTGACTATATGGGATTGAAATGGGTCCCATTTTTATTACATCATGACCACATAGTGGTATTACAACAACTTGGTAATTATGCATCTATCGTTTAACAAGATTAGAACCTCAATATCCTCCTTGAAAGTTGAGGAATTTAAGTGGTTGAGTTCATGCTATTTGATAGGTAAATATGAAAATTGATTTAGCATAAAGTATAAATAATATCTAATGATATCAAGCAATCATTTTTTTAATTAATATAATCTATCAATGTTCGACTATCATATTTGATAATTAAATCACATGGGTTGAAGTGGCTAAAAGATGAGTCCCCTAAGTTGAAATATATATCCATCATTTTTTAATGATAATGACTCAACATAGCTTATTAGAGTTGCATGTGATATTGAGTGGGTGAAAATAATTTTGTTTTATTATTGTGAAAAAACCACCTTTACCAAATTTCTTAGGATTTCATTTAGAAACACTATCAAAACTAAGTTTGATGAATCCAACTTCTAGATATTTTTATTTTGCCATAGATAAACATAGATATTTGTGCTAAATTCATTATTGTAGATCAATACCACATATGTTTAAATCCTATAATCAAGAGGCTAGAACATTTTTCCTAATTCTTGAAGCTATAATAAACATGGTCCCTATAAATATTCCATAAAAGAGGAAACAATATGAAATCAAACTTGAATAAGATAAAATTTATCTCTAACAAATCTATTATTAATTTCAATTGAAAGATTCAAAAAATAAGATCGAATGGTATTAGCTCAATCGGTTAGATTCCTCAACATTCAAGAAGGAGACCCAAGTTCGAATCTTGCCAAACAATACATGGATAATATTCAGGCTTTGTTGTAATACCATTATGTGGTGATGATGTAATATGGGTAGGACCTCTTTCAATCCCATATATAACCAATTGAAGAAAAATATTCAAAAAATAAGGGAAAAGCAATCCTCCACAACATGCTTAATGATTTGGCACTAAAACTACTAGCCCAATGTTTCATCAAATCTTATAATGTTGATGAAGCAAATCAATAAATTCTATAATTTAATTTAACAATCCAATTTTTTTGAAGTAAAAATATAATAAAAATATAGATGATATGATGTTTTGAGACCCTCCTTATATAAAATACACCTAAAAGGTGCATAGTATCCTCTTTTATGCAAATTGTCATAAATAATTTTTTTGCTTTAAAATGCTAATATCCTCTTCTTTTCAAATTCTCATCAACAAAAGAATTATTATTAAATAATAACCAAATTAATGGCAACTCTTTAAGGAGAGTCCTAAGTAACCAAATATTTAAAGATTTTAATAAAATTTCATAAAAATAATTTTTTTATTACTTCAAAGCCTTCTACATGAACTTCACTACTATCCATGTTATTTTGATAGATTTGAACTAACTCATCCTTTTCTAAAATGAGAAAATAAAATTAAGCTCCTCTGCTACATGAAGCTTCAGTTGAAATATAATCGAAACCCATGTGACACAAAGGGTTCATTATACTTTTGTAATGCATTATTGGTTTATTTTACTAAATATCCAATTCAAATCAAGATACAACTTTATAAACTAAGATGAGATTCTTGGTCAATGAATATTTCTCCTAGAAAAAATTGTTGAGGGACCTTTCTTGTGCATGATTGATTGGGAAAATTATCACCATTCGATGACAAGACCAGTTCTACGTTGGATAAGCATTCAAATATAAGAAATCAATCATTAAAAATTGAGATGCTATGTTCCCATAATGGGTAAAGATCCATCCCCCAATGTCCTTGTATCTCAGGTTCCCCATAATCTCTTTGGAAACCTTGCAAACAACCCCACAAAGAAGCGTGTAAATCTTAAGAGTGAGAGGAGCGTACTAGAGGGCTCCATCGTTGACCCATCAAACCTTGATCCAAAAAAAACTCGACCACATATAGAGCAAGGTAAACCCATTTTAGTGGTTCTTCTTGATTCATTTGTTGAAGTTGTAAATGACTTGTCAGAACACATTGCCATCTTATTTTTTTATGGGGTATACCCCTTGAGACTGAACTTCTCAAATGGGTTATAGGAATTTGGAAAAATATAAGAGGATGGATAATTGTGTTTATTCAAATATTGGGAAGGGGGTACATAGTTGTTTCATTTAAAAATCCTAAACATGCCCAAAAATCTCTCCAATATGGAAGATTTGTTATCTGTAGGTAGATTAGCTATCTTCAAGGCTAGTCATTGAATTTTCATCCAAAGGACCCCTCTAGGAAAAAATACCCTCTTTGGATAAAAATTCCCTTTTTATCTCTCATGTTTCCCCTTTCTTGATAAAATTGTTACTCTCCTTGGTAGGGTTTTTTAGTCTCATCTTGTTTAAAAAAAAAATCTAATTATAGATTTCATCCCCATATTTGTGTGGAAATGGACATATCCAAGCTATTGCCCCCCTTCCTCGACCTCAATGAGCCAGGTTTCCATGTTAACCAACCTCTTGTCTACCTAAACTTACCCAATATCAATTTTTATTACAAAGAAGTCAAACACTTGATTAGAAAGTGCCAAAAAAAATTAGTGAAAAAGAAACAAATGGAAACCATTGCTAAAAAAAGAGCTAAAAAAATCCCTGTTAATGACCCTCATATGAAAGCCATCACTTAGAATTTTGTTGAAAAAATCCTTGTTGATGGCCCTCAACACCCTAGCTCTTAAAACCCTTATCCACTTCCTCAAATGAAACCCCCTAAGAACCCCTTGTCTCTTCCACATCACAGACTAAATCCATAGACATTTATGTTAATCCCCAAGCCCATTTGGATTTAGCTATAAGAATTGAGTTAGCTCTCATTCCTTCACCAAATCCTATTAAAGATAACCCCTATGATAGATAGGTGGAGAATGGAAGGTAAGTAACAACATTCGTTGACCCCCTAAATCACACCTTCCAAATAGAGGGAAAAAAACCTCTATCAAAGATTTTGCTAAATCCTTCTCTCAAGTTCTCAAAATAAAGTTCCAACTTAACATACCTATTTGGACAATACATAGTTGTTTTCCTTTAATAACAATAAAATTATTTCTCTAATTCATGAGGTCAAGCAACCTCCAAATCACCCTTCATGAATTTAAATATTCTATCTTGGAATTAGGGGACTCTCCCTCCCTTATTGTAAGTTTCAAATTTGAAAGGTTGCAATAGAGAATCATATTTCTGTTCTTTTTCTTCAATAATTGAAAGTCATTGATCAGGTTATTTTACAGTGTGTGGAAGTTATCAGTTGAGGATGTGCATATATTTTTACTACATCTCATATCAATGGTAAAGAAGGCTCTTCCCTCTCTATATCTAGGTCTCTTTGGTGTGTTATTTTGGGCCATGGTGGAATATTTCTAATCATTGTGTTTGGTTTATATTGGATCTTACCTCTCAGGTTCTTGATTTCTATTCTATCTATACTCCAAATGACCCTCCTAGTAACATAGCCCTTTACGAATGGTTAGTTGTTTTTATCCCTCCTATAGAATGGATCCTAGGAGGTGACTTTAATATGATTGAAAATCCTAGTGATAAAAGATAGACTGGTAACAAAACCCTTTTATCAATTAAATTTGGAATCTAGCTATTTTGTCATAATCATTTAGGTGTACATGAATTCCTCTTTGGTAAAACCTTCTCTCATAGAGATAATTAGTTTATGTGGTCAAACTATTGTCAAGGCTATGCTAGAAAGATTGTTCATTTGGACAAATTTTATTTTACTTATTATTTTTGGATAAATTCTCCATCCATGAGAAAGTTTGCATCCTTTCTCACACAACTCTGTCTGATCATCTTTCTATATTACCTTCTATCCAAAATTCCTCTACCTCCCTTGATTCCATGCCATTTCATTTAAAATTAAATATTACCCACCTTGATGACCCTTCCTACTACTACCTTGTTGGGCATGTCTAGAACAAATCTCCTAGATCAATTGGTAATACTGGTTAGATCAAATGGTTTGAAATAACTACTTCCAATATTATTTCTTCTCTTATATGGTATGGGTGCTCTATTTCTAGGAGGAAGAAGATTCAATAGAGTCATCTTCATAAATATATCTCTCATCATCGTTCCATATTTATGAAAGGCCCCATTAACACTATTGTTCAAAATGATCTAGCTAATGCTAAAAATTAGGTAAGAGTTTATAAGTCATACCATGTTAGAGGGGCGCATAGTAGATATTGTCTCAATTAGATCTCCCACAGTGATAAGGGAAATAAATTTTTTTAAGTACATCAAGCATAAAGATATTTTTGAAAGGATTACTAAGTTGGAGGATCCTTCAAGTCATTCCCTTTTCGACATCAATGAGATCATGAATATTTTTGTATCCCACTTCTCTTAGCTTTTTATAGTGGAGCCTATGGATGACATCCAACTTATCTTAATGGAATATGTGTAAGAACAAATTTACTCCCTAGTAGATACCTTCATTTGGGATGAACTTGAAAATACTCTTTCTATGAATGGTCTACATAATGCTCTTTTTCTATGGAGAATGACAAAATTCTCGATATGAATGATATTCAAATTTACTTTTACAAAAAATCTTGGCATATCCTTTCCTTAAATCTTCATCATGTATACCTAGGAGCTCTTTAGAATAGTTCCCTTGGAGTATATACCAAAGCAAGATTAATCAAACTTATTTAAATAAGAAACGACTTGTAACCAAATCTTCAATTGAAGAGCAATTGTCCTCCTTAATGTTTTGTACAAGTTCATAGCTAAAACTATAACTTTAAAAATCAAACCTGTTACCCAAGCTATTGCTTTATAACAATTTGGTTTTCTTAAAGGTTGTTGTATCTTAGATAATGTTATGATGGCCCAAAAAAAAATGCAATGGGCTATCAATCCCAATCAAGATGCCCTCTTGGTTAAGTTAGATTTTGACAAAGCTTATGATAGAATCAAATGGGATTTTATTCTTTGCATGCTTTCTTGGCTTGATTTTGGTCTAAAATTTTGTAATAAAATTGGTACACTCTTTGGTGATGATTTAGCCTGTGTTTAGGTTAATGGAGCTCCCCTTCCTTCCCTCTACAATAGTCTATCAGACAAGGTTTTCCTCTTGCTCCATTTTTGTATGTTTTGGCTACTAATGCTCTTAGTTATCTTCTTCATAAGGTTCAATCTGATGGAATCATTTAGGGTATTAAGCTTCTTGGAAATAAACATGCTCTTAATTCACATTTTGCTAATGATTCCCTTATTTTTCTTCAAAATACCCAATAGGAGGTGGAAAATGTTAAAGAGATTGTATAATTGTTTTGTGATATCTCTGGCTCTTGTATCAACCACTCTAAAATAGAAGTCTTCTATACTTCTTCCAAACCTAGTGAATGCAACTCCTTTGTTGAGTAAAAGATCACCCCACATGGAATAATTGTTTGATACTTGGAAATATTCTTTGGGATTAATATTTCTCTTAAACATATGTGGAATTGGGTTATGGAAGGAATTAAAAAGAAATTGAGTGCATGGTTGGTTTGATGTCTCTCCTTAGCAAGAAGAATTCAAATTACAAATAAAGTTGTGGCAACGTCTCACGTTTACTACTCTTGTTGGATGGCCTCCAAGGAAACTTATAACAAATTTACTTAGGCCATTTGTAAATTTGTTATGGACCAAATGAGATGGGGAGGTAGGAATGACAAACATCATGTGGAAACTTTGTACCCAACCAAAGGCTTCAAAAGGCCTGTGCATTATTGACCTTCTTACCCAAAGCAAACGTCTGCTTATGAAATGGGTTGCTAGAGCCATCATTAGAGATAAAAATTGAAAACACCTATTTTGGTATAGAATCTCCCAAGCTACTCACAAAGGTAAATGGAAAGAAACCCCATGGGAGGATAAGGTCCTTAATACACCATACTTTACAGTAAAAGGATATATTCCACTTACCTATAAAGTGGAAAACTTGACAATCAACTTCTCATTTATTGGTTTGGAAGTTTGACTCCTTAAGACATGGTCTAAGCATCAGATTGATCAATTTTTACGAGAATAAACTTATTCTTCATAATGAAAACCCTCAACTTTGTGCAATGCTCTTCGAGGATGAGCATTTTTGAAGAAATACATAAACAAAATTAGAAATATTTAGGATTTGAGCAACTTCTCAACTCTTACCTAGAAGCAGATCCATAATTATTGTTTTCTTCCCTCTTTATAAAAAGAGTCTCATGACTTTGTAGTGGCTTCCATTCCATGTGAGGTGCTTATAAATTTAGGAATAATTGCCTACAATATATGAACTGATTGGATATGACCTAATGACCATAGAATCTCTTCCATTAAATCTAATTGGATCTACAAAAAACTTTTGTGTCCTTTATCATTGGACTCTAAGCTCAATGTCAAGTGGTAAGTCAATTTTTCTAATGCCTAGTTATAGTTTCTTGCTGCTCAAATTTGGGAAGTTCCTGTTGACTCCAAGACTTAGCTTCTTGGATGACGGGTTTTGTATCAAAAACTTCCAACTTCTAAAAGTCTGGCTCCGATTTTATATATTTCCCCCCAATGCAAATTTTGTGATGCTTTAAAAACTCTTATTCACTTATTTTGATTTTGTGACATGGTTAAATAGTTTTGGGATATCTTCTACATTTTTTTATTCCCCTCCTACACTAGATATTAGAAGACTTTTTTGCTTGGTCTTTTCCAACTGGATCACTGCTTCAAACTCTAGGATGCTTGTAGACTCATCCTTCTCAAGCATATTTGGAAGTTCAAATGCAAAAAGGTGTTTATCAATTCCTCTCTTCCATGAGTATAGTTTTAGAAGACTTAACCTTAAATATTTTGCTTCATTTGGGACACATTCATTCTTATGTTCATGGAGCCTCCAACTCACTAGGAGATGTTATGGACAAACTTCATTAACTTTTTCACATGATCCAAGACCTTCAAAAGGTTCAATAAGAAACAAAAAAAATGGTGGTAAACAATGATGAACAAGTTTAAGAACTCATTACTTCTATTTCTTTCTTGAAGACTTTAGAAGATATAATGTAATGAAGGACATACCTAGAACATCACCAAATAACAGGCTCTTCCACGAATGAATGATGATATTTGACGTATGCTTCAGTTATAGATATTAGCTTCTATTCTTAAATGTATTCAGTTGTTACATATGCTTTACTCCTTATCCACCTCATTTTATTTATTTTTATCAGTAAACAATACTACCATCCTATTATTATAACATCCCTTTGATGACATAATATAACCTAACTTTTTTACACAAGGGGAAAAAAAAAATAATATAGTACCTTTTACAAACTTAGAAAAGTACGATGTGGTAATTGTGTACCATATTGTTCCTTCATGTCCAGATAGTGAACTATATTGTTCCTCGTGTCCAAGATTTCACGTGGCCATCGCTGTTTGAAGTGAGACAAGTCTTCACTTTGCCAAAGAGATTCGCACTCTTTGCTTCGCTTTGTCAAATCTGAATAAGTTCTTAACGCTACTGAATCAAATTCTGATTATTGTTACGGAAAGGACACGCTTGCTGAGATCAGTCGTCCTATTTATTCTGTTACGCGGAAATAACTCCGCAACTTCGTTTTCCTTCGCCCCCACCATCCCAAGCACCATTCCATGATTACTATAAAAAGGAGATCAGAACGGATAAACGCTACTAGCTTTTCCTCAATAATAAGGATCCAGACGTCATGCTGCTGCCAATGATTCTTGTACTTACAGTGGGCTCTTTGATTGCGAGCATATCACGTCACAACCGACGGTCTTTAATGGAGGAATCCGTTTATTGAGTCTCCCCGCTTATCAAACAGTTATTTTTCTGTTGAATAAATACCTAATCTCCCGTGTCTTGATAGATATCGCCATCGAAACCTTGGAAGCCCAGAAAGTGAAATGGAAGGCTTTGGATACATCATGAGGAGCGTGTGCATTAAGAAGGGGCATGCCTCGGCTTTCTGCAAGCGTAGGTGTGAATGTATTGGCCATCACAATCTTTTTACTCATACGTTATTATTTTTCTAAGTTAGAAAAGGCAAGCTCTTCTTTGAATTGAGAGATCTTATAGAACTTAATTGTTTATAGATGTATTTTTGGGTATCGATGTATTAGAGATTTTATAGATAGATAAATATTAATGTAGAAGAAATTTCAATTATAAAATTTAATCGATATTAAATATCTTATCAATAGATGAAACAAAATTTTAATTATAAAATTTAATTGATACCAAAAATCTTGTCGATTTATCGATGAATATTAATTTAGAACGAAATTTCAATTATGAAATTTAACTGTTCATACCACATGAACTATTATTAAAATTGTTAAAACTTGGATGTTTTCAGGGGAAGCAGCAGGTCCTGTCATAAATGGTCATCTGTGGATGTAAACAAGAGCGTTTCGACCCCGGACGACGCAGAAGATTGTTATGTGGAGAGGGAGGGTGAAGGTAAAGGGGGGCTGTCTTCGTTCTGGATTCCTCACCCAAAATCTGGTATTTTCTATCCAGAGGGGCAGCATAAGTGGATTGAGGATATTGGTGTCTCTGCTGCTAGTTCTCTACATAAGGATACTTACTGGCTTCGATCCCTGGAGGCCGACGTTGTGAAGCCCCCTGATAATTTGGATAGCCATATGTTTTAGCAGGTCTAGGCCGCACCCACGGCTGTAGCAAGACGTTATATAGTCTAATACTTATATCTATATTTTCGTGATCACACATACAATTTTAGTGTTTTTGATCTGGACTATTGCGATTGCGATGCATGTTTTTTTTGTTGTTGTTGTTTTATAGACAGACTCATGCTCTATTTCTGGTCCATGTGTCACTTTAAAAAAAAACTGCGTTTTTATCATGTGGAAGTGATTCATTGCCAACGAAATAGTGTATAGAACAAAGTAAGTGGCACATATGCTATCCTTTATTTGACAAGTGATTTCGACACTTTGTCACGTCAGGAAGATGAGTATTATATTCTGGTTTTTTTGGGTTAAGTTTTTTTTTGGTTTGTCTCTTTCAATTGGTTATATATATAAATTGAAATTGAAATTATAGTATTACATTTTTTTGATTAGACTGGAGGGTACCTTGTCGGTATTATAACTTCCACTATAACCTTGGTCTTTGTCTTTTTTTTTTTGTCTTTTTTTTTTTTTTAGCATTATTGAGGTTTGAATATTATTTAAGATTTAAACTTAGGTTTTATTTTTGAATGTTGAATTTGACTCTTTCTTTTTTAAACGGTAAAAAATTTAACTAAATTAATACTTTCAACTAATTTTAAAGATATATCTTTACTTTAATAAAAAAAATAATTTTTTAATTATAATTATTTAAATTATGTTTAAATAAAAATTATAATTTAAATATGTAATTTTTTTAATTAATTTTAATAGCTATCCAAAGACTTGGTTTATAAGTAACATTTGTTACAAATTTAAACAAGAAAATGGTAATTATAAAGAATAATAAAATTTATGTAGATACATCAAATGAAATTAGCTCAACCGGCTAGATTCCTCAACATTAAATACGGAAATCCGAGTTTAAATCTTGCCAAGCTATATACAGATAGTATCCAAGCTTTGTTGTGATATGAACTTTAAAGAAGGACATCCGAGTTCAAATCTTGCTAAGCTATACATGGATAGTATCCAAGCTTTGTTGTAATACCTATGTGGTGATGATGCAATAAAGATGATCCTATTATACTTTGTATTCTACTTTAACAATTTTTTAAAAATAAAAATAATATTCTTTATTTATGACTTACTTAAAAAGTGTACTTCATTTAAAAATAATAATATTTTGTAATACCTATAATAATATTTATTTATGACTTAACTTGAAAAGAGTACTTCATTTAAAAATAATAATATTTTGTAATACCTACTGGGATGATGATGTAATAAAGATGATTCTATTTTTTTTTAAATGATCCTATTATACTTGAGTTATACTTTGCATTCTAATTTAACAATTTTTTTAAAAATAAAAAATAATAATCTTTATTTATTTATGACTTGAAAAGAGTGCTTCATTTTAAAATAATAATGTTTTTAGACCAAAATTTAACATAATAGCACAAAATATAATGTAATGTGTAGCTCCAAGAATATTGGGGTGAACATGTGGTGTTATTTTGCATTGTTAATTTTTCTGTTTGAGAAAAAAGGTTGTATTCGGGTCCCCCATTCTTGACAAATCACAACTCTCTTCTTGAGAGTTTACAAACATATCCAATTCTCATTTCAATTGAGATCCTATAGATGCTATAACTAGATACTTACATTATTTTTCAAAAAAAAAGTTCGAGTTCTTGATATTTATTTTTTTGCGTCTTCTTCAATTTTTTTTGTAAATACAAATATTTAGCATTTTCATCCATTCATCAACATGAAATTTTTATTAGTGGTGGTCTTTCATAATGCCAAGATGTCATTGTGCTACTTGAATATCCATAATTGCTCTGTTGGTTCCATGCTTTTGTTGCTTTGCTTTGATATTTTGAATGATTGATCTTGTTGTTCCTTGATGTTGTTGCACCCCTTTCAAATCCAAAACCACTATATTTTTTTGTCAAACATTGCCATACTTGATGCTTTCTAACTCCTTTTATATTTATAATATTGATGCCTTAAGCCATGCCTCCAAGATTGTTGCCTCTTAGGGTGGTGTGGGTGTCAAAATATTGCAACGTTAACCTGACATCCTTTGATTCTTCAACATTTTTTTTTTTTAATTTAAATTCTTTTTCACAACCTTCTCTCTTATGCCCTTCTTTTGGTGCATCCTTGTACACTTTTGAGAGGGTTTTATTGAACTTTGTTGTTGCTTTTTTCATGGAATCTATATTTTTTGGTACTGTAAATTCAAATTTTGAGTCTTCTGTTGGTTCTTCAACTTGTTTTCCTACCATATTTGCTTCTTGATTCTCTTTGAATCCCTGCTTCTTAATATTTTCCTTATGAATGCATCCATGAATTTGCACATTGTCATTTGTAGTTTTTCTTCGATTATATCATCTTTATTCATTTCTTTTAGCTCCCTCTAAAGCATTTTTATTTCTTCTTCATATCCTTTGATGGTGACATTCAAATTAGCTATCTTTTTATATGGGTCCCATTGACTTATGAATGCATGTTCCATTTTATCTCAAGTGTAATTATAATTCATTTCCTTAAAAACAATTGCCCACCAAACATAAGCTTCCTCCCTTAAAATTTTATAAGTTGAATTTGCTAAAAATGCTCACCAAAATATTGATCTAAACTTCTTCCATCATTCTTGGGCATTCATGTCATTATTTCTAGTGAAAACTGGTATCTTAATGATCTTTAACCCCAAACCCAAGATCTTCAACGCAAACTTTTTTCCAAAATAGTTGGGGTTTGGGAAAAAAACTAAGGTTTAAAAAAAATTCAAATCTCCTCTATTCGTCACTATCAAAAAAATAATTCTATAGATTTTCTTTAAAAATAAATTAAGTTGCAATTGATTTGCTTACCTGACTAACTGAGATATTTGCAAAATAAAAATTGCAATTTGAAAAAATCCTCATTGTCCTTGTCATGGATGACTGACTTCACAAGGTCGTAACTCCCTATTTTACCTTGTTAAAATTGGAAAAAGACATTTTGTTTTTTATTTTAATGATTTAAGACATTTAACTAATATAAATAAATGATATAAAAAATAATTACGCCAAGAGGCGTTCCTACAATGGCAGACAGGGGGTGGAAGGCAAAGAGGTCATACATTTCATGCCATAAATTTTTTTTTTTTTTAATTAAAAAAGCCGACATTAACACAAATATCTAAAATATTTAAACTAAAACAACCGACTAACCAACCGTTGCAAACATTTAAAATATTTAAACTAAAACAACCGACTAACCAACCATTGGTGTGATCTCCAAGATAGGCGCCTCGAGATTGATATCTCTCGGTGTTTTTAGATATATATCCTTTATATCTAAGCTAGTATCATGTTAGTGATAGAAATAATATTTAGTTTTATTTAAATATTTATTTAATTAAATAAAATTACAAAATATAATTTAATTAGTTTAATTATATATACTTTGGTTGAAAAATTAGAAAGGTGTCTAAGGATAGAACTTAGCCTGATAGAGATATCTAGCTATGATATTTAAGCGACCTAACTTTTATTTTTAGATCATTATTTAAACTTTGAAGAAATGCCAAAGAGGCATTCAAAGAATGTAATTTCATATTTGCTTAATATAAAAGTACAAAAAAAATGGAGGAAAAAAAAGTTGTTTATATAGAATTGAAATAAATCATATTTATAGTAGATCATTATCATGACATTTTCAAAATAATATTTTGCAACTCAAATATATATCACTTAGTAATATTTTAACTTAGGATTTATGATATCCTATGATGTAATAGCAAATATATGTAGATTCAGTAACAAACATTATATGATGTTTAATAAGAATCTATATATATAGGCTATGGATTTCTGGTTTAACCTTGTGATAGTTAAATTTATTAAACCTTACTTTAATTTTATGTCAATTAAAGGTTATGATTTAACATTGTGACCTTTAACCTTTCTAAAAAATAATAATCTTTATTTATGACCTGATTTGAAAAGACTGTTTCATTTTAAAATATTAATACATTTGTGCGTTCTCAATAAAAAATAATAATAATATTTTTACACCAGAATTAACATAATAGCACAAAATATAATGTAATGTGTAGCTCCAAGAATATTGGGGTGAACATGGTAGGGTACCTAGAAATAAATATTTGGGGATATATTACTATATTGTATAAGGGTTGGCATGGGCTACACATAACCCAAGGTTGATTGTATTATAATATTATATTATATTATAATATAATATTATATTAGTAGTAGGCTCCCCAAAGTAGAATAAGAATATGGATATATAAAGAAGAGATATTTGTCATTGTAATTATTCATATCATTGAAGAGGAATCTTATGTAATCGTTGTGTCCACGAAGTGGCTTATGGGACTCTACCCTCCTTAAGAGACATTGTATTCCTGTTATTTCATTATTCATTTGGCAATATATTCTCTTGGTTATTTATGTTGTGTGTTTATGGTTTAATTCAATTTTCTGCTATATTTCGGAGAAGGGAAGGTGGTCTCTTCCAAGTGGTATCAGAGCAACGATTTTGGTAAAATAGGGATTTTTGTGTGAAACCCTAGAATTAGGACGATTTTTTTTTGGAAAAATGTCTCATCTTTCAGGAGCCATATCTCTATGCATGTTTATTCGATTCATGCGATTCTTGGATCTGATTGTGTAGAATTTGAAGAGTTTTAAAATGAGTGGTCATATGAAGGAATCTAAGTAGTATTGAGAGAGATATGAAATTTTGAAGTTAGTCATCCGAAACAAGGATAGCGACAAATTTCGTAGATTTTTTTCTAGAAAAATGTTTCATCTTTCAGAAGCCACATCTCTAAGAAAGTTTATCCGATTCAAGCGATTCTTAGACCAGTTTGTGCAGAATATGAAGAGCTTTAAAATGAGTGGTCATATGAAAGAATCCGAGTAGTATTGAGGGAGATACAACCTTCTGAAGTAAACTGTCTAGAACAAGGAAAGTGATGAATTTTCAAATCGTGAAATTCTTGAAAGACAAAATTTGTGTTTAGTTCGGGTAAGCAAATCAGTTGCACTTTAGTTTGTTTGGAAGTAAAATTGTAGATCTAGTTGTCTATGTGGATTTTTAGCTTCAACTCAGTGGGAAGATATTTATTTCCATAGAACCCTAGTTTGCATTGGGGTATGATATATATTTTCATGAAACCCTAGATTTGCATTATCTGGAGGTGAACTTATGGAGCTAGAAATATTTTCTGGAGAAGATGATATTGATGTTAGGGAATTGTGGAAAACTTTTAGGTCTCCATATCATAATATTTCTTTCGAGAAATCCTTCCTTGATATATGTTTTAAAGGGAAAGCTTTGTCTTGGTGGATAAAATTTTGTAAAGAAAGGAATAATGAATACACTTGGGATGAAATAGAGTATGAATTCTTGAGTAGATGGGACCCATATTATATAGATTACCTAATGGACATCATCAAAGATGATGAAAATAAACTATAGGAAAATCAAAATGAGCAAAATACAATAAAAGGAGAATGGGAAGTTTTCAAGAAACAAAATGAAGATTATGAAAAAGAAATCAGATTACTCAAGAAGAAAGAGGAAAATGTCAGTTTGCAGATAGAGGAAGCCATACCTTTGGCATAAGATAAATTATAAAATGGACAAAGGAATTTGTTTGAATCTAAAAAGTCTATTTTGCAGTTCATGGAAGCATTCAAAAGGAACAGGTTATTATTTCCATTGACCCTAGTACCAGATATAATTTTATTAATATTGCTTTGGCTAAGAAGTTGCAAGTTCGAGCAACAAAAATTAAGGACATACAGCTAGAGGGTGAGAATGTTCAGATTTTTGAAGATTTGAAGATCACCATGGATACATATGTTTTACATTCAGATTTCTATGCTATTAAGATGGATGATGAGGATATTTTTCTTGGATATCCTTGGTTAGATTCTTTGGTTACTGTTAACATTAATGTGCAAAATAAGTTTATGAAGTTATGGTACAGGAAAAAGAAGATAACATTGTAGGGTATTTCTCAGCTTAACGAGCAAGGATCCAAGGAAAATCAAGAAGTGGTTGTAGAGAAAAAAATTGAAGAACCTGAAACATAATCCAAGAAGGTAGTAGCAACAACAGAGTCCATGGAAGAAGTAGCAACAATTGAGTCCATGGAAACAACAATAACAGAGTCCAAGGAAGATTTGATAGAAGAGCACAAGGACACACCAAACAAAGAGAACATGAAAGAACAATGTGTAGAAGAATTTAAAACAATGAAGCAAAATGTTGAGAAGTCAAAGAAGGTAGAACATCAAGTTAAGGTTGCATCATATCACCATACACACCACCATGAGCATCAAAAATATTGGAGGTATAGTTCAAGGCGACAATATTATGGTTCTACATGGAATCAGAAGGGCACCAACTATGACAGTGTTTGGCAAAGAAAACATAGTGATCATGGTTTTCAGTGTGGTTCATCAACATCAAGGAACAAGTGGACCTATCATTCAAGGTATCAAAATACAACAACAAAATCATGGAGCCAACAAAGCAGATTTGGATACTCAAGTAACAAAATGGCATACCAGCATCATCGGGTTTCACTTGGATGGATGGATGATCAAGATTGGTACCAGTTGCTAACATTGCTTAGCAAATCATACTATCAGGTTTCTTCATATGTTTCGAGGATGAAACATTTGTAAGGAGGGTGGCATGGTAGGGTACATAGGAATAGATATTTGGGGATATATTATTATATTGTATAAGGGTTGACATGGGCCACACATAACCCAAGGTTGATTGTATTATAATATTATATTATATTATATTATAATATTATATTAGTAGTAGGCTCCCCAAAGTAGAATAAGAATATGGATATATAAAGAAGAGACATTTGTCATTGTAATTATTCATATCATTGAAGAAGAATCCTATATAATCGTCATGCCCATAAGTGGCTTATGGGACTCTGCCCTCCTTAAGAGGTATTGTATTCCTGTTATTTCATTATTCATTTGGAAATATATTCTCTTGGTTATTTATGTTGTGTGTTCATGGTATAATTTAGTTTTCTACTATATTTCAGAGAAGGGAAGGTGGTCCCTTCCAGAACATGTGGTGTTATTTTGCATTGTTATTTTTTTTATTTGAGAAAAAGGGTTGTATTTGGGTCCCCCACCCTTGAGAAATCACAACTCTCTTCTTGAGAGTTTACAAATATATCCAATTCTCATTTCAATTGAAATTCTATAGCTAGATATTTACATTGTTTTTCAAAAAAAAGTCTTGAGTTCTTGATATTTATTTTTTGCGTCTTCTTCAATATTTTGTAAATACAAATTTTTAACATCTTTTTTTTTAACATTTTTAAATCTTTTTCATCCATTCATCCACATGAAATTTTTATTAGTGGTGGTATTTCATGATGCCAAGATGTCATTGTGCTACTTGAATATCCATAATTGCTAATTTTGGCTCCATGCTTTTGTTGCTCTGCTTTGATATTTTGAATGACTGATCTTGTTGTTCTTTGATGTTGTTGCACCCCTTTGAAATCCAAAACCACTATACTTTTTTTTGTCAAACATTGCCATACTTGATGCCTTTCTAACTCCTTTTATATTTATAATATTGATGCCTTAAGCCATGCCTCCAAGATTATTGCCTCTTAGGGTGGTGTGGGTGTTGAAATGTTGCAATCTTAGCCTGACATTCTATTTCCTTTGATTCTTCAACAAATTGTTGTTTTTTTTAATTCTTCTTCACAACCTTCTCTCTTATGCCCTTATTTTGGTGCATCCTTGTACACTTTTGAGAGGGTTTCCTTGGACTTTGTTGTTGCCGCTTGCATGGAATATATATTTGTTGCTATTGCTACTGTAAATTCAACTTTTGAGTCTTCTGTTGGTTCTTCAACTTTTTTTCCTACCATATTTGCTTCTTGATTATCTTTGAATCCTTACTTCTTAATATTTTTCTTATGAATGCATCCATGAAATTGCACATTGTCATTTGTAGTTTCCCTTCTATTATATCATCTTTATTCATTTCTTTCAGCTCCCTCTAAAACCTTTTTATTTCTTCTTCATATCCTTTGATGGTGACCTTCAAAATAGCTATATTTTTATATGGGTCCCATTGACTCAAGAATGCATGCTCCATTTCATCCCAAGTGTAATTATAATTCATTTCCTTAAAAACACTTGCCCACCAAACATAAGCTTCCTCTCTTAAAATTTTTATAAGTTGGATTTGCTAAAAATGGTCACCAAAATATAGAGATCTAAACTTCTTCCACCATTCTCGAGCATCCATATCATTATTTATAGTGAAAATTGGATCTTCATGATCTTTAAACTCAAACCCATGATCTTGAACACAAAAAAATTTCTAAAGCAGCTAGGGTTTGGGAAAAAAAACTAATATTAAAAAAAATCAAATCTCCTCTATTCCTCACTATCAAAAAATAATTCTATATATTTTCTTTAAAAATAAATTAAGTTGCAATTGATTTCCTTAATTAACTAACTGAGATATTTGTAAAAAAAAATTGCAATTTGAAAAAATCCTCACTAGCCTTGTCATGGACGACTAACTTCACAAGGTAGTAACTTCCTATTTTCCCTTGTTAAAATTGGAAAAAGACATTTTGTTTTTTATTTTAATGATTTAAGACATTTAACTAATAAAATAAATGATATAAAAATAATATATGCTAGTGATAGAAATAATATTTATTTTTATTTAAATATTTACTTAATTAAATAAAATTACACAATATAATTTAATTAGTTTAATTATATATACTTTGGTTGACAAATTAGAAAGGTGTCTAAGGATAGAACTTAGCATGATAGAGATAGCTAGCTATGATGTATAAGCGACCTAAATTTTAGGTCATTATTTAAACTTTGAAGAAATGCCAAAGAGGCATTCAAAGAAAGTAATTTCATATTTGCTTAATATAAAATTATAAAAAAAAATCGAGAAAAAAAAGCTGTTAATATATAATTGAAATGAACCCTATTTATAGTAGATCATTATTGTATTATCATGATATTTTCATGAAATCATATAATGACATTTTCACAATAACATTTTGCAACTCAAATATATATCACTTAGTAAGCTTTTAACTTAGAATTTATGATATCGTACGATGTAATAGCAAATATATGTAGATCCAATAACAAACATTATATGATGTTTAATAAGAATTTATTTATATAGGCTATGGATTTATGGTTTAACCTGATAGTTAAATTTAGTAAACCCTTACCTTAATTTTATGTCAATTAAAGGTTATGATTTAACTTTGTGATCTTTAACCTTTCTAAATCCTTATTTTAATGCAATGTCAGTTAAAGGTTATGTAATTTGCAATTTATTATTAAGGTATTTATACACCTTATGCACTCAATTAATTATGTCAGTCTAATATTATCTTGATCATATGTGTGGTTTTTTAAGACCATTTTTCATCTTTTATATGTATAGTTTTCCCTTTTTTTCTCTATTGTTTAAGAGCATCCTCTATCTTGTATATGTATAGTTGTTCCTTGTGTTCTCTAAGTCTCTTGTTATAGGATTTTGAGTTGATGTGCTATTTTTATTCATTATGACAAAGTAGTAATATTATAACCATATAGTTAGTACTACACACTTATATATATATATATATCACCCAACAAGAATTGGCCTTAAGTCTCCAATAATATTACAAGAATTTTTTTACATATTTTATTTATTAATATATGATTTTAGTTAAACATTTAATTTTTTAAATTGGTTAAATAGCACTTAAACAAGCTTCATAAAGTGCTATAGTTTGGCATAGTAATGACAAGTATGGACCTAGATTAGATATACACTATTGCTTTATAATAGATTTCTAGACATGACTTCAATAACTTCTCTTTTCAAGTTGTCTGATAGTGGAGTATTTTTGTTTTTCTCCCATCAACCACCTTTCAATAAAAAAAAAATGGACAATATGGTTCAAGTTCTCAATGCCCACCCTCGTTGAGTGCCTAAGCCATAATATTTGAATAAAACCATAAAATGATCCTTTATGGCCAAAATTAATGAGATACATATTGTGGAGGTGCCTCCAACCTACATCTAACATCAAATATTGACTCTTTCAACTCAGGAACTAATATGCAAATTTATAGGCATGTGGTCTAGCTCGATTATAATACAAAAATGGATAAGCAATACCCAGGGTTCAAAAATATCTAGTTATGAGTTCATGATGGCTGGTTGAGGGTACTTTATTGTTACTTTATTATATTTTGAAGATGGGAATATAGTTTTCCATGGAGGTCCATGGTTTTGGGGATCTAGCACTCTATATATGACTCATTGGACACTAATATTTGACCCACAAGAAGAGGAACCTGAAGAAATGACAACTTGAGTTCATCTTCCTTTTTGCCCTTGCACTTGTAGAATAAACCCATGATGGAAATGATAAGAAAAACCATAGGATCATACATTTATTGAGCCCCTCCAAAGGCCAATAATGCAATTTGTTCACACATATATGTAAGGATAAACTTGAAGAAAGGGATTCCAAAAAAAATTAAGATCAAAGTTCTTGATTGGGTTCAAACCTAGCCATTGGAATATGAGAATATTTCTTTTAAAAGCATTACTTATCACCAACATGGATACTTCTATTGAAACTATCCATTGAAGTCTAATAAATTCAAAAAGGAAATAAAACTTGAATTCCAAATTGTCAAGAATATAAGGCCTTGTAGACCCAGAAGTCAACTAAGGCCCATGCAGGAGAAATTGGATCCAAAAAGCTCCAAACTTGTCTTCCTCTCATAAAACATGGAGGAAGAGATAAAAATACCAATTAATAATGAAGCTTAAGAAAAAGGTAAATAAACAATGGAAGAACCCATTAAGGAACATTTAGATGACACACAAGAAGCACAATAGGGGACTCATGGCAAAGAGTCAAATCACTCAGATGAAGACATTCAAGAAGAAGTTGATAAAACACTAAAGGAGTTAGTCATACCAAGAGGCACCCCAACAACATGTTGAACAATCAAGGATAGAAAGTCCAATCGAATTCCAGGAGAAGAACAATATCAAAAGAATATCTAGAACATAACTCATACTACTTTGGATTTTCCAAAGAAGAAGGTCTAAAAAATGATAGTGCTATCATGGAACTATAGGGGATTGGGTAGTCCTTTGAAAAAACTACCTATCAAATCTTGTGAAACTACATAAGCCACTTGTAGTTTGGTTACAATTTAAAAATGATAGATAATGTAGTGGTACTAGAATGGAATAAGATATGGACATAGTCAGAGCATGATGCAGTAGGTTCATTAGGCACATCAGATAGGATAATAACAACATGGGATTCATAATAATTAACTACATAGCAAAATATAAATAAAGTAATTGACTTCTTTTAACATGTTTTTGGATAATCCTAGAACCTTGGTTTGGGATTTTACCAAAATACAGGGTTTGTTGAGTGTGGTATCGGGTTTGATGAGTGATCTTGGCAAAATTTTAGCTTGTTGTGATCTTGTCAAAAGTTTGGCTTTCTATGATCTTGGCAAAAGTTTGGCTTTTTGTGATCTTGAAAAAGGTTGGCATTCTATGATCTTGGCAAATGTTTGGGTTTTTATGTTCTTGGTAAAGGTTAAATTTTTTTGTGATCTTGGAAAATTTCTAGTTTTCTGTGATCCTAGAAAATTTTTGACTTTTTGTGATCTTGGAAAAAGTTTGGCTTTCTACGATATTGGAATTTTTTTGGCTTTCTATGATCTCACAAAGTTTGACTTTCTATGATTTTGGAAAAAGTTTTGCTCTCTATGATCTTGGAAAAGGTTAGATTTATGTGATCTTGGCAAATATTTAAATTTTTGTGATCTTGTAAAATTTTTGGCTTTCTGTGATCTTGGAAAAAGTTTGGATTTCTATGATCCTGGTAAAATTTTGTCTTTTTGTGATCTTAAAAAATATTTGGCTTTCTATGATCCTGACAAAATTTTAGCTTTCTATGATCTTTGCAAAGGTTTGGATTTCTGTGATCCTAGAAAAAGTTTGGTTTCTAGTGGTTGTGAGTCATAAAGGGCATATTTGTTGTACAAGGGATCAGGACCCTTTCAAAATATGTTCTCTATAAGCCAATGAGACCTTGGCCCAATGGTTGGGCATATGGATGATGTAGCATACAACAAGGTTCAAATATTTATGACACCAAATAGTATATATGGCTTGATGTGACTAAGTTGATGTAAAAGGGAAAGGAGATTTTAACAAATGGTATTACAACAATATTTTAGAAATTATACATGTATTATTTGAGAAGTTGAGTGTAGGTATTCATATTAAAATTAATGTATTTAACCACTTCAACTCATGCAATTTTAATTGAATATTTTTATTTTTTTATGATATTACCCATGTACATGAGGGACTTAAACCACAAGGGGCACTATTAATTGCTAAAGATACTTGAACAATTGACCTCTTCATAATGGCCATTCCTCACTCACTACTTTGCCAATAATATTTTAATAATTATAGCCACACTATTATTATAATATAATATTAGTAGAGGATCCCTTAGGAAGTGGATCAATAAAGGCCTTGTCATGCTCATTCCAAAAGGGGATAATTAAGATGATTTGGAAATTTTAAGGTCCATCAATCTCCTCAATGTGTCTTGCAAAATTCTTACTAAAACTCTAGCCTTAAGGTTGCACAATCTGCTACCATATGTCATTTGCCTTGAATAGATGGGATTTGTGAAAGGTAGGTATATTCTTGATAATGTACTTGTTATGTGGGAGGGGCTCCACTATGTGTCAAGAATTAATGTTAATTTAATTTTTCTCTAGTTAGATTATGCTAAGGCTATGAAAAATTGAATGAGACTTTATTAACATAATGATGCAAGCTTTGGATTTTGGCTAGATATTTCATACCATAAGAGATTTCCTTTTTTCTAATACCAATGCGGCCTTGAATATCAATGGCTAAAATTCTAGAAGCTTCTCCATGACATGATCCTCCATTAGGGCTTCCCTCTAGCACCATCACTTTTCACTCTTTTTGTTGATGCATTTGGATACTTACTATAATTTTATATAGAAATAAGAATAATCCAGAGGATCCCATACACAAATAACCTCTAGCATTATTTCACTTATGGTTGTTTTGCTAATGACACATTATTGAGTTTTGAGAAAATTCAAGACTATATTGAAATAAGGGAAAGATGCATTAATACCTATTGTAAAGCTTTAGGATACATGATCCAATGGCATAAGGTGTGTGCCTATAGAACTAGTAAAGGCACAATACCTCAATGGTTGTAAAGCAAATATTAGGATTGACTGCAACCTGACCAAATGTTTAAGTTGATAGGTATTTTTTTGGCCTTTGAATGTCATCCTTCAACCTTATGGAGTAGTGATGGAGAAATTCAGGGCTAAGTTAGAGAAGTGGATGCCTAAAACACTCACATTGGCTACAAAATTCTATATTTTTTTAAAGTTCTGACCAGTAGTCATGTCTATTATTCATCTTGTTAGGTAGGCTTTCAAGCTTCCAATAAAAAGATATAGAATTTTTTTTTTTTTTTTCTATTGATTAGAGTTGATGTCAATACAAGTTTTTGTAGATTTAACTAGGACCTCTATTGTAACCATTTTGACATGGGGCTTAGATTTGATTCATATTAAAAAGATAAGGATTGACCTTGGATACAAAATGGGTTGTTCATATGGCTACAGGTAATGAGCCATAAAAGTGATTTCATAGAAACACACTTCTTAACACCCATCCATAAGGATTATCTTCATGAAAATACCTTGACCTTTAGACTCTTCTATTTTGGCTAGGCCAAATATAGAATTTTGGCATATTTATTTTCAAGAGCATTTGGTAGGCTTGGGATAAAATTAAGTTTTTTTACAATGGGAAATTCTCTTCTAGAAATAGTTTTTTAACTCTTTCTCAAAGTCAATGGTGGTATCCACATTTAATAAACAATTTAATGGTCAAAAATACAACACCGCACAGAGGGTGGGGGCAGAATGGCACCAACATTGAATGGTTGCCAAGCTAGGGCAGGGCGGTCAATATTCGAAGAAGACCAGTTCCTCTATGGTGGTTATATCTACCTACATTGAAAAAGGGAAACACAAACCTAGTCGTAGCAGGAACTCACAAGGATGGGTATAGCCACATCAAGACACATGCAAGTTGTACACAATGGGTGAAAACACAAACCTAACACCTAGCAAATCAGCCAACTACACCTTCATTAAATGCTTTGGAGCGGAGGGCAGAGAGTGAATTTCAGAACCAAAAAATTAGTGCATGAAATCTAGAATGTAAAATTAGAGTGATCCCATCCAACTGGCTTTAGTAGAAATAAACCCTCAATCCATATTACGAATGCAAATTCTAGAGCCACTAAGTGAATCCTATAAAATCTAGATTGCAAAATTAGATGAAACCACTTAATTGATCAAAGAAGAAATAAACATTCATGCATTCAATGCAAAGATATGAAGGTAAAATCAGAGACCAAATAGTGATAAGTTCATATTTACAAAGTGGTAAAAACCTTACATATGATTTGTAATGGCTAAAGAGCCGCACCTTGGAAATGACCAACATTCCACTATTTATAGGTAATTTACATTAAATTAAAAAATTAAACATTAATGATGCTAGGTGGGAAGACAAAACTTGGAGAGGACAGTCGCTCAGCTAGTACACTGCTCCTCAAGATGGCAGTGATCTTCTGTAAGGAGGTAGATGCATCCAGGTTGATCTGGACCCTTGGAACTACTGATATTTCTACCCAATTAATTAATTCCCATTTACCTGTCCTTTCACTCAGCTGGTGGTCCTCTAGTTAGGTGGTGAAATGAATGAAATTAATCACCTTGGGAGCAACGCATTTCAAATCAATAATTTTTGCAAATGAATGCTTGGTATTGAATAACTGTAGTAATGAGTACTCCTATTTGAATTTTAGGCGATGACAAGAGTTTACATGCCAGGCAGTTGCTTCATTTGTCTTGATTTCTACCCATGGAGTCCTCAAAAAGGAGGGTGATCACTTGCTCAAAATTCCATCCAATTTGTTCTTGAGAGTAAAGTAAGGGAAAAACAGTGCACCTAACAATGCTAAACGAGATGCATCTATCACTAGTGTTTAGTAGGTATTACAAAGGACACATTCAAGTAAGAATGATAAGACAAAATAAATGAATGAAATAGAGTTATTATTTATTTATTTGATGGACCAAATCACGGTTACATAAATATCCCCTTGAGGGATCTAATTTGATACACTCGTTACAAAATGGTGCCCAAGGATCAAATCCTTTCAATAACTCGGGTGCACTTCCAACGTTCTTCCTCATACCCGTGATTGAAGTGGGTGGGCCTATGATGCCGCCACTTTATTATTTGATATTATGATGCAATGCTCCTTCCTCATGCACTGTAATACCTATCCCTACACACAAGAAAACCATATTTTGTCAATAGCATATGTGGATTATGAAGCATGCAAAAGCAATACATGCACTAATAGACTAGAAAGTGGAAATATGCAATGCGACCATCCAAAACAATCCCAAATGAATCCAAATATTAGAAAAATGTATAAAAATTTATTTTTGACTGATATAAGTAAAAATGGTACAAAAATTATAGCCTAATTTGTGCCGATTACATGGTGTGCCTATTAAGCCTGAAAAACACAAAATGGGTGATTTATGGTCCTAAACATCTCCAAATCACACCAAATTTGGAAAAAATATATAAAATAATATTTATAGAAGACCCATGTAAAAGTATTAGCAGAATTGATTGCATATTCATGTTCATCTTCGGGTGAGCCAAGTGACCCTTTAAAATACTAAAAACATGATATCTCACTCGATATAGCTCTAAATTACATGAAATTTGAACAGTAGGTTCCTGATCTATCCTAGAAAAAACATATTTAAAAACAATAGAAAAATATTGATTCAATATATGACCATACCTTGTAGGGTTGATGGTGACTATCATAGATTGGGGGTCATCCTGGGGTGGGACAACCACCAGATTTGCTGATTTTATACCACTAATTCCATTAGGAATTGGTCAAAAAATATCTCAAAGGTGTTGTGATAAAATTTGGGGGTGAAATTCACTCAATTGGTTTGGTTTTGCAAACAAATTGTACCTCTTGAATCACTAAGGAAGCTCCTTCACTAGGTAGATATTTCGAGGGAAAAATGGCACAAAATGTTGAGGGGAAATCTTGGCAACACTCCATTGCAATTTTATAAAACTCCTCTCTATATTTTGGGTGGAAAATGAATCCACTTTATAGCCCAAGGGGCCTATGGCCAAATGGGTATGCAAGGACATGCAGGGCAAGAGGTGCCATTTGAGCAAAACTTGGCATGTATTAGAGGGGGGGAGAAATCTCCCTTTTTGGCCTCTATTATGCAACATGTCATAAGGATTATTCACCCTAAGGTCTGCATGCTTGAATAGGTGGGATAAATAGCAGTTTTTGGGTGCTATTTATCCAAAATTTGACTTTTTGAGAGTCAAAGACCACAGTCATCCCACCCAAGGATGGCCAATGGTGGTTGTACCTAGGTGGTATGGCCATGAACTGTGGTTGTACCTGGGTGGGACGACCATTCCTACATGCCCTAAAACTTCCCAAAAATGCGGTAAAATCTCCAAAAAGTGGTTAGGACAACTATGTAACCTCTGAGGGTTGCCCAAGGGGTCATATGATGTCAACTTAGCTAATAATTTTGGTTGCCTAATCGAATTGATATGATTTTAGTGTCTATAGAGAGTTCTACCCAAGAATGGGTAGAAGTCTCCATCCTTCCTGTGGCTGAGGTTTTATGATCTCTCTGCCTGTGTTGGCTGATAAAAATGTTTGCCCAACAAGTAAGCGGGTCTTTTGGATAGTTTCTCCTAAAGCAAAGGGTGAATCATCTGCCCGTTCCATAATTCACCCAACTACTTTTATCATCATTTAATATGCCTTCTACTTATAGTTTCCCATCACTCCTGATGCCACTTCTATATTTCGCTCATCCACTAACATTCCTAAAAATTTGGTAAACTATTAGAGGAGCACCATCCTGCAAAAAGGAAGTGGGTGAAGCAATGCAAAATTGCACCCACACTCTTGGTGACTCACAGGGACTTTTACTTTATGGAAAAGTAGAACCCAGAAATCCATAAATTTAAAACACCCTTAAGTAGAGGGACAGGGGAAGAAAGAGGGGAGGTAGGAAAAACAAGTGGACGATGCGAAAACTCAACACAATGGGACACCAAGAGGAAAAAGAAAAGAAGAGGATAAGAAGAGGAAACAAAAGGATAGAACAAGGAAAAGAGAGCCAAACAAGGACAGTGGAAGGGAAAAACATAAGAAGTAATAGAGGTAGGGGGAAGGACCTCACTAGCCAACAGAGATAGTGAGGAGAGAGAACCAAGGAAAGAGAAGTAAGAAGAAAGAACAAAAAAGTAAAATAAATGAAAGGGAAGGTGACCTTGGGATTATCCCATGGTATAGGCATGAGAAACTACCTGGTCCATGGGACACCCCCATAGATCAAATTCTCGTAAACATACCCCACCAAGGACCCAGGCTCATTCAAGAATAGATAGGGTACCAAGAGTATTTGTCAATCTTGATGAAACTTTTCTTTCGAATGCAATCACGTACGAGGCTCATTTGTTCATCATCAAAATTCCAAAGAATCTTTAGTTGCAGCACCATTTCATATTTTTACCTTGCACCTCTTATGCTGATTTTACCTCTAGGGGCCTATTTATAGACCATTTTCCCATCCATTTGATGAATGGGTGTTGTTTCCCAAAATTTTGATGCATAAGATTGGGTATTTTTAAAACTTGCCCACTTCATGATCTTATGACGTCATGACTTGCTAGCTACACATGAAATGAGCTGTCCTTCTAGGGATTACATAAAATAAATACCAATATTTGAGGTCTTAATCCATTGGGCAACAAAGTCATAACAACACAAAACATATGGTAAACATAAAGGAAACACAAACCACGAGGAAGAATTTTTTGCAACCTATCCACTTTATGGAAATTGTGCTAAAACTTAGTCAAAAAAATCTTGATGATCCTAGCTATTTTTCCATGTGCCTTTTACATTTTATTTAATAGTCGAACTATTTACACAAAACTACGATATGATACGCATTCTGCCACCCCAAAATTAGCTCTGGTAAATCACCTAGTAAATCTATAGTGTTCATACTAGATTACATTGTACTTTAGACATTCTTGAAAGCTCAATTGGTATTTTTCCTAGTATTTCCAAGTCACATCCCAGATATGATATGGTAAATCATCATGCATGTCAGTACTCATGCAGTCGAGGATTAGTGTGGCCAAAATATTTACCACATGGGAGCCCTTCTTGGATACTGGTTGAGATGGCAACAAGCTCCAATGTCACCATTCTTGAGGTTCCACCTATCATGGACTCTTTAGAATGCGTCTCTCAGACATCCTCGTAGTCGTGTGACAGTAGGACTTCTCTTCAGGACTAGTCTCCTCACTTGGCATGATGCCTGGACCATGGCCATTTTTTGGCTTGTTCTGCACTAGGATACAAAAAGAGTGCAAAAATGTGTCCTTCTCACACATCGAGCTTTCCATCAGGTTCTTCTACTAGTATGGGTTCTCCTATTACTGGAGGAAGTTGTAAGCAATGAAGTTATTTATTGTTGGAAATGTGCTTGCATACTCCCTATGCTTTCTTGGGAGAAACTCCACCCCATATGCTTTGTACTGCAACCATGACTCTTACACAGTATCAGATGCTTACCATTGTGGGAATTGTGCCATTGGAGGGGTGGCAACAGTAGGCAGAGAGAAACTAAAAAGGGTCAAATATATTGAAGGCTTCTTCTATGCTTAAAGTAGGATCTTCTCTACCCGTATAGCCTCGTAAAAGACTTGGGGGAATATTTTTTCTCCAGATTGAATCAAGAGGAGGCTTAAGTTTGGGTTAAAGGCTCAAACATAGTACATATGAGACTGAGCAGGGAATGGTTGGTACTCAAGAGGGATCCTTTTACAACTCCTATGAAATCAAATAGTAAAGTTCATGATCCCCTCAGCAGGTGCCCTCTTTATGAATGAGAGCTACATCAAAAGATGAAATGGGTCCCTAGAGACATCAAAAGCATCAATAAGTGCTCACACTAGATCCACCCATGAGAAGAAAATTTTTTCCCAAGATTTTTGTACCATCGTAGTGTCCTCCCTTTGAGATATAAGACCAAAAGTCTGATCATGATGTCCTCATGGGTTATACCATATAGGGGCGCTAGTGCAACAACATCTTCAATATGCTCTTGAGCAATTCCCATGGTGCCATTATATTTGGATGAGGTGTTTAGGGCACCCTTGGGAATTTCATGCCATCATTGGAGGTTTTATGGATTGGGGTCATCCCACTGGGGGTAACATGGTTGAGCCATCTTGGCACCAGTCTTCAAAAGTCTCAGTTCTTATGTTGAAGTCAGAGTCATCAAATGAACATACTATCACCGCTAGCAAGATCAAGGATGTTCATCAAACCTTGAGTCCTATGGGATGTTTGGATATTTTAGCATAAGAAGGTGATTGATCTCATTATCTAGAAATGCCACATAGTCAGAGTCGCTAGGTGATTTTGAGAGAATATGGGTAAATCAGAGTATCACCAAAATCTAACTTTCTAAAACAAGGAAACTCAATGATTTCCCCAGTAGAGTCACCAAAAATTGTTGGTCAAAAATATAACACTATGCTGATGGAGGGGGCAGACCAGCACCAACATTGAATGACCACTAAGCCAGGGCAAGGTGATTGATATCTAGAGAAGGTCGGTTCCTCTACGGTGGTTCTAGCTACCTACATCACAAAAGAAAAAGGGGGGAAAAGGGAGGAAAGATAATGAAAGATGGACATAGCCAAAACTCACAAGGATGGGTATATCCACATCAAGACACATAAAAGTTATACACCATGGGCAGAAACACAAACCTAACACCTAAAAGATCAATCAACTACACCTTCATTAAATACTTTGGAGTGGAGGGCAAAGAGCGAATTATAGAATTACTGAATGGGTTCATGAAATACAAAATGCAGAATTAGAGCACTCCCATCCAACCAACTTTAGCAAAAAATAAACCCTCAACCCATATTACGAATGCAAATTCTAGAGCCACTAAGTGAATCCCATGAAATCCAGATTGCAAAATTAGATGAAACCACTTAATTGAAAAAAGAAAAAATAAACATTCATACATTCAATGCAAAGATATGAAGGCAAAATCAGAGACCAAATAGTGATAAGTCTATATTTACAAAGTGGTGAAAATATTACATATGAATTGTAATGGTTAAAGAGGTGCTTCTTGGGAATGACCAATATTCCACTATTTATAGAAATTTTACATTAAATTCAAAATTCAAACATTAATGGTGCTAGGTGGGAAGACAACACTTGGAGAGGATAGTTACTCAACTAATACACTGCTCCTCGAGATGGCAGTGATCTTATGGAAGGAGGTAGATGCATCCGGGTTGATCTGGGACCTTGGAACTATTGACATTTCTACCAAATTCATTAATTCCCATATACACTATCTTTTCACTCAACCAACGGTCCTCTCATTAGGTGGTGAAATAACTAGAATTAATCACCTTGGAAGTAGTGTATTTCAAATTAGTCATTTTTGTGTATGAATTCCTGGTACTAAAAATCTGCAGTAATGAGTACTCCTTATGTTTGAATTTTAGGTAATGGTAGGAGATTACATGTCAGACGGTTGCTTCATTTATCTTGCTTTATGCATATGGAATCCTCAGAAAGGAGGGCGATCACTTGCTCAAATTTCACCCAAATTATGCTTGAGAGTTTCACCCAAGAATGGGTGAAAGTCTCCATCCTTCTTGTAGATAGGGTTTTATGATCTCTCCACCCATGTTGGCCAGTTGAAACGTCCACCCAAAAAGTAGACGAGCCTTTTAGATAGTTCTACCTAAAGCAAAGGGTGAATCATCCGCCCGTTCCATCATCTGCCTAGCTTCTTTGATCATACTTTCATTAACCTTCTGCTTGTAGTCACCCTTCACTACTGTCGTCGCTTCTATCTTTCACCTGTCCACTAACATTCCAAAAACTTTAGCAAACTCTTAGAGGAGCATCATCTTGCAAAAAGGAACTGGGTGAAGCAATGCAAAATTGTGTTAGAATTATTCACTATTGAGTTGTCATTGATGTCAAAGGCCGACTTAGTTGCTGGTAAACGGGGACATGCTTGCACAAATTATTCAAGGCAGATATATTTTTTCAAGGGTGATTTAATTATAGGTTTGCTTATGAGTTTGGGTGATATCCAAGAGTTTACTTGACTTTAAAACTTTTAAATATTTAAACCCACTCATAAGGAATCAAAGGGTTTACTTGATTTAAAAACATTTATATATTTAAACCCACCCATAAGGAATCAAAGGGTTTACTTGATTTTAAAATATTTAAATATTTAAACCCACCCATAAGGAATCAAAGGGTTTACTTGATTTTTAAACATTTAAATATTTAAACCCACCCATGAGGGGTGCACAACCAAATTTTGACATATTTAAATTAAATATTTAAATATTAATGTGATGTGTGTATGGGTCGACCTCTTGGGCATCAAAAGCAAGAAGGTGAAAGGTTTGTATTTGAAGATTTGCATCCTCCTCTATAAATACAAGGCCAAAGTTCATTTTTAAAAATAATTTTTATTGAATGTCTTCGATATACATGAGTAGAGTAAAAGTAAGGTACAACAAGGGTTATAATATCTTGATGAGCAAAGATTAGAGTGCAGATCCAAGAAGACATTATGACAGAATTATGTGCAATCTTGTATGCCATTAAAGGCTGAAATTGTGAATAGTCATGTATGCCATTAAAGGCTAAAATTGTAAGTAGAAGTTGATGCCATTAATGATCAGATTTTGGATCAAACCTGAGCAAAGTTTTTAATCATATTTGTGAGCAGAAGATACCGTTAATAATCAGATTTTGGAGCAAACCTGAGCGAAGTTTTTGATCATATTTGTGATCAAAAGTTGATGCCTTTAATGATCAGACTTTTGGAGTAGACTTGAGTGAGGTTTTTGATTAGTAGACTTATTCAAGTTTTTGAAAAGATCTATGAGTAGTTTTGCAGTAGACGTGTGTAATTTTGTTGATCAGTTGTGTATGAAGTGTTTAAGTAGTTTTATATGGGATTTGTGGAGCAGTCTTGTGGAGTATTTCTCCAAGCTTTTGCATATATTTATTCGAAGGTTGGTGCCTTTAGATCTGAGGTTGGTGCCTCAAGGATATTGGTATCTCTCGTAGGTTGGTGCCTATGTTTGTGTATAAGGGGATTAGTGTCTCTTGTGGGTTGGTGCCTACAAACTCTTTTGAAGTGATAAAAGCAATATTTTGCCATGGTTTTTTTACCAAAAGAGTTTTTCCACGTAAAATCCTTGTCTCTTGTGTGTGTGGTGTTTTATGCATTGATTCATTATTTGCATTCATATTATTGCAATTATTGTTTTGGAAGGAAAAGTTTTATCTTATATTTTTCACTTCCCTCTCAGTATAAGTGTGTGTTTCTTCAAATTGCACCCACACAATTTTGGTTTCTTTACCCTCAATAGGGATATTCCAACAAAAAGACTATATAAAAAGTATAATAGATCTTTGAAAAATTTTTTAGACATTGATACAAGAGAATGACTCTCAAAACAAAAATTAAACATTGTTATAAAGAGAATATAAGGGATCTTACCTATATTAATGTTATTAAATACTCTCTTCTAGACTTTATTAAAGCCATTGTCCCATTTGTACAAAACTATGAGTGGACCCAATACTAGAATTGTCTAGTCAAAATTCTTGCTACATATTCTATTAAAAAATCCTACAAATGACTCTATTCAACCCCAAGCTTAGCCCCTTGACTTAACAAATACTAGGAAGTTAATATTTCTTAGAAAACTTGGTTGAAATATATACACACAGTCTTACTACCATAATAGAGCCAAAGAAGGAGGTTTTTGCATGGTATATTTTACTAAGAGGTATCCCAATGGGGGATTAGCTCAACCATCTTAGCCTTGTTCCCCTAGTCTACTTTGCATGTCAACAGTTGAAAATTCCAATATATATACCCTATTTTTAGTCATTGACCCTTAGGCCTAGGAATGGTGTCAAAGTTTTCTCAAAACTTGGAATATTCCTCAAATTACTTGGGCTATGACCATTCTAATAATGAATAAATCTTGTGAATTGTGAAAGCATAAATCTTGACTTATGATTTGAATTTAAATTATTATTTTTCCTATGGATTTGTAGAAATAAAAGAATGTTTAGAAATAAACAACATGCGTTTGTAAGGGAAGATGTTTTGTGTTCCATATCTTTTATAAAGTTACAAATTTGAGTAAAAGCTCATGTGCATATGGATCTAGAGCACCTTTGTCTTTTGATGAAATTTTGGGGAGATATCCCATGTAACATAGAAATCCCCAAAAGCTCCTAGTGTTGTCTTGTCAACCATAGTATTAGTTCTAGTAGTTGATTGAGCCTAGCTTAATGTTTTATTATTTTTTAGATTTAGGATTTATTTATTAGTTTTTAACTTTGAAAATGATGTATAAGTTAACATACTAGTGGTAATCCCTTTGGCTACCTTTTTTGTATTATGTTTCCCAGGTTTAATTAAATGAAATCATTCAATAAAAATATATAATAATAATAAACTTGAGAAAGCTTTCAAATCTTGCATATATAATAATTTTAATTTAAAATAATATAATTATAAAATTAATTTTTTTTTGGCTGAAACGGATTGTAGATCAGAGGTAAGGTGCACAAATCGTTAGCACAAGTGGGAAAGGTGAGGGGATAGATTCCCAAACTAGTGAAGTAGGACAAGGAGAAGCCTAGGGTTATGCTCATAAGTGCATGCAATACAACCATAAATTTGTTACCATTGTTGTCCACTTTGGAAATAATAGATAACACAAGTCTTCTAATGATGTGAACTTTAGAAATCAAGATTACGAGTGAAAATGGAGCCACAATGTGTAAACTAGAGAAATTAGGATTAAAGGTAAATTTAGAAATATGATGCATGATTTGGAGAGCCTGGTCATCTGGGGTAGAGTGTGAAATGGATTAAAAATTCAAACTATCATGTAGAGAGTCGAAATCAAAGAAGAATTTGCAAACAACACACCCTAGGAGCTGTAGAATATGGTGGAAGGATTTCACATTGCTTAGAGTGGAGGAGGATTCAATTCATTTTGAAATATTCATATATTTAGATATGATGAAAGAGCAATGAAATTATCTAGAGGGTATCAATGCTTTAAACCCTTACTGTGAATGCAAAGAATATTATTTCTAAAATATTACCAAAGCAAAGGAATATCAAGAGAAAGAAGAGATAGGAGTGAGTGTGAGCCAAGAAGTATGAGTTGGGAGGGAGTGTGATATGGAAGGAAGTGCAAGCCGAGAGAAAAATCAAGCCAAGAGGAATTGCAAGCCAAGATGGAGTGCATGTTAGGAGCCATCCCCACTAGCTAGTATAGAAGGAAAGTCATATTTGAAAGCCTTAATGGGAAGTCAAGATGCCCTAGATGGAAGTATGGATTCCCAAGTTGAATATAAGTTGAAGAGAAAATATATGGTAAGTTTGATCTAGGTAACATATGTTACACTAGAAGTGAATATCAAGGATGCGATGATTGAGCATGATATAATGGTTCTAAAAAACAAAGGGTTAATATGTAAGTTCCATAGATCCTGGTTAGGGTTTTTTGAGATTCAAGATTAAATCAAATGGAAGTGGGGATTGAATTCAAATTACTCTGTAAATTTTCTTTATAAATGGTTTTTCCTCATTATATTTTCTAATTCAAAAATCAGGATAAAATATTGAGTGGTGTCCCATGGTCTAGAGGGAGAGATGCCCTTTATTTAAGACCATGGAATGAAATTTTTTCTATTGAGACAAAAACTATTAAGAAGCTTCTAGTTTGGGTTAGGCTTTTTGGACTTCCATATCAACTTATCAATAAGGATATTTTGAATAATATTAGAAATACCCTAGAATAATTCATCAAGGGACTAACTATTAAGGAGTGGAAGCATGTTATTTATACCAAAATATGTGTTGCTATAGATATTTTAAAATATTTGCCAAAATCCATTAAGATTAAATATGAATCAAGATAATAGGATCAACAAGTGGATTATGAAAATATCATATTCCATTAATGCAATTATTATGAGACTGACCACTTGGCAAGAATTTGCAAAGTAAAATCTACGAAGAAAGAAACAAAAAAAATTGATCATAAGTTAAACTTCAAGGTGAAGCAAGGAAATCAGACATTAATAGAATATAGATCAAATAAAGGATATTCCAATCCTAAATAAGGGGCAAAGAAATCCTATCTACAACATATTATGGTAAATACCACCTTTTTTTACTTGGATCAACCGTTATAATAAACAAATAAAGATATAAGGGATGAGAAAGTACAATATGTAAGTTCAAGTTTAGAAGAAAATAAAGGTGCAAAGGAAGATGTGGAGAAAAATCCTAACATAAAAATGGTAGAAAAGGTCAAAATATTTCTAGGTAAATCATCTTCATTTTCCTCAAGTAGTATAGAATCCTTTCGTGGTAATAAAAGTGAAAGTGGTATACAGGTTATCCCTTGCACTTTATGGTTTCAAGAGCAACATTATAAAGAATTAAGGATGGAGGAGATTTGTAATAATTTAGGGTTTTTAGGTAAGAATAAGAAGGTGCTTTGTAAGTGCATCCTTGCACTTTAGAGTTTCTAGGGTAATTTAAAGAAGAATTTGCTTTTGAGGTTATTCCCTACTTTGCAAACCCTTCACAACAAGACAAGTCTTACTTTGAGCAGTGTGAGAATATTGAAGAGATTGATAAAGATCAAAGTATTGGTAGGAATGAAAAAATGAGAGGAAGACCCAAGAAACAAAAATAGAGAGAAAAAGAAACCTAAAGGGATATTGATATGGGAAAACAAAAACAAATATCACAAGTGTTAAAAAGAAGTGGGGCTAAACCCACAAATAAAAATAAAAAATAACAATGAAAATAATATCTTGGAATATTAGGGGCATGAATAAGAACCCTAAAAAAAGCTACTAAGAAATTATCAGGTTGTTATAGACAATATATTTATATTTATAGATATGGGAACTGGGTAGAAAATATTTTTAGCCATTAATGGTGTTGAATTTTATCTTGATAAAATTTAAATTTCAGAAGGCATCTATATGAAATGATATAAAGGAGTTGATTGTGGAAACTTAACAATGAGGAAGATGATGAATCTCTTTGATAAAAAATGTAGATAAATAATATTTTTGATAGAAAGGCAGGTTGGATATGGTTTAAGTTGATAAACATGTAATGTTTTGTTTTTGTAATGGGATTGGCCCCCAATAGAAGCCACACATAGTTTATTATGTATATATATATATATATATATATATATATATATTTTTTTTTTTTCAATTGGTTATATGGGATTGAAACAATCCCATTTGTATTACATCATGAACTTACAGTGGTGTTACAATCACTTATCTATTATGCATGTATCAGTTGACAAGATATAAAACTTAGTCTCCTCCTTGAAAATTGAGGAGTTTTCCCTATCAAACTAATACCATTTAACATAAAATAATTGTAATTAATGAGCATTGTCATCCATATTATTTTATTATTTTATTTAATAATAAATTTTTATTTTATATTATTTGTAAGTTATTTTTAAAATAACGAAGTCCAAAAAATAACATATCAAGGAAACATGTTAAAGTAAAATCAAAGTAGTCTTTAACACATAAGGACATGGACTATATAATTATGAATCAACAGAGCTTAGGGAAAATATTTTTTGAAAAATAACTCATATTTTAGGAGTTATACCTTTGCATAGAGTTGTTTGATTTAGATGATTCTTGTGATATTTTATGAGGAATTTAAAGAGCTTTGAAATGACTAGTCATACAAAAGTATCTAAGCATTATTGAGGAAGATATAACCATCTAGAAAAAGGGCACTGTTCAAAAAAAAAGTCTCATCTTTCAAGAGTGATATCTTTGCAAAGGGTTGTTCGATTTAGATCATTCTTGGACCAATTTGTGTGATATTTAAATAGATTTAAAAATAAGTGTCCATATGAAGGAATATGGGTTGTAATGATGGAGATACAACCTTGTGAAGTTAGCCATCCAAAATAATGGTAGTGAAAAATTTTCAATTCATGGGAAACAAAATTGCAGATATTTGTTAGAGAGGGTTTGAAAGATAGGAGGAGCAATGGTGAAATAGATCAAGCAACACAAAACGAACAATACACAGGTGTTTTTCCTTTGATCATGTCAGCTGAACCAAGCATTTCATTACTTTCATCCAAAAAAAGGATACAAAAGAAAGAGCCCCTTTTACAATTTTGAAATTTCCCTCAAATACCCTGTTTTCCCCTATTCCCGCCTAAAATAATGCATTTGAAATTAAAATTTTGGAGGCAAACTTCCTAGGGTCATAACTTCGCACTCGTTGCTCCGATTGACTATTACAACATGTTTTTAGAAAGGGCAGGAGATGAACTAAGCAAGGCAATATTTAGATAAATCCTATGTCTAATTTAAAATCCTCAAATTCATCCTCTAAGACCTTCAAAATTCACCTGCAAGTTCAGGTATCTAGATTTTCACTATTTTTGGTAAGATTTTGCTAGAAAACGTACATATCTCCCAAACCGTTTAGGGTATTGGGATGATTATTTCGCCAAAGGATCTAATTTTCTATCCTCTAGACAACTAAATATACTTAGAAAATAATTACATCAAATATAAATTTTGAGTGATGCAAGATCACTCTTACACCACTAGATGCTCCTACATCAGACACCCAGGGTAAATTGAGAAGTGACCTTCACTTCTCTGATGTTGGAGGAAAACCAAGGTGGTAAACCTCTATCTTGGATAACTAAGTTGAATCTTCCATAGGCATACCCCTCCACTTAACCAAATATTCTTCATAATGCCTGTGTCTTGTGCTTTTGTCGATGCGGGTATCTAGGATCTCTTCTATCTCTTATGTCTCTAGAGTAGATGTTGGAATACTCCACAATTCTATGACTAGTCCATCATTATTTTCACCTTCATGATACTCTACCAAATCAAAAATTTTGAACACAGGTGATATGTTCAACCCACTTGGCCATTCTACCTCATATGCATTTCCTGAATCCTATCTCTTTGTGATTCTACATGGTCCAAACTTCTTCATTTTCAGCTTGTTATAAGTTTTAGCAAGAAATATTTCTTTTATCAGGTGAACCATAACTTCATCTCCCACTTGGAATTCCCTAAATCACCACTTCTGGTCCACCATTATCTTGTACTAACTGCTCATTTTATGAATATGCTTCTTTACTTATGCAAACTCTTCAGGTGCTCTATAAAGTTCTCAGCCTCAGCGCTACTCTTTTCCCTCTATCTATCTTTCTCAACTCAAAAAAATTTATTGGGATACTCCCATATACAATCTGGAATGGGAACTTATTAGTACTCTTGTTGATAGAATTATTGTATGCAAATTCTTCCTATGGCAAAACCAAATCCCATCCCTTGGGCTTATCTCCTACAAAGCATCTCAGCAGATTACCCAAACTCCTATTCACCACCTCTATTTGCCCATCAATCTATGGGTGGTATGCAAAAAAAAAATTCAAATCTGTCTTCAACATCTTCTATAAGGTTCTATAGAAATACCCAATAAACTTGGTATCTCTGTTAGAAACTATACTCTTTGGTAGACCATGAAGTCATACCACCTCTTTGAAAATCAACCTTGCAACATGAACTGCATCATTAGTTTTCTAGCAGGGAATGAAATATGCCATCTTTGAAAACCTGTCAACCACCACAATTATGGAGTCATTCCCCCTCTATGTCCTTGGTAGGCCAAGAACAAAATCCATGCTTATGTCCTCCCATAGTCTCTCTAGTACAGGTAATGGCTGATATAATCAAGTGTTCTATCTCACACCCCTAGCCATTTGGCATACTCTACAACTTTAAACAAAAATATTCACATCTTGCTGCAACTATGGCCAATAGTATTTCTCACTAATGAGGGAAATGGTCTTATCTTGACCAAAGTATCTAGCCAAACCTCCACTATGCTTCTCCTTGATGAGATTATCCCTCATCGAACTCCTTGGAATGCACAACTGGTTTCTTCTAAACAATATTCCATATTGGATTAAGAAATCCAACCACTTAGTTCTATCCAAAGTAACTAGTGCTAAACAAGATCTCCAAGCCTCTGCAAAATCTAGGTCTTCAGGGTACAAACTCCTAAGTTCGTCAAACCCTACAACTTCCACCTTCATTTCTGTCAACAAACACTGCCTTCTACTTAAGGCATCTACGACTCTGTTTGACTTTCAAATCCTATGCTTCAACACAAAGGTATAACTCTGTAGAAACTCAACCCATTTTAAATACCTCTGATTCAATTTCCCTTGACTATTAATATACTGCAAGGCCTGATGATCAATATAAAAAATAAACTCTTTTGGTAAAAAATAGTGCCTCAATTTCTTTAGATCTTGAACTATAGCATAAAACTCTTGATCATATACAAAATAATTTTTCCTAGCATCATTAAGCTTCTCACTAAAATAGGCAACAAGTTTACCTTCTTGACTCAACATAGCTCCTATGGCACTACCACTAGCATCACAATCTACCTGAAATACCTTATTGAAATTTGGAAGTTCTAAAATAGGTTACTCTGTGACCTTCTTCTTCAACATATCAAAGCTCTTATTTGCTCCTAAGGTCCACTTAAATTCTTTCTTATCCCCTCTCATTGTTTCTGTTAGGGGAGCACAAATACTGCTGAAATTTCTAATAATTTTTTTGTAAAAACTTGCTAGACCATGAAATGATCTTACCTTAGTTATACTTCTTGGGGTAGGCCATTCAATGATAGCCCTCACATTTTTTGGATTCATTTTTAGACCTTCAACTGAGATGACGAATCCCAGATACACCAACTCTTTCTTCACAAAACCACACTTCTTCAAATTAATTAGCAACTGCTCCTCCCTCAACTTCTCAAAAACTCTTCTGATATGCATCAGGTGCTCTTCCAGGGTCTTGATAAATATTAAAATGTCATCCAAATAGAAAATGAATTTTTTTCCTAAAAATTCCTTCAATATCTCATTCATAAGACGTATGAATGTGCTTGGTGCATTGGTTAGCCCAAATGGCATGACCAACCACTCGTACAGACCATATCTAGTTTTGAAGGTTGTCTTCCACTCATCTCCTTCTCTGATATGGATCTGATGATACCCACTCTTTAGATCAATATTAGTGAAGTACTGGTCTCCACTCAAATAGTCCATTATATCATCCATCCTTGGCAGTGGAAATCAGTATTTGATGGTGATCTTGTTAATAGCTCGAGATTCTGTACACATTCTCCACTCTCCATATTTATTTGGTGCTAGTACTGCAGGTACTGTACATTGGCTCAAGCTCTCCCAAATCAGTCTCTTCTTTAGCAGTTATTGGACTTGCCTATTTAGCTCCTCACTTTCTGCAAGAGTCATCCTATGGGCTGCCTTATTAGGTAAACTAGCTCCTGGTACCAAATCTATTTGGTGACTAATATTTCTCATTGGTGGCAAACCCTTAGGCACATTATATGATATAATATATGGAAATTCTTCTAACAGACCTGATACTTCTACTAGGACATCCTTACATTACTCTTCTTTAACTCTAGGAATTAATGCATAGCACATATGCTCATGCTTCAGACCATTCAAAAACTTCCTACCATCAACTAAATAGATTCTGGCACTGCTACATACCTTTTCACCCACCTCCTTCAGGGGCTTCAGCTTATGGCACACTCTATCCTTTGTTAGGGAGTAAGTGTTGGCATACCCATCATGTATTGCATGCTGATCAAACTTCCATGGCCTTACCAACAAAAAATGACAAGCATCCATTAGAAGGATGTCACATAGGACCTCATCACGGTAATTTCCAATATTAAAATTTACCAAGTATTGCTCACTGACCAAAGCCCTATGGTCCTTCTGCAACTACGCAATTCGATATAGATGTGGGTGTCTCTTCCTCTCTAACTGTAGTTTGGTAACCATTACTTCTGAAACTAGGTTATCTATGCTACCATTATATATGATACCATTACAGACCTTACCTATACACCTTGTGAGAAATAAGCTCTTCCTTTAATATGTATCTCTCTCCTTATTTAGCAAGGCTCTCCTTGTGATTAGAACTTCTTCTCTTTTTGCTTCTTTAGAGTGCTCAGATTCAGTACCTTCATCTACAACAACAGCTCAAGAATTACCTTCGGGCCTCTTATTTTTCCTCTCTTGGTGTTGTGGACACTCATATGATCGATGTTATTCTTTCCCATAGTTGAAATAGGTTCCATGAAATCCTCCTCTTCTAGGTCCTCGTATAGGCCTTCCTCTTCCTCTCTGGTAACCATTGTTCTGATCACGGGGATGGTAAGCATTATCCTCCTTTTGGTCTTGACTACTGCTGGCTTCTCCATTCTTCTTTTGATCTTCATTTTTTCCTTCATTTATTATCCTACCAGTTCTTACACCACAATCTCTTCCTCTTTGCTTGCTCTCAAACCTTCTGTTCAACTTCTCTTCAACCCTCAAGGCAAACTGTTAAGCATCCTCTATGGTGGTCATCCTGAACAGACTTAACTCCTCTTGAATAATTGCTCTTAACATATTAATATAATGGGCTACCTTCTCCTTGTTGGCCTCAGAATGGCCTGTTCTGATTAAAATTTTGTAGAACTCCTCTGTGTATTCTTTGACAGACTTACTCGATTGTCTCAAACCCTGCATTTTCTTCAGTAAATCCAACTCATAATCGGTTGGAATGAACTGTCTCTTCAACTTCTCCACCATCCACTCCCACCTTGTTATCCTTTCATTTCCTCTTTTGTTTCTGTCTAGTTGCACTCCCTTCCACCACTTTCTTATTCCTCAATCTTGGTGTTGAGCGCCAAGGAAGGTGCACGTTTTGCGCAAGGTGAGCGGGGAAGGTTTTGAGCACGTGGTGCTCGTTTATCCCCAAGAAAGCACCTAGCTTGCATGGCATTGGGAGCCATGGCTAGGGTGCCGGTTGAGGCTGCACTGTGTGTTCGATTCCCCTCCAAGGCAAGGTAATTAATTTTGAAGTTTTAATTTTTGTATGATGCCTAAAGTTTGGAGTTAAAAGGGTGCATGAAAGGTTTATTAGTTGGAAATGATTTTTGATTAGTTGGAGGAATAAGGTGTTAAGTTTTATTTTAATAAAGTGTTTTGGCATATTGATTTATTGAAATATTAAAAGGATAAAGGGAGCTTCTTGTCTTAGGTTATTTTTGAAAAGAAGAGTGCATTGAATATTAGTGGGAGATTATAAGGTGTAAGTGGTAATTTACTTTTTGTAAATGTTGATGAATGTTTTATTAAATATGGAGTGATAAGGTGTATGTATGTTTTAATGTTTGCATTGTAATTTGAGGAAATTAATCACCTTATAATTTCTTTGAGCTTGGCAAGAAGTGTTTGAGATTTTTGGCAGATTTAGAAGATTCCTTCATCATCAAGAAAAAGGTATGAGCACATTTTCCAAAGTTTAAATTGATTGGTTGGTTTTCTGGAAAATAAGTTTGGAGTGAAAAGGACTTGATTAGGGTTTCCTTTTTGAGAGTGTTTGAGTTAATGCATCAAGGTTTTCTGGAATAAAGAGTTGTGATTAGAACCTTGTTTAATAAGCATTGTTGTTGAAGCCATTGGTTGTGTGAAGAACTTGAGTTAGGGTTTTGAAAAGAACATGAGTATCATTGTTATGTGAAGATTGTTTTATAAGCATTGTTGTTGAAGTGGGTTGTCATGCAAAGAACTTGAACTAGGGTTTGAAAAGAACATGAGTATCATTGTTATGTGAGATTAGTTGTTGAGCATTGTTGGAAATATTTTGAGTTGATGTTTATATGCTTGGACTAGGGTTTGTGAGAAAGGGGTGTTTCATTGAGTGATTGGTTGAGTAGAGTTGGTTGAGCCTAGTCAAGTGGATGTGTGAAGTGATTGTTCAAGTTCCATAAAATAAACTATTCTATATTCTGATTTGAGTTGAGAAAGTGATTGAGCATTGAGTATAGAACATATTGAGTCTCTAACAATTCTCTTTATGTTTCTATGAGATTTGAACAAGTTCTGTGTGGACTTGTTGAGATATTTGAGCAAGTTCTGTGGACTTGTTGAAGAATTTGAGCAAGTTTTGTGGACTTGTGAATTTGAGATTTTGTGTGGACTTGTTGAGAATATTTGAGCAAGTTCTGTGTGGACTTGTTGAGTATATTTGAGCAAGTTCTGTGTGGACTTGTTGAGCATATTTGAGCAAGTTTTGTGTGGACTTGTTGAGAATATTTGAGCAAGTTCTGTGTGGACTTGTTGAGAATATTTGAGCAAGTTCTATGTGGACTTGTTGAGAAGATTTGAGCAAGTTTTGTGTGGACTTGTTGAGAATATTTGAGCAAGTTTTGTGTGGACTTGTTGAGTAGATTTGTGCTAGACCGAAGGACTATGTTTAGTGCAGATTTGAGATAGAGCTTTGGAGGTGATAGAGTAGAGAGGACAGTAGTCTCCAGTGGATAGAGATCCATCAGCCAGGGTAGTGAGGATAGGTCTTCTAAGTGGGGACAAGAGTCTTCAGTGGAGAGAGATCCACAAGCCAATGTAGTGGAGGTAGTAGTCTTCTAGAGGATCACCAACCAGAGCAGAGGAGAAGGAGTTCTCTTATGGATAGAGATCCATGAACTTGATTTAGGGGATCAACATCTCCTTTGGATAGAGGTCCATAAACATTGTAATAGGGAAAGGATTCCCAAGATATTGATTGAGAAAATTTTAGTGAAATATTTTCTTTGTGGAGTAGCCCACATTGGGTGAACCATGTAAATTGTGGTGTCTCTATTGTGTGGTGTTTTGTACATTGCTTTGATTACTACTGTTGATATTGCTATCTATACATTGCATAATATTTATTGGGAAAGAAAAGTAAAAAGTGGTCTTATACTGTTCACCCCCTCTCAGTATAAGCTTGTGTTCTTCAATTGGTATCAGAGCGGGTTCCTTCAGAAGAGTTTAACAGCTTGAAGGAAAATCTAACAAGAACACAATGGATCCTAAGGAGGTGTCCTCAAATAATTCAGCACCAGTATTTTATGGAAGTGACTATATGTATTGGAGTATGATGATGAAGATCTACCTGATGGCACTTGGCAATGAAATTTGGGAAGCAGTGGAATTTGGATACGATCCCTTAGTCAATCCTCCTACAGATAAGGAAGGTAAGCTTCTACAACACTATAATTCAAAAGCAATGAATGCACTTGTGAGAGGTTTGCATAGAATAGAGTCTATGAAAGTTATGCATTGTCAAACTACAAAAGAAATGTGGGATAAATTGCAAAATATATATGAAGGAGATAAAAGTGTCAAGAAAGCAAAGATGCAAAATCTCAAAGGACAACTTGAAGCATTAAGAATGAACGATGAGGAAAATATTAGTGCTTATCTACTTCGAATTGATGAGGTTGTTAATGATATGCAAGGACTTGGAATGAAGATTGATGAATCTGATGTTTGTGATAAAGTATTAAGATCTCTTCCAAAAAGATTTAGTGAAAAAGTTTCTGCTATAGAAGTGTCAATGGATGGTGATACTTTGACAAGAGATAAGTTGCTTGGTATGCTCACAACATTTGAGATAAGAACAAAAGATCCTATTCCCTAGAAGGAAGCAACATTCAAAGCAATCAATAAGACAAATGGTAAGAAGTCAGAATCAAGCAATGAGTCATCCAATGATGAAGAAGCTAATTATGGTAGAAGAGATAAGGACTATAGAAGATCCAGAGATCTAAGATCTGTTAAGTGTTTCAATTGTGGAAAGTATGGACATTTTGCAACAGATTGTCAAGAACCCAAGAACAACAATGGTGAAGAAAAACAGGATCACAGAAACAGGGAATCAGAAAGATACAAGCACCAGAAGAAAAGCAAGGATGGACAAAGCAGACAAGGAAATAAGTTCTTTCAAAGGCAAAAGAGAAGCTACTATGCGGATAAGGCAAGTAAGTACTCAAGTGATAGTGATGCTAGTTTTTTAGACAATGATAGAGATGAAGTCCTATTTATGATTGAAGAGAAAGAACCAGTTAAGAAAAGGACTCCAATCATTCTCAAGTGTTTTAGATGTGGTAACTTTGGACATCTTGAAGATAGTTGTACAAAGGATGGTTATAGTTTCAATGATGATGAATATGAAGATACACTTGAAGGACCAGATGAAAATATTCTAATGGCATTGGAAGATAAAGAAGGTGATCCCATAGAAGACAAGACAAAAGAAAATGAAGATGTGGACAAAGGTAAACAAATAGAGGAATATTCAGAAAAGGATGGATATGATCTCAAGGGAGAACTTATCTATGCCCTTGAAATAGTAAAGAAGGTAAGAAAGCAAAACTCTAAACTTGAAATTCAGTTCCAAGAATGTGATGAAGAGAGAAGTTTGCTTATAGAGGATTTAGAAAAATCAAAGGCTAAGGCAAAAAGGTTCAAGGATAAGTTAGAAGCAAAGATCTTAGAATGTGAGAAGTTAGCACAAGAAGTGGCACTACTAAGAGAATATTTGGAGGACTCCAAGATCAAGATGAAAGGGTTCAAAAATAGCTCAAAGAACTTGGATAAGTTCATCAAGACACAAAAGACTACATCAAACAAAAAAGGCCTTGGTTTTGAACAAGCTCAAAAGAAACAAGAAGGAGAATCATCCTCAAGTTTTGGAGGAGAAGAAACTTCAGATGAAGATACTTCAGAAGAAGATAGTGTAAAATAAAGTGAGACATCTGAGGATGAGTTGGACAATAGAGAGTTCAAAAAAGATAGGAACAATGCACAAAGAAGATACAGATGGAACAACAATCAGAACAGGTCAAGAGAGACTAAGAGACCAATGAGGTCAAGACAAGGAAACTTCAATGGAAGATGTTTTTCATGTCACAGGTTTGGGCACATGGCTTCATAGTGCAGGACATAGGAAATATAGGAATATGGGAACAAATAACTTTTCCATGGGTATTGCTACTCATGTAATCAGTTTGGTCACAAGGCAATGAATTACGTGGGTTCATGATAGAAGAGGATATGGCTTCACTAGGAGAAATCCTATGGCATTTGCACCTCCAAGGAATAATAACATTAAGTGTTATAAGTGCAACAATGATGGTCACACAACAAAGTGGTGTAGAGCAGACATTCCAGGAACAGGTATGAATATGAACAGGAACATGATTATGAATAGGAATAGGAACAAGGATATGAACAGGAATAGGAATAGGAATAGGAAATAGGAAAGAGAAAGGAAAGAAATGGAATATGAATAGGAATAGGAACAAGAATAGGAAAGAAGAAAGGAAGAAAGAAAGGAATAGAAAGGAACATGGATATGAATAGGAACAAGAACAAGAACAAGGATGTGAATAGGAACATGGACATGGAAAGAAATAGTCAAAGGAATCAGAAGGATCAGATAAGAAGGAAAGAGGATAAAGGTAAAGAATAATGCTTTCTAGGAGTAGAAATACTCCCACCCCATAATTAACCACCTCAAGAGGAGGTGGGGGAGGGGCTAAGCTAAGAGGCTCATTCTTAGCCCCGAGCCCCAAAGGTGACCCTTTGCCATTGATGTCAAAGGGGGAGAGATTTGAGTAAGGGGGAGAGATTTGGTATTTGAAGAGAGCATTGAGCCAGGGGGAGCAGAACAAAAAAGTCAAGTTTTTGGTAAAAATAATTTGGGTTGCCATCAATGACAAAGGGGGAGATTGTTGGACATTTTGAGTCCTCAAGTCAAAGTTGTCATTGATGTCAAGAAAGGAAGTCATCATTAATATCCAAAAATTTGTCAAGAAATAAGTTATCAAAGTTGTCATTGATATTCAGGAAGAAGCTTCTAATAAAGTCAAAGGTCAAGAGGAAAAATGCAAAGGTTAAAGGCAAAGGGCTCCATAATATTTTTAAATATTATGTGGAAGCATAAGTTAAATGGTTTTCATAAAAACCCAAGAAAGTTTATTTGAAAAGCTAAAGGGAGATTTAATATTTATTTGATAAATTATTTAAATTCAAAATGAATTTAAATTTTATAAATAAATATTATTTATACCAAGGTGCAAAGTGAAATATGGTTTAAATAAAACCATAGGGTTTAAAGAATTAATTTATAAAATTTAAATTCAAAAGAATTTAAATATTTTATAAATTAATAAAGCTCCAAAGGTAATTCGAGCATCGACGTCCAAAAATCATTGAGGGTAAATCAAGCATCGACGTCATGCATGGAGGAAGAAATTTGGTATATAAGCTATGCCTTAAAGGCATTTGAAATCATCCTTTTGCTCGATAATCGAAGCATGCAATAGTGTTTTGAATTGGTAAGGAAGAAAGAGCAGCGAACATTTTTGTTTAAGCACCAACGAATAACGTCAAGGGGACTTGCACCAAAAGACCAAGCGCCAATGAGGCAAGTGGCCTAGTGGCAAAGAGGACAACGTTAGGGTGTTGGGTGCAAGGAGGTCTATGTTTGAAACTCGGCGGCAACATTTTGTTTGTGGTAGTTGCATTGGTGTTGAGCGCCAAGGAAGGTGCACATTTTGTGCAAGGCGAGTAGGGAAGGTTTTGAGCACGTGGTGCTCATTTATCCCCAAGCAAGCGCCTAGCTTGCATGGCATTGGGAGCCATGGCTAGGGCATCGGTTGAGGCTGCGTTGTGTGTTCGATTCCCCTCCAAGGCAAGGTAATTAATTTTGAATTTTAATTTTTGTATGATGCCTAAAGTTTGGAGTTAAAAGGGTGCATGAAAGGTTTATTAGTTGGAAATGATTTTTGATTAGTTGGAGGAATAAGGTGTTAAGTTTTATTTTAATAAAGTGTTTTGGCATATTGATTTATTGAAATATTAAAAGGATAAAGGGAGCTTCTTGTCTTAGGTTATTTTTGAAAAGAAGAGTGCATTGAATATTAGTGGGAGATTATAAGGTGTAAGTGGTAATTTACTTTTTGTAAATGTTGATGAATGTTTTATTAAATATGGAGTGATAAGGTGTATGTATGTTTTAATGTTTGCATTGTAATTTGAGGAAATTAATCACCTTATAATTTCTTTGAGCTTGGCAAGAAGTGTTTGAGATTTTGGTAGATTTAGAAGATTCCTTCATCATCAAGAAAAAGGTATGAGCACATTTTCCAAAGTTAAAATTGATTGGTTGGTTTTCTGGAAAATAAGTTTGGAGTGAAAAGGACTTGATTAGGGTTTCCTTTTTGAGAGTGTTTGAGTTAATGCATCAAGGTTTTCTGGAATAAAGAGTTGTGATTAGAACCTTGTTTAATAAGCATTGTTGTTGAAGCCATTGGTTGTGTGAAGAACTTGAGTTAGGGTTTTGAAAAGAACATGAGTATCATTGTTATGTGAAGATTGTTTTATAAGCATTGTTGTTGAAGTGGGTTGTCATGCAAAGAACTTGAACTAGGGTTTGAAAAGAACATGAGTATCATTGTTATGTGAGATTTGTTGTTGAGCATTGTTGGAAATATTTTGAGATGGTGGTTATATGCTTGGACTAGGGTTTGTGAGAAAGGGTTGTTTCATTGAGTGATTGGTTGAGTAGAGTTGGTTGAGCCTAGTCAAGTGGATGTGTGAAGTGATTGTTCAAGTTCCATAAAATAAACTATTCTATATTTTGAATTGAGTTGAGAAAGTGATTGAGCATTGAGTTGAAGCATATTGAGTCTCTAACAATTCTCCTTATGTTTCTAAGAGATTGATTGAAAGTAATTGAGCAGATTTTGACAAGTTTTTATGGACTTGTTGAGCAGATTTGAGCAAGTTCTGTGTGGACTTGTTGAGCAGATTTGAGCAAGTTCTGTGTGGACTTGTTGAGCATATTTGAGCAAGTTCTATGTGGACTTGTTGAGCATATTTGAGCAAGTTCTATGTGGACTTGTTGAGAATATTTGAGCAAGTTCTATGTGGACTTGTTGAGAATATTTGAGCAAGTTATGTGTGGACTTGTTGAGAATATTTGAGCAAGTTCTATGTGGACTTGTTGAGCATATTTGAGCAAGTTTTGTGTGGACTTGTTGAGTATATTTGAGCAAGTTCTGTGTGGACTTGTTGAGAATATTTGAGCAAGTTCTATGTGGACTTGTTGAGCAGATTTGTGCTAGACCGAAGGACTGTGTTTAGTGCAGATTTGAGATAGAGCTTTGGAGGTGATAGAGTAGAGAGGATAGTAGTCTCTAGTGGATAGAGATCCATCAGCCAGGGTAGTGAGGATAGGTCTTCTGAGTGGGGACAAGAGTCTTCAGTGGAGAGAGATCCACAAGCCAAGTGTAGTGGAGGCAGTAGTCTTCTAGAGGATCACCAACCAGAGTAGAGGAGAAGGAGTTCTCCTATGGATAGAGATCCATGAACTTGATTTAGGGGATCAACATCTCCTTTGGATAGAGGTCCATAAACATTGTAATAGGGAAAGGATTCCCAAGAGATTGATCGAGAAAATTTTAGTGAAATATTTTCTTCATGGAGTAGCCCACATTGGGTGAACCACGTAAATTGTGGTGTCTCTATTGTGTGTGGTGTTTTGTACATTGCTTTGATTACTACTGTTGATATTGCTATCTATACATTGCATAATATTGATTGGGAAAGAAAAGTAAAAAGTGGTCTTATACTGTTCACCCCCCTCTCAGTATAAGCTTGTGTTCTTCAATTGGTATCAGAGCGGGTTCCTTCAGAAGAGTTTAACAGCTTGAAGGAAAAGCTAACAAGAACACAATGGATCCTAAGGAGGTGTCCTCAAATAATTCAGCACTAGTATTTGATGGAAGTGACTATATGTATTGGAGTATGATGATGAAGATCTACTTGATGGCACTTGGCAATGAAATTTGGGAAGTAGTGGAATTTGGATATGATCCCTTAGTCAATCCTCCTACAGATAAGGAAGGTAAGCTTCTACAACACTATAATTCAAAAGCAATGAATGCACTTGTGAGAGGTTTGCATAGAACAGAGTCTATGAAAGTTATGCATTGTCAAACTGCAAAAGAAATGTGGGATAAATTGCAAAATATATATGAAGGAGATAAAAGTGTCAAGAAAGCAAAGATGCAAAATCTCAAAGGACAACTTGAAGCATTAAGAATGAATGATGAGGAAAATATTAGTGCTTATCTACTTCGAATTGATGAGGTTGTAAATGGTATGCAAGGACTTGGAATGAAGATTGATGAATCTGATGTTTGTGATAAAGTATTAAGATCTCTTCCAAAAATATTCAGTGAATAGGTTTCTACTATAGAAGTGTCAATGGATGGTGATACTTTGACAAGAGATAAGTTGCTTGGTATGCTCACAACATTTGAGATAAGAACAAAAGATCCTATTCCCTAGAAGGAAGCAACATTCAAAGCAATCAATAAGACAAATGGTAAGAAGTCAGAATCAAGCAATGAGTCATCCAATGATGAAGAAGCTAATTATGGTAGAAGAGATAAGGACTATAGAAGATCCAGAGATCTAAGATCTGTTAAGTGTTTCAATTATGGAAAGTATGGACATTTTGCAACAGATTGTCAAGAACCCAAGAACAACAATGGTGAAGAAAAATAGGATCACAAAAACAAGGAATCAAAAAGATACAGGCACCAGAAGAAAAGCAAGGATGGACAAAGCAGACAAGGAAAGAAGTTCTTTCAAAGGCAAAAGAGAAGCTACTATGCGGATAAGGCAAGTAAGTACTCAAGTGATAGTGATGCTAGTTTTTTAGACAATGATAGAGATGAAGTCCTATTTATGATTGAAGAGAAAGAACCAGTTAAGAAAAGGACTCCAATCATTCTCAAGTGTTTTAGATGTGGTAACTTTGGACATCTTGAAGATAGTTGTACAAAGGATGGTTATAGTTTCAGTGATGATGAATATGAAGATACACTTGAAGGACTAGATGAAAATATTCTAATGGCATTGGAAGATAAAGAAGGTGATTCCATAGAAGACAAGACAAAATAAAATGAAGATGTGGACAAAGGTAAACAAATAGAGGAATATTCAGAAAAGGATGGATATGATCTCAAGGGAGAACTTATCTATGCCCTTGAAATAGTAAATAAGGTAAGAAAGCAAAACTCTAAACTTGAAATTCAGTTCCAAGAATGTGATGAAGAGAGAAGTTTGCTTATAGAGGATTTAGAAAAATCAAAGGCTAAGGCAAAAAGGTTCAAGGATAAGTTAGAAGCAAATATCTTAGAATGTGAGAAGTTAGCACAAGAAGTGGCACTACTAAGAGAATATTTGGAGGACTCCAAGATCAAGATGAAAGGGTTCAAAAATAGCTCAAAGAACTTGGATAAGTTCATCAAGACACAAAAGACTACATCAAACAAAATAGGCCTTGGTTTTGAACAAGCTCAAAAGAAATAAGAAGGAGAATCATCCTCAAGTTTTGGAGGAGAAGAAACTTTAGATGAAGATACTTCAGAAGAAGATAGTGTAAAAGAAAGTGAGACATCTGAGGATGAGTTAGACAATAGAGAGTTCAACAAAGATAGGAACAATGCACAAAGAAGATACAGATGGAACAACAATCAGAACAGGTCAAGAGAGACTAAGAGACCTATGAGGTCAAGACAAGGAAACTTCAATGGAAGATGTTTTTCATGTCACAGGTTTGGGCACATGGCTTCATAGTGCAGGACACAAGAAAGATAGGAATATGGGAACAAATAACTTTTCCATGGGTATTGCTACTCATGTAATCAGTTTGGTCACAAGGCAATGAATTGCAGGGTTCATGATAGAAGAGGATATGGCTTCACTAGGAGAAATCCTAAGATATTTGCACCTCCAAGGAATAATAACATTAAGTGTTATAAGTGCAACAATGATGGTCACACAACAAAGTGGTGTAGAGCAGACATTCCAAAAATAGGTATGAATAGAATAGGAACATGAACATGAATATGAATATGAATAAGAACAGGAACATGGATATGAATAGGAATAGGAACATGAATAGGAACATGAATATGAACATGGATATGAATAGGAACAGGAATAGGAACAAGGATATGAAAAGAAACATGAACAAGAACATGGACATGGAAAGAAACAGTCAAAGGAATCAGAAGGATCAGATAAGAAGGAAAGAGGATAAAGGTAAAGAACAATGCTTTCTGGGAGTAGAAATACTCCCACCCCAGAATTAACCACCTCAAGAGGAGGTGGGGGAGGGGCTAAGCTAAGAGGCTCATTCTTAGCCCCGAGCCCCAAAGGTGACCCTTTGCCATTGATGTCAAAGGGGGAGAGATTTGAGTAAGGGGGAGAGATTTGGTATTTGAAGAGAGCATTGAGCTAGGGGGAGCAATGTCCTAGGGGGAGCAGAACAGAAAAAGTCAAGTTTTTGGTAAAAATAATTTGGGTTGCCATCAATGACAAAGGGGGAGATTGTTGGACATTTTGAGTCCTCAAGTCAAAGTTGTCATTGATGTCAAGAAAGGAAGTCATCATTAATATCCAGAAATTTGTCAAGAAACAAGTTATCAAAGTTGTCATTGATATTCAGGAAGAAGCTTCTAATAAAGTCAAAGGTCAAGAGGAAAAATGCAAAGGTTAAAGGCAAAGGGCTCCATAATATTTTTAAATATTATGTGGAAGCATAAGTTAAATGGTTTTCATAAAAACCCAAGAAAGTTTATTTGAAAAGCTAAAGGGAGATTTAATATTTATTTGATAAATTATTTAAATTCAAAATGAATTTAAATTTTATAAATAAATATTATTTATACCAAGGTGCAAAGTGAAATATGGTTTAAATAAAACCATAGGGTTTAAAGAATTAATTTATAAAATTTAAATTCAAAAGAATTTAAATATTTTATAAATTAATAAAGCTCCAAAGGTAATTCGAGCACCGACGTCCAAAAATCGTTGAGGGTAAATCAAGCATCGACGTCATGCATGGAGGAAGAAATTTGGTATATAAGCTATGCCTTAAAGGCATTTGAAATCATCCTTTTGCTCGATAATCGAAGCGTGCAATAGTGTTTTGAATTGGTAAGGAAGAAAGAGCAGTGAACATTTTTGTTTAAGCACCAATGAATAACGTCAAGGGGACTTGCGCCAAAAGACCAAGCACCAATGAGGCAAGTGGCCTAGTGGCAAAGAGGACAATGTTAGGGTGTTGGGCGCAAGGAGGTCTGTGTTCGAAACTTAGAGGTAACATTTTGTTTGTGGTAGTTGCATTGGTGTTGAGCGCCAAGGAAGGTGCATGTTTTGTGCAAGGTGAGCGGGGAAGGTTTTGAGCACGTGGTGCTCGTTTATCCCCAAGCAAGCACCTAGCTTGCATGGCATTGGGAGCCATGGCTAGGGCATCGGTTGAGGCTATGCTGTGTGTTCGATTCCCCTCCAATGCAAGGTAATAAATTTTTGAATTTTAATTTTTGTGTGATGCCTAAAGTTTGGAGTTAAAAGGGTGCATGAAAGGTTTATTAGTTGGAAATGATTTTTGATTAGTTGGAGGAATAAGGTGTTAAGTTTTATTTTAATAAAGTGTTTTGGCATATTGATTTATTGAAATATTAAAAGGATAAAGGGAGCTTCTTGTCTTAGGTTATTTTTGAAAAGAAGAGTGCATTGAATATTAGTGGGAGATTATAAGGTGTAAGTGGTAATTTACTTTTTGTAAATGTTGATGAATGTTTTATTAAATATGGAGTGATAAGGTGTATGTATGTTTTAATGTTTGCATTGTAATTTGAGGAAATTAATCACCTTATAATTTCTTTGAGCTTGGCAAGAAGTGTTTGAGATTTTGGCAGATTTAGAAGATTCCTTCATCATCAAGAAAAAGGTATGTGCACATTTTCCAAAGTTAAAATTGATTGGTTGGTTTTCTAGAAAATAAGTTTGGAGTGAAAAGGACTTGATTAGGGTTTCCTTTTTGAGAGTGTTTGAGTTAATGCATCAAGGTTTTCTGGAATAAAGAGTTGTGATTAGAACCTTGTTTAATAAGCATTGTTGTTGAAGCCATTGGTTGTGTGAAGAACTTGAGTTAGGGTTTTGAAAAGAACATGAGTATCATTGTTATGTGAAGATTGTTTTATAAGCATTGTTGTTGAAGTGGGTTGTCATGCAAAGAACTTGAACTAGGGTTTGAAAAGAACATGAATATCATTGTTATGTGAGATTAGTTGTTGAGCATTGTTGGAAATATTTTGAGTTGGTGGTTATATGCTTGGACTAGGGTTTGTGAGAAAGGGTTGTTTCATTGAGTGATTGGTTGAGTAGAGTTGGTTGAGCCTAGTCAAGTGGATGTGTGAAGTGATTGTTCAAGTTCCATAAAATAAACTATTCTATATTATGAATTGAGTTGAGAAAGTGATTGAGCATTGAGTTGAATTTGAAGCATATTGAGTCTCTAACAATTCTCTTTATGTTTCTAAGAGAGTGATTGAAAGTAATTGAGAAGATTGGACAAGTTCTGTGTGGACTTGTTGAGCAGATTTGAGCAAGTTTTGTGTGGACTTGTTGAGCATATTTGAGCAAGTTCTATGTGGACTTGTTGAGTAGATTTGAGCAAGTTCTATGTGGACTTGTTGAGCATATTTGAGCAAGTTCTGTGTGGACTTGTTGAGCAGATTTGAGCAAGTTCTGTGTGGACTTGTTGAGCAGATTTGAGCAAGTTCTGTGTGGACTTGTTGAGCAGACTGTGGGAGGTGAGCAATTGATACAAAGGTAATATTTGCATTAACCATTAACATAAGGTTACAAAGTTTAAATAAACATTAAAATAACCATTCTAGAGAAAAGGGGGGAATAGGAGAAATTAAGGGAGAAGAAATTAAAAACAAATTCTCTTGCCGCCCAAAGATGTTGCCGTCCAACTGCCGTCCACGTAAGGTAAAAGGTAAGTAATCTTACCCAAGGTAAAATACCTTTTAACCTTTTACTAATGGTAATTTTCCAACATTCTCCCCTTAAAGTTGAGAGGACCGACTATACAGTCTCTCAGCTTTATAAATTGAGCTTTAGCCATGCCTTTGGTGAAGATGTCTGCTAGATTATCCAAAGTGCTGCAGTATTGAAGCTCAACTATCTGCTGTTCCACCATATCTCTTATGAAGTGATACTTCATATCAAAATGTTTTGACCTTTTGTGGTGGATCGGATTATATGCCAACCGTATGGCACTAATATTATCACAATTCAGCTTTGGTTGGACCAATTTGTTTTTCGCCAATCTCTTCAAGGATTTTCCTCAACCAGAGGATTTGAGTACTAGCATGGGTAATGGCTATATACTCAGCTTCTGTAGATGATAATGCTACAACAGATTGCTTCTTGGAACTCCAAGTTATTAGTCCTGAACCTAGACTAAAATAGTTCCTTGATGTAGATTTTCTGTCATCTATATTATTGCCCCAATCGTCGTCACTATAACCAACTAACTTCACAGAGTTAGACTTGTGGTAATGGATTCCAAAATCCAATGTACCTTTTACATATCGTAAAATTCGTTTGGTTGCTTGAAGATGCAGCTTGGATGGGCATGCCATAAACCTTGATACTAGAGAAACAACATACTGTATATCCGGCCTAGTGTTGGTGAGAAACATTAAACTCCCAACCATGCTTCTGAAATTGGTCATGTCAACTTTTGGTGCTCCATCATCTTTGCTTAGCTGAATTCCATGTCCCGTTGGTGTTGCAACCGATTTGCACTGCTGCATAGCAAATTTTTGAATCATGTCACGAGCATATTTCTGTTGACATATGAAGATCCCATTCTTTGATTGATGTACTTCCATTCCTAGGAAGTATCTCATTAATCCGAGATCCTTCATCTCAAATTGATTCATCATGGAGTTTTTGAACTCCATATTCATTTTATTATTACTACCCATAAATATTAGATCATCCACATATAAACAAACTATGAGGATATCTACTCCATTCTTCAGGTAGTATAGAGTTGGTTCACTCTTGCTTTTTGTGAAACCATACTTGCTGAAATAGCCGTCAATTCGTGAGTACCACGCTCGTGGTGCTTGCTTGAGGCCATAAAGTGCTTTTTTCAATTTATAAACAAGGTTCTCTTTTCCTTGTTCTTGGAAACCTTGAGGTTGTTGTACATACACCTCTTCTGTCAGGTATCCATTTAAAAATGCACTTTTCACATCCATGTGTTGAATGTTCCATCCTTTATGGGCTGCCAAGGAAAGAACAGTTTTGATTGTTTCTTGTCGAGCAATTGGAGCAAAGGTTTCCTCATAATCTATTCCATATTTCTGAGTAAAACCCTTAGCTACTAATCTTGCCTTGTGCCTTTCAATGCTTCCATCAACATTGAATTTGGTCTTATAGACCCATTTACATCCAACACATTTTTTTCCCTTGGGAAGCTTCACAAGCTCCCAAGTATCATTCTTTTTAATTGAGGATATTTCCTCTTCCATGGCATCTTGCCATATACTTTCAATACATGCTTTTTCATAGCTAGATGGTTCTAGTTATGCAAGCAACCAACAAAGCATAATTGACTACTTCACCCCTTGGTTCATGAGACTCATCATCTCCCGACATTTGAAGATTTTCAAGTCTTGACAAAATGTCGTCCATCTCACTAGCTTGACTCCTAGTGTATCTTTGTTGGAAATTCCTATCCAACATTTGAGAAGATGGATGACTCTGTAGTATGCGCTTTCCTTTATTTGTCTCTTTCCTTTGAGAAACTGGATCAATATCCATCGGACTTGGAGCGCTTACAGATCTATGAAATCATTTTGGAGAGTTTGGGGGTGCCAACAAAGGAGTCCTTCTTGGACTTGGTGTACCACTTGATGTACTTGATGAAGATTCCTGATGTGGACTTTGTGGAGGGGAACTTTTTCCACTACTTTTCTTGGGTTGTACAAATGTGGAACTTTTCGAATTAGAGTCAATATCAACAAATTTTTTATGACCCCATTCTCCCCCTTCATCAAAAATTACATCCCTGGAGATAATTATTTTATGTGTCTTGGGATTGTACAATCTATACCCTTTGGTTGATTCACAATACCCTACAAAAATACATGCTTGACTCTTGGGATCAAGCTTCTTTCTCTTCTCCTCAGGAATGTGTGCATAAGCTAAAGAACCAAATACTCAAAAATGTTTGACATTTGGTTTCTTACCGTACCATCCTTCATAAGGAGTGATACCATCTAAACTAGAAGTCGGACTTCTATTTAGAATATATGCACTAGTTCTCACTGCATCTGCCCAATAGTTGTATGTGAGATGCTTTGTCTGAAGCATTGTTCATGCCATTTCAACAAGGGTGCGGTTCTTTCTCTCGGCCACACCGTTCTATTGTGGGGTATAGGCAGTGGTGAACTGCCTTTTTATCCCATTTTGCTTACAATAATGTAAAAATTCATTTGAGGAGTACTCTCCTCCTCTATCGATGCGAAGACATTTGACATAGTAGTCACATTGCTTTTCTACATTATTTTTGAAGTCTATGAAGCAATCAAATGCTTCATCTTTGTGTTTCAAAAAATAGATCCAACACATTCTAGAATAATCATCTATGAATGTTAGAAAATAAGAATTGTTTCCAAGGCTTTTTGTTTGCATTGGACCACAGATGTCCGAATGTACTAGCTGAAGAGGATAGCTTGCTCTCCACGCTTGGCCTCTTGGAAACTTCGTTCGGAGTGCTTTCCCAAAGCACATGCTTCGCATACCTTCTTATGTTCTAGAATTTTTGGTAGTCCTGTCACCATAGCTTGTGATGTTAACATTTTCAAGCTAGCGGAATTGAGGTGACCATATCTCAAGTGCCACAATTCACTTGGATTTGTAATAGCAATGTTTGCAAGTTGAGCTCCCCCTGGCTCACCAAATTTTAGAGGGAATAACCTATTCTTTGTCATAGGTACTTCGTGATGACTCGGTTACAATTGTTTTTATCAAGGATTGTACATTTTCTATCATCAAAACTAATTTGTAATGCTTCTCCATCATTTGGCCAACACTTAACAAATTGTGTTGTAGCCGTGGAGTATAGTATATGTCATTCACTTTTTTAAGTCCTTCTTTTGTTGGAACTTCCATAGCTCCAATGCCTTCAACTTGCAAAGATTTATTATCCCCTAACTTAACATGGGATTTGTAATTTGAATCTAATGTAGCAAAGAGATTTTCTTTGCCACTCATGTGGTTGGAGAAACCAATATCCAAAATCCATGTATCTTTAAGATTTTGATCTGACCGTCCATAAGAGAGAAAAATATTTGATGGACCTTCTTCTTCCTCGTAGAATGAGCCATATTGACTGCTTTGATCTTTTGAAGTCTTTGACCAGCAGTCACGAGCGAAGTGTCCTTGTTTCCCACAATTGAAACAAGTTGTTTTAGTCTTGTTACTTCCTCGTCCTTGATTTCCATGGCCTGCATTGCCGCTTTGGTTCTGATTGGCTCCTCTGTTTTGATTTCCTCCTCTATAGGAGTTGCTTTGGCCTTTGCCTCTTTGTTGTTGTCCTCTGCCTCGGCCTCTTCCTTGTCCTCGTCTTGCAGCTTCATTCGAAGTGAAGGCTTTGTCATCACCTCCATAGCTTGTTGAAGGTGCTCCTTGAAGTCTCTCTTCATGTGATGTTAATGATCCAATCAAACTATCAAATGTAAGAGTAGAAAGGTCTTTGGATTCTTCAATTATGATGGCAATGTGATTCCACTTAGGAAGAAGTGTTCTCAACACTTTCTTCACAATTATTTCAACTTTTGTGTCATCACCTAAAGTTTGCATCATATCAACTACTGCTTTGATTCGTACACAGTAGTCACCGACTCTTTCATTTTCCTTCATTCTAAGATTTTCAAAATCTCTTTTTAAGGTCTGAAGCCTGACTTGCTTCACTTTATCACTTCCTTGGAATCCTTCTTTCAAGGCATTCCATGCATCTATAGCAGTTAAGTAAGATGCAATTCTAGGAAAGATACTTGGATCTAATGCCGCTTGAAGATGGTATAAGGCAAAAGAATTATTTTTCTGTGCATCTTTGAAGATCTTCTTGTCGGTTGCACTCAAAGTAGTCCAATATGTTGGAGCAGTGTAACCGTCTTCAATACTATCCCATAGTCCTTTTCCTATGAGTAATGTCCTCATTTTGATGGACCAATATTCATAATTATCCCCACTGAATTTGGGGATTGGTAGATTGTTATTTGATCCCATTATTATCTACTAAAACAAGAAACCTCTCTTATATAGTCTTATTTCAAAAATACTTTACAAACTATCAAGCCTTGCTTGATTTACAATCATAAACAACTCACTCTTGTTGTTCAACAATTACAAAATTGTCAACGACTTGTTCATCGTCGTCACTGATCAATATAATTTCAGGAGTTTGTAGGATTTCAACTGAATTACTATAATGAGTATATTCAGATCCTTGTGAAGCAATCGCCACTGTGTCGGATTGTTCAAATCTGCTCCCAAAGGAGTTATCTTCTGAATCAGCTTCGTATCCTAGATCAGGATTTCTCTGTTGGGCAATAACCGCGTTTTGCAACTGTGAAAAGACTGTATTTATTCCTAGTGTTCTCACGTGCTCATCAAAGCTTTCAGCGTTTGTTCTCAGTAACAAACTACAAAGTGCTTGGTAACATCCTTCCGATCTTATCATTTAAGAAAATTTCCCAAAAATTTTCTTTTACAAAGATTTCCTCTTAGGAAATTTTACTAATTTTTTTTACCTCTTAAAGCGTAAATTTTTTTTACAACTATTTCCTCTTAGGAAATGTCAATCATCAACTTTAAATGATAAATAAAAAACTTTTCAAAATTTTTTTTTTTTAATTTTACATCTATTTCCTCTTAGGAAATGACAATCAAAAAAAATTTAAAGTTACCTTAAAAAAAATTTTTAAAGAATTTTTTTTTTTTAAATTGTTGACCCCGCCGAGGTTCGATCGTGCGACCTCGCGGGCGTCAAGACAAAGGGTAGCCACTGTGCTATCGGGTAGATCCGGGAGCATAAGCAGGCTCCCTGCCCTTATTGCTTTCGCAAGCTAGCGCGAAGCAATAAAAAAATGACCCCGCCGAGGTTCGATCGTGCGACCTCGTGGGAGTCAAGGCAAAGGGTAGCCGCTGTGCTACCGGGCAGATCCAGGAGCAAAAGCAGGCTCCCTGCCCTTATTGCTTACGCGTCGAACGCGAAGCAATTTTTGGCTTTGCGCTTCGACGTGAAGCAAAGGATTTCTTTGGGACTTTAGTCCCACATCGCCTATGCGGCGATGTTTATGCTCTTTAAAAAGAGCAAAGCACACTACGTGCTTTGATTTCCTATGGGCAGTCACAGGCTGTGAAGAACCTTTTGCCTCGGGCCACGCGTAGGTCGCCACATCAACGAACCACCTCGGGCCACGTGTCGCCTCGGGCTACGTGTAGGTCACCACGTCAACGAACCACCTCGGGCCACGTGAGGTCGCCATGTCAACGAACCACCTCATCCAGCTCCACCAGCACTTTGGGAATCATGCCGATGATCTGCTCCTGTGGGCTGCCTCGAGATCCGTGCCACCTCGGCTCCTATGGGCTGCCTCGGGATCCGTGTCGCCGCCTCGAACTACGGGCCCCATCGCCTCGGGATTCGGGCCGGTCTCGGCTCTCGGCTCTGATACCAAATGTGGGAGGTGAGCAATTGATACAAAGGTAATATTTGCATTAACCATTAACATAAGGTTACAAAGTTTAAATAAACATTAAAATAACCATTCTAGAGAAAAGGGGGGAATAGGAGAAATTAAGGGAGAAGAAATTAAAAACAAATTCTCTTGCCGCCCAAAGATGCTGCCGTCCAACTGCCGTCCAGGTAAGGTAAAAGGTAAGTAATCTTACCCAAGGTAAAATACCTTTTTAACCTTTTACTAATGGTAATTTTCCAACACAGACTTGAGCAAGTTCTGTGTGGACTTGTTGAGCAAATTTGAGCAAGTTATTTGTGGAATTATTGAACAAATTTGATCAAGTTCTATGTGGACTTGTTGAGCATATTTGAGCAAGTTCTATGTGGACTTGTTGAGCAAATTTGAGCAAGTTATATGTAGACTTATTGAGTAGATTTGTGCTAGACCGAAGGACTATGTTTAGTGTAGATTTAAGACAAAGCTTTGGAGGTGATAGAGCAGAGAGGATAGTAGTCTCCAGTGGATAGATATCCATCAACTAGGGCAGTGAGGATAGGTCTTTTGAGTGGGGATAAGAGTCTTCATTGGAGAGATATCCACAAGCCAGTGCAGTGGAGGTAGTAGTCTTCTAGAGGATCACTAGCTAGAGCAGAGGAGAAAGAGTTCTCCTATGGATAGATATCCACAAAATTTATTTAGTGGATCAACATATCCTTTGGATAGAGGTCCATAAACATTGTAGTATGGAAAGAATTCCCAAGATATTGATCAAGAAAATTTTAGTGAAATATTTTCTCCATGGAGTAGCCCACATTAGGTGAACCACATAAATTGTGGCATCTCTATTGTGTGTGGTGTTTTGTACATTGCTTTGATTACTACTGCTGATATTGCTATCTATACATTGCATAATATTGATTAGGAAAGAAAAGTAAAACATGGTCTTATACCGTTCAATCCCCCCACTTAGTATAAGCTTGTGTTCTTCAATTGGTATCAGAGCGGGTTCCTTCAGAATAGTTTAACAGCTTGAAGAAAAAACTAACAAGAACACAATGGATCCTAAGGAGGTGTCCTCAAATAATTCAACACCAGTATTTGATGGAAGTGACTATATGTATTGGAATATGATGATGAAGATCTACCAGATGGAACTTCGGAATGAAATTTGGGAAGCAATGGAATTTGGATACTATACCTTAGTCAATCCTCCTACAGATAAGGAAGGTAAGCTTCTATAACACTATAATTCAAAAGCAATGAATGCACTTGTGAGAGGTTTGCATAGAACAAAGTCTATGTAAGTTATGCATTGTCAAACTACAAAAGAAATGTGGGATAAATTAATATATATGTAGGATATAAAAGTATTAAAAATGCAAAGATGCAAAATCTCAGAGGACAACTTGAAGCATTAAGAATGAACAATGAGGAAAATATTAGTGCTTATATACTTTGAATTTATGAGGTTGTAAATAGTATGCAAGGACTTGAAATGAATATTGATGAATCTGATGTTTGTGATAAAATATTAAGATCTCTTCCAAAATGATTTTGTGAAAAATTTTCTACTATAGAAGTGTCAATGGATGGTGATACTTTGACAAGAGATAAGTTGATTGGTAGGCTGACAACATTTGAGATAATAACAAAAGATCCTATTCCCCAAAAGGAAGCAACATTCAAAGAAATCAATAAGATAGATGGTAAGAAGTCAGAATCAAGCAATGAGTTATCCAATGATGAAGAAGTTAATTATAGAAGAAGAGATAAGGACTATAGAATATCCAGAGATCTAAGATCGATTAAGTGTTTTAATTGTGGAAAGTATGGACATTTTGCAACAGATTGTCAAGAACCCAAGAACAATAATGGTGAAGAAAAACATGATCACAGAAACAGGGAATCAGAAAGATACATGCACCAGAAGAAAATCATGGATGGACAAAGCAGACAAGGAAATAAGTTATTTCAAAGGCAAAAGAGAAGCTACTATGCGGATAAGGCAAGTAAGTACTCAAGTGATAGTGATGCTAGTTTTTTAGACAATGATAGATATGAAGTCCTATTTATGATTGAAGAGAAATAACCAATTAAGAAAAGGACTCCAATAATTCTCAAGTGTTTTAGATGTGGTAACTTTGGACATCTTGAAGATAGTTGTATAAAATATGGTTATAGTCTCAATGATGATGAATATGAAGATACACTTGAAGGACCAGATGAAAATCTTCTAATGGCATTGGAAGGTGATTTCATAGAAGACAAGACAAAATAAAATTAAGATGCGGATAAAGGTAAACAAATAGAGGAATATTCAGAAAAGGATGGATATGATCTCAAGGGAGAACTTATATATGCCTTTGAAATAGTAAAGAAGGTAAGAAAGCAAAACTCTAAAATTGAAATTCAGTTCCAAGAATGTGATGAAGAGAGAAGTTTGCTCATACAGGATTTAGAAAAATCAAATGCTGAGGCAAAAATGTTCAAGGATAAGTTAGAAGCAAAGATCTTAGAATGTGAGAAGTTAGCACAAGAAGTGGCACTACTAAGAGAATATTTAGAGGAATCCAAGATCAAGATGAAAGGGTTCAAAAATAGCTCAAATATTGTGGATAAGATGGTCAAGGTACAAAGAAGGTCAACAAACAAAACATGCCTTGGTTTTGAACAAGCTCAAAAGAAACAAGAAGGAGAATCATCCTCAAGTTTTGGAGGAGAAGAAACTTTAGATGAAGATACTTCAGAAGAAGACAATGTAAAATAAAGTGAGACATCTGAGGATGAGTTTGACAATAGAGAGTTCAAAAAAGACAGGAACAATGCACAAACAAGATAGATATAGAACAACAATCAGAACAGGTCAAGAGAGACTAAGAGACCAATGAGGTCAAGACAAGGAAACTTCAATGGAAGATGTTTTTCATGTCACAGGTTTGGGCACATGGATTCACAGTGTAGGACATAAGAAAGATAGGAATATGGGAACAAACAACTTTTCTATGGGTATTGCTACTCATGTAATCAGTTTGATCACAATGCAATGTATTGTAGGGTTCATGACAAAAGAGGATATGGCTTCACTAGGAGAAATCATATGGCATTTGCACCTCTAAGGAATAATAAAATTAAGTGTTATAAGTGCAACAATGATGGTCACACAACAAAGTGGTGTAGAGCAAACATTCTAGAAACATGTATGAATATGAATAGGAATAGGAACATGAACAGGAACATAAATATAAACAAGAATAGGAACAAGGATATGAATAGGAACAAGAACAGGAATAGGAACATGAACATGGATATGAACAGGAATAGGAACAGGAATAGGAACAGGAACAAGGATATGAATAGAAACATGGACATGTCAAAGGAATCAAAAGGATCATATAAGAATAAAAGAGGATAAAGGTAAAGAATAGTGCTTTCTGGATGTAGAAATTCTCCCACCCCAGAATTAACCACCTCAAGAGTAGGTGGGGGAGGGGCTAAGCTAAGAGGTTCATTCTTATTCTCAAGACCCAAAGGTGACCCTTTGCCATTGATTTCAAAGGGGGAGAGATTTGAGTAAGGGGAGAGATTTAGTATTTGAAGAGAGCATTGAGCCAGTGGGAGCAACGTACCAGGGGGAGCAGAACAAAAAAAGTCAAGTTTTTGGTAAAAATAATTTGGGTTGCCATCAATGACAAAGGGGGAGACTATTGGACATTTTGAGTCCTCAAGTCAAAGTTGTCATTGATGTCAAGAAAGGAAGTCGCCATTAATATCCAAAAAAATTTCAAGAAACAAGTTATCAAAGTTGTCATTGATATTCAGGAAGAAGCTTCTAATAAATTCAAAGGTCAAGAGGAAAAATGCAAAGGTTAAAGGCAAAGGGATCCATAATATTTTTAAATATTATATGGAAGTATAAGTTAAATGGTTTTCATAAAAACCCAAGAAATTTTATTTGAAAAGCTAAAGGGAGATTTAATATTTATTTGATAAATTATTTAAATTCAAAATGAATTTAAATTTTATAAATAAATATTATTTATACCAAGGTGCAAAGTGAAAGATGGTTTAAATAAAACCATAGGGTTTAAAAAATTAATTTATAAAATTTAAATTCAATTTAATATTTATTTGATAAATTATTTAAATTCAAAATGAATTTAAATTTTATAAATAAATATTATTTATACCAAGGTGCAAAGTGAAAGATGGTTTAAATAAAACCATAGGGTTTAAAAAATTAATTTATAAAATTTAAATTCAAAAGAATTTAAATATATTATAAGTTAATAAAGCTCCAAAGGTAATTCGAGCGCTGACATCCAAAAATCGTTGAGAGTAAATCAAGCACCGACGTCATGCATGGAGGAAGAAATTTGGTATATAAGCTATGCCTTGAATGCATTTGAAATCATCCTTTTGCTCGATAATTGAAGCGTGCAATAGTGTTTTGAATTCATAAGGAAGAAATAAGCAGTGAAAATTTTTGTTAAGCACCAGCGAATAACGTCAAGGGGACTTGCACCAAAAGACCAAGTGCCAATGAGGCAAGTGGCCTAGTGGCAAAGAGGATAGCATTGGGGTATTGGGCACAAGGAGGTCTATGTTCAAAACTTGACAGCTATATTTTGTTTGTGGTAGTTGCATTGGTGTTGAGTGCCAAGGAAGGCGTATGTTTTGTGCAAGGCAAGCGGGGAAGGTTTTGAGCACATGGTGCTTGTTTATCGCCAAGCAAGCGCCTAGATTGCACGACATTGGGAGCCTTGGCTAGGGCACTAATTGAGGCTGCGTTGTGTGTTCGATTCCCCTCCAATGTAAGGTAATAAATTTCGATTTTAATTTTTGAGTGATGCCTAAAGTTTGGAGTTAAAAGGGTGCATGAAAGGTTTATTAGTTGGAAATGATTTTTGATTAGTTGGAGGAATAAGGTGTTAAGTTTTATTTTAATAAAGTGTTTTGACATATTGATTTATTCAAATATTAAAACGATAAAGGGAGATTCTTGTCTTAGGTTTTTTTGAAAAGAATAATGCATTGAAAATTAGTGGGAGATTATAAGGTGTAAGTGGTAATTTACTTTTTGTAAATGTTGATGAATGTTTTATTAAATATGGAGTGATAAGGTGTATGTATGTTTTAATGTTTGCATTGTAATTTTAGGAAATTAATCACCTTATAATTTCTTTGAGCTTGGCAAGAAGTGTTTGAGATTTTGGTAGATTTAGAAGATTCCTTCATCATCAAGAAAAATATATGTGCATATTTTCCAAAGTTAAAATTGATTGGTCTGTTTTCTGGAAAATAAGTTTGGAGTGAAAAGGACTTGATTAGGGTTTTATTTTTTAGAGTGTTTGAGTTAATGCATCAAGGTTTTATAGAATAAGAAGTTGTTATTAAAACCTTTTTTAATAAGCATTGTTGTTGAAGCCATTGGTTGTGTGAAGAACTTGAGTTAGGATTTTGAAAAGAACATGAGTATCATTGTTATGTGAAGATTGTTTTATAAGCATTGTTGTTGAAGTGGGTTGTCATGCAAAGAAATTGAACTAGGGTTTGAAAAGAACATGAATATCATTGTTATGTGAGATTAGTTGTTGAGAATTGTTGGAAACATTTTGAGTTGGTGGTTATATGCTTGGACTAGGGTTTGTGAGAAAGGGGTGTTTCATTAAGTGATTGGTTGAGTAGAGTTGGTTGAGCCTAGTCAAGTGGATGAGTGAAGTGATTTTTCAAGTTCCATAAAAAAACTATTCTATATTATGAATTGAGTTGAGAAAGTGATTGAGCATTGAGTTGAAGCATATTGAGTCTCTAACAATTCTCCTTATGTTTCTAAGAGAGTGATTGAAAGTAATTGAGTAGATTGGACAAGTTTTGTGTGGACTTGTTGAGCAGATTGAACAAGTTCTATGTGGACTTGTTGAGCAGATTAGATAAGTTCTATATGGACTTGTTGAGCATACTGGACAGTTTTGTGTTTACTTGCTGAGCAGATTTGAACAAGTTCTGTGTGGACTTGTTGAGAAAATTTAAGCAAGTTCTCAGTGGACTTGTTGAGCAGATTTGAGCAAGTTCTATGTGGACTTATTGAGTAGATTTGAGCAAGTTCTATGTGGACTTTTTGATCAGATTTGAGCAAGTTATCTGTGGACTTGTTGAAAATATTTGAGCAAGTTATGTGTGGACTTTTTGATCATATTTGAGCAAGTTTTGTGTGGACTTATTGAGCAAATTTGAGCAAGTTCTATGTGGACTTGTTGAGCATATTTGTGCTAGATTGAAGGACTATGTTTAGTGTAGATTTGAGACAAATATTTGGAGGTGATAGAGCAGAGAGGACAATAGTCTCTAGTGGATAGAGATCCATCAGCTAAGGCAATGAGGATAGGTCTTCTAAGTGGGGATAAGAGTATTCAGTGGAGATATATCCAGAGGTCAGTGCAGTGGAGGCAATAGTCTTCTAGAGGATCACCTGCCCGAGTAGAGGAGAAGGAGTTCTCCTATAGATAAATATCCATGAAATTGATTTAGGGGATGAACATCTCCTTTGGCTAGAGGTCCATAAACATTGTAATAGGGAAAGGATTCCTAAAATATTGATCGAGAAAATTTTAGTGAAAGATTTTCTCCATGGAGAAGCCCACATTGGGTGAACCACGTAAATTATGGTGTCTCTATTGTGTGTGGTGTTTTGTACATTGCTTTAATTATTGCTTTTGATATTGCTATCTATACATTGCATAATATTGATTGGGAAAGAAAAGTAAAAAGTGGTCTTATACTGTTCAGCCCCCCATCAGTATAAGCTTGTGTTCTTCACTTCCTCAATTTCATCTTCACTCCCATATTCTCTTCTGGGATCAAATCCTCTATGCAACTCCTCTTGTAGAGCTTGAACTTACCCCTGCAAGGATCTAAAATTCTCTTTTGGCACCATAGAATTTCTACCACCACCACGATTTCTTCATGAAGGTATTTTTGCTCTCATTTATCATAGACCCTAAACACAAATCCTGGTGTAAACTGCCTCACATTCAACGATCTGTTTACACACTCAGGAACTCCTGGTCTGATACCACTTGAAGAAGATCAAAAAACATGAAATGAACAATACACAGGTGTTTTTCCTTTGATCATGTCAGTTGAACCAAGCATTTCATTAATTTCATCCAAAAAGAGGATACAAAAGAAAGAGCCCCTTTTACAATTTCAACTTTTTTCTCAAATACCCTATTTTCCCCTTTTCTTGCCTAAAATAATGCATTTTGAAATTTGAATTTTGAAGGCAAACTTCCTAGGGTCATAACTTCACGCTTGTTGCTATGATTGACTATTAGAGCATGTTTTCAAAAAGGGCATGAGATGAAATAAGTAGGGAAATATTTAATTAAAACTTGCATCTAACTTAAAATCCTCAAATTCGTCCTCTAAGACCTTCAAAATTCACCTGCAAGTTCGGGTATCTAGATTTTCACTATTTTTGGTAGGGTTTTGCCATAAAATGTACATATCTCCTAAATTGTTCATGGTATTGGGGTGATTCTTTCGCCAATGGCTCTAATTTTATATCCCCTAGTTAACTAAATACACTTAGCAGATAATTACATCAAATATAAATTTTAGGTGATGCAAGATCACTCTTACACCACTGGATGTTCCTGCATCAAATGGAGGGCTAGGAAATTAGCAAGATGAGACATTTTTTTGGGGTGTTGAATTTTTTAGCTAAGTTTCATTTATTCCTTCATTATCTTAGACATTTTACATGTAGATTATTATAGGTTTATTTTCAAATAATATAATCGCTATAATGTATACTAGTAAATTTTAGTAGATATCATGTTATAATTTCCTTTCTATGAATCAATTTATAGCTAAATCCTTTGATTCATCCCTAGTAGTATAAGTTAGGGAGGAACTCATAAAGTAGATATTCTCATTACTCAAAGGTGACAGAGTCATTGGTAAATTTAATGGGATTCAACTTGGGGCTTCTACTTTAAGAAAATGGATTGATAGGAGATGGGAGTCCCTAGGAGTGAGTCTATCCTTTCTTCCCAAAGATTTATCCCTATCCATTTTTTGTTCTAGGGATGAAAGAGATATAATCATGAAAGGGGGTAGTGTATGGGAAGAGTAGGACTCTTCCTTACCCACTGGTATGAAGGATTTGCATTTGGAAACATAAATCTATTTGTAGTACCAATATGGGTAAGGATGTATGTGAAGAACACAAGCTTATACTGAGATGTGGGGGGTGAACAATATAAGACCACTTTTTACTTTCTTTCCAAACCAATATCAATTAATGTCCTTAATTGCAATAACCAAATATAGCAGTGTGCATTAATAACTCAGATAGCAATAGTAAGCAAGATCACAAGTAACCACACACAATTGAGACACAAGATTTAATGTGGTTCCCCCAATGTGGGGTACTCCACAAGCTGATATCCTTATAATATTTCACACAAAAATATCCAATACAATGATTACTTTGGTCTGCTCAAAGCTAGGCAATAACAAGTTCACACAAAACTTGTTCAAATTTGAATAACAAGCTCACACATAACCTATCCAAAAATGAATAACAAGCTCACACAAAACTTGTCCAATGCTAAATAACAAGCTCACACAGAACCTGCCCAATGCTGAATACCAGGCTCACATAGAACCTATCCAATGTTGAATAACAATATCACATAGAACTTGTCCAAATTTGCTCCAACAAACTCACTAAGAACTTGTCCAAATCTGCTCTAGCAAGCTCACCAAGAACTTGCCCAAAATATGCTTCAACAATCTCACCAAGAACTTGTCCAAATCTGCTCTAGCAAGCTCACCAAGAACTTGCCCAAAATATGTCCAACAAGCTCACCAAGAACTTGTTCAAATCTATCCCAAATCTATCCACAAATCTATCCTAAAATCTGTTCCAACATTGTCCACAAAGGCCTTCTCAAAGGCTCAATCAATTATGCTCAAGTAGCACTCAAATGAACTCAACAATGAATGGCAATCTCAACTCAAATCAACTTCATAGAAGCATAAAAAGAATTGTTAGAGACTCAATATGTTCTAATCTCACTCTCAACCCAAATCAATCTCAACTCAACTCAAGTCAACTCATAGAAGCATAAAGAGAATTGTAGAGACTTAATATGTTCTAATATCACTCTCAACCCAAATCAATCTCAACTCAACTCAAGTCAACTCATAGAAGCATAAAGAGAATTGTTATCGACTCAATATGTTCTAATATCACTCTCAATAAAAATCAATCTCAACCCAACTCAAGTCTTATAGAACCATAAATAGAATTGTTAGAGAATCAATATGTTCTAAACTCAATCTCCACAAGGGACAACTCTCTCTCACACAACCCTAGTCCAAGTATGTATCAACCAACTCAAATGTTTCCAACAATGCTCAAACACAAATCTCACATAACAATGATACTCATGTTCTTTTCTAACTCATGTTCTTTCACAACCAATGGGCTTCAACAACTATGCTTATAAAACAAGGGTTAAACACAACTCTCAATTCATAAAACCTTGAAGCATTCAACCAACCAATTTCAAAAAAGGAAACCACAAACAATCCTTTTCCCTCCAATGATATTTCAAAAATCAACCACCATAAAAAATCAATAGGAGAATGTACCCATACTTTTTATGAAGATGAAAAAACCCCTTTGGAAATCTGCCACACTCAACACACTCTGAAAAGAACAAAACAACCTTCACTTGAACCCCTTTACAAAAACACAAATATCTCTTTATGTACACCTTATTTCTCCTTCTAATCAAGATAATCAAATAGCTCTCGAAATAAGCTTTCCAATGATATATAACATGATATACTTTTATAAAAGGAAAAACCAAAAATATCTCCTTTTCTAAAAGTGCATTATAACTCTTAAACTTGCCTTCCGATTAAATAAAAAATATTTAATCAAACATTTTCCTCAACCACATCTTATTCCTCCAACATTAGGCAATAATAAAAAATTATTTTAATAAAATTTTTACTTGCCTCTAGATGGAATCAAACCCTCGTTGCTGCCCACACAACACCTCAACCACGATGCCAAAGACCACGCGAGCTACTCACTCACATAATATGGAGAGTGAAGACTCTCCCCTTATCTCGTTGCCCTCTTGCTCATGTCAAAACATGGGCCAAGAATTTCCTTCCTTACTCCTCGTAATTCACTGCCGGTGGGAATCAAAAACATGCACATCTGCTAGCAAAAACCTTAACACTCCCAAGCTCGCCGTTGGACCATGCTGTCATGTCGAGAAAATTCGGTGCCTACGAATAAATGTTCTCTTCGAATCTTGCTTAGGGGCTTTAAACAAAAAGTCCTTTGCATATATATATGCAATCTCCTTTGTAATATAATAAACATCGACGCTTTTTCTTTTTAATAATTACCTTTGATAGCACATGAACTTTATAACGTCGACAATAATTTTAATTTTAATTTTAAAATTAAAATTAAAATTTAAACTAAATATTTAAAATCAAATATCTGCATCACCGGGGCACCTTTTTTGACAAAACTAAAGCCTAACTTGGGTTTCAAGAAAAACCCAATTCAAATATGCCATTCATGGTTTTAAATAAAACCTTTTATTTTGCCTACCTTGGTTCTCACAAAAACCCTGTATATATCCATGCTCTCCAAAATATGAATGCTTTGGTCAAAAAAACAATTCTCAAATTGCCAATAATCTCCCCCTTTGTCATTGATGTCAACACCTCTAAAGCAAAAACCACAATAAATGCAAAAACCATCTCTGAGAATCAAAGCTGATCCCCCTGACTCAATAATCTCTTTGGACGTTGCTCCCCCTAACTCAATGCTCTCTTTGGAGGCTGCTCTCCCTAACTCAAATCTCTCCTTGGACGATGCTCCCCCTAACTCAATACTCTCTTTGGAGGCTGCTCCCATTAACTCAAATCTCTCCCCCTTTGAAATCAATGGCAAAAGGGACACCGATGGGGCTAAAATATATGACTCTTAAGCATAGCCCCCTCACCACCTTATCTCTTGAGGTGATTAATTTTGGGGTGGGAGTACCTTTACTCCCATATTACATTGATTCTTTCCTTTATAAACTTCCTTCCATATTTTTTTGATATCCTTCTCTTGATGAATTACTTGACCTTATTACCTTGAACCTGTTTGACCTTATTACCTTGAACCTGTTTGGAATTGAGTCCTACACCATTTTGCAATATGCCCAAAACTATTGCAATTAAAAAACTTGATTTTGTAGCCTTTGGATGGTGCCCATGTCCTGAATTCTTTCTTGAAGTAATTTCCATATCCATTCCTTTCTTGAACACTGTATTATGAAGCTATGTTTTCATGACCATTATGACTATGACTTCTAAATTGTGTAGCTCTAAAACCAAAGCCATGTTGCTCATTTTCTTTGCACTGAAAAGCTTTATGACCAATCTTGTTACATGAGAAACAATGTCCCTAAAAATCATACCTTCTTCCTTTGAAGTTTCTTCTTGCAAAATTAAATTTCTTTGATTCATAGACCCTGCAATGTATAGCCCTGTGTTCAAATCCATTACAAGAAAAACAATGTCATTGAAAAGCCCTTTGTTCATGCCTTGGTTCCTCATACATTTCTTGACCATTATCCCTATGGTCATCTTCAACTTGTGCATTGCATTCTTGAACATTCTTTGTAGTATCTAAATCTTCTTCCTTAGTTTCTTTCTTGTTTTCCTCTTCAAGTATTTCTCTTTCTTTTGAACTTGATTCACTTATCTCAAAACAAGATCTAAAATGAATATTTGGAGCCATAGGAACTTTGGAACTTTCCTCACAAATATTAGGTGCTTGCTTTCATCTTTAAGAACTTCCTTTCATTTTGAGTGTGACATTTCTTGGAAGTAAGATACAACCTTAAAATAAGTTTCTACCCATTTTTGAACCTTTTCATCTAATGTATCATGTCTTGCCATGGTTACCCTTAGTTCTTCATTCATCCTTTATTCTAACCTTTTTGCATTTTGAAGCTCTTATCTGAGATCACTGATTATTTGAAGTATTTCTTCTCTGATTTTGACATCTGTTCGAGTATTATTTTCAAGATTCCAGTATTATTCTTTTAGCCTTTTGATTTTTTATTTTTGTTTACTTGGCTCATACTCTTCCTTTTCTATTACCAAAAGTGAGACTTCTTTGTCTTCACTATCATTGAGACCATTATAATCTTCTATAGCAAAAAAGCTCTTAAGATTTCTTTGATCATGCTTGTTTCGTTGATGTGTCATCTCATCTTCACTATCACTGAAACCATTGCAATAGCTTGATTTGTGATATTTTTGACCACACACAAAGCACTGTTCTCTTTCACCTTCTATTCATAGGACTAGATGTTCTTCCTTTTCATCATCTAATTTATCTCTATCATTGTAATCTAAGCTATCACTTGGTTCTACAATGTAGTAAGATTTCTTTGCCTTATGAAAAATTTTCTTCTCATACCTATTTTGCTTGAATATGTCATCTTTGTCATGCTTATGCTTTCCATATTTTCTTCTTTGAACTTGTTTTTCATCATCACTGTTTTCTTCATGTGGACACTTGTATGCATAGTGACCAAGATCACCACACTTGTAGTATCTTAATTTCCTTATATCTCTGAAATTCCTTGAGTCCTTATTCCTTTTGATGAAGTTAGATTCCTCATCATTTTCTAAAACTCTATCTATTTCTGAAACTTTCCCTTTCTCTTTTTTTTGAAGCCTTGAATGCAATCTCTTTTATTGGAGCTTGATGCTTACTTACCCTCATCTCATAAGCTGTGAGAGTACCTTGCAATTATTCCATTGTTAACTTGTTGATATCCATTGTTTCTTCTATTGATGAAACATTAGAATCATATTTCATGGGAAATGATATCAAAACCTTTTGAGTAACTTCTGATTATTTCATCTCAAAACCTAGGCCTCTCATGGTGTTAGTAATCTCATCAACTCAAAGTAAAAACTTTACAATATCTTTAGAATCTTCCATTTTTAATTCCTCAAATATTTTTCTATGAGTTTGTAGTTTTGCTAATTTTACCTTGGAATCTTCTTCATAAGTATTCCACAAATTGGTCCACATTTCATTAGCTGAAGTACATACCATGACCTTTGCAAAATCTATCTCACGTAGCCCACTCAAAATACAATTCATTGCTCTTGCATTGATCTCAACCAATTTCCTGATAGTCTTATATTCCTCGGGATCACCTTCAACCCTATACTCTTTTTCAACCATATGCCATACCTCATATCCTTGTGATATCAAGTAGTTCTTCATCCTCATGCTCCAGAAAGCATAATTTTTACCATCAAACAATGGAGCCTTATTTGTAGATAATCCATTATGTGAAGCCATTTGTGTTCTTGTAGAATCTACCCTCAAGCTATTAGCTTTTTATAAGGAACCCGCTCTGATACCAATTGAAGAACATAAGATTATACTGAGAGGGGGGGTGAACAATATAATACCACTTTTTACTTTCTTTCCAAACCAATATCAATTAATATCCTTAATTGCAATAACCAAATATAGCAATGTGCATTAATAAATCAGATAGCAGTAGTAAGCAAGAGCACAAGTTACCACACACAATTGAGACACAAGATTTAACGCGGTTCTCCCAATGTGGGGTACTCCACAAGCTGATATCCTTATAATATTTCACATAGAAATATCCAATACAATGCTTTCTTTGATCTGCTCAAAGCTAGGCAATAACAAGTTCACACATAAGTTGTTCAAATATGAATAACAAGTTCACATAGAGCTTTTCCAACTCTGAATAACAAGCTCACACAAAACCTACCCAAAACTAAATAACAAGCTCACACAGAACTTGTCCAATGTTGAATAACAAGCTCACACAGAACCTATCCAATGTTGAATAACAAGCTCACACATATTGAGTCAACCCACTAAATAGAACCATAAGGGACAACTCTCTCTCACATAACCCTAGTCCAAGTATGTATCAACCAAATAAAATGTTTCCAACAATGCTCAACCACAAATATCACATAAAAATAATACTCATGTTCTTTTCTAACTCATGTTCTTTCACAACCAATGGGATTCAACAACTATGCTTATAAAACAAGGTTTAAACACAACTCTCAATTCATAAAACCTCGAAGCATTCAACCAACTACTTTCGAAAAAGGAAACCACAAACAATACTTTTCCCTCCAATGATATTTCAGAAATCAACCACCATAAACAATCAATAGGAGAATATGCCCATACCTTTTATGAAGATGAAGAAACCCCTTTGGAAATCTGACACACTCAACACACTTTGAAAAGAACAAAACAACCTTCACTTGAACCCCTTTACAAAAACACAAATATCTCTTTATGTACACCTTATTTCTCCTTCTAAGAAAGATAATCAAATGGCCCTCAAAATAAGTTTTCCAATGATATACGTTTATAAAAGGAAAAACCAGAAATATCTCCTTTTCTAAAAGTGCACTATAACTCTTTAACTTGCCTTCTGATTAAATAAAAAATATTTAATCAAACATTTTCCTCAACCACATCTTATTCCTCCAACATTAGGCATTAATAAAAAATTGTTTTAATAAAATGTTTACTTGCCTCTAGAGGGAATTGAACCCTCGTCGCTACCCACACAAAACCTCAACCGCGGTGCCAAAGACCACATGGGCTACTCGCTCGCATAATATGGAGAGCGAAGAATCTCCCCTTATCTCACTTCCCTCTTTCTCACGTCAAAATGTGGGCCAAGATTTTCCTTCCTTACTCCTCGCAATTCACAGCTGGTGGGAATTGAACACATGCACATCCGCTTGAAAAAACCTTAACACTCCCAAGCTCACCATTGGACCATGCTATCACGTCGAGAAAATTCGGTGCCTATGAATAAATTTTCTCTTCAAATATTGCTTAGGGGCTTTAAAACAAAAAGCCCTTTGCATATATATATGCAATCTCCTTTGTAAGATAATAAATATTGGTGCTTTTAACTTTTAATAATTACCTTTGATAGCACATGAAATTTATGACATCGGCAATAATTTTAATTTTAATTTTAAAATTAAAATTAAAATTTAAACTAAATATTTAAAATCAAATATATCCATCATCGAGGCATATTTTTTGATGAAACGAAAGCCTAACTTGGGTTTCAAGAAAAACCCAGTTCAAATATACCATTCATTATTTTAAATAGAACTTTTTATTTTTCCTGCCTTGGTTCTCACAAAAACCATGTATATATCCATGCTCTCTGAAATATGAATGCTTTGGTCATCAAAACTCAATGTGTTCCATGGAACATTAATGTGAAATCAATGACAACATAAAACAACTCAAATTGCCAATATTATCACCCTTTGTCATTGATGGCAACACCTCTAAAGCAAAAACCACAATCACTGCAAAAACCATCTTTGAGAATCAAAGCTGATTCCCCTAACTCAATAATATCTTTGGAGGTTGCTCCCCCTAACTCAATGTTCTCTTTGGAGGATGCTCTCCCTAACTCAAATATCTCCTTGGAGCCTGCTCCCCCTAACTCAAACTCTCTCCCCTTGACATCAATGGCAAAAGGGACACCTATGGGGCTAAAAGATATGACTCTTAAGCATAGCCCCCTTAACACCTTCTCTCTTGAGTTGATTAATTTTGGGGTGGGAGTACCTTTAATCCCATATTACATTGATTCTTTCCTTTATCAACTTCCTTCCATGTTTTTCTGATATCCTTCTCTTGATGAATTACTTGATCTTCTTGTCTTGAACCTGTTTGACCTTCTTGCGTTGAACCTTTTTGGAATTTTGCACTGAAAAGCTTTATGACCAATCCTATTACATGAGAAGTAATGTCCTTGAAAATCATACCTTCTTCCTTTGAAGTTTCTTCTTGCAAAATTAAATTTCTTTGATTCATAGTCCCTGCAATGTATAGCCCTGTGTCCAAATCCATTACAAGAAAAATAATGTCCTTGAGAAGCCCTTTTTTCATGCCTTGGTTCCTCATACCTTTCTTGAACATTATTCCTATGATCATCTTCAACTTGTGCATTGCATTCTTGAACCTTCTTTGTAGTATTTAAATCTTCTTCCTTAGTTTCTTCCTTATTTTCCTCTTCAAGTATTTCTCTTTCTTTTGAAATTGATTCACCTATCTCAAAGCATGATCTAAACTGAATATTTGGAGCCATAGGAACTTTGGAAATTTCCTCAAAAATCTTAGGTGCTTCCTTGCTTTCATCTTTAAGAACTTAATTTCCTTTTGAGTGTGACTTTTCTTGGAAGTAAGATACAACCTTAAAATAAGTTTCCACTCCTTTTTGAACCTTTTCATCTAATGTATCATGTATTGTCATGGTTACCATTAGTTATTCATTCATCCTTTCTTCTAACATTTTTGCATTTTGAAGCTCTTATCTGAGATCACTGATTGTTTGAAGTAGTTCTTATCTGATTTTGACATATGTTTAAATCTCGTTTTCAAGATTCCTGCATTATTCTTTTAGCCTTTTCATTTATGATTTTTGTTTACTTGGCCCATCCTCTTCCTTTTCTATTACCAAAAGTGAGACTTCTTTGTTTTCACTGTCATTGAGACCATTATAATATTTGAAGAACACAAGCTTATACTGAGAGGGGGGGTGAACAGTATAAGACCGCTTTTTACTTTTTCCTTCAAATCAACTTTCAATTCAATATTATGCAATGTATAGAAAGCAGTATCAATAGCAGTAATCAAAGCAATGCACAAAACACCATCCACAATAGAGACACAACAATTTACGTGGTTCACCCAAAGCGGGCTACTCCACGGATAAAATCTCTCACTAAATTTTATCAACTCAAAATCTGGGAATACCTTTCCCGATTACAATATTTATGGGCATCAACCCAAAGGAGACACCAATCCCCTAGCTCTGTTCTAGTCGGTGATCCTCTAGAAGACCTCTCGCCTCCTCTCGCCCTTAGCAAATGGAACTCTATCCACAAAAGACACCTGTCTTCCCTACTCTGGCTGGAGACATCTGTCCTCAACTCTATCACCTCCAAAGCTGGTCCTCGAAATTGCACTAAAACATAGTCCTTCGGTCTAGCACAAATGTCCTCGATCTCTTTCTTTGATCTGCACCAAACACAGTCCTTCGGTCTGGCACAAATGTCTTTGTCCTCTTTTTTTGGTCTGCACAAAAACACAGTCCTTCGCTCTTTTTGCGCAATCACAGCTGCACTTGATCAAACTTTGACCTTTGCACCTCTACGCAATTACAGCCGCATAGTCTTCACGCACTCTGCTCCCTTGCGATCTCTCTCACTTGGAAGATTCGACAGAATGCACTCTACTCTCGGCGATCGAACTTCTTCTCTTCGCACAGTCTACGAACGCCGCTCTTCGAACGCACACTTCGATCGATATATTTTTCTCTCCAAGCAGCCCTACTTTTATACTAATACTTTCAAGATCAAAACCTTGATCTTAGTCGACTGCTACCCTTAACTTCGTCGGTTGCAAAACCCTAAACTACGTCGGCTCAAATTCAACTCTATCGGCTTCAACCGCCTCTGTGGTTTTGTAGCTTTTCTCGTGAAACTACAACATGTCACGATATCATGACACCTTTGCAACCGAACACTATCTTATGGCTTTTGTCATGATATCATGACACTTTCTACTTTTGCTGATATCATCTTCTCTTCTATCATGAAATCGTGACCCTTCTGTCTTCATGGCCTTCTTCTCTACTTTTGTCATGAAATCATGACACTTTTGCCTCTGCTGACGTCATCTTCAATTCTGTCATGAAATCGTGACCCTTCTGTCTTCATGGCCTTCCTCTCTACTTTTGTCATGAAATCGTGACACTTTCGCTGCCTTGAGCTTCTTTCTACCTTACACCCGTGAAACTGGAACATGTCACAAAATCATGACGCTTTTGTCTTCATAGCCTTCCTCTCTGCTTTTGTCATGAAATCATGACACTTCTCCTATGGAAGACATGCTTTCAGTTTTTGTCATGAAATCGTGACACTTCTCTCGTCTACTATCTTTTCTTCCTATCGTGAAATCATGACACTTTCTGCATCCGTACGCTTTTCTTTCATCCTATCATGAAATCATGACACTTTCAACTTCTAAAAGCTTTCTTTGCAACCTGTCACAAAATCATGACGCTTCTCATTTCAGACTCTTCCCTTTGCTGCATGTCATGAAATCATGATAGTTCTCACTTCGAGCTTTTCAACATGTCATAAAATCGTGATAGTCCTCACTTCATTTTTAGCATGTCATGAAATCGTGACTGTTCTCACTTTGAACTTTGTAGCATGTCATGAAATCATGACACTTTTCGAGATACTTTATCTCTCTTCGAACTTGTCATGAAATCGTGACAATTCACATTGTGGACTCTCCCTTCTGCATCATGTCACGAAATCGTGACACTTTTTCATCCGTACAACCTTCCTTGCATTATGTCACGAAATCGTGACACTTTCCCTTCTTTGCCTTCCTACACTTTTCGAGTCACGAAAATGCGACATGTCATGAAATCGTGACACTTTCCACCTTGCTTTCTTTCTCTACCAACATGTCACGAAATCATGACAGTTTTGCTTGCTTCTTCTCTCTCTTCCAACATGTCACGAAATCATGACAGTTTTGCCAGCACTTTCTCTCTCCTCTAAAATGTCACGAAATCATGACAGTTTTTCCAGCACTTTCTCTCTCCTCTAACATGTCACGAAATCACGACAGTTTTTCCAGCCTGCTACATACTTTTTCTAACTTGTCTTTTTTTCTTTGATCTTTTGCAAATGGGCTACTATGATCTTCTTGGAAACCCACTGTCCATGCTCTGAATAATCTGACATTAAATCAAATTCCTTCAAGAGCTTCTTGACATCAATGACAACTTCTACACTTGAGCAAAGGCAATGTACCCAAGGTACCCAAAATTGCCAACAATCTCCCCCTTTGTCATTGATGGCAAACCTTTACCGAAAACACATCTCAAGAGCCAAAATTGAAACCAACTGTGCTAACAATCGAGAATCTGCCTTTGAAGTTTTGCTCCCCCTGACTTGAAGCTCTTCTCTTCACTTGATGCTCTCCCCCTTACTCATATCTCTCCCCCTTTGTCATCAATGGCAAAGGGTCACCTTTGGGGCTCGGGACTAAGAATGAGCCTCTTAGCTTAGTCCCTCCCCCACCTCCTGATGAGGTGATTAAAATAGGGGTGGGAGTAAAACTCCCATTAGGCACTGATCATCATCAGCGTCTATAACTTCCTTGCCGGGCCTTCTCTTGAACTCTTTGTCCATATTCCTGTTCTTGTCACTGTTCTTGCTCTTGTTCTCATCCCTGTTCTTGTCCATGCCTTGATCCTTGGACCTGTTTATACCACTGTTCCTATTCCTGTACCTTGGAAGATCAGCTCTACACTGTCTAGCTGTGTGACCGTCATTGTTGCACTTATAACAAGTAATAATGTTATTTCTTTTAGGCATACCTATTCTTCGAATCCGCTTGTTTTGACTAACCGTGTTCCTGTTATTAGCCTTGCAAAAAATTGCCTTATGCCCAAACTGATTACAAGAGTAGCAATACCCTTTAAAGAAATTACCACCTCTGAAACTGTCATTTACCTTCCTTACTTGAGTCATGCAATGCGCAGCCATGTGACCAAACCTGTGACACGCAAAACATCTGCCATGAAATTTTCTTTTATTTGACCTCTTGGGTCCCGAAAACTTCTTCTTCGCAATCTGAATTTTGTTTTCTATTTTTGTGCATCTATCACTCACGGACTCATGATCTGAAGTACTTTCTTCATCAGAACTCTCTTCCTTTTGAAATCTCTTGCTAGATTCCCCAACCTGTTCCTTGTGCGGCTTAACAAAACCGAGACCTGTTTTATCTCGTTGGTTTTCTTTGACCTTTGATGAGAGACTTAACCCTTTTGGAGCTATCTTGAAACCTGTACAGCTTATCCTTGTACTCTTTAGTTTCCACTTCCAAAGAAGCCATTTTCTGTTCCAACTCATTATACTCAAGAATCTTAGACTCTAACTCGTCCTTGAGTTCTTGTGTCTTAGCCATAGAGAAGTCAAGACTTTCTGTAAGATCATCTCTCTCCATACAACATTCATCTAACTTATCCTTGAGTCTGGCATTCTTCTTTCTTTCCTTTTTCAAAGCACTAAGAGCATTAGTAAGTTCACTTTCAAGATCCTTTATTTGTTTGCTTTCTGAATCATCAGAGTCTTTTATAGATTTCTTATCACTAGAGGTGCTACCCTTTTCAAAAACCATACATGCATCTTCCTTATAGTTTTCTGAAGCATCCTCATACATACTAGTAACCAATTCATTATTTGTGCAATCATCCTCAAGGTGACCAAAATTTCCACATCTAAAACATTTCATGATAATGAATCTATGTTTCGGTTCTTCCTCTTTTTCTCGATATGAACAACATCTCATTTTCACTATCACTTGAAGAACTTTCACTATCACTACTAGAACACTTACTTGCTTTGTCTAGGTAGAAACTCTTCTTGTGCTTGTGAGAATACCTCTTTCCGTGATTGTTGTGCTCATCTTTGTTCTTCCTGTGATGCTTGTACTTTTCAGAATCCTTGCTCTTAGAATCTTGTTTCTCTTCATCACTTTCATTCTTGGAAATAGTACAGTCAGTAGCATAATGACCAAACTTTCCACAATTGAAACATCTTATATTTTTCATGCTTTTGTGCTTTCTAGAGAACTTGCCTTTCTTGTTGTAATATGCCTCTTCATCACTAGAAGACTCATCACTCTCTTGAAGTCTGTTTACCCTTGGATTTCTTGGTAGCCTTGAAAGTCGCCTCTTTCTTGACATCAACCTTCACTTGAGTTCTCAACTCAAATGCTGCAAGTATACTATGGAGCTCATCCTTTTTCAACTTATCCAAATCTTTAGCTTCCTCAATAGCAGAAATATTTTCACTAAATCTATTAGGAAGAGATCTTAAAATCTTATCACAAACATCATTTTCAGCAAGCTCAAGACCTAAGTCTTTCATGGAGTTAACAACCTCATCCATACGAAGCATGTAGTCACTAATATTTTCATCATCATTCATCTTGAGTTGTTCAAACATACCTTTGAAGTGTCTCAACTTGGCCTTTCGGACATTTACATCACCTGTGTGAACCACCTGCAACTGTTTCCACATTTCACTAGCTGTCTTGCAGTGAATCACCTTGGTAAGATCTGCTTTCTGTAAGCCTTTCAAGATTGCATTCATTGCTTTTGAATTGTTGTGATGTAGGAGCCTATCTTCTTTAGTATATGGACCATTTACAGGAATAGTGTACCCATCTTCAATCACTTCCCAAACCTCATTCCCAAGTGCCATTAGATGAACCTTCATCCTTGCACTCCAAAGACCAAAATCTGATCCATCAAGAATAGGTGCTGCATTGCCACTTGAATAATCCATTGTGTTCTTTGCTAGCTTTTCCTTCAAGTTGTTAAACTTTTCGAAGGCACCCGCTCTGATACCAATTGAAGAACACAAGCTTATACTGAGAGGGGGGTGAACAGTATAAGACCGCTTTTTACTTTTTCCTTCAAATCAACTTTCAATTCAATATTATGCAGTGTATAGAAAGCAGTATCAATAGCAGTAATCAAAGCAATGCACAAAACACCATCCACAATAGAGACACAACAATTTACGTGGTTCACCCAAAGCGGGCTACTCCATGGATAAAATCTCTCACTAAATTTTATCAACTCAAAATCTGGGAATACCTTTCCCGATTACAATATTTATGGGCATCAACCCAAAGGAGACACCAATCCCCTAGCTCTGTTCTAGCCGGTGATCCTCTAGAAGACCTCTGCCTCCTCTGCCCTTAGCAAATGGAACTCTATCCATAGAAGACACCTGTCTTCCCTGCTCTGGCTGGAGACCTCTGTCCTCAACTCTATCACCTCCAAAGCTGGTCCTCGAAATTGCACTAAAACACAGTCCTTCGGTCTAGCACAAATGTCCTCGATCTCTTTCTCTGATCTGCACCAAACACAGTCCTTCGATCTGGCACAAATGTCTTTGTCCTCTTTTTTTGGTCTGCACAAAAACACAGTCCTTCGCTCTTTTTGCGCAATCACAGCTGCACTTGATCAAACTTTGACCTTTGCACCTCTGCACAATTACAGCCGCATAGTCTTCGCGCACTCTGCTCCCTTGCGATCTCTCTCACTTGGAAGATTCGACAGAATGCACTCTGCTCTCGACGATCGAACTTCTTCTCTTCGCATAGTCTACGAACGCCGCTCTTCGAACGCACACTTCGATCGATATCTTTTTCTCTCCAAGCAGCCCTACTTTTATACTAATACTTTCAAGATCAAAACCTTGATCTTAGTCGACTGCTACCCTTAACTTCGTCGGCTGCAAAACCCTAAACTGCATCGGCTCAAATTCAACTCTGTCGGCTTCAACCGCCTCTGTGGTTCTGTAGCTTTTCTCATGAAACTACAACATGTCACGATATCGCGACACCTTTGCAACCGAACACTATCTTATGGCTTTTGTCATGATATCGCGACACTTTCTGCTTCTGCTGACGTCATCTTCTCTTCTATCGTGAAATCGTGACCCTTCTGTCTTCATGGCCTTCTTCTCTGCTTTTGTCATGAAATCATGACACTTTTGCCTCTGTTGACGTCATCTTCAATTCTATCACGAAATCATGACCCTTCTGTCTTCATGGCCTTCCTCTCTGCTTTTGTCACGAAATCATGACACTTTCGCTACCTTGAGCTTCTTTCTGCCTTACACCCGTGAAACTAGAACATGTCATGAAATCATGACGCTTTTGTCTTCATAGCCTTCCTCTCTGCTTTTGTCATGAAATCATGACACTTCACCTATGGAAGACATGCTTTCAGTTTTTGTCATGAAATCGTGACACTTTGTTTGCTATCTTTTCTCCCTATCATGAAATCATGACACTTTCTGCATCCGTACGCTTTTCTTTCATCCTGTCATGAAATCACGACGCTTTCAGCTTCCGAAAGCTTTCTTTGCAACCTGTCACGAAATCACGACGCTTCTCATTTCAGACTCTTCCCTTTGCTGCATGTCACAAAATCGTGACAGTTCTCACTTCGAGCTTTTCAGCATGTCATGAAATCATGATAGTCCTCACTTCGTCTTTTGCAGCATGTCACGAAATCGTGACTTTCACTGAACTCCAGCATGTCATGAAATCATGACACTTTTCGAGATACTTTATCTCTCTTCGAACTTGTCATGAAATCATGACAGTTCACACTACGGACTCTCCCTTCTGCATCATGTCATGAAATCGTGACACTTTTTCGTCCGTACAACCTTCCTTGCATTATGTCATGAAATCGTGACACTTTCCCTTCTTTGCCTTCCTGCACTTTTCGAGTCGCGAAAATGCGACATGTCACGAAATCGCGACACTTTCCACCTTGCTTTCTTTCTCTGCCAACATGTCGCGAAATCGCGACAGTTTTGCCTGCTTCTTCTCTCTCTTCCAACATGTCGCGAAATCACGACAGTTTTGCCAGCACTTTCTCTCTCCTCTAACATGTCGCGAAATCGTGATAGTTTTTCCAGCACTTTCTCTCTCCTCTAACATGTCACGAAATCGCGACAGTTTTTCTAGCCTGCTGCATACTTTTTCTAACTTGTCTTTTTTCTTTGATCTTTTGCAAATGGGCTACTATGATCTTCTTGGAAACCCACTGTCCATGCTCTGAATAATCTGACATTAAATCAAATTCCTTCAAGAGCTTCTTGACATCAATGACAACTTCTACACTTGAGCAAAGGCAATGTACCCAAGGTACCCAAAATTGCCAACAATATTCTATAACAAACAAGCTCTCAGTATTTATTTGAGCATGCTTATTTTCTTGATGTGTCATCTCATCTTCACTATCACTGAAATCATTGTAATATCCTGATTTGTGATCTTTTTGATCATACACAAAGCATTGTTCTCTTTCACCTTCTATTCCTAGGAATAGATGTTCTTCATTTTCATCATCTGATTTATCTATATCACTGTAATCTGAGCTATCACTTGATTCTATAATGTAGTAAGATTTCTTTGCCTTACAAAAAACTTTCTTCTTCTCATACCTGTTTTTCTTGAATCTGTCATCTTTGTCATGCTTATGCTTTCCATATTATTTTCTTATTTGACCCTATTTTTCATCATCACTGTTTTCTTCATGTGGACACTTGTATGAATAGTGACCAAGATCACCACACTTGTAGCATCTGACTTTCCTTATATCTCTAAAATTCCTTGAGTCCTTATTCCTTTTGATGAAGTTAGCTTCCTCATAATTTTCTAAAACTCTATCTATTTTTGAAACTTTCCCTTTCTCTTTTCTCGAATCCTTGAATGCGAGTCTCTTTTATTGGAGCTTGATGCTTACTTACCCTCATCTCATAAGCTGTGAGAGTACCTTGCAATTCTTCCATTGTTAGCTTGTTGATATCCATTGTTTCTTCTATTGTTGAAACCTTAGAATCATATTTCATGGGAAGTTATCTCAAAACCTTTTGAGCAACTTCTAATTCTTTCATCTCAAAACCTAGTCCTCTCATGGTGTTAGTAATATCATCAACTCGAAGTAAAAACTTTGCAATATCTTCAGAATCTTCCATTTTCAATTCCTCAAATATTTTTCTATGAGTTTGTAGTTTTGCCAAATTTACCTTGGAATCTCCTTCATAAGTATTTCAAAACTTGGTCCACATTTCATTAGCTTAAGTACATACCATGACCTTTGCAAAATATATCTCACGTAGCCCACTCAAAATATAATTCATTGCTCTTGCATTGATCTCAACCAATTTACTAATAGTATTATCTACATCGGGATCACCTTCAACCCTATACTCTTTTTCAACCATCTGCCATACCACATATCCTTGTGATATCAAGTAGTTCTTCATCCTCATGCTCCAAAAAATATAATTGTTACCATCAAACAATGGAGCCTTATTTGTAGATAATCCATTATGTGAAGCCATTTGTGTTCTTATAGAATCTACCCTCAAGCTATTAGCTTTTTATAAGGAACCCGCTCTGATACCAATTGAATAACACAAGCTTATACTGAGAGGGGGTGAACAGTATAAGACCATTTTTTACTTTCTTTCCAAATCAATATCAATTAATGTCCTTAATTGCAATAACCAACTATACCAATGTGCATTAATAACTCAAATAGTAGTAGTAAGCAAGAGCACAAGTCACCACACACAATTGAGACACAAGATTTAACGTGGTTCCCCCAATGTGGGGTACTCCACAAGTTGATCTCCTTATAATATTTCACACAAAAATATCCAATACAATGATTTCTTTGATTTGCTCAAAGCTAGGAAATAACAAGTTCACACAAAACTTGTTCAAATCTGAATAACAAGTTCACACAGAACTTGTCCAACTCTGAATGACAATCTCACACAAAACCTGTCCAAAACTAAAAAACAAGCTCACACAGAACTTGTCCAATGCTGAATAAAAATCTCACACAGAACCTACCCAATGCTGAATAACAAGCTCACACATAACCTGTCCAATGCTGAATAACAAGCTCACATAGAACTTGTCCAAAAATACTCCAACAAGCTCACTAAGAACTTGTCCAAATCTGCTCTAGCAAGCTCACCAAGAACTTACCCAAAATCTGCTTCAACAAGCTCACCAAGAACTTGTCCAAATATGCTCTAGAAAGCTCACCAAGAACTTGCCCAAAATTTGTCCAACAAACTCACCAAGAAATTGTTCAAATCTATCCCAAATCTGTCCACAAATCTGTCCATAAATGTGTCCTCAAATTTATCCCAACACTATCCACAAAGGTCTTCTCAAAGGCTCAATCAATTATGCTCAAGTAACACTCAAATGAACTCAACAATGAATGGCAATCTCAACTCAAATCAACTTCATAGAAGCATAAAGATATTGTTAGAGACTCAATATGTTCTAATATCACTCTCAACCCAAATCAATATCAAGTCAACTCAAGTCAACTCATAGAAGCATAAAGAGAATTGTTAGAGACTCAATATGTTCTAATATCACTCTCAACCCAAATCAATCTCAACTCAACTCAAGTCAACTCATAGAAGCATAAAGAGAATTTTTAGAGACTCAATATGTTCTAATCTCACTCTCAACTCAACTCAATTCTTATAGAACCATAAAGAGAATTGTTAGAGACTCAATATGTTCTAAACTCAATCACCACAAGGGATAACTCTCTCTCACACAACCCTAGTCCAAGTATGTATCAACCAACTCAAATATTTCCAATAATGCTCAACCACAAATCTCACATAACAATGATACTCATGTTCTTTTCTAACTCATGTTCTTTCACAACCAATGGGATTCAACAACTATGCTTATAAAACAAGGTTTAAACACAACTCTCAATTCAGAAAACCTTGAAGCATTCAACCAACCACTTTCAAAAAATGAAACCACAAACAATCCTTTTCCCTCCAATTATATTTCAGAAATCAACCACCATAAACAATCAATAGGAGAATGTACCCATACCTTTTATGAAGATGAAGAAATCCCTTTAGAAATTTGCCACACTCAACACACTTTGAAAAGAATAAAAAAACCTTCACTTTAACCCCTTTACAAAAATAGAAATATCTCTTTATGTACATCTTATTTATATTTCAAAGAAAGATAATCAAATAACCCTTGAAATAGGCTTTCCAATGATATATAACATGATATACTTTTATAAAAGGAAAAACCAGAAATATCTCCTTTTCTAAAAGTGCACTATAACTCTTAAACTTGCCTTCTGATTAAATAAAAAATATTTAATCAAACATTTTCCTCAACCACACCTTATTCCTCCAAAATTAGGCAATAATAAAAATTTGTTTTAATAAAATTTTTACTTACCTCTAGAGGGAATTGAAACCTCATCGCTGTCCACACAACACCTCAACCACGACGCCAAAGACCACACGAGCTACTCGCTCACATAAGATGGAGAGCGAAGACTCTCGCCTTATCTCCCTACCCTCTTGCTCACGTCAAAATGTGGGCCAAGACTTTTCTTCCTTACTCCTCGCAATTCACAGCTAGTGGGAATCGAAAACATGCACATCTGCTGGAAAAAACCTTAACACTCCCAAGCTCACCATTGGACCACGCTGTCACGTTGAGGAAATTCGACGCCTATGAATAAATTTTCTCTTCGAATCTTGCTTAGGGGCTTTAAAAAAAAATTCCCTTTGCATATATATATATGCAATCTCCTTTGTAACATAATAAACATCAGTGCTTTTAACTTTTAATAATTACCTTTGATAGCGCATGAACTTTATGACATCGACAATAATTTTAATTTTTAAATTTTTAATAATTAAAATTTAAACTAAATATTTAAAATCAAATATCTCCATCATTGGGGCACCTTTTTCGATGAAACGAAAGCCTAACTTGGGTTTCAAGAAAAACCCAGTTCAAATATACCACTCATGGTTTTAAATAAAACCTTTTATTTTGCCTGCCTTGGTTCTCATACAAACCTTGTATATATCCATGCTCTCCGAAATATGAATGCTTTGGTCATCAAAACTCAATGTGTTCCTTGGAACATTAATGTGACATCAATGACAAAATAAAACAACTCAAATTGCCAACAATATGGGTTACCAATTGAATTCTAGGAAATGGATACCTTCACGACAATAGGCAACACTCTAGGAGAATTCTTTGAGATTTAAGAAACTACAAAAGATAGTGTTGGAAATATTGAGTACATTGAGTTGTCATTGATGTCAAAGGATTGATGCCAAAAGGTGCATAATATTTAAGATAGGAATATTCTTCAAGGTTGATGAATTTATGAGGTTGGATAGCTTCTCAAGGCAATATTGTTTAAATGAAAATATTATAATATTTAAATATCATGTTTAATATTATACATAAAAGGTTTAAGATAATTGGACCAAAAGGTTTAACTACTTGAGATAAAGGATTTAAAAATATAAAGGTTTGAAGGTATTGACCAAAAAGGTTTAAAGGTATTGACCAAAAAGGTTTAAAGGTTGAGACTAAGGGCTAAAATAAAAAGGTTTAAAATATTGAAGACCAAGGTTTACATGGGCCACAAGTTTACATTATTTTATTCAAAAGGTTTTAAGATAACTATGGGCCTAAAAATTTATGTTATAATATTTTAATTAAATATTAACCAAAGTTTAAAAAAAGGGTTTGAGGTGCCAACATATTTTTAATTGCAAGGATGGACTGATGTCTTGGAGCTTCAAATATTTTGGCTTATGCATAAATACTTGTCATTTATCCTTCATTTGTTGAACGTAAACTTTGATATGAAATATACTTGTGTGCTTTTGAATAACATGTGCTTATATTGAGAGGGGGGTTGAACATTATAAGATAAAACTTTTTTATTTTCAGACCATATGATAAAATCAACAATATTAGAGCAATAAAAATTATACAAAGCATCACACACATGAGATACATGATTTAATGTGGTTCACCCAATGTGGTCTACGTCCACGGAGAAAATATTTCACTTAAATTTTTTTAAAAAATTTCTTGGGAATCCTTCCCTATTACAATATTTGTGGATCTCTATCCAAAGGAGACACCAATATCCTAATCAAGTTCATGGATACCTATCCATAGGATAACCCCTTCTCCTCTACTCTGGCTGGTTATCTCTTAGAAGACTACTGCCTCCACTACAATGGCTTGTGGATCACTCTCCACTGAAGACTCATGTCCTCACTCAGAAGACCTCTATCCTCACTGCACTGGCTAATGGATATCTATCCACTGGAGACTACTATCCTCTGCTCTGTCAACTCCAAAGCCCACTCTTACTCTGCTCCATCTCAGTCTTAGATCTGTACTAAAAATTATCTTCTACTCGATGTAAATCTGCTCAATCTGTATCTCAGATCTGTACTGAAAACTGTCCTCTACCCTATACAAATCTGCTCAAAATCTATCTCAAATCTGTCCAACAAGTCCTCACTAGAACTTGTCCAATATGCTCAACAAGTATTCACCAAGACTTACCTCAAATCTGTCCACAAGTCCTATCTAGAACTTGCTCAAACTTCTCTCAAGTCTTCACCAAGACTTACTTCAAATCTATCCACTAGCTTTCACAAAGCTTATTCAAATCTGTCCACTAGCTTTCACAAAGCTTATTCAAATCAACTCAATATATCACAGAAAACCTCTTCAATCATACAAACAAGTTTCACATCGAATCTTGTTTGACCTCACAAAAACATATAGAGAATGGTTAGAAAATCAATACGTTTCACATTCAAAACAATGCTTAATCACTTTCAATCTCTCTTATTTTACCATAGAAACATATAGATAATGATTAGAGACTCAATATGTTTCACATTCACAAAACACTCAATTAATTTCAATTTCTCCTTTAACTCAATACAGAAATAAAGAAAAATTTGTTTTACAAAATTTGAACTATCACTCCAACACTTTCAATCAAGAATGCTCATCAACTTAAATCAACCAAACACTCAATGAAATACAACTTTCTAAAAAACACTAAACAAGTGTTTCACAATACTTCCAACAATTCACACTACAAACCTTGACTCAAGATAATTCCAATTTTCACATAAGAATTATACTCAAGTTCTTTCACTGCAAGACCAAAAAATACTTGGAAGGGAGGATTTGTAGGGCGACTTCCCATGGAAGTCCTTCCTTTTACCTGCATCCTTTCCTTTCCCAGTCCTAGGACCCTATTCCTTTCCCAACTTCCTTGGCATATTTCCCATCCTTTTCGTAAGGAAGGTGTTGCAGATGATATCCTTTGGAGGGGGAGATCCTTGATCCACTGTTCTACCCCTTTCCTTGCCCTTGGGTGGGAAAATCTATCCCATTTTTGTTCCACTATTCCATCCTTTGATGCCTGGGTTTTGGGTTGTGGTCAGGTTTTCCCTAGGACTTTTCCTAGGGTTTTTTCCTCAAGATTTTTTGGAAGTCTTCCTCTTGACTGTCCTTTGGGTTGCTTCAATTGTGGTTTTGCTGAGTCTTTGGATTTATGGCTTCATGAGCAGTTTTACACAACATCCTTTTGGTTGTAGGGACCATGTGCTTTATACTGTGGCTCTGCTATTTGGGTTTGAAGTGGTGGTTCTTGGAGGTTTTCAACTCCTTTCATGGCTTTGAGGATAGGCCTCTGTTCTTCCTACTACTGATTCCTTTTAGGACTTCCTCCTTCGTTTTCTTAAAGCTGTATTTTGACAGGGTTAAGGAATTTTGGCTTCATGAACAGTTTTGCACAACATATTTTTGGTTTTGAAGGGGACCATGTGCTTTCTATTGTGACTCTACTCTTTGGATTCGTGGTGTTGGTTCCTATAGGTTTTCAGTTCCTTTCATGTCTTTGGAGGGGCCTCTTCTTTTCTTACTGCTGAATCCTTGCAGGTTTTCCTTTTTTGCATCCTTGAAGCTTTGGTGTTGAAGGTTTTCTAGGTGGCCTGGTTGCTTCCTTTCATTCTATGCTCATTTTTTTGCAGCCATGCTTCTTCGTGACTCCTTCATCTCAGATTCCTGTGGAACTTTCTTGCCTTTTCTTCTGACTTGATGTTCCACTGTAGTTTTTTCCGGTGCTGGGCGTTGTTTCTTGAAGACTTCCTTTTTCCTACTTGAGGACTAGCCTAGGAAGTTCCTCTTGTTCATGTTCCACTGATGCACCATCCTCCAGGCTGTTGTTCTACTGCATGAGGATTTCGTTGCCTGCGATATTCCTCTTTATGCTATCTCACTTTTTTAAGGCGTTCAGGGAATGGTCTTCTCGGTTTTTTTTATCTTGCACTTTCCCTGTATGTTTCTTTCTACTTCACTGATCCACCCTATTGTTATTGGTGGATTTTCTATTTCTTTTTAGTTTTCCCCTGCATGGGAAGGAGGTTTCTCTTAGGCCTGTTTCCCAATGGTGGTTTCTGGTTTCCCACCATTGGGTTGATTCAAAATTTTAAATTTAGCTTTGGTTCCTTTTCCCACCCTTGGGAAATTTTCAAATTGTTTTAGTGGATGGGGTAGTTTGGTGCTTTCTCCCACCCTAGGTTTGCTTGAAAATTCCTACTTCGCACCCTTTGATTCAAAATTGAATTTTTGGCGGGCTTTCTCTTCCTGCCCGTGGTTCCTTTGGTGCTTAGGAAGTAGTCTTCCTCTGTCGCAAAGGATTGCACCTTCCTCTGGTGTTTAGGATGGTGCATCCCTCTTTTTATCTGTGTTTCTCTAGTGTTTCCTTTTGCTTCAATCCATTGTTTCGTGTTACATTATGATCCATTGTAATCAGGTTTTGGGATCCTTGATAAAAACCCACTTTTAATATATAACCTACCAAAAAAAAAAATACTCAAGTTATTTCACAACCCTAATCATGCATATGAACACTTACTCAAATATTTTTAACAATGCTTATCAAACAATATTTTTCACTCCAACTTAGCATTCACAACATCCAATCCAACAATACTTCACTCAAAAGGAAGATGTGCCCATACCTTTTGTTTAAATGGAGATATGTCTTCAAAACCTGTCTTAACCACAATCAAATCTTCTTTGCCAATAGTAAGTTTAGGTAGCCACAACCTATCTCAATATCTCCACAAAATAATTTTCCCAATAATAATTTTACCATACAAAAATATGAAATCTCTTAGTACACCTTATAATCTCCAAAATTACACAATATAAGTCAACATATTTATTATAACAAACTACACAACAATTTTATTTATATACCTTATCACTCCAACTTTATAAAATAAATTTCAATCACCAAAAAATCAAAATAAAATATTTTAATTTACGTTACCTTATAACTCCCTCAAAAACCTTATAGCTTCCAACTTAGAAAAACCTCTAAGCAATTTCTGAATTTCAAAACCTTTGGAGAAATAAAAATGTGTATAGCATACCTTTCAACTATTATGTCCACCAAAATGTCTTCGACAAAATTCGAACACATGATGTAGCCTCTCCAACACCCTAGCCCAAAGCTAGGCTACCAAGAGGGCTACGTGCCCACATGAAACCTTAGGTGCACGTTCCACTATATGTTCTGCCTCATGAAAAATTTCAAAACGAAACGCAAACCTCTTTCCTTTAGCAAAATGTCAATCGTGCGGATCAAACCCATGATCCCTTCCTTACAAAGCCCTAGCACTTTCTCAACTGTAGCCTGTGCTACCACTGTCGATGGATTTCTCTATCCACATCGCTGCCCTTATTCCTTCGTCTGCCTCCAACACTTCAAAATGCAAATTTCACTTCCTCCAAGTAATGCAGCACACAATTTCATTTTAATTTGAAGGTGTATCTTTCAAGGACTTAGAAAATGAGAATTATTTCCAATATAAATACACATGCTTCTCGTCTTTACATATCAACCAATTTAAAATTTTTTAAATTCAAATTAGATTTTAAATATTAAATTTAAAACCCTTGCACCCATTATTAATTTAAATTAAAATTTTAATCAAGGATTAAAATATTTTAATTTAAATTAAATATTTTGTAAACTGCTCATGGGTCTTTTCAACTTGAACCTTGTTTTTCTTCACTTTGTTATTTGGCCCGAAATATTATAATAATATAATATTATTATTTAATTTAAACTTGCTTCTCCTTCCTTGGGTCTTCATCCTTTGGGTATTTTTAGGCATATAATATTAAAAATAAATATTATATCCTATTCCTTTTCAAGACCTTGCTTTTGTAAAAACCACTTGATGTCCTTAATGATGACAAAATTTAAACAATATTCTCTTGACATCAATGACAACAAAACTACTCAAAATTTCCAACAATATTCCCCTTTGTCATTGATGGCAACCTATTTTTTTTTACCACTCCTTTTTATTTTTTTCAAAAGCTGCTCCCCCTAAGAAACTACTCCCCTTGACTGAATGCTCTCCCCTAACTCAAATCTCTTCCCCTTTGTCATCAATGGCAAAGGACCACCTTTGGGGCTTGTATATAAGAATGAGACTCTTAGCTTAGCCCCTCCCCCACCTACTCTCTTGAGGTGGTTAATTTTGGGGTGGGAGTAAAACTACTCCCGATTTTCTTCGAAGATACTCAAAAGTCTCTCTTGGAAGTGGCTTAGTGAAGATGTCCGCAATAAACTCCTTTTTAGTAACATATTCCAACCTGTCCTGCTTATTTGTCACATGCTCTCTCAGAAAATGATATTTGATCAAAATGTGCTTGGTCCTGGAATGCATCACCAGATTCTTTGATATACTCATAGCACTTGTATTATCACACAGTATAGGAATAGGATGATCATGCTTTATCTTGAAGTCCTCTAAAGTTTTCTTCATCCATAATATCTATGTACAAAAAGAAACTGTTGCAATATGCTCTACCTCTGCTGTGGATAAGGATACTGATCCCTGTTTCTTACTTAGCCAAGATACTAAACAATATCCAAGAAAGAATGCTCCACCACTTGTGCTTTTTCTATCATCAATACTGCCAGCCCAATCCGCATTTGTATAAGCTATGAGAGTGAAACTATCACTTTTGGGATACCAGAGCCCAAAATACAAAGTCTCTTTTAGATACCTGATAATCCTCTTTACTGCTACTACATGTGTCTCCTTGGGTGCTTCTTGAAATCTTGCTACTAATCCCACTTCCTGCATGATATTTGGTCTTATAGCTATGACATACAATAAGCTACCAATCATAGATCTATATAATTTATGATTTATCTCTGGAGATTCATCATCTTTACTTAACTTACATCTTGTAACCATGGGAGTACTTACTGGTTTGCAGTCTTCTAACTTGAATTTATTTAGTATCTCTTTTATATACTTGGTTTATGAAAGGAATATTTCTTTCTCTAATTATGAAATATGAAGTCCAATAAATAAGGACAACTCAACAAGCATAGACATCTCAAATTCATTCTGCATGCTCTTTGTGAATTTTTGACACATCTTATCATTATTACCTCCAAAAATGATATCATCAACATAAACAACCACAATTAGTAAGTCATTCCCTTTATTTTTGATGTATAGGTTACTGTCCATTATTCCTTTCCTGAAACACTATTCTTGTAGGTATTTATCCAATCTTGAGTACCAAGCTCTAGGAGTTTGCTTTAGTCCATAAAGTGCTTTCTTCAATCTGCATACATAGTCAGGTTTATCAGTCAAGTTGAATCCTTCTGGCTGCTCAATGTAAACCTCTTCTTCTAGAAAACTATTTAGAAAGGTTGATTTAACATCCATCTAATATAATTTGAAGTTTTTGAAGCTTGAGAAGGCTAAGAACATTCTGATAGCTTCAAGTCATGCAACTGGAGAAAATGTCTCATCAAAGTCAAATCACTCTACCTGTGCATAACCTTTTCATACTAATCTTGCTTTGTTTCTAACTACTTGAACATATTTATTTAACTTGTTTCTAAATACTCATTTAGTGCCAATCACATTCTTGTCCTTTGGTCATGGGACAAGTTCCCAAGTCTTACTTTTCTCTATCTGATCTAGTTCCTCATTCATTGCCTTAATCCAAAAGTCATCTTCACTTGCCTCATTGAAATCTTTTGGCTCAATTTTGGATAACAAAGAAAATTTTTCTTGTTGATTTGATGTTATTACCCTTCTCCTTTTTTGTCTCTCATCTGGATTCCCAATGATTAGATCTCTTAGATGATGTTTTTGTACATACCTGGATGGAGTCTTAGGAAGAAGTATTTATATTTCTTCCTCTTCTCCTTCTGATTTCTCACATAAATCTTCTTGACAACTTCCATCTTCCTGATACACAATTTCTTGAACAGGTTCTCTTAACCCTATATTCTCATCAACTTTTATATGTATAATTTCTACAATAGTACATGTCCTTTTGTTGCAACATCTATAGGATTTGATCCTAGTGGAATAACCAAGAAAAATACCCTTACCACACGTTGGGTCAAACTTGCCCAAGTATTTCTCTTCCCGTCTTATGTAACACTTGCTTCCAAAATTTTTGAAGTATTTCATAGTGGCTGGTCTTCCCTTCCAAAGCTCAAATGGAGTCTTGTGATTATTCACTCTTATTTGAGCCCTATCGATTATATAAATAGTTGTGTTAACTTCCTCCCTACAAAAACCATCTGAAAGCTTGGATTCATTTAACATAGCTCTAGCCATATTTTCAACAGTCATATTATTCCTTTCAACAACTCTATTTTTTTTAGGAGTTATTGTAGCTGAGTATGTCTTTTGATCCCATTTTGTTCACAATAGTTTATAAATTTATTTGAGGTAAATTCTCCTCCTCTATCTGATCTCAAACACTTAATCTTTTTACCTGTTTCATTTTCAACCAACTCTTTAAACACCTTGAATTTAGTAAGTGCTTCTAAATTCTCTTTCAGGAAGGCTACCCAAATCATTCTGGAATAATCATCTATAAACAATATGAAGTAACTTCTACCTTGAATACTATGTGTTCTGATAGGACCACATAGATCAATATGTATTAGTTTCAGTGGCTCAGATGACATAAATCCTTTTGATTTGAAACTTGTTCTAGTTTTCTTTCCATGCTGACAAGGTGCATAGATTGTATTTTGTGGCATTTTTAGCTTAAGTAAATCTCTGACAGCCTGTTTATTGCTTATGTTAACTATTTTGTCAAATTTCAAATGACCCATTCTTCTATGCCACAACCAAATCTCATCTTCTTATGATAGAAAACACTTTTCTCCTTTAATATCACTCAACATGTAGAGGTTGTTTGTAGTTCTATTTGCATTTGCAATAAGTTTTCCAGTTTTAGACTTTCTAATCTCACACCTACTTGTATGAAAGGTAACCATGTGCCCTTGGTCACAAAGTTGGATCACACTTAGTAGATTGTGCCTCAACCCCTTGACATAAAATACATTCTCTATTTTTATTTTTCCATTATCTAAACTTAGAGTTCCTTTTCCACAAATATTTGTTGATCCATTATCACCAAATATTACTGATCCTCCATCAGTTTATTTGAGCACTAGAAATTTACTTTTGTCTCATGTCATGTGACTAGAACATCCACTATCAAGATACCATTATTTTCCCTTACCCTGAGTATGAAGAGTTGTTTGTACTAACATTGATCTAACTTTCTCATGTATTTTTCTCTTTTTCTTAATTATTGAAGTTGTATTCTTTTTACTTGACTCAGGAAATACCATTTTACACCATGTAGCCTTGTGCCCAAGATTATTGTACTTATAACATATGACATAACTATTCATAAAAGGTGTAAAATCATTGAAATTTATATTGATATTCTTTTTAACATAACCAGTGCAATGTATAGCTCTATGCCCATTTTTGTTACATGAAAAGCAATAGCCATGGAAGATATTATGTAACTTGTTTGAATGCCTTGGAAAATATGGTCGAGTGCTCCTCCTTTTGTTATGATTAACTTTTGTCCATGGTTCTTATTTGCTTTCTTCCTTCATGATATCTTTTATTTCCTGAGTATGAGTCACTTGCTTATCTTTGTTTGAAATTTCTACTTCTTAAAGGCTTGGCTCCTCTCTTTGTTTCCCCAACTTTATATCTTGTATTAACTTGGTATTTTCAACTTCATTCCTTAGATAAACAATTTTTGCTTCCAATATTTCACATTTTGTTTCTCTTGCTCTTAATAGATCTGTCATATCTTGTTCAATTTTCTTTCCTTCTTCTACCTTTATTTTGAGTTTTGTGAGATTCTATAAAAGTTCCACATTTGCTTCTTCACCCTCTTGAATTTGATCCTTCAAACTTGAGTTCTTCTTTCTAATATTTTCCAAGTTCCTAAGAGCAGCAAAGAATTCCTCTTTTATGTCAAACATGGTCTCATATTCATTCTATGAAGCCATGTGTGTTTCTAATGGATATTCCTCCAAGTTGTTAGTATTTTCACGGAGAGACCCACTCTAATACCAATTGAAGAACATGTGCTTATAATGAGAGGGGGGTTGAACAGTATAAGATAAAACTTTTTGCTTTTCAAACCATATGATAACATCAACAATATTAAAGCAATAACCATTACAAAAAGCATCACACACATAAGAGACATGATTTAATGTGGTTCACCCAATGTGGGCTACATCCATGAAGAAAATATTTCACTTAAATTTTCTCAACAAATTTATTGGGAATCCTTCCCTATTACAATGTTTCTGGACATCTATCCAAAGGAGACACCAATCCCATAATCAAGTTTTTGGATACCTATCCATAGGAGAACTCCTCCTCTGCTCTGACTGGTGATCTCTTAGAATACTACTACCTCCACTGCATTGGCTTGTGGATCTCTTTCCACTAAAGACTCCTATCTTCACTCAGAAGACCTCTGTCCTCACTACCCTAGTTAATAGATCTCTATCTACTAGAGACTATTGTCCTCTGCTCTATCACCTCCAAAGCCTGCTCTTACTTTGCTCTATATCTACCTTAGATCTATACTAAAAGCTATCCTCTGCTTGACATAAATCTGCTCAATATCTATCTCAGATCTGTATTAAACACTGTCCTCTACCCTGCATAAACCTGCTCAATATCTGTCTCAATTTGCCCAACAAGTCCTCACTAGAAATTGTCCAATATGCTCAAGTATTCACCAAGAATTACCTCAAATCTGTCCACAAGTCCTCTTTAGAACTTGCTCAAACTGCTCTTAAGTCTTCACCAAGACTTACCTCAAATCTGTTGGGACATGAACAAAAAATATAAATTGTATTCACAGGTATGTTACAAATATATAGGCATCAATCCTATTAGGGAGATATGACAAGTGTCATAATATCCACTCTAAGTGTCATGTAGAAGATACCACTCCAACTCAAACTGAAGATATAAGATAAGTGGCAGAAGACAAGTGTCAAACTGAGGCATAGTGCACATTAAAATATTCTAACATTCCCCCTTAATGTGCACTATCCTAACTATAGAAAAATAAGTCAACATTATATAACATTCCCTTTAATGTTGACTTGTATTACATACATAGAGCAATTTGCTAAACTGAGAAAACTTGTCTTGCCCAAGTGACTTGGTGAAGATATCAACCACTTAATATTGAGTTGGTACATACTCCATGTGTATAATGTCTTCTTGGACCATTTCTTTGATGAAGTGATGATGGATCTCAATGTGCTTTATTCTGGCATGGAAAATTAGATTCTTGGTCATCTTGATGGTACTTTGATTGTCACTATATATATATATATATATATATATATATATATATATATATATATATTGGACCCTCTATGAATAGCCCAATGCGTTGAAGTAATTACCTCAACCAAATTGCCTCCTTAGTTTCCTCAATTGCTGCTCTATATTCAGCCTTTGCTGAAGATAATGAAAATGTGTTATGCTTCTTGGTGCTCCATGAAATAGAGCCCTGACCCAACTAAAAATAATAACCTGATGTGGATATTCTAGTTTTAGGACAACTAGCCCAATCTAAATCTGTGTAGCCAATCAATAAAAAATCATCACATGATGTATACATAAGGCCATGATGGGGGGTGGCCTTGAGGAATCTTAAAATTCTCTTAGCTGCTATCCAATGGATCTTCTTAGGATCTTGCATGAATATAGAAATAAGACCAACTGAATAGGAAATATCTGGTCTAGTTGAAGTTAAGTAGATAAAACTTCCAACTAGTTTTCTATAAAGGGTGCCATCAGCCCTTTCTTCATCATCACTATTAACCAATTTCAACCTGGTTTCCATGGGAGTGAGGGAGGGCTTACACTCCTTCATGTGAAACCTCTCCAAAATAGACTGAATGTATTTAGCTTGTGAGATAAAAATCTTACCAAGATGTTGCCATACCTCTATATCTAAGCAATAGTGGAGGAGGCCTAAATCTATCATCTCAAAATTCTTGCATAAGTCCTCCTTGAGAAAATTTATTCCTTCTGTGTCATCACCTGTAATGAGAAGATCATCCACATACAAAGTAACCAAAATGATGCGGTTTTTTCAATGTTTCACATAGAGAGTAGATTTTGCTGCAGATCTAGTGAAACTAAGATTGATGAAATATGAATCAAGGTTTGCATACCAAGCTCGGGGTGCTTGCTTCAACCCATATAGAGATTTCTTCAATCTAAGGACTTTTTTTTTTACCTTCAACTGTGTACCCTGGTGGTTGGTTCACATACACTTCTTCCTTCAATTTACCACTGAGAAGTGCACTTTTGACATCCATATGATATATAGGTCAATGCTTTTGAGCTGCCATATCAATAAATATCCTGATTGTAGTCATCTTTACCACAGGAGCAAAGGTCTCGTCATAATCAATTCCATCTTGTTGCTTATAGCCTTGAGCTACTAGGCGAGCCTTGTAGAGACCTAGTGAGCCATATGCTTTATACTTTGCCTTGTACACCCTTTTTGTACCAATGGTATATTTGCCTTGAGGTAAATCAACTAACTCCCAAGTGTGATTATTTTCAATGGAATCCAATTCTTGATCCATGACAAGAGCCCATTTAGGATCACCAAGTGCTTCTTTGATATTAGAAGGTTCAGGTTGGCTAAGGACTTTGGCCATGAGAGCATAATTCACTTCGTGTCTTAGGGCTAAAGGCCTTTTACCTATATAAGTGGGAAAATGACTTTGGGCTTCCTCTATGGTGGCTTTAACCCACTTAGGTAAAGGATTGTATGATGTGGAGTGATCATTAGATGGAGGAGGAGATGGAGGACATGGATCATTTGTGGGGATTTCTTCATGTGGAGGAATTTCTTTATTTATGAGTGAAGGAGAAGGACTAGATGATATTGTATGTATCAAGGGAATGTTTCATTAGCTAATTTCAAAGTGGGGGCCATAGGAGGAGGATTATATTGGGGGTACTCATGAAAAGTAACATCCCTAGATAGAATGATCCTCTTGGAATCAGGCTCATACAACTTATAGGCATTGGCACTATCACTATAGCCAACAAAGATGTATTTTTGGCTCTTATCATCAAAATTCTTCCTTTTCTTATGAGGAATGTGAGCATAGGCATCACATCCAAAGAATTTCAAATGGCCCACATAGGGCATCCTTCCACTCCATGCTTCTTCAAGTGTTATTTCATGTAAGGTCTTTGTGTAGGACCTATTAGTCAAGTATGTAGCAGTAAGAACAACTTCTCCCAAAAATAAGTTAGGCAAAGTAGTATCATGTAACATTAATTTTTCCCTATTTGTGATTGTTTGATTCATCCTCTCAGCTACTCCATTTTTTTGGGGGGTATAAGGAGTTGCGAATTGCCTCCTTATACCATGGTACTTACAAAATTTGAAGAATTCATTGGAGACATATTCTCCACCATTATCTGATCTTAAGATGGATATTTGGTAGCCACTTTCTCTCTCAATAAGTGCCATGAATTATTTGAACTTATCAAGGGCTTGCCATTTATATTGAATTAGGTAGATCCATACCTTTCTGTTGTAATCATCAATGAAAGTGATGTAGTATTTGGCCCCAGTATAGGATTGAATAAAAATTGACCCAAAAATGTTTGAATGAACCAATTGCAAAGGTCTATTGCCTCTCCAAGCCTTTCCTGACTCAAAAGGTTGTCTATGGTGTTTGACTATTACAAATGGCTCACAAAAAAAATTGACTCCTTAAGATGTGGAAGTCCTTTTACCAAACCTTTCCTTGCCATCATTTGAAGATTATTAAAATTTAAATATCCCATTCTTTCATGCCACATGTACTCCAAAGAAAAAATAGTTGTTGTATGCAAAGAGTTTTGAGTTACATATTTGGTAAGGAGGTAGTAAACACCTTCCTTTTTGACTCCCATGGCTTTGACAGTGCCATTTGGTTCTTGAATATAGCATTTGTCTTTTTCAAAATAGACAGTATAGCCCTTATCTGTAAGCTACCCAATAGAAAGAAGGCTCCTTTTAAGACTAGGCACATACAAAACATTTGTTGTAGGAACATTATTCCCATCATGCAAAGCAAGTGGTGCCTCCCCAACACCTTCAATGGGAAGGACACTTTCATCACCAAAAGTAATGAATTGATTAGAAGTAGGTTGAACCTTGGTCAACCAATCTTGTCTTCCTATCATGTGCTTTGTTGCTCCAGAATCAATATACCAACAATATTTATCTTCAACATTAACTTGGTTTGTTGCATACAATGTGTTGAGATTATTATCTTGTGGACCCCTTTGATCTCTTTACCTCTAATAGCAATTAGTGACATTATGATTTCATTTGCCACAATAGTCACACCCTTGTTGAGTGTTGTTTTGAGGCCCTCTATTTGGATGATCCCTTGAGGAGGTCTTGTTTGCCATCTTGGCTGCTGATTATATTGTTGATGTCGTTGCTGGCATGGCTACTATTAGTACTGTTGATGTGGTTGTTGTTGGTATTACTGATGTGGCTGCTGATGTTGCTACTGACATGGCTGTTGTGGGTATCTTTTGACATTTTTTTTTGTTGCACCGCCAGAACAAAGACATATCCCACAGTTTAGTTTGGCAGTCCAACGAGCAGTAACATCTCAATTTATTATTATTGCTTGGAAGGGTGGATTATGGACTGTTGTTGTTGCCCTTGTTTTGTTGATGTTGCTATGTTTATGGATAAACATGGCTATACGAGGTGAATAATTAATCGCGAGAATACCGACAACCTACATAATATTTATTTTTAGGATGTGGTAAACACATGCACTCGTCGAGATCAGTTTTCATTGTTCATGCATCTAAAGCCAAGCGTGGATTTTCCAAGGACCTGAACGCCCACTTAAATCGTGACCTGGATTCTCATCGACGAGGGGATCGATTTTGGCCTTTGAAGGGAATCGTTGCGATACACATTTTTTTATTTTATTTTTTTTGCAGGTAAGGTTCTAGAGCTGACATATAAGAACCCAGTGCCATTCACAAAACACCTATTGCCCGAGGTAAAGCAGATATGGTTATTTGGGATGAGGATGTTGAGTAGCAAAAGCCAGATGAAGAGGGTGATCTGTAGTGGGCTGGCAGATCTTGGTGGTAGATCTATGATTAACGACTGAAGAACCCACATGATCTGGAAATCTCAGAGCTATGATCTGAACTACTTATTCTTAGTTTTTGCTTTGTAGATTTTAGCATGTATTGTTGGATGTATTGCATTTTTTTGTCTCCAGATCTGTGAGTATTGAAGTAGTGTTTGATTTTGAGAGAGATGATATTTCTACAGCTGAGATTTCTACTGTGTGAAGATAAATCTGCCCATTCCAACCAGAATCTACTCCAGTCCAGCGTATCACGCAACACTACTGGAAAAAATAAACTCAGCTGACTCTAACCAGATTTGTCAAAATTAATTTCCACTGCTTTGTGTTTGAACCAGAAGTTTTTTAATATTTTCATGTGCTCTATCGCGTTGAAGAAACTGGTCTGGGAGGTCAATTTGGTTACACTATCCTCACACATCCATATCTGTAAGTAGTGGAGGTCGTGTCCCGACGATGTTCTAATGAGCAGAGACATTGTGGCATCAAATCTCAAGAAGTTACCATTCGACGCAAAACCCCTCAGTCTCAATTTTTTTTTTCTGGATTGCTCAGATTGTGGGAGAAGTGGTGAATCCAGATGGAGTTGCTGTGGGAATTTACGGGTAGTTCCTCGAAGCAGTTCATTAGCAGCATGGTAGCGTAAAAGTGAGAGTCAAAGAAGTGATTAGAGGTTGATGCCTGTGTTGTGTTGAGATTAACCGTTTAGTGGAGACATTCATCCTGTTCAACATCGAAAATCATGCCTTTTGTTATGTCACGGCCATTTTCATTTTTTTGGAGAAATCTGAAGTTAATTTTAAAGGCAATGTGAACTATTAAAATTTTAAATTTTTTACTGCAAGGTCAGACTAATGTTTAATTGTTTTTTCCATGAATTTGCACCGGTAAAATTGCGTGATCAAATCCGGTAAGCCGCTGTTGCTGGTTCAAGACAGAGGACAAAAATCAAAGAGGACAATCCTCGCCATCCGAGGACAAGCCTCAAACCTTCCAATGTTCTCAAGTTGAATTTAAAAAAATTCAAACATTTTTGTTGTCAATTTTTTTTTAGGGAATATTTCATATTGCTACAAATAAATTTTATGTGTTTCTTTGAAATTCAAGTCCTCATAAGGATAGTTGGAATATTGGCAGCAAGTTGTATAAAAACTTCCAAGTTAAGAAATCCATGCTAGAGTAGCAATTAGATGGGTGACCACTTGGGAAGTCTCGGAGCTGCACACATTTAGAGGGTCATTGTTTTGTGCCTTCTTGAAGCAACAACAATTTGTATCCGACTATAGGCTATATATAGTTGTTGGAAAGAGTTTTTCAAGGAGGATCCATTGGTGAAGTTCCTTTTCAGTTTTGGGATCATTTACTTAGATTTTTTTGGACTCAAAGTTGAGATTGTAAATCAGAGTGCATTTTCGGTTGCATCTGACACTTTTCAATTTTTTTTTGGCAAACTTGTGAAGGGCTAAATTTAAAGTCATTAGAGGGATATTAGGCCAAGTTATTCATTGAATTTGGTCAGTTTGGAGACATTTTTGTAATTAGAGGCATTGGTATTGTATCATATTTTAAGGCACATTTGGGGCTATCTTTTAGCCAAAGTTTCTAAATACAATCATCAACTCAAAGGGTGATTTAGGGCCCCGTGTCCCGTGCTGGTGGAGTCCTCTTGTGGCATTGTCTTGGACACTTTGTGTTTGGTGTTTGACTCTCTTTATTTGGGCTTGTTCTTCATTTTGATGCTTGCTATAACCCTTACATATTTTTTGGGGTTCATATAATTGTACTCAAGTGTAGTCCATTTACATATACACACTTGAAACTATGCAACATATACAAGAAACCAAACACACAAGTACCTTTTCATAAAGCACCTAAAACTTTGGCACATCTATTGTAACAATTTCTCAAAAAGTAAGCATTGTTATCCCCCTTAATGTTGACTTCTATTACATACATAGAGCAATTTTCTAAATTGAGAAAACTTGTCTTGCCCAAGTGACTTGGTGAAGATGTCAACCACTTGATATTGATTTGGTACATATTCCATGTGTATAATGTCTTATTGGACCATTTATCTGATGAAGTGATGATGGATCTCAATGTGCTTTATTTTGGCATGGAAAACTGGATTCTTGGTCATCTTGATGGTACTTTGATTTTCACAATATATATATATATATATATATATATATATATATATATATATATATATGTGTGTTGGATCCTCTATGAAAAGCCTAATGTCTTAAAGTAATTGCCTCAACCAAATTATCTCCTTAGCTGCCTCAACTACTTCTCTATATTCAACCTCTACTGAAGATAATGAAACTGTGTTCTACTTCTTGGTGCTCCATTAAATAGAGCCTTGGCCCAATTGAAAACAATAACCTGATGTGGATCTCCTAGTTTCAGGACAACTAGCCCAATCTGAATCTATGTATCCAATCAATGAAAAATCATCACATGATGTATACATAAGGCCATGATGAGGGATGGCCTTGAGGAATTTTAAAATTCTCGTAGCTGCTATCCAATGGATCTTCTTAGGATCCTGCATGAATCTGGAAATAAGGCCAACTGAATAGGAAATATTTGGTCTAGTTGAAGTTAAGTAAATCAAATTTTCAACTAGCTACCTATAAAGGGTGCCATAAACACTTTCTTCATCATCACTATTAACCAATTTCAACCTGGTTTCCATGGGATTGAGAGAGGGCTTACACTCCTCCATGCGAAACCTCTCCAAGATAGACTGAATGTATTTAGCCAGTGAGATAAAAATCTTACTAGGCTATTGCCATACCTCTATGCCTAAGTAATAGTGGAGGAGGTCTAAATATGTCATCTCAAAATTCTTGCATAAGTCCTCCTTGAGAAACCTTATTCCTTTTGTGTCATCACATGTAATGAGAAGATCATCCACATAAAATGTAACCAAAATGATACGGTTCCTCCAATATTTCACATATAGAGTAGATTATGCTGTAGATCTAGAAAACCAAGGTTGATAGAATATGAGTCAATATTTGCATACCAAGCTCGAGGTGCTTGCTTCAACCCATATAGAGATTTTTTCAATCTGAGGACTTTGTTTTCTTGGTATTCAACTGTGTAACCTGGTGGTTGGTTCACATACACTTCCTCCTTCAAGTTACCATTAAGAAATGTACTTTTGACATCCATATGATATATAGGCCAATGCTTTTGATCTGCTAAAGCAATAACTATCCTAATTGTAGTCTCTTTGCCATAGGAGCAAAAGTCTCCTCATAATCAATTCACTCTTGTTGCTTATAGCCTTGAGCTACTAGGTGAGCCTTGTAGCGATATAGTGAGATATCTACTTTATACATTGCCTTGTACATCCATTTTGTGCCAATGGTATATTTGCCTTAGGATAAATCGACTAACTCCCAAGTGTGATTCCTTTCAATGGAATCCAATTCTTGATCCATGACAAGAACCCATTTAGGATCACCAAGTGCTTATTTGACATTAGAAGGTTCATGTTGGCTAAGGACTTTGGCCATGAGAGCATAATTCACTTGGTGTCTTAGGGCTAAAGGTCTTTTATTTGTATAAGTGGGTAAATGACTTTGGGCTTCGTCTATGGTGGCTTGAACCCACTTAGGCCAATAGTTTCTAGTTTTTGATCCACTCAATGAGTGGAGATCATACTCCCTGACTCCATAATCAAATCCTAAAGTACCTCAGGCATATCTCACCACTTTGATACCAGATATTGGGACATGAACAAAAGACAAAAATTGTATTCAAAGATATGTTACAAATATATAGGCATCAAGCCTATGAGGGAGATATGACAAGTGTCATAATCTCCACTCCAAGTGTCATGCAAAAGACACCACTCCAACTCAAACTAAAGATATAAGACAAGTGGTAGAAGATAAGTGTCAAACTGAGGCATAGTGCACATTAAAATATTCTAATAAAATATTTCCACTAGCTTTCACAAAGTTTATTCAAATCGACTCAATCTATCACAAAAAACCTCTTCAATCACACAAACAAGTTTCACACCGAATCTTGTTTGACCTTATAGAAACATATAGAGAATGGTTAGAGACTCAATACATTTCACATTCACAACAATGCTTAATCACTTTCAATATCTCTTGTTTTACCATAGAAACATATAGATAATGATTAGAGACTCAATATGTTTCACATTCACAAAACACTCAATCACTTTCAATTTCTCCTTCAACTCAATCCAGAAATAAAGAACAATTTGTTTCACAAAACTTGAACTATCACTCCAATACTTTCAATCAAGAATACTCATCAACTTCAATCAACCAAAAACTCAATGAAACACAACTTGCTTACAAAACCTAAACAAGTGTTTCACAATAATTCCAACAATTCACACTACAAACCTTGACTCAAGATAATTCCAATTTTCACATAACAATGATACTCAAGTTATTTCACAACCCTAATCATGCATATGAACACTCACTCAAATATTTTCAAACATGCTTATCAAACAATCCTTTTCACTCCAAATTAGCATTCACAACATCCAATCCAACAATATTTCACTCACAAGGAAGATGTGCCCATACCTTTTGTTTTGATGGAGATATGTCTTCAAAACCTGTCTTAACCACAATTAAATCTTCTTTTCCAGTATTAAGGTTGGGTAGCCACAACCTATATCAAGATATCCACAAAATAATTTTCCCAATAATTATTTTACCATACAAAAATATGAAATTTCTTAGTACACCTTATAATCTCCAAACTTACACAATAGAAGTCAACATCTTTATTATAAAAAAATACACAACAATTTCCTTTATACACCTTATCACTCCAAATTTATAAAATAAATTTCAACTACCAAAAAATAAAAATAAAATATTTTAATTTACTTTACCTTATAACTCCCTCAAAAATATTATAGCTTCCAGCTTACGAAACCCTCTAAGCAATTTCCAAATTTCAAAACCTTTGGAGAAATAAAAATGTGTATAGCATACCTTTCAACTATTCTTCCCACCAAAACATCTTCAACAAAATTCAAACACACAATGTAGCCTCTCCAACACCCTAGCCCAAAGCTAGGCTACCAAGTGGGCTACATACCCACATGAAACCTTAGGTGTACGTTCCACTATATGTGCTGCCTCACGAAAAAAATCAAAATGAAACACACACCTATTTCCTCTAGAAAAACGTCAATCACATGGATCAAACCCGTGATCCCTTCCTTACAAAGCCCTAACACTTTCTCAACTGTCGCCTACGCTATTTTTGTCGGTGTATTTCTCTATCCATGTCACTACCTTTATTCCTTTGTCTACCTCCAACACTTTGAAATACGAATTTCTCTTCCTCCAAGTAATGCAGCGCATGATTTCATTTTCATTCGAAGGTGTATCTTTCGAGGACTTAGGAAATGAGAATTATTTCTGATATAAATACACATGCTTCTTGTCTTTTACACGTCGGACAATTTTGAATTTTTTAAACTTAAATTATATTTTAAAAATTAAATTTAAAACTCTTGCACCCATTATTAATTTAAATTAAAATTTTAATTTAAATTAAATATTTTGTAAACTGCTCATGGGTCTTTTCAACTTGAACTTTGTTTTTCTTCACTTTGTTATCTGGCCCGAAATATTATAAAAATATTATTTAATTTAAACTTGCTTCTCCTTCCTTGGGTCTTCATCCTTTGGGACTTTTTAGGCATATAATATATATATATATATATATATATATATATATATAAACATGGTGGAATCGATAGCCGCCACGAATCCGGGCAGACTATCCAGCTTTTATGGCTGCCATAGTATTATGTGTTGTCCGTCCCGAAAGCTGCTACACAGATCTTCGCGCAGTCCACCCCTATAACCGCTATGCCATAATCATTTTAAACCTTTTACGTCATTGAAAGCACTAGGAAAGGGACAAGCATTCAGTCCGACGAGGTCCGAGATTTGAACCTTGGACCTCTACCCCCTTATGGCGTTTGGATGAACCAATTGGTCTACACCTCGGACCTTTTAGGCATATAATATTAAAAATAAATATTATATCCTATTTCTTTTCAAGATCTTCTTACTTTTGGAAAAACCACTTGATGTCCTTAATGATGATGAAATTTAAACAATATTTTCTTGACATCAATGACAAAAAAACTACTCAAAATTTCCAACAACTTTATGCGAACAACAGAACATAGAGATACAACAAAAAATTAAAAGTATGCAAGATCTAGAAACGATTTATCCGAGTGCATACCTGCTACGTTTCACCCAACTGGGGTAGCCTAGTGGTTTTTTGGCTTACGTGAGCACTATTAAAGGAAAGGTTACATGGTCAAAACTCCTGGATGATGTTTTGTTGTGTAGACAAGATTTTGATTTACATGTAGAGAACACAGTTAAGGTTGGGCGGTGCCCTTTTTGTTTCAGTGGCTACGCTAGCATAGATGGTCACAAGTTCTTAGGAAAGCGCTGCATCGGGGAGGTCGTGGTTTCGATTCACGTGGTTTATGAGGTATTTGAAAATTTACTTTTTTATTGATTTAACTTGAGGTGGTCATGATAGTTTACAAGGAGCTTAAATTATTTAATTTTGATTTGAATTGGACTGAGTAGGAGCTATAAGGTGTGCAATGTTTGTTTGATTTTTGTATTGTGCATAAGGACTTTATCTTTGAAATATCATAGTGGGAGTTTTATGGTGTAGTAAGACATTTGAAAGTTATATGTTGTATAGTGCATAAGAGGGTTAATATTTGCATAATCAAAGTGGGAGTTTTATGGTGTATTATGATTTGAAAATTGTACTATTGTCTAAGTGTGAGAAGAGTTTACTTTTGCAATATTAAAAGAGGGAGTTATAAGGTGTATTAAGAGATTTTTGTTGATTGTATTTTTGCTTGATATTTTGAAGGATTTGGTTCATTATTAAAAGGCTTTATCTTGTGAAACCAAGAGGAGTTATAGAGCATTATTTTGGGACATTATTGTGCACATCTTTTGAAAGGGTTTATGTGGATTATTTGAAAAGGAGTTTTGCTAACTTGTTTTGAAGTGGCCAAAGAAAGGGAGTTATTTTGAGACAGGTTTTTGAGGGCACATCTTCATCAAGGTAGTTTTAGAGGTATGTTATTTTAATTCTTTCTCAAGGTGGCTTGTTTAAAAGAAAATAGTTTCAAGTCATAAGGTGGAGATATAAGGATTAATTTTATGGGCATTATTGGAAATATAAGTGCTAAGAGTGTGAGAGTAAAATTGTGCATCATTGATGAATAAAATTGGAAACACATATGCTAGGGTTTGAGAATAAATTTGTGCATCATTGTTGAATAAAATTAGAAATATATGTTCTAGGGTTTGAGAATAAAGTTGTGCATCATTGTTGAATAAAATTTAAAACATATGTGCTAGGGTTTGTGAACAAATTTGTGCATCATTGTTGAATGAAATTGGAAACATATGTGCTAGGGTTTGTGAACAAGTTGTGCATTATTGTGATTGATATTGAGAGCAAATTTGCAAGGATTAAAGACCAATTTTTGAAAGTAAACCTATGCATTGTTTATGTTTGAAATTGGAAATAATTTGATGAAAATTATAGATCAGTTTTGAAAGTAAACTTGTGCATTGGTTTTGAGTGATATTGGAAATAAAAGGGCAAGAGTTATAGATCAGTTTTGTGAAGCAAATTTGTGCATCTTCATGATTGACTTTGTGAGTATATGAGAAAGACTTGTGCATTGTGATTGATCTTGAAGTAAAGGTGCAAATCAGCAATAACCAGGTCATTTATCAAGTGATAGACTAGAGCTACCTTTATAATGTAATAAATGTGAGACATGTGAAAGCAACATACATAATGAATGTGGAGAACATATTGAGCATTTTTTAGTGCATATAATTCTCTATATGTTCAAGAGATTAAAAAAATTCTAGGTAGAATATGTCTAAACTAATTTAGTCAAAGAAAACACTTTTGGAAAAGATAAATGAAATTGTTTGTATGCAAGAATTGGGAATGTTTGAGCAGGATTGAAGCAGATTTGAGAAGGTTTGTTTAAAGTAAATTTGAGTTGGTTTTAGCAGTGATAGTAAGCTGATTTGAGCAAGCTTTGTAAGTAGGCTTGGAGTATATTTAAGCATGTCTTGTGAGCTAGATTGAGCATGCATTATGAACAGGTTTGAGCAAGTTTTAAGATATGAATTGAGTAGGCCTTATGAGCATATTAGAGCAGGTTTTGGAGTAAAATTGAGTAAGCCTTATGTGTAGGCTTGGAGCATAATTGAGCAAGTTTTGATGAGCAAATTTGAGCAAGTCTTGTGTGTAGAATTGGAGCAAATCTGAGCTGAGTTGAGAGCAGGTTTTATAGCAAAATTGAGTAAGCCTTGTGGAAAGGCTTGAAGTAGTGTAGAGGGGATTGAGGTCTCTAGTGGATAGAGGTCCACAAACTAGAGTAGAGGGGACTGATGTCTCCTATGGATAAATTTCCATAAACCAAACAAAGGGAATTTGTGTCTCCTGTGGATAGAGGTCCACGAACTTGAGCATAGGGGATTGGTGTCTCCTTTGGGTTGGTGCCCATATACATTGTAATAAGAAATTGGTTCCTAAGAGATTGGTTGAGAAAAATTTTAAGAAAAATTTTCTTCGTGGACGTAACCCACATTGGGTGAACCACATTAAATTTGTGTCTCTCATGTGTGTGATTATTTATGCATTATTTCATTTACTGCATTGATATTATTGTTGTTATCATTTGAAAAGAAGAGTAAAAGTTTTGATCTTATATTTTTCACCCCTCCCTCATTATAAGCTTGTGTTCTTCAATTGGTATCAGAGCAGGTTCCTTCAGGGAAACCTAACAGCTTGAAGGAATATCTTACAGAAATAGAGATGGCTAATCAAGAAGGATTTTCAACACATAGAGCTCCATTGTTTGATGGGACTAACTATGCTTTCTAGAGTGTGAGTATGAAGACATTTTTAATGGCACATAGATTTGATACATGACATTTAGTTGAGAATACGTACACACCACCTGCAACTCCTCCCACAAATCTAAGTGGTAAGAAACTATATGAAAATAATGCCAAGGCAATGAATGCAATTTTAAGTGGATTATAGGAATCTGAGTTTGTAAAAGTTATGCACAACAAATTAGCAAAAGAAATGTGGGATAAGCTACAAAATACATGTGAAGGAGATGACAAGGTTAATATGGTAAAACACCAAACTCACAAAAGGAATTTTGAAGGCTTGAATATGAAAGATGAGGAAAATATTGCTAGATACTTATTAATAAAAAAAGAAACATGGTGAAGTAGTACTCTAAAAATGTAAACTAGTTTCTGATTCATTAGATCGTAGATGTGAAAGTGAAGAGCATACTCCTAGTGTTGCAGGATTTCTGATTCACCAAATCACATTACACGAAAAGTGAAGAGCATAATACCGGAAACAAATACGTTTTAGAAATCAGAAAAAAATATTAACACAAGTTAGGAAAGGAATAAAAGACACAAAATTAAATTTTATTTCGAAAAGAAGTAATACAACATCAAAACTTCAAATGCATTTCGACCTATGGGTCTCATAAGCGGAGTGTGAGTTTAGAATAAGTACAACACTTATTTATAAAATCCTAACTCTAGTGAGGGAGCCATAATGTATTACATGTGGGATAAAAAAATATTTTTTAAACCCATAAAAAACAATAAGGATCGCAGGTTTATAGACCAAACGGTAAACCCGAGATTATACCCCAAGAACAATTACCCACCCAAATACAAAAACTTGCATTAAAAAATGCATTAAAAATTACATTAAAAATGCAAGATACATAGCTAATAAAACATGTTTTAAGAATAAAGATAAGCTCTCAAGGGCTTTTTGCTCCTCCAACAAATGATACCTCGAGCAATGTATTTGAGCTCTCTATATTTCCTCCATTTTCAAACATTCAAGAAATAATATCTGTGCCAATTCGAAGATATCTGACAAAATTATAGTTGTCCATCTTCAAAATAAGAGGAATTGTTTTTATTTTGGTTCCATGTCTACATGTTGATCGCTCTAAAACTATGGCAAAAAGTGAAGGCCTACCATAAAATTTTACTTTCTCAAACAAACGCAAGAGAAAATTAATTTGATATCCCCTAGCTCTGTGTCTGTTAAAAAAAATATTTTTAACAGAAATAAATCCATCCCTGGAGCTTTATCTAACCAAAAATATTTTGAGTTCACTCATGATAAAGGTTTTTTTCTGATGAACTGGATGATGGGAGAAAGCAGGGATGTATTGGTAGGCATTCATCGGCTTCTAAAATAATTTAGTTCAAATAATTCCAGTCTGAGCAAAATCAGGTCCCTTAAAAAATGTAGTATCTAGAAGTGTTACTTCAAAATCAAAAATAAAGGAAGTAACACTATCTGTTCCTCTTATCTACTTGTATGTTTTCCCTTTGAATTCCAAGGAGTGTTGTGTTAACACTATCTCTGCAAGCCTTACCACAAATTTTGTCTTGGTCGAATCAAATTCATTCCTCAAAAAATGATGGATGGTTGTCAATCCTTGAGAGGTGGGGATGCTGGGATATAGGCTCTCAACATAAAAAGAGAAAAGAATGATGTCCATAGGAAAGGTACGAACATGCAAATATTTAATTAGAGATATGAAATCCAAGAGATAATTTCTTTGCTTCAAAAAAATTAGCAAGAGCAGATGATGAAGCCATTTGGAGGCAGGTTCGAGCATAAAACCATAGTATGAAAATATTGGTTGATCAGAAAGACTAGGCTTGTGGATTTCAAGGAGAAAGTAAAAGACACATACTATGGTAGAGGATGGTGTTACATGGAGCATAAATTTCCTGTGGTTTTATTAAAGCAAATTCCTCCTAAAAGCCTAATCAAGTAAGTCGTGGAGATGATAAAAATATCCTTCCAGGGGACTTTGTTCACTTTAAAGTAAACATTTTGATCTAAAAGCTGGGAAAAGAATTCTAAAATGTACCATTCCATGGATAAAATACAAACACCCAAGTTTTTATTTGTAGGTCTAATGACAATGGATTTGTCATTGGAAAGGAAACAAATGGCAAACCAAATGTGGGATGGAAAAGCACGTTGGCGAGTGGGATTAGCAATAGATAATTTGTTATTGAGGAATATTTCACCCATACCAATAATTTCTTCCAAAGGCTTATAAAACTGTGAGGGATTAAAACTTGGGTTGGAAACACGAAAACAATGGGCTTAAGCGGTTTTGGAGGGCCACATCTTAGTCCAAAGAACCATTCAAGACGAAGACGTCTACAAAATGTTGAAAAATCCTATTTTAGAATCTATTTGGCCATGGGAGGAGAAACAGGGAGGAAATTTAAACCCAATATGAGGGCATAAATTTCATTTTGGGTAAGTTCTTCGGAGTAAAAATTATGGACAACAAGATTTGTGATTTTTCCATCCATAGCCCAAACAAGACTCCGGTAAAAATACCGACGACCAAAATACCGTGGGCTGAAAATTGAAGACCAAGGGGTTATTTTTGGTTTTCGCAACCAATTTTGGTGACGGAAGAACCCCTACCCTTGCTAATTTTGAACATATGGGGCAAAATCCTTTCTCAGATTCTCGAAACCAGAGTTGTGGAAACTTATTCCATTGTCCTATTGTAATTGCTGCTGCACATAGGAAGTGCGATTCTGGAAGTTTCTCCCCTTCTTTCATCTTCTTGGAGAAGGGCCCAAAAATTTTAAATTATACCCTTGTTGTTGTTGTTGTTGCCTTTGTTGTTGTTGTTGTTTTAGTTGTTTATTCCTTTGTTGTGGTTGTTGTTGTTGTTGTTTATTTCCATGTTGTGGATGTTGCCATGATTGCATTTTCTGTGTAGTAGAGGCTCTTTGGTTTGGCCCTCTACTGTGATTTCTATTCTTGTTGTCTTATAATTGAAATTTATTTTGTGCACCTATGATTAGTTTTTCCAAACAATCAATTTGTTGCTTGATTTCTCTTTAACCAAGTTGGCTACACTTTCTGTAGCTTCTAACATATTAACTTTTGGGATTTTTGAAGCAACATTCTCTCGAGAATCTTTGGCTTTCTCTTGTACATATTTTTGGATTTGCATATAAAATCTCCAAACCTGAAGCTTTCCCTCAAAAGGCTCTTTAATCTAGGATTCCCATTCCAAAGTAATTTCTTAAGAATTTGTCTTATATTTATTTATGGGATCTGCAAGAATTTTCTTAATTACCGATAATAAAATATTGAAATATAATCATTGGCCTGAGCAACTAATTTATCTGTATATTTTTTGAAATTATAGATATATAATTTAGCCATTTTCCAAGCAAAAATTTTCTATGAGGGCCTCTGACTCATCAAAACATTATTTATTAATATCTTCATCTGGAAGTTGAAGACATGGTTTTTCTATTCGTAGGCTATGGGGAGCAATACCTTTGCCCAAATTCTCCTCAAATTGGGCTAGCTTGGAATGGCATTTTTCTGCCTTTCTACTCAAAATCTTGAATTCTTCGAACCTTGTTTCCAACAGCTTGTCCAAAGACTCTAGACATGGAGGAATACCATGTATTGCACCGATTCCATCTATGAAGGTCCTTCTATCTTGTGTACAAGGAACTCTTACATTTTGAGCAAAAACTTCTATTTGTGTTAGACCTCTATAAAAATCTTCCATTTTATCTATGCCAAAGACATGTTCTTCAAGCTCCCAAATTTGGTGTCGTCAACCCTCTTACCATAGACACTTGTGAGAAAGACAAACAAGACAACTAGGGGGACTATCAGGAACTATGGGAGATGATTCAATATCTAAAAGGTCAATAATTGGTAGAGCAGCATGCACCATTAATGGGTAAACTCATTAACAAAAAAAGAAACATGGTGAAGCAGTACTCTAAAAATGTAAACTAGTTTATGATTCACCAAATCACAGATGCGCAAGTGAAGAGCATACTCCTAGTGCTACAACATTTCTAACTCATAATATCACATTACACGACAAGTGAAGAGCATAATACTGACAACAAATACATTTTAGAAAATAGAAAAAAATATTAACACAAGTTAGGAAATGAATAAAAGACACAAAATTGAATATTATTTTGAAAAGAAGTAATACATCATCAAAACTCCCAACGGGTTTCGACCTATGGGTCTCATCAGCGGAGTGTGAGTTTAGAAGAAGTACAACACTTCTTTATAAAATACTAACTCTAGTGGGGGAGCCATAATGTATTACATGTGGGATAAAAAATTTCTTTTTTAAACCCATAAAAACCAATAAAGATCGCAGGTTTATAGACCAAACAATAAACCCAGGCTCATACCCCAAGAAAAATTACCCATCCAAATACAAAAACTTGCATTAAAAATTACATTAAAAATGCATTAAAAATTACATTAAAAATGCAAGATACATAGCGGATAAAACATGTTTTAAGAAATTTTGTTTTTACAAAGATAAGCTCTTAAGGGATTTTTGTTCCTCCAAAAAATGATGCCTCGAGCAATGTGTTTGAGCTCTCTATATTTTCTCCATTTTTCAAACATTGGAGATATAAAATCTATGCCGATTCGAAGATCTCTGACAAAATTGCAGTTGTCCAGCTTCAAAATAAAAATAATTATTTTTATTTTTGTTCCATGTCTGCGTGTTTCTCACTCCAAAACTCTAGCCAAAAGTGAAGGCCTACCATCAAATTTAACTTTCTCAAACAAATGCAAGAGAAAATTAATTTGATATCCCCTAGATCTGAGTCTATTAATAAAATTATTTTTAACAGAAATAAATCCATCCCTAGAGCTTTATCTAACCAAAAATATTTTGAGTTCACTCATGATAAAGGCCTTTTTCTAATGAAATAGATGATGGGAGAAAGCAGGGATGTATTGGTAGGCATTCAACGGCTTCTAAAACAATTTTGTTCAAATAATTCCAGTCTGAGCAAAATCAGGTCCCTTAAAAAATGTAGTATCTAGAAGTGTTACTTCAAAATCAGAAATAAAGGAAGTAATTTTAATACTGTCATAGAAGAAACCATAGGCAACAAGAAAACCATTAAAATCCTCCTTAGGGCCATGCAAAACTCCAATGACATCATCAATGTATCTTTTATAAAATAAAAGATTTTTCATAGCAACATTATTAAATAACTTTTCCTCTAGATGGCAAAGAAATAAATAAGCATAAACAAAAACAAAATTACTTTCTATGGTTGTTCCTCTTATCTACTTGTATGTTTTCCCTTTGAATTCCAAGTAGTGTTATGTTAACACTATCTTTGCAAGCCTTACCACAAAGTTTATCTTGGTCGAATCAAATTCATTCCTCAAAAAATGATGGATGGCTGTCAATCCTTGAGAGGTGGGGATGTTGGGATAGAGGCTTTCAACATCAAAAGAGAAAAGAACGATGTCCTGAGTAAAGGTACGACTATGTAAATATTTAATTAGATATATGGAATCCAAAAGATGATTTTTTTGCTTCAACAAAATTGGCAAGAGCAGATGATGAAGCCATTTGGAGGGAGGTTCGAGCATGAAACCATAGTAGGAACATATGGGTCGATCGAAAATCCTAGGCTCGTGGATTTTGGGGAGCAGGTAAAAGACACACTCTCTAGCAGAGGATGGTGTTACATGGAGCATAAATTTCCTATGGTTTTTTGAAAGCAGATTCCTCCTAAATCCCAATCAAGCAAGTCTTGTAGTTGATAAAAAATATCCTGCCATGAGACATTGTTCACTTCAGAGTAAACATTTTGATTTGAAAGCTGGGAAAAGCCTTCTAAAATGTACCAGTCCATGGATAAAACACAAACACCCAAGTTTTTATCTATAGACCTAATGACAATGGATTTTTCATTAGCAAGGGAACAAATGGTAAACCAGATGTAGGATGAAAAAGCACGTTGGCGGGTGGGATTAATAGCAAATAATTTGTTATTGAGGAATATTTCATCCATGCCAATAATTTCTTTCAAAGGATTATAAAACTATGAGGAATTAAAACTTGGTTTGGAAAAATGGAAAGGATCAATGGGCTTAAGAAATTTTGGAGGGCCACCTCAGTCCAAAGAAACATTCAAAACGAAGACATCTACAAAATGTTGAAAAATCCTATTTTAGAACCTCTTTGGCCATGGGAGGAGGAACAAGGAGGAACTTTAAATCCAAGATGAGGGCATCAATTTCATTCTGATTAAGTTCTTTGGAGGAAAAATTATGGACAACAAGATTTGTGATTTTACCATCCATAACTTAGACAGGACTCCAGTAAAAATACTGATGGCCAAAATCTTGTGGGCTGAAAATTGTAGACCAAGAGGTTATTTTTTATTTTCTCTACCATTTTAGAGATGGAATAACCCTTGTCCTTACTACTTCTGAACAAAAGGAGCAAAATCCTTTCTTGGATTCTCGAAACCAGAGTTGTGGAAATTTCTTCCATTGTCCTATTGCAATTGATGTTGCACATAGGAAGTACGAATCTGGAAGTTTCTCCCCTTCTTTTGTCTTCTTGGAGAAGGGCCCAAAAATTTTAAATTATGTCCCTGTTGTTGTTGTTGCCTTTGTTGTTGTTGTTGTTGTTGTTGTTTTTGCCTTTGTTGTTGTTGTTTTAGTTGTTTATTTATTTTTTGTGGCTACCATTTTTGTTTGTTTTCATGTTGTGGATGTTGTCATGATTGCCTTTTCTGTGTAGTAGAGGCTCTTTGGTTTGGTCATCTATTGTGACTTCTATTCTTGTTGTCTTGTGCTAGAAGTTTCTTTTGTGCACCTGTGATTAATTTTTCCAAACGATCAATTTGTTGCTTGATTTCTCTTTTAACCAAGTTGGCTACACTTTTTGTAGCTTTTGACATATTAACTTTTGGGATTCTGAAGTAGCATTCTCTCGAGAAGCTTTGGCTTTCTCTTGTATATCTTTTTGGATTTGTATTTCAACTTTCCAAGCCTGAAGCTTTCCCTCAAAAAGCTCTTTAATTTGAGATTCAGATTCTCATTTCAAAGCAATTTCTTGAGAAATTATCTTATATTTATTTACAGAATCTGCAAGAATTTCTTTAATTATCGATAATAAAATATTGGGAATATAATCATTGGCTTGAGCAGCTAATTTATCTGTATATTTTTTGAAATTATAGATATTTAATTTAGCCATTTCCATGCAAAAATTTTCTGTGAGGGCCTCTGAATCATAAAAAAATTGTTTATTAATATCTTCATCTAGAAGTTGAAGACGTGATTTTTCCATTCGTAGGCTATGGGGAATAATGCCTTTGCCCAAATTCGTAGGCTATGGTTTACCACCTATGACAAAGGGGGAGATTGTTGGAAATATTGAGTACATTGAGTTGTCATTGATGTCAAAGGATTGATGCCAAAAGGTGCATAATATTTAAGGTAGGAATATTCTTCAAGGTTGATGAATTTATGAGGTTGGACAGTTTCTCAAGGCAATATTGTTTAAAGGAAAAGATTATAATATTTAAATATCATGTTTAATATTATACAGAAAAGGTTTAAGAGAATTGGACCAAAAGGTTTAACTACTTGAGACAAAGGATTTAAAAATATAAAGGTTTGAAGGTATGGGCCAAAAAGGTTTAAATAAAAAAGGTTTAAAGGTTGAGACTAAGGGCTAAAATAAAAAGGTTTAAAATATTGAAGACCAAGGTTTACATGGGCCACAAGTTTGCATTATTTTATTCAAAAGGTTTTAAGATAACTATGGGCCTAAAAGTTTATGTTATAATATTTTAATTAAATATTATAACCAAAGTTCAAAAAAAGGGTTTGAGGCACCAACGTATTTTGAATTGCAAGGATGCACCGACATCTTGGAGCTTCGAAGATTTTGGCTTATGCATATAAATACTTGTCATTTCTCCTCCATTTGTTGAATGCAAGATTTGATATGAAATATACTCGTGTGCTTTATGCAAACGATAGAACATAAGAGATACAGTGAAAAATTAAAAGTGTGCAAGAGCTGGAAATGATTTATCTGAGTGCATACCTACTATGTTTCACCCAACTAGGGTAGCCCAGTGGTTGGTTGGCTTGTGTGAGCACTTTTAGAGGAAAGGTTGCAGGGTCGAAACCCCTAAATGTCGTTTTGCTGTGCAAACAAGGTTTTTATTTACGTGCAGAGAACAGAGTTAAGGTTGGGTGGTGCCCTTTTGGTTTTAGTGGGTGTGCTAGTGCATCTGGTCATAGGTGCCTAGGAAAGCAATACACCAGGGAGGTTGTGGTTTCGAGTCACATCGTGTATGAGGTGTTTGAAATTTTAATTTTGCATTGATTTGACTTAAGGTGGTCACGATAATTTATAAAGAACTTAAATTATTTAATTTTGATTTGAATTGGGTTGAGTAGGAGCTATAAGGTGTGCAATATTTATTTGATTTTTGTATTGTGCATAAGGAATTTATCTTTGAAATATCATAGTGGGAGTTTTATGGTGTAGTAAGACATTTGAAAGTTGTATGTTGTATAGTGCATAAGAGGGTTGATTTTTACATAGTCAAAGTGGGAGTTTTATGGTCTACTATGATTTGAAATTTTTATTGTTGTCTAAGTGTGAGAATAGTTTACTTTTGCAATATTCAAAGAGAGAGTTATAAGGTGTATTAAGAGCTTTTTGTTGAATGTATTTTTGCTTGATATTTTGAAGGATTTGGTTCATTATTAAAAGGCTTTATATTATGAAACCAATGGAAGTTATAGAGAATTATTTTAGGACATTATTGTGCACATATTTTGAAAGGGTTTATGTGGATTATTTGAAAAGGAGTTTTGCTAACTTGTTTTGAAGTGGCCAAAGAAAGGGAGTTATTTTGAGACAGGTTTTTGAGGGCACATCTTCATCAAGGCAGTTTTAGAGGTATGTTATTTTAACTCCTTCTCAAGGTGGCTTGTTTGAAAGAAAATAGTCTCAAGTCATAAGGTGGAGATATAAGGATTAATTTTATGTGCATTTTTGGAAATATAAGTCCTAGAGTGTGAGAAAATTGTGCATAATTCTAGAAAAATTGTGCATCATTGATGAATGAAATTGGAAACACATATGCTAGGGTTTAAGAACAAAGTTGTGCATCATTGTTGAATGAAATTGGAAACATATTTACTAGGGTTTGAGAACAAAGTTGTGCATCATTGTTGAATAAAATTGGAAACATATGTGCTAGGGTTTGTGAATAAAGTTGTGCATCATTGTTGAATAAAATTGAAAACATATGTGCTAGGGTTTGTGAACAAGTTGTGCATTATTGTGATTGATATTGAGAGTAAATTTACAAGGATTAAAGACCAGTTTTTGAAAGTAAACCTATGCATTGTTTATGTTTGAAATTGGAAACAAATTGATGAAAATTATAGATCAGTTTTGAAAGAAAAATTGTGCATTGGTTTTGAGTGATATTGGAAATAAAATGGCAAGAGTTATAGATCAATTTTGTGAAGAAAATTTGTGTATCTTCATGATTGAATTTGTGAATATATGAGAAATACTTGTGCATTGTGATTGGTCTTGAAGTAAATGTGCAACTCAGCAATAACCAGATCATTTTTCAAGTGCTAGACTAGAGCTATCTTTAGAATGCAATAAATGTGAGACATGTGAAAGAAATAGACTTAATGAATGTGAAGAACATATTGAGAATTTATTAGTGCATATCATTCTCTATATGTTCAAGATATTAAATTAATTTTGGGTAGAATATATACAAACTACTTTAGTCAAAGAAAGCACTTTGGAGAAATATATATGAAATTGTTTGTATGCAAGAATTGGGAATGTTTGAGCATTTTTTGTGAGCAATATTGAGGTAAATATGAGAAGGTTTGTTTGAGGTAGATTTGAGTTGGTTTGAGCAGTGATAGTAAGCTGATTTGAGCAAGCCTTGTAAGAAGGATTGGAGCATATTTAAGCAGGTTTTATGAGCTAGATTGAGCATGCGTTATGAATAGGTTTGAGTAGTGATTTGAGCAAGTTTTGAGAGTTGTATTGAGCGGGCCTTATGAGTATATTAGATTAGGTTTTGGAGCAAAATTGAGTAAGCCTTATGTGTAGGATTGGAGTAGAATTGAGTAGGTTTTGGTGAGCATATTTGAGCAAGTCTTGTGTGTAGAATTGGAGCAGATCTAAGCCAAGTTGAGAGTAATTTTTGTAGTAGAATTGAGCAAGCCTTGTGGAAAGGCTTGAAGCAATGTAGATGGGATTGAGATCTTTAGTGTATAGAGGTACACAAACCAAAGTAAAGGGGATTGAGGTCTCTTGTGGATAGAGGTCCACGAACTTGAGCATAGGGGATTGGTGTTCTTAAGATAGTATCTTGGATATTCATGCCCGAATATTGGTCATGATTGATATCAGTAAAGCTTTACCAAAATGAGTGATTCTTAAGTATGGGGGTAAGTTGTGAATCCAAACCATGGATTGTGAAAATATATCTTTCAAAAGTAGAAGATATCATGTGGTGGGGCATATTGAGAGATTATACCCTAAGAAGAATTCAACATAAACATATGTAGAAATCCTTAAGAAAAACTTACAAATAGATATAGATGAGGATGGTTTTCAACTTTCAAAAAATAGGTCCAAATAGATGAAAGCAAATAAACAATGGAGATCAATACGTAAGGATAATGGAATAAGTACCAATTATTTTGTGGTTTTGACCTATAAACAAAAAGCATATTAGAGCTTAGACAACATGCTACAATAGGATCAAAATATTTACAAGGAACCATCTACTCAATATTATCTTGATTTGGAAATGAACATTCCTACTAAACCTAAGAAATATACCTTATAGTATTTTGAAGACTCTGTTGAAGTACCATGTACTATTCAAGAGAATGAAAGTGGTAAAGAAATAATAACGTTAGATGTTAATACCTCTACCATTAATAAGGAAATACCAAAGAATGATAAGGATAAATCAAAATCATCTTGAGAAAATCTAGGAGAGGATAAATCTAATGAAGAGGAAAGTTATGAGAGAATATTGAGGAATAGAATAATAATAACTACTCTCAATACTAGAAAGGCAAAAAGAGAAAAACCTTCAAATTATCAAGCAAAAACCAGGGAAGTATGAGGAAATACTGAAAAATTAACATAATACAAGTTGGTTGAAATTCTCTTTACCAAATAGTAAAATGATATTGGTAATTTATAAGAGGGGCCAACAACCCCTAATAAGACATGATTACCATCTCATGGAATATAAGGGGTGCTAATACCCTCTCAAATTAGAGGTGTATCAGGGACCTATGTTTAAGTAATAAGCCTAATATTCTTTATATTCAAGAAATTAAAATGACAAAGGAAGAAATTTACAAAACTATGAAAGTAGTATGGGCAAGATGTAAATGAGATGCTATGGATTTAGGAGTGGCAGGTGGGATTCCAACATGTTGGAATATAGTTAGAAACTCCTATGAAACCATTTATAAAACTAGGGATTTGATAACTTCATTGGTCACATGCTACTTTGTAGATATTTATTTCATCCTTATCAATGTCTATGGACCTTCAACTTAGTCAGGCAGATCAAAATTAAGGAGTGGAATTGATGAGAAGTATAGACCAAGAAACTATTGGAAGTATTACATTATTTGGTACCTTGCAAGAATATTGCAAGTACCTTGTAAATAGTTGAGTGTAAAGTTTTTAAAAAAATAGGTGTCATGTAAGTATTTAATATGTGTAGACTTAAGTAAATATTTGTCATTTAGTAATTATTAGAAGTTTGTCATTATTAGAAGTCAATAAAATATATTTCTCTTATGAGAAATATGAAGATTCATATCTCCCGTGAGTTTGAGGAGATGGAGAGTTAGTGAAAGTAGAAAGGTCAAGAGTCTTATAAATTTGAAGAGTCTCATATCCAAAGTGTATGTATTGAGGATAAAGCTTTATAATGGATTATCAAATAAGCTCTACAATACATTGTATTTGTATTACTTAAGTAGATATATTTATCAATAATATTTTTAGTGAGTTATTATCATTGTTATTTTTGAATATATGTGAGGATTTAAACTTAAGATCCTATGAGAAAATTATTTATATGCTAACAGTAATTTTAGAGCCATAGAGTGAAGAATTCCAAATTGAAGAGTCATAGTTGGAGAATATTGAGAATCATAGAAGTTTTTAGAGGAGTTGTGATTGATTTTACTGAGTGTGAGCATTCCTGAGAATGAAGTATCCTTGTGAGTGGAAGAGTAACCTTATGGTTTGGAGACTTGTTGAAGAAAGAAGCCAAAGTAGCAAAAACAAGCTATTGTATATGAATCCCTTACAACAGGGAAGAAGTATATACATGAAATTTGAAGTAGAATTATTTATTCTATTTGGAAGAAATACAAAGGTTACATTCTAATAGAGAAAGCACATTAAAGATCTAAAAATATATTCCACAAGGTCAAGAACATATTTGTCATGCTTGCACATGAAAGTGGGTGATTGTAGTAAAATAATCATTTGAGAAAACCCACCAACCAAGATTAGGTGACAGTGCAATTGCAATGCGTCCAAGATAAATGAGAAGTGAGCACAAGATGCATGAGTAAACCATGATATTGAAGAAGTAATTGTTGAAGAGATAGGAGAGCAACATTCAATACAGAAACATAGGAGGATTTGAATTGCAAGGATGCACCGACATCTTGGAGCTTCGAAGATTTTGTCTTATACATATAAATACTTGTCATTTCTCCTCCATTTGTTGAATGTAATCTTTTATATGAAATATACTCTTGTACTTTATGAAAACAGTAGAACACAAGAGATACAGTGAAAAATTAAAATTGTGCAAAAGCTGGAAATGTTTTATTTGAGTGCATACCTGCTACGTTTCACCCAACTAGGGTAGCCCAGTGGTTGGTTGGCTTGTGTGAGCACTTTTAGAGGAAAGGTTGCAGGGTCAAAACCCCTAGATGTCGTTTTGCTGTGCAAACAAGGTTTTCATTTACGTGTAGAGAATAGAGTTAAGGTTGGGTGGTGCCATTTTGGTTTTAGTCAGTGTGCTAGTGCAGCTGGTCATAGGTGCCTAGGAAAGCAATACACTAGGGAGGTTGTGGTTTCGAGTCACATCGTGCATGAGGTATTTGAAATTTTAATTTTGCATTGATTTGACTTGAGGTGGTCGCGATAGTTTACAAGGAGCTTAAATTATTTAATTTTGATTTGAATTGGACTGAGTAGGAGCTATAAGGTGTGCAATATTTATTTGATTTTTGTATTGTGCATAAGGACTTTATCTTTGAAATATCATAGTGGGAGTTTTATGGTGTAGTAAGACATTTGAAAGTTGTATGTTGTATAGTGCATAAGAGGGTTAATTTTTGCATAATCAAAGTGGGAGTTTTATGGTGTATTATGATTTGAAAATTGTATTGTTGTCTAAGTGTGAGAAGAGTTTACTTTTGCAATATTAAAAGAGGGAGTTATAAGGTGTATTAAGAGCTTTTTGTTGATTGTATTTTTGCTTGATATTTTGAAGGATTTGGTTCATTATTAAAAGGCTTTATCTTATGAAACCAAGAGGAGTTATAGAGCATTATTTTGGGACATTATTGTGCACATATTTTGAAAGGGTTTATGTGGATTATTTGAAAAGGAGTTTTGCTAACTTGTTTTGAAGTGGCCAAAGAAAGGGAGTTATTTTGAGACAGGTTTTTGAGGGCACATCTTCATCAAGGCAGTTTTAGAGGTATGTTATTTTAACTCCTTCTCAAGGTGGATTTTTTGAAAGAAAATAGTTTCAAGTCATAAGGTGGAGATATAAGGATTAATTTTATGTGCATTGTTGGAAATATAAGTCCTAGAGTGTGAGCAAATTGTGTATAATTCTAGAAAAATTGTGCATCATTGATGAATGAAATTGGAAACACATATGCTAGGGTTTGAGAACAAAGTTATGCATCATTGTTGAATGAAATTGGAAACATATGTGCTAGGGTTTGAGAATGAAGTTGTGCATCATTGTTGAATAAAATTGGAAACATATGTGCTAGGGTTTGTGAATAAAGTTGTGCATCATTGATGAATAAAATTGGAAACATATGTGCTAGGGTTTGTGAACAAGTTATGCATTATTGTGATTGATATTGAGAGCAAATTTGCAAGGATTAAAGACTAGTTTTTGAAAGCAAACCTATGCATTGTTTATGTTTGAAATTGGAAACAAATTGATGAAAATTATAGATCAGTTTTGAAAGCAAAATTGTGCATTGGTTTTGAGTGATATTGGAAATAAGAGGGCAAGAGTTAAAGATCAATTTTGTGAAGAAAATTTGTGTATCTTCATGATTGACTTTGTGAGTATATGAGAAATACTTGTGCATTGTGATTGGTATTGAAGTAAATGTGCAACTCAGCAATAACCAGGTCATTTTTCAAGTGCTAGACTAGAGCTATCTTTAGAATGCAATAAATGTGAGACATGTGAAAGCAATAGACTTAATGAATGTGAAGAACATATTGAGAATTTATTAGTGCATATCATTCTCTATATGTTCAAGAGATTAAATTAATTTTGGGTAGAATATATACAAACTACTTTAGTCAAAGAAAGCACTTTGGAGAAATATATATGAAATTGTTTGTATGCAAGAATTGGGAATGTTTGAGCATTTTTTGTGAGCAATATTGAGGTAAATATGAGAAGGTTTGTGTGAGGTAGATTTGAGTTGGTTTGAGCAGTGACAGTAAGCTGATTTGAGAAAGCATTATAAGTAGGATTGGAGCATATTTAAGCAGGTCTTATGAGATAGATTGAGCATGCGTTATGAATAGGTTTGAGTAGTGATTTGAGCAAGTTTTGAGAGTTGTATTGAGTGGGCCTTATGAGTATATTATATTAGGTTTTGGAGCAAAATTGAGTAAGCCTTATGTGTATTATTGGAATAGAATTGAGTAGGTTTTGGTAAGCATATTTGAGCAAGTCTTGTGTGTAGAATTGGAGCAGATCTAAGCCGAGTTGAGAGCAATTTTTGTAGTAGAATTGAGCAAGCCTTGTGGAAAGGCTTGAAGCAATGTAGATGGGATTGAGATCTTTAGTGTATAGAGGTACACAAACCAAAGTAGAGGGGATTGAGGTCTCTTGTGGATAGATGTCCATGAACTTGAGCATAGGGGATTGGTGTTCTTAAGATAGTATCTTGGATATTCATGCCCGAATATTGGTCATGATTGATATCAGTAAAGCTTTACCAAAATGAGTGATTATTAAGTATGGGGGTAAGTTGTGAATCCAAACCATGGATTATGAAAATATATCTTTCAAAAGTAGAAGATATCATGTGGTGGGGCATATTGAGAGATTATACCCTAAGAAGAATTCAACATAAACATATGTAGAAATCCTCAAGAAAAACTTACCTTGACTTCCAGGCCTTCCAAGCCCAAAGAGCTCCATTGGTGGCCAGATGGGATGAGGTCCAAAAATAGTTTAGAGAAGGAGTAATTACAGACCAGCTCAAAGCTGAGGATGATGCCTTGCGTATAGCAGTTGAGGACATTGACATCCAGGAGGAGATCTATTGGAAGGAGAGAGCAAGAACCACCTGGTTATTAGAAGGGGACAAAAATACAAAATTCTTTCATCGAACTGCTTGTGCTCGAAGACAGATGAATAAGATGGAGGCCCTTCAATATGAGAACGACCATTCCTTTGATACACTTCCAGGTATACATTCCCATGTTATGGATTATTTTTCTAAGCTTTTTAAAGAAAGTGTGGTACAAGATGTAGAGGCCCAAAATGAAGTTATTTCTGTCATACCTGCTATTATTTCAGAGGATGAAAATCAGGCCCTCCTCAAACCCATTTATAGAGATGAATTGAAAACTATGGTCTTTGGAATGAGCACTGGTAAAACTCCTGGTCCAGATGGCTTCCCAATTGAGTTTTTTCAGGCTTTCGGGACTACTTAGAGGAAGATGTAAGGGTTGTTGTTGAAGAGTCCAGAGAAAATAAGAGAATGCTTAAAGCTATAAACCACACTTTCATTACCTTAATTCCAAAAGGGGAGGAGGGGGTTCATATTTCAAATTTTAGGCCTATTGCCTTATGTAATGTGTTGTACAAAATAATCACAAAGGTAATGGCTGAGCGCCTAAAACCTCTTCTTCACAACATTGTTTCCTCTGAGCAAGGGGGTTTTGTTGAGGGTCGACAGATTCTGGATGGGGTGGCCTAGGAAGCAATCCATTCAATGCACACTTCTGGTAATAAAGGGATGTTCATAAAACTAGACATGTCAAAGGCTTATGACAAGGTTGAATGGAGTTTCCTTGCTAAAATGATGGTAGCCTTTGGCTTCTCTCAGGGCTGGATAGAGTGGGTCATGAGCTGTGTCTCTTCCTTGACTTACTCTGTGCTAATCAAGGGCCTTCCTTCGCAACCATTTGGAGCTTCTCGGGGACTACGCCAGGGGGATCCTTGTTCTCCTTATATTTTTCTCATTCTGGTTGAAGGTCTTGGTAGAATTTTCTTGAGGAGAAGACAACAAGGTAGATTATTAGGTATCAGGGTGGGTGAGGAAGTTTTAACGCACCTGCAATTTATGGATGACACTGGTTTGGTGGGAGTGGCCAGCTTCAAGGAAGCAAGAATGATTAGGGATACTCTCAATGTCTATCTTAGGGCTACTCAACAGGTCATTAATGACAAGAAATCCAAAGTGGTTTTTTTTAATCTGGAGCAAAGGCTTCAGAATAGAATTTTATAAATCCTGGGATTCACAAGGACTTCTCTCCCAGTGGTTTACTTGGGGGTCTCCTTGCACTTTAAGAAGCTGACATTAGACACATGGAGGAATCTGCTGGAGTGTATCAAGGACAAAATTAATCACTGGTATCACAAGTGGTTAAGTTATGGTGGCCGATTAACTTTCTTACAGTCAGTCATTCAAGCCATGCCAATTTACAAATTCTCTATCCTGGCTACCCCGATTACAATTTGGAAAGAGTTGGACAGGATGTCTAGAAATTTTTTATGGGAAGGAGCAAAGGGAGAGAGAAAGTGGGCCTTAGTGGGCTGCGACAAAGTTACCCAGCCCAAGGATAAAGGAGGTTTGGGTTTGAGAAAATCTAGGCTAAATAATAAATCTTTGGCTAGAAAGCTGTATTGGAGATGGATCTCCCAACCCACCTCCCTATTCAGTAGAATCCTAACTAGAAAATACCTGGGTCAGGCCAACCCAATCGATGTTGCTCGCCTCCCCTTGGATGGTTCTAGGTCCCTTGTTTGGGAGGCTCTCAAGTTAGGGTCTCAGGTTGTTAAAGACCGCTTATTTTGGAAAGTGGGAAGAGGGGAGAAGGCTCATTTTTGGATAGATTCTTGGGATCAGTTCCCACCCATCATTGCTAAATTTATAGAATTACAACCAATAAAAGTTGCCATTGAAGCCAAGGGATGGATCTGTATTGAAAGTTACTTCACAACTTCTCAGTTGGGAGAGTGTAAGTTTAAGCAGTTCAAGAAGTTGGATGAGTGGCCCATTTCAATCCCCTTGGATTTGACTCCCATCATGACTAAAATTCTAACAGAAAGATTTCTTACAGGGGGAGACGTGGAGGATGAATTAGCTTGGGGCTTTGGGAGTCTTGGTGTCTATATAGTAAAGGATGGATATGACAACATTCTCCCAAAGCCCCCCCTCATACTTTTCTGGTTGAGGACTAGAGGAAAATCTGGCACTCTTAAGGTTGGTCGAAAGTCAACTTTTTTGCCTGGCAGTGCATGCAAAATGGAATCCTCACTTTTGATAATCTCATATCAAAAGGTATCATCAGCCCTTCTCAATGTGTTCTATGCCACAAGAGTGAGGAAACTGCTGACCACTTGCTGTTTGGTTGCCCTTTTAGCCGATAAATTTGGCTACGTTGGTTTGCATACTTTAAATTTCAAGTAAGTGGTGACCTGAATCGGATGAATATCTGGGAAAAATGGCAGAAGGGTAGATTCAAATCTAAAGCTCTTCGTTTTGGCTGGGAGATCGGGTTAAGCTTTATCTGGTGGCAAGTATGGCTGGAAAGAAATGCCAAAAATTTTAGAGAAACTTTTACTACTCTAGACGGGGTTTGGCAGACCATTTGGAGCAAGGTTACCGAAACTGTGGCTGTTCATGTAGAGGAGGAAGCTCAAATTGCCATTGGAGCTATGGACGACCGCGGTGAACTGCTAGAGGGACAAGACAAATTTTTTTGGAAACCTCCCCCTATTTGTTGGATTAAAATCAATACTGATGGAGTTGCAAAAGGTAATATGGGTAGAGCCAGAATTGGAGTGGTGTGCCGGGACCATGTTGGGACTGTGCTCTATTGGGAATTGCAAGGCCTAGGAAGAACCACTAACAATGAAGTTGAAGCCATTGCCATTAAGTCTGCTTCTATTTGGGCAGTGAAACATGGCCACCACAGGATTATTCTTGAATCAGACTCACAAATTTTGGTTGGAGCTCTGGACTGCATGAGGAACTTTGATCTAAAATCTTGGAGGTTGAGGGCTCTTGTTACCCAAATTAAAGAATTATGGAAGGAATTGGAGGACATGATCCCAGTTTATGTGAGTAGAGACTTGAACAAAGTAGCTAACTTTCTGGCTAAGATGGGTACGGAAAAGGAGGTTGGAGTTTAGTTGCACAGTGACATGGATATTGAGGATGAGGTGATTAGACAGGTTTTGGAAAGGTCCTTGCACCAATGATCAAAGAAAATGCAAAGGGTGGAAAGTTGTCACGATATCGCGACATGTTGCACCGTCGCAGTTGCTGGAGGAAAGTTGTCACGATATCGTGACATGTTGCACCGTCGTGGTCACCGAAGGAAAGTTGTCACGATATCACAACATGTTGCGTCGTCACGGCCACTGGAGGAAAGTTGTCATGATATCGCAACATGTTGCGCCGTCATGGCTACTGGAGGAAAGTTGTCGCGATATCACGACATGTTGCACCATCGTGATCGCTGGAGGAAAGTTGTCATGATATCGTGACATGTTGCACTGTCATGGCCACTGGAGAAAATTTGTCATGATATCACAACATGTTGCGCTGTCACGGCCGCTGGAGGAAAATTGTCACGATATCGTGACATGTTGCGCGGTCACAGTCACTGGAGGAAAGTTGTCACGATATCGCGACATGTTGTGCCGTCGTGGTCACTGGAGGAAAGTTTTTGTGATATCGTGACATGTTGCGCTGTCACGATCGCTGGAGGAAAGTTGTCACAATATCATGACATGTTGCGCCGTCATGGTCACTGGAGGAAAGTTGTCGTGATATCGTGACATGTTGTGCAGTCGGGGTCGCTGGAGGAAATTTGTCGCAATTTCATGACATGTTGCATCATCGCGGTCGCTGGAGGAAAGTTGTCATGATTTTGTGACATGGTGCGCCGTCACGGTCGCTGGAGGAAAGTTGTCGCGATTTCATGACATGTCGCTCCATCACAACCAAGGGAGGAAAGTTGTCACGATTTTGCAACATGTCGCTTCATCATGGCTAGGGGAGCAAAGTTGTCACGATTTCACGACAGGTTGCATTTTCATAGCTTAGGGAGAAATGGTGTCGCGATTTCACGACATGCTGCATTTTTGCGGCCAAGGGAGCTTAGGTGTCACGATTTCGTGACATGTTGCTTTTTCGTGGCCAATGGAGAAAAGGTGTCGCGATTTCGTGACATGTTGCTTTTTTGTGGCCAAGAGAGAAAAGTTGTCGTGATTTTGCGACATGTTGCTTTTTTACGACCAAGAGAGAAAAGGTGTCAGGATTTCGCGACATGTTGCATTTTCGCTGCCAAAGGTGATAAGGTGTCACGATATCGTGACATGTTGCCTTTTCACGGCCAAAGGAGAAATGGTGTCGTGATTTCGTGACATGTTGCACTTTCGTGCCCAAAGGAGAAAAGTGTCACGATTTCACGACTTGTTGAGTTTTCATGGCCAAAGGAGGAAATTGTTGTGATATCGCGACATGTTGCTTTTTCATGGCCAAAGGGGAAAGGTGTCGTGATTCCGCGACATGTTGCTTGTTCGCATCCTAAGGAGAAGATTTGTGTCACGATTTCGTGACAAGCTGCTTCATCTATTGTAAGATTGTGTTCTCTCTGAGTTCGGCTGGGAAGAGTCTCTTCCCTTATTGTAATTGATCTTTGTTTTAATACAAGTTTTTTCAAAATTTTCAAAAAAAATATTATCTTGATTTGGAAATGAACATTCCTACTAAACCTAAGAAATATACCTTATAGTATTTTGAAGACTCTGGTGAAGTACCATGCACTATTCAAGAGAATGAAAGTGGTAAAGAAATAATAATGTTAGATGTTAATACCTCTACCATTAATAAGGAAATACCAAAGAATGAGAAGGATAAATCAAAATCATCTTGAGAAAATCTATGAGAGGATAAATCTAATGAAGAGGAAAGTTATGAGAGAATATTGAGGAATAGAATAATAATAACTACTCTCAATACTAGAAATGCAAAAAGAGGAAAACCTTCAAATTATCAAGCAACAACTAGGGAAGTATGAGGAAATACTGAGAAATTAACATAATACAAGTTGGTTGAAATTCTCTTTACCATATAGTAAAATGATATTGGTAATTAATAAGAGGGGCCAAAAACCCCTAATAAGGCATGATTTCCATCTCATGGAATATAAGGGGTGCTAATACCCTCTCAAATTAGAAGTGTATCAGGGACCTATGTTTAAGTAATAAGCCTAATATTCTTTATATTCAAGAAATTAAAATGACAAAGGAAGAAATTTACAAAACTATGAAAGTAGTATGGGCAAGATGTAAATGAGATGCTATGGATTTAGGAGTGGCAGGTGGGATTCCAACATGTTGGAATATAGTTAGAAACTCCTATGACACCATTCATAAAACTAGGGATTTGATAACTTCATTGGTCACATGCTATTTTGTAGATATTTATTTCATCCTTATCAATGTCTATGGACCTTCAACTTAGTCAGGCAGATCAAAATTATGGAGTGGAATTGATGAGAAGTATAGACCAAGAAACTATTGGAAGTATTACATTATTTGGTACCTTGCAAGAATATTGCAAGTACCTTGTAAATAGTTGAGTGTAAAGTTTTGTAAATATTAGGTGTCATGTAAGTATTTAATATGTGTGGAGTTAAGTAAATATTTGTCATTTAGTAATCATTAGAAGTTTGTCATTATTAGGAGTCAATAAAATATATTTCTCTTATGAGAAATATGAAGAGTCATATCTCCCATGAGTTTGAGGAGATGGAGAGTTAGTGAAAGTAGAAAGGTCAAGAGTCTTATGAATGTGAAGAGTCTCATATCCAAAGTGTATATATTGAAGATAAAGCTTTATAATGGATTATCAAATAAGCTCTACAATACATTGTATTTGTATTACTTAAGTAGATATATTTATCAATAATATTTTTAGTGAGTTATTATCATTGTTATTTTTGAATATATGTGAGGATTTAAACTTAATATCCTATGAGAAAATTATTTATATGCTAACAGTAATTTTAGAGCCATAGAGTAAAGAATTCCAAATTGAAGAGTCATAGTTGGAGAATCTTGAGAATCATAGAATTTTTTAGAGGAGTTGTGATTGATTTTACTGAGTGTGAGCATTCTTGATAATGAAGTATACTTGTGAGTGGAAGAGTAACCTTATGGTTTGGAGACTTGTTGAAGAAAGAAGCCAAAGTAGCAAAAACAAGCTATTGTATATGAATCCCTTACAACAAGGAAGAAGTATATACGTGAAATTTGAAGTAGAAGTATTTATTCTATTTGGAAGAAATACAAAGGTTACATTCTAATAGAGAAAGCACATTAAAGATCTAAAAATATATTCCACAAGGTCAAGAACATCTTTGTCATGCTTGCACCTGAAAGTGGGTGATTGTAGTAAAATAATCATTTGAGAAAACCCACCAACCAATATTAGGTGACAGTGCAATTGCAAGGCGTCCAAGGTAAATGAGAAGTGAGCACAAGATGCATGAGTAAACCATGATATTGAAGAAGTAATTGTTGAAGAGAGAGGAGAGCAACATTCAATACAAAAACATAGGAGGATTCGCCTTAGAGTAGCGTTTAATACAAATACACTGCAGATGTGCATAACATACTAGAAATGTTGGAGATGTGAGTAAAATGACACCTGGTCAAAGAGAGAAGTTACAACAGTACAAAGAAGAAGTGGTGCATTAGAAGTAATAATTCGACAGTTCATTGGAGATGTGGAGAAGAGATAGGAGCACTGAAAGGTATCTTACCATCAATTTTTTTTTACATAGTATCTTAGTGAAAGGATATTAAAGTTGAAATGAAATGAAATTAAAGTTGAAAGGAAATTGACTTTAAAAATAGAATTAGATTCTGGAAATTATTTGAGAAGGAAATATTGAGAAGAGTTAATTTGGATAAAGTTATTATTTAAAAATAAATAAGGAAACAAATAATATGAAATATTTAAAGGTGAATAAATTTATTGTGAATAAAACAATTATCAAAGAGAAATGAATTATTTGAAGAAATAAATTAATTAATAAAAGGATAATTATTTGAAGAAAAGAAGGAAATTAAGAATGGTAGAGACAATAGAAACAAATTGAAGAAGAATATTAAAAAAGAACAATAATTATTAATTGAAAGAAAATAGTGTTTAATGAGAAAGCAAATTGCTGAGAGAAAGGAATATTAAGAAGAATAATATTAAATTGAGGATTGAAGAAAAGAAAAAAAAAAAAAAATTATTTGAATAAAATAGAAGAATTATTGAAGGATTTTTGTTAAATATTGAATTTGGAAGTAAAAATGATTTCTACTACAAGGGAAATTAATTATTTTGAAGGAAAAATAATTTATTAAAGTTGAAGATAAATTTTAAGAAAGTTGATTTAATTATTGAATGTGTCGAATTATTAAATAAAATAATTGTTCATTTATTTTCAAGAAGGAAAAATTATTTGGAAAGAAAAAAAAATATTTGATTAAAGAAATAGGTTATTGAAGACTTACATCAAGGATAAGAATATTAAACATTGATTAATGTGCATTTAAAGGTTTGTGTCAATAAATATTAATTAAAAATGTTCAAGATAATCGTTGAGATAGCATACATGAACAAGAAAGAAGCTAAATGGTACTTAGAAATTTGTAGAGAAAATCTTAACTTGATTGAGGAATAAACTAAGGCATCTAGAGAGTTGAAATAAATAAATCAAGTAAAAGAAGAAATGTCAAACAATGATTTCATTCCAACAAAAATATCACCAAGACAACCAAAATGGTTAACAACAATAGGAAAAGAAGTGGAAGAAGAAAATAAAAAAAAGAGCAGTAAAATTATAAATAAGCAAGTCTTACTTCAACATGATACTAAGAAGCTTCATCAAAAGAAAAATGTGAAACTCATGGTAGAAGACACTTATAATTTGGAACCCATGAAGGCTCATGTGGATTGTGGTACTTATAAAAACATGACAAAAAATGTATGTTATGACCTTGTTCAAGAAACATATATAGCATATGAAAAAAGGGATTTGAGCATAGACAAAGAATGTACAAAAGGCACATGTGTTGTTAAAAATGAAGGCATAATTGTTAGTAATGATTTAGTCTTCAAATAATGACCAAGATTATGATGACTTGCTATTTTCATAAGGTTATGATGAATTTGAAAAACATACAAAAGCAGTTGACACAAAGTATGGATATGATAAAATAGGACAAGCTAATAACAAGGATATCTCAAGATATGAGAATGATGAATTATTATATATTGATATCTCAAGATTTGAGAATGATGAATGAGAATGACGAAATACATTTAATAGTATTGATAACAAGTTTGACAATGATAGCAACAGAGACAAAAATAATTCAAATTATTATGATTTATTGTATTCAAAATCTATCGATGATGATTTATATTATTGTGATGGTTTGCTTATATAAGAGATATGAGACACTAATATTGTGATAAGAAACTACGAATACAAAATTATGACAGTACAAACAACAACTACTATGACATATTTGAATAGATGATAAATAATTATTGGGACAAAGGCAAGCTACAAAAAAGTAATTTGAACAAGACCCAAAGTAGACATCCAAAAATTACAAAGGAACAACTACACTATGAAGTAGATAAAGAAGCAAAAAATAAATAAAACAAAAGAAGACCAAAGCAAATCATCTTCTTACCAAATAATGTAATACATGGGATGTTGGAAGTATTACATTATTTGGTACATTGCAAGAACATTGTAAGTACCTTGTAAATTGTTTGTGTATAGTTGAGTCTAAAGTTTTGTGAATATTAGGTGTCATGTAATTATTTAATTTGTCATTTAATAATATTTAGAAGTTTTTCATTATTAGAAGTCAATAAAATATATTTCTCTTATGATAAATATGAAGAGTCATATCTCTTGTGAGTTTGAGGAGATGGAGAGTTAGTGAAAGTAGAAAGGTCAAGAGTCTTGTGAATGTGAAGAGTCATATATCCAAAGTGTATATATTGAAGACAAATATGTGTAATGGATTTTTGAATAAGTTGTGCAATACATTGTGTTTGCATTACTTAAGTAGATATATTTATCAATAATATTTTTAGTGACTTATTTTTGAATGTATGTGAGGATTTAATATTAAGATCCTATGATAAATTGTTTATATGCTAATAGAAGCCCGATTCATGATAATAGAATATTTTAATGCCATATCCATGTTGGATGAAAAACTTGGGGGAATTAGGAAAATAACCCAACGTATGAGAGATTTATTAGTTTTTATTCAAAACAATAATCTATGGGAGGTTGAGTTTCAATATGAAAACTATAAATGGACTAACAACAAGATAAACTAAAACCTAATATCAAAAAAAATAGATGAATGCATACTCTTAGATCATTGGCTAGATGAAGGCACTTGTGCTAAAGTTAATACCTTGACAAAAATTGGTTCATATCACTAGCCAATAAGAGTTAAAATAGTGGTAAGTGAATTAAAAAAAAACATATTTTAATTATGAGTAGATGTGGAAAGACTATCCTCAATTTGTTGATATGATAGCACAAACATGGAATTCTTTAGGAGATGGTGGGTGTATACACTTATAAAACAAATTAAATCAATGTCATCTAGATTAAAATAATGTAACAACAACACTTTCAAAAATATTTTTGAGAAGAAAGAAGAATTAAAAGAGAAACTTTCAAAATTTTAAAAGGTGAGCACAATAATCCAAGCTTTGTGAATATCTTAATATTTGAGTACGGAAGAGAAATTCTAGAGATTAAGATCGAGATAAACCTGGTTAAAAGGATTTAAAAACCAAAGGTTTTTTATAGGATGGCAATATTTTAGAGATCAACATCTAGAATTAGTAGAATTAAATCAATAGAAGGGGTTTGGATTGAAGACCATAGTAAAATTAGAAAGGAGGTAGGGCTTTTGTACCAAAATATTGTAGGATTAGAGGATATTTAAGTTATTAATGATAAACTACTATAAGCAGTACCTTCATTTATAATAAATGAAGATAATAGCAAACCGATGGAGACTATTACCCTAGCAGAAATTCTTTCAACTCTTTTCTCTTTTGATAAGGATAAATCCCTAAGTCTAGATGGTTTCTATATAGCATTCTATTAGCATAACTATAAAATAATGGATTCTTTATTGGTGGTAGTGGAAAAATCTAGGGTAAAATAGTACATACCTGATAAAATAAATGTAATATATCTTACCTTGATTCTAAAAAAGAAGGATGAAGAATTGTTTGATTCATTTAGGCCCATAAGACTATGTAATATGGCATATAATATAATCTCCAAAGTGATGGAAAATTAGTTAAGACCACTATTAGATAAAATTATTTCAAAATAGGAAAGAAGATTTGTGAAAGGAAGATAGATTCTGGATGGGATCATAGTAGCTCATGAAGTAATGCATTTAGTAGCTTCTAGAAAGGATACATCAGTCATCTTAAAAGTTGATATGAATAAATCCGATGATAGGGTTAAATAAGATTTTATTTTTGTAGTTTTAGAAATTTTTAGATTTGGGAATAAATGAGTTAGATGGATTAAATTTTATGTTTCTATATATCATATTCAATGTTGGTCAATGGGCTAGTAACAAATCATTTAAATCCAAGAGGGATATTAGATTTGAAGATCCTCTATCACCATATTTATTCATTATAATAGTAGAGGTATTGGAAAGGAACTTAGATAGGGAGATCCTATATCATCCATAAATAGTTTGTAGATTATACAACCCTCTTGGGAGGGCAGGAAAAAATGAGGTTAGAAATTTGAATAACATATTAAAGGAATATGAAAGAACATCAGGAAAGAAAGTTAATAGGACTAAACCCAAAATTAACTTTCTAAACTAATAAGGACATCTATTAGTATATTATTATTATTATTATTATTGTAAACATGACCTTCTATCCTCATGAGGTTTATTTGTTTAATTTGTTAGGCTATGTTAGTAAGTTGTTGGCCTAGGTTGTTTAATTGTTAGCTCAAGTTAGCTAACTATTAGATTCTTTGTTATGTAATGTGTGCTATTTAAGCACAACATTTAAATTCAATTTTTAGTTCTACTTAGAACCACATCAGTGGCATTAGAGTAGGTTGATACTGCCCTATGAGGGAGAATTTCTCTCATGGAAATTCCCCCTCTCATTGTCCTTGTTTTTATTCTTCGTCATAGTTCAAGTCTTGTTATTTCCAACAAAATTCAAGAACTACACACAACTTCTATTGGTTGAAGTTTTAATTACAAGGTTAGTGAATGTCAAACATTATGTTTTGTTGGATTTCATTAAGCTAAGCCTTATATTTGAAGCAAGGCCATGTTCCATGTATGCTAACAATCATGACAAAGTTTTGCCATAATTTTCTATCAAATATTTAGCTTTTGGAAATTGTTGTATTATTTCTTTTGGAAGAAATGTATGAAAATCAAGAAGCAAAAGGAGGATTACAATGATTGAAATAATGTATTCCTCATCTACCAATGCATTTTTTTGGCACCCTTCATTTGAAATCCCACATTTTTCTTACTCCTCTCCTTTCATGTGGCCGAAATGAGGTCATTATAGACAATACCAATAACATCATCGATCAACTACACCTCCTACACCTTACTCATGCACCACCATTTTATATGCTTAATGATGTATCAAGATCAACTACATACATTAATTTTATCCTTTATCACAACTATGATTTTTTTTAAGGCTTAGTTACCTCATATGGACCCAAGTCCAACACCCACTTTGTGTGTGTAGCAAAACCAACATCAACCACCTCCTGCCTAGGATTTCCACCCCGCTTGATGTAGTTCCTTTGACTACGTGTGTGAGACTAAGCACACCCCATGGCTACCCACATCGACATATCCCCAATACACTTAAATTATCTATGCTCATATCAAATAAATAATCCAAAAAATATGCCTTATGACTTTTGCTCTTGTAATTATGTTGGCTATTGTAAACCTTGATTTGTTTTCATGTCATTGGATGACCAACACATTCATATTTTTGGGTTTAAATTTTTGTATCTCACCTTCTATTTGTTATTTTCATTTCATCTTGACAACAACACCCTCACAGTGGCATTAAAGTATGCTTGGACTAATTGGGCGTAATGCTATTGTGGTAATATTTGGTCACCTCAAACACCACCTGATGTATACCTCCCACACTTGGCTACCTAGCACCACATCCCCAACCACCTCTAGCATGACCAAATTTTCTCTATCATATGCCATCATCACCTCTATATAATAACATGGAGGATTTTTTTTCTTTAGTCATGAAAACCTCTAGCATGCCTTTCGCATGATGTTGCCATTTCCATGTGATCCCAACTAATCAACCACCCTTCCACGATCATCGATTTTCCTTCCCAAGAAAATGGTGCCACTTCCTCTCACTTCCCACCACCATGATGTGCATCATTACCAATGGATGGACATTCAATCTAGGAAAAGCCCTTGCTTCCTTTTAGCCAATGCTAGCACTAGATCTTCACCAAATTTGATCTTATAGCATGTCTTACTCAATGTTGCAAATAGTATTTTTTCTATTAATGTTGAATCTCTTACCCTCACTAGCTTACCAATCTATTCTACATATGACTATGAAAATTATCCATAATGGGTTGATTACTGGTCAACTATTCTCATTCTAGCCAACATGGCTTCTCGTGCATGTGAAACACCTCACAAACCCATGGAAAAAATTTAGCCAAAATATATATGGATTCTTAAGGGTCAATCCTCCGATCCTTTCCCAAATTCCTAAATGATTTTTCATGCGCATAGCAAGAGGACATGTGATGAACAAATTATTTTCAACTAGCATCACTTGTTGCTTTCCTAGGCACTCCTTGTGCCAACTAGCCTACCATCACTATAGTTGTTTTCATAGTGCTAGGGATACATGAGGTCAAATCCATCCACCACCATAGATATGTGACCTTTATCCCACATGCTTTGTGGGATGTCAAGTTGTTGCTCTTTTATTTTTTTCCACACTTTATATGCATGAGAAAAATATAGGAATATACCAAAAACATAGGAATATTCTACATAATATTCCTTTCAAAATATTATGCAACATATTCCCCTTCGAATATACAAAAAAAAATTTGCTTGGAGGAAAAATCACCTACCTCTTTCTTTTTGCCTAGCGAGCCTTCTATTTTCTTGCTTTTTGAGGCACTCATCCTTTCCTGAGTATAGTCTTATATATAGTCATTGGAAAACTTTATGTGATCTAGATCTAGTAGAAGCATTATTTTTCTATTTTATAAAGGTCTACTTTGACCTATGGTGCTCCAAAGTTCTATTTGACCAAATTACTTAAAAAATGGAGTGTATTTTTTTTTGTACCTCACACTCCTCACCACAATGCAAGTGAGTCTCATAACTAGTAATCTTCTCTATAACACTTGGAAATTGTAGTGACTAGTTATCCATGCAATTTGGTAGGATGAGAAGGTTACCATAAGGATGCTTGTAATTGATTCATGCATGCTCTTATTTGAGCACTTTCCAACAATCCACCTTTGTCATTGGGGATTATTTAGAAGTAGACTATCCTCTATACCATGGCCCTTGAATTTGGGTACTCCTACATACAAAGTTATATTTGGAGATGTTCACGACCATGACACTTCTTATGTGATCAATAGGCATCACATGGGTACTCCAATAGATGAATTTGTTGTTGTATTTTCATTTACAATATCATAACCCTTTTTATGTGATCATAGCAATCACATGGGTACTCCTACAATTACATTTGTATTTTCATCTAGTGTCTTCTTTGTCTAAATGGATTTCAATTTTTTTTCTTGGCTCATATTTTTACCACACTTCATAGGAAAACACCATATCAATCACATTACACAACATTTGCTTTAGGATCACTGGATCCCTCCTCAAAATTTTCAAAATTCTCCTTTTGCTATTGTCCTTTGTTATCTTCCTTCTATTTTGTAAAAGCATTGGAGTCCAATGCTTCTATTTTTTGGAGGTATGATGAGTACATCTATTAGTATATGGCTATTAATGTAAACATGAGCTTATATACTCACAAGGTTTATTTTTTTAAGTTGTTAGGCCAAGTTAGTAAGTTGTTAGCCTCGGTTGTTTAATTTTTAGCTCAAACTATTAGATTCTTTGTTATGTAATGTGTGTTATTTAAGCATCAATTTTGAATGCAATTTTCAGTTATGTTTCAAAACCACATCATAAACAATCCAACTAGAATCAAAATAAGGATATGCAAGTTAATTCAAATGGAGGAGGTAAACTCACCAAAAAATTATATAGGGATGCTCTTATTTGAGGGAATGAGGATAGAATTATAGAATCTAGTTATAAATAAAGTTCAAAATAAACTATCAACATGGAAAGGTAGATGGTTATCATTATCAAGAAGAGTGAAACTAATTAAATTTATCGTATAGGTCATTCCAACATAGTATATGTCTTTAGTGTGAGCCAGGAAAGAATGCAATCTAGGAGGGAGTGTGAGCTAGGAGGAAGTGTGAGTCAGAGGTAAGTGTGATATGAGAGGGATTATGATCCAATATTGAGATCTTCATATATGGAAAAATATTAATGGATTCATTCGATGTGTATCAATGCTTCAAACCCTTATCATGAATGCAATGAATATTATTTCTAAAAAATTATCAAAATAAAGGAACACTAGGAGAAAGAAGATACAAGAGTGAGTGTGAACCAAGAGGAAGTGCAAGTCGAGAGGGAGTACGAGCTAGGAGGAAGTGTGATCCAGGAGTGAGTGATAACTAAGAGAGAGTGCAATCTAGGAGGGAGTGCAAGCCAAGAGAGATATCTAGCCCCACCCCCACTACTTAGTTTGGAAGGAAAGTTGTATTTGAAATCCCTAATGGGAAGTGAGTATGCCCTAAATAGAAGTATGGATGCCCAATTTGAAGACAAATGGAAGATAAAATATATGGAAAGTTCGATCCAAGTAGCAGATGTTGCACCAATAGTGACCATAAAGGATGAGATGATTGATCATTATATAATGGTTTTGAAAAGTAGGAGGTTAATATGTAAGTTCCATAGATCTTGGCTAGGGTTTTTGGAGATTCAATATTGGATCAAGTGGAAGTAGGGATATGAGTTTTCTTCCTAAAGGTTTTTTCCTTGTCATATTTTCTAATTCAAAAATTAAGGATAAAATATTGAGTGGTAGCCCATGGTTTAGAGGGAGAGATACCCTTTATTTAAAACCATGGAATGAAAATTTTTCTATTGACATGAAAACTATTAAGAAGATTTCGATTTGGGTTAGGTTTTTTGGACTTCCATATCAACTTATCAAAATATTAGAAATACCCTAGGAGAATTCATCAAGGAAGGACTAACTATTAAGGAGTGGAAGCATGCTATATATACCAAAATATGTGTTGCTATGGATATTTCAAAACCTTTGCCATAATCCATTAAGATTAAATTTGAATCAAGAGAATGGAATCAACAAGTGGATTATAAAAACATTGCATTTCATTGTTGTAATTGTTATGAGATTGTCCACTTAACAAGAGTTTGCAAAGTGGAAACTATGAAGAAAGAGACAAAAAAAATTGGTCGTAAAATAACTTCAAGGTGAAGCAAGAAAATCATACATTAATAGAAGGTATATCATATCAAGGATATTCCACTCCTAAAGAAGGGGCAAATAAAACTTATTTGCAACATCTTATGAATAAAGCCACCATAACTCAATTGGATCAATAGTTAGAAGAAATAAAAAAGGATATAAGGGATGAGAAACTACAATATGTAAGTTCAAAGGTGCAAAGGTAAATATGGAGGAAAATCCAAATATAAATATGACAAAAGAGGTCAAGATATTTCTAGGTAAATCATCTTCATTTTCCTCAAGTAGTATAGAATCATCTCCTGGTAATAAAATTGAAAGTTCTATAGAGGTTATCCCTTGCACTTTATGGTTTCAAGAGCATCATAATAAAGAAATGAGGATGGAGGAAGATTGTAACAATTTAGGGCTTTTAGGGAAGAATAAGATGGTAATTATTTTAGAAGAGTTTCATTGCGCTTTAGGGTTTCTAAGTGTGAGAATATTGAAGAGATGGATGCACATGAAAGTATTGGTGGAAATGAAAAAAAAAAGAGGAAGACCTAAGAAGCAAAAACAAAGAGAAAAAGAAACCCGGAGGGATATTGATATGGGAAAATCAAATCAAATATCACAAGTGTTAAAAAGAAGTGGGGCTAAACCCACAAATAATAACAAAAAATAACAATGAAAATAATGTCACGAGCGGGAACGGGAGCGGGAGCGGGAGCGGGTGCGTCTGTGGATGATGGCGATGGAGATGACGGGAATGGTGGGTCGGCGGGGTTTGCTGGTCTGGCAACTTTGTCCTCGGGCCCTGCAGCTGGTGCTGGGCCTACTGCAGGCCCACTCAGCTTTTGTCACGGTGAAGACCCTAACGGTGTGGAGAAAATGGCGTCTGGTAACGGTAGGGTTTCAACCTCCTCTCCCTCCAAAACGCGACCGTGGTCTTTGTCCTTTGCGGATAAAGTCAGGTCCTCGACTGGAGCTTTCTCTTTTCAAACTCCTTTGCCTTTCTCTGTTTTGGGCACTGAAGTTTCGTTTCCTAGCGAGGCTATGGAGCCACTAATCTTTCAAGAGTCCCTCTCTCTGGTTGGGAAATTTGTTGGTGCCCGACCCGATATGGAAACTATCCGCGAATGGGCCCTTTCCAAATGGCGGCTGTCTGGAAGCATGGAGCTTGTGGCCTTTCCTAGGGGGTTCTTTATGGTAAGGCTAAACAATGCCCTCGACACCCAACGCATTCTCACTGGTGGACCTTGGTTTTTTGGTCGTCGATGCTTGTTTCTGCGGAGATGGGGGGAAGATTTCGACCCTGAAACTCAGTCTATCAACATCGCCCCGATTTGGATCAAACTCCATGGGCTTCCCCCTCAATTTTTCTATAATGATGCTCTCAAAGGCATCACCCAACCGATTGGAGATTTAGTTGCCATCGACCCTGCCACCAGAGCAAGAACCAGAATGACCTATGCCCGTGTCTGTGTCATGGCTAATCTGGATTCAGTTCTGCCTACCTGCATCGGCATCAACGTCGAAAGCTTCAGAAGGCGTCAAGGAATCGAGTATGAGAACAAGCCTGCTTTTTGTTTGGAGTGCAACTCCCAGGGTCACTTGGCTTCTCAATGCCCTTCCCGAAAAAAAGATATTCCCAGTGATTCTGGCAGGAAGAAGGATTCCCAGATTCCCAATGTTCAAAAAAAGGCTCCTGGCAGGGGCCGAGGCCGTTCTGTAGGCCCCCCTAAATCATCTGCTCCCAACAACGTAAGTGCTCTGCCTTCTCGTACCAATCATTTTGCTCCTTTAGATAATCTTCCAACTAATGAGGACATCTCCAATGACCCTCCCATAGATCCAATCATCTCATCCACACCCACTGCGTTTCAGTCTCCCTTGTCCAAGGGTAAGGCTACAATGACCTCCCCGCACTCACCCTCAGATTCTGGTCCCTCTCACCTTCCTCTTCCCTTCCCACCCCTTCCCCCGACTCAAAACCGTCCTCTTACCCTCTCCCCTGAGCCTGTTGCACTGCGCCAGTCTCCCCGCTCTCCATCCCCCCATAGGCCTGTTCCTGGGACCAACACCACCGTTATTCTTCAATCTTCCAGCCCTCTGAAATCTCCCATTTTCGCCCCCAAAGCTGATGTCAACAAAGAACAGAGAAGGGGAAGACCGTCCAATGCAGAAAAGCTGGCCAAAGCAGCTGAGCTTGAAGCGGCTGATGGTTCTGTGCCTTCCTCCTTGGGTCCTACTTCCGAACAACCCATTCATCAAGATTTGGATGAGGTTAGACCTAAACTTACTCTGTCTCAAGGGAGAGGCAGAGGTCGCAAAGCAAATCCCAAGTCAAATCGATGAAGTTTGTCTCCTGGAATGTCAGAGGCCTCAACGGATCTGCCAAACAGAGGACTGTCAAGTCGGTGAGAAAAAACCTAAAACCAAATATCATGTTTCTTCAAGAATCAAAACTGGATGAGAACAACAACAATCAAGTTTGCAAACTTATCTGGGAAAATAGCAATTTCGTCTCTTGCCCCTCCTCAGGGGCCTCCGGGGGTCTCCTTTGTTTGTGGGATCCGACAACTATTGAGGGGAGAGTCCTTTCAGTCTCTGACAGAACCATCAACATTTTGTTCACTAACAAAGTCACCAACCTTCAATGGATTGCCACCAATGTCTATGGACCTAACAGTCCTGTCAACAGAAGATTGCTGTGGGATAACATTACCGCAATGCGCAACAACTTTCCTGACTTTCCTTGGATGCTCTATGGCGACTTCAATTCTCCCCTTCACCTGTTTGATAAGCAAGGAGGCAATCCGATCACCAGCCGCTGCATTGAAGATTTCAACGATTTTGTCAACCTCAATGAGCTTATGGACTTACCGCTCCAAGGATCCAACTATACATGGAGCAACAGACGGGCGGGCATTCATCACATCCAAATTTGGCTTGACAGATTTCTCTTGTCCAAAGAACTCATTCCTATTTTTGGTGATGCCAGGCTGCATAGCCACCCAAAAATTGGATCTGATCACAACCCTATTATTATGGATTGTTCCCGACCCCAGAAAACCTTTAAAACCCCTTTCAGGTTTGAAAATATGTGGCTCACTCATCCAGATTTAGGTCGGTGTATTCGACAATGGTGGCAGCAAAACCTTTGTCCAAACCCCCTCTTGAATCTGTTCCTCAAACTTAAAGCAGTCAAACTCAAGCTAAAATGCTGGAACAGGGAGGTTTTCGGCAACCTTTTTAGTGAAAAAAAACTTCTACTGGATGAGCTCAAAAGGGTGGAAAATCTGATTCAGGAAGGGGATCAGAGGGTTGAAACTTTCATGGAAGAAAAATGCCTCCTTTCAAACCTTCACAATGTTTTGGCTAAAGAAGAGTCCTACTGGAGACAAAAATCCAGAAGCCTCTGGCTCAAAGAAGGAGACACCAACACGAAGTTTTTCCATGCTTCCACCTTGCGCCACAGAGGTTCTAATAAAATCTCAGAGTTGACCAAGGCTGATGGTACCATTGTCTCTGATATCCATGCCATCAGACAGGAAGCTGTGCACCACTTCCAGGAAATCTTAGGTCCAAGTGTTGGATGCCACCCCCGCACAACAAGTTCTCTCGCTTCGTAACATTCCAATGTTGGTGTCTAACGATGATAATGAGAAACTGCTCCAATCCTACACTGAAGAGGAGATCAAAGATGCTCTGTTTGCAATGGAACCTGACAAGGCTCCTGGTCCTGATGGCTTTCCACCCCAGTTTTTTCAACACTTTTGGGATGTCGTGGGCCCTGATGTGGTTGCTGCGGTTAAATTCTTCCAGAGAGCCAAAAATATGCCGAGAGAAGCCAATTCCACCTTCATTGTTTTAATTCCCAAGTCTAATGAGCGTGCTTCCCTCTCCGACTTCAGACCTATAAGTCTCTGTAGTGTCATCTACAAACTTATCACCAAAGTCATGGCAAACAGGCTGAAAGACATCCTTCCATCCATCATTGACCAGTGCCAAGGCAGCTCGGTCAAAGGCAGATTCATTGCTGATGGAGTGATAACAGTCCATGAGTTGGCTCATTCGGCTTATAAAAACAAAAAACCCAGTATGTTCCTTAAGCTTGACATGAACAAGGCCTTTGATCGGGTTTCATGGAAATTCCTGTTTGAGGTCCTTGAGAAGTTTGGATTTCACAAAGAATGGGTTAAGATGGTTCGAGAATGTATTTCTACTGCTTGGTTCTCTGTTCTTATCAATGGTTCACCTGTCGGCTTTTTTCCAAGTTTTAAAGGCATTCGTCAAGGGGACCCCCTGTCACCCTTCCTCTTCATCATTTTGGCTGAAACTCTCGGAAGAACCCTTACTGCTGCCTGCAATAGTGGACTTGTCTCTGGGATCAAACCTGCCTCAACTACCAAGGCCATTTCCCATCAGCAGTTTGTAGATGATACTATTCTTTCCTCTCTGGCTTCTGTCCCCGAAGCAAAAATCATTAAGAACATCCTTGACTCTTATGAAGAGGCGGCGGGCCAGAAAGTCAATTACCGCAAAAGCAAGCTATACTTCCTCAATACTCCCATCCACAGGCAAAACAGGATTGCTGAGATCCTTGGGTGTATCATTGGGAACCTTCCAACTACTTATCTCGGATTACCGCTTTTCCATGGCAAATCGGTCTCGGCTATGTGGAACCCTGTTCTAGATCGTCTCAACAAGAAACTTGCAGGCTGGAAAAGTTCAATGCTCAGTCAGGCAGCCAAAGCCACTCTGGTCCAGGCTTGCCTGCAAAGTATTCCTATTTTTTTTCTATCTATCTTCAAAGCTCCAGCTTCCATCTGCCAAAGAATTGAGCAAATTCAACGTAGATTCCTTTGGGCGGGAAACGAAAACAAGAACAAATTTTCCCTTGTTGCCTGGGACAAGGTTTGTTCCAAGAAAAAGGATGGAGGTCTCGGCTTCAGGGACATCAAGCGGATGAACATGGCTCTCATTGCCAAACAATCCTGGAGACTTACCATCAATGAAAAAGCCACCTGGATTGACATCATCAAAGCTAAGTACCTTCATCAGGTTCCCTTTCTTGGAGAGCACTACCTTCCTGGCGGATCTCATTTCTGGAATGGTGTCACTAAATCAAGGAAGATCATCATGGAAGGTTTAAGGTGGTGTCTTGGAAATGGAGCGGCCATTCATTTCTGGGGATGATCCTTGGATCCGTGACAAACCTCTTAGCCAAGATCCTCATCTTGCTATGCTCAAGACGGTGACCGAAGCTACCTTTGGAGATAAGGTGTGCCATTTCATCAACCCAGGTACTACAAGACCCGAATGGAAACAATTGGCTTTGAATGGGCCTAGACTTATCACCGAGGCGCTTAGACGGCTTCAAAACTTACTGAGGAGCTGCATAATCCCCAGCTCTCACAAAGAAGACTCCATGGTTTGGAACCTTGAAGATTCTGGGCAGTTTATTGTTAAATCTGCCTACTACAGCCAAGAAGCTCCCAGTGATGGCCGTGACTCCACTAATCTGGTCTGGGTTCCCAAGATCATTCCCAAGGTTAAATTCTTCTACTGGTTGGCCATCCAAAATAGAATCCTCACCACTGACAATCTGATAAACAGAGGGCTTCTCATCCCCAATTGGTGCATCCTGTGTAAAAACGCCTGTGAGTCTACTGTGCATGTTTTTCTGGAATGTCCCTTCTCCCTTGCAGTGCTCAACCAGGTTTTCAACACTTTCGCCATCTCCGTAGCCCTCCCTCATTCCATTCCCCTCCTTTTTCAATAGTGGCCCCGGCCCTTCAAAAGCAGTCAACTCAAATTCATGTGGCAAGCGTGCCTTCACATTTTCCTGTGGCAGATTTGGCTTGAGAGAAATGCTAGAATTTTTCAAAACCTTGCCAAGGATAAGAAGATTGTTGTTGCCAAAATCTTGGCCCTTGCTGCGGAGAATGCCTCTCTCGTCTCATCGTCCAAACCTCCCCCTCCTGGACTTGAATTGGATCTAGCAAATCATTTCAATCTTCTCAATTTTTCTGCAACACCCCGCACTTCTGTTGACAGGTCTATTATCAAGTGGGTCTTTCCTCCTTCTGGGTGGCACAAGCTCAATTTCGATGGCGCAGCCAAAGGCAACCCTGGAGCGGCGGGCGGAGGTGGAATTCTCAAAAATCACAGAGGAGAAATAATTTTGGCCTTTGCTCAGAACTTAGGAATTCAGTCCAACAATATGGCCGAGGCTCGGGCCTTGTTCCAAAGCTTGATTCTCTTGGAAGGCTTGTCTATCAATAAACTCATCATAGAAGGAGACTCATTGCATTGCATCAACTGGCTCAAAGGAACCTCTGTGCCTCCCTGGGCCCTTGTTTCCATCTTCGACGAATGCAAGACACTAATTGGTGTCTATCCAGAATTAATCATTCAACATCAATACCGGGAAGGAAACAAAGCTACGGACTGGCTTGCTAATAAGGGAGTTGACGCAATGACATTCAGGTCCTGGAGAGATTCCTTTCCAATCGGTCTAAGGGACGTTTCTTCAAGTTCCAATGTTTGCACAATGTGAGTGGGTTACTGGTCTTCGGGTTTTTCGATGGCGTTTTGGCATCTTTGGGGCGCTTTCGCGTCATTTTTCTAAGTTGGTTGCAAAATCTCAGCTTGCTGCGTTATCCTTTTTGCTCAGGCCGCGAGGTTGCTTTTTGTCGCGATATCGCGACACTTTTCTCTCCCTCTGGCGCGGTCTTCCAACTTGTCGCGATATCGCGACACCTTTTCTCTCCGGGTGCTTTTTTGCAAACTTGTCGCGATATCGCGACACCTTTTCCCTTCGGGTTCTTTTTCGCAAACTTGTCGCGATATCGCGACACCTTTTCCCTTCGGGTGCTTTTTCGCAAACTTGTCGCGATATCGCGACACTTTTGGCCTTCAGGCGCGGTCTTGATTTTTGTCGCGATATCGCGACACCTTTTCTCTCTCCAACGGCGGTCTTCCATTCGGTCGCGATATCGCGACGGGTTTTCTCTCCAACGGCGGTCTTCCATTCTGTCGCGATATCGCGACACTTTTTCTCTCCGGGTGCCTTTGCGCAAACTTGTCGCGATATCGCGACACTTTTTCTCTCCGGGCGCCTTTGCGCAAACTTGTCGCGATATCGCGACATTTTTTTCTCTCCAAGGCGGTCTTCATTTTTGTCGCGATTTTGCGACATTTTTTCTCTCTCCAACGGCGGGCTTCCAGGTTGTCGCGATATCGCGACCTTTTTTCTCTCCAACGGCGGGCTTCCAGGTTGTCGCGATATCGCGACCTTTTTTCTCTCCAACGGCGGACTCTCATCCTTGTCGCGATATCGCGACCGTTTTTCTCTCCAACGGAGGTCTTCCTTTTTGTCGCGATTTCGCGACACCTTTTATTCTTGGCAGCAGGCTTCCACTTTCGTCGCGATTTCGGGGCTCATTTTCTATTTCGGCTGCGGTCTGCATTCTTGTCGCGATTTCGCGACACCTTTTCTCTTCGGCAGCGTTTTCAATTCTTGTAGCGATTTCGCGACTTCTTTTTCTTGTCGCGATTTCGCGACTCTTCTTCTCGACCGGCTCCAACCCTGCAACTTGTCGCGATATCGCGACACTTTGCAACATGTCGCGATATCGCGACTTCTTTCCTTCTTCGGCTCCGATGGCGATTCTTGTCGCGTTTTCGCGACTTCTTTTCTTCCTTCGGCTTCTACGGCGCTTCTTGTCGCGATTTCGCGACATCACCATTTTGGTCGCGATTTCGCGACACCTTCCCTAGGGTGGAGGTTTGCCAACTTTCTATTCCTCTCTTCTTGGACCACCTCGGTCGATTTGGATTTATTGTAATCTCTCTTGTACAAGGTTCAGGGACCTTTCAAAACCCTTTCTACCAATCAAAAAAAAATAATATCTTGGAAAATTAGGGGAATGAATGAGAACCCTAAAAAAAGGTATTAATAAAATCTCATATTATTTTTCAACAAGTTTACATAGGTTTTTATGAGGTGTCCTAGTCCCTTCATACTGAGTGGGGTTTGAAACTTGGACCTCTCAAAGAGAGGCCAAAGCCCTTTCCACTATAGTAAACTTGTAGCTTTTTTCAATGATTTTACACAAGTGTTATTGAGGGGTCCTAGTACCATCATACTAAGTGGGGTTTGAACCTTGGACCTCTCAAAGAGAGACCAAAGCCCTTACCACTGCAGTAAGCTTACAACTTAGAAAATCTTAGATTGTTATATATAGTATATTTATATTTAAAGGTATGAAAAATGAGTAGAAAATATTTTAGCCATTCATGTTGTTGGATTTTATCTTGAAAACATTTTAATTTTGGAAGGCATGTGTATGAAATCATAAAAAGAGTTGATTGCTTAAACTTAGAAATGAGAAAAATGGTAAATATCTTTAATAAGAAAGGAATATGAAGAATATTTTTGATAGAAAGGCGGGTTGGATATGATTTAATTAATTTAATAAAAATGTAATGAAAGCAATGTAATGTTTTATTTTTGTAATCGGAGTGGCCCCCAATAGAAGCCACACATAGCTTATTAAAATAAAAACATATTATATATCCTTGTATATTATGCCAAAATTAATAGAAAAAAGTTTAGTCTATATTGAGTGGTTAAGATGACATGATAAAAGAAAATTTTCGTTGGTGAAATGGAGCAAGGTCTTGATGATAAAACTAGGGGAGGTCTCAGTTTAAGAGTTCTTATAGATGCAAAATTAGCTCTAAGGGGGAAAATAAGATAGATATTGTACAAAGAGATTCAAATACAATGAGCAAGAATTCTTCTAAGTACATTCATACCAATGACCCAAGCTTAATATTTACTACATTCACATTACCAGATGACTCTACACTATGGAATAGTTTTAAAATTTTAATTGATATAGTGATTAAAGGTCTTAGATGGGTGGTGGGAATTTGAGAAAAAAAATTATTTGGATGGATACATAGTGTGATAAAATACCGCTCAATATTGATCTAATTTTAAAACCATGGATGAGATTACTTCAATATAAATATGGTGATAGGGTTTCAAACATTATGTATAAGGATCAAGAGGGAATATACAAATAAAAAAATCTTTTTACAAGTATACAAGATATTTTTATAGGAAGAAATTGAGTAGAAATATAACAATAGTGATTATTCTAAGGGGAGCTAAGGATAAGTTTATTTTGGAGTTGAAAAACTTAAGAGAATACACAACAAGAAGTGGATATGATGTAAATAACCTACAACATATGAATATCACAAGTATATGGAGAGATATTTGGGATAGCACAAGCATTCCAAAAGTCAAAATGTTTGTATGGCTAGTAGGTCATAGAAAATTTTTATCCTAGGATAACCTAATGAAAAAGGTGTTTTCATGGTTCCTCATAATGTTTTTTAGGTAAAAAGGAGGAGAAGAGTATAGACCATATCTTGGGACACTATATTATAGTCTAGGAACTATGGTAATGAATTATTTATATGTTTATTAAATGCATGGTGATGAATGGTAGAATTGAATAATGGTTAAAGCAATGACAGAGCACTTTTAAAAGTGAGGTATTATAGATAATATAGGATACATCAAAAGATACAATGCTTTAGACTATATGGTTGGAAAGGAATAGAATAATATTTAAAGGAAAGAAAAGCAATTTAGAGGTAATTAAAATGAAGATTTGTTTAGCTATAAAGGAGTCTAAACCAACCCTATCAACTCACCTAATACTCAATATTGAAGTAGATAGTCTTGATAGATGGATTCAAGTCATCAAATGGAATTATTGTTGAATATATTGAAAGACAATATTGAAACCAGGAAACTAGATATGCAAAGTGTTACTAAAAGATCAAGAACTATTGATTGTTCCATAAGATCAACTTTGCATAAATAGCAAAGTTGATCAATGAGATTCATTGGATTAAAACAATCCAACAGATCTGAGATAAACATAACTGGGAGTTTACAAACTCATGCAGGAGTGATAACTCCAATAGAATATCCTAGTAGAACTTAAGATATTCTCTAACACCCCCCTTAAGTGATACTAGGGATAAGTAGAATAACAACAAAAATAAATAGATGGCATCTCCACTGAAAAAGTCCTGACAACTAGGCCTGATAAGGTACTCATGTACATTAAGTAGATCAACAACAAAGATAAAAAAGTGGCATATCCACAAAAATGAGTCCCAAAAACAAGGCCTAATGAGGTACTCATGTACAAAAAAATATTCTTTGGAGATGATGAAAACCATGGGAAAAAATCATCTTCCAAAAAAGAGCTAGAAGAAGAAGAAAGAAAGGAGAAGAGGATGATGGAGAGGAATATGTCCTCATCCTCACCCTTTAGAACAACTCCGTCACCCCAAGTTTCTCACGCAAATGATGAAAGCGTGGGGAAGCAAAGGGTTTGGTGAATATATCTACAATTTGATCTTAGTTTGGAATGTACTACAGGCTAAGATCTCCATCCTGAATATGTTTCCGAATGAAGTGCATGTGGATCTCAATGTGTTTAGTGCACTAATGCTCAACAGGATTTCGATAAAAATGGATTATATCTTGGGGGTGTTGTGGATACCATATTGGAAATGAAAAACACTTCTTATTATTCAATGACAAAGACCTTGCTTAAATAGCAAGTGCATACAATATGATCCATTGGATCATAACTAACTGAGTTGATCTCAGCCACACAAATTATCCTAGTAACAAATTAGGATATACTCCAACACCCCCCTTAAGTGGTACTATGATATCTCTAACACCCCATCTTAAGTGGTACTAGGATATCTCTAACACCCCCCTTAAGTGGTACTAGGAGGTAGAAAAAACAATAAAATCATACAAGTGGCATATCCAGAGTTATGAGTCTCAAAAACAAGGCCTTATAAGGTACTCATGTACAATATATCCATAAGAAAAGTCTACTGAAATATGATAAAAAACCATAAGAGAGAACACCATCTGCCAAAGTAGAAGAAGAATAAGGATGATATGGAAGGAGGATGGAGAGGAAGATGTCCTCTTCAACCCCTCGTAGGATAGATTCCATCAAAAATGGCCTGCAAAGGATCCAAGTGAGGTCTCAAAAAAGTAGATAAGTCTCGTCAACGAACTAAATGCCTTTCGACTCCAAGGTTGGTGCTGGTGACAATGAACAAGGTTTGTGAACCATAAAAAAGTAACTAAAGAAATATCCCTTAAACCAAAGTGTCTCACAAAAGGAGAGTGTGGAGATAGTGGAAAAAGAAGAACCACAATGGCAAGGGTAGTCCAAAATTGACCCCACAAGCACATTTATGTGGTGTCCACCTATACGAACACAATAGGATGATAACAAGGTCCAAATTGTGTGGAAAAACAACTTAAAATGAGGGAATAAAAAACAAAAGGGCACCAATGTAGCTATCAAACTTGTCCTTATGGCCTTCTCATCCTATCGAAATGCATAGGTAACCAGCCACTGCATCTGCTAGGTGCTATAGAGAAGGTAACTAGATACTAGGATCACATACAAATACCTTGGGATTGTCAAGTTCAACTGAGAGTGTACCCCATGTACAACAATATTTAAGCCACAAAAAAGTATACAAAATAGTTTTAATACTAAAAATGGACACCACCATTGTGTCTGGATAAAAAAAAAAAAATCGATGACTATAAACACCCCTATGATCGGGTGTCAATAAGACCTTTATCTGTAGGAAAAAAACAATAATCTTCATTTCCTCACAAGGAATATTTCGGAATAAAGCATGGTTTTTAAAATATCTTTCATAGGAGAATTTACAGGGCCCTTCCACTTCTCAAGTGGAAAAAAACATTTTTTTTTAAGAAGTGCCCCCATGATTTGAAAGCATAATATCCCCACTATAAAATTTTCACCTTACAATGAAAAAAATTAAAGTGGCCCTCCTTTCCACTTTATAAAATATATTTGGAAGGAATATTACAACATGCACAATGGGCCATGAGGAAAAAATTATTAGATCAATGCAATATTCTCCACCATTTTTAGAAAACCAAAAAATGAAAAACACTTCTTATTTTTCAATGACAAAGACCTTGCTTAAATAGCAAGTGCACAAGGCTTGTATCCAAGGAGTGAGCATGTCTAGAAGATGGAATATATTGAATGTAGGGTGTTGCTTCATTAACAGTGGTGTGAGCCCATTTTGGCATTATTGGAGTAACAATGATAGGTGAGTCTGGAAGTATATCATTTTGTGAAGCATCTTCATTAATTTATTCTTCATCAGATAATGCTTTAGGAAATGAGGAATATTCATAGGAGTTCACCTAATTTGTATAATATGGATGAGGATCATTATTTGGAAGGCTCTCATCAAATTGAACATTTTTGTGAAAAACACTTCATGAGTAGTAGGATCAAGTAGCCTGTAGGCTTTCATATCCTCACAATAGCCAACAAAAATAAGTTTTTTTTCTTGTCTAAAGATTTCCTTTTTCTTTGGAATGCGGGCCCAAGCAGTACTTCCAAAAATTTGGAAGAAGGAGATATCAAGTTTAGAGCTAGACTACGCTTCTTAAGGATTCAAATGCCCAAGAGCTTTATGGGGTGTGCGGTTCTAAATGAAGTTGGCACAATTAACTGCTTCAACCCAAAAAGTTGTTGAAAGATCCCTTGAGTGGAGCATACAGTTAGCCATTTCTTTTAAGGATTTGTTCTTTCTTTCTACTACACAATTTCATTGAGAATTATGAGATACTGAATGTTGATTAATAATACCATGAGTTGAAAGGAGCTGAGAAAACTCATTACTGAAGTATCCCCCCCTATTATCCGTATGTAGCTTTTTGATTTTACAAGATGCTTGATTTTAAACTAAGGTTTTATAAATTTTGAAGTGAGAGAGGACATAACTTTTGTATTTGAGAAAATATACCCAAGTACGTCATGAAAAATCATCAATGAAGGTTAAAGCATATTTGGCTCCTTTGAAAGAGGGATGTGGAAAGACCATTAAATCACTATGGATTAGTTCCAAAGGGGAAGATGCTTTTTGAAAACTACTTTGAGGAAAATGATTTTGGTGTTGTTTCCCTAGAGCACAACTAGGACACACACCATCAATATAAGAGACCTTTGGCAACCCAAGTACCATTTCATGAGTACTCAACTCTTTCAAGTAGCAATAATTGAGATGACGAAACCTTTCATGCCAAAGTTTACTCTCAAGATCCCCATGAGCAATAAAGCATGAATATGTATTAGAATAATTAAACCCCTTAAAGTGAAATAGTCGAGCTCTATGATCAATGTCACATTTAGCTATAAGGGAATATGGTTCTTGTAAGTATTTAATTTCAACTCCTATGCATGAAAATTGGAATGCTTTTCCTTTACCAGATGTACATATTTGGTAGATAGAAAGAAGGTTTGTAGAAATATCTGGAACATAGAGAACATCATTTATATGACCACCATATAATATAATTTCACCTTTGCCTTTGACGGGAATGAAGGAAGAATCACCAATTTCAATGTTGCAAGTGGAGCTTGAGGAAATAGAGGCAAATGACTCATATGAGGAAGTCATATGATGAGTAGCCCCTGAATCTAGAACCCAATAATTTTATGAAGTCTTTATAGTTTTCCCTTGAATATTTAAGGACTTTCCAATTTGATTTTTAATATTATTTTTATGATCTTTCATTGCTGCTTCTAATTGTTGTAACCTCTTCCAACATCTGTTTACTGAGTGACCATATTTTTTGCAATGAGTACAAGTTAAAGTGGATTTTTCTCTTTTCTTGAATTTTTCTTTGTTTGAATTTGAAGCCACCAAAGCCTTTGAAGAGGAGGGTGGGGACTCTATTTTTAAGAGCTTCATTTCTTATCTAGTGAGCCTATAACAAAACTCCAAGTGTAGGTATTTTAAAACTTATACCAAGTGCATCCATTGCAAAAAAAAAAGGTTGTTGCAAAAATCTGAAATACTCCATTTAATTTAGCTAGAATAAGGTAGATGTACTCTTCTTCTATTTTAGTTTTGCCATTGCCTTTTAGTTGAGTGAGGATTTCCTTAAATCTGGTGAGAAAATCTACAATTGTGCTGAAGTATTAAGGGGATAATGTTATTAAGTCTGCTTCAAGCTACATAGATCATATCTGATCAACTTTACCAAATAATGTTTTTAATTTGTTCTAACTCTCAAATGGAGTTTTACATTCATAAATGTGAAACCATAAGCTTTCACTTACATTCATGCTTATAATGCCCATTATTTCATATATTTTTTCTTTATGAACAAAGATTTCATATTATTTTTTAAATTCAGGTTGCTTCTCTTCTAGCAAATGTGTGAGACCTTTTTGAGCAATGGGATTTAATATTCTTGGTTTCTATGTATGATAGTTATGAGGAGTGACTGGATCAATTGTATTTAGATAATTCATTGTGCTAAAAAAATGCAGCAATAAGACACTCTTCAGTAAATATTTAGAACCGAGATACAAACAAGAGACCCCCCTAAACCAAAGCAGTAACGTGATGCAACAAACAACACCAAGACCCCCAGCCAAAAAAGTATATTTTATTGATGTTACAAAGAAACTTCTCACTTTAGATAAAATTTATATAATAGGAATACAACAAATGGAAAGTGAGAGAGCCTCATAAATATGGAAGGAACATAATAAGATAAAAGCAATATATTTTATGTGTTGGAATTTTTTAGATGATCACTCTAAAAATTATCCAATCTCTAAAAAACTAAGCCTCTAGTTGCAACATGAAGAAGTTACACAACCAGAGAATAGTGAGCTTCTTTATGCCTTGATCAATTCTCTAGGAAGTTTTACTATAGCATCGATCCCATGACCATGGTAGAAATCATTGGCACTTCCCATTGCTTCTGTCATCCACCACTGGCCCTACAAAAACTTTGTGCAGGCGAACCTCTTTGAATCACCCTTGATCAACATATTGAGTCGAGATGCTCCAAGGCACTGACCGTATTTTGAGCAGTGCTTGCACTATATGTCACAACGGGTTTATCAAAGAAAATAAATATGCAACAAGGAATTTATATACCTTTTGGGTGCATAGCGTAAGGAGGACTCGAAATAGAGAATGTGATGCTGCGACTCTTGATGAAAGCTGATAGCTAACAAGGATCATAATAGAGAGGCCTCCATAGCACACATCACTGTTTAGAGTTTGAATATTGGAGTAGCTCCAAATAATAGAGAAGACCCAAATTTAAGGAAGGTGTCACTGTATCTCTTGGTGAAAGTATGAGAATGCTGGAGTAGGTGCGATGATTTCATCACGAAGCCAAAGCAACAAAAAACTATGGTGCTTGAAAGGGAGGATAGCTGAAAGGGAACAATAATATTGAATAAAAATTTGTGATGAGATCAAGCACCGATGGAGGAATTCATTGAAGGGTACAAATCACGATGAGATCAAGCATTGATTTGAGGAAGGTAGTTGTTTAGGAGAAAAAATACTATGTCATGAGAATATCATGACTAATATCATTCCACACCAAGGAGAGAGCTTTAAATATGTCACCACAAAACTTGAACAAGTATCGTTGGTAAAAAAGGATAGTCATTTGATGAACCAAATATGCTCTGAGACCTCCAAAACTGGTGCAGGTGGTAGAGGAATTGTCACATATTTTGCAATAGGAGTATGACCACAACTTTTCATGCCTCGATTGACTATGATCACAGTTCAAAGCACCTCTTCTTCATTATTCAGTTCTAATTGAACTTTGAACTAATTTTGGATTTGAGGTAAGTGATAAAAAAAACAACACTATGGGAAAAACTCTCCAACTTACCATCCACGAATGTCTACAGGGTGTAGATCAAGAATATTTCCAAGGTGCTATGGTTGAAACTTTAGGGTGCTGGTCAAAGGCATAAAAAATAATGATAACTCTATGGTAAATTAATAATTTACTTGAATCATCCACAAAAATTATCCCTCTTCATCAGTATAGTGAGGGTGATTTCAAACCTTCCACGCATGATGCTCGTGTGAGTCCTCCAGATCGGACCAGTAGTATGATCAATACACTCCTTGCTCTCCATAAATACAAGTTTCCCCCATCATCATATTGTGGATAGAAAATTGACAACAGGTTCAACACGCTACTTGTCCTAAAGTTCTCCACAAACACCACAAGGGTTATCCTAAGGGAAAATCAGTTTAAAATGATCTATTTTGTTGAAAACAAGCAAATATAGTGCATGGGCACAAAAATAGGAATATGTTAGATCAAAAAAATTGATTGCCCTACAACTTCCAAATGAGTTGAGTCAGTAAAATAACTATCCAAAAAAAGGATAGGATGAACCAGATCAATGAAAATATTTGAATGCATGCAAAATCTAACCTCACTCTAGTACCATGTTTATAAAATTGAAAGACAATATTGAAACAAAAAACTATATATGCAAAGCATTACTAAAATATCAAGAACTGATTGATTATTCCATAAGATAAACTTTGCATAAATAGCAAAGTTTATTAGTGAGAGAAATTGGATTACAACAACCCAACAGATCTGAGCTAAACATAATTAGGAGTTTACCAACTCATGCAGGAGTGATAACTCCAATAGAATATCCTAGTAGAACTTAATATATTCTCTAACAATTATGATGTTTAATATAGGATAAAAAAGGAAATGTAAAGAATATAAAGTGAAAATTACCATAAGTGGAGTTGGTCAAGTTGAATTTTGATGGATCATCTAAAGAAAATTTGGGATCGATAGGAGGAGAAATAATTAGAAATAATAGGGGTGAGATTTTTCACATTTCACTTTTAATAATGGATTCAAGATACATAATGAAGCTAAATCTTGGGAATATTTGGAAGGGTTAAAATATACAAACAAATAAAATGGAATAGAGTATGGATGGAAGGTGATTCACTAATAGTAATAAATGTAATTTTGAGGAAAGTAAAAACTCCATGGAACATACAATAGATCATTGTGGAAATACAAGACCTTGCTAAAGAGCTTGAAGAAATCAATATTACACATATGTTAAGGGAAGGGAACTAATGTGCATATAGGATATCCAATAGAGGGGTTTTAATAGAGGACTGTGAATTTAAATTATCTTTTTGATGGTTAGAGGAAGTAGTAATTTTAGCTGAAGCTGACAAGAAAATGTTGTCTAAATAAAATAATGATTAAAATTTATTTTAATGTTTTCCCTTGGTAATATTTGTTGTATTTTATAATATTAATGTGTTTTCATATAAACCTTTTATTACATTTCGTGTGGTTGAACTTATGCTTCAAGAAGGAAACTAATAGTCTAGATCTGGTAAAGCGGACTATGATAATATGAAGTTTTGAAAATATTACTCTACTAAGATGCATTGCGTAGATAGTAGAGATGGAGTTTTGGTATTGTGAAGGATACTATAGGAAAATGTTAAGAAGAATGTTGGATTTTGAATATTTTTATTTACAAAGATAACTAAAGAAGACTCAAATATTTAAAAGCAAGAATTCAAACTTATTATGAAAAATATGTAGGTATCTAGCTATAGCAACTCAATTGAGATAAGAATTGAATATGTTTATAAAATCTCAATATCTACAGTAGAGAGTTGTAAATTATCAAGGGTGGTGGCATAGTTAGAAGTAAGGATGCCTTGTTTAGAAGTATAGATGCCCTAGTTAGTAATAAGAGGAAAAGTGAATCTATTAAAAACCTTGTACATGTAGCAAATACTACAGCATAAGTGATTATCAAGGATGAGATGATTGAGAATGATATAATGATTCTTAAAATGAGAGGCTTAATATGTAATTTTCATGGATATTGGCTAGGTTTTTATGAGATTTAAAATTGGATCAAGTGGAAATGGAAATTGAAATCAAATTACTCCATGAATTTTCTTCCAGAAGGATTTTTCCCCATTATTTTATCCAATTCAAAAATAAGGGATAAAATAATGGATGGAGGTCTTTAGTTTAGGGGAAAAGATGTATTATATTTAAAATATTGGAGTGAGAATTTTCTGTGGAGACTGAGACTATAAAAATGCTTCTAGTATGTATTAGACTTATTGTACTTCCTTATCAACTCATCAATAAGGAGGTTTTGAATAATATTGGTAATACGTGAATTCATATAGGAGGGGCCAACTGCTAAGGAGAGAAGGCATGTATTATACATTTGAAAATTTATTTCCATGGATATTTCAAAAACTTTACCACAATCCATTGGGTTAAATATAAATTAAAAGAATAGAATCAAAAAGTGGATTATAAAAATATTGCATTTCGATGTTGCAAATGTCATTAGATTGGGCACATGGTAGGAGACTACAAAGTAAAAATGATGGAGAAAGGGATCAAAATTTTTGGACATGAGTGTATCTTCAATATGAAACAAGGAGATCATATTGTAGAAGAAGCTAGGTCAAATCAAGGATTTTCCACTTCTAAGAAAGTGGTAGGAAAAACCCCTCTACATCATCAAATGGCAAAGGCCATTACAGTTCACTTGAATCAACCATTAGAAGAAAAAATGATATGAGGGATGAGGAATTAATGCACAAGTCCAAATAGATAAGAATCTAAAGGTGTGAAGGAAGAAGGGAAGTTGGATTTTAAATCGAAGGAAGATAGGAGGTGATTTTTAAAGCCAATGAGGTGAAGAAGGTCAAGCTTAATCCAGGAAAATTATCTTTTTCTTTCTCAAGTAGCATAAAATATTCTCATTCAATAAAAATAAAAGTAGTATAGAGTGTATTCACTAAATTATAGGATTTCAAGAGTAGTACAATAAAGAAAATAAAATGGAAGATATCCAAGGAAACTTAAGGTTTATAGGTGAACATAAGAAAGTAATGACTATGGAGGATCATTTGTGCACTTCAGGGTTTTTAGGTAACATAAAGAAGAAAATTCTAATAAGGCTATTCCTTGCACTTTAGATTATTTAGGGCAACATAAATCTTTATAAGATAAATCACATTATGAACAATATGAAAAAAATATTGATGAAGATGAGAGTGTTGGTGGGAATTTAAAAAGGAGAATAAGGCCATAAAAGTAGGAACAAAGAGAAAAATAAACTCAAAAGGATATTGATATAGAAAGCCCAATAAAATTATCATAGGTGTTAATAATAAGTGGGACTAAGCCCACTTATAAAAATAAAAATTATTGATGATGAAAATGATATCATGGAATATTAGAGGTATGAATAAGACCTCTAAAATAAGAGTTATTAAGGGATTAATAGGTTGTTATAGTCCTATTTTAATTTTAATACAAGAAACAAAATTAAATAGTGAGGAATGTAAGGATGCTTTTAAAATATTTGGAATATGGATGATTGTATAATAGTTTATTCTATATGAGCTTCAGGTGGTGTTACAATAATATGGGATAAATGCAATTGGAATGGGCAATTATTAGAAGAAAAAAATAATTGGGTTGTTATATTATTTTATAGAAAAGAGGAAAATATCAAATTTGGGGTTATAAATGTATATGCTCCAACTATAGTTACTCCCCATGAAAGACATTGGAAGGACCTATAGTGGTTGACCACTACCGGATCACGACTAAGGCAAAACCTTGATAACCAATGGTCGGAGTTTTATCTCAGTCCATGGAGAATGAGCTCAAAATAATCCCCAACAATTGGGTCTTCTAAAAAGGTCCATTAAGTGGAAGTCCTGATAAATGGCCAAAGGATTGCCAAAGGATCCCACCTTCTAGATAAATCTCGATATCAAAATATTTGTGAATGATAGTAAAATACAAAGGAGAAAACTCTTGATCAGTCTACAAGAAATATTGAAAGACCAAGCAAACATGAATAATTGAGTTAAATCAAACAATAAGGGTAGGTATGTTGAATTAATGACTTTTTCGTTTGAAGAGACAAAGACCACCTACTCTAATATGGCCTCAATTATTATCTCGGACATGCATTCAAGAAGAAGTATGGCTCTGACAATCTTGTGTTAAGTAGTCTTTATGATCAAGGAAGTACATCATTTAATGATCAAAATCCCAAAGAAAAGTAGATGGGATTGTCAAATCTAACTACAGATAATTTTGGAGGGAAAATCCTCCCTTGTATTTACTTTATGCAATGGAATAAATGCACAAGAATTATTAGAATGTGCAATGATGTAAATGTGCATGTAGTCCACATGTACATGAGTCTTTAAGAATAGGAAGATGATGAGTCATAGGAATATGGAAGGTCAAGAGTCATGTCTCATTATATATAGGCCTTCTTAGAGTTGAAGAAGAAGATGATTTTTTGGAGTGCATAAGATAGGTAGTAGTAGATAAGTGTAGAGCATTTTATACAATATGGAGTGTATGAGACCTCCATCTCATAGCATTGTATAATTTTTATGAGCTTTCATTAATGGCTATTTTATGAGTATTTTCTCAAGTTTCTCATCATATTTACATGCTTAGTATATTGTCATTTTCATAGATATAACATTGCTTGCTTATTTTAATCCTTGTGGTTGCATTTCATTAAATATATAGCATAAAAGCTAACATATTTGGAATGCCAAATCTTTTGGTAACATTTTTAAAGAAAATAAATAAATTGCATCCAAGCTCAAAAATTTACAAGAAATAGTAGAAATTAATAGAATGGATCAGGATTCTTATGTGAAAGAAAAAAATTACATTTTTTTATCATAATGCATTGAAAAAGGAGTCATTGGTTTCAAAAATCTAGAGAGAAATAAATCAAAGGAGATAGAAATGCAAAAAAAATCATGCTACAACGAAGATAAATTTTTCTTTTTTGTCACATCAAAATAGTTTAACTCTAGATGGAAGAAATGTTGAGGATGAAGACGATATATGGAAGGAAGATATTAATTATTTTAAAAAAAATTTATCAGATACTAGGCAAGATAAGGAGGCACAAGATTAGCTTTTACAAAATATTCCATCGACTATCACATAAGAATAAATGAAAGCTTGATGAATAATATATTTATGGATGAGATCCGTGAAGTAGTTTTCTATTTCCATCCTAACAAGGCACCTAGCCTTGATCGATTTCCTGCAATTTTCTTTCAAAATTTTAGGGATTTATTGAAGAGTGATATGTTAGTTGAGGTTAAAGAGACTTGGAAAAGGAAGGCTATAATAAATGATATCAATGTCACTTTTATTATGTTGGTTTCCAAGAAAGGCAAGATAAAATATTTTGATAATTTTTGTCCAATAAGCCTTTGTAATATGATTTATAAGATCATTTCAAAAATTATGGCAAATAGGTTGAAGGGCATTCTAGGTTGTGTTATCTCAAAGGAATAAGAAGGTTTTGTTCACAAATTCTTGATGGTATAATTATTGTACAAGAGTCCATACATTCTCTTCATTCCATGAAAAAGCCAGGCATTCTTATGAAATTAGATATGAACAAAGCACATAATAGGGGTTCCTAGAATTTTCTACATGCTATTCTATGAAAGTTTAGCTTTGATTATAATTGGTGTGAATGGATTAAATATTGTTATAACACTACAAAATTTTCTATTTTGATCAATGGTTCTCCTATTAGTTACTTCAAGTCATCTTGTGGACTTCATCAAGGTGATCCACTATCTTCTTTTCTATTCATTATTCTTATGGAAGCATTAGGGAGAGATACTAAAATTGGAAGTAAAAATCAAAGGTATTCAAATTGCAAAAAATGGTCCCTTCGAATCTCATATCTAATTTTTTGATGATACTTTTCTTTTGGTTCATCCCTTAGTTAGTGAGGCCATGGAGTTTAAATCAATATTATCATGCTATGAGAAGGCTACTTGGACAATTGGTTAATACTACAAATCTTTTTTTTTTTTAAATATTGCCCTAGATTTACAACAATTTATTATGAATATTTTTGGGTTTTTAATTGAAAAATTCCATCAACCTACTTGGGTATTCCTTTGTCTCATAAATAAAATAAAAAGGATCTTTGGGTCTCTTTTTTGGATATAATGAAAGCTTGTTTAGCAGGTTGGAGAGGTAAGTTCTTAACCATGGCAAGAAAGCTACAAATCATAAAGACTACATTGCAATCCATCCCTATTTATATGGTGTCACTTTCAATATTGCTAGCAGGTATAGCATGAAAAATTGATAAAATTTAAAGATACTTTCTATGGAAAGGTTGTGAGGAAAAAATAGGTTTCCTCTTTGTAAGTGGGATAGGGTTTGCATAGGAAAGAATATTGGAGGAGCAGGCTTGCAAAATTGCAGACTTATAAATTTGGTATTAAGGGAAAATCTTGGGTGGAAATTATCTAAAGATAAAGGAAAGAATTGGGAAATAATATTACTTCAATAATATATAGGTTCTCTTGATGCAATAAAATTAATTAGGAAAAGAACCCTACCCAAAGGATCGTCAACATGGAACTTAATATCAAATATTTTGCAATTGATAAAGAAACAAATTAGATGGTCAATCAATGAGGCAAGTTATGCAAATATTTGATTTGATGCTTGGTTGAAGCCTTATCCTCTTATATTTGACTCAAAATGACAACCATTGGCTCAAGCATGCATAGTATGTAAAGGTCTAAAGGCCAAAGACTATATTATTATGAGCAACAACTCTAGATCTTGGATTTCTTTTAGTAGCCTGGTTGAAGGAGAAGAACTCAAACAAATTGTAAATGAACTTTACAAGATGATTCAAGAGTTTTATTTTCTAATTTTTACATGAAAGGATGAGTTGGTTTGGAATTTATCAAAGGATGGTGGATACTCGATCAAGTTGGGATATATGTATTTAGAGCAATAAAATTTTCCTTCTCCCAAAGACTTTTCTTGGAAGAATATTTGGTCATTAGAGGCTCTCCCTAAGGTCTCAACATTCCTTTGGTTAGTTATTCAAAGTAGATTCTTACAAGAGAAATTCTACAAAGAAGAGAATATTAAGGACCTTTTAGATGTTCCTTGTGTAAGAAGGATTTAGAAACATCATACAATTTACGTTTTTATCATCCCTTTGCTCACATCATTTGGGATTAATTTTTTTTAAATATGAAATTATATTGGGTAGCTCCATCAACATTGAAAGAGTTGATGAAAGATTGGTCTAATTATTTTAAAGCTAAAGCATTATATATTCTATGGAGGATTGACCCTAACATTATTTGTTAGAACTTATTGCTTGAAAGAAATAATAGGTTTTTTATTCTCAAAATCATGCCCAATTTTAGAATCGTATTATTGCCTTTCTTGCAGAATATCTACAAATATGGTGCTAATCATGGAAAGTCTCAAGTACAAAGAAAGGCATGCTAATAAATTTTGTACAATATTTGAACATACATGGAAGAGTCATTTACAACAATGAAATTAAAACAAAGGATTTACTTTGATCTAGGGTAAAATAGAAATGTCTAAAAATTGGGCTTATCAAAATTAATTTTGATGGTGCTTCTAAAGGAAATCCAAGAAAAGTTGGTGGAGGTGGTTTTTTTGGAAATAGTGATGGAAAAAATTGTCTCACCTACTCATTATCATATGGAACTTCAACTAACAACTATGCAAAGGCTAGGGCACTTCTTACAGGGATTAAAATTACAATAGAAAAAGGATAGAAATATATTTCAATTGAGGGGGATTCACAAATTATCATCAATGCTATAGACAAAAATAGATGTGGAGACTAGATATAAAATAATATTATTATTTATGTTCATCACCTATTACTAGAGGTAATCTCTTGGAAGTGTAAGCATATTTATAGAGAAGGAAATTGATAGTAGATAATTTAGCCAATTGCGGTGTTGATCTTCATATTGATGAAATTCAAATTTTAGAAGGCAAATGGCCAAGTGAGATTTTATCTCTTAATAAAAATAATTTCAAGGAGCTAATTTTAGAAATATAGGATTTTGAGGAAGTTGAATATATTTAATAGAAAAATAAATGAAAAAAAAGTGATAAAAATGCATGTCAGATATGGTTTAATTGACATAACAACAAATGTAATATTTTGGTATTTTGATGGGAGTGGCCCCCAAGAGAATCCACATATAACTTATTAAAAAAAAAGAGCATTATCTTCCATATATTTTTTATTTTTATGTAGTGGTATTACAATAGTTTATTTAACTTATTAAAAAAAAAGCATTATCATCCATATATTTTTTATTTTTATGTAGTGGTATTACAATAGTTTCGCTAAAAAGCATGTATGGTTTGACAAGATTTCAAATTTAGGTCTCCTCCTTGAAAGTTGAAGAATATAACTGGTTGAGCTAATTCCATTTGATATATGTATATTTTTATTATTGTGTTAAATAGTAACCTTTTGTTTTATATTATTTTTAAGCTTTCTAAAAAATAATAATGTTCTATTAAGAAATTAGGGCAATTTATTTTTTTAACATCTCATATTTTAGGAGTCATGTCTTTGCATAGAATTATCCGATTCAGACAATTATTATGCCATTTTGTGTGAAATTTAAAGATATTTGAAATGATTTTTCATACAAAATAATCCAAGCAACATTGACAGAGATATTTCCATGTGAAATAACAATTCTAAATAAGGGCAACATTATGGCAATTGTTTTCTAAAAAAATGTCTCATCTTTCAAGAGCCATATCTTTGGGAAGTATTGTTCAATTTAGATGATTCTTAGACCAATTTATGAGGAATTTGAAGATATTTAAATTGGGTGGATAGATGAACAAATCTTAGTATTGAGTGAGATACAACCCAAGGGCAATGGCTATTTTTCAAGTCACAAGAAAATGAAATTGCAAATATTTGTTAGCCAAGGTTTGAATGATGTGAGGAGAAATGAAAGGCTACAAAATCAACAAGGTAGGACACTATATCTAGATAGAAATTTTGGTCTAATTTTCATTTATTCCTTCATTTTATTTGAAGTTTTGTATGCAAATTATTATAGGTTTATTTTCAAATAATATAATTTCTATAGGATATATTAATAAATTTTAGTAAATATTGAGTTATAATGTCCTTCCCATGGACTAATTTATATCTAGATACTTAGTATCATCCCTAGTAGTAGAGGTTAGAAAGGACCTCATAGAGCAACGATCCTTGTTTTCAAAGATAAGGTAATATTTGGTAAATTTAATGGGTCTTGGCTAGGGGCTTTGGCTTTGAGAAAATAGATTGATAGGAGATGGAAGTATCCAAGAGTGATTCTATCGTTTCTTCCAAAAGGTTTCTTCCTAGATATTTTATATTCTAATGATGAAAGAGATATAATCCTAAAAGGGATCCTAGTTTATGGGAAGAGCAAGACTCTTCCTTATCTGTTGGGTTGAAGGTTTTGCACATGAAAACATAAATCTATCTGTAGTACCAATCTGGGTTAGGATGTATGGGTTACCTATTAAATTATGGAAAATGGATAATTTCAAGGCAATACGAAACAATTTGGGATAATTCCTTGAAATTTTAGAAAATACAAAAGAAAGTCTTGGCTATCTATGCCCAAATATTGGTCATGACTGATATCAGTAAACCTTTATAAGAATAAATCATTCTTAAGTATGGGGATCCAAACCATGGATTATAAAAATATATCTTTTATATATAGAATATGTAATGAGGTGCAAAATATTAAGAGATCATACCCTAAGAAGAGTTCAATATAAATATATGTAGAAAACCACAAGAGAAACTTACAAATAGACATAGATGAAGATGGTTTTCAATTTTCAAAAAATTGGTCTAGATAGATGAAAGTAAATAAATTGTGGAGACTAGTAAGAAGGTATATTGTAAGAAACACCAATTCTTTTGAAATTTTATCCTATGAAGAAAAAATAGATCAAATCTTAGAGGACATGGTACATTAGGATTCAAATATTAACAAGGAATCGTATACTTAATTTGAATCCAATTTAGGGATAAAAATTCATGTTGAACCTAAGATATATACCTCATTAGATTTTTAAGACTCTCTTGAAGTATCATGCACCATTTATGAGAAGTAAAGTGATAGAGAAAACACAATGTTAGATGTTAATACCTCTACCATTAATAAGACAATACTAGAAAATGAGTAGGATAAGTCAAAATCTTCCTTAGTATATATCTAATGAAAAGGGAAGCTTGGAAATAATATTAAGAATAGAATAATAAGACGTACTCTCAATTTTGGAAAAGGAAAAAAGAGAAAAAATTTCAAATTATCAAGCAAGAGCCAATGAAGCTAGAGCAAACATAGAAAAAGCAACATAGTCTAAGTTGGCTAAATGTCTCTTTATCAACAAAATAATATTTGGTATTCGTAGGAGTGGCCAACAACCCCTAATAAGACATGATTATCATCTCATGGAATATAAGAGGTGCTAATGCCTCCTAAAAGCAAAGGTGTATCAAAGACCTCTATTTAAGTAATAAGATTGATATTATTTGAATCAACAAAACTAAAATGACAAAGGAAGAAGTTTCCAAAACTATGAAAACATTTTGGGAAAGATATAAATGGGATGTGAATTCAGAAGGAATAATAGGGGGAATTATAATATATTGAAATCTAGTTAGAACCTCCTATAAAACCATTCATAAAACTAGGCATTGGATGGTATCATTAGTCACATATTACTTTGTAGATATTTATTTCTTTTGGCAATTTTGACATATGCCGCATTGGGATTTTTGATGAATTTTGTTGAAGGATTTTTGTTTGTAAAATCAACATTTATAATAAAATTGTGTTACAATGCTTGTTGCAATATTTGTGTGTGTAATTATTTCTTGTATTTTGTACTTCGAAATAGTAAAGATGATAAGAGAAAATTAGGAAAGTGCATTGCAGAAGGAGAAAATTGCATTCGCCTCAAAAAATGGGTAAAGGTCTCATTTGCCTCACCCTGGGGTGAACAAAAAAATTTAAAATGAAAAAAATGCTTTCACCCCTCATTGGGGTGAAAACATATTGAAGTGCTTTCAAATTATGGTAAGCTCAAAGGAGATTCAACAACTTTTTAAAAAGGTGCATTCACCCCAAATTTGGGGTGAAAGCTTCGTTTGCCCCACTTTGGGGTGAACGTCATTTAAAACAAAGCGTTGACGAGTCAATAACGCGTTCACCCCAATTGAGGGGTGAAAGTTCCATTCGCCTCTTGTGGGGGCGAAAGCACAATGAATTGTGAAGTTTGGTGAAAGCAAAGGAAATGACAAGTGCTTTGAAATATCAACACTAGATTCACCCAAGGTGAAGGGCGACAATGCCTTTCACCCATTCTTAGGGTAAACGTATATGATTAAGGAAGGGTGTGGACCCCACTTCAGTATATGAAATGAAAATGAAATTTAAAAGTGCTTTCACCCTAGATGAGGGATGAACGTCTCATTCACTCTTCATTGGGGTGAAGCTATAGGAAAAAAACCTGACGATGTATCAAAGGGTTTTATTTTGCTCATAGGCAACTATGGAGAGATTGGGTGTTGAAAATTCAATGCAAGGTTCACCCAAAGTAGGGGGTAACAATGCATTTCACCCACTCTAGGGGTGAATGTATATTTTAAGAAAAAGAAGACATCTTATGAGAGGCACTTTTGCTCTGAAAGAAAGACAATGCAAAGGATAACTCAAAGTATTGTAATAAGTTATTTTTTCCCATGGATTGTTGTTGTAATAAGAAAATAAATACGAGGGGTGCCTTCTCTACCAAAAAGTGTGATTAAGGAGAAAGTTTTGGGAATTGAAGAAAGCATGTTCACTCCTTGATCAATTTTGGGAAAATTTTACTCTTAAGCATCAACACAAGTTTTCGAAGGCACCCAAGACAGGTGAATAAAAGGCATTTAATGATTGGGGCAAGAAGTAGCTAAAGTTGTGGGTTTCAGGTTAAAGGAGCTATGATATTTAAATCATCAGGTGATTTCTATGAATTCTAAGATATTCCAATTAGGGTAAATTTTTGAGATGCAGTGAGCGTACCAAGTTGCCAACTACCTTTACATTTTTCTATGCATCGACACCCAAATGTGCTGATTTCTTGGAGGTTTCTCCTTTAAAGCTGGATCGTTGTTTCAAAAGAATGAACTTTAAAAATTTATGAGAAGAAATTTCTTCATCAGTGTCCCTGATCTATAAAAATTTTGTCTTCATGTGCATTTAATGAAAGAGGTGAAATCATCTATAAATACTAATATTTTTCCATTGTAAAAAAAAAAGGCGATAGACATTCTACATAAAAAAATTTCAAGTTTTTTGCATAATAGAAGAGACTTGGCTTCTACTTTTACAAGCAATTTTTATGTGTGATTTCTTTATATTTTAAGCATTTCTATTATATATTCAATTATGTTATCTGCTACTAAATTCAAATTTTGCATCTGGATTTGAATACTATTGGTGAGGGAGTGAGTACTGGAATGCGATCCTGGAAGTTGTCTCTGTAGAACTGTAAGTAAATCCTTTACCTTATCTCCATCTTATGATGTTATCATGCTTGGTTGGAATTCTTGTTGCTAGTCTATCCCCAATCCTACACCTTCAGCCTATGGCTATATTTCCCATTTATTTTCATTATTTCCAATTTCTTTCTTGCAACTCTAGTCTTATATCAATGTAGGATTAGTAAGGGAGCCAACCCTCTCTAGATTTTGGCACAATGAACATTTATTTTCTCTAGCCATTCAATGTTGACCATGTTTAGGGTGTACGAATGTATGTTTGTATAATTAGGTAGATATTTGACCAATAGTTTTTGGCACGCCCAGTGGGACTTTTGAAAGTTCCACTTTTAATAGTATTGAGGTTTGGTGTTCACCTTCATACTATATAGTTAGGACATATGGTGACTCGGCTATACCCAAGAGCCTTTGAACGTGAATGCAACAAAAGTTGTGCTTCATGATCATAATATTGAAGGCCAAAAAAATTGAATATCCCATTGAGTTCTATGAACTTAACATCGAAAGATTAGAACATCCTAGATTAATCACCCTGCCACATACATCATCTGTAACATCCTCATAAATAACTAGTGTGTTCTCTATTCATTCAAGTCTAGCTAGTATTGCTACTAGCATCCCACCTCCTCAACCTCATACACCAATTCAAATGGCTCAAAATTGACCACCATAACAACCATAATCACCAAGGCAGTTCCCAACATGGAATAGCTTAGGAGATTTGAATTTACAAGCACAAAATCTAGTTCCTCAAGCAGCTTTGAAGGCTTTGCCTACCTATGATGGTACTAGTAAAACTATGTATGAGCATATTCAGGATGTGGCTTATTTGGCTATGATCCATGGCATTATTGATGAAGATATTATGGTAAGGTTGTTGGTGTTATCACTTAGAGGAAAGTTGTTATACGGGTACCGATATTTGCCACCCGCCACTATTACCACATGGGATCAGTTGGTGGAATTGCTAATCAAGAACTTTTATGAGAAGGTTGATCCATTCTCTTTGTTGCATCAATTTACAATGATTCAAAGGCATCCACAGAAGGAGAGTAGAATTCAACATTAGGTTCACCTAAAGCTGGCAGAGAGTTCCTGATGGTATTCAAACCACACATGAGCAAGCTGCATTTTATTATCTCAGAGCCTTCAACTTCGATATTGGAATGGTTGTTCACCAAGCCAATGTAAATATTTTTTCAAACTTGTATACCCAAGCACAAAAGGCTGAAGAAAATTTGATCACTATAGGCAAGATTCCCCCAAAAATTACCATGCCCATCCTTCTCGATCTTCCACAACATTTGTATTCAAGTGCATTTTCATAGCCCATATCTTCTATGTACATGGTTTCCTTGTGGAGCTCGGTTCCACCTCAAATTACTCTAGTTCCAATTCCATAACTTCCTGCTCAAATATTTTCATAGTTACTCGCACCAGTAGCACCGTAGTTGCCAGCACCCATTCCTTTCTCAACGCTACCAATGCAACCTGCTCCACTATTGTTGCATGCTCCATCAGTACCTTTACCTTTACCAACACCTCCTGTACCTTCAAATATTGATACTTACATGAAATTGTTACAAGAAATGTAATCTATTAATTCAGTTGTAAGGATAATATTGAAGGAAATCACGATAGTAAAGAAGAAACAAGCAGAATCTGATTTTCATTCTAGGAGGTTTCAAACACCATCAATTACTAGGGAGAAAGTGACCACTAGCAAAGGTCTTGAGAGGAACACAACTGTGTTGGAAAATAAAGAAACTAGTACATCATAGAAAGCGTATTGGTGCTCCACTTGTAACGATCCCCATGGAGAATACACGTGCATGGTTAACCTGAACTATGTATAGACATTAGTAGAAATCTCTATTGGTGGACAAGTTAATATGATAATAGAAGCTGATCATAAATTTTTGGTCCCATATTTGGAGCAATTTTTGGTCCTTACGAGGGCTAGAAATAAACCGATGATTGTTGATCCAACAGAAATGGAGCCTCTAAAAATTCCTACTGAGTAGAAGGTACAAAATGAAAAAGTACATCTACAAGTGAAAGCACCTGATGTGAAGGTGCTTGGTATGACAATAAAGTAACAAGATTCTATCTTATTGAATGACATTTTTCCCAAGCAAGCTCAAGAGAAGGTGCAAATGAAGGCATCAAATTCATAGCCCACAATCACTCAAGTGTAAATAGAGGTGAAATAGCAAGCCAAAGAATACCTCAAGTACCCATTGTTGAAAAAGAGATAAAGGATAGAGGTGACTCAATAGTATCGCAACAAGTATGAGTTGACTGGAGAAGAGAAGATACCTAGTACTTCAGGCTACAATATTGTTGAAGAAATGAAGAAGATATCGGTAAATGTGAGCTTATATGATACTTTGCAGTTACTTGGGAAAGTTGATCTCCTCCAAGAGTCTCTCAAATCAGCAAAATATCAAAAGAAAATTCATTCCCAAATAGTGTTAGCATAGATACTACCTACTTCGACCACTAGAAAGAACATGCCACCATTGTTCTATTTGTCTCTCCAAATGGAAGGGTGGATTGTGCACAATTATATGATTGAATCTGATGCTACGACTAATGTCATGACAAAGGTAGTGTGTGAAGAAATGGGAATGGAGTACACAAGAAGAAGTCCAGGTATGTTATAGTTGGATGGGATACCAGTTAAAATGGTGTGAGTGATCAAGGATATTCCTATCGTTCTACATAGCATAACTCAAATTACTTTCATTCAATAAGTAGTGGTGGTTGACCTGGAACCGTAATTTAGCATGTGTATTTCAAGAAAATTCACAAAAAAACTAGGAGGGTACCTTTCCTTGGATTACTCACATTTGAAAATCCCATTCAAGGGGAAAATAATCCGCATCTATAATGAAAAGCCCTCCACTTTTCATTTAGAGAAATGAGAAGAAGAAGAAAATCCTATTGGTGCAGTCAACATGATGAAAGAGGAATTGCAAGAAGTAGACTTGATGGAGGAGGCTCTTGGTGAGTTCCATTTGGAGGATGAATTCTCACTCATGGATTTCAATACGATGGTGGAAACTGACATCAGTTGTTACACTGTAACAAAACCTTAGCAGACTGATTAAAAAGTCTTTTACTCCCTAGACCCTCTTTTTGATCAGTTATAGAAGTATTTTTAGGGTGCAAGGTGCAATAATTGTGTAGGGATTGGTATTGTTCATTTTTCTCCTATAGGGTTGCAAAAAACCTATTCATATCGGCTAACTTGGAGCTGCACAAATAATATCATCGAATATGAAGCGTTGTGCCTTGGTTTGAAGAAATCTAAAAAGTTGGGCATAAAATAGCTACAAATATTTAGAGATTCTGAGCTCATCGTTAACCAGAATACAAACAAATGTGTGTTAAAGAAGCACTATTTGAAGGCCTACCGTAACTTGGTATGCGATTTGTTTAAATAATTTACTACATTGAATATTCAGGTGATTTCGTAGGAGTAGAGCAAACATGCAAACATTTTAGCTTATCTTGGTGCCAATTTATCTCCTGTAGAGCAAGTGGTCAGGAAACCCAAGACTATGAGGGTAATTTATAGACCATCGGTCCCTGATAAAAATATTTATTGGAAAGTGTTTGAAAATGATGAACAAATAATCAATTTTTTTATTAAAGAAGCTACAAGTGTAGAAGACATAACATTGACTGAGGAGGAAATAGAAGGAATGATCCAATTGAAGAACAATCACATTCCCAGGGGATTGATTTTGCTTGAGAGTTTGTTTGATAAAAATGACATGGTGAAGAAGCATAAGATCAAGTTTGATACAAAGGAGTATAAGGAAATGCAACTAGAACCCGAGAAGATTATGAAAGTCAGAATAGACTGTATGAAAGAAGAACTTGAAGATATTATAAAGCTATGTTATGAGTTCCCTAACATCGTTACATGGAGCTACCATAATTTAAAAGGATATGATAAAAATATAATCCAACATACTATTAAAATGTAGGAGGGAGTAAAACATTTTCTATAGAAACAATGGCTTGTCAACCTAAAAATTGAAGTGCTCATGAAGGCAGAGCTATTAAAAATGTTGGAGGCAAAGATAATTTATCCAATCAAGCACTCAATATGGTGCCAGTTCAAAAGAAAAATGGTCATATCCACCTATGCATAGATTTTTGGAATTTGAATCAGGTATCATTAAAATGTCACTACCCCCTCCTACAAATTGATCAAATTATTCATGTGGTTGCCAGAGTGCAAAGATTTTTGTTGCTGGATGGTTTCTATGGTTATAATCAGATTTGGGTGAAGGATGAAGACAAACACAAGATGACATTTACTATAAAATGGGGCACTTTCACCTATCAAAGGATGCCATTTGGTCTTTCCAATGTCGATGCTACATTTTAGAGATCTATGGACATTGATTTCGGTGAGTTGTTTAATAGAGTTATTGTAATTTACCTTGACAACATGACTATTTTCTAACACCACAAGGAAGAGCACGTCTCTCATTTGAGACAAGTGTTCAAAAAATATCAGGATTTTGGAATTTCCATTAACCCAAAGGAATCCATATTCGCTGTAAAAGAAGGAAAACTTTTGGAACACGTGATTTCACAAGAAGGACTGGCGATTGATCCTACAAGGCCTGAGATGCTCTTAAAATTATCATTGCCAGTTAATAAGAAATATCTACAATCATTCTTTGTCTAGATCAACTTCATTTGGAATTTCATTTCTGATTTTGCCCAGGTTGTAAAACCAATGATCAAGCTTCTAAAAAAAAATGCCAACTTCAAATGGATGAAATTGAGAAGATAATATTTTCAAGAAATTAAGAAAAGAATCACTCAAACACATGTATTTATTAACCCAGATTACTCAAAATACTTCATCCTCTACGTAGTAGGCGAATAGGAGAGTTACACCATCGTTCTCACACAGAAGCAAGAATAAGGAGATGAAAAGTCAATTACCTTTTTGAGCCAAGTGATTTTGACACACCAAGAAAAGTATAATTTTATTGAAAAATAGGTGTATACAATTATGAAATACCTAAAGGAATTCTGGCACTTCGTTTTGCAGAGAAAAAAAGTTGTCTATGTCATACATCTAGATGTCAAAAATTTCATTCTTCAAGGAGAATTAGGTGACAAAAGGGTAGGTTGGATCTCAAAGATTCAATAATATGATGTGGAGATCCGATCGATTAAGTTGATTCATGTACAAGCTCTCTGCCAAGAACTGGCTAAAAGCACAACTTTAGAATCATTGGCTTCAACACAGAATGAAGATATCAGTGAAAGCAACTACGAAAATCAAACTACAGGTGATCATGACTGGATAGAGGATCTTTGTTGGAAATTTGAGGTAATTTAAGGTATTTTATGTTATCATTGATGTCACATGGATCATTGATGTCACATGGATCACATTTGGTTTTGGTGGCCAAAATATTTCATAAATAAGCATTTATGATATTTTGGAAAGCATGGCTATTTACAGGGTTTTTATGAAAAACCAAGGCAAGCAAAATAAAAGGTTTTATTTAAAACCATGGTGGGCTTATGTGGAAAGGGATTTTCTTAAAATACAAGGTGGAATTTTGTTTCATCAAAAAAGGACCTCCGGTGATGAAGATATTAAAGTTTAAAGTTTAAGTTTAAATTAATGGAGGGCCGACCTATGTGCAATTAATGGAGGTTGGCATATATATATGTAAAGGTTTCAATTTATTTTGGAAAGTGGTCATATTATATATCGTTGGAAAGCTTATTTCGAGGGCTATTTGACTAACTTATTTAGAATGAGAAATAAGGTGTGTGTAAAGAGTTATTTCTGATTTTACAAAGGGGTTCCAAAAGTGAAGTTTGCCTTGTTCTTTTTCAAGAGGATTAATTATTTCATGAGGTGACAAGGTATGCAATATTGTGATTTATTTTATTTTATGGTATAAGTGGTTTTGGGAGTGAAAAGGTTATGCAATGTTTTGATTTATTTTATTTTATGGTACAAGTGGTTTTAGGAGAGATAAGGAAGTTGTGCAATTAAAGGCCTTGGTGATGATTATTGAAAAGTGGAGTAATGTTGATTATTTTGTGATATACTAACCCTTGTGAAGATTGGCAAAAGAATTTTGTGATTGTGGTAGATTTACAGATTTTTTTTCATCTTCATAAAAGGTATGGGCACATTCTCCTATTGATTACTTATGGTTGTTGATTTCTAAAATATCATTGGAGGTAAAAGGATTGTTTGTGGTTTCCTTTTCGAAAGTGGTTGGTTGAATGTTTCAAGGTTTTATGAATTAAGAGTTGTGTCTAAACCTTGTTTGATAAGCATAGTTTTTGAAGCCCATTGGTTGTGAAATAACTTGAGTTAGAAAAGAACATGAGTATCATTTTTATGTGAGATTTTTGGTTGAGCATTGTTGGAAATATTTGAGTTGGTTGATACATACTTGGACTAGGGTTATGTGAGAAAGAGTTGTTCCTTGTGATAATTGGTTGAGTTGAGTTGAGTTGAGATTGATATTAGAACATATTGAGTCTCTAACAATTCTCTTTATGATTATATGAGATTGACTTGAGTTGAGTTGAAATTTATTTGAGTTGAGATTGAGATTAGAACATATCGAGTCTCTAAAAATTCTCTTTATGCTTCTATGAGATTGACTTGAGTTGAGTTGAGATTGATTTGAGTTGAGTTGAGTTGAGATTGAGATTAGAACATATTGAGTCTCTAATAATTCTCTTTATGATTCTATGATTTGATTTGAGTTGAGTTGAGTTGATATTGAGATTAGAACATATTGAGTCTCTAACAATTCTCTTTATGCTTCTATGAGTTGAGTTGAGTTGAGATCATTATGGATCATTTTTGTCATCCATTGAAGAGTACATTGCCATTCATTGTTGAGTTCATATTTGAGCTTTGCCTTGATAGATTTGTGGATGAGATTTGAGTTCTACTTTTGATTGAGCCTATGAGAAGGCATTTGTGGACAGTTTTGAGAAAGCTTTGTGGACAGTTTTGGGATAGTTTTGGGATAGATTTGAGGACAGTGTTTGGACAAGTTCTTAGTGAGCTTGTTAGAGCAAATTTGGGCAAGTTCTTGGTGAGCTTCCTAGAGCATATTTGAGCAAGTTATTGGTGAGATTTCTAGAGCATATTTGGGCAAGTTCTTGGTGATCTTGCTAGAGAATATTTGGGCAAGTTCTTGGTGAGTTTACTAGCATAGATTTGACAGGTTCTGTGTGAGCTTGTTAAGTAGGTTATGTGTGAGCCTATTGAGCAGGTTCTGTGTGAGCCTATTGATAGAGCTTTAGAGGTGACAAAGTATAGAGGATAGAGTCTTAGTGGATAAAGATCCAACAACCAACATAGTTGAAGATAGATCTGAGTGAGGAGTCTTCAAGTGGAGAGAGGTCCACCATTCAGTGCAACAGAGAGATAGTCTTCTAGAATATCACATAGCCAGAGCAGAAGGGGAAAGAGTTCTCTTGTGGAAGAGATTCATGAACTTGAGATTAGGGGATCAAAATATCCTTTGGATAGATATCCATAAACATTATAATTGGGAGTGATTCCTAAAGATATTTATTGAGAAAGTTTTAGTAAAATATTTTCTCCGTGGAGTAGCCCACATTGGGTGAACCACGTAAATTGTGGTGTCTCTATTGTGTATGGTTTATATGCATTGCTTTGATTACTGCTATTGATACTACTATCTTTACACAACATAATATTGAATTGGAAGAAAAAGTAAAAAGTGGTCTTATACTATTCACCCCCCCCCCTCTCATTATAATCTTGTGTTATTCAATTGGTATCAGAGCGGGTTCTTTCGAAAAGGCTAACAACTTGAGGGAAGATTCTACAACACAGATGGCTTCACATAAAGGATTATCTTCAAATAAGACTTCATTATTTTATGTTAACAATTATGCTTTTTGTAGCATGAGTATGAATAACTACTTGATATCACAAGGATATGAGGTATGGCAGATGGTTGAAAAAGAGTATAAGGTTGAAGGTGATCCCGAGGAAGATAAGACTACCAGAAAATTGGTTGAGATCAATGCAAGATCAATGAATTGTATTTTGAGTGGGCTATGTGAGAGAATTTACAAAGGTCATGGTATGTACTTTAGCTAATGATATGTGGACCAAGTTGAGGAATACTTATGAAGGAGATTCCAAGGTAAAGTTGGAAAAACTACAAACTCATAGAAAAATATTTGAGAAATTGAAAATGGAAGATTATGAAGATATTGGAAAGTTCTTACTTCGTTTTGATGAGATTACTAACACTATGAGAGGCCTAGGTTTTGAGATGAAAGAATTAGAAGTTAATCAAAAGGTTTTGAGATTACTTCCCATGAAATATAATGCAAATTTTTTAGCAATAGAAGAAACAATAGATATCAACAAGTTAACAATGGAAGAATTGCAAGGTACTCTCATAACTTATGAGATGAGGGTAAGTAAGCATCAAGCTCCAATAAAAGAGATTGCATTCAAGGCTTTAGAAAAATAGAAAGGGAATATTTTAGAAACAGATAGAGTTTTAGAAAATGATGAGGAAGCTAACTTCATCAAAATAAATAAGGACTCAAGGAATTTCAAAAATATAAGGAAAGTCAGGTGCTACAAGTGTGGTGATCTTGGTCACTATGCATACAAGTGTCCACATGAAGAAATCAGTGATGATGAAAAACATGGTCATAGAAGAAAAGAAGATGGAAAGCATAAGCATGACAAAGATGATAGATTCAAGCAAAATAGGTATGAGAAGAAAAAAAATTGTAACAAAAAGAAATATTACTACATTGTAGAAGCAAGTGATAGCTCAGATTATAATGATAGATGATGCGTTGTCATTAAGCACATTATTAAATCTCAAAGATCTTATCAATCCAGGGTGGTGTCCAAGGTTGTCTACGATAGAAGGCTAGGGCAGAGTACAATTCAGGCATTCAGATTTCAAGCATTTATTGGTGAAGCATATTTTGGTTTAGCCTTTTGGTGTCACACTAAACCTAGTCTACAGAATGGAAACTAAAATAAATTACAGAAATTGAAAACTAAATCTAAATTGCAAAATTTAACAATTAACTACAATTGCATGAATTGAAATTGCTAAATTGAAATCTAATCTACTTTTGCAAAATTGAAATTGCTAAATTGAAATGTTGCTGAAATGAAATCCTAAATTACACTTGCAAAATTGAAATCTATTTTACTCTTGCAGAATGGAAGTGATGCTTGGAAATAAAACACCTGTCAATGCCCTATCACAGAAGGTCGTCAATCTTCTTCTATAGGAATTGATAGCAAAATGAAATCTGCTAAAAAATGAAAGCTACTGAAACATAAAAATAATAGAACATGGAAAGCAAAGGAAACAAGACATAAATGTTTAATCTAATTTGTTAGCTAACACACACATAAATATTGTACACAAACATAATAGAAAACATCAATCACATAATACAAAATAAAAACAAGAAAATGAAATCTGGCAAGCAATCTATTAATTCTACTACAGCAAAATTACAGATTAAAACTTGCCATAAAATCTCTCCTTCTAGATCTGGAAGTGGGTCCATACTTCCTTATCTAGGAGGTAAAAAGCACTCCTTAAATAATTAACACTCAGAACAAAAAATAATAAAATAACTGCACTTTTATTGATGACAAAATATGTTGAAAACTATTACAGAAAATTGTTGTACAGTCCTAATTCATGCTATTGAAAACTCTCCTCTATTCTAATTCCTAACTGGCTCAACCAAGGAGGGAGATGTGTTATTTATATAAATATTTACAACATATCCCATGCTCAAATCATCCTATGTGCTGCTTTATAGTGATTTGCTAATAATTTTGGATCTAAAATAAATGTAAATCAGGGCAGTTTGTGTTGCAGTAGTAGTCATTGGCCCTTAGAAAGCATCTTCAGTGGTGGGATTACGTGGGATAAGTCTATAAATATCTCACATATCTTTCTTAACTTCAGAATATGCCCTTTCTATCTTGCAAATAATTTCCTATTATGCTGTAGTTATTTCTGCGTTTATCGTATTTCTCATTCTGAAGATGTTCGCTCATTCCGAATATCTTCAGAATGACCAACCGTGTGCTCTTCAAGTGATTTTAGTTGCTTTTCTTAGGTGGATTAGCCCTCAGGATCATATTGCAATAGCCTTCATTCCTCTCCATATGTGAATTCCATGCCTTGCCATTCATTTGTAGCTTGCTGGAATTTACATGGTAAATTACTGCATTTTCCAACTCTGCTGCACAGTTGTAAAATATTGGCATTTCTTGCAAATTCAAACAAATTAGAACATGGAAAAATTATTCAAATATCAACATGAAGGATTACATCAAGTTTCTACTAAATTTATACACTTCATTCACCAAGTAACAATGTTGAAATGGTGCAACAATGCTGCAGAATTGTCTCTGCTCTGTTATACCCTGTTGTTGCCTATTTAGACCATGTGGGAAAGCTTCTAAATAGGTCAGATGTCTTCTATAGTCCTTCTGAACTCATTCTATATATATCCTCATGATTTTCTTGACAACTTCAAGGTGTTCCTATAAAGTAACAACTTGCTAATTTTTATATGGCTATTTTTTTCAGATTTTTAAATTTATGACAGTCCTAAACTTTTGGCTTCAATGTGGATTTGAAACAAGTTGAAGGGCAGGAAAACATTCAAAAACCATTGAGAATTTAATGGATATCAGCATACCACATTTGGTTAATTGAAATGCATGTTCTTACTTGCTACTTAATCAAGCAAAATCAGTCGTAAAATGCTGAAATTAGTCAAAAACAAAGATATAGTATTCCTAACATAAAATCATGTAAACACTTAACAATAGTATATTTTAATCAACTATTTGGCAATTAAATTATCATATGGTAGTCAAACATTGTGCAATAATGAGGCATTTTTTGGCCTCATCATCCCCCTCAACTTGAACTAATGCATGCCCTCATGCATCTTAGTAGGCCATAGTAATATGTAGGTTTTATTCTTGTGAACAACATCCTTTGCTACCTGCTAATTGAGAAATTCCTCCTTGCTGCACTATATCAAGTATTTTGCAATTAAGCACATGTATGACTCTTTTTCTATATTTCTACAAGTTTTAGTGTTGCAAGGTACCTCTCAAAGGCTTGATATCATATGATTCATCTTGCAATAGTCTTATTGTGGAACCATATTTGGCAGATGCACTACTACTAATGGAATTTTGTGTTCTTAACAATATTTCAGCCTGAATGCTTATTTCTGTTATTTGCACCTTTTGAACAAAATTGATAAAATTTTTGGATTTGAAATGCTTGAGGGATGTACTTACTTGTGGTAGAGCCTTATAAACCTCAATATTTGATGTACCCTACTCTTTTTGCTATTCTGTAGCATTTTCAGCAATTTTGGTACAGTTTTTGCTCATTCCGAAGATATCCTGCTCATTCCGAAGAGACTATTTTTCTCATTCTAAAGATGTCTACTCATTTCGAAGAGACTATATTTCTCATTCCAAAGATGTCTGCTCATTCTGAAGAGACTGTATTTCTCATTTCGAATATGTCTGCTCATTTCGAAGAGACTGTACTTCTCATTTCGAAGATGTCTGCTCATTCCGAAGAGACTGTATTTCTCATTCCGAAGATGTTTGTTCATTCCGAAGATCTTCAAAAAAATGCAGAAATGACCTCCTATGCAAAAGTTAGCTACATATTCTATTGTGGGCCCATATCTAGAGTGTATAAGCCTTCCATAACATCAAAAATCCCTTCTTCATCCTTTTTTTTAGATGCTATTTTTTTTTTTTATGTTGTTGTTTTATTCCAGTAGTACTAAAATAGAACCTTCAGGTGCATTTTGTTGATTATCCTCCTTCAATTTATCAGAAAATTGTGAGATATAAACTTGCAGTTCTCCTTCTAAAATTTTCCCTACAAATTGAAATAGAATTGCTGCCATGTCTGTCCCAAAATCAGGTTTTTGCATAGTTTTGGAATTTCCATGCAATTAAGGGCATAAGGGGGTGTTTATTGACATCTTGAACATGTTTCTTTTTCAACTTGTCAATATTGTATGAATAGTTTATGCCAAATACCGACTATTATACACTAAATTCTAAATGTTTACTATGAATTAAATGCAAAAAACACATACCTTACTATCCTAAAAATTGGTCATGCACCTTACAAGATGCTTTTGATGATTGTTAGCAGGCTATCTGAAAACATAAACAAACATAACACATGTGCAGTGTGATATTTGTACAATGGTGGAACAATGATGGGTAGATCAATAAGGCAATGCATGCCAAAAAGTTATTTTTCATGCAAGCCAACTCAGTAGCGCCTCCAAGAAGGTTTTCACTATTGAATTATTCATTTTTTTTTTTTTTCATCATTTTTTTTTTAATTTTTTTTTCATATCTTTTTTTTTTCATTTTTTTTTTCATCAGAAGAGGCTACCATTTCTGGTTTTCAACCAACTTCTGTCATTTTTTTTTTTTAAGTGCTTCAATGAGAGAGAACATCTCTCACTCTTATTTGGATAAGACCAATCCTTATTATCATAATTGCCTCCTTATTGCTGGAAATGAAGTATTGGCTCCATTGTTCCTCTTCCTTGCTGAAATTGATGCTTGTCCTCATGTATCCCCATTTTGTGGGACATGCCTTTGCTGCAATTTTTTTCTCTTTTTTTATTTTTTTATTTTTCTTGTCTTGCTTGTACCCAAGAAGGAAGTTCACAAACAAGACTATTCTTCTTTTTGCTTTTCTTATATTTTTTTTTCTTTTTGTCAAACTTTTTATCGTCACTCTAAATCTGATATTGAAGAGAAATTCTCTTCCATTATGTGTACATCCAATGGAATCTCCTTCAAGAACTCCTCCTTAGTTAAGGGTGCATGGTACCCCCAAAGGCAATATCCATTCACCACTAACATCCTCCATGAATTACCAATGGGATAAAGAAGCACTGCTCCATATCTAAAAACTTCTTCAATCAAGTGTTGTCAATGCCTCCTAGTCTGCAAAATCTTGTCAATCTGTACTTGAAACAATTAAATACCAATTCCCAAAAGATGTTAAGTTCTTACATCAAGATAAAATCTTGATATACCCTTGTAATTCCATGTAAAGGGATTGAAATATTGTTTCAAAATAGCAACAATTTTACTTTTTGTTTATAAGTCAGCCAGCTAATAATGTTCAAGAATTTTCTTGGCTACACTTCAATTTGTTTCATTCCTAGGAGGACATAATTTACCCCTTTGTAATTTCTTACTAAGGAGTTCAATAGAAGTAAATTTTCTATGTGCAGTTTTTCTAGTTTTTCTCTTTTATCCAAGGCTAATTTTTGTGTGTTTAGACTAAAGGTTTTCTATGTATCTCCATTGATTTTTATCTCTTCAAGCTTAGTTAAGTTCTTGTTTCAGCACAGTTGGATGTTGCTACAGTCAATAACATTTTCTGCATTTGTTTTTTTTTTTTTTACCAGATTCAGCTACATAGATAAGGGATGCCTATCCTCTATTATTCAGACTGATCACAGGTTGGGCTAAAAAAATAAATATTTTTGGTTTGCACAATAAGACAAGAAGTGTACAACTTTAGTAGAACAACTATTTTTCAGGTAGGATCACCTCTAATGAGATCAACTATTGTCTATGTAGGCTAAGAATTGCTAGGTTGTGGTTTAGTGCGGTAAAATCCTAACAATATTTAAGTAATAATGGAAAACTCTAGGATCATCATTAAGTTGTAAACTCCTATTTTGATTGTGCAAAAGTTTTTGTGATATATATATATATATATTAATAGATTCAGCTTACATAGACAGGGGTTGCCTATCCTATATTATTCATATTGGCCATAGGTTGGGCTGAAGGTGGTGGTTGATTTACTTGCCCTGTTTGTTGTTGTTGGGATCTCTCTTTGAGAAGAATTTAGACTAGGCAATAGATTTTGCATCTCTAAGTTATGGAAGTAAATGACATTTATTAATGATATGTCCCTGTGAACAAATGCTACAGGTAGCTGATATGGCTATTTTGTTCAAGGGATAGTCTTGTATATCTACCATGATATCTTCCCAACACCTAGTACAAATTTTTTATACTACCCTGATGATATGGATATAAAAAGGGCAGTACTAGCAGATGGCTCCTCTAAGAGATCTTATGTTTCTTGATAATGAGGATGATGAATTATTTCAATTTTTATCAAGAATTTCAAACATAGGTAATTTAACCCCCAAGTGTGAATATCACCTCCCTGTGGTTGCTTGTTTTCTAAATGGACTAAAATGCAACTATCAATAATTATTATTTATACTAGCTATTACATTCAGATTTTACTCTAAATTTCATAACTTAGCACAATAATAATTATTTGACTGGTTTTACCCTCTAACAACACCATGATCCCTGACAACGGTGCTAAAATTATGCATTGTCGTTAAGCACATCATTAAATCTCAAATATATTATCAATCCGGGGTGGTGTCCAAGGCTTTCTATGATAGAAGGCTAGGGTAGAGTACAATTTAGGCATTTATATTTCAAGCATTTATTGGTGAAGCATATTTTGGTTTAGCCTTTTGGTATCACACTAAACCTAGTCTGCAGAATGGAAACTAAAATAAATTACAGGAATTGAAAACTAAATCTAAATTGCAAAATTTAACAATTAACTATAATTGCATGAATTGAAATTGCTAAATTGAAATCTAATCTACTTTTGTAGAATTAAAATTGCTAAATTGAAATGTTGCTAAAATAAAATCCTAAATTACACTTGCAAAATTGAAATCTATTTTACTCTTGCAGAATGGAAGTGATGCTTGGAAATAAAACACTTGTCAATGCCCTGTCACAGAAGGTCGTCAATCTTCTGCTATAGGAATTGATAGCAAAATGAAATCTGCTAAAAATTGAAAGCTACTGAAACATAAAAATAACAGAACATGGAAAGCAAAGGAAACAAGAAATAAATGTTTAATCTAATTTGTCATCTAACACACACATAAATATTGTACACAAACATAATAAAAAACATCAATCACATAATACAAAATTAGAACAAGAAAATGAAATCTGGCAAGCAATCTATTAATTCTGCTGCAGCAAAATTACATATTAAAACCTGCCATAAAATCCCTCCTTTTAGATCTGAAAGTGGGCCCATACTTCTTGATCTAGAAGGAGGTAAAAAGCACTCCTTAAATAATTAACACTCAGAACAAAAAATGATAAAATAACTGCACTTTTATTGATGACAAAACATGTTGAAAACTGTTACAGAAAATTGTTGTACAGTCCTAATTATTGCTATTGAAAACTCTCCTCTATTCTAATTCCTAACTGGCTCAACCAAGGAGGGAGCTGTGTTATTTATATAAATATTTACAACATATCCCATGCTCAAATCAGCCTATGTGCTGCTTTACAATGATTTGCCAATAATTCTGGATCTGAAATAAATGCAAATCTGGACATTTTGTGTTGCAGTAATATTCATTGGCCCTTAGAAAGCATCTTCAGTGGTGGAAGTACATGGGAGAAGTCTAGAAATATCTCACATATCTTTCTTCACTTCAGAATATGCCCTTTCTATCTTGTAAATAAATTCCTATTATGTTGCAGTTATTTCTGTGTTTATCCTAGAAGAGGATCAAAATTGATCTTTTCCATGAATGGTGGCTTTGGATGGCAAGGATGACAAAGTCAAATAGGAGATATTTTCCTTTAACATTTTCAACCTTCTTTACCTTTTTCCATCATCAAAAATAGTCAAAAAGTCAAAAAGCACTTTTTTGTTCTCATTCCGAAGATAAGTGGCTCATTTTGAAGAGACTGTATTTCTCATTCTGAAGATGTCTGCTCATTCTGAAAATCTTCGAAATGACCAACTGTGTGCTCTTCAAGTGATTTTATCTACTTTTCTCAGGTGTATTAGCCCTCAAGATCATATTGCAATAGCCTTCATTCCTCTCCATGTGTGAATTCCATGCCTTGTCGTTCATTTATAGCTTGTTGGAATTTACATGGTAAATTACTGCATTTTCCAACTCTGCTGCACAGTTGTAAAATATTGGCATTTCTTGCAAATTCAAACAAATTAGAACATGGAAAAATTATTCAAATATCAACATGAAGGATTACATCAAGTTGCTATTGAATTTATACACTTCATTCACCAAGTAACAATGCTGAAATGGCGCAACAGTGCTGCACAATTGTCCTTGCTCTATTATACCCTGTTGCTGCCTATTTATACCATGTGGGAATGCTTCTAAATAGGTCATATGTCTTCTATAGTCCTTCTGAACTCATTCCATCCATATCCTCATGCTTTGTTTGACAACTTCAAGGTGTTCCTATAAAGTAACAGCTTGCTGATTTTTATATGGTTGTTTTTTTCAGATTTTTAGATTTATGACAGTCCTAAACTTTTGGCTTCAATGTGGATTTGAAACAAGTTTAAGTGCAGGAAAACATTCAAAAACCATTGAGAATTTAATGGATATCAGCATACCACATTTAGTTAATTGAAATGCACGTTCTTACTTGCTACTTAATCAAGCAAAATCAGTCACAAAATGCTGAAAATAGTCAAAAATAGAGATATAGTATTCCTAACATAAAATCATGTAAAAACTTAACAATAGTATATTTTAGTCAACTATTTGGCAATTAACTTATCATATGGTAGTCAAAAATTGTGCAATAATGAGGCATTTTTGGGCCTCATCAATAGAGACAATTCAAATTATGAAAAGGAAGAGCATTTATTCCTAGTAATAGAAGGTGAAAGAGAACAAGGTTTTGTGTGTGGTCAAAGAGATCACAGATCAGGGTATTGCAATGGTTTTAGTGATAGTTAAGATGAGATAACACATCAAGGAAACAGGCATGGTCAAAGAAATCTTGAGAGCTTGTTTGCTATAGAAGATTATAATGGTCTCAATGACAGTGAAAACAAAGAAGTCTCACTTTTGGTAATAGAAAAGGAAGAGGATGAGCCAAGTAAACAAAAATCAAAAATCAAAAGGCTAAAAGAAGAATACAGGAATCTTGAAAACAAGATTCGAACAGATGTCAAAATCAGAGAAGAACTACTTCAAACAATCAGTGATCTTAGAGAAGAGCTTCAAAATGCAAAAAGGTTAGAAGGATGAATTAAGAACTAAGGGTAACCATAGAAATACATGATACATTATATGGAAAGGTTCAAAAAGGAGTGGAAACTTATTTTAAGGTTTTATCTTACTTCCAAGAAAAGTCACACTCAAAGGGAAAATAAATTCTTGAAGAGAAAGGCAAGGAAGAAGTTTTAGATACTACAAAGAAGGTTCAAGGATGCAATGCATAAATTGAAGATGATCATAAGGATAATTTTCAAGAAAGGTATGAGGAACCAAGGCATGAACAAAGGGCTTTTCAAGGATATTGTTTTTCTTGTAATGGATTTGGACACAGGGCTATACATTGCAGGATACATTGATCAAAGAAGTTTGATTTTTCTAGAAGAAACTTCAAGGGAAGAAGGCATGGTTTTTAGGGACATTTCTTCTCATGCAATAGGATTGGTCATAGAGATTTTTAGTGCAAAGGAAATGAGCAACATGGTTTTGGTTTTAGAGCTACACAATTCAAAAGTTATGGTTATAATGGTCATGAAAACAGAGCTACACAATACAGGGTTCAGGAAAGGAATGGATATGGAAATTATTTCAAGAATAATTTCAGGACATGGGCACCAACCAAAGGCTACAATATCAAGTGTTTTAATTGAAATAAATTTGGGCATATTGCAAGATGGTGTAGGACTCAATTCCAAATAGGTTCAAGGTAAGAAAGTCAAACAGGTTCAAGACAAGAAGATCAAGTAATTCATCAATAGAAGGATATAAAAAAAAATGGAAGGAATTTGATAGAGGAAATAATCAATGTAATATAGGATTAAATGTGCTCCCAACCCAAAATTAATCACCTCGAGAGAGAAGGTGGTGAGGGGGCTATGCTTAAGAGTCATATCTTTTAGCCCCATAGGTGTCCCTTTTGCCATTGATTTCAAAGGGGGAGAGATTTAAGTAAGGGGGAGAGCATTGACTTAGGGGAGCAGACTCCAAAGAGAGCATTGAGTTATGGGGAGCAGCCTCCAAAGAGAGTATTGATTTAGGGGGAGAAGCCTCCATAGATAGTATTGAGTCAGGAGGAGCAACTTTGATTCTCAGAGATGGTTTTTGCAATGATTGTGGTGTTTGCATTAGAGGTGTTGCCATCAATGAAAAATGAGGAAATTGTTGGAAATTTGAGGTAATTTGAGGCATTTTATGTTTTCATTGATGTCACATGGATCATTTATGTCACATGGATCACATTTGGTTTTGGTGGCCAAAATATTTCATAAATAAGCATTTATGATATTTTGGAAAGCATGGCTATTTATAGGGTTTTTATGAAAACCAAGGTAGGAAAAATAAAAGGTTTTATTTAAAACCATGGTGGGCTTATGTGGAAAGGGCTTTTCTTAAAAGCCAAGGTGGAATTTTGTTTCATCGAAAAAGGACCTCCGGTGATGAAGATATTAAAGTTTAAATTTTAAGTTTAAATTAATGGAGGACCAACCTATGTGCAATTAATGGAGGTTGGCATATATATATATAAAGGTTTCAATTTATTTCATAAAGTGGGCATATTATATATCGTCAGAAAGCTTATTTCGAGGGCTATTTGACTAACATATTTAGAAGGAGAAATAATGTGTGTAAAGAGACATTTATGATTTTGCAAAGGGCTTCCAAAAGTGAAGTTTACCTTGTTCTTTTTCAAGAGGATTAATTCTTTCATGAAGTGACAAGGTATGCAATATTGTGATTTATTTTAATTTATGGTATAAGTGGTTTTGGGAGTGAAAAGGTTATGCAATATTTTGATTTATTTTATTTTATGGTACAAGTGGTTTTAGAAGAGATAAGAAAGTTGTGCAATTAAAGGCCTTGGTGATGATTATTGAAAAGTAGAGTAATGTTGATTATTTTGTGATCTACTAACCCTTGTGAATATTGGCAAAATAATTTTGTGATTGTGGCAAATTTACAAAGAGGTTTTTTCATCTTCATAAAATGTATGGGCACATTATCCTATTGATTGTTTATGGTGGTTTATTTCTGAAATATCATTGGAGGGAAAATGATTGTTTGTGGTTTCCTTTTCAAAAGTGGTTGGTTGAATGCTTCAAGGTTTTATGAATTAAGAGTTGTGTCTAAACCTTGTTTTATAAGCATAGTTGTTGAAGCCCATTGGTTGTGAAAGAACATGAGTATCATTGTTATGTGATATTTGTGATTGAGCATTGTTGGAAACATTTGAGTTGGTTGATCATACTTGGACTAGGGTTGTGTGAGAAAGAGTTGTTCCTTGTGATGATTGGTTGAGTTGAGTTGAGTTGAGATTGATATTAGAACATATTGAGTCTCTAACAATTCTCTTTATGCTTCTATGAGATTGACTTGAGTTGAGTTGAGATTGATTTGATTTGATTTGAGTTGAGTTGAGATTAGAACATATCGAGTCTCTAGAAATTCTCTTTATGCTTCTATAAGATTGACTTGATTTGAGTTGAGATTGATTTGAGTTGAATTGAGTTGAGATTGATATTAGAACATATTAAGTCTCTAAAAATTCTCTTTATGCTTCTATGAGTTGATTTGAGTTGAGTTGAGTTGAGATTGATATTAGAACATATTGAGTCTCTAACAATTCTCTTTATGCTTCTATGATTTGAGTTGATTTGAGATCATTGTGGATCATTATTGTCATCCATTGAAGAGTACATTGCCATTCATTGTTGAGTTCATATTTGAGCTTTGCATTGATAGATTTTTGGATGATATTTGAGTGCTACTTTTGATTGAGCCTGTGCGAAGGCATTTGTGGACAGATTTTAGAAAGCTTTGTGGACAGTTTTGGGATAGTTTTGGGACAGATTTGAGGACAGTGTTTGGACAAGTTCTTAGTGAGCTTTTTAGAGCATATTTGGGCAAGTTCTTGGTGAGCTTCCTAAAGTAGATTTGAGCAAGTTCTTGGTGAGCTTGCTAGAGAATATTTGGGCAAGTTATTGGTGATCTTGCTAGAGAATATTTGGGCAAGTTCTTGGTGAGCTTGCTAGCATAGATTTGACAGGTTCTGTGTGAGCTTGTTAAGCAGGTTATGTGTGAGCCTATTGATCAGGTTCTGTGTGAGCCTATTAATAGAGCTTTGGAGGTGACAAATTATAGAGGATAGAGTTAGTGGATATAGATCCAGCAGCCATCACAGTTGAAGACAGATCTGAGTGAGGAGTCTTCAAGTGGAGAGAGGTCCACCATTCAGTGTAATAGAGAGATAGTCTTCTAGAATATCACATAGCCAGAGCAGGAGGGGAAAGAGTTCTCCTATGGAAGATGCCCATGAACTTGAGATTAGGGGATCAACATCTCATTTGGATAGAGATCCATAAACATTTTAATTGGGAGTGATTCCCAAATATATTTATTGAGAAAGTTTTAGTAAAATATTTTCTCCGTGGAGTAGCCCACATTGGGTGAACCACATAAATTGTGGTGTCTCTATTGTGTATGGTTTCTATGCATTAATTTGATTACTACTATTGATACTACTATCTTTACACAACATAATATTGGTTTGGAAGAAAAAGTAAAAAGTGGTCTTATATTGTTCACCCCCCTTCTCTCAGTATAAGCTTGTGTTCTTCAACCTTATCGAATTCTTTACATCTATAAAATTTCCATCACATCTTGATGCTTCACAGTAGAAAATATTCAGACTACAAGCACTTAAATATTTCCTATTTACAAGTGGATTGTTCCATAAGAATATATATGGCATACTTCTCAGATGTGTGATTTTTTTTGAAAAATAGAAGATATTGGAGGAGTTACACTCTAGTTTATCTAGTGGACATTATGCAGGAAGGCCTATGGCCTTGAATATCATCTAGGCTGGTTATTTTTGGCCTACTTTTTTTTTATATGCTCACAAGGTTAGCCAAAGTTGTGACAAATATCAACGGTATGTCGACAATACTAAGAAAGCATCATTGCCTCTGCATCCGATTCAAGTGGAAGCACCCTTTCAGTAGTGGATCTGGACTTCATTAGAGTTATTGATCCTCATTCCTCTACTAAACACAAGTATATCTTGATAGCAACTGATTATTTCACTAGGTGGACAGAGGCCATTCCAACTAAAAAAGTAGATCAGACGACAGTTATCTCATTTCTAGAAGGACTAATCACCCGTTTTGGTGTTCCAGATGCTATTATAATAGATAACAGGACTCCATTCATTGGGGCCAAGATCACTAAATTTGCAAGCAAGTATGAGATTTATATCAAAACATCCTCTAATTATTACCCACAAGAAAATGGCTTGGCCGAATCCACAAACAAAAATTTGCTACAAATCCTAAAAAGGACACTGGGGAACAATAAGAGAAGTTGACACCTACTATTAAACCAGGCTCTGTGAGTAGACCAAATATCAGTAAAGAAGTCTATTAAAGCTTCCCACTAATATTTTGTGTATGGGAAAGAAGCAGTCCTTCCAACTCACATCGAATTACCTATCCTCCAAACATTGCAGTTGTACAAAGATGAAGATGATGAGTTTGATCCGATGAGTTCAAGGCTAGCTCAGCTGTTGTAGTTAGAGGAGGAGAGGGAAAAGGTATATCAATATTTTACCAAACATACTAAAGTGATATAGACGTGGTTTGGAAAGAAGATAACAAAGTGTAAGTTTTAGGTGGGATATTTAGTCCTTAAGTGGAATGAGAACAAAGCCAAGCTAGGGAAGCACCGTAAGTTCGATGCCATCTAGGAAGGTCCATTTCATATTTCTATAGTGAATTCAGCAAATGCATATTATCTTCGAAATACGGATGCTTGGGATATTTTGATTCCAATAAAAAGTCTTCATCTGAAGGCCTATTTCCAATGTTGAACTCAAGAGGTACCAATTTGTAAATATGTACATATTTCTATTTGCAAGCAATTTTTATTGTTTCTTTGATATTGCTTTATAAAAAAAAAGGAGAAAAAAAAAGAAAAAATATATATATGCTTCATCTCCCTTAAAAAATTAGTTTCGCCTCAAAGAGGTACTCTAAAGACATCATGATTTCAGTTAGAATTATTGTTCGCACTAAGATCTAAATTTTTAACAAGATTGCTTCCCTTTGCAAGTCTTTAAGTTTAAATGGTTCAAGGAAACAAAACATAAATGTTTGAAAGCACAAGTTATATGTCTTTGTTGAAAAATCAAAGCGTGGGGGTTAATTTCAAAATTATGGAGTGCAACAAATTCAAAGTACTTGCATCCCAAGCAAAGGGTGAAAGCATCGGTCGCCTCTCCAATAGGTGAACACATGTATGTTCCAAGGCGATCGTGGGCCTCAAATGCAATGCCAAAATCAAAGATGGTCAATAGTGATTTCGCTGAACAAAAGGGGTGAAAACCCCATTCGCTCCTAAATGGGGGTGAACATATGTGGTAAAATTAAAAGAAGAATGAAAGTGCAAGAGTGGTCAAAAGGGCTTTTACCCCAAACAAGAGGCGAAACCCCCGTTCGCCCCTTGATTGAGGCAAAAATACTAAAATAAAATTTTAAAGCCCCTACTATGCATTTTACAAGAAATAGTTTAAAATATTTTTGCCCTGAGTACCACCCATTTCATCAGAGGAGATATGGTGTGTAATAACGAACACGCTAGCAATTTAAAGAAAATATTAGTCAACTGAGAAGCTCTTCATAAAAGCTAATTGACAAAAATGTTTCAAAAGTGGAAGCTTGGGGGTTTTTTTGAAAAAAGAAATGCGTGTAAGATGAAAATATTTTTTGATGGAGCTGTAATTTTTTTTAGAGAAAAAAAACCTTGTAGTATTAAAAAAAAAAAAAAAAGAGCAAAGGTTAAAATTTTGATTTGCCTTTTTATGACGAAAGTGAAGAAAAATTAGAAAAGAAAAGAAAAGCTCTAAAATCAGCGAAGTTTTTTAAATAAAATCCATGCTTTTCTAAATATGGAGGCATGAAATTGTTTTAAAAGGGGAGGTTCGCCATGGATTCTATTAAGCAGGTAAAAGACGTTTTTGGGGTGAAGGAAAAGAGTTCAAGTGCGCCTCAGTGAGATTTTTTCCCCCATTGTTCTTCGAGCGTGTGGCAATTTTTCAAGTATAAATTGAGTTTTTTTAGAGCACCCCTCGAAGTGGTTTTGCCCTAGTATGTGGTAGTTTTTGGGAGCACGTTATGGCATATTTTCAAGGCATTTAATTTAAAACGTGCACCCGAGTTGCGTCGGGAGACATTTTTGCCATCTCGGGAGCCAAAATTTCACCACATCAAAAGCAAAGGTGCTCATTGGTCCGCAGGTGGCGGATTTATTTTTTCAAGGTAGTTTTAGCAACCAGGGCATAATTTTTGAAGGTATAACATGACAAGGAGGGCACATTTTTCTAAAATTATTTTTTGGTGAATATCATTTAGTTGCAATTTGAGCATTGAGAATAGTGCCAATCGGGTGAAATGAGGGCGCCCCCATCCAAAATTGCCAATATGAGATGCAGCATTTACTCCAGTGGTTGACGACATGCCCTATAAATAGAGCATAAGTAAATTCACTCAAAAGTTAAATTTAAAAAAAAAAAATTCCTGTTGGTGCATTTTTGGGTCTGTTGCTTGCAAAAGTTGCAGAACATCTTCAAAATTGTCGATTTGCAAGTAGTTGACAGAATGGGGAAGAAAAGCAAAGAAGTTAAAGAGGCTACAAAGCCCAAGCAATTTAGAAAGAGAGTAGAAGGTGGGTCGAATTCCAAAAAGGCCTATAGAAATGAGAATGTGGACTTGGATCCATACTCTAACACCATGGTAGAGGTCGAAGACTATATGATCACGAACAAGGGTATGGTGAAGCTCTAGAACGATGTGGAGTTTGCAGTAAATCAAGGAGTTACAATGGAAAGCCCTCTAACTATGTCATTTCATGCGTAATTATTTTTGCATCTGTGTACACCCGTACACCCTTGCCCAAAGTTGGTAAAATTGATTACCAGACATTATAATCCAATTACTAGGTCCGTTCAAAATGCCAATGGAGAAGTACTTTTCTCTATATCTACCCTCAAAGTGAGGGAAGCATTTATCGATGGGTTAAAATCCCCATCTGATTTTATCTTCAAGAAGCTGCACATCAACGAACAAGAAGAAATGTGTCAACAATGATAATGTGATAGTTCATGGAGATGTAGTTGATTAAGGAGCTGCAATTAGGGCAACTTCCGAATTTGCCAAAATATTTGTCAAAATTCAAGAGCATTGATTTATTTTCTATGTTGCTGTGGGTTGATGGTCTTTAAATAGATTCTTTAGTGCACAAGTGGTAAGTGGAGTTGTTGCAATGTATATCTCAAAGGGAGTTTTATGCTCCAAGGGCCATGATAAGAGACATAAATTCGATTTACTTTGATTAGGATGATTTCATTTATCGAAAGATGCACATCCAACCAAAAAAATGCATATAGGAGAGGAGACATCTTTCAAACATACATCCTTTCTTGTTTGGTATTTCTTCTTCCATTTGCACCAACATTTTTTATTCATTGCAATAAAACAGGTTGATGAAAAGGATGAATTATTGCCTATTTATATGTGGACTTCCTCTCTGTTGATGAGGGAGTCATATTATAGTTTTAACCATCTATTTTTGGGGCCCATGATTGATTTTATTTACAACCAAAGTGAGAGAGTGCCACGAAAAATGAAGGAGGTAGTTATCATGGCTGAAAAGGGTGACATATTTTTACTGACTCAAGGTGTGGTTGTAAGAATTTATGGCTTCACGGGTAAGTCATTCATGCTTCCATACTTTTCCATCGAGCATGTTTTTTCCATGGAGGTGGTGCATCAGACAAACTACACCAATGATGTCCATGGAGCAGGGTACATCAAGAGAACAACTTGCACCATGTCATTTAAGTTTGGCAGTATAGAGGTGAACCAGGTCAGGTAGAACAAGCTACTTACAGAGGCACTTCAGGACCTAGGTTTAATAGAACTGCCACAATGGTGGATATATGACCCATCGGGTAAATTTATACAAATAATCAAGGCCAAGACTTTTCATTGTTACCCATGGCTTGACATCTTGGAAAATCGTAACAATTTTGATGAACAAGATTTATAGTGGCACATTGAAGATATGACGGTGCTTCCTCCATGGCATGATTTTTATGAGTAGGAGGTTGAATACAACCTGGTAGTGTACAGATATCACATTCATTTATCAGGGCTATTTGGCGAAATGAAAGAACAGTTGCCATGGATCGAAGAAAAAATTATGAATTGGTGGATAATATGGGTCCACAGAGGAAAAATTGCATCACCTTATGGGTTGAAAATGGATGAGGCATTTTTGGAAGCGTATGATGAGTATGTTAATGCCTATCAACCCATCACTTTCACCAAAATCTTACCTCAAAGTTTTCAACATTCTAACAGTGGCAAAAGCATGGTAAAATCAGAGCACCCAACAACTGAGGAAGAGACACCTGAGGAAGAAGAGCAACAATACGTGTTTCATCGAAGGTCTTGATGAGTGAAGCAAAATATAGAAGAGACACCTTCTTTGGAGAAGTATATTGTTCAAGAAGTACTTCATTTTTTGAAATTTACAAAAAGGCCAAGGACATGTGCTACTTCCTCATCCACTATTGCAGTATCCACTGTTGTAGTTTCTATAGTTGCAGTTGTTGCGATAACTGTGAATTCACCTTTGTTGGAACCGGTTGCTTTGGTTAGCATTGCTTAGATGTTTCTATTATTTCATGAGTAGCCAATGGACCAATAGGATGATATTGTTAACCTAGAAATGGAAGAATATGAGCAACAAGAAGAAGTTATTACACAACCACTTCCATCACCAGAATACACGATGCTCACACCCGAAGGTACATTTTCCCTTCCATTTTATTATACTTCAGAGCATGTAGTGGATGTTATTTCATTTCCATCAGTGTCTACATAAGTTTCTTCCCCCTTCAGTATGTCCTCCATGTCCATTTCACTCCCCTCTTCTAATCTGCAATTCACTACTACTCCTTCTATTCCCCTCTCTTCGGCCTTCCTTTCTTTCAGTTCTTTCGCGTCAGGGTCGAATCCATTTTCATGTTCTTCCCCTTCTATTGCTACCATTACCTCCACTGAGGCTGTAAGTACACAAGCTCCTCCAAGGGTAAGTGTAACTACAACCAAATCTTGTTCTTCTTTCCACTCTGTTATTTTGGTTCCCCCTCTTCTTGTTATGTCCTCTTCTTCCTTTGAGCCCAACTGTTTGCAGATTCTGATTCCTTTACATAATTTTTGGAGTTGCAAGTACTGCTCGAAGTTGAGGTGGAACCTAAGTAGCCAAATGTAGAGAAAATAAATCGAGTGCACCTCAGTTCATCACAATAGCTAAAGAGTCGCAAGCAAAAAGAAGCACTTGCTCCAGCCCGATCTCTCAAGAAAGTTGCTTTTGATCCGATGCTATGGAGTTTCACACGACCAAGATCACTCCATTGGTATAGAAGCCATAAGGAGAGATGACACCAAGTGATTACACTTATGATACCATGATGGAGGACCTGACAAGAATTGATCCCACTAAAAAAATGGGGAATATACATGTTGATATGATTTTGGTTTATCTACACGATGAGTATTATAAGCAAAGATATTATGACACCAAAAATAAAATTGCCAAAATTGAAGATGCCTTGGTAGCAAGTAAAGCACAATAGGAAAATATGGTGACTGAATATTAATGCTTGCATCAACAAGTGGGGGTTCATCAGAAGGACAAAGAAGTATTGGAGCAGCAAGTGCAGGTGTTGAAGGCACAACTTGAGTCCATACAAAACTAGATGGTAGAGAAGGCTACATAGGTTGCAGGCTTCTCTCCAAAAATTATTAAGGATGCCTACCTTCGCTCGGCTTAGAATTACAAGAAGTTAGTGATACAGGCAATTCAAGTTTTACATTATTTTTGGATAGCACGAATATAGATTCAGTTGAGCTAGCAAGTGATAGATACTACTGAGGAGATGTTGGAACCCTATATGGAGATGGTTGTGAAAATCTAGGATTTGGCTCAGTCCAGTATGTACATTCACCCTCTAAGTGAGATGGATCAAGCTTGGTCTATCGTTAAGGTCATGCTACGCAGTTACTTTCAGAGGATGGACCTGGTGAGAGAAGGCAGAAGGATCCTTAACACAATAGAGCGAGAGAACATTGTTTCCATGATCCATTTTGATGCTCTCGTCAATATGGGCTTTCCAAGTTTTACTAATGAATGGGGTGAACCTCTACCGAAGAAACAGTTGGAAGAGGGTTGGAAGAATTTTGTGGAAGACACCTTAGAAATTGATAAGTGGGAGGTTATGAGCACCATATATGCTCATATTTTTGTATATGTACTAATGGTTTTTGTGTGGAAATATATCATGAGTTGTATATTTTTATGAAAAATTATGTATTTATTTAATGAAATCATGTGTATTATCTAATCTATGCGTGAAGTGTGTTTTTTGTAGTTATTTCCCTGATTTTGTCGTCTTCTGCTCAATCAAGGTCCTACATGGACCTGAAATTATTTCACTTAATCAGATGAAGGTACATGAAGGTAGGTGGCTTACTGAGGTAGGTGGCTTATTGAGGTAGGTGCCTTACTGAAGTAGGCACCTTATTGAGGCAGGCACATTACTCAAGTAGGCACCTTACTGAGGTAGGCACCTTACTAAGTAAGGCACCTTACTGAGTTAGGCGCCCTACTCAAGAAAGCACCCAGATTATGCGTGTTGACCAAACGGCTGGAGAAGGACCTCGTTGACCATATTTCCATGTCATCTATGGGAAATATCTGATGAACAAGTTATCCTAGCTAGAGTGGATGAACACGTAATTACTCATGAAGCAGAACCATAACAAAGCAAAAATAATTGAATTACCAGGAAAAAATGCAGAGCTAATTATCGTGTATTGGTTACAGTAACCAAACTGTTCTAGTTTAGACTGCAATCGAGGCACCTGTTGTAATAGAACTGCAACAGGAAGTCTTGTGTGTGGTATATAAACACATGGACTTCTCTATAGCAAGGGAGGTATTATTTCAGAACATTATCGCATGTATTATTTTTTGCATTTTTAATAAAATCTTGAGCATTCTTTCATCTCCGTATTATCTCATGATTCATTGGGCGGGATCTACTAGAACTCGATCCCAATCCAAGCCAGTATTCCTCCCCTAATTCTTAGTTATTTTCATTTATTTAGTTATGTATGATAGTACATTCATTTCTTAGATTAAGTTTAATTATTTTAAGAGTTGTGTTCTTTTTACATAAGGTGCGTTATTGCTTTCAGCGTGGTGTGTTTAATTTTACGTATTTTATTTATGTATGATTTTTTTTGGTGTGGACAAATCAACCATTATTTTACAAATACCTCCCAATTATAATTGAACAGATTCATCTCAAAAGTGGTAGTGCAAGTAGTCTCAACCATGGCACTTCGAAATTCTATGAGCTCCCTGGTTTAAAAATTTAAATGCGAGTGTTGTGACAAATTTAGGACAGATTTAACCAGTGTTTGACACCCAAAATTTTGGCACCGTTGCTGGGGAAGCATCACTAGTAGACTAATTACATTACCCATTAAAAAATTCTACTTGACCTTGTATGATTCTGCAAAGAAAAAGAGGACCCAACGATCATTTTATAAGATAGATTCCATCAAAAAAGTTGAAGTCAACCAAAGACCTAGAGTTTGAATTAGATTCTCCCGACTCATCACCAGTAGTGCACTGGAGTGAGCATCCTCACTTTGTGTAAAGTGCCTCCTTGTCTCATCAACCTAGGAAAGAATAAATCATCTTGAACCCATTGTTTAAAAGAACACCCTCAAAGGAGGCCCTACTGTGGAAATCCATAAAGGATCAAACCATAACACTAGGTGACTTGGAGGCTCTAATACAAAAAGTTTTGAGTGACCAAAAGGCCATAGAAGCTGCATTAGAGACCACATTTCTTGAAAAAATGGTTGAAGAAGTCTCATCTAGATTCAACTTCCCGATAGAGGAAGGAGCAGGGGAAACCAAAATGAAGAACATATCCCCTACCCATATTCCTACCTTTAGGGGATACCCAACCGAAGACCCTAACCTATTTTTGTTTAAATTTGATGTGTTGTGCAGGTCTATCAACTATAAATTAGATGCTCATAAGCTTAAGCTCTTTCCATTGACATTAGCCGACTCATATCTATGATGGTTTATCGAGTTGGGGAACAAACAAATCACCACATGGGAAGATATGAGAAAGCTCTTTCTAGAGTAGTACTAGGACTTTGGTAGAGCACATGATTCTAGGGAGGAAGTCCTCAGCATGACACAAAAGGGGGATGAGTATCTGAAAGAATACTGGGAGAGATTCAATTTCAATCTATAATGATCTCCTCACGTAAATCTAGGAGATAAGTCCCTCAAAAGCATTTTTTGAGAGGACTCAACAATGAGTCGCTAGAGGTGATAAACATGATTTTGGGAGGAGAAGTTTACCTGTATGCCATGGAAGATATCTGACAACTATGTCAGAATTAATCACATAGGAGAGGTAAACCAGCTTCCAGGACCATGAAGGTGATCGCATCGGTCACAAAAATAGAGATAGGCAACATGTTGGAAGATTTAAAGAGTGAAATGCTATCCTCTCTAGCACTGTAGTTGGATACAATCTTGCTGGAGAAGAAGAAACAAGAGAATGATGCAACATTGAACTATTTTTGCCCAAAATGTAGAGAAAAGCATGTTAGTAATTTGTACCCAAAGAACAAGGTCAAAGTATACATGGTTTTCCAACAAAACCACGAGACCTGACTATATCCACAACTGTCCAATACCAAGGAGGAGGTTGACATAAATGAAACCTATTTTGTGGGCAATCAAAAAAATTGGTAGCAACCCCTTATGGGTAATATTCCCATGGGGATTCCACCCTACGAACGAGGACCATATATGCCACAAGGGCAACCACCACCACCCAATATGGGATGTGGGGACCACCACCTTGGATGAACATACCTCCAAGAGCCAAATTTCCCAATCGGCAACCATGGATGCCATATCATCACTCTAGGCAGTAGTGGAGGAACCATGTTCCATGGAACCCTACCCCACAAAACATAGCACAAGTTCCACCTCAAAAAGGCTTACCAGCCCTACCTATGGTGAGACTTACGCAGTTATTATCACAACCAACGGTGAACCTGAATAATAAGGTAAACCACCAGGATACCAAGTAGAGGGAGAGATGTATCTGATGTATCATATTAGTTGTAATCCTATTCAACTTAGATCATACAAGTATATAGGAGTAGAGGCACCTACCCTGGTAGAAGAGGAGGAAGACATAGGAGATTCCCCTCTTATAGAAGAGGTGGAGGAAGAAAATGTTGTTGAGAAAATAGAGGCTCCATTTCCTAAATGGTTTCAGGAACAAAGGAAGCCAACACAGCCAAAATTTGATATCCTCTCTAGCTTGAGTAATCTCACAGTCACTATCCCATTTTTTCAAGCTATCAAAGATGTACCCATATACACCAAGGTGATAAAATAATTGTGCCTAAGGGAACTAGGATGTAAGGCGGTACAAACCATCAATGTCATGGGAAAATTGACTAACTTGATGATGGGGAATGCATATCATCCCAAATATGCAGACCCAGGTAGCCCGATGCTGATGATGAAAATAGAAGGGTATTCAGTGGTGAACACCTTAATTGACCTGGGTGCAGCCATCAATGTGATGCTGCAAGAGACCATGTAGAAGTTGAATCTTAAAAACCTGAAACCCACCAAGACGGTGTTGCAACTGGTCGACCAGTCAACAATAGCACCAAAAGGGATGCTCGAGGATATCATCATAATGGTTGATGCATGGGAATACCCAATGAACTTCCTAGTGCTATAATAAAAAATAGGACTAGGTGGTTACCCACTCATATTAGGGAGACCATGGTTAGCTACGGTTGATGCCTACATTAGCTGTCATGATGGACTAATGACCATTTCGAATGGGCATAATGTTAAGAGATTGATAATATATCTTCCTATGCAATTCATGGACACATTGGAGGAACCCACATTAGACAATCAGGAGGATAGTTCATTATCTATGCTCCATCTAGTGATGGCATTAATAGAGTTAGAGGAAGAAGCCTCCGAAGACAATGTCATTACGATATTATTTTAAGGGGAATCCTCCCTCTCAGTTCCTGAGTCACAATTGGTCGGTGCTCAAGACCACCACACCAGGCAAATTTACATTGAGCCTGGTAGAACATTGAACACCAGTAGTGGTTTGAACCCCACACAACTGATAGAATTGATGAAGCTCCTAAATAGACACCAGCAAGCATTCACCTGGGATTATTTGGATATGAAGGGAATCAACCCAGATATTTTCACTCATCGAATTTACCTTGAAGAATAGGTAATCCCAGTCAGACAACCATAGAGAATGATGAACCCGACCATGAATAAAATCATGAAAGCTGATTTATAGAAGCTCTTGTCTGCAGGGTTCATCTACCCAATCTCTGACAACGAGTGGGTGTCACCACTTGTGGTGGTGCCCAAGAAAAATGGGAAATTATGGATCTGTGTTGATTATAGATCGTTGAAAAAAGTGACTAAGAAAGATCACTTTTCACTTCCCTTCATTGACCAGGTCTTGGATACACTATCTAGGAGGCAATAATTCTCCTTCCTGGATGGATTCAGTGGGTACAACCAAATCTAGACCGTGGAAGAGGACCAGGACAATACAATGTTTACCTGCCCATGGGGAATGTTTGCCTATAGAGTGCTTCCCTTCGAGTTGTGCAATGCACCAACCACCTTCCAAAGGGTGGTGTTGAGCATATTTTTAGATATGATGGGGGAGGTAGTAGAGGTATATATGGACGAATTCACTGTTTATGGAGAAACATTTGAAGAAGCGATGACGAATTTGGAACGTGTGCTCTAGAGATGCAAATAGAACAACTTATACCTCAATAACGAGAAATATTTTATGATGATGCATGAGGACATAGTTCTAGGACATCATCTCTTGACAGAAGGGATTAAAGTGGATAAAAATAAAATAGAGGTAATTAAATACCTGCCCAACCCAAAAATACAAAGGGAAGTGAGGAGTTTTCTCAACTCCATTGGATACTATAGGTGATTCATTACCAATTTCAACAAGATCGCCAAACCACTGCACACCCTGATAACAAAGGATGTAGAATTCATCTGGATAGAGGACTGCGAGCAGGCATTTCAGATGCTGAAGGAGAAGCTAATTTTTGCTCCAATTTTGCAGGGCCCAAATTGGGCTATCCCATTCCATATATATTGTGACGCATCCAATAATGCAATTGAAGCAGTCCTCGGGTAGAAGGATGGTGAAGAATTGTATGCCATTTATTATGTTAGCAAGAACTTAACAGGGGCTGAGCTTAATTACATGATAATGGAGAAATAATTTCTTGTAGTGGTGCATACCATCAAAAAATTTCACCACTTTATCACTGGGTACAAGGTGTTCATTCACACGGACCATGCGGCCATCAGGTACCTAATGAGTAAACCTGTGATCAATGGTAGGATCATTAGGTGGCTTTTGCTACTATGGGAATTTGACATTACCATAGTTGAAAAGCCTAGGAAGGATAATGTAGTCGTAGACATTCTATCTAGACTAATTCCAGTAGATCATGCAACGGTAGAGGAATAGTTCCTGGATGAACATATGTTCATCATCAGAAAATAAACATCGTGGTATGCGTACATCACCAATTATCTGACCATCGATAGAATGTCACTTACACTTTCATAATGAGAGAAGCAAGGGATGATTGAAAAGAGCACTTCCTTTCAATGGATTGATGACCTCCTATTCAAAATAGGGCCCGACCAGATCGTAAGGAGGTGCGTAGCAGAGCATGAGTTCCCAGAGATACTCAAAGCCTATCACAACGAGCCATGTGGAGGGTACTTCTCAGGGAGAAGGACTACATATAATACATTACAAACTAGGTATTTTTGGCCCACTCTGTTCAAAGACGCAACCACATACGCTAGCAGGTGTGACGAATACCAAATAATAGGCAGTCCGACCCATAGGGATGAAATACCCCTTCAACCTCACATACACATCGAGTCCTTTGACAAATGTGGCATGGATTTCATAGGACCCATCAACCCACCTTCGACCGAGAAGAGGTATATTCTAATCTGCACAGACTACATTACTAAATGGATCAAAGTTCAAGAACTAAGGGACTCTAAGGAAAATATGATAGCCAAATTCTTGTTTTCCCATATTTTTACAAGGTTTGGAGTACCCAGGGAAATTATAATGGATTAAGGGCCCCAATTTACCTCCATAATAATTGAGGAGCTGATGAAGCATTACAGGATTCGGCACAAAAAAACTACCCCCTACCATCCATAGGAAAATGGGTAGGTGGAGGTAACCAACAGGGAAATAGAGAACATCCTGATGAAAACCGTGCAACAACACAAGAAGGATTGGGTTGCAAGATTATCAGAGGCAGTATGGTTGTATAATACAACATGGAAATCAACACACAGGATCTGATTTCTAAAAGCTGATTTCTAAAAGAAATAATAGAAAAATACATAATATAACTTTTCCAAGGTTATTTAAACATACCACTGAATTTTTTTTATATCTGAATTCGCATGCGATCTGGTTTTACTCGCAAAGCTCTGAACTTCACAGTTTCTAACTGCCCTGAACGACACACCCTGGTCTTGGCGGGACTTACAACGAAACTCTTCTTCACACAGCTTAATAGAGAATTATACCAAAATATGACACGAAGTCTGAGATATATTTGAAGATAGAAATATATCTATTCACTCTTTAAAAATGTTACAAACTGAATCGTTTTACTTCTTTCAGAAAGCGGAAGGCAATCCTGATTTTTCAACGATAGACTAAAAGCTTGATTCTAAAATCTGATAATTACAATGAGGTCCAACCCTCTCTTAAATAGAATGAAAGATGAGCAAAGAAGGGCTCAGATCTTTCTTGATGATCTACGGTCTGAGTGTGACATGAAGATAAGAAAGAATAATCTTTATGTCAACGTCTGTCGACATTGTTTGGCTTGTCGAGCTGAAAACAAAGGTTTGCCGACTTTTGAAAGAGAATCACACGTGGAACATGGGCCCGGAGAGAGACGCCTTATCCTTTTGTCGTCATAGGACATACATCAAGACAGTGACGGTATTTGTATCGGAGTACAGAGCTACGAATCGTAGCTGAAATGTCTGAAGGATAAAACTGTTACATTGGAGATGCTTATTAGCCGTTAAGCCTCCAAAAATGGTCAATGATTTTTGGGATAATCATTAATGAACCCTTACGTAGCTGCTTGATAACGGTCAAGCCTACGAGAAATCGTTAATGGTTTATGGTTAACCATTAATGAACCATGATGACTATAGATCTAGTCATCATCATAAGGATAGCCGTGGAATCCTCTAGAGCCATCAGAATAATGTCCTTCTGATTCATGATCAGAAGATGAATCTTTATTGATGTCAGTATGGACTGTTCTGTCAGGTAGCCAACCATCATGTTTGATCGTCCATCTCTTTCTAACCTTGTAGGCAATCTGGTTCTGGTGCCAAAATTCACAAGGTTCTAGAAGTAGAGTAAAATCCATAACCTTCCATGGAGCAGTATAATTGATATACCTTGTGATCATTTGTTCCTCTGTCTTTTGTTCTTCATTCTTTTTTGGTGCAAACCTACAAAACCATTCTTTGAGAAAATTAGGAAAGATGAATGGAAAATCAGGGAAAGTAAATTCAGGGATCCAAGGCCAATCTGCTGCAGCAGTGATTAGAAAAGACCAAGCAGGTCTCTTCATTGTATTATAGGCTGCATCTGCCAAAAGATTAGTCTCATCAGAATTAGGATTAGAATAATCCCAATTTAGGACTGTGTGTCCTGATCCAGAGATGTCTGGTAGATGATGAGAAGAAAGGAATGCTACTTCTTTCTGAGTTAAGTGATGAGTTCCTTCCCAATAGGATTTCTGTCTGCAATTTTCTTTTTCAGTAGCGATGTAGTGGAGTGCTGCTGGAAAACTTTTGTTGTAGAGATCTTGGTGGAATTCTGTCCTGTACTCTGTTACTGAGAACATGCTGAGACTATTCCCTATTATTTTTTCTGGAGCTGGTTTTCCAATCAGAAATTCTCTGGAGAGAAAATCTGGCAGAGTGTTAGTTTCTCCTGAAATATGTTCTATGCTGAAATCAAACATAGAAAATCTAGATTGCCATCTAGCAAATATGGCTGAGTTAGCAAATGACTCTTGGTCCTTTGAAATTGTTCCTGCCATTGACTTACTATCTGTTCTGATGATGAAAGGTGTATTAGTAAGATAGTATTGAAATTTTGATATGGCTTTATGAACTGCTAAGATTTCCTGTTTTGGAGTGCCATATTTAGTTTGGGCTTCATTCCATTTTCCTGAGGCGAAGCATACTAAGACCTCTTTTTGTTCTCTTTTTTCTTTGAGTACTGCCCCCCATCCAACCAGACTAGCATCGGTTTCCAGTATCTTAGATGCATTAGATGGTTGAAATAAGATAGGAAGTGAGGGAAGATGGATCTTTATCCTTTGTATTGCTTTGGTATGTTCTTCAGTCCATGGTGGTGGAACTTTCTTTAGTCTATTTGTCAAAAGAGTTGTATCTATTGCAAGGCCTTTATAAAAATCTGTTACATAATTGAGACCTCCCAAGAATCTTTGTAGCTGCTTTTTATCAAGGATCTTATCAGGGAAGTTTTTTGCAAATTCAATGGCATGATCCATCAATTTTAAAGTTCCCTTTGAGATATGATATCCCAAATATGTAATGGATGTCCTGAACAAATCCATTTTTGTGGGTGACAAGACAAGTCCTTCTTGGATGACTGTTTTCATGAATCCTTGTAGATGTTTGATATGTTGATGAAAGGAATTACTGAAAACCAAAATGTCATCTATATAGACTATTATATGATCTCTGAAAGGTTTGAATATTCTATCCATAAGATTCTGAAATTCTGATGGGGCATTTTTCAAGCCAAAAGGCATAACATTCCATTGATAATGACCCTGAGGAACTACAAACCCTGTTTTGTATCTATCTTCTTGATGTATTCCTATTTGCCAGAAACCTGACTTGAGATCAAACTTTGAGAAGATAGTGGCTTCTCTAAGACTGTTAAGTAAAGAATTTCTATAAGGCATTGGATGTGAGATCCATTTTAGCATATCATTTAGCCTTTTGAAATTAATAACAAGTCTTTTCTTGTTTTTGGTTTGTTCTGACCTTTTATTAACATAGAAAGCTGGTAAAGCAAAATTGGATGTGGAGGGTGAAATCAAACCTCGCTTAAGTAAATCATCAATTTATTTTTGGCAGAGAACTCTGTCTTCTTCATCCATTGCTATTGCCCTGGCTATCATTCTTACAGGAGTCTTTTCATCAATTAGTGGAAGAGATACAAAATGTTGTTTTCTGGACCAAAAAGCATCTGGATTGTCTGCTGTACATGTGTCTATGAACTCTTTCCTGACATTAGAGATGATGGCAGAATTTTGTTTGATTTGTAAATCAGTTGAAAGAACATGCAACTGATTTTTTACTTCTGTTTTCCTTTTGTATAAAACAGAAAGTTTCTTATGCCCTTTATCTAGAAAAGTAGATATCATCTTAATTTTGATCCTAGATGGTTCTTCTTGGAGAGGCATATTTTCTTGATCTGAACCTATCGTGAAGGTTAGATGTTTTTCAGAGATAATTACAGGTTTGTATTTCTATAATTCTAATGCTGAGATAAGACATTCATGTTGGAAAGCTGGATGTGGCATTAAGAAGAAATCTGTAATAACCCAGGTATTTCCATACTTGATTCTGACATTACTTATCTTGGATGTAAGAACAACAGATTCATTATTAGCAAGATTTGCTAAATGGTGTGTTGGCTCTCTAAGATAGAGAGGGACAAAATTCTGTTGTAACACATTAAATTGAGCTCCTGTATCTACAAAAGTTGTAAGAGATTCTTTTCCTGTTAAGGAAGGTAATTGGATTTCAACAGTGATGAATGCCAGTTCTATTTTTAGGGATTCAAAATTCTCACCTGTCCGTCCTTCATATTCTGCAGTTAGAATATCTTCTTCTTCATCTGAAGTGACATGCTGTTTTGCTTTGTTGAAATTTATCTGTTCTCTAATTAGAACAGTTTCCTGCTGAAGGTATCTCAGTTCTCCTTTTAGTTTATTGAAGTCATCAATATGTTTTGTAAATTCGGCTTCTGAAACAAATTTATTTGATGACTGTCCTCTTATGGCTTTAGCTGCCATATGCTTGTCTATTTCCTCCATAGTTACCATCTGATTTATGTTAACCTTTTTGGGAAGCTTTTTCTCGTCTCCCAGAAGTTTCTCTAGAATTTTCTCTTTACCATGGAAGTTTCCAGATTGATTTAGGACTTCTATGATTCTAAGTTTTTCTTGAATAGAAATATCTTTTTCTATAGAGAGCTTCTTTGATGGGTTTATTTTCATTGCATCTTTCATGAGTTTATTTGAATTAAGGAAACTCATTAAATATCCTTCTGATGAGGATGATTCTACTTCTGAATCTTGTGCGGATAAGAATTCTGAGTCAATGGAGGAACTTGAGGATGCTTCACAACAATCTTCACAATTCTGACAATTGCATTGTTCTTCTTTTGTAATCTCTGTTTCTGCTGCTTGTTCTGAATTGTTATATTGTAGTTGGTAAATCTTACTTATGCAGTTTGATGCTATGTGTCCTTTCTTTTTGCATTTATAGCAAATTATATCCTTATTGTCTTTAAAGGATACTTTCTTTCTCTCAGGTTTTTTCTTTGATCTTATTCTAGATCTTGAAAACCTTTCACTCCTAGGTTTCATTTCTCTAGATCTAGCTTTGGATCTGCTTCTCTTCCCCCTGGAAGAAAAGTATTGAGAATGAGCTCCTGGTGTCCAATCACCATAGCCATATTTTTTATAGAGTGTTTCAGTAACATGTGTCTGGGAACTCTGTTTTAATGTTTTCTGTAGTCTACGTTCATCACAGGCATCTTCTATGGTTGAACGAACTCTTGACTGTAATTCTCCCCAATTAATAGATGATAAATCATAATTTTTTGGGAGTTGTTTGATTAACTTCTTGCTAAAGTTTTCTGGAATAGCTGCAAGAAATTTTTGCTTCCACATTACATCTGTTGGGTTACTTGTTCTAAGTAACAAATATACCCATTGTATATAGAAGGTATCAAAATACCAAATATCTTTGCATGTTAATCTCATGAGCTGCTTTGCTGCTCTTTCATACATATCTAAGGGTGGTCCTATGAAAAATTATGTAAGGCCTGTTGCTAATGCTATCATGGGAGCTGATCTAGGAGGTGTAGTATTAGGGACTATATATCCCAATATATCAGTCCTCTCTTGTTGTGTTAAAACACCACTCCACCAAGATGCTAAGTTACCATTGAAGGCTCCTATGATCTTCAAGACTGCTTGATCAGGCTCCTTGCCATCAGCAATCATCTGATTGTAGACAGATGTCATCTGTTCTATTCTTTTTCTTACTTGATTGGGTGACAACCCATCAATGTCCCATAGAGTCATTCCTTTGGGGGTGACAAAATTTAACTGTCCTAATTGAGATTCTTCCCAATCTGGATTTGACTGACCTGCTGGGATTTTTGGAACTTCCCTAGGATTTTTATCTATCCATACAGATAATGAAGAACCTGCTTCTTCCATTTGTGACTGTGGTGGTGCAGAGGGTTGTGGTCTCTGTATTTCTTCTTTTACTCCAGCTTGTTGGAGTTCTAATATCTCTTGCTCGCTCAAAGATCCTTCTTGATCTCGGGCTTCTTCCTTGACAATCCTGATTTGATTGTCAATGTATAGTTGTCTTAAACCATCAGTGGTTGACTTTGTATTATGGTTTATGACTTTCAAGAGCTTCATTTGCTCTTCATGTTCTGTAGAAAGACCATATAATGCAGTATTTGTCCAATTTGTTAGACTAACCTGCTGTGTCCATCTTTTTTGGTCTACAGTTTCTACCAGAGTAGGATCTTTTACTCTGTATGTCAATGTAGTATTGACAGGATTGTCTTTGTGTTTAAAGACAATTGTTTTTTGGGGTGGAAACAATGTTTCAGTCTGGACTGGTTTGTCATCAGGTGTATCCCATACAAAAGCTGATAAATGCTTCTGCCTTTCTTTTTTGCCTCTAGTTTGTCGTAAGCTTCTAGACCATGTTTAAAAACATAATCTAACTTTCTTTGAAGTTTAATGTTATTTTTGAACTGAGCTAATCTTGGCCCACATTCTGACTCTGTGTTTGTCTCACATTGTTTGCAGTTTTCTAATACTTTGCCACAGTCAAGACATTCATGGTTAGAATGAACAACTGTTTTATGAAGATAGGATGTTCTGTTATTGTGAAATTCCATTCCACAATCAGTGCAAATATTAACTTTCAGATTCTTTTGCACTACTGTTTGGTGTTTGCAGGTGACAAACTTCTGGTCCTTTCTGTTACCGTTTATCTTGTCGAGGATAATTTTTGGTCTTCTGACAGACTGGCTGGTGAAGAGATCATTTCTTCTAGGTCCAAACATATCTATGATGGCTTTCCCATCTGGAGTATATTCAACTGAGGTATTTGACAGAGTTCTACTAGATTTTGGAACTGGTTGAAGCCAGTTTGTATCTGTAATCCATTTTCTAGGAAATTCTACCTCATTCCAAGAAATTATTTTGGGTTCCATCTCAAACCCATGTTCATCACATTCTACTACTACTGAAGACTTTCCTTTCCCTTTAGCTTCACTTGTTAGGGTTGGATTCAAGGTATTTGTTAACCTTGTTATCATTCTGGAAAACATATTTACAGAATGACTTTTCTCTTTCATATCAAGACCTTTAATAGATATCTTGACTTTGAGGACTTCAAGTAGATTTGGATCTGCTAAGCTGACTGTATAATTTGGATAAATTCTCAACTGTCCTTTGAGATTGAATAATGATAACTGACTCCCCCCAATGAAGGCAGCTTCATATTGGTTATGTCTGGTGTCATATACACCAACAGCAAGTGTTGCGTTTAAGCCAGGTCTGAATAGACCTTGGAAATTTAGGATAATGGCTCCTAGATGCATGTATTTAAGATCTTTCTTGTTTTTTCTGACTAGATCTATGTCCTTTTGGTCTAGTAGACTTATAATAACCTCTGAATCATCATTCGAGATATTATAAGGTTTCTCATGAACTTTATAAACAGAAGTAGCTTGAAGTTTAAATAACTTTGAAATTGTTGATTTCTTATAGACATCATCTATTGAGGGCATTTTTAATGTCCATGCAGGATTTGGATTTTTTTCATCAATTGCTAACACTGCTTGTGTTCCAGCTAATTCAGATGCAGAAACAAAATCATCTACCATATCATAACTACAACTTGTTGTATCATCTGTTGTAGATAAATAATTCATATTATCAACAATCTCAGATTCTAGTAGATCTGACATGGATTTATGTCAATTAGATGACTACCCTTAATTGTGACAACAAATATTAATTGAAATGGCTCTGATACCAATGCATAGGATCTGATTTATAAAAGCTGATTTCTAAAAGAAATAACAGAACAATACCGAATATAATATTTTCAAGGTTATTTAAACATACCACTGAATTTTTCTTATATCTGAATTCGCATGCGATTTGGCTTTTACTCACAAAGCTCTGAACTTCATAGTTTCTAATTGCCCTGAACGACACACTCTAGTCTTGGTGGGACTTACAACGAAACTCTTCTTCACACAACTTTAATAGAGAATTATACCAAAATATGACATGAAGTCTGAGATATTTTTGAAGATAGAAATATATCTATTCACTCTTTAAAAAGGTTACAAACTGAATCGTTTTACTTCTTTCAGAAAGCGGAAGGCAATTCTGATTTTTCAACGATAGACTAAAAGCTTGATTCTAAAATCTGATATAAAAGCTTATAAATGCTTCTGCTTTATTTTTTCTGCCTCGAGTTTGTCGTAAGCTTCTAAACCATGTTTAAAAACATAATATAACTTTCTTTGAAGTCTAATACTATTTTTGAACTGAGCTAATCTTGGCCCACATTTTGACTCTGTGTTTGTCTCACATTGTTTGCAGTTTTCTAACATTTTGCCATAGTCAAGACATTCATGTTTAGAATGAACAAATGTTTTATGAATACAGGTTGTTCTGTTATTGTGAAATTCCATTCCATAATCAGTGCAAATATTAACTTTCAAATTCTTTTGCACTACTGTTTGGTGTTTGCAGGTGACAAACTTCTGGTCTTTTCTGTTACCATTTGTCTTACCGAGGATAATTTCTGGTCTTTTGAAAGACTGGCTGGTGAAGAGATCATTTCTTCTTGGCCCAAACATATCTATGATGTCTTTCCCGTTTGGAGTATATTCAACTGAGGTATTTGACAAAGTTCTACTAGATTTTGGAACTGGTTGAAGCCAGTTTGTATCTGTAATCCATTTTCTAGGAAATTCTACCTCATTCAATGAAATTATTTTAGGTTCCATCTCAAACCCATGTTCATCACATTCTACTACTACTGAAGACTTTCATTTCCCTTTAGCTTCACTCGTTAGAGCTGGATTCAAGGTATTTTTTAACCTTGTTATCATTCTGGAAAACATGTTTACAGAATGACTTTTTTCTTTCATATCAAGACCTTTAATAGATATCTTGACTTTGAGGACTTCCAATAGATTAGGATCTGCTAAGCTGACTGTATAATTTGGACAAATTCTCAACTGTCCTTTGAGATTGAATAATGATAACTGACTCCCCCCAATGAAGGCAACTTCATATTGGTTATGTCTAGTGTCATATACACCAACAGCAAGTGTGGCGTTTAAGCCAGGTCTGAATAGACCTTGAAAATTTAGGATAATGGCTCCTAGATGCATGTATTTAAGATCTTTCTTGTTTTTTCTGACTAGATCTATGTCTTTTTGATCTAGTAAACTTATAATAACCTCTGAATCATCATTTGAAATATTATAAGGTTTTTCATGAACTTTATAAACAGAAGTAGCTTGAAGTTTAAATAACTTTGAGATTGTTGATTTCTTATAGACATCATCTATTGAAGGCATTTTTAATGTCCATGCTAGATTTGGATTTTTTTAATCAATTGCTAACACTGCTTGTGTTCCAGCTAATTCAGATGCAGAAACAAAATCATCTACCATATCATAACTACAACTTACTGTATCATCTACTGTAGATAAATAATTCATCTTATCAACAGTCTCAGATTCTAGTAGATTTGACGTGGATTTATGTCAATTAACTTGACTACCTTTAACTATGACAACAAATCTTAATTGAAATGGCTCTAATACCAATGCATAGGATCTAATTTCTAAAAGCTAATTTCTAAAAGAAATAACAGAACAATACAGAATATAATATTTCCAAGGTTATTTAAACATACCACTGAATTTTTCTTATATCTAAATTCGCATGCGATCTGGATTTTACTCACAAAGCTCTGAACTTCACAGTTTCTAACTGCCCTGAACGACACACTCTAGTCTTGGTGGGACTTACAACGAAACTCTTCTTCACATAGCTTTAATAGAGAATTATACAGATGGGTTGTCACCCAATCAAGTAAGAAAAAGAATAGACATATGTCATTTGTTCTATTATTTTTCTTACTTGATTGGGTGACAACCCATCAATATCCCATAGTCATTCTTTTGGGGGTGACAGAATTTAGCTATCCTAATTGAGATTCTTCCCAATCTAGATTTGACTGACCTGCTGGGATTTTTGGAACTTCCCTAAAATTTTTATCTGTCCATACAAATAATGAAGAACCTGCTTCTTCCATTTGTGACTGTGGTGGTGCAGAGGTTTGTGGCCTTTGTATTTCTTCTTTTACTCCAGCTTGTTGGAGTTCTAATATCTCTTGTTCGCTCAAAGATCCTTCTTGATCTCGGGCTTTTTCCTTGATAATCCTGATTTGATTGTCAATGTATAGTTGTCTTAAACCATCAGTGGTTGACTTTGTATTATGGTTTATGACTTTTAAGAGATTCATCTTATCAACAGTCTCAGATTCTAGTAGATCTGATGTGGATTTACTAGAATCTACAGCAGATGATACAACAAGTTGTAGTTATGATATGGTAGATGATTTTATTTCTGCATCTGAATTAGCTGGAACACAAGCAATGTTAGCAATTGATGAAAAAAATTCAAATCCAACATGGACATTAAAAATACCTTCAATAGATGATGTCTATAAGAAATCAGCAATCTCAAAGTTATTTAAACTTCAAGCTACTTCTGTTTATAAAGTTCATGAAAAACCTTATAATATTTCAAATGATGATTCAAAGGTTATTATAAGTTTACTAGATCAAAAATACATAGATCTAGTCAGAAAAAATAAGAAATATCTTAAATACATGCATCTAGGAGCCATTATCCTAAATTTTCAAGGTCTATTCAGACCTGGCTTAAACGCCACACTTGCTATTCATGTATATGACACCAGACATAACCAATATGAAGCTGCATTCATTGGGGTGAGTCAGTTATCATTATTCAATCTCAAAGGATAGTTGAGAATCTATCCAAATTATACAGTCAGCTTAGCAGATCCTGATCTACTGGAAGTCCTCAAAGTCAAGATATCTATTAAAGGTCTTGATATGAAAGAAAAAAGTCATTCTGTAAACATGTTTTCCAGAATGATAACAAGGTTAACAAATACCTTGAATCCAGCTCTAACGAGTGAAGCTAAAGGGAAAGGAAAGTCTTCAATAGTAGTAGAATGTGATGAACATGGGTTTGAGATGGAACCTAAAATAATTTCATTGAATGAAGTAGAATTTCCTAGAAAAAGGATTACAGATACAAACTGGCTTCAATCAGTTCCAAAATCTAGTAGAACTTTGTCAAATACCTCAGTTGAATATACTCCAAATGGGAAAGCCATCATAGATATGTTTGGGCCAAGAAGAAATGATCTCTTCACTAGAAAGTCTTTCAAAAGACCAAAAATTATCCCCAGCAAGACAAATGGTAACAGAAAAGACCAGAAGTTTGTCACCTGCAAACACCAAACAGTAGTGCAAAAGAATTTGAAAGTTAATATTTGCACTGATTGTGGAATGGAATTTCACAATAACAGAACAGCTTGTCTTCATAAAATAGTTGTTCATTCTAACCATGAATGTTTTGACTGTGGCAAAATGTTAGAAAACTGCAAACAATGTGAGACAAACACAGAGTCAGAATGTGGGCCAAGATTATCTCAGTTCAAAAATAGTATTAGACTTCAAAGAAAGTTATATTATGTTTTTAAACATGGTCTAGAAGCTTAAGACAAACTAGAGGCAAAAAAAATAAAGCAGAAGCATTTATCAGCTTTTCTATGGGATACACCTGATGACAAGCCAGTCCAGACTGAAACATTGTTTCCACCCCAAAAAACAATTGTCTTTAAACACAAAGACAGTCCTGTCAATACTACATTAACATACAGAGTAAAAGATCCTACTCTGGTAGAAACTGTAGACCAAAAAATATGGACACAATAGGTTAGTCTAACAAATTGGACAAATACTACATTATATGGTCTTTCTACAGAACATGAAGAGCAAATGAAGCTCTTGAAAGTCATAAAACATAATACAAAGTCAACCATTGATGGTTTAAGACAACTATACATTGACAATCAAATCAGGATTATCAAGGAAAAATCCCGAGATCAAGAAGGATATTTGAGCGAACAAGAGATATTAGAACTCCAACAAGTTGGAGTAAAAGAATAAATAAAGAGTCCACAACCCTCTACACCACCACAGTCACAAATGGAAGAAGCAGGTTCTTCATTATCTGTATGGACAGATAAAAATTTTAGGGAAGTTCCAAAAATCCCAGCAGGTCAGTCAAATCCAGATTGGGAAGAATCTCAATTAGGATAGCTAAATTCTGTCACCCCCAAAGGAAAGACTCTATGGGATATTGATGGGTTGTCACCCAATCAAGTAAGAAAAATAATAGAATAGATGACATCTGTCTATAATCAGATGATTGCTGATGGCAAGGAGCCTGATCAAGCAGCCTTAAAGATCATAGGAGCTTTCAATGGTAACTTAGCATCTTGGTGGAGTGGTGTTTTAACACAACAAGAGAGGACTGATATATTGGGATATATATTCCCTAATACTACACCTCCTAGATCAACTCCCATGATAGCATTAGCAACAGGCCTTACAGAATTTTTCATAGGACCACCCTCAGATATGTATGAAAGAGTAGCAAAGCAGCATATGAGATTAACATGCAAAGATATTTGGTATTTTGATACCTTCTATATACAATGGGTATATTTGTTACTTAGAACAAGTAACCCAATAGATGTAATGTGGAAACAAAAATTTCTTGCAGCTATTCTAGAAAACTTCAGCAAGAAGTTAATCAAACAACTCCCAAAAAAATATGATTTATCATCTATTAATTGGGGAGAATTACAGTCAAGAGTTCGTTCAACCATAGAAGATGCCTGTGATGAACGTAGACTACAGAAAACATTAAAACAGAGTTCTCAGACACATGTTACTGAAACACTCTATAAAAAATATGGCTATGGTGATTGGACACCAGGAGCTCATTCTCAATACTTTTCTTCCAGGGGGAAGAGAAGCAGATCCAAATCTAGATCTAGAGAAATGAAACCTAGGAGTGAAAGGTTTTCAAGATCTAGAATACGATCAAAGAAAAAACCTGAGAGAAAGAAAGTATCCTTTAAAGACAATAAGGATATGATTTGCTATAAATGCAAAAATAAAGGAAACATAGCATCAAACTGCAAAAGTAAGATTTACCAGCTACAAGATAACAATTCAATACAAGCAGCAAAAACAAAGATTACAAAAGAAGAACAATGCAATCGTCAAAATTGTGAAGATTGTTGTGAAGCATCCCTAAGTTCCTCCATTGACTCAGAATTCTTATCTGCACAAGATTCAGAAGCAGAATCACCCTCATCAGAAGGATATTTAATGAGTTTCCTTAATTCAAATAAACTCATGAAAGATGCGATGAAAGTAAACTCATCAACTGTTACAGTGGAGATGCTTATTAGCTGTTAAGCCTCCAGAAACGGTCAATGATTTTTGGGATAACCATTAATGAACCCTTATGTAGCTGCTTGATAATAATCAAGCCTACGAGAAACCGTTAATGGTTTATGGTTAACCATTAATGAACCTTGATGACTATAGATCTAGTCATCATCATAAGGATAGCCGTGGAATCCTCCAGAGCCATCAAAATAATGTCCCTCTAATTCATGATCAGAAGATGAATCTTTATTGATGTCAATATGTACTTTTCTGTCAGGTAGCCAACCATCATGTTTGATCATCCATCTCTTTTTAACCTTGTAGGCAATCTGGTTCTGGTGCCAAAATTCACAAGGTTCTAGAAGTAGAGTAAAATCCATAACCTTCCATGGAGCAGTATAATTGATATATCTTGTAATCATTTGTTCCTCTGTCTTTTGTTCTTCATTCTTTTTTGGTGCAAACCTACAAAACCATTCTTTGATAAAATTAGGAAAGATGAATGGAAAATCAGGGAAAGTAGATTCAGGGATCCAAGGCCAATCTGCTGCAGCAGTGATTAGAAAAGACCAAGCAGGTCTCTTCATTGTATTATAGGCTGCATTTTCCAAAAGATTAGTCTCATCAGAATTAGGATTAGAATAATCCCAATTTAGGACTGTGTGTCCTGATCCAGAGATGTCTAGTAGATGATGAGAAGAAAGGAATGCTACTTCTTTCTGAGTTAAGTGATGAGTTCCTTCCCAATAGGATTTCTGTCTACAATTTTCTTTTTCAGTAGCGATGTAGTGGAGTGCTGCTGGAAAACTTTTGTTGTGGAGATCTTGGTGGAATTCTATCCTGTACTTTGTTACTGAGAACATGCTGAGACTATTCTTTATTATATTTTTTGGAGCTAGTTTTCCAATCAGAAATTCTCTGGAGAGAAAATCTAGCAGAGTGTTAGTTTCTCCTAAAATATGTTCTATGCTGAAATCAAACATAGAAAATCTAGATTGCCATCTAGAAAATATGGTTGAGTTAGCAAACGACTCTTAATCCTTCGAAATTGTTTCTGCCATTGACTTACTATTTGTTCTGATGATGAAAGGTGTATTAGTAAGATAGTATTGAAATTTTGAAATGGATTTATGAACTGCTAATATTTCCTGTTTTGGGGTGCCATATTTAGTTTGAGCTTCATTCCATTTTCCTGAGGCGAAGCACACTAATACTTCTTTTTGTTCCCTTTTTTCTTTGAGTACTGCCCCCCTTCCAACCAGACTAGCATCGGTTTCCATTATCTTAGATGCATTATATGGTTGAAATAAGATAGGAAGTGAGGGAAGATGGATCTTTATCCTTTGTACTGCTTTGGTATGTTCTTCAGTCCATGGTGGTGGAACTTTCTTTAGTCTATTTTTCAAAAGAGTTGTATCTGTTGCAAGGTCTTTATAAAAATCTGTTACATAATTAAGACCTCCCAAGAATCTTTGTAGCTGCTTTTTATCAAGGATCTTATCAGGGAAGTTTTTTGCAAAATCAATAGCATGATCCATCAATTTTAAAGTTCCCTTTGAGATATGATATCCCAAATATGTAATGGATGTTCTGAACAAATCCATTTTTGTGGGTGATAAGACAAGTCCTTCTTGGATGACTGTTTTCATGAATCCTTGTAGGTGTTTGATATGTTGATGAAAGGAGTTACTGAAAACCAAAATGTCATCTATATAGACTATTATATGATCTCTGAAAGGTTTGAATATTCTATCCATAAGATTTTGAAATTCTGATGGGGCATTTTTCAATCCAAAAGGCATAACATTCCATTGATAATGACCCTGTGGAACTACAAACCCTGTTTTGTATCTATCTTCTGGATGTATTCCTATTTTCCAAAAACCTGACTTGAGATCAAACTTTGAGAAGATAGTGGCTCCTCTAAGACTGTTAAGTAAAGAATTTCTATAAGGCATTGGATGTGAGATCCATTTTAGCATATCATTTAGCCTTTTGAAATTAATAACAAGTCTTTTCTTATTCCTGGTCTGTTCTGACCTTTTATTAACATAGAAAGCTGGTAAAGCAAAATTGGATGTGGAGGGTGAAATCAAACCTCGCTTAAGTAAATCATCAATTTATTTTTGGCAGAGAACTCTGTCTTCTTCATCCATTGCTATTGCCCTGGCTATCATTCTTACGGGAGTCTTTTCATCAATTAGTGGAAGAGATACAAAATGCTATTTTTTGGACCAAAAAGCATCTGGATTGTCTGTTGTATGTGTGTCTATGAACTCTTTCCTGACATTAGAGATGATGGCATAATTACTTTTGATTTGTAAATCAGTTGAAAGAACATGCAAATGATTTTTAACTTCTATTTTCCTTTTGCATAAAACAGAAAGTTTCTTATGCTTCTTATCTAGAAAAGTAGATATCATCTTAATTTTGATCTTAGATGGTTCTTCTTAGAGAGGCATATTTTTTTGATCTAAACCTATCGTGAAGGTTAGATGTTTGTCAGAGATAATTACAGGCTTGTATTTCTGTAATTCTAATGCTGAGATAAGACATTCATGTTGGAAAGCTAGATGTGGCATTAAGAAGAAATCTGTAATAACCCAGGTAGTTCCATACTTGATTCTGACATTACTTATCTTGGATGTAAGAACAAAAGATTCATTATTAGCAAGATTTGCTAAATGGTGTGTTGATTCTCTAAGATAGAGAGGGACAAAATTCTGTTGTAATACATTAAATTGAGCTCCTGTATCTACAAAAGCTGTAAGAGATTCTTTTCCTGTTAAGGAAGGTAATTGGATTTCAACAGTGATGAATGCTAGTTCTGTTTTTAGAGATTCAAATTTCTCACCTGTCCATTCTTCATATTCTGCAGTTAGAATATCTTCATCTTCATCTAAAGTGACATGTTGTTTTGTACTGTATAATTTATCTGTTCTCTAATTAGAATAGTTTCCTGCTAGAGATATCTCAGTTCTCCTTTTAGTTTATTGAAGTCATCAATATGATTTGTAAATTTGGCTTTTGAAACAAATTTATTTGATGACTGTCCTCTTATGGTTTTAGCTGCCATATGCTTGTCTATTTCCTCCATAGTTACCATCTGATTTATGTTAACCTTTTTTGGAGGCTTTTTCTCTTCTCCCAGAAGTTTCTCTAGAATTTTTTCTTTACCATGGAAGTTTCCAGATTGATTTAGGACTTCTATGATTCTAATTTTTTCTTGAATAGAAACATATTTTTTTGTAGAAAGCTTCTTTGATGAGTTTACTTTCATCGCATCTTTCAAGAGTTGATTTGAATTAAGGAAACTCATTTAAAATCCTTATGATGAGGATGATTCTGCTTCTGAATCTTGTGCAGATAAGAATTCTGATTCAATGGAGGAACTTAGGGATGCTTCACAACAATCTTCACAATTCTGACAATTGCATTGTTCTTCTTTTGTAATCTTCGTTTCTGCTGCTTGTTCTGAATTGTTATCTTGTAGCTGGTAAATCTTACTTCTGTAGTTTGATGCTATGTGTACTTTCTTTTTGCATTTATAGCAAATTATATCCTTATTGTCTTTAAAGGATACTTTCTTTCTCTCAGGTTTTTTCTTTGATCGTATTCTAGATCTTGAAAACCTTTCACTCCTAGGTTTCATTTCTCTAGATCTAGATTTGGATCTGCTTCTCTTCCCCTTGGAAGAAAAGTATTGAGAATGATCTTCTTGTGTCCAATCACCATAGCCATATTTTTTACAGAGTGTTTTAGTAACATGTGTCTGAGAACTCTGTTTTAATGTTTTCTGTAGTCTACGTTCATCACAGGCATCTTCTATGGTTGAATGAACTCTTGACTGTAATTCTCCCCAATTAATAGATGATAAATCATAATTTTCTAGGAGTTGTTTGATTAACTTCTTTCTGAAGTTTTCTAGAATAGCTGCAAGAAATTTTTGTTTCCACATTACATCTGTTGGGTTACTTTTTCTAAGTAACAAATATACCCATTGTATATAGAAGGTATCAAAATACCAAATATCTTTGCATGTTAATCTCATAAGCTGCTTTGCTGCTCTTTCATACATATCTAAGGGTGGTCCTATGAAAAATTATGTAAGGCCTGTTGCTAATGCTATCATGGGAGCTGATCTAGGAGGTGTAATATTAGGGACTATATATCCCAATATATCAGTCCTCTCTTGTTGTGTTAAAACACCACTCCACCAAGATGCTAAGTTACCATTGAAATCTCCTATGATCTTTAAGACTGTTGGATCAGGCTCCTTGCCATCAGCAATCATCTGATTATAGACAGATGTCATCTGTTCTATTATTTTTCTTACTTGATTGGGTGACAACCCATCAATATCCCATAGAGTCATTCCTTTAGGGGTGATAGAATTTAGCTGTCCTAATTGAGATTCTTCCCAATCTGGATTTGACTGACCTACTGGGATTTTTGGAACTTCCCTGAGATTTTTATCTATCCATACAGATAATGAAGAACCTACTTCTTCCATTTGTGACTGTGGTGGTGTAGAGGGTTGTGGCCTCTGTATTTCTTCTTTTACTCCAGTTTGTTGGAGTTCTAATATCTCTTGTTCACTCAAAGATCCTTCTTGATCTCAGGCTTTTTCCTTGACAATCTTAATTTGATTCTCAATGTATAGTTGTCTTAAACCATTAGTGGTTGACATTGTATTATGGTTTATGACTTTCAAGAGCTTCATTTGCTCTTCATGTTCTGTAGAAAGACCATATAATGTAGTATTTGTCCAATTTGTTAGACTAACCTACAGTGTCCATATTTTTTGGTCTACAATTTCTACCAGAGTAGGATCTTTTACTCTGTATGTCAATGTAGTATTGACAGGACTGTCTTTGTGTTTAAAGACAATTGTTTTTTGGGGTGGAAACAATGTTTCAATTTGGACTGGCTTATCATCAGGTGTATCCCATATAAAAGCTGATAAATGCTTCTGCTTTATTTTTTTTGCCTCTAGTTTGTCGTAATCTTCTAGACCATGTTTAAAAACATAATCTAACTTTCTTTGAAGTCTAATACTATTTTTGAACTGAGCTAATCTTGGCCCACATTCTGACTCTGTGTTTGTCTCACATTGTTTGCAGTTTTCTAACATTTTGCCATAGTCAAGACATTCATGGTTAGAATGAACAACTGTTTTATGAATACAGGTTGTTCTGTTATTGTGAAATTCCATTCCACAATCAGTGCAAATATTAACTTTTGGATTATTTTGCACTACTGTTTGGTGTTTGCAAGTGACAAACTTTTGGTCTTTTTTGTTACCATTTGTCTTACCAGGGATAATTTCTAGTCTTTTGAAAGACTGGCTGGTGAAGAGATCATTTCTTCTTGGCCCAAACATATCTATGATGGGTTTCCTATTTGGAGTATATTCAACTGAGGTATTTGACAAAGTTCTACTAGATTTTGGAACTGGTTGAAGCCAGTTTGTATCTGTAATCAATTTTCTAGGAAATTCTACCTCATTCCATGAAATTATTTTAGGTTCCATCTCAAACCCATGTTCATCACATTCTACTACTACTGAAGACTTTCATTTCCCTTTAGCTTCACTCGTTAGAGCTGGATTCAAGGTATTTGTTAACCTTGTTATCATTCTGGAAAACATGTTTACAGAATGACTTTTTTCTTTCATATCAAGACCTTTAATAGATATCTTGACTTTGAGGACTTCCAGTAGATTAGGATCTGCTAAGCTGACTATATAATTTGGATAGATTCTCAACTATCCTTTGAGATTGAATAATGATAACTGACTCCCCCCAGCAGCCACACCACTGGTAGAAACTGTAGACCAAAAAAGATGGACACAACAGGTTAGTCTAACAAATTGGACAAATATTGCATTATATGGTTTTTCTACAGAACAAGAAGAGAAAATGAAGCTCTTGAAATTCATAAACCATAATACAAAGTCAACCACTGATGGTTTAAGACAACTATACATTGACAATCAAATTAGGATTGTCAAGGAAAAATCTCGAGATCAAGAAGGATCTTTGAGCGAACAAGAGATATTAGAACTCCAACAAGTTAGAGTAAAAGAAGAAATACAGAGGCCACAACCCTCTACACCACCACAGTCAAAAATGGAAGAAGCAGGTTCTTCATTATCTATATGGACAGATAAAAATCTCAAGGAAGTTCCAAAAATCCCAGCAGGTCAGTCAAATCCAGATTGGGAAGAATCTCAATTAGGATAGCTAAATTTTATCACCCCCAAAGGAATGAATCTATGGGATATTGATGGGTTGTCACCCAATCAAGTAAGAAAAATAATAGAACAGATGACATCTATCTATAATCAGATGATTGCTGATGGCAAGGAGCCTGATCAAGCAGTCTTAAATATCATAGGAGCTTTCAATGGTAACTTAGCATCTTGGTGGAGTGGTGTTTTAACACAACAAGAGAGGACTGACATATTGGGATATATAGTCCTTAATACTACACCTCCTAGATCATCTCCCATGATAGCATTAGCAACAGGCCTTACAGAATTTTTCATAGGACCACCCTCAGATATGTATGAAAGAGCAGCAAAGCAGCTTATGAGATTAACATGCAAATATATTTGGTATTTTGATACCTTCTATATACAATGGGTATATTTTTTACTTATAACAAGTAACCCAACAGATGTAATGTGGAAACAAAAATTTCTTGCAGCTATTCCAAAAAACTTCAGCAAGAAGTTAATCAAACAACTCCCAAAAAATTATGATTTATCATCTATTAATTGGGGAGAATTACAGTCAAGAGTTCGTTCAACCATAGAAGATGCCTGTGATGAACGTAGACTACAGAAAACATTAAAACAGAGTTCTCAGACACATGTTACTGAAACACTCTGTAAAAAATATGGCTATGGTGATTGGACACCAGGAGATCATTCTCAATACTTTTCTTCCAGGGGGAAGAGAAGCAGATCCAAATCTAGATCTAGAGAAATTAAACCTAGGAGTGAAAGGTTTTCAAGATCTAGAATACAATCAAAGAAAAAACCTGAGAGAAATAAAGTATCCTTTAAAGACAATAAGGATATAATTTGCTATAAATGCAAAAAGAAAGGACACATAGCATCAAACTACAAAAGTAAGATTTACCAGCTACAAGATAACAATTCAAAACAAGCAACAGAAATGGAGATTACAAAAGAAGAACAATGCAATTGTCAGAATTGTGAAGATTGTTGTGAAGCATCCCTAAGTTCCTCCCCTGACTGAGAATTTTTATCTGCACAAGATTCAGAAGCAGAATCATCCTCATCATAAGGATATTTAATGAGTTTCCTTAATTCAAATCAACTCATGAAAGATGCGATGAAAGTAAACTCATCACAAAAGCTTTCTACAGAAAAATATGTTTCTATTCAAGAAAAAATTAGAATCATAGAAGTCCTAAATCAATCTGGAAACTTCCATGGTAAAGAAAAAATTCTAGAGAAACTTTTGGGAGAAGAGAAAAAGCCTCCAAAAAAGGTTAACATAAATCAGATGGTAACTATGGAGGAAATAGACAAGCATATGGCAGCTAAAACCATAAGAGGACAGTCATCAAATAAATTTGTTTCAGAAGCCGAATTTACAAAACATATTGATGACTTCAATAAACTAAAAGGAGAACTGAGATATCTCCAGCAGAAAACTGTTCTAATTAGAGAACAGATAAATTTCAATAAAACAAAACAGCATGTCACTTCAAATGAAGAAGAAGATATTCTAACTACAAAATATGAAGAACAGATAGGTGAGAAATTTGAATCTCTAAAAACAGAACTGGCATTCATCACTGTTGAAATCCAATTACCTTCCTTAACAGGAAAAGAATCTCTTACAGCTTTTGTAGATACAGGAGCTCAATTTAATGTATTACAACAGAATTTTGTCCCTCTCTATCTTAGAGAACCAACACACCATTTATCAAATCTTGCTAATAATGAATCTGTTGTTCTTACATCCAATAAAAGTAATGTCAGAATCAAGTATGGAAATACCTGGGTTATTACAGATTTCTTCTTAATGCCACATCCAGCTTTCCAACATGAATGTCTTATCTCAGCATTAGAATTACAAAAATACAAGCCTGTAATTATCTCTGAAAAACATCTAACCTTCACGATAGGTTCAGATCAAGAAAAGATGCCTCTCCAAGAAAAACCATCTAAGATCAAAATTAAGATGATATCTACTTTTCTAGATAAGAAGCATAAGAAACTTTCTGTTTTATGCAAAAGGAAAATAGAAGTTAAAAATCAGTTGCATGTTCTTTCAACTAATTTACAAATCAAAAGTAATTCTGCCATCATCTCTAATGTCAGGAAAGAGTTCATAGACACATGTACAGCAGACAATCCAGATGCTTTTTGGTCCAGAAAACAACATTTTGTATCTCTTCCACTAATTGATGAAAAGACTTTCGTAAGAATGATAGCCAGGGCAATAGCAATGGATGAAGAAGACAGAGTTCTATGCCAAAAATAAATTGATGATTTACTTAAGCAAGGTTTGATTTCACCCTCCACATCCAATTTTGCTTTACCAGCTTTCTATGTTAATAAAAGGTCAGAACAAACCAAGAACAAGAAAAGACTTGTTAATAATTTCAAAAGGCTAAATGATATGCTAAAATGGATCTCACATCCAATGCCTTATAGAAATTCTTTACTTAACAGTCTTAGAGAAGCCACTATCTTCTCAAATTTTGATCTCAAGTCAGGTTTTTGGCAAATAGGAATACATCCAGAAGATAGATACAAAACAGGGTTTGTAGTTCCACAGGGTCATTATCAATGGAATGTTATGCCTTTTGGGTTGAAAAATGCCCCATCAAAATTTCAAAATCTTATGGATAGAATATTCAAACCTTTCAGAGATCATATAATAGTCTATATAGATGACATTTTGGTTTTCAGTAACTCCTTTCATCAACATATCAAACACCTACAAGGATTCATGAAAACAGTCATCCAAGAAGGACTTGTCTTATCACCCACAAAAATGGATTTGTTCATAACATCCATTACATATTTGGGATATCATATCTCAAAGGGAACTTTAAAATTGATGGATCATGCTATTGATTTTGCAAAAAACTTCCCTGATAAGATCCTTGATAAAAAACAGCTACAAAGATTCTTGGGAGGTCTTAATTATGTAACAGATTTTTATAAAGACCTTGCAACAGATACAGCTCTTTTGACAAATAGACTAAATAAAGTTCCACCACCATGGACTGAAGAACATACCAAAGCAGTACAAAGGATAAAGATCCATCTTCCCTCACTTCCTATCTTATTTCAACCATATAATGCATCTAAGATAATGGAAACCGATGCTAGTCTGGTTGGAAGGGGGGCAGTACTCAAAAGAAAAAAGGGAACAAAAAGAAGTATTAGTGTGCTTTGCCTCAAGAAAATGGAATGAAGCTCAAACTAAATATGGCACCCCAAAATAGGAAATATTAGCAATTCATAAAGCCATTTCAAAATTTCAATACTATCTTACTAATACACCTTTCATCATCAGAACAGATAGTAATTCAATGGCAGGAACAATTTCGAAGGATCAAGAGTCGTTTGCTAACTCAGCCATATTTTCTATATGGCAATCTAGATTTTCTATGTTTGATTTCAGCATAGAACATATTTCAGGAGAAACTAACACTCTGCCAGATTTTCTCTCCAGAGAATTTCTGATTGGAAAACCAGCTCCAAAAAAGATAATAAAGAATAGTCTCAAGGATGTTCTCGATAGTGAGTACGAGGACTGAATTCCACCAAGATCTCTACAACAAAATTTTTCTAGTAGCACTCCACTACATCGCTATTGAAAAAGAAAATTGTAGACAGAAATCCTATTGGGAAGGAACTCATCACTTAACTCAGAAAGAAGTAGCATTCCTTTCTTATCATCATCTACCAGACATCTCTGGATCAGGACACACAGTCCTAAATTGGGATTATTCTAATCCTAATTACGATGAGACTAATATTTTGGCAAATGCAGACCTATAATACAATGAAGAGACTTGCTTGGTATTTTCTAATCACTGCTGCAGCAGATTGGCCTTGGATCCCTGAATCTACTTTCCCTGATTTTCCATTCATCTTTCCTAATTTTAGCAAAGAATGGTTTTGTAGGTTTGCACCAAAAAATAATGAAGAACAAAAGATAGAGGAACAAATTATTACAAGATATATCAATTATACTGCTCCATGGAAGGTTATGGATTTTACTCTACTTCTAGAACCTTGTGAATTTTGGCACCAGAACCAGATTGCCTACAAGGTTAAAAAGAGATGGACGATCAAACATGATGGTTGGCTACCTGACAGAATAGTCCATATTGACATCAATAAAGATTCATATTCTAATCATGAATCAGAAGGACATTATTTTGATGGCTCTAGAGGATTCCAAGGCTATCCTTATGATGATGACTAGATCTATAGTCATCAAGGTTCATTAATGGTTAACCATAAACCATTAACTATTTCTCGTAGGCTTGACCGTTATCAAGCAGCTACGTAAGGGTTCATTAATGGTTATCCCAAAAATTATTGACCGTTTCTGGAGGCTTAATGGCTAATAAGAATCTCCACTGTAACAGTAATATCCTTCAGACATTTCAGCTACGATTCGTAGCTCTGTACTCTGATATAAATACCGTCACTGTCTTGATGTATGTCCTATGACGGCAAAAGAATAAGGTGTCTCTCTCTGGGCCCATGTTCCACGTGATCTTCTTTCAAAAGTTGGCTAACCTTTGTTTTCAGCTCGACAAGCCAAACAATGTCAACAGACGTTGACAAATGGTATATGGAAAATATGCAATGATGCCCATCGAGTTTGAAGTTAAGACACTTAGAATGATGGTAGAACTGGACCTAAGCCTAGATGAAGGAATAGATTCAGCAGCTGAACCAGCTAGAAGAATTTTGAATGGATGCCCTCTAAAGAACAAAAATTATACAGAGGTAAAGGAAGCAGTGGCATGACTACCATATTAAAATGAAGCAATTCAAAGAAGGATACTAGGTACTATTGTATGATTCCAGGTTCAAGGAGTAGAAGGTAAAATTGATGCAAATATGGATGGGACTATACGAGGTGGTGGAAATAATCAGAAACGGTGTTGTGTAAGTCAAGATAATTGTTGGTAGCAACACCATTCTAATAGCCAATAGCCACTGGTTGTGTCCATACCATAAGTCCAAAAGCTTGCTGGTGGAAGCCATAGCAGGCATGAGGGAGACCCCATCCAGGTAATTTTTTCTAGAATTCTCAACAACATGGTGGATACAAAGGTGTCCACAAAAAATAAATTAGTATAGTTTCCTATTTTATAGCTTACGATGTGTTTTGTAGGGACAACACCCACATGCAAGATGTAGGCATATTGAGAGCCAGGGCCTAATAGGTACGGATAGCATTTAACTGCATTTTTATTTTTTTCTATTTTATTTTTGTAGGGAAATGGCCTCATTTTTTTAACAATAGGTATCTTGGGGGATAAGGCCTAGACTGGCTCAGTATCCATGGACCTATACAATAGTAATATAGTGTTGATCCAAGCATGGAGTGGGTGCTAATTCCCTACAAAGGAAAAATTATGCACCCCCATGCCTGGATGAAGCAAACACTAGCGTAGTACAAGGAGAAATTTAGGATGCTTGATCAACCTCACATTAATAGACATATCATCCACTGCTAAATTTTTAACGATGAAGGAACGGACAACTCTTGAAGGGAGGCATATTACTCTGGCGCCTTACTGTAAAATAGAGGCACCTTACTCTGGTGCTTTACTCTGGAGGATCGATGCCTTACTCCACCAAGGATGCACCACCCTAGAGCATTCTTTCATTTGGAAGTACGAGGAGAGACGCCTTACTCTGGAACCTTACTCTGAAATGGAGGTGCCTTACTCCGAAGGAGCATCACCTTACTCTGCCAAGGAGACGCCACCCTAGAGCTTCTTTCTATATATATATATATATATATATATTCAAGGAGGCACCTTACTACGGAGGAGTAGTGCCTTACTCCACCAAGGAGGTGCCACCCTAAAGCATTCTTTATGGTTAAGTGGTTCCTTACTAAGGTAGGCACCTTACTAAGGTAGGAGCCTTACTCAAGTAGGCACCTTATCGAGGTAGGTGCCTTACTCAAGTAGGCGCCTAACCGAGGTAGTCACCTTACTGAGCTAGGTGCCTTACTCTGGCACCTTACTCAAGCAGGCACCTTGATTGATTCAAAATACATGCACAACTTGGTAGTACGTGGAGCAACTGAAGCCAACACCATCATCTCACATGATGGAAATTCAAAAGTACCCAAAAATATTTCAAAATCATTGAGTAGGATCTCTACACGTCCCAAGGCCAACCATTGAGGAGATATGCATCCCAACCTAAACCAATAGGATCCACTACATTTTTAGTGCAGGATGTCGAGTGAACCAAAAATACCGTACCCAAGGTGATGTAATCAACACATGGGAAAAATATCATCGAGTACTAATTCGGTATACTCCACGCAACACGAAATGACCAATCAAGTATGCGCATGATTTTATTTAGCTATATATGTAATTTTCATATAATATGATTCTCTAAAAATAATGCTGGTGCAAGAATTGAATTCACCCCTCATGCCTAATACGTCGAGCTGGAAGTTAATTCAGGTGGCATACCCTACCAACCCCAATACGAAAATGATTTCTAGAGTTGGGCACATGAGTTTATAAAAGACACCTTACTAAGGGTAGAACATCACACCAATCAAAATTGGTAGGGAATTCACCATGGGAGGACGATTGAAGAATCATGCGCTCAAAAAGCATGAGCCCAGTTGCACTGAGGGGATTAGATGGGAAGTCCGCAACCGGTTCGAAGTAGTTGGGTGGATGGATTATTGTTGTCTGGTCAGTCAAGACCAGGATGTAGAGGCAAAAAAGGAGTTTGCTACCACTGTGAATAGAGGAGTTGCCTAGTTGTGTGAACTAGTAATTCTAGTCACCCCAAAGCACATTGCTCATATCATCAGTCTCCTCCTCACTAGGGAATGTACATATAAATATGCCACAGTAAAGCGATGCACAAAATTATTACTCGCACAGGGGAACATCCCATGTGACTAGGGGGGATTCCAAAGTAGAGACTCCCGATGCAACTGAGGAAGCTCTTTGAGCAGGTTGTGAGATACTTCACATTCATCAAGAAGTATTCACACCTGAATGCAAACCATATCAAGTTCTTAAACCACTTAGTGCAGGGATGAGAAATTATCATCCTGTTCTATCTGGAAAATGCCCTACAATATGAGGCATCACGATATCAAAAAGGGGCGACCTCTGCCCTAGCCCACCATGGTATAATTACAGCCCTGATACACCATGTAGAGAAACATAGGGGAAGCTCATCTATGGCTAGGATTGAACACTCGGGTGCGCAAGAGCAGGTGGTGACCGAAGCAAAACAAGAGGTTGGATTATGAGGAGAGGTCAAAGAAGTTAGGGCCAAACATTTTGATGCATCAGATCAGGTGACAACAGAAGTAGGACATGATGTCAAATTGGGGGAATGTCTAAAGAGGAACACCCTCGATTTTCACTAGATACTATGGAGGAAGGGCAGAGTTCTCTACCCAATTATACAGAGGATAGGCTAGAATCCTCCAGCCCCAAACCTAAATTATGATAGATAGAGTGCATATGAAGTTGAATATGACTATGGTGCCTAATCCTCTTGAGAAAGTAGGAAGAGGAGGATGTAGAGCTCAGCTTCATGGCCCAAACCTTGCAAAATTTGGTCACTTATAGTCTGCAAGACCCACAACCCTCAATGAGTCGGTAACAGTAGTCTGAGATACCGATGGAAAAGGACCATGCTAAACAGAGTGAGAAATTTATGATGTAGGCACTATTCAAAGAATATAAGGAGATGTCTATGAGTAAAATTTAGAGGAAGGATACCATCATCACCCAATTTTAGCAACTAATCTAGCAGCTCAGGGCAGAGAACCAACAGTTGCAGGTCAAGGGGATCGAAAGGTGGGATGCCTCTACCCAAACTGATTGGGCAATTGAGGTACCCACAAACTCTTCAACCTCACCAGAGAGAGTAGTCTCATCCAGGGTAGTCAGGTCAGATGCTCAAAATGAATAATTAGAGGCAGGGGAAGGTTAATGCACCTTTGATAGGGTAATTGCAGAGGAACATGGGCATTCTATTTTTCAAATAAAAACCCCTGTTATCAAAATCAATGATGATGAGGAGCCTTAAGGGAAGAACCAAGGGAAAAATCTTGAACCTAAGGCTAATAAGGACTCTCTAGAGCACCAGGGTCCTAAAATTGAGGGGACGCTACCTAAATAACCAAAGGAGTTGACATCGGGTGACCAAGAAACAGGGGGAACATCCACGGGGGACCTCAGATCAGAAGGGAATCTCCCTGGATTATCTAATAGGGGGACAATCTCTACAAGAAATGAATATCTCTCCATGCAGGCTGCCACAATACCAGAGAGGAGAAAGGGGAAGGTGCCTCAAAAAATGCTAAAGAGAGCCAAAATAAAGGCTAGAGTGAAATTTTCCAAAATGAATCCCCACTAGGATGAGGAATGAGAAGAAGGCCTACAGGCTTTCACTGAATGAAAATAAAAATTTGAAAAGATCTAAGAGGATTTCGAGGTGGCAAATGTAGCTAGGAAAGCTACAAACTGGGTGAAAGAGGGCCAGGCATCTGTGTGAAGCCTACCATGGATGATCAATTTTGGGAGATCTATGGTTTGTCGCAGGGTCGGCCCTCCAAGATGAGGAAATAGTTAGAAACATAGGGGATATATGGACCAGATGCAAAGGTGAAAGTGATCGCAGAAGAAAATATCGACCTCACCCCCAAAGAAATTTGGTTGTAAAAGGTCAGAATGGTTGTGAGGAAGAGGGATGACTCTGAAATTCCCTTCAAATATTTATGCCCTCAACACATTGACTTGTGGTAGGAAGCAGAGGAAACCTTCGAAAAGGGATCAATGACTATGGTCATAGTGCCCAACACCAAGAATGATTGGGAGGTGGAGCTAGCGTAATAAGAAACTTGTGCAACACGAAGGCCAACCCAATGTAGTAGGAATCTAGTGTAGCTGGAGGGTAGCACAACCTAGGGATGCCCCGCAACAAACTAGGTCCCCTTAGTAGAAACATAAGAAGCCTCAGGATGGATAGGAATCCAAGGCCACTGATAAGAAAAGGAAATACAGGACAATGGCTTATGTAGAGGAGGTGATGACTGGTTTTAGGTGCCATGAGGGCATGGTACATATTAGGCATGGGGGGATGATGAGCACCAAATATACTCATATTTTTGTATATGTACTAACGGTTTTTGCATGGTAATATATCATGAGTTGTATATTTTTATGAAACATTATGTATTTATTTAATGAAATCATGTGTATTGTCTAATCAATGCATAAAGTGTGTTTTGTGTAGTTATTTCCTTGATTTTATCATCTTCTACTTAGTCAAGGTCCTACATGGACCTGGTACAGTTTCGCTTAATCATATGAAGGTACATAAAGGTAGGTGCCTTACTGAGGTAGGCATCTTACTGAGGTAGGTGCCTTACTGAATTATGTGCCTTATAAAAGTAGGCGTCTTATTGAAGTAGGTACCTTACTAAAGTGGGTGCCTTACTGAGGCATGTGCCTTACTGAAGTAGCCACCTTATTGAGGTAGGCGCCTTATCGAGGTAGGTGCCTTACTCAAGTAGGTGCCTTAATTAGGCTAGCACCTTACTAAGGAAGGCACCTTACTGAGTTAAGCACCTTACTCAAGCAAGCACCCGGATTATGCATGTTGACCAAACAGCTAGAGAAGGACCCTGTTGACCATCATTCCACGTCATCTGTGGGAAACCACTGATGAACGAGTTGTCCCAGACAGATTGGATGAACACATAATTATTCAGGAAGCAAAATCGTAATGAAGCAAAAATCATTCGATTACTAGGAAATGACGTAGAGCTAATTATCATGCGTTGATTATAGTAACCGAACTATTCCAGTTTAGACTGCAACCAAGGTGACTGTTGTAACATAATTGCAATAGGAAGTCTTGTGTGTGGTATATAAACACACGGAATTCTCTATAGTAGGGGAGGCATTTTTTCATAACATTATCGCATGTATTATTTTCTACACTGTTAATAAAATCTTGAGCATTATTTCATCTGTGTATTATCTCGTGATTTGTTGGGCAGTATTTTTTGGAGCTTGGGCCCACTCCAAGCCAGTATTCCTTCCTTTATTCTTAGTTATCTTCATTGATTTAGTTATGTATGATAGTACGTTCATTTCTTATAAGAGCTATGTTCTTTTTACATAAGGTGTGTTATTGCTTCAATGTGGTGTGTTTACTGTTATGTATTTTATTTATGTATGAGTTTTATTGGTGTGGATGAATCAACCGTTATTTTACAAAAACCCCCCAATGATAGTTGAATAGATTCATCTCAAAAGTGGTAGTGGAAGTAGTCTCAACCATGGCACTTCGAAATTCTACGAGCTCCATGGTTTGATAATTTAAATGCGAGTGTTGTGACAAATTTAGGATAGATTTAACCAGTATTTGGCACCCAATAGGAGGAACCCATCACAGAGAAATAGGTGCTACTGCTTATGAAGAAGTTTACCCACATGGAGCTATCACTATTCGAGCTAGCCCAATTAGTTAAGCGCCTTAGCCTGGAGGACGACCAGAACCTACGGTATGTATATGACTTAGTGTTTCTTTCCTATTCACTACACATGCTTGGGCTAAGGCGGTCATAGTCTACGAAGTTACCTACGAAAGCTTGAAGGAGTAGGAATAATAGGTTGTAGTAGAAAAATTAGTAGTAGAGCAAGCAGCAGTTAAAGTAGAACAAACAGAAGTACTATGGGTAGTAGTAGATGCAGAGGCGGTTGAGAAGATAGCAAAAGAGCAAGCACAGAAAAAAGTGTCCACATCAAGAGCACAAGCCAAAGCAACTGACAAGAAGACTCAATAGTGTACCCAATGGATAAAATCCTTGGATCGCTTACATCCGTGTGAGCTAGATATCCCATAAGCCACCATAAATGTTAGCAATTTTGACATATGCCACATTGGAATTTTTGATGAATTTTGTTGAAGGATTTTTGTTTGTAAAATCAGCATTTATAATAAAATTGTGTTACAATGCTTGCTGCAATATTTGTGTGTGTAATTATTTCTTGTATTTCGTACCTCGAAATAGTACATATCATAAGACAAAATCAGGAAAGTGCATTGCAAAAGGAGAAAATTGCATTCACCTCAAAAAATGGGTAAATGTCTCATTTGCCTCACCCTGGGGCAAACAAAAAAAATTAAAATAAAAAAATGCTTTTTCCCCAAGTGAGGGGTGAAAGTCCCTTTCACCCCAAGTGAGGGGAGAAAGTCCCTTTCATCCCTCATTGGGGTGAAAACACATTGAAGCGCTTTGAAATTATGGTAAGCTCAAAGAATATTCGACAACTTTTAAAAAGGCGTTCACCCCAAAGTTGGGGCAAAAGCTTTGTTAATCCTACTTTGGGGTGAACATCCTTTAAAACAAAGTGTTGATGATTCAAAAATGTATTCACCCCGGTTAATGGGTAAAAGCTCCATTCGCCTCTCCTAGGGATGAAAGCGCAACAAATGGTGAATAGAAAGCAAATAAAATGATAAGCGCTTTGAAATATCAACACTAGATGTGCCCAAGGTGAAGGGCGACAACACCTTTCTATTGGACATTTTGAGTCAAAATTGTCATTGATGTCAAGGAACAAAGTTGTCATTGATGTCAAGGAACAAACTACCGTTGATGTAAAAAGGTCAAGAGGAACAATGCAAAGGTTAAAGGCAAAAGAGCTTCATAATATTTTTAATATTATGTGGAAGCATAAGTTAGAAGGGTTTTTATTAAAACCATGGGTGAGCAAAAATATTATTTATACAAAGTGGTAAAGTCAAAAAGGCTTTAATAAAGCCAAAGGGATTTAAAAGTTAATTTATAAAATTTAAATTCTAAAGAATTTAAATAATTTATAAATTAATGAGTTAAAAATCGAAGCACCGACGTTCAAGTTTGAAGGTGGAAATTGATATAAAAACTATATGCCTTAGAGGCATTTAGATATCCTTTTGCTCAAAAATAAAAATGTGCAATCGTGTGTTGTGAGAACTCGTGCGAAGAAAGAGACAAGAACATTGTGTTTAGCACCAACAAATAAGGGATAAAATCGACGAGCACCAAAATTCAAGAGCCATCTAGGCAGCGTGGCCTAGTGGCAAGTGGACAGAGGCTAGAGTGCTTGGGCACGGAGTGACCCGCGATCGAATCGTGGTGGTAGCATTGTTTTGTTGGTTGTGTTTGGAACATCGAAGGGAGCGGCATATGTTTTTTGATTAGGCGCACAAGGGGAGCATTATAGAGCACGTGGTGCTCTTTACTCCCTAAGTGAGTGCCTAGCTCATGCGGTGGTTGGAGCCATGGCTAGGGCGTTGGTTGAGGCTGCGTCGTGAGTTCGAGTCCCACCAAGGCAAAGGTAATAAAATTTTGAATATATTTTTATGATGCCTAAGGTTTGACATGAGGTCTTAGGGAGTTAAAAGGGTTAGTTAAAAAGGGTTTTTAATTAATCATTATTTTTGGTAAATTGGAGGAATAAGGAGTTAGCTTTATTTTTGAATAAAGTGTTTGTGTCACATTGGTTTTATTGAAGATTTAAAAGTGTTGAAAGGACTTCTTGCCATTGAGTTATTTTGAAAAGGAGATTGTATTGATATTATTCTTGGCATTGAATATTATTTTAATTGGGAGATTATAAGGTGTATTTGGTCAATTATTTTTGTATATGTTGATGGATGTTTTCTTCAAGATGGAGTAATAAGGTGTATGTGTGGTTTGATATTTGCATTGTATCTTTGTGAGAGTTTTCTAACTTCTTTAATCTTGGCAAAGAGGTGTTTGTGGTTGTGGCAGATTTTAGAAGTTCCTTCATCATCAAGAAAAGGTATGAGCACATTCTTCCATAATTGAATTGATTGGTTGGTTTTCTGGAAAATAAGTTTGGAGTGAAAAGGACTTGATTAGGGTTTCCTTTTTGAGTGTGTTGAGTTAATGCTTCAAGGTTTTCTGGAATAAAGAGTTGTTGTTAAAACCTTGTTTTATAAGCATTGTTGTTGAAGCCATTGGTTGTGTGAAGAACTTGAACTAGGGTTTGAAAAGAACATGAGTATCATTGTTATGTGAAGATTGTTTTATAAGCATTGTTGTTGAAGTGAGTTGTTGAGTGAAGAACTTGAACTAGGGTTTGAAAAGAACATGAGTATCATTGTTATGTGAGATTGGTTGTTGAGCATTGTTGGAAACATTTTGAGTGAGTGTTCATATGCTTGGACTAGGGTTTGTAAGCAAGGATTGTTTCATTGAGTGATTGGTTGAGTAGAGTTGGTTGAGCCTAGTCAAGTGGATGTGTGAAGTGATTGTTCAAGTTCCATAAAACAAACTATTCTATATTCTGAATTGATTTGAGAAAGTGATTGAGTATTGAGGTGAATGTGAAGCATATTGAGTCTCTAACAATTCTCTATATGTTTCTAAAAGAGTGATTGAAAGTGATTGAGCATTGTGATGAGTATAGAGCATATTGAGTCTCTAAAAATTCTCTTTATGTTTCTATGAGATTGGACAAGTTCTAGTGTGGACTTGTTGAGCAGATTTGAGGTAAGTCTTTGAGAAGACTTGTGGACAGATTTGGGTAAGCTTTTGTGGAAGCTTACAATACAGATTGAGAGCATATTTGGATAAGTTCTTGAGAGAACTTATTGAGCATATTTGAACAAGTTCTAGTGAGGACTTGTAGAGCATATTGGACAAGTTCTAGAGAGGACTTGAGGATAGATTGGTGTGAGCTTTTGTGGAAGCTTACAAAGCAGATTTGACAAGTCTTTGTGAAGGCTTGTGAGCAGAGTTGATTGATTGATTTGTTCAAACCTTGAGTTAGGGTTTGGGATAGATCCAGCTGAGTTGATTTGAGATTGAGTCAAGCTTTGAGTTAAGGCTTGAGGATAGATATTGAAGATAGATTTGTGCTAGACCGAAGGACTGTGTTTAGTACAGATTTGAGGACAGAGTTTGGTGTAGATTTGAGGATAGGTTTGTGCCAGACCAGAGACAGAGATTGAGGACAGATTTGTGCTAGACCGAAGGACTGTGTTTAGTATAGATTTGAGATAGAGCTTTGGAGGTGACAAAGTTGAGGACAGATATCTCCATCCAGAGTAGGGAGGATAGGTGTCTTCTATGGATAGAGTTCCATTTGCTAAGGGCAGTGGAGGCAGAGGTCTTCTAGAGGATCACCAGCTAGAGCAGAGATTAGGAGATTGGTGTCTCCTGTGGATAGAGATCCATGAACTTGATTTAGGGGATTGGTATCTCCTTTGGAAAGAGGTCCATAAACATTGTAATAGGGAAAGGATTCCCAAGAGATTGATTGAGAAAATTTTAGTGAAATATTTTCTCCGTGGAGTAGCCCACATTGGGTGAACCACGTAAATTGTGGTGTCTCTATTATGTGTGGTGATTTGTGCATTGCTTTGATTACTACTATTGATATTGCTATCTATACATTGCATAATATTGATTGGGAAAGAAAAGTAAAAAGTGGTCTTATACTGTTCACCCCCCTCTCAGTATAAGCTTGTGTTCTTCAATTGGTATCAGAGTGGGTTCCTTCGAAAGATTTTAACAGCTTGAAGGAAAATCTTACAAGAACACAATGGATTCTAAGAATGGATCATCAGATAATACAACACCAGTATTTGATGGAAGTGATTATATATATTGGAGTTTGAGAATGAAGATTTATCTAAAGGCACTTGGCAATGAAATTTGGGAAGCAGTTGAAAATGGATACGACCCCTCAGTTGATCCACCTACAGATAAGGAAGGTAAGCTTCTACAACATTACAATTCAAAAGCAATGAATGCAATTTTGAGAGGTTTGCATAGAACAGAGTCCATAAAAGTTATGCATTGTCAAAATGCAAAAGGAATATGGGATAAGTTGCAAAATATATATGAAGGAGATAAAGGTGTCAAGAAAGCAAAGATACGAAATCTCAAAGGACAATTTGAAGAGTTAAGAATGAAGGATGAGGAAAACATTAGTACTTATCTACTTTGAATTGATGAGGTTGTTAATGCTATGCAAGGACTTGGACTTAATGTGGATGAATCAGATGTTTGTGATAAGATCTTAAGGTCTCTTCCAACAAGGTTTAGTGAAAATATTTTAGCTATAGAAGAATCAAAGGATGGTGATTCTTTGACAAGAGATATGTTGCTTGGTATTCTTACAACTTTTGAGATGAGAACAAAAGAACCTAATCCCCAGAAGGAAGCAACCTTCAAAGAAATCAAGAAGACAAAGGGTAAGAAGTTAGAATCAAGAAATGAGTCATCCAGTGATGAAGAAGCTAATTATGGCAGAAGGAATAAGGATTCAAGAAGATCTAGAGATATAAAATCCATTAAATATTTCAATTGTGGAAAGTATGGTCACTATGCAACTGATTGTCAAGAAGCAAAGAATAACAATGATGAAGAAAAATAGGATCACAGAAATAGGGAATCAAAAAGATATTGGCACCAAAATAAAAACAAGGATGGACAAAGCAGACAAGGAAATAAGTTCTTTCAAAGGCAAAAGAGGAGCTACTATGCAGATAAGGCAAGTAAGTACTCAAGTGATAGTGATGCTAGTTTTTTAGATAATGATAGAGATGAAGTCCTATTTATGATTGAAGAAAAAGAAGTCCAAAAAAGGGCACCAATAATTCTCAAGTGTTTTAGATGTGGTAACTTTGGACATCTTGAAGATAGTTGTACAAGGAATGGTTATAGTTTCAGTGATGATGAATATGAGGATGCACTTGAAGGACCAGAAGAGAATATTCTAATGGCACTAGAAGAAGAAGAAAGTGATCCTATAGAAGACAAGTCAAAAGAAAATAAAGATGTGGACAAAGGCAAACAAATAGAGGAAGAATCAGATAAAGAAGGATATGATCTCAAGGGAGAACTTATTTATGCTCTTGAAATAGTAAAGAAGGTAAGAAAGCAAAACTCTAAATTAGAATCTCAGTTTCAAGAATGTGATGAAGAGAGAAGAATGCTTATAGAGGATCTAGACAAATCAAAGGCTAAGACAAAGAAGTTCAAGGATAAGCTAGAAGAAAAAGTCTTAGAATGTGAAAAGCTAGAACAAGAGGTAGCTTCATTAAAAATGGAAGTCAAAAACTCCAAATTCAAGCTACAAGGGTTCAAAAATAGCTCAAAGAACTTAGATAAGTTCATCAAGATACAAAAGCCTACATCAAGCAAGATAGGTCTTGGATTTGAACAGGAATAAAAGAAATGGGAAGGAAAGTCAACCTCAAGTTCTGAAGGAGAAGACACTTTAGAAGAAGACACTTCAGAAGAAGACAATGTAAGAGAAAATGAGACATCTGAGGATGAGTTGGACAACAAAAAGTTCAACAAGGATAGGAACAATGCACAAAGAAGAAATAGATGGAACAACAATCAGAATAGGTTAAGAGAGACTAAGATACCAATGAGTTCAAGACAAGGAAACTTCAATGGAAGATGTTTTTCATGTCACAGGTTTGGGCACATGGCTTCACAGTGCAGGACACATGAAAGACAAGAATAAGAATAGGAACAAGAACATGAACATGGATATGAACAGGAATAGAAACAAGAACAGGAACATGAACAAGAAAATGGACATGGATAGGAACATGGACATGGAAAGGAACAATCAGAGGAATCAGAAGGATCAGATAAAAAGAAAAGAAGACAAAGGTAAAGACTAGTGTTTTTTGGGAGTAGAAATACTCCCACCCCAGAATTAACCACCTCAAGAGGAGGTGGGGGAGGGGCTAAGCTAAGAGACTCATTCTTAGCCCCGAGCCCCAAAGGTGACCCTTTTCCATTTATGTCAAAGGGGGAGATATTTGAGTAAGGGGGAGAGATTTGGTATTTGAGTAAAGAAGATAGCATTGAGCCAGGGGGAGCAATGTCCTAGGGGGATCAGAACAAAGAAAAGGTTAAGTTTCTGGTAAAAATAATTTGGGTTGCCATCAATGACAAAGGGGGAGATTGTTGGACATTTTGAGTCAAAGTTGTCATTGATGTCAAGGAACAAAGTTGTCATTGATGTCAAGGAACAAGCTACCATTGATGTAAAAAGGTCAAGAGGAACAATGCAAAGGTTAAAGGCAAAAGAGCTTCATAATATTTTTAATATTATGTGGAAGCATAAGTTAGAAGGGTTTTTATTAAAACCATGGGTGAGCAAAAATATTATTTATACAAAGTGGTAAAGTCAAAAAGGCTTTAATAAAGCCAAAGGGATTTAAAAGTTAATTTATAAAATTTAAATTCTAAAGAATTTAAATAATTTATAAATTAATGAGTTAAAAATCAAAGCGCCGACGTTCAAGTTTGAAGGTGGAAATCGATATAAAAACTATATGCCTTAGAGGCATTTAGATATCCTTTTGCTCAAAAAGAAAAATGTGCAATCGTGTGTTGTGAGAACTCGTGCGAAGAAAGAGACAAGAACATTGTGTTTAGCGCCAGTGAATAAGGGATAAATCGATGAGCACCAAAATTCAAGAGCCATCTGGGCAGCGTGGCCTAGTGGCAAGTGGACAGAGCCTAGAGTGCTTGGGCACGGAGTGACCCACGATCGAATCACGATGGCAACATTTTTTTGTTGGTTGTGTTTGGAACGTCGAAGGGAGCAGCGTATGTTTTTTGATTAGGTGCACAAGGGGAGCCTTATAGAGCACGTGGTGCTCTTTACTCCCTAAGCGAGCGCCTAGCTCGCGCGATGGTTGGAGTCATGGCTAGGGCATTGGTTGAGGCTGCATCGTGAGTTCGAGTCCCACCAAGGCAAAGGTAATAAAATTTTGAATATATTTTTATGATGCCTAAGGTTTGACATGAGGTCTTAGGGAGTTAAAAGGGTTAGTTAAAAAGGGTTTTTAATTAATCATTATTTTTGGTAAATTGGAGGAATAAGGAGTTAGCTTTATTTTTGAATAAAGTGTTTGTGTCACATTGGTTTTATTGAAGATTTAAAAGTGTTGAAAGGACTTCTTGCCATTGAGTTATTTTGAAAAGGAGATTGTATTGATATTATTCTTGGCATTGAATATTATTTTAATTGGGAGATTATAAGGTGTATTTGGTCAATTATTTTTGTATATGTTGATGGATGTTTTCTTCAATATGGAGTAATAAGGTGTATGTGTGGTTTGATATTTGCATTGTATCTTTGTGAGAGTTTTCTAACTTCTTTAAGCTTGGCAAAGAGGTGTTTGTGGTTGTGGCAGATTTTACAAGTTCCTTCATCATCAAGAAAAGGTATGAGCACATTCTTCCATAATTGAATTGATTGGTTGGTTTTCTAGAAAATAAGTTTGGAGTGAAAAGGACTTGATTAGGGTTTCCTTTTTGAGTGTGTTGAGTTAATGCTTCAAGGTTTTCTGGAATAGAGAGTTGTTAAAACCTTGTTTTATAAGCATTATTGTTGAAGCCATTGGTTGTGTGAAGAACTTGAACTAGGGTTTGAAAAGAACATGAGTATCATTGTTATGTGAAGATTATTTTATAAGCATTGTTGTTGAAGTGAGTTGTTGAGTGAAGAACTTGAACTAGGGTTTGAAAAGAACATGAGTATCATTGTTATGTGAGATTGGTTGTTGAGCATTGTTGGAAATATTTTGAGTGAGTGTTCATATGCTTGGACTAGGGTTTGTAAGCAAGGATTGTTTCATTGAGTGATTGGTTGAGTAGAGTTGGTTGAGCCTAGTCAAGTGGATGTGTGAAGTGATTGTTCAAGTTCCATAAAACAAACTATTCTATATTCTGAATTGATTTGAGAAAGTGATTGAGTATTGAGGTGAATGTGAAGCATATTGAGTCTCTAACAATTCTCTATATGTTTCTAAAAGAGTGATTGAAAGTGATTGAGCATTGTGATGAGTATAGAGCATATTGAGTCTCTAACAATTCTCTTTATGTTTCTATGAGATTGGACAAGTTCTAGTGTGGACTTGTTGAGCAGATTTGAGGTAAGTCTTTGAGAAGACTTGTGGATAGATTTGGGTAAGCTTTTGTGGAAGCTTACAATACAGATTGAGAGCAGATTTGGATAAGTTCTTGAGAGAACTTATTGAGCATATTTGAACAAGTTCTAGTGAGGACTTGTAGAGCATATTGGACAAGTTCTAGAGAGGACTTGAGGATAGATTGGTGTGAGCTTTTGTGGAAGCTTACAAAGCATATTTGAAAAGTCTTTGTGAAGGCTTGTGAGCAGAGTTGATTGATTGATTTGTTCAAACCTTGAGTTAGGGTTTGGGATAGATCCAGCTGAGTTGATTTGAGATTGAGTCAAGCTTTGAGTTAAGGCTTGAGGATAGATATTGAAGATAGATTTGTGCTAGACCGAAGGACTGTGTTTAGTATAGATTTGAGGATAGAGTTTGGTGCAGATTTGAGGATAGGTTTGTGCCAGACCAGAGATAGAGATTGAGGATAAATTTGTGCTAGACCGAAGGACTGTGTTTAGTATAGATTTGAGATAGAGCTTTGGAGGTGATAGAGTTGAGGACAAAGATCTCCAGCTAGAGCAGGGAGGATAGGTGTCTTCTATGGATAGAGTTCCATTTGCTAAGGGCAGTGGAGGTAGAGGTCTTCTAGAGGATCACCAGCCAGAGCAGAGATTAGGATATTGGTGTCTCCTATGGATAGAGATCCATGAACTTGATTTAGGGGATTGGTATCTCCTTTGGACAGAGGTCCATAAATATTGTAATAGGGAAAGGATTCCCAAGAGATTGATTGAGAAAATTTTAGTGAAATATTTTCTCCGTGGAGTAGCCCACATTGGGTGAACCACGTAAATTGTGGTGTCTCTATTGTGTGTGGTGATTTGTGCATTGCTTTGATTACTGCTATTGATATTGCTATCTATACATTGCATAATATTGATTGGGAAAGAAAAGTAAAAAGTGGTCTTATATTGTTCACCCCCCTCTCAGTATAAGCTTGTGTTCTTCACTTTCGCTCATTCTTAGGGTGAACGTATATGTTTAAGGAAGGGTGTGGATCCCACTTTGGCATATGAAAGGAAAATAAAATTTGAAAGTGCTTTTGCCCCAGATGAGGGGTGAACGTCTCATTCGCCCTTCACTAGGGTGAAGCTACAGGAAAATGGCCTGACAATGTATCAAAGGATTTTATTTTTCTCTAATGCGACTATGGAGAGATTGGGTGTTGAAAATTTAAAGCAAGGTTCAGGGTGACAATGCCTTTCACCCACTCTAGGGACGAATGTATATTTTAAGAAAAAAGAGACATCTTATGAGGGGCACTTTCACTTTGAAATAAAGACGATGCAAAGGATAACTCAAAGTATTGTAATAAGTTATTTTTGCCCATGGATTGTTGCTATAATAAGAAAATAAATACAAGGAGCACCTTCTATACTAGAAAATGTGATTAAGGAGCAAGTGTTGGGAATTGAAGAAAGCACGTTCGCTCCTTGCTCAGTTTTAGGTAAATTTTACTCTCAGCATCAACATAAGTTTTCGAAGGTGCCCAAGATAGGTGAATGAAAGGCATTTAATGATTGGGGTGAGAAGTAGCTGAAGTTGTGGGTTTTAGGTTAAAGGAGTTGCGATATTAAAATCATCAAGTGATTTCTATGAATTCCAAGATATTCCAAGTAGGGATAAATTTTTGAGGTGTAGTGAGCATACCAAGTTGCCAACTGCATTTGTAGTTTTTAATGCACCGACACCCAAATGTGTTGATTTCCTAGAGGTTTCCCCTTAAAATCTGGATCTCTGTTTCAAAAGAATTATTTTCAAAAATTTTAAGAAGGAATTTCCTCATCAGTGTCGTTGATTTGTAAACATTTTGTCTTCATGTGCATTTAATGAAAGAGGAAAAATCCTCTATAAATACTAATTATTTTCGATTGTAAAAAAATGGGGATAGACATTCTGCAGAAAAACTATTCAAGTTTTCTACATAATAGAAGAGACTTGGCTTCTAATTTTGCAAGCAATTTTTATGTGTGATTACTTTCCGTTTTAAGCATTTCTATTATATATTCAATTTTATTATCTGATGCTAAATTCAAATTATGCATCTGGATTCGAATACTATCGGTGAGGGAGTGAGTACTGGAATGCAATCCTGGAATTTATCTCTGTAGAACTGTAAGTAAATCCTTTGTCTTATTCCATATTATGTTTTTATCATGCTTGGTTGAAATTCTTGTTGCTAGTTTATCCCCAATCCTACACCTTTAGCCTGTGGCTATATTTCCCATTTCTTTCTGTTATTTCCAATTTCTTTCTTGCAACTCTAGTCTTAAATCAGTGTAGGATTAGTAAGGAAGCCAATCCTCTAGAGAGATTGGCACAAAGGACATTTCTTTCCTCTGGCCATTCAATTTTGGCCATGTCTAGGGCGTACAAACATGCCTAATTATACAAACATATGTTTGTATAATTAGGCAGATATTTGCCCAAAAATTTCATCCATATCAATCTATGGACCTATAATTTAGTCAGATAGATCAAAAATATGGAGTGATACTAAAGCCTTTATGAGAAGTAAAGACCAAGATATCTTATTCATGATCATAGGATATTTTAATGCCATAACCAAGCTAGATGAAAATTTTGGGGGATTTAGAAAAATAACCCAAAGTATAAGATATTTCTTAGCTTTCATTCAAAACAATAATTTATGGGAGGTTGAATTTGAAGAGGACAACTATATATGGACCAAAAATAGGATAGACCAAAACCTAATAACAAAAAAATTGAGATGCATACTCTCATATCATTGACTAGATGAAGGGACTTGTGCTAAAATTAATATCTTGACAAGGACTAGTTCATATCACTAGTCAATAATAATTAAAATGGTGGTAAGTAAATTCCAAAAATATCATATTTTAAATAAGTGAATATGTGGGAAGACCATCCTTAATTTGTTGATATGATAGCACAAACATGAAAATATTTAGGAAATGGTGGGTTGTATACACTTCCAAAACAAATTAAATCAATGACATCTAGATAAAAAGAATGGAACAAATACATTTTTGAGAAGAAAGAACTAAAAGAGAAAATTTCAAAATTCCAAAAAGATGAGAAAAATAATCCAAGCTCAAAGGAAAGGGAGTTGCATAGTGAATATCATAATAATTTGAGTATAGAATATAAATTTGGAGATTAAAATCAAGAAATAACTATTTAAAAGGAGATAAAAATACAAAGTTTTTCATAGGATGGCAATAGTATAGAGATCAACATCTATAATTAGTGGAAGGGATTTAAATTTAAGACCAAAGTGAAATAAAAAAGAGATAAGGTTTTTTTACTAGAATATTTTAGGATTAAAGGAGATTGAAATTCTTAATGATAAGCTACTAAAATAAGTACCTTTAGTTATAACAGATGAAAACAATAACAAACTGATGGAGCTTAATACTCTAGAAGAAGTTAATTCAATTATTTTCTCTTTTGATAAGGATAAATATTGGGTTTGAATGGACTCTCTGCAACACTCTATTAGTAAAATTGAGGAATAATGATTTATTAGTGGCATTAGAATGGTCTAGGTTAAAATAATACATACCTTATAAAATAAATGCAACATATCTTGCCCTGATTCCAAAAATAAGGATGCACCATTGTTTGATTCATTTAGTCTTGTAAGCCTATGTAATATGACATATAATATAATCTCCAAAGTGGTGGAAAATTGGTTAAGACCACTATTAGAAAAAATTATTTTAGAAGAGCAAGGAGGATTTATGAAAGGGAGACAAATTCTAGATAGGATCATAGTAGCTCATGAAGTAATGCATTTAGAAACTTCTAGAAAAGAAAGAGCAATGATCTTACATCTTGATATGAATTAAGCCTATGATAGGGTTAAATGGAATTTTTCTTTTCTAGTATTAGAAAAGTTTGTATTTGGGAATAAATGGATTATATGTATTAAAGCTTATGTCTCTATAGTATCATATTCAATGTTGTTCAATGGGATAGTAACAAAATAATTTATATCCAAGAGGGGTCTTTGACAGGGAGATCCTCTATCACCATATCTATTTATTATTATGTACTGGGAAGGAACCTAAATAAGGTATACAAATATGGGCTAATAAGTAGACTTAATGCTAGTAATAACATTTTCAACATCACCCATCAACAATTTCTAGATGATATAGTCCTTTTTGAGAGTGTAGAGAAAACAAGGTCAAAGCTTTAATTAACTTATTACATAAATATGAAAGAGTGTCTAGGAAAAAAAAAATACGAAAAAATCCAAAATTTACTTTCTAAACACTCCAACTAGAATCAAAGTAGGGATATACAAGTTACTTCAAATGGAGGAGGTAAATTTTCTAGCAACATATCTAGGGATGCTCTTATTTGAGGGGATAATGAGGATAGAATTGTAGAATCCATTTATACATAAAGTTCAAAATAAACTACCAACATGGAAATATAGATGGTTATCATTAGAAAGAAAAGTATAGCTAATTAAATTAGTCTTACAGGCCATTCCAACATATTATATGTCCTTGTATATGATGCCAAAATATTTAGAAAATAGTTTAATATATTATGTTGTCATTTTTATGGTTAGGATTACATGATAAAGAAAAATTCCTTTGGTAAAATGAAGCAATTTGTGTGATGATAAAACTAAGGGAGGTCTTAGTTTAAGAGTTCTTATAGATTCAAACTTAGCTCTAAGGGGAAAAGTAATTTGGAGATTGTACAAAGATATTCAAAGACAATGGGTAAGAATTCTTCTAAGTATGTTGAGCCCAATAATCCAAGCTTAATATTTATTACATTCTCACTACCAGATGGTTTTGCACTATGTAACAGTTAAAAAAAACTCATTTGATCTAGTGATTAAAGGTCTAAAATGGGTGATGAGAATACGAGAAAATATTTCTATTTGTATGGATACTTGGTGTGATAAAAGACCACTCGATCTAGATCCAATTTTGAAACCATGGATGAGACTAATTCAAGAAAAATATGGTGATAGAATTCAAACATTATATACAAGGATCAGGAAGAAATATACAAATGGAAAGAAGATTTTTTACAAGTATACTAGACATTTTTGCTTGGAGGCGGTTAAGCAAGAAGTAAAAATTGTGATTATTCCAAGGGGATCCAAGGATAAGCTGATTTAGAATTTGAATAGATTAAGAGAATACACAAAAAGAAGTAGATATAATATAAAGCACCAAAAAGATATAAATACTACAAGAACATGAAGAGATATCTAGGATAGCCAAATATTCCAAAAATCAAAATGTTTGCATGGTTAGTAGGTCATAGAAAAAATTCATCCCAGGTAACTAACAAAAAGGTGTTTGCATGGCCCCTCATAATGTATTCTATATAAAATGAGGAGAGGAGTATAGACCATTGTTCAATAGTCTGGGAACTATGGAAATGGATTCTTAATATGTTTGATAAATGCATGGTTATGAATGGCATAATTGAATAATAGTTAAAGCAATGGCAAAACACTTTTAAAAGTGAGTCATTATAGATAATTTAGAATACGTCAAAAGATATAATACTTTAGACTATATGGCTGGAAATTAATAGAAGAATAAATAAAAATAATGTAGTTTAAAGGTAATCAAAAGGAATATTTGGGGAGAGACCAAGTGCTTTCTTGACATGGAGAAATATTTTTTTGGATGGCCTCATGGTCTAATAGTGATGGAGTGGGTTGTGTGGACCTATAAAAATTTTTTGAGAAGCATTTTGTTGAACCCTTCCCTTTGTGGCTCCTTTTACGGTCTTGGAGGGAGACCATGGGCTTCATCATTGGCCGTAGAGGAGGGATCTTGAAGGTCATATCTTGGCTAGATAACCTTGGCTCTTCGTTTGTTGGGGGATTTTTAGTGAGCCTCTCTCTATGGTATTTTTTGATCTCATCAAGGGAGAGACCTTGTGCTTTCTTGATGGTCATAGTAGAGAGGTTTCAATGATGGCTCCCTGGGTTGTCTCTAGGGGGGTTGGGGGTCTCTATTTTTGTATGATGAGGAATGTGTTCCATTGAACTCTATTTTTTGCACGTGTTTATGGTTCTAATGGGGGGACCTTATGCTTCCATGATGGCTATAGAGGAAGGGTTCTGGTTTACATCCTAGTTTGGTGTTTGGAGGGACCTAGCAAGTGGTGGAGATGTGTTTTTGGTTCACATCCTTTCTATATTTCCTTTTAACCAGCCCATCTATTTCATTTTATTCTACCTATAAAATTAGAGTATTTTTTGAAGAACACAAGCTTATAATGAGAGGGGATGAATAGTATAAGACCAACTTTTACTTTTCTTTCCAAATGATAACAAAAATAATATCAGTGCAATAAATGAAACAATGCACAAATTATCACATACATGAGATATACAGATTTAACATGGTTCACCCAATGTGGGCTACGTCCATAGAAAATATTTCTTATAAAATTTCTCAACAAAACTCTTAGGAACCAATTCCCTAATACAATGTTTATGGACATCTATACAAAGGAGATATCAATCCCCTATGCTCAAGTTTGTTTATCTTTATCCATAGGAGACCTATGTTCCCACTGCTCTGGCTAGTGGACCTCTATCCATAGGAGACCTTTATTCCCACTGCTCTCACTAGTGGACCTCTATCCATAGGATATATTTATCCCCATTACTCTGGCTAGTGGACCTATATCCATAGGAGACCTTTGTCCCCACTGCTCTAGCTAGTGGACCTCTATCCAAAAAAGACCTATATACCCACTACTCTGGCTAGTGGACCTCTATTCATAGGAGGCCTCTATCCCCACTACTCTGGCTAGTGGATCTTTATCCACAGGATACCTCTATCCCTAATGCTCTAGCTAGTGGACCTCTATCCATAGGAGACATCTATCCCCACTACTCTAGCTAGTGTAACTCTATCCATAGGAGACCTCTATCCCAACTACTCTAAGACTTCTCATAAGGCTTTCTCAAATTTTCTCAATAATCTACACAACTCTTGCACAAATTTGCTTCAAGTCTTCTCATAAGACTTGCTCAAATCTTCTCAACAATCTACACAAATATAATCACAATTCTTGCACAAACCTGCTTCAATTCTTCTCATAAGACTTGATTAAATCTACCTTAAACCTGCTCACATATCTACCTCAAACCTACTCATTGATCTACTTCAAACCTACTCATCAATCTACCTCAAACCTACTCAAAAGCTCTGCACAAATCTACCTACAAGCCTTCTCAAAAGACTTGCTCAAAATAGCTCACAACTGCTCACAACACTTGCTCAATTCTGCTCAAAACACATACTTAAATCTGCTCATAAAAACATGTTATAAACTCTCCAAATCTTACATACAAAACAATTTTCATCTATTTCTAGATCTTGCATAATAGTATCATCAAGTGCTTTATCTAATCTTCAATGTGCTTTCTTTCACTAAAGCAATTTAGACATATTCTACCCAAAATTCATTTAACCTCTTGAACATATAGAGAATAATATGCACTGACAAATGCTCAATATGTTCTTCACATTCATTAATTATGTCACTTCCACATGTCTCACATTTATTACATTCTAAAGGTAGCTCTAGTCTAGCATTTGATAATTGACTTTTTTATATATTTACCACAATCAAAACTGATGCACACTCTAGCTTCACAAATCTTATTTCTAACACTTGCACATTCACTTTCAATGACACTCAACCAATGTATAATTTGTTATCAAACCCTAGCACATGTGTTTCCAATTTCATTAAACATTGAAGCATATTTTTTTCTCAAACCTTAACCCAAATATTTCCAAAAATGCACACTAATCAAAACTTTTATCTCCACCTTATGATTCAAAGAAATTTGCTCAAACAAACACCTTAAAGAAAGAATAATATCACCATACCTCAAAAATTTCTTTGACGAATATGTACCATCAAAACTTGTTCTCAAAAGAATTTTCCTTTCAAAGTGCCACTTCAAAACTGGTTAGTAGATCTCTCTTTTGAATCATCCACATTAAATTTCTTCTCAAAATGAAGTATTAACACTTATTAAAAAAACCCCTCAAATTTATTTTCCACCATACAAATATTACAATAAAAAATTGAACCACAATAACACCTTATAACTCCTTTCATAAGAAATAATTCTCAACACACCACAATATTTCTTATAGAATTTAATAACCCAAGGTACAATTTTAAATCAACTACATACACCTTATACCTTCTACTTACATAAAATAATTTTCAATACACTTACTAACACAAGGCACAAATTACAATATCAAATTACCACACATAACTTCTACCTCCTTGAAGAACATGATTTTTAATGCACTCAAAATTTCAATATGTAAATCATAATATCAAATTTATCCCATGCACCATACACAACCTCTCATAAATATCTGAAATTATAATTTCATGTTGTCCTTTTGACCTCTAGTGATAAATCAAAAAATTAACCTTATGAATCCCTAAAGAAAGCAAATGGAGTGCATACCTTAGACCTTAGAAAATTTAATTTACAAATTTACCCTTTTCTTCATAGCCACCACGAATTGAACCTACCACATCTTTTTGGCCCTCATCCTAGCTCAATGCTAGGCTACCACATGGGCTAGCTTCCCACACAACAACCAAGGTGTGCAACACACCTTTTATACTGCCTCCACAATGCCAAATGTTTTCAACAAAAAAATTTGACCCTATCATGCCTATAACCCGTGACCTCCTCTCTACCATGACTTAGTGCAGGGACTTCCTACCCCTGGGCTAGCTGCTTAGATGAAACCTGGGCCATGCACTCTCCCTCTTTGACTTGCAAAATTGTCTCTAAACACATATGATTTGACCTTTCTTTCCTCTCTACCTCCATGAACGAATTGTGAATTTTGAGTTTTGAACAACGCATCCAACCTCACCATTGTATTTCAATAATTTATGCTCCTTATATACATGTTTCTTGCCCTTCAAATTTTGACGTCGACGCTTAGAACTAATTTATCATTTTAAACCTTTTCCACACAATTTTAAATATTTTACTTAATTATAATAATTTAAATATTTAAATATTTAAATATTATAATTTAAACTTTTAACCTTTGGGCCTTTGCAAATTAAACCTTTTTCTAACCAAATGAAGTCTTGTATTTTAATTGCAAATACAACCATGGAAAATATTTTTCAATCAAGTGAAACCTTGTATTTTTCTTGCTAACACAACCATGGAAAATATTTTTCAATCAAATGAAACCTTGTTTTTTCTTTCTAACATAACCATGGAAAATCTTTCTCAATCAAACAAAACCTTGTATTTTTCTTGCTAACATAACCATGGAAAATATTTTTGCCTTGACAACTATTGTACCTTTGACATCCATATTTCTACCTCATGAAACTTTTGAAGATATTTTCCTTGCATTTCATTATTTCAACCTTGAAGATAATCTCAATCATTTTGTCTTTGATATCAATGAAAAACCAATATGCTTAATATTTCCAACAATACCCCCTTTGTCATTGATGGCAACCCTTCTAAAATATTTCCTTTTACTACCATTGGATTCCAAATCTACTTCCCCTTACTGATTTCTCTCCCCCTTACTAAAACTCTCCCCCTTTGACATCAATGGCAAAGAGACTCCTTTGGGCTAAAAATAAGACTCTTAGCTCAGCCCCCTCACCACCTCCTCTCCTTGAGGTGATCAATTTTGGGGTGGGAGTAAGACTACTCCCATCTTACAATGCTCTTCTCCTTTCTTAACTTTCTTCTTCCACACCTTTGAAGTTATACCCCTTGAACCTTTTTTACATACCTGTCCTTGCTTGTCTTTGGAAGTTATGGAAACTTTGTACTACACCACTTTGTTTTATGCCTAAAATTATTACAATTGTAACACCTAATGTGTAGTTTTTGAATGGTGCAATTGACCTGAAATTTCTTTTGGTGAAGCCATAATCATTTCTACCATGAACCCTGCAATGTATAGCTTTGTGACCAAAATTATTACATAAAAAACAATGTCCTTGTAAGAAATATTCATCTTCGCTTGAAAAATATGGTCTCTTGGTTCTTTATTTTCCCTCTCTATGATGATCCTTGTTTCTTGTTTGTGCATTTTTTTCTTCCTCAATGATGCTTCCATTCCTCATCTTATCAACATAGATCATAGGTTTTTCTTCAATATCTTATTTTGAGACATCCTTTTCTTTTGACCTTGACTCATCTTTTTGTACCTCTTGACCTTCTTCAAAGCTAGTCCTATTTTGATAAAAGAATATTTTTGTGCTTTGATAATGTTATACAAAGATTTTGAACTTTTTCCCAAACCTATGCAGCTTATCCTTAGAATATTAAACTTCCATCCTTAGATAAACCACTTCATGTTCTAATATTTCACATTCTATCTCTTTTATCTCTAACTTTTCAACCATAACTTCTTCAAATCTCCTTGCCTTAAATTTTAAGTTTTTGATATCTTGTATAAGCTTTTCCTTTATTTCCTCATCTTCTTGAACTTGAGATTTTAGTCTTGAGTTCTTCTTTCTGACTCTTTTCAACTCTCTAATAGCAACAATAAGTTCCTCTTCTAGGTCAATTGTGGCTTCTTCTTTTATTTCTAAATCTTCCTCTAGGTCTTCAATTATAGGAGCATCTTCTTTTTCTTCTACTTGTTCAAAAACATCTTTTACTTGATCTTCAATAGGAGTGTCCTTTTTCTCTTCTATTGCAAAAAATAGAATTTATTATTTTCACTAACTAGTAAACTTTAATCACTGTCACATGAAGCATTGCTTGCTTCTTTAGCATAGAAACTCTTCTTGTGCCTTTTAAAATCTTCTTTTCATGCTTATCTTGACCATACCTATTTTTCTTTTCATACCTAAATTTTCTTTATTCCTTTTTCTTATAATCATATTTCTCTTCACTGCTACTACTTCCATCTTGTGGATAATTAGATGCATAGTGGCCAAAGTTACCACAATTAAAATATTTCATAGTCTTTATATCTTTGTATTTTCTTGAGTCCTTATTTCTTCTCACATAGTTAGCTTCCTCATTACTACTTGATCATCACTTGATTCTGGTTTCTTATATTTTATCTCCTTTGAAACTTTGAATGCTACTTATCTCTTGGAATTTTGATCTTTTTCTATCCTCATATCATAAGCTATGAGAATTCTATTTAACTTATCCATTGTTAACTTATCGAGATCCTTCATCTCTTATATTTCTAAAACCTTTGCATCATACCTCATAATGAGTGATCTTAATAGGAGCATCTGATTTTTCTTCTACTTGGTCAAAAATATATTTTACTTGATCTTCAATAGGAGTGTCCTTTTGAATATATTTTCCTTGCATTTCATTATTTCAACATTGAAGATAAATCTTAACCATTTTGTCTTTGACATCAATGAAAGCCAATATGCTTAATATTTCCAACAATCTCCCCCTTTGTCATTGATGGCAACCCTTCTAAAATATTTCCTTTTACTACCACTGGATTCCAAATCTACTCCCCCTGAGAAGCTTCTCCCCCTTACTGATTTATCTCCCCCTTATTAAAACTCCCCCCCTTTGACATAAATGGCAAAGGGACTCATTTGGGGCTAAAAATAAAACTCTTAGCTCAGCCTCCTCACCACCTCCTCTTATTGAGGTGATCAATTTTGGGTGAGTAAGACTACTCCTAACTTACAATGCTCTTATCCTTTCTTAACTTTCTTCTTCCATACCTTTGAAGTTATACCTCTTTGAAACTTTTCAACATCTCTATCCTTTCTTGTCTTTGGAAGTTCTAGAAACTCTGTACTACAATACTTTTATTTATGCCTAAAATTATTGTAATTGTAACACCTAATGTTGTAGTTTTTGAATGGTGCAATTGACCTCAAATTTCTTTTGGTGAAGCCATACTTATTAACCCTGCAATGTATAGCTTTGTGACCAAAATGATTACATGAGAAATAATGTCCTTGGAAGAAATATTCATCTTCCCTTGGAAAATATGATCTCTTGGTCCTTGATTTGCCTTCTCTATTATGATCCTTGTTTCTTATTTGTGCATTATTGTATTCCTCAATGATGCTTCCACTCCTCAACTTATCAACACAAGTCTTAGATTTTTCTTCAATATCTTCTTTTGATACTTCCTTTTCTTTTGACCTTGACTCCTCTTTTTGTACCTCTTGACATTCTTAATAGCCTAGTCCTATTTTGATAAATGAATATTTTTGTGCTTTGATAATGTTAAACAAAGCTTTTGAACTTTTTCCCAAACCTATGCAGCTTATCCTTAGAATATTAAACTTCCATCCTTAGATAAACCACTTCATGTTCTAATATTTCACATTCTATCTCTTTTACCTCTAACTTTTCAACCATAACTTCTTCAAATCTCCTTGCCTTAACTTTTAAGTTTTTGAGATATTGTAGAAGCTTTTCCTTTATTTCCTCATCTTCTTGAACTTGAGCCTTCAGTCTTGAGATATTCTTTTTGAATCTGTTCAACTCTCTAAGAGCAACAATAAGTTCCTCTTTTTCCTCATCTTCTTAAACTTGAGCCTTCAGTCTTGGGTTCTTCTTTCTAACTCTTTTCAACTCTCTAAGAGCAACAATAAGTTCCTCTTCTAGGTCAATTGTGGCTTCTTCTTTTGTTTCTGAATCTTCCTCTAGGTATTCAATTATATGAGCATATTATTTTTCTTCTACTTGGTCAAAAACACATTTTACTTGATATTCAATAGGAGTGTCCTTTTCCTCTTCTATTGCCAAAAATAGAATCTCATATTTTTCACTATCTGCGAAACTTTCGTCACTGTCACTTGAAGCACTGCTTGCTTCTTTAGCATAGAAACTCTTCTTGTGCCTTTGAAAAATATTTTTTTCATGCTTGTCTTGACCATACCTATTTTTCTTTTCATACCTAAATTTTATTTTTTCCTTTTTATTATAATCTTATTTATTTTCATATCTTGCATATTAGTGTCATCAAGTGCTTTATCTAATATTCAATATACTTTCTTTCACTAAAGCTATTTAGACATATTCTACCCAGAATTCATTTAACCTCTTGAACATATAGAGAATAATATTCACTGACAAATGCTCAATATGTTCTTCACATTCATTAAGTCTATTGCTTCCACATGTCTCACATTTATTGCATTCTCAAGGTAGCTCTAGTCTAGCATTTGATAACTGACTTTCTTATGTATTTCCCACAATCAAAACTAATGCACACTCTAGCTTCACAATATGATTTCTAACACTTACACATTCACTTTCAATGACACTCAACCAATGCATAATTTTTTCTCAAACCCTAGCACATGTGTTTCCAATTTAATTCAACAATGAAGCATAATTTTTTTCTCAAACCTTAGCTCAAATTTTTCCAACAATACACATTAATCAAACCTTTTATATCCACCTTATGATTTATAAATATTTGCTCAAACAAACACCTTAAAGAAGGAATAATATCATCATACCTCTCAACTTGCTTTGATGAATATTTGCCCTCAAAATCTGTTCTCAAAATAATTTCTCTTTCAAAGTGCCGCTTCAAAACTGGTTAGTAGATATCTCTTTCAAATCATCCACATTAAATTTCTTCTCAAAATGAAGCATTAACACTTATAAAAAAATCCCTCAAATTCATTTTCCACCATACAAATATTACAATAAAAAATTGAACCACAATAACACCTTATAGCTCCTTCTTTCACAAGAAATAATTCTCAACACACCACAATATTTCTTATAGCATTTAACAACCCAAGGTACAATTTTAAATCAACTACATACACCTTATGCCTTCTACTTACATAAAATAATTTTCAATTCACTTACCAACACAAGGAACAAATTACAATATCAAATTACCACACATACCTTATACATCCTTCTTGAAATAACATGATTTTTAATGCACTCAAACTTTCCAGATGTAAATCATAATATCAACTTTATCTCAAGCACCATACACAACCTCTCGTAAAGATTTGAAATTAAATTTTCACGTTGTCCTTTTGACCTCTAATGATAAATCAAAAAACAATTCCTTATGACTCCCTAAAGCAAGCAAATGGAACACATACCTTAGACCTTAGAAAATTTAATTCAAAAATTTAACCTTTCGTTCGCAGTCGTCGCAAATTGAACCTGTCACATCTTGTTGGCCCGTGCTCTAGCTCAATGCTAGGCTATCATGTGAGCTAGCTTCCCACACAACAACCAAGATGTGCAACACACCTTTTCTATTGCCTTTACGATGCCAAACATTTTCAACAAAAATATTCAATCCTACCGCACCTAGAACCTGTGACCTCCTCTCTACCACAATTTAGCGTAGGGACTTCCTATCGTTTGGGCTAGCAACTCAGATGAAACCTGGGCCACGTGCTCTCCCTCTTTGACTTGCAAAATTGGCTCTAAACATGTGTGCTTTGACCTTTCTTTCCTCTCTACCTCCATGAACGAATTGTGAATTCCAAGTTTCTAACGGCACATCCAACCTCACCATTGTCTTGCAATAATTTATGCTCCTTATATACATGTTTCTTGCCCCTCAAATTTTGACGTCAGCACTTAGAATTAATTTATCATTTTGAACCTTTGCCGCCCAAACTTTTAAATATTTTACTTAATTATAATAATTTAAATCTTAAAATATTTAAATATTATAATTTAAACTTTTAACCTTTGGGCCTTTGTCAATTAAACTTTTTTCTAACCAAATGAAGTCTTGTATTTTTCTTTCAAATACAACCATGGAAAATCTTTTTCAATCAAGTGAAACCTTGTCTTTTTCTTGCTAACACAACCATGGAGAATATTTTTCAATCAAATAAAACCTTGTTTTTTCTTACTAACATAACCAAGGAAAATGTTTTTCAATCAAATGAACCCTTGTCTTTTTCTTGCTAACATAACCATGAAAAATATTTTTGCCTTGACAACTATTGTACCTTTAACATCAATATTTCTGTCTCATGAAACTTTTGAAGATATTTTCCTTGCATTTCATTATTTCAACCTTGAAGATAAATCTCAACCATTTTGACTTTGACATCAATGACAACCAATATGCTCAATATTTCCAATATTTTCTTTGCCTATGGTTTCTTTATGGTGAAGGTTTCCCTAGGCGGGAAACTTTAAAAAAAAAAAAATTGTTGGAAGTCTCTCTTAGGGCCAAGAGGGACCCGGTTCTCTTTCTTTGGTGGATTTATCATAATACTACCTCAAATATATGCTGCATTATGGAGGGATGTGGGAAGACCTCCCACCTTGAGAGGGATGTCACCGTTTCATTTTTTCTACCCCCTCCCTTGCTCCAGATATGAGGATTTTCAAGCTAATTTCTTAGTGGGAAAATTTTTTTATTTTTTGAATTGCTAGAAGTCTCTTTCAAGGCCAAGAGGGCCCTGTTCTCTTTCTTTGGTGGATCTATCATGATATTGCCTCAAACTATATTTCTTTATGGATGGATGTGGGGATACCTCCCACCCTAGGTAGGACATCATCGCTTCATTTTTTCTACCCTCTCTCTTACCCAAATTTTGAGGATTTTTGGATGGATTTCTTAGGTGGATTTTGGGACCTTCTCTGTGTTTCTTTTGGCCCAGTCATGCTTCTAGCATATCTACCCTGATTCATCCCTGATTATAAGTGTGAGATTTTTCTTGAATGGGAAACTCTGGTTTCAAATTTAAATTTTGGGTGGGAGACTCTATCTTAGTTGTTCTAAAAATACTCCCTTATTTTCAAATTTTATTTCTATTAGGTGTAGGATTTCCTTGTTTATGTGGGAATCCCTTTTTAAACTTTATTTGGTCCCATTTGTAGGTGGTCATGTGGACATTGCCTCCCTACTTGAGCTATTCTTTGTTTATCTCTTGGAGATAATCTCTTTTGTTGTAAAAGGTTTGGGGATCCTTTCAAAACCCCTTCTATCTATAAATAATAAAAAAAATAGTCATAGAGGAGTCTAAACCACCCCTATCAACTCACCCAATCCCTTATATTGAAGAAAATAGCCTTGATATATGGATTCAAGTCATCACATAGAATTACAATGTTGGTCATGTGGTCAAATTGAATTTTGATGGAGCATCTAAAGAAAATCCAAGTCCAATAGGAGAACTAATAATTAAAATTATAGGGGTAATTTTATTGGATGACCTCATGGTCTAATAGCGATGGAGTGGGTTGTGTGGCCCTATAAAAAAAATTTGAGAAGCATTTTGTCGAAACCTTCCCTTTGTGGCTTCTTTTATGGTCTTGGAGGGAGACCATGGGTTTCATCGTTGGTCGTAGAGGAGGGATATTAAAGGTCATATATTAGCTATATAACCTTGGCTCTTCATCTATTGGGGGAGTTTTAGTGAGCCTCTCTCTATAGTATTTTTTGATCTCATCAAGGGAGAGACCTTGTGCTTTCTTGATAGTCGTAGTAGAGAGGTTTCGGTGATGGATCTTTGGGCTGTCTCTAGGGGGGTTGGGGGTCTCTTTTTTTGTCTGATGAGGAATGTGTTCCATTGAACCCTATTTTTTACATGTTTTATGGTTCTAGAGGGGGGACCTAGTGAGTTTTGAAGGGTTCTATTTTACATCCTAGTTTGGTGTTTGGAGGGACGTAGCGAGTGGTGGAGGTGTGTTGTTGGTTCACATCCTTTCTGTATTTCCTTGTAACTATCCCATATATTTCATTTTTTTCTACCTAGAAAATTAGAGGATTTTTTGAAGAACACAAGCTTATAATGAGAGGGGGGTGAATAGTATAAGACCAACTTTTACTTTTCTTTCCAAATGATAACAACAATAATATCAATGCGGTAAATGAAACAATGCACAAATTATCACACATGAGAGACACAAATTTAATGTGGTTCACCCAATGTGGGATACATCCACAGAGAAAATATTTCTTATAAACTTTCTCAACAAAACTCTTAGGAACCAATTCCCTATTACAATGTTTATGGACCTCTATCCAAAGGAGATATCAATCCCCTATGCTCAAGTTCATTGATATCTATCCATAGGAGACCTCTGTCCTCATTGCTCTAGCTAGTAGACCTCTATCTGTAGAAGACATTTGTCCCCACTGCTCTTTCTAGTGGACCTCTATCCACATGAGATATTTATCCCCACTACTCTAGCTAGTGGACCTATATCCATAGGAGACCTTTGTCCCCACTACTCTGGCTAGTGGACCTCTATATACAAAAGATCTATATCCCCAATACTCTGGCTAGTGGACCTCTATCCCCACTACTCTGGCTAGTGGACCCTTATCCACAGGAGACCTTTATCCCTAATGCTCTGGCTAGTGGACCTCTATCCATAGGAGACCGTTGTCCCCACTACTCTAGCTAGTGGGCCTCTATCCATAGGATACCTCTATCCCAACTTCTCTAAGCCTTCTCATAAGGCTTGCTCAAATTTGCTCAATAATATGCACAAATCTATTCACAACTCTTGCATAAAATTGCTTCAAGTCTTCTCATAAGACTTGCTCAAATATTCTCAACAATCTGCACAAATATAATCATAATTCTTACACAAACCTACTTCAAGTCTTCTCACAATACTTGCTTAAATCTACCTCAAACCCACTCACATATCTGCCTCAAACCTTCTCACTGATCTGCCTCAAACCTACTCATTGATCTACCTCAAACCTGCTCAAAATATCTGCATAAATCTGCCTACAAGACTTCTCAAAAGACTTGCTCAAAATAGCTCACAACTGCTCACAACACTTGCTGAATTCTGTTCAAAACACATACTTAAATCTGCTCATCAAAACCTATTCTCAACTCTCTAAATATTACATACAAAATAATTTTCATCTATTTCCAAATCTTGCATAATAGTATCATCAAGTGCTTTATGTAATCTTCAATAGACTTTCTTGCACTAAAGCAGTTTAGACATATTCTATCCAGAATTAATTTAACCTCTTGAACATATAGAGAATAATATGCATTGACAAATGATCAATATGTTCTTAACATTCATTAAGTCTGTCACTTCCACATGTCTCACATTTATTGCATTCTAAAGGTAGATCTAGTCTAGCATTTGATAATTGACTTTTATATGTATTTACCACAATCAAAATTGATGCACACTCTAGCTTCACAAATCTGATTTCTAAAACTTGCACATTCACTTTAAATGATACTCAACCAATGTATAATTTATTCTCAAACCCTAGCACATGTGTTTCCAATTTCATTCAACAATGAAGTATATTTTTTCTCAAACCTTAACTCAAATATTTCTAAAAATGCACACTAATCAAAACTTTTATCTCCACCTTATGATTCAAAAATATTTGCTCAAACAAATACCTTAAAGAAGGAATAATATCACCATACCTCTCAAATTTCTTTGACGAATATGCACCCTCAAAACCTGTTCTCAAAAGAATTTCCCTTTCAAAGTACCACTTCAAAACTGGTTAGTATATCTCTCTTTCGAATCATCCACGTTAAATTTCTTCTCAAAATGAAGCATTAACACTTATCAAAAAACCCCTCAAATTTCTTTTCCACCATACAAATATTACAATAAAAATTGAACCACAATAACACCTTATAACTCCTTTCATGAGAAATAATTCTCAATACACCACAATATTTCTTATAGCATTTAACAACCCAAGGTATAATTTTAAATCAACTACATACACCTTATACCTTCTACTTACATAAAATAATTTTCAATACACTTACTAACACAAGGCACAAATTACAATATCAAATTACCACACTACTTTATACCTCCTTGAAATATCATGATTTTTAATTCACTCAAACTTTCAAGATGTAAATCATAATATCAACTTTATCTCATGCACCATACACAACCTCACATAAAGATCTAAAATAAAAATTTCATGTTGTCCTTTTGACCTCTAATGATAAATCAAAAAATTAACCTTATGACTCTCTAAAGCAAGCAAATGGAGTGCATACCTTAGACCTTAGAAAATTTAATTTAAATTTACCCTTTTCTTTACATCTGCCACGAATTGCACCTTCCACCTCTTTTTGGCCCGCATCCTAGCTCAATGCTAGGCTACCACATGGGCTAGCTTCCTACACAAAAACCAAGGCATGCAACACACCTTTTCTACTGCCTCCGTAATGCCAAATATTTTCAAAAAAAAAAATTGACCTTGTCGTGCCTAGAACCTGTGACCTCCTCTCTACCATGACTTAGCATAGGGACTTCCTACCATCTGGGCTAGCTTCTTAGACAAAACCTAGGCCATGCACTCTCCCTCTTTGACTTGAAAAATTGGCTCTAAAAACGTGTGCTTTGGCCTTTCTTTCCTCTCTGTCTCCACGAACGAATTGTGAATTTCGAGTTTCAAATAGCGCATCCAACCTCACCATTGTATTTCAATAATTTATGCTCTGTATATACATGTTTCTTGCCCTTCGAATTTTGACATCGAGGTTTAGAATTAATTTATCATTTCGAACATTTTCCACACAAACTTTTAAACCTTTTACTTAATTATAATAATTTAAATCTTAAAATATTTAAATATTATAATTTAAACTTTTAACCTTTGGGCCTTTGCAAATTAAACCTTTTTCTAACCAAATGAAGTCTTGTCTTTTTCTTGCAAATACAACCATGGAATTTTTTTAAATCAAGTGAAACCTTGTCTTTTTCTTGCTAACACAACCATGGAGAATCTTTTTCAATCAAATGGAATTGTTTTTTCTTTCTAACATAACCATGGAAAATATTTTTCAATCAAATGAAAACTTTTTCTTTTTCTTGCTAACATAACCATGGAAAATATTTTTGCCTTGAAAACTATTGTACCTTTGACATCAATATTTCTACCTCATGAAACTTTTGAAGATATTTTCCTTGCATTTCATTATTTCAACATTGAAGATAAATCTTAACAATTTTGTCTTTGACATCAATGAAAGCCAATATGCTTAATATTTCCAACAATCTCCCCCTTTGTCATTGATGGAAACCCTTCTAAAATATTTCCTTTTACTACTACTAGATTCCAAATCTACCCCCCCTGAGAAGCTATTCCCCCTTACTGATTTCTCTCCCCCTTACTCAAACTCTCCCCCTTTGATATCAATGGAAAAGGGACTCATTTGGGGCTAAAAATAATACTCTTAGCTCAGCCCCCTAACCACCTCCTCTCCTTGAGATGATCAATTTTGGGGTGGGAGTAAGACTACTCCCAACGTACAATGCTCTTATCCTTTCTTAAACTTTATTCTTCCATACCTTTGAAGTTATACCTCTTTGAACCTTTTCAACATATTTGTCCTTGCTTGTCTTTGGAAATTTTGGAAACTCTGTACTACACTTTTTTTTATGCCTAAAATTATTGCAATTGTAACACCTAATGTTGTATTTTTTGAATGGTGCAATTGACCTGAATTTTTTTTTGGTGAATCCATAATCATTTCTACCATGAACCCTGCAATGTATAGCTTTGTGACCAAAATTATTACATGAGAAACAATGTGCTTGTAATAAATATTCATCTTCCCTTGAAAAATATGGTCTCTTGGTTCTTTCTTTGCCTTCTCTATGATGATCCTTGTTTCTTGTTTGTGCATTATTTTCTTCCTCAATGATGCTTTCACTCCTCAACTTATCAGCATAGGTCTTAGCATTTTATTCAATCTCTTCTTTTGAGACTTCCTTTTCTTTTGACCTTGACTCCTATTTTTGTACCTCTTGACCTTCTTCATAGCCTAGTCCTATTTTGATAAATGAATATTTTTTTGCTTTGATAATGTTATCCAAAGCTTTTGAAATTTTTCCCAAACCTATGCAGCTTATCCTTAGAATATTTCACTTCCATCCTTAGAGAAACCACTTCATGTTCTAATATTTCACATTCTATCTCTTTTACTTCTAACTTTTCAACCATAAATTCTTCAAATCTCCTTGCCTTAACTTTTAAGTTTTTGAGATCTTGTATAAGCTTTTCCTTTATTTCCTCATCTTCTTTAACTTGAGCCTGCTGTCGTGAGTTCTTCTTTCTGAATCTTTTCAACTCTCTAAGAGCAACAATAAGTTCCTCTTCTAGGTCAATTGTGGCTTCTTCTTCTATTTCTAAATCTTCCTCTAGGTCTTCAATTATAGGAGCATATTATTTTTCTTCTACTTGGTGAATAACATCTTTTACTTGATCTTCAATAGCAGTGTCCTTTTTCTCTTCTATTGCAAAAAATAGAATATTCCTCTTCACTATCTGAGAAACTTTCATCACTGTCACTTGAAGTATTTCTTGCTTCTTTAGAATAGAAACTCTTCTTGTGCCTTTGAAAAATATTCTTTTCATGTTTGTCTTGACCATACCTATTTTTCTTTTCATACCTAAAGTTTCTTTCTTCCTTTTTCTTATAATCATGTTTCTCTTCACTGCTACTACTGCCATCTTGCGGATAATTAGATGCATAGTGGCCAAAGTTACCACAATTAAAACATTTCATAGTCTTTATATCTTTGTGTTTTCTTGAGCCCTTCTTATTTCTTCTCACATAGTTAGCTTCTTTATTACTGCTTGACTCATTACTCAATTCTGATTTCTTATCTTTTATCTTCTTTGAAACTTTGAATGCTACTTATCTCTTGGAATTTTGATATTTTTCTATCCTCATCTCATAATCTATGAGAATTCCATTTCACTCATCCATTGTTAACTTATCGAGATCCTTCATATATTATATTGTTGAATCCTTTGCATCATACCTCATAAGGAGTGATCTTAATAGGAGCATCTTCTTTTTCTTCTACTTGGTCAATAACATCTTTTACTTGATCTTCAATAGGAGTGTCATTTTTCTCTTCTATTGCTAAAAATATAATCTCTTCATTTTCATTATCTGAGAAAATTTCATCAATGTCACTTGAAGCACTACTTGCTTATTTAGCATAGAAACTCTTCTTGTGCCTTTGAAAAATATTCTTTTCATGCTTGTCTTGACCATACCTATTTTTATTTTCATACCTAAATTTTCTTTCTTCCTTTTTCTTATAATCATGTTTCTCTTCACTGCTACTACTTCTAGCTTGTGTATAATTAGATCCATAGTGGCCAAAGTTACCACAATTAAAAAGTTTCATAGCCTTTATATCTTTGTATTTTCTTGAGCTCTTCTTATTTATTCTCACATAGTTAGCTTCTTTATTAATGCTTGACTCATCACTTGATTCTAGTTTCTTATCCTTTATCTTCTTTGAAACTTTGAATGCTACTTATCTCTTGGAATTTTTATCTTGTCTGTCCTCATCTCATAAGCTATGAGAATTCCATGTAACTCATCCATTGTTAAATTATCGAGATCCTTCATCTCTTATATTGTTGAAACCTTTGCATCATACCTCATAAGGAGTGATCTTAATACTTTCTGAGCAAAACTAGATTCCTTAATATCCATTACAATTCCACGCATGGTGTTAACAACTTCATCAACACATAGTATGTATTCCTCATCTTTCATATTCAAATCTTCAAACCTCCTCCTATGAGTTTGAATTTTTGCCAACTTAACCTTACTATCTCCTTCATATGTTTGCTTCAATTTGTTCCAGATTTCTTTTGCTGATTTGAACTGCATAACTTTTACAAAATTTGATTCACGTAATCCACTTCTGATTCCATTCATAGACTTGGAATTATTTACATATAATTTATTTTCATCCTTATCTATGGAAGGAGTAGTTGTAGGTTTCAACCCAAAAAGCTTCATCCACATACTCCAAAAAGCTTCAAATCCGTGTGCCATCAAATAAGTCTTCATCCTCATACTCTAGAAAGCATAATTATTCCATCAAACATTGGAGTCTTATTTATTGAATATCCATTCTGAGAAGCCATATGTATTCCTGTAAGATCTTCCTTCAAGTTGTTAGAATTTTTTGAAGGAACTTGCTCTAATACCAATTGAAGAAAGCAAATTTATACTGAGATGGGGGTGAATAGTATAAGATAAAATTTTACTTTTCTTTCCAAATGATAACAAAAATAATATCAATGCAGTAAATGAAACAATGCATAAAACATCACACACATGAGATACATATATTTAACGTGGTTCACCCAATGTGGGCTACATCCATAAAGAAAATATTTCTTATAAACTTTCTCAAAAAATCTCTTGGGAACTAATTACCTATTACAATTTTTATGGACCTCTTTCCAAATGAGATCTCAATCCCCTATGCTCAATATCATGGATATCTATCCATAGGAGACCTTTGTCCCCACTACTCTAGCTAGTAACAGGAGACATTTATCCCCATTGCTCTGGCTAGTGGACCTCTATCCAAAAGAGACCTCTGTATCCATTGATTTGGATAGTGGACATCTATCCATAGGAGAACTTTGTCCCCACTACTCTGACTAGTGGACCTCTATCCCCACTACTCTGGCTAGTGGACCTCTATCTATAGGATACCTTTGTTCCTACTACTCTGGTTAGTGGACCTTTATCCATAGGATATATTTGTACCCACATATCTAGCTAATGGACCTCTATCTATAGGAGACCTCTATCCCCACTGCTCTAGATAATGGACCTCTATACATAAGATACCTCTATCCCCACTACTTTAAGCCTTCTCATAAGGCTTGCTCAAATCTACTCAACAATCTGCATAAATATATTCACAACTCTTGCACAAACTTACTTCAAATATTCTCACAAGACTTGCTCAAATCTACTCAACAGTATGCACAAATCTATTTATAATTCTTGCACAAACCTGCTTCAATTCTTATCATAAGACTTGCTCAAATTTACCTCAAACTTGCTCATAGATCTACCTCAAACCTACTCATTTATTTACCTCAAACCTACTCGTTTATCTACCTCAAACCTACTCAAAAACTTTAAACAAATTTTCCTACAAGCCTTCTCAAAATACTTGCTCAAAATATCTCACAACTACTCACAACACTTGCTCAATTCTACTCAAAACATATACTTAAATATGCTCATCAAAACTTGTTCTCAAATCTCTAATTATTACATACAAAGCAATGTTCATCTATTTCCAGATCTTGCATAATAGTGTCATCAAGTGATTTATCTAATCTTCAATGTACTTTCTTTCACTAAAGCAGTTTAGAAATATTCTACCCATAATTCATTTAACCTCTTGAACATATAGAGAATGATATGCACTGACAAATTCTCAATATGTTCTTCACATTAATTAAGTCTATCACTTCCACATGTCTCACATTTATTGCATTCTAAAGGTAGCTCTAGTCTAGCATTTGATAGCTGACTTTCTTATGTATTTCCCATAATCGAAACTAATGTACACTCTAGCTTCACAATATGATTTCTAACACTTACACATTCACTTTCAATGACACTCAACCAATGCATTATTTGTTCTCAAAACTTAGCACATGTGTTTCCAATTTAATTCAACAATGAAGCATAATTTTTTTCTCAAACCTTAGCTCAAATTTTTCCAACAATACACATTAATCAAACCTTTTATATCCACCTTATGGTTTATAAATATTTGCTCAAAAAAACACCTTAAAGAAGGAATAATATCATCATACCTCTCAACTTGCTTTGACGAATATGTGCCCTCAAAACTATTCTCAAAAGAATTTCCCTTTAAAAGTGTCACTTCAAAACTAGTTAGTAGATCTCTCTTTCAAATCATCCACATTAAATTTCTTATCAAAATTAAGCATTAACACTTATAAAAAAATCCCTCAAATTTATTTTCCACCATTCAAATATTACAATCAAAAATTGAACCACAATAACACCTTATAGCTCCTTCTTTCACAAGAAATAATTCTCAACACACCACAATATTTCTTATAGCATTTAACAACCCAAGGTAAAATTTTACATCAACTACATACACCTTATTCCTCCTACTTACATAAAATAATTTTCAATTCACTTATTAACACAAGGAACAAATTACAATATCAAATTACACACATACTTTATACCTCCTTCTTGAAATAACATGATTTTTAATGCACTCAAACTTTCAAGATGTAAATCATAATATCAACTTTATCTCAAGCACCATACACAACCTTTCATAAATATCTAAAAGTAAAATTAAATGTTGTCCTTTTTACCTCTAATGATAAATCAAAAAATTAACCTTATTACTCTCTAAAGCAAGCAAATGAAGCACATACCTTAGACCTTAAAAAAATAATTCAAAAATTTACCCTTTCGTTCGTAGTCGTCGCAAATTGAACCTACCACCTCTTTCTGGCCCACGCTCTAGCTCAATGCTAGGATACTATGTGGGCTAGCTGCCCACACAACAACCAAGGCATGCAACACACCTTTTCTACTGCCTTTGTGATGCCAACCATTTTTAACAAAAAATTCAACCCTACTGCACCTATAACCCGTGACCTCCTCTCTACCACGACTTAGTGCAGGGACTTCCTGTAGTCTGGGCTAGCTACTCAGATGAAACCTAGGCCACACGCTCTATCTCTTTGACTTGAAAAATTATCTCTAAACGCGTGCACTTTGACCTTTCTTTCCTCTATGCCTCCATGAAAAAATTACGAATTTCAAGTTTCTAATAGCGCATCCAACCTCACCATTGTCTTGCAATAATTTATGCTCCTTATATACATGTTTCTTGCCCTTTGAATTTTTACATCGACACTTAGAATTAATTTATCATTTTGAACCTTTTCCGCCCAAAATTTTAAATATTTTACTTAATTATAATAATTTAAATCTTAAAATATTTAAATATTATAATTTAAAATTTTAACATTTGGGCCTTTGCAAATTAAACCTTTTTATAACCAAATGAAGTCTTGTCTTTTTCTTGCAAATACATCCATGGAAATTTTTTATCTTTTTTCTTTCTAACATAACCATGGAAAATATTTTTCAATCAAATGAAACCTTGTATTTTTCTTGTTAACATAACCATGGAAAATATTTTTTCCTTGACAACTATTGTACCTTTGACATCAATATTTCTGCCTCATGAAACTTTTGAAGATATTTGCCTTGCATTTCATTATATCAACCTTGAAGATAAATCTCAACCATTTTGTCTTTGACATCAATGAAAACCAATATGCTTAATATTTCCAACAATCTCCCCCTTTGTCATTGATGGCAACCATTCTAAAATATTTCCTTTTACTACCACTAGATTCCAAATCTACTCCCCCTGAGAAGCTGCTCCCCCTTACTGATTTATCTCCCCCTTACTAAAACTCTCCCCCTTTGACATCAATGACAAAGGGACTCCTTTGGGGCTAAAAATAAGACTCTTAGCTCAGCCCCTCACCACCTCCTCTCCTTGAGGTGATCAATTTTGGGGTGGGAGTAAGACTACTCCCAACTTACAATGCTCTTCTCCTTTCTTAACTTTCTTCTTCCATACCTTTGAAGTTATACCTCTTTGAACCTTTTCAACATCTCTGTCCTTTCTTATCTTTGGAAGTTCTAGAAACTCTGTACTACAACACTTTGCTTTGTGCCTAAAATTATTACAATTTTAACACTTGATGTTGTTGTTTTTGAATGGTGCAATTGACCTAAAATTTATTTTGGTGAAGCCATTATCATTTCTACCATGAACCCTACAATGTATAGCTTTGTGACCAAAATTATTACATGAGAAACAATGTCCTTGGAAGAAATATTCATATTTCCTTGAAAAATATGGTCTCTTGGTCCTTTCTTTGCCTTCTCTATGATGATATTTTTTTATTGTTTGTGCATTATTTTCTTCCTCAATGATGCTTCCACTCCTCAAATTATATGTAGACACCAAAATTCAACACCTTCAAAGTCACATTTACCATCCCATCACCGAGTGTTGCATAATTAAATTATATGCCTAAGTGCTAACTTAGGGACATAAAATCCTACACATTATCCTATTTTTCAAATTTATTAAATCTAGAAAATTACCCTAGGATACCCTACTTGCCCACTGGACATGTGTCCTGGACACTTCACCCAACATCTTTGCCACATATCACCCACTCTTGTCCCCTTGTCTTTGCACATGGGACAAATTCTCAACACCCATGCCACATCCCATACATTTTGTCTTTCTTGTCCCTTCACATAGAACAAGGATCCCACATTCCACTCCACTTGCAATCACATCACCCCAGTTAAGTGAGGCACACTAAATGACTCACTGTAACTATCCCTTCCACCTAGAAATCCTAATTTACCACTTGGAAATATGGACTTGCCACCTCTCATTCCCCCCCAAAGCCCTAGAAAGCCTATAAAAGTACCATCATATCACCATAAAAAAGGAATCTGAATTTGCATACCGATAGGCTACCGAAATCGACCTAGACCCAATGAGAAATTGTAATAATTTGCATGATTCCTTACTGTTGGTTCAAATATCGAGGCAATATGTTATTCAGCTGAAACTGCTTGTCCACAGTTCCACAGTAGAAAACATGCATTCGTGGTTTCACAATCGCAGGTCTGTGATTTCCAGTACACAACCGTGCTTTCGCAGTTCCACAGTCACAAGCCCGAAACCACACGCACGACTGAGATCAGTAATATTTATGTTAGTAACCTTTATTTATTAATTTTTGTTGTTATTTATCTCTTATAATTGTCTGCTTAGGGTATATGCATAGCATTGGTTTTATTGCTCAAATATACAGGTGCTATTGATCCCTTTTGCTGGTTTGAATGTGTACAGGTGACAGGTACCTTGGAGAAGTTGTTGAAGCTGGAGTGGTCCCTTTCTGGATACCAAAGCCCACTCACCTTGGACTATAGTTGGAAGAACAAAGAGCACGAGCCCCTAAAGATTTGGGAAACCCCCATTCTATCAAATCGTCATTCATTTGTATCAATACAGAGAGAGAGCATTGTAAAATTGTCCCAAAAACATTTGGGGTAGTCCAAGATCTGTTTGTAACAATTGTATCAAAATCAAATAAAGAAAATAGTTTTCGTAATTCTTGTCTCTCTATGTTATATTTATTTTATTGCTCAGTTCTTTTGGTTACATAAATTGCGATCACGGTGGGACCCTCTAAAGGTTCCATTTTATTTTGCCTTGCTTTTTAATTTTATTTGCTGATCTCTATTTTGTATCTACAGGTTTCGATAGTTTGCCCACTGGACATGTGTCCTGGACACTTCACCCAACATCTTTGCCACATATCACCCACTCTTGTCCCCTTGTCTTTGCACATGGGATAGATTCCCAACACCCATGCCACATCTCATCCATTTTGTCTTCCTTGTCCCTTCACATAGAACAGGATCCCACATTCCACTCCACTTGCAGTCACATCACCCCAGTTAAGTGAGGCACACTAAATGACTCACTATAACTACCCCTTCCACCTGGCAGTCCATATTTTCCACTTGGAAATATGGGCTTGCCACCTATCATTCCCCTCGAAAGCCCTAGAAATCCTATAAAAGTACCATCATGTCACAAGAAAAAGGTAGCTGAATTTGCATACCGACAGGCTACCAAAATTGACCTAGACCCAGCGAGAAATTGCAAGCATTTGTGTGATTCCTTACTACTGGTTCAAATCCTGAGGCAATCTATTCTTTAGTCAAAAATGTCTATTCTCAGTTCCACAATAGAAAATGTGTATTCATGATTTCACAACCATAGGTCCATGATTTCCAGTACATAACCGCGCTTCCACAGTTCCACAGTCCTGAGTCCAAAACCACATGCATGGCCGAGATCAGTAATATTTATGTTAGCAAGGCTTTAGTTATTAATTATTGTTGTCATTTATCTCATATAATTGTCTACTTAGGGTATATGCATAGCATTGGTCTCTTGGTCCTTTCTTTGCCTTCTCTATGATGATCCTTGTTTTTTTTTATGCATTATTTTATTCCTCAATGATGCTTCCACTCCTCAACTTCTCAACATAGGTCTTAGCTTTTTCTTCAATCTCTTCTTTTGAGACTTCCTTTTCTTTTGAACTTGACTCCTCTTTTTGTACCTCTTGACCTTCTTCATAGCCTAGTCCTATTTTGATAAATGAATATTTTTGTGCTTTGATAATGTTATCCAAAGCTTTTGAACTTTTTCCCAAACTTATGCAACTTATCCTTTGAATATTTCACTTCCATCCTTAGAGAAACCACTTCATGTTCTAATATTTTACATTCTAGCTCTTTTACATCTAAATTTTCAACCATAACTTCTTCAAATCTCCTTGCCTTAACTTTTAAGTTTTTGAGATCTTGTAGAAGCTTTTCCTTTATTTCATCATCTTCTTGAACTTGAGCCTTCAGTATTGATTTCTTCTTTCTAACTCTTTTCAACTCTCTAAGAGAAACAATAAGTTCCTCTTTTTCCTCATCTTCTTAAACTTGAGCCTTCAGTCTTGAGTTCTTCTTTCTGAATCTTTTCAACTCTCTAAGAGCAATAATAAGTTCCTCTTCTAGGTCAATTGTGGATTCTTCTTTTGTTTCTGAATCTTCCTCTAGGTCTTCAATTATAGGAGCATCTTCTTTTTCTTCTACTTGGTAAAAAACATATTTTACTTGATCTTCAATAAGAGTGTCATTTTCCTCTTCTATTGCCATAAATAGAATCTCTTTTTTTTTCACTATCTAAGAAAATTTCATCATTGTAACTTGAAGCACTGCTTGCTTCTTTAGCATAGAAACTCTTCTTGTGCCTCTGAAAAATATTTATTTCATTCTTGTCTTGACCATACCTATTTTTCTTTTCATACCTAAATTTTCTTTCTTCCTTTTTATTATAATCTTGTTTCTCTTCACTGCTACTACTTCTAGCTTGTGGATAATTAGATGCATAGTGACCAAAGTTACCACAATTAAAACATTTCACAGTCTTTATATCTTTGTATTTTCTTGAGCCCTTCTTATTTCTTCTCACATAGTTAGCTTCTTCATTAATGCTTGACTCATCACTTGATTCTGGTTTCTTATCTTTTATCTTCTTTGAAACTTTGAATGCTACTTATCTCTTGGAATTTTGATCTTTTTATGTCCTCATCTCACAAGCTATGAGAATTCCATGTAACTCATCCATTTTTAACTTATCAAGATCCTTCATTTCTTATATTTTTGAAACCTTTGCATCATACCTCATAAGGAATTATATTAATACTTTATGAGCAACACTAGGTCCTCAATATCCATTCCAAGTCCACGCATGGTATTAACAACTTCATCAACAAGGAGTAAGTATTCCTCATATTTCATCTTCAACTCTTCAAACCTCCTCCTATGAGTTTGAAGTTTTGCCAGCTTAATCTTACTATCTCCTTCATATGTTTTCTTCAATTTGTCCTAGATTTCTTTTGTTGATTTGCATTGCATAAATTTTACAAAATTTGATTCACGTAATCCACTTAAGATTCCATTCATAGACTTGGAATTATTTACATATAGTTGCTTGTCATCCTTATCTATGGGAGGGGTATTTGTAGGTTTGAACTCAAAAAGCTTCATATCCTTGTGCCATCAAATAATTTTTCATCCTCATGCTCTAGAAAAAATAATTATTGCATCAAACATTAGAGCCTTATTTGTTGAAGATCTATTCTTAGAAACCATATGTGTCCTGTAAGATCTTCAAGTTGTTAGAATTTTTCAAAGGAACCTACTCTAATACCAATTTAAGAACACAAGCTTATACTAAGAGAGGGGTGAATAGTATAAGATCAACTTTTACTTTTCTTTTCAAATGATAACAACAATAATATCAATGCATCAAATGAAACAATGCACAAATCATCACACACATAAGAGACATAGATTTAACGTGGTTAACCCAATGTGGGCTACATCCACAAAGAAAATATTTCTTATACACTTTCTCAATAAATATCTTGGGAACCAATTACCTATTACAATGTTTATGGACCTCTTTCCAAATGAGATCTCAGTCCCTTATGCTCAAGATCATGGATCTCTATCCATAGGAGACCTCTGTCCCCACTGCTCTAGCTAGTGAACCTCTATCCACAAGAGACCTTTGTCTCCACTGCTCTGGCTAGTGGACCTCTATCCAAAAGAGATCTTTGTCTCCACTGATTTGGATAATGGACCTCTATCCATAGGAGACCTTTGTCCCCACTGCTCTGGCTAGTGGACCTCTATCTACAAGAGACCTCTATCCCCACTACTCTGGCTAGTGTACATCTATCCATAGGATACCTCTATACCCATTTCTCTGGTTAGTGGACCTTTATCCATAGGATACCTCTATCCCCACTACTCTGGCTAGTGGACATCTATCCACTAGAGATATCTATCCCCACTGCTCTAGCTATTGGACCTCTATCCACAAGAGACCTTTGTCTGTATTGCTTTAAGCCTTCTCACAAGGATTTCTCAAATCTACTCAACAATCTGCATAAATCTATTCATAACTCTTGCTCAAACTTGCTTCAAGTCTTCTCACAAGAGTTGCTCAAATCTGCTCAACAATCTACACAAATTTATTCATAATTATTGCACAAACCTGCTTCAGGTCTTCTCACAAGACTTGCTCAAATATGCCTCAAGCCTGCTCATAGATCTACCTCAAACCTACTCACTAATTTACCTCAAAATTGCTCAATGATCTGCCTCAAACCTGCTCACAAACTTTGCACAAATCTACGTACAAGACTTCTCAAAATACTTGCTCAAAACAGCTCACAACTACTCACAACACTTGCTCAATTCTGCTCAAAACACATACTTAAATATGCTCATCAAAACTTGTTCTCAACTCTCCAATTCTTACATACAAAATAATATTCATCTATTTTCAAATATTGCATAATAGTGTCATCAAGTGCTTTATCTAATCTTCAATATACTTTCTTTCACTAAAGCAATTTATACATATTCTACCCATAATTCATTTAACCTCTTAAACATATAGAGAATAATATGCATTAAAAATGATCAATGTGTTCTTCACATTCATTAAGTCTATCAATTCCACATGTGTCACATTTATTGCATTCTAAAGGTAGCTCTAATCTAGCATTTGATTTCTGACTTTCTTATATATTTCCCACAATCAAAACTAATGCACACTCTAGATTCACAATATGATTTCTAAAACTTAACATTCACTTTCAATGACACTCAACCGATGCATAATTTATTCTCAAACCCTAGCAAATGTGTTCCCAATTTCATTAAAAAATAAATCATACTTTTTTCTCAAATCTTAGCTCAAATTTTTCCAACAATACACACTAATCAAACCTTTTATCTCCACCTTATGATTTAGAAATATTTGATCAAAAGAAACACCTTAAAGAAGGAATAATATCATCATACCTCTCAACTTGCTTTGACGAAGATGTGCCCTCAAAATATGTTCTCAAAATAATTTTCCTTTCAAAGTGCCACTTCAAAATGGGTTAGTAGATCTCTCTTTCAAATCATCCACATTAAATTTCTTCTCAAAATGAAGCATTAACACTTATAAAAAAATCCCTCAAATTTATTTTCCATCATACAAATATTACAATAAAAAATTACAATAACACCTTATAGCTCCTTCTTTCACAAGAAATAATTCTCAACACACCACAATATTTCTTATAGCATTTAACAACCCAAGGTACAATTTTAAATCAACTACATACACCTTATGCCTCCTACTTACATAAAATAATTTTCAATTCAATTACTAACACAAGGAACAAATTACAATATGAAATTACCACATATACCTTATACCTCCTTCTTGAAATAACATGATTTTTAATGCACTCAAACTTTCAAGGTGTAAATCATAATATCAACTTTATCTCATGCACCATACACAACCTCTCATAAAGATTTGAATTTAAAATTTCATGTTGTCCTTTTGACCTCTAATGATAAATCAAAAAAATAACCTTATGACTCCCTAAAGCAATCAAATGGAACGCATACCTTAGACCTTGGAAAAATCAATTCAAAAATTTAACCTTTCGTTCGCAGCCATCGCAAATTGAACCTGCCACCTCTTGCTGGCTCGCACTCGAGCTCAATGCTAGGCTACCGTGTGGGCTAGATACCCACACAACAACCAAGGTGTGAAACACACCTTTTCTACTGCCTTTGTGATGCCAAATATTTTCAAAAAAAAAAATCAACCCTACCGCACCTAGAACCCGTGACCTCCTCTCTACCATGACTTAGCCCAGGGACTTCTGTCGTCTGGGCTAGCAACTCAGATGAAATTTGGGCGACGTGCTCTCCCTCTTTGACTTGCAAAATTGGCTCTAAACATGTGTGCTTTGACCTTTCTTTCCTCTCTACCTCCACGAATGAATTGTGAATTCTAAGTTTCTAACGGCGCATCCAACCTCGCCATTGTCTTGCAATAATTTATGCTCCTTATATACATATTTCTTGCCTTTCGAATTTTGACGTCAGCACTTAGAATTAATTTATCATTTTGAAACTTTGTTACCCAAACTTTTAAATATTTTACTTAATTATAATAATTTAAATCTTAAAATATTTAAATATTATAATTTAAAATTTTAACCTTTGGGCCTTTGTAAATTAAACCTTTTTCTAACCAAATGAAGTCTTGTCTTTTTCTTGCAAATACAACCATGAAAAATATTTTTCAATCAAGTGAAACCTTGTCTTTTTCTTGCTAACACAACCATGGAGAATCTTTTTCAATAAAATGAAACCTTGTTTTTTCTTGCTAACATAACCAAGGAAAATGTTTTTCAATAAAATGAAACCTTTTCTTTTTCTTGCTAACATAACCATGAAAAATATTTTTGCCTTGACAACTATTGCACCTTTAACATCAATATTTCTGCCTCATGAAACTTTTGAAGATATTTTCCTTGAATTTCATTATTTCAATCTTGAAGATAAATCTCAACCATTTTGTCTTTGACATCAATGAAAACCAATATGCTCAATATTTCCTTCGCCTATAGTTTCTTTATGGTGAAGTTTTCCCTAGGTGGGAAACTTTTTTCAATTTTTGAATTGTTGGAAGTCTCTCTTAGGGCCAAGAGGGCCCTGGTTCTCTTTCTTTGGTGGATTTATCCTAATACTACCTAAAATCTATGCTTCATTATGGAGGGATGTGGGAAGACATCCCACCTTGAGCGGGATGTCACCGTTTCATTTTTCCTACCCTCTCCCTTGCTTCAGATATGAGGATTTTTCAAGAAAATTTCTTGGCGGGAAACTTTTTTTATTTTTTGAATTGCTAGAAGTCTCTTTCAAGTCCAGGAGGGCCCTGTTCTCTTTCTTTGGTGGAACTATCCTGAGACTACCTCAAACTATATTTCTTTGTTGATGGGTGTGGGGATACCTCCCGCCCTAAGTAGGACATCATTGCTTCATTTTTTCTACCCTCTCTCTTACCCCAATTTTGAGGATTTTTGGATGGATTTCTTAGGTGGATTTTGGGACCTTCTCTGTGTTTATTTTGTCTTGGTCGTGCTTCTAGTAGATATATCCTAAGTCAGCCCCGATTATAAGTGTGAGATGTTTCTTGAATGGGAAAATCTGGTTTTAAATTTAAATTTTGGGTGGGAGACTCTGTCTTAGTTGTTCTAAAAATACTCCCTTATTTTCAAATTTTATTTCTATTAGGTGTAGGATTTTCTTTTTTATGTGGGAATCCCTTTTTAAACTTTATTTGGTCCCATTTGTAGGTGGTCATGTGGACATTGCCTCCCAACTTTAGCTATTCTTTTTTTATCTCTTGGATATAGTCTCTTTTGTTGTAAAAGGTTTGGGGATCCTTTCAAAACCCCTTCTATCTATAAACAAAAAAAAAATAGCCATAGAGGAGTCTAAACCACCCCTATCAACTCACCCAATACCTAATCTTGAAGAAAATAGCCTTGATATATGGATTCAAGTCATGACATAGAATTACAATGTTGGATATAGGAGAAACAAAATAAAGAAAAATAATATAAAGTGGAAATACTAGAAGTGGAGTTCGTCAAATTGAATTTTGATGGAGCATCTAAAGAAAATCCAAGTCCAATAGGAGAAATAATAATTAAAATTATAGGGGTGATATTTTGTCACATTAAACTTTCAATAGTGGACTTAAGATAAATAATAAATTTGAAGCTTGGGCAGCTTTGGAAGGATTAAAATATCTAGATAAATGAAATGGAATAGAGTATAGATGGAATACAATTCACTAATAGTAATAAATGAAATTTTTAGGAAAGTAAAGACTCCATGGAACATACAAGAGATCGTTGTAGAAATACAATACCTTGCTACAGATTTTGAAGAAGTAAGGTTTACACATACATTAAGAGAAAAGAACAAATGTGCAGATAGGCTAGCCAATAGGGGGGTTTTAATAGAGGATCATGAAGTTAAATTTATTTTTCCATGGTTAGAGGAAGTACTAAGTTTAGTTGAAGCTCACAAGAAAAATCTAAAAGGAGCAAATTCAAAATAATGTTTGAGAGGATTACAAAATATTTTAGGGGATCCATTTATAGATCAATGTATTGGAGTAAACTAATAGTCAAAATTTGGTAAAGTGGACTATGATTTTGTGAAGTGAGTAGAAGTTTTATATGATGAAGCAAAAGAAGATATTTGATGGACTTCAAGGTTAAATGGGTTATTTGAATGGTTGGTTGGATTACGAGACATAGTATGGATTGGAAATTTCAAAATTTTGATACTACTAAACTATTTATTAAAATAATACCTTTATGATTTGTTAAAATATCATTATTATGAATGAGATTCATTTCATAACTCATTAAAATGATAAGCTATTTTTTTTAATAAGTTATTTGGGATTATGAATTCGACTTGTATTATATAATGACCCATAGTTTAGTTATTATGCATATATTCCTTTGATAAGATTTAATAATTAACTTTTAACTTTTTGAGAATGCTAAACTATTAATTATAGTTCTTGTCATTGCACTTATACTTCATGAAAAAACTAGTAGTCTAAAGTTGGTAAAGCGGACTATGATAATGTAATTTTTTGGAAATATTACTCTACTAAGGTGCAGTGCATAGACAATAAAGATGGAGTTTTGGTATTGTGAAATTTGTAGTGTCAAGAAGAAGAATGCTAAATTCTAGAATATCTGTATTTACAAAGAAAATTCAAGATCTAGAAAATGAAAATCAAGAATTAAGACTTTTTTTATGAAAAAATATGTAGGTATCTAGCTATAGTAACTCAATTAAGATGCGAATTGAATTTTTTTGTAAACTCTTAAAATCCAAAGGAGAGAGTTATAATTTGTCAAGGGTGGGGAGTAGAGTACAACCCCTTTTTCTCAAGCAAAAAATAATATCGTAGAAAAATAAAATTCAAGGAAACTTGTTTTTAAAGTAAAAATAAAGTAATTTTTGACACAAAGTCATAGGCCATATATAATAATATGTTTATCCAAGTGTTTATCCACCATAAGAGTATAGTGCAACCATACCTTCTTCCAAAACCTTTTATTAAAAGTTTTAAAATCTTAAATGTTAAACCTATTCAAATTATTATTAGATTAAACCATCATAAGAATAACTATTTTAATAATACAAATTCTGATTATAGTGCAACCCTACCTTCTTCCAAAACCTTGTATTCAAAGTTTTAAAATCTTAACCGTTAAATCCATTCAAATTATTATTATATTAAACCATCATAAAAAAACCTATTTTAATAATACAAAGTCATTTTTTTGTAAACAAGGATTTTTTTGTCCCACAATAACACAATGGTTTGAGCTTTAGCTCTTTTTGAAGAGGTTCAAGGTTCAAACCGTGATGTGGGCGAGTGTGTGATGGGGTGGGTGTGTAGGATTGTGTGTTAAATTCCTTATTTATAAGCTCAAATCTCTCCTTATGAGAGGTCATGGTAGTATGGGGATACCCAGCCCTGAGCGTTGGTCATAGGGGTTTCTCACACTAACCAAATTCAAAAAATCAAGTGGCATTAGCTCAACCAATTAGATTCCTCAACAATTTAAATAGGAGACTTAGGTTCAAATATTTCCAAATGATATATGGATAGTATCCAAGATTTTTTGTAATACCACTATGTGGTGATGATGTAATAGGGGTGGGGCTATTTCAATCCCATATAACCCATTCAAGAAAACCAGGGTTATTTTTTTAAGATAGTCCTTGTCTTTAAAAAATAAGAGTAAAAAATAAAATCTTAATTTTATAATCACAAATGAGCCTTGGTTCAATGGTTGAGACATATGGATGATGTAGCCCACACCAAGGTTCAATTCTTAACGGCACCAATCCACACAAAGGTTCAAATATCAATAGCACCAAAAGGATTGTAAAAGCTTACAGTAACTAGTAACATGTATAATTATCAAACTATTGTAATGCGGCTATGTAATACAAATGAATCCACCATAACTGATTAAAAAATATATTGCTTACATTTTATAGCCTAATAAAGTCCTTCCATGAGGTTGTTTTACTTTATTCAATAAAAGTGTATCATGTATTACTATATAATTATCACAATGGTTATACTCATCAATTCTCATGAAATAAATCCTAACTATTTGTAAATTTATTTAATTTTAGTTAATATATCAGTCTTAATTTTTTATTTTTTAATGGAATATATAGAATTTGAAATGGATTCCACTCGCATTATATCAATACCACATAACGATATTATAACAATTTGACATTTTTGCATGTGTTACTTAATAAAATTTGAACATGGTCTCTTCTTTAAAGTTGAAGAATTTAACCAATTAAAATAATGTCATTTAATTTTTTTTAAAGTATCCCTACAACTTATAAAATTAAATATTAAGGTTCATCTATAAAATTTGAACCTTAATTTATAGTTTGAAACTTTTTTATCATTTATCTCAAACCTCATAAATAACAATATAACATTTTTCTTTAATTAGAGGTGAAAACAAGGGTTTTTGAAAGGGCCCAACCCCTTTATAAAATAAAACAACCTTAAGCAAAGATGACAAGATAAACCTAAGGGCACAAATGTACAACAAACTTAATCAAAAAATCAGCACAAGATACAACAAAAATACCGGTACGAAAAGTACAACTCAAAGAAACTACATTCAAAATCAAGAGGTTGGATGATCTTGATTGTTCTATTTCATTTTGAATAGGATGACAACAATATATGTATCCTTCTTCTTTATTTGAACTAGTGTCTCCAGCTCCTCTCAAGTGTCCATCATCTGGTTAAACCTTTGAATGTATTCCTCATGATTGAAGGTATGTTGAAAATGGATGTCCTCCTCAACTTGGACCCCTTTGTCAACCATGACTTTTTATTTCTAAGAAACCACACCAATGTGGTTGTCTCCCACCTAGATTTGTATACCAATATTGTGAGGCTAGAATCCTATCCAATATTTTTTGAATTGGGCTCTCTCCAATCCTCGTGTTGGACCAAGTGTACTTATTTCTCTTAAGTTCAATATCTAACAGGCATGTCTCTGCAATAAAATCTGACAGATCCTCCATACCATCACTGTATATCTGAGCATCCCCTCTCTTATTTCTAGGCATTAAGGGGTGTTAAAATCCCTAGATACTACCTATGAGAGGGAGAAATACCTATGCATATATTTTAGTTCCCTCCATAACCTCCTTTCCCTAACTAAATTAGATGCATATATATTTGTAATGATCTAACTATATTCTAAATTTGTGTCATAAAAAAGAACTAAAATGTACCTATTTGTTTGTTGGATGCATGTTCCTTCAAATTTGTTTGGATCCCAAAGTGTCCACACACCACCTGAAGCTCCATCAATTGCACTTGTTGCTACTTTTGTTTGTCTCCACACATTATTCTTGATTCTAAACATGTTGTTTGAGTCTACCTTCATCTCCTAAAAGAGAAAAATATTTGGATTGTTCATTTTTCTTAAGATCTTAATAACTCTTTACTTATTGGGGGAGTTCATCCCCATTACATTCTAGAATATGATCTTCATTTTGTTTTGTGAATGGGGTTGTGGTCTCCACTTAAGTTCAAGATTTTTTTGTTGTCATTGGCAATCTCTTTTAATGTTTCTTTAGCTCTCGTCATTGAGTTTGAAGGTCTTTCCACTTTGGTTTTACCACCTAGATCTCCAGTTTGAATTGTGTGTTTTTCTCTTCATAGGGGTTTCCTCTTTACTATCTTCCTCTATAGTTTTATATTTGGACTGAGTTGCTTCTTCCTGTTGTATTTTTTTCTTAACTACGCTTAAAATCACATTTTTTGTCTTTGTTTCTCTCTTAGACCTCTGGTCATCTAGCTTTTTATCTCCTATTTGGTCTTCATTCCCACTTCCATTTTGTTGTCTCTATAACTCCCTTCTGTAGTGTATTTTACTTAGATATATGTATATCATACTTCCTTGTTCTAGAGAGGCCTCCCTATGCTCAAAGTTTTCCTTGACTTTAATATTTCTTTCTAACTTATCTTCTATTTATTATTCCTAGATACCCTCATTATTATGAGGTTATGTTTGGATCACATGGTCAAAATTTACTGATATTTCATCCTAAACTTTTTTATCTATACCTAGTTGGGATTTTGTTAGCTTTTCCATGTCAAGTTATACATAGTTGTTTGTGTTCACTTCTAAAACATTGGATTTGTTTTGAAAGTTTCCAGTACCTAAATTTTTCCCTTTCCTTTTGGGGTATCTTAGACTTCTCCCTTTGGTATTTTATCTAGAAACTATTATCCTTTTTCTCTATGCTTTTGTGGATGTCTTCATCTTAGGTTAATATTTCCTCATATGGCCAAACTTCTTACATATGGAACATGAAACTAGAGTATTTTCATACTTTATATCTTGGTCCCATATTCTCATGTTTGAGACTAATATTATTGAGGATAACAATTATTTTCCAAGTTAACATTTACACAAAATCTCACATGAATCAATATTGTTCCTATTTTGATAGTTGAATCCATCACTATGGGAATATTGATGGTCCTTGCAATCCCAACCACGATATCTATATCCCAAAAATCAAGCAGTAAGAATGGTAGTCTTACCTAGAGAGGGGTTGTATTTATGACCTCCTTATATGGGTCAAAAGTGTAATCCCATTTTTAAGATCCAGATATTTTCTATCGAAAAACCAAGGTCCTTGGAGCATGACATGCATTAGATCTTCAAGATTCTAAAAATAAAATAGCACAAATTTGTTTGGCATTACCACCACCTCTAGATGATTTTTGGGTTTCCATTTCTCTAGCACCCATTTCATAATAGATTCCACATCCAATATTGACCCTAAAAATATCTCAACCAAGATATTATATCTTTTCTCTAGCATTTTGATAGGCAAAGAACATGGAATAAGCAAAAAAACCCTTTCTCCCTCCTCGAAGAAAATAACATTTTTTTCTTTTTGGATATCGGGACCTTGAACTACGTTCCTCCAAGATTTTCTCCCAATGTTAGTTTGACTTCCTTGAGAGGCCCCACCAAGTAGATATAGGGTTTTTTCGTCTCCTACTAGAATAAGATTTAAAAAATCCATAGTCAGCTTGCAACCTGAACCAGTGCCTTCCATTTTTCCAATCATGAATCACCAATAAATTTGATCTAAATATGTTGAGGTCATTACAAGAATCCCAATAGTATACTACCATCGAGATTGTATCCATTGTACCCCTCAACAATAACCCTACCTTATAATAATATCCTATCGCCAAGACCATAGTCACTGCACCCCTCAAAAGTAACCCTACCATAAAAAGTATCTTGTTGTCCAAACCAAATCCACTGCACCCATCAATAGGAACCCTACCACATAATATAATCCTACCACCAAGACCAATCCCCTACACCCCTCACCAATAACCTTAACTCAGAATAATATCCTACCATCGATACCATAGCCATTGTACCCCTCACCAATAACCCTAACTCAAAATAGTATCATATCACCTAGACCATAGCCATTGCACCCCTCAACAGGAACCCTAAAGCACAAAATAGTATCTTACCATCAAGACTAAATTCATTGCATCTCTTAATAATAATCCTACCATAGAACATAATCCTATTGCTAAGACTATAGTCATTGCAAAAAAATATATGGTTGAAACCCACTAGTTTAACCTTGGGGCTCGTCGCCAGTCCCATATGGGTATACCCCTAATGCCTACATAGTGGATTTTTTTATGTGTTCGTAAAAATAGCACAAGGGATGGTTCAAACACTAGACCTCTTGTTCATATTATGGCCATGTTTTAAAAATCAACTACGCTTGTGAAGGCACACAAGGTGTGGTTCAAACACTAGACCTCTCGTTCATTTTGGGGCCATGTTCTGGAAACCAACTAGGTTACGAAGGCGAACAAAAATATAACATTATTTATTTATTATATATAATTAATATTTATTATTTGAATATATAAATAGATTTTTTCAAGTTAAAATATTTTAAGAGCTAATATGCTCCATTATGGTATCCTTGAATAAGATCTTCTCGTTCTACCTGCATATTGCATAGCTTGAGAGACAAGCAAGAAATTTTATATTTTTTGTTTTTTGTGCAAAGTGCTTATATCCAACATTTTAGGGCCACTATCATGTTGTCTTGTTGTGGTTTCATTTTAGCCATGGATTTTTTAAGGTTTGATATTCAAAAGGTATCCTTAACATCACTCATGATGTTTAGATTGTTGAAGCTACTATGTCTACATGTCTATATCTTTTTAAGTTAGTTATAAATATAAATTTCATGGAACTATTGGTCAAGAGTCTGCCCTAGGATAAAATGTATGTATGCACCCTAGACCCGGCCAACATTGAAAGGTTGAAGGAAAGAAATGTCCTTCAGGCCAATCTCTAGAGAGGGTTGGTTCCCTTGCTACTCTAAAAATGGTATAAATATTAGGGAAAAAAATTAACATAAAGGAAGGGAAATATGGTTGTAAGCCGAAGAGATAATGCGGGGATGAATTAACAAGCAAGATTAACAACCCAGTTTAAACTAACAACATTCAATAGAAGGACAGAACAGAAACTGAACTTAGATCATATTATAAAGCATGACTTCCAATAGCATTCCAACATTCATTCCCCATTGAAAAACTAAATCCAGACTCAAAATTTAATCCACCAATGATGATATAAATCTAATAGAAATGCAGAGCAGAAAGTATAAACATACATAAAATGATCTAGAACTCAGAGCCAAATAGTCCTTGAATCAAAGCAAATGTTAAACTACGAGAGTTTCACAAGAAAATATCCATCCTCTTTTTTACATCAAGTTTCCTAGTATTTATAGAGGATTTCACCTCCAAAATTGAATGATCATTAAATAAAATGATGGCAAGTCAAATATTGGTCGGCAGCAATTTTCTCCTCGACAACAACAACGAACCAATCCGATGGTACATTGGGAAGCAACGAGCAATTTCGATAGATGGCATATCGGGACTTAGCCAGAATCATCGACAAAATTTTCATCTTCATGGCGGTGCCTCGAAAATGAGCATTCACCACAATGGACGATGCCTCAAAATCAACAGGATCACACCAGAGTCAAGAGCGAAGCGGACAACATTTAATTTTGGCAATCTTCTGGTTATCCATCGAATCTGATCTTCATCAGCAATAACTCTGGAAACATTAACTTCTTTGCCCCAAAAATTGAATTTGTCGGCCTTGAAATTCCCCCAAAATGATCTTCGCTCAAAGCGCCATCGAAAATGACTTTCGCTTGGAGGAAATGGCGAAAATTAATTTCGCCAAGGCGAGGCCCGAAATGTGCTTTCACCATGATTTTTGCCCAAAATGTGCTTTTGCCATGAATTTCACCTAAAAATGGATTTTCGCCATGATTTCGCTCGAAAATGAATTTTCACCATGATTTTGCTTGAAAATAGATTTTGCCATGATTTTACCCACTTTCACCCGAAAAGGGATTTTTTCTAGAAAATAAACTGTCACTTGTCCGATCCTGAATATTTTACCCGAAAATGGTATTTCACTCAAAGCATTACCTAAAAATAGATTTCATTGAGCGAAACTCATTGCACACTTAGGAAAAATTTTAAATTTAATTTTAGTGTGGCAAAAATACCAACACTTCTGGTGGCTCATGGGGTATTCAGCTCACTTGAATGCAATTGATCCTAGGGCCTTTATCCATTGGGCTCAGTCTCACCACCATCAGCTGCATCGGATTATCTGTTGCTTGCACCAGTCTCTTCCTACCCTTTGAGATGCGAACATGTAGTTTCATATACTATGATGGCTTCGGCCCAAGCATCAATATTGATCACCTGATGAGTCTGGAGTGTATCAACAATGTACCAAAAGGTCTGAACCTGCTCTAGGTCAATGTAGTTGGCCCTCTGGCTGAGCTCCAACAAACTAGACTCGATGCGAGTAAGCTTCTTCATCAATGGTAGCACATGCTCTTCGGTGATGGGCTCTTCCCAATCATCAATCTCTGAAGTGTCATTTTCAAAAATAGCCCATACCACATCCAGGTCTTTCTTCACCAGAATATTCCCCTGATCATCAGTGAAACTAGGGAAACCATTGCTTGCTACAGTCTCAAAATAGACTAGTGAAATGTGCCTCTCTTGTTCAAATGTATCTAGCAGCTTTCGGGCTTCTTTGACCAGATCCAACCTAGAAAAATAAGTGTGCAGTGTTATCTTGGCATTTTCCCAAGCTCGGGCCATGTCACTCATTGGGCCAAAATTGAAATCCATTTTAGCCATTGTTTGGATCTTCATCACCATTTCCAATTTTGGTTTGAGATCCTCTTCCGAATACTCCACTACGTGCAAGTCATGTGAAACAACCTGTTGCACCTCCTGAAGGAACATGAGAACCAATGTTGCTTTTGATGCCATTGTCGAACAATCGGTAAGTAGATGACTATGAGCCTCCTTGAATTTTTCCTTCATGAGAGCTACCGATTGCATCACCTTGTCTACCAACTGATCCTGCAGACTCTGGATTTGGTCCTTCAAGGCTTGGACTTGTTGCTCTACTTCTTGCTCTTGATGTTGTTCGACCACTTGCTTGTATCCTTCAATTTTACCCTCCAGGCTTATCACTTTCTACTACCATCACTGAGATTCTGATTGTGCAGTGTCCAATTGGACCTTCTACTCAGCTAAAGCATCTTCTAGTTCTACTATCTTCACTTCATCTTGGAAGAAATGATCCTTGAAATGTTCACCATGCAAGTAGATTGAACTCATTTCCACCTGTATGTTACCCATTTTCTCAGTCGTATCAATTTTTGTGAGGTCCTCGGTGATGAACTGATATGAATAATCATTCGACGTCATTTCTCCTTGGAATTTCTGGACCTGAGGGACCATCTTCATAGTGTGCACCTCCATAGCCTCCGGATCAAAAGTCACCTTCTTCACTGTCTTAGTCGGGGCTTGCGCATCCTTTCACTTGTGGATTTTCAACCATCATGAGGAACTTTGTCATGCTCGGTTGATCTTCTCTACTATGGGGTGCTCTGGTAGAAGTTCCATTTCTGAAGCTAGTGGCTCCTATGATGCAAAAATTAGGGAAAATGGGAAGAGAGCCTACTGAGGGTTTGGCTCAATAGAGGGAGCAAAAATGGAAGGTGCTACAGTTACACTTACCCTTGGAGGGGCTTGCGTACTTATAGTGATAATGGGGTTGATAGGGGTGGAAGATGGAATGGAGGATAATGGAAGGGAAAATGGATTAGGGGTGGATGCAAATGAACTGAAATATAGAGGAATGGAAGGAATAAAAGAAGTGGGAGGAGCATTGGTGACCTACGACTATGAAATGGAGAAGGGAGTAGAAGAGATAGGTATGATAAATGGAAGTGAAGTGGAAGTAGAAACTATAGGATGAGAGGCAGTGGTCACCAGATGCTTATTATTGAGAGAAGAAGAAAGAAAATGTGTACCTATGGGCTTCAACACCATTTGAGCCGACGATGAAGGCTGTTGCACTATTGGATCTTTCTCTTCCTCATATTTCACTACCTCTACTTCAAGATCTACCAACTTCACCATCTGGCTTGGCTATCTTTGCTGAGCCGAAGAGGGTGCCTCCCTAAAACCAGTCTACTCAACCATAAGTGAAGAAAGAGGGTTTGTGCTAGGAGTAGAAACTGCACCACTTCTGGGCTTCTTTACAATATTAGGGAAAGATAACTTTGTACCCATGCTCCTTTTTCTGAGTGAAAGTTGTTCTTCGGGTGGTAGGTGTTCTTCTTCTTTTTATTGACAACTAGCTCCTCTTCAACCAATGACTTTTCTTCTCTTGCCATGACCTCTTCATTGTCAGGACTTTGAATACTTCGAGGCACTAGGTCAGTGAAAGATATGGGCTGGTACTTATCACAATGCTCATCATAAATTTATGAAAACACTTCATCCATAGCCAATGGGTAAGCTAACCCAGGCTTCCCTCGGTGCACTCTCATGATCCACCAGTTGGTGATCTTCTCATCAGACCATTCGAGCAATTTATTTTTCATTTGATTAAACAAATCCTTAGGAGGAACCTACTTTGGATGATTTGTGGGATCATACTCGACTTCCATTTCATAGAAATCATGCCAAGGAGGGAGCGACATCATCTTTTCAATATGCCACTCAAGGTCACGTCCCTTGGGATTATTCCTCTACTACAAGATATCTTCTTTGGAGCAGCAATGAAAATTCTTAGCCTTGATAAACTTCTCAAAAATACCCAAAGGGTCATATCACCATCGTTGGGGAAGCTCAATTAACCCATGGTCATACAATATTTCGGTAATCAACTCGTTCTGCCCGTATTGAGTCACTTCAATGTCACCAAAGTGAAAAGGCATGGTGCACATGGCTGGCTTTCTCCTACCTGACCCATATGTGTCATTGGTAAAGTCATTCTGTCGGGCTACTTCCAATGCAAATAGATGCTCCATGGTAAAATATGGCAAAAGAAAAGGCTTGCCAAAGAAACCAAAAATTCTAATGATAACTCCTTGCATCAACAAAAATACGTCACCTTTCTCTTTTCCAATAATCTCCTCCATTCATTTTGGCACTCTATCACATGCATCGTAAATGAGTTCAAGGGTGGGTCCCAAAAATATCTGATTAAAATTATAGTAGGATTCCTTCTTCGACAAATTTTGGGTCCATGAATAAATTGATAATATTCCACCTGCTTCATCTATTTTCTTCACTGCTACAAAGGCAAAATGATGATGCATATAATAAAAGAAGTACCAAACTAAAAAATAACAATGCTTGAAGGTGATGTCTTCCCCACTCTACACCTTCTCCAATTGAGTGTGCATCCTTCGAGCTACAAAATCTACCCAATCAAAGAAAATTGGATTTGTGTTCACCTTCATGGTAGTCGGGGCATAAAACTCAACTTGTGAAATACATTGTGCAAGCGACGCTTACCACTTATGTATTGTGGAGTCTATGGGTAGTCTGACAATCCATGCCAACATCGAATATAGGTTTGGGCTCTTAAAATATTTTAACGACTTTGACAAAGCTAGCAATTCTCCAAACTGAGGTGTTTTTAGCAATTGATTTTCCATGAACTACCGCATGGGCACTGTAGACTGGTATCTTTCCTCCTACTCTACAATATTGAGCTTCTTAAAAATGATGTCAGAAGGAGGTCTCACACCACAAGTGAAAGCTTCTCTGATAGAGTTGGCTGAAATGTTGAATAACCTATCTCCATGGGTATTTTGAATAACTCTCGTAGAAGAGTCATAAAACTGAGCAATTGCCCACACCAACTTTGGACATTCATGCACCGATGTACAAAGATACCAAGAAATATGAGAATAAAATATCGTGGTGCGCAAAATTTTTATGGATACCTTCTGAAGAGCAAATTCAACATCTTACCATAATTTCTCCATGCCTTTGTTCATGATTACACAATCATTGATTTTTGCAAGTCGATCATAATAAGGTGCCAGTTCTTCTTCATCCTTCTTGAATTTTCGTTGCTTCTTTCCTGTATCAACCTTCTTCTGGGCCTTCTCTTTCTTGGCTTCTATGGTCTTCCTTCCCATATTCGACCTTCTTTCTTTAACACATAGAAATAATTCTATACCTTCAAGCAACGATTCTGCAAATAGGAGCTCTATAATTTTCTTTGTTTATTTAGCTGAAGTGTTCACCCTTTTATAGCTTTTTGACCACACCTACCAGATTTAATGCATGTGGTGCACCTACTAAATTTGAGATGAATGTGCACCTAGGTCTTGGGGCATGTCACGCTCTCCCATGATTTTAATGGTTTCACCCATATCTTTTTTGAGCATCGTGATAGGTTATTTTATTTTTCCTTTTTGGGGTGCGCAACCTATCATTAATGGTTAGTGAAACATGATTACCTACTTTTTTACCTTGAACTATGTGATAGGTGCTTGTTTTCACTGATGTGGAGTGTCGATAATACCTTTTTCTGACTTCATTGGTGAAAAAGCCATGCATCTAGGAGTTTCGCTAAAAAATAAGGTGAAAAGCACTTTTGCTCACTTAGACACCAAAAATGGCTTTCGCCAACTCGAGCGCCGAAAATTCAAAAATACTCTTCGATGTCGCGAAGATGAGTTTCGCTCCAAAAAAGATATGCATGGGTGAAATATTTGTTTTGAGTTTTTTTAGTGTTTTCTAACTTGAGTGCCAACATTGCTTTTTGGTGGTTCAGCTATTAAAAATAGGTGACTTAACTCCATGCACAAAAAGCAAAACTTTTAAAACATGCATGTGTTTTTGCTGATTTTAAGCATCGAAAATACCTTTTGATGTGATGCAGGAGCATCCAATAGTGTAAGGAATGTTAGCAAAAAGAAGAATTTGCATTTTCTCTTTCAGTTGTAGGTTTTTTTGTTTTATATCCATGATGACCCTTAAGAGGTGTAAGTCAGTCAAAAGTCAAAAAAGGTGAAAATCGAGAAGTGGCCATTTTTAGGAAATTAGCCTAAATGGACACTTATGGACTTGAAAATTTACCCAAAGGAGGGGAATTTAAAAATTAGACTTATGGTGAAAGAATCACCCCAATACCCTGAACGGTTTGAGAGATATTAAAGTTTTCATCTTAAGAAATTTCTCCAGCATAGCTTAAAAATACAATTTGAAGACTTTAGAGGCCTTGTAGAGGGATGAAAATGGATGAAATGGATTTCCATTAATTTTTTTTTAGATCTCTTCCCAAGCTTTCCAATGATATATTACAATAGTCAATCGGGTCAACGAGTCAAAAGTTATGGCTTCGGGAAGATGTGTGACCAAAATTCAATTTTTGCATGATTTTCGCTGGCGAAAATGATTTCTTTTTTTTTAGAAATTTTTTGAAAGAAAAGGATGAGGAAAATATTTGAAAGACACTCTTGCTAGCAAAAAAAACAAAGTCAAATAGACTATATACATATTTACAACTTGGATGTTCCTGCATTTCTTTACTGATAATAGGCCTTCAGATGAAGACCATTGACTGGAATCGGTAGAACATGACCTTCCATGTCCTACAAATAGAATGAATTAACTTGATTACTATTGGTGATCTGGAAGGGACCTTCCCATATTACCTCAAATTTATGATGATTTCTCGGCTTGGCCTTATTTTCATTCCATTTCAACACAATATCACCAACACTGAAAGCTTTGTCTGAAGTTTTCTTATTGAACCAATTCTTAGTCACCTGGATATGCTTCATGAATGCATTATATGCTTTCTCTCTTTCCTCTTCCAACTGTAAGAGTTGAGACAACCTTGTACTCATAGGATCAAACTCCCCCTCTTCACTATCAAGCAAGTGCAAGGATTGGAGCACCGACAACTCTATATGGATAGGCAAAACCACTTCTTTTCCATACACCAAAGAGTATGGAGATGTTTTGATAGACTTCTTAATTGAGATGTGATCAACCCATAGAGCTTGATTCAGGAGCAAATGCCAACTCCACTTGTTATCTTCTAGAGTTCTTTTCAAAATCCTTAGAAAATTTTTATTTGTTGACTCAACCAATCCATTTCCCTATGGGTAATAGTTGGATGAAGTCTTCAAATATATTTCGTACTTGCTTGTAAATTCATTAATTTTGGCTCCAATGAATGGAGTCCCATTATCTGTCACAATGGCATCTGGTACACCAAAGCGCGTTATCAACCCCTCTAGGAAAGAAATGATAACTTCTTGATCTGCTTTCTTAGTTGGCACTACTTCTACCCATTGGGTGAAATAGTCAGTGGTTGTTAAGATATATTTATGCCTAGTAGATGAATTAGGGTCAATAACCCCAATAAAATCTAAGCCCCATTGTTGAAATGATGCTTCTACTTGAATTGGGTGAAGCGACAAGGAAGCATTTCTGCTTCGGCCAACATATCTTTGGCATTTATCACAACTTTGGCTAACCTTGAATGCATCAAAAAAGAGAGTAGGCCAATAATAACCCACCTTTATGATTTTTAGAGCCATGGGTCTACCTGCATAATGTCCTCTTGATAATCTAGAATGGAATTCTTCCAGGATCTTCTGTTTCTCTGACTCTTTGACACATCTCAGAAGCACTCCATCAATGTTCTTGTGGAATAGCCCATTTGTCAACATGACATATCTGCAGGCTTGCAGCCTAAACCTTCTTCTTTGTGAAGCATTAATATGAGAAGGACACCTTCTTGTATTGAAGTATTCGACAAGGTCTTCTATCCAATCTCGATTAATTATGGGCTGATTAGCAAGATTACTTTCTTGCACTGGACCTTCAAACTGGCATGCTATTATTTTAGAAGCAACACTCCTCGCAAGCTCTTGACATAATGCTCGACCATGAACCAACTTGGTTGGTCGAATCTCGATATCGTATTCTTGGATCTTGGAGACCCAACCAACTCTCTTATCTCCAAGTTCTCCCTGGATAATGAAACTTCGGACATCAGGATGTACAACATGAACTATCATTTTGCTCTGTGAAATAAAATGCTGAAACTTCTTTAGATATTTCATCATACACTTGCTTCTCAATGAAGTTATATTTTTCTTCATGCGGTTGAATCACTTGACTCAGGAATGCAATAGGTCATTCATTTCCATCTTCTCCCTTCTGTGTAAGGATAACCACATAACTTTCTTGCTCATCAATAACATAAAGGATGAAATCCTTAGAATAATCAGGATTCACCAAGATGGGAGCCTGAGCAATCCTCTCCTTAATCTCTCTGAATGCTTCTTTTCTTTTCTCCATCCATTTGAACTCAACATTATTTTTTAGGAGTTCAGTCATTGGCTTCACTACTTGAGCAAAGTCTGCAATAAACTTCCTAATGAAGTTGATTTGGTCAAAGAAATATTGCAAACTTTTCTTGTTAGCCAATAATGGGAGCTTTAAGAGAGCTTCGACTCTAGCTGGGTCAACAACTAACCCTTTCTCAAAAATCACATGGCCCAGGAGCTTTCCTTCTTTTACCATGAATATGGACTTCTTCGGGTTGATGGATACCCCAAATTCTCGGCACTTCTCAAATACCTATCGTAAATGTAAACCATGTTCCTCCCTTTTATGGGAGAAAACTATCATATCATCCAAATCAATGACAATGATTCGGTTTAGTAACTCACCGAAATCTAGGTCCATTGCTCTCTGAAAGGTTGCTCCGATGTTTGAGAGGTCGAAAGGCATTCATTGGTAAGCAAATGTTCCCCACTTTGTGGTGAATGTCATTTTGTATTGGTCTCCATATTTGACCCAGATTTGATTATACCCAAAGAATCCATCTAGTAGAGAAAATCTTTGCGCTCCTGCAACCACGTGGAGGATCTGATCTATCTATGGCAAAGGATAATGGTCCTTTAGAGAAGCCTGATTAAGATTTCAAAAATCAACACAAGAAAATATCTTCATTTTTCTTCTGCATAGGGACCAAATTTGCTACCCAAGAAGAGTGCTTGATAGGATAAATGATCTTTGCTTCGAGCATCTTCAAGAGTTCTACCTTCATCAGGGTCTCAATTTTGGGGTTGGCTGGCCTCTACTTTTTTCTGAAAGGTTTTACTCCTTCCTGTAGTTCAATTGTATGTTGGATAACATTCTTGTCATACCCTTTGAGGTCCTGATAACTCTAGGTGATAATGTCTAGGAATTCTTGGTATAGTTCCTTGATTTGCTCGAGTTCTTCAGGTGTGCAATCAGTTCCAACCTTGATTGATTTTCTAGGTTCTAACTGCAACTCTTTGTACTCCTTTTCATCCACCTTGATCTTATGCTTTATTGTTCTATCATTTTGATCAAAGAGACTTTCGAGCGTAATCAATCCTTTCGAGATGTGATTATTTTTCAACTGGATCAATCCCTTAGGTTCTTCTTCATCAAATGTTCTCCCTTCAATACTGCTAGCTTCATTTATTAAGAAGTTCACAATCTGCTCATCATTCTCGAACACTTGCCAATGAATATCCTTATTAGGAACTGAAGGCCTATAAACAAGCTTCATAGTCTTTGGTTTTTGCATCATGTGTTCAGTTGGGGAAAACCTGGCACCAATGGATGCCAAGAGATCAGCATGCTTATTTTATTCTCATGAAATTGCTTGGATATTTAATATCATGTAGGCTTCAAATAGGTCCTAAAATTTGTTGTGATACACCTTCAAATAGTGTTGTTTGGAGACACACTTGTTAGTCACTTGATTGATAATCAACTCTGAATCTCCAAAAATCTGGAGTTGTTTGATCTCAAGTTTCTCTGCTTTCTTCAAACCTAAGCACAATGCTTCATACTCGATAATATTATTTGTACAACTCCATGTCATTCGATATGAATATGTCTTCTGTATTCCATAAGGGGATATGAGGACAATCCCTACTCCAATGCCATTTTTACATCTTGCACCATCGAAGAAGAGTTTCCACAACTGATCTGAGATAGGATCTCCATCATTGGATACCTTCACTTCCACCTTTTTAGGCTTGGTAATGGCATAGCAACCAATCTCAGTTTCAATCATTGCATTGAAGTTATTCATGGAGAATTCATCTTCTATGCAAAGTTCACCCAAAGCTTCTTCCATTAAATCTAACTCTTCCATCTCTTCGATCATCAAGTTAGCAGAATCCATGGGCTTTTCTTCATCCTCGATCCTTTCTATATGAAAGGTGGAAGGTTTCTCATTGTAGATCTAAATTATTTTCCCTTTGAAAGGAATTTCTAGATGGGAATAATCTAGAGAAAGATAGCCTCCCATCTTGGTAATGAATTCTCTCGAGAGGCACATACTAAAGTATGGTTCCAAATCAACCATGACCACCTCCTAGATCATAATGATTTGAGGTATTTTATGCAACACAATTGGGATATCTTTAATAACACCCACTATTTTCATAGGGGTTCCATCTAACTACAAAACTCTCGGGCTACTTTTGGTATACTCCATGCCCATGATCTCATAAACCACTTTTGGCATGACAGTCATCACAGCACCAGATTCAATCATGCAGTTATGCACAATCCAACCCTCCATCTTGAGAGACAAGTAAAATGGTGGTGGTCTATTCTTTCTAGTAGCCAAAGTTGTAAGCATTTGAGCTAACATAGTCTGAGTAGGATTTTTCTTTTTACCTTTAATAGACTTCAAATATTCTTGCAACAAATCAACCTATCTAGGCAATTGCAAAGCATCATAGAGACTAACCTTGGTAGGAATTTTCTTTAATTCTTCAACAATGTTGTACGTGGATGAACTAGATTCTCTTCCTTCATTAGTAGCCTCATACTTGCTTCGATATTGTTGTATGGCTTCCACCCTATGACTCTTGGTCAAATATGGGTATTTAAGGTATTCTTTTGCCTGTTCCTTCATCTCAGCTTGCATTTGTGAAGTTGACGCCTTCGCTTGAGAGATTATTTCTTTTGCTTGTATGAGCAAGAGATATTTTAAGAGAATAGGTTCTTCCAACTTAGGTGCTGAGCTAGGTGCCTTCACCTATGCTTGTCTCTTTTCATTCTGCACCTTCGGCTCAACAGGTATCTTTAGTGGCTCCATCTCAACTGGGTCCACTATGATTAACTTTTTCTAGCTCTTATGAGAACTAAAACTTGTTCTATGGAAGGGATCATAAAGTTATGATCAACTTCTCTAATCATGTTGATCTGACCATCGAAAGAGCTATCTACCAATGTTTGCACATAGTTCAGATGAACCATGCAAGTTTCTTCACCATGCAGATCATTGTAGGTAGAACACCAATACATTTTGTCTGATGGGCTAGCTTCTTCATTTGTCAACATGGTTGCATTCCTTTTAGGAATCTTGTTGGTCGAAGTTGCTTGCTCTCTAGTGATTGGTGGAGGTTGAAATCTCCTAGGCTAGAAACTTCTCTCAGCTTGGCTTTTCTTTAGGGTTGTGATCTCATTTGTCATCGTTCTCATTGTTGATTGCATTGATTGCATCTCTTGCAGTATCTTCATTTGAGGATTGGGGTGTGGGGAGTGGTAATGGTAGTGGTACTAGTAGAGATGGCAATGCTGGAAATGGAACTAGAATGGAAAGTTGTGGGATAGAAATTATCGAGGTTTGAGAGGAACTAGGATTCCATGAAGGAACTGGATACATGGGGGACATTGGTAAAGATTGAGAAGATGCATTGGGATATAAATGTTGTGGGAGATCAGGAAATATCGACATCATCATTTTTTGTGGGAGCTTACCAATAGCAATTAAATCAGCTTCAACCTTTTGCACTTGGGAGTACAAGGCTAGAAATGTATCAACATTGGATTGATGGATGGCCATGCTAATGTCAAAATTAAAGGCTCAAAGATAATAAAATGTAGCTTGTTCGAGAGTCGATCAGAGACCATCAGGGACTCTCTACCAAGTTCGAGTGAACCTAACATTGAAGTCAATGATTTCCTCCTATGGATACCTTTGAATATTAGTGAATTGATGCAATAGAGAAAAAGGATCTGCTTGTTCATTGAAGCCTTTTATCATTAACTCAGCCAACTGGTCCCATGTGGTAATAGTGGTAGGTGGTAAGGACCGGTACCAATAAAGCATCTTCCCTCTGAGAGAGAGCACGAGCAATCTGACCATGACATCTTCATCTGTGATGCTATGAATAGTTGCCAAAGAAGCCACATCTTGAACATGCTCATAAGTTATTTTTCCTATACCATCATAAGTAGGCAAAGCCTTTAATGTTGTTATCGGGATCAGATTCTGAGCTTGCAGATTCAAAGCTCTAGAATGATTCCATGCTAGAAACTATCTTGGTGGATTTTGAGCCATTTGGACCAAAGAATTTGCTTGGGGAGGAAAGCTAGTGGTAGTGCTAGAGGGACTTGAAGGAATGGAAAACACACTAGCTACCTGTGAAGATGTTACAATTGATGGGATAGTTGAAGTGATTAATCTAGGATGCTCTCCCAAGACTTGGGTGTCAAGCTCAAAAAACTCAATAGGATTTTTTGAATTTTTGGCCTTCGATCTTGTGATCATGAAGTAAAGCTTTCACCAACTTCACGTTCGAAGGCTTCTGGGTAAAACTGAGTCACTAGATGTTCTAATCAAATAACAAAATATGAACATCAAATCTTAATACTGCTTAAGGTGGACCTTTCATGTCCCATCGGGCATGCCAAAAATTATTGGTCAAGAGTCTACCCTAGGATAAAATGTATGTATGCACCCTAGACCCGACCAACATTGAAAGGCTGAAGGAAAGAAATGTCCTTCAGGCCAATCTCCAGAGAGGGTTGGTTCCCTTGCTACTCTAAAATTGGTATAAATATTAGGGAAAGAAATTAACAGAAAGGAAGGGAAATATGGTTGTAAGTCGAAGAGATAATGCGGGGATGAATTAACAACAAGATTAACAACCCAGTTTAAACTAACAACATTCAATAGAAGGACAAAACAAAAACTGAACTTAGATCATATTATAAAGCATGACTTCCAATAGCATTCCAACATTCATTCCCATTGAAAAACTAAATCCAGACTCAAAATTTAATCCACCAATGATGATATAAATCTAATAGAAATGCAAAGCAGAAAGTATAAACATACATAAAATGATCTAGAACTCAGAGCCAAATAGTCCTTGAATCAAAGCAAATGTTAAACTACGAGAGTTTCACAAGCAAATGTCCATCCTCCTTTTTTACATCAAGTTTCTTAGTATTTATAGAGGATTTCACCTCCAAAATTGAATGATCATTAAATAAAATGATGGCAAGTCAAAGATTGGTCGGCAGCAATTTTCTCCTCGATAGCAACAACGAACCAATCCGGTGGTACATTGGGAAGCAACGAGCAATTTCGATAGGTGGCATATCGGGACTTAACAGGAATCATCGACAAAATTTTCATCTTCATGGCGGTGCCTCAAAAATGAGCATTCACCATAGTGGACGGTGCCTTGAAAATCAGCAGGATCACACCAGAGTCAAGAGCGAAGCGGACAACATTTAATTTTGGCAATCTTCTGGTTATCCATCGAATCTGATCTTCATTAGCAATAACTCCAGAAACATTAACTCCTTTGCCCCAAAAATTGAATTTTTCAGCCTTGAAATTCCTCCCCAAAATGATCTTCGCTCAAGGCGCCATCGAAAATGGCTTTCGCTTGGAGGAAATGGCAAAAATTAATTTCGCCAAGGCGAGGCCCGAAATGTGCTTTCGCCATGATTTTCACCTAGAATGTGCTTTTGCCATGAATTTCACCCAAAAATGGATTTTCGCCATGATTTCACCTAAAGATTCATCAGATCTCTTTCCATAATCAACATTATTTGATCTGCAATCCTTCTTCATATGTCCAGGCTTGCCACATTTCCAACATTTTCTCTCAAACTTTCCTCGATACTTGGATCTACCTCTAGACTTAGATCTATAACCAAATCTCGTTTTATATTTTTTCTTGGCACGCCCTCTTACTATTAGGGTATCCTTTTATGTGCCTTCAATGGTTTTTATCCTCATATCCTCTAATAATAGATATGCCACAACATCTTTAAACTTCAATGTGGATGAAGTTGTACTACCAATTGCTACAACTAGGTTATCCCACGAATTTGGTAAATGTTGGACATTTTGAGTCCCTAAGCTAAAAGTTGTCATTGATGTCAAAAGGACCTATGTAAGTAAGCACTATGATTTTTCTCCACAAAGAGCTTCATGAGAAGCAAAGGTTTTGATCAAAGGTTCAAGAAGGGATGCATGGCATTTGGTTCCAAAAGGAGCTTCAAGGGAAGCTTAGCAAAAGGTTTTTATGAAAACCAAGGAAGGCAAGGAAAGGTTTTATTTAAAACCATGGATGGCAGATTTGAAATGGGTTTTTCTTAAAACCCAAGTTGGCTTTTCGTTTCATCAAAAAAGGTGCCCCGGTGATGGAGAAATTTAATTTTAAAGGTTTAGTTTAAATTTTAATTTATTTAAAATTTAAATTTAAATTTTAAAATTAAATAAAAGAGTTTTCCCGCCATGTCCGTCGACGTCATATATTTTATCATGCAAAGGTTCGAATATTTAAAGGGGTTGATTTTATCAACCAAGTAGGTGACAAGAAATATTGTCCGCATTCGATTATCCCCTCCTTCGCAATCGTCGATTCCCCCTTTCGATTTCGTTTGCGCACTGCACGTGGAACAAGGGAGCAAGTTTCAAGGCATAGGTGGAGAGGACGGAAATATAAGTCTCAAAGGCTTAAAGCCTCCACGTGGGAGGCCTAGCCCACATGGTGGGTGGAGAGTGCGCTAAGGCGCACGATGAGGAGGAACGCGGGGTCGAAACCACCCGAAGCCATTTTGCAAGGTATGCCATAATTCGATCGCCAAAATTTTTGGGTGCATGAAATATTTTAAATTTGCTAAGGTTGTGTTAAGCATCGATTTTCATGGAGAGTATAGTGGATTTAATTTTTGCATATGGCTAAGGTTTGATATTTGATTAATGTGGGATATTGCCTAAGAAGGCTTTGTGATTATTTTTTAAGTGCAAAAGTGTTGAAAGGAAGGATATAAAATATTTGAGTTATTTTATGGTATAAGTGGTTTTTGGAGTGACAAGGTTATGCAATGTTTTGATTTATTTTATTTTATGGTACAAGTGGTTTTAGGAGTGATAAGGAAGTTGTGCATTAATTCTTAAGAAGGTTTTCTAATTAAAAGCCTTGGTGAATATTATTGTGAAGTGGAGTAATGTTGATTATTTTGTGATCTTCTAACCCTTGTGAGGATTGGCAAAAGAATATTGTGATTGTGGCAGATTTCCAAAGAGGCTTCTTCATCTTCATAAAAGGTATGGGCACATTCTCCTATTGATTGATTATGGTGGTTGATTATAAAATACCTTTGGAGTGAAAAGGATTGATTGTGGTTTCCTTTTCGAAAGTGATTGGTTAAATGCTTCAAGGTTTTCTGGATTGAGAGTTGTGATTAAACCTTGTTTTATAAGCATTGTTGTTGAAGCCAATTGGTTATGCAAAGAACTTGAACTTGAGTTAGAAAAGAACATGAGTATCATTGTTATGTGAGATTTGTGGTTGAGCATTGTTGGAAATATTTTGAGTTGGTTGATACATGCTTGGACTAGGGTTTGTGAGAAAGGGTTGTTCCTTGAGGTGTTTGGTTGAGTAGAGTTGATTGAGCCTAGTCAAGTGGATGCATGTGGTTGTTCAAGTTCCATGAAACAAACTATTCTATATTCTGGATTTGAGTTGAGATTGAGATTTGAGAATAGAACATATTGAGTCTCTAACAATTCTCTTTATGCTTCTATGAGATTGATTTGAGTTGAGATTGAGATTTGAGTATAGAACATATTGAGTCTCTAACAATTCTCTTTATGCTTCTATGAGATTGATTTGAGTTGAGATTGGGATTTGAGTATAGAACATATTGAGTCTCTAACAATTCTCTTTATGCTTCTATGATATTGAATTGAGATATTGATTAAGCATTGAGTATAGAACATATTGAGTCTCTAACAATTCTCTTTATGATTCTATGAGATTGGGAAAGTTTTGTGTGTTGTTAAGAAGATTTGAGACAAGTCTTTGAGAAGGCTTGTGGACTGATTTTGAGTAAGATTTTGTGGAAGCTTGCTATGCAGATTTGAGCAAGTCCTAGAGAGGACTTATTGAGCATATTTGGACAAGTTTTGAGTGAGCTTGTTGAGTATATTTGGACAAGTTCTGAGTGAGCTTGTTGAGCAGATTTGAGCAGGTTCTGTGTGGACTTGTTGAGTATATTTGAGCAGGTTTTGTGTGGACCTATTGAGCATATTTGAGTAGGTTCTGTGTGGACCTATTGAGAAGATTTGAGTAGGTTCTGTGTGGACCTATTGAGCATATTTGAGTAGGTTCTATGTGGACCTATTGAGAAAAATTGTACTAGACCAAATGTACTATGTTTAGTGCAAGATATTGAGTAGAGTTGTGCTAGACCGATTGGATTGTGTTTAGTATAGTATTGAGATAGAGCTTTGGAGGTGATAGAGTACAGAGGATAGAGTCTCAGTGGATAGAGATCCAATAGCCAGGACAATTGAAGATAGATCTGAGTGAGGAGTCTTCAAGTGGAGAGAGATCCACTAGTCAGTGCAACAGAGAGACAGAGTCTTCTAGAAGATCACTAGCCAGAGTAGAAGGGGAAAGAGTTCTCCTATGGAAGAGATCCATGAACTTGAGATTAGGGGATCAACATCTCCTTTGGATAGAGGTCCATAAACATTGTAATTGGGAAGGATTCCCAAAAGAGATTGATTGAGAAAATTTTAGTAAAATATTTTCTCCGTGGAGTAGCCCACATTGGGTGAACCACGTAAATTGTGGTGTCTCTATTGTGTATGGTGTTTTGTGCATTGCTTTGATTACTGCTATTGATACTGCTATCTATACACTGCATAATATTGAATTGAAAGAAAAAGTAAAAAGTGGTCTTATACTGTTCACCCCCCTCTCAGTATAAGCTTGTGTTCTTCAATTGGTATCAGAGCGGGTTCCTTCAGAAGAGTTTGATAGCTTGAAGGAAAAGCGGTCTAAGAACACAATGGATCAAAAGGATCAAAGAGATGGACCCTTCAATAATGTAGTACTAGTATTTGATGGAAGTGACTTCTTATATTGGTGTATGCTGATGAGATTTTACCTGATGGCACTTGGAAATGAAGTTTGGGATGCAGTGGAACTTGGATACGATTCAGCAGTCAATCCTCCTACAGATAAGGAAGGTAAGCTTCTAATGCATGCAAACTCAAGAGCCATGAATGCAATTATAAAAGGATTGTGTAGATCAGAATCTATGAAGGTTATGGATTGTAAAATAACAAAAGAAATGTGGGAACTTCTGCATGAAATATATGAAGGAGATAAAGGAGTCAGAATGGCTAAGATCAAAAATCTCAAAGGAGAATTTGAGAACTTAAGAATGAAGGATGATGAAAATATTCATGACTATCTCAGTAAGATTGATGAACTTGTACATGAGATGAAAGGTCTTGGAATGAAGGTTGATGAATCTGATGCTTGTGATAAGATCTTGAGAACTCTTCCAAAAAGGTATAGTGAAAAGGTTTCTGCTATAGAAACATCAATTGATAGTGATTCTTTGACAAGGAATTCTTTGCTTGGCATGCTTACTACTTTTGAGATAAGAACAAAAGATCCTATTCCTCCGAAAGAAGTTGCTTTCAAAGTAGACAAAAATAAAAAGGGAAAGAAGATAGAATCAAGTAGTGAATCATCCAGTGATGAAGAAGCAAATTATGGTAGAAGAGATAGAGGTTCCAGAAGACCCATAGATCTAAGATCTATCAAATGTTTCAATTGTGGAAAGTATGGACACTATGCAACAGAATGCAAAGAGCCAAAAGGCAACAATGATGAAGAAAAATAGGATCACAGATACAGGGAATCAGAAAGACATAGGTACCAGAAGAAAAGCAAGGATGGACAAAGTAGACAAGGAAAGAAGTTCTTCCAGAGACAAAAGAGAAGCTACTATGCGGAAAATGCAAGTAAGTACTCAATTGATAGTGATGCTAGTTTTTCAGACAATGATAGAGATGAAGTCCTATTTATGGTTGAAGAGAAAGATCCAGTTAAGAAAAAGGACTCCAGTTATTCTCAAGTGTTTTAGATGTGGTAAATTTGGACATCTTGAAGATGATTGCACTAGGGATGGTTATAGTTTCAGTGATGATGATTTTGAAGATGCACTTGAAAGACCAGATGAGAATCTTCTAATGGCTTTAGAAGAAGAAGTGAGATGATCCTATAGAAGACAAGCCAAAAGGAAGTAATGATATGAACAAAGGTAAACAAATAGAGGAATATTCAATAGAGAATGGCTATGATCTCAAGGGAGAACTTATCTATGCCCTTGACACAGTAAATAAGGTTAGAAAGCAACACTCTAAGCTTGAAAATCAGTTTCAAGAATGTGATGAAGAAATATTATTGCTCATAGAGGATTTAGAAAAGTCAAAGGCTAAGGCAAGCAAGTTCAAGGATAAGTTAGAAGCAAATATTTTGGAATGTGAGAAGTTAGCACAAGAAGTGGCTACTCTAAAAGAAGATTTAAAGGACTCCAAGATCAAGATGAAGAGTTTCACAAATAGCTCTAAGAACTTGGATAAGTTCATCTATGGACAACAACGAACATCATGTTCAACAGGTCTTGGCTTTGGAAATGCTCAAAAGAAATAGGAAAAAGAATCTACTTCAAGTCTTGATGAAGAAGAAACTTTAGAAGAAGATACATCAGAAGAAGATAGTTTAAGTGTAAGTGGGACATCAGAGGATGAGTTGGACAACCAAGAGTTCAACAAAGAGAGGAACAATGCACAAAGAAGATACAGATGGAACAACAATCAGAACAGGAGACCAATGAGGTCAAGACAAGGAGGCTTCAATGGAAGATGCTATTCATGTCACAGGTTTGGACACATGGCTTCACAGTGCAGGACTCATGAAAGATAGGTATATGGAAAAGAACAACTTTTCCAAGGGTATTGCTACTCATGCAATGGTTTTGGTCACAAGGCAATGAATTGCAGGATTAATGATAGAAGAGGATATGGCTTCACTAGGAGAAGTCCTAAGACAGTTGCACATCCAAGGAATAATAACATTAAGTGTTATAAGTGCAATAATGATGGTCACATAGCAAGATGGTGTAGAGAAAATATTCCAGAAATAGGCATGAACAGGGACAGAAATATGAATAGGAACAGAAATATGAACAGGAACAGGAAGATGAACAGGAATAGAGACTCAGAAAAGAATAAAGACTCAAAAAATAAAGAGAACAAGAACAGGAACATGGATGAGAACAAGAATAGGAACAGGAACAGAAGTGACGACAGGAACAGGGATGATGACTTGGAAAGGAACAGTGAGAGGATTCAAAAGACTCACAGAAGAAGAGAGAAAGATAAAGGCATAGATCTATGCTTTCGGGAGTAGAAATACTCCCACCCCAGAATTAACCACCTCATGTGGAGGTGGGGGAGGGGCTAAGCTAAGAGGCTCATTCTTAGCCCCGAGCCCCAAAGGTGACCCTTTGCCATTGATGTCAAAGGGGGAGAGATTTGTGTATTGGGGAGAGATTTGATATAAGGAGAGATTTGATATTTGAGAGAGCATTGAGCCAGGGGGAGCAAAGTCCCAGGGGAGTAGAAAAGAAGGTCAGGTTTCAGTAAAATGAATATGGGTTGCCATCAATGACAAAGGGGGAGATTGTTGGACATTTTGAGTCCCTAAGCTAAAAGTTGTCATTGATGTCAAAAGGACCTATGTAAGTAAGCACTATGATTTTGCTCCACAAAGAGCTTCATGAGAAGCAAAGGTTTTGATCAAAGGTTCAAGAAGGGATGCATGGCATTTGGTTCCAAAAGGAGCTTCAAGGGAAGCTTAGCAAAAGGTTTTTATGAAAACCAAGGAAGGCAAGGAAAGGTTTTATTTAAAACCATGGATGGCAGATTTGAAATGGGTTTTTCTTAAAACCCAAGTTGGCTTTTCGTTTCATCAAAAAATGTGCCCCGATGATGGAGAAATTTAATTTTAAAGGTTTAGTTTAAATTTTAATTTATTTAAAATTTAAATTTAAATTTTAAAATTAAATAAAAGAGTTTTCCCGCCATGTCCGTCGACGTCATATATTTTATCATGCAAAGGTTCGAATATTTAAAGGGGTTGATTTTATCAACCAAGTAGGTGACAAGAAATATTGTCCGCATTCGATTATCCCCTCCTTCGCAATCGTCGATTCCCCCTTCCGATTTTGTTTGCGCACTGCACGTGGAACAAGGGAGCAAGTTTCAAGGCATAGGTGGAGAGGATGGAAATATAAGTCTCAAAGGCTTAAAGCCTCCACGTGGGAGGCCTAGCCCACACGGTGGGCGGAGAGTGCGCTAAGGCGCACGACGAGGAGGAACGCGGGGTCGAAACCACCCGAAGCCATTTTGCAAGGTATGCCATAATTCGATCGCCAAAATTTTTGGGTGCATGAAATATTTCAAATTTGCTAAGGTTGTGTTAAGCGTCGATTTTCATGGAGAGTATAGTGGATTTAATTTTTGCATATGGCTAAGGTTTGATATTTGATTAATGTGGGATATTGCCTAAGAAGGCTTTGTGATTATTTTTTTAAGTGCAAAAGTGTTGAAAGGAAGGATATAAAATATTTGAGTTATTTTATGGTATAAGTGGTTTTTGGAGTGACAAGGTTATGCAATGTTTTGATTTATTTTATTTTATGGTACAAGTGGTTTTAGGAGTGATAAGGAAGTTGTGCATTAATTCTTAAGAAGGTTTTCTAATTAAAAGCCTTGGTGAATATTATTGTGAAGTGGAGTAATGTTGATTATTTTGTGATCTTCTAACCCTTGTGAGGATTGGCAAAAGAATATTGTGATTGTGGCAGATTTCCAAAGAGGCTTCTTCATCTTCATAAAAGGTATGGGCACATTCTCCTATTGATTGATTATGGTGGTTGATTATAAAATACCTTTGGAGTGAAAAGGATTGATTGTGGTTTCCTTTTCGAAAGTGATTGGTTAAATGCTTCAAGGTTTTCTGGTTTGAGAGTTGTGATTAAACCTTGTTTTATAAGCATTGTTGTTGAAGCCAATTGGTTATGCAAAGAACTTGAACTTGAGTTAGAAAAGAACATGAGTATCATTGTTATGTGAGATTTGTGGTTGAGCATTGTTGGAAATATTTTGAGTTGGTTGATACATGCTTGGACTAGGGTTTGTGAGAAAGGGTTGTTCCTTGAGGTGTTTGGTTGAGTAGAGTTGATTGAGCCTAGTCAAGTGGATGCATGTGGTTGTTCAAGTTCCATGAAACAAACTATTCTATATTCTAGATTTGAGTTGAGATTGAGATTTGAGAATAGAACATATTGAGTCTCTAACAATTCTCTTTATGCTTCTATGATATTGATTTGAGTTGAGATTGGGATTTGAGTATAGAACATATTGAGTCTCTAACAATTCTCTTTATGCTTCTATGAGATTGATTTGAGTTGATATTGGGATTTGAGTATAGAACATATTGAGTCTCTAACAATTCTCTTTATGCTTCTATGAGATTGAATTGAGATATTGATTAAGCATTGAGTATAGAACATATTGAGTCTCTAACAATTCTCTTTATGATTCTATGAGATTAATTTTGTGAGTTGTTAGATTTGAGACAAGTCTTTGAGAAGGCTTGTGGACTGATTTTGAGTAAGCTTTTGTGGAAGCTTGCTATGCAGATTTGAGCAAGTCCTAGAGAGGACTTATTGAGCATATTTGGACAAGTTCTGAGTGAGCTTGTTGAGCATATTTGGACAAGTTCTGAGTGAGCTTGTTGAGCATATTTGAGCAGGTTCTATGTGGACTTGTTGAGCAGATTTGAGCAGGTTTTGTGTGGACCTATTGAGCAGATTTGAGTAGGTTCTATGTGGACCTATTGAGAGATTTGAGTAGGTTCTGTGTGGACCTATTGAGCAGATTTGAGTAGGTTTTGTGTGGACCTATTGAGAAGAATTGTACTAGACCGAATGTACTATGTTTAGTGCAAGAGATTGAGCAGAGTTGTGCTAGACCGACTGGACTATGTTTAGTATAGTATTGAGATAGAGCTTTGGAGGTGATAGAGTATAGAGGATAGAGTCTCAGTGGATAGAGATCCAACAACCAGGACAATTGAAGATAGATCTGAGTGAGGAGTCTTCAAGTGGAGAGAGATCCACCAGTTAGTGCAACAGAGAGACAGAGTCTTCTAGAAGATCACTAGCCAGAGCAGAAGGGGAAAGAGTTCTCCTGTGGAAGAGATCCATGAACTTGAGATTAGGGGATCAACATCTCCTTTGGATAGAGGTCCATAAACATTGTAATTGGGAAGGATTCCCAAAAGAGATTGATTGAGAAAATTTTAGTAAAATATTTTCTCCATGGAGTAGCCCACATTGGGTGAACCATGTAAATTGTGGTGTCTCTATTGTGTATGGTGTTTTGTGCATTGCTTTGATTACTGCTATTGATACTGCTATCTATACACTGCATAATATTGAATTGAAAGAAAAAGTAAAAAGTGGTCTTATACTGTTCACCCCCCTCTCAGTATAAGCTTGTGTTCTTCAATAAATAACATAGCAAATTAATACATTTATCTTACTTGTTCAACTTAATTTTAACATATTTAAGTTGACTTACCATCGTATTGAATGCATTAATATGATCTGCTACTGAATCCCCTTCATTCATCCTAATATTATATAGTTTCTTTCGAAGGAATAATTTGTTCACCAGGGACTGAAATTGATATAGGGCCCCTAATTTATTCCATATATCCTTTGTAGTAGCTTCTCTAGAAATATTGATTACGACTGAATATGCAAGACACAATCGAATTAGACTCCTCACTTTTTTATTCAACTTTTCCCAATCTTCATCAGTTGTACTAGCAAGTTTTGTTTCAGAGATAATAGACCACTGATCTTTGTCCACGAGCAGATCCTCCATCTTTAACTTCCATAGCTCAAAACTTTTTCAATCTCTATCCTTGAATTATTTGATGTCATTTTTCTTTAAGCTCCTTCTACGTAAAACTCCCACTCCAAAATATATTTTCTATAACTCCTAGAAATCCTATATCATCTTCAATGAACTGAAACCCTAGCAATAAAGGCGTCCCTCTATGGCTAACAATCTGGCTCTGATACCATATGAAGAGTTCTACCTAAACTTATTCTAGAATAATTAATACATAAATAAATAACTCAGAAGAAAACAACTCACAATAAATCATGCACATAGAACACACGATATTTACCCTGGTTCACCCAATATGGGCTACTCCATCAAACAAGAGCCACACCTCCTTTGATATTATTATTCACCTTGCCCATAATGGGACATTAAAATCAATATAAAGGAAACTCTTACAACCCTAAACCACGACGTGGTATTATAATACCATGGTCACAATACCATGGGCTAAAACCACCCATACCCACTAATCATGGGAATCCCACCAATGCCTCCAAAAATGGCTTCGATAATGTCTCCAAAAAAATGGGGTCCAAAAATTTTATCGAGGGTGCTACCCCCGAACATCCCTAGCCCACTCACCGGTGAGTGGGGCCATTGAATCAGGGTCCTATCGTACAGTACTTCCTCTACAAAGGATGAGACATATCTAATAAATTGACCATTTCTACTGTAGCAGTCCAGATCCAAGTGCCTTTGAGGGTTAGCGCAGTCACTTCCCCTTTGACTTCTTGTGCAATATCTGAATTCGAGTACCATCTCCCACTTCTTCCCTTCACACCAGTCCTCGAAATATGTATTCAAGAGTTGTTGGAGTCTGAGCTAGAAATGACACAATAGCTAGCTATTGTGCAGAACATCTACCAAGCGCATAGAAATACGATGTGTTGGCTAAGGGACCATAGAAAGAGAGAAGTGTAATCTCTAGTGCAAACTCAGAAGGCTTACATTATCGATCCAGAGATGATGAAAATTTACACCATTGAAAATATACCACTCATCCAGAAGCCCTTGGGGGAAATGATCCTGGTTGATTATGTCTTTCACCATGTTGAGGAAGATGTGGCCAAGATGAACACGACACAAAAGATGGGGGATGTCTAAGTTGGCATGGGCTTCATTTACAATCATGGCGAGTATTACAAGGATCGCTTATTCTGAGCACAGTCTAAAAATTATGAGCTTTAAGAAGCCCTGGTGACGGTTAGAAGTCAGATTGAATCCCTGGAGTCTAAGTCAAAGAAGCAGTTTGAGGTGTTGGAGTCTTAGATCGAGTAGTTGAAGGAACGATTTTTAGTCACTTGAGGAGGAAAATCTAGAAATGTCCAAGCTGTGTGATAGCCATATGAGGTCACACACCCAGGTGAATCAGGAGATACAAGCACTCACTATCCAAAGAAATGAGTTATAGGCTCAATTATCAGAAAAATAGTGCAGCCTATTCTTTTCTCTAAGGAGCGCCTGAAGGAGATGTGTCTGCAATTCTTAGGAGAGTTCTCAACAAGAGTGGCAAATGGAATTAAATTCTTGGCATTGTTTAGGGAAGAACACGAGGTAATTATTGCTAGCAACCCAATCCTGGAATTCATTCAAGCAGATGTCAACTATTGGTTGGACCTAGCTACACAACTTTAAAAAATTGAAGTTGTGCATGTTCGCATTATCCCTATGAACGATCTAGATCGATCATGGGCAATGGAAAAGATAACTCTGCACTACTTCACAAAGGTTGAGCTGGAAAAAAAAACTCACCTGCTCTTAGACTCCTTTATGCAAGAAAGAGATATTTCACTGAGATATTTCAACACCTTGGCCAAAATAGGTGTGTTGGGCTTCACTGACCTTGAAGGACCCATTCCATCAATTGAAGAGTTTGAGCCTGCATGGTCAAAATTCGTTGATTTCACCATAGACATTGATGCTTTGGAAGTCCCAACTCCTAATGCACAGGTAATTCTTTTCATAGCCAAATATGCCTAGATCGAATCTTGTTTATAGGAATTCGATAGAACACTGGAATTTGTTGAGGTTGAATGCATAGAGACATATTGTTACCTCATCCAAGAACTCCAAAAACAAACCAATTTCTCTTTGGAGTGATGTATTGATTCTTCCACAGTATACAAACATGTATTAATAAGTCTTTGGACCAGTATCTCCCTCAGTTGCCCAAGCTGGACAAAGAAAAGGAAACAAAAAATGAACTAGATTCAAAGGCACGGGAGACAGAAGAATAGGAAGAAGATATGATAGAAGAATCATGGGATGGAGAAGATGAAGAGAAAGAGCCCAGTAGCAATGAATAAAAATCAGAGGAGTAGTTGGAATACTCTGAGATTAAGGAGGACTTTGCTACCCAAGGATAATGGCCTGGGATCTCCACATTGAGGCAGGCTCAATGCCCCGTAAGCTGTCATATGTGTTGCTAATTTTGCCACACCTTGTTAAAATTTGTATTGTATACATTTTTGAGACCATTCATTGTAAAAAAAATTCCTTTTCGATAGAAAAATGGTCAATATGTTGTTATACTACTTGCTTTCATCGGTTGTCTTGTTCAGTTTAAAATTGTACTTTGTTGCATTATGTGGTTCCTTGGCTTTTCTATATTTTTCTCTATGCTTTCTATACTTTTACCTATTATGTTGCATGCAAAATTGTGAACGTTTTAGCATGGGAAATGTTCTGATAAATTCTCTTCCTTAATTTTGTCTTTAAAATCCTTTCTTTTCATATCTGTACATATAGTTGTAATTTCCAGCTCTTACACTTGGGTACGTTTTTCTGTTAAAAAGTCGCTCCGGCAATGGGAGCAAAAGGCCAAAAAGAACAAAGATAGGAAAAAATGGACAAGTGTAAAAATTCTATGTAGTCAAAATGCAAAGCACTCCATCCAGGGAGTGCTTCTTGAAAGCGCTCCACCTGGAGAGAGCTTAAGGGGAGATGGAATTCAAAACACCAACTCCCAAGAAAGTTATATGGTCAAAACATGAAGCGCTCCACCTAGGGAGCGCTCCTCATAAAGCACTCCACCTTGGGAGTGCCTCTCTATAAATGCTCCACAAGTGGAGTGAGCTACAAAACAAAGGGATTAAAGAGGTTAGGTAAAAAAGGGCCAATTCGGTCAAAGTGCAAAGCGCTCCACTAGTGGAGCGCCTCTCCCAAGCACTCCACTAGTGGAGTGAACTCCTCAAATGATGATAGAGAAAAACAAGTATGCTAAAGTTAAAATGATTAGAGAAGAACTGGGAAAAGGATAAACTTGGTTAAGTTTCTCAGAAAAGGAGTCAAATAAGGTCAAATTCTCGAGCGCTCCACCAATGGAGCGAAGTTCCTGGCAGATCTCAAATGTTGTGCAAACTGCCCACAACCACCATGGAATACCCGTAACTATTAGGGACTACCCAAATTCGGCATTAATTAGTTAAACCAACCCCAAGCTATAATCTAAATCATCTGATTGTGGATCATTATCATAACCTTCTATCTTCAATTTTGAGTTATCTGTAAGGCTAAAATTGAATGTTTCAAGTCATTCCTGAAACCTTCTATTTTCAATGCTGAGTTATCGGTAAGGCTAAAATTTACTATTTCAACTCATTATCGGGATCACATCCACCTGTCACGGGAGTGGTTGGACATTAATGTTTTAAGCGGCATATTTCTTCTATAAAAGTTGGCTTCTTCTCTATAACCAAGAATGGACAACTTCTGCTAGAGAAGCAGCTTTGTACTTTGAAATCTACTTTTGAAATACAGACTTCTAGCTCTGATTTTGAGTCTTATATCTCTGTGTATGACTTCTATTCTATAATGTCTATTAAATTATTCTTTTTATCACACAGTTTAATTTTATTTTTTGGATTTCATTGTCAGTAGAGGGCTAGTCTCTGGAATACTTATTAGAGTTTACGTTGAATATTTTATACTGGTTTCTGTTAAAAGTATATTGTTTTGATTGATGTTGGTTCAAGTAGTTAGGTTTTCTATCGTGCTTCCTATCCATCACCCCGTATTCTTTTGTAATTGATCATTATTATGGAGTTTCTTTTGACCATTAGGAATATTTAACAACCTAGCATTCATAATCTCTTAGATCTCATTCAACATCTTTAGTATTGGAGCTTTGAAAGTGGCATGGGTATTTTTGCATTCCTATAATTATCTCTTGATGTCAGGAATGGTCTTTAGTTGCTAAATCACATTTTTTCTATCCTTCACTCTGAGTTGTGTCTACTATACCATAATGGGGTCCAACTATTTCATCACCTCTTGGTACCTTTCTTTCATTTCTAGCTCATCCTTAATAAAATATTCTAATAGTTTGTTCCAGGATGACTTTTGCTAGAAAAAAAATTGAAGTAGGCCTTTGCATTCATCACCTTGATTTTGATATCATATAAGAGGGACTTGGTTTGCTCTACATTAGAGGTGTACTTTTTCTTTTCTTTTATCTCTTTCTTTAGATATTCATTTTGTTTCTTGAGTTGGGCAATTTCTTGATCTTTTTTAGGATGTTGATTGCACTTGTTTTTATTGTAGCTTTATATTCTTATCTTATTTTTTAAGCTACTTCTTAAGTTGTATTTATCCTTAAGCAATTTGTAGTGAGATATATTCCAACTACTTTATTTATTTTTCTTTTAGTAAATTTTCCTTTCAGTTCTTCAACCTGTTTTTGTAGCTGATCCTTTTTTTTGCATCATTTTCAAGGCCTCTATATCTTTCTAGAGATATTGCTTTTTGGCTGTAATTTGATTCACCACCTATATATTATCTTGTGCTTACTTCGTGTGGGATACATCCTCTATCTCCACTTCTACAAACTTCATTATTGCACCACATTAAAATTAACCAATCAATTCTAACATCTAGTATGAATTGGTTCAAGTTAAATACAACTCAATTCTTGTAATATAGTCAAAGTATGGTTTTGGAGTGCTTTTTGGGGTCTTTCCTTGGTAGTTTTACAATGGAGATTTTCTTTCCACCATTGAATAACTAATATTATAGAACCAATAGCATCTTGGGTGTTTGCTTCATCTATATAGACATCTATATAGACATGTATCTCACCTTTCTTTTGACCTCCTTAATTGAATTAATTGCATTCTATATATCCTTTCCTCTTATAAGGTTAGTAATTTGTGAGACAAATGCTTGGTTAGGTTATACAAAATATTTTTGCTCTTAGGTGGTGTAGATTGACTTGGTCAGTAAATAAATATCTGGTGAATCATTATCATTCCAAGGATCATTATGTTGAGATGCTTGGTGATGAAAGTGGATGAGATGACAGGGTAGGAAAAATAATTTGAGTAGAGATGGTAGTGAATGGGGATGCAACTATTAACACGTAAGCACAGATTTATGTTAGTGTGGTGGATAATGGTGCTACAAGTAGATATGAAGGGGACTCATAAAGTATGATACATGGTGGGGATTTCAATGGTGGATAAGGGTGATGGAAATAAATTTATGGGAGACATCATGACCATGATAAATTGAATTAATATTGGAGGTGTGTGCCTCTGGGATATTTGATAACTATGCTAACTAAATAAAAAGGATTGTGAGTAGAATAAAGTATAGAATTGGGAATATAACAAAGTAATTGTGGATAAATGACAGGAGAAAGGGAAGAGGAAATATTATCAAAGGTTATTACATCCTTCAAATCCATAGCTTACATTGTTATGGCCCCATACTTGGATGGAGAAGTTATTTGTAGTAGTACACCATTTTAAGGGATTTATCCTTCTTTTAATATTGGTGCACCCTCACCTGGAGTCATCTCTATTACTATTTTTGTTTTTTTTAATATAAAATCTTTTGGATATAATTACTTTTTAATTTAGCACTTCCAAACTATGTATTTTATCATGCTATTAACAAGTACTAATGTAAATAGGGAGTATACATAGTGATACTTAGTTTTTTGAAGAGTTAACATCTAGCCTTGGTCTCTTGGTCATATTCTTGTATTTATGGTCCCATATAATAGAGCATCCAATGTTGAATGGACTTTTATGAACAAGTCCCTATCTCATATCACATCTTCTTCCATGCCAATATTTTTCTTATTAAATATCCATGTTCTTCTAGGGCCCTCATTGTTTGATGGTTGATCTTGAAGCCTAGGCCAGAATATCTCTTTTTCTCCATTTTTACACAAAAGGAATACAAAGGATGCGACCAATATTGAATCTTGTCCTCATGTCCATGGGGTGCCTCTAGTTTAGCCAAAGCAATATCTTTGCTTAGGTTTTCTTCCTTGTCAACCCTTTACCTATTTTCAAGTGCATAAAAGTGTTTAGTCCTTAAGCCAATGGTTCTTTCTTAAATATTTTCTTCAAGTCATAGGACCAAAAATCCTTGAGAAATGCCAACCCAAAACTCATTATTATTTTGTTAATGTATGGAAGAAATCCCTTCAAATTGGGTGTTATGGCCATGACATATTTTTTTCTTTATAGAATGTGGCTTTCCACCCTTTCAAATATTTTAGATTCATATAGTCCAACTGCTACATGTATTCAATATTGAACAAGTAGTTTGACACAAATATAATTTCATACAACATCCTAGAGAACCAAAAATACCTTATGGACTTATGCTTCCCAAGATATAAATCTCCATTGGGTTATCTTCCTAACTTGAACAAACCTTGACATTATTCTAACAACTTGGACACTTTTACTCTCATGCCCTTCATAATGGGATGATATGTGGCATCTTAGAAGTCATACAATATTTTCCTTTCTCCTCTACAAGGAAAATCTATACATTCACAAATTGGTAGTGGTCTGTTGTCTAGGTCCATCTAATATAACCATGACTATAGGATTCAATGTTTCTTCTAGTTTATGGATATCCTGTCTAGGTATGATGTATAGTTGAATTTTTTTTTATTTAAAATGTTTAAGTTGCTTGCTCATTCACATTGTTATATGCTTAATATTATTTATAATCTAATAGTTCCATGGGTAGTGTTCTACTACATGCAATAATGCCACATGCTCTTCAAGCACTAGTTCATCTATCATTTCTCCCAAAACCATTGCTATCCTAGATAAGACCATCTTAACATCATCCTTAAATTGTCTTAACGAATGGTAGCTCAAAATCATAGACTTCCTTGGGATCCTTCAACTAAGGGGTCATAAAATTGTAGTATTCCTCTTCTGCTCTTAGATTACAATTTATCCAATGTGTTATATTTTCCTTATCTTTGATGTTCTTCTAATTTCATTTTCAATGATAAATGTGGTTGATCGGTTGTAGAAGCTTACATTTAATTTTATCAATCCGAGGGAAATCAAGGTTAGATTTAAAAAGTAGCAATCCAGTATAGATATGATCGTAGGAATTAATGCTTAAGTCTAGTTCAATTTCCAGTTCAAAAATCATGCGTACACGTGTACAAAAAGAAATATAAAAATATGCAGTATGAATTATGCAAAAAATGGTAAATAAATGCAATTTATTATGAATTTTAACTATTAGGATCCTTATGCAATTTCTAAATTTTATATATTTTATAATGCAGATCTAACTAATTCTAATCTAATGCAGGGGGCGAAAGAGCTCAGGGACTGTCGATTAGGAGTGGGCCCTGCCTCCTAAGTGGCAGTGTAAGTTCTTTTCCCCTAAACTACTCTATCAGTAACTAAATATTATGATTTATACTAATGTTTATTCATTATTCATGAATGCAGGTTACAGTATTTACAGATTCAAAACAGAGAAGAAACAAATGCTAGAAATGATACAAGTTACCATAATTGAAGAAATGCTATTTTATTGATGAAGGCTCAAATGTACAAGCTCTGTAACATGATTGAAATGTAACAATAATGCAGTAGAAGGAACGGAAGAGACAGACGTTCCTCTATTTTTTGATGTATATTTATACTAAGACTAATACAATGTACAATATTTTCCACGTATGTATCTTGCTAAAAATGTGGAGTGATGACTGTACGTGCATCATAAGATATCCTAAAGCTAAATATATTTTATTTGACTTGGACCTAAAAATATTCCTATTGGTCCAAGTGGCATTACATGGAATATTTTCTATCTAACTGACTCATAATAGGGTTGTATAAGACTTTTCAATTCCTTTAATGTAGGAAGTCTTAACAACTTTGACATTTGACAAATAATAACATTACAAATCCTTTTCATAAAGTTTTATCAGCTGGAGAGAATCTCGTAACCAAAATGGAAAGGCAAGATATATTTGAAGATATTTTAATTGTCGTCATTTGGTTCTGTCGTCCATATTATGTTGTCGTCCATGGTCAATAATCTGGAGGTAAGTCTTCAGAAGTGACCTTTTGTCCTTACGTAATTACTGTCAGTAATTACTTCCAGTAACTGTCTTCCGTAAACTGAGATCATCCGCTGAATTCTTCCAACTGCTAATGGTTGTTCTTCATATCTGAGGTACAGGCTTGTAATTTCTTCACTTATTACCTGCATTTAACTCAGAACTCGGGCAAATTGGACGTAAGTTAACTATAAATATCAAATTACCATTTTTAATCATTTTCATCAATAATTCATATTAAACTGATGATAACATGTAAAAATATATTAAATATTCTAGTAAAATGAATAAATCTGATACAAAAATTAGTAGTAAATAACCTCTCATCATTCCCCCAGACTAAAGCTTATGCATGTCCTCATGCATACATAAAAAAATAAATATAAAGGAAATAACAGATTTATGCATGCACAGTTCCAGAAGAAATGTTACAGTATTAAGAGATATAAAAAATTTATAAAATGTACTTATTTTTGTATCCAGAAAAATACAGGAATTCATCATGCAAGAATTCTGATGCAGAAATAATATAAGAATAATACAAAATTTAAAGATCAGCTACATCAAAAATTCTGTCATCTTTTGCATGAAAATCAAAATACAGTAATCTGATAATAATCTCCAGAACATAATTTAAATATCAAAAATTATGTTATCTTTTACACAGTAACCTGATGATAATCTCCAGAAAATAATAAGGATTTGCAGCAGATAAACTTTTAAAATACATGCAATAAAACAGACTTTAAAAACATATGCAGTAGACAGATAAGCACATGCAGTAGATAGATCTTAAAAACACATGCAGTAGATAGATTTAAAAACACATGCAGTAGATGAATTTATATATAAAGAAACTATTTTTAAACAACATATACAAATACTAACTATCCATCCATACATATACAAATATACGAATAAAACTATTTTTCAAACCACATATAAATATATAAGTCTTTGATAAATATTAAAAAGTTTTTAATGATCACTGATCACTGGCTGAGATTCTGGAAGCTCTTCCTCTTGTCCTAGGTGTTTTCTATTCCTTCTTAACTTGTTGCACATGTTTCTTAGTTTTCCTATCTGCAGCTACTGTTGTAACTGGTGTTTCTACAGTTACAGTCTTAATATGTTCAACTTCCTGGTCACTTTCTTTCTCTTTCGATTTTGCAACCTTAGCCTGAGAAGAAGGGAGATCTTCATCGGAGTCTTTAGACCCTTTAAAAGCTGGCACAATTGGTTGAGAGATATTCTCAGTTTGTTGAGAACTATCTTCATCGAGAACTTTTGAAAAGTCAATGATTTTATGAGTGGATAAAAACTTACCAACGTTGACCGACTTTTTAGGCTTTCTCCCGACTGTAGACGGTTTTGGTAGGGAAGTTTCAACAGGTGGCGACCGACTGGTAGGATTTGCAGGACCTGCAACCTTATCATCTCTGAGTTGTTTGATTAATTTAAACTACACAGAAAGAGCTTGTTGAACAATTTTATGTTGTTCTGCTAAATCCATACTTAATTTATCAATTTTTTTTTAAGGGATTCATTCTGTGCTCTGAGATAAGATAGGGTTTCTTCAACAGATTCATCTACAGGTAATTCTGGGTCTTGGTCTTCTTCAGAACTTTCTATTATTTTTGTTTCTTTCCTGGATTGTATTATGAATTTAGTGTTTTTCCATTTTTTCTTTGAACTTCCAGGTTTTTCAACATGGTCATCGGAGTCACTTTCCTCTTCTGTAGATTGTGCATCTTCAAATTCGAAGCTCTCCAAGATTTCAGGTGCATTAGACTCTTCCACAATTCGACTCCATGATGCTTTTACTTCATGGGCCTTTTTTAGAATTATGAGTTTAATCAGACCATGATGAGAAATTAGATGTAATTTAGGTTGTCCTTCAGAATTTTTTGGCTTGACTCTCAGAACTGTAGATTTTAATGACTGACACAAGAAGTATGGAAGATTGATAACACAGTCTTCTTTGTCAGGGTATTTTAGGTTAAGAAGCATTTGAATATGATAGGCAGCTAGGATAGACATGCGACCTTCGACAGTGAAGAATTTAATGATGAGGACAACTGCCTCTTGCCAAAGAAGAGGAAGTGTAGAGGTTGTTATTCCTCTGATTGCACCTTCTTTGTTTTTTATAAGTGAACATTTTTCATCGAATCGTTTTACTAGTTGGGTGACACTTTTAGTGTTTTTGTAAAAGAGTGTACCAACCTCAGGCAGGTTTAGGATCTCAGAAATCAAACTTGGGGTTATCTTGATTTTTAGATTCCCTACATGAGTGACCATAGTGTTAGGATTGCAATTCAGGATAAACTGTTGTGCTACCCCTACATCGTGTCCCTTAAATTTGGTAAGCGCTTCCCACCAGCGAGCATTTTCAAATAGCTCAATCACAGAGTCACTTGGACTTTGTGTTTCAATGGAAGATGGTTCGCTGCGCTTTTGGAAAATGGACTTGGGCATTTTGATTACAGATATCCTACAATATTGGAAGACACGGGAGTAGTTTTAGAGGCTAGAATTGCTTAGTAAAACATCCTTTTTTTATGTTTATATAGTTTTATGTTGTTTTTGTTGCCTTTTTTTTATATATTGAAAGTATACAGGTACAGGAAATGTAAACCATACATCAGAGGCATAATTTGCATAGAAATAAGATTTCAAAAGCAAATACGTATATTATAAATAAACTTAAAAAAAAATACGTATTTTGTACAAAAACAAATACACTTAGGGGATACGTAAATTGTACAGAAAAAAAAACTTTAGAAAATATGTATTCTATATAGACTCAGAAGCTTAGAAAAATACGTATTCTGTACAAAAACAAGAACTCAGAAAATACAGAAGCAAATACGTACAAACAGATCAGATAAGAACTCAGAATTCAGAAAATAAGTTTATAGGAAAACTAAAATATATTTTAACTGTACAAACTCTTATTAAAACAAAAATTCTGATGTAGATTCGAAACCTCTTATATTAATACAAAAACCTCTTGTATTAATATATTTGTACAAACTGTATAACCTTTTATCAGAATTTTAACTATACAAACTAAAATAATAAAAAATATATATTTTAACTGTACCAACAGAAAGGTTTAATCAAAATTTAAATCAAATTTTGCCAAAAATTCAAATTCCTTCGAAAAAATTGAGAATACTTTCGAAAAATTAAAAATTCCCTTAAAAAAATTATAGGGTTTGCATCAATTTCAAGATTCGAAACCCAGAATTTTAGGGTTTTTCTTATAACTCTGCAAAATATTAGGAATTTATAAATTAGGGCTTTTAAAATTTAGGGGTTTTGTAAAATTTTACAATTTCAGACATTTAGGATTAGGGTTTCAAATTTATACATGCAGAACAAACAATTACAGAATAAAAATTTTCTTTTTAAAAGCAGTACAAATTGATAAATTTTTGAAACCCGAAAAGGAATTACGTAAAAAATGATTAGGGTTTTAATTCCATAAATTCCAGAGTTTAGAAAATTAGGGCTTTTTCCAGATATAGAGTAAAACAAATTAGGGCTTTTACGAATTCATTGAAATTTGGAAAAACTACAGCCATAATTTAAAATTTTATCCTAAATGTCGATCTTTACACCCTAATATCGATTATTTTAAACTAATATCTGAGGAATTTGAATTAAAAATAGAGAAAAGTACCTTTCTGATGATAAGGATGACAAAAAGGCAATAAAAATTTTGAAAGGGAATATTTTACCTGACTGTCGCCTGTCGCTGTCGTAGAAGACACTGGTGGCCACCTTACGTATTCCACCCTCAATCAGTTTTTGTTACCTACTTCGCAATCGTAGAGAAAGACGTATAAAAGACTAGGGTATTCTGAATTTTCTACGCAGGCGAATAGAATTTCACATGCCTCGGTCTGCATGGTAGAAAAATGCAGGGTAAAGTCTAAGCGACGAGAAACGCAGGGTAAAGTCTGAGCGGCGAGACTGATTACCATTTTACCCTAATCCTTTTTACTTTAACTACAATCTATGGTGGAGGTTGTAAATTTGTGTAATCAATGATAGATAACGGTATTTATGTCCCTCTAAACCCTAATTCGTAATTCATAATCGATGACGGAGAAATGAATTATAAGCTACGATCGACGACAGCGTAAATCGTAATTTGTGTTTGTTTAAAACATTGATTATCCATCGATTAATACGTAATCAATGGTGGAGGAGTTGATCCATGGTCGTTCGCGTTGATTGGTTAAGATGAATGGTAGCTTTTATGCGTGGCGGGTTTAGAATGTCAATACGTGGCGAAGCCACCTTCCTTGTCTTCGACGGTCGAGGTTTAGGTGTTTTTAGACTTGTGTGGTTTAGGGTCTAGGTTTATGAGGTAATTTAGGGTGTGTGGTATGTCTAGGTACGAGGTTTTGGGGTCTAGATTTGTGAGGTAGGTTTAGGTTTTTTAAGTTTTGTTTCATGTCTATTAATAGGTTAGAGTATATGTCTCGTGTTTCGTGTCTCGTGTCTATTAATAGGTTAGTTTATATCTTAGGTTTATGAAATTTGGTCGGGTCTAATAGATATTTTATAGTTTATAATTTGGTCGGATTTAATAAGTTAGGTTAGGACTTTAGATAATATAATGGCCATCCTAATATTAAAAATAAAAATAAAAAAAATATCCGAAAATATTTATATTATTAATAATTATTTATTAGTATATTATTTACATAGTTATATTATTTATATTTTCATTATTATATTGTTAGATAGTTATATTAACATTATAATATATATATTACTTATAATATATGAATGGATTATAATATATATATATATATATATATATATATATATATATATATAAATTCAAAATTTTATTAAAAGTTTTATTTATTTACAATATTTTAATTTTATTTATTTACAAAAGTTTTATTTATCATAACTATTTACGGATAGTATTTACGGAAGGTATTTATACATACTATTAAGAAAAATTTTCCTCTATTTTATTATTATTTCTTCCCTCAAGCTATATACACTTCCAAATTATATTATACACCTATATATTTGTATTTATCCCCTCCCCCAGACTTTAATTTTGGCTATATAGCCAAAACAAAGGAAAGATAGTAGTAATTGTAATAGGAGTGGATATAAATTTTTTGGAGATTATGCTTCCTGTATGTCATTAAGAAGTTGCTATTGTCAGTCATTAGAAAACATGGATAAATGAGAAGGAAAAGTAAGTATAGGCCATGTTTTTAGAGAGAATTTTGAAATGATAGTACTTGTGAAAGATAATGGATTACTAGGAATTGCATAGGATGTTTCTAGGCGAATTCTTCAAGGTCATCAAACAACAGTCTAAGCATACTGAAAGAAACTTCACTTACTTCTATTACAAATCAATTTAGTGTTAAGGTTATTCTAATATGTTCAAGCTTTCTTTCAAAACCAACCGTGTGTGCAGTGAAGATTCATTCCCCATTATGAGTAAAGGTTAAAGAACAACAAGGATTATATATGCCAAAAGCTAGCTGATCTTATAAGCATCTAGAGGTCTTGTCCAGACTTATTGCTAATACGTAAGGATACCTTTGAGAAAGAATATCCCATGGTATGTGAAATACTAAGAATTCCAGGGATTCAAGCTCTTTTTGCCTTTTTTTTTTTTTTAGACTTTTGTCTGGGATACTTGCTTAGCAAGGGATTTTATAATGCTTTTTGGGCTTCTTGCTTATTTAGAGGAGAAGCAAGAGTTTTATATTTTGCTTTTTGAGCTTTTGAATTCTTGTTTATTTATAGAGAACAAGAATTTGGGGGGAATACTTGCTCGATTAGATGAGGAGCAAGGGAATATTTCTCTCTTTTTTTCTTTTTTTTTTTTTTTCACTCTTTTTTTCTTCTCTCTTCTTCTTTTTTCAAGGGATAGGGCGAGCTTGTCCTTTTGCCAATTCATTAGTAATCTAGACCATGCGTATAAATGGATGAGCAAGGAAACTTTTTCACTTATGGCACACATAATACAAGAGTTAATTTTCCAAAACATCACAATGTTATTTAAATGTATATGTGTATGTGGTTAAAAGAGAAAACTTAATCATCTTAGAAGTTACTCATAACATTTCAAAATATTTGCTCTATTTTCAATGAGAATTTCCCTAATATACTAGATAGAATTTGAGTATTTGAAGAAAATACCTAGATTTCATCTAGCAACAAGGTACTATACATCGTGTGGTCATCTTTCTCTACAGGGTTAAAGATAAAGAATTTGCTTTGAAAAACCTCTTGAGGACTGAAAAATAGAAGGGAATATAGAAACTTCATGATGAAATAAAGGAAGCAAGATCATTTTTTTGTTTTTAATATAATATTTACATTATTATGTATATATATGTATATGTATAAATATGTACATAATATATATTTTTTCTTTTCAAAAAGAAAGTCTATTGAATAGTGGTTGATTGTCGTTCAGAAATACATTGTAAATCATTTTGTTTTCTAAACTGATGTATGAATTCTTCTTTAGATAATGGCTTCTTATAAAGTTTAAGCCTATGGCCATTTACTAATAGTTTTCTTGTTGAATCATCTATAGGCTTAAGTTTAACTGTACCGTTTCCAAATATTTCCTCGATTTCATAGGGTCCTAGCCATCTGGTTCTTAATTTACCTTGAAAATCTTGGTAACGGGAGTCAAATAACAAGGCCCAATCTCCTGATTGAAATGTACGTGGTACAATATGTTTATCATGCCATTTATTTCATTGTTGTTGAGTTATTTATGTTCTATGCAAGGCTTCTAATCTCTTTTCATCTAAAATATTTAGTTTTTCCAACCTTTCTTTTTGTGCATTATCCAAATCCATGTCAAGTTGAACTGATGTGCGTAATGTTTCAATTTCAAATTCAATGGGCAAAATGGCTTGTTTCCCATAAACCATTTCATAAGGTGATAAACCTGTGGTAGTTTTCCAAGTTGTATTATATGCCCATACAACTTCTTTTAATCTTTCATTCCAATCACCCCTATTGATAGTTACAGTTTTTGTGATAATTTTTTCAAGTTCTCTATTTGTAACTTCTACTTGTCCATTAGCTTGTGGGTGGTATGGTGAAGTTTTTTTATGTTTGATTTGATAGATATGGACAAAATGTTCAATCACTTTGGAGGTAAATTGAGGTCCATGATCAGAAACCAATTCTCTAGGTGCACCAAAGCGTTGCATTATGTTTTCATAAAGAAAATCAGCTACTAATTCAGCCTTAGCTCGTGGAAGTGCTTTAACTTCTGCCCATTTGGTAACGTAATCTGTACATACTAATATGTGTTGATTACCATCACTTAGAGGTTCTATAGGTCCTACAAAATCAATTCCCCATTTTTCAAATGGTTCAAATGCTATGTGTGGAACCAAAGGCATTTCCATAGAAGGAGTAGGCTTACTAGCTCTTTGACAAGCATCACATCTATCAATAAATCTATGAGCATATTTATTCATTGTAGGCCAATAATATCCAGTTTTATATATTTTTCTGATTGTTCTTTGGGTTGCATAATGACCTCCACAAGGTTCTTCATGTGCTGCCCTAATAATATCATATACATCATTTTCTTGTACACATCTTCTAATTATTTGATCTGGACATCGTTTGAATAAAATTCCATGAATCCAAGTAAAAGAAATACTTTGATGTATTAGTTTCTTCTTTTCATAAGGTGTAAAATGTTGAGGTATTTTTCCTGTTACTAAATAATTTGCAATATCGGCATACCAAGGAGTAAAAATAGAAAGGGCAAATAAATGTTCATCTGGAAAATTATCCTGTATCAATTCATTGTCATCAAAAATTTGTATTCGAGACAAATGATCAGCAATAACATTATCTTTACCTGCTTTATCTATAATTGTAACATTGAATTCTTGTAATAAAAGAAGCCATCTAATCACTCTACCACCAACTGTTGCTTTATTTGTTAAGTATCTAATGGCGGAATGATCAGTGTGAACAAAAACTTCATACCCTGTAATGTAATGTTTAAATTTGTTAAGAGCATGAACTACAGCTAAAAATTCCTTTTCTGTAACAGTGTAATTGAGTTCAGCTCCATGCAAATTTTTTCTTATATAATAAATAGCATAGGGTATTATGTTTTCTATTTGTTGTAATACTGCTCCTATTGCATAACTTGAAGCATCACAATGTATATGGAATGGTAATTCCCAATTTGGTCCTCTTAAGATTGGAGCAGTGGTTAATATTTCTTTTATTTCATCAAAGGCTTTTTGACATGCATTTGTCCAATTGAATTCACTGTCTTTCATTAAGAGCTTAAGCATAGGAGTAGCAAATTTACTGAAATATTTAATGAATCTACGATAATATCCTGCGTGTCCCAAAAAACTTCTTACTTCAGTTTGTGTTTTTGGGGGTTGAAGAGTTTGAATAACTTGAATTTTTGTAGGGTCTACTTTAACACCATATTGTGATATATAATGACCTAGAACAATACCACCCCTCATCATCATGAAACATTTTTCATGACTAAGAGAGATATTTTGCTCTTGACATCTTATTAAAACTTTTTGCAATCCAGATAAAGTTTCTTCAAAAGTAGTACCATATATTGTAAAGTCATCCATATAAACTTCTACGCATTCATTTATTAAATCAGCAAAGATAGCCAATACAACTCTTTGAAAAGTTGCAGGTGCATTACATAATCCAAAAGGTAGAACATTATAGGCATAGGTTCCTACAGGACATGTGAAAGTTGTTTTTTCCTGATCTTCTTCAGCTATGGAAATTTGATTATACCCACTAAAACCATCTAGAAAACAAAAATATTTCTTTCCAGCCAATGTATCCAAGACTTGATCAATAAATGGTAAGGGAAAATAGTCTTTCTTAGTTACTTTATTTAATTCCCTATAATCAACACAAATTCTCCATTTACCATTCTTTTTAGGGACTATCACCAAAGGTGATACCCATTGGCTATCTGAAATTGGGTATATAAAACCTACATTTAAAAGTTTAATGATTTCTTCTTTAACTATTTCTTTCATAGCTGGATTTAATCTTCTTTGTGGTTGTCTTACAGGACTACAACCTTCTTGGATAAATATACGATGGGTGCAAACACTTGGATGGATACCCTTCATGTCTTCATAGTTCCATGCAAATGCAGATTGATGCTTTTTAAGCATATCTACCAATTGTGACTCTTGTATGCTTGTGAGTTCATTACTGATGTTAAGAGTTCTTCCAGGTATAATATCTATTTGTTTACATTTTTCCATATTTGCATCTATTCCATTTATTTCATGTTCAAAAATATTCAAGTCATAAGCATATGTTTCCATTTGAGATTGACTTGTGCTTGCTTCATTATTGGAAAATTGAGGTAAATTGCTAATGTCTTGGTCTTGATTTTCTTGTTGATTTTCTAACAACAATGGTAAAGGTCCCTCAGCTTCTTGTTCAAGTTCTTCAATTAGAACATTAACTGATAAAGTTTGGATATCATCATATTCCTGAGGAAAATCATACCACAATTGTTTTTCTTCTATTGGTGATTCAGGAAATAAATTAAGATCTTTTGTATCTTTACCATTAGAAATAGTCATGTTTCCTGATCTACAACTAATGTAGGCATCAACTGTTGCAAGCCATGGTCTTCCTAGAATTAAGGGATGTCCCCCTAATTTATTTTTGGGTTGTAAGACTATAAAGTCTACTGGATATTCCCATGAACTTACTGAGACCATAATATCTTCTAATTTTCCTTCTGGCTTAATAGTAGATCTATCAGCGAGTTGAAGCACAATAGAAGTTAATTGTAATTTTTGTATTCCTAGGGAATCTGTTGTTTCTTTGGTCATAACATTAATAGCAGCTCCTAAGTCAACCAAAATATTTCGTAAGGTTATATTTCCAATATGCACAGTGAGTATAGGTATTCCAGGATCTGTATATTTAGGTACCATCTTATCTTCTATCATCATCTCAGATAATTGTCCAATAACTTGAATAGTTTGAAATTCATTCTTCTTTTTACTTTTTGAGCATATATTTTTGATAAGTTTAGAATAGATGGGTATATCCTTGATAGCTTGTAATAAAGGAATTTTGATAGTAACACCTTCTATTTCTTGAAGAAAATTAAAAGTTGGCTTGGATGGTTCTTTTGGTATTGCCAGTCTTTGAGGAAATGGTACTTCTATTTCCTTACTTGTTTGAATTTCTTGTTGTTTGGTTGGAATGTTCTCCTCTTGAATTTATGTTTCCTTCTTGTTGTCATTTTCATTTTCAACCAAGTTTTCAATTGGATCATCAGAAATATTGACATTATTTTCTAACACCTTTCCTGATCTTAATTGTATTTGTTGACAAGGTGCTATAGATATAGAACATGTTTCATTTGTTTCATAGACTTGTTGGACATTTTTATTGTTGTTAGGGTTAGGAACTGGTTGAGCTGGAAGAGGTAACTACTTAGGAGGATTATTATTATTATTTATTGGTGGAAGAAGTCTATTTTGAGGTAGATTTTGAGTATTTTGTCCCCTAAATTGGTTTTGAGAATTCTGTTGTTGCATTGTATTTGGAGACCAATTAGTGCCACCTTGATTATTATTCTATATGACTCATAATACGGTTGTATAATACATTTCAATTTATTTAATGTAGGAAGTCTTAACAGCTTTGACATTTGACAAATAATAACATTACAAATCCTTTTCATAAAGTTTTATCAGTTGGAGAGAATCTCGTAACCAAAATGGAAAGGCAAGATATATTTGAAGATATTTTAATTGTCGTCATTTGGTTCTGCCATCCATATTATGTTGTCGTCCATATTATGTTGTCATCCATGGTCAATAATCTAGAGGTAAGTCTTCAGAAGTGACATTTTGTCCTTACATAATTACTATCAGTAATTACTTCCAGTAACTATCTTTCGTAAACTGAGATCATCCATTGAATTCTTCCAACTTATAATGGTTGTTCTTCATATCTGAGGTACAGGCTTGTAATTTCTTCACTTATTACCTGCATTTAACTCAGAACTCGTGCAAATTGGACGTAAGTTAACTATAAATATCAAATTACCATTTTTAATCATTTTCATCAATAATTCATATTAAACTGATGATAACATGTAAAAATATATTAAATATTCTAGTAAAATGAATAAATATGATACAAAAATTAGTATTAAATAACCTCTCATCAGTTTTCCTTTCATCCCAAGACCATGGTAATACAAATCATGTTCCCAATCATGCTTTTCAATACATCTTTCCACTAGTTTATGAGAGTCTCATACTTGTGGCACCAAGTTCATTGCAAGCCCTAAATCCAAATCTAACTAATGCTTCATGAATCAATGTTAGGTTCCATCCTTTATCTTTTATTTACCTCTTTCCTTATATTAACAAGAGAGTATCCAAATTTCCCTTCTACTACCTTCATGAATGGGTCTTTGTACATTTTCTCAAGTCTTGGGTTTCTTGGGGACCCTTTTCTTCTTTCTCTTAGAGGTACTTGCTTGCTTGGTTAGTGCTTAAGTCACTTGAAACTACACCACGTGAGTCTAAGTGTCGACAAGGATTGTAGCAATGGTTTTAGAAATGCAAACTAGATTGGCCTTAGCCAAGGAACTATTGGCTACCGCTACACTAGATTCCATGGAAAAACTAGGAAATATAGCCAAACATTTGTAATGTGGGTAGAAAGAGAAATTCACTCATTCTAGAGTGAACTTCTAGTTTGATAAAATTAGTGATTCACTACTTGATCACTTGCAAAAAAAATTGGTTTTGCAAAATGAGCGATTCTCTTGGCCTATCCTACCTAGTCACTAGTTTAGGACTTAAGATTTTTTTGAAAAATGAGTCAAATTGGTTCATCCCCATAGGAGCAATTTGCAATCAAGGAAAATGGTAATAGTGGTGTGTCCAAGGTCACAATGGACACTAGTAGTGAAATAAACAGTTTATCTCATGGAGACCAATGATGTAGAAAATCTAGGGTATGGTTGGGTTAAGCAACAAGGTGTAGGATGGGTCAAGTGTAGCCAAAAATACTTTGAAGTGCGATTTAGTAGTTACTTCTCTACTTTTATAGTATTCTCTCATGATTTGCAATAGTAAAAGTGGTGAAAATGAGGGAAATAGGGATTAACAACCCTCCCCCTACATGGCCAACTACCTCTTCCCATGCATTTATGATGCATAAGGTAAAAAGGGTCAATTCACTTATTTTTTCTTTGTCACTTTGAAATTATTTTTTTGTGCTTGGTGGAAAGAGAGAAATTTTCTTTGTTTCGAGAAGATCACTCATTTTTAGAAAGTAACAATTCACTACTTCCCAAGAAGATCATCTATTTTATTTTACTTAGCTATTTTTTATAAAATTTTACAATTTTTTTCAAGAAAAATTAAAGAAAGGTAAGAAGATGTAGGATGTTAGAGCACTTTTTTTAAGGTTTTCAATCAAACTTGATAATTCCTTATTCTTTTTGTACTTTTCTCATTTTTTGTGTTTTCTACCTTTTGATTTTTTTTCTTTTTCTTTTAGAAATGGAAAAATAAAAGCAGGCATAATATATGAGAAAACATAAAAAGCAATATATACATATTTATAATTCTCATTTAGATCATGAAATAAATATGATGGTCTTCTTATTTCTTATCTTTTTGAGTTAGCATGATAACAATACTTTCATCAGTACTAAAGATATAATTTGAACTCCCTGGAACAATTTGGGTTGATTAGGACTAGGGCCTTTGTGATAACATTTTATATTCCTTAGAAGCTTGTTTATATTCTTTGGTCTAAGTAAAAGTGGAGTCTTTTTAGAATCTTGGCAGTAGTTTGAACTAGCTATGCAAAGTTGGTTATGAATGTGGCCACAAATTAAATCTACATAAGGAATGTTTTAATGCCTTTGATTAATAAGGGTAGAGACAACTCTTGGTTTGCTTTAATTCGATTAAAATCGATGGCAGTGCCTTCTTTTAAAACCATATGACCTAAAAAATTTCTTCTTGAACCATAAAATAGATTTATTAGGATTTAAGGAGATTTTGTACTCTTTGTGCCTCTTAAAAACTAATTCTATATGTTTATTGTGTTCATTCCTTTCTTTGGGAAAAGTAGTCAAGTCATCCAGGTATGTGAGTATGATTTCATCTATCATGCTTTATAAAGTGATACCCATGGCTCTTTGAAATATAATGCCTATATTAGATAGACCAAAAGTTATTTGGTAAGCAAATATTTCTCACTTTGTGGCAAAGGATGTATTATGTTGATCATCATATTTGGCCTATACCTAATTGTATCTAAATAAACCATCAAGTAATGACAACATTTGTGGCCTTGCCATATTTTCTAAATTTCTATTAATCAATGGAAATGGGTAATAATATTTTAATGATGCTTTATTCAATTTTTTTAATTCAACACAAATTTATAAGTCTCCATTCTTCTTGTAGACAGGAACTAGATTAGCAACCCATGTAGAATTCTTAATGGAAAAAATAATTTATTCCTGTAGCAGCTTAAGAAGCTCATTTTTCATTATTGCTTCAGCTTTTGGATTAACATGCCTTTGTTTTTAAGAAAATGGTCTAGCTCCAGGTTCTAGATCAATAGTATATTCAATGATGTTCTTGTTATAGGTCTTTAGGTCTTCATACATTCAAACAATGATATATTCATACCTTCAATAAAGTTATTTGAACAAGTCTTGTTCTTTCTTAGTGAATTCCTTCCCGAGGAGTAGTTTCTTGCCTTTTACGATTTTGATTGGATGATATGAGGATGACTTTAATTTGATGCTTAACTTTTTACATTTCCATCATGATTGAATTAACTCTCTAATGTGATTTCCTTATTAGCAATTGATTGGACTTTAATTGCCATTATGAATTTAAATATTTATTTGCAATTATCATTATTAAAAAATTATTATTCTTACAATGTTTGATTTTGTACTATCTAGTAGCTATGGTGGAGGTGCAATAAAATAGGGATATTTCTTGACAATCTATGTGTCTTTTTATCCCTAGTCAGGGATATCGTATTACAACCAAAATTGTTGGATGGATACGATGACCCTTGAAATATTACACAATCATTGAAGATCAAGGACAACTCCAACTATGATAGATCTCTCTAGTTTTTCAAAATTTATTTTCAAAATTGAGAGGTGACTGAAATGACAACATAGATCCTTGTTGAAATTAACTGTAATAAGCATAGGATGGTGAATATGGATGTAACACAAGTTATGGTGGCCAAGTCAACATGGATAGAGCATTTCTAATTCCTCATGATCATCAAGTTTAATATGATTATGATGTGTTTTAACATATTCTTCTCCAAGGATGATGAGGACATGGCTTTGATAAAATATCATCGTACAATAATGGTCACCTTTCATTATTTCCCTTGAATATCTAGTTGAATCTCTTAATTCTTTTATAGATCATATGCAAGGTAATGCTTGCAGGTGGAGATGCTTCCTAGGAGAGAGAGTTTTTCTTTATATGATTTGATTTTTTTTTTAAATAATAGCTATCATCTGTGTATTTTATAAGCACTGGAAATTGAAGGATTGTCGTCTTCCATCTAGTAACTTGTTGGTGGGTATTCACACAAATCACACATCTAATTAAAATACCTTATTTCTTCTATTTTGACCTCTACCTTTGATGAAGCTCCTTTATTCACATATTAGATTATAAATATGGAGGATAAACATCATGGAGTATTTTTGGAATATGTACATGATGGGGCATATCGCTAGTATCATGCCATACTTTGTGATGGCCTTGCTTATCAAGGTTGTTCTAAGGAAATGAATTATAGTTAGCTTTTCCAAGGCTTAGATCTTTGAATGGATATGTGGTTACACTGTGTCATATTTTTTCCTATTTATTTATGGGCACCTCAAGGTGACATATTGAATATTTTTATCCACTAATTTCATGTATTCACTACCTCAACCTTATTCCTTTCACCTAATTTGGCTCATATCCTTCATTACTTTACATGGGTGATGTTCATGGTGTCTTTGACCTTTATTCCTTCAATTTCATTCTATGCATAATATTTTACCCAATGACTATTATTGTTTGAAACCATTTTTAATCCCTCTCAACTTTCTCTAATACCTCATGTTATAAATGGATTCAATATATTTGCATTAGATTTGATGATATATTTAAATGCATATATTTTCTAAATATAGGCTACTCACCATCCATGTGAGGATGGTAACTACTTGGAATTCATTGTCCTTGTATGTGGTAGTATATAACTATCTTCACTCTTATTTTTCTTATGAGGGATAGTTGATAGTTTCCCCTAACTTTTCAATTAGTGAGGGGTAGTTGATAGCTCCCCTAACTATCTTGTCATCTAGTGAGGGGTAGTTGGTTACTACCCTAAACATAATGTTTCCTAACTATGATGGAATAATTCCTAATAAAATTTTACTCCAATTGATAATAAAATGATCAATAAGAGGGGGTATTTATACCCAAATACATGATATATTTAGGTAAAGGTTGCAGGATTGACCCTCAGGAATAAAATATTACAAAAATTTATGAAAGTACCTTTTATAAGGTTTACATAGACCCAAAAGATAATTATAATAACTACAAGTGTAAATAATTAGTTTTGGCCTCAAGAGAACCTTAAACGCCACATATTACAACATCCCCCTTAAGTTGAATGGGGGACATAGATAGATACCCTTACTTTACATCCACCATAAGGGACACTCTAGCTCCAAGAAGCTCTTGCATGCACATAAAAGTGGTCTTGGGCATGATCTTGGTCAAGATGTTCATTACCTACTATGATAAAGGTACAAATTCTAGATCTAACATCCCATGAGTATGAATTCATCTCATAAAGTGATCCATATCTCTATGTGCTTTGTATGTTGATGGAACAAAATATTACAAACAAGTTGGATACTAATTTGATTTTCATATTGAAGAGGAACGAGAAAGCTCTAAGGAATGCTAATTTTTTATAGAATTATTAGTTTCTACCTATGATTCTTGGTTGTCACATTGGTAACACAATGTTCAACCTCCATGGAAGACTAAAAATGATGTATTGGCATCTAGAACATGATGAAACTAGGTTGGATCCCAAGTAGAACAAAAAATCTATGGTGGATTGCTACTCATCCAAATCACATACCCAATAAAATTTTAAAAAGCCTATCAAAATTAGAGGAGATCCAATGGAGTAGAAAATTCCCATCTGATAAGTCCCTCTAATTTATCTTAGAGTCCTATTAGTTATTGTCTAGTGACTTAAGGTGCTTGCATGTCTTAGGAATAGCAACTAATAGCAAAGGCTATATCCAATCTGGTATAAGATAGATAAGTCATGTCACAATAGATCAATATAAGATGGAATCAACCAAATGTATGGTGTAATCAGTTCAAAGTTTTAGATTTAAGGTAAAGTAAGTCTGATTAGGCTTACTCTCTTCCATATTGAATCACTAAAGAAGATCCAAAGTATACTTGGTTTGATAAATAGTAATGTCAAATTCTATTTGATTAATCTAAATTCCCAATAAATAATGCAAAAGTCCCAAATTTATCATCTCAAATATGGAAAAAAGTCATGACTTCATATCCTTTCAAATATCCTTATGTATGTGAGGTTATGTTTAAGATCTAAAGATGCAAATCAAGACACATCTGGTTTATCCCTTATCAATCTCTCAAGAGGTGTCATACCCTAGAGTGCTCTAGTAGGAATCATGTTGATTATGTATGCTTCACAAGTGATATCCTCACCTTAGAACTTATCATCCAACCCCTTGGCATGAATCATACATATTTCCATCTCCATGATTACCCTATTCCTCTATCATACAATTGTTTTTAGGTCCATAGTGAACAATCAAAATCATGAAAATCATAGCCAATATATTCACCACCTTCATCTATCTTTAGATATTTGAGTATTCTATCTAGCCTATTTTCTATAATATCCTTGAAGGTTTAAACCTCTAAAAAAATCATCCTTAGTACAAGTAGTGTACAACCAAACATATCTAGAGAAATCATCAAAGAAAAAATGAAGCACCTATTTTCTTAAAAATATGGTGTACCCAAAGGTCCAAAAATAACACTATGTATGATCTCCAAGGGATGAGATGCTCACCTATCAACCCATTTCAAAAATGTCTCCTTATGATGTTTTCTCAAAATGCACCCCTCACATGCACCACTTCAAGGAGATATGCATGGAATCCCAATAGGTAATTGATGCTAATTCATGTATCTCAAGAAACCATATGATGCCATTTTTGAATCTCATTATCATCACAAGCAACCATATCAATAAATTTTTCCTTGCTAGAAAGAGTGGCAAAAGAGTAAAAATTTTACCCAACTTATATATGTGGTCAATCTTATCACAATAACTAGAAGCAATAGTTTTAAACCCAATATCTATATCCTTAATTACCCATATATCAAGCCAAAATTCTACTTTTTATTTATATGAGTAATGTGATAAATAGAAAAAAGGTTATTACCAATATTAGGAACATGAAGCACCTTATCAAATAAAAAGTTACAATAGTAATATCTCCACTCCCTACAACCTATAATAAAGACTCATATCCAATCATAACATGTTCCTCTATATGAGTTTTATTGTAGCCTTGAAGAAGATACTTGTGCTTTGTCATGTGCCTAGTAGCCCTTGAATCTACTATCAATGGTAGATGTGCAATATGAAAAAAAATCTACAACATGGTCATGTGTGGTTTCTCCAAAAAAACTATCCTCACCTTATGCATAGAAGAGAGCATTATCAACACCTCCTTTCTTATTGCTTCCTCTAGTTTCTTAATACAAATTTTGTAAGATTATATCATGTGTCTTTATTTTTTTTTAAATTTAAAGTAGGCTTCTTGAAAGGAATCATGGGCTTCTTCTCATTTTGTTTGGGCTTTATATTACTCTCAACTTTAGCAACAACTTCTTGTGGATGTACCTGAATAGAAATAGAATTTCCTTACACCTATTTATCCTAGCTTGATGGTGCAAAAAATTCTTAAATATATTATCAATAAGTGGTATAGGAGAATCTAGAAAGTACATCTCAAAAATTATAGCGACTATATCATATGTTTTAGACACATTTTTGAAGACAATATTGAATAGTTTAGTGTTCCTTTCCTTCTCCAATGCTTTCTATCCATCTCCTATCTCCTTGGTCAGTCCTCTTGCAATCTGAATATCTTCTTGTAGTTTCTTTAACCAACTAAAATACTCATCAATAGTATCAAATAATTCCATGAACAAGGTTGTAAGCTCAACCTCCAATATACAAATTTGAGTGGAATCAATTCGATCATACAATCCTTGAAAATTCTCAAGTAGTACTTAAGTATTTGTAGTGTTTCTAACATGAGTGTCATATACATTGTTAACATGAAGAACAATGATACTATGAGCCTCATCCTTCTTGTCTCTATAAAGCTGCTTTACCTCTTTAGAATCAATATCATGAGGTTTCTCATTCATATATTTTAGTAACCCCTTGCTTCATAGTAGAGATTCAATCTTGATATTCTAGGTAGCATAGTTAGGACCACTCAATAAGGGCACATGATGATCCATAACTATTCTTTCAAAATTCAAAAAATTATTTTAATTGTGACTAGAAACAACACCACCAATGCAAAGATCTCAAAAAAATATGCAATTTGAAAAATAGTCTTAAAACGCTTTCATATGCAAACATTATGGATCCCAAAAGTTTAGCCCTAAAATCACAAAAATTACCTCTAAAACCTTTGAAATTTTAAAAATATTAACACCTATAGTGAATAAATTTTTTTCATGTATTACTACATGAGTAACTAAGGGTATGCCAAAAATGTGCAGCCTATACAATGTTTCAACAAATCATGTGATGTTACCTGTCATGATCTAATTTTCTACCTAATATTTGACACATGCATTCTTTTATTTATTTTAAAATATGTTCATCGCCAAGTTTATTATTAATTATACAAGCTACTTATCAAGTTTGATGAGTTGGAAAAATATTACTGGTCCAACCCATATTATAGATGCCAAGTGGTGTATGGCTTTCCATGTTGATCACTATATGACTAGCCATAGTATCCCAACTAGAGCATACCACATCGACACCTATGTCAAACTCTATATCATCTACAATGTGTTACTTTAGGATTTATGCCACATCAACATTGTTAGCCACCACATGTCATGCCACATCACCTGTATAGTATGTCATATCACCTATATGGACTACCACATTAGTCGTTATGTGTTACCTAAAGATTCATATACCTATTGCCAAGTCACTTATATGGGCTGCCATATCACCTTGGGATTTATGTACTTACTACCATCTTAGCTATACATATGGCCATGTTAGCCATATATACTACCACTTGGAATCTTTATGGTCCTACCATGTCATGACTACTATGTAAAGAAGGTATCACATCATCACGAGGTACCATGTCATTAGAGAGTGCAACATCATATTGGGTTGCCATGTCATCATGGGTGCTAACATCATTATAGATCACCACTACATGGTTTTTGATGTCATGAAAATATAGAGGAAGGGGTTTAAACCTGAGACAACTCATGTGTGAATGTCTTAATCCCTTTCAACTAGACATTTCCCAAGCATCAAGCTTGGGATATAATAAAAGAGGATAAAAACAATGTGAAAATTATTACCTTCTACTTTGTGATGCATTTCTAATGGAAGCCTACATTGGGATGACATAGGCATACCCCCATATGCGTTTTTGGTTCTCTCCTATGAAATATTCCACGGAATATTTTTTATTTTTTTATTCAAAATTTTAAAATTCAAAGGGAAAGAATGAAAATATTCAAATGCAATTTGGAAGTACCTAAAATTGTAACCCCCCTTAAAATTTTGTAAAGAAACTGATAGTTTTTCTATAATTATTACAATTTTCCCTACACAACCATTTTATCAAACATAACCAATCAAGTCATCCTCTTACACCTATACAATAGAAAAGTTGTTAGGTCATTTTTTCAACTCTTTCAAGTGGCTCAAAGGTCCTTGCTAGGCACAGAAGCCTAACCATGGCTTCTCTATGACCAAGGGTCTATATAGAAAAATTCAACCTTTTCTTTTCTTCTTTCACAATAGCCAAGTAGTCTACCCTCTCAGTATTATTATTGGACATCAAAATATAGAAGAGAAAAGGAAATGGATTTTTTTAAGTTTATAAAAAACAAGTGAGTTTTTTAAAAAACCTCAAGAAACCAAATCCTAAAACTAGGGAATCCATCTAGTCAAAAAAATGAAGTAAAACAAGATTTAGTACCAAGTTATAGGAAAGAGGAACCCAGCAATGTATATTTTCCCTAGAGTAAATCTAATGATTTCAATGAGATCCCCATGATCCAAATACACCTAGGATTTTTATCAAAAACCCTTCTTCATATTATGCCATCAATATTCAACAAATCTTCTTCACTATACTCAACAATAATTGCCCTCAAGAGAAGCTAGAAGAAAAAATTTCTATTGGTGGAAGAAATCTAGTAATGAAGATTCACGCCTGCTCTTAATACCATTTCAGATTTCATAGTAGTTTTTAGAAATAAATGAAATCAAATATTACCTCGTATTTCTTAGCAAAATAAATACATATAATAAAAAAGTGACACGTGTGTCCATAGACATCAAATAATATTCATTCAAATAAAAATGAAACTACACTCCAACTCATAATAAAATGATCAATAAATAGTGGTACTTATACCCAAATATATGATATCCTTAGGTCAAGGTTGTGAGACTAACCATCACAAATCAAGGTCTACATGGACCTAATGGGTAAATATAACAAATACAAGTGTAAATAGTCAGTCATAGCCTCAAGAGAATATTAAAAACCACATATTCCAATAGATGACTCTATACAAACCTTAGTAGAATGGATTCATAGAGGATATCAATAGGATATTGATAGAGAAAGATAGGAGTATGCTCAATGGAACTATAATTTGGATCAAAATTTATATGCAAAAGTTGTAAGCATAGCTTATTACCTAATTAACATATCTCTTACATAAACTCTTATGGACAAAACCCCTAAGGAGGCTAGGTTAGAAAAGAAGACTTTGTTGCAATATATTAGGGTTTTTATTGTAATATATATGTACATGTGCCAAGGAGATGAGATCCAAGTTGGATTTCAAATCAAAGAAATGTATCTCCATTTTATATAGTGATAAATTCAAACAATAGAAGCTTTAAAATCCTAAGACTAGAATGATAGTGTATATTCAAAATGTGATCTTGATGGAGATCAAATCTTCTCCTAAACCCTTGCAACATGAAAATGACAAGAGAGTGGTGCAACTAAATCCAAAGACTAAGGATCCTACACCTAAGGCTAAACCAGAAGTTTAGGATGGACCTAAAGTTGAGGTTGATTTAGAGAGTTTAGAGGAAGAATGACCATCCCAAACCTCACTATCTAAGGAGGTCCACTTGACATAAAATACAACTTGATAGGTATATCCTTCCTAATTTTAGATGCTTTTTTGCTTTGTCTACTAATTATGATGAGCCTATAGCTATGAAGGAGGTAATGAAGTCTATAGGCAATAAGTCTTGGAATAAGGCTAAGGATGAAAATATGGAAATTTTGGAGAAGAACAATACATGGGATTTGGTGAAGCTTCCTACAGATAGGAAACCTATTTGTTGCAAATGGGTTTTCAAGAAGTTTAGTTTTTATGGTAAGATCATAAAGTACAGGGCAAGGTTAGTGGTTAAGAGCTATTCCCAAGTAGAAGGAATCAATTTTGGTGATATATTTTCTCTTGTTGTAAAGTGAACATCTATTATATTTTTGTTATTTATCACTGCTACATTCAACCTTGAGGTTGAATAGATGGATGTGAAGACAAATTTTCTACATGAGTATTTGGAGGAGGAGATTTACATGACACAAGTAGAGCACTTTGTGGTGAAGAGTAAGAAAAAATTGGCTTACATATTGAATAAGTCCCTTTATGGTCTAAAGTAGTCCCTATGGATATGGTATCAAAAGTTTAATTTGTAGGTTTTGAAGTTGTTAGAATAACAAATTATATCCTAAGTTTTTACTAGGATAATTTGTGTGGCTAAGATTAGCTCAGTTAGTTATGATCCAATGGATCAGATTGTATGCCTTTGATATTTAAGCAAGGCTCCTTTCATTCAATAATATCAAGTATTTTACTTTTCTAACATGGTATCAAAGTGGGCTTTCCCTGCCCTATGAGCTTAAGGAGATTTTCCTCATTGGGGATTTCCCTCATGGAAATCCCCTATTTTTTTTCCTTCATATTTTTCCCTTTTGATGCAAAATCTTAGTATGCTCTAAACTTGTCAGTTTCTCACCGATCTAGTTTATTAGAAAGGATCTTTGCATTTTTTATGGAACAAAAATATTTTTTTTTTTAGGCAAGGTTCTTGTTACAAATTTATTGGTTCTCTGTTCAGACCCCAATTTTTTTTGGAGATCATTTCATTAAGTGGCTATGGTTTAGTTGTTGCTCCTTTTTTCAGTCTATTACCACTACAATTTTTTAGGATATGCCACTTTTTTCGTAGCCCTTCAGTACTCTCAACAGCCACACCTTCGGTTTGAATAGGCTTTGGCTCTTGTTGATATTTGTGGTTTATGTGTGTTTGAAGAGAATTTTGTAGAGTGGAAAGGAGCAGATTTTTTTCTCTCTTTGCTATTTTTCTCAGAATGTGATTATGATGCAGTTGATCTAGACATGTCCACATGCCACTGCAGCAATGTGTATTAATATGGAGATATTGGTGATGCTATTTTTAAAATGGAGTGTTCCTGCTACCTAAAATTTACAACTAGGGGGTGCGCTCACGATGAGGTGACAAAGCCCATTTGGGATAGATCCTCACTTATTGTCAAGATCTATGCACATTTCACAGAAGGTGCAGACATACACTTGCTTAGCGGTGTGCACAAATTGACTGGTAGTTAATTTTTATTAAAATCCACTAATGAAGTAGTCCATAGAGTGGATTTCATTTGGCCAGAGAGTGCGGGCCCGATAATTTACCTACATCCAATGGCTTGAAGATAAAAAATGAACCAAACTATTACACTTGGTCATGCATTCTATTGTCCCTACCCTCCCATGCACATATTACCAAAAAAATGGATGCTTTCCATTGACGACGTGGAGTTTCAATTTCTAGGTGAACTTTTTTGTACGCATTTGTAGAGGAGGACGTAGCCCCAATTGACTATAGTGGAGCTATTGCTAGAGTGCACCTCGAGCCATAGATCCATGGAGTACGGTAAGTTCCTCACCGATGTGCTTAAATAGCCCAAAATAAAATTACAGTGTTCCTAAATCAAGTTATTTATCAACCTATTTTTTTGCACCTCTCAGTTCATGCACTCCCACCCCATTGGATTGTCCTCCTCAAACTAAAAATTTGTGAGAATATTTGTGAGGATTTTGCATTGGAGTGGATCCTACCAAAAGTCACAGTTGATACTTTCAGCTCGCATTAGCGGAGAATGTTGATACCAACAAATACTAGAGATAACTACTATTTTTTATCAATGGGATGTTGATAGTTCTCATCGTCGCCGCAGGACCTGTTTTTCTACCATGCAATGTCAAACTGATTTATTTCTACACTGTGTTGATATTTAATAATGTAGTCAGGAGTTGTTTTCCGCAACCTCGTATTGAAAATAATCTGCAATGGTTACTAAGGTGTGGATATTTCATCATTGCGGGAGATCAGACAAGTGGATATGGGTTGCTATTAGTTGAAATAGAAGAGATTTAGTACCTATGTCATAGATATTCTGGCGTATAGCAAGTAAATTTGACATGCAATATTTCCTTGCATGTTTTCACCAACGATAGACTCTGCTTGTTATAGATCCGCAAAATCAATACTGCCTGAAGGTTCGTGTCAATTGACAGAGATGGTGGAGGCGGTGTTGTCGGTGATCCAAATTTCAAGATTTTTTCTCTACCATTAACCTGTTGATGATCTAAAGATAAAAGAGAAGAGCTTCGTGAGGTTGGCATCAATATCTCGGGTTTGAGTCGTCGTGTATACTTTCAAAAATGATGGTAAGTTTTGATGTTGTAGTGATTTGTTTAGTGACACACAGAGATGACTTTGGTTGTGATCACCTATGTCATGTCGTGATGATTTTATTTTTTATGGGAGAATAAAGGCAAAGCAAGCATGGTAGATTAATTTTTTGATGACGTGTGGAGCACGCCTAATTTCAGATATTTCAGTTGACGCACATAGAGGTGCAACACAGTTTTTTTGTTACACCAACCAAGGGACAAATTCGATGCTTGAGGTGGTGAAAACTCTCCTCTTACGCAATGGACAACATGGCAATATAAAAGGCCTAATTTCTATTACGTAAGGAGGCTTGATGGCAAAATTATGATGTGGAGGAGATTTTTTTAAACACTTAGGATATTTTTTTTTAGGGTTGTAAGACAAATTCATCATCATTTTTCTTCTATCTTTATGAGGAAATTTAGACCTAGGGGCTAATTTCTTTTTAGACCTAGGATATTTTAATTAGGCTTAGTCATAAGAATAATCAACGTGAGTTGTTTGTTTCCTCCGTTGAATAGTCTAGGTCTAGGTGTTTTTCTTTTCGGCATTTTAGGGCATGCATCTTTAGCCTTTCCTTGATTTTGTACGTAAATCCTTGGAGCAGTTGATGATTTCTAGGATTACGGTTTTATTTTTGGACTTATTTAAAGTCCTATGTTTTCAATAATAATTAGCTTCATATTTTTCCATATCATTGGTATCAGAGCTTAGGAATTTTTGGAGGTTTTGGGTAATTACCGATCTCCATAGTTCTATTCCTGTTCTAGTTGAAGCTCAGGGAAACTTGCAAAATTTTTGCTGCCATTCTTGCAGAAAAATTGCTGCCAATTTCCAGTTTTGTTGATAAAATTTGCTGACAAATTTTATTGACGACAAAAATTTTGTGGACAACTTTTACAACATTTTGTTGTCTTCTGTGCGTGGTGAATCCCATTTGGCGGGCATCCAGTCGGTTTGCGAGAGAAGGATTGATACAAATTAATTTTTTTTTTTTTTTTTTTTTTTTTAATTTGGCGTGCGGCAGCTGCATCGGTTGCCTGCGAATTTTGTAGCATCTTCAATCTAATTGTTGAGGGCAATTTTCGTCACCTCGAAGGACCCCATCCACTTGAGTGCAGTGGTAGGCGTTCTTCTCGACGTGCCCTCTACACCATTCGGCCTGCGTCGATTTTGGTTTTGCTGCATCCATTCCCGAAGCTGCGACGTCGAACGTATAGCCGACGTTCTCCGACGCTATTGGGGGACTTGCGACTGCCAACATCGACAGATTTTTTTGCCTACCACATTTTTCTATTCCAATCGAAGATGGCGTTGGGAGGATCTATCAGACTGTGGCAGATCGTGGCAGATCGTGACAGATCGTGGCGCATTGTTTTGTGCAACTCATTCGCGGTCGTTTCCCGATGCACAGACTAAAATTTTCATGAACACCGTTCGATTGTCGTTTTCCCGTCCAAGCTACCGCTGTCAGAATCCCTGGCTGCCATTAACCGGCCAGTCTGGCATCTGTCAGATTCATTGACGCCGGCACTTTGAAGACGGTCAAATTCGTCCACGCGAACTCAACCCGACCCAAATCCTGTCGTTCTAGCCTACATACCTATTCCCTGTCATTGCTGTAAACAAACAAAATTTGTCCTTCCGACGTGGCCATAGTTTCATCGATTTTTGGCATCCAGCGTGACACTCTAGCCGTCGATGCGATTTCCTGATGGTGGTTGCGTTGGTTTTTATTATTCCATGCCCACATGGTCATCGTGTCGCGGTCTACATAGCTTTCACGCGGTCATCGCCATGGCCAGCCCATGTGCAGATAACGCATTATGCACAGCCACGCATCCCAAATAGACGACGTCGTCTTGGTTCTTTGCGTAAGACGACCACCACTTTTCTGAAGCCGTCAAGTCTTGCTCAGTATAAGCCACTTTGGTAAATTCAATTACCATTAGTTCTCTATGCTTGCTCATATTGATTAAAAAAAAAAAGGATATGTAATTTAAAAAAAAAAAAACCACAAAAACATTTCTTTTTGTCTTTACCTCAAGTCAAACTTTTGACTATTTTTATAAAGACATTGTGCAAGCAACTATTCTGCAAATTTTTATTTTTGCCCTTCCATTGTACATTTGCAATTTTTGCAAATTAATTTGGGCACTTTATAGTGTGTATGGAAATCATTGTTCACTGTTTGTGAACAACTTCTTCTCATGCCAATTGTTAACGTCTACATAATCCATCTCTATCTAACTGTGATGATTTTCTATAGCTACAATGTTCATAGCCATGAAGCCGTAAACATCATGATGTACATCATTTTGTTTCTTATTGATGAACTATAATTTCAGATCTAATGGTTTGCATATATGGAACCAATGGGTGTTGTTATGCACAGAAGCAACAGAAATGACATTCTATATGGTGACTAGTGATTGGTCGTGTCACGTCAATGCTCTGTTGATGGTTGCATTCTCGATTGTTGATGTTGTTGATTGTTATCACTGGAAGAAGACTTTGAATTTTGTTATATTAAATATGTCACGTAATTTTATTCCCCATTCACACCAGAGTCGAATCTTTGTGATGTGGAAACCCAAATTGAAGAGGAGATGTGATTCTTTTTAGTGTGCCATGCCTTTGTTCATGTTTTTTTTTAATCGAAGTCCCCCTTGTTCGACACCCAGGCCGACTACAACCGCATCAAGGAAAAACCTTTAATCCAACACATGGGATTTAATTCTATGGGCCCATTGCATTTATTTATTACATCCTCCATTATCCCACGTGCCAATTGGGAAGCTATAAAATAAAGGAGGCCCATTAAATTTTTTATTCAAAGTTATAAAAAGGGCCATGTGAAATGTTTGTAAAGTGCGGGGCATTTAAATATATATATATATATATAATATAAGATTTTTTTAATAATTGCGGCATGGGAAAGTTTAAGTCCTTAGTGGGTGGGGCACACTATTTGTACTATTTAATCTAGGGAAAGTTTTTTATTAAAATTGTATGGCCACATGGGATGGCACATTGATTGTGAAAATACTTTATGTTTTTTCAAAGCATGGTTTTTTCACATGGAAGTGATAAGGCTCACTTGGTCTTTCTAATTTTTCTCAAAGACTATTTTTATTCCGCAACTGAGTGCGATGCCAGGAATATTCCTGATGTTTTGCTGCCTCAGAGAGGCATCTTATTTTTCTTGCAAATGAAGGCCAATATGTCACCCACATATAGGGGTGTTTATAGTCATCAGAAAGGTTTTTCCAAGACAGATACATTGGTGGTGTCCATTTTCTATTTTGAGGCACTTTAACTTATGTTTTTCAGCCTCAAAGTTATTGTATCATGGATTGCATTCTTGGTTGAACCCAACACTCCCATAAATTTACTAGAGTGATAATAGTACCTAGTCATCTCCTCTATGTCACCTAGCAGAAGTAGCGACTGGTTACCGATGCATTTTGGTAGGATGAGAAGGTCACCATAAGGACACATTTGATAGCTATCTTGGTGATTCATTTTTTTCCTTGCTTTTGTTGTTTATCCAGAATTTTTTTTGGACGTTATAATTAGCCCATTGTGTTCATATATATGGAAACTACTACTTATGCTTGTGGATTCAAATTCGACATCCCTTGTGATCTTTGTGGTTATTTTTCCACACTATCTTCACACTCTCATTTTGTGAGACACTTTGGTTTCAAGGGGTTCTTCTTTAGTGACCTTTATTTATGGTTCATAGGCTTGATCTATGTCACAAGCACCAGTTTAGGAGTAAGTTTCATTCATCTCGATGATGAGGCTCTATATTTTTTTGAGATATCTGATGGATCCTTTGCAGGCTTCTTGATGGAAGTTGTCCTAAGGGGGGTTGAAGAGGACATCTTCCTTCCTCTCCATTCTCCATGCACATCTTCCTTCTTCTTCTTCTATTATGGTAGGTGGTTTTCTCCCTTGGGGTTTTTCATAATTCCCTTATTTTGTTGTTTGTCCACAAGTTTTGGATCTTGTTATCAGCCCATTGTGTTCATATAGGTGGAAACTACATAATGCTTGTGGAGTCATTTTGGACTACCCTTGCAATTTTTGAGGTTCTTTATCCATCTTCACACTCCTTTTTGTGACACACTTTGGTTTTAGGGGAGTTTTCTTTAGTGATCTTTCTTCTTCTTGATCACATATTGTAAATGAATACCTTAGCAGGCCTTGTTATCGAGACTCATACTTGTGGATATGCCACTTGTTTTTTGGTTTTGTTATTTTTCACTACCTCCTAGTATCACTTAAGGGGGGTGTTAGTATATCCTAGTACCACTTAAGGGGGGTGTTAGTATATCCTAGTACCACTTAAGAGGGGGTGTTAGAATAATAAATTATATCCTAAGTTGTTACTAGGATAATATGTGTGGTTGAGATTAGCTCAGTTAGTTATGATCCAATGGATCAGATTGTATGCCTTTTCTATTTAAGCAAGGCTCCTTTCATTCAATAATATCAAGTATTCTACTTTTCTAATAGAATTTGAGTTATACTAGAGCTAATATTTATCACTTCGTATACTTCAAATAGGATAGTGATTATTTTGTTATTTCACTTTATGTTGATGACATATATTTAGTAATAATAAGGATATGATCAAGGCTCTTAAAACTCAATTTTTCATTGAATTTAATATGGACTTAGAAGCAACTAATTTTATATTAGGGATGAATTTTTTTTAGGGATAGGGCTAACATAAAACTTTGGATCAATTATAGGAAGTATGATAACTCTATTTTGTATCTATTTTAAGATGCATGATTACAAAGTAGTAAGTGTTCCCATTTATGTAGGAACAAATATTTTTATTGATTAATGCCCTTTGAAACCAAGTGAGATAGAGGTAATTACCCATGTCCCTTATGCAAGTGTAGTTGGTAGCCTAAAGTATGTTATGTAACATATCAAACCATACTTTATCCAAGCGATGGGAGTTCTAAGCAAGTATATATTCAATCTAGGCAAGGAGCATTGGGCTATAGTGAAGAGAGTATTTAGATATTTTTGTGGTACTTTATATTATTCTATTTGCTATGGAGGATAAACTTTGATCTATATAGTGATATACATGGATTCATAAATTTATATTGGGCTAGAGATGTGTATAGTAGGTCTGTCAGTGGGTATGTCTTTACCATGTTCAGTGGTGCAGTAAGTTGGAAAAACAAAAAATATTTTATGGTAGCTCTTGCAATGACAAAGGAAGAGTATATGGAATATACTCATGCCTACAAGAAGACAATCTAGCTTTATAGATTATGTTCAGATATCCAGTTAAAATAGGATATAGTGTTGATTCATTTAATAGTTAGAGTGTCATCAGCTTGGCAAAGAATCTTATCTTTTATGCATGGACAAAGCACATTGATGTATCCTCCCCAAGAAAAAAGAGGATGGGTTCAAAGTGCAAGATGGAGGAGATATTTATGAAGAAAAGGTTCAAGGAACAACCATCAAAATCCTTCATTGTTATAGGTCTGAGAAGCAACTATCATATTAAGGGACCTCAATGAATCAATGTGAAGGATCAATAGAATGATGGTGATCTTGGTGGAGGAAGTGGTAGCCCATATTATAGATTTAAGAAATAATATTGTGGAACTGAGTTCTAATAAAGAAATGGAATCTTCTGAGAAGGTCATTGGAGGTATGTCAGATTGAGCTTCGTGACATTACTTCTATTTTTTGTCTTCCTACCTTATTACTATCTGATATTTTATGCTAGATTGTGGTCCTTGTTATATTTTTTGTAAAATCTCATATGTATGTTCGTATTTTAGCTTGAGGTAGTTTTTGAAAAGGGCTTGGTCTCTTTGTGTGGATTCTTTTTATTCCAATTATGGGCTCTTCTAAAATCTTAAGGTTTTGATGTAAAATGTTTGGGGACCCTTTCAAAACCCCTTCTTTAACCATAAGAAAAAACACATTGATGTATAGTAGCATTTTGTTCATGATATGATGGAGTACAAGAGGGTTATGATCAATAAGATGGACACTTATACAAATTTTGGTGATGCATTGATGAAGCCCATGAGTAAAGAGAATTTTTTATGGTGTCAATTGGCTATGGGATAATCCCCTAGCTTCTAATTTCATGATTTGACACCCTATGCAATGTATACAAGTGGGATATTATTGGGAAGGTGTTGTACACCTTGCATAAATAATGTATTTTATTCTAGTGGGTTACCTAGGCATTAGGGGAGAACTTTTTTAGTTGGTTTACCAAGTTGGTAACTTGTAACTATGTAAAAATGACTCCTAAGGGTATCCCACTTGGATAGGGTAATATCAAGATACTAGGCATGTTGTGTGGAGTGATAATAGGATGGTTAAATTTGTTAATAATAAATTTACTCATCCCTCTCATATTGGAAAAGTTGTTGGGATGTGCACTATCCTTTAGAAGGTTATTGGGATGTGCAACCAACAACCTTATCACATCTTAGGATTTGCATTATTGTAAAGTTAGGATTTGAAACACATTATTTTTATTGCACATTTATCCTTGGATCTATAAACATATATTCATACAATGGTGTGTATCTTGGTTATCTCAAGAATCTTGATGCTTCACCTTCTTTAGGTGTCAACTTCTCTCAAGATCCCTTGAGGTGTAAATCATCTAAGATCAAATGATATAATAATTATCTAACATCTCCTCTTATTACATTGATTAGTATAGCAAAAAAAATAAATGTTAAGGTGTCAATCATAGCCAAAAATGCATCTTTTACAAAAAATTACAACCCCCTCAATTTTTAGGGTAGTAAAATAAAATTATGGTCAGGCTCTAGCTCTGGAATTAGATCTTGATCTAGCTTTGGAAATAGCTCTAGATCTAGTTCTAGCTTTGGCTATGACTCTGGATCTAGCTCTAGCTTTGGATTTGGTTGTAGCTCTAGCTATGGCTTGGGCTTTGGCTCTAGCTTTGGCATTGGCTTTGGCTCTAGATTTGGCTTAGGCTTTGGATTTTTCCACCACTCATTTATAATATTCCATGTAATATTTTATTATATGATTTGTCATTGTAGGTTTACCGAGCATAGCCTGGATCACATCTATAATTCATTTATCTCTTGTCTCCCTAAAGAATTCTAATATTGCATTGGTTGATAGGAAAACTCACATTTGGTAAACTATAACCATCACTGTGATCAACCACCAAACTCCATCTTATCCTTATTTTCTTCTAAGAATAAAACCTTCTCTTGTAGAATCCACTCAACATTTATTTTACTTTATCCCATTCCATCACATTCAACCATCCATAGTCAATATGTATTTTTTTGGCCATTTTATCTTTGTGCCAATAATATGTTTGAGAGTGATTATTTTCACCACAAATATTAGAGGGATGCAAATCCCAATAGTTAGTTGTCACATGTCATAATCATCCATAATGACTACAAATTATTCCAGTTTCATCCTCTGCATAGGTTTTTCTTTTCACAAACTTGGTCTTTCCACTTTTTGTTTGACCATCATAACCAAGGCCTTATTCTTTGGCCTTATGTTTGGAATTATGGGTTTTATTATGCCTTTCACATTCCTTCCCAACCATGTGTCATCATATCTCATTCATTAACTTAGAACCAAAATATTTGGTTTTTTTTTCAAAGCACCCAATATCTTTATCATCATTATGTTTTTCATCAACATGGCCTTCAACACCACTCACCAACAATGTTAAAACACCCAAAATCTTGCTCATCGCTATGCTCTTCAACAACATGGCCATTGACGAACACAATATTATACTGAGAGGAGGGTGAACAGTATAAGACCACTTTTTAATTTTCTTTCCCAATCAATATTATGCAATGTATAGATAGCAATATCAACAAGTAGTAATCAAAGCAATGCACAAATCACCACACACAATAGAGACACCAATTTAACGTGGTTCACCCAATGTGGGCTACTCCACGGAGAAAATATTTCACTAAAATTTTCTCAATCAATCTCTTGGGAATCCTTTCCCTATTACAATGTTTATGGATCTCTGTCCAAAGGAGACACCAATCCCCTAATCAAGTTCATGGATCTCTATCCATAGGAGAACTCCTTTCTCCTTAGCTCTAACTGGTGATCTTCTAGAAGAACTACTGCCCCCACTCCTCTGGCTAATGGATCTCTATCCACTGAAGACACCTATCCTCACTACCCTGGCTAATGGATCTCTATCCACTAGAGACTATCATCCTCTATACTCTATCACCTTCAAATATCTATCTCAAATCTATACTAAACATAGTCCTTCGATCTAGCACAAATCTGCTCAATCTCTATCTCTGGTCTAGCACAAACCTATCCTCAAATATACACCAAAATCTATCCTCAAATCTATACTAAACATAGTCCTTCGGTCTAGCATAAATCTATCCTCAATATTTATCCTCTGATCTACACTAAACATAGTCCTTTGGTCTAGCACAAATATATCCTCAATATTTGTCCTCAAGCCTTAACACAAAGCTTGATCTAATCATAAATCAACTCTGCTAGATCTGCCCCAAACCTTAACTCAAGGTTTGAACAAATCAATCAATCAATTCTGCTCTCAAGTCTTCTCAAAGACTTATCTCAAATATGCCTTGTAAGCTTCCACAAAATCTCACACTAATCTATCCACAAGTCCTCTCTAGAACTTGTCCAAATCTCTCAACAAGTCCTCACTAGAACTTGTCCAAATATCTCATAGAAACATAAAGAGAATTGTTAGAGACTCAATATGCTTCACACTTATCACAATGCTCAATACTTTAACACTCTTTAGAAACATATAGAGAATTGTTAGAGACTCAATATGCTTCACATTCACCACAATGCTCAATCACTTTCAATCACTCTTTTAGAAACATATAGAGAATTGTTAGAGACTCAATATGCTTCACATTCACCACAATGCTCAATCACTTTCAATCACTCTTTTATCATAGAAACATATAGAGAATTGTTAGAGACTCAATATGCTTCACATTCATCAACACTCAATCTCTTTCTCAACTCAATTTATAATATAGAATAATTTGTTTCATAGAACTTGAACTATCACTTCAACACATCCACTTGACTAGGCTCAACCAACTCTACTCAACCAATCACTCAATGAAATAATCCTTGCTCACAAACCCTAGTCCAACATAACACTTAAATCACTCAAATGTTTCCAACAATGCTTATCAATCAATCTCACATAACAATGATACTCATGATCTTTGCAAACCCTAGTTCAAGTTCTTCACTCAACTAATCACTTCAACAACAATGCTTATAAAAAACTTCACATAACAATGATACTCATGATCTTTGCAAACCCTAGTTCAAGTTCTTACTCAACTAATCACTTCAACAACAATGCTTATAAAACAAGGTTTTATCAACAACTCTTTATTCCAGAAAACCTTGAAGCATTAATTCAAAACACACTCAACAATGCTTACCAAACAATCCTTTTCACTCCAACTTTGCATTCACAACATTCAACAATCACTCACTAGGAAGATGTGCCCATACCTTTTGTTTGATGTAGAAGTGCCCTTAGAAAACCTGTCTCAATCACAATTTTCTTCTTTGCCAATTTCAATGATTAGATGACAAAATATCACACTAACTCTCTTTCAAAATATTTCTCAAACACAAAAATAATCAATCCCAAATACACCTTATTACTCCTTGAAATTAGCAATCATCAAATCACACATAAAAATAATCACTCAAATTGCTCCTTATAATCTCCAATTTAATAAATCAATCTTTCAAAAATAACCCTTCAAAAATAATAATTGCCTACCCTTTTATCTCCCTCAAAACACTTAATAACCAATATAAATTTAGGCAAAAATTAAATCTTATAAACCATAAAACATTTATTTTTCAACCTTAGGCACATAAAAATATTTTTATTTTCCTTCAACCTTAGCACATCCCAAATTAAGCGACCAACATAACAATCATCAGTGCATACCTTTGTCTCAACCACAAAAAGGCCTCGATGGGTTTTGACCAAGAGACCTCTCCATCGAGCGCCTTACCAAGGCGCTAGCCCACCACATGGGCTAGGCACTCCCATGAGGAGGGGAAGGCGCTTGCCCCCTTTGTTCCCTCATTGGCACTGCTTCCAAAAATGAAGACCTTCCTTCCTTGCAAAATATGAACCCCATGGGATTCGAACCTGCATCCTCCCTACCAACAAACGTCTTAACACCTTCCATCATCGCCAACTATGCTACGTGGTGCTTGTGCAAGGTGAGAGGAGCCTTGCTCCTATTTCTTCCTTCTCTTCCATCGAAGACTTTTCAAACACGAAAATTGTTGCATCCTTTCTGCGCATAATCTAGAACATAGGCATTCGAATAAATCATTGAGGGAGTTCTAAGGCAAAGGTTTTACCTTTATTTATACATGATGCCTTATTGCCATAACACGTCGATGCTCAAATCGAATTTAAAATTTGATTTATAAACTTAGCTTTATAACCCTTTTTAGGGTTTATTTAAATTAATAAAAATTAATTTATAATTAAATTAAAATTAACTTAAGTAACATGAAAGTTAATTAAATTAATTAATAAATTAATTTATAATAAAATTATATTAATTAATTTATAATTAATTTAAATTTCCTTTTTAATATTATAATAAACTATTATAATATTATTTTCCTGGGCCTCTTCTTTGCCCTTTGGACCTCATCTGATTTCCTGGAACCGGGTCTTGATCAATTGAAGGTGGACTATCCTTTTGCACTTATTGGAGAACCTGAAACTGATGTTGCCCACTGAAACTGCCACTAACTGGTGTTGAAAGCTTGACATCAATGACCACTCACTCTTGACATCAATGACAACTCATCTACTCAAAATGTCCAACAATATCCCCCTTTGTCATTGATGGCAACCCAAATTATTTTTACCAAAACTTGACCTTTTCCTGTTCTGCTCCCCTTGGAAATTGCTCCCCCTGACTCAATGCTCTCTCCTTAAACCAAATCTCTCCCCTTACTCAAATATCTCCCCCTTTGACATCAATGGCAAAGGGTCACCTTTGGGGCTCGGGGCTAAGAATGAGTCTCTTAGCTTAGCCCCTCCCCCACCTCCTCTTGAGGTGGTTAATTCTGGGGTGGGAGTATTTCTACTCCCAACAAGCATTGGTCTTTACCTTTGTCCTCTTTCCTTCTCATCTGATCCTTCTGATTCCTTTGACTATTCCTGTTCATGTCCATGTTCCTATTCCTATTCATGTCCATATTCCTATTCTTTCTGTTCATGTCCATATTCTTTATTCTTTCTGTTCCTGTTCCTGTTCATGCTTGATTCTAGAATGTCTGCTCTACACCACTTTGTTGTATGTCCATCATTATTGCACTTATAACACTTAATGTTATTATTCCTTGGAGGTGCAAATATCTTGGGATTTCTCTTGGTGAAGCCATATCTGTTCCTGTCATGTACCTTGCAATTCATTGCCTTGTGACCAAACTGATTACATGAGTAGCAATACCCATGGAAAAGTTGCCTGTTTCTGAAGTTCCCATATTCTTGTCTTTCATGTGTCCTGCACTGTGAAGCCATGTGCCCAAATCTGTGACATGAGAAACATCATCCATTGAAATTTCCTTGCCTTGACCTCATTGGTCTCTTAGTCTCTTTTTCTCTATGTTGGTTCCTGTTCCATCTGTTTCTTCTTTGTGCATTGTTCCTTTCCTTGTTGAACTTTCTATTGTCCAACTCATCCTCAGAAGTCTCACTTTCTCTTACACTATCTTCTTCTGAAGTTTCTTCTTCTTCAGAACTTGAGGTTGACTCTTCTTCTTGTTTCTTTTGAACCTCTTCAAAACCAAGACCTATTTTATTTGTTGACCTTCTTTGTACCTTGATCATCTTATCTAAAATATTTGAACTCTTTCCAAACTTGTGTAGCTTATCCTTGGACTTTTCTAATTCTTCCCTTAGTAGAGCTACTTCTTGTTCTAACTTTTCACATTCTAAGACCTTTGCTTCTAACTTATCCTTGAACTTCTTTGTCTTAGCCATTGACTTGTTTAGATCCTCTATAAGCTTTCCTCTCTCTTCATCACATTCTTGAAACTGAATCTCAAGTTGGGAGTTTTGCTTTCTTACCTTCTTTAAAGTTTTAAGAGCATAAATAAGCTCTCCCTCAAGATCAACTCCTCCTTTTTCTGATTCTTCCTCTATTTTTTTGCCTTTGAGAACATCTTCATTCTTTTCTGACTTGTCTTCTATAGGATCACCTCCTTCTTCTTCTAGTGCCATTAGAATATTCTCTTCTGGTCCTTCAAGTGTATCCTCATATTCATCATCACTGAAACTGAAACCATTCCTTGTACAACTATCTTCAAGATGTCCAAAATTACCACATCTAAAACACTTGAGAATTATTGGTGACCTTTTCTTAACTTCTTTTTCTTCAATCAGAAATAGGACTTCATATTTATCATTACTTGAAGAACTAGCATCACTATCACTTGAGTACTTACTTGCCTTGTCTGCATAGTAACTCCTCTTTTGTCTTTGAAAGAACTTCTTTCCTTGTTTGCCTTGTCCATCCTTGCCTTTCTTTTGGTACCTGTATCTTTCTGATTCCCTGTTCTTGTGATCCTATTTTTCTTCATCATTGTTATTTTTAGCTTCTTGACAATCAGTTGCATAGTGACCATACTTTCCACAATTGAAACATCTAACAGATTTTGCATCTTTAAATCTTCTTGAATCCTTATTCCTTCTACCATAATTAGCTTCTTCATCATTGGATGACTCATTGCTTGAATCTGACTTCTTGCCCTTTGTCTTCTTAGTAGCTTTGAATGTTGCTTCCTTCCGGATATTAGGTTCCTCTTTTGTTCTTAACTCAAAAGTTGTAAGAATACCAAGTAACATATCTCTTGTCAAAGAATCACCATCTTTTGATTCTTCTATAGCATAAATATTTTCACTAAATCTTTTTGGAAGAGATCTTAAGACCTTATCACAAACATCCGATTCTTCAACCTTAAGTCCAAGTCCTTGCATGGCATTAACAACCTCATCTACCCGAAGTAGATAAGTACTAATGTTTTCCTCATCCTTCATTCTTAATTCTTCAAATTGTCCTTTGAGATTTCGTATCTTTGCCTTTTTGACACTTTTATCTCCTTCATATATGCTTTGCAACTTATCCCAAATTCCTTTTGCATCTTTACAATGCATAACTTTTATGGATTTTGTTCTATGCAAACCTCTCAAAATTGCATTCATTGCTTTTGAATTGTAATGTTGTAGAAGCTTACCTTCCTTATCTGTAGGTGGATCAACTGGTGGTATGTATCCATTTTCAACTACTTCCCAAATTTCATTGCCAAGTGCCATCAGGTGAATCTTCATTCTCATACTCCAAAATATATAATCACTTCCATAAAATATTGGTGTTGAATTATCTAGAGGACCCATTCTTAGAATCCATTATGTTCTTGAAAGCTTTTCCTTCAAGTTGTTAAACTCTTCCGAAGGAACCCACTCTGATACCAATTGAAGAACACAAGCTTATACTGAGAGGGGGTGAACAGTATAAGACCACTTTTTACTTTTCTTTCCCAATCAATATTATGCAATGTATAGATAGCAATATCAATAATAGTAATCAAAGCAATGCACAAATCACCACACACAATAGAGACACCAATTTAACATGGTTCACCCAATGTGGGCTACTCCACGGAGAAAATATTTCACTAAAATTTTCTCAATCAATCTCTTGGGAATCCTTTCCCTATTACAATGTTTATGGACCTCTATCCAAAGGAGACACCAATCCCCTAATCAAGTTCATGGATCTCTATCCATAGGAGAACTCCTTTCTCCTTAGCTCTGATTGGTGATCTTCTAGAAGAACTACTGCCCCCACTACTCTAGCTAATGGATCTCTATCCACTGAAGACACCTGTCCTCACTACCCTAGCTAATGGATCTCTATCCACTAGAGACTATCATCCTCTATACTCTATCACCTTCAAATCTCTATCTCAAATCTATACTAAACATAGTCCTTCGATCTAGCACAAATCTTCTCAATATCTATCTCTGGTCTAGCACAAACCTATCCTCAAATCTACACCAAACTCTATCCTCAATTTGCACTAAACATAGTCCTTGGTTCTAGCACAAATCTATCCTCAATATTTCTTCTCTAAACGTCCTTTTGCAATCTCATATCTTATCCTCAAGCCTTAACACAAAGCTTGATCCAATCACAAATCAACTCTTCTAGATCTGCCCCAAACCTTAACTCAAGGTTTGAACAAATCAATCAATCAATTCTGCTCTCAAGTCTTCTCAAAGACTTGTCTCAAATATGCCTTGTAAGCTTCCACAAAATCTCACACTAATCTATCCACAAGTCCTCTCTAGAACTTGTCCAAATATGCTCAACAAGTCCTCACTAGAACTTGTCCAACTCATAGAAACATAAAGAGAATTGTTAGAGACTCAATATGCTTCACACTTATCACAATGCTCAATTACTTTTCAATACTCTTTAGAAACATAAAGAGAATTGTTAGAGACTCAATATGCTTCACATTCACCACAATGCTCAATCACTTTCAATCACTCTTTTAGAAACATATAGAGAATTGTTAGAGACTCAATATGCTTCACATTCATAAATGCTCAATCACTTTCAATCACTCTTTTATCATAGAAACATATAGAGAATTGTTAGAGACTCAATATGTTTCACACTCATCAACACTCAATCTCTTTCTCAACTCAATTTATAATATAGAACAATTTGTTTCATAGAACTTGAACTATCACTTCAACACATCCACTTGACTAGGCTCAACCAACTCTACTCAACCAATCACTCAATGAAATAATCCTTGCTCACAAACCCTAGTCTAAGCATATGAACACTCACTCAAATATTTCCAACAATGCTTATCAATCAATCTCACATAACAATGATACTCATGATCTTTGCAAACCCTAGTTCAAGTTCTTCACTCAACTAATCACTTCAACAACAATGCTTATAAAACAATCTTCACATAACAATGATACTCATGATCTTTGCAAACCCTAGTTCAAGTTCTTACTCAACTTAATCACTTCAACAACAATGCTTATAAAACAAGGTTTTATCAACAACTCTTTATTCCAGAAAACCTTGAAGCATTAATTCAAAACACACTCAACAATGCTTACCAAACAATCCTTTTCACTCCAACTTTGCATTCACAACATTCAACAATCACTCACTAGGAAGATGTGCCCATACCTTTTGTTTGATGTAGAAGTGCCCTTAGAAAACCTGTCTCAATCACAATTTTCTTCTTTGCCAATTTTAATGGTTAGATGACAAAATATCACACTAACTCTCTTTCAAAATATTTCTCAAACACAAAAATAATCAATCCCAAATACACCTTATTACTCCTTGAAATTAGCAATCATCAAATCACACATAAAAATAATCACTCAAATTGCTCCTTATAATCTCCAATTTAATAAATCAATCTTTCAAAAATAACCCTTCAAAAATAATAATTGCCTACCCTTTTATCTCCCTCAAAACACTTAATAACCAATATTAATTTAGGCAAAAATTAAATCTTATAAACCATCAAAACATTTATTTTTCAACCTTAGGCACATAAAAATATTTTTATTTTCCTTCAACCTTAGCACATCCCAAATTAAGTGACCAACATAACAATCATCAGCGCATACCTTTGTCTCAACCACAAAAAGGCCTCGATGGGTTTTGAACCAGAGACCTCTCCATCGAGCGCCTTACCAAGGCGCTAGCCCACCACGTGGGCTAGGCGCTCCCACGAGGAGGGGAAGGCACTAGCCTCCCTTTGTTCCCTCATTGGCATTGCTTCCAAAAATGAAGACCTTCCTTCCTTGCAAAATGTGAACCCCATGGGATTCGAACCTGTGTCCTCCCTACCAACAAACGTCTTAACACCTTCCATCATCGCCAACTATGCTACGTGGTGCTTGTGCAAGGTGAGAGGAGCCTTGCTCCTATTTCTTCATTCTTCTTCCATCGAAGACTTTTCAAACATGAAAATTGTTGCTTCCTTTCTGCGCATAATTTAGAACATAGGCATTCGAATAAATCATTGGTGGAGTCTTAAGGCAAAGGTTTTACCTTTATTTATACATGATGCCTTATTGTCATAACACGTCGGCGCTCAAATCAAATTTAAAAATTTGATTTATAAACTTAGCTTTATAACCCTTTTTAGGGTTTATTAAATTAATAAAAATTAATTTATAATTAAATTAAAATTAACTTATAATTAACTTAAGTAACATGAAAGTTAATTAAATTAATTAATAAATTAATTTATAATAAAATTATATTAATTAATTTATAATTAATTTAAATTTCCTTTTTAATATTATAATAAACTATTATAATATTATTTGTCTGGGCCTCTTCTTTGCCCTTTGGACCTCATCTGATTGCTTGGAAATGTTGGCAATTTGAGTTGTTTTATGTTGTCATTGATGTCACATTAATGTCCCAAGGAACACATTGAGTTTTGATGACCAAAGCATTCATATTTCGGAGAGCATGGATATATACAGGGTTTTTGTGAGAACCAAGGCAGGCAAAATAAAAGGTTTTATTTAAAACCATGGATGGCATATTTGAACTGGGTTTTTCTTGAAACCCAAGTTAGGCTTTCGTTTCATCGAAAAAGGTGCCCCGATGATGGAGATATTTGATTTTAAATATTTAGTTTAAATTTTAATTATTTAAAATTTTAATTTTAATTTTAAAATTAAAATTAAAATTATTGCCGACGTCATAAAGTTCATGCGCTATCAAAGGTAATTATTAAAAGTTAAAAGCATCGACGTTTATTATCTTACAAAGGAGATTGCATATATATATGCAAAGGGCTTTTTGTTTTAAAGCCCCTAAGCAAGATTCGAAGAGAACATTTATTCGTAGGCGCCGAATTTCCTCGACGTGACAGCGTGGTCCAACGGTGAGCTTGGGAGTGTTAAGGTTTTTGCTAGCGGATGTGCATGTGTTCGATTCCCACCGGCTGCGAATTACGAGGAGTAAGGAAGGAAAGTCTTGGCCCACGTTTTGACGTGAGCAAGAGGGCAGCGAGATAAGGGGAGAGTCTTCGCTCTCCATATTATGCGAGCGAGTAGCTCACGTGGTCTTTGGCGCCACGGTTGAGGTGTTGTGTGGGCAACGACGAGGGTTCGATTCCCTCTAGAGGCAAGTAAACGTTTTATTAAAACAATTTTTTATTATTGCCTAATGTTGGAGGAATAAGGTGTGGTTGAGGAAAATGTTTGATTAAATATTTTTTATTTAATCGGAAGGCAAGTTTAAGAGTTATAGTGCACTTTTAGAAAAGGAGATATTTCTGGTTTTTCCTTTTATAAAAGTATATCATGTTATATATCGTTGGAAAGCTTATTTCGAGGGCTATTTGATTATCTTGCTTAGAAGGAGAAATAAGGTGTACATAAAGAGATATTTCTGTTTTTGTAAAGGGGTTCAAGTGAAGGTTGTTTTGTTCTTTTCAAAGTGTGTTGAGTGTGGCAGATTTCCAAAGGGGTTTCTTCATCTTCATAAAAGGTATGGGCACATTCTCCTATTGATTGTTTATGGTGGTTGATTTCTGAAATATCATTGGAGGGAAAAGGATTGTTTGTGGTTTCCTTTTCGAAAGTGGTTGGTTGAATGCTTCAAGGTTTTCTGAATTGAGAGTTGTGTTTAAACCTTGTTTTATAAGCATAGTTGTTGAAGCCCATTGGTTGTGAAAGAACATGAGTTAGAAAAGAACATGAGTATCATTGTTATGTGAGATTTGTGGTTGAGCATTGTTGGAAACATTTGAGTTGGTTGATACATACTTGGACTAGGGTTGTGTGAGAGAGAGTTGTCCCTTGTGGTGATTGAGTTTAGAACATATTGAGTCTCTAACAATTCTCTTTATGGTTCTATAAGACTTGAGTTGAGTTGAGATTGATTTGGGTTGAGAGTGAGATTAGAACATATTGAGTCTCTAACAATTCTCTTTATGCTTCTATGAGTTGACTTGAGTTGAGTTGAGATTGATTTGGGTTGAGAGTGAGATTAGAACATATTGAGTCTCTAACAATTCTCTTTATGCTTCTATGAAGTTGATTTGAGTTGAGATTGATATTAGAACATATTGAGTCTCTAACAATTCTCCTTATGCTTCTATGAGTTGATTTGAGTTGAGATCATTGTGGATCATTGTTGTTATCCATTGAAGAGTACATTGCCATTCATTGTTGAGTTCATCTTTGAGCTTTGCCTTGATAGAGTTGTGGATGAGTTTTGAGTGCTACTTGAGCATGATTGGTTGAGTCTTTGAGAAGATCTTTGGGATAGATTTTTGGATAGATTTGTGGCAGTTTGTGTATGATTGATTGAGCCTTTGGGAAGGCCCTTGTGGATAGTTTTGGGACAAATTTGTGGATAGCTTTGTGGATAATTTGTGGATAGATTTGTGGATATATTTGTGGATAGATTTGTGGACAGCTTGTTGGATATATTTTGGGCAAGTTCTTGGTGAGCTTGCTAGAGCATATTTGGACAAGTTCTTGGTGAGCTTGTTAGAGCAGATTTTGGGCAAGTTCTTGGTGAGCTTGCTAGAGCATTGGGAGTTTTGGTGAGTTTGATTTGGGCAAGTTCTTGGTGAGCTTGCTTGGAGCATATTTGGACAAGTTCTGTGTGAGCTTGTTATTAAGATTGGACAGGTTCTGTGAGCTTGTTATTCAGCATTGGATAGGTTCTATGTGAGCTTGTTATTCAGCATTGGATAGGTTCTGTGTGAGCTTGTTATTCAGCATTGGACAAGTTCTGTGTGAGCTTGTTATTCAGTTTTGGACAGGTTCTGTGTGAGCTTGTTATTCAGAGTTGGACAAGTTCTATGTGAACTTGTTATTCATATTTGGACAAGTTCTGTGTGAACTTGTTATTGCCTAGCTTTGAGCAGATCAAAGAAATCATTGTATTGGATATTTTTATGTGAAATATTATAAGGAGATCAGCTTGTGGAGTACCCCACATTGGGGGAACCATGTTAAATCTTGTGTCTCAATTGTGTGTGGTGACTTGTGCTCTTGCTTACTATTGCTATCTGAGTTATTAATGCACATTGCTATATTTGGTTATTGCAATTAAGGACATTAATTGATATTGGTTTGGAAAGAAAGTAAAAAGTGGTCTTATATTGTTCACCCCTCCTCTCAGTATAAGCTTGTGTTCTTCAATTGGTATCAGAGCGGGTTCCTTCTAAAAAGCTAACAACTTGAGGGTAGATTCTACAAGAACACAAATGGCTTCACAGAATGGATTATCTACAAATAAGGCTCCATTGTTTGATGGTAACAATTATGCTTTCTGGAGCATGAGGATGAAGAACTACTTGATATCACAAGGATATGAGGTATGGCAGATGGTTGAAAAAGAGTATAGGGTTGAAGGTGATCCCGAGGAAGATAAGACTACCAGGAAATTGGTTGAGATCAATGCAAGAGCAATGAATTGTATTTTGAGTGGGCTACGTGAGATAGATTTTGCAAAGGTCATGGTATGTACTTCAGCTAATGAAATGTGGACCAAGTTGCGGAATACTTATGAAGGAGATTCCAAGGTAAAGTTGGCAAAACTACAAACTCATAGAAAAATATTTGAGGAATTGAAAATGGAAGATTCTGAAGATATTGCAAAGTTTTTACTTCGAGTTGATGAGATTACTAACACCATGAGAGGCCTAGGTTTTGAGATGAAAGAATCAGAAGTTACTCAAAAGGTTTTGAGATCACTTCCCATGAAATATGATTCTAAGGTTTCAGCAATAGAAGAAACAATGGATATCAACAAGCTAACAATGGAAGAATTGCAAGGTACTCTCACAGCTTATGAGATGAGGGTAAGTAAGCATCAAGCTCCAATAAAAGAGATTGCATTCAAGGCTTCAAAAAAGAGAAAGGGAAAGTTTCAGAAATAGATAGAGTTTTAGAAAATGATGAGGAAGCTAACTTCATCAAAAGGAATAAGGACTCAAGGAATTTCAGAGATATAAGGAAAGTCAGATGCTACAAGTGTGGTGATCTTGGTCACTATGCATACAAGTGTCCACATGAAGAAAATAGTGATGATGAAAAATATGGTCATAGAAGAAAAGAAGATGGAAAGCATAAGCATGACAAAGATGACAGATACAAGCAAAATAGGTATGAGAAGAAGAAATTTTTTTGTAAGGCAAAGAAATCTTACTACATTGTAGAAGCAAGTGATAGCTCAGATCATAGTGATAGAGACAAATCAGATGATGAAAAGGAAGAACATCTATTCCTAGGAATAGAAGGTGAAAGAGAACAATGCTTTGTGTGTGGTCAAAGAGATCACAGATCAGGATATTGCAATGGTTTTAGTGATAGTGAAGATGAGATGACACATCAAGGAAACATGCATGGTCAAAGAAATCTTGAGAGTTTGTTTGCTATAGAAGATTATAATGATCTTAGTGACAGTGAAGATGAAGAAGGGTTTTTATTTTGGATAATAGAAAAGAGAAGAGAGAGAACATTCACTCCAAAAATAAGTGATAAAGAGAAGAGCTTCAAGTATCCAGAGAAATAAAGAGGTTAAGGAGAATTAAAAGAATTGAAATATTTTACTGAGAAGTTATGATCAATACATGACTAAAAGATCAAGATTTAGAAGGAAACATGTATTTCAGAGGCTATAGAGATGGATGCAAGTTTACTTGACACAAATGAAGAGAAAGAAGATTGGGGAATCACACTCAAAAGGAAAGGAAGTTCTTAAATATGAAAACAAGGAAGCACCTAAGACTTGTGAGGAAAGTTCCAAAGTTCCTATGGCTCCAAATATTCAGTTTAGATCTTGTTTTGAGATAGGTGAATCAAGTTCAAAAGAAAGAGAAATACTTGAAGAGGAAAACAAGGAAGAAATTAAGGAAGAAGATTTAGATACTACAAAGAAGGTTCAAGAATGCAATGCACAAGTTGAAGATGATCATAGGGATAATGGTCAAGAAAGGTATGAGGAACCAAGGCATGAACAAAGGGCTTTTCAAGGACATTGTTTTTCTTGTAATGGATTTGGACACAGGGCTATACATTGCAGGGTCTATGGATCAAAGAAGTTTGATTTTGCAAGAAGAAACTTCAAAGGAAGAAGGTATGATTTTTAGGGACATTGCTTCTCATGTAACAGGATTGGTCATAAAGATTTTCAGTGCAAAGGAAATGAGCAACATGGTTTTGGTTTTAGAGCTACACAATTCAGAAGTCATGGTCATAATGGTCATGAAAACAGAGCTTCACAATACAGGGTTCAAGAAAGGAATGGATATGGAAATTACTTCAAGAAAGAATTCAGGACATGGGCACCATCCAAAGGCTACAATATCAAGTGTTTTATTTGCAATAACTTTGGGCATATTGCAAAATGGTGTAGGACTCAATTCCAAATAGGTTCAAGGCAAGAAGGTCAAACAAGTTCAAGGCAAGAAGGTCAAACAGGTTCAAGACAAGAAGATCAAGTAATTCATCAAGAGAAGGATATCAGAAAAACATGGAAGGAAGTTGATAAAGGAAAGAATCAATGTAATATGGGAGTAAAGGTACTCCCACCCCAAAATTAATCACCTCAAGAGAGAAGGTGGTGAGGGGGCTATGCTTAAGAGTCATATCTTTTAGCCCCATAGGTGTCCCTTTTGCCATTGATGTCAAAGGGGGAGAGATTTGAGTTAGGGGGAGCAACCTCCAAAGAGAGTATTGAGTTAGGGGGAGCAGCCTCCAAGGAGAGATTTGAGTTAGGGGGAGCAGCCTCCAAAGAGAGCATTGAGTTAGGGGGAGCAGCCTCCAAAGAGATTATTGAGTCAGGGGAGCAACTTTGATTCTCAGAGATGGTTTTTGCAGTGATTGTGGTTTTTGCTTTAGAGGTGTTGCCATCAATGACAAAGGGGGAGATTGTTGGCAATTTGAGTTGTTTTATGTTGTCATTGATGTCACATTAATGTCCCAAGGAACACATTGAGTTTTGATGACCAAAGCATTCATATTTTGGAGAGCATGGATATATACAGGGTTTTTGTGAGAACCAAGGCAGGCAAAATAAAAGGTTTTATTTAAAACCATGGATGGCATATTTGAACTGGGTTTTTCTTGAAACCCAAGTTAGGCTTTCGTTTCATCAAAAAAGGTGCCCCGATGATGGAGATATTTGATTTTAAATATTTAGTTTAAATTTTAATTATTTAAAATTTAAATTTTAATTTTAAAATTAAAATTAAAATTATTGCCGACGTCATAAAGTTCATGCACTATCAAAGGTAATTATTAAAATTTAAAAGCATCGACGTTTATTATCTTACAAAGGAGATTGCATATATATATGCAAAGGGCTTTTTGTTTTAAAGCCCCTAAGCAAGATTCGAAGAGAACATTTATTCGTAGGCACCGAATTTCCTCGACGTGACAGCGTGGTCCAATGGTGAGCTTGGGAGTGTTAAGGTTTTTGCTAGCGGATGTGCATGTGTTCGATTCCCACCGGCTACGAATTGCGAGGAGTAAGGAAGGAAAGTCTTGGCCCATGTTTTGACGTGAGCAAGAGGGCAGCGAGATAAGGGGAGAGTCTTCGCTCTCCATATTATGCGAGCGAGTAGCTCGCGTGGTCTTTGGCACCGTGGTTGAGGTGTTGTGTGGGCAGCGACGAGGGTTCGATTCCCTCTAGAGGCAAGTAAACGTTTTATTAAAATAATTTTTTATTATTGCCTAATGTTGGAGGAATAAGGTGTGGTTGAGGAAAATGTTTGATTAAATATTTTTTATTTAATCGGAAGGCAAGTTTAAGAGTTATAGTGCACTTTTAGAAAAGGAGATATTTCTGGTTTTTCCTTTTATAAAAGTATATCATGTTATATATCGTTGGAAAGCTTATTTCGAGGGCTATTTGATTATCTTGCTTAGAAGGAGAAATAAGGTGTACATAAAGAGATATTTCTATTTTTGTAAAGGGGTTCAAGTGAAGGTTGTTTTGTTCTTTTCAAAGTGTGTTGAGTGTGGCAGATTTCCAAAGGGGTTTCTTCATCTTCATAAAAGGTATGGGCACATTCTCCTATTGATTGTTTATGGTGGTTGATTTCTGAAATATCATTGGAGGGAAAAGGATTGTTTGTGGTTTCCTTTTCGAAAGTGGTTGGTTGAATGCTTCAAGGTTTTCTGAATTGAGAGTTGTGTTTAAACCTTGTTTTATAAGCATAGTTGTTGAAGCCCATTGGTTGTGAAAGAACATGAGTTAGAAAAGAACATGAGTATCATTGTTATGTGAGATTTGTGGTTGAGCATTGTTGGAAACATTTGAGTTGGTTGATACATACTTGGACTAGGGTTGTGTGAGAGAGAGTTGTCCCTTGTGGTGATTGAGTTTAGAACATATTGAGTCTCTAAAATTCTCTTTATGGTTCTATAAGACTTGAGTTGAGTTGAGATTGATTTGGGTTGAGAGTGATATTAGAACATATTGAGTCTCTAACAATTCTCTTTATGCTTCTATGAGTTGACTTGAGTTGAGTTGAGATTGATTTGGGTTGAGAGTGAGATTAGAACATATTGAGTCTCTAACAATTCTCTTTATGCTTCTATGAAGTTGATTTGAGTTGAGATTGAGATTAGAACATATTGAGTCTCTAACAATTCTCCTTATGCTTCTATGAGTTGATTTGAGTTGAGATCATTGTGGATCATTGTTGTTATCCATTGAAGAGTACATTGCCATTCATTGTTGAGTTCATCTTTGAGCTTTGCCTTGATAGAGTTGTGGATGAGTTTTGAGTGCTACTTGAGCATGATTGATTGAGTCTTTGAGAAGATCTTTGGGATAGATTTTTGGACAGATTTGTGGCAGTTTGTGTATGATTGATTGAGCCTTTGGGAAGGCCCTTGTGGACAGTTTTGGGATAGTTTTGGGATAGCTTTGTGGACAATTTTGGATAGATTTGTGGATAGATTTGTGGAAGATTTGTGGACAAGTCCTTGGTGAGCTTGTTGGATAGATTTTGGGAAGTTCTTGGTGAGCTTGCTAGAGCAGATTTGGACAAGTTCTTGGTGAGCTTGTTGGAGTAGATTGGGCAAGTTCTTGGTGAGCTTGCTAGAGCATATTGGGCAAGTTCTTGGTGAGCTTGTTAGAGATTTGGGCAAGTTCTTGGTGAGCTTGCTAGAGCATATTGGACAAGTTCTGTGTGAGCTTGTTATTTAGCATTGGATAGGTTCTGTGTGAGCTTGTTATTCAGCATTGGACAGGTTCTGTGTGAGCTTGTTATTCAGCATTGGACAGGTTCTGTGTGAGCTTGTTATTCAACATTGGACAAGTTCTATGTGAGCTTGTTATTCAGTTTTGGACAAGTTCTGTGTGAGCTTGTTATTCAGAGTTGGACAAGTTCTGTGTGAACTTGTTATTCAGATTTGGACAAGTTCTGTGTGAACTTGTTATTGCCTAGCTTTGAGCAGATCAAAGAAATCATTGTATTGGATATTTCTGTGTGAAATATTATAAGGAGATCAGCTTGTGGAGTACCCCACATTGGGGGAACCACGTTAAATCTTGTGTCTCAATTGTGTGTGGTGACTTGTGCTCTTGCTTACTACTGCTATCTGAGTTATTAATGCACACTGCTATATTTGGTTATTGCAATTAAGGACATTAATTGATATTGGTTTGGAAAGAAAGTAAAAAGTGGTCTTATATTGTTCACCCCCCTCTCAGTATAAGCTTGTGTTCTTTAAGAACCGGGTCTTGATCAACTGAATATGGAATATCCTTTTGCACTTATTGGAGAACCTAAAATTAATGTTTCCCACTAAAATTGCCACTAACTAGTGTTGAAAGCTTGACATCAATGACCACTCACTCTTGACATCAATGACAACTCATATACTCAAAATTTCCAACAATCTCCCCCTTTGTCATTGATGGCAACCCAAATTATTTTTACCAAAACTTGACCTTTTTCTTGTTTTGCTCCCCTTGGGAAATTGCTCCCCCTGACTCAATTCTTTCTCCTTAAACAAAATATCTCCCCATTTGACATCAATGGCAAAGGGTCACCTTTGGGGATTGGGGCTAAGAATTAATATCTTATCTTACCCCCTCCCCCGCCTCCTCTTGAGGTGGTTAATTCTGGGGTGGGAGAATTTCTACTCCCAGAAAGCACTAGTCTTTACCTTTGTTCTCTTTCCTTCTCATATGATCCTTCTAATTCCTTTGACTGTTCCTGTTCATTTCCATGTTCATGTTCCTATTCCTATTCTTGTTTGTGTTCATATTCATGTTCCTGTTCATGTTCATGTCCATATTCTTGTTCCTATTTTTGTTCTTGTTCATGCTAGGTTCTGGAATATCTGCTCTACACGATTTTGTTGTATGTCCATCATTATTGCACTTATAACACTTAATGTTATTATTCCTTGGAGGTGCAAATGTTTTAGTATTTCTCCTGGTGAAGTCATCTCTATTTCTGTCATATACCTTGCAACTCATTGCCTTGTGATCAAACTGATTAAATGAGTAGCAATACCCATAGAAAAACTATCTATTTCTAAAGTTCCCATACTCTTGTCTTTCGTGTTTCCTACATTGTGAAGCCATGTGCCCAAATTTGTGACATGAGAAACATATTCTATTGAAATTTCCTTGCCTTGACCTCATTGGTCTCTTAGTATATTTTTCTCTATGTTGGTTCTTGTTCCATCTGTTTCTTCTTTGTGCATTGTTATTTTCCTTTTTGAACTTTCTGTTTTCCAACTCATCCTCAGAAGTCTCACTCTCTCTTACACTATTTTCTTCTGAAGTTTCTTCTTCTTCAAAACTTGAGGTTGATTCCTCTTATTTCTTTTGAGTTTGTTTAGAACCAAGACCTATTTTATTTGTTGACCTTCTTTGTACCTTGATCATCTTATCTACAATCTTTGAACTCTTTCCAAACTTGTGTAGCTTATCCTTGGAATTTTCTAAATCTTCTCTTAGTAGAGCTACTTCTTGTTTTAACTTTTCACATTCTAAGACCTTTTCTTCTAGCTTATCCTTGAACTTCGTTGTCTTAGCCATTGACTTGTTTAGATCCTCTATAAGCTTTCCTCTCTCTTCATCACATTCTTGAAACTAAATCTCAAGTTGGGAGTTTTGCTTTCTTACCTTATTTAAAGTTTTAAGAGCATAAATAAGCTCTCCCTCAAGATCAACTTCTCCTTTTTCTGATTCTTCCTCTATTTGTTTGCCTTTGAAAACATCTTCATTATTTTTTGACTTGTCTTCTATAGGATCACCTCCTTCTTCTTCTAGTGCCATTAGAATATTCTCTTCTGGTCCTTCAAGTGTATCCTCATATTCATCATCACTGAAACTGAAAGCATTTCTTGTACAAATATCTTCAATATGTCCAATATTACCACATCTAAAACACTTGAGAATTATTAGTGACCTTTTCATAACTTCTTCTTTTTCCTCAATAATAAATAGAACTTCATCTTTATCATTACTTAAAGAAATAGCATCACTATCACTTGAGTACTTACTTGCCTTGTTTGCATAGTAACTCCTCTTCTATATTTGAAAGAACTTCTTTCCTTTTTTGCCTTGTCCATCCTTGCCTTTTTTTTGGTACTTGTATTTTTATGATTCCCTATTCTTATGATCCTATTTTTCTTCATCATTGCTATTTTTGGCTTCTTGAAAATCAGTTGCATAGTGACCATACTTTCCACAATTGAAACATCTAACAAATTTTGCATCTTTAAATATTCTTGAATCCTTATTCCTTCTACCATAATTAACTTCTTCATCACTAGATGACTCATTGCTTGAATCTAACTTTTTTCCCTTTGTCTTCTTAGTAGCTATGAATGTTTCTTCCTTCTGGAGATTAGGTTCCTCTTTTGTTCTTAACTCAAAAGTTTTAATAATACCAAGTAACGTATCTCTTGTCAAAGAATCACCATCTTTTGATTCTTCTATAGCATAAATATTTTCACTAAATATTTTTGGAAGAGATCTTAAGACCTTATTACAAACATCTTATTCTTAAACATTAAGTCCAAGTCCTTGCATGGTATTAACAACCTCATCTACTCGAAGTAGATAAGTACTAATATTTTCCTCATCCTTCATTATTAATTCTTCAACTTGTCCTTTGAGATTTCGTATCTTTACCTTTTTGACACTTTTATCTCCTTCATATATGCTTTGCAACTTATCCCAAATTTCAAGGTTCAAGGTGTAGACCAATTGGTTCATCCAAACCCCATAAGGGGGGTGGAGGTCCAAGGTTCAAATATTGGGCCTCGTCGAACTGAACGTTTGTCCCTTTCCTGGTGCTTTCAGCAGCGTAAAAGGTTTAAAATGATTGTGGCATGGCGATTATAGGGGTGAACTACGTAAAGATCTGTGTGGCGGCTTCTGGGGTGGACAGCATAGAATACTGTGGTGGCCATAAAAATTGGACAGCCTACCTGGATTCGTGGCGGCTACTGATTCCAACATGTTAAAAAAAAAAAACTTATCCCAAATCCTTTTTGCATCTTTACAATGCATAACTTTTATTGATTTTTTTCTATGCAAACCTTTCAAAATTGCATTCATTGCTTTTGAATTGTAATGTTGTAGAAACTTACCTTCCTTATTTGTAGGTGGATCAACTAGTGGTATGTATCTATTTTCAACTGCTTCCCAAATTTCATTGCCAAGTGTCATCAGGTGAATTGTCATTCTCATACTCCAAAATATGTAATCACTTCCATAAAATATTGGTGTTGAATTATCTGAGGACACATTATTAGAATCCATTGTGTTCTTTAAATATTTTTCTTCAAACTGTTAAACTCTTTTGAATGAACCCGCTCTGATAACAATTTAAGAACACAAGCTTATACTAAGAGGGGGTGAACAGTATAAGATCACTTTTTAATTTTCTTTTCCAATCAATATTATGCAATATATAGATAGCAATATCAACAGTAGTAATAAAATCAATGCACAAATCACCACACACAATAGAGACACCAATTTAACGTGGTTCACCCAATATGGGCTACTCCACGAAGAAAATATTTCACTAAAATTTTCTCAATCAATCTCTTGGGAATCCTTTCCCTATTACAATTTTTATGGATCTCTGTTCAAAGGAGACACCAATCCCCTAATCAATTTCATGGATATCTATCCATAGGATAACTCTTTCTCCTTAGATCTGACTAGTGATATTCTAAAAGAACTGTTGCCTCCACTCCACTGGATAATGGATATCTATCCACTGAAGACACCTATCCTAACTGCACTAGCTGATGGATCTCTATCCACTGGATATTGTCATCCTCTATACTCTGTCACCTTCACAATCCTTCGATCTAGCACAAATATTCTCAATATCTATCTCTAGTCTGGTACAAACTTGTCCTCAAATCTGCAGCAAACTCTATCCTCAAATATTTACTAAACATAGTCCTTCGATCTAGCATAATTTTTTTCTCAATCTCTATCCTCTGATATGCACTAAACACAGTCCTTCGATCTAGCACAAATGTGTCCTCAATATTTTTCCTTTGATCTACACTAAACACGGTCCTTCGGTCTAGCACAAATCTGTCATCAATATTTTTCCTCAAGCCTTAACACAAATCTTGATCCAATCACAAATCAACACTACTAGATCTGTCCCAAAACTTAACTCAAGGTTTAAACACGTCAATAAATCACCTCTATTCTTAAGTATTCTCAAATACTTGTCTCAAATATGCTTTGTAAGCTTTCAAAAAAGCTCAAACTAATCTATCCACAAGTCCTCTCTAGAACTTGTCCAATCTACTCAACAAGTCCTCACTAGAACTTGTTCAAACTCATAGAAACATAAAGAGAATTGTTAGAGACTCAATATGCTTCACACTTATCACAATTCTCAATTACTTTCAATCACTCTTTTAGAAATATATAGAGAATTGTTAGAGACTCAATATGCTTCACATTCACCACAATGCTCAATTACTTTCAATCACTCTTTTAGAAACATATAGATAATTGTTAGAGACTCAATATGATTCACATTCACCACAATGCTCAATTACTTTCAATCACTCTTTTTACCACATAAACATATAGAGAATTGTTAGAGACTCAATATTTTTCACACTCAACCTCTTTCTCAAATAAATTCATAATATAGAACAATTTGTTTCATAGAAGTTGAACTATCACATTAACACATTCACTTGAATAGGCTCAACCAACTCTATTCAACCAATCACTCAATGAAATAATCCTTGCTCACAAACCCTAGTCTCAACTCATTCAAATATTTCCAACAATGCTCATCAACAAATATCACATAACAATGATACTCATGTTATTTGCAAACCCTAGTTCAAGTTCTTCACTCAACCAATCACTTCAACAATAATGCTTATAAAATAATTTTCACATAACAATGATACTCATGATCTTTAAAAACCCTAGTTCAAGTTCACTCAACTTAATCACCTCAAAAATAATGCTTATAAAGCAAGGTTTTATCAACAACTCTTTATTCCAAAAAACCTTGAAGCTTTAATTCAAAACACACTCAACAATGCTTACCAAACAATCATTTTCACTCCAATTTTTCATTCACAACATTCAACAATCACTCACTAGGAAGATGTGCCCATACCTTTTTTTTGATGTAGAAGTGCCCTTAGAAAACCTATCTTCAATCACAATTTTCTTCTTTACCAATTTTAATTGTTAGATGACAAAACATCACACTAACTCTCTTTCAAATTATTTCTCAAACACAAAAATAATCAATCCCAAATACACCTTATTACTCCTTCTTGAAATTAGTAATCATAAAATCACACATAAAAATAATCACTCAACTTGCTCCTTATAATCTCCAAATTAATAAATAAATATTTTAAAAATAACCCTTCAGAAATAATAATTGCCTACCCTTTTATCTCCCTCAAAACACTTAATAACCAATATTAATTTAAGCAAAAATTAAATCTTATAACCCATCAAAAACAATTATTTTTTAACCTTAGGCACATAAAAATATTTATATTTTTCTTCAACCTTATCACATCCAAATTAAGTGACCAACATAATAATAAACAACGCATACCTTTCTCTCAATCACTAAAATGCCTCGATGGGTTTTGATCTTGAAACCTCTCCATCGAGCGCCTTACCAAGGCGCTAACCCACCACGTGGGCTAGGCACTCCCACGAGGAGGGGAAGGTGTTTGCCCCCATTTGTTTCCTTGTTGGCGCTGCTTCCAAAATAGGAGACCTTCCTTGCAAAATGTAAACCCCTCGGGATTCGAATCTACATCCTCCCTGCCAGAAAATGTCTTAACACCTTCCACCATCGCCAGTTGCGCTATGCGATGTGTGTGCAAAGTGAGAGGAGCCTTGCTCCTATTTGTTCCTTCTCTTCCATCGAAGACTTTTCAAACACAAAAATTGCTACTTTCTTTCTGTGCATAAATCAGAACATTGGCATTCGAATAAATCATAGAGGGAGTCTTAAGGCAAAGGTTTTACCTTTATATATGATGCCTTATTGTCATAACACGTCGGTGCTCAAATAGAATTTAAAAATTTGATTTATAAACTTAGCTTTATAACCCTTTTTAGGGTTTATTTAAATTAATAAAATTAATTTAAAATTAACTTAAGTAACATGAAAGTTAATTAAATTAATTTATAATAAAATTATATTAATTAATTTATAATTAATTTAAATTTTATTTTTAATATTATAATAAACTATTATAATATTATTTTCTTGGGCCTCTTCTTTGCCCTTTGGACCTCATCTTATTGTCTAGAACCGAGTCTTGATCAACTGAAGACAGACTATCCTTTTGCACTTATTGGAGAACCTGAAACTAATGTTGCCCATTGAAACGGCCACTGATTGGTGTTGAAATCTTGACATCAATGACCACTCACTCTTGACATCAATGACAACTCATCTTCTCAAAATGTCCAACAGCCTTTGTCATGGCCAACATAATCAACAAGATTGAGCATGATATCATGATACTCATTTTCAACACAAACACCATTATCACCAACAACATTCAAATTTGCAATATCACAAGTAAAATTTATCCTTTAGATAAGTTCGCTTGTGTCACAACAAACATTTGCCATTATAGACTTGACCTTCAACCTTTCATTTATTTATTCTTACCTTTTATACTTCACCTCAATGATGTCAAGAGTAATTAATGTTGTGTACATTCTCTTCACAACATCAATAGGGAATGTAACAATATTCTCAAAGAGATCTTCATAAACATCAACTTCTTTGAGAATTGATTATAAGTAGCACCTAAGTAGTAAGAATTATCCACCTTCACTAGCTTCTTAGGAATAAATATCTATATCTGGTGTCACACACTTTTGAGCTTCAGTTTGCATCTAGACTTTTTCCTGCTAGCGTTTCTAATTTATTTTCTTTTTTTAAATACTATTTTTTTTAATTCTCTTTCTTTTGTCTTTTTTTTATATTTTTTTTAAGAATAAAAATCAAAATTATCACATTAATTAAGTTTAACAGTATTCAATCCCATAAGGTAAACATATTCCCAACCATTAAAGTATTTAATAATGTAGCTTACCAACTTGAATATTAAGTGTGAATTTCCCACCAATTCAGATCGACCGGTCCAATGGCTGCACCCACTTCTTCGTAGAAACCATATCCACTTCTTAGTGAAATTATGCTCCTTCCCCTATCACCACCACTTGATACAAAAGTGTTGCTTTTAGAAATTTTGATTACTTTTACGTTAATTGATTGCCTATGATTTACAATAAATTTTCATCAATAATCTCTCAAGTAATACTTGAATAGGGATACAGTTCACCTTGACATTGTAGAGAGATTTCTCATCAATTTATAGGGGTTATTGAGAAATATTAGTAGAGGGTTGTAAATCAATAGTAGCTGGTATGAATGTGATGGACTTGAGGTATAGTATTAATTCATCAGTTGATGTAATGGACTTGAGAGCATGAATGATAATTACATATATAGAAATTACTCAAGTAGGGATAATCTTAACAAATGGTGAAAGAGATATAGGTGATTATTTGCTAAAGCAATAGAAAATTTTGGAAAGGAAGAAAAGAAACACAATTCGAGCTTGGTGCACTGGGGTGGACAATCTTCAAGACCTATTAGCTACTACTTCAAACTCGTGATCTTTTGAAAGAAATAAATAGGAACCATGAGGATTTTCTATCTAAATATATTTCATCTCATTGAAACATTATTTAGAAAGACTATGTATGTATTCTATTATGCTTCCCTCCTCTACAATGGTTCACTATTCTACAATGGTTTAGTGCTCTATATTTTTGTTCTATCACTCTAATCAAGCTCAAACCAACTTTCCCATAAAAATTTGGATTGCTTGTCTATAGCCCCAAATCTATGTGTAGGATTTGCTTGTCTAATAATTTTTGTGCTACCAAATAAAACATAAACAATTAATGTAGGAAGATATTGCATATACTTCATAGCTTCCTTCTAAGGACAACCTCTAATTTTTGTGTATTCAAGAATTCTTAAAAATAATTCCAACGAATCATTCTCCCTTGCACATTTATTCTATGAAAACCACACATATGTACACGTGTACACACTAGTCCATAGTCTATGCTCACCACATGTAATCAATTATCTCTTGAGTATGCATAGCATTTGCATAATATAGGCAATTAGTCACCAGTTTTGATTACAACTTTTAGGTCCACCTTCACATCTACTTTTATGCCAATATAGCACCTTCAACCAATCTGGATGGGACTTGTACGCCACAAGATACTATGGGGGTTTCTACTACAACAAGGTTAGAGGTAATAATACCACAATGAGTAATAAGAATACAAGGTTTCCATGTGAGAGACCAAATATCTTAAGTGATATTAAAGACAAGGGATCCAGAACAACCAATATGCATGGCCTTGTAGATATGCAATGGCTAAATATAAAGTGACTTGGATTCAAAGGAGAAGTAAGAATATAGTCCAAAAAATAGCAAAGAAGACATAAATATTTGCAAGGATGTTCTGAAGCTTCTTTGGCATACGCTCAAAAGAACACTTGTAAGGAAGAGTAATAGAGGTTTTAGATTTAAAAATAGGGAACCTTGCTCTTATACCAATGTTAGAATTTGAAACACATTTTTTAATGTACACTCAACATCTAATATATACACATATACATATGATGGTATATCTCTTAGTTATCTCAAGAGACTCTTGGTGCTTTACCTTCTCTAATTGTTCAACTTTTCTCAACCTCCCATGAGGTGTAAATTATCTAACATCAAATAATATAATAATTAACTAATATTTATATGGTTGTTGGGATGTGCAACCAACAATATTATCACACCTTGGGATATGCATTATTTTTTATAAGGTTGTTGGGATATGCAACCAACAACCTTATCATATCTTAGGATGTGCACTATTTTTTAGTAGGTTGTTGGGATGTGCAACAACAATCATATTACATCTTGAAGTAGGCTAAAAAAGGGCTTTGATATTTATGTTATCCCATGGAGATAGTTATGGGATAGTCTATGGTTTTGGAAACCACTAGTAGTATCATAGTTTACCTCTAGCCTATACAAATAAGTTTTGGGTAAGTGGTTTGGACATTTTTCTTAGTAATCCTAATTTTGGAGTATTGTGGGTTAGAGATGGAGATAATTTTTTGGATTCTTCTTTTGTATAGAATATTACATGTGCATGGTTATGTTGCTATATTATCTCTAATGTGTTGAAGCCTAAAGATATCCTAAAAGGATTTAATCTCTAAAGTATATTATAACCAATTTGTTGTTGATAATACATTGAGTTTCACTTCTTATTGGGTTTTCCCCTCTATGGTTTTTCCTAGGGTATATATTATGTTCTTATCTTCTTTTACATTCTTAATTTCTTTCTAAGTTCTAATATTCTACTATAATAATTTTAGATCTAGTTAACTAGAATAGATTTCCTTATTCGACTAAGTGGAAAATTGTTGTATTTTGGTTCATTGTTTTCTTTTTGAATCAAAAAATAAAAACCATCAAATAGTTTGAGGAATAGCAAGAGAGGTTCCCAAAGGTACTTACACTTTTGTCTATAATATTGACATCACAGGCTCAACAGCTAGGGTAGACCCAAAAGACATGGTCAAGAAACTCAATATAATCCTTGACACTTAGAGATACCTAAAAGATTCAAAATACATGTTGGCCTCTCTAAAAACCCTAGTGCAAGAGATGATTAAGGAAATTTTAGGGCTCTTCATTGCTATACTAGCATACATTTTTGACCCACAAAGAAGATCCTCAATGATGATATCTTTGATGTAATGTTCAAAGAGGAAATGGATTAGGTTGAATTTAAGGATGCAATTGAACTCTACAAAAGCGTAAGCAACTTTATGCCAAGCTACAAGAGCTAACAAGAAAGTAGGATGGGTTGTCAAAAATATTGTATGAGGATCTAATAAGAGAGGTTGAGGATTTGGCCACCATTGAGTTACCAATAGACAAAAAATAACAAAATTTGTTAGGGCTATAGCCAGAAAGGGAAAAATAGTATAGCCACAATTTTAAAATTTTATAGTAGGGAATCCAATTTTGAAGACTCTTTAATCAAGGACAAAATCAAGATCTAAGATCTCTTGTTAATTAATTTTGGTGCTCCATTAATTCATCATAAATGGAATGACATGTCACTACCTTTGGAATCATAATTTTGGAAGGTTACAAAGAAATAGAAATAGTCCATCAATGCCTTCCAAAAAACCCTTAAATTTTAGCTAAGTTCAAGACAAATTTTGATTCACTCATAAGTGTCAATTGGTTTAGGAGCGATCCATTAGAAAACTGGACTAATTGGCTTAAAGGAGCAAAGAACTAAGATTATTTTGTTGAATATCTAGAAAATTGGAGTGATTCACTTACCTCCTTGAGTGAATCACTCACATGCCTATGAAGGAGTAAGAATATAAGCACAAATCGTGACGAGAATCTTTAAACAATGATATTTTGGCATGTAGTGGTGTCATAACTCATTTTAGAATCTTTTTAACCCTTTTAGAGGTATATTTAGAAGTACATGATATTTGGAGGTGCATCATTTTGTTAGATATGCCCTTAAATTTTTGTTTTTACTAAGAGTAATAATTTCTCATCCCATGTATAAAGATAAACTCCTACTATAAATAGGGGCCATGGACTCCATTGTAAATAAATTTTAGCCATGAGAAATGAAAGCTACACTCTGTGAAACCCACATTATACTCTTCTAACTCATGAAATTGTCATCAAGTTGATAAGTCTTTTGATCTCTATTAGTGGCTCTATAGTCCTAGATTGCAAAATACACAGTGAATGAGGCATAGCCCTTTTTCCCATCTTGTCATTCACCTTATAATATTATATTAATAGAATAGAAACATTGTTATTTGAGTTCGTGTATGTTAATTGATTGCACACTTCTCTTTCTAGGGTTACAATCATATTTTTATTTAATTCCTCTCACCCTAAACTCACAAATTTATTTTTCATGCAATTTAATTTCCACATTTACTTTTTGTATTTTAATTTCATGTAATAATATAAGGTTATTTTAGATATTAGCAAGCATAGTGATGATCCAGCCTAAATTTGAATGTTGTAAAAGGTCATAAACCCTTCCATCTAATCTTGTTGAAACTAGAATTAGGGCACATTAGAAGTCAAACAATTCCATGGTTCAACACTTCCTCCATAGCAATTACCTTCTTATGCTACCATAAAAATCCTTAATTGTTATGGATATCCTCCATCCTCATTTATTTATTATAATGCTCTCAAAATCCTAAGCATAAGGGATAACCTCTATACTATTTTTATTTCTATTGCTAAGATAGCATTTTAAACTATTTTTGCCTCCTTTGTTTCAAAACTTTCCTTCACATCTTTATTTCCACCTTTATTTCCCTCTAAATTTGAACTTGCACATTATACTTCCTCATATCTTATATCCTTCTTTGTTTATTCTAATTATTTATTTGAGTGAACTATGATGGCCTTTCTCATTTGATGCCTAGCATTAACTAAAACCTCTGAAAATCTAGTTGTTGACCTCAATTTCTTATTTAATTTTAACATTGGGACAATTAATGGTTCCTTGCTTATCTTAATTATGTTGATATAGGGGTTAAGATATTTTATTCTAGTAGAAATGATTAATATCAAATGATGAAACTTGTCAAACTACCATAAATCATGTCACCATGGGGTTATCCCTCTCCCATTCATCAATTTGTCTTGGATTGAATTGAGTTATGTATTTTATAGGAAGAATATATATTATCGCAATGTTTTCTTCCTAGATCTTGAGATAGTTTGGTAGAAGGAGTGACTTCAAGTACCCTACTCATAGTGTAGATATGGCCTCAATTACCAATAAGCATTTTCATATGTCCCTTTTCTATATCCATATTCTAAGCTTAGACTGAGATTTACAATATTTCATTAAAAAGTACAAGTTTTTCATTCATAGTCAAGTATTTAATTGTTGTAGATGAAAAAGAGAAAAATAATAGAATTGATAGCTTTCCATAAGATGAATAAATTTTTATTTTTATTTTTATGTAGCCATCGATGGATCCATCCCATGTATAGCGTACATTCAAATATCAACCAGGTAGGATGAATTAGCAAATTTATCCTTAGAAAAACTTCAAGAAATGGGTGTTTCATCTGCTCCTAATTTTGAAAGGGATTTAAACATTGTGATAGAATACTTTTTGAAGGTTAACATTGGCACTGAAGCCAATCCCCGCATGGTTAAAATAGGGGCTACTTTGAAATGAAGAAAAACAAGTTGAATAAATGAATTTCCTTGTAGAATATCTTGATGTCTTCACATGGACATATATGGATATGCCTAGCTTAGACCCGTCTATAGTCATGCATCATTTAGTGGTCCGTCCAAATGCAAAATCGGTAAAACAAAAACTTAGAAAGATGCACCCTAAAATTGCCCTATTGGTCAAGGAAGAGCTCCAAAAGCTATGATATGTGGATTTTATCCAAGCCATCGATTATTCTAACTGGATATCCAATATTGTTCTAGTATCTAAAAAGGAGGCTAATAAAATTAGGGTATGTACTGATTTTAGGGACATCAATACTGTATGTCCCAAAGATGATTTTCCACTTCAAAACATGAATCAAATCATCAATTTTATGGTCAAAAGTGGGATGTTATCCCTTATGGATTGCTTCTCAAGATATAACCAGAAGATCAACCTAAAATTACTTTTATCACACCTTGGGAAACCTTCTATTGGAAAGTAATACCATTTGGTTTGAAGAACGCAGGTGCAACTTATCAATGAGCCATGACTTATATGTTCCATGATATGATGTATGAAATTTTGCATAATTACATCAATGATATTACTGCATGCTCTAGTAATGAGGACAATCATATTCCTAACCTTTGACAGATATTTGATCGACTCCACGAGTATAAAGTCCATCTAAATCTGAATAAGTGTGTTTTTGGAGTCAATTTAGGAAATTTATTAGGGTTTGTTGTTTTAATACGAGGAATAGAGATAGATCCAATTAATATTGATGCCATTATAAATATACCACCACCCAATAACTTAGCTGAGCTTCATAGTTTGCAAGGCAAACTTTAATCTATATGTCACTTCATTGACAAGCTAGCAGATAAATATCAACCTTTTCTTAAGCTTCTTAAGAAAGGTACCCCTTTTAATTGGTATGTTGAGTGTCAAGAGGCGTTTGAAGCTCTTAAAAAGTACTTGCTTACACCACATGTGTTTTTCCCTTCTAAACCAGAGCAACCCTTCATCTTATACATCTCTGCTTCAAAACTTGCATTGGGGGCAAGAGCAAGTGATCTACTACATTAGTAGGAATTGAGTGAGTTATAAAACTTGCTACACAACCCTATAAAATCTTTACCTTGTGGTTGTTTTCTCTATGCAAATATTATGTCACTATATACTTAGTCAAAGAACATTTTTCATAGCAAAATTTGATCCATTATGTTATTTGATGAGTAGACCTTACTTATCAGGATGCGTAGCAAAGTGGGTCCTTGCATTAAGTGAATTTGATTTAACATTTATTGGTCAAAGATATATCAAATTTTAGGTTATATTTGATCCACTCGTTGATCCCCTTGAGTCTACTCATCCCTTAATAGTAGAATTCCCATATGAGTGCCTTAATTTAGAAGATGACTATTCTAATTCTTGGTCATTATTCTTTGATGGAACCCGATGCATGAGTGGTGCTGGTGCAGGAATTTTATTGATATATCCACAAAAACAATTAATTCCCATATCATTTGAGCTTCAATTCACTTGCACAAATAACATAGCAGAGTATGAGGCTTTAATCTTGGGCTTGCATGCAACTTTGATCTTAAGGATTAAATTTTTGTCTATTTTTGGAGATTCATAACTTGCGGTAAATCAAATTAATGATTTATACCAAACTCGAGATGAGAAACTTCATCCTTATAAGGAATTTGTCCAAAAAATTATATCCTTTTTCAAAAAGTTACCATTGAAGCCATTCCTTATTCTAGCAATCGATGTGTAGATGTTATGTCAGTGGCTACTTTCCTCATTTTCCTAGAGTTGGATGATGATCAAGCCACTATTATCATTTGTTAACTCTGAGAGCTAGCCTTACTAGAATCTATCCTAACACCTTTAGATGTCTTTGCGATTGGAGACGCATCATCATAACCTTAGTATGCGAATATTCTCATTTTTTTCCAAAATGGATCATTTCGAGATGGTTTAGACAGAAACTAGCATAGACTCCTACGTAAAATAACCGTCTACCTTTCATCATAGGTAATACTCTTTATAGGAGGTATTTTGAAGGTATTATTTTAAGATACCTCAATATAGAAGAGTCTCAAAGAGCACTTAGTGAAGTGCATGATGGATCTTGTGGTGGTCACTTTAGTGGTAGTGCTATAGCCAAAAAGCTCTTATGAATGGGTTATTATTGGCCTTCCATGGATAAGGATGTAAATGATTATGTGCATCGATGTGACAAGTGTCAATGACACACAAATATTGTCCATGCTCCTACTCAAAGTCTTCAAGCTATTTCTTCCCCTTGGCCCTCTTCCAAATGGGGCCTTGATATCATTGGAAAGTTCAATCCCATCTCTTCTGATGGCCACAAATTCATTATAACATCAACTAAGTACTTCACAAAATAGGTATAATCCATGCTATTAACTTCTTGTAAAGGGATCCAAGTCTTTAAATTCATTTTTAATCAAATTATATGTAGATATGGGATCCCCTCTACACTTGTTTTAGATAATGGAAATTGATTTAAAAATAAAGATATGAAAAAACTTTGTATAGAATATAAAATCCAACATTAATGGTCTACTCCTTACTACCCATAAGGCAATGGCCAAGTAGAAGCATCTAATAAAATCCTAATCAAAATCTTAAAGAGGTTGGTTAAAAAATCTGGTCGATACGGGCATATTTAGGTATATCCCACCTTATGGTCTTATAGGACTAGTGTATGAAATCTTACAGGTGTTTCCCTTTTTGTATTGGTCTATGGAATCAAAGTTGTCTTTTACTTTGAGCTTGAAGTACCTTCTTTAGGGCTTCTACTTCAAGACACTAAAATAGAAGATGAGTATTGTGTTGGTCGATTAAGTCAATTAGAATTACTAGATGAGAAACTCATAAATACCTTAGAGCATATTTGCACATATCAAGCAAAACTTAAAAGATCATATTCAAAGAAATTTCATAATAGATCCTTCAATACTGGTCACCTTGTTCTTAAATAAAATTTAAAAAAATACTAATACTTGAACAAATTTTAAAGATAAGTTTCAACCAAATTGGTTAGGATCATTCATAATAACTGCTAAATTTGGATCAGGTGCATATCATTTGGCCACACTAGATGGAAAATATCTTAAGAAGCCAATGGACATATTGCATCTCAAGAAGTACTATGCATAAAATCATATCCCATCATTGTACATAAACACCTTGCATTTTGTACATAAAGCATTTTGCATCGTCATCATAGCATATAACCCATTTCTTAATTTCAACTATCTTGCATAAGCTAGCATCATATATCATATAGTTGCATTTTACAAATCCTAAATTTGATTAGTCCAATTGCATATGAAATATGGTCACATCCAATCATTTTTTTATTTAAAAATTTTAGACAGATGTTATCATGTTCCTGGTTAATCTTGGTATTCTCGAATGATTAAGAGTTTATTTTGAACCAATCACTTGATTTACACTTTAATAAAATCTTGATTCTTGATATTTGATTTAAAATTTCTCTTGAACCAAAACCACTATTTCTTCACTAAGAAAATTTTGAGTTTTGGGAATCGATTATACCATGCTTGAACCAAACATAAATTACATTTATAAATAAAATCTTACGTTTGGAAATATAACATCATGATTGGATTGAACCTTGAAGCAAAAAGGTCTTCTTGCTTGTCCCATTATGCATATAGTCCAATAATAAAATTAATTATATGTTTTACGAAAATCTTACACAAATCATAAATAAATCACTAAGTAGTAGGGATAAGGTAAAAATTCTCATCAGACTTGTTGAGAATCTGATTTCCCAAAGCTTTGAAACAAAAATAATAACAAAACTCTAAGTAGTAAAGATAGGGTAAAAATTCTCATCGAACTTGTTGAGAATATGATTCCCTAAAGCTTGGAGACTCAAATAAATATACAAAAAATAATAGAGATCATATCATTGGAATATGGAGCTAATCTCCATAGAGGCTATAAACGATTTACTGACAGTGGAGTATGCTCATGCATGGTGACACGTCTCTCTTGAAGAGACCTCTAACCGCACATAAGGACAAGCTAGCTTCTTGGTTCCTTCCATCATTGGTTTAATCTTACCTCACATAATATGGGTAAATGAATTCATTTTGTACACACAATGGTTCTTGATTGGCTTGCATCATTACCTTACTCAAAATTGGTAAATAAATTTCATGAGCACACACATTGGTTCTTGATAGATTTCACATCATAATCAAGTTCAAGATAAGGAATGAACTCACAAATCACACACTGGTTCTTGATAGGCTTGATTTTCATTTTTGAATACCCAAGATTTTATATGAACTTTGATTAGCTAAAGTCCCCATATCCTCATGGATTTGTATGATAATTATCATAAGCAATTGAGACTAAATCAATAATTAGCCTTGCATTTAATCACCATAAGCAATTGACAATAAATCAATAATTAGCCTTGCATTTCATCACCATAAGTAATTGCAACCAAATCAATAATTAGCCTTGCATTTTATTATCATAGATAATTGAGGACACTAAATCAATAATCAATATTGCATTTCATATCTATCACCTTAGTACAATACATCCTCTATCATTTTGCTTCATCATAATTGCATGATTGTTTTCCATGCAGAAATTTGCACTGATTATACATAATTGCTTGATCATATAGTTGCATCAGGACTTTGTGATTATGACATGCAATAAACCTAGTAAAGCTTCTTATATTCACTTCAAACTAGAAAACTTATTCCTAGCACAAGCCCTCCCTCACATTATTCATGCCTAGTCAGTCATATTACCCTCTTAACCCCTTAATTTTAATCAAAATTAATCTTAAGGATATACATTATTCATCACCAACAATGTAATTTTTAAACATCAATTTCAAATACTTTTTGATCATACCCCTTCGATGTCAGCATAGCAAACAAAACCTCACACGGGATCTGCTTCATGACCACACACGAGAGGTAGCCTCTATTCAAGGTCACACACAAGCGCACATCCTCGAGACCTATTGCTTACTGATCACAATCATAAGGATATATTCAACAACACATTTTTCTACAAATATTAATTACTTTTTCATCAAATTGCATCTCATTTTCCTACAATCATATCTTGACTAGAATGATAAAAAGTGCATTAGAAATAAAATATGACCATAAGCATCATCATGTAAGATCATAAAAAACAAAAAAAAAAACATTTTTCATTTGCATGACACATAAAATGAAATAAAAATAGCAGCATGGTATTATGCAGGAGAAAATATATATAAATATATAAGAGTAGACTGGTATGCCACAACCAAAAATTGGTATACTCAATCACTGAGGAAGTATGCCACAAAAAGAAACCCTGGCATATCATCCCCTAGAGCTCCTAGAGCTCTAACCCTCGTCCTATGGTGGCCTAGGCGCTCGAAATGGCCCAGAATGAGACATTGTTCGTGAGGTTGATTGAATGTGACTAGGGGCAATAAGCTCTAGTGGTAGCGTCGCTCTTTGACCCTCTAGAACAAGCTGGAAGTAGATAGTCTGGTAGAATGTCTCTTATTGGGTAGCTAGTGTCGCATCTACCTGTATCTCTCATAGCTCATCTTGGAGGTATTGATGTAGGCTACTACCCATGGAATGGGTTGACATACTCATGGATGGTGTGTTCCTCACCTTCTCCTGTAGCTGAGCTCATGCCTATCCTAGCTAAGCCTCAAAATTTTAGATATGTCCTATTTGGATGGCTATCTAATGCACTTAAGCAACCACTCAAGTCTTCAATACTGCTATCTCAGCCTACTGAGCCTCTAGATTGACTATCCATTGTTGGTCATCCCCAATATCCTCAATATCCATCTTGTCAACTCTGCTCTACAGAGGTACCTCCTCCTCTTGCGACCTAGATGCCTCCTTCTACTGAGGCACTCTCTCCTATCAAGGAGCTATGTACCTCACTCTCCTCCCCCTCATTCGAGGTTTGGTCATCCTATGTACCAAAAACCCTCCTCCTTGTTGTAGTCTACTAGAAACTCTCCACCAGGCACTTGCCTAGTATGCCTATTGAATATGTTGCTCTATCTCAACCCTCTTGCGAGTAATCCTCACAGGTCTAAGGGTCTCATACCACTAGAGGTATCCATCCTCCACTTCTACATCCTTCTCCTTTGGTAGCACTACTATAGAGTCATTCTCATTAGGCTCTAAAATTTTGGTGAGGTTAGGCTCATCCCCAATAGTTGGTGGATCTCGTGTCACCCATCGGTACCAAAACTCTCACACCTCGAGTATCCTCTATCTCATCCCAAACTAATATTGTACTTGATCAACATGATGCAACTCTACCTCTCCCTTATCTGATCATAGCCATTGTATTTATCGCACCCGAGTTAGCTCCTCACCATCCTCATCTCGAACAGGATGTCTCAGCTAGGGTCTCTAGGTGATACGACAAGGAAGCAAATCATTTATCATCTATCTAGCCTCCTCCAATCCATATGTCCTCCTCTCAAGTCCTCCTCCCATGAGAGCTTATCTAAATACAGCAGGGTGCCCCTCCTCTATCCTCTGATGTGGTAGTCCAATAGGTCTCCTCATTGCAATATATTCCCAACTCCATACTTATAACAATGTGGTGAGAACTAGGCCATGATGGTGCTTATACACAAAATTATACAATATCTTATATAAACAACACAACACAAATGGATCCCATGCAAACCGCCTATTGGTATCTCTCATATCTGCCACTACCCCAATAAGAGCCCATGGAAGGTGTCACCTGCTCTAATGACATAATAACAAACTTGCAACTATTCTAGACAACACCACTATCAATCTAGAAACACCCTCTACCGTCATCAACCCCTCTATGTTGATTACACTCTGATCAACAGTAAAATTAGGATCTTCAATAAATTTCTTTGTTTCATCACTTGGTATACAAACTGACTGCTAATTGGAATTCGAAGGATTCTCCACACATCCTCTAGAGTCACTATCATCTCTCCTATCGGTAACCGAAACATGGAGGACCCCGAATACCATCTCTCTGCTAGAGCCATAAGCAAAGGATAGTCTACATCTATTCGGGGTATCTCAGCCACATGGAGGAGCCCCACCTGCTATATCACATCTCCATCTACCCCAATAAGCTCCTTTACCTGCTCTTAAAATCCCTTGTATCACCACTCTTGATTTTTGAGAGTACCACGCTGCAAAAGAAAACCAATTTTTCTTATCCATTGTAGTCATTAATCAGTAAAAAACATTAAAAAAAAAGATCATAAATTATAAAATAATACCAAGAAATTGCAAAATCGTTCTTTCTTTGTGACTTTGAACATATTTCACCTTTCTAATTCGCGAATTCATATGTATTGCAAAAGTGAATTCAGATGTCCAAATTTGCCTAGCAGGTCCGAATTTATGAATTTGGATGTCTTGTTAAAATGAATTCGAACATCCAAATTCGCCTAATAAATTTGAATTTTTGAATTTGGATGATCGTCCAAAAGGAATTTGAATGCTCGAATTCACCTGGCACATTCAAATTCATCCTGTTCGACCACGCAACAAAAATCCAGACAAAAAATCTTACAAAATCTAAATAAAAATTGTAAAATCTAAAATTAAAGTTTAGTTTGGTACTTATTCTCATCCTTACACCTGGTTTGTTGCCTCTCGTTCACACCTCGTTTTCTTGGTGAGGCAATAGCACCATTTTCTCCATAGCAAATTCAAAAACTATTTGGGTAAGAATGAATTAGGGTTTTACCTTAAACTCTTATTTTTAACCCATTTTTACTTTTTGTAAATTTCGAGTTTTGCAACGAATGTCAAAATTCCTCACAAAAGTCGAAGGCGGAAACCTAGGCTAAAAAATATAAAAAATAAAATATAGTAATAGATATAATAGATATAAATGCAAAAATCCTTTTTGTTTTGCAATACGGTTGTTTGTCTTTTAGCAGTTGCATATTTTTTTGACGTATTTATTGTTCATAAATGCACCAAAGAGGGGGTAAAATGTAGCTATGGAATTTTGACCCACTCCAAAATTCCTAGCATCCCCCAACAACATAATCCCCCCCTCAACTACCTACCTCATTTTTTGTGCCCATTTAACCTCCATTTTGGATTTTTGTCGTTTTTAGCAAATTTAGACCTAAGCGGCTCACATTCAAATTCACTAAAAATAGCACGTCAACCAATAACGATTAGCGATCATTTGGATTCAAATCCAATCTGGGTAAATCCAAATTTTTCACGGATTCAAACATGCGCCACTTTAGTCAGAATTCGCTTAATTTGGGAATTTTTCCAATTTTACCTAAATAACTCTGATCAACCTCATGTTTCTTTGTAACTTCTAGGTTTTCCTCATCTTTAAGTTCGTCAACTTGCTTTCTAAACAGTTTGTAATGCTGATTTTGCAGGTTAATGGAATTGGAGCCTTTTCTCTTCATGAGCTTTGTTGCAGGTTTAGCTAAGATTTCGACTATGTCATCATCATTCAAGCATAACAGAGGAGCACTTTGGTAAAATCTTTCCATGTGCTTTAATTCTTGATCATCCTTAGCATTTTACATCAGCAATTTTAAGTTTTCTTTCTCTTTCAGTGATTTCGGATGTGCGCTTCTTAGGTCCAATTTCGCTTATCAGGCTCGAATTCATATAGACACACGGAGGGGGTAATTGAATACTTCTGAATCCATATTAACAACTCGTGTATTGCATTTTGATCCCCATTAACTGCAAATTCCAATGTCCTATTTTATTATTTGTAATTTTTTTTGCAAATTTGGACGTGTGCTTCTCAAGTCTGAATCTGACTGTCAAACCGGAATTTGCACAAACATATATTGAGGGTAAACTATTACTTCTAGATCTATTATAATGTCCTACACTTTGCATATTGATCATCTTCATAGGCATTGCACTTTGTATTCCACATTGTTTTAACATTTCTTTTCAAGTTCACATATGTTTGCAATAGATCTACGAAATTTGCTATTGTTTGCATACGATTTTTTTAAGGAACTGAGGGGATATGATCGAGGTAGATCCCCCAATCACTGATTGCATTTTTTTTAGTGTTCTATTTAATAAATTATAGGTCTTTCACGAATTTGGGCGTGAGTTTTCGTAGGTCCCAATTCGCCAAGCAAGTCTGAATTTTCCAAGCAGGTTCAAATTCGTCAAGTAGGTATGAATTCGCTGTGAGGTCCACATCAACCTGTTAGACTCGAATACGCCCATTAGATTCGATTTCGTTTTGCTTTAACCATCCAAACCAGGTAAGTATTCAATCAATTATGTTTTGATTCAATTTTCAATTCTTTATCTATTTCATATATTTCATTTGCAGAGCATCTTCATAACATAAGAAAATTACAAAAAATATATGCATAGGTAGCATAGAATTATTGCCTTGCATCTATAGATTTGTTGCATTGCATTTGGTTTTGAAAATTTCTCGTTCATTGTGTGTTGCTTTCATAAAAACTGAAATGCATGTAGTCTAAGTATAGTTGCACTTTGTCCAAACTTTAGGTGTATGTTAAACAAAGAACTCATCAGAATTTCATAGATGCAAAAACCGTCTTTAAAAGTTTGCTAGTGAACCTCCCACAATTCGTCAACAATCACTAAAGAGGGTACAACACAAGTATTGGTGCATGTGTTTTAGTTAATAAATTCAATATTACGGGCACAACCAAGGGCTATAGTCCTTGCAAGCCATCATGACTGCAATCTATAGAGCAGCACCACCATAAGACCATGAGCAATTACAAGAACAAAGCTCTAAAATCATGAATAGTGAAGCCACTAATTTGATTGAAGCTTCCAATGCTATGAAGCCATGGGAACCACCATCACCTCCACGAAAGGTACCAATAAAGACAAATAGTCAAACACAACATCCCTAAGAAATCCCTAATACTCAAACCTAGATCTCTATGACAATACCTTAAGTGCCCACCAAATTAGATCACTCTCGAATATGTCAAATATTAGTGCATGTAATGACTTGGAGGTTTGCATTATCCCTAAGGAGATATTTCTACTAAAACCTTGGATTTGAAAGGGAAAAATTTGGAATGAATTTGTTTACATAGACTTTGAGATTTGCTATAAATCAAAATATAAAAGTAAATTAGGCTTTATTATAAATTTATGCTTGATACCTTCTAGGTGAAAAAAATAAAACATTGAAAATTGGAATACCTAAATGATTCAAGCAATCCCTGAAACCAAACCTTTATAAAGAACCAAGTAATTTGAAAAAGGTTAGGTGTAACTTAGACATGACAAAAACGTAGAAAAACTTTGATTTCAAGTAAATATTCTTATCAAATGGCATTAGCTCAATCGATTAGATTACTTGACTTTCAAGGAAGAGACTAAGGTTTGAATCTTGCCAAGTGATACATGTATAATTTCCAAGCTTGTTATAAACCACTATGTGATCATAATGTAATACAAGTGTGACCCGTTTCAATCCATATAGCCCATTAAAAAAGTGTCAATAGAGTCTTAGTACTATATTTTAATTAAAGGCCTAAAAGTTTTTAAAAAAAAGTATAGATAGAGTCTTGATACTAGTAATCTTTGATGGACTTTGATAATTAAAAGTCAAAAATTATAAATCCAAAGATATACCAATTTAAATTTATATCATAGAAATAAAGTTTGAACATGTCAATACTAATCCTTCTACTAAAAACATTGAAAAATGGTTATATCCTTATACAAAAATTCTTGTAACCATTTAAATTTCATTGAATAATTCAAAATCTAAACTATTTAATTTATACTTAACTTCAATATGGGACAAGAATACCAGCTTCTACTATAATGGTAAAAATAAATAAATTATTTAATTTGAATATGTTAATACCAATCCTTTTACTAAGGGCATTGAGAAATAATTATAGCCTTATGCAAAAGTTAGTGCCATAACCATTTGATTTTCATTATGTATTTCAAAATTTAAACCATTCAATTTATATTTTTTTGGTAGGTAAAAGGTGAGGGTTTTGAAAGTATCCGACAACCTTGTACATAGAGTTTCAAAAGGAGTTAGACAATCCTCAAAACTTACAATCTTCAATCTGATACAAAGGCAAGCTCAACAGAAAAGCTACCGGAATACCAACTTCTAATATGCTTGTAAAAATAAATTAGTTATTTAGACTGCTTGTCTAAAAAATAAATTAGTTATTTGAACTGCATGTCTAAAAAATTTCATAAAGTGCATCCATTTAATTTACAAAAGAAACTTTATAAAGTTTATAATAAAGGACCTGAAAAGAAATTTTTCAATGAAGACTAAGATTTATATGACAAATCCTTGACTTTATGAACACACCAATGTTGTATACTTAAGAGTGGAATAGGATAATTATACTTATGCTTTATTATATTTTTAAAAAAAATATTAAATATTAAATAATTAAAAATATAATAAAACTTAATTTTTAGTTGGTTTAGATATAGATGTTTTTAATGAACTTTCTAATAAATGTAAATAATTTTATAATTAATTTATGTTTTAAAATTTTATATATTATTTTAATTTAATAGTTAAATAATTTTTTATATATATAATAGTTAATATATTATTTTAATTTAATAGTTAAATTAACATAATGTGTTTTTAAAAACCCATATATCTACAGTGAAGTATTACTCATCACAAACAAACATATATAATATTATATTATATATGAACCATCACAATATTATAATATTTTAACAATTATACATATATTCATTTAACAAGATTTAGGTCATGGTTTTTGCCTTAAAAGTCAATGTATTTAACCAATTTTTTTAATTGGTTATATGAGATTGAAACGAGTCTCACCATATTATATCATGGCCACATAGTGGTATCACAACAACTTGGCAATTATGTATATGTTGTTTGGTAAGATTTAATCCTTGGTTCTCTTACAAATTGAGGAATTCAATAGGTTGAGTTCATAGCATTTATTGATGTATCTAATTGCATGAGTGTGTTATCTGTAGATTTTCTATATTGAGTTTTAGAAAGAAAAATCCTTTTTAAAATGAACTCAAAATTTAAAATAAATTTATTATTTGCAAGTTAAAAATGGTTTAATTATATAAAGTTTTTTGGAATTTGGTTATATGTGATTAAAACAGTCCCCACTTATTTTATACAACTTGGCAATTATGCACGTATGCTTGGCAAGATTTAAACCTAGGTCTTGAAAGTTGAAAATTTTAATTGGTTGATCTAATGTCATTTGATGTTTAATTATATAAAGTTATTAAAAAAAAAAATGGATAAGTCAAATTTTTTTAATATATAAAATATTACAAATAGAAATTGGCCCTCAAAAATCCAAGGGATGTTTCAATTGAAAGAAAGGATAACATGATCATTTTTGCGTAAACTCCATACAAAATACAAAAATTACCATAAGTGAAAGTAAAGTACACTAAAATATGAAACTAGAGAGCTTCCTACTACAAAGTCAAAAAAATTTACTTTTTGGCTAGCATAGTTATAGCTTACACATGCATTTGTGAGTATCCTCCATAACTATTACTCTTATTATAAAGGCATCCCATCATCTCATGCATACATTTTAGCAAATGGTTCTCCTTTAAAGCTCTATTGATCTCATAATTTAGATCTTCAACCATTGTTGTTCAAATACTATTCTCTATATCATTGGATTGATTCTTTTGTTTCACTTTAAAGTAAGCATATTGTGTCCTAATTTCTTTGCCATAAAAGTCTCAACATGTCAAGCAACACCCATTCCTATGCCAGTTATCATTACTCCCTCAAAAGTAACTGTGAGAACTTCCAGACCAATAGCATTCTCGTTCTAAAGAACCCAAGTATGATAATCAAATTGAGCATTTAGAGTAGGAAACATGCCACTATATTTTGCCACTACAAAAGAGCTTAGAGGAGCAATCAAACTACAAGTTTCATTTTCACCAACTTTGTGTTTTAATCCAACATTCATAGCACTTTTTGCACAAATTCCTTATTGGAAATCTCTATTTTAACTTCACTACAAGAAGAAAACGACTAGAAACCACCTTCTATAGTCATCATTATCTTTGCATCACTACTACTTTAAGAATTTTTGTCTTAAATAGCTAGATGTTGGTAATGAAGTTAACCTCTAAAGATGGGCACTAATATTGGCAATTATTACTTGCACTAGTGTCGAGGATGGTGCTATCACTAATGTTGAGTGGCATTAAGCTTATAGTTGGTATTGCAACCAACATTGAAGGATGCCATTATCACTAGTAACTAGTGTTGACACCAATGCTCAAGGTTGACACTGACATTAGCATTTTGTGCTAGATCCAACATTGTAGGTTGGCATCGGTGCCCTCCTTCATTATGTGCATGGGTTGACTCCTTTGTGCTCAAATCATATAAGGGACATAACCATTGGATGTGCTTTTTGGTCCTTTTAAATGTCCTCTCAATCTTCTTCTTACAATGGAATACCTTTTATCATACACTAGTATCAATTCCTTTACAAAACTAACCTTTAAAATTCTAATTTCGCTTCTTTTAGGCTTCTAATGGAGTTCTAATGAAATTTGCAATGTAACTAAACATTTTTTAGCATCATGTCCCTTAATGATAAGGAACAGGAAACATAGTACATACTTTGATTATGAATTTTCATTCCAAATTTCAAGGCTCGACCTATCCTTTAATTTGGTTTGTGTTGAACTAAAAAATGCTCCCACCAACACAAAAGGATTCCATGTCAATTCTCAACACTTTCTTATTGGTCCTCAAGGGTAGTACTTGGCCCGTAATAAGGTATCCTTGCTAATTCTTTATGAAGACCTTAACTAATTCCTTATGGATGCCTTAAAGATTACAAGTAACACCATTAATTGTTCCTTCTATTATTTTTTAGCCTTTTGAGAAAATTTAACCTTTAAATTGTTTTAACAAGTGGCCTAAGGTTGCCACAACCTGTTTAATGTTGAAAATAACTAAGCTGACCCAAAATACTTAAGAAGTTTAATAGCTATGGAGGTCAAAAATACCCTCAAAAGATGTGTTTGTCAAGCCTATGGTTGGTGCAATGTAAAGCGCATTTGTACCACCACATCCTCTTAAATTCTTATGGTTGTACTTATCCTTCTCCAACTTAATCATACCTATATTCTATGGTTTTTGCTCAATAGTTTATTTTTGTGAAAATAGCATGGACTAGCTAGGAATCAAAACCAAGAACTATTAGCAAGTGCTCTTGGTTCTCTAAAGTTGAGCTATTGACCTTTTTGTAGAAATATTGATGAGTGTGAAATAACACAATTTCTAACCCCTCAAAACATGCTAAGGGGATCTTCTACCTTGGCTTTAATACCATGTTGGAAACAATGCAATTTACAAAAGGATTAAAATCAACAAATGTAATTCATTTATATAGGGCAAAGGTGATAACGAATAACCAAATTGCAACAACCATATATAATGATAACATAACAAGAAAATATTTGCAAAGGCAAATGAGTTGACCATTGGTTAATCACATAATACATCGATTACCCATAAAATGCTAATGGGCCTAATAAGTTGGTCTATACATTCTAGCATCTTGCTTGAACATAGCTTGAAAGGACCATAAAAGTGAAATTACGCCATAACCCCCTTCCAATAACTTCCTTATGACACTTCATGCCTCAAATGTTCTTTACTATGTGCTCAATTTATGCCACCATTAAGAATCCACAATTTGGTCTTTGATTTCGCCATCAATGATTAAAGTAACCTTCTCTCTAAATTTTGCAATGCATAGATCACATTTCTCCATCTCCTTAGCCATGAGTGCCAAATTCATTGCTCATTGTCTCTATGTTGCATGGAATAGTATAGGAATGTTAATGTCAACTTGAAATGTTGTAGCATCAATTTAAGTCCTTAATCATATACATTGAAAAAACAAACCATCATGTGAAGAACTGTCATATCTGCTACCAATATAATTCTCAATCTCACATTCATGTTGATTAACTTCAGATTTAGATGTCCTCCTTTGACATGAAATAGGGATAAACAATACATGAAGTAGACAAGAGCCTTGTGCAATGTAACACTTAAAATTTCTTATTAAAGTTTCACATATTTGTTAACGTCGTGTTTTTTTACACTTGCATGTTAGTTTGCACCAAAGTTAGCAATTATAATGGCATCCTTACCATGATCATAATATAATTCCTTATCATATCTCTTACATAGATCTCTTAACAACTTGAAGGATTAAGATTCAAGGTGGTAGAGTTTCTTGCAATAATTGCATCCTCTTGCCTTATTTACCTTTGTTTTCATTCACTTTTAGTTTTGAATCCACTTTCTTCAGAGTCACATGACATTCACATCCCATAGAAGATCCCTTACAATGGTTTCTATGTTGTCGTTTCTACCTCCTCTCTTTCTTGGACCCATATGTTGGAGTTGCCTTGGTCTTCCCTAGAAGCTCTCTTGTTATGATTCCCATCAGATAACTTGCCTTTAGCCTTGCTTTTAGTGAAATGGATGAATCACCACCAAATTTGCTTTTGGAGGGATTTAATGAACTATGAAAAGGTACAATCCTTGTCAAAATTCACTAACCTTGCTTGAGAAAATAATATTAAAGTTTAGTCTCATGCAGTCTAACATAATGTCAATGAGATGGTCGTTTTTAAACTTGAATTTTCAAGGCATATTCTTCTATCCTTTGTCAAAATTCACTTGCATAAAGTAAAATCTTTAACACTATTAAAGGTTGTATGTTAAAGTTCACTCGTGATTACAAGTTTGACACATTGGGCTTGCAAAGGTGTTCTTTAGAGTCTTCTAGATATCTTTTGCAAACTCATGTAATACACAAACTTTTGTTCTTTCTTGATGTTCAAGGTTTGGCATTTTGTAATAGATGACTCAAAATGGATTGCACTAAGACAATGTGCTCAAAAACAACGAACTTGACAAAATGTCATTTTCAAATGTGTGAACTTTAGAAGTTTAGCACAACCTTATACCCAGTTAGTGCAACCACTCTAACCAAACTTTGACGTATAAAACGATTTAACCAACACAAATGCAAATTATACACCCTTAAAAGTATGTCCCCTCAACTTTTCGCAGATATTCCAAATCTACAAGGAAATTTGAAAAACTTGACATCCTTTGCGAGATAAATATGCTTTACACTACAATATCTCTACAAGCATGAAGAATTACAAGATGTAGTCTGACCATGGTATCTCAAGTCTTTGTCAATCATCATGTGCCAAATAGCTCAAGTCTATTATAATAATTCTAGGATTTTGGTCTCGTATCTATGGAGCTCTTAAAGCACCTCTACAACCTGAAAATAAACTCTGCTCTATATTACTCCTTGGAAAGACATATTTTGACCCCATTCTCTTTTTCACTATTTTGTTTCTTGTTAGCCGCTCCAAGCAACAAACAAGCACAAGTACTATGGTTTATCACCTTATGCTCTTAATATTAAAGAAGCTTGAGCTACAACTCAAATGTGAGACCTTCAAGCTAGCACTCTTATTGTTCTATCTTGAGCTCCCAACCCTTTTTGAAAAAGTGATTAATTTGGACACAATAGTTCCAATGGTTTTGACCTTGGCTAGAAATGAAGTGTGGCTTCATAAATAAAAAAATTATCAAATTGTTGCATAGATATATGATGGTTCTTGGGTCACACATCATGCATCTAATTAACCTCTCCATGAGTCACATTAAACAACCAATTCATTAACCTAATTAGAGGTTGGCATTGTATATCCACAAAAGGCCCAAGTTCAATATAATAGGGTTGACCACCCACGATAATGTTTAGTTATTCAAGCAACAATTTCATGAATAAAAGGACAGTTCACCTTCACAACAATCCAAAGGACAATGTGATGCTTTAGTTAATCAATATGTTGCAACAAAAGTCCAATTTAAATATTGATGATATTTTGTAGGTTTCATGTCACATTTCCTTTATCGATATATTGTTAAACTTGTGAGCAATTTATCACAGCCCCGTTCATTAATCATGATACATTACAACATAAAGCCACACCAAAGATTTAAGGACATAAACATGTTGGTGGATGTAGGTGGAAGGTCTTGGCTTGCTTATACATATCAATTGCGGTTATTAAAAATCTGCCTTTTTGCCATCTATTTGAGTCTTCCTCACATTCTGTTGAAACAACTTACATTCCTCAACACATATTCATTATATTAATGGAATGGATTTTTCTTTTTCTTTTCTTTTTTTAAGAAAATGCACCTTATTATTTTAATTACAACATCCAAGAAGGGAGCACGCTATATTAATGGAATAGATTTTTCTTTTTCTTTTCTTTATTTAAGAAAATACACCTTATTATTTTATTGCACATATTTTAATTGGCAATATGTCCAATATATTTAGAAAAATGCACCAAACTAACCTAATAAATAAGGTAAACTTTGTCATATTCACAAAAATACACTTAACTTTTACAACAATTATACTTTTATATCAAATGGTGATAGCTCAACTGGTTAGATTCCTTAAGATTCGAGGAAACCCAGGTTCAAATCTTTTCAAGCGATACATGGATGATATCCAAGCTGTTGTGTAATACCACTATGTGGTGATGATGTAAATTTTCACCCCTATACATTGTATCAAAATTTGTACCTCCTTCAATTTCAATCCTTTAACAAACTAATGGTAAGTTTTTTAGCTCTTTTCTGGTAAATCGCAATCAGATTTGCATAACAAAGACAAAGAACTTGCCATGATGTTTTTGATAAAAAGTCACAATGTGATACAGAAAATGGGAGGTTACGGCTGTGTAGGCCTTTTCAACTCTCCTTACCTGGCAATGATACTATACAGTTGAGCTGCAATGGAAAGGAGCAAAGAAGGATTCAAAACCCTTTTTAATGATGTGGACGCAAATGTCACCATCAACCTGCCCTTGCTCAAATCAATCATTGAGTTATCAAAATCCTGAACAAAGGCCTTTGTTCCCACCCAAAAAAAAAAAACAACTATGAATGCTTATCTCATTTATATGCTAATACGAACTTAGACTTATATGATAATCCACCCCTTTGATGTTGAGTGTTGTTCAATTACTAGTTATATTCATGTCTATAAGCAATGTGAATACCAATCAAGCAGGTCAATAGAATTAAGAATTTGAAAGTTTGAAACAGGTTAGGAGACGATGTCGAGTTATATGTAGTCAAATTTCATATACTCTGTTTTCCTTAAATTTAATTACTAATTGTTTTATACAATATTTAGTTTCTTGTCTTGCAAAGGAATCTACATTTTACTACAACCATATACTCTTGTCTTGTTTGGTCATTGGTTGATGTCATCGCATTGTTCCTGCCAGATAGACATACATAATCATTTGACATAGACTTTTTTCTTTTACATTTCCTGTTCCATGCATTTGCCTTCCCTTTAGCAGGAGACGAAGGATCATGTTTTCTCCAGCCCTGGTACTCATTTTGATTTCAGCAACAAATGCCACTAGGAAAAGAGAAAGCTTATACAGAATTTCAGACTGCAAACAGAATAAACTACTACTTCCAATGTTTTGGACAATGTCCATGATAAAATGTCCAGAATGACGCTTTGGAATTTTCTAGCAAATTGCATTTGGTTGGTCAAAGCATGGATCCAGCCCAAAAAGCACAAACAGAGACTATAATTGAATGAAAATAACTATGCATAATGCTCTACTCACTGTGCAAAGAAATTACACTCCATATGAAAGAATGTATTGACTTTATGGTGAAGCATCCGACATTTTAAAGTAATATTCAGAACCAAAGAATGTATTGACTTTATGGTGAAGCATCCGACATTTTAAAGTAATATTCAGAACCAGTACTGACATCAATATCTTGTGGCTTGTGATTATATAGAACTAGATACTGTTCTGATATAAGAAATTCAATATTATTTCATCATTCAAATAACTATGAGCATAGCATGAGCTGGAAAAAAAAGCTGTTGGAGCAACTAACTGCCTTTTGATGAATATTTAGACACATATTGCACATACTTGCCATCTTTGTGATGGCAAGTAATTTTGGAAAAGTTTAAAGATTAAATACAGAATCAAGAAATACCAACCACAAAAAAAATGCCTCCTCAAATTTATTCCTGTGGCCTCAGCTACTTCTTTTCAAAATTTATCCAGATAAACTTCTTACATGAAGAAAAGTTTGATAGGCACAGAGAATATGCACATTGTGCGAAGAATGATGTATACTAGATTTCCTTGGAATTTTATTATTACCCACTTCCAAGTCATTCATAAGCACCCCATTGGTCTCAAACTAAAAGGAATTCGAACACAGCTTTCACACTTGTCAATCGAATTGTATTTGATCTCTGATCCATTTAGTAGCAACCCATTTTTCTCCTTTGATTACAGGACAACTTCCATGCAAGGATGTCTGTACACATTATTCAGCACAATTTCAACAAATCAAAAGATATGCACGAAAGAATAGAACAAGTTCATTTACTCCAAAAGATGCACATAAGAGAGAAATTTAGAAAAAAACATAACCTTCATTTACAAAGTGCAGAGAGGTTGCTCGGATTAAAATAACATCTGTCCCAAAGGTTCCTTTAAGATACTATGGAACTAAATGCTAGATGAACAACAAATGTTTGTGACATCTGGAGAATAACTAGCATCTATGTATCCATCCCAATAAACAAAAATTTTAAATTTGGTAAAGTTCTAAAAAATTTCAATTAAATAAGCCCCATCTCAGTTTCCCCTTCATCTTTCCTCCTGTTTAGTAGCAGAGCAGGGATCATTCGGTAGGGTTTCCCAAAGGTCTCTTAATGTCAAAATTTAACAGAAATCTCTTGAGAAAATCTTATTGAATGAATCCCATGCCAAATCATAATGGAAAAGCTTGAGCAAAGTCGATTATGATTTGTTCAAATGCTAAGGTCAATATTAAGTACAATATAGCATTGCATTTCTCTAAAAATAACTTTCAATGATCGACTCTCAGATGGTACTCATGCTTTTCTTTTTGCAGAGAATCTTGACTTCCTCCTTAGCAATCTAGCAGAAGTGTGTGCTATCCTTCGTGGCCTTCTTCCTCCTTAGCAATCTAGCAGAAGTGTGCTATCCTTTGTGGCCTTCAAACAAGCTGCTAAGGTCGGCTGGTCTGCAGTACAGGTAGAATCAGACTTACAAGTAACTATAAATCGACTAAAGGCGCCCACTGGGGCCTCCTCTTAGGATTGGAAGTTACAAAGGGTGATTGACAAGATACATGCGCTTCAGTCTAGATTCAGAATAGTAGAGTTTTTTTACAATCTCCGAGAACAAAATAAGATCACTGAGGCTATGGCGAATTGAGCTTTAGACCGTGGGGATCTGACTTGTTATGGAGATCCTCCACAATGGTGGACACAGAAAACCAGGTAAGATTTCTACCATATAATTCATATTGATGTCCGCAACTCTAATTCCTTGTATTAGCAAAACGCACTTAAGACATAGTTGTTGCTCTGCTGTAAAATTTTGGATGAAAGCTCTGTTTGCTTGGCAGGGCCCACGATGTAGCTTTCTTACTTTCTTGTAGGATAATACAAAGAATTTTTTAACCAAAAAAAAAAAATACTTTCAATGATCAAAAAATGGTGGTAGTAGTGGTTGGAAGTGAATAATTCAGAAAAAGCAAGGTTGACCAGAATTTAATACTTCAAATAAAACCAGCTAGACAAAATAAATTTCAGAACTAGCAAAGATCATAATCAAGCTTATACACTAAAGGAATAATAAGAGAACACAGCCACAAAAGACTGAATTTCCAGAGAGTAAACCTTGAAAAGTGATCATAACAAGCACTAAAACTATACTTGATTATCTTAACAGAACTGTTGGGCTTCTATTCGTTAAGCTAGAGACTTCCAAGCAGAACGAATGACCCACGTTGCAGATGGACACAGGAGCCTTCTTAGCATGCACTGGCCCATACCCATGTCTTTTTGTTTCTTTTGGTTGGTTTGTGGGGTCAATGGGTGGCCACTGGCAATCCCTTGCACAATTGAGAAACAGTATTAATCAAAGCATTTTCATACACTGCACCAACTTTCAGCACTAGTGCGAACTCCACATTAGGCCAACTATCAAATTGCCAAGTTACAAACTCACTGCCTAGAGTTTGATTATGGTGTAAATCTTTAAGTAGCTCTTGGAAGGTGAAATATTCCTCTTCCATTGGTATCCCTTCATTTCTTGTTACACATAGTTTGTATAGGACATGCTGGATGATTGAGTGTCATGGGTTTACATCTCTTCTTAAAGTTCAATGTAATGCATTGAGTTATGAGAACAAAATTCTGATTTGGCTCTTATTGCCTATAATGTTCTTTCTGTTTGTATGAATGGTCCCATGTGTCCTTTCTGCATTCTGCTAATCATTTAAAAATGTTAGCATAAAATCATTTCCATTACAACACATCAAATTCAGCAATTTGATGTGTTGTGACTTGTCAGCCAAATTGTTCTTATAATCCAGATCAGTGAAATGCATAAAATTTGATAATCACCAAAGATAAGATTAACAAGATTGATATGAGGAAATGTAAAGCCTTCCCATCCCTGTGCAAGAGATCTCAGAGAAGAGTTATAACCCAAAAATACCATAAAAGAAAAAAAGGCAATTTAATAAAAAAAATAAAAATAAACTGAATTTGATTAAGTTTGAAAATTGCTAGCCTTCCAATCACTAAGTCAAAGATCTCCAAGAATAATGAAAAGTAGAGTTTCAAAATTGCCATTTATTCAAATCTCAGGCCTTGCCGGACTGAACGTTTGTCCATTTCCTGGTGCTTTCAGCGGCGTAAAAGGTTTAAAATGATTGTGGCATGGTGGTTATAGGGGCGGACTGCGCGAAGATCTGTGTGGCGACTTCTGGGGCGGACAGCGCAGAATACTGTGGCGGCCATAAAAAGCTGGACAGCCTGCCCGGATTCGTGGTGGCTACCGATTCCACCATGTAAAATCAAAAAAAAAAAAATTGCCATTTAACATGCTTAACTTGATGTTTGCCAAATATTCCTCAAGCAAGGCAGGAAACAAAACCTTCCAAAAGAGTATGTCTTGTATATGTTGTTAGCTCACATACATGTCTTGCATCAGAAGAGTTTCCATTCTCATTGATTTTCTCCTATGAAGCTCTAACAAGAAAGGAGAAAGAAATTATAGTAATACCCACACGTAATCCAAGTAGGTCAATGGGACTTGAGATGTATGGTTTGCTTGCAATAGCAGGGGTGCCAAAATAGTGCTCCAAAGTCGATATAAAAAATATAACAAAGTCAAATAGCATGCATCATGTAATACCATGTGGTACAATAACATATCAAATACAATAAAACAATGGAACAATATTCTAAAAATGAGGCTCAAATGGCCACTGTTGGCAGGAGCCAACAATTCACAAAGGAAAGAATGTATCTTTTCCTAAACAAGTTTTTTGCAGATGCATTCTACAAGAAAAACAACATGCACAATAAGCTGAATGGGAACATGGTTATTAACATAGAAAGAATATACATCCACATCTTTTTACAAGATGAAGTACCCTGGGTACCCTCAATATAGCAGAGAGAAGTAATACATGGACAAGACTGCCTATCACCCTATTCCAAGATACATGCTTACAAAGTTACATTGGCATATAAATTTGTTGCCTTCCATTCACAACTGCCTATGTGTAACTAATCTTCAACTTGCCCTCACATAAGATACAGACATTCGCACTGGTGCTTACGCACATGAGGCACAAACTATAGGAATAAAATAAGTAACATATAATATATTAATAAATCCACTTGAGCCGAGGTGCAGTCAACGATGGAACAAAGCGACAAATTTGGCTATAGTCTTCGCGAAAGGGATGCAAACCCTAGGTGCAGTCAAGCGTTGAAGGAAGAGGGTTGTTCGCAGACCATCTCTTCAATCTGTGAGAAAGCCTCTTCGGTTAGAAGAAATATCTCTCAGGGATCTTTGGGTTCGCAGGTGGATGAACCTTTGCCCTCTATCAGGATTTCGGAGGATGAATTTGGGTTGGATCTGATTGATCATGAAGCCCGAAGGAGAAGCTCAAAAGATATATTAAATATTGGTGGACCAGTACAGAATTCCAGGTAACTCTCCTACCCAAAAATTTATTTTTTGTTTCCTTTTCTAATTTAATTGACAGAGATAGGGTAATGGATTATAGATATAATTGGTTTTTTTGGACAAAAGGGTGTCTATATAAGACCTTGGACTCCCAGTTTCAACCCCTTTATAGAAGAAGTTAATGGCTTCCCAGTCTGGGTGAATCTTTATGCTCTCCCTGTGGAGTTTTGGGGAGAGAAGATATTCACCAAAATCGGTAATGCCATTGGTGCATTCCAGTATATGGATGCCCAAACAAAGGAAAATTTGTCCAATAAAATTAATATGAGTAAAGCAAGATTGATTGTTTGGATGGATGTTTCAGTTCTTGGGCCTCAATCCATTACTATCTCCTCAAGCAAAGGGGAATGGATCCAAAATATTGAATATGAAAACTTCTCCCTAAGATGTTATGGCTGTCAGCAATATGGCCACCTGAAGAAGAGATGCCCAGTCATCCGATCATGCTCTGATTCCTCCTTGGTGGAGGAGAAGGCCCTGCATGCGAATGATTCAAAACCTTCAAATGTCTCAGTTCAAAAGAAAGAAGCTCATCCTCCAAATGCACCAATTGTCCAACAGGAATCATGCGAGCAATAAAAGACTCAACCCCAAAAGGAGAATTTGAATCAGATCATTGATAAAAGCCAAATGGTTACTAAAGACCATCCAAACGGTTCCATGGAAAAGATTAGCACCTCAGATGGTATTCTTGAAGCTAATTATGAAACAATCGGTGACGGTCAATTTTCTGAAAATGAAGATCCTACAAAATATGTTACAACTAGATATTACCTCAGGAGCTTGAAGTGCAAAAATGCATTCTCAGATCTTGCCACTCTACAGGAGGAAGAACCTCTGCTACAGAAGAAAAATAATTGAACTGATTTCCTCTTTGATGGATGACTGTTATGTTTGTTTTCCTTCTATCTGTTGGAGTTATGTGTCATGTAAGGGTTGTTCTTGTTGTTAGTTCCTTCAAAAAAAAAGAGTTGATTATGGAAACTTAGCAGTTTGAGGAAGATGGAGAATATCTTTGATAGAAAGGCAAAGATGGGTATGCTTTAATTAACTTTTTAGAAATGTAATGAGAGCAATGTAATGTTTTGTTTTTGTAATGGGAGTGGCCCCCAATAGAAGCTACACATAGCTTATAAAAAATAAATAAATCTACTTGAGCCAAATAGACAATAATCATGTCACACAAGCTCTATTCTGTCTTAGAAGCTTGACCAAAAACTGGATCCATGGCGCCAATTGGAACATGCCAACGTGCTAATGCCTGAAGCCAGCTAACAGCAATGGGAGATCCAATCTCGAGAGAGGGGAGAGCATAATAACTGCAGTTATCCAAAATCAAAGAGCATATGCAAGGACCTATTAGCAACCATCGTGAATGAGTCAATGCAGGTCTGATCAAGTTGGAAGGGGAATGGTATGAGCTAGAGGGATTAGACCATATCCTAGGAGAATATCTCGTAGATGCTGTCCTAGATCCAAGGCCAAATATTCTCCAAACAAAGAAGAATCATGTAATGTGTGCCTATCTAGACCTCCCAAACTATGGGTGTAAGCAAGAGATAGGTCTAGCCTATCATCTGCTAGCCATGCCATGAGGAAGGCACCATATCACAGATCTAAAATCTCCAATGATGGTAGTTGTATCATCAAGGATGTGTTTTGTACTTTTGATACTGGAAGAGGATGGAGGGGATGTAAAGAGCCTGGAATATTGTTGGCAGCATGAGGTCCTCTCATGTGCCCAATGCAGGTGATCGCCTTACATGATACAGGGCCAAACACCTCTGGTCAATGTAACAGAAGAAGGTAAAGTGACTTGCCTAAGTCCATGTACAAAAACAGCAACTACCTCTGGTCTCGTACCAGATGGGTCACCTGAAGATAAAATCTTCCTTTGCCTCTACCTCTTGCATGGACCAAAGGTGATATATCCTCTCCCATCAGCCTCAATCACCAGCTGATGGGAGTGGAACCACATATCAAGGGAAATATTGAGCCCATGGTGCAGGAAAGGCGATTAATAGTGTCATCTGAGATCATAGAGTTCTCAGCACAGGAGGCCATCTTAAGGTGGAAAGGCTGAGGAGAAATGCTTGTAGTTTGAGTGCATTAACCATAATTCCATGGGGACACATCCTAGAATTTGTGGTCCATCTTGGAGACACGTCCTGACATCTCAAAAACGCATCCCAACATCTCGAAAACACATCCTGCCATCCTGCCATGCCCATCCCAAAACTTCATGGAACAATGACTAAAAGCATTTGAAAAGGCTGAGAGATCCATGTAGTTTGAGTGTATTGCTGATAGACGTTTGAAGAGGCTGAAGAGAGATCCATGCAGTTTGAGTGATTATGTATAGATGTCCTACCTAACTGATTTATGAATCACCCTTTTCCAGCAACAAGAAGGGGAAGGGGGGATTTGTCGATCATGGTCAATCAACTAACAGTACAATCCCTAGGATTGGTACTGATCTAAAGGCTTATACATGTATAGTTATGCAAAAGTAAGTTGACTTGACTAAGTAATGCCAACATACACCACGTTAGTCTATCATTGATTAGTGGCATAGATTCTTAATACAACATCTATGAAGCTCCTGTATTACCAAGGCATAACATCAGAATAAATGAATAAAAAAGCACATGTTACCAATGTTAGGACATGTATTCTACAGATCCTTTAATGCCTTTCATAGTTGTGCAAGCCAACTTCAAATTGCCATCTCTAAGATGTTTTTCATAAAATCCATTAGAAGGGTATTTTTAATTTTGAACTATACATTCTAGGTTTTATCTTGACAAAATTTCAATTTTGGAAGGCATCTGTATGAAATGATAAAAAGGAGTTGATTGCGGAAACTTGGCAGTGAGGAAGATGGCAAATCTCTTTGATAAGAAAGGCAGATGAAGAATATTTTTGATAGAAAGGCAGGTTGGATATGATTTAATTAATTTGATAGAAATGTAATGAGAGCAATGTAATGTTTTATTTTTGTAATGGGAGTGGCCCCAATAGAAGCCACATATAGCTCACTCAAAAAAAAAAACTCAACATTCTAGGAAATAAAATATAGCATTCTCAAAAAATTGTCCCATATAACAATAAAATGATGATACAGGGTCAAAAAGATGTATACCGAGTCAATTGTGCCATTTACAAACATTGAATAGAAAAGGAGAGCATCTCCCTGCCGTGGCTTCACTTTCAGGCCAACACATTTCTTGTAATCATACGATGTATCCATATTTTTAAAATTCTGCACAAAACTACTTACATGAAACATATCTTTAACATATCTAGTCAAATAATCTACTGTTCAAGATAGATAGGGTACTCCATAAAAGACATATACACACCTTTGGGACTTACCTCAAATGGGAACATTGTCTCCCCTCCTTCCTCGACATTAGACAGATACAACAAAAGAGAGGCCACCTGTACTTTGGTGCATGGTGTCATATACTCTTCATATACATACTTACCAATACAAATATTACAAATCACAGTGGTCCCTAAGGTGTCTACTAATAAAAAACAAACTGACAAAAGGTTTTCTGAAAAGTTAAAAATGAAAGTTTGAATTGACAAGCATCTGTACTCTTATGCCTACTTTCACATTATGAAATAACAAATTTCATGGCATCAACATCTTGTTCACGAGAGAGGAAGCACTTAATGGGCTCCAATCTGGCCTTTGACCTGGTATATTTGGCAATGAATTTGATTTTTGGTGTTCACTGATGTAAGAAATCCCTAACTGCAATTTTCTTTTATTATGTTTTCAAATTATCCCTTCAGGTTGTAAAACTCACTCATCATCAAAATCATGCGACATTTTTGAAAAGATAGAAAATCATACAGAGTTTTAACATTGTCCTTGGACGACCAACATCAGACAATATGACTTTGATATACACAAACATAAACTAACAGTGGTTTCTGTTGGTTACGAATCTGCCATGAGGAAAGGATTTCGGGTTGATGCGCCCAGATTCGCCCACCAGCATGAAAGGCCGGAAGGAAGAGATGCCTTCCGAGCCAATCTCCGGAGAAGGCCGGCTCCTTTTGGGGGGTTTTCTGAATTAAGCTAAGGGGAACGGGAAAGAATTAAATGTACAGAAAGAGATAAACGTACAGAAAGAGATTACAAATATGTCCAAAGGTTGGTGGGGGGAACTAACAGTACGGGAACACACCTTTTGTCGGACAGGGCTGTACCTGCAGCATGGTCATCCTGGAAGCTGGACTGCTACGTGGCGGAGTGCTGGGCAAAACTTCAAGTCGGCAGGTTCGCTGGTAGCTGGAGCAGGTGAAACCTCAGATCAGCTTTGAATGAGGCCATTAGTGCAAGCAGTGCAGGCAGCCCACGCTTATCCCTTTTGGTCGGCAGTCCTGGTTCAAATCCCAAAGCTGGACACTTGTTGGATGATGGGTTATGCAACTGACACATGCCTGCCTTAGAGGGCAGGCTATCCATCTTTGCTTGGGATCTGGACTCCTTGGGATGCGCGGGCAGAAAACAGTGCAGTTGGGAAAATCTTCACGTCTTGGTCAAACTCCGGGTTTGTTCCCCTACCGCACACCTGTCAAGGGCGCAATCCGCCTCTGCTGAGAAGTCGGACTGCGCACAGGTGGACACTGGTGCCTGCCGCCTTACGAACCTGCTCCGATACTTCACCGTTCTTCTTTGTTGACCTGTCAGTCTGCCAGTGCAAGGTGCACCCAGAACCGGGCGAAGTGCGAACTTCGCACCAAAACTGGGCGAAGTGCGAACTTCGCACCAAAACTGGGCGAAGTGCGCACTTCGCACCAAAACTGGGCGAAGTGCGAACTTCGCACCAGCACTTAGCCATTTTCAGGGTAACTTGCTGGAAAGTTGAAAAATCAACTGGGGACTCCAAGAAAGGGGGGAAAGAAAAAGAATGCGGGAAAGAAAAGGAAAGGGAGAGAAGAAGGAAGGAAGATGGAGAAAGAGGAAAAAGAGGAGCAGCTCTGTTACATTACTTTATTGAAGACATTGCACCCCGTGCAAAATGTGACAACAGTTTCCATTGTAAGGGATTTCCATCCCAAATATGAATACACAAAAGGTTATTAAAAATCATAGATCTAAGCTGATATGAAGGCTCTGCATTAGAAATTACAAGCCAAGCACTTTATGATACAGCTAAGGTTGTATGTCACATTCTTTGTTAGTTATCTGGGGCTTAGCATTATATCCAGTGTCATATAACAATGAATAATGATGAACTGAATGATGTAAGGGGTACAAAATTGTCAGGAGAAATTCCAATCATCTCTCACCAGAACACTGCCTATATATACAAGCAAGCAGGTTTTTAGGCTTTAGCTTCAGTCTCTTCGGGCCACAACAGCTGTGAGGCAGCTTTGTGGCACTACCTCAAATAGACCAAGAGTTACTTACACCACTTCTGCAAGATACAATTTCATCAGAAAGAGGCCTTTCAGGAAATCTGAGACCAGGTTGGTTATCAAATTCTGTCAGCAGTTAGGAAGTAACCAAAATTTCTATCTAGATTCTACACCTGCTAATGTTAGAAACTTTGTCCCAAATGTGAAGCCTTTGTCTATAGAGACAAGGGAATAAAGAACAATGTTTAAGGGAATAAAGAACAATGTTTAAACAAAAGAAGGAACATAAGCAATGCTTAATTTGACACCCCTTCATAATTTTGATATTGGCATTAGTAAGGGCATGGTTAAGAACAAACAGTTTCGAACAAGCAAAAACTGTTGACATCAATTCCGCAGCATACTTTTTCATCAGAAATATTCCATGCAGGAAATTTTGAACAGGCTGGTTATCATCTAAGATTCAATTCACAATTTCAGAGTTCATGAGAGTCTGTTACAAAATCCTCAGAAAAAGCCAACTTCAGCTTCTCAGTCTTCGTCTCATTATTAGTCTGTCCTACACCTGGAACCAACACTACTTCCTCATAGTTGTCGTCAGGATGCCAGTCTCTTGTGGAGTAGAAGTAGATAGAAATTTTAGTTATTTATCTGCATTCGGTCAACAAATAAAGAACATTTTTAAACAAAGGAAAACACATATAAAATTTGTAACTGTGAGACCCCCTTTTAATCTTGATATATTTGTCACAGGATGGTTACATACATATTACAAATAGTCATATATATATATATATATATATATATGTCTCATTATTAGTCTGTCCTACACCTGGAACCAACACTACTTCCTCATAGTTGTCGTCAGGATGCCAGTCTCTTGTGGAGTAGAAGTAGATTGAAATTTTAGTTATTTATCTGCATTCGGTCAACAAATAAAGAACATTTTTAAAAGAAGGAAAACACAAAAATATTTGTAACTGTGACACATATATTTGTCACAGGATGTTTACATACAAATAGTCATATATATATATATATATATATATATATATATATATATATATATATATATCATTATTAGTCTGTCCTACACCTGGAACCAACACTACTTCCTCATAGTTGTCGTCAGGATGCCAGTCTCTTGTGGAGTAGAAGTAGATAGAAATTTTAGTTATTTATCTGCATTCGGTCAACAAATAAAGAACACTTTTAAAAGAAGGAAAACACATAAATAATTTGTAACTGTGACACCCCCTTTTAATCTTGATATATTTGTCACAGGATGGTTACATACAAATAGTCATATATATATATATATATATAGTTTCTTAAAAATAATGCCAAGTGACTTCTAGCTCTATAAATAGGTGCCACCTCTGCACCACTCTCTGTCATCTCTTCCTTTGCAGAAATAAATCAATACTGCCTTGAGAGACAGACGTGTTAGGATGTGCCTGACATCTGGCCATAGTCTTCATTGTTTCAGAAGATCTATGGGACAAACTTGGGACCAAAGGAAACTTACTGCATATAAATAAAACCATAAAACAACGCTAGATATAAATCCAAGCTAAGAGGGACTCTCCTAGTGATAAATGCCTACCAAATCAAGTATAACAACATAATGTAAGTGTATACTGATATCTTTTTCAAAAAAAAAAAATGTGTATACTGATATCAAAGAGATGTTGTAAATAATCTTTCTCCATGATTTATATGACTTTAAAAAACATACAAAATGAGTATCACTTGCTACACAAAGCCATTGAAGTGGTTGGCTAAACAAGTGATTATTTTAAAGCCTTGGAAACATTGTTATGAAGTTTCCATCAAAACCCAGAAGTTGTAAACTAGAAAACAATCGAGATAGTTAGCCCAGTATTGTACCCTTGGAAAACAGAACATACACCCCACATAGAAGTGAGTGCCACCCTACAGAAATTTGACATCAGTGTATAAGAGGCTTAAAATAGGAATAAGAACAGTCAAAGATAAGACAGAAGCCCAGAATCCATAAAGGAGTTTGCCTACTGCTGATCCTACAACCAAAATGACTTAGATGTACAAGCCAAAGGGAACTGTTTAGAATTCAACATTTGACTTGTGCCTTTTCATTACTTAACAAAATACAATTACATCATATGCAAAATACATCTTGCTAATCAGCATGTGAAATGAGCTACATTTTCCCAATCACACCCTACAGAACCATGAGCATTAAAGGTCTTAACAACAGCATCATACTATCACAATTCACATAGGACATCCTAGAAATGCAATTGAAGATGCTACCTATCTAGGGATTTTGGGAAGAAAAACAAGTTGTTGAATAAGACTAAGCAGTTGATTGCATGCTGATGGGAAGAAACAGAATGCTCAAGTAGGTGTATGGTTTAATAGTTTGAACTTTGAACCTTTTATATCTTGAAGATAGATTGTATCTTAATGAGTGCCAGTCTAGGCAGGCTGAAACTCATCACTTCAGAAACTCATCACTTCAGAAGTGATGAAAAGACAAACCTCTTGCAGAAATCCCTGAAATCTCCATTCTCAGACCCATTTTTGAAAGGAGGTGGGGGAGCAAGGTCATGGACTACATTGACAACCAGGGCAAATGGAAAACTATTCCCACTAATGAAGGTGGCCAAATCGCCAGAGCAGGAAACCTCTTATCCCGCTTTCTCCGAACTACTATCATTCCAACCATAGCCACCCCAGACTACCCCGTTTGGAAAGGGAATGACACTGGGGATTTCTCAGTCAAGTCAGCTTACTCCCTCTTGCTCAACTCTCAAATCCCCACTATTCCCTTCAGCTTAGTGTGGGTCAAGCGCCTCATCCCTAAGATAGGGTTCTTCTCCTGGACAGCTATTCAAAACAAAGCCCTCACTACCGACAATCTTATGAAAAGAGGCATCCCTGTCCTGAACAGGTGTCACCTGTGCCTATCGAGTTGGGAATCTGTCCACCACCTTTTAGTGAAGTGTGACTTCACCAAAGAAGGGCTGAGTCACTGGCTGACTACTTTTCAGATCCAATGGGCCCACCCCAAATCCCTTCTGGACCTCTTCACTCAATGGCCTGCCCCGTTCAAGAATCCCAAAGTCTCCTTTCTATGGAAGGTCTGCCTCCACCACTTCATCTGGCAAATTTGGCTTGAGCGAAATCGCAGAATTTTTTCAACGACTTCAAGTGACCTAGCATCCACAGCTGCCAAAGCTATCTCCTATGCTGCCGAGAATTTCCAACTTTTCCCGTGCTCTCATTCCCCCTCTTGCAGTGTAGAACTTGAGATCCTCCAACCCCTGAACATCCCCATTCTGCCCGTTCTGTCCCCTCCCATTCCCCATCCTAGAGTTAAGGCTCATTGGAATCCTCCCTTGGAGGGCTGGCTGAAGCTCAACTTCGATGGCGCTTCCAAAGGGAATCCAGGTTTAGCAGGGGCAGGCGGGGTTTTTAAGAACCATAAAAGGCAAAGTTGTTCTCGCCTTCTCCGAGAATTTGGATCATCAAACTAACAACGTAACTGAGGCATGGGCGCTTTAGCGAAGCATGTATCTCATCAGGGATTCCAGGATCAACCTCCAAATCGAAGGGGATTCCCTCAACATCATCGGCTACATCAACAGCGACAAAATCCCCCCGGAATATCAGATCCCTGATCCAAGAAAGCAAAAACATCATTGGTCAGCAAAAACAGGTGGAAGCTGCCCACGTGTATCGCGAAGCCAATAGGCTTGCTGACGGGCTTGCCAACTTGGGCATCACCCAATCGACTATTTCGGTTTGGCACAACTCAACTCCGCCAAGTGTCTCCCACCTAGCGGCTGCGGATTGGCAGGCCAGGTGCTTTTAATTTTCTCCACCTTAATCCATGTTTTTGCTAACCAAGGTCTTGCAGGTCATAATTTGTGATTATCCCCGAGCGACCTCTCCGTTTCGTGCGCCCCTTCACCATCACGTGATTGGCCACTTGGCTGGCCCTTTCAATCATGACACTCGAGAGTGGATCCTTGTTTCAAACAACGCCGGTTTCCAAAGCATGTTGCACAGTCCCACCTACGAGTGCTCCGCTGCTCTCCCGCACGATTTTCCGCCTACCCTAGCTGTCGCTAAGGCTCTCCTGCTTTTCAAATCCACCCATGTGGATATTGTTTCAAGAACTTGCACCAATCCCCAGTCGCTCTCCCCTCCCCACCGCCTTTCCACATGTCATCATCCCTTGCATTTCGGCATGACCTTTGGTTTGCCTATTGCCTATTTAAAATGGATTCCAGGCACCATGCAGACCAACGTACTCCATCCCCGCCACCCCAACCACTGCCCGAGTCCCCCCACCACCTTCCATTGCCCCTTTGCTCCTGCCGCCATGGCTTACCTTGAGTCGAACAACCTGCAACTTGACCCCCTTTCGGCCTCTTTTCTGCAAGCCTGTAAGCTCATCCCCTTTCTGTCAAAATTCAAGGGCACAGAGCCGAACATTACAGCTGACTTCGTTAGAACTTGGTCGAACAGCCATGTCACTGTGTGGCACATCCGTTTCAAAGTTACCCCTGCTCTCATTGCCGAGGTGTCTGGCCTGCCCCTCTCTGGACGCCTGGTCCGGCGTGACAAACACAATTGGGAACCAGAGCTGGAGGGTTTCCCCAATTACCAGGATTTTAAATGGTCAGGAGTTTCTCTGGAGCGAGAATCCCTCCCTTCCCTGTGGCCCATCGTCTCTGTTCCGTTGATGCAATACTTGGCTTGTGACGACCCTTATAAACCCATGTCGAGCTTTCATCTTGCGCTCGTCAACCACCTTCGTGGAACATCCCTGCGTTTCTCCACCGGTCCATTCGCCTCTCTGTGTGTGGCGCCCGCAAGAAGCACTCGGCTCCCACTCATCAGGGATTGTTTGTCGTCCTTTTCCTCCATGTCGCCACCTCCAATCCTCCACCCATCTTGGCCACCCCCTCCAATCCAACCCCCCCCATACCCCCCCACTCATAGTCCTGCCCATTCCCTCTCCAGTGAACCTTTGGAGAGTGAAGAAGCCCCTGAATTCCAAACTCCTACTTCCAAAAAAGGCTCCCCGTCTGCAGCCACTCCCTCTAAACCCCTTCCTTCTAGCGGCAAGAAACCAACGTCGACTAAGCGCAAGACCAAAGTCGAAGAAACTCCCACCCAAGTTCGAAGATCGTCCAGAGCAAAAAAGGTCAAAGCGGAATTGAGCCAGAATTCTCCGATCAAAGTCTCTGAGGACACCAGCGGGAATTCGATCCCCGACATTGGGATTTCCAGCAGGATCTCCAGAATGTTCCTCAAGAGTTTCATCGCTGCCTTCGAGAGTGCCAGTTCAGCCATGAAACAGTACCTCCAGCAAAATGCAGCAAACACCAAGGAGGAATCCCCGGAATCCGGACCTCTCTGAGCTCGCTTCCGGGGCCAGGTTTATGTTTCTTCTGGTTTGTCTAAATTGGTTTTGTTTCTAACAGAATTGCTTCATCTTCCCATCTTTATGTCTGTTAATTTTTGCCTCGGAGGTGACCCCTGCATGGGTACTGGCTAGTTTCCCTTAGTATTTCAGTGTCTGGCTAGGTCCCCTTTTGTTTGTGATCAGTTGCCCCTGCGTGGGCAGGTTTGCTCTCAGTACCGGTGCTACTATCCCCTGCGTGGGAATTTTGAATCTTTCCTCCCCTGCGCGGGATTGTTTAAGTGGTTTTATATCTTCCATCCCTGAAATGGGATTGTGCAGCAGTATTTTCTCTAGATCTTTTAAGGTTCTATGTACTTCTGGGATTGGGACCCAGCCAAAACCCATTTAATAGAAACACCAAAATTACCAAAAAATAAAGAATAAATGATGAAAAAATCCATTCACTTGACAACAGTCATCTAGCCTTCCAGTCAGTGTTATATGGTGCTCTAACTTCAGTGAGAGAAGAAGGGTAGATTGATTAATGATAGGCTGATCTAATGGCTTGAACATTTTATTTCTCTAAAGGTGAAATGTATCTTGGAGATTGCCTCCTTGGAAGGGTTGGCTATTGGTTGATAGTATATTATTAATGAGTTTGATGATTGTTTTATAGACTTATACATTCACAAGAATATAAATAACAAGAGAAATTAGATACTACGTAAACTTTCAAAAATTAAACAATTCATCCAAGTATACTGCCACTTATAATAAACTTTCCAAGTTAACAACACAAAAACAACAATTATAGGAGCAAATTACAAAAATTGAAACATAATTGGCCTAGCAAATACAATTTCAAAAAAATAATTAGGACAACTCCATGAAATAGGATGTACCCTTTGGCTCTTTTGTGGACCATATTCAGCAGGATTGAAAGCATCATAATGGCAGTCATATTTCTGACCAGTATTATACCGTAAAACATTAAATGCCTGCAAAAAGCATAAAGTTATGTCAAGCCATCAAAGGACAATATTCTATTTATACCTATTGCATAAATCCAACAAGGCCAGAATTTAGTTCTTTTGCTTAAGACTTCTTGCTTAGGAATTTGCAAGTTAAAAGAACAGCACAGAAAAGGAAGTCAACATTATATTTTAAGAAACTAACCTCTCCATGGGATCTTGGAATCATCGTAGCCCTTGCAATCTTTTCTTCAATAAAGTCCAAAGTGCCCGATTTGTCCTCATTAGCACTGAGAAATGTGCCAGAACTGTCATCCATGGAGATGGACAAGCACACTAGAATAAGTTCAATTCCATGTGGAAACACTATAAAAATGCATCGTGTTTATGTAGAAATACACCTACACAAATACAACTCATATACACATATGTATATAGGATCAAACACAAGCAAACTAGCATAAAGCCTCATTGAATTCTTTATTATTACTTCAATATATTTACAGCAGTGCCTTAGTAATATTTACTAATTAAAGATTATAAATTTCCATTGGACATGTTTATCTACAAATTATTCTGGATTTTAATTTTCCCTGAAATTTTTATGGAGGTTTAGGCTCCTCTTCAAAACACCAATAAAGATCGACTAAATGAGGTTTGATAAGCAGATCATGGTTCATAAAAGTAAGTGTTCTACTGATTGGATTGGTTGTAACTGGTCGGACACCCCAAGTTAATAGTTCAAGCAAGGTGTTAACACACCTTAAATCAAGTAATAGTCAATGAAACCACGATCTAAAACTAAGATTTCAAACAAGAACAAGGCTACTCAAACTTGGATGCACATAGGATTAAGACCTTGGAATAATTACAACTAAATACAGCACACAAAAGAATACAATCAGGTTAGCAACAAACCATCAAAAACAAACACAATACAACACCACAAAGCCTAGCACAACACAGTGTTATCTCTTCCTTATGTCTTGGATTAATGGTCTCCATGTGTGCCTTAGCTTCAAGCCATCATCCCTATTGAGGGTGCTTTTGTGTTTTTTAATTTCTACTAAAGAATAAAATGATATTACTCTCATTTCCCAGAAAAAAAAAAGGCTAAAGATTTATATTTTTTTTATTTTATATCAGAATAGAAAAATATTATGTTACTACAAGATAATAGCAATACCTTTCTAGTTATCTGTATATTTAGGTGAAAAGCAGTAGTTGGTTTTTAATTTAGAACAATGAATCCATGGATGATTAATCTGTGTTATTACCTACACAAGCAAAGATTTTATCCATCTCCCTGTCTAGATAGAAAAACACACAAACATAAAGAAATCATAACAATGTTTATAAATTACCAGAGTAAATCATTGGAACTAAAAGCTCATCACCAATTAATATTAAAACAGAGTGCCAAAAGCAACTCTTATCTAAAGATGGATAAGAGGTAAATTATATTAATTCCTACTAATAAGCAAAAGCAGTCAAGGAACTAGTAAGAACATCATAGATGGATAACCGTATATGCATGTGTACAAATACTTGACAATTGTGCCTGTGGAAGGGTAGGTGCAAGTTGTGGCATGGTTGCATATATAGACATCCAAACAAATACACAAACGTTTAACATATTTTAGATGCACATATGTATATAATTTCTTTTATTGCATGCATGAAATTTCAAAAGAATTTAATGTTGGAAACATATGCTACAGTCCAAATATTTCATAGGGAATGTAACACTGAAATGGCATTTCCCTCGTTTCAACAGACATTGTAAGTACAATAGAAATTAAACACTACGTATAAAAGTGAATATGAGAGATCCTACCTTGTTCTTATGTTCTTTGTACTTTCTTCACTCTCTCCTTTTCGCAAGGCCAATGATGAAGGCCTAAGATTTGACTTTGCAAGTTTTATAACTAGTTCACACTGCTTCTTTGTCGCAAAGTTAGGAAAGTATAATGCTCGAGGCTTCCAACTCAAGACCTTCCAATCAGGAAAGACAACATTTCAATATTAGTTAAGCAACATTTCAAATTGAGCTCCAAAAAAACATGCAAATATAATAATGACCAAACATATCATACGTTTCCAATGATACAACCAACCTAGTCAAAAAGGCATTGTCAACAAGGCTAAAATTACTTAAGTTGCAAGCAATCCAGTTTTATCTATATGACAACAAGAGGCTGTTTCTCTAACATCTAAGACTGATTACATAAAGCACCATCCCAAATAAAGGACAAGATTAATTAAATTTAAAAAGTTGATTTCACAAAGAAGTATACTAGATTCAGGGGAATCATGTAGATAATTTCTAAAGCAGACTTTTATTTATATCTTTGCAATTCATGAATAATAATGGAAAAATTGCTTGGTGCCATTGTCCGCCTACTCATACTAGTTCCTTCATTCATCAGTCCTAAATTCAACATATTCACTTGTGCTTGCATTTTATATGGCTTCAACTTCAAACCATTAACTATCTCGGGACACAATGTCCCATCTAGTTTCTTCAATCTTACTGCGCCATTGATCATTACCTCCTCCACTTGGAAGGGTCCAAGCCATAAAGTCTTCAACTTTCCTAGCTTGATTTCTCTCTTGCCATTGTACTTCAAGACTAAGTCACCTGCCTTCAAGTCCATCTTCTACAGGTGCTTAACATGCCACTACTTTTGATGACGTTGGGCAAACTACGCGGTCCACTGTGCCTTCACTCTCTTCTCATCCAGCTTGATGAGTGTTGTTAGCCTCTCCTCTAGGCCTTTTTGGTCACCAGGACGATTCTATACCGCCACTCTCAGACTTGGTACCAAAAACTCCACCAGCATGACTCCTATCCATACATCAACTAGAATGAAGTGTGGTTTGTCATAGGATAAAACGTAGTCCTGTACGCCCACAAGAAGTTGGCAATCTTTTCCTCCCAATCAACGTCTTAAATTCCACACATATTATACATTACAGAGACTAATAACTTATTCATGGCTTTCGCTTGCCCATTTGCGTTGGGATAATATGGACTAGACAACAAATGTAAAATCTTAAACTCTATGGTCAACTTCTTAAAATTTTCATTAACAAAATGCCCCCTGCGGTCACTTGTCAACTAAATAGGTATGTCAATTCTTGTAATCACTTGCTTGTATAAGAAGCACGCAGTGTTCTTTATGGAATTATAAGGCAATGCTCTTGCCTCAACCCACTTCGTTAAATATTCGGTAGCTACCACAATGTATCTACATTTTTGTTTGCTAGTTTTCAATGGCCCCACAAAATCCAAACCCCATATTTCAAACAACTCTTGTGGTTGTGATAGGTGTAACGGCATGAAGTCCCTCATCGATGGCTTTCTAGCTCTCTGGCATGTATCTCATGCAGTTATGAACTCCTCCGCATCGTGGTAGAGGGTGGACCACCACAACCCTACCAAAAGCACCTTCTTCGCGATCACGTCTAGCTCCATATGCCTTCATGCCAGCCCCTCATGAGCTTCCTTCAACACTCAATTCATTTCTTCGTCCATTACACACGACCACAACACTCCATCAAGTCTAATCTTGTACATCCACAACACTCCATCAAGTCTAATCTTGTACAATAAACCAGCTATCAACTAAAATGATGCTGAATTTATGATCTTTTCTACTGTCGTCAACTCCTTTGGCATCCTCCCTGTCGACAAGTATTCACCCATATACTTGTACCACGATGGTAGTGCAATTGAGAACTAATGAGCATCCATAAATTCATCCATCACTCCTCCCTCCCCAAGTTTTCCCAAGCAAATCCTCGACAGCTGATCCACTATAACGTGCTTCTTCCTAGGTCTAACTACCACTCAAAACATGAATTCCTACAACGTGATGAGCCACCTGCTAACTCACCCGTGTATAGTCATCTTATTGATCAAGTACAACAATGCCTAATGATCCACATAGAAAGCAAAGGGGTTGACGAGCAGATAGTGTCTAACTTGAATTGTGTACACCATTCCCAAGGCTTCCCGCTCCATGGTGTTGTAATTTTTCTCTACGTGATACAATAACCAACTAGAAAAATATATGGGTTGATCCAATAGATATTGCCCCTCTTGGGCCAACCGCATCCAATCACAAAATTGGACGCATCCACGTGGACGTGAAACTCCTTTCAATCCGGAAACACCAGAATGGGTGCGCAAACCACTTTACCTTAAACTCCTCAAAAGCTTTCTGATGTTCTTCCATCCACCTAAAAAGAACACCTTTGCATGTCAACACATCCAGAGGATGTGAAACTTGTGCAAAGTTCTTGATGAACCACCGATAGTAACCAACATGACCCAAAAAACTCGCGTCATATGGCTCTTCCATGCTCATCACAACTCCTATCTTGTCAAGGTCGGTCTTCAAACACTCTTTACACACTACATGCCCAATCAACTTCTCGTACGGTACCAACAAATGGCATTTCTTTGGGTTCAAGGACGGTCGAGCATTCATACACAACCGCATGCATTCCTCCAATGCCTTCGAACGCTCGTTCTTCTTTCTGTACAATGACTAATCATCCAGGAACACTTTGGATTTACCCGTCGACATCTGTTCAAGGATGTACAGAATTATCCTCTCAAATGTGGCAAGGACATTGCACAAACCCAAAGGCATGCGGTTATATGCATAAATGCCATTCTCCACTACGAAAGTGGTCTTCAATCTATCCTCCTCAATGATATTGATTTGATTATAGCTCAAGAATTCATCCACAAATGAATAGATCTCGTGTCTTGCTACCTCCTCTAGGATCGAATCAGTAAATGGTATTAGGGAGACCACAAAAATTGTGCCCCCAAGTCCTTTCACGTTTTCTCGAGCAATACATTCACACTTGAACCTCCATCCACGATCATGTGTGTCAACTTATGGTTTAGTAATTCAATGTATATCAATGTCGTTTTCTTCCTGACATCTATCATCAAGACTGTCGGGTCAATGTACTGATCCCTCGGTATTCCCTGTGCTTCTAGTTGGCCTCGTAGCTCCTCCATTCCTTTTGTTTGCACCATCTCCCTTGTCGTCACATATAGCTCTAGTTGGCCTCGCAACTCCTCCATTCCTTTTGTTTGCACCATCTCCTTTTTTTTGCACCATCTCCCTTGTCGTCATATATAGCTCCAGTATTATGTTCAGCAACTAGATACCTTTACTTCAACACTTGTATTCAGTACTTACACAATCAACTGTTGTATAGACATCTCATCCTCTTCAATCATGATGGGTTCTTTCAACTTTTTTTCCTGTGGCAATCTCTCCTAACTGGTATTTCTCTTTTCTTCTTCAATCTGAACACATGCTTCCTACCATCTCTCCTTCTCCTTGGCAAGATTTGATACTGCTCCATTTTCTTAGCTTGCACCCGAGTTACAACTAACACATGCTTCTTCTTTTGTTGCTAGTCTTATGGAGGATCCTCAATGTCAATGACATTGACATTCTACAAGTCACTCGTACTCACCTCCTTCGGACAATTTGCCTCATTGTGGGTGCTCAATCCACAACATCTGCACATCATTGCAATGTTGTTTCCATTGCCCCTCCTGTCAGAGCATTCCTACAATTGTGTGCGAAGTGTCCCCACTTTTGACATCTTTGACACCGTATGATTGGCCTGCCATCTGAATCATATTCCAACCGACCCTCTCCTACGGATTGATTCTCTTGTTGTGGCTAGCTTCTCCCTTGGCGGTTATTCTGGTATTCGTCGCTTGTCGCTCCTTGTCCGCTCTCCAAAGTGTTTGGTTTGTCATCCTTGACCTCCTTTTGCACCATCAACATTTGGTGTCTTGCATTTTTTAAGTTAAACGAACAGTTTACGATAGCATGTACCACAACTTCGCAAATGTTGCAAACTACTTTCTTCGAATAGTTGACATTGGTGTGTCCGTTTGATTTGCAATCAGAACACCAAATGTCCTTTTTCTCCTTTCTAGCCTTCACGTCATTGATCATACGCTCCAGATTCTTCTACATGGCTTGGATCATTGTGCTCAAGTCATTCCAGTCACTATCGAAATCGTTGTCTCGATCATGACTTACACTTCCTCCACCGACTATTGTCAACTTCATTTCACTTTCCAAATCCAACGCTCTATAAAAAGCTTCTTGATAGGTGTTTAGCAAAACCACCTTCATCTTCTTCTTGTAACACAAGAACAGTCCATCCAGGAACCATCACTTTTGCAACCCATCTGTCAGCTTTGCCTCCATCTTGACAATGAGTTCTTTTAAACGACAATTATATGACTTGATGTTTTCGTCTTTCTTCTACTTTATCAAATAGATCTCACCAATGATCTCCTTGTCATCACGAAGCAGTCTAAATTCCTTGTCGAATTCAGCCTTCAACATGTTCTAATCGGTAAAGGGTCTTTGTTGAATTCAGCCTTCGACATGTTCCACACAATGTTGTTGGCAACAATTTTAGCAATGTGTCTTCATCAATTACACTATTCACTTTCCATATCATCTTGCATGTTCTAATATGTCGTTTGGTATCTTCCCTTTCATCTCCTATAAACTTCAAGCACTTCTACTTGCCCACCATTGTAACAATATTTGCCATAGGTGGTTGTTTGTCTCCACTCATCGAACCTTTGTTTGACAATAAATCCTCTGCAAACAGTCTTTAGTCGCTTGCTTGTGCACCCACACTTCGCTATCTCCTTTGCGAATACACGAGCATCCGTTCTGGCCTCTCAAGCACACTCTCCCATGGTTGCCCTTGTGCTTGACTCTCATCCTTTGCACCTCTAGGCACATCACTAGTTGCTCTGCCTTGTCTTGCACACAATCCACATTGGCAACTTCTACTTTAGAGGATGAAGAAAACATAATTGTCGCATGCCTGAGCGTCAAAACTCAATAGGTTGGTAACACCTCAACCTCAAACTTTCCTAAAGAACAAGAGTGTTTGCTACAAATAGTTACTATGTAAAGGGTTAGCCTCTCCATGTCGTCATTGATACAAGGAGCCAAAAGAACCCAATCACACAAGACACAGTCAAGCACCTCAACTTCCATACAATGGTGCATCCACAACTTTACTTACTGGATTGGCTTCACCTAGGTAAAGGCATAGAGATTTAGCGCCAATGCACCCTTGAGTACAACATCAAACCAACGCGCAAATCAGGCACTTGTGACATAGTGCCACTGGACATCTTTGATGTCTTACGGGGAAGACCATACCTCTTCGATCACCAAGCAACCTATCAGGCTTGTTCGTAGCAATGGTTGGTGCACATTGGAAGGATGACAAACCAAATATACCAAAGTGCTTAACTCAAAAAAATGTCACACTGGTATGGACAAAATAATGCAAGGGGTTCATATCTCATGCACAAAAGTTTGTTTTGTTGATGGTTCAATCTAAGAACCATGGCACCAAGAAGTTCAGCCTTGTTGAACTAGTTGCAACCTGTTTTGCACAATCTCAACAAATGGATGCCCTTTTCGTCTATACTTTGATGTTTTCCAAGATCTCAAGGGAGTCCCACTATAGTGCTCAATAAAACATCAAATTGACTTGGTCCCTAAATTGTCACTTCCCAATGGTCCACCATTCCACCATTCAGTCTAGGAGAATGATTAAATCAGGTGAGAAATAAAAGAATTGATTGATCAAGGGAAGATCTGACCAAGTTCATCACCATGTGGCAATCCCATTATGCTAGCACCAACTAAGGATGGAACATGGTGTCTTTTCAACGACTACAAGGCACTAAACAAAATCATAACGAAGAACAAGTACCCAATGCCACAAATTGATGATTTGTTGGACCAAGTCTTAAGGGCTCAATACTTCACCAAGATCACCCTCCAGTCAAGTTATCACCAAGTTCCTATCAACCCACAGACATCTGGAAAACGGCCTCAAGACCAAAGAGGGGTTGTATGAGTGGTTGATTATGCCTTTCAACTTAACCAACACTCTAGCTACATTCATAAGCCTACTAAACGAAGTGTTGCGACCATTTACAGGGTCCATCATTGTCGCCTTGGATTACATCCTCATTTTCAGTAAAGCTAGGAAAAGCATGTGCACCAGGTTCTAGACACATTGCATCAACACAAGCTTCAAGCCAATTTGGCCAAGTGTACCTTTGACATCACAAAGATCCCTTATATAGGCTACATCATCAACCAGCAAGGTATACATGTAGATCCAGAGAAGATTCACATCATCCAAGAGTGGTCAACCCAAAAGAATATGATAGGACTCTGGAGTTTTTTGGGCCTTGCCAACTTCTGCCAAAGGTTCATTTTGGAATTTTCACATCTCATGCCCTCTCAATTAGATCATGCATGGGAAGGTGAAGTTTCACTTGACTTCTCAACAAGAGCAAGAATTTGAAGAGCTAAAGTAGCACCGTTGTTCAGCACCAATGCTTGCCACGCCAAACATTACTCAGCCTTCCGAGATCGAGACCGATGCTTCTAACTATGCACTTGGTGTTATCCTAATCCAAAATGGGTATTTGTTGGTATGCCATTTTAAGAAACTCTTAAACACAGCTACTCTATGAGGAGCTCTACATAATTGTACAAGTTGTACTATAGTGGGGCCACTACGTCTTGGGTAAACTTGTAAAGAAACCATCATTCATTATAATCATAGGCCTCTGCAATTCCTACACTCAAAGTAAATTAGAAGATGCACACCACATGAATGGATTACTTAACTGCAAGAATTCCACCTCGTGATCAAAAAATTGCAAGGAAAGGGAGAACCAAGTAGCAAGTAATCTAAATTGTCTGTTGGTACAAACTCTATTAATTGTTTTCTTTACCAGAGGGCATGACACCACAAACTAATAGGCGCTATACCCTAAAGACGTTGACCTTGTTGACATCCACCAACAGTTGATACAAGGCAAGCCTGCATTAGATCATCACCATCAAAACGATTTGTTGTACCGTCTTGAGAAGCTCTATGTACCATCTAGTACACAATGCCAGTTGCTCATTTGGGAAGCTCACTACTCTAAGGTGGTTGGACACTTTGGCGTTAGCAAGACACTTGGAATGCTACAACAATACTTTCAATGACCTCACTTGTACCAGGAAGTGGATCTCTATATTCGATCCTCTACACCATGCAACATTGCGAAGCCAACGAACAAGAAGCTAGAACTCTACCCACCTCTATCCGTTCCTTCTAGGCCTTGGGAATCCATCAGCATGCATTATCTCCTAGGGTTACCAACCATCCAGCATCAACACAATTGCATCTTCGTGGTTGTGAACAAGTTCAACAAAATGGCAATCATGGTACCATGTTAGAAGAACAATGACACAATTAAGACTACCCGTCTGTTTGTTCAGCAAGTTTGGGTCGATTTCGACCTCCCAAGCTGATTATATTAGACAAGGATTCCAGATACATTAGTGCTATCGTTGGGATCAACTGGATACCAAGTTCCAGCATTCCATCGCTTTCCAACCACAAACAAATGGACAGACTAAAGGTGTTAATAAAAAATTAGTGCATCTAGTCAAGATGTACAATCACGAACACCCTCGAACGTGGGATGAGAGTCCGCCTTACATCCAAAATTCTTACAACAGTGATCCTTACACCTCCACAAGTCACGATTCATTCCATACATGCTTTGGATTTCAGCCCAACGCCCCCAGGGATGTCACTTTCCAAATTCTGACTTGCACCAAGGTGCTAGCACAGGTCAAGGAAGTAGACAAAGCTGAGTGAATTTGCAACAAGTGCAAAACAATCAAACTTAGGTTCAGGAGATATTGCAACACCAACAACACAAATACAAAGAGCAACATGATTAGCACAAGACTCTACATCAAATTCAGGTTGGAGGTAAGGTTTAGCTCCATTTGAAGAAGGAATGCCTCTTTGGCCCACATTAGAGGATCAAACTACTTCCAATATGGTCCTTACACCATTTAGCACATAGCAGGTGAGAATGCCTTTTTTCTTTATCTACCACCTTACTTGGGGATGCATCCAATGTTTCATGCAAAACACCACAAGTCGTACCAACCTCCTCTGCTAGAGCTTGTGGCAAAATAGCATCCTACAGATCTATACCCAGCTCAATGGGAACCTATAGCAACAAACTAGTTGATCGACATCACCAACAAGTGTACTTGCCAAGGGACACACAATTTGTTCAGGGTTGCAAAGCCAAGTCAGTTTCCTTCACAGGCTAAGTGGTACACACTTGACCAAATCGAGTGTTTTTTCCCACAGTTGGAGGCTGACGCAATGGGGATCACTACTTCCCAAGGGGGAGGCAAATGATCTGAGCAAAACAAGGGTTGCTCAGAGTCCTAGGATGATGACACCAAAGCAATTTTAGCTTGCAGGACTTGGCGCCTCACTAGACTCTTTGCCAAACAAGCTTAATTCCAATTCTTTTTGCAACATCAAACTTCCACATGGCACCAACTTGACTTGTGCCATCATGACTTTTATGACGCCAAACTTCATCTGACACCAACCTTAGTGGTGCCAAAACTCACGGACAAACGGACCTACTGCACCAACTCCACATGCCACCACCAAGCAATAGAATGCACAAAGAAAATTTTGTTAGAGCCACGTAATGGAGACACAAGCACACGTCTACTCTTGCCATGTGGCACTTCATGGATTATAGTCATTTGCAAAGAAGCAGAATGGACAGTTCCATACTATTCCTAAAACTACTCGATCAGTTAGAAGATTAACCCTTTCACCTTCCAACTGCTTGTAACTATTGTACATTTCTATAAAGCTTAGAATATAGAGTTTGTTCCTTCGTCTTTTGCTTCTTCAGTTCTATTCCCTATCTCCTTTCTTTTCCTTTCTCACCCTTCAAACTCAGGTTGTTCCTGTGTAACTAAGCTTTTGTTCTACTAATTTAGTGCATTTGGAACAAAGTGCCCTGCACCCTACAACACCCTACACTCCATGCATTAAGACCACGTGTTCTATTCCCTATCTCCTTTCTTTTCCTTTCTCACCCTTCAAACTCAGGTTGTTCCTGTGTAACTAAGCTTTTGTTCTACTAATTTAGTGCATTTGGAACAAAGTGCCCTGCACCCTACAACGCCCTACACTCCATGCATTAAGACCACGTGTTGTCTCAACATGGTTGCATAACCCTTGTATTCTAAAGTGCATCTACATTTGCATCATCTGTAAGTAAAGTTGCATTCTTGTGTGAGAAAGTATTATGTTGTGCCCTGATTCCTACTGCACAACTTTGAAGCATAACTTTCAAGCACCACAAGCTGGTTGTGGAAGTTGTCCTTCGCACCTCCACATTATATGCCCCACAGTGCAAATCAATGTCACACATGCTCCTTCTCTTTTTCCAATAAAAGAGGAGTCTTATAGGGTGATGCACTCAAATGTAAGTGACCCATCTATATTAGCTATTAAATGTAATGTTTGATCTCATCATTCTCCCAAACAATTCATTGGTAGGAAGGTCCACTTAGCATAGAGTAACTCAAAACCAGTTGCATTGAATGCTTCACTTGATAATGCAATGGTACCCTTGTCATCTTGTGAAAATACCTTGTATTACACAACCACTTGATCCACCTCTTGTATTTCATCATCTCATCACATGTAACATTCTATGTAATTGCAACGAGCTTCCATTCTCCATGGGACTTAACCACCAAGAGCATAAATTTCTTAATCTAACCAATCAACTTCTTACATTGCTTGCCATCGATCAAGGAAAACTTGGTAGTAAGAGCTACGTTGGGTATCCTATAGAACTGATCTCCCAATGTGATGATGATACTTCAGACCTTAAATGTCAGACCCTAGGGCTACTTGAGCAAGACATGTCCAATGTTGCTACATTATAGATCACTTCATCCATGAATATCTTGATTGTATATGACAATTGACACAAAACTCCTTGCCTTGATTCAACCAGCCAATTGGATAAGTTTGCACATGAGGTGTCATTAGCAAGTTCAATTGTTTGACCACATTTGTTGAACATGTATTTTTGTGGCTACCACCATCAAGGATTCCTCTACACCCACATCTAAGAAAGAAACAAGCATTCTTCCCCTCTTAACTATGAAGATGATGCTTATGTGGTCGCAATTATAGCATTGAAATCTGCTTCCACGATCCATTTGCCCTTATATGGTGTAGGTGATGTTACATTTATTGCAGCTAAACTAACAGTATTTGCCTAGTACAACATGATTAATTTGAATAATATTTGCTCTTGTGAACATTGCACCACTTATGAATATCCTTTTGTAAATTTTCGCCCCTAGGAGTCTTCTTACATGAAAACTTCCATGAATGTTTTTAATGTTGAAAGTCCACTGCCCTCCTTATTGTTAGACTTGATTGGACCTTGTCCTTCTTGCGCTATGAATCAGTACCACAATTACTAAGTTTGGCCGAATCTGATCCAAGTTTTATTGCAATTTTTTACTAATTTTTTTTTAATATAATTTTATATGGGATTGAAGCAAAGCCCCATCCATATTACATCATGATCTTGTTACTGCAATATAATAACAAATCACTTAACAGTATTACAACTGGCAATTATGTCACCTAGCAAGATTTGAACCTAGGTCTCCATATTGGAAGACCACATTTTTAAACACTTGAGCTCATGCCATTTGACTGACCTTTTTTAATTTTTAGCTTAAATATTTCCAATTTCTTTTATATAAATAGATTTTAAAAACGGATGACAAAAACTTAGCAACTCTATAAATATAATCATATCTAATCTAACCTATCCATAGTCCAATGTAATCAAAATCTAAATTATTGAACCTAAATATAATCTAGGCTAATAAAGTACAAACCTAAAAAGAAAGTGGAAACATAAACGTAGATCTAACCTCTACCTCTTCAAAACATAACAAATTGCCATCATAGCTGTGCAACAAGAGAGCCATGCAACCACCATATTAGATGGCATACAACACACGGTCACAGTTCTAGCACTCAATCATCCTTGAATCCATATTTGCAGCCATCCTTTGAAGGAAATCAGGATTTGAAAGTCATGGATTATTCATTCACGGAGATAGAAAGTATACGTCTATAATATCAGCTTCCCCTATTTATTTAGAATTGAATCAAACAGAACCTTTTTGAAAAAAAATAAAAAATTGGGGGAGGGTGCTTTGTTCAAACCAAACCAAACAAGCATGGTAACTAGGTTACCATCAACAATGACTTCATTGACTTTCATGCTTTTCTGTTTGAACTTTCCTTCAATTTTGATTGCACACCTATAGTCATTTTGCAATGTCCTGTCCTTTAAGGATTCCATCTTAGTTTCCATGGATTGATATAGACCATTTTGATACTATAGAACATTCTGCCTTTCAACATCATGAATCTTCAGTGTTTCAAAGAGGAATGAAACACATTATTGTACTCCTGCACAAATTGATACTGTCCCACCACTGCATGTATTGATCATAACGATTTCAGTTCTCTTCTAGAACATCCACAACTTCTTTCCAATTATACTTTACATGATCCTCAATGGAAACTTTTATCCATATATTCATGAACTCAGAGACAATATGCTTCCCACCATTTTTTTTAAATGTTGAGCGATAAAAAATTTAATATGGAATTATATTAATGTACATGAATGAACAACTTAGATCCATGGGATTCGAGAAAACAAAATATTGAGAGAAGCGCAGGATCAAAGAAACATAAAACCAAATAAAGGACAATCCATAAGGTTTAAATCCTGGTATATATAACACAAGAACAAGTATAAGTTGAGAATCAAAAGGCAAAGGCAATATCACTCATTACACCCATGAAAAGGAGTTTTTTATATTGTTGGCGATTATTATAATTCATCCATAATAATTTTAATTCTAAATAATAATAATAAAAATAAATGGTGATATTATTATTATTTCTATGACAATCATAATTTTTTATTTTTATAATCTAAGGAACCCATGAGAATTGAATCTCCATTGGCTCTTGCGAGCCATCTATTGTTAGTATTATTGCTGAAAAAACTTAATGCACGACAATGGAGCCATAAGCACGGCACGACTTATCTCTGTATTTGTATCTCTATAATAATCTTCCAAACCAAAGTTGAAAGAATTCTTAGTTGAGATTTGGACTCATGTATGTTCCAGACAAGCTTCTAGTTATTCAAATAATATTCCATTTGGCCTTCGTCGTGTGATAAAACACAGCATTTGCCATGAAAATGACCTAGGTTCAAGCGCCTCTAGAAATACTCCTCGTAACGAAGCAAGCGGGCTGCCAGTGCCAGGCTAAACGTGTCCTCCACAAGAAACTACATTTCAATAATGGCCGATGAAAGCAATAATTTTGATGTTGCTTCTAAGTTTAAACGTGTAAACCAAGCCAAAAGAAAAAAAAAAAGGCACCTGAAAGGGTATGGAGGTAAGAGAAGCCTCTCCAGTATCGCCATGAGGAACGACAGGCACCGCATCGTCTTCTCCTTCCGTAGCTGAAAATTCACTCAGTTTTAACCGCGGTCGCCCTTCCTCGGGAATGTCCTGCAAACAACAGCTGAAAATGTGAGCTTGCATTCCAGGCTATCATAAATTGACCTCTAGAATCGGATTCCACAGACAGGAACATATTCGACCCTATAAAAATAATAATAATGCTAATAAAAATTTGATCTACCTTGCTGACGAGCATTGAACCATAAAAGCCTGCGAGAAAGAACACTGTGCACAGAAGCAAGACTGCTGCCAACGGAACCTTGTTCTGAAGGCCCCACTTCCCTTTAGCTTTAGCCTTCATTTTTTTGTGTGTTTCCCCCCTATTCGATTGAATTCAACCCTACAAAATTCTCTCAGGGTCTATCCTCCAATGCAAAGAAAAGGGTTTTTGTTCGCTTTGACGAATTAAACCAGGAATCTATCTTTCACGGTCAAAAGACATATGCTTAAAGTTGTTTCAGGAATTTTGAGGACTGGAAAGTTTCTGAAAAGGCCTTCTGACAGATTTTTATTTTTATAATTTGCTTAAAGGCTTTCAAATTATTGAAAGAATTTTGATCTTGTAATTTGTTTTTCTTGCTTTGTTGCCATCAAATGCGCCGTCTGGTTTGGTTCTTACCGCTCCAGATGATGGAGACATGCAAGAAAAAATTAGTTATTACCTCGGATCTGGATTAGAATGAATAGACTCGACGCCACCGTGCGTTAATTTTTAAATATTAAGGTGGGTCCGTTCTCAGCCATTTTTAGGTTGGACTCTGGCCCAAAAAAATATTCGCTTGCAGAGCAGATCTTGTTAATTTTTTTTGATAGAAAACCTCGTAAGACGTAGTTAAGATATAAAAAAATTTACTGAACAGATTAAAGATAAGTATTTAGCCAAAAACTCGATCAATATATAAAAAATGAATTGAGAAGACCACAGATAAGCACTCAGGCAAAGACCCTAATTCAATATAAACAATAAACCACAAATATTAATTTTTTTGTTACATAAAAAATATTTATAAACCTAATTTGTTAGGTAAAACATAGTTAAGATGTAAAGAATCTAATTAAAAAAACCACAGATCAGCACTTAACCAAAGACATAATCAAGATCCAAATAAACACTCAATCAAAAAAACTTATCTTATAAAATATCGAATTAAAACAATCTATAGAAAAACATTTTTTATGTAACTTTTGCACAGAGGGCCCGGGCGTTACTTTGTTTTCCTGGAGAAGTCCTTGCACGCCCTCATATTTGTTAGAAGGTTCTCGAGCATTCCATTTTCTTTTGTTGAATTACCTCATTGAGTCATGTCATCAGTTTAGGGTCCTACGGATTCATCGATTGTCAAAATATTCTTTTCTCGGATATCACGTCGATCATCATCGACCATGGACTTGGTGGGCCGAGCTTGATGGACTTATGTAGAATCGAAACATAACTTTTAGAAAGTTGAAGTCTTTTAAATTAAAAAATTAGAAATAAATCCAAAAGGATTATTCAGTTGGTAGTAGTTATGTGTTTACTTACAAGTTGGTAGTAGTTATGTGTTTATGTGCGAGTTGGTCTAGTTCGATGATGAGCATGAGCTTCCTGTTTATCTATAAGCTAAGGTTATTCCTGAAACAAATTAAAAAATATATATAGTCATGTAGGGATACTTCAATGATATGTCATTGGATTGTCATCCAACTACCTAAGTTGAAGTTCAAATCATAGGAAGAGGCCCCTTCCTAAATTCAAACCATGGGAAGAAGGCTTTTGTTGTGTGCCTCAGGGATTGTGACCCTTAATTGTGTCATCCATTATACTTTTTTAAAAATATATATATAAACAAAATCTAATAATTTAACGTGTCTATAGATATTTATGTATGAATGGTGGTTTTTCTTTTTCTTTTTAAAGAAAATATTTAATTACTTAACAAAAAAGTACAAAACTTTTTAATCAGAGAACAAAGTGAATAGAGCATTCTAAAAAACATAACATGAAGATAAAAAAGAATTTCATTATTGGAGTCTTTGTCATCCTTGCATACCATCCTTGCTCTTCTGCTTCTTGATGATTTGGAGGTAATAACTAGGGGTTATATTTATTGTTTGATTCACTAGTGTGTTAGCTTCTTTGTTGAATTTACGTCTTATGTGTTGATAGGATATTTTGCCAATGATCTTGCCTAGTTGTCTAATCTTGTCTTGAATAATCTTCAATTGTAAAGATCTAAAATCTTTATTTTTGGCAAGAGTTGTTATTATCATTTTAGAATCCCCATAAACTATGACTTGAGTGATTCCTTGCTTTGCCACCAATTTTAAGTCGATTCACATCCAATAGTCTCTGCCACATTGTTAGATGTTGTTCCCAAGTTGATCATGTATTTGAGCAGGATCTCACGGGGTCCTATAAGAATCAGTCCCCTTGTCATTGCTTGACCGAGGTTGGACTTGGAGGCACCATCAAAGAAGAGTATCAGAAAACATATGTTAGACAAAGAATTGTTTGCTCTACATCCTCCCTATGTTAGGAAAGCTTGAAGATTAAGTTGGTAGATCATTCTTCTTTTTGTGGGTGACAGATCTTCTTCATACTGTTGTTGACAGAAACTAGATTTGACATTTAGGACTAATTCTTCTTTTATCCTTTGTATTAGAGTTTTATTATCCTTACCTTTTCCTTCAAAAATTCTCTGGTTTCTGCCCAACCAGATGACAAAATATGGTATAGAGCTTCACAGATATTTTAGGAGGGGCTTACCTACCAATTTACCTTTATATTTTTGTTCCACTTGGTAAAACATGTGTTTATGGTTAACCTTCTAGAGTAGGAAATGCCAAGAATTTTGGTTATTCCTAACCAAATTGAAATTGTCTTTGGGCATTCAAACAAAAGATGCAAAACTATTTCACTGTTATGCCTACACACGTAACAAACATGAGGCCCTGCTATACTCCTCTTTTGCAGATTATCACTTGTTAAAATTTTAATTTGAGAAACTAACCAGCTAAATACTTGTAGTTTAGGTGGTGCTCTAGTTTTCCACAATATTGATAGTTTTTTGTTGGCAGGCCCAATTTGTTGATGTTAGACTCCTAGATGCACTAAGTATTCCCCATTATTGTTGATACTACCCCAAATAGTTTTGTCTGACATTGTGGGATGAAGAGATCTAATGCTCACCACGTGGGACTTAAAATAATCCCAATCTCCTTGAAGTTGAGGTGGAATGGGAGAGGAGATCAAATTCAAAGTTTTTGAGGTCCAATAAAACAAATCACCTAATTTGAGTATTCTTTGGCTTTCCAAGTGATTCTGCAATTCAATTGGAGTTCTCTCTTTTAATGGTGGATTTCTTAGGATCGGGTCCTCTCATAGATTAATTGACTTACCATCTCCCGATAGCCAAAAAAAATTATCCTCTATTATGCTCTTTGCAGCCACTATATGTTTCCAAACCAATGAGGCTTTGGGAAGTTTGTCTATATGTTTGAGCATTTGAATACCTGTTTGATTATTTACATACTTGATGACTAGTATGCGTTGCCATGCTCGATTGTGTTTAAGCATGTTCTAGAGAAGTTTTGCTCCTAGTGCTTTCGAAACTATCTCCATTTTTTTATTCTCAATCCTCCTTGAATTTTACTTTTGGTGACCATCTCCCAATTGACCAAGTGGAACTTTTTTCTTTCTGATTGCCTACCTCCTTGCCATAGGAAGTTGTGTATGATTCCATCTACCTTTTGCAAAATAAACTTGGGAGCATGATATACTAATAGTTGGTAGACTAGAAGAGAAGCTAACATCGATTTGATCAATACTACCTTTCCTGCAAGACTGAGCCAACTATTACTGTAACTTTGTATCCTCCTAACCATCTTGTCTAATATTGGGGTCCAAAGATTCTGAGGTTTTGACATGGAAGCTCATGGGCACTCCTAGATATCTTAAGTATTTTTTGTGCCAGATCAAAATCCTAGATAGTGCAAAAGAGTTTGACTCTTATTGCTCCAACATTTTATGTATAGAACTGACTCTTTTGAGTGTTTATATGAGCCCCGGTAGCTTGTGTGAACCAATCCAGACATTGCTTAAATTGTCTAACATTTTTCTTGGTGGCTTCACCTAGAAGAATGATATCATCTACAAATTGGGCATGTGTTATAACTTTGCATCCTACTGCAGCCTCTATCCCTGTTATTTTTATTTCTCTTCGAAGATGGTTGATTAATCTTCCAAGAGTCTTAGCTAAAATAATATAAAGGTATGGTGATAGTAGACACCCTTGTCTAATTCCCCTTGTAGCCTAAAAGAAATTTGTTGGTTCTCCATTTATTAAGGGGGTTATTTATGGTTTTTTTTTCATTTAAAATATAAAAATTAATTTGTTTCCATGAGTAAATAATAGATATTGTAGGGATTTTTATGGAAGGAGGGTCTTGTTGTGACCATGTGAAGTATGGTCTTTAGTTGTGTCGTTTGTTGTATTAAAAAAAAACTTCCCCCATTGTGTCTCCTGGGGAGTGTAGCCCCTAGTTATGTCCCTGGAGAATTTGGTCCCTAATTGTACCACCTATTGTTATTTTTTTATTTAAAAAATATATAAAGAAAATCTAACAACTTAATGTGTTTAAAGAGATTTTTATGTGTACACTCGTTTTCATTTAAAAAATAAAGAGTTAATTTATTTTCATTAGCAAATAATGGATATTGTGGAAATTTCTTTGGAAGGAGGTTCCTATTGTGCTCCTGAAAAGTTTGTGTCTAAAGAGATTTTTATATGTAAAGTGGTTTTTTATTTAAAAATAAAGAATTTTTTTTTTTCATTAGTAAATAATGGATATTGTGGAAATTTTTATGGAAGGAGGTTCCTCTTTTGGCTTTTAGTAGTGTCATACATTATATTTTTTTTTAAATAAGTTCTTCCAATATGCCTTCAAGGACAATGGCCCCTAGTTGTGCCATCCATTATACTTTCATTTTAAAAATATATATAAATAAAATCTAACAAGTTAAGGGTCCTGAGGGTTAGATGGATTGGTAAGACGTTGGGCACTTACCAAGAACATATTTAGGTTCAAACCTCAAGGGCATGCTTAATCTGGGAAAAGGTAGTAGTCTGACATGAGTCCGCTAAGTGTGTACTAGTTTGATGATGGCAGTACCAATCCCCAACCATCGGGGATCTCTCTCACTTTAGATCATGTTTATCGAGGCGAGATAGGGGTTATAGTGGTAGCACCATGAGTGTGTGCTAGTTTGATGATGATAGTAGCAACCCTTAACCATCGGGGGTCTCTCTCACTTCGGATCATGTTTATCGAGGTGAGAACCAACCCCGAATCATCGGGGGTCTCCCTCACTTTAGATCATGTTTATCGAGGCGAGATAGGGGTTATAGTGGTAGCACCATGAGTGTGTGCTAGTTTGATGATGACAGTACCAACCCTTAACCATCGGGGGTCTCTCTCACTTCATATCATGTTTATTGAGGTGAGATAGGGGTTATAGTGGTAGCACCATGAATCGAAAGCAATGTGACTTGACCCTATGACCGGTTATAGTGGTAGTACCATGATTTGATGCTACTATTGAAGACAATGTGACTTGACCCTGTAACCAGTTCAAAAAGGAAAGAAAAGGTGATTGTCGATTCCTCTATGTATAAAAAAATCTAACAATTTAATGTGTTAAAGAGAATTATATATGATGGTGGTTTTTCCTTTAAAATATAAGAATTAATTTATTTTCATTAGTCAATAATGGATATTGTGGAGATTTTTATGTGAATGATGGTTTTTGTTTTGTCCGCGAGGGCTAGGTGGATTGGTAATAAGTTGGGCACTTACCAAGAGGAGACCTAGGTTCAAACCTTGTGGGCATGCCCAATCTAGGGTAAAGGTAGTAGTCTGACCAAAGTTCGCTGAGTGTGCACCAGATTGATGACGACGATACCAACCCCGAGCCATCAAGGGTCTCCCTCACTTCGGGTCATGTTTACCGAGGTGAGGTAGGGGTTATAGTGGTAGCACCATGATTTGACACTACGATCGGAGGTAATGCAACTTGACCCTGTGACTAGTTGTTCAAAAAGGAAAGGTAGTTGTTGATTCATCTATGTATACAAATAATAATTAATTTATTTTCATTAGTAAATAATGGATATTGTGGTCCCGGGGGGGACAACGCAACGGTTTGGGCTTTGGCTCTTCTTTGGGAGGTCCAAGGTTCAAACCATGGTGTGGGTGAGTGTGTGAGGGGGTGGGTGTGTGTTCATAAAATGGTAATGAATATTGTCGAGATTTCTATGTGAATGATGGATAAAAATTATTATTTTTTTATTAGTAAATAATGGATACTGTTAAATTGTGGAAAATTTTAATTAACCTTAAGCAACCAAAAAATGTGTAAAAGGAGTATTATTAAAAATAAATAAAATTAACTTAAATAATTTAATGTGTTTAAAAAGATTTCTATGGGATTGGTGGTTTTTCGTTTAAAAGATAAAAATAATTTGTTTTCATTAGTAAATAACGAATATTGTTGAATTGTGGAAATTTTTAATTTTTTTAGTTGTTATAATTGTGGTTTTAATCATAGTTAGATGTAAAGATTTATGGCCTCTTAGGTTGAGTTTTTATTATCTTTGTTAAATTCTAATCTAATATTATTAGATGGAACTAAAATGATGAAAATAAATGTGTAAATTTAAAAGGCATAAAAATAAATTATGAAATGTGGGACACAAGAGATTTAAAAGTAAATATGATCATAGTCATTGCAAGGAGAGTGTGTGATCAATGAATACATGAGAAATTCAAATAACAATGTTTCCATGTGATTGATATGAAATTCTAAGAGAATAACAAGATGGACAAAAGGTCAATGCTTTAATCATTGTGTATTCCACAATGAAAGAAGACAACACCACTGATGGAGAGCAAAAGAGATCAATTTCCCATCAATTTCATGAGTTACAAGAGCATAATGTGGATTTTAGAAAATGTAGCTCTAAATTTTTCATGGTCAAAAGATGTTTACAATGGAGCCCATGGCTCTTATATATAATAAGAGTTTACCCCTTAGTTACTTAGGGTGAGAAAATATTACTCCAAGTAAAAGTAAAAATTTTAAAGGCATCTCTAACAAAACGACACATCTCCAAATGTTGCATACCTCTAAATATACCTTTAAAAGCATTAGAAGGCTTATAGAATGAGTTATGGCACCACTACATGCCAAAATTTTTCTTTTCAAAGATTTTCCTTATGCTTGTACTTTTATCCTTCCATAGGTTTGTGAGTGATTTGTTCCAAGATGTGAGAAAATTGCTCCACTTTGCTAGCAATTTATCAATATCTTCTTAGTGTTTCGCTCCTTTAGACCAATTGCTTCACTTTTCTAACAGATTGTTCCTAAACCAATCGACATGTATGGAACAAATAAACACTTGTCTTAAACTAAGCCAAACTTTGAGGGGTTTTAGAAGTCATTGGTGTACTAATTTCACTATTTTAAACCTTCTAAAATTATGACTCCCAAGGTACTGACATGTCACTACATTTATGATGAATTCACAAGGTGCCAAGCTCGATTGGTGAGACATCCTAGACCCTACATTTGTCCTTGGGCATGAAGTCTTCCAAATTGGAATCCCTACTATAAAATTTTAAAATAATGGTTCTCCTATTTTGCTTCTATGGTAGTAGCCCTAATAATTTTTATCATTCTTCATTTGCTGATAGTTGAACGATAGAGAAGTCCTTTGATTCTCCTACTAAATCCTCATAGGGTATAACCAGTCCTACTTTCCCATCAACTCTTATAGCTTAACATAAAGGGGCTTCAATTTCCTGTATAATTCAAGCATGTTCTCAAATTCAACCTGATGATGTCATTATCAAGGAGTCTTCTTTAAGGGTCATTGATGTCCAACAATCGAGTAATGTTGTCATAATGGTGTCATATGATGCCATGATCAAGGAGTCTTCTTTAAGGGTCGTTGATGTCCAAAAATGAAGTAATGACAAGCATCTAATTTATTTTTATTATCTCTTACACTAGGGATTTCAGAGAGTTCAAAGTATTTGTGCAAGCCTATAAGTTTCTTTGAGCATCAGGTATTTTCTTTATTTTCTTAACCATGTCATTTTGGTCTATAATGATAACATCGTAGCTAGAAATTTAAGAAGCTCCTAGAACCTCTCTTTCACAACCAATTGTTCTTCAGCTTGTTTTATGGTCTATGTTACTTGGTTCAAGTTATTCTCTATATAGGCCACAAAATAGTAGTACTCTTTGTCATTCATCACTTCTACCTTGATGTTGTCCTAGAGGGAATTTACCCTTTGAATATCAAAGGCTTTTCTTGAATCTGTAGTTTTTTTCTCATTTTTCAATGCTACAGGTTATTTCTAAAGCTCATCAATTTTTAATTCCCTTGCTTGTTGGGCCTCTTGTAGTTGTTTTACCTAGCCTTCTAGTTGGGTTTTTTCTTGTTCACTTTTTTCCTTCATATAATATTTGCCCCTATGCAAGTTTTTGTGAGAGATCCTCCAATTGTTGCCTTTTCTTTTCAGCCTCATCAACTTGGGATTTGAGGTTGTCAACTTGCTTATTTGAATAATATTTTATAGTGGTATCCCATTTGAAGGCCTCGTTTTCCAATTGAAGTTAATAATTCACAATTATTAACTGTGTCACTTTTGCTTCAAGCTCTTTGTTCTTCTTCTTCAATGCCTCATCCCTCACTACTAATTGGCAAATTGCATGGTCACATGAATTGAAAGTTGGTTAATGAGTTAAATCGTTTTATATGCATTTGTTTGGTTTAGATCTGACTTGGATACACTAGAAGTGAAGTTAGTAAGGGATGTAGTAGTCTTAGAAGGATCATTATTTGTTTTTATATGATGAGGATTGTGTTTCCCTCATTGCCAATTATGACTACATTAGTATTGAAGACTAGGAGATTTTGTGTCTCAACTATTTATACTCATTTAACCTCCTTTTCTTAGTTACAAGGAAATTAAATGTCATTTATATGTTTGTCTTGTTGAGCCCATATGCAATGTTCCATACAAAGGTCTTGTTAGGTCCTATTGTTTTGTTTCTTCAATTGGTTATATGGAATTGAAATGGGACCTACCCATATTACATCATCACCATATAGTGGTATTACAACAAAGCTTGGATATTATCCATATATTGCTTCACAAGATTTGAACCTTAATATCCTCTTTAAATATTGAGGAATCTAACCGGTTGAGCTAATGTCGCTTGATATTCAATGAGTTTACATAGGTTTTTATGAGGGTACTAGTCCCCTCATACTGAGTGGGGTTTGTTGTTGTTGTGTTTTCATCACTTTCTAAAACAAAGACTCATAAAGTGTTCCATTTTATTTTTTGTTTTCTTTACCTTATTGTGTGTCATACTACAAATATAACAAGTGCTAGTATGGTTGGTGTGGTGAATATGATGATTTTAGGTGTAGAGGTTCAAGGCATACTTGGTGGATTTGATGGGATTTTTGATACTTTCTCTATTATTCTAGATTTATTTGCACTCCTTTGGTATCTCCAATTGCAAATGGTAGAGAATTCTTTGTCATATGGACCATATTGTGTTGGCCTATTTTAAGTCTCTATCTCATATCTCATTTGTTTCTATGTAATGATCGTCCTATTAGAGTGCCCTAAATTCTCTAAGGCTCTCAATATTTGATGATTCATTTAAATTCTTAGTCAAAGTTATCCTTCACGTTGGTATAGGAGTTCCACTCAAGGAAATTATTATACCAACCTTGTATTTTATCTTCATACCCATGTGTGCTTCCTAGGATGGTTATGAATAGCTCCTAACTAGGGTTTACCTCATTTTCTATGTAGTATCTTTTCTCATGTGCAAAGGTGTTCAAACCCAACCTTCAATTTTTCTTTGAAGTATCTAATTGGGCCATAAGACCATATATCTAAAGTTGCTTCAATCCCATATCGCTTAGTTTCTCCTCCAGTACCCTAAAAAATCCTCATAACTTAGGAGTAATCTTCATGATGGTATGCTTGAGTAGGTAGAAGGTAGTTTTCTTCTACCTTCTAAAATACCTCAAGTCCACATAATTGAGTTTCTTGGCATATTCAAGGTCGAACATATAGTCTAGTATAAACACTGACAACCCAAAAGGCATGGCTAAAAAACCATAGAGGCATATGAAGAACCATGATATCCCAAAGTAAAATTTCCCATTTGGTCATTCCTATGGCTCTAATAACTAGTGGACTCATCTGACAATCTAGGAGGTTTCCCCTTCATTTTTTCCATAATCATATTGTATACTTCATCATAGAAATTATATAAAGAAAACTTACCACTTATTAGAAAGGTACATTAGTGCACTCTACTATTGAGAGAGGTTCCTCATTCATTCCCATTTAATCCAATTGTAATATTGGAAACCAATATTTCTTTTGATATAGGGTCAATCAGATCAGGCAAGACACATGTAAATTTTCTCTCCTTGAATTTTTTGATTTGATTGTCCATTTGGTTGACAATGTATCTGGCATAATCAATCATTTGGGAGTGTCCTACGTATGTCTCAACTACAGGGAGAAGGGCAATGCGTTCTTCATAAACCTTAGAATATGATTTCTATCTAAGCACAACTATAATACCAACAAAAACATATGTATGTCATCATTGAAAATATCCAACTTAAGTGGAATGCTAAATTTAGTTGTTTTATTTAGGTTTTAAAGATGAGATATCAAAATTTCTTGCTAATATTTTGAGTTGCACCTATAATAGAAATCCTTCTGCATTTTGGGGTTACAGGTGAAACACATTGCCAAGTCATCAACCACTTTGATCATATTCCTTATGGATACTTCTCTAATAGAGGACTCTTTACTCCCCTAAGACAACCTTAAGCTTCTGCTTACAAGGACATATATATTTACACATGTCTCTACCAATTCAGAGCAATTTCAAACTTGAGGGACTAGGTTCGTAGTAAGGCCTAAAGTCCATATTTTGATAATGCTCCATGAATATATCTGTAGCCCTTAGATTAGATATTCTCAAGGCCTCTTTTCTCACATTGCCAATGAAGTGCTTAAAATTTTCTTCTTCCACTCTTTTATAGGACTCATCAAATAAATTCCTAGGGCTTTGAGGAGGAGAGAAGTAATATCTTTTTTTTAATCTTTTCTTGTTGCCCTTCCCCTTGGAGGGCCCTACCTCTTTTATTAGTGTTAGGATTGGTGATGGAAAAGTGGATGCAATTAGGATAGAGACTATGGAAGGTGGAAATATAGGGTTGCCCTCTAGCATGGATGGTTTGTAGAGGTGGATGAGATGTCCATGACAACTAGAACGGAATATGGAAATTAAATTGAGAAGGAAACTATTTTACCAAGTTTATGATCAAGGAGTGATTTGTTCGACCTAGATTGCAAGTTGAGGCGATTAACTCCTTAGAGATGAATAAAAAAGTTTTTGTTTCTTCAAGTTATTCATTTTTTATGGATAGTGAATAACTTGATGAACTAGACTTGGAAAATTTTTATTGAAAAGGTTATTGGTTTTGTAGTTAAAGAAAATATTTCATTTGGTTAAGCGAATATATTTATTGACGTTAAAATATCCTAAGCATGGAAAAATTGGCCAACCAATTTATTGGTTCATAGAAGTGAATTTCTCTAATATCAATATGTAGCAGGGAGCCTACATAAGGCTCAACCTGATTAACTACCATTTTTCTAAAAACTTAATTTTTTCCTTTGTGAATTGGTTCATTGACTAGATTTTAGGCACCTAAGTGGTTTCATATGTAAGTGAGGATCAGGTCAGCCTAGTGGTTCTAATCTGGTTGACCTCTTAGGGCAGCCCATTTGTGTTCTACCCTAGTCAACACATCACTTGGAGCATAGTTAATCTTGATAGAATAGTCAAGAGAAAAGCATAATCTCAAGTGATGGTTTATATTGTAGTTGGCTCTAATGGCAAGTCACACGATATAAAGAGTGGAGTGCAATGTGAGAAAGCAAATAAGTGGGAAGAAAAAATTTGGTGGGGCCATTTATAGCTCCACTTTACACATGCTCAATATAAACTTTGTCTATAGTAAGTCAATTCGAGGGGGAAATTTTCTTGCTCAAGTGCTTAAACTTGACTTCTTCCACCCTTTTATAGGGCTCATCAAATAAATTCGTAGACCTTTCAAGAGGAGGGAAGGGATATATGTTTTTCTTTTATCCTTTCCTCTTGCCCTTCCGTTTGGAGAGCCCTGCCTCTTTTATTAGTATCACAATTGGTTATCCTAAGGGTAGAGACTATGAAAGGTGGATATATAAAGTTTTCCTCTAACATGGATGGATTTGTGGAGATGGATGAGGTGTCCATGGAAGCTAGAATGGAAGATAGGAAAAAAATTGCCAAGTTTATGATCAAGGAGCGATGCATTCAAACTAGATCGCAAGTTGGGGCAATTCACTCCTTGGAGATAACTAAATTTTATGTTTTATTGCATGATTTGTTCATCTAGATGAGCGATTTACTTGTTAGGGCTAGTGAATCTCTTGATAAACTAGACTTGGATAATTTGTATTAAGAAGGTGATCGGTTTCGTAGTTGAAGTGATTCATTCGTTTGGTTGGGAGAATTGCTTTATAGAGGTCAATACCTTCAAACGATGGGAAAATTGGCCAATTAATTTGTTGGTTCATAGGAGTGAATTGCATTGGTATCAATATTGATTGGGGATCCCGCATAGGGCTCAATCTAATTGAACACTATTTTTCTAAAATCTTGATTTATTCCTTTTTGAATTGGAATATTGACTAGATTTTAGGCACTTGAGTGGTTATATATATAAGTGAGAATCAGGTCATTCTAGTGGTTCTTATCTGGTTGACCTTCTAGAGGAGCCCATTTAGGTTCGACCCTGGTTGATGCATCACTCAGAGAATAGTTAACCTAGATAGGATAGTCATGAGCAAAGCACAATCTCAAATGATGGTTTGAATTGTAGTTGGATCAAATGTTGATTCATGCAATGTAAAGAGCAAAGTGCAATATGCACAAAAAATGAAGTGGGAGGGCTTTGGGTGGGGGTTTTTGTAGCTCTACTTTGCCCATGCCTGATATGAACTTCATTTATAATAGGTCAACCCAAGGGCAGTTTATGTGAGTGTTTTGTTCATTAGAAGAGTGGTTTGCTTGCCTAAGCGAGTGGTTTTCTTGCCTAAGCGAGTGATTCGCTTGTTAAGGAATCAAATTGCTCCCTTCCCTTGTTCTTTTTGTTTTTTAACAACAAAACAATCATTTTGAAAAAATAAAATTGGTGTCTCTAAAGGGAATATAGATTTTGTAGAATCAAGGAAGAAAAGGAGGATAGAAATGAGGTTTGGAAGAAAAGAGAATACAAAGAGATATTAATAGCCAATATTTGCATTTATGTTGGTCTAAGTTTCCATTAAATGTATGTATATATTTACATTTCTCTTGGTCTAAAATTAGGAGCATTCTCCCATCCATGAAGGTAAGCTTGTAGGTGTTACACAATTCAAATAATCTGATACAATTCTCTCCCAAGGAAGTCAAACTTCTGATGACCTCCTAGTTTAACTTGATCTCCATCCCACTTGAATACTAAATTGCCTTCCTTGTAGTCCATCATAGTAGCTCATTTATAAAACCATCTTTTGATCTCCTCCTAGTATTGGACTATTCTCTTAAATACCTTCTCTCTTTCATCCTCCAAGTCAAATAGGGAATTTAGTGATGCTTGAATTGATTTGACATGAGTATTTTCAAGTTGCAATTGCTATGACATTTGGAGGGAAGAGGTTTCCAAATTGATTGGTAGTAGAATTTTCTTTTTGTGGATCTACTTGTAAGTAGATGACCCTATAGAGGCTTTATGCATCATTTGATCTATCCAAAATATCTTATTTACTTTGTGAGAGGCTTAAAATCCAACTATGATTTCATTAATTCTCAATGGTTTTATAGACATACAATTGCCCAAAATACATAACAAAACGCCCCATATCTTGCACGAGAAGACAAATAGGGAGGCATGAAATAAAATGCTAACAACCCTAATTGCTCACTAACTAATTGCTAATGAAAAACCAACTATGCGCTAAGGTCAACTAAGGGCCAAACATAACCAACCAAACAAAAGCCTATATGAGTGGAAGACTCGTGTAAGATTATTAATAAATAATATAACCTAGGAACTATAGAAATAAACCTATACCTAGAAAGATGAACGTGATACCCTCATCATACCTCCCCACTCAAGAAAAATTTGAATTCCAATGCTTGTACAATAAGAGTAGAAGGGTGAGTCACCAAATGTTGCATACATATATCATAATCTATTGAAAGAAGATCGTGGAAGCCTCAAGATGCCAATGTGGAGAAACAATATCAAGAGATCATGCCCTCGCCAAGTGAAAAACTTGGATAAGGAACAAGTGCCTGTTGCGAAAGTTACAAAGTTTGTTGAACATCTGGAACTTGTGGAGGCAGTGTCGAAAGAGGTCATTGTAGTTCTCAAGGTGGAACAACTTGAGGAGCAGTAGGAGCAATAAGAGGTATTGATTACGGAGGAGGAATGATCTCCTTAGTAGTGAAAGTATGAATGTCCTTATGCCAAGAGAGAGGTAATCCTTGGTGAAGACATCAAGGATTGAGCTTGTAGAAGATTTTGAATAAGAAAGTTCTTTTTTTGATGATGCAGAGTGTATGTTTTTGCAAAAGCATCATACTAAGCCTGCTTATCGTATTGATAGGGGTGGACTAAAATCACTTCACAATACTCTATGGGAGTCACATCACAAGTGACTCGATCCACATAGTGTGGTCCAAAGGCAAAAGACACAATACAATGTTCTATGATTGCATAGGTCGTATCCTCATATTTCCATGAAGTGAATATGGGAAAGTATGGGGTTTGAAAAGCAATTTGAGCCGATCGACGATGGATTTAGCAATGATATTAGTTTATGATCCATTATAAAAAATGCAAGATATAGAAAAGTTGTGGAGTAGATGTGCCCGTGTGACAAAGAGATTGTCACAGTGACTTTTGTGGTGCATGAGAGTCACATGGTTGAGTTTAACCTTAAGTTTGTCATAATTTATATTCTCACTTTTCATCTCAAGGGGCCCATCTTGTGGTGCCTCCTTTACAAGTAAACTAATCTTCTTTCTAAAGCACTCTAACTTAGAATACCCTTAACTTTTACAATGATTACAAAACTTTTTGCCATTAAAAGAAGAGGAAGGGGTAGGAGAAGAAGAAGTTTGTGCCTTTGCGGATTCTTGTGGCTACTACTACTATTGTGTTTGGGTGCTTTGGATGCACCAGAAGAGTGAGAGGCACCTGATTTAGTAGTCATTTTCTCCTCTTCAAGTTGTGTTTTATTATACACTTCATTCAAAGTGGTGCAAGGTGTATACTTCAACTCCCTAAAGAGTGGATCTTGCAAACCAATTTAAAATTTATTGATGAGTTTTGGAGTTGATTCCAAGATTTCGTATAGAATCCTCAATTTGTTGAACTTTCCAATATAATATTGGACACTCATGTGGTATCCTTACCTCAAATGAAACCATTGAAAGTCAAGATCTTTAGCAAAAGTAGAAGTATAGAATGTATCCTTCAATGCTTTTACTAACTCATCCCAAGTATCAATAGGATCCTAAGTGTGTTGGCGGTCCTATATCAGGATATTTGCAATGCTTTAAAGCTTGAGTTTAGCAAAAGAGACATGGTCATCTTTGTGAATTTTGCTATAGTCAAACTAGGTATCCATATCGAGAATCCAGTTGTTGAGAATGTTTGGATCTCAAGACCCATCATAAATTTTGACCTTGCATTTGACTTGATTGTGATGGTTAAGAGTTGGACTAGACCCACTAGGTCTAGTGATATTTTAAACCTTATCAGCCAAGAGGCTAACTACAACAACTATGGCTACCACTTTATTTTCCAAATCAGCAACCATTTTTGCCCTGGTGTAAGGTAGAAGGGCTACCAAACTCTTCTAATAAAGAGTGCAAAATGTTGCCTTGCAGGGCAATTACAATGGTGCTATGGTTTTTGCACTTATAATGGATTCTCCAATGTTGATGATTGGAAAAGTACAAAAAAAATCTTAGCCTTCTAGACTATTACAATGGATTTTGCAAATGTGTGCTCAAAGGTATGATTTGCAAAAAAAAAATATGCAATTTTAGTAATTAATCAAATTGATAAAACAATTAAATTAAATTAAATTAAATTTTAATTTAATTTAAGAATGCACCTTAGAAAAAAATTATTCGGCCCTTCACAACCAATCAAGTGGAAATCCAACCGATCATAGGTCAATGGCACTGCGAGTGAAGAAAACACCCCGCACCTACAGTACACGTCTGCCTTGTGGCAACATCACACACACCACTACTGGTGTAGCAACCACTGCATGGTGGTTGATACAAGAGGGGACCCTTCACCCTCTTCAACGCCTTCAAAGACCTCTCCCTTGTAAATATGGGATATTATCCACTGTTGCAAGGAAGCGAGCAACAAGAAACCTTAGTGCAACTTGAAATACTTTATATCACAAGCGATGAATGATTTACGATGATGTGTTTATATGACAATGAGTTGTAAATATCATTGTATTGTGTTTGCCTATGTGCATCACCCCGACCCTGCAATACAGAACAAGAAATCATCGAATGACTATCTACGTTATTTTGGTAGGAATTCGACATAAATCCAGTAGATAATAATCTACGAACTGACCACGTCGATGTCTCCTCCAAAGGTAGCACCAAATAAAATTCTTGAAAGTTCCTGTGAACAGTGGTAAAACAAAAATTTTCTAACAGCGCCTACAAATTGCACCCCGTGATCGAAAAAACAAAGGATATGATGGTGGATATTCGAAATCAAATGAGCTTATCTTGCAATGCACACAGGGTGAGTGGTGGATCACTGGTCAATAGTGGGCTAATTGTTGCATGTCCTCCTTCATGACATGGCTATAGCATAAAAAACCTGCGATACATGGAGGTTGATTGACAACAACAATTTTGTTTCTCTATTTGTGTTAGTACCATATGGGGAACACTAGGGAGCTTATAGGGGTTTAAAATAAAAAATGCCCCCTAGCTTACTCGACCACCTCTCGATGGTTGGGCTTTCTTTGATGGAAAGCATGGTAGTCTATGAGTTGCCATGTGCTTCTTACCACCGATCGCTTAGCGGTTTGGTTGTCCTTCACTTATCGCTTGTTTGACCTTCGTCGAGGTGGAGGTGGTCTTTCACCAGCTAGGTTAAATTGCCCACGATTTAATAAATATTGCTCACAAATTGACAACAAATTATGCTATAAATTTGAAACATTACTCACAATATGATATTTTCAAATTAATCACCAAATGTAATTAATCACCAAATTTAGTGATCACAATTCCAATTTTAATTGTATAATCACAAATTGCCAACAAATTATGCTATAAATTTGAAACATTACTCACAATATGATATTTTCAAATTAATCACCAAATGTAGTGATCACAATTCCAATTTTAATTGTATAATTTCCAAATGGAGCATAGGAACGGTGCTCTAATACCAAATGAGAAGGCTTAAAATCCAACTATGATTTCATTAATTTGCAATGGTTTTATAGGCATACGATTGCCCAAAATACATAACGACACGCCCCATATCTTGCATGATAGGACAAATAGGGAGGCATGAAATAAAATGCTAACAAATCTAATTTCTCGTTAACTAATTGCTAACGACAAACCAACTATGCACTAAGACCAACTAAAGGCCAAACATAGCCAGCCAAAAAAAAACCTACGTGAGTGGAAAACTCATGTTGAATTACTAGAAAATAATATAACCTAGGAACTATAGAAATAAAACTATACCTAGGAAGATGAAAGTGATGCCCTCATCACTTTAGTATGTCAATCTCTCTATGAATTAGTGACTTTTGTGGATAGTGTCCCAAATCCAGTGATAATATCTTCCAATAGTTGTACAATGACTTTTTGATTGGTTAGTTTAACCAATATTGCTTTGACCCACTTTGTGAAGTAGTCTCTTACGATAAGAATCCATCCATAGCCTACACTAAATAGGAGGCCAATATTACCTATGAATCCAAGGCTTGAAAGGGTTCTATAAAGATGATGGGTTTTAGTGGTATTGGTTAATTTTCTTCTCCTCCCTATGAACATGCAATAGGATTTGCAATTCTTGACCCATTAGAAACAATCAAACAAGATGGTAGGCTAATAGTATCTAGCCCTTAAGATCTTATGTATCATAGTGGGCATAGAGTAATGACCTCCCTCATTGTGATACTCCTTTATTAGGAATTCCATCCTTCCTTTTGACACATCACAACAAGATGTCATCATATCCTTTTCTAAATAGAACATCATCTAGCCATGTATAGTGCATTACTTTTTATCTGAATCACACTCTTTCCTTAGGTGTTAGTCCCTTGAGGGCCTATCCAATTTCTATGTACCTACACATATCTCCCATCCATCCCTTTTTATAATTGAGTTAACCTCTTTTACCAAGGTAATTTGATATTTTAGAGCAAACATTGTTAGGTTTTCACACAAGGCTCTACCCTTAACAATATTGGTAGGTTTAATTTATATGTCAATCTATTGAATTTTGTTTATACACCCTTTTCTATTTTCTCCCACTTTTTACGGAATACAATACATTGGATATCAATGTGTAATACAAATATGGTATTTGTTGACAATTTTGTCACATTGCCTAGAGGGGTAGTAAAATCAAAATTTTTGTAAAGTATTTCTTTTAATTTCATGAATTTGTTCCCTTGTTTTTTTAGAAACAACATTTTCAAGCATTGCAGCAATTTTGGCTTTCATCGCCATCCCCCTTGTACATAGAATGAAGATGAAAGAGCTTCGCTACCGAGCAGGCTAAGGAAAAAAGCTTCGCAAGAAAAAGAAGATAGCTTCGCCAAAAGAAAGAAGTAGAGGATGAAAAGAGCTTCGCACCCGAAGCATTTCAAGCAGCTACTTCGGGCGAAAGTTTTGCGAAGCGACATTTCAAAAGAATAGCTTCGCCGAAGAAGGAAAGTCTAGATCACGGTCCGAGTTTGCTAAGGCGAGAAAACTACTTCGGGCCCGAAGCATTTCAAACAGTCACTTCGGGCGAAAATCTTGCGAAGCAGAAGTTGAAAAGGCGCAAACATTGAAAAGTACTTCACCAAAAACCGCCGAAGCACCCACTTCGGGCCTCCCCACCAGCGAACCATTTCTACTTCGTCGAAAGTCTTGCGAAGCATCTTCTTCGGCTAGCTTTCGTGCGAAGCACTTTCACCCGAAGCGGTAGCGGCCGTAAAGAACGAAACATTTTTCGAAGGCAAGAATGCGCTTCGGCCGAAATGCCCCCGAACCACAGTTTTGAGGGAGGATCGCGGTGAAGCATTTTGAAGACTCACTAGCGAAGCATCCACTTCGGGCAGAGAACCTCGGCGAAGCAGTTTCGACACGTCTCTCCAGCGAAGCAGCGAGAAATGAAGAGCCCCACCTTGAGGAGGAATATCTGCTTCGACACTCGACACCCCCGAAGCTGTCTTGCGAAGCTCCACCATGCGAAGTGTAAACCAAGAAGGAAGATCTGCTTCGGCTCAAGTCCATTGCGAAGCGGAGTTGCGAACGAAAATCTAGCGAAGCGCTTCAAGGGCACACACTCCAAGCCGGGTATTTTTTTGAGGCAATCAAGTGCCTCATAAATGCATTTTTACGTGCCCGGTAAGATCGTTGCTCATTTTTGGCAATTGGAAATGAAGTATCAGTTCCTAAAGGAGAGCCCGACGAGCATGGCGGCCACTCGAGCACTGCACCCAGAGGCCAAGGACGTTCAGGCGGCTCATTAATGCATGTTTCCTCGGCTGACCCGATCGTAGTTGCTAGTTTTGGTAAAGGATTTGAGAGCTCAGTCACGAGAGCCGCGAAGAGCCAACTTCTCAGGTTTCGAGGATGTACTCCTCCATTTTGTGCATTGATGGCTCAGAGGGTCGGGTCCTCTATAAAAACCCAGGCATTGTAATGTAAAAAGGGGGGAAATTTCTGCTAAGAAAGCTACTGTAACTTGAATCCCTGCGATTAATACTAAAGAGCTTTGAGCCTAATTTCTCTCTTGTATGCTGCCTTCTGTGTTTATTTCTTTTATCTCTTTCTTCATTTGCATACTGTAATTCTGCATTCTGGATTTAGGTGTGCGATTGGGGATGGAACCCTAAAATTTTCTCGAAGGATACATAGGAGAGGAAAACGTTGTATTAGTTTTCTTGTATGCCGCCTGTGGATCTTGTTTCTATTATATTCACTTTGTCCTAATCACCGTAACTCTGAACTCTGAATTTTGACGAAAGGGGAGGGTAATCCTGGAACTCGTCCAGAGGATACATAGGAAGGCTAATATCGTGTTCTTTTCATTTTATTCTTGGTGTTTCTTGCTACTGTTTCAAGCTATTGGCCGTGATCGTGCTTCTGGTTCTTTCCCACTTTAAATTATCACATCTCTTCCCTTACCCCTTTTTATTTCTTTCCTGCACCCTTACTATTTTATCTCTTTCCTGCACCCTTATCTTAAACACCGAAGTAGTTTAGTATAGGAGCCGGCCTTTCTCCGGAGATTGGCACGAGGGGCATCTCTTCCCTTCGGCCTTTCAATGTTGGTCCAGGTCTAGGGCGCGTACACTTTCCCAAAATCCTTTCCTGGGCAGATTTGATGACCAACAGTTTTTGGCACGCCCGGTGGGACCCGATCAGTCTCACCTTGTGAGTGGTAGTGAGAGTCGATGCTCGTCTCATTGCCAAAAGACTCTTAGCATCTGGCGACTCTGTTTAACCGAGAATATTTAAGTCGTAGAGACCGGTACCTAAGTCTGTGCCTTCATGCAAACAAGATGGAGAGTTAGGAATAGAGGAGAGGAAACTGAGTTCTTTGAGCTTGATATTGATGCCTTCGGGGAACGTTCTAGGTTGGTCACCCTTGAGTCACTATTACATGGAACATCCTCGCAAGAGGCTACTATTGATGAACAAGGCTTAACTTTGGATAGTACAATAGCTAGCTTTCCTCCTAATCCTCCCAACTCACCGAAGCATCCTAGTGCCTCCATTCACATTAGTCGTCCTGTTAGCAACCAAGGAGGAGCTTCGAGAATTCTTGTTTCTCAAAATCTAGGAGCAAATATGGCACAACAACAACAACAACAACAAATGCAGTAGCAACAATAGCAACTACCGCCTGATTGTTCCCAGCATGGAATTCTTTGGGACCACTAAATTTAGCGGGACAAGGGCAAGTTCCACCTGCTGCTATGAAGAAGATCCCAACGTTCGATGGAACTGGGAAGACTGCTCTGGAGCATATCCAGGACATAGTTTCTCTGGCGACGATTCATGACATCACAGAGGAGCGAGTTATGGTAAAGCTTCTGGTTCTATCTCTTAGAGGGAAACTCCTCTACTGGTATAGATCTTTACCACCCGGTACTATAATGGGATGGGACCAGTTAGCCGGATAGTTGATGCGAAGCTTCAATGAGTCCATCGATCCATCTTCTCTTCTCATCAGTTCACAACAATCCAGAGACATCCACAAGAAGAGATCATCGATTTCAATGTTAGGTTCACTCGAACCTGGCAAAGGATACCAGTTGGACTTCGGCCAACTGACGAAGCTACAACATACTATTTCCTTCGGGCTTTCAACCCTGATATCAGTGTCATGGTAAGGTATTCGAACATTAATACCTTCCCCGAGTTATACGAGTTAGCCCAGAGAGCGGAGATGGATCTAATAGCTGTGGGCAAGCTTCCCCAAAGGATGTCGATGCCCATACTTCCTGATTTCCCTCAATCCCAGTATGCGAATGCAGCCGCTTCGTAGATCTCTACAACCCCTGCATACCCGATCTCATCTTGGAACCCGAATCCCATTGTATCACAGATCGCTACTCCATAAATCCATTTTCCTACATTCTCGGTTTCATAGCCCACTGTCTCTTCGGCATTCCCTATATTGCCAGCACCACCTCAACACCCCGCCCTACCTCCAATACCAACAATGGCTCCATTGCCACCTATTCCTAAAATCGATGATATGCAAGCCAAAATACTGCAAGAAGTTCAGTCTCTGAACTCCATAGTGCAGACTCTATCTAATGACATGACCATTATGAAGAAGAAGCAAGCGCAACAAGAGTTTCTATCGAGAAGATCTTATCCTACACCCGCGCTTACTAAAGATCAAGCGGTCCAACAAGGGAGAGCATCGACAAGAAATGCCATGATTGATGAAGCTCCGAGCACTTTCGATTACATACATTGGTGCTCCACGTGTAATGATCCTCATGAAGAGAATACCTGCATGCTGCACCAACATTATGTACAAACATTGGCGAGCAGTAGTCATGGTGGTCAAGTCAACATCATCAGGCAATTGGATCAGAACCTAGTAATTGGTGAAGAAGAGCAAGTTGCAGTCCTTACCAGAGGAGGGAAAAGGTCGATAGAGGTAGATGCTACTCAAATGGCTCCTTTAAAGGTGCATGCTCACCATGAGAAGGGACAACAACCTTCTCAGGCCTCGAGCGAAGCTCTTCAGCCTGCACCAACCAAAGAGAAGGCCCAACAGGCCCTTGCAAATCCACCTCAGGTGGAAACTAAAGAACAAGCTAGAGAGAAGCTCAAGCTTCCTTCGCTGACCAAGCGACAAAGGGTCGAAGCTACGGAGCAGTATCACACTAGGTACGAGACGAAAAGAGAACCTGAGGTGCACAACTCCCTAGCTTACAATATAGTAGATGAGCTGAAGAAGATTCCGGCCAAGATCAGTCTGTATGATGCACTACAACTACCCGGTCAAGTGGACTTGCTGCAAGAATCATTGAAGATGACCAAAGCAAGAAAAGCAGCACCACTTGCCCTAGTGCAGACCCTGTCCACATCCATTATGGGGAAGAATCGGCCACCTCCATTCTACCTGTCTCTATAGATGGAAGGGTATATTGTACACAATTGTATGATTGACTCCGGGGCCACGACGACAGTCATGCCCAAAGCAGTGTGCGAAGAGATAGGGATGGAATATACGTGAAGCAGTCATGGCGTGCTCCAGTTGGATGGTACTCCCATGAAGACTGTAGGAGTGATTAAGGATATTCCTATTCGACTACACAAGATGCCTCAGATCACAGTTATACAAGAGGTGGTGGTCATCGACTTGGAGCCATATTTCAGTATGTGCTTATCAAGAGAGTTTACGACGAAGCTGGGAGGATATCTATCTATGGATTACTCACACTTGGAGATCCCATTCAAAGGGAAGAAGGTAAAGATCTACAATGAGAAGCCTTCTACCTTCCTTGTACAGAAGATGTCCGAAGAAGAGAGCAGCGATCCTGTGCAGGCGATAGTGGAAGAAATAGAGCAAGTGGACCTGATCGAGGAATCCCTCGCACAGTTAAGTTGTGAAGATGAGTTTTCATTGGCAGATTTTAATGCCATGATAGAAACCGAGATGGGATGTTATGCCATCGCCAAGCCTGAGAAACACATCAAGTCAGAAGATAAGGTCTCTGCCCAAGGTGAATTATGGAAATTATTCTTCGATGGCGCCCGATGCAAAAATGGCGTCGGGGTAGGGATTCTTTTAGTATCACCTTCTGGAGAGCAGAAGGAATATTGTTACCGGTTGGTGTGGAGTTGCACCAACAATGCAACAGAATATGAAGCATTATGCCTAGGACTCAAGAAAGCAAAAAAGTTAGGCATAAAGCATCTCCAAATCTTTGGAGACTCAAAATTGGTATGCAATCAAGTCACCAACAAGTGCACTTCAAAGAAGCACTATCTCAAGTCATACCGTAACAGGGTATGGGACTTGTTTGACCAATTCGAATCTCTCAATCTGCAGTCTATTCCATGAGAAAAGAATCGACATGCCGATGTTCTAGCATCCATCGCAGCCAAGTACTCTCTAACAGAAGACATGGTGCATAAGCCTAAAGCTATGAGGATGATTTATAGGCCCTCTATCCCAGACAGAGATCTGCATTGGCAAGTCTTTGATAGTGATGAGCAGATTGTGAATTTTATGATTCAAGAAGCAGCCACAGTTGAGAGAAGAAGCCCAGATGATGAGGAATATGATGGGCTAGTTCAATTGAAGAATAATCATGTACCTAAGGGATTAATTACTCTTGAGAGCCTCTTTGATCAGAATGATCGAGCAGTTTCTCATAGGATCAAGGTCAATGCAAAGCAGTATCAGGATTTGGAACTTGAACCTAGAAAAGCAATAAAAGTTGGAACAGATTGCACTTCGGAGGAGCTAGAACAGATCCGATCTCTGTGCAGAAGGTATCCCGACATCGTGGCATGGTCTTATCAAGACCTAAAGGGATATGATCGACAACTGATCCAGCATACAATTGAATTGCAGGAGGGGATCAAACCCTTTCGACAAAAGCAAAGGCCTGTAAATCCGAAGATCGAGGTCCTGATGAAAGTCGAGCTCCTGAAGATGCTCGAGGCAAAGATAATTTATCCCATTAAGCATTCCTCTTGGGTGGCGAATCTAGTCCCTGTTAGAAAGAAGAATGGAGATATACGACTATGCATGGACTTTCGCAACCTGAACCAGGCTTCTCTCAAAGATCACTACCCTCTCCCATAGATAGATCAGATCTTGCACTCAGTGGCTGGGGCTCAGCGCTTCTCCCTACTCGATGGCTTCTCAGGGTACAATCAGATCTGGGTTAGGGATGAGGACCAACATAAAACCGCATTCACGACCAAGTGGGGAACATTTGCTTACCAACGAATGCCATTCGGCCTTTCGAATGCGGGGGCCACTTTTTAGAGGGCCATGGATCTAGCTTTTGGTGAACTCTTGAATAAGGTTATTGTTATCTATTTAGATGACATGACCATCTTCTCCCGAAGAAGGGAGGATCATCCTTTTCATCTACAATAGGTATTCAAAAAATGTCGAGAGTTTGGCATTTCAATCAATCCAAAGAAGTCCATATTTATGGTCAGTGAAGGGAAGTTATTGGGGCATGTGATATCAGAGAAGGGTCTCATTGTAGATCCTGATAGAGTTGAGGCTCTATTGAAGCTCCCACTCCCAGTGAACAAGAAAGGACTTCAATCCTTTTTTGGCCAGATCAACTTCGTGAGGAAGTTTGTTCCAGATTTCGCCCAGGTCATCAAACCGATGTCCAAAATTTTGAAGAAGGACACCGAATTCATCTGGATGGAGGAAAGAAAAGAAGCATTTGAAGAGATCAAGGCCCGAATCGCTCAGGCGCCGGTCCTGACCAACCCTGACTACAATCAGGATTTCATCCTATATGCCATAGGAGAACCTGAGAGCTATGTTGCAGTCCTAACACAAAAGGGGGAAGATGGCGAAGAGCGCCCCATCGCGTTTCTAAGTCAAGTGATAAACCCCCATGAAGAAAAATACAATTTCATAGAAATGCAGGTGCATGCAGTAATGAAGTCTCTTAGGAAATTCAAGCAATTCATTTCCCAAAGTCGGGTTACAGTCTTTGTCATTCACCCGGATGTGCGCAACTTCATTATCCAAGGAGAATTGGGTAGCAAAAGAGCCGGTTGGGTCAGCAAGATACAAGAGTTCGACATCGAGATTAGACCCACTAAATTGGTTCGCGGTCGCGCATTGTGTCAAGAACTGGCGAAGAGCGTAGCGGCCGAAGTGACAGCTTGCCAGTGGGATGATTCGCCAGCGGAAGGATGCTTCGCAAACCAGGAAGAGAACGAGAAGGACTGGGTCGATGAGATAGTTGAATACTTCAACATCGATAGATGTCCTTCGCATCTAAATGCTTCGTAGTGGAGGCATTTTAGGATGCGGTCCCTCCGATACACACTGCGCCCCGAAGGCCTATTTTTTAGAAACATTGATGGCGTTCTCCTCAGGTGCATAAAGGAAGATGATAAGAAGAGAGTCTTGGGAGAATTTCATTCAGGGTTGTCTGGAGGTCACTTCGTAGGAAGAGTAACGACATTGAAGATAATCAAAGTTGGTTATTATTGGCCTACACTCTTCATCGATGCCTTTGCGGTCTGTCATCGATGTGAGCAATGTCAGAAGTTCATCGACCGAAGCAGAAGCGCTCCTATGCCTCTCCGACCGATACAAGTAGAAACGCCCTTTCAACAATGGGGGTTGGATTTCATAGGGGTCATATCACCTAACTCCTCCATCGGGCATAAGTTCATCCTGACCACGATCGACTACTTCACCAGATGGGCCGAAGCAGTTCCCACGAAGCATGCTGATCAGGAGACCGTCATCGCCTTCCTTGAAGGATTGATCACCCGGTTCGGCATCCCAGAAGCAATCGTAACAGACAATGGTCCTGGGTTTTTAGGCACCAAAATCAATGAGTTCCTCTACCAATATGGGATATATCATAAAGTCTCCTCCAATTACTATCCACAGGGCAACGAATTGGCGGAATCTACCAACAAGACTCTGTTAAGGGTGCTAAGAAAGCTCATAGAGATGAACAAAAGAACTTGGCACCTTCTTCTAGATCGGGCCTTGTGGGCCGATCAAATTTCTATCAAGAAGTCAATCAAGACATCACCTTACGCCCTGGTGTATGGCAAGGAGGCCATCCTACCAACTCATGTAGAGATCCCTGCATTGCAGCTGCTGGACGATGAAGAGGAAGTTAATCCTATGGAAAATAGGTTGGCTCAGCTTCTGCAGCTAGAGGAAGATCGTGAGAAGGCTTACCAGAGCTTCGCTAAACATGCTCAGATCACCCGAGATTGGTTTAAGAAGAAGTCCTCCGACCGCACTTTCAAAGTGGGAGATCTAGTATGGAAGTGGGATTCTTGGAAGGCCAAGCCTGGGAATCATGACAAATTGGACGCATTCTGGGATGGACCATTCGAAATCGTGAAGGTAAACTCGGCCAATTCTTTCATCCTCAAGGATGCAGACGGCCAGGTATTGCCAATTTCTGTCAATGGTCTTCATTTGAAGACTTTTCATCACTGAAGATGTATAAAAAAAAAAAATGTTCAAATTTTACTTTTGTATATAGTTTTTCATTCCTGTATATATACCCTGCTTCAAGATCTTCGAAAGGCTAAGTGTCATAGTGACAAACTCCAGCTTCGCTAAGCATAGCCAGAAGCTCCTTCGGGAAGTTTTGATGCGAAGCAACTAATGCGAGATGCTTCGCAGCGAAGCACTTTGGCTTGGAAAGGGTCCTCGAAAGACCGAAGGAGTCATCAAAAGAAAGAAGAAGGATGAAGAATAGCTTCGCAAAAGAAGTTTGTGTGAAGTAGTTTTGAAAGAAGTCTAGCGAAGCATTTTTCAAAGAAAATGAGCTTCGGGGGCTAGCCTTCCGCGAAGCAAAGTAGTGATGCAGTGAGGGAGAACTACTTCGGGCCCGAAGCATAGAAAATCTACCCACATCGGAGGTTCGCCGTGAAGCAGTTTTAGCATCGGTTTCACTTCGCCAACCCAATGGCACGTGAGACAAGAAGCATTTAAAATGTGTCTTGGGGAACGCATCAATGACAACCTAGGGGAATGTTCGGGGCAAATGATTTTAATGTCAAGGTGGTGGAGCGCATCTTGAGAGAATTTCGTTGTGAGAAAAGTTCATGCTCGGGTATGAGGTGGCAGAAGGTTAAGTTCTCGATGCAAGGGAAATCATCGAACCACATGGGCCCGCGTACCACGCCGTCGTAGAGCCAATCAAAAGGCACGACAACCTCCTCTATTCGAGTGTAAATTTAATTATGGTAGGTGCCATAAATTAAGGTAGTTGCCTTTTAAGGCTATAAAATGCAAGGCTCAGTGGTAAGAGGGGTGTTCGCCAACTGCTAATGCAAGATTAAGAGCCCCGCTATCACTCTGCAATTCTTCTGCCCTTTGCATCGAAGTCCTTCGCGTCGAAGCTCTCTACATCAAGGACTCTACCGCCCATATTCACAATGGGAAAGAAAAACTCTAAGGAGAAGGGGAAGGAGCCTGAGGTAGCAGCCCCGAAGAAGGGCAAGGAAGAGAAAAAACATACACCTAAGAAGATCAATCTCAACCCTCGCCCAAAAAAGCAGCCGGTGGAAGAAGGAGAGGATTCTGAAGAGGAACAACTTGAAGAACCACCAATTGATGGGTGGGAGAAAATTAGGGACACTGAGCTCTCAAAGAGTGTGGCCGAGCTCCGACGCACTATCGAGTTTATGACAAGCAGACTTTCCCCGGAGAACAAGAGGGCTACCGCATACTATTCTCAAATTTACTGGTATCTGACCCCGCCCGCTCACCATTGTCCCGAGTTAATCTGTGCCATCATGCAGAACTACCAGCCCTCCTCCAGGCAAGTGTTGGACGTTGTGGGCCATAAATTATTTTCAATTCTAAAAGAAGATGTGCAAGCAGCCTTCGCGCCGCAACAGGGGCCGCCCAAGGGCTATTCCGTTCGCAATGTCATCCTGAGCGAACAAATGGAGAGGTTCACTACCTCCACCTATATTTTGAAATTTCTAAGAGAGAACCTCAAGAATGGGCTCCCTTCAGGCAAGCTGCCCCAGATGCCCCTCCCCCTGACATATTTCAAGAGCATGGACATCTTCTCCATCATTGCATGGGTGGCGGGTCTATCGACCGATGCTTCGGTGCACCCCTGGCAGGTGTCTTTGGCCGAATGTATTTTGAGAGGGGAATTCTATGCCCCTGATGCTTCAAGGCCGAACACCAACCCAGTCTTCTTCGATTGGGCAGAATGGGTGGCCCGAACCTTGCACACATGGCTTACCAGCATGAAGAATTCTAGGACGGGCCAGTACTTCGCACCCTGCTCTTTCCTTGTTTGGTTGTTTTTCTACCATGTACATAAGAATTTTCCCCACATTGCCATTTCTTCGAGTGGCAAGGATGGAAATCCTCTGCCTGTGTACTAGTGGACTCCCCTCCTATTGAGGGCAGAGTCTTATTATTCTTTTAATCAACAATTCTTGGGACCTGCTATGCATTTGTTGAAGGGTTCTTGCCCTCGGGTGCCCCTCAGTTTGAGAGATAGAGTGGTAATGGAGAAGAAGGGAGACGTGTTTCAATTGACATAAGGACTTGTGATTCACCTATTCGGCTTCACAGGGAAGCCCTTCCTACTGCCTGTCTACCCCTTCGAGTACCAGTTCGCCTTAGAGGTCGCTCGACAGAGCGATGCCACAAATGTCGTCTATGACCATGGTCGAAAATGGGCGCACACCTGCGACTTCCCCTTCAAAATGGGGGTAATAGAGGTGTTTGCCCTAAAGCAACATGTTTTCCTAGAGGAGAAGCTTGCCAACTTTGGTCTGCTCTAGATTCCTCAGAGGTGGCTCTACGATCCCTTGGGAGTGATGAGGGACCACCTCAGATTCAAGAATTTTCATGTCTGCCCCCACCCAAAAATTATGGAGCAAAGAAATAATCCCAATGGGAAGGATCTGGAGTGGCATTTAGAAAGGATGAAGACCTTGCCTCCCTGGCATGAGTTCTACCCCATGGAAGTTGAGTTTGATCCTGTTCAGCATCCTTTCCCAACCCCAGACTCCACTTTTTGGAGGAATATGAAGGACGATCTAAGGGAGGAATTGAAATATTGGGGCATGGAACAACTAAAAGAATGGTGGAAAATGAGAGTTCATCGACAAAATATGAAATCATATGGACTCTTGGAGATGGATAAGGACTTCATGGTTGTTTATGAAGCCAATGCTGGGACTTGGAAGCCCACCTCCTTCATCGACTTCATTCCCCCAAGTGCCCCAGGTTTGGGCGAAAGCCCAAGGAGAGATGATGATGCTTCGAAAGGAAGAAGAAGAGGAAGAGGCAGAAGCTACACCTGACACAAGTGTCGTGGGGTTGGCACAATCATCAAAGAAAAGAAAAGAAAGAGGTAGGAGCAAGCTCAAGTGCCTCCGACCCACCCGAAGCGACCCCGCACGAAGCTCCCAAGTGTCTCTACCGAACAACCTACGATCGGCCCAATCGAAGCAAATATCGAAGGGACGACATCACCAAGAGCCGAAGCAACCCCGGACATGGATGTCATCGATGTGGAGGAACTCCTCCAACAAGAAGGGGTCCTCGAAGAAGAAGTCGTAGAGGTCACAAGTACCGAAGTTCAGAAGGAGCAAGAGTCGATCACACAGGAAGTCACTACTGCTGCTCTGCCAGGTGGGCATGAAGGTACGCACTCTCCACCCTTTGCCCTGGTTTCTCAAAGCATGTCCACCACGGTCCTGATGAGTCCCCAGTAGTCTCTCCCTCCCTTGCAAGGTCAATCACCTCCTCGCGCGTTGCCCATTACTACCTCAAGTTTGTCTCATGATCCCGTTAGCCCCACTCCATTCGAGTCATCTGGTCGAGACAAGTCTGTTGATACTACTTCACCTACCCATGCCACTATTCCCTTGGTTCTTAGTCAGGGCAAAGATAGTACCCCAATGCCGAACCCCATTCCTTGTTCCCCTGTTACACATGACATCGTTCCTTTCGTCGAAGCTCCCATCACACCCATCGTCGAACCTACTGGTGAGGCATCCCCCATTCATTCCTTGTATTTGTTCACCCCTTTGGCTGGAGATCCAGCCTCATTTGAATTAGAGATGTCCTTGATTAAGGAATGCCCTCTAGCCGAGAAGCTGCTCCAGGCCCAGCAAAATACCGAAAATATGTTGAAGGAGGCCAGGAAAAAGAGAGGGCGCTCTCTGGCCGAAGTAGAAAAATGCACCATTTTTGACCTGAAGGGCGAAAAGCTACATAAGGTGAAGAAGGTCCCTAAGGTCCAAAAACCTCTGGATGAGATGACTCCAGCAGATTATGATTATCAAGAGAAGACCAAGGACCTGGAGCACCTAAATGTAGATAATGAATCTGCATCCATGCATGTCAGAATTGAAACTTTTCGAGCGCATGCGAACATCACCAATCAACATAGATTTGAGGCTGAGAGCGCCAATATCAAGTTGGAAGAAGAGCTAGCCAGGATCCGCTCCAAGCTGGAGGACTCGAAAAAGTAGTGTGAGCAGATGAAGAAGGAAGTAGTTGCCTTGAAATAACAAGTGAGACAACTGCAAAGTGCAACTAAAAGTCAGAGCCAGATACAGGCCGAAGCTGATCTAAGGGCCAAAGAATTTGAAAGTAAAATCTTGGAGATGCAGTAGTAGTTGTACGAGAAGGAAAGTCTGGAGCTATTTGATAGAGGCAGAATAAAAGAGATTCGCTCACACTTGCTCAAGAACTTCAGATCTCGGGCCTCCAGTGCCCTGTCAATTTTAACATACATCATCGAAGCCCAGTATGTCGCTTCTCAAGAAGGGCCGATAGTAGATGAGGTCATCCAAAAAATTAGAAGGTGACTCAAATTGGCTTTTGAGGTCCAAAGTGTCAAATATCAGGACCTGCAGGTCATCGCGATGAGTCGAACTGCTAGAGATTGGTCTACAGCTCAAGCCACGGTCCGTGCTTTCTTCTCCAAGGTGAGGAAGGCACAGAAGGCGAAGGACCTCCTGGATGTATTCGAACATGAGCAGCGTACATCACTGGGCTATTTCCAAGACCTCTCTTCATTAGGTTTCCCAAGTTTCATGAATGAGGATGGGAACCTGTTGACCAAGGAAGAGCTCAAGCCGGCTTGGCTACATTTTGAGAGCGATGTCTCAGAGATAGATGGCTGGGAAGAGCCAATTATAGAAGGACAAGTCACAGATTTCATTCTGAGACATTGCAAGATCGCGACCTGCCTCAATGATCTAAGCACAAGAGCCAAACATGCCGACATAGGGCAAATAGATCGGTTCCATGTCTTGGTAAAAGCACTACAAGACCGAGAGCCTTTCTCGAAAGGTGCCTGGGCTCACGTTCATCGAACCATGGAACGCATCCACGATCACCTTCTCCCATCACCACAACAGGAAGCCTCACCAGAGGAGGAAGAAGAAGAAGGAGAGGCAGAAGAAGAAGAAGAAGAAGCCATGGAAGCACCCCGAAAGGAGAAAAAGGAGAAGGGTCTAGAGGTAACTCTGGCCCAACGGATCAAAGCTGAGGGTTCTTCCACCGAGATGAGCTCGTTGCCCCGTGAGCCACCAAGAATGTTGACAATTTTGTCACATTGCCTAGAGGGGTAGTAAAATCAAAATTTTTGTAAAGTATTTCTTTTAATTTCATGAATTTGTTCCCTTGTTTTTTAGAAACAACATTTTCAAGCATTGCAACAATTTTGGCTTTCATCGCCATCCCCCTTGTACATAGAATGAAGATGAAAGAGCTTCGCTACTGAGCAAGCTAAGGAAAAAGCTTCGCAAGAAAAGGAAGATAGCTTCACCAAAAGAAAGAAGTAGAGGATGAAAAGAGCTTCGCACCCGAAGCATTTCAAGCAGCTACTTCGGGCGAAAGTTTTGCGAAGCGACATTAGTCCAAAAGAACAGCTTCGCCGAAGAAGGAAAGTCTAGATCACGGTCCGAGTTTGCTAAGGCAAGAAAACTACTTCGGGCCCGAAGCATTTCAAACAGTCACTTCGGGCGAAAATCTTGCGAAGCAGAAGTTGAAAAGAGCGCAAACATTGAAAAGTACTTCACCGAAAAACCGCCGAAGCACCCACTTCGGGCCTCCCCACCAACGAATCATTTCTACTTCATCGAAAATTTGCGAAGCATCTGCTTCGGCTAGCTTTCGTGCGAAGCACTTTCACCCGAAGCGGTAGCGGCCGTAAAGAACGAAACATTTTTCGAAGGCAAGAATGCGCTTCGGCCGAAATGCCCCCAAACCATAGTTTTGAGGGAGGATCACGGTGAAGCATTTTGAAGACTCACCAGCGAAGCATCCACTTCGGGCGGAGAACCTCGACGAAGCAGTTTTGGCACGTCTCTCCAGCGAAGCAGCGAGAAATGAAGAGCCCCACCTTGAGGAGGAATATCTGCTTCGGCACTCGACACCCCGAAATCTGTCTTGCGAAGCTCCACCATGCGAAGTGTAAACCAAGAAGGAAGATCTGCTTCGGCTCAAGTCCATTGCGAAGCGGAGTTGCGAATGAAAATCTAGCGAAGCGCTTCAAGGGCACACACTCCAAGCCGGGTATTTTTTTGAGGCAATCAAGTGCCTCATAAATGCATTTTTACGTGCCCGATAAGACCGCTGCTCATTTTTGGCAATTGGAAATGAAGTATCAGTTCCTAAAGGAGAGCCCGACGAGCATGGCGGCCACTCGAGCACTGCACCCAGAGGCCAAGGACGTTCAGGCGGCTCATTAATGCATGTTTCCCTAGCTGACCCGGTCGCAGCTGCTAGTTTTGGTAAAGGATTTGAGAGCTCAGTCATGAGAGCCGCGAAGAGCCGACTTCTCAGGTTTCGAGGATGTACTCCTCCATTTTGTGCATTGATGGCTCAGAGGGTCGGGTCCTCTATAAAAACCCAGGCATTGTAATGTAAAAGGGGGGAACTTTCTGCTAAGAAAGCTGCTGTAACTTGAATCCCTACGATTAATACTAAAGAGCTTTGAGCTTAATTTCTCTCTTGTATGTTGCCTTCTGTGTTTATTTCTTTTATCTCTTTCTTCATTTGCATACTGTAATTCTGCATTCTGGATTTAGGTGTGCGATTGGGGATGAAACCCTAAAATTTTCTCGAAGGATACATAGGAGAGGAAAACGTTGTATTAGTTTTCTTGTATGCCGCTTGTGGATCTTGTTTCTATTATATTCACTTTGTCCTAATCGTCGTAACTCTGAACTCTGAATTTTGATGAAAGGGGAGGGTAATCCTGGAACTCGTCCAGAGGATACATAGGAAGGTTAATATCGTGTTCTTTTCATTTTATTCTTGGTGTTTCTTGTTGTTGTTTCAAGCTATTGGCCGTGATCGTGCTTCTGGTTCTTTCCCACTTTAAATTATCAACATCTCTTCCCTTACCCCTTTTTATTTCTTTCTTGCACCCTTACTATTTTATCTCTTTCCTGCACCCTTATCTTAAACACCGAAGTAGTTTAGTATAGGAGCCGGCCTTTCTCCGGAGATTGGCACGAGGGGCATCTCTTCCCTTCGGCCTTTCAATGTTGGTCCAGGTCTAGGGCGCGTACACTTTCCCAAAATCCTTTCCTGGGCAGATTTGATGACCAACAATGTCTTGCTCTATGATAGGTAATATCTTAATTTTATAAGAACCTTCATGATAGGAAACACCTAATTTTAATGAAGGTGTATCGTAGTTGTGAAGGACCTATCGTATAAATGAGATGAGATGTTCTGCACCTTTATTATTATTCTAAGTTAAGAATATAGTAATGCTTTCATAGAGCATAAAGGCTTTAGAGAAATTAGGATTTACTAGGACTGGAGCTCAAGTGATGACAACTTTTAGTTCTCGAAAGGTTTTTCTTTTTTCATCAATCTAGGTTAGGGTAACATCATGTTTTAACATCTTGGGTATTGATCTAACTAGTGTGCCAAATTGGTTGTGAAATTGAAAATGAACTAGATTTGACCTAGGAAGGATCAAATTCCTTTGATTGATGTGTGGTAGAAGAAGGTCTTGGATGGATTTTACCTACCAAGGTCTATGGATGGACCGTATTTTGGCACCACATATCCTAACAATTTGAATTATTGGACTATAAAGATATACTTCTTAGGTTTTATTGAGATACCATATTCCCTACACCTCTAAAACACAGACTCTAGGTGCTCAACATGCTTATTCTTACCTTTTGAATATGCAATCAAATCATTAAAGTATATGATAATGATCTTACCAACTAATCCTATAGATAATTTTTATGGCTTGTTGGAAGGTAGCCCTTGCGTTTGATAGACCAAATGGTATCCTCTAGTAGGAAAAGGTTCCTCATTTAGTGGCAAAGATCATTTTATACTGATCATCAGCTTTAATCCAAATCTTGTTATACCTTGAGAAACCATCTAAGAGTGACATCTCTGACCCGACTACCTTTTAAAATTTTTTATTTATAGATGGTAGGGGGTAGTGGTACTTTAACGATGCTTTGTTGAGATTCTTGAAGTTGACGCATAACCTTTTATCACTATTCTTCTTGTGTATTGGGACCAAATTAGTAACCCAAGTTGAATGCTTAATTAGAAATATGATTTTGGTCTATAGAAACTTCACGGGTTTTTTTGTAACAACCTCAATTTTGGAATTCATAGGTCAATAATTTTGTTAGAAAGGCTTTATGCCTAGATTTAGTTCAATGGTATGCTTTATATTATTCCTATCATATACCTGGAGATCTTCATAGGAATAGGTAATGACATCTTCATATTTACAATAGTTTGAATAGATTAGTCTCTTCTTTAGGCATTCTTTTTCAAGTAGTAAATTCTTTCCTTCAACAACTTAAATAAGGTGGTAAGAAGAGGCTTTCAACTTGATGATAGATTTCTTCATTCTCTTGTATAGATTGAATAAACTCTCTACAGGAATTAACCCTAATGTAGAACTCAAATGTGCAGTTGTTTATTCATTAGCAATAGTATAATATATAAGCATACAAGGAATCTCACATAGGTTAAGTGGTTGTAACAATTTTCTAAACATGGCCAACCACTTAACTAACAAGTAATAATCTGCTAATCTAGAATGACAACTAACTTCTAAAAGATAAATTACAACTATAATAGCTAACTAAACATCCAAACAACTTAACAACCTATTTCCAACATGGGCATACTATGACTCACATGAATACAAAGTACAATAAATAGGAAATTATTAAAATAACAAATAATAACTTAGGATTAAATGGATAAGCCTAAGTATCCTCAACACTCCTCCCAATCATAGAAGCATTGCACCCTAATGCTCTCAACAAATGTGGAAATTCATGGGCCATATCATGGTGAGGAATCCAGTGAGCCATGTGTGGAATGTGACCGTGGCGGACGACAAGGTAAGAAGTGGAAGAACCCCATCGAGTGTGATGAGTCTTCATCTCAAAAAATCTATCTGAAATGAGCAAAATTTGATGATCAGGTGCCACTACTATTGTAGGGTTGATGATAGGTTTAGGTGCCAAAGGAGGATCCTAAAATGGTGTCTCTGGAAAGTGTTGCTTATCCAAAAAATCCACTTTATCTCTAGCCTGATATGAGTGAGGATTGTGATGCTTGTGCATCATGCTCTGCTGCTCCTACGAAATCTCTTGCAAGTCCTATGTTATCTTGCCTTGAAGGCTCTGCCAGTGCTAAATGAAAGAAGTGATCTTAGCTTACTCCTCCATGTGTGCAATGGTGGGAGAGAACAAAGCCAAAGACAACTTATGTGGAGCAAGTGGTTGTGTGTCCAAAGGTGTACCCGAAATGATGCTAATAGAATGAATGAAATATTTCTCATGAGTGAGAGTGATGGTTTCCTTAACCATGAGCTCTTGTGATTGTTCATTTTGTGGAAGTGAAGCTTCTTCTTTATCATGTGCCTTTGACGATGCTTTTTCTTCATCATGTGTGGAACTTATGCAAGTAGGAGCCAAAATGACTGCTTGAATTAGTGGTTTACGAACTTACCTACAACTTAGCATCAAATTTGATGTAGGTGTAGTGCTTTGTATCAAGTAGGTTTTATCATGCAAATCCAATGTGTATGTGTTCTTTTTAGCATGATATACAACATTCCTATCAGATTTTACCTAGAAATAGTCCACAACAATCCATATTTGTGACATCACATCTTACTTTATCCATAAACTTATCACCAAAAGCAAAATTCAAGGTGCAAGTGTGTATGATGTAAGATGTAGAGTCTACATCTTTACATCCAAGTGCATATGGTTGGTGATGTGGCTTTATGGGAAGCTTCAACTTCTCCACAATAGACTTTGCAATAAGGTTCTTTTGCTATCCATTATCTATGATACAATCCACATAAAAATCATGTGTAAGGTGGGCTCTAGTGACAAACAAATGGTCACAATCCCCTTGAGAAAACACATTTGACATGAGGGTAACTTTGTTTAGTTTACCCTTTAAAGCAAGATACTCTTCTTCTGTCCCTATAGCCACAATGGGACCATCATGTGGTTCCTCACTTGTAGGCTGTACAAGTAGGGAATTATTCTTCTAATTTTTTTTAAAAGTAAAGCTTTTGGATTTTAAATGACCATGATTTTTACAAAAATCACAATACATCGAGAAAGAAGGATCTTTATAATGAGAAGAAGAAGAATGTGCTTTATGAGAAGTGAGGGAATAAGAAGAATGAGGGGAAGAATGAGAAGTGTTTTTCACCTTATGTTGGTGCTGATTTACTTCTTGGGAACTGTTGTCCTATCGAGACCTTTGAGAAGCACTAAATTTATCCTCTACGAAAATGGTATGCTTGAATGCCACATCCAAAGTGAGGAAATCAATGAACTTGATTTTCCTAAAAATTTGATATTGCAATCCACACGTGAACTTGTTAATAAAATCTTGTTATGAATATTTCACACCAAGAAACACCCTTAGCCTATTGAATTGGAAAATATAGTAAAAAACGAACATACTATAGGCTTACCTCAATCTATACCACTTTGTTGTAAGGTCATTTTGGTGATTTGGTGGAAAAAATGTGTTTTTTAGAATCTGGATCAATTCTTTCTAAGTCATGGCAGTATTATGGCTTTGTCTTTCTACAATTAAAACTTTTGCTAAGCCTGTGAGTTTAACTGTAGAAAATGCAACTTGTTCATCTTCAAGAATTTTAGCATAATTGAACCAAGTTTGCATATCTAAAATCCATGTAGATAAGACATCAGGATCCCTAGATCCGTCATACAATTTGACCTCGCATTTAGCTTTGTTGAAATGATTGTGATGAAATTTTCTATCACTAGGAGTCAATTGCACAATAATATCTTTTACCTTATCCGCCAAAATGTCTACTACAACAATAATATTTCCCGTGTTTGACTTGCGGTCATTAGTCATGTTTTTCCATGTATATGCTAGACTAGGAGGATTACAAAATGTCTTGCAAGAACTATCTAGGCTTTAGGAAAAATTAACGGTTTTCCTAATGTAGAATTTGCCTAGATTTTACAATAATTTTACCTTCCAAATTTACAAAAGTAGGGCTATTTTAAGTGCTTTTTACAAAATTAACGCAATTTTGCAATTACAACAAATTAGAACAAAATTTTCAAAATTAAGCCCTTTTAAAAAATTGCTGAAATTATGCTTTTGGAGGCAAAAGAAATTGGTCAAATTAGAAAATTTTGAATAAAATTACGCTAGAATTGCAAAAAAAATTGAAATTTCACCTTGGCATCGAAATTTGAATTCAAATTTTGAAAATTCGGTGGCAAAACTCGTCTTGGCAGGAAAATTCTCCAGTGGCAGCAATTTTTTTGGGTTTAATTTTAAATTCTTGTGCGGTCAACTACACGGTCAAACTATCCTCGGTCAGCACTGCAATGAAAATTTTCAAAGTCTTCTAGCCCAATGGCTAGTCGTAGGTGGTGCACCCAACAACAACAGGTGCTTCCACGCATTGTCATGAGGATATAATAAATTTAGCACCCTTTGGCACTATTAAATCCCTCTTGGACTATTGTGAGCCCAATGTGGGATTATTTCCCACTAAATAAAACATGCAGCCTATCTTCCCACCTGTAGACCTCATTAGAATGTAGTGGACGACATTGAAAACCTACTAAGCTATGCTGGAACACGTGCGTTGATGCCAGAAAACTATGTAGGTTCCCTAAAAATGATCCAAACTCATCGGCAAGTCGTTTTTTCTCCTTGTAAACTAGAATCTACCCGTAATTGTTAGAATGTAGTTTTTTCGTCCATTGAAAACCCACAACGGTCGTCGTACATCTATTAGAGAACATGAAATATCACCATAAAACCTAGAAGTCTTGGCTAGGAATCTGTAGGAGTCTATGTTTTTATGTCAGAACGTGATTTTATCTGTCAAAGATGACGTGAAGTCAAAATTATCAACTCTGTCGAAAATCATAAAATCTTTGCCTGAAATGGGTCGAAAATCTGTCTAACACTCACCGCTTCTTGCTATAAAATGACTTCTTGTGTGTCAATCTGCATGCAGACAAAGGCTGGTGCTGCTTTGAATGGAATAACCACGACCATATATCAGGGAAAACACTGATGTTAGAGGAATCACGAATCACCTAAAACCTACCACTTGGATCATATTGCGTTGGTGTCTAGATTCAACCTAGAATTCTCTTTGTTGCCACGTGTCAAAATTTGACTGGTGCAAACTTTAGGGTTTATATTTGGACAATTTAACAACCTTAGGGTTGTTTTAATTTTTTTATTTTCATCTTTGACACAGTAGGTTTATATTTTTTGTCTACAGATTGTACTTCTTCTTTGCTTGTGATTGATGACTCTCTGCCACCATCCACCTGCATGCTAGTATTAGGTGGACAAGGGTGTGATGACCTTGGCCTCACTGTATGGTCACTTTTGCACCATTCGGTAAGGGTAGTCATCTACGTTGTTCGATTAGCGGTTGATTACAACCTGTTCACAAACTATCGAAACGACTAGAACTGAACGACACACGTGAGGGATGGGGGAGGGCAAAAGATGGGGAGTGGCAAAGAGATAAGGGTAATATTAGGAAATGTGGGGGTTGGGAAACGATGGAGTGGCTGCCCAACCTTGTTGATAGGCAGGGAAGGTCAATACGAAAAGGGAAAGGAGGAAAATAGGCAGTATAAAACAGGAAGGAAAATGCTTATTTTCCAAAGCTCTTTGTTATTTCCTTCTCCAAAAAAATATCCTTCTAACACCTTTGAACAACATCTTCAAGAATTCAACCTATGCACTTCGACAAGAAATACCAAAACCTCCATTTGGCCACAAATTTGACCTCAAAATCTGTAATTGTCCTTCAAATGTGCCTTCCTTTGGATCTTCAAAGTAGACATAATTTTTTTTTTCAACAAGAAATTTTTTTATTGCTATCACAAGGCAAGTAGATTTACCATTTGGTTTCTGCTAGGAGTATTCGTTGTAGGGGTAATTTTTGCCCTCTACCACCTCCTAAGCTTCACAAATTGATGTTGTGGCTGGCCTCAATCCAATTTCACACAAGCATCTACCTAGGATCTTGATGAACTAGTTGTAAATCTCAACTAGACACCTAGCAAAGAAGTGGTAAACTTGCCCTCCTTGCAAAAAATTTATCCTCGGCTCTGATTACCACTGATGTAGAACTCAAATGTGAAGTTGTTTATTCATTAGCAATAGTAGAATATATAAGCATACAAGAAATCTCACGTAGGTTAAGTGGTTGTAACAATTTTCCAAACATGGCCAACCACTTAACTAATAGATAACAATCTGCTAATCTAGGATGATAACTAATTGCTAGAAGATAAAGGACAACTCTAACAACTAACTAAACATCCAAACAACTTAACAACCTATTTCCAACATGGGCATACTATGCCTCACGTGAATACAAAGTGCAAGAAATAGGAAATTAATAAAATAATAAATAATAACTTAGGCTTAAATGGATAAGCCTAAGTATCCTCAACAAACCCCTTTGGTAGTTGGTTTGTATTTAATTATATTACCTTATCTTTGATGTTGTCTTTGTACTTTTTTTCATCTTCAATATGTGAGTTTCTTTAATGAAGAATTTGATGTTTTATTTGTAGATACGAAATCAAAAAACACCAAATAACTAAATTTAAATAAATGAACAATTAAAGAAAAATAAACATATGTGATTGCACATAAATAAACTTGATTTTTATTTCCGGGTGGATTTTTGATATTACAACCAAATATGCCCCAGATTGGGGGTTTACGAAGTTTTTTTTACTCGATACAAATAATCTCAACATGTTAGGGTTCTTTGAAACCCTAAACAATAAATTAGGATGGTGTCTTCATGCTCGATCGATACCAACAAAGGTGAGTGGGATTGGATATCCTAGACCGGACCACTCTAGCTTAAACAACTACTCAATGCTTGTGTATCTCCATATCTGCACACATAAGATGATAACAAAGGGTTAGTAATAACTATGAGGGCTCCATTGTGTGAGACCCTAAAAAATTAATGAAACCCTAGCTATCCAATAATGAAACTACATGCAAATATGAAGAATACTAAAATAATAACCAAAATGAAAGATTTACCTTGTGACGCTTGCTTGTTCTCTGATCTGATTGTAACTATTGCAAGAATTTGGAACGGTAATGCCCTAACATTGCCTGAGGGCTAGTAGGACTACAGGGCTCTGGTCTAAGATGTTCGTGGGTGCTAAAGAATGGTGGAGAGCACCTAGAGGCACTTAGTAGTGAAGAGAAAATACCTAGAGGCACTCGATGATGACAGGAAGCACCCGAAGGCATTCGGGAGCTAAGATTAAGATTTGTAGAAGTAGATCTGGCTGAGCAAAAGGGGCAGCGATGGATGCAGGGGTTATGGAAAGCAAGTATGGATGGAGAATGCATGGATACTTGGATTGATTAGGAGCCTCTGGATACTCAAAAACTTTTAGGGCTCGAGCCATCAAAATGAATCCTATTAATAATCCACACTAGGGTATGCTAGGGTTTGAGCGACACAAATTGTGTGGCTCAGATTAAAGCACATCGGAAGTTGGATATTAACTTTGGGTGTGTGGCATGGATTGATGTAAATGGATGGTTGGGATTGGGTTAAATTGGATAGTCGGGATTTATTCACATATATTATATTTATATTTATTATATATATAATATAATATTAAAATATTAATATTAAACATATATTTAATAAATATGCCTAAATATATATAAATAAATGGGTAATATGGCGGGAAGACCTGGATGGATGACAAGTGGCTAGATTTTGGTGTCTACAGATGCTCCTTTTTGTACTGCATTGCGTAAAATACAATGCAGTGCAAAAACATAAGACACTTGTTTGGGCAAGGTGCAATATCAACTTTCTCTTGGGATGAAAAATGAAATTGAAGACAAAAGAATTAAAAAATTTAGATTTGCGTAGCTTAGCCCCTCAATCGGTGAATGAGTTTGTGGATGATCACAAGCCAATTGAAAAATGGCTGTAAATGAAATGTGGACGGTGTAAGTGTGATACCATTTTTACCCCAACGGTTGGAAGGGGATTGGTGGATAATGTGAAATGATTGCATATGTTTGTGCCCTAACAGATGAAGGGATTTTTGCCAAGTGTTTATGCCATTATCATGTAAGATGTATCTCGTTGTGGGAAAGTCAAAACCAAAAGTGGTTACCCCAAATTTGGGGTGATACGATGTTGTTGAAGAATGTGTCTTCCAATGTTATTTATATGCAAAGATGAAGATGCAAAGAAAAATAAAAAGAGTCAACTTTAGAGGGCCTACTAGTGACTGTTGAATAATTCCCACAATTGGAACCAATCATCCTAGCTAGTTCCTATCTCTGTGATGACTGTCAAGGAAAAATGAATGATGTGATGTGATTTTGTCCATGTTTTAAGCCCCACGAACTAGGCCATCAATGACAACTTTTATGCAAATTGTTCTTGGTAAGGTTTCACGCAAAATGTGAAGTACCAAATGTGATTGTAATTTCAAACAAGCAGATATGTGATGATGAAAATTACCAAGTGTCCTTATGGTATGTTATTCATCTTACCGATTTGCATGGACCGAAATCATTATAATCGCCAAGGAGATAGAATAAACCACTAGATATGAGGTTCACTTGAATTTGTAGGTGAACTTGGCAAATATTGAATGTAAATGCAATTGTTGATGGATTTGATGGTGACATGAATATGTGATGATGATAAATGTATTGATGGATGCAATGTGGAGTGATTTTGTGGAGGTAAGCTACATTTTTGAATATATGAATGCAAGTGATTGAGTCTGTTTTTGCCCCAATAGATGAAAGGGATTTTTGACATGTGTATGATGCAATAACTATGAAAAATGTAATGATTGTGTATGTTATTTTCCCCAATAGATGAAGGGATTTTGACATGGGAAAATGCAATGCAATGATTGTGTCTATTCTTTACCCCAATAGATGAAGGGTTTTTGACAATGCAAGTGTCCTTATGGTGATCTACCCATCCTACCGGATTGCATGGATAACTAGTTGTTGCAACTACCATATGACTAGGATAAACCACTAAATATAAGGTTCACTTGTACTTGTGTCTATTATTTGCCCCAACAGATGAAGGATTTTTGAAATGGAGAAAATGCAATGAATGTTTCTATTCTTTGCCCTAACAGATGAAGGGGTTTATGACATGTGTATGATGCAATAACTATGAAAATACAATGCAATGATTGTGTCTATTCTTTGCCCTAACAAATGAAGAGGTTTATGAAATGGAGAAAATGCGATGATTGTGTCTGTTCTTTGCTCTAACAGATGAAGGTATTTTTTGAAATGGGGAAAATGTGATGATTGTGTCTGTTCTTTGCCCTAACAAATGAAGGAGTTTATGAAATGGAGAAAATGCGATGATTGTGTTTGTTCTTTGCCCTAACAGATGAAGAGAATTTTTAAATGGGAAAAATACAATGAATGTGTCTATTCTTTGCCCTAATAGATGAAGAAGTTTTTTAAATGGGAAAAATATGATGAATATGTTTGTTCTTTGCCTTAACAAATGAAGGGGTTTTTTGAAATGGGAAAAATGTGATGATTGTGTCTATTCTTTACCCTAACATATGAAGAGGTTTATGAAATGGGGAAAATACGATTATTGTGTCTGTTCTTTACTCTAACAGATGAAGGGATTTTTGACAAGGAATGAATGCAAGGCAAAGGGTGCAACCTTTGACAAAAGAACACAATATTTTGAACCTAGAAATGGATATGGATGATGTGAATGCGAGGTAAAGGGCACAACCTTTGATAAAATAATGCAATATTTTAAACCTAGCAATGGATGTGGATTATGTGAATGCGAGGTAAAGGGCACAACCTTTTATAAAAGAACATAAAATCTTTTGAACCTAGTAATTGACTTGTTGATGATGTGATGTGATTGAATTATTTGTTGAATTGGTGGGGAAGGTGTGATACCTTGAGCACCCCCAAGTTGTGATGCTTTTTTGAACTTTCTAGCGATATATACATATGCGAATTATATATACACATACATGGCTTTTACTTTTGTGTTATGCTTTTATGTGAATGCTTGTTGTGGAAATGCTTTTGTGGATGCAAATGTATATGGATGATTAATGCAATGGTAATGTGTTATGAATGATTAATGCAAATGATAATGGGATGCAAATGTTCTAATAATCATTCATAGTTTTAGAATTTGCTTGGCCATGTTTTAACATTGTTGTTTAATCAGGGGCACCAAACTTGGTGGTATGGATGTTGACATGGAAGAAGATATGGATGTTGATATGGAAGACTGACTGTTTTGCAGAGACATAGACATACTAGTGGCATCAAACAAACTCACTAAAACTACCTAATACTTCTAGGACAAAATGTGTGTGTAGTGAATTTATTTACCAAATCATGAGCATGGTAATGACTCAAGGCAATAAAGAACCAATGTGTGTGCAAGTGAGTTCATTAACTCATATTGAGTAAATTGGGTGTGACCTGTTATGGATGAGACCAAGAAGCTAGCTTGTTCATATGAGTAGTCAGAGGTCTCTTTTAAAAGAGGTGTCACAATGCATGAGCGTACTCCACTGCTAGTCAAGCATCTATAGCTCAAGTGGAGGCTAACTCCATAGTCCATAATTTATCTTTTGATCTCTTAAGTTTTGGAGATGACTACCTAATCATCTGATTGGAAATGTAGTACGATCTTTACAACCCAATGATTAGTGGTGTGTGATATAAAATATTTAGAGCTTTGATTTTTTCCTACTATTTCTTTTATTTTTGAAATTGTGATAGTGGTGAAAACCCCTATTTTTGTGGACTATATTGCATGATGGGACAATCAAGGATTACCCTTTTCACTTTGAGGTTCCAACCAAGTATGGTGTTATCCATATTTGACACAAGATGTTTTTTAAAAATGTGAAATTATGGTTTGGTTCAAGAATGTTTTGAAGTCATTTCAAAAAACTCAAGATTTTCTTAGTGAAGATGTGTAATGGTCCTAAAAAGAACTCAACATGTATTTGTGGTTTGTCTAAAACAATGGCCGAGTGACTGAAAACACCTAGGTATTATGGACATGTGGTTTGCAAATGATAATTTGGCTTCATGGAATGTATGACAACTTTAAAGGTACCCCTGATTAAGGCAACATAGATTTAATGGACCAATTAATATCTTGAACTAAATAAATGATCCCTAATATGGAGTGTGAAATGTGGATGGCATGAATGAAATGCAATTTGTGAAATATAGTGTATGAATGCAATTATTTTTAAATGAAATGTGTGCAAATGAAGTGCAATATTTTTGTGTATTAGCCATGTATATATACATATATGTAAATCACAGTAAGCATGGAATGCTTTCAAGTGTATGATGTTCAATGGCTCGGGTTATTTTACTCCCCCCAGTCTTGTAAGCTTATGACCAAAGGGATTAAGTACCTTTGGAGGTTTTTGAATCTTGTGAACTCAGATAGCAGAAAGCAACATGTATAGATGTAAATGAATTTGAGTTGACGTGTGACAAAAGGTGTTAAGTGCATTTGGATCATTTTAAAATTGAGATGTGACCAAAGGGATTTGTTACCTTTGGAGCTTTTTGAAATTGATATGTGACCAAAGGGATTAGGTGCCTTTGGAGATTTTTGAAAATGAGATGTGACCAAGGGATATGGACCTTTGGAGTTTTTATTGAAACGGGGAAGGTGTGATACCTTAAGTGTCCCCATTTTTGCTTGATGATTGGTTGTGTGAGTGATTGGGATGATATGATGAAATGAAATTGAAATTGATGTGAAATGCAATGTTGAACATGGAATATGTGAAATGCAGTGTTGAACATGGAATGTGAGAAATGTAGTGTGTAACATGCAATGTTTAACATGAAATGTGTAAAATGTAGTGTTGAACATGAAATCATGAAATATGTGAAATGCAATGTTGAACATGGAATGTTTAATATGGAATATGTGAAATGTAGTGTTGAACATGGAATGTGAGAAATGAAATGTTGAATGTGGAATGTTGAATATGAAATGTGTGAACATGGAATGTGGAATATGGAATATTGAATATGGAATGTTAAACATGGAATGGTGAATGTGGAATGTTAAACATGGAATGGTGAATGTGGAATGTGTGAACATGGAATATTAAACATGGAATGGTGAATGTGGAATGTGTGAACATGGAATTTTAAACATGGAATGGAATGGTGAATGTGGAATGTGTGAACATGGAATATTAAACATGGAATGGTGAATGTGGAATGTGGAACATGGAATGTGGAATATGGAATGTGTGAACATGGAATGTGGAATATGGAATGTGTGAACATGGAATATGTGAACATGGAATGTGGAATATGGAATGTGTGAACATGGAATGTGTGAACATGGAATGTGTGAACATGGAATGTGGAACATGGAATGTGTGAACATGGAATGTGGAATATGGAATATTGAATGTGGAATGGAATGGTGAATGTGGAATGTGGAATATGGAAATTTTGAATGTGGAATGTGGAATGTATGGAGTGTTAAACATGGAATGATGAATGTGGAATGTTAGACATGGAACGGTGAACATGGAATTTTGAATATGGAATGTGGAATATGGAATGTTGAATGTGTGAACATTAAATGTGGAATGTTGAACATGGAATGTGTGAACATGGAATGTGGAATATGGAATATTGAATGTGGAATGTTGAATATGGAATGTTGAATATGGAATGTGGAATATGGAATGTTGAATGTGGAATGTTGAATATGGAATGTTAAACATGGAATGTGTGAACATGGAATGTGTGAACATAGAATGTTGAACATGGAATGTTGAACATGGAATGTGGAATATCTAATATGTGAACATGGAATGTGGAATATGAAATGTGTGAACATGGAATGTGATATTTTGGTTTAATTTTTTCTATTGATTTCTTGTTAATACTATAAGCAATTAAACCAAAATACAGATTATGTAGTAAAATGAAATACAAAATTGAAATTTCACAATCAGTGTTAAGTTTTTCAACAAATGTGTCTTACCTCATTCATTGATTATCTCATTTTAATGTGAATTCATTTTCTTATATTTTGATTTCGTGTGTTTCAATGTGCTAATCTAAATTAAATGGGTGAATCCTATGGCTTGGATGAGGCAACGAGATTCTTGTTGGTGATGAAATCTAGCAAGTTTGCTCGGGGTAATCTAAGGTGTCTAAGGGCAGAGATTGGTGGATGGAGATGAAAGCCACCATCACAAAATCTCAAGCAATGACTGGTGATGAAATCCAACCACTAATGTTTAATGTAAAGCGTGAAGTGTGTGATTATTTTTAAAGGTTTCCAATTTTCTATTATGTGTATACAATATTAGAAAAATAACTACTTTCGATAGTCTAAATTAGAAACCAATATCCAGAATACCAATTTATCCAAAGGATGTAAAGTACACCGCTTAAAACTCGTTCTAGATAGTTGGGGGTTCGTCTACTCCTCTGTATGGAATCACCCAAGTATAGGGATACTTTTGGTATCTTGAGATTGTTCCTATTTAGACCTACAAAAATAGAAATCTCTAACCCTAGGATGAAAAATAATGTATGCACTTAATAGGTCAAATGCAAACAATAATGCAGCACACCAAAAAATTGAAATTTTTTTTAGCAAAAAATGTGTAAAGGAATACAATGAAATGTCTAAAATGCAACTAAAATGATTTGTTTTTACCAGATTTATTAATGATCATTTTAATTCCAAAATCTGAAAAATAAAAAACGTAAAAGTGCCAAAATACGTAAAAATAAAAAAGTGAGGGTTTGATAGTAAACTTACCCAAAAGCCTAAATTTTTGTCTCAACTCTCTGTAAAACGCCCCTAGGCACTTTTATAAGTGTTCAAGCTTTCTAAAAGACCCTAGGCCTTATACTTGTATAACTTCATATGTTTGTTCTCAGTGGTGCATTGGGAATTTGACCTGATTTATAACTAATTTGAACTTGCAAAATACCTTAAGGTTCTTAATCCCCATGTTTTGGGCTTCCTCAAGTCATTGCATAATGCTTCACATTCAACCATATTATTCATGCAATTAAACAACAATTGGCATGCAAAATTAGTTTATGGATATTGTGGGTCGATGAACTAAATGCCTACCATTTTTTATTCTTGCATTATCAAAATGTATTATCCAAGTTTTATCAAGTTCTTGTGCTTGTAGGTTTGTTATATCGAGGATGTTATATGGTTCTTCCAATATAAGGCAACTCCCAAGCTTAGTCTCCTCAAATTTGATCTCTGATATCTTGAAGCACACCAATTATCACATCTATATTAGAAATTTGGTCATCGTTTATCACTTCATCATTTAAAATTTTTTAAAGCTTGTTCCAATTTACCATGCCATCATGTAGACACCAAAACAGCACCAATCCGATTATGTGACTACAAACACTGATCACATTAACACACATAGCCCCCAGGGTAGCCCCCAGAGGTTAAACAGTGGTTCTAACCACTTACACAACGAGCTTTGCAAGTCAAAAATCAGTTTGGCACCTTTTAGACACTTTATTTCTTATTCGTCCCACCCGGGGACGAGTGCGAATTTGTACTCGTCCTACCCAAGGACGAGTATGGATTTGTACTCGTTTCACCCAGGGACGATTACTAGCGCTCGCTCCGGGTGGGACGAATGCCAGGTTTGACCAACAAAAAGTCAGACCTCAGCGCATGACAACTCAGAACTACCACTCAGCTTTTCATGCATGACATAGGAGTGCGAGTGAGTTCTTTTGACAACACACATCTGCCAATTGACTTTCCCTTCCTCGCATGGGAATGAGAGTAAGCTTTTTAAGACAAATCAGATTTGCCACTTAGCTATCCCTTCATTGCATGGGAGTACAAGTGAGCTTTGCTAAAACATGCAAAGACATGCACAGAGGCAGTTAAGAAGCCCTTGATCAAGAAGAAGTCTTCTCTTCACAAACAAAAGCATTCATGCAAAGAAACACTTTTGCATGTTAATTCAAAGAGACCCCTTGGGTTTATAAAATGGTGAGTTTCCTCACCCAAAAGATAGAGAGAAGGAGCATTTTGAGCGACGAAGTGCTTGCTAGTTCACTTACCGGCGATTTGTGCTTTCATAATCGTGGTATTTCTTTTAGTTTCATGTTTATGCTTTTGTCAAGTCTTTCATTTCATTTAGATTCATTTCAACCATCGTTAGATTCATCTTTTATTTTTCATACACAGGTGCTATTGACTTTCTTGTTTGTTTCTTTGAGTGCAGAGTTGCAGCATTAGAGGAGCGGCGAGGAGTCTACCTTACCAACGCAAGCGGCGGCAACATTTGGCCCGCCCATTCCAAACGTGGGCATGCGGAAGGAGGAAGACTAAGTCACAAATTGTAACAAAGACCAATTTAACGCTCCTAGCCCCTAAAAAGGGAGGAGACGTCTATGTAACCGAGGAAAAGAAATTTGAATAAAGAGGGCTATGATTTTTATATCTGTGCTCTTTATATCCTTTTGTTTTTGTGCATAGGATTAAAGCGTTACATTTCGTCTTATATTGCATAGTTATAGTTTTTCCTTTTTGTTTCCGGAATCTCGTGCTTTCAATGGCGATCACGGTGGGACACTGTCCCCATGTTTTTAAAATCACAGAAACTGATTGAATTTTTGTGTTTGTGCTTGACAGGTACATTTTTTTTTTTTTAGACTGTTAATCGTCTCTGCAAGGGACGATTTCTATTCTGGAAATCGTCTCACCCTGGGACGATTGTAAAATCGTCTCTGCGAGGGACGATTTCTGTTCTGACAATCGTCTCACCCTGGGACGATTGTAAAATCGTCTCTGCGAGGGACGATTTATGTTCTGTTAATCGTCTCACCAAGGGACGATTTTCTGTCTGCAACTTTTCAGAGCAAAAATTTAGAGGCAACTGGAGCAGGTAGAGAAGAGGTAGGGATTTTCATCATCTCTGTTGAAATTTTCTGTTTCTGTTTCTGTTTCTTTGATTGTTTTCATTTTTAGCTTGCATTGCTTAGAGAAAGTCATCCATGTATGTTTCATTTTCGTTGGATAAAATGAACCTCACACACTCCACGAAACAATTTTAAACCAAGGAGCTGGTCGTAAGACCCCAGCCCTTGATCAAGACCATCGGTGGATTTAATCACCACCTTGGCTTGATTTGCATACATTTCTTGATTGTCAACTGTTGTTAGGCGTAAATCCTGACGAAGATAGACCGAGCGTAGTTGGGGTGATTCCCATGCGCGCGAGGATAAGTTTTCTATGGTAGGTGCCATTAACAGGACAATCCCCCTTTCCGTACTGCCTACGTACCACGTACCTTCTCGCTCTCACGTACCTATAGTCTCCCTCTCGTAAGGGCGGGTATATAGAGAGGTTGGTATATCGGCCTGGTTGGTATATTGAAGGGGCGACCTTTTGGGAGTTATAAGAGCCTACATAATGCATTTAAACGTTCTACAAAACCTACAAAAACAAAAACAAAACACCAAAATGCACTAAACCAGTCTAGGGCACACCAAGAATCCTTAAAAGAGATAATCACGGTTTTGTGAATGTGTGTGTTTAATTCTGTTTAGTGTAGACAAAAAAATCATTAAAAACAAAGATAAAAAAATCTACGCATTTTGTCATTTTCTCCAAAAAGCTCCAAGGATTCCCGTAATCGCTTGGTCACTCCAAAAATGCCCCAAAGGTGTCCATGAACCCTTTGGTCAACCCAAAAGCACCCCAAATGTGCCCATAAGTGATGCAGGACCATCCAACAAAGTATGGGAAATCTTATATTTTTCCCTAAATTTTAGTGCATCTTGCCGGGGCCATAACTTCTCAACCGTAGCTCCGATTGACTTGAAATTTTACAGGGAGTTAGGTGGGATAATTTTAAACAAATATAATTCCCTAGAATCCTATTTGCCCAGAAAAGTCAGTTTTCGGGGCCAAATTCCATCATCTAGTGCCCCGAAATTAGGTTTTAAAATTGGGCACGTAATTCTATGCACTTTTTGAGCTGTTCGGATGTCAATATCTCCTAATGTATTCAGAGCTAGGGCTTGAAACTTCATTTTTGTCTTATCTACTATAAGAGGGATGCACACGCCAATTTTGGGCCCCATCTAACTCATTTCAATTTTTAAGGTTTTTAGAGAGACATCGTCATGGTGCTAACCCGTAGCCAAGCCCAATCACGGGCGAAGGCTATGGGGGATGTCCCAGGAGGCACGAGTCACCTCCGTTACAATCCCAAGGATTTGGTCATACCACCTTGGCGACCTAACACACAATGCAGTCCCCTCCACACCTTAAAGGAAAGGGACTACAGGGACACCTCTTCGAGGAGCACTCCTATTCAGCATAGCATTCAACACACACCCTTCCATGAGGGGTATAGTCGTAAGAGAGCTCCCTTAGATGCTCGCTATGAGCGGTCATCGCACGATGAAGTGCTAGGTCAACATAGGGTTCGATGGGAGGAACCACATGATTACATTACCCCTCCACCCCCACTAGTTGTCAGGACTACAAAGACAAATCCAGAGCACAAGGCTCTTCGGGCAGGGCGAGATAGCTCCGTCCACCCCATTTTCACTTATGAAAGAGAGCACGAGGAAGACATCTACCTTCCTCGAGAGCAATATACCGTGCGGGAGCAATACGCCTTCGCACCTGCTATCTATCAGGACCACTCACTGAGGCCAAAGCCCCGAGAGAATGCTGCTACCCCTAACAGAGGGATGTGTCCTATAGAGATCTTGGATCACTACGACCGAGATTTTTATCTAAGAGAGGCATCTAGGCCTTCTAGACATGAGGCGGTGGGACCAACTATCGTAGAATCTGCCGAATATATCACACATCTCAAGCAACTCACGCAACTTGAGCTCGAACGACTACCGTTAGAGGAACCGTACCATATTAACGAAGAGCACCTTCAGCGCCAGAAGGATGAGCTGTTCCAACACACTATGCAAGAAAGGACTCCAACCCCTCACATGCATAAGACAAAATATTTTGAGTGGCACAACCCATGGGGGGAAGATAGGTCATCGCGACCTCATCAAAAGCTACCCCCAACACCTCCTAGACAGGAGCGGGAAGCTACTCTCTCGATTCCCGAAGCACCACCCCCGACGCCTCCTAGACATGAATGGGAGGCCGCTCCTATAACCAATGACGGGTGCCTTCCTCAGACATCCACCCAGGCTTATGAGCCACCCTTAGAAATTCATCAAGAAGCCTCTAAGGAATCAGAGCGCGAAGAAGAGCGGGATGAATCGCCCTACCAAGGCATGGGGGGTGCCATCTGGCCACCCCTCCATAAGCCCCAAGTTCCTCAACAAGAACCAACCAAAGAGGAGGAGTTCAAATCTCCCAATACATGCAAAGCACTAGAGCACTTAGAGTTGGTAGAGGCCAAGATTTTGGAGCTCCCAAGGCCCAACTTACATAAGGCTCCTTTCGAGGAGGATCAACCTTTAACCATAGGGCTACCCGATGATGCAATCCTCCATGTCTCAGAATCTCCAGATTCTGATGAGCTATACACATTGTCCGAAGGTGAGGATGAAACAGACATAGCCCATAGCAATCACATGCGACAGAATCGACATCCCATAAACATCGATGAAGCATGTCAACAAATAAACATAATACTAGGGCATGAGTGGCGTGTTAACCCACCGCAGTGGGACCAAGCGTTACATCCACAACTTTGGGTACATAAAGATCAACTTCCGCCCAGAGATCCCATAACAACATCAGTGCCGCGGGCGGACCCTGTCCTCATCTCCGTGCATAGGGCCGATCCATTCATGCCCATACCTCTAGAGCCAGATCCGAAGTGCAAAGACCATCAAGCTGGGGGTACCTCTATCCCCTGAAGAGCCATAGTTCAAACCAAAAAGCTCCAAAGGATTGTCGCATAAACCCTTTGGTCACACCAAAAGCTCCAAGGATTATCGCAATCTCTTGGTCATCCCAAAAAGCTCCAAGGATTATCGCAATCTCTTGGTCACCCCAAAAGCTCCAAGGATTATCACAATCGCTTGGTCATCCCTAAATGCTCCAAAGGATTATCTATCGCAATCTCTTTGGTCATCACAAAAGCTCCAAGGATTACCACAATCGCTTGGTCAACCCAAAAGCTCCAAGAGTTACCATAATTGCTTGGTCAACATAAGTATTAAAAAAATCAACAAAAACAACACAAAAATCAAAATCACAAAAACATTTGCATTTCAATTCCATGCATTCTCATAACACATCAAAATTACAAAAACAATTGCGTTTTAATTACATGCATTCTCAAAAAAAAAAAATCAAAATCACAAAAACAATTGCATTTCAATTACATGCATTCTCATAAAAAAAACAAAATCACAAAAACATTTGCATTTTCCATACATTCTCATAAATAAATAAAAAACGAAATCACCAAGACATTTGCATACATTTTCATAAAAATCAAAATACAAAAATATAGGTTGCATTAAACATTGCATCCATCCCTTGCATACTTCGATAGGTCATACCAGTCAAAAGCACCATAGGGTGTCATTACTTGGCAATTCCATCATTTCCACTTCAAATCCATTTCCATAAACGCATACATCCAAGCATATCACCTTTTTATTTTAGCATAGTCGATTGTCTCCTAATGTATATAGGGTTTTCGTCATTCGGTTGTCTTTAAATTTCTAGCCAAAACTGTACACAGTTAAACAGATTTTACACGGGAAAGTTTTACTTGGATCACGCCTTGTTACGTAGCATCCCAACACAAATTAACACACATATAAAAAATTCCTAAGTTGTGTGAACGAAAGATGAAACCTGCACCGTAATCCCGGTTACCATAAGCGAAACGGCTATCTTGCTTATCCCCCGTGCAATTGACCCTAGAAATGCTGAGAGTTGGCAAAAGGACAAGCTTCCTCCCTACCCAATTCCCCATGAATCCCAAGTTCTCAAAAGTTGCAAAAACATCAAAAATTTGCAAAACGTCAAAACATTCAAAATTGACATCCTACAGTGCACACATCAAAAGGCACGTACAATAGTGATTCTCGTCACTCCCTATCCCTTGCTCAAAAAAAAAAAAAAAAAATACAATAAAAAAAAATAAACAGTGATCTTATCACTATAAAGAGCAAGTATCCCAATACAATTGAAGAAAAGCAGGGAGTCGAACTTGAATCCCTGGAATTCTCAGCATTTCGACAGGTCATGAGGCAAGCTTCAGTATCGGTTTGGTTGATAGCCTATCAGTCACTGATAGTAAACCTCCCGCATGACGATATATCTGTCACATTAACTTGTGTATAGATCAATGTTTGCATGTGGATGAGCTAGCTTATGGTATCCTAGATAGCATCGCAGATTAATCTAACCAAACACAATCAAGGATTTAGTGGAGCTAATTAGGTGATCCTCAGTACAGGTTCGGTTGAAAGCCCATCTGGCATTGGCGGTATCCTGATGAATACCACATAAATGAACTCAATTGCACACACAGGGATGTGAAATAACTTGGTTAAATTCAAGTCGAATTTATACCTTGTTCAAAAGTCTTGCGAGATAAATGTACAGTCTTGGCTAGTTAGTTAAAATATCTGAATCTAAGAAAAGCTTAACTACATTTTAAAAACAACCGTCACATTTTATTCTGTACATCACCATCAAAATATATGCAAAATACAAAAACAAAGTTTTCACATGCAAAGTCATTCCACAAAGTCATCCCATTAGTATCGCAAGTCGGTCAAATCTTGTACAGTCTATGGTGCATCGACACATCATCAACAACTCATTTCATTCATTCCATATCTATACATCATACAAATTAGAAACATCACATTCATAATCACCTCTGCATACATCAAACACATACATAAAAAACACGCCACAAAAAAAAAAAAAAAAAAAAAAACAAACACAACAAAACAACCAAAATATAAAAATGACAAATGCCAACAAAACCACTAAAAATTGCCGGACAAAAGTGCTCTTGCACTTAACCTCTTCGCATTAGAAAATTGATGTCGGGGTCTACCTTGTCGTTATCCTACTCCCCAAGAAGGCTACCATAGCCGGACCGCTCCACGGGAAGACGGATTTTCGCCAATGTTACCCCCAAATGGCATCCCAAAATGGGTTCACACCCACCAAAAATAGGTCAAAAAAATCGAGAAACTGCTCGAGCATTCAACGGACAACATCTAAAGGCACCCTCACTTAAGTCATCTTGGGTCAAGCGACTCGTCGCTTTTCTCATGGCAGTCCTTCCTTCATCGATTCGTCGCTTGAGGGGGTAGTCACACTTAAGTCACCAATCAACAACAACACACCCAATCAAGGCAATGGCATGCATTCAAAGAATCATTGACAAAGACAATCACGCTCCTGCTTGGGGCAGCAAACAAGCAATTATCACAAAATTGATCAAACACTTGGCATTCCCGAAGCATGAACACAAGGTTCCCCCGTGGATAAAAGGTTGCGCCCTTTGCCTATTCATGATTGATCAATGTCCAAGCTCAAGTCACACCTCACTAAAATAGGTTAATACTTGAAATCAAATTCCTTAGCTCGTCAGAAGCAAGGATTCAAGAATGCATGCCCTTTCCATGCTTGGGGCATCAAGAGTTGGTTAGGTTACTGAGAAACCCTAATCATTAGTGCTTTGGTTATCTATTTTTGCTCGGCGCTGTGCCATGCACAACGCTTCCCAAAAAGGGGCATCTGTAGACACCAAAACAGCACCAATCTGATTATGTGACTACAAACACTGATCACATTAACACACACAGCCCCCAGGGTAGCCCCCAGAGGTTAAACAGTGGTTCTAACCACTTACACAGCAGTTTTGCAAGTCAAAAATCAGTTTGGCACCTTTTAGACACTTTATTTCTTATTCGTCCCACCCAGGGACGAGTGCGAATTTGTACTCGTCCTACCCAAGGACGAGTATGGATTTGTACTCGTTTCACCCAGGGACGATTACTAGCGCTCGCTCCGGGGTGGGACGAATGCCAGGTTTGACCAGCAAAAAGTCAGACCTCAGCGCATGACAACTCAGAACTACCACTCAGCTTTTCATGCATGACATAGGAGTGCGAGTGAGTTCTTTTGACAACACACATCTGCCAATTGACTTTCCCTTCACTGCATGGGAAGGAGAGTAAGCTTTTTAAGACAACTCAGATTTGCCACTTAGCTATCCCTTCATTGCATGGGAGTACAAGTGAGCTTTGCTAAAACATGCAAAGACATGCACAGAGGCAGTTAAGAAGCCCTTGATCAAGAAGAAGTCTTCTCTTCACAAACAAAAGCATTCATGCAAAGAAACACTTTTGCATGTTAATTCAAAGAGACCCCTTGGGTCTATAAAATGGTGAGTTTCCTCACCCAAAAGATATACAGAGAAGGAGCATTTTGAGCGACGAAGTGCTGCTAGTTCACTTACTGGCGATTTGTGCTTTCATAATCGTGGTATTTCTTTTAGTTTCATGTTTATGCTTTTGTCAAGTCTTTCATTTCATTTAGATTCATTTCAACCATCGTTAGATTCATCTTTTATTTTTCATACACAGGTGCTATTGACTTTCTTGTTTGTTTCTTTGAGTGCAGAGTTGCAGCATTAGAGGAGCGGCGAGGAGTCTACCTTACCAACGCAAGCGACGGCAACATTTGGCCCGCCCATTCCAAACGTGGGCATGCGGAAGAGGAATTGCTACCAATTTTGCTAGTTCATCCACTTTGGAATTCAACTCCTTAGGGATAAACTTAATTTTATAAGTGTTCAAGCTTTCTAAAAGACCCTAGGCCTTATACTTGTATAACTTCATATGTTTGTTCTCAGTGGTGCATTGGGAATTTGACTTGATTTATAACTAATTTGAACTTGCAAAATACCTTAAGGTTCTTAATCCCCATGTTTTGGGCTTCCTCAAGTCATTGCATAATGCTTCACATTCAACCATATTATTCATGCAATTAAACAACAATTGGCATGCAAAATTAGTTTATGGATATTGTGGGTCGATGAACTAAATGCCTACCATTTTTTATTCTTGCATTATCAAAATGTATTATCCAATTTTTATCAAGTTCTTGTGCTTGTAGGTTTGTTATATCGAGGATGTTATATGGTTCTTCCAATATAAGGCAACTCCCAAGCTTAGTCTCCTCAAAGTTGATCTCTGATATCTTGAAGCACACCAATTATCACATCTATATTAGAAATTTGGTCATCGTTTATCACTTCATCATTTAAATTTTTTTAAAGCTTGTTCCAATTTACCATGCCATCCTCATCCAACTTATGCAACAAGTAGTTGCACAAATGCTCATTCTCAATTTAGATCATCTTACCATCCCATGGTACTTTTATATGGGTGTAATCCATCACCAAGTGCCCATCCCTTATAGCTTATGTATTCGATCTATATTTAGTAACATACCAAAATATAGAGGAAGGTTGACTACTATTACCTCCTATATTACTATCAATTCTATATGCTTTGCTATGGTTATGATCAAATATTTCAAACTCTTACATTGCTTACCCTCATACCATATATATGGAATAAATGTGTAGTTGTATTGGTGTAGGTAAATCCAATTTCTTTGTATTGGCTTGATATGAGTACCCACAAGCAAATTCTTAGAAAGGTTTAGAAATGAAGAATTAAGAAATTGCATTCCAAAACTGGCTATAAATAGCATGATACACCGCCTCAAGAGGATCCTTTTGAAAGATATCAGATATGATAAAATTAATTTGATTTATCGTATATCTCATCCAACTACCTAACTTATTGAAAAAAATCAAAAAGGGCCAACAAATTATGTGTAGATACCAAAACCTAGCCATTTGTCCTCCATCCATGCTTTCCCACCATTTTCGCCCACTATTCTTGTATATTTATTCTATATATATTTAAATATTAATATTTATATATAATATTAACATATAATAAATATATATTTATATAAGTGAATTAATCCTAGCCATCCGATTTCATTTAATCCTATCCATCCATTTACATTAATCAATACCACACCCTAGATTTAATATCCATCCTCCGATATGCTTTTATCTCAGCCACATGATTAGTATCATTGAAATCCTAGTGTGCCCTAGGTTGGATTGTTAATAGGAGCCATTTTGATGGCTCAACCCCTGAGTTCTTCTTGAATCTTCCTTGGATTCCTACGAAATTATCGAGTTCCTTATAGCATTCAAGCACACTCTCCTTCCATATTCACCTAATACAGCCCCTACATTTGTCACCGTCCCTCTCACCTTGCCAGGTCTACTTCTACAGATCTCTCCCCTTAGCCGTTGAATGCCTTCGAGTGCTTCCTGTCACTCCTGAGTGCCTCTGGGTGCTTCCTTCCCCATCGTAAAGCACATCTAGGTTCCTTCTGCCATTACCAAGCATCCATGGGCATTTCCAGCAATCGCCAAGCACTCACAATCATTTTATGCCAGATATTCTAAAGTCTCCCTAGCCTCCGGGTGACGTTAGGGCATCGTCGCATTAGTTCACTACAAAAAGCTACATCATATCATAAGAAAATAAATACGTGAGATAAATCCATTAATTAATATTTTATTACATGCACTTTTATTTCTATCCATTTCATTTACAATAGATAGTTAAGGTTTTCCTATTGGTTATAGAGGGCCTCACACTATGGAGCCCTCATAGGTGATACTAATTTGTTTGTTGTGTTATTGTGTGCAGATCTGAAGGTGTGACATTAGTATTGGACAACTGCTTAAGCTAGAGTGGCCCAACATTGGATAACTAAAAGCTCACTCACTTCTGTTGAGAGCAAGGACGCGCTTGAAGACACCACCAACCTGGTTTGCTAGGGTTTCAGAGAACCCTAGCCATTGTAAATATGTATCAAAAGGATTCAAAGATCCACATTGTAACAATGGAGTTTTTAGGCTCCCCAATTAATATAATATCATCTATTGTGCAATTATGGGTTCTTTGTGTTCAATTTATTTAGCATTATTTGGTGTTGCATTTTTGTCTCTTCAAATGACGATCACGGTAGGACCCCCTAAGGGTTTCTTTTTATGATTTGTCTTATTTATTTGCTATTTTCTATCATATTTTAGGGTCTTCAGAAGCATAGATTTCACATATTTCATAGATTTCGTTGGATCTAGGATTTCTAAAAGTTTGTGGAAGGTTGTAGAAGGTGCGCAAATGCCCAACGACGCTCGAGGGCTATCCAGAAATGCCTAGGTGAATTTTAGAAATGCCTAGGGTTGTTTTACAAAGAGTTAGAGTAGATACATAGGTCGTTTGTAAGTCTACTGTCCAAACCCTAGCTTTTTTGTTTACATATTTTGGTAGTTTTATGTCTTTTTCAAAATTTTAAGCTAGAAAGAACATCATTAATTAATTTGGAAAAGAACATTCAATTTTTTTTTTTAGCAAAAAACCCCTTGCGGATTTGCCTCGGTCTGAGAGACCACGAACAGGGGGATCTACACTGTCAAAGTCACCCGGGGGTCGCACCTGATCCTGCTCGCACCAACATTATCAATTAGATTTTAGATACCCAATTCAGCTTTTTGGTAGGGTGGAGATTTGAACCTTGGACCTCCCTTGGAGGATTGCCCTCTACTCTTCAACTCACCTACAACACATGGATGAAAATTCATATTAGCTTGCATCTTAGGTTTCAGATTAATCATTTGCATCCATTCACATATTCTATTTGAAATTCTTGATTTTTTGTTGTGTGAATATATATATATATATATATATATATATATATATATATATATATATATATATATATGCATTATGATTTTATGTGAATTGAAATTGCATAATTAGTTTAAATTATAGGGTTAGGGATTCCTATTTTTGCAGGTCTAAGTAGGAACATTGTTCATATACCAAGAGTATCCCCGTACTTGGGTGATTCCATATGGAGGAATAGATAAATCCCCTAGTTGTTTAGAGCAGGTTTTAAGCGATGTACTCTATATCCTTTGGAAAAATTGGTATTGTGAATAGTGGCTTCTAATTTAGACCTTCGAAAGTGGTTATATTTCTAACATTGTATGAACACAAATCATAAATTTTAAAAAAGAACCACACACTACACGATTCACATTTAACAGTAGTGGTTGGATTTCATCATCAACCATTTCTTGAGATTTGGTGATGGTGGCTTTCATCTCCATCCACCAATATCTTCCCTTAGAAATCCTAGGTAACCCCTGAGCAAACTTGTTGGATTTCATCACCAGGAAGAATATCGTTACCTTAGCTTAGCCATAGTTTTTACCTTTCTTTGGATTAATTCAGATTAGTACATTTGAAACACACAAGATTGAAACCTAAGGAAATGAACTCACATTAAAAAGAGATAATCAATAAACAAGGTAAGACACACGTGTTAAAAAAACTTAGCATTGATTGTTTATTTTTATTGTGAAATTTAAATTGTGAGTTTTAGTTTACTGTATAATCTGCATTTTGATTTATTTGCTTTATGGTTTTAATAAGAAAATAAAAGAAAACATTAAATCAAGATAATCCAATGGAACCTTCATCCACTTGCCCCACCACTTCTGTGGTAGAATCCCTGAATGTGACACAGGTAGATTTATCTACAGGTCCCTCACATTCCTTATCATCCATAACCTTTCATATGGCTATGCCCCAAGAAGAGTCAACCTCACCAATCATTGACCGCCACATTACCCATATAGACATGGCAAGAGTAGAAGCTCTCATGAAATCTTCTGGCTATGTCTTAGATTCAGTCCTCAACTCCCCTAGACAAGATCTTACTTTACAACAAGAGTCTATTTATTCCCAGCCACCATCTAAATTTACCCAAGTGTACACCAACCCTCTTTTTGAGGCATCAGTTGCACCTTACTCCCATATGTCCATTCCCCAACCCTCATGTGCTCCTATCACTTCATACACATCCACATACACCAACCCCTTGTATGAAGCACATGTAAATGTTGCTTCACAAGTTTCAACCTCATAAGTTGCCATACCCAGTATAACTTGTCCCCAAGCCACATATTCCATACCATCTATTTCTGTACCCTCAACTTCTAATAGAGAGATTAATGAGGTATGGGAAAACCTAAATAAATTGCTTATACAGTGTCAAAATTCTCAACAACAAGTACAGGTGAACCCTAAGCCTTTACTAAACTCTACTCAGACTATTCTTGTTAACCAGGGTCCATCATGGGCACCACAGTATTTTGTATTTTCTATCCCTGATCCTCCACCAAGCCATACCACTGCCCATCCTATTCCCATTGGCCAACCTAGCCATAACCCTCATACATCAACCTCATTCCATAATTTCCCATATTTTCATCATCAGTCTCCCATTCATCAATTTCTATCAAATTCACCTAGCCATCATTACCAATCTCATCATCACTTAGTCACTTCACAACATTTCTCCACTCCACCACAAAATCATTAGGTAATTTAGGGCGTCTACATTCTTGAAGAAGACCCTCAAATTAAGACCACACAAAAATAGATAGATCAATTGATACAACATACTTGTGGTTTGACAAACCAAAAACTAACCTTATGTCAATTAATCAATCAACCCATTCATCCTTCGGTACCATCATTGCCATACCCGACATATTTCACGGTGCCTAAGTTTGAAAAATTCAAGGGAACTAAGGATCCCAAAGAACATGTGAGCATATTTGTACATGCTTGTTTTAGAATTCAAAATTATAATGCTCTCATGCTCAAAAATTTTCCTCAAACATTAGGAGGAGATGCCATAGAATGATATAATCAATTACCCAGCCATAGTATTTATACTTTTGAGCAATTTATTGACCAAATATTTGAGCATTTCATATTAAATGTTAAAAAGAAGATCTCATTGTCTGAGGTCTATGCTTTAAGACAACATGATGATGAGTCTATCTACGATTTTGGAAACCGTTGGAGGGTTGTCATCCCCAAATTACCATTCACCCTACTAATGGATGAGCTAATCAAATTATTCACCAAGATTTTTCTAAAACCTATCTCTTGGATGCTTCAAATACAAACTTACCATTCTTTTGAAGAAGCTTTAGCTTAGGCTAGTGTCATTGAGGAGATCAAAAGCCAAGAAGGTATACTTAAGCCTAAAAAGAAAGAATGGAAAAATAAGGGCCAATACAAAAGCAACTATTCTGGCCAACCAAAATCAACACAGGCTACCCCAACCAGTTAGCCCAATCAAGTTAATCAAGTGGTCATGAGCTAGCCGGTAATGGCTCAACAATAATCCATGCAACAAACACCGTAAAAAATTGCTTACCATGCGGTATCCTCAAAAATCAAGCCATGCAGAACATAGTGCCATCTATGGAAAATCATCCCCAACGATAGTATTTTTGACAAAATCGCCAATACACCCCCTTAGCTGAGTCATATGCTTTCCTTTTTTGAAGGTTGTATGACACAAACAAACTTGCTTGTCCCAAAATTAGACTTGATGATCCCACCAAACGTCGTAAACACTATCGAGAACATCTATTTTGTCCTTATCATAGGCAAAATGGGCATGAAATTAACAATTGCCATGCATTTAAAGAAATAGTGCAAGACCTTATTAACTTTGGGGTAATCAAGCTTGACAATCCCCTTGCTCAAAAAAATCAAAATCTTGGTATATTTCAAACACCACTTCCTCATCACGAGGAGGTGTAACCAAATGTAGGAGGGGCTAACACCAAAACTCCTCCTAATCAAGTCAATCACATCCAAAAATACCAAGGGTTTGTAGGGGCCATCCATGTGGTCACTAGAGGTCAAAGAAACAATCAACAAAATGCAAGGCAACCACCTCAAGAAAGTGTGTCACAACCTCCTACATCGCCACCCATTCAAATTTCCCCCAATCCTTCACCGCCAATCCATATCCCTAGCCAATCAAATCCTCCAAATCCACCCATCAATCATCCACCCCGATCAATCATCTCATTGAGTAGTCGGTTAACTACAAGTCTAAATATGGCTTTCGCCAAATTGTTAATTTATGAGTTAATCCAAAAATCTCCCCCACATCGTGAGGTATTAATGGATATTCTCAAGTCCATTGAATTACAATCTCAAGATCCTAATACCTTCAACAAATTTTTGGGGAGCATCCAAACATGCATGGAGCCTTCCATCACATTCTATGACTTTGAGATTAAACCAATCTCATAGGAATCAATAGACCCTCCATTGCATATCATGGCTCTAATTGAAAAGAAGCCTTTTAAAAGAGTCCTAATTGATATCGGTTCCTCTATCAATATCATCACCACATATGCCATTCATCATCTTAGCCTTCCCCGATCCCATATAACCAAGTCATCATTTACCCTAAAAACATTCAATGATGCTTTATGTTCCACATTTGGCACTATTATTTTACCCATTGAAGTAGGGGTCAAAATATTGCACACCATGTTTCATATTTTGTAAGGATCCATGGCGTACAATGTACTCCTTGGAAGATCTTAGATGTGGAAAATGAGATGTTTCCCTTCCATTATACATCAATGTTTGAAATATGTTCATGAGGGATAAGTACATTGCATACCGATGAATGTCAAGCCGTTTAAATATTGCAATTTCATTTCAAATCCCTATGAGTCCATGCTTCCTTCCACTCACCTTTTTCTTTTGCCATCATCCAATCCATATACCACTTCACAAATTTATTTATCAAAGGATCCCATTCCCGAGGAGCTCCCTAACACCAATCACCATCAAGCTTCCATACCCCCATCATCTTCGTAATTTACTACATGCACATATGGTCATAGTCAGTCCATATCATCATCATTGCCATCCACTTTGGCATAATCATCCATTCAACAACCATCCCAAACCAATCCATCACCATCACCTAATATTTCACAAGTCAAGTTAACGGATTGTGAGTGAAATGTACAAAAGTTGCCATTTGATCAAACATAATACAAAACATGCAAATGCTCATAATATTGTTCTTTATTCATTAAAATGAGTCCATGGGTTACAAAGAGGATTGTCCCAAATCCTTTTTATGAATATCAAATATATGATAGCTCCTTTTGAGATTCCTCAATGTAGGTGGGCTTCATGCATATGTGGGCCACCGATAGTGTTGATGTTGATGCTTCTCCTTTTTCACCTGTTTTGTGACCTAAAAAAGAGGGTTAGTGTGTTTGGGGGCTTGCCTTAGTCAGACCCCATATTGATAAAAGATAATAAAGACATGAAGGAAAATTATGCTAAAATATGATAAAAACTGCATAGAACATCATAAAAACATAAAATAAAGCATACCTAATAGATTTACTGAGAAAAACCTATTGTAGGGTCAACTCGCAGGTCAAGGGGTGAATTGGAAGCCGGATTCATAGGGCAGGGGGTGAATTGAGTTGTAGGTGCTTTCTATTGGAGATCCTTGTCCGGATGGGCTCCTGAGATGGTGTTATGCTATCTGCATGGTGCAGATATATCAGATTGTACTTTTGGTTAGATTTCTATGGAGTTTTTGTATGTTAGCTAAAAGGGGAGAGAGAGTCTTAATGAAGGATTTGGTCCTCTATTTATAGAAGAAACCAAGGTGTAGGGGGTGTGGTTAGATGTACTAAACCCTAGGGTCAAGTCCTATTGTGGTCAGGTTAGGGTTTGTGAGGTGGCATGTCTAGTCATCCTCTCATATGCCCTAAGAGAAATATCCTATCCTCACACATGTGAGCAAGGATTAGGATTAACTAGGGTTGGTTGATCCCTAGGTTAGATGAGGGTTGAGTTAGGGTTTCCTAGAAAATATCCTAACTAATTTGGTGCACACATGTGTGAGGGAATAATTAGGACTAATTTGGGTTTAGAATCCTAATTAACCTTTTTAATCCATAAAGTGCACTTAAGTGAAGTGACTTTCAAATTAGAAATTCAATTAACTTAATTAGGAGTTTTGGGAACTAATAGTCCCGTGGGGTCCTAATTAGGTGTGGGAAAAGGGCTTAGGTTGCCTTAGGGAACTGATAGGTGGCCTCCTGATAGATAGAAGGTGGTTGGGTCATGAAATGTGTAGTTTAGTAGGGTTTCGTGCCTATAGACCAGTGAAATGGCCTACATAGGTCTACGAAGGTCTACGATAATCTAGAGCGGTCTACACTGGTCTAGAGTGGTCTACACTGATCTAGAATAGTCTACAGTGGTCTACAATGGTCTATACTAGTATCAATAGCCTAGAGGGATCTAGGATGGTCTATGCAAACCTACAAGTGTCCGGATAGATCTACAAGTACGTAGAGGTAGACATGTGCAACTTTTGGGTGTCTACATTTTCCCCTTTTTGTACTATACTGTGTGGAACACAGTTTAGTACAAAAATATGATGGGAGAAAGTAGAAGATGAAGGAAAGAAGGGAAGAATGGAATCTAATCAATGGTATGTAGCTACTCGAAGCGTGACCATACAACATTGACCGAGAATCCGGGGAGAGAAGAGAGGAAGAAAGGAGAAAGAAGAGAGAAGAAGAAGAGAGAGAAAGGAAGGGGGAAGAGAAGAAGAGGGGGAGAAGAGAGAAAAGAGAAGAGAAAGAAAATGGAAAATGCTGATGATGAATGCAAATGGATGATTGCGGATGCAATGGATGATTTTGCCAATTTAGTACAATATTCATGATATCATACTTGGTTGTTTGTGAGGGCAACTTATGACTGCTTTGCTTTTGTGACCAATGCAGGATGGTCCAAAGTATGGATAGAACAAATACCTATTCAAATTTTTGCTTTTGATTGATTGATGAGTGCATGGTGACATGTGTCAAACCATTTGAGCTAGGTGACATGGATTATTCATACGTACCATTCAGTATACGGGCAGGGCCGCTTTACCTGAATGCCAGAATGACATCTCTGAATGTTGCGCTAGGATTATTCAAATGTACCATTCATTATGTATTCAACATACATGAATTCCAGAGTGACATCTCCATGGTAACGCATAGCTCTCGTGATCAAACAAATATCTGATTGGGATTGAGATTATTATCATAAGATAATCTTTAGCAAAAAATTTTGTAGGCAGATGCGATATCCATGATTTGGATGTTTGATTGTTTGGTTGCATGCAAAGTAGATTTTGGATATGAATACCCCCTCAAATGAGGAATCAACAATGAGGTGAATGAAATGTGGTGATATGATGATGAATCGATTGATAGAAGAAAATGCATGATAATATTGATGAAAAATTAGATGGAGAGGAAGATGGGAAGATTTCCTAGGGTTTGGGATGAAAGTTTGATGATTTTGGGGTTCATAGGTGCAATTCGTAGGTCAGGGGTGAATTGAACCTGAATTCATGAGGTAGGGGGTGAATTTGACCTAAATCATGGGGTAGGGGGTGAATTAGGGTTTTAGGTATATTTAAGCCTTTTTTGAAGCATGGGGGGTCATTTTCATGATGATGACTTTGGAGAGTGAGTGGTGAGCAACGGTTGGTGATGCGAAGCTCTTGCGGTTGATGGATTTGGGTGCAAGGATGGTGAGGGGATGGACTGGTGCTGGAAGCCAACGTGGAGATCCACCGATAAGTGTTCATTACTTGTTTCATTTTGTAATTTTATTTTTGGAAAAGCGTGAAATGGGGGAGGGGAGGTTTTTACGTTATTTTTAAAATGCATGTTAATTTTAATTGAAATTGGAATACGAAATGTTAGACAAGCCAAATGGGTACCCAAAAGTGTAATCAATTTTTAGGTTTGACTTGTTTTTGCATTAGTTTGACCGGTTAATGGGTAGTGTAGCTGCATAGTTTGACTTTGCTTTTTGGGAGCCACGGGGTACTATTTTTGAAATGTGATTGAATTTTATTTGTAAAAGTGGGAAATGGGTATCCAAATGTGCGACTGTGTTTTTATTTTGTCTTCGTTTGGTGTGTTATCTGAATGTGATGTAAATTGATTAAATTTGACTATGAATTTTACCATTGTGGGTGTATTATTTTTGACAACCGTTGACACTTTCACCATAAAAGGATGAAATGGGTATTCAAAAATGTAATTTATTTTCGTGTGTTGTGGCATTTGGCGTATGTTTGAATTGCATGCCATGATGTAGGTGTGGGTGAATTTAAAATTGGTTGTTGGGAGCCCGATATGCACTGTTTTTGACGTCTGTTTGAACTTTCACCATGAAATGGCAAAATGGGTATCCAAATATGTGATTGTGTTTGCATTTTGTTGTGTTGTGTGGATTGTGCATGTTTTAATGTCTCGAAATGCATGACAAATTAAATGAATTAATTTGTGAGTGTGAAATGTGTGTGAGAAGATTGATTTTTGTTTATGTCGAGTATTTGAATAGAATTGTATATATGGAACTGATATGAATTTTATTGTGTTTGTTTGTGGATGAACATGTGAAGAATATCGAGCCATGACATCATGTGCATACGATGAAGGCTGAGTTGGATGATCTTATGAAGGGTAAGGAAGATCAGGAGTGGTTGGATGTAGTGTGGTTTAGAGGAGTGTGGGAGTGTAAGAGTATTCACGCTAATAGAGCATACATATCAGCATTATGTGAGAGGTGGGACCTAGATTGGAATACCTTCCACTTTCCTATGGGTGAGATGATGATCACCTTGGAAGATGTGTATAGGATCTACAAGTTTCCCATTGAGGGTGTTCCAATGAGGGCAACAGTAGATGATAGGTAGGCGATTGTGATGGAGCGTGCCTTTGGGGACAGGTGGAGGGAGGTAGATACTAAGAAGATGGACTACGAGTATCTTTGGTGTAATAAGATGTTGTCCAAGCGTTAGTGCACAATGATGGTGATGATATCCACTTATGCTCTTCTAGATACTTTTGGGGTGTTGTTTACCTGGAATATGTTGGATGTGGTATGTGATATGGTGGAGCGTAATGTTGTATTTGCGTGGGCACCTGCATTGTTGGCCTAGGTGTACAGGGAGATGCACGATGTAGTGCATGCTGGGAGGAAGGGGTTGAGCTGGACTCCTTTGCTATAGGTGTGGGCATGGGAGCACATAGCCCTGGAGCGACCATCATTGTTGCCTTATAAGGCTCATGCTGATGGACAGACACACTTACCATATGCATTGAAGTGGAGGATGGATGAGGAAAAGGGGATGAAGAGGCCACATGAGGGTGATCCTCTATTTTGGAGGGTGAAGTTTGGAGAGTTGGTGCCTAGTCTCATCAGGTGGAGGCCTTGGAGGGATGGGGTGGTATGGGAGAAGGATGATGAGCAACTAGGTGCTATCCATCGAGGGAGATGGTTGGTGGGACGATATACTCGATAGGCTGAGTTCTTCCAGTTTAGTCGAGTGATGTGGCAGTTTGGGCTACGACAAGATATTTTAGAGGTACCTCTTGTGTATTATAGACAATGAGGTGATAGAGGGGAGTAGCCTGTGGTATTACCATGGATTGGTGAGAGGGATCCACCGATGGTGATTCCAGATGTGGATGATGTAGGCATGACACCAGAGTACGATGCTTGGTGGGCGACTCAAAGTTGGGAGCCATGTGTAGGGGTGATTGATCAATGGATATGGCCTAGTGGTGAGGTACCTATGATAGAGGGGTGGGTAGTGAGAGGTACTAGATCCAGATCATAGGATAGAGCTAGAGGTGAGATAGAGGTACCTCTTCGATGGTCTAGGTGATGATTGGGTGGTGCATCTATCGCATCTATGGAGAGGGTGGAGGAAGAAACAGTGATGAGTGGAGCACAACCTATGGAGGAGGCAGCAACCATGGAGGAGAGGAGTGAGGATGTGGGTAGAGATGTAGGTTTTGATGATACCATTGATCTAGGATATCTTGGTGATATGGGAGAGATTCCTATTGAGGAGTAGGATATGTAGGATGTGAAGGAGGAGGTTCTGATGCTACGAGAGTGAGTGTGTCAGTTGGAGGGAGAGCTCTAGGAGAACGAGAGAGGTCAAGCGATAGACCTGGAGGATTTGGAGGATAGGGTGATAGCCTTTGAGACTACTAGTGATGTTGAGAAGAAGGTCTTCAATTTGTGATATGTAGAGAAGCACGGGAGGATCGAAGCTACTAGGGCAAGGTATGCCTAGATGGTGGAGGAGATGGAGCAGTTGAGGGCGGATATGCACACGTGGCAATTTGTGGCAAAGGCCCGAGATGTAGAGATTGCAAAGTTATGTGCTGAGGTGGAGATATAGTAGCAGGTATGAGAGGACACTAAGTGAGCCAGGGTGATAGGGAAAGTCCCAATAGACATGGCTCCCTTGAGGGTAGAGATAGAGCGATTGTAGAAGGGTATTGAGGATGTGAGAGAGTGGTTAGTCGAGGAGGCAAAGATACAAGCGAAGTGTGAATTTGTTTTACTAATGCATAGGATTCCACTCCTAGATTATGGCCAAGTATAATCACGATCGAGATCATGATGAGTATCGACACGTTCGTAGTAAAGTCATCGAAGTACAAATTTAGTGGCTTGGAGTGGTACGAGGATAGAAGCATGCGATGTGCCACAGGGAGTAGGTGTTGGTGCTGATTTGGAGAGGGTGTTATCTCCTACAAGAGTTCAGGCATCTGGGATAGGGGTGGAGTCCAGTAGGGCTGCAACAGCATGTATGGTGGCATAGGATAGGGCAAGCCATGAGGGGAGTGGAGAGACTCCTAGTGATAGTTAGAGATGATGGTTGTGCTCTTTGAGAGTCTATGATTTTTGTAGCCTATGGGCATTTTGGATGATGGATAGTGGGCATGGTCCCATTTTGTAGCCTACGGGTATTTTTGATGGATTATATATACACATTTTGGTTGCGGCTATTATATATACATGTGTTATGATTTTTATTTGAATGTGTTTGAATTTATTTTGCATAGATAACATAGTATAATTTGTGAGTAAATGTATGATGAATGAATATATGTGTATGTGGTAGTGTGTAGGAAAATGATTACACTGTAGCATAGATATACTATAGAATGATATGAAGAAGTGTAGATTGGATGCAATGCTATGTGATGTAATGCAAGTGTGACAATGTATGTTAGAATTTTGGTAGATGCATGTAACATAGATGCGATGATGCAATATCAATAAATGCATGTAGGATAAATGCAATGATGAAATGTTTGATAACTCTATGTAAAATAGATGCACTGATGCATGTATGGGAGGAATGAAATGCACAAAGGAAGCACTTGTATCATGGCATAGACTGATGTGAATGTGATCCATTCCATAATATTAGGGATGTAGGATGGTATAAGGTATATGTAATAACCTTGACAATCATAGTTGTAGTAATCAAATCTCATACAAAAACTATGCAAGCATTGGTGACAACTCATAACTAATTTGAATGGTTCAAAGTCTATCATGGACCAGTGTGTGTAAATGAGTGAGGTTCATTTATCCATTTTGAGGGAGGTAGGATTAACCCATTGTAAACATAGCCAAACTGGCTAGCTCATCCACAAGCACACAGTGATCTGTACAAAAGAAGGTCTCTAATGTGATAGATGTGTCACCACTTGTAAGACTATTCCACTGGTAGGCAGGCGCTTAGGGCCTATAGCTAGTGATGGAAATCATCCCATGATATTATGTTGAACCTAAGGACCAAAGGCGATGAAGCATAACATTGGTGTTTCTTGGAGGCTTTTCCTTTTGTTTTCTGCCCCTCATTTATTTATTTATTTATTTTGTTTTCTTGTAATATGGGCGTTGGCTTTTGTTTTCTACCTGTTTGTCTGATTTTTGCTTATGCTTATCCCTTTGTTTATCCCTAGGTCATATGTTGACCATGCAAATGATAGGATGAGTAGGGGAAATCGTTCGCTAGATGGTGATATCTATGCAAGGTGTTATCTTCCCTAGACTCAAAATTTTCTTAAGTGTGTAACCTGTGTGAATGGTCCGTGAGAGAAGTTGAACCAACCTGAAAGAACTATAAGGAGTGTATAAAACCTATCAGCTAGAGGTGACATTTGATTGAATAAACTATTGAATGGTCAAAACTAAACAAGACACTTGTATACGTCTTAATCCTAAAAAGGGGGAATGGACATCCAAGTGGTGATGCTAACAAGTGTGTATGTTATTCTTGTCGAAGGCACATTTTTTTAGGGGGGGGAAGAATATACAAACATGAAATGAAATCATAATGAAATATGAATGGATATATGCAATGGATGTAATGTAACTGATGCAACTAGAAGAATGAAATATCTACAAGAGGAAGACCATGAAATGTAGTTAAGGAAGATTGAAACACTTATTTACAAATGAGTATATGGTGTGATGATGATGAAGGTGAGAAGTTGTGATAATGGTTGCCCCAACATGTGGGGTGTGTTTGTAGTAGGAGAATAAGATGTAACTGGTGGGAATGCATGTGATAAAAATAAAAAGAGGAAGAGTTTGAAGGTAGAAAACTTACAGATGGAAGAAATAAGAACAAATAAGCATTGGTAACCAACAAGATGAGGGGATTACTAGAGGAAAAGAGGGGAGATGAGAAGAAAGCAACTAGATTAATGTAGGTATGTAGTCACTCGAAGCATGACCATACAACTATGTGAGGAAGCAAGAAGAAGAGGAAAGAAAGAAGAGGGAGGATGAAAAGAAACTAATTATGGGTGAAGTGACGAGGGTCAGGTCATGAATGAGGAGGTGAGGCGATGATGCTACTAGGGATATAATGGTTTGTATAGTTTGACATGTGATGGATATAGCATGATGGAGTTGTCATAGATTCACGTGGTGGAAAAGTGCGAGGGACGATGCGATGGGGAGGACTCTAGAGTTAGTTGGATTAAAATGAGCACTCAGATGATGGGATGCGGTCATCAATCAACATATTATGTACCAAGGTTTTGAATGTACGATACATAACGATGTCATTCCCTAGATGATGGTGGTATATACAGAAAAGGTTATCGTGATAAGTTCACGATTTAGGATGCAACAGGTCAATAGAACGAATTTTGGGTAACACAAGGAGACCTTGGTGAAACATATGATGAAACACATTGGATAATGACATGGATGGAAGAGGTATGGGATAGATATAAGGCTCTAAGGGAGGTAAGCAAGAAGGAGATGGAGTGAGGTCGAATGGTGGAGGTGTGGGTCGAGAATTTGATGCGGGTCAAATTTGAGGACAAGGAATAGACCTAAAAGTAGGTAAGAATTTATGGACCATGGTAGACTGGAGAGTAGAGGTGTGGCATCGACAATGAATCAGGTGTAGCTTGAGAGCATCAAGGCGAGAGAGGATATGCTAGATATCAAATTATGAGGGCGATGGGATTGGAGAAGGTGCAGAGCGGGACTCCAATGTATAAGGAGGAGTATGATATGAGTGTGAAGATGGATTTGTATGATAGGACAAAGGGGGTGAGTGAAATGACTTTACAGATTGTGGGATTTATTGAAATGGTAATCCTCAAAGTGGAGAAGGTGGTGTCTGAAGGATAGGTGGTGTAGAAGATGGCTATGGATAACGACATATACGGGATGGAGGTACACGTGTAGGAGCGGCTTGGGAGGTATGCAAATGAAGGGCTTGGGCATAGAGGGGCATCCTACTCGAAAGTGGGGGAGGTAAGCAGGAAGGATGCATACAATGAGGTGTGTATCCTCTATTTTAGGGCCAATAAACTCTTGATGGGTGATGAGTAGAATCAGATGGTGAGTAAGGGTTCCTGTATCCTCAGATGGAGGGGGAGGAGACCCTTGTGTGTGGGGATGGGGATCTTCCTCTTTGTATGCAAAGGAGGATAGGGAGACCTGACTATCTCTTGAGCGAGGTGAATAAGATAAGACTCTATGGTAGGGTGAACGACATCAGTGTGGAGTGTGGTGGTTCGAATGGGATGATGGTGAGGACTATCAAATGTGTACAAAGTTAGATGGCCTGGCCATGTCGACTGGTGTAATCGATACTGGAGATAGTATGGAAGGATCCTGCATGGTGGTAGAATGATATGCTGATAGTATATGCGTATGATCACATATCTTTGCTAAAGACATAGCGGTGGACGATGTGAACCTTGCAAAAAGAAAAAAATACCAACAACATATAAATGACATAAAAAGCAAAGGTGCATCTGTTATGTAACAAAAAATAGAGATTGTGTGTGTATTGTGATGTGTGTGTAGATAGCACTATGTACAATATGTGGTGGTGAATACCTATGTGGGCTAAGCATTGAACACACGAAGGTGAAGGATATTGATGGATTCAGGCTCAATGAGACCTTCAATATTAGCCAATCGATAGGTGCCTGAACCAAATTTGTATGTGACTATGAATGGGCCTAGCCAGTTCGAGGTAAACTTATCTCGTTGTTGGTAGGATTGACTTGTGATTTTTTTGTTCTCTTTGAGAACTAGGTCATCAATTTGAAATTTGTGTTGATGTACCTTACTGTTGTAGGCATGGTGAATGTGGTCTTGATAGATGCGTGTGTGCTCGATGGCATGAATAAATTGCTATAGATCCAAAGAATATTGAAGACATATTGAATTGGCCACCCCCTACTAATGTGACTGAAGTGCAAAGCTTCATGGGGTTAATGAGATACTATAGAAGTTATATAGAGGATTACTCTAAGATCGTAGCAACAATAACTAATCTTAAAAAAATTGGAAGGAATTCAAGTGGTTGGAGAAGTGTGAAGTTGCCTTTGTATTTCTAAAACATAAACTCACTACTGCACCAATATTGAAAATTCTTGAACCTCATGGGGACTTTTCAGTATGCATGAACTCATCACTTGAAGGGTTAGGAGGAGTACTCTCTCAAGAAGAGTCAGTAGTAGCATATACTTCAAGGAAGATCAAGAAGCATGAAGTTAATTATGCTACCCATGATTTAAAGCTAGCTACAGTGGTACATGCTCTAAAAGCCTGACCCACTACTTGGTGGGAATACCCTTTGAATTGAAAACTGACCATCAAAGTTTGAGGTATATATTTACCCAACCTATACTCAATGAGAGACAGAGAAGATGGGTTGAGTTTCTCATTGAGTATGACTTTGAAATTGAGTACATAAAAGGGAAAGAGAATAAGGTTGTTGATGCCTTGAGTAGAAGGAAACACATAGCAACCATAACCAGAAGTCACATAGATCTAATGGATCAAGTGAGACAAAAAAAATCTCAGGATGAGTATTACTAGGAAACTCGAGCTAGGATGGATATAGACCCTAAGGGTAATAAAGAATCTGGCATGAAATTTTGATATTTTATGCTACAAATGTAGGATCATCATACCAAAATGGGTGATTTAAGAAAATTAGTAATGCAAGAATCCCATAGATCTCCTTATTTGGCTCACCTTGGAGGGACCAAAATGAGGGAAAATATGAAAATAACCTTTTTTGGGTAGGAATGAAGAAGGATATCACCGATTTTGTCACTCGATGTCTCAAATTTCAGAAAGTTAAGGTAGAACACAAGCATATTGGAGGACAATTGTATCCACATGATGTACCTATGCAGAAATGACAAGTTATATCTATTGGTTTTATAGTAGGGTTACCTAAGACTCAATATCAACATGATGCAATCCTTGTAATAGTTGATAGAATTACTAAGGTTGCACATTTCATACCAAGTAACATCAAGGATGATGCTCAGGTGGTGGTTAACAAATTTTCTAGAGAGGTATTCTAATTGTATAAATTTCCTAAGGTAATCATTTCATATAGGGATTCCATATTCACTTCTAAATTCTGGAAAGCCCTCCATCGCGTAGTAAGCACAAAATTGAATATGAGCTCGACATACAACCTTGATACAGATGGTCAAACTAAATGATTAAACCAAGTAGTAGAAGATATGCTTCACATGTATTGCATGGATTAAAAGTATTGTTGGGAGGACAACCTACATCTTGTAGAGTTCACCTACAATAATGGACATCACTCCTCTTTAGGTATGGCTCCTTTTAATGCCTTGTATGGGTGAAAGTGTAGAACGTCATTGTCTTGGTTCAACCTGGAGGATCGAGTTGTGATTGGGCTACATATGGTTAGAGAAATGGAAGACCAGTTCAAGGTAATCAGGAAAAGTATTAAAGAAGTTATCGATAGGCAAAAAAGTTACACTGATCTAAAGAGGACTCCAAGAGAGTACTCAGTTGGAGAAAAAGTATTTTTAAGGGTTAAATTGATAAAGAGTGCTATCAAATCCACAAAGTTGGATCCTCTATTTGTGGAACCTGTTGGAGCCAAAATTGACTCAACATCTGAAACCCCCAATTTTAATTTTTTGGTTTCAATAAATTAGCAAATGTTGATGGCCTCTGTTGCATTTTCATCTGAGAAGTTGACTTTCAATGTTTGATTTATAAACCTAACCTTAGCCATTATTGGATTATTTTTATAATCGTTGTTTATCCTAAAGGTCTATTAAGGTCAAATTAAATGAACATCCACTAAAAAGGTTAAACCTTTAATACCCCGATATAAGCCCTCATTATAAAATAATAATAATCATAACTTTTGGGCCTAAGTCAAATGAATAAATCCCTAAGTCCTAAGGTGTCTAAAAAGCGTTAGCCTAAATAAAATTTTAATAAAATCATTTAAGGGCAAAAGTGTGGGCCATGATAAAAAGACTTATGTCCTAAGGTATCAAAAGGAGATAAATCAAGATAAAAAAAAGAACACCATGGTCTAAAAATTTGAAAATCTAAGGTTTTGAGTGAAATGTTAATCAAATCGTTTGAGGGTATGCGCCCCCTTCGATTAACTAGCGAGCACCTTGAATAGATCTAGAGGTAGCGCCTAGATCTTCCTTAATCGAAAAAATGCGCTTTTATAAGCTAACCGATGGTTAAATCAACCAAGTCAAATATAATGTTTTAATCAAACGTCATAGCCTAAAGTCTCAAGCATATGGTTAAATTTAAAGGCATGCACCCCCTTGATTAAAAAGACATACAAATCAGGAAAATCTAAGGGCAACGCTTCATCAAGGTGAAATCGAACGGATGCGATCGCTTTGATAAGTCAAATCTTTAAAGCACCATGGTCTAAAGTTTGAAAACCTAAGTATAGTGGTGAATTACTTTAATTAAACATTGAGCTATTTTAGAAGATCCAAGGGCAGTGCTCGATTATGATTTAATCGGACAGTCACGCTCTTTTGAAAGTTCATAAAGTTACCATTAAAGGGGTTAAAGGCCGAAGGATTAATTAAAGCTGCTAAGTGAGATTAGTGAGGGTCTAACACATTAGCTAATTCCCCCTTTCGCTAAATCAAGGATTAAAAATGAGTGCCCCTTGGTAACTAATATTGGAGGTTGGGATAAATCAATGGCTGCACCAATCCCCATCAGGATCTGACGACTACGCTCGAGTCAAAGTCTAAGTAATTAAAGGGTACAAGTATCGGGTAACATAAAGGTAAAACAAGAGTTAATCATGCATTAGCGAGGGTCCTAATACATCACTAATTTTTCCCCATTCTATTAATCATGGATTAATAAAAGACTTGTTTTTGCAGGCTATAAAAGATCGACGGTCACGCTTCATCATGATAAAATATAACGGATGCGTGTTACCCAAAGAAGTCAAAGTTGGTCTTTAATCTGTATAAAATTAAGGATGAGCATATCCAGATAAATTTGATGGCTGCACCTAAATGCACCTGATCCAAAGGAGATGCATTTACCACAAACCACCAAGACTAGCCAAGGCATTATTCGCACTCATGTTTTAAAATATATACAGATCTGAAGAACATCAACGAACACATCATCACTAGAAATAATCCAACGGTAGCGTACATCTCAAGATAGTTGACCATTAAAGAGTCCCACCCAAGTCAAATTCAAACACCCCCGTATTCCAGTAGATCTAACGGTTTCACTTAAGCTTGGTTGATAAAATGGTCACACTTTGAGAAAGTTGATCAAAGATTAAACGGGGACTCCTTTGAAAAATGTTAAATAAAGATCTACGATAACGCATGATCACGAGTTGATCTAACTACCACACTTACAGCCACTCATTTGACCAATAGAAATGTTGTAAAGTGATTCTCCATGTTCAGTAAGATTAGATGGTGAAGCTGATCCACCATAGATCAGATGGTAGCGCTTTACTCAAGGTAGACATGGATTAAATGATATTCGTCAAATGAATGATGGTAAAAGTGTAATCTGATAGTGGTGCTAAATTGAGAAAGATTCAATGGCTATGATACCATGAAGCCATCAAAGGTTGACAAGCCAAAGAGCTAAAGTAAATCGACGACAATGCTCCTTTGTGGCTAAATCCAATGGCCGTGATTCGTCGTAATAATCAAAAGATAATATACAAATGAAAAATCTGACGACAACGATCGAACTAGCCAAGATCCGATGACAATGCTTCATTTTAGGGTAATTATGATCTAGAAGGAAATCAATGGTGGCGCTTCAATTTATCAAGATCTAACGATTACGAATTAATCAAGGTCACATAAAGGACAAAGTAAAATTTGACGATAGTGCTCGACCTAGACAGATACAATAGTGTCATTTTATTGAAGAGATCAAACGTTAAAAGGAGGTACAAATTTAATCTAATTGGATGGTCACGCTTGATCCTACCTAGATACAATGACGACAATATCTCTAGATCAATTATAAGAAAGAGGGGATCGACGATAGCATTTTAATCCGTTTAATTCGATGGTCGTGCTTTCATCCTGATGTATTAAGAAGTAGGGAGCACCCATAAACGACCACATACATCCTCGCAAAATATCCAACGGTGGCACTTTATCAAAGAAATTACCTGTTAAGAAGGATACAATTATGATTTAATCGGACGAACACACTGGATCGTATGTTTGATCGGACGATAAGCCTTTTACAAGGTAAACAGGTTATTAAAGGTTGTGTATTAACCAGAGGTTAGTAATTTTTTGATTACTCTTTAATACATAAATATTAAACAAAGGTTAAGGCCCTAATTAAATATTAAGTCGATGATTATTATTTTTCAGAATATGAGTGTGTAAAATTGACTAACCAATAACTTTTGGGGATTTCCTATAATATGCATAACCACCATTAACATATGTTTTCTAGATTGTGGGACTAACGTTCTTACAGGTCGAAGAGTATCGAATGGAAGTAAATGTTGCATATCCCATCCAACGGTCATCATGAGTTGGTGGATCCGGTGGGCACACACCTCAATGATCAAATCTAACAACATATCCCTAAAATGATCACCACCCGATTAACGGTGTAACTATTCCCAAAATCAAATCTCCGTCTGGGCCCAAAGTGGCATAGTGCTTTCTCACAAAAAGCCACTACCACCACATTAATATTTCCACATCAGAGGAGGGATTAGTTCAGTAACCAATATAAAAGTTTTGAATGATTGCAAGTACATAGATCAAAGTCCCTACGGACGTGCAAGATGAGGAAAGCCATCAACCATAACTGTTTGACTTTAGAATGTGACACTTTGGCAAGTCTCCATTGGTAAATTTGAAAGGGCAGTTGGTGACACTTTATTAATGATAGTTTGTGCGAAGACAATGAGCCCACTTTACCATAAAATATTTAAACCCACACTATCGTGGGAGCTTATCACCCTAGTAATCCTGAGCAAAGAACTGGTTCGAAAGAGCAGAGAGAGAGCAGAAACTCGAGGGTTTTGTTTCAGCTAGCTAGAAAAACTACTATGAGTGAAATGTCAACTTGCAAAAGTTCTTTCATACCTAAGGACACTGAAAAAGTAGTGAAGTTCATTATAGACCAATTGCCATATGTTGAGCTTCCCAGACCAATTGTGCCTAGGAGCATGATGTATGATTTTTCCCAGAAAAGTGGGACCGATAAAAAGCTCACTCTCGTGCAGCAGTATGAAATTGAGAATAATTGCATCCAAAGTTTTTATCACACAATGTAGAATGATCAAAGAGCCCCTTGGCTGCTAGTAGACCTATTTCACAAAGCTAGGAGGTTGCAACATAAAGGTTTCCCTAGGAGTAATAGGTGGAATAGTAACCTGGGAAAATTGATATATCCAAGGGTATATTACTCCTCAGACTTACTAGCCTGGTTAGCTGTAGCGTATGACGAGAAAACCAGAACATTTCAGGATAATAGAGACCGACCAGTATTCAGTATAGCAGCCAAGCATATCCAGCAAGTTTTCAATTTAACGTCTTCCAATACTCAGCTGATTCAACAAGTAATTGAAAGGTAGTCTCATAGGTTAACATATTTAGATGTCTTTAAATCAATTTTTGAAGATAATGAGAAAGTAGTTTTTGAGTTTCCCATCAGAAAAACTACTTTCAAACCATGGGTCTAAGGTTTTTGTGATATGGCTAATATCATTTTAGGGGTACAATAACTCAGTTTAGTGGGTAGAAAAGTGTTGTATTTAGTAGCGCATAGTAACTGGGTAATAAACACCCCAATTTATGCCTGGGAGCAATAATTGAGTAAACAAATGCACATATATTTGTCAGAATTAAAAAAGGCTATTTTGGAACAAAGACAGGAGATGGCTTATTTTTCTCACTACTCCATTCTCATGCACCTGTTAGCGGGGCAATTGGGAGAGGAAGGTTGAAAAAGGGTAGGGGCTATTGAGATTCCCTATGTTCAGACCATTTTTTAGATGATACATGAAGGTCGTACTCACATGGGCTGGTTTTATGACAATTTCATGTTAGAAATTCACTGGCTTCTGACCGATTACCTCCTTGAGAGGCTAGGGCTTGGGATAAAAGCTTTCATTAAGGAAAAGGACATCGATGATTTCTTCTTCTCGAAAGGGTTCACCTACATTTGGCTCTATGGAGCCAAAATTCCTCAAAAAATGCCACCTATGTATTGCCCATTATCCCTCGCTGTCCTAGAGCTATGCAGACAGGTGGTCAAGGAGGCCAAAATGAGACTAGCAAAGAAGCACGCCAAAGTTTCATGACTCAGTATCCCATGCAGATTTGAAAATTATGTATTTGTAGGATATCCAACTTTACTCAAAGGGATGTATGATTTGGATCTCATGGATTTTAAATAAATAACTTGGAGACCTTACGATAAATAAAGTGATTATTTAATTTAATTTTGTAAAGTCAGTGACTTTATTTTATTATAAAATCATTTTATACTTAAAAGGGGCCATTTTAAGTGACGACTTAAAAAGTCGTTAAGCCTAGGCATAAGGGGGTGAATAAATTAAGGAGAAATAAGGTGGAATTAAAAATTGATAAAATTATATTTGCTCACCCTAAAAGTGACCTAACCCTAGGTTGACCTATGGAGGAGATAAAAGGAGGTTTTGAGTTCATTTGGAGATATGCGAAGATTATTATTTTTCTCTCTGGTTTTTGGAGGACTCTTTGGCAGAGCCATTTACAGAGATTCTGGAGCTTGTGAGAGACGACAACCTCTTACAGGGACATTGGATTCGGGGTTGCAATATTACCCTTAGGTCAATCTAGGCATTTCCACACAGGGATTGTAGTTGGACTTTAGTTTTAAAGACTTCTGGAGTTGGGTTACCACACAGGGTCATTCAGAGATTATATAGGGAATATTTGGAGCTGGGACACCACATAGTATTCACATTAGAAGGGCTAAGCCTTCATCATCATTTATAGAGTACGGAGCAGCTAGGGTTTCATCAACATTTGAGGTATTTGCATTGTAATTTGTGCCCTAGTTTTGATATAAGAATAAAGCAATATTTTTGAGAATTTTGGATTGCTCTGTGTTTGTGATTTTGTATATCAAAAATTCATAAAAAAGGTTAAGAATTGGCAAACCCCTAGAGAACTAGATAGGGAGGGTTATTACAGTGGTATCAGAGCGGGTTTTTCCTGCCTGCCTGTTAGGGTTTGCTTGAAGCATAATGATGGTAAATTGGAGAAATTTATGAATCCTGTACGAGGATAAATTTCAGAAATTTAACGTGCCAACATACTGTGTGGAGCAATGGTGTAATACTGGAGGCATCGACTCCACAAAAATCTGGTGGCCAAATAAAATATTGGCATTCTTTTAACAAAGGCGATTCTATATGAATCTTTGTGCCCGCAAGAATATAGTCGTTGCTTGTGAATTTATATTTATTTGTCAGGGGTCGTGGGAAATGAATATAAGTTGAAGAAAAGCTACGGTTGAAGATTGGTTTAAGCTGAGCAAATACGAAATAATAAGATTCTTTGTTTGCGTTGATGAATGGGGAGTTTGATAGATATTGACTATTTTTTTAAAATCCATTGAAAAAATTAACAGTTTGGTAATGAACAATATCGACGATCACATTATTTTGTATCTGCAAGGGGCAAAATATTCTATCATAACTGATGATGACTCCTTTGAGAGACATGACACTTTTTGGACTGTAGTGTTGAAACTTCCTCGACTATGACTGAATAACATAATACCTGGGACATACCATTATATCATTGAATATTTAGATTACCTGCAGTCAAAATAACAAAGTTTGATTAAGTCACAATAACTAATCTTCCTTCATAGGGCAACTTCATTTTGAAGCCTATGTATAGAGGTATTGGTGAAGACCCTTTGGTTGCATCTGTTGTACCTTTTAAAGGAACAAATAATCAATTCGGTTCTAAAATTACATAGTCCTACACTATTCAACAATCTGTGTCGTACCATCTGTGGGTGGCAGAATTAAGGAATGTGTGAAGTCTTGCTTCAAACTAAGCAGTAATTCTTAGGGGGACAGTTCAAGATTTATACATCAGTAGACAGTGAGCAAAGATGAGACTTCACATATCCGGAGAGAATAAAATCATGGACCCACATGGAGATCGGGTTAGAAATCAGTAGGAAATGATACACCTATTGGACAAGATGAATGCTATTTTAAGTGATCATGTTTATCTTAATGGGATGACATAGTTGGCGACCAGGTTGTGGAGAAAGAAAAACAAATCAGCAAATTGTGAGAATGAAGAGTCCTCTTCCCATGAGGTATGCGGGGTAGGATCACAGGTTAGTTCAGTTGATATACAGGTACACACTGTTGATGAGCCAAAACATGAGGTTGAGACCCATTCAGAGGGAAGTGTTATGGATTCGGGTTCACAATCGAAACAGGGTAGGATGCATGCACTGGATAACTACATCTTCTTTGAAGATTTGTAGAGTGAGTTGCATATGGAGTCCATGGTGGATGATACACATGATGGTGATGTTACAGAATTTATAGCAACCCCTTTTGAGGAGCACACACATGAATTTTTAGACCATAACATAGTTGATATTGTTGTTGATTTAAAATCAGATTATAAGGATATTTTATCTCTTCAAGACAACCATGAGGACTCCACGGATGTTGAGTTTATTGTTGGTTATAATCCCATTTTAGATTGTATTCATGATAAGCTTAATGAGGATCCGAGTGGATCAACACCTTATTATGGTCATCCCCTTGATGATCTGCCTACTACATCTTCATACAGGGAGCCAAACACCAAGAGTTGTGAAGAGGGAGACCAGATGCATAATTTTGAAAACTTGGTACATAAATCTGATTTTAGTTCCAGGTCTGATGAGGACAAAATTGTTGCAGCCTTATCTCGTTTCGATGCCACCCATAAGTTCATCGAAGAACTATATTGGAGGGCACAAGTTGAGAAGATATAGAAGGGTGTAGAAGGAGTAATCTCCAGTGCTGATTTACAGAATTTGAGGGCAGCCTTAGAAACTATGAAGTTAGACTTCATGAACACTCTTGCAAACAGAGATCACTATGCCAAGCTCATCGAAGAGACCCTTAGTGCATACAGGAGCAAAGAAGAAGAAGTCAATCAGCTAATTGAAGAGCTTGAGTGGACTAGAAGCTCTTTGTCAGAGGCACACTTTTCATTGCATGAGACAGAGTTGAAACTCAATTTTGTTTTAGAATCTATTGAATAGCTGAATCGAGAGAGAGCCAGGAAGATTGGGTAGATTGTTGACGAACTAGATTGCATTCAGGAGGACTATGACTTATCACATTGTCCCATGAAAACAGATTACACAATTTGGGATCAAAAAAATAACCTTGATAAGCACAAGGGAGATAACTATTTTTGATGGACTGACAATCCGTTATATGAGATGGATCATGTGACATTTTTGGGCAATCCGCTTTTTGAGATGTAGAGTGTTGATTCATTTACTGTAATAGATCATCAGGATACATTGTTTGAGATAGGGTGTCTACTCCGACATGAGTCTGAGGGTGATTCCATGAGCATCCTCCAGCCTAATCCGGATGACCAGGAGTTGAGTTCTCTTACCCAGGATCATATGTTTGCCTTGATGGGCATCGAGGGTGATGGTAGGAGCATGTTGTGGGCAATAGTTGATCATGGGTATGAGAGATATGCCGTTGTTCGCTTTTTGGACAACCATAACATTTACATGATGGAGATGGGTCCACAATTTGGTTGGCATTACATGGAGTATCTTACTTCTTATTTGAACACAGTGCCCTCTCAAGGGGTCAGTTTAATCAGTGAAAGTGCAGAGATAGGCCTGGTTGAGTCACCTATGCATGAGATGTTACTTGGCACAGGGTGCAGTCATAATGGGCATACCAGTTTTGATGGTGAGGCTGAGCTTCTTATTGAGTTGCCAGAGTGGAGTGTGGTTGATATTTCAGGAATTATATAGATACATTTACACCCTACTTGGTTGAGTATGATGAGGGACATCATATTTCTAGAGGATATTACATTGACTATAGTAGATTGGGCTACATGGGATTATCTGGGAGATTCCAGGAGTGTGAACGCCGAGTTGAGTTGGTTAGGTGATGACTATGGAGGCACTTCCAACATTGTGTTTGCAGTAATCTATGACGTTGATTCCTTCGGTATGTCATGGTACATGATATTACATCTCAGCTCAGACAGACATGTCAGTGCCAGACTGGAGAGAGATTTCATCATGCTATTGCAGTTGAGACTTCTGCCACTTAACCATGTCAGAGGGGTAGTGATGATCAGAGTGGCGCAGCGTCAGCGTGGCGGTTCCTTTTTGAGGTTGCTATGGGATCCAGGGGATTTGATGTGATCTCAGTTGGGATGTAGCATCTGATTGGAGTATGTATACGTATTGCTTGAGGACAAGCAATCTTTGGGAAGGGCGGACTGTAATGTCCCCTTTTCTACGCAGTCAGGTGCAGAGCAGATTAGCCTATACATGAGCTCCCGTAGGCTAAGTCGGATGGAGGGGAGCCATTGGAGATATCAAAATATTTGTCAGTACCCAGAGAGCTATTGATTGATGGTCGTTTGGGCTCATTCGAAGATTTGTTTGATCAGAGTTACTATTTTTAGCCATGTCCATTTTTAGGGTTTCGATGGACAACAAATAGTGTAGTGATATTCTTCAGTGAAATGGGTGTCCAAAACCATTCACGGATTTCAATTTGGATGGGCAGAGGTTGGAAATTTTAATGGTCGAAGATAAAATTAATAAAGTGATTATTTAATTTAATTTTGTAAAGTCAGTGACTTTATTTTATTATAAAATCATTTTATACTTAAAAGGGGCCATTTTAAGTGATGACTTAAAAAGTCGTTAAGCCTAGGCATAAGGGGGTGAATAAATTAAGGAGAAATAAGGTGGAATTAAAAATTGATAAAATTATATTTGCTCACCCTAAAAGTGACCTAACCCTAGGTCGACCTATGGAGGAGATAAAAGGAGGTTTTGAGTTCATTTGGAGATATGCGAAGATTATTATTTTTCTCTCTAGTTTTTTGGAGGACTCTCTGGCAGAGCCATTTACAGAGATTCTTGAGCTTGTGAGAGACGACAACCTCTTATAGGGACATTGGCTTCGGGGTTGCAAGATTACCCTCAGGTCAATCTGGGCATTTCCACACAGGGATTGCAGTTGGACTTCAGTTTTAAAGACTTCTAGAGTTGGGTTACCACACAGGGTCATTCAGAGATTATACAGGGAATATTTGGAGCTAGGACACCACACAGTATTCACATCAGAAGGGTTGAGCCTTCATCATCATTTATAGAGTACGGAGCAACTAGGGTTTCATCAGCATTTGAGGTATTTGCATTGTAATTTGTGCCCTAGTTTTGATATAAGAATAAAGCAATATTTTTGAGAATTTTGGATTGCTCTGTGTTTGTGATTTTGTATATAAAAAATTCACGAAAAAGGTTAAGAATTGGCAAACCCCTAGAGAACTAGATAGGGAGGGTTATTCCATGATATGGTCAGAGTAGCTAAAGTAGTATAAGAGCAAACTATGGACCAACTACATCAGAGCAATACAAAGTTGAGGAGCCAACTAGAAATAAGTGATAAAGAAAAGGTAGATATGCAAGCCTTAATTAATAAACTGAAAGAAGAGTTGGCACAGAAGAGCACCCCAATAGCACAACCTCCCATGGTGGTAAAAATAATCAATTATATAGACTATTTGAACAAAATAAAAAGAGAAATGTCATTTAAAATTCAAGATAGGATCAAGGGGATCATTGAGATGTTCAGGCAGATTGGGGTGATCCGAGTTACTACTCAAGAAATGGAAAGCTTGATTTACCAAAGAGAAGAAGACTTTGAGGTCATTCGCCCTACTCTGGACTTAATGTCAGAATATTTTGAGGAGATGTAGAACAAAGAAGTAATATTGAATGATGGTACTGAGATTAAGAATAATATTGAATTCATGAGAGCAGCTATGTTTAGGTCCAACAAGGAAATATGGCTTAATGATGCTGTAGAAATGTTCACTCTATTGGATGACATAACAGAGAAACTGGCAGATATTGGATTATCATTGGAAGAATTCTTAGAAATTGCCAATATAGAAGATCTCCTCAAAAATAAAATAGAAGACTTTGATTGTGAACCAGATGATGAACAAGAGATGGCCAGACAAACCACCTTTCTAGTAAATACTATGGAAATGCTAATCACCCAGTATGAAAAAAGTAAGAGTTATATCAGCGTACAAAAAAACAAGATCCTGCAGGAGATGAACATGTTGAGATTCTCTATAACTTTTAATGTTGATGCTTGGAGGATGATTGGGAAACAAATCATGTGGTTACAACAAAGGCAAGAAAGGTAAAGAAATTAAAATATGTAGCTTACAACTAGAAATGAGCTTGTCCCCCGCTAGATGAAGGGATAGTAGCTCAAGAAGGGGAAACATCAAAAGTAGATAACCAGTCAAATAGCCAAGAGAAAATATAAGAAGAAGGAATCGAAGAAGAAGGAACATAAAAAGGAGACCCTCCAGGCACTGACATCATCGGTTGAACAAGTTAAGACTTAAAAAGTCAAAGAAGAGTGTACAATATGAATAAAAAAGAATAATGGAAGCTAGCTGTACTAGTTTTGAAGATCAAATCAAATGAGGACAAGTGTAAGGCCAAGATCAGGCCAAAAATAATAGATTCAAGAACCAGAGGCTATAAAAGGAGCACTAGCTGCGATCAAAATATGCATCAAGCATTAGAGATAGCATTTTTTCTAAGAGGTATACTTGAGTGCCCTTTTGAGTTGTGCTGTTGTATTTCCATTGTGTCTATTTTTCTCTGTCATCCCTCATTCCTCCCTTTGCTATGCAGGTTTGGTAATACTGCGTTTGGAGAGCTGAGAATATTTCTAGTCTTTCTGAGCCTGAAGTCCAAAGATTCTTCTTGCTAATATTTTAGAAGGAGAATTGATGAAGTCTTGTTACATCATTTGAATAAGGCTTTCTCATTGTATTAAAATTTTGAAAATAGAGTTTAATGGCATTCTGCCAACTCTGCATGTAATCATTATTGAAGAAATTAATACAATTTTGGGTTTCAGTTTTATCATTTTCTTGTCTTCAGTTTTATGTGTTTCCTCATAATAGGTTATGATATTCGAACATGTTGTGAGCATTTCTTTTGTTGGTTAACCCTTAGACTGATTATGATATTCGAATGAGTTTAATGGTGCCGATTCTTATTTTTTTCTATTCTTTCTGTTCATGTTATGAATGTTGTTAAATTGCTATAACAACCCAATTGGATAGGCATCGGTCTACATAAGGCATAATAATTAAGTTGTCTTTGCTTGGTCATTTTTATATAGATAATGTATAACTAAAATTTGGAGTGTGTAATACTTGTAAAATCGTAAGATTACCACTAGGGTTTCCTTACCCATTCTATTAATATTTTCTTTAGCAATATTTCTTTTAATCAGAATAAAGAGGCAGGTTGACTAGAGCCTGTAATAGCTCGTTGGTTTCAAACGATTTCTTGTAGCATGACAATCGTATCCTATGGATGCAAGAAATGGTTCCAATAGTTTTTTGGCACCGTTGTTGGGGAGGACTTTTTAATTAGAAATATTTGATTATCTTCTTAATAGTTTTATTTCAACGATTATATTTTAATCAACGGGCGACCAATTGGAATAAAGAACCTATGTTTTGATTTTTATGTCTTTATCATTCTTTATTTTCTTTTTACCCGTAATTTTCAATTGTATTTTGAAGTGTTTTTACGTTTCTTGATTTTCTTGAAATTCCTCCAAGAACCATTCCTTGAGAGGCTGAGAGTTAAATATCAAGTAATCTTGATCATACATTCCATTCTTTCTACACCACCGTGTTGGCGACTCTATCTGGACAAACCCAGAAATCAAACATCAAGAAAGAAGGAGCAGAACGTGTTGGTGCACACCAGGAGAAGCGGTAAAGAACTATTCCCAAAATTTAAAAATCTAGAGGTATTTACCCATAGTCAAAAAATCCCCATTCTTAAAAGTACAGTTAATGAGAATAGATCTTACTTTAGCGGTAAAAAGTACGTAAAAAAAAATAAAAATCAGAATACTATTGCTACTGATATCACTATAGATGAAAATTTGAATTTTACTGTAGAAGATACATGTGATTATTCTCATTGCCCGATTAACAGTAATACTGTGGTAGATAATCCATTAGATTATATTCAGGCTACCCAAACCCATATCCTTGTAGGCATTGTTACCATGAATTTAAATCCCATTATACCCATAGTAACAATGGCTCAAAAAAATCAAAATAATGTTCATTTGTGGAGAACCAATAGATACAGACCATTTGATTTACCTACAAATTTGAATGCCTTACCTAATAAAGCCCACAAATACCTTCCCAAGTTTGTAGGAAATGATGTAGTAACTGGAGAAGACCATATCAAAAGTTTTCTGTATGCAATGGATAGCCTAGAGGTTGAGCATGAAGATGTAGTCCTAAGACTATTCCTGCAAACTTTAGAAAAATATGCTAGAGAATGGTTCAATTCTCTCCCAGATAATGATATCCCAGATTTTACTAAAATGGAAGTTGTTTTCCTAAAGAAATATGGAGAAAGGAAAAATGAACAATCTCTATTAACTGAGTTGGCTACCATGAAGAAAAAGGAAAATGAGGCTATCAGTGACTTTAACAGAAGGTTCTCAAAAACCAGAAACAAAATCCCTACCAACCTTAGGCCCAGTGATATTCAGTCCATTTGTTTCTATAAAAATGCTTTTCAAGGGGAGTTTAACTATGAGTTAAGGCAAGAACAAGCCACCACCATTGATGGTTGTATGGAAAAGGTAATGGATATCGAAAGAAACATGCTTGATAGTGGTAAGATGAAGCCTTACTCTCTGGAAGTCAATATACCTGAGAGAAAGCCCAAAAGGGTAGCATTTGATATACAAAGAAGAACTGAAGTAGATCCCATGGAAAAACTAACTAATCAAATGGTTGAGATGTTTAATACCATGAACAACAGGTTAGCAAGAATTGAAAGAAATAATGGTAATAATGGTGAGACATCACAAATAGAATGACCACATGTTGATAATCACCCTCCCTTCAAGAAAAACTTCAATAGAAATTGGGGGAACAACAATGGCTCTGATGAAGGAAACAAGAATAGGAACAATGGAAACAATAATTGGAAAAACAGAGAGCCTGACAGAGATCAGAATAATGTTCCTAACCCTATACCATCTGCCAACATAGCAGAAGGTTTTCCCTATTTCTTCTCTACTTGTGATGCACCTCATAACCTTGATGCATGTGGAATTTACCTAAGTGAACAACACAATGTAGATTTACATGATGATTCAAAGGAAGATATAAGAATTAATGCTTATTGGTCTCTAGAAGATGAGTCCAGAGAAAGGTTATTTGAAGAGAATATGGACAAGTATACTTCAAATCATCATCCTCAAATTTTTGTAGCTGAAGGAACTAAAATATTGCAAAAACCACATGAGTCAAGATATGACAAAATGAAGCAAGGGAAATTAATCCCCACTGCTAAGGAAGTGGAAGAATTAGAAGCTACCAATACTTTGAGTTTAAGAAACATAACTATCCTTGACAAAACATAAAAAGCTTCTACAAGTGAAATAAAAAAATAAAATTTCACAAATAAAAATATCAGTAAAGAGAAAACTAATAGAACCTTCAAAAATATTATTCTTGAGGTAGTAGAATTAGAAGAGGAAACATCCAAAGAAGAAATCAACAGACCACTGGATATAAAAAAGATAGAATTTGATGTTGGGTCAGAGCTCAGTAAAAAAAAGGTTAATATCACATTTGGAGAACTTATGAAAGTTTAGCAGTATAGAGAACAAGTATGTAGAGCATTTGGACTAGTGGAACAAAAAGAAGATCCAACTTGCCATGTTGCTAGACAAAATCAACATGATATAAGATCACCATCCTCTATCAAACCCTTCTATGTATCATTAAGGTATAATTTAGATGAAGGAGAGAGGTATGTGATTCATAATTGTATGTTGGACAATGGAGCTTCACATAATATCATGCCTAAAATGATAGCTGACCAAATGGGGTTAATTTGTACAAGAGACTCTGCCCCTGTTTCTATTATGGATAACAAAAAACAAATTCCTTGTGTAGGGGTGATAACTAGATTATTGGTTTTCCTAGACCAACACCCCAAAAAGGGCATAGTAATGGATGTTGTAGTAGTTGATGTTGATCCTTTCTTCTCACTATTACTTAGCAGACATTGGGTAGAACAACTGGGAGGCTCAATCCAATTGGATTGGTCTTATGCTACCATCCCAATGTCAGATAAGGAAAATGTAATCTTACGAAGAGAACCATTTAAAAAACACTCTATAGAGTTAATTAAAATAGATGAAACCATGATAAACTTAGTGAACTCTATGGAAGAAAAAGGGATGGGAGTTTATTCCATATGGCACAACCCATTCCTGGTAGAAGTGCCATAAGCAAGGAACATGGATCTAGAGGTTATGAAAATGGTTGATGCTAAATCAGATAGAGTGTTAACTCAAGAAATGTGGACCATGACTTTTGATGGAGCTAAATCCCAATCTGGAGCAGGTGCAGGAGTTAATATGACTGACATAAAAGGAAACTACCTTGGTATCCCTTACAGACTAGAATTCCCTTGCACCAATAATGTAGTTGAATATGAAGCTTTATTGCTAGGATTAAGAAAAGAAAAATAATTAGGCATTAACTACTTGACTGTAACAGGGGATGCAAAACTAATTATACAACAAATCAAAGGTAAATATCAAACCAAGCATCCTAGGCTAAAACAATATAAAAATGTAGTATTGGAAGAAATTAATTTTTTTTAGCTTTCAATATCTCATTTATTCCAAGAGAACAAAATCATGTTGCAGATCTTTTAGTTGTAAATGCCTTAGGCCTAGACCATCCAGAAATAACTATAGAATATATGGATAGATTTCCAACTATTTCAGTTTATAAGCCCTCTGTGCCAGATAACATAGTTTACCTACATGTCTTTCAAGATGATGTGGACATTAAAGATTTCATGACCTTACAAAATCAGTATGCAGATATAATATATGAATATGAAGACAAGCTAAAATATCAAATAGGTGAGCCAGTAGAAGTAATCTAGCTGAAAACAAATAGAATACCCAAAGGATTGGTTTCTCTAGAGAGTCTATTTGATGATTTTGACAAATCTTACAAACCTTTACATAGAGAAGTAATATCTAAAGATATTAACATTGGTACAATGAGAGAGCCCAGAATAGTGAAGGTAGATATAGCCTTACCAGCAAAAGAAAAGATTGGATACATCAGTTTCTTAAAGAAGAATAAGGAACATTTTTCTTGGACTTATGAGGACCTTAAAACCTTCAAAACAGATGTAATGACACACATAATACCCCTTAAGGAAGATTCCAAGCCATTTAGACAAAAACAGAGGAAATATAACCCTACTCTGCACCCAATAATGCAAAAGGAGGTACATAAATTACTGGATTCCAAAATAATCAGAAAGGTAATATTTTCTTCTTGGATATCCAATTTTGATGAGGCTTAGGATTAGATGTAAACTTTATGATTTAATTTTTAACTTTTCTTTTATTTTTCCTAAAGTTATTGTCAACATTATTTTGCCAACATTATGATATTTGTCCAGATATAATGTTGGCAGATTTATATTGCATAGTCATGTCGACAAATATTTATCCTGATTGTTATTGCTGACATTATTGTTTGTATTATGGCTATTTAAAGCCCTGTAAATTAATGTACAACAACTTCATTTTTGGTGCCATAACAGATTTGGTATCAGAGCATTCAGGAAGATGTGGTGTTTTTGGGTTATTTTCGACCCCATTGGTTGTCCTGGTCGAAGCTTATCAAATTGCTGCGCAGTTGTTGGTTGGTGCCACAATTTTGTAGTAATATTGTTCAAATATTTATTTCGGCCTTCATAGCTAAAATTGCTCTTGTTTTGGCCCTCCTTGCCAATAATTCTTTTGCGTCAATGAACCTGTGTACAGGCTAAATTGCCCTTCCTCCAGCCGCCTGTACCTGTTGAGCAAACATCACCTCCTAGAACTGATCCAAGCTGTCAAAATTGGAAGATCACCGTCATCTAGTCACAGAGGGACAAGTATTTATACAAATTCGGTGGCTCTAGAGTGGTGTAGTGCAACAAACAGGGTGGGTGTTCGTTACAGCTTGGACGCGATTTGCCCACCGCACGGACGAATTACTTGTATTCTCAGTTGTAACTCACTGTATCCAGTGGGAGACTCAACTGTTTTTTGACTACAAAACGAATTTCGACATCGCACAAATTTACGATTAAAAAAAAATTAGGCACTCATGGCATTTCCTCTCTGGTCGCACGGGTCTGCACCTCTTTGGTGGAACTTTTTAGTTTAAAAAGGCACGACTTGATTGAGAACGTGCGACAGTACACGTTCGACGCGTCTTCTAGACATCGAATAACCTTCACGTAGTGAATTGATTGTGTAAGATTGTGTCTGTTCCCCAACTTTGACGTCATGAGTCAGGCGCTACTATTTTCAATGAGCTCATTTGCCCTTGCTTATGCCACCAACTGATACAAAACATGCACTTGCCATCATACGCATTCCTGAAACCTACTGTCCAAACTATCCGGGATTGTATTTAAACTGCTTACATTAGTGTGTGAGGTCCTTAGTCCGCCACCTATAAATACTGAGTTAGTGCCAGTTGTGAAATGACTATCGATAACGTGGCCCACGAACTTGTTTTCAGAAGTCAAACTTGTTGTTGGATGTCATCGAGACGCAGGTAATCCAAACAATCTCAACACTTAATTTATTTAAAAAGGTATTGACTTACCTTTCCTTTATTCACACAAGGGGGCTCCACTTATTTACCATAAATAGGGACTTTGGTCATGGTCATTTGACTGATTATATTTATTTACCCATATATATATATATATATACATCCTTTACTAAAGGTTTCTTCAGTACCTTTGTAATAGATTAAAAAAAAAAAAAAAGGGCACATTTAATTGAAATTGATGGTTATTAAGTTGACTTTAGGGGTCAACTTTTTGTAGTGCAATTTTTATTGCCTATACTTGTAATATTGCATTTTTGCAATTTTGGGCAAATTATTTTGCACTCTTTGTAAATTACATCTTCCATTATTTTGTTGGCACGAACTCGGGCTCAAATGGCTACCGACTTGGCTGAAAAAATGGCCCAATTCACACAACTTGTGAGTGCTTTGGCCGATAAAGTCACCACTCAAGAAATTCAACCCCAGTGCGATGTTGCAAACTACAATGGTTCGCGGGATCCTGAAGTACTCAACAGTTGGATTCTCGACATGGACAGTTGGTTCAAATACACCAAATTGGAGAAGGCCCAAAAAGTTGCATTTGCTAAGCTCAAATTAACGGGCCTTGCTAAAATCCTTGTCATCGATCGCCAACAGACTCAGAATCCCATTGATACATGGGAAGAATTGTAGTGCATTTTGAAGAGTAGTTTCTACCCTTCAAATTATGCTAAATACCTTCAAATAAAGTGGCTCCGTCTTCGACAAACTGCTCACATGAGTGTATATGATTATGTGTTGCAATTTAACAAGTTACAAATTTTGAATTCTATGCAGGATACCGTCGTTCAACTTGTGACCAAGTTTAAAAATGGATTGCAGGAACCACTTTATCGCAAGTTGAAATACAAAACAATCTTGAGCATCGATATGGCTTTCAATCAAGCCATTCTTGCGGAGGAGGAATTGCGAGAGTCATCGTGCGGGACTCGCTCTTCATCATCGGGAGGAAATCTGAAGGCTTCACAACAACAATCCAATGCGACTAAGTCTTCTTATTTTTCTCCCTCTTATCCTTCTCCTTCTTCTTATTCCTCTTCTTCTTCTTCCTCTTCTTCTTCTCCAAAGTTTTCTAAATCTACTATGGAATGTTCCTATTGTAAGAAGAAGGGCCATCAAAAGTATCGATGTTTTAAGTTGAAAATTTTGAAAAAAAAATCCCTAGTTGTAAAGCCTTCAACTGAGGAACCTCAATAAGGTCCCATTGAGGCTACAGGGGAAAGAAAAGTCTACAAAGAATTGGCTAGGTTAAACAAAATAACCCTTGTGAACACTTCAAAAGGGGATCATGAGAACTTGTTTGTGACCACGGTTCACCTTAATGATTCCTTTGTAATTGATTGTATTATCGACAATGACTCACAGAATAATCTAATTGCGAGGTCCGTTGTCGACAAACTGAAGTTTCCTATGAGTCCCCAACCTCTTACATATCCTTTAGGATGGAAGGATATGGGATTTCATCAAACATCACACACACTTGCATAGTGACTTTTGCTTTCAGTCCCTCCTTTGTGGATACAGTTGTGTGTGATGTCACTCCAATGGATTATTGTGGTTTGTTGCTTGGGAGACCCTATCAATATGATAGGAGGTCTATTCATGATGGGTTAAAAAATACATACACCTTGCATAAATATGATAAAGCCTACATAATCATAAGCACTCAGAAAACACCACAAAGTTTAATGCTAAGTTGTAGACAAGCACGCAAGGTTGTAAATCAAGCAAAGGAATTGGCACTCATCTTCATCAGACTACATAATGTAGGCAATCAACCACCCAAGCAAACACAACATATGCATGCTTTAGTTAATTCATTGCTACAATCATATTCAGATGTTTTTCAAGAACCTACAAGTCTTCCACCACAAAGAGCAATTAATCATAGCATTGAACTTGTTCCTGCTGCTTCACTACCTAATGCTCCAATGTATAGACACTCAATAGTGCAAATGGAAGAAATTAAAAGACAAATCCATGATCTATTGGCAAAAGGATTCATAAAACCAAGCACTTCTCCTTGTGCTTCACCAATTTTGCTTGTGTTAAAGAAAGATGGTACATGGAGACTATGCATTGATTTTAGAGCATTGAACAAGATCACCATCAAAAATCGATATCCACTTCCACGAATTGACAATCTCTTGGATCAACTCCAAGGAGATAAGTTCTTTTCCAAGATTGATCTCAAAAGTGGATATCATCAAGTCAAAATTGAAGCAGAAGATACCTGGAAGACTGCATTCAAGACTAAGATGGGGCTTTTTGAGTGGCTTGTCATGCCTTTTGGTCTTACGAATGCTCCAACCACATTTATACGACTGATGAATGAAGTTTTCCATGATTGTCTGGAAAAATTTGTAATCATTTATTTGGATGACATCCTTGTGTTTTCCTCAACTTGGAAATATCACCTTCAACACTTGGAGTATGTTCTTCAAAATCTTCAGAAGAAACAATTGTATGCTAATCTTCCCAAGTGTTCTTTTGGGAAAAATTCCATTGCCTATTTGGGATTTGTAATCAGTGAAAAAGGAGTTCAAGTGGATCTTGCTAAAATTGAAGTCATCCTCAAATGGCCAAATCCTACTTCTGTCACAGAGTTAAGAAGTTTTCTTGGACTTGCTAATTTCTATCACAAGTTCATTGCAGGTTACTCCACCATTGCAGCTCCTCTGCACCATTTGACAAAGATCAAGGTTCAGTTTCAATGGACAAAGGATCAACAGGAAGCCTTTGACACTTTGAAACATAAATTGTGTAGTGTACCTATCCTTGTGTTGCCAGTTTTATCACAACCTTTTGATATTGAGACAGATGCCTCACAATATGCCCTTGGAGCCGTGCTAAAACAGAATGGCCATCCAGTGGCCTATCATTCAAAATTTTTTTCTGAGGCCAAGAAAAATTATTCCACCTATGATAAAGAGATGTATGCTTTGGTGCAGGCCATCAAATATTGGAGGCATTACCTATTGGGTAAAGAGACCGTGGTTCACACTGACCACATGCCCCTTAAGTTTCTTCAATCTTAGTCCAAAATAGAAGAAGCTTGACACATGAAGTGGACATAATATTTGTAGTAGTTTCATTTGGTGATCAAATACAAGAAAGGGCAAAATAATGTAGTGGCATATTGTCTCAGTCGACCTCCATCAGCTCATGCATTGACTGTTGTAACTATGTATCATATTGGCTTTCAGTCGTGGCCTTCACAATATCCTCTAGATCCTGACTTTGGCACAGTATTTCAACAACTTTCTCATCCTTCCTCTTCAAATTTGAGAGCCCTTCGTGACTTTCATATTCAGGATGGAATGTTGTACAAATTGGATAAGTTGTGTGTTCCCCGTGAGCATAGGGAGTCCCTCTTGAAGGAGGCTCATTCTACACTTTATGGAGGACACTTTGGCAAGCAGAAAAATATTCATCATCTTCAAAAATTTTTCTTTTGGCCTCACATGCAAAGAGATGTCCTCCACTACTTGCAATAGTGTGTCGTTTGTAACCGTTCTAAATCCACAAACGAGAGATTAGGTTTGAGCATGCCTTTACCCATTCCTTCTCGTCCTTGGAAGAGCATTTCCATGGACTTCTTGAGCGGTTTTCCAATGACAGTGAGACAACATGATTGTGTCTTTGTCATTGTGGACAGATTCAGTAAGATGGCCAAATTCATTCCATGTCGTAAGATGAGTGCAACTTAGGACTTGGCTTAGCTTTTCTTTGAGACAATGTGGCGCTCTTTTGGTCTTCCTACAAGCATTGTATCCGATCGAAACTCGCACTTTGTGGGACACTTTTGGCAGTCCCTTTGGAAGATCTTAGGAGTATCACTTAATTTCTCTACTACCTATCATCCCAAATCTGATGGGCAGATAGAGGTGGTTAACCGTACGCTTGTGCAGAGTTTGAGGATTTATCATCATTCCACTCTAGCCAAGTGGAATTTAATCCTCACTCACATTGAGCATGCGTACAACAGGGCTGTTCACAGTTCTACTGGGAACTCTCCTTTTGAGGTTTTTTTTGGTTTTCAACCATTGGATCCTTATAATTTGTCATTGTCCTTTCCCTCACCAACTACCATGCATATTCAAAAGGAATAGGAAAAGGCCAACTCTTTTGTACAACACCTGCAGAGCCTTCAATCCAAAGTGGTTCAGATTCTTCAAAAGACTCAGCAGAAGCAAAGACAACAGATGGATCAACATCCTACTCCTCATCACTTTTAGGTTGGTGACAAAGTGTGGTTTTATCATAATAGACAATGATTTGTGGATAAGGTTCATAGCAAAATCAAGCCTCTACACTATGGCCCTTATACCATTATTCAAAATATTTTTGAGAATGCCTTTCACCTAGATCTGCTAGCTCATCTTGGTATTCATGATGTCGTTAATGTTTATCTCCTCAAACCATACTATGATTCCACCTTGGAATCCGCTCCAGCCATCAATCATCCTATTGATGTGGTTCCTGATGCACAACTTCCGCTTGATGCCGATACACTTTTTGATACGAAGACTCAGCAGACTCGCCAAGGTACTTCTACTTCATATCTGGTGGCCCGTCGTGGCCAGTTTCCACACCAGGCTCGCTAGATTTCTGCTCATATTATGTCCCGGGATTTTCCCTCTTTGTTAAAAGCATTGGAGTCCAATGCTTCTATTGATGGGACGAGTGATGAGGCTTAGGCTTAGATGTAAACTTTAGGATTTAATTTTTAACTTTTATTTAATTTTTCCTAAAGTTATTGCTAACATTTTATTGCTGACATTATTTTGCCAATATTATGATATTTGTCCTAATATAATGATGGCAGATTTATATTGCATAGTCATGTTGGTAGATCTTTATCCTGATTGTTATTGCCGATATTATTGTTTGTATTATAGCTATTTAAAGCCTTGTAAATTAATGTACAACAACTTTATTTTTGGTTCCATAACAAATTTACTACTAGTCAAAAGAAGAATGGTGATATTAGACTCTGTGTAGATTTCAGAAATTTAAATAAAAGTTCATTAAAGGACAATTACCCATTGCCCAATATGGAACAACTATTGCAAGCAGTAGTTGGTTCATCCATATTGTCCCTATTGGATGGATTTTTTGGATACAATCAAATTCAAATTAATCCAGAAGACAGACATAAAACAACATTCACTACACCCTAGGGCACATTTGAATATTTAAGAATACCTTTTGGCCTGATGAATGCAGGTGCTACCTTTTAGAGAGCAATGGACTTTGCCTTCAAAGGATTAATGTTCAAAATAGTGGTTGTATACTTGGATGATATCATAGTATTTTCTAAGAATCCAGAAGATCACTTAGAACATTTAGCTACAGTCTTTGCTCGATGCAAAGAATTTGGAATTTCCCTAAATCCCAAGAAGTGCATATTCGGGACTACACAAGGAAAATTATTAGGTCACATAGTTTCATAAAAGGGGATAAGCATTGACCCAGAAAGAATAGAAGCTATTTCCAAAATTCCTCCTCCCAGGAACTTAAAAGGAGTCAGGTCATTCTTTGGCAAGATAAATTTTGTTAGAATATTTGTTCCAAATTTTGCAGAGATGACCAAACCCATAAATGACATGGTTAAGAAGACTGGAGAAATAAAATGGACAATAGAAAACATGGAAGCATTCAATAAGATAAAAGAAGCCATTTCCACTACTCCAGCCCTAAGCTGCCCTGATTATTCTAAAGACTTTAACATTTATTCATATGCATCTGAACACTCCATTGCTGCAGTTATTTCACAAAAATATGATGAAAATAATGAAAGGCCAATAGCCTTCATGAGTTCAGGCCTAAAAGGAGCACATATTAAATATACCTTGCTAGAAAAACATGCTTATGTAGTCATCCAATCTTTGGAACATTTCAAAGGTATATTCGGTACAAATAAAGTTTACTGTTGCATCCCTTTCATAACAATAAAGGATATTTTTACTCAAACTAAGCCATTAGGAAGGCCAACAAGATGGATGGTGAAACTTTTGCAATATGATGCTGAATTCAAAATAGTCAAAACTGTAAGAGGGCAGGGCCTAGCGAAGTACCTGGCATATAAAGGAGAAGACTCTAATAATGTCATCACAATAGATGAAATACATGATAATAGGAGAATCAATAATGTAGAATGCAAATGGTATGATGAAATTATGGCATACTTACAAACTCTATCTTTTCCTAGAGATATGTCAACAAATAGAATGAGGTCAGTAAATCTTCAAGCTTAGAAATACCATGTGCAAGATGGTGTGCTTTATTGGAAACACCATGATGGAGTGTTATTAGTCTATTTATATGAAAATGAAGTCCCAAAAATAATTAATGAGTTCCATGATGGTTTCTGTGGAGGACATTTTGCTCCAAAAGCCACAACTAATAAAATCATGAGAGCAGGATATTATTGGCCTTCCCTTTTTAAGGATGTATATAAATATGTTAGGAATTGTCATAACTGCCAAATTTTTATAGGAAAGAAGCAGCTGGCAGCCATGCCCCTCAAACCAGTGATCATCGAAGCATCATTCACCCAATGGGGCATCGACCTAATTGGAGAGATCAAGCCTAACTCATCAGGCCAGCAAAAGTGGATCATAACTACAATGGATTTCTTCACAAAGTGGATATAGGTTGCTCCTTTAAGAACCTCCATAGTCGCCACCATTATCAAATTCTTGGAAGAAAACATTCTGACCAGGTTTGGGGTTCCTCAAAAACTGGTAATAGATAATGGATAGTATTTTGTTTCATATGAGATGGTAGAATTTTGTGCTAAGTATGGAATAGAACTTTCACATTCTGCTAACTATTACCCCCAAGGAAATGGTCTAACTGAGTGATCAAATAAGAATATAATAACCAGAATAAAAATATCATTGGGTAAGAACAAAAGAGGATGGGACAGTGAACTAAAATTTGCTCTTTGGGCTGATAGGTTGTCTGTCAAAAGAAACACAGGAAGAACCCCCTATGAAATGGTATATGGGGAAAGAGTTGTGTTACCTCCCAGGATAGATAAATTAGCATTATCCATCTTATTACAAGATCATGAATACCCCAACCCTTTACAAAGAAGGCTAGACCAAATTGTCCTGTTAGAAGAACAAAGAAGAGAAACCCTTAATAGGATGATGGAACAAACTTAGAAAACTATAAAATTGTTTAATAAGAAAGCCAAAGGTACTCCTTTCTCTCAAGGAGATATAGTCATCTATTGGGACCCTAAAAATGATAAGCATAGTGAAAAGGGAAAACTTGAGCCTAAATGGATTAGTCCATACCAGATAGCCCATGTTGTTGGTCAGAATACTTACAAATTGTAGACCTTGCGAGAAGAGCCAATGGTTATCCCTATTAATGGCCAACACCTCAAGATGTACAATCCCTATGGTGGAGTAAGGAAAGAGGAAGTTCCCTATTAAATATAATATATATATAATAATAAGAGAAAAAAAAAAGTCAAAAACCCCAAAAACAAAGTGATGTTTTTTGTTGATTGTTTTGTTTACCAGTTAAGCATTTTTCTTTTGTCTGTATTGTTTTGAGTTTGTTGTTTCACATAGTATTCTTAGTATGATGAGTATTCTTTACTGTTGGTTCCTCCAAAAATAAATAAGAAGGAAGGATATTTATTTTAGACTTTGATGATGCTTACAATTTTTCAAAATATGAATGTTCATGCAATAGCCATATGATATGAGATAAAACAAAGTGAAATCAAAGTTAATTGGGACACCATGTCGAGGCCCCACATTACAAATGATACTTAAAGAGATTTCAAGGTCCAAAGAACAAGGTTATCTTGGGTAATGTGGTTGAGCTAAAATCATTACACTCATCCTTTTTAACCAGAAACTAATCCTCAACTCAGGCATACTCATTGCATAATTTGCTTATATCAAAATATTTCTCAAGCAAGAAAGAAAATCAAAATAATGCAAGTTGAGTCACTGCCTGAGATATCTTGGAAAACCTCTACTGGGGCTTAGATGCTTGATTAGCAGTAGAGTAAAATCGTATGGGATTAGAAGCAACTCCATCGAGGCTATAGATGCTTGACTGGCAATAGAGCCATGTAGAATGGTGAACATATTTAAGAGTGAAATCATACACTAAGCTTAACTATTTTTCCCAAAGCATGACAAAGTTTTGGAAGACCTGGGAATCAAAATGAATGCACTAACACACACATGGGCCAAAGCATGATGGAACAAATAGCTCTAACAAATTATGTGTAATCATATCCTCTGACCTTGCTAAAACAAACATAAAAATATATCTAAAAAGCTCATTTGATTCTAAAATTTTGACCCTAGTTTTCTAATTAAAAAAAAAGAATTACATTTTTCAATACTCTATTGCTTTGATATCATGTTGTTTGTAAAGTTTTTCAGTTTTAAAGTTATTGTGTTTTGTTTTTCAATTTTGCTTATCAAGCTTGATGATTTGTAATTATAGTAAAACTAGGAGATTCTGGAATTCTCAAGTGCCTCATGTTTTCAGCACATTGTCCCAATTAGAGCCTATGTTGGAGCCAAAATTGACTCAACATTTGAAACCCCCAATTTTAAATTTTTGGTTTCAATAAATTTAGCAAAGGTTGTTGGCCTCTTTTTATAAAATTTAATTTGATTTTTTATAATTAATTTTTTTTTTATAATTTTAAATTTAATAAAATTAAAAGGGTGCCATGCTGAAGAGACTTATATCCAAAGGTATCAAAAAGATAATAAATCAAAGTCTAATAAGACCAAGTTGAAGGTTACATGCTTCTTTGAAATAAAAATTATGCAAATGTAATAAATCCAAGGGCAAGGCTTCATTAAGGTAGAATCCAATGAATGCGCTAACTTTGATAAGTCAAACCTCTAAAGCACCATGGTCTAAAGTTTGAAAACCTAAGTATAGTGGTGAATTACTTTAATTAAAGCATTGAGCTATTTCAGAAGATCCAAGGGCAGCGCTCGATTATAATTTAATTGGACGATCATGCTCTCTTGAAAGTTCATAAAGTTACCATTAAAGGGGTTAAAGGCCGAAGGATTAATTAAAGTCGCTAAGTGAGATTAGTGAGGGTCTAACATGTTAGCTAATTCCCCCTTTTTTTTTGCTAAATCAAGGATTAAAAATAAGTGCCCCTTGGTAACTAATCTTGCAGGTTGGAAGAAATCAATGGTTGGGACAATCCCCATCAGAATATGATGACTATGGTCAAGTTAAAGTTTGAGTAATTAAACGGTATAAGTATCGGGTAACATAAAGGTAAAACAAGAGTTAATCATGCATTAGTGAGGGTCCTAATACATCACTAATTTTCCCCCTTTTCATTAATCATGGATTAATAAAAGACTTGTTTTTGTAGGCTATAAAATATCGATGGTCGCGCTTCATCATGATGAAATCTAACGGACGCGCATTACCCAAAGGAGTCAAAGTTGGTTCTAAAATATAATATCGACTAAAGGATGAGCATCTCCAGATAAATCTGATGGTTGCACCCAAATGCACCTGATCCAACGGATACGCATTTACCACAAACCACTAAGGTTAGCCAAGGTATTATTTGCACTCATGTTTTAAAAATATATGCAGGTCTGAAGAACATCAACAGATGCACCTCCACTAGAGATAATCCAATGACAACACACATCTCAAGACAATCGACCATTAAAGAGTCCCATCCAAGTCAAAGTTAAATACCCCCATATTCAAGCAGATCTGACGATTGCGCTTAAGCATGGTTGATCTAACAGTCGCGTTCCAAGAAAGTTGCTCAAAAATTAAATGGGGCCTCCTTTGAAAAATAATCAATGAAGATCTACGATAGCATGTGATCGCGAGTAAATCTAATGGCAACACCTTAAAAAAAGAAACCAAAGTAAATGAAATCAATGGTCGTGCTTGATCCCACTTGGATCCAATGACTACGATCCCATAAAGCCATCAAAGGTTGACAAGTCAAAGAGCTAAAGTAAATCGATGAAATGTTTTAAAATATTTATAATAAAATAATATAATGAAATTAATGGTAGCACTTGAACTAGCCTAGATATGATGATGGTGCTTCATTTTAGGGCAATTAAGAGCCAAAGGGAAATCAACGGTGGTGTTTTAATCTACCAAGATCTAACGACCATGATTTTATCAAGGTCACATAAAGGACAAAGTGGAATCCAACGGTCGTGCTTGATCCTGCCTGGATCCAACGATGTCATTTTATCAAAGAGATCAAACATTAAAAAGAGGTTATCTAATTGAATGGTAGTGCTTATCCTCATGGCTATCTAAGGATGATGATATCTCATGGTATCAATTATAACTAGAGGTTGATCAACGGTAGCATTTTAATCCATTTAATTTGATGGTCGTGCTTTCACCCTGATGTATTAAGGAGTAGGGAGCACATTAATGGTCAATACATTCATTAATGATCAATGTGGTACTTTATTGAAGGAATTAATTGTTAATGAAGGTATAATTATGTTTAGATAATCGGACAAACGTGCTGGATCGTTTATTTGATTGGACGGTGAGCCATTAACAAGGTAATCAAATTATTAAAGGTTGTGTATTAACTAGACGTTAGTAATTTTTAATCACTTCGATTACTCTTTAATAAATAGATATTAAACAAAGGTTAAGGCCTTGATTAAATATTAAGTCGATGATTATTATTTGCAAAATATGAGTGTGTAAAATCGATTAACCAATAACTTTTGGGTATCTCCTATAATATGCATAACCACCATTGACATATATTTTCTAGATTGTAGAACTAATGTTCTTACAGGTCCAAGAGTATCAAATAGAAGTAAATGTTGTATATCCCATCCAATGGTCATCATGAGTTGGTGGATCCAGTAGGCACACACCTCAATGATCAAATCTGACAATAGATCCCCAAAATGATCACCACCCGGTTAATGGTGTAACTATTCCCAAAACCAAATCTCCACCCAGGCCCAAAATGGCATAGTGCTTTCTCACAAAAAGCCACCACCACCATATTCGTATTTCCACGTCAGAGGAATGATCAGTTCAGTAACCAATAGGAAAGTTGTGAATGATTGCAAGTACACAGATCAAAGTCCCTACGGATGTGCAGGACGAGGAAAGCCACCAACCATAATTATCTGACTTTAGAATGTGACACTTTGGCAAGTCTCCATTGGTGAATTTGAAAGGGTAGTTGGTGACACTTTATTAATGATAGTTTGTGTGAAGATAGTGAGCCCACTTCTCCATCAAATATTTAAACCCACACTATCGAGTGAGCTTACCACCCTGGTAATCCTGAGCAAAGAACTGGTTTGGAAGAGTCGAGAGAGAGCAGAAACTCGAGGGTTTTGTTTCAACAAGCTAGAACAGCTACTACGAGTGAGATGGTAGCTTGGGGAAGTGCTTTCATACCCAAGGACACTAAAGAAGCAGTGAAGTTCATCACAAACCAATCACCATATGTCGAGCTCCCCAAACCAGCTGTGCCTAGGAGCACGATGTATGATTTTGCCTAGAAGAGTGGGGCCGACAAAAAGCTCACTCCCACGTAGCAGTATGAAATTGAAAATACTTGCATTCGAAGTTTTTCTCTCACAATGGAGAATGATCAAAGAGCCCCTTGGTTGCTAGCAGACTTATTTCACAAAATCCAGGAGGATGCAACATAAAGGTTTTCCCAGGAGTAACAGGTGGACCAGTAACCTAGGAAAATTGATATGTCCAAGGGTATACTACTCCTTAGACTTACTGGCCTGGTTAGCTGTAGCGTACGATGAGAAAACCATAACATTCCGGGATAATAGAGACCGACCAGTGTTCAGTATAGCAACCAAGCATATCCAACAAGTTTTCAAGCTAGCACCTTCCAATACTCAGCTGATTCAATAGGTAATTGAAAGGCAGTCTCGTAGGTTAACAGATTTAGATGTCTTTAAATCATTATTTGAAGATCATGAGAAAGTAGTTTTTGAGTTTCCCATCAAAAGAACTGCTTTCAAACCATGGGTCCGAGATTTTTGTGATATGGCTAATATCGTTTTAGGGGTACAAGAGCTCAGTGTAGTGGGTAGAAAGGTATTATACTTAGTAGCATAGAGTAACCGGGCAATAAACACCCCAATTTATGCCTGGGAGCAAGAATTGAGCGAACAAATGCACACACAGTTGACAGAATTAAGAAAGGCTATTTTGGAACAAAGGTAGGAGATACCTTATTTTTCTCACTACTCCATTCTCATGCACCTACTAGCGGGGCAATTGGGAGACGAAGCCCAAAAAAGGGTAGGGGCCATTGAGAGTCCCTACGTCCAGACCAGTTTTTGGAGGATACACGAAGGTCGTACTCACCTAGGTTGGTTTTGCGATAATTTTATGTTGGAAATTCATTGGCTCCTGACCGATTTCCACCCTGAGAGACTAGGGCCTAGGGTAAGAGCTTTCATTAAGGAAAAGGATATCGAATATTTCTTCTTCTCTGAAGGGTTCACCTACATTCGGCTCTATGGAGCCAAAATTCCTCCAAAAATGCTACCTATGTATTGCCCATTATCCCTCGCTGCCCTAGAGCTATGTGTAGACAGGTGGCCGAGGAGGCCAAAATGAGACTAGTGAAGAAGCACGACAAAGTTTCATGGCTCAGCGTCCCCTATAGATTTGGAAATTATGTATTTATAGGATATCCAACTTTACTCAAAGGGATGTATGATTTGGATCTCATGGATTTTGAAGAAATAACTTGGAGACCTTACGATCCAGATAAAAAGTATGAGAGGTTAATGAAAAATCGTGATTACGCCTGGGTCGAGCATAGGAAGGATGCTTATGAAGAAGAGTTATTGGATGCTATAGAGAAAGGGAAATATTTGCAGGCTATATGGGATAAGTTCCCCTTTGAAAAGAGGGGCAACTCGTAAGTACACAAGCCCTATGATTACCCCCCAGAGTTGGTTGCAATCAGAAGAGTTTTGGTAGAATATGCAGCCCCCCTCTTACCAGAAGTCGCCCAAGCAATCAAAGAAGACCCCATATTGGAGTTGATAGAAGATCAGGGTATTGACCAGATGGAAGTCACTATAAGCACAACAGACGTTGTAGAACACCATGTCCCAGCCCTTGATAATACTTGCCTCATAATAGAGGCAACACCCAACACTTCCCAAGGAGTCTCCGAAAGCCCGAGTATAGTAAAGGGAAAGGAAGTTATTGTTGCACCTACTCAGGAGCTGACCTCTTCCAAGCAAGCTATAATTCCCATTTTTGACCAGCTATTAGTAGTGACCAGTGTAAGGATATTAGCTCCCAGAGCCATTCCCAGCTCTTTGAGGATAAAATATAAGGAGATAAAAATTCCATCAGTAATATAGATGAACATGAGAAGAGTAGGTGGATTTGGAGGTATCTTCAGAGATCACAAAGTTAGAATGCAAACAGTTGTATCTATCCCACAAACAAAGAAGCCCAGATTGTCTCTACCATCCACAAAGGTTTTGTTGGAAAGAACAGAAGAACAAATGGTCTTTAGTGCTGCCAGTGAGCATGAGCTATAGGTAGTAGCAGAAATGGGAGGCATGGGAGACAACTCTGCAGCTGGAGTAGAAATAGAGATGCCCAAATCAGATATGGCAGAAGTACACATACCTGCCTTACAAGAACCTATTATTCTCAAAGTCGATGAGAAAATAGGAGGAATTTTAGTACATGGAAAAGAGGGTGATATGGTCAGAGTAGCTAAAGCAGTACAAGAGCAAACTATGGACCAACTACATCAGAGCAATACAGAGTTAAGGAGCCAACTAGAAATAAGTGATAAAGAAAAAGCAGAGATGCAAGCCTTAATTAATAAACTGAAAGAAGAGTTGGCATAGAAGAACACCCCAATAGCACAACCTCCCATGGTGATAAAAATCATCAATTATACAGACTATTTGAATACAATAAAAAGGGAGATGTCAATTAAAATTTGAGATAGGATCAAGGGGGTCACTGAGATGTTCAGGCAGATTAAGGTGATCTGAGTTACCGCTCAAGAAATGGAAATTTTGATTTATCAAAGGGAAGAAGACTTTGAGATCATTTGCCCTACCCTCGACCTAATGTCAGAATATTTTGAGGAGATGCAAAACAAAGAAGTATTACTAAATGATGGTACTGAGATCAAGTGTAATATTGAATTCATGAGAGCGGCTATGTTTGGATCAAACAAGGAAAGATGGCTTAATGATGTTGCAGGAATGTTCACCCTGTTGGATGACATAACAAAAAAACTAGCAGATATTGGGTTATCATTAGAAGAATTCTTAGAAACTACCAGTATAGAAGATCTCCTTAAAAAAAAAATAGAAGACTTTGATTGTGAGCCGGATGATGAACCAGAGATGACCAGACAAACCACCTTCCTAATAAATATTGTGGAGATGCTGATCACCCAGTATGAAAAAAATAAAAGTTATATTAGCATACAAAAAAATAGGATTCTAGGAGATGAATCTGTTAAGATTTTTTGTAGCTTTTAATATTGATGCCTGGAGAATGAATGGAAAACAAATCAGATGGTTGCACAAGGACAAAAAGGAAAAGAAATTAAAATATGTAGCCTACAACTAGAAATGAGCTCACCCCCTAGAGATGAAGAGCAAGTCGTTCAAAAAGGGGAAACATCCAAAGCAGAAAGGCAATCAAATAGTCAAGAAGAAATAGAAGAAGGAGAAATCAAAGATGGAAGAACAAAAGGAGACCCTCCAGGCACTGATATCACTAGTTGAACAAGTTAAAACTTAAAAAGTCAAAGAAGGGTGTACAATATGAATAAAAATAAATAATGGAAGCCAGTTGTACCAGTTTTGAAGGTCAAATCAGAAGGTGACAAATGTAAGGCCAAGATCAGGCCAAAAATAATAGATTCAAGAACCAGAAGCTATAAAAAGAAGCATATGGGTCTAGAATCATCATCAAGCATTAGAGATAGCAATTTTTGCTAAGAGGTATACTTGAGTGCCCATTTGAGTTGTGTTGTTGTATTCCCATTGTGTCTATTTTTCTCTATCATCCCTCATTCCTCCCTTTGCTGTGCAGGTTTTGGTAATACTGCGTTTGGAGAGCTGAGAATATTTCTAGTCTTTTTGAGCCTGAAGTCCAGAGATTCTTCTTGCTAATATTTTAGAAGGAGAATTGACGAAGTCTTGTTACATCATTTGAACAAGGCTTTCTCATTGTATTAAAACTTTTGAAAACAGAGTTTAATGGCATTCTGCCAACTCTGCATGTAATCATTATTGAAGAAATTAATACAATTTTGGGTTTCAGTTTTATCATTTCCTTATCTTTAGTTCTGTGTGTTTCCTCATAATAGGTTACGATATTTGAACATGTTGTGAGCGTTTCTTTTGTTGGTTAACCCTTAGACTGATTATGATATTTGAATGAGTTTAATGGCACCAATTCTTCTTTTTTCCCATTCTTTCTATTCATGTTATGAATGTTGTTAAATTGCTATAACAACCCAATTGGATAGGCACCGATCTACATAAGGCATAATAATTAAGTTGTCTTTGCTTGGTCATTTTTATATAGATAATGTATAACTAAAATCTGGAGTGTGTAATACTCATAAAATCGTAAGATTACCACTGGGGTTTCCTTACCCATTCTGTTAAGCTTTTCTTTAGCAATTCTTCTTTTATCAGAATAAAGAGGCAGGTTGACTAGAGCCTATAATAGCTCGTTGGTTTCAAATTATTTCTTGTAGCGTGACAATCGTATCCTATGGATGCAAGAAATGGTTCCAACAGGACCATTTGAGGTCACTCGAAAATATCAGTTCGGTTGTGTACCAACTTGCTTTACCACCTAACCTATCAAAGATCCATGACACCTTCCACATATCCTTGCTTAGGAAATATGTTGTCAATCCTGAATATGTGTGGGATGTTTATAAATTATAGAAGGTAAATCTGGAGGCTATTAAAGTGATGCCGATAAAGATTCTTGAGTTATGTTCTAAGTCTAGACGAAATCAAACTCTTGATCAATGTAAGGTCCAGTGGGATTGATTTTCTGAAAAAAATACCACTTGGGAGAAAGTGGATGATATTATTTTCACTTCTTGTTTGAAAATATATATGTAATAATTTTATTTTTGTAAAACTAGAAACACTAGGGATGGTGTTTAGTCTCAAGGGGTAGGATGTCATGACCCTTCCTGACGGGATTTTTGGTATAAAGAAATGATGTATTAATTGATGATGCTTTAATACTTAGTTTTGTGCAATTGAACAACTATGCGATGTTTAGTTTGATTTTTGGAAGAACATGGTATTGTTGACATATTGCCAATGTGTAATATTAGGTACACTTGTGGGTGGAAGAAGTAGAATAATCCACCAGAAGCGAGGGTACTTGAGGTTGGGGAAGTGATGATTAAGGCAACTTGGAGGTAGCATGGATAGATACCTTAATATAGGTATGCATTATCAGAAAGGGATAATCATCAACTAGCTAGTCACCTTGAGCCTCAGTTGATAGCCTGGTTGTTATTGTAAATTCTTGGGCTGAGACAGGCGATCGGGTTGATGGCAAGACTCCCTCTTTGTTTGTTGCATAATATTGATTTATCTTTTACTTCATCACTTGTTGCATCAATGGTTTGGAAAGCATGCATAAGTTGATTGCTTTTGAAACTCCTTGTGTTGCTTAAATATGTTTAGCTTGAGGTTAGTATTAGATAAAAGAATCCTTTGTGTTAGATGGATATAGTTAAATTATTTTAAATGATAATGAAATTTCATTTCAAAATGATAGTTAAATTATTTTAAATGATAAAGAAACTTCATTTCAAAATAATAGTTAAACTATTTTAAATGATAAAAGAAATTTCATTTCAAAATAATAGTTAAATTATTTTAAATGATAAAGGAATTTCATTTTAAAATAATAGTTAAATTATTTTAAATGATAAAGGAATTTCATTTCAAAATAATAGTTAATTTATTTTAAATGATAAAGGAATTTCATTTCAAAATAATAGTTAAATTATTATAAATGATAAAGAAATTTTATTTCAAAATAATAGTTAAATTCTTTAAATGATAAAGAAATTTCATTTAAAAAATAATAGTTGATTTTGTTATAGTATATTATATCCTAAGTTGTTACTAGGATAATTTGTGTGGTTGAGATCAACTCAGTTAGTTATGATCCAATGGATTAGATTGTATGCACTTGCTATTTAAGCAAGGTCCTTTCAATATAATAAACATGAAGTATTTTATTTTTCAACATGGTATCAGAGCGGGCTTTCCATGCCTTGTGAACCTGAGAGGAAATTTCCCTCATGGAAATTCCCCCTCTTTTTTTTTTTCGTTCATTTTTTATTTATTTTTTTTCTCCTTATGATGCAAAACATCTGAGTATGCTCTAAACTTGTCGGTTTATACCGATCTGGTTTATTAGAAAGGATATTTGTATTTTAATTAAGAAAAAGAGTTTATCGATTCAGTTGTTTACAGATCAAGCACCATTTTAATCAGTTTGTTATTCATTGAGTTTGGTATACAGATCGAGTGTGATTTGGTGGTTCACTGCTGTGTGCTTGTTGAAAATATCAAAGCTACCTTACCAATTTTTGATGGCAAGCTATAACACAACTATGTCCAATAATTTTTTGGACTCCTGGTAGCGGCGATATAGCGTGAAGTTCACGTGAATCTGTTTGGTTGCTATGAGCTGATTTTTAGTTCATGAAGGCTACCAATGTATTGGCATTTCAATGTAACAAAGAGGCTACTCAATATGCTATTTGGTGGGACTTAGCACACATTGAAAAAGCTTTGCTTGGCTTTATGCACAGAGTATTGGCGGTGTTGGAGTTATATTAAAGAGGAGTGCTTTTGCTGCAAGTGCAGATTTTTTTTTCTCCTATTATGGTGGCGTAGAAGGGTAAATAACCAAAAAAATAAAGTTTCCAAAGCTACTTATTTTAATCACATTGTTGTCCATGGATCTGGGCTGCATGGCACCATCATGTTAAACCCTAATTTGATCATCATCATTTCCATATTGGGTAGCACCCTACTCATCGTGAGCTACTACAAATGTAAAGCTCGAAAATGGCATCACCCCTGGACATGGGGAGCTCGACATCACAGTTTTGCACCGGAGGACATTCACTAGGAGGCGGGCATGATAGCATTTTCTTTGCTCAGCTCCCGCAGGATCGATGAGGTCATAATCCAATCCATCATGTGGTAGTCTGGCCATTGGTAAATCTATTGCACCCTAGAGAAAAGTAGCAAAAGGCTACTGTAAAAAGTTTGGTATGATGTGCCCAGCTCTGTGAACGTGAGGTGGACACGAGTAGGTATCTAGTTTGGGTACTCATCAATGCTTCGACGCATTCATGGCCTGCACTATTGTAAAAAAAAACCTTTTTCCTCCCACCGGTGATTCAATGGCATTGGTAGCTACACGAGGATTTGATCTCCAATTCCATGAGAAGGTGGTTGCTAACGGTTATAAAATCATAAAGTTGTAATGAGTAGTTCTCTCTCCAAGAAAATGCATCAATATTGAGATTTGCGGTGGAGTGGAGACACCAAAAATTGCATAGATCTTGCCTATAAAAATCTTGCAAATCATGCACGTGGATTCTAGTGGCTGTAAAAGGTGATGTTACGAGCAAAGAAGAAGCAGTTCCCTGAGCGTAGATGTCAAAGAAGATGCAAGGGATTTTTTGAGAGAAGGTTTGGAAGAAGATAAAGGAAATAATAGGGAGAGCAACATTCCATGGAATTACTTGGATCCTGTGCCTGAGTTGGGTGAAGAACATAATCCATTTCAACTTCTACGTAGTGGTGGTGGAGATATCTATGCTCGAGGAAGGGATCTATACTTAGGGAACTGCTTCTTCTTTGCTTGTAACATCACCTTCTCCACCTCCCTGGACATCTGTACTCTAGAAACCGCTGTTGTACTCCACTAACAAAGAATATCTACCACGTGACTGGTGAACTACCCTTAATGGAAGCTACGATTGCTACAGACATTATTTGAGTGAAGTTGCAGTACTAGTGACGAAACTCGATTGTTTGTGCGGATGCCAAAACTTGATTTTTTTTAGAGAATGTGGTGATAATGGTGATGCAACTATAGTTACCCTCAACAGTCACCCTCACCAAAAGCACTTTGGAGGAGAACGCGTGGTGCTTAAACTTATGATTCGTGTCATAGATTGGAGTGCTATGCTCTTTTTTTATCTCTAGTAGATACCTTGTGGTGCTATAGAATGGACTTTCTATTTTGGGGATATGCTGCTTCTTGGCCAGTTTTTTGGTTTGACATGTTTTTTTAAGGGACATTGCAGCCAGTTGAAAGTTAAAGCAATGGAGCTTGTTATCTACGATGTGTGATACTCGTGGTCAATATTTTATCATCGTTCACTTTGATGGCTCTCATGTCCAACAGTTTTTGGGTATCCTTCAATAAGGTGCGGGCATATTTATCATAGCAGGTGTGAAGTTTTGTGGTTTCAGCCAGCCCGTGTAGCTCCTCCGTGTGTTTTCCATAATAAAGACACCAAAGACCCACTATTTTGGAGCAGATTTTTTGAACACATTTATGTCGTGGAACTCTTATCATATTATTGTAGTTTGAAATGGTTTTTTTTACATTTTTCTACCATTGTAAAATATTCTTGTTCGTAGTGGGAGATGTTGATCTACCTTGTTGCTAATCAACGACTGAATCATGGCCAAACTGGAGTTCATTTCTTATATACATATTTCAAGGACAAAATTTGTGCAAGTAGTGGAGCAACTAGCAGGTGATGATGGCAAGATATTAAGGTGATTTATTGACTTGTTCTTGTTAGAGTGGAATTCAACATCCATCCGGGTGGAAGCCAAGTCTGTCCTCGTTGGTGCCTGGTACCATGGGAAGCAGTCATTCCGAAGACTTCTTTTAACAACATTATTAGAGAAAGTGTTCATTCTTCCATCGTATGGTCATAATATTGTTGAATATATTGAGCTTATGACATGGATTTTAGGGAAGGGGACTAGATTGATATAGGCATGTTTGACTGGAAGTGTGTTAAAGTGCATTTTTGACACACTTCACTCATAAAATGATCTATTGGTAAATCATCCTAATCGTCGAACAGTGGTGGTGATCCCATGGCCAACTATGAATAGCCCCAAAAGTGCCACTTGTCGATCATCATCCTTGCCTATTGAGAAATTCATGCATGGAGTGGACATGTTGTGTGCCACGATGGGCTCTATCACCATGATGGCGACCAACGGTCACATGTGGTGGACAATGTGCAGTGTCGACCATAATCCTTTAATTTAGTGGTGGAGCGATGACTATTGACATCTTTTAAAAAATAAGCATTTAAGTCCAATATTTTTTAAATGTTATGATTTGACTTTTTAAAAGTTTGCATGACAGTGGGGACAATTTAAAAAAAAAAAAGTTGCTTTAAAAAAAAAATTGATATACCATTTTTTTAAGCATGGGGGCATGCACATGAAAAGTGGGAATGGAGAGGATTTTTTAAAACCATGTAATTTCTCTTGCGAGGGAAATTTTTTTTCCGAAGGACATTCCAGAATATTCTCTTGTGAGGGAAAGGAGAAGATTGTTATTTTTCCTACAGATGAAGGCAAAATTTGCACCCAATCATAAGGGTGTTTATAGTCGGCGGAAATATTTTTTCGAGTCAAACACATTGGCGATGTCTAATTTCTATTTTGGGGTAGTTTAACCTATATTTTTTGGCCTCAAATATGTTGTATCATGGAGTGCAATATCGGTTGAACCCGACACTCCCAAGGCATTTGTATGTGATCCTAGTATCTAGTCATCTTCTCTATAGCACCTGGCAGATGCAGTGGCTGGTTACCCATGCATTCTAGTAGGATGAGGAGGTCACCATAAGGACACATTCGATAACCATTGGTGATATTTAACTCCCTTGATTTTATTTGTTTGTCCACACAATTTGGACCTTGTTATCAGCCCATTGTGTTCATATAGGTGGAAACCATATTTTTGTGCTTGTGGGGTCAATTTTTTGGATTTCCCTTACCATTGTGGTGCTTTTTTTCCACACTATCTTCACACTCTTCTTTTGTGAGACACTTTGGTTTCAAGGAATTTTTCTTTAGTGAATTTTTATCATGGTTAACAACCTTGATAATTTTCACAGGCACCAGTCTGGGAGTGAATTTTCATTCAGTTCGGTGATGTAGCTTCTCTACTTTTTTGAGACATCTCATGGATCCTTTGCAGACCCTTCTTGATGGAAGTTGTCCTAGGGGGGTTGAAGAGGACATATTCCTCTCAATCCTCCTTGCACATCTTCCTTCTTCTTTCTATTATGGCAGATGGTTTTCTCCCTTGTAGTTTTTTCATCATCTTTCAATAGAGTTTTCTTATGCATATATTGTACATGAGTATTTTATCAGGCCTTGTTGTCGGGACTCATACTTATGGATATGCCACTAATTTGGTTTTGTTGTTTTTCACTACCTCCTAGTATCACTTAAGGGGGGTGTTAGAGATATCCTAGTACCACTTAAGGGGGGTGTTAGAGTATATTATATCCTAAGTTGTTACTAGGATAATTTGTGTGGCTGAGATCAACTCAGTTAGTTATGATCCAATGGATTAGATTGTATGCACTTGTTATTTAAGCAAGGTCCTTTCAATAGAATAAACATGAAGTATTTTATTTTTCAATGATTTATTTTAAATGTAAAGGAAAATTTGTTTCAAATAATAGCTAATTTATTATGAAAGAAATTTGTTTTTAAATAATAGATATTTCTTTATTGAAAAGAAGATACTTGAGTATATCCATTTTTTAACATTAATAAAGGGAATCTATGGAAATATTTTAAGTATAATTGAAGCATGGGATCACTCACCTGCGATATTTTTGGAAGGGAAGCTTCTGATTGCTAGCATCTTAATGATAAAGTTTGAAGAGTGAGTATAATGTTCTTTTTAAACTATAATATCTTGCTCATCGATTGAGAGGATAAGAGGGAATTAAAGGCATACAAATAAGGAGTAATGGTGAAGGGATGGCACAAACGTATGCAAGTGGAATCGACTCCTTATAAGAATAAGGGGGGTAGAGAGTTGGGGTTGGAAAATGTGAAAGCGAAAGGGGCCGTCTTGCTCAGTAGAGGGATTGCAATCCACAATTGAACATTTGGAGAAACTGTGCTCGAGAAGAGAAGAACATTACCAACTTTGAAAGGTTTCCTGGTTGGTTTGAAGGTCTACTCCCTTTTTATTCTTAGTTTAAATGAATAAACTATCCTCCTATTGGAATGGGGAGCCACTTCTTAGACCAACCATTTAACCTTGTTGGTTGGATGTTCGTCCGTGTCATACCAATATGGGATTTGTTGTTTTCCTTTATGTTTCATGTTGGTTGAGCTCTTTTGGGTGCTTGTCGAACAGTTGCTTATGTGGCTAAAATATCCCCTCCATTGGTTGTGGTCTTGCCACTAATTCTTTATTATTGCGATTCAAAGTCATTGCATTTTTTGAATAAACATTCGACATCGGTTTGTTTGGTCAAAGTTGAGCTAATTGTGTTTGACAACCTATTTTATTTTTCAGTTAGAGTCGTTCAATGCTAGCAACGATATCACAATTGTGGGTAAAGTATCAGCTTGGAATTAGTTGCAGCCAATACTGTTTGTAAGGCACTTCGGCCATTTGACTGCGCCACATAAACCCTTGTAAAAGTATATGGGTTATGAATTAAATAAAGGAGTCTTTGATTTATTAAATAAAAAGGAATGGTTTATTTTATAGATTAAAAGTATGAGACCTTGATTTATGAAATAAAGGGAAAGTTAATTTATTTATGAATTAAATAAAGGAGTCCTTGATTTATTAAATAAAAGGAATGGTTTATTTATTTGATTTATGAAATAAAGGGAAAGTTAGTTTATTTATCAATTAAAGAAAGGAGTCCTTGATTTATTAAATAAAAGGAATGGTTTATTTTATTTGATTTATGAAATAAATGGAAAGTTAGTTTATTTATGAATTAAAGAAAGGAGTCTTTGATTTATTAAATAAAATGAATGGTTTATTTTATAGATTAAAGGTATGAGACTTTGATTTATGAAATAAAGAGAAAGTTAGTTTATTTATGAATTAAAGAAAGGAGTTTTTGATTTATTAAATAAATGGAATGATTTATTTTATAGATTAAAGGTGTGAGACTTTGAATTATGAAATAAAGGAAAGAAAGCTTATTTTATGAACTAAGTAGTAAAACTTTGGTTTATGAAAACAAAGGAACCTTATTTATTTGATGATTAAAGGCATGGGACTTTGAATTTTTGAATAGAGATTGAAATGGATTGAATAAATTAAAACCTATGATCTAGGTGTATTTTTTGAAGGACTCTCATTGGGTAATGAGAGGGGAAAATGAAAATAGAGATTTTTATTGATATCAACTATGTAGTAGATGGTTAGATACTTTGATTTAATTTGTATAGTTGCAATTTGGCAAAGTAAATAGTAGATGCATTTAGAGGTATGCCTATCCTAAACCATGAGTACCCTGATCCCCTACTATCCTCAAATGATCGATGGAAAGAGGAGGACCGAAGAGGCAGTTGGCACCAATTCTCTAGTTTGAATTACATTTGCAATAAATTACTTATGCTCAACTAAACTAGAATTGTGTGGAGATATCCCTAATGAAACTAATGTATAATGTTATGCTTATATGTAATAGTTCATTGAATTATTGGAAACATATCTTTAATTTATGGTTATGAACTGCTTATGCTTCTCTCTCTCTCTCTCTCTCTCTCTCTCTCTCTCCATTTAGCGCTTATTTTCATTTATACGTATTTCTCTTTTAGCACCTCTTATATGCTTATGAATATGTTCCTTGCTTGTGTAAGTAGAATTATTCTTGTTTTCTTGTTGAACATAAAAGTGACCTAAGAAATTGAGATCTTAGGGTGAACCTAGAGAGTGACCTAAGGGATTGAGACCCCTTAGGGTGAACATAGGAGGACCTAAGGTATTAAGACCCCTTAGGAAGAATTATAACTAGGTTCAACTAAGAGACTACATCTGAGTTAAGATAGCTCATCGTGGAGACGATATGGATACTTTAACTCGCAATACACGTAGCATAACTACACAAATTGACTTGTGTATGGTATGGTGATGGGTGTATACCTTTGATTTTTTGAAGGTGATAAGTTTATCTCATCAAGGTTGGTGATATGGATAAGCTTATTTTGTGAGATGCAACTATTTCAAAAAGTTGGAAAACATAGGGAACTTAAACAATAGATTAACCTAAGGTCAGTTAGAGGGTTTATGAATCCCTCTTTATATATATAAAAAAATTTCTTCTTTTTTTGTGTGTTTTTCTTGTAGCTAGATTTTAGGGTCATTACAAGTTACCACACCTCTATGGGCTAACTAAGGTTATTACCACTCACCTAGCATTGACCATGGTCACTCGATCCTCATCATTCAAGGTGCTACCACTATATTGTTGTAAATGATACTTAGACCTCACTACTAGGAGTATGTCTAAGACTCACCACTTAGAAATTTCCAAGAGCATTATCACTTTGGGTACTTTTGAGCCTCACCATTCAAGGTGCATCATTCATAAATATTTGGTTATTGCATCATCGTAACTCCTCCTAGATTTATATTCTTGGTTATTGCATATTTACAACTCCTCCCAAGTCTTGGAGTACTTCCTAAGACAAGGGTCCTAATATGGCTCTAAAATTCATGCCCAAGGATTTCCATCCCAACCCAAGAGTCTAAGAATTCAAATTAATAGACTATATCTCTCAAAAAAATAAAGTGCTATAATTGAACCTTATTAAGTTCACTATAACACTTTGCTAAAGTATAATACTTCCATTCACCAAACTATCATCTAACATTTTCTTTATCTTCTGTGTAAAGAATAACCAACATTTTTTAGAAGGAAATATAACTTCAATTCATAGACTAGAATTCCAACATTTCTATCAAATATATTTATCTTCAAAATAACAGCACAAACTCATCATTCAAAAACTTCAACACTTAATCATTCATTACAATACACCTTTTTCCGTTTGTCATGACAAGCTTGTATAATTCTCCATACATCAACTCAACAAAAAATATACACGCTTCCTTCTAATCATCGTTATATTTCAAATATAAATAAAGATATTCAATCATATCTCTTATTGAGGTACTTCTCTTGATCATCATTCCCCATGAACTTGTTTAGAAGAATTCTAGGGATTGAGACAACTCATGAATTGCTTATGCAAGCCTAACATGCAATAACCAATAAAATATGCAAGTATGCAAACATATATACATGCAAAGCATTCCATGAAACAAGAGATAATATCATACTTATCTCAATAAAGGTTTCCTTATCTACTTAAGCCTCAGGAATACCATTATTTGTTTTTACAAACAATTACCTCTCTACCAATATATATGTGTGTGTGTGTTTCAATACAATTTTTTCTTAATAAAGGGACTTATATTCTATTTTTCTATCAATACATCAATAAATATTAATCGCACACTTCTATCCATAAGTACATAAGAAAGCATATCTATTTTTAATTAAATAAACTATTTTATAGACAATAATAATAAAACTTTCAACATAACGTTCTTTAACATTAAACATGTGTAACATTCTTTTAAAGATAAAAAATATGCTTTAATCATGGACTTGATAAAAGTAATGCATAATTGCTATTGTTAAATACAAAATTATAGCACAAAATTTATCTTTCTCTACTTAACATTATTCCTACGTATTCATAACAAACAATAATTAATACACGAAAAAAATACAACTAAACAAATAACAACAATCGTCTAGCAATCCAAGGACACACAATGCTAAAGAGTTAGACCATTATAGCAAGATGGAAAGGGTGATATGGCCCAAATGACCTTCCTTGAAACCAACCAAGATACAATAGAGGCTCACCCACAACAAAGGATTCAAAAACAATTGCAACAATTAAAAATTCAAGCACAAGAAAGCGACAACCAACACACCATCCAATGTCTACTTCCACAAGTTACAAGTTCTACAAAAGAACTCCAAACAACACAAGAGAAAAATCCAAGAAAAAATATGACATTAATAGGGTGTCTATCTATAATAGACCCACCAGCACCAAGCACAACCCATCTTATCAACACTAGGCAGGTGATGAAACCCAAAGCAACATAAAAGAACTCTTTCACCTTCCATAACTTTAAAACAAATGCGAAACACACCTTAGACTTAGAGTTTAAACATTTACTAAGGAAATCTTCAGGATTAACTCAAATGAAACCCAACTAGAACATATGAGCTTCTTAAAACACCAAAATATCATGATATTAAAGAATAAGGTACAATCAGATAACACAGTTTAAGATGTTTCATTAAAGAAAAACCATAATCAAGATAAAAACAGATCTACCTTCTTCCCTGTAGCTCAAAATCCTTCATTTCTTTTCCAAAACTGCTCCACAAAGAAATTATTTTTCCTTCCTAACCTTTAAACTTGACAATATCCTCCAAAAAATATGATATTTGGAGAAATCCCCCCTTGCCCTAAATATTCATGCATAAGCCATCCTTTCTTGTCTTGTCATCACATTGATAAAAAGAGTAATGCCTCTACATTACAAAATATTTGCTCATATTGCTAAAACATCACCAAGATGATAGCCACATCTTCCAATATGCCAATTCTAGCCTTATTGAACTTGGTGATTAAATTAAATTGAAATACATTCATAATAATGAACTAATTGTCTACCTTCACAAGACTTTTCCATTTTTCTTACTAGATTTAATATTAGCCCTCTAGCATTCTCAAGGCATAATATTAACAATAAGAATCATCCTCTAACATTAATGGTTCATATCATCCAATACCATTATTAATGTAACTAAATTAATTCCTCACCTAATTAAATTAATTAACATCAACCGTTAATATTAACTATTAACCTTGATATGCAAGTATTCTTAGGTATTAATTAACTCATTTATTAATACCAACCTAACAATTAAAATACACTTATGATTGCATCCCAATGCAATCAATAATACACACAACATTATTTTTTCCTTAAGTAGATGACTTTTAAGATATCTAAAATGTTATCACCTGCCTACTAAGGATGGCTCTTTTGCTAATAGTAACCTCCTTGACAAATGGTGTATTCAAACAACAAGCATATATGCAATGAATCTATATAAAGGGTATAAAGGGTATTTTTGGCATTCCTGCCACATTGTTCTCCCACATTGTTCTCCCTTGTAAAATTTGGATATTCAATAATCTCTTCTTCCTTGGAGCTCTGTTCTTTTTTCAGAATGTATTCCTTGTTTCTTGCATTTTGCTGGTTGCAGTTTTTCTTCTATTCACTCATCAGATAAGGTCTTTGTCTTGACGAAGGCGAGGGTAGTTTTGTGCCAGGTCTCCAAGTGTAAGTTAGTTTTGGGGCAGAGGTAGAGAGCAGGCCCATTTTGGGCCAGAGGGCAACCCAATCCAGCTCTGGAGAAGGAAGTGTAAGTAGCGCCCAACCTATTTCACCCCTAAATAAGAGTGCAAGGCAATTTTGGGCCTTGACTGGGTGTAGCTACAATTTTAGAAAGAAAGTGCTAAGTGGGCCAAGGTGTTTGCACCCTGCCTGGAGAGCGCAATGCCTTTTCAGGGCTAAAACTGGGTGAAAGTACTTTCAAACTGTTCCAACACTTAGTGAAAATATGCTTCAACACAAGTGTGGGGCCCAGTTCCATTTTACCCCTATGGGTGAGCGCAAGGCATTTTTGGGCCCAAGGAGGAGAGCAAAGTCCTTTGACTTTTCAATGGCGCAACCCAGCAACAGTTTCAAGGAAAAATGCTAAGTGTGACTCTAAGTCATTTCGTTGCACTTTTTGGAGCGCAAAGCATTTTCGGAGTAAGTGGGAGCGCTTAGGCCTTTGAATTTTCCACTATGGCACTGCTCCCAAGGCACCAAGGTGTTGCACTCCTCTTTTTAAGCGCAAGGCAATTTCGGAGCAAGAGGGAGCACAATGACATTTGACTTTTCCACCCTAGTGCGCCTCTCGAGGCTCCAAGGCAATTTTGCTCTGTTTTCTAAGCGCAAGGCATTTTTGGGCCAAGCTACAACGCAAGCGCCTTTGAACCTTCAACTCTGGCGCCCCTTCCAATGCAGCAAGGTGCTTCGCCTAGTCTTCCAAGCACAAAGCAATTTTAGGCCAGAAGGAAGAGAAACAAACTTTGACATTTCCAAGGTGCAACCCATCAAACAAGAAAAAATGCTAAGTATGGATCAAGTTATTTCGCTACAATTTTTGAGTGTGAATCAAATTTGAGACTGAGGAGGAGTGCAACACCCTTTGACTTTTCAATGCCAAAGGCTTTAAGGTGTTTTGCTATATTTTCCAGGTGCAAGGTAGTTTTGGACTAATTACTTTACTTTTGGCATTGCTCAAGATGCAAGCCCATTTCGGGCCAGGAAAATGAAACGTAGGTGGGGCTTGCATCTAGCGTGCCTATTTCAGTCCAGCCCTCCCTGCTTCAGCCAGAATTCCTCATAAATGCTTCTCATCAGCGAAGCAAGGCGCATCCTTATCCATTTAAACGCAGTCGGTCTGAGAAGCTTCCAGACTTGATGTTCCCGGATTTCAGAATCCGATCTTTCATTAAGGCGGTTCCAGCAAGCGAGGAGATGGCGCCACCAGCTAAACCTGTCAGCACATTGAAGAGGTGCAACTGCATTTCAGTGAGTCATCAGTTTCAGGCCATGCCTCATTACTGTTTGATGAGTGCTTATTTCTCAAATCCTATCTTTCTTGCCACCACGATGTTTTGTGGGTGTGCATTTATGTTTCAAGCGGCAGAATTCTCTATAAAAGCTGGCAATTCTAATGTAATATGATGGACGTTTTGCTAGAGACTTGTTGTAACTTGAATTCTGCTATCAATACAGAGAATATTTGGCTCTAATTCTGGACTTCTCTTTATGTGTATGTCTTCTATCTTATATTTCTATTAAATTCTCTGCTTTGTCTATGGGTTATAATTCTATGTCTGGATTTGACTCCCGATAGAGGGTGAACACTGGAATAATTCTGGAGATTGCACATGTTAGATGCCTGGTTTTAATTTTTGTTAGTTTTTTGTGTTGAGTGCTATTGATTCAGAGTGCAATTAAGTTATCGTGTTGCTTGTCCATCACCCCTGTTCTACTTGGCCTGAGGCCATATTTCCCATCCCTTTCAGTTATTTATAATCTCTTTCCTGTTCCTTAATCTCAATCCCCAAGTTAGAATAGCAAGGGAACCAGCCCATCTCTGGAGATTGGCACGGGAGGCATTTCTTCCTTTCGACCTTTCAATGTTGGTCGGGTCTAGGGCGCATGGATGAAACATTCCATACCTAAGGCGGATTCTTGACCAACAGTTTTTGGCACGCCCGGTGGGACGCAAACGTTCCACGTCAAAAGCAGTATTAAGAGTTGATGTTCATCTTGTTACTATCAAATCCGAACATCTGGTGACTCAGCTGAACTCAGAAGCCTCCGAATCTTGAAGCTAGTTTAAAAGCCCACACCTTCATGTACACAAGATGAAAGGCTAAAAATCCAGAAGAAGCAGTTGAGTTCTTCGAGCTCAACATCGATGCTCTGGGAGAGCATCCTAGAGTAGTCCCCTCGACTATCCCATCGGTTCAAGCACCCTCGCAAGTAGTTGTTATAGTTTCACAGACTCCAAGTCCTGCCAGCACTACGACTAGCTTGCCCCCTCAATCGAACGTTCCAAACATTCTGGTCCAACCAAATCCACCAAATCCTCCGGTCCAGATGGCGCAACCTCCACCCAGGCAGTTTCCCGCATGGAATCATTCAGGACCTCTAGCTTTGCAGGCTCAGAACCAAGTGCCACCTGCAGCATTGAAGGCTCTGCCCACATACGATGGTACAAGAAAGATGGCTTATGAGCACGTCCAAGATGTCACTATGCTAGCAACCATTCACCACATCATCGAAGAAGATATCATGGTGAGATTGCTAGTGCTCTCACTTAGAGGTAAGCTCCTCTATTGGTATCGATCGCTGTCATCCGACACCATCACTACATGGGACCAATTGGTAGAACAATTGATAAGGGGTTTCAATGAACAGGTGGACCCTTTCTCTTTGTTGCACCAGTTTACCACCATCTAGAGGCATCCTCAGGAGGAGGTAGCGGATTTTAATGTCAGGTTCGCTCGAACCTGGTAGAGAGTCACTATCGGCCTTCGGCCCACTCCGAAGCAAGCGACGTTCTATTACTTGAGAGCTTTCCATTTCGATATTAGCATGAGCATCCGACATGCTAATATCAACACTTTCCCTACCTTGTATGAGTAGGCGCAGAAGGTTGAGGCTGACCTAGTAGCTATCGAAAAGTTGCCTCCGAAGGTGACTATGCCGATTTATCCAGACTTTTCTTAGAATATGTATCCTAGTGCATCTTCTCAGTCTCTACCTACACCCCCGATGTACCCCAATCAATCATGGAATCCCAACCCTCAGAATCAAGCGGTACCCACTCCATAGTTTCAAGCACCCACTGTTCCTCAACTCCCAACTCCTGTCCCATATCCAACATTACCTGCACCATTGGCACCATTGCCATTACCTACGCCTCAGGTAGCCTTAAATGTGGACCAAGCCAGAGAATTGCAGGATTTGCGAGCATCAATGAAGACGATGGCGAATGAGATGACCATCTTAAGGAGGAGGCAAAATGATCAAAGCTTCCAGCCAAGGAGATTTCCTCCTCCTCCCACGATCACTAGGGAGCAAGCTGCTTCCACCAGTAGGGCTCCTGAGAGAAATGCGCTATGTGGAAAATGAAGAAGTTGGTTCATCCGATAGAGCTTATTGGTGCTCCACCTGCAATGACCCACACGGTGAAGAGACTTGCATGGTTCATCTGAACTATGTACAGACCCTTGCAGATAACGCTCCTGGTGGGCAGGTAAATATGATAAGGGAAATAGATCATAATTTTATGATTCCCCCTATCGAGCAGGTCTCCATCCTCATGAGGATGGGTAAGAAGCCCATTGAGGTCGATCCGGTTCAGATGGAACCATTGAAGGTGCCTGCCACTTCCAAGCTATCAAGTGAGAAGTCATTACCACCAGAAAAGGAGCCTGTCCAGGTGTCAGAGCCGAGAGATTCTATCCTATTAAAAGACTTCCTACCTCCAAGAGCAAAAGGGAGAATTCCTCAACCGCAAGCTTCAACCTCTCAACCCCAAATCGAAGCGAGGGATCAGGCAAGAGAAAAACTCAGATATCCCTCGTTGACCAAGCGCTAGAGAGTAGAAGCGATGCAATAGTATTGGACCCGATACGAGACTGCTAAGGAGGGAGGCGAGTCTGGTACAGGAGCGTACAACATCGTTGAAGAGCTAAGGAAGACTCCAGCTAAGGTAAGCCTCTTCGATGCACTTCAACTTCCTGGTCAAGTTGATCTATTACAGGAATCATTGAAGTCTACCAAAGGCAAGGGAAAGCCGACTCAGACTGTCTTGACGTAGATGTTGACTACCTCCACCACCGGGAAGAATAGGTCACCATCATTTTATCTGTCCCTCAGGATGGAGGGGTGGGTCGTGCATAACTGCATGATCGATTATGGTGTTGCTACTATTGTGATGCCCAAGGTTGTTTGTGAGATTATGGGCATGGAGTACACTAGGAGTAGCCTGAGAGTGCTTCAACTGGATGGAACTCTAGTCAAAATAGTGGGGGTCATCAAGGATATCCCGATCGTGTTGCACAAGATGTCACAGATCACCGTAATTCAAGAAGTTGTGGTAGTAGATTTAGAGCCCTATTTTAGCATGTGCTTATCAAGGGAATTCACTGCCAAACTTGGAGGCTATTTGTCTCTAGACTATTCACACCTGGAAATCCCCTTCAGAGGAAGGAGGATTAAATTTTTTAATGAAAAACCCTCTACCTTTCACATTGAAAGGATCCAAGATGCAAAAAACAATTGGACTCGATCAATATGATCGAGGAAGTGGAGGAAGAAGAGAAAGTAGAGTTGATGGAAGAAGCTTTGGATGAGCTCCACATAGAAGATGAATTTTCTATGCATGACTTTAATGCCATGATCGAATCTGAGATTGGGTGCTATTCAATTACCAAGCTCGAAAAGGCTAAGGTACCAAGTGATGAAGACCCCATGGCCGATCAACTATGGAAGCTCTTCTTTGATGGTGCCCGATGCAAGAATGGTGTTGGAGCAGGAGTTGTCCTTGTCTCTCCTTCTGGAAACCAAAAAATGTACTCGTATAGACTCGCATGGAGTTGTACAAATAATGTTGTCGAGTATGAAGCCCTGTGTTTGGGGTTACGAAAGGCAGAAAAACTTGGAATAAAATAGTTGCAGATCTTCGGAGACTCGGAGTTGATCTGCAACCAAGTAACTAATAAGTGTGTTGCGAAGCAACACTATCTGAAAGCATACCGTAATAAGGTATGGGATCTGCTAGAGTCCTTCTCGGCTCTGAATATTCAGTCTATTTTGTGAGAGCGGAATAAGCATGTTGACGTCTTAGCATCTATTGGAGCCAGATGCTCCCCTATCGAGAACATAATGCAAAAATCGAAGGTAGTGAGGGTGATCTACCGGCCTTCGATGCTGGATAAAAATATTCATTGGTAGGTCTTTGATAGTGATGAGCAGATCATCAATTTTTTGATCGATGAAGCTAGCAATATTGAAGATAGGACCCTCAATGATGAAGAGTATGAGGGGTTGATTCAACTGAAGAACAACCACGTCCCAAAGGGTTTAATCACCCTTGAAAGTTTGTTTGATCAGGATGATAGGTCCCTCACCCACAAGATCAAGGTGGATGCGAGAGAGTACGAGGAGCTGGAGTTAGAATCCGAGAAATCCATCAAGGTGGGAACTGATTGCATGCCATTGGAAATTGAGCAAATCAGGACCCTATGCAAAGAATACCTGGATATTGTCACCTGGAGCTATCGTGACCTGAAGGGGTATGATAAGAGTGTCTTCCAACACACTATTGAACTGTAGGAAGGGGTCAAACCTTTCAGGCAGAAGCAAAGGCTGGTTAACCCAAAGATAGAAGTGTTGATGAAGGTCGAGCTCCTAAAGATGTTGGAGGCAAAGATCATCTATCCCATCAAGCACTCTTCCTGGGTGGCAAACCTGGTCCCAGTCCAAAAAATAATGGGGACATCCGCCTATGCATCGACTTCCGAAACCTTAACCAAGCATCTTTGAAGGACCACTACCCGCTGCCCCAAATCGATCAAATCCTTCACGTAGTGGCGAGAGCACAGAGATTTTCTCTGTTGGATGGCTTCTCCGAGTACAATCAAATCTGGGTAAAGGATGAAGATCAGTACAAGACCGCCTTCACCACCAAGTGGGGCACTTTCGCCTACCAGCGCATGTCGTTCGGCCTCTCAAATGTCGGGGCAACTTTCCAGAGAGCGATGGACTTAGCCTTTGGTGAGTTACTCAATCACATCATTGTGATTTATCTTGATGACATGACTATTTTCTCCCATAAAAGGGAGGAACATGGTCTACATTTGCGATAGGTGTTTGAGAAGTGTCAGGAGTTCGAAATCTCCATAAACCTGAAAAAGTCCATTTTTATGGTAAAAGAAGGCAAGCTCCTGGGCCATGTGATATCCGAGAAAGGACTAGTTGTTGATCCTGCTAGGGTGGAAGCCCTCCTCAAGCTACCTCTACCAGCGAACAAGAAGGGCCTCCAATCCTTCTTTGGGCAGATTAATTTTGTTCAGAAATTCATTTTCGACTTCGCCCAGGTAGTAAAGTCGATGATCGAACTCCTCAAGAAGGATGTTGAGTTTCAATGGACCGAGGAGAGGAAGCGAGCATTCAGAGAGATAAAAGAAAGAATCGCTCAGGCCCCCATTCTAGTGAACCCCGACTACTCCAAGGATTTTATCCTTTACGTCATCGATGAACCGGAGAGCTATGCAATTGTCCTGACCTAGAAGAATGAGGATGGGGATGAGCGACCGATAGCATTCCTGAGCCAAGTCATCCACCCGCATGAGGAAAAGTACAACTTCATTGAGAGGCAAGTGCATGCGGTGATGCGGTCACTGAAGAAGTTTCACCATTTCGTCTCCTAGAGCAAGACGATAGTGTACGTGGTGCACCCTAATGTTAGAAACTTCATCATTCAAGGTGAGCTTGGCAATAAAAGGGTAGGATGGGTCTCCAAGATCCAAGAGTTCGATATAGAGGTCTGACCCACTAAACTGGTCCGTGGCCGAGCCTTATGCCAAGAACTCGCCAGGAGTGCCGCATCCGAGGTGACAGCTTGCCAATGGGATGATCCAGCATAGGAGAGCAATCTTGCAAATCGGTCTGTACTCGATAGAGATTGGACAAAAGACCTGGTGGAATACTTCAGTATTGGACGGTGCCCTTCTGACCTCAATGCTTCATAGAGGAGAAGGTTCAGGCTCCAAGCCTACAAATATGTGTTGTTACCGAGTGGTTTGTTTCATCAAAATATTGACGGAGTCCTCCTGAGATGTGTCAGGGGGACAGAAAAATAGAAAATCCTGGACGAGTTCCATTCTGGAATGTTCGGGGGCCATTTCATCGGAAGGCCTATGGCCTTAAAGATAATAAAAGTAGGCTATTATTGGCCTACTATTTTTGTTGATACCTTCGAGGTTAGCCAGAAGTGCGATAAATGCCAAAGGTACGTCGACCGCACTAGGAATGCTTCTCTGCCCTTGCACCCAATTCAAGTCGAGGCTCCATTTCAGTAGTGGGGCTTAGACTTCATTGGGGTGATAGATCCCAATTCCTCCATAGGGCATAAGTATATCCTGATGGCTACAAATTACTTTACCCGGTGGGTCGAAGCAGTGCCCACCAAGCAGGCTAACCAGGATGTAGTCATCGCCTTTCTGGAAGGATTGATAACCCATTTTGGGATACCGGATGCAATAGTAACTGACAATGGCACCCATTTCACCGGTGCCAAAATCTGTGCATTCGCAAGTAAGTATGGTATTTACCTAAAGACTTCATCTAATTATTACCCGTAGGGCAATGGTTTGGCGGAGTCCACAAATAAGAACTTACTCAAGATCCTGAAGAGAACATTGGAAGGCAACAAGCAGAGCTGGCATTTGCTTCTGGACTTTGCTTTATGGGCTGACCATATTTCTATTAAGAAATCAATCAAGACGTCCCCATATTCCCTGGTATACGGGAAGGAAGCAGTGCTCCCCACGCATATTGAGTTGCCCGCGTTGCAGTCTCTCCGATCATTGGATGGTGAGGATGAAGAGTTTGACCCTATAAGTGTCAGGATAGCCCAACTACTGCAGTTGGAAGAAGAAAGAGAAAATGCCTACGAGGCTTTCATGAAGCATGTCGAGACCACAAAAAATTGGTTCGACAAGAGGACCTCCGATCGGACCTTCTAGATTGGCGACTTGGTCCTGAAATGGAATGAGAAAAAATCCAAGCTCGAAAATCATGATAAATTTGACGCATTCTGGGAGGGTCCATTTCGAATTTTTGAGGTCCATCAGGTGAACTCTTTCACTCTTCAATATTTGAATGGGTTTACTCTTCCGTTATCAGTTAATGGCCTTCATCTGAAGGCGTACTACTAGTGAGAGGTAGTATGAAAATTTTTATCAAGCTATGTACATATTTTTTATTTCCTTGTTTGCTTGTACATATTTGTTTTTTGGAGTATAAGTCTCTTCGCCCCCTTTCACGCTATCAGTAGCATAGTTTTGGGCCAGAGGTCTAGCTGGCAGAGAAATGGTGTTGAAGAGCCTAAGTAAGTTGTTTTGTTTTAGTTTAGTTTGTGCGTTTTTTAGTGCACCAAGAAAAAAGAGAGTAGCAGTTTCAAGCACCCAAATTCAGCTAACTAGAATAGCAGGTTTGCAAGAGTATCAAGTTCACCATTTTAGCATTACCTAGCAAGAATAATGTAGCAATATGAAAAGCACCTGCCTTCCGATAGGAGGGAGTTTCGCTCTCTCATAGGAGCAAAACTACGTTTCGGTGCTCTAAGGAGCGAAAGTGAAAAATAGAGGTGAAGCTAAGTTAGAACTAAAAGGCCAAGACCCCAAAGGTCAAATTCAAAGGTGATTTCGGGGTTACATTGAGCGCTAGGCTTTTTACCCCAAAAAATAGTGAAAGCCCATTTTGGGCCTTATCTGGGCGAAACCCACTTTTGGAGTAGAGAGGTCGAGTTTGGCCCAAGGAGCTTTCGCCCCAACTCAGGAGCACAACTTAAAATTGGAGCTCGTTTGGGTGAAGCACCTTCTAAAAATTATGTCAGATGTATAGCCAAATAGAGGAATGCTAGTGGGACCCAAGACCATTTTGCCCCAGTTTTACAGCATAAGTCCTTTTTGGGGGTTTGATAAGGTGAAAACGCCTTTGAATTTTCCAAAGGCGCAACCCAAGGAGGAGAAGTGTATGTGGGCCCCATTTCCTTTTCGCCCTAGTTGGCGAGCACAAGGCGATTTCGGGCCTACTAAGAGAGAAAGCGCTTTGAATTTTCTCACCTTGATGTCACTCCCAAGGTAGCCTTTCACTCCAGTTTGAGGGTGCAACTCAATTTCGGGAGTTAAATGAGCGAATGGGCCTTTCGCTCCACTTTTTAAGTGAAAACCATTTTTTGGCTCTTGGAAATGATGAAAACGTGTTTAAAGTGAAAGGGTTTCGCTTTCTCCAATGCCATGGGCATGTGATCCAAGGTAAAACCTGCCCAACGCACTCCCCGAAGAAGGTTGTTGAAGCATGAAATAAATTTAAAGAAGGTAGTGCATCTCGTCTTTCAAGGAATATTATGACCCATGCAGTTGGCCAACATTGGGAGGTGCGCTCTACCATCGGTTAGTGCATAGAAGATCTTCCACCTTACCCATAATCCCTCCAGGAATTTACTCAGATCCAACATCATTAATACGGTGGGTAAATGGTTGTGCTATAAAAAGGCCATCACTGCACCTCAATTGAACCTAGAAAAATTATTGAGTTGTTGCGATAGTGCTTTTTCCTTGCCAAGTTAGAGTGAGCGAATTGCTGATAAAGCACTTAGCGCTTGAGCATTAGTAAGGCGCTATCATTTTTAGAGCAAGCGCTTGGACAAGTGCACAGTCAGGATGGGCAAGAAGAGCACTGAGCAAAAGAAGGAGAAGGTCTCGAAGAAGGCGGAGGGTGAAAAGAAAGAAAGAAGGAAAAGAAGGAGAAGGTACCACCGCCCTCACTTGAAGATAGATTGAGCAGAATCCGTGATTGTGTGCTCACTAGAACGAGCATAGAGAAGTTGCGTGGGACAGTTGACCTTATGATGACCAAGGTGTCTATTGAAAGCAATCGGACAACCGCCTATCACTCCTACCTGTACTGGTACCTGTGCACGCTTGTGCATCATTGCTCAAAGCTAATATGCGTGATCACTAAATTCTACAACCCATAGACTAGGATAGTCCTAGATGCCAAAGGGAACAAGTTGTTCTCCATCTCTGCCCAAGAGGTTCGAGAGGCTTTCACCTGTGGACAAGGGCCACCTACTGATTATATCATTAGAAAATTAACAACACATAGAGCGAAAGATACGCCAACACGATGTAGATGCGGTAATTCATGGAGACTCAGCTATTGGAGAAGCTGATGCTTGGGATATTGCTAGACCTCCCCAAACCCTTGAAGAGGTTTAAAAATCCTGACATCTACTCCATGCTAGCATGGGTTATGGGGCTCTCCATGGATGCCCTAGTGTATAAGTGGCAGGTTTCACTTGCCGAATGTATTTCACATGGTGAGTTCTATTCTCCCAATGCCATGGCACCGGGGATAAAGCCTATATTTTTCGACTAGGGCAGACTAGGTATCATGATAGATGCATATCCAACTGAGTGATGTGTAGAGCGAGAGAGACATGTCATTCTGAATCTGCTCATTCCTTGCATGGTATTTCTTCTACCACATGCACGCCCATTTTGCCTTCATCGCTACGAGTCACACCAACAAAGAAGGCAAAGCGCTCCCCGTTTATCAGTGGACTACAAGCCTATCAAGGCATGAGTCCTACTACAACTTCAATAGAGTGTTCCTCGGTCCAGCTTTGGAGATCATCCACGGTGTCTGCGAGCGAGTGTCGAGGAAGATGAGAGATTACATAGTGCAGGAGCAGTTGGGTGACGTTTTTCAACTGACGTAGGGCCTTGTTGTCAAAATCTATGGGTTTACTAGAAAACCCTTCTTGTTGTCGTACTACACCATTGAGTACCTGTTCACCCTCAAAGTCGTGACTTCGTTGATGACACGTATGGCCATGGGCGAAGGAAACCACACACCTACCCTTGGCCCTTCCACCTCGATGACATTAAGGTATCGACCAATGGGTAGAATGCCTTTTTGGTGGTAACATTGTATGAGTTTGGTCTGATTGACCTCCCCCAATGATGGAAGTATGACCCACTAGGTGTTTTTAGGGAGAAGATCGGGGTAAAGAGCTTCCATAGTTGTCCACGCCAGACATTGAAGCACAGTGCAACAACCCCTCAGGGTGTGACCTGGAATGGCACGTGGAGAGGATGATGTCTCTTCCCCCATGGCATGAATTCTACACAATGGAGGCTGAGTACGACCCTACACAAAACCCGATGCATGACCCTGATGATGAAGTGTTTAAGGTGATAAAGAACAAAGTGCCCGACTGGTCGGATGAAAAAATTGCAAACTGGTGGATCATGAGGGTCCACAATGGAAAGGAGGCATCTGATCCGTCGCTTGTATTGGACCAAAATTTCTTCGATAAGTATGATGCACATTGTGAAACTTATCGACCCATCTTATTCACTAACATCGTGCCTAGGAGTACTCAAAGCCCTAACAGAGTGGAAGACGTGATGGAAGTATAGGAGCAACACACTGATCAAGACCCACTTGTCAGGGAGAAAGGCAAGCAACCTCTCTTTAAAGAAGACATCACTCCAAGGAAGAGGAGCGTTGGTGTAGAGCTTTTGCTCCCCCAAGCTATGAAGAAGCCTCGATCTGGTCCAGTTCGACCTTTTGGCACAAACCCTCCTGCAACATCGGTAGCCATGGATGCAGTCGTTCTTGAAATTCCTGTTTAGGCACAACAAACATAGAAAATGCATAAGATACAACAAGGAGATAGAGTTTATTGACCTAGAAGTAGAAGCATAAAAAAGAAGGAGGAGCAAGCCCTATCATGCAATAGTTCACCTCTTCAGCTCTGGCAGTGCTTGAGCTCGTAGGTGCGTTCTCTCTCTCTTCCTCTCTCACTTCTGTACCTCTGGAAAATTTTCCTTCCAATGTTGAAACCTCCATTCCCACTCAGCTTGCATTTGGCATCCCCATGTCTGCCATGACTTTCCCTGCATCCCAATCATCAGTTCCCTCAATATTCCCACCTATCTCTCAGGCGTTTAGTTCCTATGCATCTGTCTCCAATGCTTTTGCATTTCTTGCAGTGTCTACCCTTGCCCCTCAAGTTTTTGTTAATCCAGTCATTGCATCGATCATTGCCATTAATCCAAAATTGTTCTCAACCCCTTGTACCTCCTCAATAGTAGCAATGACTCCCCTCGGTATTTTTCCCCTAGATCATAGCATCTTAGTTGCAACCATCCAAACCCTGACATCTCCCAAAGTTGTTACAGTCACTGCCCCAATTGTTCTTGATTCATCTATCGAATTGAGCCCTCAACGAGCTCTGTTCCCCTTCACGCCACTCTTTGGAGTGTAGGAACCAATGAATATGGAGCTGGAGTTTTTATAGGAGGGCCCAATTGTGGAGAGTATACATCGGGCGCAGTAGAATTCCTCGACCTGGCTTAAGGGCCGAAAAAGAAAGAATGCGCAGGCTCTAGCCCAAGTGGAAAAAAGGGCTATGTTCGACCCATAGAATATGCAACTCCACAAGATGGAGAAAGTGCCCAAGGTCCAAAATCCATTAGAGGAGATGATGATAGTAGACTATTCTTACCATCATACGATGGAAGATATGAGGACGATCGATCTCGTGGAAAAGGTAGGAAACATCCAGGTTGAGGTGGGATCCCTCTATTTCCACATGGAGCACTTCAAAGCTCGTTGCTATGATGCTGAGGCCAAAAACTTAGAGCTTGAAGAAACCCTGGCGCTCACAAGGGCGCAACTTGAGGAAGCGCAGTCCAAATCTGAGCAGTTGCAGCAGCGCGTGACCAGTCTGGAGCAAGAGGTGGAGAATTATAGGAAAGAATCTGAGCAACGCCTCAAAGCGCATGTAGAAGCAGAAAACCAGTTGCAGGTTTTGAATGCTCAGTTTCAGGAGTTGTAGGCCCAGTTGATAGCAAAGGTAGGGCAAGTAGAGGTCTTGTCAAAAGATCGTGTTAAGGAGGTTCACCATCGCTTCCTGACCAACTTTTGAATTAGGGCATGCAAAGCAATAGTAGTCCTAACATTCATCTGGGAGGCCAAGCAATCAGTCACCTACGATGCTTCCATCGTAGAGGATGTTGAAAGGGACATTGATCGATGGTTGGAGCTAGCCATGAAGGTGCAAACCCTAGAGAAAATGGACCTCGAGCTTACTCCAATGTGCCCACTTGCTCGATCATGGGCAACTACAAAGATAACACTGAGGGCTTACTTTGCAAGAATGAAAATAATCCGAGAGGCGAGAAGGCTGATGGATGCATTTGAGTGAGAAAGGCAAGTTTCTCTGATGTATTTTGAAACTCTAGCGCAGATTGGTTTCCCTGGCTTCACTGATGAAGAAGACCATATTTTGACAAAAGAAGAGCTAAAGTCAGTTTGGGATGCCTTTGAAAATGATACTTCAGAGATTGACAGTTGGGAGGAGTCTCTTTCAGAGCATCAGGTGATGCAGTTAATAGCCAGGTTCACATGGATGGAAGCCTGTTTGGTAGACCTTAGCGAGAGATTTAATTATGCTGACATAGATCAGCTCGAGACCTTCGGATACCTGGTCAGGGAGCTCCAAGATCGTGGCACAATTAAAGAAGATGCCTAGGCCCTGGTCCAAGCAACTTATGAACATATTCAGGAGCATCTCCCACCATCGCAATACGAGCCCCCCAGTAGCATGATGATCAGGAACAACATGGTGTTCAAGCATAGGAAGGAGATCAAGAGGGAGGGAGAAGAATGAAGAGACCAAAGGAAAGAAGAGAACCTTGAGCACCAAGAAGAAGAATACGGTGAGCACCAAGAAGAAGAGGAAGAAGCAAAAGAGAGAAGTTGGAGGAAGAGTTTACTGCCATTAGTGAGCATTCAGAAAAGGACAACGATGATGACTTTGAGCCCAATAGATAAGGCTTGGGATCCTCACATTGAGGCGAGCTCAATCCCCTTATGAGCCGCTAGAGATGTTGGCATTCCTGCCACATTGTTCTCCCTTGTAAAATTTGGATATTCAGTAATCTCTTCTTCCTTGGAGCTCTATTCTTTTTTCAGAATGTATTCCTTGTTTCTTGCGTTTTGTTGGCTGTAGTTTTTCTTCTATTCACTCATCAGATAAGGTCTTTGTCTTGACGAAGGTGAGGGTAGTTTTGCACTAGGTCTCCAAGTGTAAGTTAGTTTTGGGGCAGAGGTAGAGCGCAGGCCCATTTTGGGCCAGAGAGCAATGCAATCCAGCTTTGGAGAAGGAAGCGTAAGTATGCCCAAGTTATTTCACCCTTGAATAAGAGTGCAAGGCAATTTTGGGCCTTGATTGGGTGTAGTATAGTTTTAGAAATAAAGTGCTAAGTGGGCCAAGGTGTTTTTGCCCTGTCTGGAGAGCGCAATGCCTTTTCGAGGCTAAAATTGGGTGAAAGCGCTTTCATATTGTTCTAACACTTAGTGAAAATATGCTTCAACACAAGTGTGGGGCCTAGTTCTATTTCACCCCTATGGGTGAGCGCAAGGCATTTTGGGCCCAAGGAGGAGAGAAAAGTCCTTTGACTTTTCAATGGTGCAACCCAACAATAGTTTCAAGGAAAAATGCTAAGTGTGACTCTAAGTCATTTTGCTACACTTTTTGGAGCGCAAAGCATTTTTGAAGTAAGTGGGAGTGCTTAGGCCTTTGACTTTTCCACTCTGGAACTGCTCCCAATGCACCAAGGTGTTTCGCTCAAGTTTTCAAGTGCAAGGCAAATTCGGAGCAAGAGGGAGCGCAATGACATTTGACTTTTCCACCCTAATGTGCCTCCCAAGGCTCCAAGATAGTTTCGCTCTATTTTATAGGCACAATACATTTTCAAGCCAAGCTACAGTGCAAGTGCCTTTGAACTTTCAACTATGGCACCCCTTCCAATGCAGCAAGGTGCTTCACCCAGTCTTCCAAGCGCAAAGCAATTTTGGGCCAAAAGGAGAGAAACAGACTTTGACTTTTCCAAGGCACAACCCATCAAACAGAAAAAATGCTAAGTGTGGATCAAGTTGTTTTGCTAAACATTTACTTTTCAAAAGTGTTTCGCTCTAGTTTTCCAGTGCAAGGCAGTTTTGGGAGTAAGTAGCAGCGCAATGACCTTTGACTTTTCAACGCCTGCGCTCTCAAGATGGCAAGTCATTTCGCTGCAGTTTTTGAAGCGCAAGCCCATTTCGGGCCAGGAAACAATGAAACGTAGGTGGGGCTTGCATCTAGCATGCCTGTTTCAGTCCAACCCTCCCTGCTTCAGCCAAAATTCCTCATAAATGCTTCTCATCAGCGAAGCAAGGCACATCCTTATCCATTTAAATGCAGTCGGTCTGAGAAGCTTCCAGACTTGATGTTTCCGGATTTCAGAATCCTATCTTTCATTAAGGCGGTTCCAACAAGCGAGGAGATGGCGCCACCAGCTAAACCTGTCAGCGCATTGAAGAGGTGCAACTACATTTCAGTGAGTCATCAGTTTCAGGCCATGCCTCATTACTATTTGATGAGTGCTTATTTCTCAAATCCTATCTTTCCTGCCACCACGATGTTTTGTGGGTGTGCATTTATGTTTCAAGCGGCAGAATTCTCTATAAAAGCCGACAATTCTAATGTAATATGATGGACATTTTGCTAGAGACTTGTTGTAACTTGAATTCTGCTATCAATACAGAGAATATTTGGCTCTAATTCTGGACTTCTCTTTATGTGTATGTCTTCTATCTTATATTTCTATTAAATTCTCTGCTTTGTCTGTGGGTTATAATTCTATGTCTGGATTTGACTCCCGATAGAGGGTGAACGCTGGAATAATTCTGGAGATTGCACATGTTAGATGCCTGGTTTTAATTTCTGTTAGTTTTCTGTGTTGAGTGCTATTGATTCAACGTGCAATTAAGTTATCGTGTTGCTTGTCCATCACCCCTGTTCTACTTGGCCTGAGGCCATATTTCCCATCCCTTTCAGTCATTTCCAATCTCTTTCCTGTTCCTTAATCTCAATCCCCAAGTTAGAATAGCAAGGGAACCAGCCCATCTCTGGAGATTGGCACGGGAGGCATTTCTTCCTTTCGGCCTTTCAATGTTGGCCGGGTCTAGGGCGCATGGATGAAACATTCCATACCTAAGGTGGATTCTTTATCAATAGGCATATATGCAATGAAGCTAGAATTCCATCAACCTGTTTTTCATAATTTTTGAAATGATCTTATAAATCATATTAGAAAGGCTTATTGGAAAAAAATTATCAAAATTATCAAAATATCACTCTTCCATAAATCCTAATTTTTTTAAAATAAAATTACAAGAAATCCATTGGGGCCAGGTTCCTTGTTAGGATGCAAAGAGAAAACTATTTCATGGATCTCCTCCATTGATATCTTCTTCATCAAGTTTTCATTTTCTCCTTGTGTGATAATCGATGGAATATTTTGCAAAAGCTTATCTTGTGCCTCCTTATCTTGCTTAGTATCTAACAAAATATTTTTGAAATAATTAATTCCTTCCTTATATCTTCTTTGTCCTCAATATTTCTTCCATCTAGAGTTTAAATATTTTTGATGTGACAAGAAGAAAAACTTGTTTTTACTATAACATGATTTTTTTTTTTTATATTTCTATCTCTTTCCTTGAGCCACTTCTCTCTAGATTATTGGAACCAAAATGACTCCTTTTTCAATGTTTTATTATAATCATAAAATAATTGTTTTTCTTTGACATAAGAATCCCGATCCATTCCATTGCATTCAATTTCTTTCTTTTTAAAAAAAATGTTACCAAAAGATTTGGCATTCCAAATCTTCTTTTTTTCCTTTAAAATTTTTATCTTTTGAACAAACCTATACATACATGATCCTTCAAATTTTGATTCATCCCACCATAACATAATTGTTAGGAAAAAATTATGGTCTTCGAGCCACATAGACTAGAAGAAAAATGGCGTTGGATGACCATTATTAGGTAAATTACAAGTCAAAAGAATGGGTTTATAATCTAATCGTACTCACAATAAAATATTTAAAGAGAATTTATACTTTGTTTTCAACCATTTATTGGATAACAATAATCTATTAACTCTATTTGTTATATGAGTTTTCCTAATGCGTCTATTATCTATATTGAAAACTTGAAGGCTTGACATCCCAAAGATCATTTAAATTGACAAATGAAGAAAACAATATTTTTTTGATTTAGAATATCTTGGAATACCACCCTTATTTTTCAAAGGAGATAGAATATTGTTAAAATCACCCCCAAGAATCCATAGATCACAATAAATCATCATCGTATTTTACAAAAATATGCTAAGGTCCTTCCACCATATTTTTTGAGGAGTAACTATAGTTGGAGCATATACATTTATAATTACATCTTTGATGTTTTCCTCTTTCCTATAAATAATATAGCAACCCAATTAATTTTTGCTTCTAATAATTGTCCATCCCATTTGCATTTGTCCCATATTATTGCAATACCACCTGAAGCTCCTATAGAAGAAACTGCTAGACAATCACCCATCTTCCAAATATTCTTAAAAGCATCCTTACATTTATCACTACTTAATTTTATTTCTTGTATTAAAATAAAATTAGGACTATAACAACCTATTAATTCCTTAATAACTCTTTTTTTAGGGGTCTTATTCATACCCCTAATATTCCATGATATCATTTTCATCACCAACACTTTTTATTTTTATTCGTGGGATTAGCCCCAGTTCTTGTTAACACCTATGATATTTTTATTTGGCTTCCTAGATAAATATTCTTTTGCGTTTCTTTCTCTTTGTTTCTACTTTGATGACCTTCGTCTCATTTTTCCATTTCCACTAACACTCTCATCTTCATCAATCTCTTCTATTTTTTCATATTGTTCATAATGAGACTAATCTTCGAAATATTTATGTTACCCTAAATAATCTAAAGTTCAAGGAATAACCTCATTAGAAATTTCTTCTTTGTGTTGCCCTAAAAACTTTAAAGTGCATAGATGATCCTCCATAATCATTACTTTCTTATATTGGCTTGGAAAACCTAAATTTCCTTGGATATCCTCTATATAATTTTCTTTATTGTACTACTCTTGAGACCCTAAAGTGCAATGAATACAATATGTACTAATTTTATTTTATTTTAAGAAGAATATTATATGCTACTTGAGGAAAATAAAGATGATTTACCTAGATTAATCTTAACCTCCTTCACCTTATTTGTTTTAAAATTTGCCTCCTTGTCTTCCTTTACTTTAAAAGTTTCCTTTCCTTCTTCCTTCACACCTTTATCTCCTTCTATATTTGAACTTGCACATTGTACTTTCTCATCCCTCATGTCATTTTTTCTTCTAATGGTTGATTCGAGTGAATTGTAATGGCCTTTGCCATATGATGATGTAGAGGAGTTTTTATTATCACTTTCTTTGGAGTGTAAAACTCTTGATTTGACCTAGCTTCTCCTATGATATGATATTCTTGTTTCATATTGAAGCTACCCTCATACCCCAAAATTTCTATATCTTTATCCATAATTTTCCCTTTGCAATCTCTTGCCATGAGCCCACTTTCATGATATTTGCAATATCAGAATGCAAAGTTTTCATAATCCATTTGTTGATCTCATTCTCTTGATTTATATTTAATCCTAACGAACTATGGTAAATATTTTGAAATATCCATGACAACACATATTCGAGTGTATACAACATACCTTCTCTCAGTAGTTGGTCCCTTCTGTATGAATTCACCTAAAGTATTACCAATATTCTTCAAAACCTCCATATTGATGAGTTGATGAGGAAGTCAAAAAATCCTAATCCATACCAAAAGTCTTTTTATAGTCTTTATCTCCACAAAAAATGGATCACTCCAAGGTGTTAAATATAATGCATCTTTACTCCTAAACCTAGGGCCTTCATAAAATAATTCATACCTTATTTCTGAACTAGAGAAACTAATGAGGAAAAATTATTTTGGAAGAAAATTCATGAGTAGTTTGAATTCAATCCCCACTTCCACTTGATATAATTTTTAATCTCAAAATAATTTGCTAGTATCTATGGAATTTACATATTAACCCTATGGTTTTAAGAACCATTATATCATGCTCAATCATCTCATCATTGATAATTACTTTTGGTGTAGTATCTGCTACCTAGATAGGGTTTGCCATAGATTTACTCTTCCTTTTAACACTAACTAAGTACTCCATACTTCCAACTAAGGCACCCTTACTTCCAACTAGGCCATCCTTAATTTTACTAAGGACTTTCAAAAATGTATTTCTTGACATGTTACCTAGATTTCTTCACATGAATCCTTTAAAGTTTCTCCTAAGATTTAAAACAAGAAGTGTCACTTGTTTTTAATTGATATTTACTTTCTACTTCCTGCTTCTTGCTCATGCTTCCTCCTACTCGCTCTTGGCTCGCACTCGCTCCTGATTCATAAAATTTATTTAAACCTCACCCTTTTTACATTATCACCATGTAGTCATTTTACAACTTGGCTACTATACATGTATCGCTTGACAAGATTCAAACCTAGCTCTCCTCCTTGAAAGTTGAAGAATTTAACCAATTTAGCTAAGCCATAAAATATTTTTGTTTAAAATTTATTATATGGAATTGAAACGGGTTCCACCATATTACATCATGACCACATAGTGGTATTGTAACAATTTGATAATTATGCATGTATCTCTTGGCAAGGTTATAACATGGATCTCCTTCTTGAAAGTTGAGGAATATAACTAGATAAGATAATACCATTTAACCTAATGCCATAAGATCTTATTTCTTATATGCTTAATAAATATTATATTTTATTTAAGATATACAAACATGATTTGTCCAAAAAATTCATACTGCATTCATAATGCAAATGTGTTCCATTACAATCCCCCTTGCAAAAAAAATATTCATCCCTAACTATGTAACTTACAACTTTAGGAAGAATGCTAATTCAAACTTGAATAGGCACATTTCATTTCAAAGATGAGGATGAAAATTTTTTAATTAAAAAATTATTATTTTTATGATTCAATTATTTTTAAAAATAATACTAATTTATAATTTTATTTTTAATATTTATTGACTATTTTTAACATTAATTAATTATATTATTAAATAAAAAACATGTGATCGGTTGGTGTAGTTTAACATTAATTAAATTTTAAGACAAATTGATTGTTATAGCACCTAGATGAATAATATAATGGCTAAAAAACAAAAAATCATTTAAAAAAATAAATTATATGGAATTGAAATAGGCCTTACCCAAATTGCACCATGACAACATAGTGGCATTATAACAACTCAACCATTATGCATGTATTACTTGGCAAGAATCAAACCTACGTCTCCTCGTTGAATGTTGAGCTATTTAACCGATTGAGTTGAATGTTGAGCTATTTAACCAATTGAGCTAATGCCATTTGATTTCAGGTAAAGTATATTAATTACAATTAAATCAATTCTATATTTTTTCCATTATCTCAATTCTAATCAACTTATTTTTTTCCTTTTTAAAAGTGTGATAGCTTATGTTTTTTTAAAGATTTTAAAATTACAATATTAAATTGTTCAAATTACCCATTTAGGAGAATTTGTTGGGAATAAGGGGTTCCACACAATAGACTAAGGTTCAAATCCCATTGGTGAACTTTCATAGACCAAATAACACAAGCTCAACCAATTAAATACCTCAACTTTTTAGGAGAAGCTCTACATTTGTTTTTTCTTAAGCCCATTTCATTTCCATATAATCAATTAAAAATAATAATTATTTCAATTGAATTTAATATGATAAAAAATGAATGATGTTCATGGGTTTTAGAGTAAGTGATGTTGAGTGAAGAGATTCACATCCTAAACAAAGGTTCAAATCCCATGGATGAACCTTAACATTTCAAGTCAGGAATGAGTGAGAGTCGAGAGTGAGCCTCACCTTTTTTTTTTTTAAGAAATCAAACAAGTATTGCAAGTGCAATCAATGAGTGAACCTCACCTTTTCTTATTCTAGATCTTGGAGGAAATTCAAAAAATAAATTACTCCTATGAAGAAAAACTAGGTAGCTTGGCAAGAAAGTCATTTTTGAAAGTCTTAACTAGAAGTCACGATGTCTTAGCTAAAAGTATGGATGCCCTAATTTGGGACAAGAGGAAGGTCAAATCTATGATAAACCTTGTCTATGTAGTAGATGTTGCACCAAAAGCGATTATTAAGGATGAGATGATTGAGCATTATATCATGGTTCTTAAAAGAAGAGTGTTAATATGTAAGTACCATAGATAATGGCTACATTTTTTGAAGACTCAAAATTGGATTAAATGGAAGTGGGGATCAAATTCAAATTACTCCATGACTTTTATTTTAACATGATTTTTCCTTATCATCTTCTCTAGTTTTAAAATCAAGCAAAAAATAATGGGTGGTGGCCTGTGGTTTAGGGGGAGAGATGAATTATATTTAATACCATGGAGTGAGGTTTTTTATGGAGATGAAAACTATTGAAGGGCTTTTAGTATGGGTTAGGATTTTTGGACTTCCTTATTAGCTTCTTAATGATGAGGTTTTGAGGAATATTAGAACTACTCTAGAGAAGTTCATCCAAAAGGGACAAACTATTAAGGAGCAAAGACATGATATACACATCTAGATATGTGTTACCATGAATATTTAAAAACATTTTCCATAATATATTAATATTAAATCTAAATCAATAGAATTGGATCAACAAGTGAGTATGAAAATGTTGCATTTTAATTTTGTAAGTGTTATGAGCTGAAAATATGGTAAGATATTAGAAAATGAAAATGATGGAGAAATAGATGGTAAACTTTTGGCATGAGATAAACTTCAATGTGAAGAAATGAGATTATATTGTCAGTAGAAGCTGAACTAGATCAAGGACTTTCCACTTCCAATGAAATGGGAAATAAAACTCCTTTGCATAATTAAATGGTGAAAACCATTATGATTTATTAGTATGAACCATTATTATACAAAATAATACTTGAGGGATGAAGAAGTATAATTCACAAGTTTAAATTTAAAAGAAATTAAAGGTGTAATGGAAGATGAGGTCAAGATTGATCTAGGTAAATCATCTTATTTTCCTCAAATAGTATTAAATCCTCTCTTTGCAATAAAAATGAAAGTAGTGTAGAGTATTTCCCTTGTACTTTAGTGTTTCAAAGGTAACATAATAAATAAATGGGTATGGAGATTATCCATAGAAACATAGGGATTCTAGGAACATGATAATAATTATTATTGAAGACCATTTTGAAGAACACAAGCTTATACTGTGAGGGGGGGTAAATAGTATAAGACCACTTTTTACTTTTTCTTTCCCAATCAATATTATGCAATGTAAAGATAGTAGTATCAACAACAGTAATCAAAGCAATGCACAAATCCACACACACAATAAAGACACCAATTTTACGTGGTTCACCCAATGTGGGCTACTCCATAGAGAAAATATTTCACTAAAATTTTCTCAATCAATATCTTGGGAATCCTTTCCCTATTACAATGTTTATGGATCTCTATCCAAAAGAGACACCAATCCCCTAATCAAGTTTGTAGATCTCTATCCATAGGAGAAATCCTTTCTCCTTAGCTCTAACTAGTGATATTATAGAAGAACTATTGCCCCCACTACTCTGGCTAATGGATCTCTATCCACTGAAGACACTTGTCCTCACTGCCCTGGCTAATGGATCTCTATCCACTAGATACTGTCGTCCTCTATACTATGTCACCTTCAAAGCTCTGTATCAAATTTGCACTAAACATAATCCTCCACTCTAGCACAAATATGCTCAATCTCTATCTTTGATCTGGTACAAACCTGTCCTCAAATCTATACTAAACACAGTCCTTCGATCTAGCATAAATCTATCTTCAATATCTATCCTCTGATATGCACTAAACATAGTCCTTCGGTTTAGCACAAATCTGTCCTCAATATCTGTCCTCAAGCCTTAACACAAAGCTTGAATCAATCTCAAATCAATTCTATTGGATCTACCCCAAAACTTAACTCAAGGTTTGAACAAATTAATCAATTCTGCTCTCACAAGTCTTCTCAAAGACTTATCTCAAATCTGCATTGTAAGCTTCCACAAAATCTCACACTAATATATCCACAAGTCCTCTCTAGAACTTGTCCAAATCTGCTCTACAAGTCCTCACTAGAACTTGTCCAAATCTGCTCAATAAGTCCTCACTAGAAATTATCCAAATATGTTCTCAATATGTATTGAAATATTCCATAAAAGCTCACACAAATCTATCTACAAGTCTTCTCAAAGACTTACCACAAATATGCTCAACAAGTCCACACTAAAACTTGTCCAATCTCATAGAAACATAAAGAGAATTGTTAGAGACTCAATATGCTTCACATTCATCACAATACTCAATCACTTTCAATCACTCTTTTGAAAACATACAAAGAATTGTTAGAGACTCAATATGCTTCACCACAATACTCAATCACTTTCAATCACTCTCTTTACCACATAAACATACAGAGAATTGTTAGAGACTCAATATGTTTCACACTCATCAACACTCAACCTCTTTCTCAAATCAACTCAGAATATAGAACAATTTGTTTCATAGAACTAGTACTATCACTTCACACATCCACTTGACTAGGCTCAACCAACTCTTACTCAACCAATCACTCAATGAAATAATCCTTGCTCACAAACCCTAGTCCAAGCATATAAACACTCACTCAAATATTTCCAACAATAATCATCAACCAATCTCACATAACAATGATATTCAAGATCTTTGCAAACCCTAGTTCAAGTTCCTCACATAACCAATGGCTTCAATAACAATGCTTATCAAACAAGGTTTTATCAACAACTCTTTATTCCAAAAAACATTGAAGCATTAATTCAAAACACACTCAACAATTCTTATAAAACAATCTTCACATATAGCTCAACTCAATAAGGCAACCTAATCAAATCCTTTTCACTCCAAAGTTGTTTTCCAGAAAACCAACCAATCAACTCAACCAAGGAAGAATTTGCCCATACCTTTTTTCTTGATAAGGAGTAGACCACACAAATATGCCACACTCATAAACACTTCTTTGCCAATCTCAAGAAGGTTAGAAGATAATAATTTTTCTCTCAAGGAATCACAATACAAAATAATATCAAACAAAATACACCTTATCACTCCAACTTTAAAATAATATCAAACACCTTAACAGGATTAGTACAATTACTTTCACAATAATCTCTTTGGCAAAAGTCATTTTAAAATAAAATCAACACCCTAAACGTCTTACTCCTCCAATATGCAAATATAACAATTAAGACTTTATTTTAAAAATAAAATCAAAATCCTTATAACTTCCTTCACAATTTTACCATGAAAAATCACTATAGAAATATTAATCTTAATTAATCCTTATGCCTCCCAACTATCTCACATCAAACCTTAGGGCAAATATAAATTAAATTCAAAAATTGTACCTTTGCCCTTACTGGGTTTTGAACCCACGTCGCTGCCTCCATAATCGTCCTATTTGTAGCCTTGGCTACCGCATGAGCTAGGCGCTCACGTGGGATCTAGAGTGCCCATGCGCTCTATATTCTCCCTGTCACCATTGAAACCAAAATGTAAAACCAAAATTTCAACCTGGTTGCCACCGGGTTTCTAACCCGTAACCTCTCTGCCACAAGCGCCAAGCCAAATGCCACCCAAGCTAGCCATCGGATGGTGCTAGAAACCAACCACGTCAATGTTTTAATCACTCTAAAATTTGGGTTTACACAATGCACGAGTTTTCTTTCTCACAAATCACGGATGCATTAATCGAGGCCTCCAAGGTAGGTTTGGCTAAGGTATAAATACCTTTTGCCCTTGTTCCCATGCACGTCGACGAAAATGAATTCGTTGGGGGTCGACGCTTATACTTTGACTTCGAAATAATTAATTTATAATTATTTAAATTCACTAGAATTTAAATATTATAAATTAATATTTAATCTTTTGGCTTTGTTAAAGATTGAAGCCACCTTAGGTTTTATCATTTCGAATAAATAATATTTATTTTTAAAATTTAAACTCAATTTGAATTTAAATAGCTATAAATTAAATATTAAAACTTCCTTGGGCTTTCTAATTTGAAATTAAAAGCCTCCTTGGGTTTTTATAAAAAAACCTTTTATTTTTGCTCACCCATGGTTTTTAATAAAACCTTTTACTTATGCTTCACATAATATTAAAAATAAATATTATGAAGCTCTATGAAGCTCTTCTGCCATCAACCTTTTGCATTACTCCTTTTGACCTTTGACATCAACAGTAGCTTATTCCTTGATATTAATGACAACTTCATTCATTGACATCAATGACAACTTTGACTCAAAATGTCCAACACATTTTTGTACTTTATTTTTTCTAAGGCAACTTTTAGGGTTTTTAGAGTAGCATGAGAAAGTAAGTACTACATGGAGGATCATCCTTGCACTTTAGAGTTTCTATGGAAATATAAAGAAGAAATTGCTTGTGAGGCTACACTTCAAAATATCCAAGGTTGTGTAAACCTCTAGAAGATAATTCCCATTATGAATAGTATGAAAAATAGAAGAGACTGATGAAGATAAAAGTTTTGGTGGAAATGGAAAAAAGGAGAGGAAGACCCTCAAAGCAAGAACAAAGAGGAAAGGAAACTTAGAGGGACATCGATTTGGAAAATAAAAAAAACAAATAGCTAGATATTAACAATAAATGAGGTTAAACCCATAAATATAAATAAAAAGTGATGATAAAAATAATATCGTGGAATATTAGGGGTATAAATAAGACCCTCAGAAATCAATAGGCTATTATAGTTTTAAAATTTATGCAATAAATTTTTATATACCGAGGATTGTAAGATGCATTCAAAAATATTTGAAAGATTGGATTATCTAATAATCTCTTTTATAGGAGCTTCTAAAGGCATTGCAACAATATGAGTAACATGCAAATAAGATGTAAAATTGCTAGAAGAAAAAGCAATTAGGTTGCTAGTCTATTTTGTAGGAAAAAAGAAAATATCAAAGTTGGCATTACAAATGCATATACTCCAACTATAGCTACCCCTTGTGGAAGATGTTGGAAGGACCTCAAAATATTTTTATCAAAAATAATGATGATTCATAATTTTGGTCTATGGATTCTTGGGGAGGACTTAAACATAGTTCTATATCCTTCTAAAAATAAGGATAGTGCTCCTATATTATATAAATCAATAGAGTATTTTCTTTATTTTTTAATTCAAATGACCTTTGGGATGTCATTCCTTTAAGCTTATCATATACATGGGATAATAAACACATTGGGAAAACTCATTAGTAGAAATATTGGATAAATTTTTGTTATCTAATACATGGTTGAAATTAAAGTATACAATCTTGTTAGATATTTTAGTGCAAGCACTATTATATCATAAACCATTCTCTTAAGATGGGATCTACTCAATAATGGCTATCTAAACCATTTTGATTTCAGTCTATATGGCTCCAAGACCTTGACTTCTTCTAGATGGTTATGCTATGGTGGGATGAAGCAAGGTATGAAGGATAACGTATACACGTTTTTTCAAAAGATGAACTATCTAAAAGGACAAATAAAGATTTTGATTGCTAAATATTTTAGTAATATTTTTAAAATAAAGTAAAAACTATTTTCAAGCTCAACAATTTATAAGAGATAACAAAAATCAATGGAATAAACCAAGATACTTATGTTATGATTGTGAATTTATAATAACATTAAGGATTCATTGATATAAAATGGATGATACCCTTTCAGTTCCATCTAATCAATTAAAATAAAAATAAATAAATAAATAAATAAATATATATATATATATATATATATATATATATATATATATATAAAATCAATGTAATGGACCAAGATACTTATGTTATGATTGTGAATTTGTAATAACATTAAGTATTCATTGATATAAAATGGATGATACCCTATCAATCCCATCTAATCAATTAAAAATATATATTATAATATGTTTAGTAAAAAAATCAACCTTACTTTAATAGAAATAGGTGTTTCAATTCCATGTAATTTAAAATTTTGTAAATAAATAGTGGTCATGGAAAATAATGGAAATTTAAATGGGTTTAGAAATTGAATGCCTAAAACATTTCAATTTCATATAATTAATTTAAAAATTAAATATTTATTTAAAATTTTGTAAAGATTAAATATAAAAGTAAAGATTTAAATTTAATTTTTATTAAATTATATAAATTCAAATTTGATCAAACTATATACATATGACTATCAATTTATAATAACATTAAGTATTCATAGTATTCATTGATATAAAATGAATGAATCCTTTTGTCTCATCTAATTAATTAGAAAAATATGAAAATATATATAATGCTAGTTAAAAAAGCAACCTTATTGGTTGAGGCCAATAAGCTCCATTTCCTTGCACCCAACTTGCGAATACAAATTAAAATCAACCTTCTTATGATTGATGCCACATGGTATGCCCAGATGGAACAAATATGCTTGTCCACAGTGCTAGGTTCTTGGGGTTTCTAATAACACATTTATTGTTTGGCCAAACACTTAGCTAGGTTCTTGGGGTTTCTAATAACACATTTATTGTTTGACCAGACACTTACCAAGAAGAGACCTGGGTTCAAACTTTGAGGGTGCCAATTTACAAAAGTAGTAGTATGCTCTGAATCCTCTAAGTGTGTGTTAGACCAATGACAACGACACGAATCCCAAATGATCAATGGTCCCCCTCATGCCAGGTCAACAACAACAAGGTGGAATAGGCTTGTTGAAAGCAACCCCTATGGTTTGAACCCTGCGCTTGTGCTTGATAGTTATTAAAAATAGCATGGCTGTAACTAACTCCCTTATGTATCTTAAAAAAATCAACCTTATTTTAATAAAAATTGGACGTCTTAAACAGTCCAATCCCTTGTAATTAATTGAAAATTTGTAATTTTTTTTTTTAATAATCAATGTGTTTTATGCTACACAAGTGAGGGTCCAATCCCTTGTAATTAATTGAAAATTTGTAAATATTTTTTTTAGTAATCAATGTGTTTTATGCTACAAAAGTGAAGAAACATTTGACCAGTTGATGTTTGAGTGAGTGCTAGTCCACGTGTCAAATCTGGAAGCTATGGTTTTAGCTTATAAAATCTGAGCCAATAATGATTTGAACATTGTTTAATATTTGGATGGAAAATATGGAAGAGGAAAAATTTTAAATATGAAGTTCTTGGTATCTATAGGGTGGAAGCCTGGATTAAAATTTATTTTATTGTAAGGATGGTTGGAAAGAAATTGCAAAATTAAAAAAAAACTTTTCATCTAATGTTTGGCAGGTCATTTGGAGCAAAGTCACGAAAACTATGCCAACGTATGCTAAAGAGGAAACTCGGGCTGACATAGAAATGATGGAGAATGAAACCAAAGTACAAGAGGGGCATGACAAAGCTAGTTGGAAAACACCCCATAATACTGGATTAAAAATGAAGTACAAGAGGGGCATGACAAAGCTAGTTGGAAAACACCCCATAATTTTGGATTAAAATTAATATTGATGGAGATGCAGAAAGCAATCTAGGTAGAACTGGAATTAGAGTGGTTTGTCAGAATCATGTTGGAACAATGATCGATTGGGAATTGCAAGGCTTAGACATGACCACGAACAATGAAGCAAACGCCTTAGCTATTAAATTTGCTTTTGCTTTTATCTAAACTGTAAAACAATGTTATAGAAGGATAATCATAGAATCAAATTCTCAAATCTTGGTAGGAGCTCTGGATTGCATAAGGAACTTTGCTTTGGAGACATAGAGGCTAAATATTTTTGTCATCCAAATTTATGAAGCAAAAGCCTTAGCTATTAAATTTGCTTTTGCTTTTATCTAAACTGTAAGACAATGTTATAGAAGGATAATCATAGAATCAAATTCTCAAATCTTGGTAGGAGCTCTGGATTGCATAAGGAACTTTGCTTTGGAGACATAGAGGCTAAATATTTTTGTCATCCAAATTTAGGAATTTAGGAGTTGTGGAAGGAATTAGATGATGTGATTCTAATTTACATGGATCGAACTCAAAATAAAATCTTGGCAGGAGCTGTATTGCATAAGGAACTTTGCGTTGGAGACATAGAGGCTAAAGATTCTTGTCATACAAATTTAGGAGTTGTAGAGGGAATTGGACGATGTGATTCTGATTTACATGGGTTGAGTTGAGCTCAAAATAAAGTGGTCAACTTCCTGGCTGAGATGGGTACCAAGAAGGTGGTAGGGGTTCAATGACATGATTATTGAGAATGTGAAGATTAAGCAGGTTTGTGAAAAAATTCAATGTTTGGCTAATTTAGACAACCAATGCTAACATATGGTTTAAGAGATGTTTGGCTAATTTAAACAACCATTTCTAACGTATGGTTTAGGAGATTTGGCTCCAATGCAAATCTCCTTTTAATGTTGTGATAAAAAATAGTTAGTTCTTAAGTTATAGAATTATGAAAGTTTGTTGGAAAGTTAAAATAAAGAAATGAGTGGGAAGGGGAGATGGAGAGGGAAGAAAGTAGAGAGGGGAGGGCTCTGGTCCCTCCCCTGCTCCCCCTCCCATGGCTCTTGGTTCCTGCCCAGTCCCTGGCTCAACCCAGGTCATCCCTCCCGGGGAGTGGTTGTTTGCAGATGATCTCCGGGGGAGATCCTTCTCCACTATCTACGCCCCTCCCGGTCGGCTAGGGTTTCTTTGGTTGTTTTTTCAGACTGGTGCTTCCCAGGGATCCCTGTTTGGTTGGGGATCCCTTCCCTTTTTCCCTCAGGCTTCCCCCTGGGGTTTTTTTGCAGGTTATTCGCGTGGATCTGGTCCCCTGCGTTTCTCGGTGCGGTGGAGGTGACGATTTAGGGTTTGGACAGCTTCCCCCTTTTTCTTGTGAATCCTCGACGGGCTCTGTGCTTGGACGGGATTCTTGGTCCCTCGGCGGGCTCTGTGCTTGGACGGGATTCTTGGTCCCTGCTGCTGGGATCCTCTTTTGTTTTCTCGAGGCGGGTTCCTTGTGGTGCAACTCTCTAGTCACTTCTTGATGGACTGGATCCTCTCTGTGCTGGCTTTCGGCTTCCTACAGGATGGCTCTCGCTGAACTGAATGTTTTATCGGTGGGCGGGATGGTTTCTCCACAAGGCGAGATCCGCAAAATCCGTCGGTTTTCTCGCGAGGCGGGATCCTTTCTTTTCTACTGGTTTCCTGGATGGCGGGATTTCCTTGTTGCTTCCCGCTAGGCGGGACTATTTGTGGTGGTTTTGACTGCTTTCCGTGAGGCGGGATTTTATTGTAACGGTTTTTCCGTGCTTCCCGCCGGGTGGGATCTTCTCGATGGTGGTTTTTGGCTACTCCCCGTCGGGCGGGATCTCCAAAACTACTTTCTTTCTTATTTGTTTGTTTCCCGCTAAGAGGGATTGTTTCATGCTTACTGTTACCGTCAGGCGGATTTCTGTTTTGGTGTTCAGTTTCAAGGGATTGATGCCCTAGGCCCATTGCTTATGTAATCAGGTTTTGGGATCCTTGTTAAAACCCGCTATAAATACAAACACTTATAACTATCAAAAAATAAATAAAGAAATGAGTGTAAGAATTTAGTACTTGTAAATAATCTTTGTTTTAATATAATTTTTTCAATTATTATTATTATTATTTTTGTTGCATAAAAACCTAAAAAAAAACAAAAACTGAGATAGTCCACTTACAAGCACTTCAGTAAGTACAAAGTGCTAGTCAACATAACTCAACCCTTCAAAAAAAAAATCCAAGTGAGATAGTCCACTTACAAGCACTTAAACTATCTAAAAAATCTCAAAACAAAAAAAAATATTTATTTATTTATAAGTAATGATATTGGAAAAAATCAGAGTTGACTGGTTGGATGCCTAAAACGTTTCGATCCCATGGTATTAATTTTAAAAAATCATTTTGCCTCATTACCTTAATATTATTTAAGCCTATTAGTATAATGTTTGAATTATCGTAAGTCTTCAGAGTTAAGATATTTAAACCGGTTTTAATTCCATGTTAAAAAAAAATTGAATAATTTAATTGTGAAAATTTTACCTTTTAGCTCATATGATATATTTTAAAATGTTTCGTTGGTAGAAATTGGAAGGCTATAATGTTTGAACTGGTTAACAATTCCACGAGTATTCAGACTCTTCAACACTCTCAATGAAAAATTCATCCACTTCATGGCCGTGGGAATTGGAGGCCCATGACTTTGAACCTCCTTTTGTTCCATTTCAGTTCTCTTTTAAGACATCTCACCAAAGCAGCGTCGACAAAATCTTGTCCCGTTTTGCTCAAGAAACTTAACTAGGTGAATAGATAATCGAAACTCACAAATTCAGATAACATATCTTTTTACAATGCAATACCTTGCTTAGGTAATCGACTTAAAAAGCTTCCCATTGAGTGTGCAAACCACTCCGCCAAAAATACATAATTGAAAGGTGAACTTATTGAACAAATGAATTAGGACTGCCCCGTTGAAAATTTTGAGCTTCAAATCTAGATGATAAGGTGTTAAGAATTTAGATCACAAGGCAAGTAATTGACGAATGTTGATAGGGAAGACTTGACTAGGACCTCCATCAAGAAATCTAGAGGCAAGTATAAGATTTGCAGTCTCCGATGGATGATATGTGTCGAAGAAGAAGTACTTATGTCTATCCTCCCCACAGTATGGCGAATTCGGTAAGCAGGAAACTCCTCCTTTGAATCTTCCCCCACTTCCACAGCACGCAGTATTTATAGAGATGAAACCTGCCAAACATATAATTATGTTTGTTCTTATTAAATTTCAATATCACAACTTTATTATAAGCACTGGTCACAGAATTCTCACCGTATTGCTGATAGTTCTGAATAATTTCCATGACCACATTGTAGGTATTGAGATAAACAATGGCAGCATGAGGAATATTTGAGTTTAATTTGTAGATGAGCTGTCGCATGCGTCCAGTGAAATTCGCAACAAGATTATTAGTTTAAGCAATGCATTCACTATTCATGCCTCCGACGGTGGATAGCTCATAAGGGATGCAGCCAATCGGACCGACTCCACTCACAATAAACTTTCTAGCCCCAAGCTGGTATAGTCTCTGCAAAGACATCACATTCACTTAAAAAAATCTTATGTATTTAAAAAAACTCCAGTTTGGGTATGTGGGGTTAGCTAAAATGTGTGAGGATTTGCTTTCTAGTTAATGTGATGATGCAAGTCTAATGACATATTTCATGATTGGAATTTGTTCCAGGTTAATACCTATCTATGTATCAAACATGGCAATGTGTGGCCGTTCGCTTTCTAACTTGATTGGAATTTGTTCCAGGTTAATACCTATCTATGTATCAAACATGGCAATGTGTGGCGTCGCTTTCTAACTAGTTAATGTGATGATGCAAGTCTAATGACATATTTCATGATTGGAATTTGTTCCAGGTTAATACCTATCTATGTATCAAACATGGCAATGTGTGGCGTCGCTTTCTAACTAGTTAATGTGATGATGCAAGTCTAATGACATATTTCATGATTGGAATTTGTTCCAGGTTAATACCTATCTATGTATCAAACATTGGCAATCCTTCCGATTGTCAATATTTGTGAGTAATGAAGTAAAGGTGTAATTTGAGATATTACAGTAAGCTGTTTGGGCAAATTTTTGGGCTTGTCTTCTTGCTTTTTAACCAGTTAATGTGATGATGAAGTCTAAAAAGGCTGGCCTTCATCCTTTCTAACCAGTAACCAGTTAATGTGATGATGCAAGTTTAATGGGGCTGGCCTTCTTGCTTTCTAACCAGTTAATATGATGATGCAAGTCTAATAACATATTTCATAATTAAAATTTTGTTCACGTTAATACCTATCTATCTATCTATCTATCAAACATGAAAATAAAAATGTGGCAAAAAATGTGAGTAATGAAGTAAAGGTGTAGTTTGAGATATTACAGTAAGCTGATCCGCAAATCGAGAGATAAGGAGGTCCTCATAATCCTGAGGGGAATATTGGGCCTTGGTTTCCGAAAAAGGAAGCAGATAGTTGTCCAGATAATCATTTGAGCCGAACACGATGGTAAACAGTGATCTGTTCAAAAATTGCATCGTTGTCTCCTCCCCAAGCATATTGATAAGTTCCCTCTTGGTATTCTCAAAATAATTGATCTGTGTGTCAAAACTCAGCCGAGCCAACTGCATTTGAAATGAGAAATGTCTGTTTATATTCCATTTGTGAATCCAAATATCTTATAAAAAAACCCAAAAAAACATACCCCTATATGATCAAATACGTACGAAGATGGCCCCGCTACTATCAAGAATACCGCCAGCCCCGGAAGCGTAGTTGACTCCATTGAGCAAAGCTTCTCCATGAGTTGTTGGGGCTAAATATGGCGGAGGAAGCGCCTCCTGTCCCAGCTCTTGTCCTGCCATGCCACAAAAAGAATAACACAGACATGTCAGTAATGTCATCTGCAATTCCTCAAATTTTTAGAAACTTTCTTCGGTTAAGCCAAGATCAATTTCACTTGCCTATTATGTCAGAAAGAGTTCTACCATTGGTAAAGCGACCAGTGGGAAAAAAGCCGGAGGGCGCAAAATCTACTCCATATGGAATCCAGTTTGCTCTAGATGCAGAAGCTATATAGTTGTTGTTCCCTGCATCTACCAACGAATCCCCAAATATAAAAGAAGCCGGTTTGATGGGTATCCCCAGTCCTCCTTGTGCTTGAGCTTCACCTTGGCTAGTCATCCATGATATTGCAACTAACAAAAAAAATTTATCCATAGCTTGGAAAGACGGTTCTTGTCCTGATCAGAGAAAGAGTTTGAAACCACGACCACGTCCAGAAGAAGCTAGGGGGGCATTGATTTATACGTGAAAACGTAGATCCAAACGCGCCATTAATAGACACGTAAATCCACAAAGTTGTTGCCATCATTATTTCTCGGGAGTAAGGATTCGCTCTTGAACTTCGCACTCTTAAATCCCAATCTCCCATGCAAGTACCAATTCTCTTCTTTAATAATCTCTGTCACAATTGACGTGCGATCTGATTAAGTCTACCCGTGTGCAGATCAATGCAGATCTCGTTATTGATGGCGAGTTTCAATTTTTACTGGAGATTATTCTATTAAATATAAAGGTGTCATAATTACATGCTAATCAATAAAGGTTTCCAAGGTGCCCTTTAGGTAGTGGGTTGGTAAGTGCTTGTGTGGTTAGATACTTATCTACCTACGCAGGTGTAAACCTTGGGACAGCCTATTTGCAAAAGTAGTAGTGTCTAAATCCTCTGAGTGGGCCAGAGGGAGGATCCCCTTTCACTCTGGGTTAACAATAACAAAGTACAATAGGTTTGGTGGGAGTAGCCCCTGTGGTTTCTCTGAGCTTGTCAGTGACGATCCTCTTTAACTTGGTTGACAATAACGAGGTACAATAGGTTTGGTGGGAGCAGTCTGGGCTTATCAATCCCCTTGACCAACAATAGAAAGATATGATAAATTTGGTGAAAATAACCCTTTGATTTATAAAGTGTCCTTGACCAACCCTCTTATATAACTTTTAAAAATTATATATACGACGACACAATTTATTGATTCTTCTGAGTTTCTTTTATTATGAACTTCCTGCAAATCTGAGAATGCAAGAAAAGACGATGTCGAAATGTGATTGAGAAGGGTTGTGACAATTTAACAGCAATGAATGAACTGCACTGCAAGGTGCGTATAAATCCACGTGACTTTGTTTAATGACGCGCTACAGCTATGAGTGTGAAGAACAAGTGTCGGGTACAGAAATGGTATGAAATAAATTTATAGTAGAATGGCATAAGCTATTCCTGTTTCAGTCACTATCGTTTAACGAAGCTCAAATGCACAGGCACTACTATTCTCGTGCTCTTCTGGCGGTGACAACGCAAGCTTACAATAACCGCAGACAGGTTCGTTTAGGTTTAGCATACTGCAGGGCAAAGGGGAGGAAATACAAGGGAAGGCCGCGTAGCTTCTGATTCAAATTTTTATAATCATAAATTTTTTAGGTAAAGATAAAGTTAATGAGAATAATTGTTAGTTTGTCTAAAGAGGATTTAACAAGATTTTGAATTGCAATAATTCTTAGTCCTTAAGTAAAAACAAAATTAAGGAAACTCAAATCTCTAAAATTTTGAATAAAACTAAATCAACAAAATCCCTCATGATTATTTTTTTTTAAATAATTATTTTTTCTTTCAAAAAATCCCTCACAAAACATTAATGATTAATTTTTCAGATACTTTTTCTATATAATATTTGTTTTATAATAACTAATAAATATATGTGTGCATATTCAATCCTACAAAACTTATTTATAATTATTTAATAATATACAATGAATATATATGTTAATATAGCCTTACAAAAAATGTTTGGTTATTAAGTCTAGCTAGTTTATTGGAAAGGGTTGGAGAAGTGAGTAGGAGGTTAGGTAATGTTAAATGATCTAGGTTGTGGGGTTAATGTAGGTAAAATAGGATTACTTCAATTTCATAATAAAGATGATTTTTTAAGAAATTTTAGGAAGCTTTTTTTTTCAAATACTATAAGAGAAAAAGACAAAGTTGGTTGACGAGATCCTTTTTGAAATCGTTGTTTTAAATAGCAAAGGATAACTAAAATGTTGAAGTGGAGGACAACATCCCTATGGTTCGAGTAGATGAAGAGGACAATCGAAATAAGGTGCACGAGTTAAAAAATACTCTGATTTTTAAGTTTATTGGAGCATGGTCATGTTTATGAACAATTTAAAATTGGATCTGCTTGAGTTATAGTTTGATTTTTAAATTTATTAGAGTATGGCCAAGTTTATCGGTGGTTAGAAATTGGATTTATCTAAAATGGGCATTAAGAGGTGAATTTTTTGTAACCTAAGTGGCCAAGGGTATTTTCCTAGTATCTTTTACTTGAGAAGAAGATTGCATTAAGGTTTTTGCAAGTGGATCATGATTCTTGGATTGTTCAAGTTTGCATATGTGGCCATGGGAACCAAGGTTTAACCTAAATCAAGAGGTTGTGAGCAATGTTCCAATTTGGATCCAAACATTTGATCTTCCAATAGATTTTTGGCTAGAAAAACCTTAGAGAGTATTGGAAATGTCTTGGGGGAATATGTTATGATAGCCTTGAAACAAAGAAAATATCTCAAGTAATTTATGCATAAGTATGCATTAAGGTAGATCTTCAATATCCACTAGAAAAGATAGTGGGGGTGGATTCTGTCTAGGAAGTATAGACAAGATATTGATTATGAAAACCTACTCCTTTGTTGTCATTTATATCATGCATGCAAACATTTGGTGAATTCTTGCCCTTCTAAGGTGTAGGGAAACAAAGAAACAAAGCAACAACATGCAAAGGAGGTAAAAGGAAAAGAAAATGCAACTAAACAAGACATCACAAGCAAGCTTGTCGAATGATATAGAGATCGAGTTGGGCCCAATAGAGTATTCAGTTTACAGGAGAAACATATAACAAGGGAGGAGGATGAAGTAGCAAGCAAGGAAATATCACAACAAAACAAAGAGTAGGAAAATGAAAAATGACATGAAGAGTTGTATGAGGACGTTGATGAAGAAGAGTAAATAGAAAATTTTGAGGATGAAATAGTTCTAAAAACATAGATAAAATCAAGAAAAAAAGGAGAGGGTGACAATATGGTCAAAAGTAAAGGAAAAGAGCACCAACAATAGTGATGGGTTTCGTTAATGCTTATCATTTAATTTAATTTTCAATCCAGGGTGGTGTATACGATAGAGAATGATGGAATTGTGGCTTGGAATTCAGGTCATTAGGCTACTAAATCAAAATATAGAATCACAATATCTTTGCAGAAAGTAAACTAGTTCACACACTTTTGGCGTAAATAAAATTAACTGCTTGCATAAATTGAACTTGCTAAAGAAAAAGTTGCTATATTATGCTTGCTGAATTGAAATGACAAGAAAATAAGTGCTTAAATTGGAGAAACAAAAATGAAAGTGTTGAAAATCCATATTACTAAACTAGGAAACTCAAACAGGAAATAGATACTGAAAAAAGTAAAGAAATGTTGAGCAATAGTGCTTTTAACATAAATAAAAAAATACAGAAAAAATGAAAGTCAACTAGTTGCAAAACATGACGAAACATACATATGTGAAACATGGACAATTTTTAACTTACAACAACAAATAACATTAAAAAAACAACAATAAAACCTTCAATTTATGATACAATTCCCTCTACCAGCCTCGAGAGTGGGCCCTTGCTCCTAGGTCCAACAGAAGGAATGAGCTCACCAAATCCTAAGCTAAACTATGAAGTCAAATTGACATAAAAGACTAATTCTAAAAATGTTGCACTTTTATTAACTGAATTAACTGTTACATCAAATGTTGACTGAGTCTACAAAGTATTATGTCTTCTTAATGTCCTATTCAAACTATTCTATTAACCTTTCAACAAAGGCAGACAACAATATTTATACTAAATTCTCCCTTTTAAAACAAGACTCCTCTGTTGTAATTGACTGCTACAGTTCTATAGTCAACAAATATTTTATCCATATTTAGAACATAAATCTATTGTGGAGAGTTGTCATGTTTTATTCATATTCAAATGTTATGGGAAGTCGTAGAATATGTCTAAGGTATTTTTATATTTATCATCAACATGCAACCTTGCTCTTCCTCCTTGGAAACCAATTAGAAGAGGATTTTGTTGTTGCTGCAAAAAATCTTGCAACTGCTCCAAAATATCAGATTGATTAATAACTATGCGCATTTATGTTGGATTTAAAGTGTTGGATCAATCTTCGATGCTTGGTCACATCCTCCTTTATCTATTCCATGAAAAAAAGGAATTTAGAATCCCAAAGTGGATGTACAACACATGCTTCCTATTATCCTGCAGGTTGTTACTCGGATGTTTCGAAGAACCTGCAGGTTCTATTTTAGTAGGTTGTACTATCTTGTTTTGGTGCAACTTCATATATACATTTTTCCAATGCATTATTTATGCCTATTGATTTATGAAATTTATATAAAATAACTACAAAAATGCAATAAAAACCATCTTAACAACAAGTCAGTATTTTTTATCATTTTACCATGTCAATATTAATGTTAGAATTAAAGTGCACTATGCCTTCACCTTGACACTTGTCAGTTTCACTTGACAAGTGTCATGCATTTCATATAGGCTTATGCCTATATATTGTAACCATTTGTATCAATAAAATCATCCCATCAGTTTTACTCCTAACATTTGGTATTAGAGCAGGTTCCCTCTCCTGCCTGTGAAACCTTGAGGGGGGATTTCCCTCATGGAAATCCTCCCTCCCCCCTCATCCTTTCCCCCATTTTTCCCATTTTTTTTCAAAAGAGGGAGTATGCTCTTCATCCTTGATGGATGAATCAGAAACCAGATTTTTGAAAAATCATGGCTGCCAAATCTGCAATTTCTTAAAAAAATTGGGAGGTGGCTTCCGATTCATATGTTACAGCGCGATTCCATATTATGTTTTTTTGTAGACGAAGAGAGATTGCATCATCAGCGCAGACTCAACGGTGGCTCCAGATCAGCCACCTAATTGTGCCCGTAGATTTTGGAATATATCACGACATGTATACGAACTCTCTTAGATCTAAGAAATCCACGACGGTAGTTTTATTCATATTTTTCTTCTTCACTTGCTGGAGGGCAATGTAACCCGTCGATGGCATCGAAGCCAACTCTAGCAGGCACCGCATTTGAAAGGAGATTGAATGCCAGAGCAGCGACCATTACATGAATTTGAAAAAGATTTTGAAGCAAATTTGAGCGCAATCGTGAGAGTTGAGGCTTGTTTTCAGAGTCAGCTCAGCCTCTTCTACGAAAACACAGCCAGGTTTGCGGTGACTATGTGAGTGGGCGACTATGATCTATGAAGCTATGACAAATCGAAGGAGAAAAACTGGTTGTGATGATGATCATGTTTGTTATGTTGTTGTTGTTCGACGTGATGCGCGGCTCCGTTGTTTTTTATTTTTTGCAGGTTGATCAAGCAAAATGTTTCACTATGATTAAGGAAGACTGTTGGCTAAATTAGCGCACGACGTGCTTACTGCCAGTGCAGTGGGACTCTCGCCACCTATTTTACCCAGGTGACCGTTACCTATTTGATGTTGGAGGAAAGAAATTTGATGGAAGGTATTCCGCGATGAGAGACACGTCCCACCCAGATCGAGCATCCTCAACGTAGAAAATCAGGAGCACCTGTCAGTGACGATGGCCACTGGGCAGTGAGTGCAGTAATATTTTATGAAATAATGGACTTTATACAAATCCTAGGATCACCATTTTCATTGCATGGTGGTATCAATTTGTCAGAGGTGGTGAGGCAGAGATGAACAGTACCTTTGGATTTACAAGCAGGCTATTGTGGTAGAGAAACATTGTCATGGGCAATGGGAGATGGCATGTTTTTCCTAAGAATTTTTGAACTGTTTGCACTATGAACCGAAGATGGGCTGCCACTTATGTTTTTTCTATTTGATGCGCTATCGATGACGAATGAAGGAGTTTGACACGACATCTGGTGATCCATTAATGTGCTAGTCGATTTCATCATGAATGGAGATTGGCACGTATGGGAGTTTCAAATCATGTTCATATGCTATGTTATCAACGCCTCGAACGCCCCCCGGATCCACCCCCAGCACCAGGTTCTGTACTCATCCATCGAGACGAGCAAAACTGTGGAGATCTCGCCTTTTTAGACTATTTTTCAAGCATTCTGGGAGCAATGCTGATGACATCGATCCGTTGTGAAGAGGGTGCAAATTCCCTTCATTTGGAAGGTGGCTGCTGCAGACATTTGGAAGCTCTATTTATTTTGAAAGTTTTTTTTTTCTACGTATATGTGGAGATATCGATTTTTCCAATAGATCGTTCCCCATACAGCACAGGTGCTGGATACTATCGCAGAGGTTTCTGCGGCCGCTGATGTAGATGGAGGTGTCGGTGTCATTCGCCAAGACGTTGACGTAGAGTGACGCAAAAAATGGTGGGGTTTTTCGGCATCGGCTGGCAGAAGGAGGTAGCGATTGCTCAGGAGTTGCTATCTTTGCAGTGTGGACTGCATCTCAACATTGAGCACTATTTTTTCTTCTAGGTTCTGAGCGTAGGATAGAGGGTCAAAATTCAGGGCTTACGGTTGTCCAACGTGGCGCGAAAGAGCCACACAAACGGGGAGATTATAAACTACATGGCGATGGATGTGCAGAGAATCGGGGACTATTCCTAGTACCTCCATGACATTTGGATGCTCCCACTGCAAATCATTCTGGCACTGGGAATTCTGTTCAAGAATGTGGGAATTCTATGCATCGACAAGAGCAAGGACGCATGGCCTGCCCAGCGCCATGGCCGTCGATCTGCTGTTGTGAATGATGCTGACCCAGGTGGAGATCACAACGAAAGTGGAGTCCATGGCAGAAAAGCAATGAGCGAAAACGATTTCTGGCATGATTGACAGGCGAGAACAATCAGGAGGAAAGATTGCAGTTTTAAAAATTACATATGTTTTGATTTATTATGAGGGCAATGTTTCTTTATTAAAGTGGAGGAACCATATTTTTTAATGCAAGTTGTAAAAGAGGCATATTCTATCTTAGTGGAGGAGCCACTTTATGGACACTTTATTTAAAATGAGGGGCATTTTCTTTATTGGAAGACTGGAAGTTTTTTAAAAAATATTTTTTTCCACATGGAAGTGGAATGTGGAAGGCCCACATGGCCCATGTAATTCCCCTGCGAGGGAAACTGAGACTATTTTTTATGCCGCCAGAGTGCGATGCCAGGAATTTTTTATTCCTGAGGTTTATTTTGCTTCCTAGAGAGGCATGATATTGTTTTTTCAGCAAGTTAAAGGCCCCATTCAAACCCAAGTATAGGGGTATTTATAGTCGTTGGAAACATTTTTCTACGACGGACACAATGGTGGTGTCATATTGTAATTTTGAGGCTGTTTCAATTGATTTTTTTAGCCTCAAATTTTTCTCTACCTTGGAGTGCACTCTCGGTTGAACTCGACACTCCCAAGGCACTTGTAAGTGAACCTAGTATCCAGTATTCTCCTCTTTCTACTTGGCGGATGCAGCGGCTGGTTACCCATGCATTTCGGTAAGATGAGGTGACTACCATAAGGACACTTATTCTAGGGACTACAGACAAAGACACCCTAGACTCTATCCGAGGTTTTTTTCGGATCTACTTCTGAAGACTACAGATGAAGACACTTCAGAAGATTCTTTTCTATTCTTATTTCTTCTTCTCCTCCATATTTGGCTCCTATGGCTCAATTTTATTTCATGGCTCATTTTTTCTTATGTATTAAGGTGCATTTTCGATAGAAACTGACACCTTATAGATTGAGTTCACCATGAGGAGGGATTTAATATTCATGGTGGAGCTAGTCAGTGACCTACGAGAGGAACATCCTCTGAGGATGACCTTCAGAGGCAACAGACCCAGAAGTGGCTGACCCTAAGGCACCCATGATGACCTTGAGGCACTTAGACGACTGACCCAGTGGCAACAAACCCATGGAAGTGGCTGACCCTGAGGCAACAGATCGAGATGTATACACAATGAATCTAGCATTATTCACAGTTGGAGAGCCAAGCGCAAAGAGCACGAGCCTAGACCAAATCAGCAATAACAGAAGATGATAGGTTGCTTTTAGAGAAGTCAACATTAAGGGGGAATGTTACCTAATGTTGACTTGTTTTTTTTCTTTAGTTAGGATAGTGCACTTTAAGGGGGAATGTTAGAATTAAAGTGCATTATGCCTTCACCTTGACACTTGTCAGTTTCTCTTGACAAGTGTCATGTGTTTCATATAGGCTTATGCCTATATATTGTAACCCATTTGTATCAATAAAATATCCCATCAGTTTTCCTCCCAACAATTAACACTATCATGCATAATAATTAAAGTACTTGGCATTATACTATCATATGTAGATAAAAATGATAGTTTATGTGTAACAATGCTGAAATAATTGGTGTCTCATAATTCCCCCTACTTAACTTGATGCATGCCCTCATGCATTTTGGTGGGCTACAAAAACATTCAGGTCTAGTTATCTATGGAGATTCTCCCAAAAATATTGATTTGGAGAATGATACCCCTTGTTCCTTCTGATATCTACCAACTAGTTTTGAAATTGTTATTCTGGCTATAGATCTGAGTCAAAGTAACATAACACTAGTGTAAGGAGTGTAGGTGGCCTAAATCGAAGAACTATCCATTCATGTCTCATAGCAAGTGCTACCTCCACTAACGCTAATACCCTTATATGAGACCACATAAGATTGGCTGATGAGATAGGATCTCTTTTCTTTAGAGAGATAAATAGTTCATGCCATCTATTTTTTCATGTTGATCGTGCACTGCCAAAGTTCTCTTTATAGAAAGCTTGAAAATTAGCCACACTCTCCCTAAGGTTTTCAATATAGGTGGCTTTAATATTCATATTTTCCATTAGAGAAAAGTGTTGACTAATTAGTGCCTTAGGGTTAGGTTGATCATGCCTAAGTAGGAGTCTAGGTCCTATTTCTATTGTTTTATACTGCCTCCATTCATTCTACCAATATACTTGGTTGTTTAAAGTGGAGGTAAAGGCCCTAAGTTGGACATCCCTTGTATAGATGTGTGGCATAAACTGAACATCCTCCACTACTACAAACTTATGTAAATAAAACTCACAAAGCAATTTTTTTGTTCTTTAGGGCTTTGTAAATATGCTTCAATAAAGCTTTTGTTTAGAAGATAAATCATAAGAAAGGTTAGAGGATATTCACAATACTTGCCACCTATAGTATTTTTCTTTGAGGACTAAGTTGTAAATTCTAGAAGGTCTCCTGGATTGTACCACTTGTTTTGCAATGTGACACAGGTCCCTCACCTTATTTTGTAGACTATAATTTTTCTGCCTGTCTTCTGTTCTGCTATTCCAATGGTCATAGTGCTACAAGATGTCCCTCTAAAGCATGACCTCTAGCCATCCACCTTGCTAACATTGCATTATGCTCTATTAGCAAAACCATGTTTTGTTGTGGTACAATTGTTGGTGGAGCATCAAGGATTAGTGGTATTTCATGTTGTACCCCAATTTTTGTAGCCTAGGTTATAGTTACAAAATCCATAATTACTTGTTTAACTTATTCTTCAATTGGTGTATCAAATTTCCTTGCCCCAATTTGTAATTTTGGAGTTGCATGTACTATAATGTTATGCTTTAAAGTTATTATTTGTGTGCTTTGTTGTGTCAATGCATCTGTCTATGGCTGTCGTTCTGACGCATCTCTCTACATTTTATATTTTGGAGTAGTTTCCTGTACTGGATGTTCTAGATTAGTTTCTTGTATTGATGCTAGGTCTCCTAAAACTTGTTGCTACTCCTATTCTAGGGTATTTTCATGCTACATGGAGCATTCTCCTTCACCCGTAGACTCTTTTCTTGTCCTTCTAACAAATACCACTTCTTCTTTTATCCTTTTCTTTGTAGAAACAATCTACATAACAGAAGTAGAGGGGTTTGGTTATTGTTATGCAATAGTGGATTCAATTCTGTCAGGGTGTGATGGAGTTATCTCCTATGTTTTCACCTGTTGGACCTGTTTTACTAGATTGAGCAGAATTTATATTACCTCATTAACTTCCTAAATTGATTCAGGAGGTATATTTCCTTGTTCTACCATTTTATTTTGTAGCTCAGAAAGTTCTTGCAATAGTTGAATGATGTATTTATCTTTCTCCTTGATCTTGTCCTCTGCCTCCTCTATCCATTTTTGTTATGTTTTTATGATCACTCTTGCAACCTTCATGGGTCCTCTGGCTCCATTGGTGTAGTTGCTTCCTATTCTAAGGACTCTAAGGAATAGGTAGGTAGTGATATTGGTGGAGAATCCACCTCCATTGGTCCTGGTTTTGTAGGTCTTCATCATCCTGCTCATCCACTTGAACTAGTTCTTTTCCTTTTTGTTTTGAGGGTTCAATGGGTGTTGTATATTTTTCCTAAGTAGTTGCATGTTGTTTCTACCTAAAAATCCTTCTAAGAGGGGGTTATGTTGATGCAATTTGTTGTGTCCTCTATTTTTCTGTGTTGCTCTATTGCACAGTTTTCTCAACCTATTTTCTAACATCAAACCTAGTCCTTCTTGTTTGAGTTTGCTGATCTAGTTAGTACTATTATTTTGTGGAAGAAGATCATTTCTAAAAAAAGACCTCCTCTATAGAGGATGATTATGCTTGAGCAACATTTTTCTCTGTCTTATTCAAAAGGTTCCTACTAGCCAAGGATATTTGCCTAAGCAGATGCTTCTATTTCACCTGTCTCAATGACAACCCTTCTAGTATTCCTCTCTTTTGTAAGAGTTGACCTTATTGTAGTAGGTGTTTGTTTATCAGATGAAATTGGGTTTTCCTTATTTTCAAATGTGGCTGTACTTTCAAAATTTTCATTAGAGGCTTCTGCCCTACTACTAGTCTCTTCATTCTTCTATTTTTTAACACTCTTATTAGGGGTTTGATTTTCCCAAGGCTCAACAAACCTAGAAAAATTCCTAGGGTTCCCTCTAAAGTGGTGTTTATAGATTAATTTTATCAAGACATGATGCCTTATTGATCCCTGCCTTACTTGATAGTATTTTTTATGTCATGTAGTTCCTGGTGCAGATACAAGGGGATGTTTATCCTCAATTCAGGTTTTTTGATACCATGTTGTAAGTGGGTTAAGATTTTGATATGGTGCATAGATAAGATGACAAACTCACCTTCATGGGTTAGGTACTGAATCACCCATGTGGCGACCTCATCCCAAGGATTTTTAAAACTGGTTAATTTTACTCCCTTGCAAATTCAGTTAATCTACATTTGGGGTTCAAGATCTCCATCTTCTTGAAAAGTTTTTACTACCTTGGTTATAGTTGCTTTAAAATATTTAACCAATTATATTCCTTCAAGAGGTAATTCAAAAATTTGATTGAGAACAGTAGGAGTTATCTCTATCTACATTCCTCTAATAAACACCCTATTGTTTTGAAGTGTATAGGAGAATTTTGTTGTCGATCCTTATGAATATTCATCAAAATTCTACAGAAATGTCATCCATCCTGCTTGCTAGAAAATCCTGACAATTTTTGGGTGGCATTGTAGCTCTTCTGTATTATCTATATCGACCTTTTGCTTTTGACCATCCATGTTGTTTTTATGCGTTCAAATTCAAACTCTATAGCTTAAATTCACTTTTCAGCAACTTCCATTCAACACCCCTATTTTCTTTCTCTTTTCTTTACAATTTTCATTTGACACCCTTGTTTTATTTCTGTAATTTCCGGTTGGCACTTCCCATGTATCTGCAAGGTAAGGTTATTTGGAGCATGCGTTGTGATGATTACGAAGTACCTAAAACTATTATGCTTGAGCATGGTGATATGCTCTAGAAGATGGTGCAAACCCACTGACTAGTATGTTGCTTTTGCATCTCCCCATGCATTGATTGGATGTGTGGCACATGGTAATTCGTTTTTAAAAAAATTCAAATTTTGTCATAGATAAAGGGTGGTGATTGGAAAAGTCCCATGCATTACGACAATAAGGTCATTTCCCATGAAAAATAACATAGACTATTGATTTTTAAACCAATGGCCCAAATAACTTGGTTTATTTCCCATGCTTCAAAAAAATTGGCCACATTCACCTTGTTTTTTGTTGCCATGTTTTTATTGAAACTCTACGATCACATGGCTCTGAGGCAGTGTTTGATTGTAAAGTCCAATGGGATGTTATAGAACATAGAATCATGACAAGAGTCGCCATGTGTAGATCATTGATCTTTGCATGATGTGGTTACAACCTGTCACATGGGAAATGAGTACCTCGATAGGTAAAGGCAACAGACAATGTCATGCGTTGCATGTGGCATAGCACATCTAATTTTTTTCCAAATGCATGGCATGCTAGTTTCTGAATGGTCATTTTTACCTGCGTACATGCAAGTTCAAATATGACCTGTTCATTATGAGACTTTGTCATTCCGAAGCCCTGATCATTTTGATGCATCTAAACTTTCGAGCACTTGTTTTGTTTACTTTTAATCTTCCAAAGCTGAATCTTTCATGACTAAATGTAGGATAGGATATCTTATAGGATGACTAGTAGGGTATTTCATGTTTTTGCCAATTTTGTACTTACTATTCATGCAATGTCAAGGCTAACTATTAGTAAAATTAAAGAAATACATACCTTATCGTCTTGAAGGGTCCTTCTGCATTATTTGGATTATTTTGTTGATTGTGTAGGCTTCTAAAATATGAAAACAACATTACATAAGTGTAGTAAGTGAAATTTGTACAATGATGAAGATTCAAAAAGGCAAACAAGCTAGAAACCGGTTTTCATGTAAGCCTTAATTCAATAGCGCCTTAGAAAGGTTTTCACTATTGAATTATTATTTTTTATTAGAAGCGGCTGACATTTCTAGTTTTCAACCTTCTTCTATATATATATATGTGTGTGTGTGTGTGAAGGATTTTGTCATTCAAAATCTATGCCAAAAAAGGAAACCTCTTCTACCACACATAGGTTAGATTGTGTAAAATGTAGAGCAAACTCCTCCTTTGTCAATGGTTTATGGTACACTCATAAATGATACCCATTTACCACCAATTTTCTCCTTGAATCATCAATAAGAGAAATTCAAACAACTCCATTATCAAACACTTCTTCAATTTGATATGGTTCAAGCCACCGAGTTTGTAACTTGCCAAGAAAATCAACATATCGAGAATCAAACAACATTGTCCAATCTCCTGGTTCATACCTGTTGCTCTTAATGTGACTATCATACCATATTTTTTTTGGTATTGGATGATCTCCATCTGGTGAAGTTCCTTCAAGTGAAGTTTATCTAATGCATTCAATTGTATAATGTTGGACATTTTGAGTCCCTAAGACAAAGTTGTCATTGATGTCAAGATGCTAGTGAGAGTTCTTTTTCAGTTTGATTGCAAAGTTTAATGGAAGTTTATAATGGGTTAAAATATTTTATTTTACACCCAAAAAGATTGGGTCAAAAAGAGGTTTTTTCCATGGAAGCAATTCATCCGAAGCATTGGAAGGTTAAAAATATTATAATTGTTATTATAATACTTACCAAAGTGGTAAAAATATAATTAAATATTATAATTTTTAATTATAATATAATTAGATTTTAAAGGATAAAGTTCATTTGATTAAAACCCTAAGGTTGGGTTTTAGAAAATTAAAATATATTCGAGCGCAAAGTTTTTAGAATTAAAAACCCAAATGTTGGGTTTTACTAAGGCTTTCGAAGCCTTAGAGCGCCGATGTGATGCATTCAAATCAAAGCACCAACATATTAGAAAAATGAGGAGGGCAATATAAATATATGCCCAAAGTTTTTCATTAATTATCCTTTGCTCGAATGAAATTTGTGTGGAATATGCAAAAACGAGCTCGTGTGGTTTAAAACATTTTGCAAAGGAAGCAGAGGATAACACAGAGAGAGACCACCCCCCAATTCACATTGGGCAATGTGGCCTAGTGGCAGCTTGGATAGCGCAAAGGCGTTGAGAGCATGGAGGTCGTGCGTTCGATTCTTGCAAAGTGGTTTTTGGTGGCAGTGTTGTGGAAGCACCCAAGGTGCACATTTTTGTTAAACATGGGCAAGAAGAAGCACAAAGAGGAAGCACGTGGTGCTTCCCATTTTGTGTACGAGCATGTAGCTTGTGTGGCAACCTTAGCTGTGACTAAGGCGCTCATGGTGAGGGCAAGTCATGGGGTCGAAACCCCTTAAGGCAGGTACGATTTTTTTTTTTTTAAATTATGATTTATGCCCTAATGTTGGAGTGATAAGGTTTTTTTTAAGTTTATTAATTTTTAATAAACTTTATTAAATAAAGGTTGTGGTGATTGATTTTTTAAGGTGAAGTGTTGATGATTATTTGAGTTCTATAATTTGGAGATTGTTGTTTTGAGAGTTATGTTTTAGGAGGTATAAGGAGTTATAATAAAATCTTAATTGAGATTTATTTTAAGACTTGTTGGCTATTATTTTTTATAAGGGTTTCTTCTAAAAGGACTTTGGTGGATGTTAAAATTAAGTTGGAGTAATAAGGTGTATTTTGCATTGTGATTTTTATTGAAGTCTTCTAACCCTTATTGAGATTGGAAAAGAGAAATTTGTGAGTGTGGTATATTTGTGAGATCAACTCCTTGACATTCAAAAGGTATGGGCAAATTATTCTTTGGTTGAGTTGATTGATTAGCTTTATTGAAAATTAATTTTGGAGTGAAAAGGACTTGATTAGGGTTTCATTTTCGAAAGTGGTTGAGTTATTGCTTCAAGGTTTTTTGATTTGAGAGTTGAGATTAAAACCTTGTTTTATTAGCATTGTTGTTGAGATCATTGGTTGAGTGAAGTGTTTGAGTTAATGCTTTAAGGTTTTCTAAAATTGAGATTTGTGATTAAAACATTGTTTGATGAGCATGGTTGTTGAAGTGAGTTGTTATGCAAAGAACTTGAACTAGGGTTTGAAAAGATCACGAGTATCATTGTTATGTGAGATTTGTGTGAGCTTGTTGAGCAGAGTTATGCAGGTTCTATATGAACCTATTGAGCAGATTTGAGCAAGTTCTGTGTGAGCTTGTTGAGCATATTTGAACATGTTATGAGTGGACATTTTGAGCAGATTTGAGTAGGTTATGAGTGGACCTATTGAGCAGATTTGAGCAGGTCTTGAGTGGACCTATTGAGCAGAACGGTGCTAGACTGAATAGACTGCATTTAGTGCAAAATTGAGATAGATATTTGGAGGTGACAAAGCAGAAAGGACAATAGTCTCTGATGGATAGAGATCCATCAGCCAGGGCAGTGAGGACAGGTCTTCTGAGTGGGGACAAGAGTCTTCAATGGAGAGAGATCCACAAGCCAAAGCAGTAGAGGTAGTAGTATTCTAGAGGATCATCAGCCAGAGAAGAGGAGAACGAGTTCTCTTGTGGATAGATATCCACAAACCAGATTTAGGGGATCAATATCTCCTTTGGACAGAGGTCCATAAATATTGTAATTGGGAAGGATTCCAAAAATATTATTTGAAAAATATTTAGAAGAAATAATTTCTCTGTGGAAGTAGCCATCTTTGGGTGAACCACGTAAAAATGATGTCCCTCATGTATGTGATGCTTACTGTTTTATTAATGCTGATGTTACCATTTGGATTAAAAAGCAATAATTTTTATTGTATACTGTTCACCCCCCTCTCAGTATAAGCACATGTTCTTCAATTGGTATCGGAGCGGAACTCTCCGTGAAAAGACTAACAACTTGGAAGAGGATCCTTCGGTAGCACACATGACTTCAGAAAGTGAAGAAGATACTATGTTTGATATAAAAGAAGAATTTTTTATTGCTCTTAGACAATTGGAAAGACTTAGAGAGAAGAATTCAAGCTTGAAAGAGCAAGTTCAAGAAGATGAAGAAGCAAGGATGGAACTTATACAGAGTCTAACAGAACTCAAGATTAAGATAGAAGAAGGAAAGAAGATTGAGGAAGATATGATAGATCTATTGAGAGCTAGGGAAATAAAATGTGAAATATTAGAAGTAGAAATTTTTCTCCTAAGGAATAAAGTGGAAAGGACCAAGATACTACAAGATACAAAATATGAGAAGCAGAAAGAGGAATCAAGTCTCCAAAAGGCAAAAAATTCAAACAAGGAAAAGCAAGCAAAGGAAATCATAAAGGAAGAAAGCAAAGAAGAACCTTGGATAAGAGTCAATCACAAGAGAAAGATAACTTCTCCTAAAATTCCAAGACATCCAAACAGGTTACATAATTTCTTCCATGGACATTGTTTTTCTTGCAATAAATATGGTCATAGAGCTACACACTGTATTCATTATGCAAGATACAATAGAAATTTCAATTCGTTTGCACCTCTCATGGATGATGATGTCATATGTTACAAATGAAATAATTTTGGGCACAAGGCTAGATGGTGTAAAAAGATATCTCCTAAGTCTAGCAAAATAATTCTAACAACTAGGAAGGATGAAAGAAAGAATGTTAGGGCTAAATCAATGTTAGTACAAACAACCCTTCATGCTCAAGATAAAGAAGAACAATGGTATCTTGATAGTGGTTGCTCTAGTCACATGACAAAAAAAAAGGATAAATTCGTTGTACTGAAAGAAACAAATAGAGTATCAGTTAGTTTTGGTGATAATGGATCAACAAATATTGTTGGGAAAGGAACTCTGAGTCTAGACAATGGAAAAAAAAATAGAGAATGTTTTGTACGTCAAAGGGTTAAAACACAATCTACTGAGTATAAGTCAACTTTGTGATCAAGGATACATGGTCACCTTCCATCCATATAGGTGTGAAATTAGGAAAATAGAAACGGGGAAAACCATTGCCAATGCAAGAAGGACCCCAAACAACGTATACATGCTCAATGAGATCAAAGGGAAAAATGCTTTCTGTCGTAAGAAGATGAGAGTTGGTTTTGGCATAGAATATTGGGTCATTTGAATTTTGACAACATAGTCAGTATAAGCAATAAAAATGCAGTTAGAGATTTACCCAAAATAAGAAGACCTCAAACACAATATGTGCACCATGTCAACATGGAAAGCAAACAAGGATAATTTTTGATGCAGGAGCATCCGAGGGCAGCAGAGCAATCTAGCATCAACCAAATTTTTCTAAGTATTTTGCAAAGAAAAATATGTGTCACGATATCGCGACACAAAAAGTGTCGCGATATCGCGACCAAAACAGGAGATAGAGAAGCGGAGGACACAAGGTCGCGAAATCATGAAATGTCGCGAAATCGCGACATGTCACGAAATCGCGACCAAAGCAGGGAAGCAAAGGCACGGAAGACACAAGGTCACGAAATCGTGACCAAAGCAAGGAAGCAAAGGCACGGAGGACCGAAGGTCACGAAATCGTGACATGTCACGATTTCATGACCAACACAGGGAGCAAAGGCGCGGAGGACGAAAGGTCATGAAATCGCGACATGTTGCGATTTCGTGACCAAAACTAAAGAACGGAGGCGCGATAGAAAAATGGAGCGATATCGTGACAGATCGTGATATCACGACCAAAGCAGAAGCGAGAAGGCATGGAGGAAGGAATGTCACGATATCGCGATCGAAACAAGAGAGAGAAAGCACAGAAAGGAATTGTCATGATATCGTGACATGTCGCGATATCACGACCAAAAGAAAAACATGCACTCCAGGCTTTCATAAAGGCGTCCCTTCGTGCACGACAAGTTAGCGGTAGTGAAGCAGCAGTTTCAGAGGAAGATTCCAACAAGCATGTTGGCCACTCACGCAGGATATCTAGAGACACATTTATAGCAACTAACAGCAAAGCAGCAGTTCGAGAAGAAGATCTCGTTGGGTATGGCGACCGATCGCGCACCTCACCCAGAGTCTCATCAATGCAACTTTCCAGTATTATTCCAGGTGGCAATTGTAGATCGTGGGAAGTTTGAAAACACAGAGGATCGGGACCTCGATAAAAACCCAAGGATTGTAATGAGAAGGGGTTGGCAAAATAGCAGATTGTTGTATATTCTTTGTAAATTCTTTCAAAGCTATTGGATAAGAAATTTGGCTCTTGTTATTCTTGTTTCCTGTCTTGTGCTAGATCTGTTCTCCACCAAGTGGTATCAGAGCCAGAAGTTCTTGAGTGTGTAACAGATCGTCGGACGTGAGGCAGTTACACCAGGATCTGTGGGAGGGCTTGTGAGTGAGTGAGCAGAATGCCTCCAAGAAGAAACCCTATTGGTGGGAGAGGCATGGCGGCAGTGGAAGATGTCCGAGCTTTGCAGCGGCAAATGCAAGCCCTGCAAGAAGAAATGCGTAGAAGATTGGAGCCAAGAAGAGATGAAGGTAGTGAAGAGGAAGATGATGAAGAAGAAGGCCAGCCTGAGGAAGAAGAAGAAGTAGTAGATCCTGCTCAAGCCAGACTATACAAAGCCATATCCCAGATTGGGAAGAGGCCGAAGATGGAGGTTTCCACGTATTTCGGGAACCTTGATCCGAAGGAATTGATCGACTGGATCAACGATCTGAAAGAGTACTTTGAGTACGAGGAGGTTGAGGATCCTGATAGGGTCGGATTCGCTAAGACCAAACTGAAAGGTCATGCCAGCATTTGGTGGAAGGGAGTGCAGCTGGAGCAAAATAAAAGAGGAAAAAAGAGAATAACAAAATGGGAACGGATGGCAGAAAAGCTGAAGAGGCAGTTCATCCCTGGTGATTATGAGTTAGACCTGCTAAAGAAAATGCAAGGGTTGAGGCAATCAAGTAAGTCTGTAAAAGAATACACGAAGAGTTTCATAAAATTATGATCAGAACAGGCCACTCAGAGGCCAACAAGGAGAAGGTAGCCCGTTACATTAATGGGTTACGAGCAAGTATTCAAGAAGAATTAAGTCTAGTCCGGATGACCACCATAGAGGACGCTTACCAATTTGCCCTAAAGGTTGAAGAAAAGCTCAATAGGAGGTTTGAGAACAAGCAAAGAGGAAGAGGTCATGGCGGAAGAACCGACGGAAGGACCGGTGGAAGAAGAAATGAAGATTCTCAGAAGAATGGAGAAGGTAGCAGTAATCAGGAACAAAGGAGAGAAAATACCTACCACCCCCGTAATCAGAATAATGATTACCGAGGGGGAAGGGGCAGAGCTGGACGTGGCCAAGGAAGAGGAAGATTCCGTGGAACTTGTTTCCAGTGTGGAGAAGAGGGACATCACCAATACGAGTGTCCACAACAATGAGAAAGGAATAATAGGAGGCCGAAAGGAAATGCCAGAGCCGCGATCGCTGATGAAGATGCTGGATTTGAGCATTCTGAAGAAGCAGAGAGAGAAGTCATGATCACGAGGAGAGTTCTGTTGAATGAAGAGGGGACCGCAGATCAAAGGAAAAGCTTATTCTACACAAGGTGTAAATGCACGGGTAAGATTTGCAATATTATTATTGACAACGGTAGCACGGATAACCTAGTTTCAGAGGGAATGGTTACAAAGCTACAAGCGGAGAGGAAGAGACACCCGCATCCATGTCAGATCACGTGGTTGTAGAAAGACCATAAGGTTTTGATCAATGAATAGTGCCTGGTAAAATTTAGTATTGGGAATTACCGTGATGAGGTCATGTGCGACATTCTGCCCATGGATGCGTGCCATTTGCTATTGGGAAGGCCATGGCAGTTTGACAAGTGTGCGGTTCATGATGGCCGTGCCAACACCTATTCCGTGACAAAGAATGGAATGCGTCATAAGCTGAAACCCCTGAAGGAGGTGGAAGAAAAGGTATGTGGCAGTGCCAGAATTTGCTTGGTTGACGGGAGAAAATTTTTAGATGATTTAAAGCATGAACATATGTGTTATGCATTAATTCCTAGAGTCGGGGATACGAGAATGCAAAGATACCCCAGCAGAAGTCCTAGATCTATTGGAGGAATTTCCAGATATTATATCTGATAATGTGCACGAGGGTTTACCCCGATAAGGAAGATCGGTCACCATATCGATTTGGTGCCGGGATCAAGCTTGCCCAATAAAGTTGCACATAGAATGACGCTTGTAGAAAGCGAGGAGCTAAACGGGCGAGGTCCGGGGAGTTGCTTGGAGAAGGGACTGATTCGGGAAAGCTTGAGTCCATGCGTAGTGCCTGTAGTGCTAGCGCCAAAGAAATATGGAGAGTGGAGAATGTGTACGGACTCTCGAGCCATCAACAAGATCACAATAAAATACAGATTTCCATTGCCAAGAATGGATGACATAATGGACTGTTTGAGTGGAGCCAAGTACTTCACCAAGATTGACCTCAAGAGTGGTTACCATCAGATCCGTGTCGAGAGAAGGAGATGAGTGGAAGACAACCTTCAAGACCAGAGAGGGTTTGTATGAGTGGTTGGTCATGCCATTTGGACTGTCCAATGCACCAAGTACCTTCATGCGGCTGATGAATGAGGTACTCAAAGAGTTTTTAGGCAAATTTGTCATTGTCTATTTAGATGATATATTAATATTTAGCAAAACCCTGGAGGAACACCTGATGCATATCAGAAGGGTTTTTGAGAAGCTGCGGGAGGAGCAGTTATTAATCAATCTAAAAAAGTGTAATTTTGTAAAGAAGGAGTTAGTGTACCTAGGATTTGTCATCTCAGTAGAAGGTCTAAAAATGGACCCAGAAAAGGTGAGAGCTATCATCGAATGGCCTACCCCAAGAAGCACAACAGAGGTAAGATCATTTCATGGTCTAGCCAACTTCTACAGAAAATTCATTAGAAATTTCAGCAGCATTTGTGCACCCCTCACAGAAACAATGAGAGGAGATAAGAAAGAGTTTAAGTGGACCTTAGGGGCTGATAGGAGCTTTGATGCATTGAAGAAAAAGGTCACAGAACAACCTTGTTTTGGCACTCCCAGACTTTAACAAAGTATTTCAGGTAGACTGTGATGCCAGTGGTAGTGCAATAGGGGATATCCTGAGTCAGGAAGGCAGACCTGTTGCCTACTTTAGTGAGAAGCTCAATGATGCTCAGAAAAAGTATTCAGTTTATGATCAGGAATTTTATGCTATAGTTCAGGCTCTAAAGAAGTGGAGGCATTATTTGTTGCCAAAAGAGTTTGTTCTATTCACTGATCATCAGGCCTTACAGTACATTAACAGCCAAACAAAACTGAATCAGAGGCACTTGAAGTGGGTTGAGTTTCTCCAAAGCTATACCTTTGTGTTGAAGCACAGAAGCGAAAAATCAAACAGAGTTGCAGATGCCTTAAGTAGAAGGCAGAATTTGTTGATTGAAATGACAGTGGAAGTGGTAGGATTCGAAGAACTAAAGGGTCTATACCCTGAAGATCCTGATTTTGCAGAAGCCTGGACGGCTTGCTTGGCACCTGTTATTGTGGACAGGACAAAGTGGTTGGATTTTCTAATCCAAGATGGAATGTTGTTCAGGGGAAGTAAATTATGCATTCCAAGGAGTTCCATGCGGGAGAACTTAGTCAAGGAGAAGCACAGCGGGGGACTGGCTGGACATTTTGGTCGGGATAAGACCATTGCCCTGGTGAGTGAGAACTACTACTGGCCACAACTGTAGCAAGATGTGAAAAGGTTTGTGCAAAGTTATAGAATATGCCAGATGGCAAAAGGCGTGAGGCAGAACACAGGATTATATCAGCCGTTACCTGTACCTGAGAGGCCATGGGAGGACATCAACATGGATTTCATTCTTGGGTTACCGAGAACACAGAGGGGAAATGACTCCATATTTGTGGTGGTTGACAGATTCTCCAAGATGGCACATTTTATTCCCTGCGAGAAAACAAGTGACGCGGTTCACATTGCAGGGTTATTTTTCAAGGAAGTGGTACGACTTCACGGTCTACCAAAAAGCATAGTTTACGACGAGAGATACAAAGTTTGTTGGTTATTTCTGGAGAACATTGTGGAAGAAGTTGAAGACAGATCTGAAGTTCGGTTACGCATACCACCCACAGACTGATGGATGAGACAGAGGTGGTAAATAGAAGTCTGGGTAATTTATTAAGATGCTTGATAGCGAGATAAACCCAAGGGATGGGATTTGGTTTTGCCGTAGGCGGAATTTGCATACAACAATTCTATCAACAAGAGTACAAACAAATCCCCATTCCAAGTCATATATGGAAATAGCCCAAGAAATGTTTCTGAGCTAAGGAAATTAGAGAAAGGGGAAAAGTGCAGTGCCGAGGCTGAGGAATTTGCGAAACAGATGAAAAGCCTGCATGAAGAAGTGAAGAAACAAATTACAAAAATGAATACTCAGTATAAAACAAGAGCAGACCAAAAGCGATGGTTCAAAGAGTTCGAAGTGGGAGATGAAGTCATGGTCCATCTCAGAAAAGAAATATTTCCGGCCAAAACTTATAACAAGTTGAAGATGAAGAAGTTTGGGCCATGCAGGAATACTGGAAAAACGGGACTCAGGCAATGCATATGAAGTGGAATTGCCAAGTGGGCTTGACATTTCGCCTATTTTTAACATATCAGATTTAGTGGAATACCATGAAGGAAATAGTACAGAGGCACCAAGTACAGAATTGTGGAGCATTCCAACGTCTAACCCAACCACAGATGAGATCGAGGAAATATTAGATACTCGTGAAAACAAATAGTATTCTAAATATTTGATCAAGTGGAAGGGCAGACCTGTAGAAGATGCAACTTGGCTATCAAAAACAGAGGTTGACCGCCTGGGTCTTCCTCTCAAAGATCGAAGTGAGGATCACTTCTCAATCCACCCCGGGTGTCTGATGCAGGAGCATCCGAGGGCAGCAGAGCAATCTAGCATCAACCAAATTTTTCTAAGTATTTTGCAAAGAAAAATATGTGTCGCGATATCACGACCAAAATAGGAGATAGAGAAGCGGAGGACACAAGGTCACGAAATCATGACCAAAGCAGGGAAGCAAAGGCGCGAAAGACACAAGGTCACAAAATCATGACCAAAGCAGGGAAGCAAAGGCGCGAAAGACACAAGGTCGCGAAATCGCGACATGTCATGAAATCGTGACCAAAGCAGGGAAGCAAAGGCGCGGAGGACCGAAGGTCGCGAAATCGTGACATGTCGTGATTTCGTGACCAACACAGGGAGCAAGGCGCGGAGGACGGAAGGTCGCGAAATCGTGACATGTCGCGATTTCGCGATCGAAACTGGAGAACGGAGGCGCGATAGAAAAACGGAGCGATATCACGACAGGTCACGATATCGCGGCCAAAGCGAAAGCGAGAAGGCATGGAGGAAGGAATGTCGCGATATCACGACCGAAATAGGAGAGAGAAAGCACAGAAAGGAATTATCGCGATATCGTGACATGTCGCGATATCGCGACCAAAAGAAAAACATGCACTCCAAGCTTTCATAAAGGCGTCCCTTCGTGCACGACAAGTTAGCGGTAGTGAAGCGGCAGTTTCAGAGGAAGATTCCAACAAGCATGTTGGCCACTCGCACAGGATATCTAGAGACGCATTTATAGCAACTAGCAACAAAGAAGCAGTTCGAGAAGAAGATCCCGGTGGGTATGGCAGCCAGTCGCGCACCTCACCCAGAGTCTCATCAATGCAACTTTCCAGTATTGTTCCAGGTGGCAATTGCAGATCGTGGGAAGTTTGAAAACATAGAGGATCGGGACCTCGATAAAAACCCAAGGATTGTAATGAGAAGGGGTTGGCAAAATGGCAGATTGTTGTATATTCTTTGTAAATTCTTTCGAAGCTATTGGATAAGAAATTTGGCTCTTGTTATTTTGTTTCCTGTCTTGTGCTTAGATCTGTACTCCAATTTTTAAGCCAAAAGGCTATATATCTTCTGATAATTTGAGTCTAATACATACTTATTTGTGTGGTCCTACCAGAACATAAAGTATTCAGGGTGAGAGTTACTTCATGTTGTTTGTAGATGATTATTCCAGAATGGTTTGGGTAACCTCCCTAAAAGATAAGTTAGAGGCCTTTGAAAAATTTAAAGCATTCAAGGGATTGGTTGAAAATGAAACAAAAAAAAGGATTAAGTGTCTACGATTCGACAGAGGAGGAGAATTTACTTCAAATGAATTTGTAGAATTTTGTGAACAACATGGAATCAAGAGAGAATACTCAACAACAAAAACTCCTCAACAAAATGGAGTAGTTGAAAGGAAGAACATGACTGTTGAAAACATGGCTAGAGCTATGTTAAATGAATCTAATTTATCAGATAGTTTTTGAAAAGAAGCGGTATCCATAGCAGTATACATAATTACCATGGCTCAATTAAGGGTAAATCATCACAAGAATCCATATGAGCTTTGGAAAGGAAGACCTGCTACTGTAAAACATTTCAGAATATTTGGAAGAAAATGTTACATAAGATGAGAAGATCAAAACTTGGGTAAGTTTGATTCAAGATGTGATGAGGGAATTTTTCTTGGTTATTCCACAAAGAGTAAAGCCTACAGATGTTTCAACAAAAGAACACACACTATGGTGGAAAGTACAAATGTGATAATTGATGAGAAAATAGATTCCAGAGAACCATTTTAGCAAAAATGTGTACCAAGAAGATGGATGTTGTCAAGAAGAATTTTGTGAGGAATCAGACAAAGATGAAGAAGAAACACAAAGGCTCCTTCCTAAGAATCCTTCTAGGTATGTATAGAAACACCATCCAAAAGATCAGATCATCGGGAATCCAGATGAAAGACAGACAAGGAGAAGAATAATAAAACCATATCAACAAGTAAATTTTTCTTTGCTATCTAATATTGAACCAAAAGACTTCACTCGGGCTAGTGAGGATGAATTTTGGGTTAAAGCAAGGAATGAGGAGTTGGATCAGATAGAGAAGAGAAAAACTTGGGAACTTGTTCCACGACCAAAGGACAAAAATGTGACTGGCACAAAATGAGTATTCAAAAATAAGTTGAATTAATATAGACAAGTGATCAGAAATAAAGCAAGGTTAGTATGCAAAGGATATGCACAAGTAGAGGGAATTGACTTTGATGAAAATTTTTCTCCACTTGCACGACTTGAATCTATAAGGATGTTTTTAGTTTTCTCAAGTTTTAATAACTTCAAGGTGTATCAGATGGATGTCAAGTCAGAATTTCTAAACGGGGTTCTAGAAGAAGAGGTCTATATTAAACAACCAGAGGGATTCATACTAGCAGATACACTAGATCAGGTATGCAGATTGAAATATGCATTGTATGGTTTAAAACAGGCTTCTAAAGCATGGTACTCAAGATTGGATAAGTATCTTTAGGAACATGGATTCAGGAAAGGAATAGCAGATAGTAATTTGTATATCAAAAATGAAGGAAATGATCTTCTAATAGTAGTTGTTTATGTTGACAACATAATTTTTGGATGAAACAATGATAAGATGTGCAAAGAATTTTCTAAGAATATGCAAAATGAATTTGATATTTCTATGCTTGGTGAATTGTCCTTCTTTCTTGGACTTCATATTTCACAATCAGAACAAGGAGTGTTTCTCTCTCAAGCCAAGTACATCAAGGAAATGTTAAAGAAATTTAGATTAGAATATTGCAAAGCAGTAAGTACTCCTATGGTCACAAGATGCAAGTTGAGTAAGAACAATGAATCTCCAGAGGAAGATCAGAGATTATACAGATCTATGATTGGTAGCTTATTATATGTTATAGCTACAAGACCAAACATAATACAGTTAGTGGGATTAGTGGCAAGGTTTCAAGTAGGTCCTAAGGAAACACATGTGGCAACAGTAAAAGAATCTTCAGGTATCTAAAAGAGACTATGGATTTTGGGCTTTGGTACCCCAAAAGTGATAGTTTCACACTAACAACATATACAGATGCATATTGGGCCGAAAACATTGATGAAAAAAAAAGCACAAGTGGAGAAGCATTCTTTCTTGGAGAATGTCTAGTCTCTTGGTTAAGTAAGAAGCAGGTTTCAATATCTCTATCTACAATAGAGGCAGAATATATTGCAGCAATAGCCGGTTGTACACAAGTGTTATGGATGAAGAGAAATCTAGAGGACTTTAAGATAAAGCATGATCAACCCATTCCTATACTATGTGATAATACAAGTGCCATAAGTATCTCAAAAAATCTGGTAATGCACTCTAGGACAAAGAACATTCCTATTAAGTATCATTTTCTAAGAGAACAGGTGACGGATAAATAGGTCAGATTGGAATATGTCACTACAAAGGAACAAATAGTAGATATTTTCACTAAGCCTCTTTCAAAGGAAACTTTTGAGTATCTTTGAGGAAAAACGGGAGTGACTCCCACCCCATAATTAACCACCTCATGAGGAGGTGGGGGGGGCTAAGCTAAGAGGCTAATTCTTAGCCCCGAGCCCCAAAGGTGGCCCTTTGCCATTAATGTCAAAGGGGAGAGATTTGTGTATTGGGGAGAGATTTGATATCTGAGAGAGCATTGAGCCAGGGGGAGCAATGTCCCATGGGGAGTAGAAGGAAAAAGAAAGGTCAAGTTTCAAGTAAAAAGAATGTGGGTTGCCATCAATGACAAAGGAGGAGATTGTTGGGCATTTTGAGTCCCTAAGCCAAAGTTGTCATTGATGTCAAGATGCCAGTGAGAGTTCTTTAGTTCGAGTAAAAATTTTAATGGAAGTTTATAATGGGTTAAAATATTTTATTTTACACTCAAAAAGGATTTGGTCAGAAAGAGGTTTTTTCCATGGAAGCAATTCATTCAAAGCATTGGAAGGTTAAAAATATTATAATTGTTATTATAATACTCACCAAAGTGGTAAATATATAATTAAATATTATAGTTTTTAATTATAATATAATTAGATTTCAAAGGATAAAGTTCATTTGATTAAAACCCTAAGGTTGGGTTTTAGAAAATTAAAATATATTCAAGCGCAATATTTTTAGAGATTAAAAACCCAAAGGTTGGGTTTTACTAAGGCTTTTGAAGCCTTAGAACATCGACGTGATGCATTCAAATCAAAGCACTGACGTCCTAGACAAAGGAGGGGGGCAATATAAATATATGCACAAAGTTTTTCATTAATTATCCTTGCTCGAATGAAATTTGTGTGGCATATGTGAAAACTAGCTCGTGTGGTTTAAAATGTTTGGCAAAGGAAGCAGAGGATAACACAGAGAGAGACCACCCACCAATTCACATTGGGCAGTGTGGCCTAGTGGTAGCTTCGAGAGCGCAAAGGCATTGATAGCATGGAGGTCATGCGTTTGATTCTTGTGAAGTGGTTTTCGGTGGTAGTGTTGTGGAAGCGCCCAAGGCGCACGTTTTTGTTAAACGTGGGCAAGAAGAAGCGCAAATAGGAAGCATGTGGTGCTTTCCCATTTACGAACGAGTGTGTAGCTCGTGTGTCAACCTTAGCCATGGCTAAGGCACTCACGGTGAGGGCAAGTTGTGGGGTCGAAACCCCTTGAGGTAGGTACAATTTTTTAATTAAAGTTTTATGATTTATGCCCTAAGGTTGGAGTGATAAGGTTGTTCTAAAGTTTATTAATTTTTAATAAACTTTATTAAATAAAGGTTGTGATGATTAATTTTGAAGGTGAAGTGTTGATGATTATTTGAGTTCTATAATTTGGAGATTAGTTTTTTGAGAGTTATGTTTTAGGAGGTATAAGGAGTTATAATAAAGGCTTAATTGAGATTTATTTTAAGACTTGTTGGCTATTATTTTTTATAAGGGTTTCTTCTAAAAATATTTTGGTGGATGTTAAAATTAAGTTGGAGTAATAAGGTGTATTTTACATTGTGATTTTTATTGAATTCTGCTAACCCTTATTGAGATCGGAAAAAATAAATTTATGAGTGTGGCAGATTTGTGATATCAACTCATTGACGTTCAAAAGGTATGGGCCAATTCTTCTTTGGTTGAGTTGATTGATTGGATTTATTGAAAATTAAGTTTGGAGTGAAAAGGACTTGATTAGTGGTTGAGTTATTGCTTCAAGGTTATCTGATTTGAGAGTTGAGATTAAAACCTTGTTTTATTAGCATTGTTGTTGAGATCATTGGTTGAGTGAAGTGTTTGAGTTAATGCTTCAAGGTTTTCTAAAATTGAGAGTTGTGATTAAAACATTGTTTGATGAGAATGGTTGTTGAAGTGAGTTGTTATGCAAATAACTTGAACTATGGCTTGAAAAGATCATGGATATCATTTCTATGTGAGATTTTTTGTTGAGCATTGTTGGAAACATTTTGAGTTGGATGATACGTGCTTGGACTAGGGTTTGTGAGCAAGTGTTGTTTCTTGAAGTGATTGGTTGAGTAGAGTTGATTGAGCCTAGTCAAGTGGATGTATGAAGTGATTGTTCAAGTTCCATAAAATAAACTATTCTATATTCTGAGTTGAGAAAGAGATTGAGTTTTTTGAGAATAGAACATATTGAGTCTCTAACAATTCTCTTTATGTTTCTATGATATTGGACAAGTTTTGTGTGAGCTTGTTGAGCAAAGTTGTGCAGGTTCTATGTGGACCTATTGAGCATATTGAGCAAGTTCTATGTGAGCTTGTTGAGCAGATTTGAACAGGTTCTGAGTGGACCTGTTGATAAGATTTGAGCAGGTTTTGAGTGGACCTATTGAGTATATTTGAGTAGGTTCTGAGTGGACATATTGAGCATAGTTGTGCTAGACCTACTGGGCTATGTTTAGTGTAGAATTGAGATAAAGCTTTGGATGTGATAGAGTAGAGAGGACAATAGTCTCCGATGGATAGAGATCCATTAGCTAGGGCAGTGATGACAAGTCTTTTGAGTGGGGATAAGAGTCTTCATTGGAGAGATATCCATAATCCAGAGCAGTGGAGGCAGTAGTCTTCTAGAGGATCATCAGCCAGAGGAGAGGAGAACGAGTTCTTCTATGTATAGAGATCCACAAACTAGATTTAGGGGATCAACATATCCTTTGGACAGAAATCCATAAATATTGTAATTGGGAAGGATTCCCAAAAGATTATTTGAGAAATATTTAGAAGAAATACTTTATCCATGGAAGTAGCCATATTTGGGTGAACCACGTAAAAATGATATCTCTCATGTGTGTGATGCTTTGTGTGATGCTTATTGTTTTATTAATGCTGATGCTACCATTTGGATTAAAAAGCAAAAAGTTTTATTGTATACTGTTCACCCCCCCTCTCAGTATAAGCACATGTTCTTCATATAATTCTCTCTTGTACTTGTCATAACTCAATACCAACTTTCAAAATGAGCGAAGTGTTAACAATTCAAATTTAATTGAAGCAAATGTTTCTTACCATAGACCAATTCGTAAGGTAAGGTGTAAATTTTGTGGTGGATTTCCTTGTAGTGTTGTAAGCCCAAACAACCTTGGGTAACCTTTTAATCCAATATTTCTAGTGAAAAGCCATTGTCTTTGTTAGAATATTCTCTAATTCCCTATTTGTGACTTCGACCTTAGTGATGATTTCTTATGTTTACTTTAGTAAATTTTATTAAATGCCTCTATAACTTTAGCTGCAAATTTGCATCCATGATCTATAATAATAGATCATGGAACACCAAATATTTGAAAGATTTGAGTGTATAGAAAATCAACGACCTTCTCTTCTCGAGCATGTTTAAAAGTACATGCTTCGACCCACTTTGCTACATAATCAATACACACAAGAATGTGTTATTTTCCTTGAGAAGGTAGGTCAATAAGTCCAAGAAAGTCTAATCCCCATCTCTCAAATTTTTTATAACCACTTAAGGTTGCAAAAGCATTTCATTTGTGGCAGTTGGTTTACCCATTCTCTAACACAAATCACAATGTCGCACATTATTATTTACATCTTTATGAAGTGAGGGCCAATAATAACTTGTTCCTAGAAAAATTCTAATGGTGGGTTTTACTGTATAATGTCCTCTAGATGTTCCACCATGACATACCCAAAGAATTTCATACACCTCATCTCGATTAATACATTGATATAAAATATAGTCGGATCCACATTTAAATAGTAGACCATTCACCCATTGGAATGATGAGCTTTGGTTCACCAATCATCATTTTTCTCAAGTAAAGTAAGAGAGAAATTTTATTGTTGCTAGGTAGTTAGAAATGTCAACAAACCATGGTGATTGTGCTAAAATTGTAAATAACCTCTCATCAAGAATAGATTCCACTAGTTCATGCTCTCCTATTATATTTAGTCTAGACAAAAAACTAGTTACTACATTAGCTTTCCCTATTTTTTTTACTATAGTGATATTGAATTCTTGTAATAGTAGTAACCATATTATTATTTGACCACTGACTAAATGTTTGTTCATAAGGCATTTGATTGCAGAATGATCTGTACGAACAAATACTCGATATCCTATGATATAGTGATGAAATTTTTTAATGTTATATACTACTACTAAGAATTATTTTTCGGTAGTAGTATAATTATTTTCAGCTCCTGTTAAGTTTTTGCTAATGTAATAGATGACATAATGTTCTCCATTTTCAATTTGGCCTAGAGATGCTCCGATTGTAGTGTTATATGCATCGGATTGAATGTGAAATAGAAGTTTCCAATTTGGACCTTGTAACATGGGTGTAGTGGTCAATTTTTCTTTTAAAGTATCAAATGCACTTTGACACTTTTTTGTCCAATTGAATTCTGAATATTTAGTCAACAAGACAAACATAGGGTTCACAATGGTACTAAAGTTCTAAATGAATCGATGATAGAAGTGTTAGCTTTTGAGGTAGATTGCAATGGGAGATGGCAATCACAAGATGCAAAAATATAAAAGAAAGTAAATTCATGAGATTTCTTGGGTACTAAAGACTTTTGGTCTTCAATATGGATCTTCTTCCATTGGATAATGGAAATTGTATTATTCTTCATTGCTGCCTGTGATCATATTCATTTAATAATTTGTTTCTTCAGTTGATGCAGAGTAAGTTGATGTTGTAGGTTCCTCAATTGCCCTTACTAAATTCCTCCTTCATTTTCCTCTTCATTTTTAACTTTGCCTTTGAATCCAGTCTCTGTGCTTTCATAAATGGTTGTACTACACCTTGGTCCCTGTTGAGATATTTCTCCTTCTCTATTTTTACTTTTTGTAAACTGAAATCAAGCAACACCAATACACAAGATAAAATACTCAAAAGCATAGGATAACACAAGATTGCACAAGATAGATAAGATTTTATTAATGCAGGAAAATCTCAAAATGATACAATCAATGTGCCCCAATGTGGGGTTTTAAAATACCTTTTGTGATACAAATTTACAGTTGCTAGGGTTCTTTGAAGCCCTAGTTTAAAATAATAGTTGGTGTCTTTGTGCTTGTCTTCGATCCAAATGAGGTTTATGGTGGGCTTTTGTATCCTAAAAGTGTCACCCTAGTTTCAATAGCTTCCAAAAATATAATCCTGTACCTGCAATCAAAAACACAACAAAAATATATTAGAAGCACCTATGAGGGCTCCACAGTGTGAGGCCCTCATAAATATGAAAAAAAACTAAACCCTAGATGTTGTAGAATTTAACTGAAAATAGAAGTTAAGGAACATAAAATAAATGCATAGAATATCATTACCTTGTCACTTTCATATTTTTTTGCTTTTGCTTCGATCAGTGATGGTCGTGGGGATACCCGAACAAAGCTTAAGGGTGTTAGGACTGTAGATCTATTGTAGGAAACACCCAAAGGTATTCTGTGATGGTAGCAGATGCACCAAGGCATTCTATGATGGTGATAGATGAACTAGGGTGTTATATGATGACAAAAGATGTACCAGGGCATTTTGAGGCTAAGGAAGGTTTCGTAGAACCAGATTTGGTTCTATGTGGGTTATGCAATGACATATGCGAACAATGCGAGGGCGATGATGGAGGGCAAGAGTAACAGTGAGATGGCTAGGACTGATTTTTAAGGGTTTAGAACTTCTAAGAATTCTTTGCGAATGTTTTTCAATAGAATTCAAACTCAAAAAATCATAGACCAAGGGTTTGATTCGTCAAAATGACTCCTCTTTTATAATTTTCCCTTGAACATGTTAGGGTTTTGATGACACATAATGAGTGGTCAAGATTAAAACATGAGGAAGGGAGGATATTAAATATGGAAAAAGTGGTATGGATTGATATGGATGGATGGATGAGATTAAAACATGGTGGAGGGCTAGGATTAATTCATATATATATATATAATGGAGGGTTGTCATTGAAGGACACAGATGGATGACAAGTGGATAGATTTTGGTGTCTACACTTTGTACAAAAGCTTCTGAACAACCACTTAGAGCATCATGATAATATTTCAAATTAGTAGAACTTGAAGCATCAATGTTGCATGAAGATTGAAAAATCTATTCAAGATATGATTCACTTAATTATGTTTTCTTTTTGAGTAATTCTATCAATCTCTTTTGTTCTACATTCTCATCTTTGTAATGTTTATGTGTGAGCAATGCCATGTATAATAAGCTCACAATATCTAGAGGAAGTGAAATATCATTTTTCTCATTGGCAATTGCTTCATTGAGATGTGCTTGAAGGTAGCATTCCATAGAGTCAAAATTATCGTCTAATGCTTCACTATGAAATATTTTTGAAGCTAGGTCTAATCTTCCTTCAAATTTCATGAGTAGATTCATGATCCCGATTTTTATAGCACTAGATTTTCTGAAGGAATTATTTTTGTTAATGCTTGATGAGTTATTTGAAGTAGACATCCTTATGACTCCCTTAGTTTAAGATATAGAAAGCTTGACTCCCAATATTAGGGTATATGTGATCCTTAGAATATATAAAAGCTTGATTTGATAAAACCTTTGTAGATTTCCTTATATCTCCCTAATGATGAGAATTCACAAATCTAATAAGTTTTTAGGTTTTGTAGCAATATTACATCTATCCAATGAATTTAGGACTTGATAATTTTAGATTGATGCTAATATTACCAAGTTTGGTAGAATACCTTATGAATCCCTAGGATGTTTTGGATAGGATGTATTATCAATATAGTACTTTTGAAAATTGTAGTTCAAATTTAAGTTGATTTTGTAAAATTTTGTAAATACAAAAACTTCTCTATGTCCATATTACTCCTATTGAACGAAGCACTATTTTCAATTCTTTGAAGAGGTTTTTAAGTTGGTATTTATTTTCCTTTCTTTAAGTGTTTTTGAGATAACACTATAAAAAACCAACTTTTGAAAACTTTAATAAACCTCTTTAAATACTCATTTTTAGTTGATTTAATGTTTTCTAATTTTCAATTCCTAAGTTTGATGTTGTATTCCTTATAACTCCCAAGTTTGGATTTTTTTTTTACATGGTGCAATCGGTAGCCGCCACGAATATGGGCAAAATTTTTGGCTTTTATGGCCACCATAGTATTCTATATTATCCACCCTGAAAGCTGCCATACAGATTTTCATGCAGTCCACCCCTATAACCACCATGCCACAATCATTTTAAATATTTTATGCTGCTAAAATCACCAGGAAAGGGACAAGCGTTCAGTCGATGAGGCCCGAGATTTGAACCTTGGACCTCCACCCCCTTATGGGGTTTGGTCGAACCAATTGGTCTACACCTCGGACCTAAGTTTGGAAAAATTAGAAAATAATATTTGCAAGTAATTTTAATAACAATAATAGTGTCCCTTATTCCTCCTTGATAACTTTTACAAATATTAACAAACTTGAAGTATGATTGTTTAATGAATATCCAATATTGAAATAGATAATATGTTCCCTTATAACTCCAAAAAACCTGATACCCCTGCATCCTTGGGTCTTACCTGAAAGTGGCATCCCTTGTGGGATGTTTTCCACACAAAAAAAAAACTCCAAAAAACCTTATGTTAAAACAAGCATAAATATTTTTACCTCAATCGCTCCTTAATGTTGTACATCGGTGGATTCGTAGCTACGTGTTGTGTAGTTCTTATGGGTAGTTAGAGACCTCTATGACCAGTGCAAACTCGTCCCTCGATTGGAAATCCTTCAGTTCTACAATTTGGCAATGAAAGATATCTTCGGATATTACTTGCAGGGCTTCTCAAAATGCAAGAAATGTTTGCTAGTTTTATGACAGTATCTTTAATGTCTTCCTTACACCGTTGAATGGTGTATAGACATTTCATCTCAATGCATTAACTCAGTTTGACTACTTCGTTACTTTTCTTGGATGCATTCTGCTTCACACACTGTTGTGTCCTTCATTCTCCAATATTGACATCTTAAGAAGGATGGGCTTCATGACAAGTATCACACAAAGCGTTACAAGACAACTTCTTAACGTTCCTTTGGTAATGATGAACGTTCCTTCGACAGTGATAAATTTTCCTTCAACAATGAATATTTCTTCGGTAGTTATAGGCATTCCTTCGACAATGATGAGATGGTGGTAACATCTAAAGAATCTTAACTCCCTCCAATTGAATGTAACTTCCTTTAGGTGAGCACTTGAACGTTGGAATACATAGAGAGTTTGTGCCAAGTGGCTTGTGCATGCAATCCTTCTTTCTAATGCTCCAAAGATGAGCTTGCAACCCTAATTTCTCCTTTATCTTTGCACCCTATGTGAGCTTGCTATGTTTCTTGGTATGCAAGCTTTCTTTTGCATGCTAGCTTGGAGAGGACGACTGACGGCTACTGCTAGATAGCTCGATGGTTTTATGGCACACCTTCGAGCTCTTATTTTGGTGGATGCTCACTTCAATGAATGCCTTAGGTACAGTTCTTATATCCGCACTTGTTTGCAAATCTTTAATGTCGATTTCTTCCTTCCTTTGTTGTTGGTTATAATGGCAAATGCTTTATCTTTTATGTAGATAACCTTTCATTGAATACTGCTATCATTTCTACGTAAGCATGAGTGTTAATGCCTTCTTTAAATGGCTCCATTGTTGTAGGTGACGTGCTGCTTATAGGGCTGAATCTAATGGAGGAAAAATGGTGTTTTTAAACACCTCAAATTTTTGGCGTGTGAGCTCTTCGGTAGCTCTTCCTTTGGCTGTAACTATGTTGTTCATATGAGCTTTTTGATAGCTCTCTCGCTTGGCTGTAAGTCTATTGAATAAGAACGTGTGATCTATTTGGTGGCTTTTCCTTTTGGCTGTAACTCTATTCTTGTGTGAGCTTTTGATAGCTCCTTTCCTTGGTCGCAAATATTTTGGATAAGAATATCCTTTTGTACCCCTGTAAATGGTCATGCCTTTGTCATTCCAAGGAAAAAAATAGGTGCCTTTTGTAATATGTAATTCTTACACCAAAATGAAGAATTTTATAATCCTTCTTGATTATTTTGAATGATAGTCAATCCAAGCTAATAAAATGAGGATTCCTGCACTCTATGCTTGAAAAGGAAATTCTTCTATTCTCCTTAAATCTTGAGACTTCTAAGGTTTCAATTTGAGGCTTCCTTCAAGGATTTCAATAGTGGTTTTCTACTCCACATTTTTGCTTGTAATGGTGGCTTATTTTGACCATCAAAGTGTTGTAGATTTTTATTTTATTTGTGTGATTCTTAACAACACAAACTAATTTAGAGCAACTAGTTAAAGATTTAACTAGAATGGTGCTTAATAGATTCACTATAAATGGTAACAATAAATCCACTTTATTGCTCCACTAATTTTTGAAATATGCTCTTAATAATTCCACTACAACATTTCAAATATAATCAACAAATTTCACTACAAACATAATTGTAGGATCTAGTCTTCTTTTTCAAGATATAAGATAGGTAGTTGATAGATAGTTGTAAATTTTTAATCTAATCAACTCCAAATTAATGTGCAAATAAACCTTATAAAGAAATTTCCTTTTTGCACTTCTTTGAAGACTTATAATGCAATCTTCATATTTAAATTTTTTGATCTAACATAAGGTGATTTAATAAATCTGCGGAGTAATCTGAATAATGAATTCACTTGCACCAATAATTGCTTAACTTTTTGATAGCTGAGAATGTAGATCAGGTTTTTTGCTTTTTGCCACTTTTGTTAGCTTCTCCAAGAAGCTCCTCCTTCACCAAAAAGAGGTCTTGAACTTCCTTTAAAAAACCTGGGGTTTGGTGATTTGATCTTCTCCTTTCTATTGTGGATTCAAAGGAATATTTAGGTAATCCTCAAGTCTCTTGGCTTTGATAAACTCCTTTTTTCTTCAAGTCTTCTTGTCTAATTTTGACTTCAAGCAAGATCTTATTTTCAAGACTTTGAATATCTTGAGGTTTTCTGTATCTTCTTTGGCGCTCCTTTCCAACTTTTTTTTCCTGATTGGGATTGTTTTCGGATGACGATAATTATCCCAAGTATTACCTTGTGAGAAAGTTTCTCCTTGATGGAGAATTTCTACAATGAGTTCTTTTAGGAACTCTTTCGATGATATTGCTTTAGCAACAAGGCTCTCTAAGACTTTTATCTTGAGACCTCTCCTAGGTCTTCGATTTTGCAGCTTCTTTGGTCTTCCTTGAGGTCATCTTATTCAAATTTTGAAATTAAGATCTCCTTCATGGATCTCTTGATTATGCTAGTTTTGGATTTGAATAGGGCTCTCCTAGTCCTTCTCATCCTTCCAAGAATAGAAGTTTCTTCAATGATATCTTCACCTGATATATTCACCTTCAAGTTTGCTTTAGGTGTTGGAATTTTTGGAAGAAAATAATCTTCCTAAATTTCTTGTAGGAAGTTTCCCAACTCGCTGGATCTCCTTTTCTTGCAACAATTATTAGTACTAAAATCTGAAGATGCTTCTGAATTAGGTGCTCTCTTTTGGAGTCTTTTTCAATATCAAGGCTTGTGTAGCCTTTTTCAGATTAAGGCTTCTATGGCCTTTTCTTAGATCAAGGTTTTTTTTATAGAATTTTCTGCTATGAAGTTGACTTTATCAATATATCTTCAATCTCTATACTTCACTATGACTCTTTCTCCTAGATTTTCTTCTGTAATATTCTTCTTTTGCAAAAACTAATATTTACACTATGAAGGCTCTACGACCTTTGGGTAACGAAGTTAAAATATTCTAAATTTTTGGTGTAGGAGGTGTCCCAATCATCTGAGAGTTAGTTACCTACAGTAAGAAGAACCTTCAGGCTATAGTTACCAAGTTCCAAATATCTTGGATGATCTTCACTAGATGATCTATCAATATAGTGGATTGAATGTTGAGTCTTGGTCTTCACAAGTTTTCCTGTAACTTTGTGGAGAGACTCTAGTCAAATGTAATCTCAATTTTTTTTTGTAACTGAGATTTATTTCAGTCCTCACTTGTGACTCTCCCTAATTCTACCACCTAGACTCTTTTGAAATTTTTTGATAGTGACTAGTCCAATGGCGCATCCGATTGGCAAAAAACTCAAACTCAATAATAATGGTGGTATTACTATTGACCTGCTATGACTTGATCTACCGTGGCTTTGATACCACTTTTAGCTTTTGAGGTAGATTGAAATGGGAGATGGAAATCACAAGATGCAAAAATATAAAATAAAGTAAATTCATGAGATTTTAGAAATATGCTATAAATAGAAATGACAAAAATGAATACAATATTGATATGGAGGAAATGGACACTCCATGCAATATTATATAGAACCGTAATGTGCTCCATCACTAATGGAGTCACCCACTACTACTATTACTACCTACTAACTTGCTTATCAAACTCTTATGATGAGGCCCTCTTATAATGGAAGATAGATTCCTTGGCCAACACTCTACCTAGTTGTGCAAGGGACACCTTACACATTGACACTTGTGCATTTATTACATTGCATGAAGTAACTATATAACTTCCCCTAAAAGTAATCTAATGTCCTAAGTATGTACCTAGGAAGGTACATTTACATGATCCAAATGATGTAATAGATTCTAACTCTAACAAGAAGCCAATATGTCCTAAGAAACTCCTAACATATATTTGTGTTTGGGGTGCAGGCAACTTTTTGATAATCTCAATCTTCTTAGGATCAACTTGTATCCCTCTAGATGAGATGTGATGTCCAAGAACAATACCTTCATCCATCATCATAAAATATTTGTCAGGGTTTAGGGACATATTGTAAGTTTCACATCATGTCAAAACCTTGTCAAGATTTTCAAGAGTTTCATCAAAAATTTTTCCACATACTATGAAATCATCCATGTAGATCTCGACACAATCATTGGTCAAGTCAGAGAAAATAGCAAGCACTACTCATTGGAAAGTTGTTGGGGCATTGCAAAGTCCAAAAGGTAAAACCCTATAAGCAAATGTTCCCCATGGGTAAGTAAAGGTTGTTTTCTCCTGATCTTTAGGTGCTACCTGAATCTGATTATAACCACTAAATCCATCGAGAAAACAAAAATACTTCTTTCCATAGAAGTGTGTCTAACACTTGATCTATGAATGGTAATGGAAAATGGTCTTTATGTGTGGCTTTATTTAGTTCTCTATAATCAACACACACTCACAATTTTCCTTTTTTTTTGGAACAATAACCAATGGTGAAACCCATCGACTATCAAAAATGGGGTAGATGAATCCTACTTCTAGCAATTTTTCAATTTCATCTTTCACAATATCACGTAAAGTAGGGTTCAATATCCATTGTGGTTGTCTTATAGGTTTAACATCCTTTGTATAAATTCGATGAGTACATATGTCTGGATGAATTCCTGTCATGTCCTTGTATTCCCATGCAAAAGCATTGGGATGTCAACTCAATACATTAAACAATTTTTCTTCCTAGTCATTTGTCAACCAACTATTGATATTCAAAAAAAATTTTGGTTGTACTTCAATTTGTTTTGTACCAGGTTGTATCGAATTGATTCCTTCGAAATTGCTTATTAATGAGTTGAGTGGGCAATGGTGTGGTAAAAGAGAATGGAAGATCCAAGTATCTTTATCAAAGGTAATTCTTGATGGAATTAAATTTGATATAGGACAATGAAAATATGATAGAAGATGATGATGCCATCCATGTGGTAAATTAAAAGAACTATCTTGTATTGGAATGGATGGTAGTGGTTCAAGTTCTTGTTCTTCATCCTTCCATAGTAGATGGTTGATAGTAACTGGTTCATCTTCTAGTCCTAAATCATACAAATTATTCATTAGGATAGTCTCTTCTTCAAAGATAATTCTCTCAGATGGATCCAATTCTTCAGCATGATCTTTCACAATTATGGTGGCTAATGTTGAAATGTTCTCTTCATTATCTTCATCCGATTCAAGAAACCATAGATTACTAGTAAAATTGATTGAAGGTTTTGTAGGAGGATACAAAGAGATTTTCTTTGAGTCAATTCCATTTGAAATGGTCATATCTCCTGATCTACAATCAATGAAGGCAGCTATCGTAGCAATCCAAGGCCTTCCAAGAATTATTGGGTAACCATTCATAGTATTTCGAGGTTGTAATACCAAAAAGTCAACTAGATATTCCCATGATGAAATTGATACAAGAATATTTTCAATTATTCCTTCTGGTTTGGCAACTGACCTATCAACCATTTCTAATATTGTGGATGTAGGATGTAAGTTGTTTAATTGTAATATTTGCATTGTATCCTTTGTCATAATGTTGATGGTTACCCCTAGGTCAATCAAAATATTGGATATTTGCATTGATCCTATGACTATTGTGACTACAGGGCTTCCTGGATCACCATATTTTGGTGGAATAAGCTTTCTTGCAAGGAGGTCTGCTAACTTCCCATCTACTTGTATGGTTTTTGGTAATGCTTTCTTCTTTCTTCCTAGTTTTCTAATACATAATTCCTGAATGATTTTGTTGATTGTTGGTATATCTTTAATAGCTTGTAGTAAAGGAATCATAATATTTAAGCATTTTAATTCCTTTATTAATTTTGGTTTTGAAGATATTTTTAGATTTCTCAAATCATTCAAGGTATGGTATTATTTCTAATGAAGAAGGTAAATCTTCTTGAGAGAAGTTTTCTTCTTTTTCTTTCCCTTTTTCAAGATGTTGTGGTTTTGGTGGAAATGGATCTTGTTTATTCTCATCGGTTTCCATTTCTTCAATGATAAGTGGAGTTGGTTCAAGAAGTGTCCTTTTAGAATATAGTTGAATGTTATCACAATATATGATATTTATCATGGTTGTTTCTTCTGATTCATCCATGTAGATAGGGGCTACCTATCTAGTGTTATTTGGATTGGCCATAGGTTGAGCTAGAAGTGGGGGTTGTTTTACCTATTGTTGTGATTGTTGTTGTCTACCCTAAGGGTAATTTTGAGTAGGACCAGGCAACAAGTTTTGTTGTTGATTTTGATACCTATGTTACCCTTGGTATGGTTGATACTATGGTCCCCATTGTTATCCTTGCATTTGTGTATGCATCCATGGTGGTTGATTCCATTGTTGATTCATCCATCTAGGTTGAGACCATTCTTGAGATGATGCCCATGGTGGTTGATTCCAAGGTTGTGGTTCTGAATTAGGCCATGGCATAGACCAAGGATTATTTCCCCAATTTATGGGAAATCAAGAAGTGTTTTGGTATGGGTACTAAGGGAAACTACCCCCTTGTCTTGGTCCTACAAAGTTAAGTTCTTCGGTAGGTTGATATTATTTCTCAAAGATATTCTTAAGTCCTGGTAATAATTGACATTGATCTGTGGGATGTCCTTTGTCACAAATGCTACATATAGCAGATATGGAAGTTTTGTTCAAAGGACACTCATGGAGAGCATGTTTATTTCTACATCTTGGACAATAAATAGCCAAAGGTTCAGTAGATTTGGCCTTCACATTCAATTCTCCTAATGTTGTGTTTAGATGCACTAAGATGTCAGTTTTAATATTGGCAAACTCTTCCATCAATTCTTTCAAATCATTTGTGTTATTACCAATTTTTCTTCTTCTATGTTTTGTGCGGGAATAATTTTTGCAAAGTTCCATGATTTCATCAAGTTCGAGTGTGCTTACATCTCCTTTGCCCATGAGATCCAATACTTCTCTAGATTCATCTTGCAATCCCCTCAAGAATATGGTTTTAATAAGTTCTAGTTCAATACCTCCACATATTTTATGGACAAAGGTAAATCTATCCAAATAGTCTTCCAAGGTTTCATCCTCTTCTTGTTTTATCCTAAACAATTCATCCTTCCTATTCTTTACTCGATAGTATTCTTGGTATTTCTCCAAAAATACTCTTTCCATTTCATCCCAAGTTTGAATTGAATTAGGTGCTAAGCTCATGAACCATCGTAAAGCTGAGTCTTTTAAAGTGGAAGGAAAGACTTTGAGTTTTTGGTTGTCATTTATATAATCATAAGTTTGGCATACAACTTTAAACTCGAATAAAAACTTATCTGGATCCTCAGCCGCAACTCCCCTAAAAGTTGGTAATACTGATGGTGAAATGGTTTTCATAGGAGAGTTTTGAGTGGGATTCAAGTAGATAGGATACTCAAAGGTTTAGGCAAGGGTGTGGGTATTACCCATATTAGGAATGTTACTACCCCTATCCATATTTCCTTGTATATCTACCATGATATGTTCCCAAAAATAAGTATAGATTTTCCTAAATTGGTCTGATCGTATCGATCTATCAGGAGTAGATGAGGATGAACTAACAATTTTCTCTTCTCGTAATTCTCTCTTAGGTGTTTCTACACTTCTTGATAATGATGATTGTGTGTCTAATTCAACATTTTCAGGAATTTCAAATTCAGGTAGTTCAGGTATAGGTTTAACCCCTTGTTGTGAATATCATCTTCCTGTGACTAGTGGGAGGTTTGATCTAATGAATCTACCTCTTTCGTCTCTTAACCTATTCATACATTCTATTTAAAGGAAAACTCCTATTCTAGTGTCCTAATGTTTGAGATGCAAATCCAAACAATGCAACTATTTCTCTACAAAAGTTGTTTTTGTGTTTTTCTTATTTTTTTGTTGTTTTTGCAATTTTTACAAAACAAATAATTGAACGACTGGTTTGTCCTCTAAGAACGCCAATTTGTTCCCCGACAGTGACGCCAAAAATGATGGGTGTCGTTAATGGTCATCATTTAATTCATTTATCAATTCAGGGCGGCATCCTAAGGCTGTATACGATAGAGGATATTGAAGATGCAGCTTGGAAATCAGGGCACTAGGTTATCTATTGGAAACAGAGAATCACAATGTCTTTGCAGAAAGTAAACTAGATAACACACTTTTGCATAAAGAAAACTAACTACTTGCAGAAATTGAACTTGCTAAAGGAAAAGTTGCTATATTACGTTTGCTAAATTGAAATGACAAGAAAATAAAGTACTTGAATTGGAAAGATAGAAATGTAAAGTGCTAGAAATTAATGTTGCTAAACTAGAATTACTGAAACAGGAAATAGATGCTGAAAACAATAAAGAAATGTTGAACAACAATGCCTTGATAGAAATGAAAAATACAGAAATAAATGAAAGTCAGCTAGCTGAAAAAGGTAACAAAACACTCACATGTGGAATAAGGGAGAAATATGGGACAAAACAAGGGGAAGATATCTGAGTCTATAACAATAAATAACATGAAAAACAACAATAAAACTTGCAATTTATGATACAGTTTCCCTCCACCAGCCCTGAGAGTGGGCCCTTGCTCCTAGGTCTAGCATAAGGAATGATCTCACCAAATCCTAAGCTAAACTATGAAGTCAAATTAACATAAAAGACTAATTCTAAAAATGTTGCACTTTTATTGACTTAATTCACTATTACATCAATGGTTGACTGAGTTCATAGATTCTTGTGTCTTACTTCTTTATTTCCTATTCAACCTTTCAATGAAGAAAGATAATAATATTTATACTAAATTCTACCCTTACATTTAGGAATTAAAATACGACTTCTCTATTGTAATTGACTCCTACAGTTCTGCAGTCAATAGATATTCTGTCCAAATTTAGGATAGAATTATGTTGTGGATAGTTGTCATGTTTTCTACCTCCAAATGCTATGGGAAGTCCTAGAATAGGTCTAAGAAGTTTCATGTTTATTACCAACGTGCCACCTTGCTCTCCCTCCTTGGAAATCGATTAGAAGATAGATTTTGTTGCTACTGCAAAAAATCCTGCAACTACTTCAAGAACATCAGGCTGATTAATAGCTATGTGCAAATGCATTGGAAATGAAGTGTTGGGTCAATATTTGATGCTTGGTCATGTCCCCCTTTATCTATTTCATGCTGACAAGGCATTTGGAACCCAAAATGGATGTATAACACCTGCTTCCTATTATCCTACAGGTTGTTGCCCGGATGTTTCGGAGCAGAACCTGTAGGTTCTGTTACAGTAGGTTGTATTGTCCTGTTTTGGTGCAACTTTGGATTTTTGGTTGCCACATCATCCCAAAATGTTTTCTAAGGTGGGAAAATCATTCAAACACTTTAGCACATTAGATATTCAAAAACCTTCATTCAAAATACCTCTTTCTAATGCCTTATTTATGCCTATTGATTATTGAAATTCATGCAAAATAACTACAAAAATGCAAGAAAGCTATCTTAACAACAAGTCAATATTTCTCATCATTTTACCATGTCAACATTAACACTATCATGCATAATAATTAAAGTACTTGGCATTATACTATCATATGTAGACAAAAATGGTAGTTTATGTGTATAACAATGTTGAAATAATGAGACAATTTGGTGTCTCATCAAACATGCTAAAGATTCATTAGTGGAAGGAGGCAATTGGGAATAAGTTCAACATAAAATATTCAATAAGAAGAAGCTAGTGGACATAGGAGGCATGAGTAGGGGTAGAGGTAGAACCCCATGGTATACATTATAGACTATCAATGTTGAAAATAAAGTAGTGGATGACAAACAATCTCACATCAAGGAAGGCTTTACAAGGGCATCAAAACCCTTGGTTAGAGGGCACAACTAATTTAGCTCCCATGGAATGTCAAGGGATGAATACCCTTGGGAAACATAGGCTACTTAAACCATATATAAGTAGTCCAAGGGTAGAAATAGTAATGTTGTAAGAGACTAAGTTAGGAGCAAAAGAAATGAAAAAATAACAAAATGATTTGGAGTAGAGGAGAGAGTGTAGGGGTGTTGAAAAAAGGAGCTTTTGGAGGTCTTCTAACACTATAAAACTTAGAAATCTTAAATGGTGTTTTGGTAGAATAATATCTATATGTCCTTATTGTTCTCTTAGAACACAAGATCATTGGTATGATTTTTTGAATATTTTTGCTCCAAAGAGTATAAATTAAATAAGGATACTTTAGGATTATATTAGAGAGAGTAGTCTAGCTCTCCTAAAGCATATATGGTTAATAACGAGTGAGATAAATGCCGTTTTAAGCCCTAGTGAAAAGAAATAAGAAAACCAAGGGTTCACTCAAGCCATGGGGGATTTAGCAAATTTTTTATAGAAGGGGATTGAAATGACCTTGTTGTCAATTTATCTGGAATAATAGAAGATTTGGGAATTCTAGTCTCAATTGAATAGAATATTGGTGATATTGACCTGGTTCATGGAGGGCTTCCAACCCATATTAAAATTTAGCAGTAAAATAGGTTCAAATCATACTTAATTGATCATGGAGATAGGTAGAGATCAAAATAGGAAAAAATATTCATTTCATTTTGAGATGATGTGGACAAAGCATCCAGAATTGGAGAATAGGGTAAGAAAGTGGTGGAACACTATAATGATAGGCATCAAACTATTTCAGCTCTCCCAAAAGGTCATAATTGTGAAGAAAGAGTTAAAAAGGTGGAAGAAGGAGGTGTTTTGAAACATCTTTCAGAGGAAGGATTTTTTGGAAAAGAATCTTAAGATTGGAACATAGACTGGAATTGAAAGGCAACACAGAATAATTACTTCAAGCATAAAGAATTGAGTTGTGTTAATTCCATGATCTTCTAGACTTGAAGGAGATTCACTGGAGATAGAAGTCTGGGGCCTTATGGCTTAATGAGGGCAGTAAAAATACTAAGTTATTACATGTAACAACCATGATCATGGAACAAGATACAACATATCAAAAAATTTTAGGGTCTAATTTTGAAGGAAGAGGAGAGGATTGCACAAGAAGCAATAAATTATTTTAGAAATAACCTCTTGAAATAAGATTAAGAAAGAGCAAAAGTAGAGGAATTTTTTGTAACATCCCCTAATAATGGAAGAGCAACACAATTTCTTAACCAAACCATTTTTGGAGAAATAAATAGAAAATGTGGTGTTCACTTTGGATAAATACAAGGCACAAGGCCAAATGGCTTCTAGGAAATATTTTTCTAATTATTTTGGCCAATTGTGAAAATAAAAAATGGTGACGGCTATTAGGGAGGCACAATGCAAAATAAATCTACACAAGCAATGGAACAACACCTTCATTTATCTAATCCCCAAGAAGACAAAAAAATAGTCCTTTAAAAAATTTTGACTAGTCATCCTATGTAACACAACTTATAATATTTTAACCAACGCTATGGTTGTATGCCTAAAAATCCTTCTTTTTTATCTCATCTTAGAGAACCAAGGGGGATTTGTTAAAGGGAGACAATCCTTGATGGGATAGTAGTAGTTCATGAAATGTTACACTCTTTGCTTAAAAGTAAATGAAGAGGAATGGTTTTAAAGCTTGACATGAATAAGGCCTATGATAGGGTCTCTTGGGGCTTCCTGTGTAAGGTTCTATAGAGGTTTGGTTTTGAGGAGAAATTGATAGATTTTACTATAGAATGTGTTCAAGAACCATGGTACTCAATTTTTATGAATGAGATGCTAGAAAATATTTTTAGTGCTTCAAGGACTCTTATGCAAGGGGACCTACTTTCCCCTACCTTTTTATCCTTTTGGATGAAGCCATGAGTAGGAAATTTTAGAAAAATATTGACACCTACTAGATCCAAGGTCTAAAGGCAACTAACTCAATGGAGGACTTATAGAATCAACTTTTTATTGATGATATGGTTCTATTAGAGCTAGCAAGTAAAGTAAAGGCCAAGGTAAGGGTAAGGATATTGGAATATTATGAAGAAGTGGCTAGGAAAAAAATAAATAGGGATAAAAGTATTCTTTATTTCCTACACAACCTAGGCAAGATTAAAATAGAAGTGAAAATAATCCTTGGTTGCAAATAGGAAATTTTCCCTCTATTCATGAATACCATTCTTTGTTGGTCCCAATAGGTACGTGCACTAGAACCCAATGTTTGAACAATTTAAAAAAAAATTATTGAATTGAAGGGAAAATGATTGAGCCAAGGTGGGAAGATACAACTTCTCCAAGCAACTCTACAATCCTTACCCATGTATATTCTATCATTGTTTAAAACTTTGATAGCAACATCAACTCATCTAAAGAGCCTTAAAATATAATTTTTATGGATTGGTATGGAGGACATTACCCATTATTCAATGGAAGACAATTTACCAACTGAAAGCATGGGGATGTGCAGGCCTATGAAGGATTAATAAAGTGGGGAGAGCTTTGGGGGGAAACTCACTTGGATATTTCTTAGAGAACCCACCAACCTATGGGAAAATATCTTAAGACACAAGTACCTATATGGGGAGGATCCGGGTCACATCCTTGAGGAGAAGCAATGTAAACGTCTTAGTGTGGAACCATTTGTTAGAGAGCAGAGAGGCAATCAAGTGATTAGATGACAGTTGGGTTTAGAGGAGACCATTGTTTTTTGGCATGACATTTGGTTAGGGAACAACCCTCTAAGACAAGATGGCACATGGAATTCTTTAATAGATGCTATGCAATAAATATATGGGTCAAAGGTAAAAGACTATGTGTATAAGGATGATGAAGGTAATATAAGATGTGCACTTAAGGAGTGGACTAGAACTCAATGGTCATACCAAATTAACCAAGTCCTCATGAGGTTGAAGTCCTATTTCCTCCTACTGAAAGGAGAAGATACATGGCACTAGACAAGAAGTTCATAGGGGGAGTACATAATAAAGGTATGGTATGAGTATCATATGGAGTTGGGTATCAAAGGGGAGGTTTGAATGAGGATTTGGGGAAGTTTGGCCATACCCAAAATTAAGGTCTTTGGATGGTTAATGGTACATAACACAATACTAATGACAAAAAACCTTAAGAGACAAGGGTTTTAGGGTTCATCAGGGTTCCCATTATATGAAGAGGTAGACAAATATGGGTAACATCTATTCATGCATTGTGTTTTCAATTCAAAAATATATAATAATCTACTCAAGGACTTCTTGATCAAGTGGGTTTGACTCGAAGGGTTCAAGGACTTACTCACTAAATGGAGGTGTCCCTTTACAAATGCCACATTGAAATATCTATGAAGAATGACATCATTGGTCTTCATGTGGAATGTGTATATGGAAAGGAACCATCACACCTTACAAGGAGAAAAACATAATATAGTTAGAATCTACAATAAAATTAAAGTAGTGGTTGAAAAATAGGTAGTATTAAGGAGAATAAACCACTTGCCTGGTAGTTTCAATCCTTGAATATGAATTGTAAGAGGCATCATCTAGCCATATCCATGAAGAAGGAGAACCAATTACCTCATTCCTCTAAAAGCTCTTTGTTGCTACAAGGGCCTAGACGTATCTATTGATAAACGTAGAACATCTATCATAGGGGATCCTGCCAAAACCACCTTCTTAGATAGGTCTATGGTCAGGTGGAGTTATCCATAATAGGGGTGGCTCAAATTGATCATCGATGGTGCCTCAAAAGGGAACCTAGGTTTGGCGAGCAAGGGAGGAACTATAAGGAATGAAAAATATGATATGGTGGGGATATCTTTAGAAAATTTTCACATAATGTGAAGCATATTGGTAGAAGCAAATGCCTTGGTCATGGGGATGGATTTGGAAAATAAAATGAGGGCTCAAAAACTTGATATAGATAGTGATTCTTAGGTTTTGGTTAACTGGGTCATTGGGATGTATGAGTGTAGTTCAAAAATAAAGGATGTCATACATAAAATTAGGGGCATATGGGGAGCCAAGATGACTATAGGCTACAACACATTATTAGGGAGGAAAATAGTCTAATGGATGGACTAGTAAATAAAGGAGTGAACAAGGATGTGGGCTGGTCTTGGAGACTAGATGAACCACTCCCAAAAATAGTGAGCAAAATAATTACAAGGGATCAAGAGAGACTGGAAAATTCCAAAAATATTTAATGAGTAAACAAAAAATAAAATAATAAACAAAAATATTGGAGAGAATAATCATAGTTTAGAAAGTAAACACTTGAGTGGTAAGAAGGATAGTATGAAGTACACAATAGCCAAATAGGTTTGGTTGTAGAGCATGGTGCAACAAAATATGAGCAAGCAAGAGAGGTCTTAGGTACTTTATTGTGAACAAGGGCAAACCCCACCATCAAAGGAATACTAGGTGTGTCTCTCTTATGGGAAAAGTATATTGTTGGAGGCTTGACTAACTTTTCAACTACAACATGGAATGCAATATCAACTAAAAACACATATGTGTTCTTTAGACTAATCTTAAGAGCAATGCAAATCCCTCATCATAGAAGGAATGCGAGATAAAATTCTCTCATATACCTTTGTAGCACAAGTGGAGAAGGCAAGATTGGCCCCATTGAACAGGAGGTCCACGATTAAAACCTTTACGATACAAAGGGGGACACAAAAAAATCTCTTGTGGCTTCCCTCTAGATAGTGGTATACCCAAATGGGATGACATTTCCAACCACCTAAGAGTGGCTCTCGAGGTTTCTTTCTGATCTAAAAGTTTTTTTGTTCACCTTTGTAGTGCAAGTGGAGAAGGTGAGCCTGGCCCCCTTGAACGGGAGGTCCACGGTTCGAATCTCTATGATGCGAATGGGGACATAAAAAATCTTGGCTTCCCTCTAGATAGTGGTATACCTAGATGGGATGATATTGTCGACTACCTAAGAGTGGCTCTCGATATTTATTTCTAACCTAGAAAGTTTGTTAGTCCACCTTTGTAGTGCAAGTTGAGAAGGTGAGCCTGGACCCATTGAACACGAAGTCCACGACTTGAACCTCTATGATGTGAAGGGTGACACAAAAATCTCTTGTGTCTTCCTTCTATATAGTGGTATACCCAGATGGGATGGTATTTTTGACCACCTAAGAGCGGCTCTCGAGGTTTATTTCTAACCTAAAAAGATTTGTTTGCCTTTGTAGTGCAAGTGGAGAAGGTAAGCCTAACCCCATTGAATGAGAGGTCCACAGTTCTAACCTTTGCGATGCGAAGGGGGACATAAAAATATATCTTAAGTATTTCCTCTAGATAGTGGTATATGGGATGGCATTATCAGCCAACTAAGAGCAGTTCTCGAGGTTTTCTCTCTACCTTAAGAGTTTTTTCTACCTTTGTAGCACAAGTGGAGAAGGTGATCCTGGTCACGTTGAATGGGAGGTCCATAATTTGAACCTCTATGATGCAAATGGGGACACAAAATCTCTTGTGGCTTCCCTCTAGATAGTGGTATACCCGAATGGGATGGCATTGTTGGCCACCTAAGAGCCACTCTCGAGGTTTCTTTCTAACCTAAAATTTTTTCCTATCTGGCTAGGAACTTACCAAGAAGACACACAAGTTCAAACCTTGGGGGTAGTCTATTTGCAAAGGTAGTAGTCTGATTTGAATCCTCTAAGTGCATACTAGACTAACGATGATGGTATGAATCTCGAGTAACCGGTGATCCCCTTCACATTGGGTCAATAATAACGATGCAAAATAGGTTTGGTGGGAGCATCCCTATGGTTTGAACCCTACGCTTATCAGTTACTAAAAATAGTTTTTTTTGTGACCAACTCTCCTATGTAACAAAAAAAACAAAAAACAAAAAAAATGAGCTTATCCCTACTTTAAATATTTCGTAGCTGAGACTTTATGCTTTAGCTAAATTTTATGTTGTTTTAAGCATTGTTTTCTGCTATGATGGTATTTTATATTTTTTAGTTTGTGTTATGCTAAGAAGGTCAGTCTGTCTAGTTAATCCTAATGTATGTAGTGGTAAGAAGGGTACCCATTTTTATGTTTTCTATAACTTATTTGAGGACCTAATAAAAAAACCTCATTTATTATAGTGAAAAAAATTGTTTGGTTATTAGAATTAGATTAAATATTATATTATTTTGAGAATCTAGTCATTAAATATTTAATCATAAAATTTGAGTGTGGGCTTTCAATAATAATCCAAAGGGTTTGGGCTAGGAAAAATAGATCAAGGTTGCATGGGTGAACTTCAATATTTAAAAATCGAGTAAAATAGAGAGTGAGCTTCACATTCATAGTTCTTAATTAAGATTTTTGAAAATATTTAAAATATGAATGATGATTATCATTTTCAAAGTTCTTGATCAATATTTTTGAAAATTTGAATGATGATTATATGATAAAATGATGAGTGACGTTTAAAAAAGCCCCAACTAGAAGTAAGGTGTTGTCAATGGGGAAGTAATATCTCACTAATCAAGAATAAAAGGAGGAATAAAAGTATAGTAATCCGTATGCATTGAAAGTAATTATCAATAATGAGATGACTAAGCATGATATAATAATTCTTAAAGTAAAGGGTTAAAATGTAAGTTGAATAGATATTGTCCAGGGTTTTTGGAGATTCAAAATGGACTATATGGAAGTGGTGGATGAGTTCAAATTATTCAATGAATTTCCTTCCAAATGCTTCTTTTCTTATTATATTCTTCATTCAAAAATCAAGGAGAAAGTAATGGGAGACAAACATTGTTGAAAGGAACATAGGGCTTGTATCTAAGGTCATGGAGTGAGGACTTCTAAGTGGAAATAAAAACTCTTAGAAGGCTTTCAATATGTGTTAGGATTTTTGGCCTAGCATATTAGCTAATTAATAAGGAGGTTATGAAGAATATTTATGATATTCTAAAGATGTTCATCCAAGAGGGGTCAACTATTAAGGAGCAAAAATATGTTGTGTATAATATAAATATGTTGTAATGAATATTTCTAAACCTTTGCTAGAATCCATTAAGATTAATTATGTATTAAGAGAATGGGATCAACAAGTAGATTTTGAAAATTTTACATTTTGGTGTCAATTTTTTTTTAAAATTGAGTAAGTCAACATATTGCAAAGTAAAAACGATTAAAAAGATATGAAAGTTTTTGGTAATGAGACAAGCTCAAATATGAAGCAAGGTGATCAAATTGTAGTAGAATATGACTTTGATTAATGATTTTTCAATACCAAACAATAGCAAAGAAAACACATCCACCTCATCATATGATAAAGGCCATCATGATCAATTTAGAGTAAATATTTTTAAGGATTCTGCTTGCATGAATTAACTAAAACCATAAATAAATTCCTACAAAAACATATTTTTGCAACTTGAAAACTGAATAGCAATTGCTTTATTGATTTCCCTAAATACTTGACAAAGTATCATAGGTTAATTTGAGGGGACAACCTGCTTTATGAGAAATGCTTTTTTACAATATAATTTATTGAAGATGCATTTTACCTCTCTTCCAATGTAATAAATAAATATAATTTTGTCTAAAACAACTTAAAATGAAAAAATAGATTAAGCCAAAAACAACTAAAAATAACTATATGAACTATATAACCCTAACCCTAATGCTTGAGGGTTACCCTTATATTCAAAAGGAGGTGCCCACTCATTACTAACTAAACTATTGCAATAAAATAAGAAGGGTTAAGAGTTTAAGTCTTAACATTGCTTCCCCCTTAAAAAACAAGCTTTGCCCTGAAAGCTAAATATGAGGAAACTATTGTTAGAGTTTGTGTAGTGGTTCCATGTGGTATCTTTAGGATGTAATTTGTGCCATTACATCAAGAGATCTATTATATTTTGATTGTGTAGTTGTGAGTGCTAGTCCAAAATAGCTTTTGGTTCGAGAAAAACAAAGCCTTTATCATTCAGTTCAAGTAGGGTTGTTTGAACTTGAATGTGATGTCCCAAAGCTTTCTTCAATCAAGATACATGGAATATAAGATGTATCTTGGAATATGATGGTGAGTCTAACTTGTAGGCAATTATGTCAATTTTTTGTAATACCTAGTATGGCCCATAAAATTTTAGTGTGAACTTGTGACTCCCTTTAATTTTTAAGAATGTCTATTTGTAGGGTTGTAATCTCATAAATACCCAATCTCCTTTAGAAAACTCTTTCTTGGATATGTATTGATCTACTTGCTAATTTATCCTATTTTGGGCCATTACTAAATTATTCATAAAAGATCAAAGTGGGACTTCCCAATTGCTAAGAGTAGAATCAACAACCTATACATGGGAACTGCCTGAAGATATGAAGTTAGAGTTGGTGGTGGTTGGTCATATATAACTTTCTTCAAGCACGATATATGGAAGACATGATGTACCTTGGAAGATGGTGGTGAGTCTAACCTAATGAAACCGTGTCAATTTGTTGTAACACCTAGTATGACCTATAGAATTTTGGTGTGAGCTTGTGATTACCTTTAATTTTTAAGGATGTCTATTTGTAGGGTTGTATCTCATAAATACCCAATCTTATTTAAAAAAATCTCATTTGGATTTGTGTTGATTTTCTTTTTACTTCATTCTATTTTGGTCCATTAATAAATTATCCTTAAGAGATCTAAGTGGGGCTTTCCAATTGCTAAGAGTAGAATAAAAAACCTATACATGGAAATTGCCTAAGATATAAAGTTAGAGTTGGTGGTGGTTGGTCATATATATATATATTTTTCCAAGAAAGATACATGGAAGACAAGATGTATCTTGGAAGATGGCAATGAGTATAACTTGTATGCAATCATATCAATTTGTTGTAAAACCTAGTATGGTCCATAGAAATTCAGTTTAATCTTGTTACTACCTTTGATTTTTAAGGGTGTTTATTTATAGGGTTGTAATCTCATAAATACCCAATATCCTTCAAAAAACTCTTGCTCAGATTTATGTTTGATTTTCTTATCACTTCATACTATTTAGCTCATTACTAAATTATCCTTGAGAGATCAAAGTGGGGCTTCCTAATTGCTAAAAGTAGAATCAACAACCTATACATGAAAATTGCCTGAAGATATGAAGTGAGAATTGATGGTGATTGCAGCTTCATAGGGGGTGGTATTAGTTGTTGTATGATAAGTGGATTGTACCATCATTCATCCAATGGTATCCATTTGGTCCAATATTTTGATGCTCTAAATCAAAGCAACAAAAACCTCCAAGCACATTTTGACAATTTTAGTTTGGTCTTTTTTGGGGTGATACATCAAGCTCATATTTAGTTGGATTCCTTTCAACTTGAAGAGTTCCTTCCATAAATTACTGGTGAATGCAGGGTAACATTCATAAACTATAGAGGATGGCATTCCATGAAGTCAAATAATATGATCAATGAATATTTAAGCAATAGTATAGGTTGTGTAGGGATATGCAAAAGGACAAAATGGGTATACTTTTAGATTTAATCCACAACAATGAGAATAGTTGACTTCCTACTAACTTAGGTAATGCCCTAATAAAATTCATGGAAATTTTAGTCCATATTTTTGTTGAAATCAGTAACAATTAGAGTGTAACAATAGGTGTCTCCCCTTTGCGATGATGACATATATCACATTCTTGAATAACCTATTTAATATCTTATTTCATCCCCTCGAAAAAGTTCCTTTTTGTGCACTGATAATTTTTTAAAACCCATAATGTCTAGTTGAAGGTGACATATGTAATTCCTATAGTGATTTATCAAGTATAACAAAATTCGTAGCAAGGACAATGCATTCTTTATATCATAAGGTCTTGGCCATCCCAAGAATATGTCAAGTCTGCATTAGAGTCTATGCATAACCTTTCAATTAATTATTGTATATTGGGATCCTATTACCATTCTTGTTTGATGTCATTCAATCACTCAAGACATGTTATGAATAATGCACACACAATAGCATGGTAATCAAACGTGTGTGATGGGGAATTAATTATAACATTGTATTTCCTCTTTTTTGTATAGGATCTCATAATCACACCCTAATAGTTTAGTCAACCACTTTATTGTGAAGGTACTTGTTGCTCTAAGAATTATTTGAGGCTGTGTTAGTTTATTTTGATGTTAAAATGTCAACCCATAAGATAAGGTCACAAATGTGTTACTACATGTAAAATAGCCATAATTTCTTCTCATACGTTGAATTTTCCAAATGAATACTTGTGAGGTATTTGTTGGTGAAAGCTAAGGGGTGTCCTTTTGCATAAGGACTGCAATTATATTTCTAATGCATAACATTCAATGGTAAAGGGTTGAAAGAAGTTAGACATAGCAAGTAGAAAAGTGGTACTCATACCCTGTTTGAGACATTCAAAAGCTAATTTTGTTGCCCCATTCCATCTAAATGAGTCATTTTAACATTTTGTAATAAGGGCTACAATATTTTCATAATTCCTTACAAAATTATGATAATAGTCGGTAAGACCCAAAAAATCCTCATAGGCTTTTGAGGGTCTTGGGTTTAGGCCAATTTTGCATATCCTTAATTTTTGTTGGATCTACCTTAACTCCTTCCTCTAATAAAATATGCCCCAAATATTCTACCTTCCTTTAAAGCTAGTGAGTATTATGAGACAATATGACTCATATTACCTCCCTTTAAGCTAGTTAGAACTTTGAACACTTATCATATAGTTTATTTTCTTAAACTGGATCTTGGGTTTGATCTAGGTGATTCAAATGCTCTTCCCAAGTCTCACTATAAATAATCATATAATCAAAGAATAGTAAGATAAAATTATGAAGCGAGGGACAAGAAACATGATTAATTAGACTTTATAATGTGGATAAAGCATTTTTTAAGCCAAAAGGCATCACAAAAAATTCATAGTGTCCTTCATGTGTCTTGAATTAGAAACTTATCCTTAATGATGATTTTGTTTAATGCTCAAAACTTTATATAGTCTCTAAGATCCATATTTTTTGCATACCAAAAGTACAGTGATGAATTTGGATTGAAGTTTAGTTGAATCACTCTCGCTTTCAATAATTCTTTAATCAAAATTCCAATTTCTAATTTTTTGTGCATGGAGATATTTGTAGGGATATATGTTAGATGGTGAATTCTCTATAATGATCGATATGGTATGATCATGTGCATATTCTGGGGTAGTACTTAAGGTTCCTAAAACACCTAATTATACTTATTAAGGAGTATTTATACTTTAAAGTATTGGTTTTTTGGATCATTATCAATGGATTACAATATGAAAATTTGAGCCATGACTCCCTAAGTGCCCTTTTTAAATCATTTTTCCATACTGTGAGAACTAATGACTCTTACAAATCTAGTTGTCATTCCGTTAAGAGTATTTTTTATCCTCCACTATGAATTACATCCATATTTTTGAAAAATACCATAATATGGGACCCAATATGTGCAACAATTCAACTTCTAAGACTACGTCACATCCTCATCATGGAACTACAAACATATTAGTTGTTAACTTATAGTCTCCCATAGTAAGCTTAACATTACAACATTTGTGTTTGGAGGAAAGAGTACCTCCATTGGCTATCATGACCTAAAGATGTTCCATGGGTACAAGTAGCTGTCTGCTTGTTTTTCTACCTTGAGATAGATGAATTTATCAGTGCTAGTTGGGTTGATGAGAATGGTTGGAGGACATTTCTTGAAATACTCACACACTTTCATTGTCTATGATGTAGTCATACCTACTAAGGCATGTAAGGATATCTTAGGTGTGGGCTCTTATGAAGTATCAATGTACTTGTGTTGTTCATCATATGAGCTATCAGTGGGTGCCTTTGGTCCATGGAGGGTAGTGATTGACTCAACATATAGAAGGTATAACTTTTGTCAAACACACATATGAACTAGAATGTATTTATTGTCACAATTATAGCATTGACCATTATATTAGTGAGCTTTCATCTCTACCTCACTTAGATGTTTGATGGGGATGGTTGTATTTCTTCCACATAGAATATTGAAGGTTTTAAAATTTTAAGACAACTTATTTTTGCAATTTTGTTAGTAACCTTCAAATAAAAATAAGCATAATCCATAATAGCAATGCAGGAATTAACAAAAATGTGAAAATGAAATGACACAAGTTAAGAAAATAACTAATTGGAAATACAAAAAACTTTTATTACTCAAGAAGAACAAAAATCACAGGCCTCTTCAAGGGGGAAACCTTCTTGGAAGCAAAGCTTCAATACAAAATAAAATATGAAATGGTTCATTCCTTTCCACCCCTTCTTATATAGACTCTTATTTACAATAACGTTACAATAAAGTATTTATTACATCCTTCTCCTACTTATATCATTACTAATGTTTGTTTATAATAAAGGTAGTAGTTACATCATAACATACCATACACTAGGTATCCAAGGTGTAACATTACATAATTATGGTTATGTTAGGATAGGGTGTTATCATGCCCCCCGCCTTCAAGAAACTTTATCATAAAAGCTTGAGGTGAGGAAACTTCTACTATTGTTGAAGGAGTGGCTCCTATGTGGCATATTTTGGCTACATTCCTTGCCATTGCACTAAACATCAATGAGTGTACGGTTATAAAATGTGCACATTTGGTGGTTCAAAATAGTCTTGAGTTCCAAGATAAGTAAGCCTTCTTCATCAGACTAGGATAGTGTTGATTAAACCTATATTTGATTGCCAATGAACCTTTTTAAAGATGAGGCATGAAAAACTAGATGTATGTAGGAGGAGCCAACAATTTGAGCTTGTAGGCCATAGGCCAATTCACTGTAGCATTTGATATGGTCCATATAATTTGGTTGCTAGCTTTTAATAACCATGAATTTTGAATAATGATTGTTTGTATGGTTGCAAGCATAGGAACACCATGTCCCCAACATTAAAACTACACTCCGAGTAGTGTTGATCCACTTGTTGTTGCATATGATTTTGTGCCATAGCCAAATTATCTTTGAGACATTGGAGAAGTTGTGCATGCTCCCTAAGAGTGGAATCCACTACTTGGACCTTGGAACTACCAAGGATGTATGAAATAAGTGATGGAAGAGGGTATCCATAAAATGCTTCATATAGTGTCATATTGGTGGTAGAGTGATGTTTAGTATTTTACCACCATTTGACCAATGAAATCCATTTGAACCACTAAGTTGATTGCTCGAATGCAAAGCAATGGAGATAGATTTCCAGGAATTTGTTAAAAATTTTTGTTTATCTATATGTCTTGGGATGGTTTATCAATCTCATCTTGAGTTGTATGACCTACAGTTTGAATAGTTCTTACCAAAAATTACTAGTGAATGTGGGATCATGGTAAAAAATGAATCAAGGAATATTTTTGCAATTTTTAAAGCCTTATAGGGGTGGGTTAGAGGACAAAAATGATCATACTTAGAGATGATCCACCACCACAAGAATGATTGTTTTACCTCCATACTTGTGAAGCATTTCAATAAAATATATGAAAATGTCTATCCAAATGGTCTCCAAAATAGGAAGACGTTGGGGTGTGCCCAGTGTGCATATACTTCTCCTTCCATATGCTAATAAGTATCACATTATATCATAAAATATTGAATACTTATTTTCATCCCTACCCATGAAAATGTGTGTTTATATTTATCATAAGCCTTTAAGAACCTATAATGTCCTATAGTCACGGAAGTATTCATTTGTTGTAGTATAGATTCACGAAGTGGAGAATTTTAAGGAATAATAAGGTGGCCTCGATATATTAAATGTTGCCAACCCCATGTATATCCTAGCCAAGAGTTAGGATCATATTGATGTCACTAAATTAAGGTTTGCAAGGTATAATATTGGATCAACTCTTCTTGAATTTAGTGGATTCATTGAGGAAGTGGAGTTGAGATTGCACACAACACACTATAGTCCTCATGTTGGCAGGATATCAACATATTTGAGACGGTACACAACATATCATGGTCCTCATAATGGTATAATAATGCATAAGCAACTATGTTCTCCTTTATTTTCTTATAAATTATTTCATAGTCATTTCCTAGCAGTTTGGTGATCCATTTTTATTGTTCAAGCATGGAGACACATTGCTCAATAAAGTATTTTAGACTGTGGTGGTCTGTTTTGATTAAAAAATATTTTCCAATAAGGCAAGGCCTCTAGTGGTTGAAAACATGTAATATTGTCATCATCTCCTTCTCATAGGTCAATCTGGCTAGGTTTTTGCCTAATAATACCTTGTGAAATCCAATTATTTCCCTTCTTGCATAAGCATTGCACTAATTCCACTTTTTGAAGCATCACTTTCAATCATAAAAGGCTTAGATAAATTAGGCATCACTAGCATGGTATTTGATAGAATAGCTTGTTTGAGGTATCATAAGGCATTTTCAATTGGTTTTGATCATATAAATGAGTTATTTCTCAGCATCATTGTTAGGGGGATGCAATATTTCCATAATCATAGGAAAATTTTCTATAGTAGTCGATGAGGCCTAAGAAACATTGGAGACCTTTGAGAGTGTGTGGCTTGGGCCCTTTTTGTATGGCATCAATATTATTTAGATCCACCTTGACCCCTTCTTTTGAAACTATGTGACGTAGGTATTCTACTTTTGAAACTATGTGATCCAAGTATATGGCAAGGAATTCATAATGGTCTTCATGACTATGAAATGTTGTCTTTGGAGTATCTTCTTCCCTTAACTCTATCTAATAATATATTAAATGTAGATCCAAATTAGATAAAAAGTGAACACCATGGATCTCATCCAAAAACTCATCAATGACTAGAATGGGAAATTTGTCTTTGATAGTAATTTTATTGAGTTCATGGAAATCCATGCATAATTTCCGAAGTCCTTACATATCAATAGTATGAGATATAAATATGGGTTGACGCTTGGTCGAATGATCCCTATTGCTAAAAACTCCTACAACATATTTTCAATTTTAGTCTTTTGCACATACAGGTACATATAAGGATGAATTTTGGGTTGTATGCTTCCTGAGAGAAGCTAGATGGAAGGATCATGGGTGTGCCATGGTGGTAACCTATGGGGTTTTGCAAATAAATATGTATGCTTAACAATAATTTCTTGTAATTTAGTCAACACAATTGTTTCATTGGTAGTCATGTCTTGAAGTGCACACAATTGTGCTACCACTCCTTGAGATGATGTCTTCAAAAGTTTTTCCATTTAGTGGAAATTGATGAGTTGAGTAGGACCTACAATTATCCCAGTGAAAGTGTATTAATTCCCTTGCTCAGTGAATTTTATCCAAGATTATAAAAGACCCATACTATCAGGCCTAGTGTTTGAAGCCACTGATTTTCCAACACAATGTCACATCCTTCCAAAGGAAGGGCAAACATGTCTATCCTAAGGTTGTATTCATCCATCTACACCTTTGTATTTCTACATTTTCCCTTGCATGGTAGGGTTACCCCATTAGCCACCATGATTTCAAAATAATTGCATGAGTATATATAACAATCTATATTTTTTGTTGCTAGCAGATCAATAAAATTGTGGGTACTACTTGAATCAGTAAGGATAATAAGTGGTTGTCCCTTAAAATGCCTTACTACTTTCATTGTCTTTGTAGTGGAGCCTAGCTAAAGCATGTATTTGGTAGATTTTGAAGCTAAATATTTAAGATATAATTAACCAAAATATCTAATAAAGTTACAATATGAAACATATGATAATGGTAATATTCTAAAAGTATAAAACTTGAAATTAACCTCAACTATAACTCATAAAATTGCCATTATCAAATGCTCACAAAGTTGCATCTCCATTGAATCAAGAACTCAAGTACCCATACTTGCATACCATAAATACTCTCATATCATGTCTGATATTACACTACATATATGATGTAATGTGACTCTTCATATAAAGCACTCTTGGCCTTCACTCTTCTAGAGACTCTTCAACTTCCTATTCTATGGACTCATGTGCACATGGACAACTATGCACATTTACAATACCAAAATACTTTTCACACTTTAATAATACTTGTGCATTTATTACATTGCAAAAAGTAAATACTCAAATTTTAATCTAGGACACTCTTTCCTAATCTAAATATGTACCAAAGGTGGTACATTAGCATGTACCAAATAATGTAATATATTCCAACACCCCCTGTATTACATTATTTGGTTATTGAAGACTTTAATCTTCAATATGGATCTTCATCCCGTAAAAACTTTTCACCTTGTCCAAGTTCTTGTTCTTATTTGATCTGAAGATGTCCTTGTAGTGCAAACTTTTTTTTTCATCTCATTTTTATTTGTCTAAATCTTGTATTCCCCCATTTACTTCCATTGTAGAATAATTCTCTGTTTTCTATAGTTTGTCTCTTAGAAAATATATTAGTATTATCTTGAACTATAACAAACTCCTATGAAAAACCAATAGAATCTAAAGAGTATATTCTATTTTTAACTTATCCAGTAGCCTCTATTTCATTTAGCCCTTTAATAAAACAATTATTCTTCCTATTCACACATTTGAATTCTATTGTTCTTCCACTTTCAATTAATTTGAATACTGAGATCAGATTTGTTATCAACCCTGGTACATACATGACATCATGCAATATAAAATGTGAGTAAGATGCACTAGGTATTACACGTCCATCTGAATGAATTGGATATTTCTTTCTATCTACTATATTTAGACCAAAAGTATTAGTAACCTCTAGACATTCAAACCAATGTAAATTTCCTATCATATGATGACTTGCCCCTGAGTCAATATACCAAATATCCCTACCAACTTGAAGAGAAGAATTATCCTCTTGTGACACAATTTTACATTGTTGATGAGGAATATAAAGAGTGCTTTATCTTTTCATTTTATGATGATATGTCCCTCTTGCTAATTTATCCATAATTTTCTTTACCTTTCTATTTTTACTTTTGAGGTTGACTACCTTATGACTCCCTAGTTCTGAATAGTAAGTTAAAGACAACTTTGAATGTAATTTTAAATCTTTGAAACTTTCAATTATTTAGAACTTTTTAGTTGACTACCTTATGACTCCCAATCCAATTTCAAAAATTTCTACTTTTATTCCACCTTATTTTGGTTGATGGACTAAGAAAAATTTTCATTTATTTATCTTAAAGTTGTTAACCTTTTATCTCTCTAATATAAAAAAAAAAATCTTTTAATTCTAAAATTATCGATCCTATGTTGATTTTGAATTCCTTATAACTCCAAACTTAGAAATTTAGAAATTCCATAAAAAAATATTTGTAAATTTTATAAATTTAATTTGATGTAGAAAACCTTATTACTCCAATCTAATCAAATTGCAAATATTTCAAATTGTTTTGTAAATGCAAATAATAAAATTACAAAACTTTAAATTACTCCTTCAATTCCTTCAAATCAAATTTTAAACCTTCATAAAATTATTTAATAGCAATAGTTAGATTTCTAAGGTTTCAAATATTAATTCTTATCCCTCCAAAATAAATAGTTTAACTTTTAACCTTAGAAAATAATAATTATAAGCAATCTTATAGCTCCTATCTTGAGCATATAAATAAATTTAAATAAAATGAATTACCTTCAACCTTGAATGTGGTAGTTCTCTTGGTCAATAGTGCTTGACTGTCTTCTAATTGGTGCTCTTCCTTCTATGTTGTATGTATGCAATCTTTGCTATATTTAGGCCTACCTTGGAAATATTACTCTCTCTCCTTTTTGATTGGTTAAACAACTTCAACCTTTACAAAGGTGCTCTAATTCACACCTTATTCTTGTTGCTACAACGTATATACAGTCTTTGACCCTTTGACTCCCTTGTTGTATGTAACTTAAATATTTCTTTTGCAATGTCAAGTAGTGTATCTCCTTACTTGTACTCAATCTTCAATTAATGAACCTTCTTGCACGTTCTCCTATTTCTAGTGCTTCTCTGAAAATATCTTTGATTCCCTGAAATACGTTATTTTCCTTGCTATGGGTGCTTGAAATGCTTCTAGCATGTTGATCTTCCACTATACATGTGCCACATGGCACTCAAACACTTCCAATGCTCCAAATTCACTTCCCTTACTCTCCTCAAGCTTTTATAATGTAACTTCCCTTATTTGATGATGTTATGACATTGTGAGCATTACGATTTACAAATGTCACAATGAAGATTTAACATCTCCTTTCAGCCCTGGTGCAATTTTGACACCTGAAATTCTTTGTCTTCTTAACACATATCCATTGCATGTAACATTTCCTCCAACACTTGGAATTTACCTTAATTTTCAAACGTTCTATTACCTGTACGTATGCTCTTTCACTTTCTTTTGCAGAAACATCTCAGTTACATTCGTTTGGACTCCTTGGATAAAATTATGGCATTAAACCTTCGAATTCAATAGATTTGCTCTATATTTTTGGTAATGGCTCTCCCTTAGACGGTGGTGGCTCTTCCTTGAGCAATAGTGGCACTTCCTTGGATTGTGGTGGATTTTTCCAAATGGTGGTGGCTCTCCCTTGAATGGTGGTAGCTCTTCCTTGAGCTATGGTGGTGCTTCACTTCTCCAAACTGATGCCTTCACTTCTCCTTTGCATGATGGATTCTTAGTATCTTTAGGAACTTAAAAATATGCTCTACCTTTGAACCCTTACTTGGTCTTCAATTGGTTTAGAAAAATACTCTTGCTCTATTTATTTTACTGTAATAAATATGCACTTTTTATGAGCTAAATAATAGCATTCAATATTAACATTATTCCCTTCTTATTTCTCCTTTTCAAGTAATCTTTAACTTAGACTTTTGTTGTTCTATTTTGCAGATTTTAGGATGCAAATACTACCAAATCCTTTTGCTTGAAGACTATTTTTTCAACTTCCTTCTTCAGATTTTAGTAAAGCTAATATCGTGCTCTCAAATACTTAATGTAAACTGGTTTTAATACTCCATTAATAAACTTATATTGCACCAAAATCGCATACCTTTTTTATCTTATTTTGCAACTAATTTTTTTGGTAATTGATTCACCCTTTTACTATCTCGATCTTGTAAATTTACACCTTCACTTCCCTTCACTTTACTGCTTCAAAACTTATCAATTTTGCAGCTCTAATTGTTGCTCAAATACCAACTTGCTCGTTGTCCAAAAACTCTTTCAAATCTGCCCCAAAGTTCTCCAAAATTGTAGATCTTTCTCTCCTTCTAATGCTATCCACAAATATGATTTTGTGGCTTCAAATATCCTCCAAATATGTTCTCTCGAACTCTGAAACTTGTAGCTATTAGTGGTTGTTGGACATTTTGAGTAGATGAAGTTGCCATTAATGTCAAGGATGAATTGTCATTGATGTCAAAATGTTAAATGGAGCAATGCAAAAGGTTGGTGGCAAAAGAGCTTCATAATGTTTATTTTTAAATATTATGTGAAGCGCAAAATAAAAAGTTTCTATTAAAACCATAGTTGGGCAAAATTAAAGGTTTTTATTAAAACCATGGTTGGGCAAATAAAAAAGGTTTTCTAAAACCTAAGGAGGATTTTATTTTTAAAAAATCCCAAAGGAGATTTAAATATTTAATTTATAATATTTATATTTATTTGAATTTAAATAATTATAAATAAATATATTTCGAAGGTAAAGTTGGTAGCATTGATGAAAACATTGTTTTCCCGACACTCTCCGTCGATGTGTGTGATAAGGGAAGGCATATGGTATAAATACCATAGCCATTTCTAAGGATTGGTATCGAATTTAATTGCATCCGCCTTAAGTGAAAAAGCTCATGCAAATTTTGAAATGTGTGCCTCCCAAAAAGCATAGTGTGTGGTATTGTCGGTATCAAAGGAAGAGCCAAGGGCTCTTAAGGGTTTGAAGGAGTCAAAGCGCACATTTTTCTTTGAAGCTCCAAGTGGAGCACGTGGCTCACACAGCATGGAAGTCGCGACCAAGGCATTGTGGGAGTATTGCACCAAGTTTTGAGCCCCGCAGATTGTGAAAAGTGGTAATAATTTTTTGAAAATTATTTTAATTTGTTTTGCTAAGGTTTAGGAGGGATAAGGTGGAATTTAAGTTGTGAAATTAACCTAAGTGTTGAGGAAATATTTTTTTGATATAAGAAGGGTTATTTTTGCTAAAGTAAAAGCTAGGGTAATTTTATTTTACCTTAGAAAAATGAGAGATTGACTTATTACATTATGTTATAAAGTGATTTATTTAATTAATGCAATATTAAGTAGGGAGTCATAAGTAGAGTTTGGATTATTTTTTATATATATTTCTGAAAAGGGTTATGATGATACTAAATTGTTAAGATGTTCTTTTGATGAGTTAGAGTTTTGGAAGAGGTGTTTTGATTAAAGATTTGTGGTGTTGGATATTATTTTAAGATGGAGTAATAAGGTGTAATTAAGTTTGATTATTTTGTAATTGAGAATTATTTTGTGAAGAGGTTAGTGTGGTATTTTATCATCTAACTATTGAAATTGGTAAAAAAGAAAATTGTGATTGAGACAGGTTTTCTAAGGTTACTTCTACATCAAATAAAAGGTATGGGCATATTATTCTTTCGTTGAAGTGATTGATTGAGGTTTTTTGAAAACAATATTGGAATGAAAAGGACTTTGATGATTTTTTCTTGTTGAGTGTGTTTGAATTAATGCTTTAAGGTTTTCTAGAATAGAGGTTAAGGAAAGTAACCTTGTTTTATAATAATTGTTGTTGAAGTGATTAGTTGCATGAGTAACTTAAACTAGAGTTTATGCAAAGATCATGAGTATCATTATTATGCGAAGTTATCAAAGATTATGAGTATCATTGTTATGTGATACTAGCATTGTTGTTGAAGCAGTTAGTTGAGTGAATAACTTGGACTAGGGTTTGCAAAGATCATGAGTATCAATGTTATGTGAGATTGGTTGATAAGCATTGTTGGAAACATTTGAGTGAATTATCATAAGTTTGGACTAGGGTTTGTGAGAAAATATTATTTCATTGAGTGAGTGATTGACTAGAGTTGGTTGAGCCTAGTCAAGTGGATGTGTTAATGTGATAGTTCGAGTTCTATGAAACAAATTGTTATATATTCTAAATTGATTTGAGAAAGAGGTTCAGTGTTTATGAATGGGAAACATATTGAGTCTCTAACAATTCTCTATATGTTTCTGTGATAAAAAGAGTGATTGAAAGTGATTGAGCATTGTGGTGAATGTGAAGCATATTGAGTCTAACAATTCTCTATATGTTTCTATGGTAAAAAGAGAAATTGAAAGTAATTGAGCATTGTGGTGAATGTGAAGCATATTGAGTCTCTAACAATTCTCTTTATGTTTCTATGATATTGGACAAGTTCTAGTGAGGACTTATTGAGCATATTTGAGGTAAGTCTTGAGAAGACTTGTGGACATATTTGTGTGAGTTTTTGTGGAATATTCCAATACAGAGTTTGAGGATAGATATTGTGGAGCATATTGGACAAGTTCTAGAGAGGACTTGTGGATAGATTAGTGTGAGATTTTGTGGAATATTACAAGGTATATTTGAGATAAGTCTTTGATAATACTTGAGAGCAGAGTTGATTAATTAATTTGTTCAAACCTTGAGTTAAGGTTTGGGGCAGATCCAATAGAGTTGATTTATGATTGGATCAAGCTTTGTGTTAAGGCTTGAGGATAGATATTGAGGATATATTTGTGCTAGACCGAAGGACTATGTTTAGTGTAGATTAGAGGACAGAGATTGAGAATATATTTGTGCTAGACCAAAGGATTGTATTTAGTGCATATTTGAGGATAGAGTTTGGTGCAGATTTGAGGACAGGTTTGTGCTAGACCAAAGATAGATATTGAGCAAATTTGTGCTGGATAGGACTATGTTTAGTGCATATTTGAGACAAATATGAGAGCAAGCTTTGGAGATCACAAAGTATAGAGGACGATAGTCTCCAGTGGATAGATATCCATTAGCTAAGGCAGTGAGGATAGATGTCTTCAGTGGATAGAGATCCATTAGCTAGAGTAGTGGGGGAAATAGTTCTTCTATAAGATCACCAGCTAGAGCTAAGAAGAAAGGAGTTCTATTGTGGATAGAGATCCACGAACTTGATTAGGGGATAGGTGTATCCTTTGGATAGAGGTCCATAAACATTGTAATAGGGAAAGGATTCCCAAGAGATTGATTGAGAAAATTTTAGTGAAATATTTTCTCCGTGGAGTAGCCCACATTGGGTGAACCACATTAAATTGGTGTCTCTATTGTGTGTGGTGATTTGTACATTACTTTTATTATTACTATTGATATTACTATCAATACTTTGTATAATATTGATTGGGAAAAAATAGTAAAAAGTGGTCTTATACTGTTCACCCCCCTCTCAATATAAGCTTGTGTTCTTTAGTGCTACCCAAATGCTGTAAAAAAATTTTGCAATTTCACAGTCAATTCCTCCTTGGTTTCATTATCCAAAAATACAACAAAAATATTCAAAATGTTGCCTTCTGTCGTTGTCACGACCTCCTTCAATATCCTATTCAAGGGCACTTTAAAATTAGTCTCCTTCACTTTCTTCCTCCTCAATAATATAAATGTCTTGAGATCTTCAAAATCCTTCTCCATAATTTGGCAAACTTTTTGCCAAAAACTTCTTCCTCTTAGACTTGTTGTTGGATGGTGATAATTGTCCCAAACCCTTCTTATCATAAACTTCTCCTTGCTTATATTTTTTCTTCTTCAATATTTCTTCTCAACTCCTCCAATGGTTGCTTCTCCAATTTTGCAATAAGGCTTTATTTAGCCTTCTTCTTCTTCTCAAAATTCTCTTAAGACCTCTTCTCTTAGGTCTTCTAATTCTGCAACTCCTCAATTCTTATCCTCAAAGCTTCAATGAGGTCTATCCTTGGTCTCTTCAATATTCCAACTTCTCAAATGAGATATCTTTCTTGGATCTCCAAAATTTGTTGCTTTTGAAAGTTGTAATAGGACCTTTCTTTAGTCCTTCTCTATCTTCAATCTCAAATCTTCTATCTTACAAATTTGGAAGTTCTTCAATTTGACCTCTTTTGGGTCTCTTTAACTTCTTCAATCTACAACCTTCAATCTCAAATATTCAATCTTCAATCTTCTATGAGACATCCTTCTTGGGCCTCCTTAATCTTCAATATCTACTCTTTTGTTGCAACTCAAAACTAATCCTTGCACAAGGAAAACACATAGAATTTTAGGAAACCAAAGGTAAAATTCTTCTCTATCTATTGTAGGAAGCTTCTCATATTCTGAGAACTAATTTTCTGCAATAAAACCTTAGATAGTAGCAACCAAATATATTAAAATTTTCAAAATTATAAAATAAATAAACTTCACTAGTTATTCTCAAAACTAGTGGAAAGAATTCTATGCTGAGACCTAGTGTTCACGATTTATTCAACCCTGTGGAAAGACTCTAGCAAACTTGCAATCTAGAATCTCCTTCAATCTATCAAAATTTTCAATAGGACCTCCTTATAGGGTCTCTTATCCTCCCCAACGTCAAGGTCTATCTTCAACACCTGTAATTTCCTTCTATTCCAAATTTGTTGTTGGAATAGGTCAATCTCCTTCACTGGTTTTTCTTCAACATGGTGAGAAATAATATCTTCTTTGGTTTTTATTTTCAAGAGGTAATGTCTTCAAATTCACTGGTTTCTCCTTAACTAGTGGAAATCTCCTTTGCAACTTTAAAACCTATGCAAGTCAAAACCTTACTGCAACTCTGATACCATTGTTAGATTTTGAAGGTAAATACTTAAGATAAAATTAACCAAAAGATCTAAATAAAGTTGCAATATGAAATATATGATAATGACAATATTCTAAAAGTATAAAACTAAAAAATAACTTCAACTATAACTCATAAAATTACCATTAACAAATTCTCATAAAAATTGTATCTCCATTGAATCAAGAACTCAAGTATGTATACTTGCATACTACAATCCTCTCATATCATGTTTGAAATTACACTACATATATAATGTAATATGACTCTTCATATGGAGCACTCTTGGTCTTCACTCTTCTAGAGACTCTTCAACTTCCTATTCTATGGACTCATGTGCACATGGACAACTATGCACATTTACAATACCAAAATACTTTGCACACTTTAATAATACTTGTGCATTTATTACATTGCATAAAGTAAATACTCAACTTTTAATATAGGACACTCTTTCTTAATCTAAATATGTACCAAAGGTGGTACATTAGCATGTACCAATAATATAATATATTCCAAAAATATTGAGATCTCAGGTGGTTGGTCCTCTATTAGTTCCAACTCTTCAAGTTTCTTTTCTTATTTATGTTCCTCCTCTTCTTTCTATGATTCCTTGGTGGAAGATTCGTCCACACTAAGTAAATATAGTTTCTATTGCATTTTCTTATGGAGTGGAGAATATTTATCATCACAATCCTAACATAGTCCTTATGCCCTTTGTGCATCCATTTATTCTATGGTAAGGTGTTTTATTGGAGGTGGTTTATTGACCATGTTTGATGAAGTTCAGGATAGAAGTGGTGTATGAGCTTGTGGAGGTTTGAAGATACACCTTTGTTCTACGAATTTATCTTCAACCAACCTAACGAAACCTACTACTACCATTGTGCTCATTGGCTTGAACATTTTTACTTTAACACGAATATATTTCTTTAATCCACTAATGAAACAATTCTGGAAAAAATTTGTACTCAATCCCCTTGTGCGGTTTGTCAACTTTTCAAACTATGTTTGATATTAACAAGGGGTTGTCAATTTTAAAATGGTGAGGGCTCTAGTGAAATTCTAATACTCACTAGGTCCAAATTAGATGAGTAATTCTATTTCAAATTTAGCCCAAGTAATATGCAAGAGAATATTCTCTAACCATTGGTACCATTGAATTACTTCATGCTCAAGGTTGAATGATGTTATTGTGAAACTTTAATTAGGAAAAATGACATGAAGAAAAAATATTGTTTGACCCTATACAACCAAATGGTTAGGTCCTCACCATCAAACTTGAGAAATTCTAGCTTGGGTATTCTATGATTTGTATTATTGGGTAAGGTATTTAGTGCACTTCCCTTAGAATTGCCTTCTTGACTCCCTACTAGCCTATATAATGTGTAATATTTGACATCTAGACTTACTATACAACTCTCAATAGTATCTAATCTATCCAATTTATCTAGTTTGGATATTAATAGACATAGATCTTACTATTGATCTTCCAAGAATTTCATTTGTTCACCCAATCTCTCTCTCTTGGGCAACTATGGTACCTCCAACCATTTTAAAGCACTTTGGGATCTACAAAAAGTGTATGTATATTATATATCAAAATGATTAGCTCAAGATTATAGAAAATGATGTCAAGGAGTGATCAAATGGTGGGAACAGTAGGAGCAGTAGGAGGCGAAGGCGAAGGCGGGATCCATCCGATTCGATCAACAGATGGTAGAGTAGACCCAGGTAAGACTGATGTAGGGAATGGGGACTCGAAGTCTCTTAAGATCCGTCCAGAGGGCCCTTAAGACAAATTACCCCCTGACAAAGGCACAACTGAGGGGCCCATCCAACCAGGTATGACATCCTATGCTCAGGTAATCAATGACAAGGGGAGTACACCAACTCTTTCAGGAGCCCACCTAAACCAGGTCAGGGCAGACATCGTGATCCCAAAATAGGTTTTTTCCTCCTACGTTTCCAAAGAATCCTTTTTCCTAATAGGAAAATTCATAGGTGGACGACCATAGATGGAGACCATAAAGTGATGGGCCTTTTCCAAATGGAAAACTTCAAGGAATATGGATATCATAGCCATTTCCTAGGGGTTTTTTATCATTAAACTCTGTAACCATGATGATGCAAGCTAGATTCTAATAGGAGGACCCTGGTTCCTAGGTAGAAGAATCATGTTCATCAGGCGGTGGGTAGCAGATTTCAACTCTAATACTCAAAATATCAACTATGCACCAGTCTGGATTCACATCCCAAACTTACCCTTTCACCTGTGGCAAGAGGAAATATTGAAAGCCATTGCTAGAGCAGTTGGAGAGTTGGTGACTATAAACCCGACAACCAAAGTAGGATCTAGAATGGTTCATACTCGCATCTGTGTGAACACTAATCTGGAGAGGGAACTCCCTTCCTTTGTAAACCTAGTTTCAAGATACTTCAAGTGGCACCAACCCCTTTAATATAAGAACAAACCAACGTTCTGTGCCCAATGCAACAAGTAAGGCCACCTCAAAAACTAGCGTCCTCTTCCAACCAGTCGAGGGTGGGCAAAGCTGACAATTCCTCTGATCCAAAGGTGTCACTTAGCCCCCAAAATTGGTTTCCTCCTCGAAATACCAACATACCAAGAAAACTTCCAATCCCCATGAAGGATGGTCCTGTAGTGCATGCAAACTAGGATGGTCTTGCAATGCATGCAAACCAAGATGGTCCCGCAGTGCATGCAAACTAGGAGGCTCCTTAAGGAAAGGCTGACTCTCCGATGAACAAAGGAAATAGCATCATCGACCCCCTTCATCATGGGTATGGATTAGGTATGTCATACAATTATTCCTATTGATTTTTCTTCTGAGGGTCTTGTGGATTCCCCTATGGACAAAACCCCTCCCCCTATTTTTCCCTAGGTTTATCCAGCTGAGTTGGATCTCCTAGGATCCCCATCCAAGTCTGGGCCTTCCATCCAACTAAAAAACTCTAATCTAGCATTCATTCATACCAATAGTGAGGATGAATACAACCCGATCCCTTCCTAGGCTCATTCTAAAATCTTCAATCCAAAGAAAACCTAAAGCAAAACATCCCACATTGCTTTTGGGAGTGAGAAGAAAAGATGAAGGCCTTAACTAGCATAATAGAAAAGAAAATAAGGAGCATATGAGGCAATGGCTCTCAATCCACCCCGCTAGAAGATCACCTCGATTTGATACGATAAAAATCAAAGAATCCCAAACCTCCCCTTCAGCAAGGAAAGGGAGGCAAAAAATCCCCTAAAATTTTTAAATGAAGGTCCTCACTTGGAATGTGAGAGGGCTCAATGTTGCCCCTAAGATACGAATAGTTGATGACCTCAGAAAAGAACATTTCCCCACTGTCTTCATCATTCAAGAGACCAAGGTGAATGAAATATCCTCCTATAGCTGCCAAAGCTATATGACCCAAAAGTGAATTTGTATTCGTTCCTACCCAAGGAACTTCCAACAGTCTACTATGCGTATGGGATCCAGCTAAAGTGGAAGGAAGGTTGATCTCGTCCTCCAATAGGATCATCAATTTTTTGTTCCATTGCAAAATCAACAACAAGACATGGATTTTTTCTAGTATCTATGCCCCTAACAACCCCCTCGAGAGAGCCGCACTATGGAATGTAATCAGGCATATGAGGAGCTCCAATGAAACAATCCCTTGGATCCTAGTAGGATATTTCAACTATCCCTTATTCCCATATGATAAGAATGGGGGCAACTTGGTGGACACTAGAAGCATGGAGGAATTCAGTGAATTCATAGATGTGAATGAACTGATGGATGTTCAGCTAAAAGGAGCCAAGTACACATGGAGAAACAGAAGATCTGACACCAATCTCATTCATGTGAAGCTCGACTGAGTCCTCCTCTCTTGCGAAGACATCCCTATATTTGAGGATGACACTCTTTACTCCCTTCCTAGAATAGGCTCAAATCACAACCCCCTATTGTTTGAAAGTGCCAAAGTCCCATCCTTCAAGAGCCCCTTCTACTTTGATTCAATGTGGTTTCACCATCCATATTTTAAGAACCAGGTGTCCCAGTGGTGGCAACAACCTTTCCAGGAATCCCGTCAGGATGGCTATACCAAAAACTCATATTCATCAAAGGACAACTCAAAACATGGAACAAACATATTTTTGAAAAAAATTAGGTGATCAAAGAGAAGTTGGAAGTCGTAGAACAACAAATCCAGGAAGGCAACCAAGTAGCAATACTAGAATGGAGGACAGGCAACTCCTATCTAAGTACCACAACATCCTGGTCAAAGAAGTAAACCTACTGGCGGTAGAAGTCATGAGCCCTATGGCTTAAGGATGATGACTCAAATACCAAGTTCTTTCATGCATCCACACTGATAAACAGGAGCTCCAACAAAATCACAGATCTCACTTGTTCCAACGAAAGGGTCACCAATGATATTTCAGATATTAGGGACAAATCTATCAAAAAATTTTAGTTTCTCTTGGGAACATCCACCTTAGAGTCCCCCCAAGATGCAGAGGCCCTCCTAGCCAACATCCCTCACTCCATTTTCAATTCCACCAGTGAAATTTTTATCAGCCCTCTCTCAGTGGATGAGATCAAAGGGGCCATCTTTTCCATGCAGCCAGATAAGGCCCTTGGCCTGAATGGGTTTTCCCCTATTTCTATCAAGCATTTTGGGACCTGATCGAGATCATGCACAACAGTCAGGGATATCCAGATTTCCAATTCCATTCCCTGTGGGATCAATTCAACATTCATTGCTCTAGTCCCTAAAGTCCCAGCCTACAAGTCTTTATCTGAATTTCGACCCATCAGCATCTGCAATATCCTTTATAAGATTCTGACCAAAGCTCTATCCAACATGCTCAAATAAATCCTTCCCCTTATCATTGACTCATGCAAAGGAAGTCCAGTTAAAGGTAGGATCATTATTGATAGAGTCATTACCATTCATGAGGCCCTCCACTTTGCCACCCTAGCCAAGAAACATGTTCTCCTTCTCAAGCTGGATATGAACAAGGTCTTTGATAAGGTCTTATGGGAGATCCTGACCGATATCCTCCTCAAGTTTAGCTTTCACTCGAGCTAGATCGGGTTCATAAAAAAGTACATATCCTCATCCTGGTTCTCCTTCCTCATCAATGGATCCCTCGTTGGGTTCTTTCCTAACTTGAGAAGCCTAAGGCAAGGAGACCCCATGTCCCCCATCTTGTTCATCATCTTGGCCAAAGCTTTGGGTAGGTCCATCAAAAGTACAGCAAGGAGAGGTCTCATATCGGATATCAAAACTACTACTCGACTCCCTCTAGTCACTCACGAGTAGTTTGTAGATGACACCATCATAGCCACCACAACCTCAAGCTATAACCATCAAGCACATCTTGCACCTCTACGAGGAAGCATAAGGGTAGAAGATAAATTTCCTTAAATGTAAAATTTATTTCCTCTGCCTCCCCTTTCTTGCCATGTTAACCATGATACTAGGTTGTTCTTCTAAAAATTTGCCTATGACCTACCTTGGGCTCCCTCTCTTCATTGGCAACCCCATCACCCCCATGTGGAACATTGTCATCGATAGAATCCAAAAAAATTTAGCCTCCTGGAAAGGCCACCTCCTTTCTCAAGTAGCGAAAGCCACCCTCACATCGACCTACCTTCATAGTATCCCGATGTACTTTCTATTTGTCTTTAGAATCCTAGCATCGATAAGTTCCAAGATTGAGCAAATCCAAAAGATAATCCTGTGGTCGGGGAGCAAAGACAAAAATATAATTCCCCTGGTGGCTTGGGATAGGGTATGTCAAAACAAGAACAATGGGGGCATTGGGATCAGGAAAGTAGCTCTCATGAATTTGGCCCTCCTGGCCAAACATACTTGGAATATCTGCTCCAACAGTAGCTCAGAATGGATTGTATTGTGAAGAAGAAATATCTGCAGAACCACATGTTCCTAGATCAAAAACCTCATTCAGAAATGCAGTGGCTATATCCTAGGCAATAGGAAAACTATTGATTTCTGGCAAGACCTATGGATGTAAGAGGATCCTTTAAGAAAAAATAGAGAGTTGATGGCCTTGAAAACCTTCACCAATGGCACCGTAGGGAGTAAAGTGGCCAATTTCATAGCTTGTTTTGCAGGAAGGCCAAGGTGGAGAACCATTGAGATGGACAATATTCCTGATCAAGCTGATGCACTATCCAGCCTTCTCCAAGTGATCACCATCCCATTGAAATAAGATAAAGATAGACCTATCTGGAGAGAAACCGATAGCAGATCCTTCTCGGTTAAATTGGCCTATTCTCTTCTTAATCTGGCCTCGATGCTAAGCATCCCTTTCAACTTTATTTGGAAGGCAAAGCTCATACCCAAGATTAGTTTCTTTGTATGGAAGGCCATCCAAAATAAGATCCTCATGATTGAGAACCTAAAAAAGAGGATTCATTATCCTAAACCGCTGCTATCTGTGCCTGTCCAACTGGGAGAATACAAACCATATCTTTTGCACTTGTGGATTTTCCTCTGAAGCCTTTGGGCATATCTTCAATAGTTTTCACATCCATTGGGCTCAGTCCCAACCAATTATTAACCTTTTCTCCCAGTGGCCAAATCTATTTTACAACCCCAGGCTCAAATTTATGTGGTCCCTTTGCCTTCCCCATCTTGTTTGGCAAATCTGGCTAGAGCAAAATAGGAGGGCTTTCTTAGGCCTGACCAGGGATCCCCTATTTATGGCTTCTAATTCCATAGCTTTCACTATTGAAAACTCTTGGCTTATCCCCTGTCCAGTGTCTCCTCCTTCGAACTCTAAAAAATCTATCCTCAAATCTCTTGAGATCACCATGGAGGATTCTGATGCTCAACCAAGGCCAAATCCTAGAACCAATGCCAAATGGAGTTCGACTCTAGAATGATAGATCAATTTTAATAATGATGGGGCTTCCAAGGGAAATCCAAGTAAGGCTAGGGCAAGAGGGGTCATCATAGACCATCAAGGCAATTTAATTTTGGCCTATGCCTGCCGAGTTCCTAGGCAACCAATCCAACAACTATGCAAAAGCTATGGCTCTAGAAAGGGGGTTGTTGCTACTCCAAGAGGACCCCAAGGAAGCGATTATTGAAGGCAACTCCCTGAATATCATAAACTATATATCCAATGATAAGACTCTGTCATGGAAATTCTACAATACTATCCTCAAATCTAGGAGGATCCTTCAAAGTCGGCTGAGAGCAACTATTCACCATATATTTAGGGAATCCAATTAGGTAGCTGACCTCACGACCAATCTGACAACTTCCACCAATGGGATCAAAATATAGAGGGAAGACTTTCCTCAGGTCATTTCCAATGCGGCATGGCAAGAAAAGGACTCAAGTCAACTTGAAATTTTCCAAGGTCCTAAGAACTTATTAGCTTACTCCAGGGGCACCCATCACGGTGGTTGGCCTTCCTCAAGTTCTACATCATAATCTAGACACCGCTCACATGTGGATCATTTTAGTTTCTAAGCTCAATAATGTGAGATGCAAATCATAGGATTTAGCCCACTCTTCATGTAAATACAAGCCATGGTGGTTCTCCCAAACCAACGGCTATGACACGTGTACCAACCAGGCTACTATTTTCTAGGTCATCATGGCTAAGGGTTATCTAAGTGATGTGGTTGATTACAAAAAACTTGAGAAGTATATCTGGACCTCCAACATTCCTGATGCATGGTTCCAGGGCAGAATTTCACCTCAAGTAGTTTGAATCCCTTCCCCTCATATTCATTTTTTCCTCCACATATTTTTGAGCAGGGACATTGATCGTCGGGCATGTCTTGATAAGCTAATTTGAAGCGATACAATGTCGACCCGCTTGTTCTCATTATTTTTGGCTCGCTCATTACAAATCCATCACATGAGCCAATCAAGGTGGCTTCTCACAATTTTAACGTCCACTCCAAGCCCATCCCATCTGGCTTCCTCATCACATCTCCCTTCTCTTTTTATAAGCCAGAGTCTCATTCCCATCTCCCTATTGGTTGGACTGTCCTTACTGTGTCTGTTTCCAGTCGTAGCCCATGTATCTTCCCCACCAAGTCCTTTCACCTTAACCCCCCTGCTTTGAGCATGGCTTACACTGAACCAACCCTTCTGCAGCTTAGTTCCAATGACAACACCTTTATGGATGCCAAAGGTTTTACCTCATTTCTAGAGAAATTTATTAGAGTTGAAGATCCCATAACTAATTATTTTTTTCATTTCTAGAACCAGGGTGAAGTCATAGTCCAAGGGCTCCACTTCATAGTTACTATTGACTTACTAGCAACAGTTATCAAACTCCCTCTGACTAGTCTCCTCATTAGGTGCAACAAGCACAATTAGGAGGAAGAGATAGAGCAATTCCCTGATAAGGGAAAGAACCTCGATTGGGACAAATCTACGTTGCATGTGTCTTCCCTCCCAGCCCCTAGAAGCATGCCATCATGCCCATTATGCAATACATTATCTGTGGCAACCTGTCCAAACCCCTCTACAACTTTCATGTGGCCTTCATTAACCACCTTCGGGATGGGAAACCCGTCTGCATCCCTGACTACCTCATGTATTTCCTTACCCTTACCATGGATAAATGCCAAAATTTGGGTGGGCATCGTAGGCACCAAGGGTTCCTAGCTATCATTTATAAACACACGCTAGCCCACCAGCCTCCTATCTAGAACATCCATCCCATGGCTGACCAACCCCCTATTGAGAATCCCCCTTACCCCCTTCAAGAGTCCCTTGAGGTCCCTAATCAGGCTAGCGGGTGCCCCATGCCTACCCTGAACCATAATGTCAGACGCAGTGACCAGAGGAAATGAGGAACCTTATCCTAAACTCCCTAGATAGGAAGATCCTCCTCCAGGCTCAAGAAATCCAAGTTGGAGGTGTCTTCTTCCTCAACCCAGGTCATATCAAAGTTTGAGAGTGATTGGAAGGACTCGCGGTCCCAGCTGCTACTTCAATTGGTGGCATCAACAATCAACACATCTATCAAACAACTACAGGAAGCCTCCATAATTCTAGCCCAGTACACTACTTTGAAGAAGGATGACGGTAAGAATTGACGGGGGTAGGACCCTGGTGAGGGTTTTTTTTGCTATTTTTTCATCTGCATCTATGGTTTTTTGGGCTAGTCAGATATATGTAGGGGCTATAGTTTTTTGCCCAGCTGGTTCAATCAGGTTCATGTATGTTGGGATGTGTGGTCCTTTTTATCTATCAAGGTGTATGGTTGGAAGTTGTTTTAGAGATTGCTCTCCTGGGGGTAGGAGGATTTTTGTAACTGTAGGTAGACCCACTGCTATAATTTTGTTCCACCGCATAGCAACTGAGGGCACTTTGTAAGGTTTTTGGGCCCTTTCAAAACCCATTGTAAATACAATCAACTTCAAAAAAAATGATTAGCTCAAAAAGAGGATTAGAATGGACTATACCATAAAATGATGAATTTGGGGTCCCCGAAACTAAATATCAAAATGACCATTTTGAAAACAGGTTAAGAATGGACTATACCACAAAAATGATAAATTTTGGCTATTTTTGGATTTTTTTAGGAACTACTATCGAAGAGAGTATTTTCTACACTACCAGATTGGCAACTAACAATGTCTGGTCTAATAACTCGTTGATCTGAGAACTGACAAGTGACTACTCTAATACTGCTTATTAGGAACCTTCAAATAAAAATAAGCATAATCCACAATATCAATGCAAAAATTAATAAAAACATATAAATGAAATAACATAAGTGCTTAAGAAAACAACTGATTGGAAATACAATAAACTTATATTACTAAAAAAGAATAGAAATTGCAATCATCTTTGAGGTGGCAACCTCCTTGGAAGTAGAGCTTCAATACAATATGGAATACAAGATGGTCCATTCCTTCCCACCCCTGTCTTATATAAAATCTTCTTTATAATAAAATGAATGAGGAGAAAATAAGCAAAATCCCCCAAATGCAACGAATTAAAACAAATTCAAACAACAAATTATTAGTATGTCAAGTATATATATTACACAAATGTAAATAGCATAAAATTTAATAAATTTAAATTAAAATGTAAGGTAATATAGAAATAAATCAAACCACATAAAAGACACCAATATTATGTGGAAAACCCTGTAAAGTGAAAAACCATGACCAAAATTGTATCTCCACTTTTATTATCTTCAACAAAATATACAAGCTTTTTTCCTCAAATGTGATTGGTGCAAATCACCAATGTCTCGAGTAAACAATAGTGTATCATAGCTAGATCTCACGGTTGGCTCATACTATTTTGCTATGCATAGTTAGCATTGTTTCAACACAAGGAGTTTAGTCCAAATATATAGTTTGGGTTATCCTCCCATTGGAAAATAGTCATGGAGAAAAACCTCCACAACATGTGCCACCACACCTATGCCACATGCCACCACACTTATGCCACATGCCACCACACTCATGCCACATGCCGCCACACATATGCCACATTCCATTATGTGCCCCACACATGCCACCATGCTCAAGTCTCATGCCATGTCACATTTTAATTTGAGTTGACTAGAGTTAGACAAGATATTGGATTTTTTTTTTAATTTAGTAATTGTAGGAATAATAATATTAAGGTGTAGGATAAAATAAATATATGTAAATATTTATTTTATCATATACCTTAATATATATTATTCTAACCTAGGTATATATATATTAAATACCTATCTATTTAATTTATATAAAAACCTAGATACCTAATTTTACTATCCACCTTTATACTTAGGTGAATTTACAATATAATCCCAACATTGAATTATTTATTCCAACATAAAGTAATTGTTACATCATTATAATAACTCTTACTTAAAATAAAGTAACTACTATATCATTCTCCTAACATCATTACTAGCACTTGCTTATAATAAAAGTAGTGATTACATCATAACAAACCCATATACACTAGACGTCCAAGATGCAACATTACATAATGATGGTTATGCTAGGATAGGTTCCTAACAGGTGCTATGCTACTAAGTTATCTTTGTCCAACCTCGCTAGTTGTGCCCATCACGTTCTTGAAGTTTAACATTCTTACCTTTTTTTGGTTTTCTTCTTTTAACCCATTGAAAAAGCAATTGTAAAAAATATTTTAGTTATTCCTTCTATTCTATTGGCCAATTTTCATAATCCTTTTGGTAGTCTCAAATTGTTTGAGTTTTTTTTAGAATCATCAAAGCTCCTATACAATCCTCATATACGTTGGAACCAATTGGATGAATAAGTTTTCACATAATCCATCTCATGAAGGTGTTGCTCCCTTAGATTAAGGAACCATTGACACCATTGTATTGCTTCCTTCTCTAGGTTAAAAGAGGCTATAGAGAATTTTAGAATATCTCAAGTTTGATGTAGATCAAAATATTTATTTGCATGGTATATCCAAATAGGAGGATATTCACCATCAAACTTGGGAAAATTTAATTTTGTGGTACAAGGTATAGTAGGTAAGGAATATATTCAACCTATAATATTTTATGGATTTTTGTGGTTTTAATGAATGTGGGTTTTTTTTTAGCATGTTGTAATGCTTCTCGTCCTTTTTGGATAGTGTTATAGAGACCAATGGTGAACATATGGATATTTTGTATATTCCATTTTATCATGTCAAGCTTTTTAATCTCATAAATCAAGGAGTCCTACTCAAAATTTTGACATTGGTCCTTAAATTATTATAGTTCCTTTACCTCTTCACTCATTTTTTCTACATAATTGTCCTACAAGTACCCTATAGCCATTTTTATAGAAACTTAAGTATCTATAATGTGCTATAGGGCCTATATACCAAAATGAACAACACAAAAATGTGAGTAGAATAAACCTAGCCAAAATTTGATCATTTTTGCATCCAAGAAACATTTGTCAAAGCTATGTACCAAAATGATTGTTGCAAGAGGATGATCAAAATAGAATAGATCTCAAAATGATGATTTTTGATGCCTACTATTTTTCATCATGTGTGCCTCTCTCCCTCAATTACTAAATTTTTAGGGCAAATCCATTTTTTCAAAATCATAAAATTCTTCGTGGTTTGTGAGATTTTATGTCTAGAAGATTTTACCTATAGCTCGATCCCCTATTGAATAACACCTACAATCCTTGATTGTAAAATTTTTTACAATCCCTATCAATAAAAGCCCCTGTAATCTCTACTTCTAATCCCTCAGTTGCTTAGTTTTGCTAGGTACTGAGTATTTTCTAAAAACACACTACTTAGGTTAGGATTCTAACATCTTCAAAATCTCTCTCAATATGCCCAAAAGTCCTTGTAGATATTATTTTATTATGCTAGGATAGTGTTTGTTTGGATTTTGGACCTATAGATATATTTAAATTATTCATAGACAATGTCTGACCTGATATTTCAAGGCACTAACTATAGAGGATTCCACCATTCCCATAGTCACACTGCTTATCTTCAAGGTAAGGACCTTCCCAAGGCTAACCACTTAATGGTGCACCACAAAACTCAAACAACTAACATATTCCTAAAAGAAAACACTTATCCTAATCCTAAGGGGTCTACTTATAGACTTGAGGGTATGTGGAAGCTCGTAGTCATACACAAGTGTTGTCTAAGGCCTAGGTATGGGAGTCTCATCACATCTCAATTCACTAAACACTTTATGGATAATCTAGCTTAGGCAATAACGATAAATTCTTTATGATATTTTAAAACCTCCAACACAGGGTTTCTAGCCTAATGAATCTAAGGGAGAGAAAAAATTGAAGTGATTCAAATGTTTACAAAATTTATTACAAAAATAAAAATGTTAAGGATTGAAGGAAAATATAGAAAAGACAAATTATCGATATGGATGCATTGTGGATGTGGAATATTTTTTGGAATAGAAGCCTTGTTATTGCAATGGAACCATCCTTGGATCGATTTTTCATACCAGATGTAAGAATTTTACTTGCATGAACTAACTGGAATAAGAAAAAAATTCACATAGAAACATATTTTTGCAACTTGAACACAAAATAGCAATTATTTTGTTGATCGCACTGAAGAGTTTATAAAAGTATTATAGCCCACTTTGGGGGGGAAACATCCTTTATAAGAAACACTAATTTACAATATAATTTCTTTATAATATCTTTACCTCTCTTACAATGCAATATATAAAGATAACTCTACCCAAAATAACTTACAATACAAAAATAGATAGTTATTTGAGCTATCTAACCCTAACCCTAATGTTTGAGCGTCACCCTTATATTCAAAATAGGGTGCTCTTCCATTACTAACTAAACTATTACAATAAAATAAAAAGGGTTGGGACTTGAGGTCCTAACACATTTGAAAAAACATAGAAGGATGTATATAATGAGAAAGTGTAATATGCAAGTTCAAGTATAAATAACACTAAAGTTGCGAGGGAAGACAAAGAGTCAATTTTTAAAGCAATAAAGGCAAAGAGGATAACTTTGCTCTAGGTAAATCATATGCAATCTCATAAAACAATAGAAAATCATTTCCTTACAATAAAATGAAAGTAGCTAAAAGGTTATCTATTGCATTTTTAGCTTTTCAAAGAAGCATAGTAAAAAAAATGCATTACACTTTAGGGTTTTCAAGGTGGTATGAAAAAGTATGTCCTATGGAGGTTGTCCCTTGCACTTCAGGATTTATAAAAAAACACTAAAAGGCATCTCCAAGGATATACCTTTCAATTTAGGTTTTCCAATGCAATATAAATCTATAGATGATATGGTAAATTAATAACAATGTGAAAAAATCGAAGAGATTGATGAGGATGAAATAATTAGTGGGAATGAAGGAAAAAAAGAAAAGAGGAAGACACTCAAAGCATAAACAAAGAGAAAAGGAAATGTGAAGGGATATTGATTTGTGAAACTAAAATCAAATATCATAAGTTTTAACAAGATATAGGGTTAAACCCACATATAAAAGTAAAAATTACAATGATATGGTATCTTCGAATAATTGGGGTATGAATATAACCTCAAAAAATAGGTACCATGAAAATAATAGATTGTTATACTCCTAATTTTATTTTAATGTAGGAAAAATTAATAGGTTGTGAGGAATTTAAGGAAGCATTTTAAAGAATTTAAAACATAGAGGATTGTCTTTGCTTTGTCATATTTAGGAGGTTTGTGATGATATGGGACAATCGTAAATGGAATGAACAATTTACTAGAGGCAAGAAGTAATTGGGTTATCTTTTTTATAAGAAAGGGGAAATATAAAAATTGGAGTCATAAATATGTATGCTCCAAATATAATTAATCTTGAAGATAAATTTTGGAAAGGCATTAGTTTATTCGTGTCAAATTCAATGATCAATGGCAGTCCTTGGATTCTTGGAGAGAGATTTAGCATAGTTTTATCTTCTCAAAGAAAAAGGGTGGTACTCTTAGTTGGGCTAGGTCAATAATTTTTTTTATTCCTTTGCAATTTAAGTAGCCTTAAGGTTGTTGTTCCTTCAAACTTCTAATATACATGGGATGGTAAGCATATTAGGAAATATCTCATTGTAGAAAGATTGGACAAGTTTTTGATATCTTATAATTGGACAAAAATAAAGGATACAATCTCTTCAGACATTTTTTTTTTGTAAATAAGATTATATCACAAACCAATTCATTTGAGAGGCAACCTCATTAATAATTGTAATCAAATTCCATTTTGTTTTCAATCTATGTGGTTCCAAGAGCCAAATTTATTCCAAATGGTTATGTTGCGGTGATATGAAGCAAAATTTGAAGGATCATACACACACACATACATACATACATATATAGTTTTGTTTATTCCATTGATTTCCACTATCTTTCATAAATTTATGATCTTGTTTAATTCCCTCCTTTCTTAACCAAATAAGATGAATTTATTATTGCATCCATTGAGCTATAAGTTGGAGAACTAGAGGTAAGACTGTAAATATGTTACCAAAGGAGATAGTTCTCTCTTTCTATGTATCTGATCCCAATGGATTTACAATAATTTCCTTCTACGTTTTTGGTTATGTTAAAGAACAAGATGATGGTTATAGTTGAAGAGGATAGGAAAAGGATATAATAAGTGAAATCAATGCCATGTTTTTGTACTAATATCCAAATAAGGTGTTAAATATTTTAATAATTTATCCCTCAGGCTTTTAAAACAAGATTTAGAAGATAAATTCAAAAACTATGTCAAATAAAAATATTATAGATTTTGTTATCTTGAAAAACAAGGTGGTTTTCTTCATGACAAGCAAACACTTGATGGTATAATAGTTTTGAAGAGCCCATACATTATCTTTGGCCCATTAAAATCCCATGTATGCTTATAAAATTAGATATGAAGAAACCATATGATAATATTTGTTGGATTTTTCTATATGATGTCCTCAATTGAATTGATTTTAATCATGGTTGGTGTGAATGGATTATATGTTGTAATAGTACTCAAAGGTATTATATTTTGATAAATGGATCCCTTGTTGGATACTTTGAATAATATAGTGGTCTACACCAAGGTGATTCATTATCTACTTTTTTTTTCATAATTATTGGCAAGGCTTTGGGAAGGTCTTTCTCAAAGGTAAAATTGGAAGGCAAAATCAAAGGTATTCAACTTGAAATAAATGGCCCCTTCTAATATTATCTCAATTTGTTTAAATCGCTTTTATTTTAGGTCATCCTTTAGTTAGGCCATGGAATTTAAATGAATATTAAAATTGCCCTTGATTTACAACATATTATAATAGATATTATAGGGTTTAAAGTTAGAAAACTACCATTAACATATCTAAGCATTCACTTATTTGATAAAAGAAAGAAAGAGCTTTAGGATCCAATTTTGGATAGAATAAAAAATTGTTTGTCTAGTTGGAAAGCTAAGTTTCTAAACATGGCTTGAAAACTTTGACTAATAAAGGCTACATTGCAATATATGCCTATATAATTGAATATGACAACACAATAGAAGATGAGAAAAAATTGACTAATGGTCGACTACTTAGCATGGACAAGCCAAACCTCAAATACATAGATGAGCAATTGCAAATTATCATAATTTGCCAAAGGGGTAAAAATATGGAGTCACTTCTTGGCAAGCTTGTGGCCTACCTTTCTACACCTTATGGGAAAAATATGTTGAGTCTTCATGTTTCTCTTGTGGAATTTGGGTTTCCCAAAGATTTTTTTTTTAAATATAACCTGTAATTAGTTTAGTAACTAAGTAGTTAGAATTGATAAGAGACAAGTTATTCTTGACAACCAACATTTTTTTGTATTTCAGCAATGAACCGAATGGAGAAAGGTTTCTAAAATTTTGAAGTATAATATATAGAAGGCATATCTAATTTACAAATATTGAACTGTTAAATGTAATCATCTTAAAATTGTCCAAGACATTTGTGTGATGTTTGCATTTATGTTCTCTTGAATTTATTGTTGTTGCTAAAAGAACTTCATTTCGTTGTTGAATATGTGGTTTGTGTAGCACGAGTGGTGATATTCCCAATAATGAAATGGTGGATAATAAATTCAGGAACAAATTGGGATTGCAATCATAATACTGTCATCACACTCATATACGATCATGGTATTGAGACGGTACTATCTCAATTGTATGATGCAATATTGTATAGTACAATACATGGCGGTCAGTTGCAAATGATAATGCAACACTTGCCAATCAACCTCCTTACACAAAAACTTGTACAATAATTACACATACAATACCATAGTCTTTGCCAAGCAATAAGATAATCCTTTAGGTTGCAACACAATTTGGATGATTATATTTGTAAGATCAATCTCTCGTACAACCTAATCTTCGTACAGTATTTAACCAACATAACTGCAATAATCTCCTTGTAATATTCCCTCTACAACTTGAAATTAATCTATAGTATTGTTGCATTATGCTAACTACCATAACCTGCAACTATGGCAAAAAAATTACAATTTGCAACTATAATAATACTCAAACAAGACACATGTAATATCCTCAACAGTCATAGCATAAAAAATTACAACAAACTACAATAAATCTGCAAATGGTAGAACTTGTGTTGGTATTAAATAGGCTGCTATAAACAACACTATTGGACTAGATTTACAATATGTAGGGTTGCATAACCAACCTGTATAACATCATAGACAATGCTCTTACCAATATCTCTCCCTATCTCTCACATAGATACTCATGGGCAATCCTATGCAATGTTCTTCTCTTGATAATCACAACAATAACCATAACCATAACCATGCAAATGAAAGAGGGGGAATCCTTTTAATACCTTTCATGGCCATTGCAAGCGATTCCCATGAAAGAGCACCATAACCACCACTCCAAATAGGATATTTTTAATTTATGAAATTATCAACCTTTATTTCCTAAAGTCCTATTTGTAATTTATCAAATTGCATTGCATTCTAATTTCACTTACATTTCATGTTATGTCATTTCATTTCTTGTCATTTATATTTCATATGTGTTTCATTACAAAAATTCTAACACAAATTTATACATATTTTTCACATTTTTTTTAGGGAAGTTTTGCTACATACATCTATCCTCCTCTTTAAACTAGTCGGCATCCTTACCAACGTTGTTCTTGAGAATCTGGTTGTTTTTGTTGAGTCAAAAATAGGTGCTCCACCCATATTTTTTATCTAGAGTCATAGGGTTGCTTGTTCATCCTTCAGTCTCTATGCATAATTACTATAACAAACAAACTCCAACCCATAGTGGTTTGCTTTCTTCTCCATTTTCACCAACTTTACAATCAACTCCTTTTCCCACTAACATTCGTTTGTATCTTTTGTTTCATCTCAACCTCAATTATGGATACAATAGCCAGTTGTTCATCCCTTTCAGCAATGAGCTTATATTTGTGCTCTAGCTTCTTTTCTTGAGCTTCATGCACATGTGATCTTATTGTCAACTCTACTCTCAAGTGTACAATGATCTCATTGCACTTCTCCATATCCTTCTTTTTTGTAACAAGTTCATCATAATTGGCTTTTTTCTGCTCTTCGAATATTTGTCTAAGGCCAGCAACTTTCATTTTTGCTTACTTCTTTATTATATGCATATCTTCCTTATATTGTTTAACTTATTCTTCTTTGAATTGGTGTATCTTCTCCAACCCAACTATTAACAAATCAATCCAATGTGTCAAAAAATAATCTTTCTATATAATAGTGTTAATTCCAATGGAATCTTCCTATATTCCACTTTTGTTGTATCCACTATACAAGGTTCCAAGGTACCTGCATCTATATACACCCTTTATGGTACCCTGTAATTGGTTTTCATCTCTTATGGTAGCTCCTTAATTCCAATTATTATTGTCACTACAACCTGTATTTCCTATGGCTCTCTTTCACAGATTTCAATGAGCTTCTTTGTCCTCTCATCATATTGAGCCAACCGCACTAATTTTCCATTTCATTGTAAGCCATAGACCACCATTGCCTTAATTGTACTACACAACCCATCCTAAATTATAGTCATGCAAAATTAAAACCCACATCATCTTCTTGAATAATTCAACCACCTAATCATTAGTTTGGAATCCTTTAGCAGATAACCTAGGACTAGGCACTTCAATAATTAAATGCTTACTTGGTGCTTGATGTGTGTCCTCCTCTTCCTGTTCTATGCTTAGCTCTTCCATATTTTCTTCCAACTAAACAACTTGTACTACAGTTTGTTCTTGTGGCTCTGGATAATTTTCAACATTGTGTGGCTTCTAGCTACCACCGCCTTTCCTGACAAATTTATATTTCTCCTTTATTTTTTTCTCAAGTACAACCTCAACCTCCTTACTCCTTGCTAAATCTTCAACTTCTTTTGGCACTTCTATATCTTCCAATAGGCCTTGGACTACCATTGAAAACTCAAATTGTCTCACATTTGGTGTAGGTGATGATGCACTAAGATCTACTTGTTGCACCCAAATAACAAGTTTTGGCAATTATTCCTCAACAATGTTTGTTATATCTATCTCTTCCTCCTCAACCACCTCAATTTCTTGTACTAATTGTACCAATTATTCTTCCTGTTACATAGTCTCCACTAAGGGTTGTTCCTACAACATCAATATTTCTTGCTCTCTCTGTCTCCTTGTTCTTACAGGACTGCCTTGCTACCCTTCTTCCTCCTTTATTCTCTTCTTTCTTCCACCTATTGCTCTTGAGGTAACTCCTCCATTTGTTGTTCCTGGGCTACTTCCTCAAATTTTTATTGTAATTCGGTCTCTAGAATTCTATGTTTTTCTTGTTTCATGGTGCCAACTCGTTCTTTGAATCCTCACTAACCTCCTCTTCAATCAAGTTTGATTTTCACAACATTCCTTTGGTTCTTAATTTGACTAGAGTGGATAGTCATCGGTACTGAGTTTGTCCATCTAAGTATCGTGGGTTCTTCTTTTGACAATTTTATTGGAGCAATCAATCCTAAAAATTCCATTTTGGCGAAAGAAATTGCAATCAACATTATCCCAATGGCGTGGAATGCCATCAAAAAATTCTTAGTCGGCCGCCTCAAGAAATTCCTAATGCATATGACAAATATGATGCCCAATTATATTATACTATTTTCACAATGCCCTGTACATACAAAGCTAGCCATACAGGTATTTCTGACGACCTTGTTTCTCTTGACAACTTGGACATCATGATGTTCATGGCACATCATAATTCGTCATTATTTAACTGGATTTGCTTAAATTCATGACGTTTGTGACAAAAATATTATTGAATTCCACAAAAGTAATAGTTTTGACCTCGTGGATTTTCCTATTCCACTATTTTGCATCCAAGGGTTCCTTCCACACTCATATTTCCTATTTTGACAATATAAATATCCATAAAAAAATATTTGCTAAGAATTTAACTTTGACTTCTTGGTCTCTAATCTTCACTATGCTCACATTATGTTATGAGTTTTAGGGATCGAGTATTTGTAGCAAATAATATTTGAAGAAGTCCTTGTCAAACATTGTGACTTGTGCAATGCAACTCATTGCTGCTTATATCAATGCAACTGCCAACCGACAGTTTGGTGGGTTGTCTTACCACCATTTTTGTTAAAATTCTCCAATTGATTGAATTCATGTTATCTCATTGAGAGGTATCCTCATTTTCTTCCCTTTCTCAGGTGAATCTAAATGCCTTCTCTAATACTAAATCTCCTCCTCCATTTTATGATTATGTCTTTGTCTTCTTGTATACTCTTTTGGTTCTTATATTTGATCGAGTCTAGTCTCCTCTTCTCGTCCTCAATTTTCTCTTCTATGTAGAGGGTTGGGCGATTTTTTGGTATTCTCTGCTTGTATCTTTACCCATTGTTCTCAAAAATTGATTCTCTCGCTCATGCTTTGTCCATCATTCCTCCTAGTTCTTGGTTGTACAGTGATTGTGATTGTTCAGTTAGCCTAGAGTCTTCTGTACAACCAGTTACTTGAACTTGTATGGTGGCTCCCTATGTCTGTATGATAACATTCCTCTTTCATTTGTACAATAGTATTCTATAGTCATACAAAAATCTTTCTATGCTCATATGACAACTTCCATAGCAGTATTTCTTGACTGTGTATGGCAATTTCCCTTGCAATTACAAGCATCGCCTTTGCAGTATTTTCTTCTCTAAGCCCTTATATGGATACTTCCTCATTGAGTTATCTTTATCCTCATCTCATTTATTCATACTTCCTCTGCCTTTCCTTGCATAAACCCTCTAATCCCTAGACTACAACTTTACCTGAAGATCTCTAAATATTGATTATCCTTTCATACTTAACTCAATAAGAGGGTTTTGAAAAAATTTAATCATTTTTCTTGAACTTTGTATGACATTTCCTTCATCCATCTAGGTCTTTAAATTTTCTTTCTCTACACAAGCTCCTCTATCCTAGATTCATCTTTCCTTTGGTTTTCGTGTGATTGTACGATCACTCATACACCTATATATTCTTCCTTATTCAACAATTAGGACACTTTTTGATACCCTACTGCAATTCCTCCTTGGTAATTTGTTGTGGTTTCTTCTCCAATATTTGGCTACAACTTCTACCTTCTTGTGGAATCTTTTCTTTCTCTAGCATCTTCTTGATGATATTTCCCCTTTCTACTCACCCGTTTGTTCAAATGCACCTTCAATATTTTATTTTTCTGCTAACCCCCTCCCATCCCTATTTATGATTTCAAGTTTTGGGTGGGAGTGGTTATAAATGTCTTGTGGGCCGCCACATCACCCACTTTTGCATAAGTTTTATTTTTTTAAATTTGGTTACTTATGATGTATTTTCCTGACGATGTCTTAAGATCATCGTACAAGTCATATGACCATGTTGACTTGAACTTGTACGACATCCTCTACTGACGTATCATTTTAATCTTCATGTTGTCATCTTGTTGCTCCCATCGTTGTACGGTCTATAGGATCAACGTCAAATTGCTTCATTGTATACTTCCCTATTGTACCTTCCTCCTATGCTCGACTTGTACAATACCTTTTTGTACAATCTTCCTCCTAAAGTAAGCTTGTATGGTGCCCTACCGTATGATCCCATTCTTGGTCTTGACTTGTATGGTGCACTATCGTGTAGTCTTCCTAAAATTGACTTGTACAAAAACCTATCGTATAGTCTTTATGACTTGTACAGTGTCCTATCATACAATCTTCTTCCTCTTGCATCTACCTTGAACAACATCCTCTCATACAATCTCCTTCCTTATTCACCTAACGTTGTATAATTCTCATATTATATTTGACTTATACAATACCTTGTTGTATGATGGTCTACTACTTCTTCATCTATATGACCTTTGTTTAATTTTCTTTGGACTAAGTACCTTTATGGACATAGTGACCAAGTTCACCTTCTTATCCCTCTTGAACTTGTTAAACTCGTTCTTACCTTATGCAAATTTGTTCTTCAACATATCTTTGTTGATACCTTCCTCTACCACACAACAATGTCATAGCTCTTCCTCTTATTATTGGGTGAATCTCTCTATCTTAGGACTACCTTCTCATAACTTTAGGTTATCCTATATCCATTTGATTCCTTAGTTGTTCATGATGACATATTTGGTTTTGTCGTGGCCCTCGAGATGGTTCTAATAGCCCAAATTGATGGTCATGTACTAGTTGATTGTTTTGTGCAGGATCAACAAATGGTCCTTGCAACTCATCACATCAATCTTGCATCCTAAGGGTAGTAGGAGGAAATTTTATTCTCCTCGATCCATTGATAGGGAGACCAACCAAACTGCTCCCTTGGCTAGGCAACCTTATACCATCAAGAAGACTTGATTGTCTCCTCGCGCTACCTAAATTACCTTTATCCTATTCTTACAGTACATTGGATTCTTCTTCTTCTTGAATCCTTATAGGAAATTTATCTGAGCGTCTTATCCACATATAATTTTCTTCTCACTTATCTATATTCCTCAAGATACCTTCATGCTTCAAGACAATTGTTGGTTCTCTATCTTCTCAAGAGGTTAGATTTAGAACTTGAACTATCTCTTTCAATATTGATTGGAGGAAGGCTATCACTACTTGTGTCTGTCACCCAATTCCTTCCTTTATCTTCTGAAGATGTTGGTGCTCCCATCACATCTCTCCACTATATCTCAACAATATCTTCCCTACTTAGTTGATATTGTGCAAGATCCTCAAGTTCCTCTTATCGCCTTTCCTCTTGCCTTGACATTTCTTCAACTATTCTTTGTTGTTTAAGTTCATTTCCTTTCTCTTTTTACCTTCTACCTCCTCATTCATTCAACCTTTGCATTCTATCATCCAACTCTATGATAATTTGTGCTCTCATTCTTGCATTGTATCTACGCAAAGTTTCATATTCTTCTTGAAACCTTTGTGTTTCTTCTTGTATTATTTGTTGTAAGAACCTAATTTGATCCAATGGACTTAATTCTGCCAACTTCTCATTCTATTTATTTCTTCTATTTTTGGTAATCGACATATACTACTCATATTCTTTGGTTCTATCTTAAAATCATACATGTACCCTTAATCTTAGTCATTCATCGAGTGAGGTACTAATTCTTGTTTCTCTATTATTAGTTGCACTTCTTGTTCCTCTAAAAATAGTCTTCTTGGTCCCATATCATCTTTCACATCCTATATTTCCTCATTCATTTGAGTTGACTCCCCTTGTGCATAAGACGCTCTTTGTTGTCTTGCTCTTTTGTGCATTCTTTCTTGTCTTATCGCCTTGTCCATATGAATATACAGACATTGTTCTCTCACTCTATAAGGTTTCAATCTTGATCCATTTATTGTCTCGGGAATCATAGTCCCATCCAATTTCTTCAATTTAACTACACCATTTTCCATCATTTCTACCACTTGGAAGGGTCCAAGCCACAATGTCTTCAACTTCCCTAGCTTGATTTCATGTTTATCATTATATCTCAACACTAAGTCACCTAGTTTCAATTCTATTTTTCTCAGGTGCTTATCATGCGATAAATTTCTTCTTTTTTAGGCTACTTCTATCACCTAGTGTGTCATAACCCGCTTCTCCTCTAGTTGAATTAGTGCCAAAAGCCTCTTATCTAGGCTCTCTTGGTCTCCTAAAAAATTATCTACCACTACCCTCAAACTGGGTACTAGACTGCCTCTTGCCTATACATCAACTGGAATGGTATTTGATTCATTGTTGGCTTAAATATCGTCATGTATTCCCATAGGATAGATGTCAAATTCTCCCAATCTACTCCTCCTCCTCCTAATATACTCCTATCCCACAAGTCTTATATAAAATTGATACCAAGATTTTATTCATCGCCTCTGCCTGCCCATTTGCTCTTGGATAATATGGATTAGACAATGATGCAAAATCTTGAACTCGGTTTTTAGCTTCTTGATTACTTCGTTCATAAAGTGACCTCCTCTATAATATATCAATTGAATTGGAATCCAAATATGGTGATCACTTGTTCATATAAAAACTAGGTTGTACTCTTCATCAAATTATTTGATAGTGCCCTTGCCTCTACCCATTTTGTTAGGTATTTGGTCACCACTACTATGCATAGGTACTTCCTCCCTTGGCTTGTTCTTAGAGGACCCACAGAACCTAAGCCTCGTCTTTCAAACAATTCTGATGTGGAGATGAATGCAATGGCATGAAGCCCATTTGTAATAGCTTCCCCGCTCTCTACCACATATCACATGCTTTTAAAAACTCCTTTGCATCTTGATAGAGGGTGGGCCTCCATAGCCTAGCCGAAAACACCTTCTCACGGTAGCATATGGTCCCATATCCCTTTCGACCAGTTCTTCATGAGATATTTTTAATGTTACCTTAACCTCGTCTTCCATTACACATATCCTCAATATTTTATTAGGTCCCATATTCTACAACAATCCTGCTATCAAATAAAAAGTTGTTGACTTTATGATCAACTTTCTCTTTTATGTTGTCAGTATCTCCTTTGGAATCTCCCTTGTAAATAGATATTCTCCAATCATCTTATACCATGATGGTATAACACTTATGGTAAACAACTAAGCATCAAGAAACTCATTTGACACTCCTCTTGCAGGTTCTCCTGAGTGAATCCTTGACAATTGATCCGCTATTACATGTTTCTTTCTGGGTTTGACCACTAGCCAAAATACAAATTCTTGTAATGTAATGAGCTACTTGCTAACTCATTTGTGAATGGTCAGTTTAATACCTGATGATCGATCTAAAAGGTGAAAGGATTGGCTAGAAAATAGTACCTAAATTTTTGGATAACATACACGATCCCTAGCGCTTCCCTTTTGGTCTTATTGTAGTTCTTCTTTATTCTTGACAACTAACTTGCAAAGTAGATAGGCTAGTGTAGCCTAAATTGCCCCTCCTGGGCCATTGCACATCCAATTACGAAATTGGACGTATCCACATGGACATGAAATTTCTTATTCCAATTTGGAAATACTAGATTGGGTGTACATACCAACTTTACCTTCAACTCCTTGAAGGCTCCTTTATGCTCCTATATCCACATAAAAATAACATTCTTTCTTGTTAATGAATCTAATAGGTAGGACACATGGGAAATATTCTTGATAAACCTTTCGTAGTATCCTATGAATCCTCGAAAGGTCTTCAATGAACTCTTGTCATGTGGTTCTTTCATATTCACTATGATACAAATCTTATTAGGATTTCTTTTCATCCCTTCCTTACAAACTGTGTCCCAATAACTTGTCATATCGTACCATCAATTTACATTTTCCAATATTTAACACTGAGTTTGTTTTTAAAAAGAATACAAACCTTTTTTAGGGATTCGACCAAATAGACAAAGCACTTTATGGTTGTTGCAGATTCAAAGATAAGAATGTTGTCCCAGGAGGGCCCAATGGGGGTGCCTTCAGATCCTCTCTTAGATATATAGTTCATTTGTAGATTTGTTGAAGGGAATATCTCCAAGGAAGACTGAAGAAGCACAATAAATTACGCTAAAAATGCTCTTTGTGGCTGCTAGAAAAATATCAACATCTCAAAGAGTCAATGGATGCTTGCCACAGTCAAAATCAAGGTCAAATATCATCATTGAGTAGAGTATAGTAGAAGAAACGGTCTTATATAGAGCCAATCATGACCTGATCTATAACTTCATGGGTAGTCATCCTACCCTAATTTTTTGCATTCATGGGTTTGACAGAATTAGGAGCCTCTTGGTGAGTATTCTTTATAGTTTATTAATAATGGATATTTTATTACTAGTTTTTCCTTGCTAACAAAAATAGGGAATTTGAATAAAAAAGAGGAATCATGGCCCGACTAGACTATTTTTTTAGCCTTGGAGAGTGGGATTTGATCCTCGAATTGAACCCACTATTTTCCCAATTTGGGTTCGATTGTATGCACTCCCAATGGAGTTATTGAGTGAGTAGGTATTGAAAATCATCAATAATTTCCTTGGAAGATATTTAGGTATTTGTAGAGATACAATGGAAGTAAGCACAGTCGTTTATGTTAGATTATGCATTCAAATGGATCTCAGCCAACTTTTGCCAACATAGGTGGAACTTGAACTTGCAGGACTATCTTGGATTCAAGAATTGGATTATGAGGCATTGCCCTTCAAGTGTAGATTTTACCATAAATATGGGCATTTGGACTAGTATTTCCCAAATAATATGATCACAAAAATGGGGGCTCCTCTAGGAATGCCAAGTATTCTAATAATGGTAAGTCTATAGCCAATAAAGGAGCAACCAAAATTTCTCATGGAGGAGAAGCATAGGGAGATGGTTTTGAACACCCCAAAATAAGAAGGCAAAAAAAATATGGTAAAGAGCAAACCTAGCTAAAGCCCTCAAATAGATATGAGATCTGCAAGACACTGGTGAAGCAAGAAGAACTTATGGAAAGAGTGGATGAGAATAATAAAAACAATAATAGTCATGTTCAAACCCCTCTTTCGGCTCCTCATCCTAGAGTAAGTAGAGTGCACCGATTTACCACAATCAATTATTGCAGGGGTATTGATAGTGCATAACAAGATAAAACGATAGTAAATAATGCCATCATGGGTGTGGCATAAAAGATCAAAGAAAATACAACTCTAGGGATTAGCCATATGAAGAAGAGATCAAATAATATCAGGGCTCAGAGAGTGGGTAGAAAATCAAACAAGAAATTGATAGCATCTCAAGGAGATAAACTATTCATTGTGGGATCGATGAGGACAATAGAATCTTACAGGTCTCAAGGTAAACAAGATTATATAACTTATGTAATATTAGGGGTTTAAACAACAAAACCCACCAACCTATTTTTTGAAGACTCTTAGAGAAAAGTAAAATAGTTTTTTGTTTATCCAAGAGACAAAAATGTTGTTGGATCTTATGTATAAAACAATAAATAGATTTTAGAGGGGTATTGGTTATATGGAAGTGGTTGCCTTAGGGACCTCAAGGGGGATAGTTACCTTTTGGAACTTCCTTGAATGGACAACAATAGAACATATAGCTTGGAGGGGTGTCTTCACATCCCATTTTAGGAACAATGTGACAGTTGAGCAAGTTTTAATCTCAAATTTCTATGGGACTCAAAACCTAGATAGTCATAGTCATCAATGTAAAACAGTGCATAATATGATACTCTCGAGGAAGGAGATAGATTGGATTGTTTCTAGGGAATTTAATGCTAAATTATCACCCAAAAATTAGGAAGGGGGAATTGTTAGGACTCCATCCTAACACTATTATGTAATAATCTCTTTCTTAACATGGGGACCCCATTATAATGTTTTGTAATAGTTTTGTAATGATATTATGTAATGTTTATAATAGTTTGTGGCACTAGAGGTGCCTAGACAAGTGGAACCATTTTATGTAATTGTTATAAAGAATATAATTGTTTTGTTTGGTAGAAGATTCTAGCTCGAGTGGCATTTTGCATGTAAGCTAGCCTTGAGCATTAGGTAGAATTATGAAGAGTTTATAAATGTTAGGGGCACAAATGGATGTATATTTTTGCATAATTGAATCAAAGTATTGAAGGAAGTTGCTCCCTCGAAGATTCTTGTGGTCCTGTGTTGTGAATTGTGAGATTAATACATGTTTTTGCATTTACATTTTGTATTGCAATATTTATTTCTATCATGAAATTATTACTTTTATTGCAATATTTATGTGGATGTGTTTATTTTAATTAGAAGGTTCCTAAAAAGAATTCCAATTTTGGACTCAAGGGATTGGCTTATGATTGCCCAAATCCATGCATTACACTTGGTGGATATTAAATGTATTGCAACCAACTATACTTGGACTAATAAGAGGAGGGAGCCACATGGCAAGAAGGTGAAGTTAAAACCTTTTTTGGTTTCAGAGGAGGCATTTGTGAAATGGAATCTAAAATTTTAGATTTTGGAGGGTTTGGTCTCTAATCACTTCCACATTTTGTGGGGGAGGGATCAAGACAATGTAGCATTGTAAACCATTCAGATTTGAAAAATTTTGGTTACAAAAGGAGGAACTTTGGAAGAAAACACCATAGTGGTGGCAAGAGGGACGATAGACATATGGGACAACAGTATTTAGATTCCACAAGTAGCTTCATTATGTCAAGGATCAATTGAAACAATGGAGGTGAGTGAACAAGTCAAAATTCTAGTTCCAAAAAGCTCCATCGATGGCCAGATGGGATGAGGTGCAAAAACTCTTCAGGGAATGAACAATTACAAAGCAACTCAAAGAAGAGGATGATGAATTGCATAAAGTGATTGAGGACATTGACAACCAATAGATCTACTGGAAACAGAGAGTAAGAACCACTTAGTTATTGGAAGGTGACATAAACACCTCCATCAGGATGCTTATGCTAGGAGATAGAAGAACAAGATGGAAACTCTTCAGGATGAGAATAGGATCTCCTTTGATACAATCCTAAGTATGCATTTTCATTCAATGGGTTATTTTAATAAATTGTTTAAGGTATGTTGTAAGATGAAGAGGCTCAAAAATAAGTTCTTATTGTCATACCCTTTATCGTCTCTGAAGAACAAAATTAGGCCCTAATTAAACCCATTGATAGAGAGGATTTGAAGAAGGTAATCTTTGGAATGAGTACGAAAAAAATGCCAAGTCTAGATGGATTACAAATTGAATTTTTTTAGATCTTCTGGGACAACTTGGAGGAGGATGTAAATGTTGTTATAGAGGAGTCTAAAGGTAGTAAAAGAATGCATAAAGCATTAAATCAGACATTCATTGCCTTAATTTCAAAATGGGAGGAGTGGGTGCATATTTTAGATTATAGACCTATCGCCTTATGTAATATCATATACAAAATAATCATGAAGGTAATGGTTGAGCAACTAAAACCTCTCCTAGACAACATTATCTCCTTAGAGCAAGAAGATTTGTAGAGGGCGGGCATATCTTGGATGGTGTGGTTCTAGCTCAAGAGGTAATCCACTCAATGCAAAATCTTGGCAATAGAGGAATGTTCATAAAATTTTATATATCAAAGGCTTATGATAGGGTGGAGTGGAGCTTCTTTTTAAGGATGATGGTAGCCTTTGGCTTCTCTCAAGATTGGATAGAATGGGTTATGAGTCACATCTCTACTTTGATATACTATGTTAATCAAAGGTTCTCCCTTGCAACTGTTTGGAGACACTCAAGGCCTTCGTAAAGGAGATCCTTGATCCCCTTAAATTTTCTCATATTGGCTAAAGGCTTGGGTAGACTCATCTTGAGGAGAAGACAATAGGGTTTTCTAACAAGTATCAAGGTGGGTGAGGATGTTTTGACTCACCTACAATTTGTGGATGATATAGGATTGATGGGAGTTTCCAATCTCAACAAAGCAAGAATGATCATAGATACTCTTAATGTTTAACTTAGGGCCACAAACCAAGTCATCAATGATAAGAAATACAAAGTGGTCTTCTTCAATCTTGATCGAAGGTTTTAGGACAAAATTTTAGAGATCTTGGGATTCACGAGGACTTCTCTCCCATTGGTCTATTTGGGGGTTCCCTTGCATTTTAAAAAACTAAAGATAGTTATATAAAGGAATATTTTGGACCGTATCAAAGAAATAATTAACCATTTGTCTCACAAATGGTTAACCTTTGGGGGTAGATTAACTTTTTTGCATTTGGTCCTTCAAGCCATGCCAATTTATAAATTTTCTAGCCTTGTTGCATCACATACCATATGGAAAGAGTTGGACAAGATGGCTAGATTTTTTTGTGGAGAGCAGTAAAAGGAGAGAGGAAATGGATGTAAGTAGGTTGGGAGAAAGCAATCCAACCCAAGGCAAATGGAGGTTTGGGATTGAGGAGATCATAGCTAAATAATGAAGCTTTGACTGAAAAGTTTTACTAGAGGTGGATCTCTCAACAAAATTCTTTATTTATTAGAGCTTTAACTAGTAAATGTTTGGGACATGTGAACCCAAATGAAATGAGTCGTTTCCCTTTAGATGGTAATGGGTCCCTAGGGTGGTAGGCTCTAAAGTTAGAATCTCAAGTAGTGAAAGATGGATTATTTTGGAAAGTGGGGAGATGGGAGAAGGTACGATTTGGATAGATTCATGGGATCAAAACCCATCTATCATTTTTGAATTCCTAGAACTGCATATAGTAAAAATAAACATGGAAATCAGGGGTTAGATAAATATTGAAAGTTATTTCAACACCATTCAGCTAGGGGATTATAGGTTTAAGCAATTTAAGAAGTTGGACAAGTGGCCAATTCCAGTCCCTCTAGATTTGACACCCGTCATGACTAAAATCTTGGTAGAAATATTTCTCACAGGTTGATATGAGGAGGATGAATTAGCTTTGGTCTATGGGAGCCTTGGAGTCTACATGGTGAAGGATGGATATGAAAATATCCTTCTAGAACCTCCTCATGCATATCAGGTAGAGGATTAGAGAAATATTTGGTAGTCCAAGTGTTGGTCAAAAGTAACTTATTTGCCTGGCATTTCATGCACAATTGAATTCTTAATTTTGATAATCTAAGACCTAGGGGAATCATTGGCCCATCTTGATGTGTCTGATGCTAGAGAAGTGAGGAAAAATTTGATCAATTTATGTTTTAGTTCCCATTCACATGCTAGATCTGGGAGCGATGGTTTTTAGTTTATAAAATCCAAGCCAATGGTTATTTGAACCAGAATAATATTTGGGAAAGTTGATAGAGGGGAAAATTTAAATTTGAAGCTTTTCATATCAAGTGGAAGCTTGGATTAAACTTTATTTGCTAGCAAATTTGGTTGGAGAGAAATGGAATTTTTTTTAGAGAAACCTTTTCATCCTTTGATGGCATCTAGCAGGTCATTTGGAGCAAATTCACAAAAATTGTGGCAGTGTATGCTAAAGAGGAAAATTAGGTTGATATAGGGACAATGTAGAAGGAAGCTAAAGTCTTGGAGAGACATGGCAGAGCTAGTTGGAAAACATCCCCAAAAGGCTGGATTAAAATTAATATGATGGACCTACAAAAGGTAATCCAGATAGAGCTGGAATTGGAGTGGTCTACAAGAATCATGTTGGGACAATTCTCTATTGGAAGCTGCAAGACCTGGGCAAGGCCATGAACAATGAAGCAGAATCCTTAGCTATCAAATTTGCTTCTATATGAGAAATAAGACAAGGTTATAGGAGGATAATCATAGAATCAGATTCTCAAATCTTGATAGGAACTCTGGATTGCATGATGAACTTTGCTTTGGAGACGTGGAGGTTGAGGATTCTTGTCACCCAACTTAAGGAGTTGTGGAGGGAATTGCATGATGTGATTTCAATTTATGTGAGTAGAACTCTAAATAAAATGGCAGACTTTTTGGCTAATATGGGTACTAAGAAGGAGGTAGGGTTTCAGTGGCACAATGGCATGGCTATTGAGGATGATATTATTAGGAAAGTTGGCGAGCAAATCCATTTTTTGGCTAATTTGGACAGCCATTGCAAACAAATGGTTTAGGATATTTGGCTCCAATGCAAATCTCCTTTTAGTGTTGTAACCAAAAGTGATTAGTTCTTTAGATCTTGGGTTTTAAAGTTTGTTCGAAATTTAAAAGGAGGAAATGAGTGCTCTTGCTGACTAAGGTTGGGAGGAGTCTTATCCCAGCTTGTAAATAATATTGTTTTAATATAAAAATTTCAACTTTTTTTGTTCATGCACAATTTCATACATTCTTAAAGTGCTTGCAAATGCTCTTCCTTTTTCCCATACAAGGACCAATTATCCAGGAAAGATTTGAACTTCCTTGTCTATATCTGCTCAATTATATATAGAATAATCCTCTGAAATGTGGTGAGGGCATTACATAGCCCAAATGGTATTCTATTATATGTGTAAATGACATTCTCTACAACAAACGTTGTCTTCAATTTGTCCTTCATGATACTTATTTGATTGCAGCCGAAAACCCCATTAAAAAATGAATAGATTTCATGTCCAACTACTTCCTCCAAGATAGAATCGATAAAGGGGGTTGGGAAGGGATTCTTTATTGTGACAACATTTAGACTTTTAAAGTCTACAAGTGAAATCTATTTACTTCTTCAAAGTAATTACAATCGGTGATACCCACTTTCTCACTGTAACTTTGAATATTATACCAACATATAGCATCTTTTAATTTTCGCATTCACCAAGATTTCGTATGTAGGGTTCATTCTATATGGCTTTCTCCTTACTTGTAAGGCTCCTAGAATCAGCCAAAGTGATGTATACACAACTCTAGAGGTATCCCTTTCAAATCCTTATATGTCCATGTGAAGACTTCCTTATACTGCAAGAATATTTTGAAAGTTGTTGCTTTCAACATTGGATCCCATTCATCTCTACAATGGATTATCTTTGAATCTTCTTCACTTCCCAAAATTACCTTGACCATCTTCGATCCTTCATACTTAATATTCTCAAATTTGTTCGTTGCTTTTACCACATCTACTAGGTATGCTAGTTTCTCGTCAATTACAACATCATCAATTGTATATTCTGCAAATTTCTTGGGGAAAGTCCATTTTTCTTCTTCCTTTAATGTCATTTTATTGCTACTTTCAACAATTTCATCATGGAATTCTTCAATTTCCTCTACCTGTATGTAGAGGCAAGTGGGTGGAAATATTTCATATTCCTCCATTTGCCAATGGTGGAGCCCACTATCCGATCAATTCTCATCTTCATTACATTCCTCAAGGTGCAACACTCCATACTCATTTGGCTCATATGTACTATCTTATTCTGAAGAATTGCCCAACTCATCAGTCGTCGCAATATCTTCGCTTATAGTCTAATTTTTCAAATTTATCATGCAATTACGTTGTCATTTCTTGAAGGTAATTTTATCCTTTTCCTAATTGTCATTAACTTCGAACATTCTTATCCATCCTCTTCCCAACAATACATCATATGCTATTTTTTGCATCGTTATCACAACAAAATCATTAATGAACTCTTGATCCTCAATATTTACTTTCTAAGCTATTACGAATCCCTTCATTTCCATGTTGTATTGGTCCACACCATATAATTTAAAATTCAATGACCATAAAAATGGAGCCCCAATCTCCTTCCATGTTTTCTTTGATAGCACATTCGTACTTGATCCTCCATCTATAATAACTTGAGTCAACTTATGATCTAATATCTTAATGTGAATCAATGCTAGATTTTTCTCAACGTCAATCATTAATACAATTGGATCAATGAACTGATCCTTCCTCTTCACCTCTTCTCTTTCTGACTAACTTTGCAATTCCATTACTCTTCATGGTTGTAATTCCTCTTCTATAATTGCATGTAGCATCGGTATGCCACTAAATAAACTTGTCACCTTTACTTGTATTTTTGTGTTCAAAACTTACACTATCGATTCCTAAGTTGATGCATTTTCCTTTGAGCTTAATGGTTTCTTCAACATCTTCTGCTCTACTAGCCGCTCTTGCTTAGCTTTCTTAATATCCTCTTCTATTGCTTTTTGTGCTTCTTGCCATATTCCTCTTTCCACTATAGGTTTGATAAACTGATCCTTCTTTACTCATCCCCTTGTAACGACCAATATGTTGTTTTCCTTTCATTTTTAGTTTGTAGGAGGCTCCTCAATGTCAAGAATATTAACATTCTACGAATTGTTTGTACTTGTTTTCTTTGGGCAATTCACTTCCTTGTGATTGCTTGGACCAGACCATCTACACATTTTTGGTACATTGTAACCCAAATCTACCAACCCAATTTTTTTTAAGAGCACTTACAAAACAAAGGCTCTCAAGGGAGACACCCTTACTCTAATTATTTCAACATACAAGGCTTCACATTTGAGTTCCAAGTCACTGCAAACAACACTCAGTGGACAGGAGAGACCAACTCTCGTAACTTTTGGGGTTCACCTTACTAAATCTACACATTTTGAAGGATTCCATAAGTGGTCCCCCCACCTTCCCTATACCCTCCTCGATATAGGACCATGTGACCACAGCATAGGAATTACTCTTTAAGGCCTATAACATTTAAATAGGGACATCAATTCCCTAACCTAACTCTAGCTCCTCCTAGATAGGTTATTCTATGTAGAGCCTTAGTGCTTAGTTACCACACCTTCGCAAGCTAACTAAAGTTATTGCCACTTTGATGACAACTAACATGATATTTGAATCCTACATGATCAAGGAGTCACCATTGTTGTCTTGTGAATAGGTTTTCCCCACACACCTAATCCTACTCATTCAAGGTGCGACTACTCACAAGTAGTCTAGCTATTGTATACACACAACTCCTTCGAGGTTCATGAGATCCTAGCTATTGCATTCTCGCAACTCCTTCTAGGATTGAGTTCATGGTTTACAAGAGGAAATTCTACCCACCCCAAGGATAGATAACATCATCATTTACCATAAAGCTAAACCAAAGCATAAAAGCACATTGCAATATTCATCTCAAATGAAATGCACAAAAATGGATTCCTCTTAACCATAAACCAAACTATGCTCTTATCAAAACTTGAATCTCAAAAGCTTTCCATCAACATTTATGCATTAGCAAGATAACCTATATCTCTAACATAAGCATGCATTTCAAATAGTTAATGGAACACATTAATAACCATCTCAAGAGATTACTCAGGAGTGCAACTCCAAGTTAACATTAAACAATATAATCCTTCAGTTAAACAATAATCAACATTTAATGTTTAACTTAATAAATACAAGGTCTCAAATTTCCACAACATCAAAACCTTCAAGCTCTATGAAGCCAATAACCAAAGTTCCTTGATCCATCCACAAGTCAACAAGCCTCTTTGCGATGGGGAGAACCACCATAGTCTTTATGAGGTATACTTAGGGATCAGAACAACTCTTCATGCAATGCAACTTACAACATGTCATATTCAAAAAAATGTAAGCAACTATGCATCATAACATAAGCAACTACAAGAAGAGAACCCTACTTCTCTTCCAATGATTTCTTTAACTATCACCAGTCTCAAGAAACAAAGTAGAAGCTTTCCTTTCATCACATAAAGCATTAAACAAGAGAATCCCATACTTCTCTTAAGATGATTCTTTTACTATCAGAAGTCTCAAGAATCAAGGTAATAATAGTTTCTCTTTCATTAAACAACACAAGCAATTTAAGTAAATCCTTATACAACCAAAAAGGATAACAAGTACCCAGGTGTTGTAGGTGAGTTGGAGAGGAGAGGGCAATCCTCCAAGGGAGGTCCCAGGTTCGAATCTCCACCCTACCAAAAATTTGAATTGGGTACCCAAAATCCAATTGATAATGTTGGTATGGGCAGGGCTGGGTGCGACCCTCGAGTGACTTTGACGATGTAGAACCCCCTGTTCGTGGTCTCTTCGACCAGGGCGGCCCGCAAGGGGTTTTTCGCTTTAAAAAAAAAAAAAAAGGATAACAAGTAACTTTCCAACAAAAATAATCAAGTATTGCACTAACCAAGATACTCTAAAATTATCATTTAAGTGCTTTAATCACAAGGAAACCAAGCACAAAAATTAAATCCAAAAGCAAGATGCACAATCAACTTTTAAAAAGGTCCACCTTCCACGCAAGCCAAAGGTGCTTAAACAACAAATAAGCCAACATTTAAACCTTAGCTTAGGACCAAATAAAAACTCAAACGCACAATTAAAACAAACATTAGGTAAGCACCCAATTAAATTATTAATCCAAACCTAAGGTGGTGCTTGGTTAATCAACATCAACCAACACAACAAGGATCACATGAATAATCAACCACAACACATCACCAACCAAAGGTAAAGTACTTGATGATTTAATCAAACATTAATCAATGCAGCAAACTAATAAATCGTAGCCAACTTCAAAAATTAAATGTGGTGTGTGCAAGAACCCTAATCCTCATCCCTAAAACTCGCTTTGCCAAGGCAATGCACAGGCAGGAGGGAACATCCTCTAACTAACCTGCACTTCAACCGACCCAAGGGAAAAAAGATGTGCACCAGCCACTCAACACTCGAAGGGCTCTCCAAACAAGGCACCTTCCCACAAGCAAAAATAATAAACAAGAACACACCAGAGACATTACTAGACTGAGCAAGGAAGTTCCACGACACAGACATTGCTAGACTGAGCAAGGAAGTTCCATGACATAGACAACAAAGAAGGCATAAAACCAAACATCAAGGCATCTACCAGCATAAACCAACAGATAGACACGGGTCTACTCACACCTTACAATCATCCAATAAGGGAGGAAGCAAGCATGAAAAACATCCAAGCAAAGCATTAACCAGATCACAACAAAGTTTATCATAAAGTGAAAGCAAAGCCACCTGGTAAGAGCTCCCTTCTACGTTCTCTTTGGTCCTATGCAATGCTCATTTCGATCCACACCTTGTTGTTCTAATAGTCCTTTGTTCCTTCCTTTGATCCACCAACCAACTCCCACTTTGCCCCCCGATCCATCATCTTATGAAGCAAGGAGAAATAAGTGTGCCTTGGTGAATGAGGTGTTCCAAAAAACACTTAAGAACACGTTCTTTTCAAGATCCAAGCACCAACCTGATTCTCATCAAGAGCCACTCTCTTACATAGCAAGGTGGATTATTAATTAAGCATATTAAAGCAACAACTAGTTGTTATTTTAAAATAAACCAAACATTAGAATTCAACCCTTAATTCTAATATTCAAGGCCAAACTTAGATTTAATTCCATAACTCTAATATTAACAACAATGCTTCCTGAATCTAAAGTAATTCAGCCCATTATTTAACATGCCAAAAACAAGCATTAATACACTCACCATGTTCTACACGATTGTTTTATCCTTAAGTGGCCTTTTTTAAGATAGACAAAGCTGTCATCGACCTACTTTAAGGAGACTCATTGCGAGCAACTTCCTGGCCCAATGGTGCAAAATATGGAATTAATCAAACATGATATGCATCTCCATGAAGGGAAATTATTCATGTTACCCTGAGTTGCCAATGAACCAATCATCATCTTTTCCCTAAGTATCTCTCTCTTGCAAGTGGTTTACCCATGTGTAACAACCCCAAAACCCAACTAGTTTGTGGGATGTCACTATTTACTATAATTTTAAAGTAGTTAACATCAAACACCATCCCATTCTAACAACCACAAAGTTTATCTAATTTAGAACAAACAAGAATAATGCTTACTAAAACATCTATTCAAATTAAACATAAGAATCAACCGATAAAAAATACATTAGAAGTGAATGTGGAAACTTCAATAAAGAGATACATTAAAGCAAATAAAAAGAGACTCAATACCCATAACACATTATATATCCTGGGAAAAACCCTTATGGGCGAACCCAGCCTCAAATATGTTTCATTTATTGCATAAGTTTGGTCTTTTACAAATACAAGGATCCCATAATCCCTTTCTCCCAAACATATGCCAATACAATGCATAAGAACCCCTAGTTCTCATGACTTTACCATGAATTGTTCTTTAATTAACTAAAGTCTCATACCTTCAGTTAATTCAACAATTCGAATTCACTTACCAAACTAACTAAAGTCCCATACCTTTAGTTAATATAATAATCTATTTTTCACTTATCAAATTAACTAAAGTCTCATACCTTTAGTTAATCTAATAATCCAATTTTCACTTATCAAACTAACTAAAGTCCCATACCTTTAGTTAATCTAATAATCCAATTTTCACTTATCAAACTAACTAAAGTCTCATACCTTTAGTTAATCTAATAATCCAATTTCCACTTATAACATAATCTACAACTATGTTTAGCCAATTTATAACATAAACTTCCTCTTTGCACTATAAGGCATGTTAATCTCCTTTATAACATAAACGATCTCTTTGCAATATAAAGCATGTTAATCTCTTTTATAACATAAACTATCTCTTTGCAATATAAAGCATGTTAATCTCCTTTATAACATAAACTATATCTTTGCAATATAAAGCATGTTAATCTCTTTTATAACATAAGCTATCTCTTTGCAATATAAAGCATGTTAATCTCCTTTATAACATAAGCTATCTCTTTGCAATATAAAGCATGTTAATCTCTTTTATAACATAAACTATATTTTTGAAATCTAAAGCATGTTAATCTCTTTTATAACATAAACTATCTCTTTGCAATATAAAGCATGTTAATCTCCTTTATAACATAAACTATATCTTTGCAATCTAAAGCATGGTAATCTCTTTTATAATATAATCTCTCTTTGCAACATAAAGCATGTTAATATCCTTTATAACATTAACGATCTCTTTGCAATATAAAGCGTGTTAATCTCTTTTATAACATAAGCTATCTCTTTGCAATATAAAACATGTTAATCTCTTTTATAACATAAACGATCTTTTTGCAATATAAAGCATGTTAATCTCTTTTATAACATAAACTATCTCTTTGCAATATAAAGCATGTTAATCTCATTTATAACATAAACTATATCTTTGCAATATAAAGCATGTTAATCTCTTTTATAACATAAACTATCTCTTTGCAATATAAAGCATGTTAATCTCTTTTATAACATAAACTATCTCTTTGCAATATAAAGCATGTTAGTCTCTTTATAACATAAATGATCTCTTTCCAATATAAAACATGCTATCTCTTTTATAACATAAATTATATCTTTGCAATCTAAAGCATGTTAATCTCCTTTATAACATAATTTATCTCTTTGCAATATAAAGCATGTTAATCTCATTTATAACATAAACTATGTCTTTGCAATATAATCTATGTTAAACACTATAACATAATCATATTTTCTTCCAATATAATCTATGTTAAACACTATAACATAATCATATTTTCTTTCCAATATAATCTATGTTAAACACTATAACATAATCATATTTTCTTTCCAACATAATCTATGTTAAACACTATAAAATGATCATATATTTTTCCAACATAATCTATGTTAAACACTATAACATGATCATATTTTCTTCCAATATAATCTATGTTAAACACTATAACATAATCATATTTTTTTCTTTATATTAATCAAATAACCTCATATTTAATTAACATAAGACTATGCATTTTATTTCTTTATATTAATCAAATAACCTCATATTTAATTAACATAAAACTATATGTTCTTATTTTTATTTTAATATAACATCTCCACTCAAGCAAGGCGTACACAGGCGCTTCTACAGAATAGCAAACTCAACCTTGACCACACAGGGATGTTGACGGACTACAATGACCTATCACCCTGCAGACGAAGTTGCCTACAACAGAAGCGTCCCATGAGGAGAAAGCCCATTATAGGCGTTTAACGAATGACCCACTGGGTCCATTGACCCGGTCACACATAGACCTAGCAAAGCTTTCGAGCGATGCACACTCACGATAAAATGCACCAACATCACAAGGATGCATTCAAACTCTCCCTACACGCTAAGGCTATATCAACAAGGTGACATAAGGAGTTTCGGTCCTTGGAAACTGTAATTCTTCATTGTTTTGGATAGTGAGTGGTACTGTCATGACAACCCTACGGTTGGGAGAAGGGTTGAGGACTCCTTGCAAGAAGGTGGTTACTGCTGACTCAGCTAGAGGCCAGCCATCAAAAGATAATGGGGTGCTACATAAAGACAACGTGGCCCATTAAGGAGACTAGACACTTACAAAGTAGCATTGGTCAAGCCTAAGAGGAAGCAATACACACCTATGGCCTGGGTACTTAGCCAAGGGACCGTCGTGGGCTAGCTTTAAAAGACATTGCTACTACACAACAAGACCGAGTTTTGCCATGCTAAGAGCCTCTGAGTTAACGGCCCACCATCCAACAGAGGTAGGTCCAACTCAAGTGGGCGTAAGCAAGCTTAAAACAAAAGTAACTGTTGGCATTTTTGCCACATTAAATTTTTTACAAAATTTTGCCTAAGTATGGAGCTTTAAATCAACAAAGAGCATGCAGAGGCGTTTGCATTTTTGCGGGCCCTAAAAGAGGAGGATAAAGTGGACAAATTGATCTTTTGATGTCTCATTATTGCAGATCTTTTCGCAAGCTTTCCAACGATATATTACAATAGGTGATCGAGTCAGCAGATCAAAATTTATGGCCCCGAAAGCAAATCCAGCAAAAGTACACTTCGAGCTTGAAAAAAATCCAAAGCATGAGGGGCACTTCGCCCAGAATGCTGTCGAAGTTGCCACTTCTGGCTTGAGCCTGGCGAAGCACCCACTTCGGCCACAGTTTTGGAGAAACCTCCATCCAAATGGCAGAAAAATATTTAAGGCAAGAGGGGCACTTCGCCCGAAAATTGGCCAAACTGCCACTTCAGGCCTCCACTTTAGCGAAGCTTCAAGTCGGCCGAAAAGCTCAACTTCAGCCAAAAAACTCATGTCAGCCATGAAGTTCATGTCGGCCAAAACGTCTAAGTTGGCCAAAAAACTCTACTTCACCAGAAAAGCTCCATGTCGGCCAAAACGTCTATGTCGGCCAGAAAACTCCACTTCGCCAGCGAAGCTCCATGTCGGCCCCAAAGCTCATGTCGGCTGTGAAGTTCATGTCGGCCAAAACGTCTAAGTCGGCCAAAAAACTCCACTTCGCCAGCAAAGCTCCATGTCGGCCCCGAAGCTCATGTCGGTCGTCGGCCAAAACGTCTAAGTCGGCCAGAAAACTCCACTTCGCCAACAAAGCTCCATGTCGGCCCCGAAGCTCATATTGGTCGCGAAGCTTTAGTCGGCCCTCGAAGTGCAATGTTAGTCGCAAACCTCCACGTCGGCTAGGAACGAATTCCAACGTCGACCTGAATTCCAACATCGGCTAGAATCTCAATGTCGGCCAAAACCCTTTATGTCGGCCAAAAATGCTCAAATTCATTTGAATCACTTGCGGACCTCAACTCCGAGGATGGACTGCAAGGAACCTTCACCCAAGGCGCTTCTGACAATGGTGCTTCTCCCGAGGGGCACGCATTCAAAGACCAGGTATTTGTTCGAGGTATTTATGTAGCGCATAAATGCAGTTTTTTGCCTCGAAAGACCCGGTATCTATTTGAGGTAATAGGATGGGAGGTATCAGTCGTAGAGTATGGCCAGTGCAACTTTTGAAGCCACTTGAGCATTCCCCCGGAGCGCCTAGGACAGGTCTGTGCCTTATAAATGCAAATTTCCCTGTCTAACGTTGCCCGACAACTAGTTATAGAAATGGGATGTGAAATCTCATTTGCATAAGGAAGCGAGCACGATTTTTTCGACCATCGGAGCGTCCTTGTAAACCTAGTTCATTAATGACTGAGAGGGTCGGCTCCTGTATAAAAACCCTAGCATTGTAATGAAAAAAGGGGGGAACTTTTGCTAGAAAGTTGCTGTAACTTGATTTCTGCAATTGATATTAAAGACTTTGGGCTTCATTTCTTCCTTGTATGGTGCCTTCCATGATTATTTCTGCTATTATGTCTTCATTTGTATACTGCAATTCTGAATCCTGAGTTTAGGTGTGTAATTGAAGGCAGAACCTTGGAATTCTCCTTGAGGATACATAGGGGAGAAAATGCTATGTTAATTTTCTTGTATGCTGCATGTGGATAGTGTTTATACTATATTTATTTATTTCTTGTTCGCTGTAATTCTGAAATCTGGATTTAGGCATAGGGAGATAGGTGGATTCTGGAACTCGTCCAGAGGATACATAGGAAAGCTAGCGTGGTGTTCTTTTATGTTTTATTCTTTGTATTTATTGTTGCTACTTCAAGGTATTAGTTAGTGATCGTGTTGCTGGTTCTTCCCCTTTAAATCAACCAATACATTTCTTTCTATACTTTTTATCTCTTTCCAATACCCTTTCTGTTTTTATCTCTTTCCTGCACCCTTAGCTTAAAACCCAAGTAGTTTAGTAAAGGAGTCGGCCTTTCTCCGGATATTGGCACGGAGGACATCCCTTCCCTCCGGCTTTTCAATGTTGGTCCAGGTCTAGGGCGCGTATACATACAAAATCCTTTCCTGTGGCAGATTTGTGACCAATAGTTTCTAGCATGCCCGGTGGGACGAACAGTCTCCATATTTTAAGGAAGCTTGAGTTTGGTGAATCTCTGGCTTGCCTTCATCTGGCGAAATCACCTGGCGACTCTGACGGATTGGTGAGCAGCCTTGACCTCACAAGCGGAGAAAAGAATGTTCACCTAGTGACTCCGACTTAGTGGCGAGAACTGTGACCTCTTCAGACCACTGCTATAATGGCGAGGGTATGCTATCCCAACTGAGATGATCCTAGCCCTCTGAATCTCCAAAGTTGGCACAAGATTCCCAAAAGTGCCCTGAAAACCTTGACAAAATACAATGGCACTAAGGGAATGGCCCGAGAGCACCTTGAAGATGTTGCTGCTCTAGCAACCCTCCATGACATAACTCACGAAGATGTCATGATCAGACTTCTAGTCCTGTATCTGGAAGGAAGGGCGTTGCAGTGGTACAAACTGCTCGGGCATAAGAGCATCTGCTCATGGGATGACCTAGCGGGAGCACTCATCAACACATTTGACGGCTCTCAGGATCCCTTCCAGCTATTGATGCACCTCTCCACCATCACGAGAGCACCTATGGAGAGCATCACTGACTTCAATGTTCAATTCTGCAGAAGTTGGAAGAGAATTCCAGGGGAGATCCAGTCGACACCCGCCCAGGCCCACCTCTTCTATGTTCGGGCTTTCCACCCGAACATAAGCCTCCTCTTGTTGCAATCAGGTGAACATGGATTCCCTCAAATATTTGAGGAAGTAGTACAAGCAGAGCAGCTTTTGCTCCTATCAAGAAAGTGGCAATGGGAAGAAACTCCACCACTTTCTCCGGTCTATCCCGCGCAGTATTCATCGTGGCAGATCCCTCATATTGTGCAGAGACCTCGAATGCAGCTGTGTGGAGCTCGAGAGGCAGATCTCATCCAAGGCCAACAATAGGAATATGCAAGCACCGCCCAAGCTATGAATAATATGGTTGCTCGCAGTTTCCATCAGGAGATGGGCCAAGAAGGGGAACAGGCTCAAGTGGCTGAACCTGAGAGCAAAGAGGGCATATTTTTGCACCATTTTTGTGTCCCAGGGCATAGCATGCAAGTATTCAGCCAGAACCCAATAAGCATGCCTCACCAAGAGGCTAACCCTAAGGAGATCCTGGAAGAAGGCCTGTCGCCGAAAAAGTCTCGTTGTCGCATCAAGGGGTTAGAGGAGCCTGTACTCAGCCCACAACAAGTGGACTCTTTAAAGTGGTGGTATTGGCTCTGACCACCACTACAGCCAGTACCTGAAGAAGGCCCCCATGTGGTAAACATTTTTGCCACATTATTCATCAATTGTATGGGTCCTGGCATGAATGATAACCTGCCACGTTGCACCCTGTTCGCAACATGGCAAACTTTGGGAGGCCAATCGGACTTCAAACATCGATTGAAGTACAATCAAATCTGGTCCGGACATTGTAAGTTCACCGGATAGGCACTCGAAGCTGGGTTTATGGTGGCGGCATGCCAATCATGTCGTAAAATTTTGTGTAAATATTGTAAATAGCCCGGTTGGTAAATAAAGTGCCGAGGACACTAGGTGTTTCTTAGGAGCTTAAGTACAGTTTTCTATTTTTAGTTTAGCTTGTGTGTGTTTCTTTTTTGTGCTCTAAAGAGAGCAGTTTTCAGGTATCATTTTTAGCCTCACCTGGCCCAACATTTCAGTTCTATATAAGGCGCTGTCATTTTCAGATCGAGTGCTTGGGCAATTGTACAACCAGAATGGGCATAAGGAGAGCTGAGAAGAAAGAAAAGTCCCCGAAGAGGAGTTGGAGGAAGAGTTTGTTGTCGTCAGTGAACATCCACAAGAGGACAGCGGGGATGACTTTGTTTCCCAATGGATAAAGGCCTAGGATCTCTGCATTCATACAAGCTAAATGCCCTGCGAGCCGCCAAGAATGTTGGCATTTTTGCCACATTAAATTTTTTTACAAAATTTTGCCTAAGTATAGAGCTTTAAATCAGCAAAGAGCATGCAAAGGCGTTGGCATTTTCGCGGGCCCTAAAAGAGGATGATAAAGTGGACAAATTTATCTTTTGATGTCTCATTATTGCAGATCTTTTCGCAAGCTTTCCAGCGATATATTACAATAGGTGATCGGGTCAGCAGATCAAAAGTTATGGCCCCGGAAGCAAATCCAACAAAAGTACACTTCGGGCTTGAAAAAAATTCGAAGGCATGAGGGGCACTTCGCCGAGAATGTTGTCGAAGTTGCCACTTCGGGCTTGAGCCTGGCGAAGCACCCACTTCGGCCACAGTTTTGGCGAACCTCCATCCAGTTGGCAGAAAAATATTTAAGGCAAGAGGGGCACTTCGCCCGAAAATTAGCCAAACTGCCACTTCGGGCCTCCACTTCAGCGAAGCTTCAAGTCGGCTGAAAAGCTCAACTCCAGCCAAAAAACTCATGTCAGCCGCGAAGTTCATGTCGGCCAAAACATCTATAGTGAAGCTCCATGTCGGTCTCGAAGTTCATGTCGGACAAAACGTTTAAGTCGGCCAGAAAACTCTACTTCGCCAGCGAAGCTCCATGTTGGTCCTGAAGCTCATGTCGGCCGCGAAGTTCATGTCGGCCAAAACATCTAAGTCGGCCAAAAAACTCCACTTCGCCAGCGAAGCTCCATGTCGGCCGCGAAGTTCATGTCGGCCAAAACGTCTAAGTCGGCCAGAAAACTCCACTTCGCCAACGAAGCTCCATGTCGGCCCCGAAGCTCATGTCGGCCAAAACGTCTAAGTCGGCCAAAAAACTCCACTTCGCCAGCGAAGCTCCATGTCGGCCCCGAAGCTCAAGTCGGCCGCGAAGCTCAAGTCGGCCCCCGAAGCTCAATGTTAGCCACGAACCTCCACGTCGGCCAGGAACGAATTCCAACGTCGGCTAGAATCTCAATGTTGGCCAAAACCCTTTATCTCGGCCAAAAATGCTCAAATTCGTTCGAATCACTTGCGAACCTCAACTCCGGGGATAGACTGTAGCGAAGCTTCACCCAAGGCGCTTTTGACAACGGTGCTTCTCCCGAGGGGCACGCATTCAGAGACCAGGTATTTATCCGAGGTATTTCTGCAACGCATAAATGCAGTTTTTCCGCCCCGAAAGACCCGGTATCTATTTGAGGTAATAGGATGGGAGGTATCAGTCGCAGAGTATGGCCAACGCAACTTTTGAAGCCACTTGAGCATTCCCCCGGAGCGCCCAGGACAGGTCTGCGGCTTATAAATGCAAATTTCCCCGTCTAACGCGGCCCGACAACTAGTTATAGAAATGGGATGTGAAATCTCATTTGCATAAGGAAGCGAGCATGATTTTTTCGGCCGCCGGAGCGTCCTTGTAAACCTAGTTCATTAATGACTGAGAGGGTTGGCTCCTGTATAAAAACCCTAGCTTTGTAATGAAAAAAGGGGGGAAATTTTGCTAGAAAGCTGCTGTAACTTGATTTCTGCAATTGATATTAAAGACTTTGGGCTTCATTTCGTCCTTGTATGGTGCCTTCCGTGATTATTTCTGCTATTCTGTCTTCATTTGTATACTGCAATTCTGAATCCTGAGTTTAGGCGTGTAATTGGAGGCAGAACCCTGGAATTCTCCTTGAGGATACATAGGGGAGAAAATGCTATGTTAATTTTCTTGTATGTTGCCTGTGGATAGTGTTTCTGCTATATTTATTTATTTCTTGTTCGCTGTAATTCTGAAATCTGGATTTAGGCGTAGGGAGATAGGTGGATTCTGTAACTCGTCCAGAGGATACATAGGGAAGCTAGCGTGGTGTTCTTTTATGTTTTATTCTTTGTATTTATTGCTGCTACTTCAAGGTATTAGTTAGTGATCGTGCTGCTGGCTCTTCCCCTTTAAATCAACCATTACATTTCTTTCTGTACTTTTTATCTCTTTCCAGTACCCTTTCTCTTTTTATCTCTTTCCTGCACCCTTAGCTTAAAAACCAAGTAGTTTAGTAAAGGAGCCGGTCTTTCTCCGGAGATTGGCACGGAGGGCATCCCTTCCCTCTGGCTTTTCAATGTTGGTCCAGGTCTAGGGCGCGTATACGTACAAAATCCTTTCCTGTGGCAGATTTGTGACCAACAGTGCTCTTATGACAAACTAAATGTAACCATTGGAAAAATAGTTAAACATACAAATAATGAACACACAAGTTGAGACTAAGATATAATGTAGAAAAACACTCAGGACAATCAACTTGAGAAAAGGGAAAAATGCTTCCTTTTGCAAAAGAATGAAAGTATAATGAATGAAACGAGGCCACAATGGCAAAATACAACTTTGGACGTGCTCTCCAGTTTGCCTTGTCTGAGAGAAGTCTCTATTCCACTCTACAAATGTGTTGCCCTGTTCTCAATTGTCATTTGCTTCCATAATTAAACACAAGTTATGCTTGAATAAAATGACATATTACAAAGGTTGTTGCAACTATGTGCTCTTGTGACAAACTAAATACACATTTAAATGTAACCAACATTGGGAAAAAGCTGAACACATGTAAGGAACATGCACAAGTTGGGACTAAGATATAATGTAGAGAAACACTTAGGGCAGTAAACTAAACAAGTGTAAGCTTGAATTAAATCCCATGTTACAAAAGATGCCTTTGTGCTCTGATGACAAACTAATTGCACATTTAAATGTAACAATTGAAATAATAGTTAAACATATAAGTAATGAAAATGCACAAATTGAGACCAAGATATTATGTTGAGGAACACTCTTCGGGAAGTAATTAGAAGATAAAATGCTTCCTTTTGTAAAAGAATGAAAGTATAATTAATAAAAGAGGCTAGAAGGGAATAGCTGCAAGCTTACTGCTTTGGTAAGGGCTTTGGCCTCTCTTTGGGAGGTCCAAGGTTCAAACCCCACTCAGAATGAGAGGACAGGGACCCCTCATAAAAACCTGTGTAAACTCATTGAAAAAAAAGAGGCCAGAATGGCAAACCACAATTGTGGAGATGCACTCTAGTTTGCTTCAGCTGCCACAAGTCTACTCCAGTTTACAAATGTTTTTCCGTGCTCTGAATTGTTGCAACTATGTGTCCTTATGACAAACTAAGTGTACATATAAATGTAACTACTGAAAGGATAACTCAATGCATAAGGAACATGAACAAGATGAAAGTGAGATATCATGTAGAGAAATTCGTAGCATAATGAACTTGATGAGAAAAAATAAAAATGCTTACTCTCACATAACAATGAAAGTACAATGAATGGATTAAGACCAAAATGGCAAAACACAATTGTAGACATGCTCTCTAGTTTGCTCCAGCTACTTCAAGTCTCTACTCCACTCAACGGATGCTTTGCCCTGCTTTGAGGTGCCAAGAGATTGTTGCTTGGATATTTTAAAATACACCCAACAATAGGAAATATCATACATTTTGGATTCCAAAGGATTTTTCATTCTTGGAATGGAGGAAGAATACCAAGGTATTGATTTGAGTGTATTTGTCAGCGATTCTCTTTCTTGTGTTATTTATTGGAAAATCATCTAGTCGAACCTTTCTAAGGAGGCAACTTCTGGTCCCTAAGAGCTAAATTGGAACAAATATGAGAGTAGAGGTCCCTTGCTTTGTCCTTATGGGCCCTCTTTGCTTTGTTCAATGTTTGACCCTTTGGAAAAACTAAGAGTGTTCTTGTTCTTTGTATGTATCCCTAATGTTCTCCCTATAATTTTGCTTTCTTTTATGTCCACATCATTAATAGGTGTCAATTTTCAAGTGATGCTAAAGTATGGTCTTCATCCTCATTTGAGATAGACAGGTTGAAAGAGTTTCAAATTCTACATTCACCGTTCAATACATGTGCATGCAAGAAGACAAACTCAACTTGAACGCATTCCTACTTGCTCTATGAATTCAAATAGACCATACGTTATGTGCTTCAATTTCTTGTCTTAGCCTTAAAGAGTTCCTTTTCGCGGTTTCTATTGTTCAAGGCATTCTAAACCATGTCCTAAGTTGAAACTTGTAATCTTTTATACGTTGGTCATATCTTGGTTTATTCTTTTAACAAATTTACATGCTTTGCTTCTTTGTCTTCATCTATTTTGTGGAGTTGAAGCTCATGTGCCATGTCAAAAAGTGATTGACATAGGTATGCATAGCTAGCCTTCAATAGTGACATGATGTTGGATGCATGAATAACCTTGATATAAGCATATTGTATGTAGTATGTATGCAAGCTCTCATCCTATTTGGGATTTTGATGGTTTGGAATTTGGTTCATTCAAACAATAGATTGAACTTCAAGAAAATAATGGAAACATTGAAGTACTCCAGAAGTTTAAAGAAGGATGGCTCCTTTTGATTAAAACATTTTGGTTTTTTTTGGAAATGAATTTCTCAAATGCAAAAATAAATAAATGATATATGAAAGATTTATTGTTTAAATCTTAAGGACCCAAAGGATGCCATTCAAATTAAAGCAATAGATAAATAAGAGATCAAACTGTAGGCAGCAAAACAGCTTCCCAGAAAAAGAAAACATGAAAAATATGTATAAAGTTTTGTGTTAAGACTTTTTGTAATGAAATGCATATAAAATTTAAATGATAGGAAATGAAATGAAATAACTTGAATTATAAGTGAAATTAGAATGTAATATAATTTGATACATTGCAAATAGGAGTTTAGGAAATAAAGGTTGATAATTTCATAAATTAAAAACATTTGAAATGGGGTGGTGTTTATGGTGCGCTATCTTGGGAATTGGGGTAAGCATTGAAAGGAAGCCTCCCTCTTTCGTTCGCATGGTTATGGTTATGGTTATGGTTATTGCTGTGATTATCAGGAGAAGAGCATTGCATAGGATTGCCCATGGATGTGTATGTGAGAGATAGGGAGAGATATTGGTAAGAGCATTGTCTATGATGTTATGCAGGCTGGTTATGCAACCCTGCATATTGTAAATGCAGTCCAATATTGCTGTTTACAGCAGCCTCTTTAATGCCAATACAAGTTCTGCCATTTGCAGATTTATTGCAGTTTGTTGTAATTGTTTATGCTGATTGTTGAGGATATTGCATGTGTCTTGATTGATTACTGTTATAGTTGTAAATTGTAGGATTATTGCCATAGTTGCAGGTTATGGTAGTTAGCATATTGCAGCAGTACTATAGATTAATTGCAGGTTGCAGAGGGAAGATTGTAGGGATATTGTTGCGGTTATGTTGGTTGCAGATTGTACAAAGATCAGATCGTACGAGAGATTAATCATATGAAGACAATTGTACAACTTGTGTTGCGGCCTCAAGGATTGTCTTGTTGCTTGGCAAAGACTATGGCATTGTACGTGTGACTACCATACAAGTTGCTGCCGTACAATTAAGATCTTATAGTCTCAGGAGAATGATGTTGTACAACTCTGATGACAGTCTTATGACTGCAATCTTGATTGGTTCCTAAATTTGTTATCCCTCTACATTTGAAATTATTGTTGTTGTCAGAATGAAGTGGGTCAAGCAATTAGCATGCACAAAGAGAGAAAGGTGGATGACAAATACATTACCGTGAGGACGTGGAAGATGAGGCCATAGAGAGGATCAAGTGCCCATGAGAAGAAGCACAAGGATCGCTCAAAGAAGGTATACAATCAATCAAGCACTACAGTTGCTAGAAATGGAAGAACCAATACTCGAACGAGTTTGGTGTCCGCAAGAGGACAACGAAAGGTGGCAAATGTTACTGTTAACAATGGAGGATGAGACGCACAAGGAATTGCATCAAATAGCTCAAGAGAATGTTCGCGTAAGTGAAGATGCATGTACAAAGAGACGAAGAGTGGATGGTAATGCCCGAGCAAGCATGGAGGAGTTTTCTAATGAGTGTAGAGGACAAGAGTCAGGCACTAGAGCAACCAGACATGAGTGTTTGGGCAAGTAGGTTAGATCCATTGCTCTTATATTCACAAAGATCACGAAGTGAAGGTGCACTAGTGTTTGGAAGGAGGCTATTTGAAGGAAATACAAAAGGTCAAGAGGCACCACGAGTTGACGAGTTGCGTAGGACGAAAAAAGAACTAGAAGAGCCACCAAGGATGGAAGGACATTAGGTTGAAATACCATACAAGCCATCATCAAGTGACGGAGTGGCCAATATTGCAAATAAAGTAGGCAAGCAAAAATGCCCACCCTTCATAGGAGAAGGGAAAGAAGATCTTGCAAGGCACATAGACACTTGCACAATTATTTGGAAAGCAAATGACGTTAAAAACCAGAAGAATGGTTATAATTGTTTCTTGCCACATTGCAATGAATCACAATAGATTGGAGAAAGCACACAACCTTTCACGACATGGGATACTTTAGTAGATGAACTCAAAAAGGAATTTCAAACTCTAAGGGATGATACAAAGATCATAACAGAAATTTATTCTACTAAGCAGAAGAGGGATGAAAGCATCAAGTCCTATAATCAAAGATTGAAGCAACTCACAGGCAAGATGGAGTGGTAACCAACCTACAAAATGGTCAAGAGATGGTTCATCGATGGATTGTTGCCTCGATATAAGAAGATGAAGATCATACCTTGCTTGACGTATGAGGAAGCAAATTAAAGGGCGAGGGATTTTGAAAGTGAGGACAAGCAAACGACGACTGAAATTGGAGGTCTTATCAAAAGTGACGACTTTGATACTTACAAGGAGGAATTGCACAATGCAATTCAGTCTATGAAAAAGGAATTCGACAAAATGATTAAGGAAGTAAAAGGTGAAGATAGAAAGGAAAAGAAGGATATATGGTGCTTAGATTGTAAGTTTGAAGGGCACACAAATGTAAATTGTCCAAAGAACACATATTGTAATATATGTGAGGTATTAGGACATGTGAAGTCCATTCAACTTAAGAGGCACAAGACATTAAACGATGACGGTACAAGGTGAAGGAGAAGAAAAACCAAACACCATGAGGAATAGGCAAGGCGTGACCAATAGTGGTTACAAGAATAATCATCGAGGAGGCAAACATTACTAGCAAGGCAATCAACAAGGTGGTCAAAGTTGATTGTAGTATGATTCAAATGGAAGATTGATCATCCAATGTCTCAACTATCAAGAATGGGGGCATTTTGTGAAAAATTGCTCTGCTCCTCAGGTAGTATTAGGAAACAATGTATATAACACCCCTATTTGGAAAGAACTCTTTATGTGCATTGAATTATGTATTAATTTGAAGGTTTAATGGCATAGTCTCCTTTATCTATATATGCTGGAATGATGCATTCTTTTGGAAACTTGGAATATGGTATCACTAATATATTTGTGGATGCAGGACCAGGTGCTCTCCTTGGTGGGACCCTATTGTCATGACCCTCCCTAGTGGGCCTTAGGGCATAGAAACTGTGTATTGTTTAAGGATAACTTGTACACAGTTTTGTTGTCAGTAAGCAGCTACGCGATGTATATAATCAACCCTAAGGACTTTTATATATGTATAATAGTAGAATGAAATTATAATTAAAAGGGTTTAATTATAATATAGACTATTATATATAATATAATAGGGGAATGAAATGTTATAATTAAAAGGGTTTAATTATAAAATAGACTATTATAAGTTATAAATAAAAGGGGTTTATTTATAATTATACTAGGAGAAGTATATTATAAGCAAGAGAGGTTTATTTATAATATATAATTGTAAAATAGACTATTATAAGTTATAAATAAAAGGGGTTTATTTATAATATATATATATATATATATATATATATATATATATATATATAAATTGTAAAATAGACTATTATAAGTTATAAATAAAAAGTCTTTATTTATAATTATAATAGGAGAAGTATATTATAAATAAGAGAGGTTTATTTATAATATATATAATTATAAAATAGACTATTATAAGTTATAAATAAAATAGGTTTATTTATAATTATAATAAGAGAATTATATCTTATAAATAAAAGAGGTTTATTTATATAATTATAAAATATTATTGTATTCCTTTTGAAATGACGTTTCTACAAAGGAATATCATTTTAAAATGAGAAATAATTAACCACCACCTTCAAGTGGATGGTCAACTGATGGTAGATTTCGAAAAAAGGAAACAATGAGTTTTAAATCCAAAATATCAAGCTTGGATAAGAAGAAAATAAATTTTGGTAGGTGAGAAGGCATGGCGAGCGTTGAGCAAGTTAGAGAAGGCATGGTGAGCATTGAGCAAGTCAAAGAGCACGATGACAAGACTTGGTCCCTCAAAAAGAGCTGGGATCTTTGTTAGTGGGGGGGTTGTGAGTTTTGTGAATGGAAAAGGAGGAAGATGCGAAGTTGTAGAAGAAAAGACAAGGAGTAATGCCAGCGGTTGATAGATTTCGAAGAGGAAAGATTACCTTTGCAAAGTGATATTCGAGTTGGTAAAAATGGAGCCAACCCTCTAGTTAATAGAGTTAGGGAATGCGTCGGTTTTATGCTTTCAATAAACTCTTGAAATTCCTGTGTCACCTTGGTAGTTACTGTTGGTCACAAATCTGCCACAGGAAAGGATTTTGTACGTATACGCGCCCTAAACTTGGACCAACATTGAAAAGCCGAAGGGAAGGGATGCCCTCCGTGCCAATATCCGGAGAAAGGCCGGCTCCTTTACTAAACTACTTGGGTTTTAAGCTAAGGGTGCAGGAAAGAGATAAAAAGAGAAAGGGTACTGGAAAGAGATAAAAAGTACAAAAAGAAATGTAAATGGCTGATTTAAAGGGGAAGAACCAACAACACGATCACTAACTAATACCTTGAAGTAGCAGCAATAAATACAAAGAATAAAACATAAAAGAACACCACACTAGCTTCTCTATGTATCCTCTGGACGAGTTTCAGAATCCACCTATCTCCCTATGCCTAAATCCAGATTTCAAAATTACAGCGAATAGGAAATAAATAAATATAGCAGAAACACTATCCACAGGCAGCATACAAGAAAATTAACATAGCATTTTCTCCCCTATGTATCCTCAAGGAGAATTCCAGGGTTCTGCCTTCAATTACACACCTAAACTCAAGATTCAAAATTGCAGTATACAAATGAAGACAGAATAGCAGAAATAATCACGGAAGGCACCATACAAGGAAGAAATGAAGCCCAAAGTCTTTAATATCAATCGCAGAAATCAAGTTACAGCAACTTTTTAGCAAAAGTTCCCCCCTTTTTTCATTACAATGCTAGGGTTTTAATACAAGAGCCGACCCTCTAAGTCATTAATGAACTAGGTTTACAAGGACACTCTGACGGGCGAAAAAATTGCGCTCGCTTCCTTATGCAAATGAGATTTCACATCCCATTTCTATAACTAGTTGCCGGGCCACATTAGACGGGGAAATTTGCATTTATAAGCCGTAGACCTGTCCTGGGCGCTCTGGGGGAATGGTCAAGTGGCTTCCAAAGTACTGATACCTCCCATCCTATTACCTCAAATAGATACCGGGTCTTTCGGGGCAGAAAAACTGCATTTATGTGCTGCAGAAATACCTCGGATAAATACCTGGTCTCTGAATGCGTGCCCCTCGGGAGAAGCACCGTTGTCAGAAGCGCCCTGGGTGAAGCTTCGCTGCAGTCCGCCCCCGAAGTTGAGGTTCGCAAGTGATTCAAACAAATTTGAGCATTTTTGGTCGACATAAAGGGTTTTGGCCGACATTGAGATTCTAGCCGACGTTGGAATTCTGGCCGACGTTGGAATTCGTTCCTGGCCGACGTGGAGGTTTGAGGTCGACATTGCACTTCGGGGGCCGACTTGAGCTTCGAGGCCGACATGAGCTTCGGGGCCGACATGGAGCTTCACTGGCGAAGTGGAGTTTTTTGGCCGACATGAACTTCATGGCCGACATGAGCTTCGGGGCCGACATGGAGCTTTGCTGGAGAAGTGGAGTTTTCTGGCCGACTTTGAACTTCGCGACCGACATGAACTTCGGGACCGACATGGAGCTTCGCTGGCGAAGTGGAGTTTTCTGGCCGACTTAGACGTTTTGGCCGACATGGAGCTTCGCTGGGGAAGTAGAGTTTTCTGGCTGACTTAGACGTTTTGGCCGACATGAACTTCGCGGCTGACATGAGTTTTTTGGCTAGAGTTGAGCTTTTCAGCCGACTTGAAGCTTCGCTGAAGTGGAGGCCCAAAGTGGTAGTTTGGCTAATTTTCGGGCGAAGTGCCCCTCTTGCCTTAAATATTTTTCTGCCAACTGGATGGAGGTTCGCCAAAACTGTGGCCGAAGTGGGTGCTTCGCCAGGCTCAAGCCCGAAGTGGCAACTTCGGCAACATTCTCGGCGAAGTGCCCCTCATGCCTTCGAATTTTTTTCAAGCCCGAAGTGTACTTTTGTTGGATTTGCTTCCGGGGCCATAACTTTTGATCTACTGATCCGATCACCTATTGTAATATATCGTCGGAAAGCTTGCAAAGAGATCTGCAATAATGAGACATCAAAAGATCAATTTGTCCACTTTATCATCCTCTTTTAGGGCCCACGAAAATGCCAACGCCTCTGCATGCTCTTTGCTGATTTAAAGCTCCATACTTAGGCAAAATTTTGTAAAAAAATTTAATGTGGCAAAAATGCCAACATTCCTGGTGGCTCGGGGGGCATTTAGCTTGTCTGAATGCAGAGATCCCAGACCTTTATCTATTGGGCAACAGTCATCCCCGCTGTCCTCTTCTGGATGTTCACTGACGGCAACAAACTCTTCCTCCAACTCCTCTCCGAGGACTTTTCTTTCTTCTCAGCGCTCCTCATGCCCATTTTGGCTGTACAATTGCCCAAGCACTCGATCTGAAAATGACAGCGCCTTATATGGAACTGAAATGTTGGGCCAGGTGAGGCTAAAAACGGTACCTGAAAACTGCTATCTCTTTGGAGCGCAAAAAAGAAACACACACAAACTAAACTAAAAATAGAAAACTGTACTTAAGCTCCTAAGAAACACTTAGTGCCCTCGGCACTTTATTTACCAGTCGGGCTATTTACAGTATTTACACAAAAGTTTGCGACATGATTGGCATGCCGCCACCACAAACCCAGCTTCGGGTGCCTATCCGGTGAACCTGCAATGTTCGGACGAAATCTGATTGTACTTCAGTCGATGTTTGAAGTCCGATTGGCCTCCCGAAGTTTGCCATGTTGCAAACAGGGTGCAACGTGGCAAGTTATCATTCATGCCAGTACCCATACAGTTGATGAATAATGTGGCAAAAAGGTTTACCACATGGGGGCCTTCTTCAGGTACCGGTTGTAGTGATGGTCGGAGCCAATACCACCACTTTAAAGAGTCCACTGGCTGTGGGCTGAGTACAGGCTCCTCCAACCCCTTCATGCAACAACAGGACTTTTCCGACGATAGACCTTCTTCCAGGATCTCCTCAGGCTTAGCCTCTTGGTGAGGCATGCTTATTGGGTTCTGGCTGAATACTTGCATGCTATGCCCTGGGACACAAAAAGGGTGCAAAAATGTGCCCTCTTGGCTCTCAGGTTCAGCCACTTGAGCTTGTTCCCCTTCTTGGCCCATCTCCTGATGGAAACTGCGAGCAACCATATTATTCATCGCTTGGGCGGTGCTTGCATATTCCCATTGTTGGCCTTGGATGAGATCTGCCTCTCGAGCTCCACACAGCTGCATTCGAGGTCTCTGCACAGTATGAGGGATCTGCCACGGTGAATACTGCGCGGGATAGACCGGAGAAAGTGGTGGAGTTTCTCCCCATTGCCACTTTCCTGATAGGAGCAGAAGCTGCTCTGCTTGTACTGTTTCCTCAAAGATTTGAGGGAATATATGTTCACCTAATTGTAGCAAGAGGAGGCTTATGTCCGGGTGGAAAGCCCGAACATAGAAGAGGTGGGCCTGGGCGGGTGTCGGCTGGATCTCCCCTGGAATTCTCTTCCAACTTCTGCATAATCGAACATTGAAGTCGATGATGCTCTCCAGAGGTGCTCTCGTGATGGTGGAGAGGTGCATCAATAGCTGGAAGGGATCCTGAGAGCCGTCAAATGTGTTGATGAGTGCTCCCACTAGGTCATCCCATGAGCAAATGCTCTTATGCCCGAGCAGTCTGTACCACTGCAGCGCCCTTCATTCCAGAGACAGGACCAAAAGTTTGATCATGACGTCTTTGTGAGTTATGTCATGGAGGGTTGCTAGAGCAGCAACATCTTCAAGGTGCTCTCGGGCCATTCCCTCAGTGCCATTGTATTTTGTCAAGGTTTTCAAGGCACTTTTGGGAATCTCCTGCCAACTTTGGAGATTCAGAGGGCTGGGATCATCCCAGCTAGGATAGCATACCCTCGCCATTATAGCAGTGGTCTGCAGAGATCACGGTTCTCGCCACTAAGTCGGAGTCACCAGGTGAACATTCTTTTCTCCGCTTGTGAGGTCAAGGCTACTCACCAAACCTTGATTCCTCCGGGGTGTCTTCTTCAGCTTTAAAGGGCGCCTACGATCAAGAAATCTGGATCTTCAGTTTAGTCAGAGTCGCCAGGTGATTTTTCCAGATGAAGGCAAGCCAGAGATTCACCAAACTCAAGCTTCCTTAAAATATGGAGACTGTTCATCCCACCGGGCGTGCCAGAAACTGTTGGTCACAAATCCGCCACAGGAAAGGATTTGTATGTATACGCGCCCTAGACCTGGACCAACATTGAAAAGCCGAAGGGAAGGGATGCCCTCCGTGCCAATCTCCGAAGAAAGGCCGACTCCTTTACTAAACTACTTGGGTTTTAAGCTAAGGGTGCAGGAAAGAGATAAAAAGAGAAAGGGTACTAGAAGGAGATAAAAAGTACAGAAAGAAATGTAATTGTTGATTTAAAGGGGAAGAACCAGCAGCACGATCACTAACTAATACCTTGAAGTAGCAGCAATAAATACAAAGAATAAAACATAAAAGAACACCACGCCAGCTTCCCTATGTATCCTCTGGACAAGTTCTAGAATCCACCTATCTCCCTATGCCTAAATCCAGATTTCAAAATTACAGCGAACAGGAAATAAATAAATATAGCAGAAACACTATCCACAGGCAGCATACAAGAAAATTAACATAGCATTTTCTCCCCTATGTATCCTCAAGGAGAATTCCAGGGTTCTGCCTTCAATTACACACCTAAACTCAGGATTCAGAATTGCAGTATACAAATGAAGACAGAATAGCAGAAATAATCACGAAAGGCACCATACAAGGACGAAATGAAGCCCAAAGTCTTTAATATCAATTGCAGAAATCAAGTTACAGCAACTTTCTAGCAAAAATTGCCCCCTTTTTTCATTACAATGCTAGGGTTTTTATACAGGAGCCGACCCTCTCAGTCATTAATGAACTGGGTTTACAAGGACGCTCCGACGACCGAAAAAATCACGCTCGCTTCCTTATGCAAATGAGATTTCACATCCCATTTCTATAACTAGTTGTCGGGCCGCGTTAGACGGGGAAATTTGCATTTATAAGCCGCAGACCTGTCCTGGGCGCTCCGGGGGAATGCTCAAGTGGCTTCAAAAGTTGCGCTGGCCATACTCTGCGACTGATACCTCCCATCCTATTACCTCAAATAGATACCGGGTCTTTCGGGGCGAAAAAACTGCATTTATGCCCTGCAGAAATACCTCGGATAAATACCTGGTCTCTGAATGCGTGCCCCTCGGGAGAAGCACCGTTGTCAGAAGCGCCCTGGGTGAAGCTTCGCTGCAGTCCGTCCCCGGGGTTGAGGTTTGCAAGTGATTCGAACGAATTTGAGCATTTTTGGCCAACATAAAGGGTTTTGGCCGACATTGAGATTCTAGCCGACGTTGGAATTCTGGCCGACGTTGGAATTCGTTCCTGGCCGACGTGGAGGTTCACGGCCGACATTGCACTTCGGGGGCCGACTTGAGCTTCGGGGCCGACATGGAGCTTCGTTGGCGAAGTGGAGTTTTCTGGCCGACTTAGACGTTTTGGCCGACATGAACTTCACGGCCGACATGAGCTTCGGGGCCGACATGGAGCTTCGCTGGCGAAGTGGAGTTTTCTGGCCGACTTAGACGTTTTGGCCGACATGAACTTTGCGGCCGACACGAGCTTCGGGGCCGACATGGAGCTTCGCTGGCGAAGTGGAGTTTTCTGGACGACTTAGACGTTTTGGCCGACATGAACTTCGTGGCCGACATGGACTTCGAGGCCGACATGGAGCTTCGGGGCCGACATGGAGCTTCACTGGCGAAGTGGAGTTTTCTGGCTGACTTAGACGTTTTGGCCGACATGGAGCTTCGCTGGCGAAGTAGAGTTTTTTGGCCGACTTAGACGTTTTGGACGACATTAACTTCGCGGCTGACATGAGTTTTTTGGCTGAAGTTGAGCTTTTCGGCCGACTTGAAGCTTCGCTGAAGTGGATGCCCGAAGTGGCAGTTTGGCCAATTTTCGGGCAAGGTGCCCCTCTTGCCTTAAATATTTTTCTGCCAACTGGATGGAGGTTCGCCAAAACTGTGGCCAAAGTGGGTGCTTCGCCAGGCTCAAGCCCAAAGTGGCAACTTCGGCAGCATTCTGGGCGAAGTGCCCCTCATGCCTTCGAATTTTTTTCAAGCCCGAAGTGTACTTTTGCTGGATTTGCTTCCGGGGCCATAACTTTTGATCCGCTGACCCGATCACCTATTGTAATATATCGTCGGAAAGCTTGCGAAAAGATCTGCAATAATGAGACATCAAAATATCAATTTGTCCACTTTGTCATCCTCTTTTAGGGCCCACGAAAATGCCAACGCCCCTGCATGCTCTTTGCTGATTTAAAGCTCCATACTTTGGCAAAATTTTGTAAAAAAATTTAATGTGGCAAAAATGCCAACAAGCACATAGTTGGAATATTTTTTGTAATACGACATTTAATTCAAGCACAAACTTGTGCTTAGTTGTGGCAGTAAGTGAAGGATCTCACTTGTTGATTCTTTCCACCTTGGTTTGCAGAACATGTTGGAGAGGATGACTATTTCGTAACCAAATGATAAGAATATTAGACATAACACATTGATTCAAATCACTTCAGACATAAATGACTTTGGTTTTTTGATTTGATGAGAAGCAAAAATCAAGGTGGGAAGTGGCATACACAGATAATAATGAACACAAGGTGCATGGCCAAGGCATGCACCCATTAGAATGTTACATATTGCTATAACAAAAATGTTGAAGATGTGTTTTATTTGTTTCGAATAAGGAACTTGCCATGTCTAGATAAAATCATTTAATAAATGAGATTATTTACAAGCATAAATGTCTAATCAAAGACATAGGAGAATTTAATTGCCAGATGTGTGCATGAGAAATATTTGTAGAAGTTCTCAACAATTGCAAAGGAGCATTATTTGCTAGCCAATGACAAGATAAGGGACATATATTGGTTGTGGCAGGGATACTCCAAACATTTTTACTTCGACTCGAAGCTACTCAACAAGTTGAGAATAGTTGTGTTCATAGTTGACGAAGTCTGTGAGGCTTCTACACTCGGAAAACAACAATGAGAGGTTTATCAAAAGCCAGAGGAGAGCCAAAGACGAGCTACAGGTTATGCACAATTATTTATACAAACCTGATGAGGACAACTATGCTTATATGCATAAGATATGATTAATTAAATTTAGGTACATTTTTTTAGAAGCAATATTCAAAATAGTTAAGCATTTCAAAATCAAAATTTTGTACACAATCAGAAAACAAATCAAGATACTCTAGAGCAGTAGTGTTGGTGAATACAAGTCCATAAGTTTTTTCAGTTTTTCTAAAATCAAATAACTGGAAATTTACGATAATCTATGCCCATAAAAGAACAAGGCAATAAAAATGAAAAAAAGCCATATGCTTGCTCACATGCTGTGATTCATGTGAACATGACTTGCTTGATGAACTTTGAACCGAAGCTATGAGTGCTGCCGTATATCTGATTAAAGAAAGTCTATTTAAATATTTGAGGAAGAAAGGACTAACAAACGTTTGCAATCAATAGCTTGCATATCTTTCAATGTATAGCATATGCCCATTTTCCACAGCAGATGTGGCAAGCTTGTTGCAATTTTTGGATCTATCTAAAAGGGATGTGATAATCAGCAAAATCGTTACGTGATGATGGAGTGGAACCAGCATCTAGAAACATTTTGACACCTATTTATTGTGCTAGTAAAATGGAAAGAATGTTCTAAGTGACAGTGAAGAGCCTCACTTCTCTCTGCAGGATAAAGCAAAGCTTTGAAATGACAGTGCATTAAATTGTCATTTGCAGTATAACAGTCATTGGTTTTTTACTTTTTAATGTTGAACCACATTTCAGCTAGAAGTTGCACTAAATGGATGCTAAGAATGCTTCCTCCATGATATTATTAAAGAAGTCTACACAAAGGAAGCATAAGGCTTTATACAAGCAAACAGTAGCAGCTTGTTTGTAAATTGAAGGCATCCTTTTATTGAAGGAAACAAGCAACCAAGGCATCAGGAAATGGTATTTTTGCATAGATGAGTATTTCAGATCACATGGATTTGTGAGAAGTGAATAAAAAAACAGTTTGTATGTGGACATTGGAGGGAGTATCCCATGGTTGTATATATTGATTCTTTGATCATGGCAAGAAGTGAGACTAAACTGCTCAAGAAAGCTAAACAAACCTCACGGACCTTTGACATAACAGACCATGGTTTTTTCCACTGCTGTATTCATATTAAGATATCCCAGAAACTGACCAATATTCTTATATCATAGTCAATAGGACCAATCACATTGAACTACATTATTTAATTGACAAAAGGTGGAAAACAAGTTAGCCGAGTTGATGTATTTATTTGACAGATATTCTAGAAACTCAAAGAGCTTCTTGGAGTTGCCACAAAAAATAAAAAGAATATGCAGGGAAGAGTTAGCAACATAAAAAAAAATTACTGAAGAGTTTTAGATAAGGCTGTTTAGTTTTGGAATATTGTGTAGTTATTTTGTCACACACTAATGTTATGTACTTGTTCCAAAAGACTCGAAACAATCTGAAGCAGCATATTTTCTTTGCAGATCATGGAATTGAAACATAACAATGTATACATACAATGTACAAGATAACAACATGAAGTTAATGATATAGGTATCCATTTTGTTGTGCCATGTTGTGGATTCATTTATATAGGATTGGCAAGCTTTTATGTGTTGATAAAACTTACATTCATTTATGTTGACAAGCGTTTTAATTAAAATTGTGTCCTATGTTATAGAAATGCAGCAACTTTATATAGAAGTGCATAAAACATGCTTCTAGGTAGGTTATGCGTTCTTTGGCTATCTATGTTATTTTTCTGAAACATGCAAGCAGAATATCAAACAAGGAAGTTCTTCACTTCTGCTTTTGGAGGATTGATCATTTCCTTAATGTGGAACTGACACCTATACTACAAAAATAACATAAACAATGTGGAAGACCAAGATGAATTGTGTTAATAGACATCTATCTTCTTCTTTTTTAGATGGTTATATGGGATTGAATTGGGCTCCACCCATATTACATCGTAACTATGTTACCCCAGTCTTTCAACAATCACATTATCATGGTATTACAACAAACCATGTTATCACAACACCCATGGGAATTGAAGCCCACCAGTGAAACATTCTCATTTGTCGAACTTCAACCCCATGGGAAAATGTTAAGACTAATCCATGGCATTGGAACATTGGCTTACAAGGTGAAACTCCTTACTCCCTACGGATTGCCCCAAACCCATTGGGTTAAAATGTTAAGGTACCCTCAATATTGGAACCTGTGTTTACAATGTGAAACTCCTTGCTCCCCACCACTTACCCCAAACCAATTGGGCAAATTTGGTTAGGTTTATGGGTTGAAATGACACAATTCTCACCCATATTATGTCTATTTAAATGAACTCGGTATACAGGCTCTTCCCTCTTTTGGATTCTAACCTCAAATCTCCTATTTGAAGTACACGTCTTCAGTACTTAGCCCACTCAAGTTGTATGAAATCTATCCTGATGTACAGTTCCAATTCACTTTCTTGTGCAATATTTGTTTATTACAAAATGTTGGAGTATATTATATTATTTGGTACATGCTAATGTACCCCCCTGGTACTTGTTGGTTACGAATCTGCCACTTAGGAAAGGATTTTAAATCTATTGCGCCCTAGATTCGCCCAACAGATTGAAAGGCCGGAAGGAAGGGATGCCTTCCGTGCCAATCTCCGGAGAAGGCCGGCTCCTATACTAATCTAATTTTTTGGGGTTTAGATAAGAGTGCTGGAAAGGGATAAATGTGCAAAAAGAAATGGAAATATCATTTGTTCCAGGTGGGGAAGAACAAGCAGCACGATTACAAATTTGCATCCAAACAAACAACAATTAAAACAAAGCATATAACAGAAACTGCAACTGTTATTCTACCCTATGTATCCTTCTGGTTAGTATTCCAGATCCAAATACTAACCAATGTCCAAATCCAAAATTCAGAATTCAAACAGACAGAAATATAAATGGACATGTAGCAGAAGGCAGCATAAAAGACAGAGACAAGAAGCAGAGCCAAGAATGCTTTGAATTAAATAGAAGGTGATCTGTCACAGCAGAGTTCTCTGGCAATATGTTCCCCCCCTTTTACAATCAAATGAACCGCCTTTTATAGCAGGAATTTCCCCCAAAAATACAATCATGCACGGATCCCAAGGACCGGCAAAAACTGTAAAAGCTGTAAAAAGTTGCCCGGATGAGACCCCTGTCGGCTGTACTTGTACTTAAGATATGGCTGTTCTGAAAACTGTACATCCCCGAACAGGTCTGGTGGGCGGGAAAGCCAGGTCCGGTTGAATGCGGTAGATGAGGTACAGTTTGTTCTTCAATGTTTATCTACCTTGTACCTTGGCAGCACACAATCTGTCACTTCTTGACAGGCATAAATCTTGAAACTTGTGCGGCTTGCAAATGTAGGGGGGCTGACCAAAGTCGCCTGCTGAAGAGAGCGCCTCCGGAGGTCGCTCTAAGGAGGTTATAGCAAAAGCTAACTTGACAGAAAACCTAAGACCATATGCAAAATCATAGAGAGTATACCTTTTTGTCACCTAAAGAACAATTCAACTGCAAAATCTCTAGAGAAAGAAAGAAAGAATGTTCATCCAGTTAATAAAAAGTACTAGCATAAAGGAACTGTTGGTCAAGAATCCGCCATGAGGAAAGGATTTTGTCGTTATCGCGCCCTGGACCCGCGAACCAACATTGAAAGGCCGGAAGGAAGGGATGCCTTCCGTGCCAATATCCGGAGAAGGCCGGCTCCTTGCGGGGGTTAGTAAGATGAGAGTGCAGGAAAGAGATAAAAATGCGGAAAGAATTTACAAATGAGAGTGGAGTTGGGTGGGGGGAACTAACAGTACGGCAACACATCAATCACCATTGCTTACTGCATCATAAATACAAAGCATGACCAGGAACTGCAAAACCTAAGTATACTTTCTGTACTTAAGCAGTGTACGCACAGCTACAATGGTCCCCTAGCAAACATTCTCCCTACAAGGAGAACTAACAGCATGGCAATGCATCAATCACCACTACGGACAATAACATAAGCAGAAAGTAACCTAGAGATATCAGAGCCAGGTATATGTGTTATGCAGAGAATTTATACGCACAGCTACAATGGTCCCCTAGCAAACATTCTCCCTACAAGGAGAACTAACAGCACGGCAACGCATCAATCACCACTACGGACAGCAACGTAACACACAACTGATGGAACTGCTACTACATCTATTATATGGAGTTCAAAAGTGCTTGACCACCAAATGCTGAAATGAATCAACAAGCCATGGCACAAACAATGCTAAAGGCGCCTGACCACCAAATGCTGAAATGAATCAACGAGCCGTGACACGGGAAGCGTAAAGCATAAGCATAAAGAAATAAAAGCAGCAGAACAGAACCAGGCATACAAATTATATTTATAAGCAGAAGCACGGTTACAATGGTTCCCTAACAGACATTCCCCTTCCACCACCTTACAATGAAAACGTGGTGGCTATTTATAGCCCAAAGTTCCCCCCGTTACATTAATGGGCACAACGTCCCAGTCAAACATTAGCTGACAAAAGCAGCCGCGGAACTGCTGGTGCTGACTTCTGTCGGGCTGGACTGTACTCTCGGCATGGTCTCCCTGAAGGTTGAACAGCCACGTGGCAGCGCGTTGGGTAGAACTTTATATTGACAGGAATGCGGGTAGCTGAGGCAGGTGGAAACTCACATCAGCATTAAATGAGGCAGCTGGCATAAGTAGTGCGGCCCATGCTTGTCCTTGTGCTCGGCATGTCTTGGCTCAGATCCCGAAGCTGGACACTTGTCGGATGATGCTGTTTGACATGTCTGCTTTGAAAGGCAGTTTATCCAACTTCTCTCGGGATAGGAGCGTCATTGGGTAGCACAAGTAAAAAACAGCGCAGTCGGGTAGCACTATTTCCCTACTGCGCACCGGTCAAAGGGCGCAGTCCGACTTCGCTGCGAAGTCGGGTTACGCACCGGCACTTGCTGATTCTCACCGCCGTTCGGACTTCGCACAGACAAGGGAGCGCAGTCCGACTTCGCTGCGAAGTCGGGTTGCGCTCCAACACTTAGTCAATTTCTCCTGCCAGCCTGCCAGCCTGCTACAAGGTGTGCCCAAAAAGAAGGGCGAAGTCGGACTTCGCACCAAAACTGGGCGAAGTACGAACTTCGCACCAAAACTGGGCGAAGTCGGACCGACTTCGCACAAAAAACTGGGTTTCCTGGTTCTGCTTCCCGGGGCCATAACTTTTGATCCGCTGACCCGATCGCCTATTATAATATATCGTTGGAAAGCTTGTGAGAAGATCTGCAATGATAAAATATCCAGAGCTCATTTTGTCCATTTTATCGCCCCTGTTTATGGCCCGCGAAAACCCGAACACCTCAGCATGCCCTGACACTTAGCCATTTTTCAGGGCAACTGCTGTCAATTTTGAGATCTAACTGAGGGGCTCAAAAGAAAGAGGGAAGAATGAGAATGTAGGGAAGAGAGAGCAAGGGGGAGAAGGAAGAGCAGCTCTCTTACAAAAATTGAAAACATTGCACCCCGTGCAAAATGTGACAACATTTTTGGCGGCTCGCGGGGTGTCGAGCTCGCCTCGATGTGAGGACCCAGGCCTTTATCCATTGGGCAACGGAGTCACCCTCGCTGTCCTCTTGATACTCACTGCCAGCAGCAACCTCTTTCTGAAACCCTTGGCACCCACGGCACTCTGCTTCTGCCGGAAAACTGAAAAAGAAAACACTGCACAGACTGAATTAAGGAAACAACTAAAACTTTGAATACTAGCCGGATTATTTACACAAAATTTTGCGGCATTACTGGCATGCCGCCACACAAATCTAGCTTCGGTTGCCTATCCGGTGAACCTGCAGTGCCCGGACCAGATCTGATTGTACTTCAGATGATCTTTGAAGTCCGGCTGGCCTCCCAAAGCTTGCCAGGTCGCGAACATGGTGCAACGTGGTAGATTGTCATTCATGCCGGTACCCGTACAATTGATGAACGATGTGGCAAGGAGATTTTTCAGATGGGAGCCCTCTTCGGGTACCGGTTGCGGTGATGGTTGGAGCCAATACCACCACGGTGGAGACTGTAGGTGAACATTCATTTCTCCGCTTGTGAGGTCAAGGCTGCTCACCAAACCTTGATTCCTCCGGGGTGTCTTCTATTAGCTTAAAAAAAAAGGGCGCCTGCGATCAAGAAATCTGGATCTTCAGCTCAGTCGGAGTCGCCAGGTGATTTTGCCAGATGAAGGCAAGCCAAAGATTCACCAACTTGGGCTTCCTTAAAATATGGAGACTGATCGTCTCACCTCACTGATTCGTCTATGCGAGCTTGGTAATCAGCCAGCCTAACGCGCTCGCCTGGAGCATTGGTATTAATTTCGTAAAGTCAGGTTGGTTTCCCGGGTTCCTCGCTCGCCACCTTCTTCTTGAATGAAGGCGTTAGGACCGGTCTTTCGGACTCAGAGAATATGAACGTGCAGAGTCGCCAGGTGCTCTGATTTTGAACAGCAATGAAGCGAGCACCAGTGCTTCAATTCTGTTTGGGGGTGAGAAACCTCCTTGTCCCACCGAGCATTCGGAAAGAAATTGTCAGCCCGAGTGAGGACGAGCTTGAGATCTTCCAAATGTGAGACAAAGAGTCCCACCGGGTGTGCCAAAAATTGTTGGTCACGAATCCGCCATGAGGAAAGGATTTTGTCGTTATCGTGCCCTGGACCCATGAACCAACATTGAAAGGCCGGAAGGAAGGGATACCTTCCGTGCCAATCTCCGGAGAAGGTCGGCTCCTTGCGGGGGTTAGTAAGATGAGAGTGCAAGAAAGAGATAAAAATGCGGAAAGAATTTACAAATGAGAGTGGAGTTGGGTGGGGGGAACTAACAGTACGGCAACACATCAATCACCATTGCTTACTGCATCATAAATACAAAGCATGACCGAGAGCGCAAAACCTAAGTATACTTTCTGTACTTAAGCAGTATACGCACAGCTACAATGGTCCCCTAGCAAACATTCTCCCTACAAGGAGAACTAACAGCACGGCAATGCATCAATCACCACTACGGAAAATAACATAAGCAGAAAGTAACCTAGAGATATCAGAGCCAGGTATATGTGTTATGCAGAGAATATATACGCACAGCTACAATGGTCCCCTAGCAAACATTCTCCCTACAAGGAGAACTAACAGCACGGCAACGCATCAATCACCACTACGGACGACAACGTAACACACAAGCCGATGGAACTGCTACTACATCTATTATATGGAGTTCAAAAGTGTTTGACCACCAAATGCTGAAATGAATCAACAAGCCATGGCACAAACAATGCTAAAGGCGCCTGACCACCAAATGCTGAAATGAATCAACGAGCCGTGACATAGGGAAGCGTAAGCATAAGCATAAAGAAATAAAAGCAGCAGAACAGAACCAGGCATACAAATTATATTTATAAGCAGAAGCACGGTTACAATGGTTCCCTAACAAACATTCCCCTTCCACCACCTTACAATGAAAACGTGGTGGCTATTTATAGCCCAAAGTTCCCCCCGTTACATTAATGGGCACAACGTCCCAGTCAAACATTAGCTGACAAAAGCAGCCGCGGAACTGCTGGTGCTGACTTCTGTCGGGCTGGACTGTACTCTCGGCATGGTCTCCCTGAAGGTTGAACAGCCACGTGGCAGCGCGTTGGGTAGAACTTTATATTGACAGGAATGCGGGTAGCTGAGGCAGGTGGAAACTCACATCAGCATTAAATGAGGCAGCTGGCATAAGTAGTGCGGCCCATGCTTGTCCTTTTGCTCGGCATGTCTTGGCTCAGATCCCGAAGCTGGACACTTGTCGGATGATGTTGTTTGACATGTGTCTGCTTTGAAAGGCAGTTTATCCAACATCTCTCGGGATAGGAGCGTCATTGGGTAGCACAGGTAAAAAACAGCGCAGTCGGGTAGCACTATTTCCCTACTGCGCACCGGTCAAAGGGCGCAGTCCGACTTCGCTGCGAAGTCGGGTTACGCACCGGCACTTGCTGATTCTCACCGCCGTTCGGACTTCGCACAGACAAGGGAGCGCAGTCCGACTTCGCTGCGAAGTCGGGTTGCGCTCCAACACTTAGTCAATTTCTCCTGCCAGCCTGCCAGCCTGCTACAAGGTGCGCCCAGAAAGAAGGGCGAAGTCGGACTTCGCACCAAAACTGGGCGAAGTCGGACTTCGCACCAAAACTGGGCGAAGTACGAACTTCGCACCAAAACTGGGCGAAGTCGGACCGACTTCGCACAAAAAACTGGGTTTCCTGGTTCTGCTTCCCGGGCCATAACTTTTGATCCGCTGACCCGATCGCCTATTATAATATATCGTTGGAAAGCTTGCGAGAAGATCTGCAATGATAAAATATCCAGAGCTCATTTTGTCCATTTTATCGCCCCTGTTTATGGCCCGCGAAAACCCGAACACCTCAGCATGCCCTGACACTTAGCCATTTTTCAGGGCAACTGCTGTCAATTTTGAGATCTGACTGAGGGGCTCAAAAGAAAGAGGGAAGAATGAGAATGTAGGGAAGAGAGAGAAAGGGGGAGAAGGAAGAGCAGCTCTCTTACAAAAATTGAAAACATTGCACCCCGTGCAAAATGTGACAACAGGAACCCTGGGATCTGAAAAGTAATTAAAAGCGGAAGTACCAAAACAATATAAATAGAGCAAGAGAAAGTAAATCTAAAATGGTTTATCACCAAAGCATGCCATCCAAGTACAAATAGCCATGTGAGAGAATATTGCACAATGAATATGTTGGCACAACTATTTTCAATTATTTTGTCTATTTAAATGATGACTCAAACTATCAGCCCAAAAAGGGATAATGTGTAGAGGGTCATACCAAGTTTCCCAGTAATAACTATTGTTGTAAGAAGCATGGTTGGAAAACTTGCAACTCATCAAACAATTGACACTCCATTTTTGGAGAGTCTCTGCAACTCAAGAAAACTTAGGAGAAACTCGGCAAAAAACAAATTGAAGAAAATAATTTAATTTTAAAAAATATATTTAAAACAAAAATTCAAGAGCCAAAAAGCTGATTTTCATAAAAAAGAGTTCAATTACAATTCTTGATCATCAAAACCAACAAAATACAACATATAAAATATCTCAGCAAGTATTGCGTTTTCTGCATTTTCCCTTGCATGGCCAAGTTTGGCCAAATACTCGGCAAGTCAAATTTCTCGCGAGAAAATCAGGAACTCATGAGAAATCGGAGAGTTTTCTATCACTGGTAAGAAGTTTAACTTGATACTCTGATTTTTTCATATCTATGCTTATTGGCTACTTGCAACTGTATCTATGATATGCATTGTCTACTCAGTGACAAGTGAGGATATAAAGAAAATTAGAATGCAGATACATGGGAATAGCCTCATAAAACAAGAAAACACAAGTTTCAAATATAGTAGATAGATTAATGGATGAAAGCATAAAATAAAGGGATAAAACTACACCTCATAAAGGAAAAAAAGGCTATCCAACAAATTCAAAATGTGGTAAAACTAATCCCTAAACTTGTAATGTACACAGGAACAAATAATATAAAACACGATATTTGCTATTATGCAACTGCAGAACAAAGGCCAACTTTCTTGGCCTGGTTGAGTTCAATCATAAATACATCATTGTCTAACTGGTGACATGTCGGCCTCATAACAACCACGATAACTTGGCCACAAGGCCTACAAACTTTCTTTCATCAATTATATACATCTCCCATGATGCAGAATATCATGAAATCTCAATATGCAACTTAATTGCAGTGCAGAACCAGGATATGCACCTCCATCCAATGGATGTGCAACATTGCATCTAGTACACCACAGGTTGTGCTCATGATTTATGCTATATTTGGCAACATCAAAAAAAACCATTCAACAATAGTTTGACTGAAGCTCATATATGATTTTTTATCTACACATTCTACTCTAATACATTAAGCATAGCCCTATGCATGTCAAACACTAGATCCATATGTCCTCTTCTACCGTAATACCTGAAGAAGCTTCATAGATCAAGATGTTGTCATTGTATTGCCTAAAATCTCAGACTAGGCTCATCAATGACAGGTACCTTATTTACATCCTTCAATACCATTATAGTTGACAGCATAACATACCCATAAATATGCCATTTGACAGCCTTCTCTAACATGTGGATAAAAACATTTGAACTTGATAGCATTAGAAATGGATTGAGTAATTCACGCTTTGCATTGGAAATATTACATAGTAACCATAGATATTCTTGATATATGAAGTAGACATGTTGCCATGCTAGTCACTGAGTGCTTGAAAGTGTGATGCAAATGAAATGATTTCTATTGATTCTATCTTGAAAAGAATAGGATTCAGGGCAGGTCAAAAGGATGCATTTATTGATTGTTTCAAACTAACTAAAGTTGTTCATGCGCATAATCTCAAACATGTCCTAAAGATGCACTTTTCAGCTTATGCATCATGAAGATATGAAGGGTTCGTGTTCCTGTGAACTTTATGATCTTAAGCACTATAGATTTCTCTATTTCTCTTCTATATTAAACTACAATTGCAGGTAGAACATTGGTGCATACAGAGCTTTTGCCATGCTTCATATGCTAATGGGATGAAATATTTTACAGGCTAATCAAAGAGATATTTGGATCCTGCCTTTCAGAAAAGTTTAAAGAAAGGCAGCTTTCTTTTACACCAGAGAAAAAGATTAGAAGTCCTTGATCTAAGGTCCAAGTCATCTGTGAGTATACCATCCAGAAAACTTTTCTTGCCCTGTGCTGCTTCCAGGTCAAGTGTTCTGTAAGCAAGGGCCATGATGTACATTGCTGGATGAAGTTTCCTGCATTAGACCAATTAATATGATCATTTCATTTGTTCCATGTATTTAGAAGCAAGGATGTGATGACCATTCTAACTTAGAGCTTCAGACTTTGTGATAAAAATCAAGGTAAAATGGAGAGCAATTCAAACAATAAATTGTGGCAATCATTCCTAATATAATAAATCTAAATTCATATAATTGTTCTAAAACCAAAAGCAAGTTTCCGTGCTTGTCAACGGATTAATAAATCTAAACCTCTAAGGTGGAAAAGATCGACAACATTATAAGTCGTTTAATGCAGAAAAACTCGGGTAGTGTTCTAAGCAAAACTCTCTTTGAAAATTAACATAAACTCAGAATCTGCTTATGCTAAATAGGAATGTATTTTCCCCCATACCTTGCACATGAGAAACACAATCTCAAGCAAGATAAATAAAACCTAAGCTAAACTCAGAACGGAATCTCAGTGCTGCTGAGATTCTTTCCAGGAAGTATTGAATTCAAGGATGAGATTGACAAACTTACCTTTGTGAACTTTCATGAGGTGACATTCCTGTTAACTCTGAGCCATCATAGTCACTTAGGCATTGCCAGTGCCGTCGAAATGGTATTGAATTGCCTTTTTTGTTCCGCCCAAATGTTTCAACATACCAACCCCCAATATCATGTTTTTCACAGCGAGGTTCAAAAAACCAAAATCTGCCAATATAGTCCACACCAATGTTTTCTGTATAATCACTAATAGCAATCCAAGGTCAAGTGGATACTGTAAACAAGAAAAAGAAAGAAAATCTAAACCTGGGTTAAACAGAATAAGTGATGATATTTATTCCAAGCTATGCATATAGCACATCCATGGTTTGGCAGTTTAGTGATAATGCCTGGTAAATGTCTTTCTTTTGGAAGTCAATCAAGCATTGATATGTACATAATCTACTAGTATTAAATGTTAGTATTCAAGTTTCATGACTAGTCAAAGCTGTGAAAATTCAGAATGTTCATGTTATTGGAGGATGCAAATGGTTAGTTTTGGACATTATTTTATGAACATGAGTAATTTTTCAAGTGATGAATACGTTGAAGACCTAAAATAGCAATTACTGTATGTGATGATAAATTTGGAAAGCTGCTCCACAAGGATATAGACCTCTACTTTCTTTTTTAATATTGTCACTCTTCCACCATTTTCTCCTTATGTACGTTCCTTATTTAGGCATGATTTATATGTGGTTCTATGTGTTATTTGTTTTTAAATGAAAATCCTATAGTAGCCTACATTGGTGAACCTGATGTAGCAGAAAATAGTTATGTAGAATATGTTCTTGTATTTGGACAACATACTGAAAAAGTAAATATTAAAACCAATGACTATGAGTCTGGAAAAGCAAACACCATAACCAAGACCAGTATGAAGGTCAGCTAGGTTGTGGCAGAAGAAACATCCTTGGGGTACTGATACAAATCAAATACCAATATTTGAACTAAACATGGAAAACAGTTACACAGTTAAACCTAGTGGACGAGGGACCATCCTCTATGAAGCATGGTGCCTTGTCATATTAGGATCGAAAGAAGAATTTCCAAAGCCATAGTTGCAAGGCTCAAGAAGTTCAGATTTCAAGGAGGGAGGAAAAAGTTTGGAGGTTCATAATTTGTAAAAAGGTTCAATCCAGTTTAGGATAATATGAATAATTTGTGTGTGGAGAGAGAAAGAGAGAGGGGAGAATTCTATTAATGTCCACAGATGGCTAAAGTAGGCCAATGGGACTCATTAAAAAGCTTCGTTACAATGCAAGGTAGTAACCAAAAGGTACTACAAGCTAAGCTAGAGTAAAGAATCTAGTGTAAACTACACTGAAGTGGAACAATTGTATGGCATAAAATTACAACCTCAAGTGCTACCCAAAATGGATAAACCCGAACATGCTAAAAGTAATGATGAGAAGAGAACCTGAAGTCTAGGTAAAAGAGAGATAGAAAGGAGCCACGTTGGAGAGAATTAAGTAATTTTTAATTGTATAAAAATATAATTACAGTCTGATGGTTGCATTTTACAAAATTTCCCCAGCTTTTTCCTAAAAAATACAAATTTTTCCATAGAATATAAATAATTTCAAAAATTAAAAATCAGCCTAGATCAAGCTGGTCAATTTGGGCCATCCAAAAAGTTTAGTTTGGACCTATGTTCCATGAAATTCTAGGATGAGGTTGGTGAGACACCCTTTTGGGATGGCAAGACGCATTTCAGGATGGCGGGATGCCTTTTTGGGACAGTGGGATGCATCTCCAAGATGGCCCCCAAATCCCAACATGAACCCAAGCAAGGTTGAGTCCACCCTTGTAACTATGCCCTCTAGGAGCCAGTTCTAATGTGATGCCACATCAAGTCGGATGGAGCGCATACAGAGCCAACTACATGAAAACAATTTTAATTGTACATATAGTTTTTTTTATTTTGTGTCATTAAATTCGTACACTAAGTGTTTGACGAAATAATTATTAGCATATATGTAATTCAAATGTTTGGGTGATTAGAATGTACATGTAATTCAATGTTCATGTAATTAGAGTGTTGGAGTAGTTAGGGTTAGGTACAAGGAAGTTGCAGAAGTTGGCAACTACCTCCCCTTTCCCAGGAAAAGTATAAGTAGACCCCTTTCAATTCTGAATAAATACATAATGTGATATCATTCATTCAGCCATCTAGTTGTGTGTGCCTGGGAGCATATCTATGTTGTGCATGTAATTGCATGTGATTGTGAACAAACATATTGCTGCTGTAATAGAATGTACATTGTTGTCTATACATAATGCAAATCACATATTGTAGATTTGTTCCATTTCAGTTTTGAATATTGTTTTCTCGTATATTGTGAATGTTGCTTACTGCTGAATTTCCTGTCATTTTTCCTCTATGTTCACTTTCAATTGTGGAATACCATTGTTGTGCTACATTTGGCATCATTGCCTTCTGAAGTTTGAACCAGTGACCGTGTAGACAATTGAAGAAGCGAGGAAGTGAAAAATAGATAACCTGACATGAAGACGTGGAAGACGTGGACGCGCAAGGATGAATGAAGAGCCAATGAGAAGAAGTCAAAGAATTGTGCAACAACAAGTATGGAGTATTTTGTATTTATTACATTATTAGATCAGTTATTACACCTCACGAGAGGTTACATCAGTTATCTTGATCATTTACTATCTTGGTCTTGATCCAGTAACTCATCCACTGTATTTAATATGCAATATTCAAGTAATGAAGCTGAATGGTTCTTTTGCTCGATCCTTCATCTCGTATAGGAGCAAGAACGTCGGCCCAGTCTTTCGTAGCATGTCCTCTATATTTTCTATTGCTGCAGCCTCGTAATTCTCCTCCGAATAAGAAACTCCTGCGCATCACTTGTTGGCAACCATACGCACAAGGACACTGAACATTAGTTTAGCAAGCATGGATTTCATGTTCACTGTCCGGCCATGTTTTTGGCAATCATTGTATAGGGAACTGACGAGGGCGGAGATTTCTTGTTGGCGGACTTGCTTCAAGGATTTGATTATGTCGGCAGACAAGTTTGAGCATACAGAGTTTCTGGACGTTTCACCAGTAAGGGCCATAAGAGGCCATTGCCAGGACTTTGTGACCGTATCCAAGTTGTTGCCCAAATCAGTTGTTCTCTCTGTTATTTTAGCGTGAAGTCAATCCGCAAACAGTGTTTGGTGTGGGCGTGCACAGCTCAAACATCTGCCGGAAAAGCAACACCGATGATCGAGATTTTGTTATAGCATTGATAACACTCCCTCCCTCGACTAGTTGTCACATACACCACTGGCTCCTCCGCAGCACATGGAATTGGCCAATCATTCAACGAAACCTCCACCCAGAAGAGGACATCCCTTGGTTTTACTTTTCCATGCCTCCGATACGGGTAAAGATGTTCTGCTATCTTTATAAGCCGTCAACTCCAGCCATAAAAAAATAAATAAATAAAATAGGAAATCGGTGTCTAGACAGATATTGCTCTCTCATTTGAATTTTCTACAGTTATCCTATATATTTATGCAACGCCAAGTGTATTGCAGGGGGTAGTTGTTGTCACATTTTGCACGGGGTGCAATGTCTTCAATATTGTTTTGTAACAGTGCTGCTCTTCTTTTCCTCCTTCCGTTTTCCTTCCTTCTCTCCCTTTCCTTTTCTTTCCCATTCTCTTTCTCTCCCCCCTTTTTCCTTGGAGTCCCCCAGTTGATTTTCCAACTTTCCAGCAAGTCTACCTAAAATTGGCTAAGTGTTGGTGCGAAGTTCGCACTTCGCCCAGTCTGGGTGCAAAGTTCGCACTTTGCCCAGTCTGGGTGCGAAGTGCGTACTTTGCCCAGTTTTGGTGCGAAGTTCGCACTTCGCCCAGTTTTGGTGCGAAGTGCGCACTTCGCCTAGTCTGGGTGCGAAGTGCGTACTTCGCCCAGTTTTGGTGCAAAGTCCGACTTCGCCCCACTTTCTGGGCGCACCTTGCACTGGCAGACTGGCAGGTCAACGCAGAAGAAAGATAAAATGCCGGAGCAGGTCCATATGGCGGCAGACACCAGTGTTCGCCTGTGCGCAGTTCGACTTCTCAACAAGAGCCGGAATGCGCCCTTGACAGGTGTACAGTAGGGGAACAAACCCGGAATTTGACCAAGGCGTGAAGGCCTTCCCAACTGCATTGTTTTCTGCCCACGCATCCCAAGGAGCTCCGATCCCAAGTGAAGATGGATAAACTGCCCTCTAAGGCAGGCATGTGTCATACAGCATAACCCATCATCGGACAAGTGTCCGGCTTCGGGATTTGAACCAAGACTGCCGACCAAAAGGGATAAGCATGGACTGCCTGCACCGCTGCGTTAATAGCCTCATTCAAAGCTGATCCGAGGTTTCACTGCTCCGGCTACCCGGCGAGCCTGCCGACTTGAAGATTTGCCCGGCACTCCGCCACGTAGCTGTCCGGCTTCCGGGAAGACCATACTGCGAGTACTGACCCGATCCGACAAAAGGTCAGCATTTGCAGCTCTTTCGCCGCTTCTGTCAGCTTATGTTTGACCGGGACTCTGTGCCCATTAATGTAACGGGTGGGACTTGGGCTATAAAAGCCCATCTTGAATTCATTGTAAAGGGTGGAAGGGGAATGTTTGTTAGGGAACTACTGTGCTTACTGTAACCGTGCTTCTGCTTGCAAATACAATTTGTATGCCTGGTTCTGTTCTACCGCTTTTATTTCTTATGCTTATGCTTTACGCGATTCTGTGTCATGGCTTGTTGATTCACTTCGGCATTTGATGGTCAGGCGCCTTTAGCATTATTTACGTACTTTTAATTTTCGTATAATAGATGTGGTAGCGGTTCCATCGGTTATGTGTGACGTTGCTGGCCCGTATCCGGTGATTGATGCGATCCCTAGCTTGTTAGTTCCTTGTAGGGAATGTTTGCTAGGGAGCCATTGAATCTGTGCGGTTAAACTCTCTGCCTAACACATATACACGGCTCCGACATCTCTAGGTTTACTTTCTACCCCCGTCGGTGTACGTATACGGTGATTGATACGATCCCTGCTGTTAGTTCCTTGTAGGGAATGTTTGCTAGGGAGCTATTGAAGCTGTGCATACACTGCTTGTGTATCGGAAGTACGCCTAGGTTTTGCAGTTCCTTGTCATGCTCTGTGTTTGTATGCAGTAAGTAGCGGTGATTGGTGTGTTCCCGTACTGTTAGTTCCCCCCCACCAACCTTTGGACATATTTGTAATCTCTTTCTGTACATTTGTCTCTTTCAGTTCATTTATTTCTTTCCTGTTCCCTTTAGCTTAAATTAGAAGCCCCCCCCAAAAGGAGCCGGCCTTCTCCGGAGATTGGCTCGGAAGGCATCTCTTCCTTCCGGCCTTTCATGCTGGTGGGCGAATCTGGGCGCATTAACCCAAAATCCTTTCCTCATGGCAGATTCGTAACCAACAGTTTCTACGCACGCCCGGTGGGACACTTGTCCCACGATTTAAAGAAAGAGTACCCGTCCTGTCTCCACTTAGCGCAACAGTTTTTCTGCTACGCTCGGCGGAACACGGGTCCCACATCTGAAGAGAGATTTTCCGATCTGTCTCCCCCTGGCGCTGACAGTTCCTGAGCTCTCGGTGAGACAAGGAAGTTTCTCACCCCCGACAGAATCGAAGCTCCGGTGTTCGCTTCATTGTTGTTCCAAATCTGAGCACCTGGCGACTCTGCACGAACAAATCCTCTGAGTCTAGAAGACCGGTCCCGTCACCTTCATGCACACGAGAAGGTGGCGAACAAGAAATCCGAGAAGCCCGCCCGAGTTCTACGAACTAGACATCCACGCTCGAGGCGAGATCCCCAGGCTGGCTGATCCGCGAGCTCGTTTCGACGAAGCCGAGGCTGAGATCCAAGAAGAGGCCGAAGCTGAGGTCGGAGGAGCCGAGTACGAAGTAGAAGAGGCCGAGGAAGAGGAAAATCCTGCATCCTCGGAAAGTACCGATACCTAGTACACAACCGACGGCGGAGAAGAAGAAGAAATGGCTGCTCAACAACCGAATGACGATGATCTCTTCCCGGCGGTGGACTCTACGGGGCCCTTGGCCCCGATCGGTCAGCAAGCTGTGCCCCCTGCTGCTTTAAAGTCTATTCCCACATACGACGGCTACGGTAAGACGGCGTACGAGCACATCCAGGACATCCTCGCCCTGGCCGCACTGCATACCATCACTGATGAAAGTGTGAAGACCCGTCTGCTGGCCCTTTCCCTAAAGGGAAAGCTTCTCTACTGGTGGAGATCGCTGCCAGAGGGATCCATCACTAGGTGGCCCCTCCCGACAGCAGCATCCAGAACACGATTCTACAAGAAGTGCGGGCTTTGGCCTCCGGATATCATGCCATGTCCAATGACATGACCGCTATGAAAAAGAAGCAAGCCCAAATGGACTTTGCTCCTAGAAGGCCGTATGCGCCACCGGCGCTGACAAAAGATAAAGCCCCGAGAAAATCAACAGCAGAGGCGTCCGCCTCCGAGGAATCTTGCTATAGAAGACCCACCTGGTCCTCCAGACCAGGTCAACTGGTGCACTACGTGCAATGACCCGCATTCGGAGGAAGACTGCACTTTGCACCAGCACTACATCCAAACCTTGGCCGGCAGCACTATAGAAGATGATGAACTCTACATGATCTTGGACGGCGAGGCCAATTTTGCCCTGCCAGAAGAGAATCCAGTGACGCCCGCCAAGGAAGAAAAGAAAGCTGCGGACGCGGCTAAGCCTTTGCAAGTTTACGCGAGAAGAGAAAAACCGCAGCCCGATGGGCTGCCACCGTACAAGCGGCTGTGGCCTTACACGGCCCGGGAGAAGGCGTCCAAAGATAAAGCTCCCGCTAAACCTTCTCCGGCAAAGGCTGCTTGCTTGTTCCGGCTAAGCCTCTAGCAAAGGCCCCAACTCCCGCTAAGCTTCTGTACTTCAGCCCCCGAGCTGAAACCAAAGAACAAGCCCGGGGAGAAGGCTGAAGTACCCGTCTCTGACCAAGAGACAGCGAGTTGAGGCCACCCAACAGTACCGAACCAAGTATGAACCGGCTAAACCAGCAGAAGGAGCTAGTACCTCGGGCTACAACATTGTAGACGAGTTGAAGAAGACTCCTGCCAGAATCAGCATGTACGATGCTCTTCTGCTTCCAGGCCAGGTAGATCTGCTGCAAGAATCACTGAAGAACATGAAGAGCGGCAAGCAGATGCAGCCTGCTGTCTTGGTTCAACCTTTGACGATCTCCGCCACTTGGGAAGAACAGACCACCACCCTTTTATCTGTCTTTGCGGATGCAAGGGCACATAGTTCACAACTGCATGGTGGATTCTGGTGCTTCCTCGACTGTAATGCCGAAGGCCGTCTGCGATGAGATCGGGATGGAATACACACGGAGCAGCCAAGGTGTGCTTGCAATTAGACGGCACCCCTGTCAAGACAGTTGGTGTCATAAAGGACATCCCTATCCGGTTGCACAAAGCTCTCGACATTGTGGTCATCCAAGAGGTCGTGATTGTTGACCTGGAGCCTTACTTCGGCATGTGTCTCTCTCGGGAGTTCACTGCGAAGTTGGGCGGGTACCTGTCTCTAGACTACTCGCACATGGAAGTGCCCTTCAAAGGAAGGAGATTGAAAATTTTCAATGAGAAGCCTTCCCCTTTTCTAGTAGACAAGATACCGGAGGAGAGATGGGCTGCATGGTCCGGTTGTCGAGAGGAAGAAGCGAGTGACGGTGGAGCCGACCGAGCAAGCTCTCGAAGTGCTACAGCTTGAAGACGAGTTCTCGTTGCGGGACTTCAATGTCGTAATCGGGACAGAGCAGGGCTGTTACTCCATTAAACAGCCCGAGGAGCTTGACGTGTCAGTTGCGAAAGAAGTAGGACCTACACCCGAAGAGCTGTGGAAGCTTTTCTTTGACGGCGCGCGTTGCAAGAATGGCGCCGGTGCAGGGGTACTCCTGGTTTCCCCAACCGGAGTCCAGAGGGACTATGCCTACAGGCTGGCCTGGAGCTGTACTAACAATTCGGCGGAATACGAAGCCCTGTGCTTGGGTTTGCGAAAGGCGGAAAGGCTCGGAATCAAGCATCTCCAAATTTTCGGAGATTCAGAGTTAGTGTGTCATCAAGTTATGAATAAATGCGCGTCCAAGCATCACTATCTTAGAGCGTACCGCAATCGGGTCTGGGACTTGATGGAATCGTTTGACTCATTGAATGTTAAGGCAATATCGCGTGAGAGAAACAAGCACGGCGATATTACGGCGTCTGTTGGAGCAGTGCGTTCGGTTGAAGACGTCGTCCGAAGCTGAAGCCGGTCCGCACCATTTACGGGCCTTACGTGCACGATAGGGATACCTTACAGCGGGTATTCAGGTGTGACGAGGAGATCGTCACATTCCTGGTTAACGAAGTGTGTGTAATCGAAGGTAGAGACCACGATGACGAGCAATATGAGGGGTTGATACGATTACGGAATAATCACGTCCCAAAAGGATGATTACATTAGAGAGTCTCTTTGATCGGAATGACGGAGCGATATCCCACGGGATCAAAGTAGACCCGAGGCGGTATGCTGACACTGGAACTCGAACCCGGTAAATCTATCAAGGTCGGAGCAGGTCGCACGTCGGAGGAGGCTGGGACAGATTAGATCAACTGTGCCGGGAGTTCCCCGACATTGTGGCCTGGTGCTACGAGGATTTGAGGGGTATGGCAGAGCTGTCATCCGGCATACCATCGAGCTAGAGGATGGCGCCAAGCCGTTCCGACAAAAGCAAAGAGCCGTAAATCCAAAGATTGAGGCCATGATGAAGACCGAGCTCTTGAAGATCTTTGGAGGCCAAGATCATCTACCCCATCAAACATTCATCCTGGGTCGCGAATTTGGTGCCGTGAGGAAAAAGAATGGCGACATACGTCTACGTGTCGACTTCGAAACCTAAATCGGGCTTCCCTCAGGGACCACTATCCGCTTCCCCAAATCGACCGGATTCTACATATCGTTCTTTGGAGCCCGAGAGATTTTCACTTTTAGATGGATTTTCCGGCTACAACTAGATTTGGGTCAAAAACGAAGACCAGCATAAGACGGCGTTTACCACGAAGTGGGGACGTTCGCCTATCAGTGCATGCTGTTTGGCTTATCTAATGCTGGTGCCACGTTCCAAAGGGCCATGGACTTGGCCTTAGAGAAGCTGCTCAACAAGATTATTGTCATCTACCTCGATGACATGGTGATTTTCTCTCACCGACGAGAAGATCATGTTTCGCACTGCGGCGAGATATTTGAGAGTTGTCGAGAGTTCGGCATCTCTATAAACCCGAAGAAGTCTGTCTTCGCGGTGAAGGAAGGAAAGCTGCTGGGACATGTCATCTCCGAGGAAGGCCTCGCCATTGACCACGACGAGAGCGAAGCCCTCGTTCGCTTGCCATTGCCCCACTGATAAAAAGGGCTGCGAGTCCTTCTTCGGTCGGATTAACCCGTGCGGAAGTTCATCCCCGACTTCGCACAGGTGATCAAGCCCATGGCCGAACTGTTGAAGAAAGATACACCTTACGAATGGACTGATGAGAGAGAGCAAGCCTTCGAGGAAATCAAGGCTCGGATTGCGCAAGCTCCGGTGTTGACAAACCCGGACTACTCCAAGGACTTCATCCTGTATGCAGTGGGAGAACCCGAAAGTTACGGCTGCAGTCCGACTCGGAAGGGAGGCGACGGTGAGGAGCGCCCCATTGCGTTCCTAAGCCAAGTGATTTTGCCGCACGAAGAGAAGTACAATTTTATAGAGCGGCGGGTCCATGCGGTCATGAAGTCCCTTCGAAAGTTCGGGCACTTTGTCTCCCGGAGCAAGACCACTTGTCTTTGTGATTCACCCCGATGTTCGCGGTTTCATCTTGCAAGGAGAACCGGGTCACAAGAGAGCGGGATGGATTGCCAAGATCCGGGGAGTTCGACATCGAAGTACGGCCCACCAAGCTTATCGGAGGCCGAGCCTTGTGTCGGGAATTGGCCCGAAGCGGCGCAGCCGGCATCTCCGCTTGCAAGTGGGAGGACACGGCGACACGCATCTACCTAGCCAACTCCTTATCGGAGGGGAGTGATTGGACGAGATGAGCGGTGAGATACTTACGCACCGGAAGATGTCCCGATCACTGAACGCCTCACAACGAAGGAGATTTCGGCTAGGTGCACTAAGGTACACTCTTCGCCCCGAGGGGCTTTACTTCAAAAACATTGACGGCATCTGTTGCGGTGCGTCATAAAATCTGACCAGCCTAGGATCCTCGGAGATTTTCATTCTGGGATGCTTGGGGGTCACCATTCTTCAAGGCCAACGGCCTTAAAAATAATAAGGGCTGGATACTATTGGCCCACTACGTTTGCAGACGCGCATGCGGTCTGCGCCAAATGTGATCAATGCCAGAGGTATGCTGGCCGAAACAGAAAAGCACCCCTGCCCCTTCAGCCGATTCAAGCCGAAGCTCCGTTCCAGCAATGGGGTCTAGACTTCATTGGGGTGATTTCTCCTAACTCCTCCGCCGGCCACAAGTTTATTCTCACAGCTACTGATTATTTCACACGGTGGACGGAGGCAATCCCGACCAAGAACGCCGACCAAGAAACGGTCATCAGGTTCATTGAGAGCACGATTACCCGCTTCGGGGTTCGAGTCGATTGTGACGGACAACGGTCCGGGATTTGTAGGCGCCGTACTCACGGAGTACACCGGCGAGACTTGGCATCTATCACAAGATGTCTTCTAATTACTACCCGCGGGGAATGGCCTTGCCGAGTCTACTAACAAGAACCTCCCGAAAATTCTCCGGAGGACCATTGAAAAGAATAAGCGGACTTGGCACTTACTCCTGAACCGGGCGCGTGGGCGGACGAGTTGCGTTCAAGAAATCCCTCGGAACGTCCCCCTACGCGCTCGTCTATGGCAAGGAAGGCTGTTATGCCATCACACATTGAAATCCCCGCCACTGTGGATGATTGATGAAGACGAGGAGCAGCGGAGACCCGGTAGATGACATATTGTGCCAACTCCTGCGGTTGGAAGAAGACGAGAGAAAGTGCATACCGGGCCTTCGCGGATCACATTGCAGCCACTCAAGGCTGGTTTGCCAAAGGCACCATCGCCGAGTTTTCGAAGTCGGGGACCTGGTGCTGAAGTGGGATTCATACAAGGCAAAACCGGGTAATCACGGAAAATTTGATGCTCTCTGGGAGGGCCCTTATCAGATTGCCCGGGTGAATCAGTTCAATGCCTACATACTTTCGGATATGGAGGGTCAGCTCCTCCCCATCCCCGTCAACGGGTTCCACTTGAAGCTTTATCGTTGTTGAAGGCGCCGAGTGGCCCTTCCTTGTAAAAATTTTTCCTTGTGTTTTTTATTTTTTCCCCGCATGTATAAATTTCAGCTTTAGCTTTCAATTTATTTTTCCTTCTTTGAGCTTAATTGCGGCATGGGAGAGAAAGACGGACTTCGCGGCGAAGTCTGTCGTTGCCCACGAGGAGGGGCGAAGTTCGGCTATGCGAGAGAAAGAAAGGAGAAAAAAGAGCAAAAAATTGACTAAGTGTTGGCCGAAGCCCGACTTCGCGGCGAAGTCGGACTTCGGCCCGGCCAAGTGCGAAGTTTGTTCGAGAAAATGCTGAAGCACACTAAGAAGAAGCTCCGCTCGGCCTTTGACCGAAGTACGCACTGCGCACACCCTTCGTGCGAAGTACGCCTTTGCGCGCAACTTTGCGCGAAGTGCGAACTCGCGACGAGCTGACTCGGCCGGCGCTCGCGCGAAGTGCGCGGCTGCGCTCTACTCTCGTGCGAAGTGCGAACTTCGCGAGGTTCGCACTCGCACCAAGCTTCGGCCGAAGTCCGAACAAAGCCAGCATCGCATTGCGCAGTTCGACCAACGAGCGAAGGTTGCAAAAGGTGTTAAGTGTTAGTAAAGCCTGAAGGCGGCCAAGACCCAGACCGCGCCCGAAGCCTTGGGCGCAGCAAGCAAGCAGAAGAGTTCAAGCACGCGCTTCGCGCGAAGTTCGAACTTCGCCCGAAATTCGGGCGAAGTCCGACTTCGCCGGCGAGTCGGGCCGCGCCCAACTTCGGGCGAAGCCCGCTGCGCCTAGTTTTCCGGGCCAGTATTGGGACGCGGTTTTAAAAAAAATAATAAAGAAAAATTCAAAAGCCCCCAAGCTGGGCCCAAGGCGCGCTTGCACTTGTTTTAATGTGGGTTTCCGCACCGAAGGTTTTGTCTTGAGCAGTGTGCCCAAGTGGTGGCAGCAACGTCAGCCATGGTGCAGTCCCCAACGCTGAATTAATGATTGCGCGTTTTTCAAGGAAAAATGCAACCAAAGAAGCATGGCACGTCTGCCGGGCGCGTTTTTTTTCAAACGTTCTCTGCGCGACCACCAAGGATTTTAACTCAGCCGACCTACCCCCTCTGCGTTGCATTAATGGCGTTGTTTTTATCTAGAAAAGGGGGTCGAAACATGCCAACATTCCAGTTGCGAGAGATTATTCCTCGGACGAGTGCTAATTATTCCTACGATAGCGAAATTTGTTGCGAGACGGCTGAACCTATCATTATTGCTGACTCGGAGAGATGGACAAGGGAAAAAGGCCCGTGTCAGCGCAGTCCAGCGAAAGCAGCGAACCAGGGGATTTGCCGCGGCCGGGAGTTTTCAAAGGCGATCCCCCGCCAGAGAAGAAGTCAAAGGCCCGGACGAAGAAGGTACGGCGTGGGCAATCCCCACCACCTCCGGTCAATTACACAGCGGGATATGTGGACGGCTTGTTTTCCATGAGCCTAACTCAGGTGCGAGCGAATGTGGAGAGGCTGGGGCGACAAAGTTTCGCCCTCCCATCATTTTGGAGCGGCGTACAAATCAAATCTCTTCGATTCATGTGCCCTCCTGTCCACCGGTGCCGGAGGTGATAGACTTAATTGTCGGACACTATAAACCGGCTTCCGGCAAATCTGCGGTTCCGTCGGCAAACCCTTGTTCGCCTTTGCGCGAGGAGGCTGTGCGGCCGGCTTTCGCCCCGGGGCTGGAGTATGACTCCGGCACCATCCTCGAAAAGATCGATGCGGGCGAACAAGCGGGACGTTTCACGCACACCAAGCGAATGAGGGATTTCCTCAATTCAGAGCTGAACGCCCGCTTCCGGTCGGACAATGGCCGGCGGCCCCATGCCTTTGACGAAATTTCGAGCAAGTATCTATATACCATCCTGGCATGGATTCTCGGCTGCGACTCCGATGGTGGTGCACCCGTACCGGCTAGCGGCGCGAGAATGCCTCTGTGTGGAGAATCTTACGAACCGGCGGCGCGGCGGAGCGGAAAGCGCCCCATCTCTTTCAGCTAGGCGGTGGTGCAGCTTACGCCATTCATTCCGACTGTTGAAGATTCGAAGAGAGCGATCGACCGATTTTCGTTTTAGCTCTGTTCTGGCCTGGCTTTGTTTGTACCATCTGCACCCCCAAATGCCGATCCTGAACCTGAAGAAGGTTAACGAGAAAGGAGAGCCCGGCCCGTCTATAACTGGACGGATGACTTATACCGGAAAGGGTCCTACTACAAGTTCAACTTCAACTTTATGGGATTCGTCATGTCAGTCTTCACCGAAAGTGAAATCCCCCTTCCCCGAGAGAAATGACGAGTGCTTTGATAAATCGGAAGCTCGGGGACGTTTTGAGTCGACGCGAGGGGATTGTGATCGAGAATCTACGGATTCAAGGGCAAACCCTATTTGCTGCCCTATTGGTGCTCGAGCATACGGTCGGGATGGAGGTTGCCCGACAGATGGACTATGTGGAAGAAGAGTTTGGCCTAGGGAAGAAAAGAGGACAGATTTTCCAATACCCTCTTTCCTGGGCCAACGTTGAGATTGCGAGGTAGGACAACATGTCTACCTAGAGCAAGCGCTGTCCCGGATTGGCCTGGTTTCTTTGCCGCGGCGGCTGGAAGTATGACCCTCATGGGATAAGGGGAAAGTTTGCACATTTGTGCCCCCGGGATATAACCGAAGATAGATGCGACGTGGTCCATGTGGACCTTGATTGGGAGATTGAATTAATGGAAGCTTCTCCTCCCTGGCAGGATTTCTCTTGCGAGGAGGTGACATATGACCCCAAGCGAAACCCGGACCATCACTTCTCATCTCCGGGGTTCAAAAAATTTCTGTCCAAGATTGCGAGGCCTTAAGCTGGTCTAAAGAAAAGATTACCGAATCTTTGGAAAATGAGATGCCGCACGCAGCACGATAAATCCACAAGGAGAAACCTGGCCGTAGATGACGACTTTTCGGTTCTCTATGACCGACATCATGACGGTGGCGGCCGTTCGCATATCAAGGTTACGTTCCCAGAGGCCCCTTTGAGGATCATAAAAGTGGGTCTCCTCCCAAACGATTGTACACTTCGGCAGCTGCCCGGCGCGAGCCCGGCAAGTACCCGAGCCGATCCAATGCAGCCCGTGGCTCCTAAGGCGGCGCACGAAAAGGCGAAAAGAGTTAGTCAAGGCAGCGCCGAGGCACTCCCTCGAGGCAAGAAAAGCGCCGGCGCCGCCAGAAACGGACCGGTCGCGGCGGACATTACGCCGGTCAAACCCCGGTACAAGTTTACCGTGGGAGCATCGGCGCTGCTTGCACACGCTTCGTCTCCTTCCCCTGATCCGACAGTTGTTCCAGAAGAGAAGAAGCGGAGGAGAGTTGAGAAAATCGGGCGACCCTGGCCGATAGTGCAGCGACCGGTCGCGAGCCGCGGCCGCGTCCTGCCGCCGCAGAAGCAGTTCCTTTGGGCAGTCCCAAGCCAGCCGCCGAGACAAGAAGCGAAGACATCCCCCCGGCATCGGCTCAGGCGGAGCCCGCAGGTACGTTTGCTGCCCCTGTCTCTCTAGTCTCACCCAGTTCTACTTCCACTCAGTCCCCCGCTCAATCTGGGCGAGCCATGACCACATCCTCCTCCCCGTCTCCGCGTCCTTCTAGCGGTCCCCATTCTTTCGATCAGTTTGCTCAGAACCCTAACGTCTCTCTTTCTCCGAGCACAACTCCAAACCCTTCGCCCGAGGTCAGTGCTGAGGCTGTCCGTTCACCGTCACATCCTCCGCCTCAGCCGCTTCAAACCCTCGCAGTGTTAGCCGCTCCCATTTCCATTTCCCGGTCGCCCCCACAAGCGGCCGATTCTTCCAAGGTCTGTCCGGTTCCTCCTGGTTCCATTCCCGCAGGAGAGACGTCTCAGCAGATCCCAAGGCTGGGGGAACCAGATTTTATGGACGACCTCCAGAACTCAGATGACTTGCCCACGGCAGCGAGAGCCGTAGAGTATTCTGTCTCTTTCCGCCAAGACCTGAAGCGGAGGAGACACGAAGAGATAGCCGCCTCGGCGAAACGCGCAAAGTATGATTTCGGAAGGAGAGTGATTACAACGGAGAAAATAATCCCAATAGTGAAGAAGCCTCTCCGAGAAATGACTAAGGCGGACTACGTGCTCCAGACAAAGGAGAAAAGCTTTGACGACATCAATAAGCAGTATGAGATTCAGACGATCATGCGCAAAGCCGACAATCTCTTTGTCAAGAGTGCGGAGGAGCGGGGAAGAACTTTTCGCGTTGCGGGATAAAGTAAGGCAGCTTGAAGAGGACCTATCTAGGTCCAGCGAGCGGCTGGAGGCGGCGCGGCAAGAAACGAGATGAACTCAAAGCCCGGCTGGCCGCTTCTCGGCAACGAGGCCGCAACCGAAAGAAAGCAGCCTCGGAGCAGATTTCTCGGCTCCGGGAGTCTTTGAAGCGAGGCGCGATCGCGGCTTGCGGAGAAAACATCTCAAGCGACGGTCTTTTCAAAGACAAAGGTTAAGGAAATGAGGGCTGGTTTGTTGAGGGAATGCAAGCCCCATACCTTTAAGGCGATGGCAGTCCTGGACTTCGCATCCAGGATTCAAGAAGTTTCTGCCCAGGGAAAGCCTGTGGTAGAGGAGGCCGAGCGCCAGGCGAAGCAATGGCTGGACCTGGCGGTTAATCTTCAGGAGCGCGAGCGCAACGGCGTCCATTTTTCCCCCGTGTCCTCATTCGCTGCAGAATGGGCAGGTGCAAGGGTGACCTTGCACAAATATTTCAGAAAAGTTGAAGAGGTGAGAGTGGCCAGACGAATGCTTGACGCATTCACGCATGAAAGAGATATCTGTCTGGCCCCCTTTCACGCTCTTTCAGAACTTGGGTGTCCAGGTTTTGTTGAGAATGGCGAGCTACTTACCCTAGATCGGGTAAAGAAGAATTGGCGAGTCCTTTGAAGCGGATACGGCTGAAATTGATAGGCTGGGTGAGCCAATTCAAGACGGTCGAGTCACTCGAGATGGTGTCCGGATATTCCAAGATCCGCTCCTATTTTCGGGAGTTAGAGAAAAGATACCTCACCATCGACACGCACGCGGTCGTCTGCTTTTCACGGAGCATTAGAAGACATAGCCGACCGCAAGCCATTCGAAGCGAAGCACGGCGCTCGGCCAAGTGGCATACACTCGCATGTGCGAGGCGAAGCGAGGAAATGAAGAGCTTTCGGAAGGAGATTCTGACGAGGCAAGCGACAAAGATGAATACGAAGAACGGTTGCCGCAAGGAGAAGCGATTAGAGCAGCAAAAGGCAGGGGAGGTAAGTTCCTCTGCACCCAAAGGATGAAGGCATGGATTCTTTGCGCCGAGGCGAGCTCGACACCCCGCGAGCCGCCCGAAATGTTGTCACATTTTGCACGGGGTGCAATGTCTTCAATATTGTTTTGTAACGGTCTTTGCTCTTCTTTTCCTCCTTCCGTTTTCCTTCCTTCTCTCCCTTTCCTTTTCTTTCCCATTCTCTTTCTCTCCCCCCTTTTTCCTTGGAGTCCCCCAGTTGATTTTCCAACTTTCCAGCAAGTCTACCTAAAATTGGCTAAGTGTTGGTGCGAAGTTCGCACTTCGCCCAGTCTGGGTGCGAAGTGCGCACTTCGCCCAGTTTTGGTGCGAAGTGCGCACTTCGCCCAGTTTTGGTGCGAAGTGCGCACTTCGCCCAGTTTTGGTGCGAAGTCCGACTTCGCCCCACTTTCTGGGCGCACCTTGCACTGTAGCGGTGGCGGAGGTCAACACGGAAGAAAGATAAAATGCCGGAGCAGGTCCATATGGCGGCAGACACCAGTGTTCGCCTGTGCGCAGTTCGACTTCTCAACAGAGCCGGAATGCGCCCTTGACAAGTGTACAGTAGGGGAACAAACCCGGAATTTGACCAAGGCGTGAAGGCCTTCCCAACTGCACTGTTTTCTGCCCACGCATCCCAAGGAGCTCCGATCCCAAGTGAAGATGGATAGGCTGCCCTCTAAGGCGAGGCATGTGTCCTACGACATAACCCATCATCGGACAAGTGTCCGGCTCGGGATTTGAACCAAGGCTGCCGACCAAAAGGGATAAGCATGGGCTGCTGCACCGCTGCGTTAATAGCCTCATTCAAAGCTGATCGAGGTTTCACCTGCTCCGGCTACCCGGCGAGCCTGCCGACTTGAAGATTTGCCCGGCACTCCGCCACGTAGCTGTCCGGCTTCCGGGAAGACCATCTTGCGGGTACAGCCCGATCCGACAAAAGGTCGGCATTTGCGGCTCTTTCGCCGCTTACGTCGGCTTATGTTTGGCGGGACTCTGTGCCCATTAATGTAACGGGTGGGACTCGGGCTATAAAAGCCCATCTTGAATTCATTGTAAAGGGTGGAAGGGGAATGTTTGTTAGGGAACTACGTGCTTCTTTGTAACCGTGCTTACGCATACAAATACAATCTGTATGCACGGTTACGTTCTACCGCTTTTATTTCTTATGCTTATGCTTTACGCGATTCTGTGTCATGGCTTGTTGATTCACTTCGGCATTTGATGGTCAGGCGCCTTTAGCATTATTTTTGTACTTTTAATTTTTCATATAATAGATGTGGTAGCAGTTCCATCAGTTGTGTGTGACGTTGCTGGCCCGTATCTGGTGATTGATGCGATCCCTGCTTGTTAGTTCCTTGTAGGGAATGTTTGCTAGGGAGCCATTGAGGCTGTGCGGTTAAACTCTCTGCCTAACACATATACACAGCTCCGACATCTCTAGGTTTACTTTCTACCCCTGTCGGTGTACGTATCCGGTGATTGATACGATCCCTGCTTGTTAGTTCCTTGTAGGGAATGTTTGCTAGGGAGCTATTGAAGTTGTGCATACACTGCTTGTGTATCGGAAGTACGCCTAGGTTTTGCGGTTCCTTGTCATGCTCTGTGTTTGTATGCAGTAAGTAGCGGTGATTGGTGTGTTCCCGTACTGTTAGTTCCCCCCACCAACCTTTGGACATATTTGTAATCTCTTTCTGTACATTTGTCTCTTTCGGTTCATTTATTTCTTTCCTGTTCCCTTTAGCTTAAATTAGAAGCCCCCCCCCAAAAGGAGCCGGCCTTCTCCGGAGATTGGCTCGGAAGGCATCTCTTCCTTCCGGCCTTTCATGCTGGTGGGCGAATCTGGGCGCATTAACCCAAAATCCTTTCCTCATGGCAGATTCGTAACCAACAGTAGTCTCTACGCCAGCCCCTCTTAATAGGAAGAGCTTTGTAGTTAGCTGTTGTTAATATTTATTCTCATTCACAGAAGCAATTTTGGCATTTAGAATGTGTCTTGTTTAAATCACTTGATGAATACATATCATTTTTAGTCATGGAAAAAAAAAAACACGGGAACGAGAAATACATAAAGGCGGATAGCAGCATTGGTGATGGAAAAGTCGAAGACTTTCACTTTGGAGGTCTCAGGTTCAACTCTCTACTTATACTTTTTGCTTTAAAACTGCATTTTTTAAGGGTGGGAACGAGAAATACATAAAGGCAGATAGCAGCATTGGTAATGGCAAAGTTGAAGACTTTCACTTTGGAGGTCTCAGGTTCAACTCTCTACTTCTACTTTTTGCTTTAAAACTGCATTTTTAAAGGGTTAAACACAAGATTTTTCCCTTTTCCATCTATATAGCATTAAGTAGGAGAGTTGGCAATTTGAACCAAAGTATGAAATTTTACAGCAAAGGTCAAGGGTTCCAAACCCATCAAGACCACTGTAGGAGCTAGTTCTGATCAGCCTCAAATAAAGTAGTGTAAATAGTAAATAAATGCAATGTGCACAAATGTACATGAAATGTAAATGTGAATGAAATGCAGTTTTGTAATGTAATTATGCCAAGGATGATGACGTAAGCATTTGATAATGTAAGTTTGAAATGTACGATATTAAGCATGTAATTAGTGTATGCGAATGGAGGGCAGTTAGATGAGGTGTCCAGGGCCACAGTTGTTAACTGCCAACCTTAAGGATAAAATGGGACCCCCCCATTCAATTCGATAGGATAGAGAGAGTAGTGTTTGTAGAGCATTGTCCATGATTGTGTATTTTTAAGTGACGTACAGGCAAAAGTCAATGCAATAACCATTCATCCTTCATATGTGTGTATGTGCATATTTGTGTGCGATGCTATTATTGTAGCAAGATACATCTGCAGGTTGCATTTGTCAAGCTCTATGTGCAGGTCGGAATCAGGAGTTGTAGTCCAGACATATTGTACAAGGAGTGTTGTCAGAAGTGTTGTACAAGAAGTGTTGTCGTAGAGTGTTGTACAAGTCTTGCTGACGAAGGTTGTTGTACAAGTGGAGTCACTGCCGTACAAGTTACTGCCGCTCAAGTGGACTACAGATAAGTTATTGCCCTTCAAGTGACTGTCGTCCAAGTCATTGTCATACAAGTGATTGTTGTACAAGTGAAGTAATAGTAGCCATACAAATGAGGGTAAGGATGATTGTAGTTTTGGTTGACTACTGAAATATGTCGTATCAAATTGTTCCTCTGAAAGTTGGAGTACTCACCACCGTGCTACAACCACATTTGCTTTTTACTACCCTAGGAAAGACATTTTTTTAGTTTTTTGCAAAATTCCTATAGTTTCGTTGTGGGCAAATTTTCAAATTATTAACTATAGTGAATATTTGCAAAATTAATTGGGGGGGGTAGTAAATTTTTTTTGTAAAAGGTGCATTTTCGACTGTGACTAACACCTTCAAATTTTCAAATATTTGCTTTAACATTTTCATACTTTGTATACCAATTACACACGTGCTTAAGCACAAAAGCAGCATTCGGTAAACGACACCTCTAGCTCGCGTTTACAAGTAAAATTGTCACATTGAGCTACTGTGTTTATAGCCTAACAAAGTTGCCATAACGACGTCTAGGCATCGACCCTTGAAATCATCGGCGAGATATAAGGACATTAGTTTTTTGTGATATTTCCACTCCATATTCATACCCTATTCATCACTATCACTAAACGTAAATCCTAAAATTAAGAAATTCCGAGTATACAGGGAAGTTATGACCACGTACAAAATTTTTTCTCAGGTATCATTGACAGGGTGAATCCCTTTCCGTACTAACTTGGTACCTCATATCGTTCTCTTTCACGTATCATAAAGTCTCTCTCACGTACGGTCGCGTATATCGAGAGGACTAGCTTCTTCCACCTACCGATGGGTATATAGGAAAGGCGGGTATTTAGAAAGGTTCGGTGTATTGGACTAGCAATATATTGAAAGAGGGACCACTTGGGAGTCATAAGGAACCCTTACCATGCAAGCATCAAAAATTTTATTACAAAATCCCAGCTACTTAAAGGTTCAAACATTGGACCTTGGAAGACTAAGATGAGAACCATCTTGGTAGTTGAGAAACTCTAGGACATTGTCACTAGCACAATCACTAAACCTGAAGAGGATGAAGATGCCCAACAGAAATTTGATGATGCAAATCCCAAAGCACTAATGATCATTATGGCCTGCAGTGGGCTCTTTACCAGGCCTATGCCAAACGGTTGAAAGGAGAGATTAATTCTTTGAAACTACAAATTCAGGAGCTTGGAGGTATTCTTGTTCTCATGCCTCAACATCAGCAGAACCTAAGTCCCCAGGAGCAAAGACAATTGATGACGAGGATGTTGACCAATTTAAAGGAGAGGGCAGATGTAGGAGTTAGTTCTGAGCAGCCTTAAGCAAAATAATGTAAATAGTAAAATAAGTGCAAATGTACACAAATGTACATGAAATGTAAATGTAATGAAAGGAAATGTAATCTTGTAATGTAATAACACCAAGGCTAATGACGTAAACATTTGATAATGTAAGTGTCAAATGTACAGTATTAAGCATGTAATTAGTGTATGCGAATGAAGGGTAGTTAGATGAGGTGTCCTGAGCAACAATTGTTAACTGCCAGCCCTCAAGGATAAATAGGATCCCCATTCATTTGTGCAAGTATTAGATGGATCCATCGAGTATCACCTATGATCCTATAATGCAAGTGTCGTATAGGCAGGAGTAATGCAATACTATTCATCCTTCATCTATGTGTCTATGTATACATTTTGTGTGATGTCATTGCTATAGCAAGTAGATCTGTATGTGTTCTTCCTAAGTTTTGTGTGCAGGTTGGATCTGAGTTGCAGTCAAGGAGTGTTGTACAAGGAAGTGTTGTCGAGGAGTGTTGTACAAGAGTTGTCGTACGAGGAGGTGCCAACGAGGAGCATTGTACAAGTCTAGAGATTGTCGTTCAAGTGCTTGTCGTACAAGTTATTTCCATTCAAATGCTTGACGTACAAGTGATTGTCGTACAAGTGTGTGTCGTACAAGTGCTTGTCATACAAGTGGAGTGTTAAAGCACTTGTCATTCAAGTGAGATTGTCAGCCATTGTCGTACACATAGAAGATGTTGTTGATTGCATTCTTGATTGACTATTGAATCTATCATATCAAATTGTTCCTCCAAGTGTTGAAGTACTCACTACCGTGCTACATGTATGGCAATACTATACAAGCAATTCATCGTCTTACAAGTGAGAGGGTCGTACGATAGCGCCATACAAGGAGAAGCAAAAACCACTGTCGTACAAGGAGAGGGTTGTACGACAACGTTGTACAAATCGAAGTTTGATAGTAGTGTTGTACAAACCAAGTTGTGAAGTAGTCATCATACAAGATGAGGACGTGTGGCAGAGTCGTACAAGCGCAAATAGTAGCAATTGCAGTCAAAGTTACTGGAAGCAGACGAGATGAACAAATGGTTGAGGATCATAGGGAGGATCCAGCGGGGGGAACAACAACAGAGGAGGGTTCCACCTAAACCAGTGTTGCAGTCGAAACCTCACTCATGATAGGGCATCAAAGTTGGCCCTAGGAGAGGCCTTGCAAAATGTATACGTGTGAGATGGAATGTGGAACAGACGCCGAGCAGGATAGGAGTAGGCAACACGGTGGACAATTAAGGGGAAGGCCGAGAACCAACACTCCAACAAAGAGAAATGGAGACTTCATCTCAAGAGAGTGAGAGAAGCAAGGGAAGAGAAAGTATGCAAATACCTTTCAAGTGACTCATTCAAGTGCTTGTTGTACAAATGTGTGTCGTACACGTTCTTGTCATACAAGAGTGTTAAAGCACTTGTCATTCCAGTGAGATTGTCAATCATTGTCATACACATAGGATATGTTGTTGATTGCATTCTCGATTGTCATATCAAATTGTTCCTTCAAGTGTTGGAGTACTCACCACCATGCTACATGTATGGTAGTACCGTACAAGCTGTTCAACGTCCTACAAGTGAGGGGGTTGTACGACAACGCCATACAAGGAGAAGCAAAAATCCACCACCATACAAGGAGAGGGTAGTATGGAAGCACTATACAAATCGAAGTCTGATAGCAATGTCGTACAAACTGAGTTGTGATAGTAGTTGTCGTACAAGTCGAGGACATGTACGTTAGAGCCATACAAGCGCAAGGAGTATCAGTTGTCGTTGGAGTTGCTGGAAGCAGACAATATGAACAAATGGTTGAGGATTGAAGAGAGGATCTAGCAGGTGGAACAACAACAAAGGAGGTTTCCACCTAAACCAATGTTGCAATCAAAACCTCACGAGGAGAAGGCATCAGAGTTGGCCCCAAGAGAGGCCTTGCAAAACGCGTACGTGTCAAATGGAAGGCGAAAAAGACGTCGAGCAGGACAAGAGTAGGCAACACGATGGATAGTTAGGGAAAGGATGAGAAACAACACTCCAGAAGAGAGAAATGGTGGCTTCACCTTTGGAGAGTGAGAGAGGCAAGGGAAGAGAAAGAATGAAAATACCCTTGCAAGAGATGTCATGGCAGCAGCTAGCAAGAGAGTTTTGCAAGAACTAGTGGTAGGAGAATCTGCTAGAACATCCACTAAAGATTGCATTCAAGAATGCAGGCATGCACCATATCTTGCAGATTCCCAATTTTGACAAGGAGTTTTTCAAGCCATTTTTGCTACAGATGCTCCAAACGTACAATTCAAAGCATCATTTGAGTAGAGTTATGATTGGTAACAGGGAGGTTTGGGTAGTATTCTCCCCCAACAATTTCCAAAAAACTTTCGGATTGTTGAATTCTAATGTACAAGTGAAGGAGGCATTTGATCTCCATTGGTGGAAGAATTTGATAGACAAGGTTACCAATCTCAGTCCAAAGGAGGCAGCAAAATTGTTAAAGAATAGGAGTCGCAGACTAAAAATGCAGTAGTTGAAGACAAAGGAACTGCAATGCGCCATGAACGTGATCATGTCAAAATTGGAGAACAATGAGCCTCGGAGATGCCCACTTGGCTCATACCATACATGGAAGGAATCATGATAGACGTAGCATATGATTGGGCATCATACTTGTCAAGCTGCATCAAGAATGTTTTGATATGGTACACTAAAAAAATTTCTATGGCTTTCCATGCCATTGCATTGATGATGAATGATGTGACGTAGGAGAAGTCGTAGTTTCCAAGGCTGAATCCCCCTCGAGTGATTCCAAAGCACGTGTCGAGCATATTCAGGTGGATACATGTGATGCCACTAATGAAGCCAAGCACTCCGGTGAAGAAGAAGGGCATCCTAAGGAAGAGGAAGGTTTAAGAAACCTTGGGAGACGAGGGAAGTGATGATTCAAAGGAAGCTGGGAGGGAGCTGCGTGTTGAGCTGTGTAGCACAGGTGGCGGTATTCCTAGTAATGGGATGGTTACAGGTTCAAGAACTTAATGGCACTATAGTCATGAGACTATAAACACCATCATACAACCAACTGTACAATCTCAATTGTACGACCCAACTAGTCGTACAATACTAACAGTCATACAATGCAATCCTATCGTACAATCGACTACTTGTACGATCGACACCTTTGTATGATCCATCTATTGTACAACACAGTATGAAAATCTTGTGGCAAATCTTCAATCCTCGTTCAACAGCAATTGTAGAGTCATCACATGTACAATACCATAAATAACAATTAAGTCCTAAGTGGTAACACTTCCGGTGTATTTGCCCTCGTACAACTCCAACATCGTATGGCCTGCTGGTCATACGGCCTACAACTATTGTAACTGCCAAATCCTTAACTGCTGCAATCACTTGTACTGGTCTACTGCAACCCTACTCCTATAACCTGCAATTACCACAATCCTAATACAAAATATTAACAGTCCTATCACCAGGTAATGATTTATACACCTTTCAATACTCGATAGAACCAAACATTCATCATACCAAGTTACCAACAATCACACTTGCAAACATTATGAAGGGCTACAAATAATGGCAATGGCTGAGTTAAATTATTATTTATTGACTGCTGCAACCAGCAGTAAACTCATGCTATTACAATGGTTGTTATGGCCAACAATAACAATGGCCTCAACAAATAACAGCACTATCCATATGCGGCAATCTTCCCTATTCACACAAGTATTTGCTCTCTACTCTATACTGAAATAACATAACCCGTACTAGCATTGACTCTCCCGGATCCTGCAAAATGAAGGAAGGGGGGCCTTATGAAGCCTATCCAGGCCGTTCCAAGCGGTTCCTGGACAGCGCAACATTTACAACCACCATCCCCAAATCCGACGTTGCATGAATTAATTCAATTTTCTAAAGTCTAAAGTCACTTTTTATTAATCTCTAATTTCATTTACATTTCATCTTCATTTCGTCTAATTTCACTTTTAATTTCATTTGACTTTATTTACACTAATTTCATATACATTTTGTCTAATTTCATTTCAACAAAATTGCAAGCAAAACTTGTCAAAATTGCAAACAACATTTTGTACAACTTTTTATTTCTTCTTTTTCTGGGAAACAGTTTTGACTCCTACAAGTTGGTGCAGAGGGACAAGCGGCATAGGAGGTTGGAGCAACAATGGACAAAATCCCAACCACAACATTAGTAGGAGGACTAGTAGCAAGCACAAAGAGAAGAACCCATAGCAGGCCACAATAGGTGAAAGAGGAAGTATACAACTGACGGTGGAGGATCAAAGCAAAATGTGTGAAGTGTCACAAGAGGTATGCAGTGCAAGAGGAAGTTCATACCAACCAAGGAGTCAAGGTGTGCAAGGAGGCACAATAGGTACTGGTTTGGGTACTAGAAGATCAACTTCAACTAGGGTTGCAGTGGGCGGACAATAGCTATGGAAGTCTGTTGCGCAAGTGGGGTATAGGCAAAGGAGAGGAGAGTGCAACAGCCCAAGCAGAGCACTGCACAACAACAGGCGCAGGATCCTATTGATGTTGTAGATGTGGATGAGGAGATCCAGACTATAGTGGATGTGGTGCAAGCATCACCACAGGTAGAAGGAGAATGTGTGGGGAACGTACGGGTAGAGAATGTCAACTCACTCGATAGTTTTGACAATACGCCCATGCAGTTTGTGTAGCAGGTGGATCCATGTGGATCACCTCCATTATACGAGGACGCACACATCAAAATCATGTCTACAACAGAGGAGATGGCATAGGTTTCAACAGTGCCAAAGGAAAGGACGGATAAGGGAAAATAGAACGCATCAGAGTTTAGAGTGTGGCAGCCAAGAGAAAGTAGCCAACCGTCAGAAGAACTAGAGAGGAGATAGGGAAGTGGCTGAAGAAGGAAGAACTACTAATGCAGTCCAAATGATGCAAGAGGGAAAAGCAGCCAAACGATGCAAGAGGGCAAAGCGGCCAAACAACCAATCAACCTAACAGGTCACGGTGGAGAGGACAAGTAGGAGACTACAACCGAAGACAATACTAACACAGTACTGGTTGAGGAGACGAAGGAGCATTTCATTGTGGAAGTGTCAAATTTGAGAAGACCTCCAGTTTTGGGAGAGAGCATCAACAAGCAGGTTGATACATTCTTTGACAGGTTGACTGGATCGTTGGAGAGAGTGGGCACAAAGTTCCAAGTTGGTTGCATAGGAGACTGGTGATATGGTAGCTGAAGGTGGAGAATGAACTAGGCAAGTTGGTTCACTAGGCACGTGATGAGAAGCGGATGAAGAAGTTCGCCACAATTCATCAAACAGCCATGGGAGCTCAAGACTGGTAATATTAAAACGATATAGAGAGTGAAGAACCTACCAGAAGGGACTCAAGCACTCTACTGGCATCCATCACATGTGTATGTAGACGAAGGACGTTTGGTGGCCCATCTTGGAGAGGAGGCAGATGTTAAGTACATCAAACTTGCACTTGAATTGGTAAAGACATATGCCAAGATGAATTTTTTGGCACATTTGATTCAATGGTTAGCTACTAGGTTGGAAAAGTTTCAGCAAATTGTTTGTACCCTAAAGCTGAAGGAGGAGCAGGCTAACCAATTGCATACGTTGGAGGCACAACTTCGACAGGTGCACGAAGATCTCGAAGCAAAACTAGCAGAATTGAGAAAGGAGATTGAGGAAAAGAAGGCATAGGAGGAACAAAACCAGTTGATCGGGCAGCTAAAATCTGAATGGGAACAGTTGTTGGAAGCAAAGAATCATGATGTCACTCATCAAGATCAACTGATAGCGGAGAGGGGTGAGGAGCTAGCAAGTGCAGCAAGAAGAGAAGCGGAAGTAATGAGGAAAGTCGTTGAAGCAACCAGGAAGGAAGCTAACGTTGAAGCTACAAAGAGAGAGGCTGAGTTGAAGGCTAGGCTGGTAGAAATTGAGCAAAGGTCGAATCACTATGGTTTGTAGTGGGCTCAATACCAACCTACGTGAAAAAGCTGAAGTAAGAGAATGAGGCCTTGAAGCTGCAAATCCAAGAGCTCAAAGATGTACCTATTCCCATGCCTCAATCTCCACAGAACCTAAGCCCATAGGAGCAGAGATAATCGTCGACGAGGACATCGACCAATTTACAGGGGAAGGCAAATGTAGGAGCTAGTTCTAATCAGCCTCAAACGAAGTAGTGTAAATAGTAAAATAAGTGCAAATGTGCACAAATGTACATGAAATGTAATGCAAATGAAATGCAATTTTGTAATGTAATGTTGTTTGACATCAAGGGTGATGACGTAAGCATTGATAAATCAAAGTTTGTAATGTATGGCAAATGTATGTAATTAGTATGTGCAAATGGAGGGTAGTTATCCTAAGCGGCAGTTGCTGTTAACTACCAGCCCTCAAGGATAAATAGGACCCCTCATTCATTTGCAAGGGTATCAAGGATATCAAAGAGATCCATAGTGTATCATCTGCCTATGTAATGTAAATGTCGTTCAGGTAGGAGTAAATGCAATACCATTCATCCTTCATATGTGTTTCTAATATACATTCTGTGTAATGTCATTGTTGTAGCAAGTAGATTGTGAGTTGTTCTTTCCAAGTTCTATGTGCAGGTTGGATCTGAGTTGCAGTCCAGAGTTATTCTACGAGGAGTGTCATCGAGGAATTCTGTTCAAGAGGAGTTGCCGTATGAGGAGTGTCGACGAGAAGTGTCGTACAAGTCTTGCCGACGAAGGTTGTCGTACAAGTGGATCACTGCCATTCAAGTGGATTGAGTGAACTGTTCAAGTGTTTTCCAAACAAGTTACTGTCGTACAAGTGGAAGCAACAATCGTACAAGCAAATTTCCGTACAAGTGAAATGTTGTACAAGTGGAAGATGATTGCAATTTGGGTTGATTACTGAATCTGTCATATCAAATTGTTCCTCCAAATGTTGGAGTACCCACCACTGAGCTACACCAGTTTGGTTGTGGGGTATCTCTATCCACTTTTTTTTTTGTTGTACCAAGCAAGGTGGATCCACAACTATTCAACATAGAAGATCAACCATCCCTCCCTGCCCATTATGCAGGGTCCAGGAAAATGTGCATTACCAACTTCTTTTACGCCTCAAAAATATTGTTGGCCATAGATGATAGAAGAATTTTTGTGAACACGTTCTTTGCACCCTGCCAAGTATACCCACATAGACCTACTTAGTCCAGGCAATTCCCGTGTGAATCTTCAGATCTTGTATTGGCTCTTTCTTAGAGGTTAGTGATGATGTTACATTCTAATACAGAGAGTGCCAGCTTTAGCTCATATCCATTGGCTTCAGCAGCTTTTTCTTCATTGGTGATGAGTTTTCCTTTAATATGATTAATTGTCATATTTAAAAATGTTCTCTTTTTTAATCTATATACAGAGTTTTACCCATTTTATGGTCCACTGCCCAGCTAGAATCTTTTGATATATGCTTTTAGTTTTATGACTTACCTTGTAGTCTTTCTTTTAGACCTTAGAGCTCTTCTATTTATCTTTTCCATCTTACTGTAATTGGTTGCATTTGAAGTCCCATTGACCTATTTCAGTCATTGATGTACATTAATAAAATTTCATTCGTTCTTTTTTTCAGAGAATATCATGAAAAGATCTTGTTAAAATGGACATAGTTATTGATGAGTAGGGAAGTGGATCAAACAAAAGCAAATAAAAAAGAGAGGCAGAATGAAAAAGAATTTCAACTTCCTGTGAAACACTAGTATCAAACAATTTGCATACAGCAATCAAAAGACTTTGTCAATGATCACAAGTATGACAAATGTTATCATAATAATAATAAACATTGCTTGTAGTACAATTTTTTTTTTCAATAGAAGCAGAGTACAGGACATGTATAAAAATACTGACTCTTGAGTCAAGCTACACCAGATCATTAAATGAATTGATGAAGAAATGAAAAATTAAAATGATAATAATAGAGTTCTGGAATTGTATAGGCTTAGCTTTGTCAAGTCACTGTGTGTAACATGTTTTAGTATGCAACCACTGTCTGTTCCAATTATACCATAACGGCCTGAAACTATGCCAACATTTCTTCCATGGACAAGTCAAAAGTATTTGGAAGCATTTTCATAATTAAATTTTAGTTTTCCCCATTTGCTTAATTGACTTCTTGCTCTAACCTCTAACTAGTTCATTTCAATGGTGCATAAACTTTTCAAACGCTTGTGGAAAAAGTTTTAACCATTTGTTGCTAAGAAACATCAAATCACCAATACATAATTCATAATTGCTAGGAATAATATATGTCACCTTTCTACCTGATAATCGATCCCTATTTTGGACTATTGAGGGGTCTTCTGGTTTGACTTTTCAGGGTGTGCTCCCATACCACCCGTTTTTTCTTGTGATCAGTGTGTACCTAATATTCTTTTAGTAATATAAGTCACTTTTCAACAAAAAAATCAATCAACTTACTTGCTTGGTGGAAGTCGTGCTCTAGTACACCTACATTCACAAGCTGCACCCTCTTGTCCAACATGATACCAATGCATGTGCTTTACCTGAAGCGAAGATTAGATCCCAAATCCAAATTAAAGAGAGAATAAGAAAGACCTATACAAAGCGAGACTTAACAAAACATTGGAAAAACTGACGAATATCACTGGCTACAAATTGCAAGATAATTTCAAATACTCTCAAAAAATTCTTCATATCCACCTTAAAACATTAACGAGTACTGCAATCCATGTGACAGATTGACTTATAGTGTTGGAAAGGTCTATTAGAGATAATGATCCAGATTGGTATCTTGGGTCACCATTAGAACCAGATGGGAACCTAAGTATACTGATGCTAAGGAATGTTGGACAGCAAGAGCTCAGACTTGGTTACAGGCATCATGGATCCATAGTTTTGACAGGAACCTAGATCGTTCAAAGAACAGAACAAGATAAGTGTGATGTTTCATTTAGTAAACTCAGTGTTGTTAGAAGAGCATTTCAAATACCTTTTCATCCATATAAGATGTACATATATTGGACATGTAGGGTAAAAGTTATGCTCAGTTGAACAGTACTTGTCTAGGCGATCTCCGAAGGGTACAATATGAGTTTGTCATAAGTATATAAGTGAAATTCGATAATGACATAATTGGAACCCACCCACATGCCTGTTGCCACATTTTGCACGGGGTGCCATGTTTTCAAAAATCTTTAAGTGTGCTGCTCTTCCTTCCCTCCTCCTCTTTCTCCCTTTCTCCATCTTTCCTTTCCCCCTTTCCTGCAGTTTCATTCCTTCCTTTTTCCCCTTGTACTTCCCCCAGTCAAGTGCCCAAAACTGAGCAAGTGTTCCCTGAAAAATTCTAAGTGTTAGGGCGCAACCCGACTTCGCAACAAAGTCGGGGTGCGCCCTCAAGTCGGAGCGCAGTAGGGGATGGGAAGTGCGAAGGCAGGCTGAAACGGAGCAGAATTTGACTAAGCGAAGTCGGGTTGCGCCCTCAAGTCTGAGCGCAGTAGGGGATGCGAAGTGCGAAGGCAGGCTGAAACGGAGCAGAATTTGACTAAGTGTGGGAGCGCAACCCGACTTCGCAGCGAAGTCGGGGTGCGCCCTTCTTCCTGGGCGCACTTGGGAAAGCAGTGTGCAGAAAATCAGCTAAGTGCTGGGGCGCAACCCGACTTCGCAGCGAAGTCGGGGTGCGCTCCCCTTTTGGTGCGCAGTCCGAACAGCGGGAAAATCAGCCAAGTACCGGTGCGCAACCCGACTTCGCAGCGAAGTCGGGGTGCGCCCTTTGACCGGTGCGCAGTTGGGTAAGATTCACCAAGCAAGCCAGAAATTGACTAAGGCACGGAGGCCTCCCCAACTGCGCTGTTTCCCACCTGCGCTACCCGATAGCGCTCTGATCCCGGGCGAAGTTGGATAAACTGCCTTTCAAGGCAGACATGTGTCACTCATCTGAATTCGACAAGTGTCCAGCCTCGGGATTCGAGCCGAGATGTGACGGGATAAAGGACAAGCATGGGCTGCACTACCTACGCCAGCTGCCCCTATTTAAGCTGATGAGAAGTTTCATCTACCACAGCTACCCGCATTCTTGCTGACCAAAGGTTTGACCGAACGCACTGCCACGTAGCTGTACAGCTTTCAGGGAGACCTTGCTGCAAGTACAGTCCTCGCCGACAGGAGTCAACATCAGCAGCTCTTCAGCCGCTTGTGTCAGCTATTGTCTAATCTGGGACTTTGTGCCCGCAATTGTAATTGGGGAGAACTTGGGCTATAAATAGCCATACATTTCATTGTAAAAAGGGGGAAGGGGAATATACTGCTAGGGAACCATTGTAGCTGTGCGTTTGCTTCTAAATACAAGATACACACTTGGCTCTGCTTACTGTCTTCATTTTGTATGCTGCCTCTCCTTGTCATTTCTGCCTTATGTTTCTTATTTCATTGCTTACTGTTGTACTGAAATCTGGACTCCAGTATTTGGTGATTAAGTATTCCTGGAATGCATAGATAGAGGATACATAGGATGAATGATAGCTGTAGTTTCATTATGTGTTTTGTATAGGAATGCTGTTAGTAGTGGTGATTGATCGTTGCCGTGCTGCTTATTCCCCCCACCCAACTCCAATCACATTTGGATTCTCTTTCCGCAATTTATCTCTTTCCTGCACTCTTAGCTTACACACTAAAAACCCACAGGAAGCCGGCCTTCTCCGGAGATTGGCACGGAAGGCATTCCTTCCTTCCGGCCTTTCAATCTAGTGGGCGAATCTGGGGCGCATTATACCACATCCTTTCCTCATGGCAGATTCGTAACCAACAATGCCCAGAACTTATTTTCAGCATAGAATACCATCATTTGGGCCCTCAAATGTTGCACAAAACAGTTCAGATCTAGAGATGACATTTTTGTCATAAATTGATCATACAGAATTGGATTTGAGTGGCTCTTTTTCCAGATGAAAGGTAACTCAGCACACTATTTATTATGTAAATTTCATGGCAAATTATATCTTTCGGATGCCCGTTATCAGTTCATTTGATGATCCAAAAGGTAAAAAAGGTGTTAAAAAAAAAGAGTCCAAGTTGAAGGCTGGAAAATATACAGGCTGATTTGCATTTGAAATTGGGCCCCAACATGTGGCAGCAGAAAGGCAATGCAAGTAAAGGTTTAGAGGTCAAACAAAAAATGCATAGCATTGGAAAATCATTATTATCTTCTTGCATAATTGATTCCATCAAGAAGAAAGAAGACCAAGCAAGAGGGAAGCCCAAATGACAATAACATAAATGTGAAGCTACAAGAAAGGAGGCCGCCAGGAGAGGAGACAACTCCAAAATCCATGAGCTAGAAGAAATCTTACAAGGATTTGAACACAGAATGAGCAGAGGATGTTGGAACACTGCTAGAGTAGCCTGAAGCACAGACAAAGGGGTTTCCAAATACCTCATTTTTCCATGCTCAGATTGCCATGTAATCTCATTGTTTGGAGTGGGTAAAGCCTTCTTGATTTCCTGGGAAGTTTTTCCTAAATAGATCCAGTGTCTTATTCTTCTCAAGGAGTTTTATCCTTCAGTTTTGAGTGTCACATAGCTCATGTTTTCCTTATTTTGCCTAGTTTAATGAAATTACAACGTAACTAGAACATGTATGGGAACAAGATCTGAATGTTAAAGGATCTGTTTAAGGTTTGATTAGTGGGAATTTCAGATTGGGAAGTGCTAATTAATGGTAGATGGGAGAAGAAAGGTTGTACAGGCAATGTTTCACATGTTTGGTTCCTTTTATGACAATGCATTGTCAGTATTGAATCCTTGGTAGCGTTACCATCATGGCTAGTCATATTCCATTATAACATATAGGGGGAAAATTCAACCTACCGCTGGACTCAATGACGAGATAAGATAATTCTATTAACGTTCACTAATAACCAAATTGGGTCCATGGAACTCAGTGGGTGAAAAAAAGTTGTTAAAAAGCACTGTAATTACCAAAAAAGTATTAATAAACTAAACTAAGGACTAGAGTGAACTTAATTAAAGTTAAACAATTGTACAGAATCTAATCATATCTTCTAAGGGGTGGACCCATAAATGGGTAAACCCTAACATGTTGCAAGTAATGATGAAGAGATAAGAGAACCAACAATCAAAGGAAAATAAAGAAATAGAGAAGAGCTCAAATAGAATCCAAGCACTAACTTTAATCAGTGGTGGGAAGGTGGATAGAATCATCACCAATTATCCTAGAACAGCCAACACAAGATGTAATGATGCTCCCATGAGAATGGTCAGAGCTAAGGTGATCTATTGGGATAATCCTAAGAGCACATAAAATCTGACTTCATAAAACTCTCCTAGCATCAATGGCCAAGGAACTAGTAGAAGAGCACAAACTGTTAGTAAACTAGGTTTGCCTACGATGTGGAATCAAAGAAGCTGAGAACTGCATTGCTAAGGGGTGCTTAAATAGGCACCAAATTACAACCGATTGCCCTAAGATTGAGCAACCAACCCCTTGGAAGGAGCAACCAATTCCTAAATTAGGAAGATAAGCTCTTATCCAGAGGCTTATTTTAGGGATTGACTATTATCAATCCAACTAGCACATCTCTAGAATATTTCTGCCTAGTCCAACGTGAGCTCATAAAACCCACATTTTACAATTATTCATCAAATTTAAAATTAAGACTAAGTCCTATTCCAAAGACTAAGCCTAACCTAAGGTTTTATTAAACCTAAGAACTTAAACCTTAACCTATCACTTGATGTCCTCATCATACCTCCCCACAAAAGAAGCATTGGACTCCAATGCTTTTACAATATAAGTGGGCTTATTTGGAGGAACTCGAGCTGGATGAAGCGGAAGCTGCAAATCAGGTGCCGAATGGGCAGGAGTGCTGATGATGTCAAGAATGCCAAGAGGTGCCTTATTTGGAAGACAATGCTTGGTCACAACTTGATTGCTAACCCGAGAAAACACCTAAGTTGTTGTGGACCAATGACTTGCTGCTTATTCTGCGGAGTCTGCTTCAAATCAGGAACCTGTTGAACTGAAGAAGGTTGTGGTTGCTAAATATATGAAGAAGCAGCAGAAGGAGCAGCTGGAGCAATAGGAGGAGGTACTGAAGAAGGAGGAATGACCTCCTTTTGTGGAATTGGTGCTGGTGTGTCCTTTGGCTTGCTGAAGATCAATGCAATATTTTGTGGCCTAGTGGAATGGAGTGTGGTATTCTTCTTGGAATGAATGAGAAATGTCTTCTTCTCATGATGCAATGTGTATGTGTTTTTATAAGCATCATATTGAGCCCTTTTGTCATATTGGTAGGGCTTGCCAAGGATTAGACCACAACAATCTATCGGAGTCACATCGTAGGTGACTTGGTCCACATAGTGCAGACCAAATGCAAAGGACACAATGCAAGTTTCTGTAATCATGGAGGAGGAATCCTCATCCTTCCACCCAAGTGAGTATGGATGAGGATGGGGTTTTACAAGAAGCTGCAACCTATCGACTATGGCTCTTGAAATCAAGTTCTTTTGAGAGCCATTGTTTTTTTTTTTTAAAGCGAAAAACCCCTTGCGGGGCCGCCTTGGTCTGAGAGACCACGACCAGGGGGTTCTACACCGTCAAAGTCACCCGGGAGTCGCCCGGCCCTACCCGCACCAACATTATCAATTGGATTTTGGGTACCCAATTCAACTTTTTGGTAGGGTGGAGATTCGAACCTAGGACCTCCCTTGGAGGATTGTCCTCTCCTCTCCAACTCACCTACAACACCTAGGTTTATGAGAGCCATTGTTGATGATACAATCCACAAAGTAATTGTGCATTAGGTGGGCTCGTGTGATATACAAATCTTCACGGCCACCTTCATACAGGTTTTGTGTTATCCTTGAGCTCATCATACTTTTGGGCTTCTCCCATAGCCTCAATGGGACCATCTTGTGGTTCCTCAGGTTGAGTTTCTACAACAAGATTCTTCCTATTTGTAAACATTCGTATTCTACTTGGCCTCTTCTTTTACAATGATCACAAAATTTCTTGGTATTGAAAGAAGAAGAGGCAGAAGAAGAAGGAGGAGAGGAAGAAGAAGTCTTCTTCATTTGTTGTTGTTGTTGTTGCCATTGTTTGGGCGCTTTGGAGGTGCCTGAAGATCGAGATCCACCTGATTGAGCAACAAACTTCTCCTCCGCAAGTTGTGCTTGATTGTACACCGCATTCAAAGTTGTCAATGGTGTATATTTCAACTCCCTAAAAAGTGGTTCTTGCAATCCACTCTTGAATTTATTGATTAGTTTTGGAGTTGAGTCCTGAATTCCATTTAGAATCCTCAATTTGTTAAACTTGCCAATGTATTCTTGGACACTCATGTTGTATCGTTGCTTCAAACGAAGCCATTGGAAGTCAAGATCTTCAGCATAATTTGAAGGATAGAATGTTTCCTTCATTGCTTTCACTAAATCATCCCAAGTGTCGATGGGATCCTGATTGCTTTGACAATCCATTATCAAGACTTTGGCTATGCCTGAAAGCTTTAGCTTAGCAAAGGAGACTTGCTCATCCTTTGGAATCTTGCTATACTCGAACCATGTGTCCATATCGAGAATCCAACTATTTAGGACCTCGAGATCACGGGACCCATCATAAGTCTTGACCTCACATTTTGCTTTGACTTCACTATTGGTGATTTGTTGACAATTTTGTCACATTGCTTAGAGGGGTAATGGAAATCAAAATTTTGTAAAGTATTTTTTAAGTTTTCATGAATTTGTTCCCTTGCTTTTGAACATTTTTAAGTATTGCAGCAATTTTGGCTTTCATTGTCATCCCCTTGTACATAGAACTGGATGTGTAAGAGCTTCGCCACAAAGCAAACCAGGTTTAGGAGCTTCGCGGGAAAAAGAAGGATAGCTTCGCCAAGAAAGGAAAACAAGAAAGTTCAGATCGTAGCCCAAGATTTGCTAAGGCATGGAAAAAGCTTCGCTAGCGAAGCAGCCTAAACAGTCGCTTCGGGTGAGAACCTTGCGAAGCGGAAAATGCAGAAATTCCTAAGTGTTGAGAGAGTGCTTCGCTAAGATTTAAGCGAAGCATCCGCTTCGGACCCCTCTCCTGGCGAACCATTTCTCCAAGCATAATCTACTTCGCCTTAGGCTGCTGCGAAGCATCCACTTCGGCCAACTTTTGTGCGAAGCTCCCTCATCCGAAGCATTAGTTGCCCTTGAAAAGTCAAAGCAATATTCTAAGGCAAGAACGCACTTCGGCCCAAAACCTCCCGAACAACTGTCTTGAAGGAGGTTCGCAGCGAAGCATTTTGTAGCCCATTGGCGATTATCTGCCGCTTCGGACAAAACCCCCTGCGAAGCGGCATCCAACTTGTTTTTCTGGCGAAGTAATAAACAGTTGGGAGCCACGTTTTGAAAGGCGATCATTCCCGCTTCGGCCCACGTCCGTTGCGAAGCGAAGCTCCGAATGTGAGTTTGGCGAAGCTCATTCGAGGACGCTTTTCTCAAAGGCACGCACTCCTAGGCCGGGCATTTTTCCGAGGCAATCGAGTATTTCATAAATACGCCTTTACTAGTCCGAAAGACCCGGTACCCATTTGTAGCAACTGGAAAAGAAATATCGATCATGGAGGAGAGCCGGAGGGACTCGAGGACCCACTCGAGCCCCACACCGGGAAAATCCGGGACGAGTCAAACGGCCCATAAATGCAGGTTTCCCCGGCTAATGCGGCCGTAATGGGTAAATGTGGAAAAGGATGTGAAAACTCGGTTGCGGGAGGAGCGAAGCAGATTTTCCGGGGTTCCCAAGAGCGTACCTCCAAATTAAGTACATTAATAGCTCAAAGGGTCGGGTCCTCTATAAAAACCCACGAATTGTAATGAAAATAGGAGGGAACTTTTGCTAGAAAGCTGTTGTAACTTGATTTCTGCAATTGATATCAAGAACTTTGGGCCTCATTTCTCTCTTGTATGCTGCCTTCCGTGATTATTTCTTTTATTCTGTTCTTCATTTCATGTATTGTAATTCTGAATCCTGGATTTAGGTGTGTGATTGGGGATTGAACCCCGGAATTCTCTTGAAGGATACATAGGGGGAAAAATATTGCGTTAGTTTTCTTGTATGCTGCCTGTGGATAGTGGTTTCTGCTATATTCACCTATTTCTTAATTGCTGTAATTCTGAAATCTGGATTTCGGCGTAAGGGATTAGGAGGATCCTGGAACTCGTCCGGAGGATACATAGGAAAGCTAGTGCGGCGTTCATTTATGTTTTATTCTTTGTATTTATTGCTGCTACTTCAAGATATTAGCTAGTAATCGTGTTGCTGGTTCTTTCCCTCTGAAAATCCATTGACATTCTTTCCCTTACTCCCTTTATTTCTTTCTCACCCTTACTCTTTTTATCTCTTTCTTGCACTCTTAGCTTAAGACACCAAGTAGTTTAGTAAAGGAGCCGGCCTTTCTCCGGAGATTGGCACGGAGGGCATCTCTTCCCTCCGGCCTTTCAATGTTGGTCCAGGTCTAGGGCGCGTATACATACCAAAATCCTTTCTGTGGCAGATTTGTGACCAACAGTTTCTGGCACGCCCGGTGGGACCCGGTCAGTCTCACCTTGTGAGTGGTAGTGAGAACCGATGCTTATCTCATTGCCAAAAGACTCTAGCATCTGGCGACTCTGTTCAACCTGAGAATCTTAAAGTCGTAGAGACCGGTACTAAAGTATCCGTGCCTTCATGCAAACAAGATGGAGAGTTAGGAATAGTGGAGAAGAGACTGAGTTCTTTGAACTCGATATTGACGCCTTCGGGGAACGCTCCAGGTTGGTCACCCCTGAATCACTGTTACGTGGAACGTCCTCGCAAGAGGCTGCCTTTGACGGACAAGGGCCAACTTCGGATAGCACAGCGGCTAGTCTTCCTCCTAATCCTCCTAACTCACCAGATCATCCAAGTGCCTCCGTTCCAGTTAGTAATCCAGTTAGCAATCAACAAGGAACTTCGGGAATTCCTGTTTTTCGGAATCTAGGCGCAAACATGGCACACCAGCAACATCAACAACAAATGCAGCAGCAACAGCAACAACCGCCGCCCAGATTGTTCCCGGCATGGAATTCTTCCGGACCATTAAATCTAGCGGGACAAGGGCAGGTTCCGCCTGCTGCTATGAAGAAAATCCCCACATTCGATGGAACAGGGAAGACAGCTCTGGAACATATCCAAGACATTGTTTCTCTGGCAGCAATTCACGACATCACAGAAGAAAGAGTTATGGTAAAGCTTCTGGTTCTGTCTCTCAGAGGAAAGCTCCTCTATTGGTATAGATCCCTACCACCTGGCACTATAACGGGATGGGACCAGTTAGCCGGACAATTAATGAGGGGTTTCAATGAATCTGCCGATCCATCCTCTCTCTTGCACCAGTTTACGACGATTCAGAGACACCCGCAGGAGGAGATTGCTGATTTCAACGTAAGGTTCGCTCGAACTTGGCAAAGGGTACCAGTGGACTCCGACCAACCAACGAAGCTACGGCGTATTATTACCTTAGGGCCTTTAACCCTGACATCAGCGTGATGGTAAGATATTCGAATATTAATACCTTCCCTGAACTGTATGAATTGGCCCAAAAAGCGGAAATGGATTTGATAGCCGTGGGTAAACTTCCTCAAAGGATGTCGATGCCCATACTTCCAGAATTCCCTCAGTCCCAGTATACAAGTGCGGCTACTTCGCAAATCTCCGCAACCCCTGCGTATCCAATCTCATCATGGAACCCGAACCCCATTGTGTCTCAGGTCACTACTCCACAAATACATTTTCCTACATTTTCAGCACCACCGCCCACTGTCCCTTCGGCATTTCCCGTGTTACCAGCACCACCCCAATACCCTGCCCTACCCCCAATACCAACGATGGCCCCATTGCCACCTGCCCCCAAAGCTGAAGATATGCAGGCTAAAATACTACAGGAGGTTCAATCCCTAAACTCCACGGTACAGACCTTGTCTAATGACATGACCATCATGAAAAAGAAGCAGGCACAACAGGAGTTCCTGCCAAGAAGGTCTTATCCCCCACCAGCGCTCACTAAAGACCAAGTGGTACAGCAAGGGAGGTCATCGGCAAGAAATGCCGTGATTGACGAAGTTCCAAGCACTTCTGACTACATACATTGGTGCTCCACGTGTAACGACCCACATGAAGAAAATACCTGCATGCTGCATCAACATTACGTGCAAACGCTGTCGGGTAGTAGCCCTGGTGGTCAAGTCAATATAATCAGGCAAACAGATCAGAACCTAGTAATTGATGAAGAAGAGCAAGTTTCAGTTCTTACTAGGGAAGGAAAAAGACCAATGGAGGTAGATGCGGCTCAAATGGCCCCCCTAAAGGTGTATACTCGCCGCGAGAAGGGACAACAACCTTCCAAGGCCCCGGACGAAGTTTCTCATCCTGCGCTAGCAAAAGAGAAGGCCCAACAGGCCTCCGCAACCCCGCCTCAGGCGGAAACCAAAGAACAGGCTAGGGAAAAGCTTAAACTCCCTTCGCTGACCAAACGACAAAGAGTCGAAGCCACGGAGCAGTATCGCACGAAGTATGAGGCTAAAAAAGAACCCGAGATACACAACTCCCTAATATACAACATCGTAGACGAGCTAAAGAAAACACCTGCCAAGATTAGTCTGTACGACGCATTACAGCTACCTGGACAAGTGGACTTGTTGCAGGAATCCTTGAAGACAACTAAGGCAAGAAAGTTAGCACCACTTGCCCTAGTGCAAACCTTATCCACGTCCATTACAGGAAAAAACAGGCCTCCTCCGTTCTACCTGTCCTTACAAATGGAAGGGTATATCGTCCACAATTGTATGATTGATTCCGGGGCCGCAACGACAGTCATGCCTAAGGCGGTTTGCGAGGAAATAGGAATGGAGTACACGCGAAGCAGCCACGGCGTACTCCAACTGGATGGTACTCCTGTAAAGACTGTCGGCGTAATTAAAGATATACCTATTCGACTGCACAAAGTGCCTCAAATTATGGTAATACAGGAGGTGGTAGTCGTTGACCTGGAGCCATATTTTAGTATGTGCCTTTCAAGGGAATTCACAGCAAAGTTAGGAGGATACCTGTCCATGGACTACTCACATTTAGAAGTTCCATTCAAGGGAAAGAAGGTTAAAATCTACAATGAGAAACCTTCTACATTCCTCGTACGAGAAGATGTCCGAGGAGGAAAGTGGTGATCCCATACATGCAATAGCGGAGGGGATAGAGCAGGTGGACCTAGTTGAAGAATCCCTTGCGCAGTTGAATTCTGAAGACGAGTTTTCACTGACAGATTTCAATGCCATGATAGAAACAGAAATAGGATGCTATACTATCACCGAACCAGAGAAGCACACTAAGCTGGAGAATAAGATGTGTGCCCAGGGGGAATTATGGAGATTGTTCTTTGATGGCGCCCGATGCAAAAATGGCGTCGGGGCAGGAATACTTTTAGTATCACCGTCTGGCGAGCAAAGAGAATATTGCTACCGGTTGGTTTGGAGTTGCACCAACAACGCAGCGGAGTATGAAGCCCTATGCCTAGGACTAAAGAAAGCGAGAGAAATTAGGCGTCAAGCATCTCCAAATATTCGGAGATTCCAAATTGGTATGTAATCAGGTCACCAACAAGTGCATCTCCAAAAAGCATTATCTTAAAGCATACCGCAACGAGTATGGGACTTGTTTGACCAGTTTGAATCACTCAATCTGCGAGTCCATCCCACGAGAGAAGAATAGACACGCCGATGTCCTGGCCTCCATCGCAGCTAGATATTCTCCAGCTGACGACATGGTACACAAGCCCAAGGCCGTGAGGATGATTTATAGGCCCTCTGTGCCAGATAGAGACATGCATTGGCAAATTTTCGACAATGATGAACAGATCATCAATTTCTTGGTCCAAGAAGCAGCTACTGTTGAAGGAAGAAGCCCAGAAGATGAAGAATATGAAGGGCTGGTCCAGTTAAAAAACAACCATGTTCCAAAAGGGTTGATTACTCTAGAAAGCCTTTTTGATCAAAATGATCGAGCGGTTTCCCACAGAATCAAAGTCAACGCTAAGCAATATCAGGATCTGGAGCTCGAATCTGGGAAAGTGATAAAAGTCGGGACAGATTGCACCTCAACAGAGCTAGAACAGATCCGATCTTTGTGCAGAAGGTATCCTGACATAGTGGCATGGTCTTATCAAGACCTGAAGGGATATGATCGACAATTGGTTCAACATACAATTGAGTTGCAGGAAGGGGTCAAACCTTTCCGACAGAGGCAAAGGCCTGTTAACCCAAAGATCGAAGTCATGATGAAAGCTGAACTCCTGAAGATGCTTGAGGCTAAGATAATTTACCCCATAAAGCATTCCTCTTGGGTAGCGAATCTAGTCCCCGTCAGGAAGAAAAATGGAGACATTCGACTATGTGTAGACTTTCGCAATCTAAATCAGGCTTCGCTAAAAGACCATTACCCTCTCCCGTAGATTGATCAAATCTTGCACTCAGTAGCTGGGGCCCAGCGTTTCTCCCTACTTGATGGTTTTTCAGGATATAACCAGATTTGGGTTAGGGATGAGGACCAACACAAAACGGCATTCACTACTAAATGGGGAACATTCGCTTATCAGCGAATGCCATTCGGCCTTTCAAACGCAGGAGCCACTTTCCAGAGGGCTATGGATTTAGCATTCGGCGAACTATTGAATAAGGTCATTGTCATCTATTTGGATGACATGACCGTCTTCTCCCGGAAAAGGGAAGACCATCCTTTGCACTTACAGCAAATATTTGAAAAATGCCGAGAATTTGGCATCTCAATTAACCCGAAGAAGTCCATATTCGCAGTAAATGAAGGAAAATTACTGGGACATGTTATATCAGAGAAGGGCCTTGCCGTAGACCCTGACAGAGCTGAGGCTCTCTTAAAGCTCCCACTCCCGGCGAATAAGAAAGGGCTGCAGTCGTTTTTCGGCCAAATTAATTTCGTAAGGAAGTTTGTTCCAGACTTCGCTCAAGTCATTAAGCCGATGTCTGAGCTCTTGAAGAAGGACGCTGAATTCACCTGGACGGATGAAAGAAGGGAGGCATTTGAAGAAATCAAGGCCCGAATCGCTCAGGCACCCGTCCTGACTAACCCTGACTACAGTAGGGATTTCATCCTATATGCTGTAGGAGAACCCGAGAGTTACGCCGCAGTCCTGACACAAAAGGGAGAAGATGGCGAAGAGCGCCCCATTGCGTTTCTAAGCCAGGTAATACACCCCCACGAGGAGAAGTACAACTTCATAGAAAGACAGGTGCATGCTGTTATGAAATCCCTAAGGAAATTCAAACATTTCGTCTCCCAAAGTCGGGTTACGGTATTCGTCATTCATCCTGATGTACGCAACTTCATTATCCAAGGAGAGTTGGGCAGCAAAAGGGCTGGTTGGGTCAACAAAATACAGGAGTTTGACATTGAAATTAGACCTACAAAGTTGGTTCGCGGTCGCGCGCTATGCCAGGAACTTGCGAAGAGCGTAGCAGCCGAAGTAACAGCTTGTCAGTGGGATGACTTGGCAGCAGAAGAGTGCTTCGCGAATCAAGAAGAAGATGAAAAAGACTGGGTCAGTGAAATAGTTGAATATTTCAACACTGGGAGATGTCCTCCACATTTGAATGCTTCGCAGCGAAGACACTTCAGGATGCGGTCCCTCCGATACATATTACGTCCCGAAGGCCTATTCTTCAGAAATATTGATGGTGTTCTTCTCAGATGCATAAAAGAAGATGATAAGAAAAGGGTCCTAGGTGAATTCCACTCAGGTTTCTCAGGGGGCCACTTCGCAGGAAGAACAACAGCTTTAAAAATAATTAAGGCGGGCTACTATTGGCCTACGCTCTTCGCCGACGCCTTTGCAGTCTGCCGAAAATGTGAACAATGTCAGAAGTTCGCCGGCCGAGGCAAAAATGCTCCCATGCCCCTCCAACCAATACAGGTAGAAGCACCCTTCCAACAGTGGGGATTAGATTTCATAGGAGTTATCTCGCCGAACTCCTCTGCAGGACATAAGTTCATCTTGACTGCAACTGACTATTTCACTAGATGGGCCGAAGCGGTGCCCACAAAACACGCCGACCAGGAAACAGTCATTACATTCCTAGAGGGCTTGATCACCCGGTTCGGCATCCCGGAAGCAATAGTAACGGATAATGGTCCTGGGTTCACAGGTGCCAAGATCAACGAATTCACCTACAAATATGGGATGTACCACAAGGTCACCTCCAATTATTATCCACAAGGTAATGGATTGGCAGAATCAACAAATAAAACCCTGTTAAGGATCCTTGAGGAAGCTCATAGAGAAGAACAGAAGGACTTGGCACCTTCTCCTGGATCGAGCCCCGTGGGCTGATCGGATATCTGTCAAGAAGTCGATCAAAACTTCGCCTTACGCCCTGGTATACGGCAAGGAGGCTATCTTACCAACCCATATAGAAATTCCTGCGTTACGGTTGTTGAACGACGAAGAAGAAGAATTCAGTCCCATGGAGGATAGACTAGCTCAACTGCTACAATTGGAGGAAGATCGTGATAAGGCCTACCAGAACTTCGCAAAACATGCTCAAATCACCCGAAATTGGTTCAAGAAGAAGTCCTCTGCCCGAACATTCAGAGTAGGAGACCTGGTATGGAAGTGGGACTCTTGGAAGGCCAAGCCTGGCAATCATGATAAACTAGACGCTTTCTGGGATGGGCCATTCGAGATTGCGAAGGTAAATTCAGCTAACTCCTTTATCCTCAAGGACACAGCTGGCCAGACTTTGCCAATTTCTGTAAATGGTCTTCATTTGAAGGCCTTCCATCGTTAAAAAAAAAATATTTTAAAAATTCCTTAAAGTTTTTACCTTTGTATATAATATCTTGTTGTTTGCGCTTGTATATACTTTGTTTTAAGACTTTCAAAAGGTTAAATAGACAGCCAGAAGAAGATCGCAGCTTCATACCGCCATAGCAATGAGCTCCGGCTTCACCAAGTCTAGTAGAACCTCCTTCGGGAATTTTTCGCGCGAAGTAGCTGATGCAAGTTGGTTCGCTGCGAAGCACCTTGGCGTTGAAACGTGAAAAGGCTCCTCGAAGGCCAAAACAACATCAAAATGAAGACTGAGACCAGAATACGGCGTGTCGCCGACAACCAATACCAAGGGATGGCTCATAATGCTCAAATCCCAAAGGAGAAAGCAAATATAAACAACTTCGCTCAGCAGCAAGCTTCGCTGGAGAAGCAAATGCAAGTACCTCTCCGAAGCCTCCAATTGCCTAAGGCATGAGAAATGCTTCGCGAAAAGGAGACCGAGCGAAGTGACTTTCAAAAGAAATTCAGCGAACCATTTCCCCGTCTATAAGCGCGATAGAGACAAAGAGACGCGCTTCGCTCAAAAGGCAACTCAATCCCCACTTCGGGGTTGATCTTCCGCGAAGCAGGCAATGAGGCAGTAAGGTAGCCCGAATCCCGTGAGTAAAACAACTTCGGGCCCGAAGTATGAAAACTGGTGGATCGCTGGAGGTTTGCCGCGAAGTGTCCCTTGTTAAGATCAGCTTCGCCAAATCATAAGGCGCAAAACGAGAAGCATTTAAAACGTGCTTCGAGAGGTGTGCCAGCGGCAACCTAGGAAAACGTTCAGGGCATGCGGGATTAATGCAAAGGTGGCGGGGCGTATCCCAAGAGAATTTAGTTATGATTAAAAGTCGTGCCTAGGTACGAGGTGGCAGGAAGTTAGATTTTCGAAGCCGGGCCAGGTCCTCGAAGCACATAGACCCGCGTGCAACCCCGCCGCAAAGCCAATAAAAAAGCAAAGCGATCTCTTCGGCCCGATTTATGAATTTAATTTTGGCAGGCGCCATAAATGGTGGTAGTTACCACCTACAGCTATAAAACCCAAGTCGTAGCAGTGAAAAATTGTTCGCCTGCTGATAAGTGCAAGTATAAGGGCCCTGGCCAGAAGTCTGCAGTACTCCCGTTCTCTGCGTCGAATTCTCTGTGTCAAAGATTCTGCTGCCACTAAAATTCAAAATGGGAAAGAAAAATTCCAAGGAGAAAAGGAAGGAACCTGAAGTAGCCGGCCCGGAAAAGGTTAAAAGGGGTAAGGAAGAGAGAAGGCATAGACCCAAGAGGGTTGACCTCAACCTCCGCCCTGAAAAACAGGCTATGGAAGAAAGGGAAGATTCAGAGGAGGAGCAACCCGCAGAACCACCTATTGACGGGTGGGAAAAGATAAGGGACACCGAACTTTCGAAGAGCATTGCCGAACTCCGGTATACCATCGATTTCATGAAAAGCCGACTTTCTGCAGAGAACAAAAGAGCCGCCGCTTATTATTCACAGATATACTGGTACCTGACTCCGCCAGCGCACCACTGTCCCGAGTTAGTCTATGCTATCGCGCAAAACTATCAACCATCCACCAGACAGGTTCTGGACGTCGCAGGCAACAAATTGTTCACAATTTTAAAGGAAGATGTACAAGAAGCTTTCGCCCCGCAGCAAGGGCCACCCAAAGGATATTCTGTTCGTAATGTTATTATGAGCGAACAAATGGAGAGGTTTACCACTTCCAGCTACATCATAAAATTTCTAAGTGAAAACCTCAAGGACGGGCTTCCTTCAGGCAGGCTGCCTCAAATGCCTCGCCCTCTGAAAGATTTTAAGAGCACGGATATTTTCTCCATCATTGCGTGGGTCGCGGGCCTGTCTACCGATGCTTCTGTACACCCCTGGCAAGTGTCGCTGGCCGAGTGTATTTCACGAGGGGAGTTTTATGCTCCAGACTCATCAAGGCCAAACACTAACCCGGTCTTCTTTGACTGGGCGGAATGGGTAGCCCGGACCTTACATACGCGGCTGGTTAGCATGAAAAATTCTGGGACGGGCCAGTATTTTGGACCTTGCTCTTTCTTGGTTTGGCTCTTTTTCTATCATACTCAGAAGCATTTTCCCCATATTGCTATTACTCCGAGCGGCAAAGACGGAGCCCCTCTGCCAGTATATCAGTGGACTCCCCTCCTGGCGAGGACGGAGTCATATTATGCTTTCAATCAACAGTTTTTAGGACCTGCTATTCAGCTAATGCAAGGTTCTTGCCCTCGGGTGCCCATAAGCCTTAGAGATAAGGTAGTTAAAGAGGAAAAGGGGGATGTTTTTCAATTGACACAAGGGCTTGTGGTTCGCCTGTTCGGATTTATAGGGAAACCCTTCCTACTACCTGTTCACCCTTCCGAGTACCAATTCGCATTGGAGGTTGCTCGCCAGAGCGACGCAACAAATGTTATTTATGGCCACGGCCGGAAATGGGCACCCACGTGTGATTTCCCCTTCAAGATGGGAGTCATTGAGGTTTTTGCCCTCAAACAACATGTTTACTTAGAGGATAAACTTGCCGACTTCGGTTTGCTGCAGATCCCTCAGCGGTGGTGCTACGACCCCTTGGGGGTAATGAGGGACCATCTCCGATTTAAAAACTTCCATGTTTGCCCCCACCCGGAGGTAGTAGAGCAGCGGAACAACCCCACCGGGAGAGATTTGGAGTGGCACCTGGAGAAAATGAAGACATTACCCCCGTGGCATGAGTTTTACACCATGGAGGTTGAATATGACCCGATTCGGCACCCCTTTCCAGGCCTAGACTCCGCATTACGGAGAAAAATGAAGGATGATTTAAGGGGAGAGTTAAAGGGTTGGAGTGAAGAACAACTGAAGGAATGGTGGGTGATGAGAATCCATCGCCGAAAGCAAAAATCATATGGGCTCTTGGAGATGGATAAGGATTTTGCAATTTTTTATGAAGCTAATGTTGGATCTTGGAAGCCCATCTCCTTCGCTGACTTCGTTCCTCCTAGTGCCCCAGGTTCGGGCGAAAGCCCAAGAAGAATTGATGACGTTTCCGAGCAGGAAGAAGAAGAAGAGGCAACAACGACACAACAGGAGTTGCCTAAAGAACCTATTGGAGGTTATGACACAAATATTGTGGGGTCAGCACAACAACAAGAAAAGGAGGAGAAAAAGAAGAGAAAGAGACTTGAACAGGTCCAAATGCCTCCCTCTCATCCGAAGCGACCTCGTACCAGACCTCCAGGTGCTTCTAACAAACAGTCTACAATAGGCTCAGTTGAGGTGGGTGTCGGAGAGACAGCGTCGCAAAGGACTGAGACGGTTTCTGAGGTGGACATCATTAATGTGGAGGAATTCCTCCAAAAAGAAAAGAATCTTGAAGAAGAAGTCGAGGATGTCGGAAGTACAGAGGCCGGGAAAGAACATGAGCCAAACACGCAGGTATTTGCTGCTTCTGCTCTATTGTTAGAGCACGCAGGTACGCATCCCTCACCTTCTACCCTGGTTTCCCAAGTCGTGTCTACGGTAGTCCCGGCCGAAGGTCCCCAAGAGTCTTCCCCTCTTTCGAATAAATCTCCCCAAAATATTTGTCAAACTGAACAGTCGCCCCATCGCGTGGTACCCTTTGCTACCACAAATCTGTCTCACAATCCCGCCGGCCTCATAAACGTCTCCACCCCGTCTGAGTCGTCAGGCCGGGACGAGTCCACGAACACCACTTCGCTCACCCACACCACCATCCCCTTAGTATTTGGTCAGATCGGAGGCAATATTCCACTTCCAAACCCCGACTCCCGCTCCCCAGTCACGCATGCCATCGTTTCGCTCACCGGAACCCCCACCACACCTGTCGCCGAACCCACTGGCGACGCGTCACCCATACAGTCATTGTACTTGTTCACCCCCTTGGTGGTGACCCAGCCTCATTTGAAAATGAATTGGCTATGATCAAAGAGCGTCCTCTAGAAGAGAAGTTGATCCGAGCCCGGCAGAATACCGACAAGATGCTCAAGGAGGCAAGGAGAAAGAGGGGGCGTTCTCTGGCGAAGGAAGAAAAGTGCGCTGTATTTGACCTGAAAAGCGGAAAATTACACAAAGTGAAGAAGATACCCAAGGTCCAAAAACCCCTGGACGAGATGACCCCTGCTGACTATGACTATCAAGAGAAGGTCAAGGACCTGGAGCACTTGGATGTAGACAATGAATCCGAGTCTATGCATGTGAGGATAGAGACATTCCGCACACATGCGAAGATTGCCAATCAGCGCCGGTACGAAGCGGAGAGCGCCAACATTAAGTTAGAGGAAGATCTAGCCAGAACACGCTCAAAATTGGAAGATACGAGAAAGCGGTGCGAGCAAATGAAGAAGGAAGTAGATGCCTTGAAGCAACGGGTAAACCAAGCTGCGAGGTGCAACGGAAAATCAAAGCAAGATACGGGCCGAATCCGAAGTGAAGGCCAAGGAGTTCGAAAGTAGAATCTTGCGGATGCAGCGACGGTTGTATGAGAAGGAGAGTTTAGAGTTGTTTGATAGAGGCGAGAATTAAAGAAATCCGCTCGCATTTGCTTAAAAACTTCAGATCTCGGGCCTCCAGTGCCCTGTCAATTCTATCCTATATCATCGAAGCCCAGTATGTTGCTGCACAAAAAGGGCCAATAGTGGACGAAGTCATACAAGAAATAAGAAGCCGACTCAATTTGGCCTTTGAAGTACAAAGCATCAAATATCAGGACTTCCAGGTCGCCGCCATGAGTCGGACAGCAAGGGATTGGTCCACTGTCCAAGCTACAGTCCACGCCTTCTTCTCCAAAGTGAGGAAAGCTCAGAAGGCCAAGAACCTCATGGACATGTTTGAACAGGAGCAGCGTACATCGTTGGGATATTTTCAAGACCTTTCAGCATTAGGTTTCCCGAGTTTCACCGATGATGACGGGAACCTTTTAACAAAAGAACTTAAACCGGCTTGGCTCAACTTTGAAAGTGATGTTTCAGAAATAGATGAATGGGAGGAGCCAGTCACCAGAGGGGCAAGTCACGGACTTCATCCTTAGATATTGCAAAATCGCGGCTTGTTTAAATGATTTGAGCACGAGAGCCAAATATGCCGACATAGGGCAGATTGATCGGTTCCATGTTCTGGTTAAAGCACTACAAGATCGGGAACCTTTTCAGAAGGGTGCCTGGGCCCACGTTCGCCGAACCATGGAACGCATCCGTGATCGCCTTCCCCCACCGCCGCAACTCGAAACAACGCCAGAAGAAGAAGAAGAAGAGGAAGAAGAGATAGCTGCAGAGGCACCCTCAGAAAAACAGAAAGGAGAAGGGTCTGGAGGCAACTCTGGCCCAATGGATCAAGGCTGAGGGTCCTTGCACCGAGGCGAGCTCGTTGCCCCGCGAGCCGCCAGGAATGTTGACAATTTTGTCACATTGCTTGGAGGGGTAATGGAAATCAAAATTTTGTAAAGTATTTTTTAAGTTTTCATGAATTTGTTCCCTTGCTTTTGAACATTTTTAAGTATTGCAGCAATTTTGGCTTTCATTGTTATCCCCTTGTACATAGAATTGGATGTGTAAGAGCTTCGCCACAAAGCAAACCAGGTTTAGGAGCTTCGCGGGAAAAAGAAGGATAGCTTCGCCAAGAAAAGAAAACAAGAAAGCTCAGATCGTAGCCCAAGATTTGCTAAGGCATGGAAAAAGCTTCGCTAGCGAAGCAGCCTAAACAGTCGCTTCGGGTGAGAACCTTGCGAAGCGGAAAATGCAGAAATTCCTAAGTGTTGAGAGAGTGCTTCGCTAAGATTTAAGCGAAGCATCCGCTTCGGACCCCTCTCTGGCGAACCATTTCTCCAAGCATAATCTACTTCGCCTTAGGCTGCTGCGAAGCATCCACTTCGGCCAACTTTTGTGCGAAGCTCCCTCATCCGAAGCATTAGTTGCCCTTGAAAAGTCAAAGCAATATTCTAAGGCAAGAATGCGCTTCGGCCCAAAACCTCCCGAACAACTGTCTTGAAGGAGGTTCGCAGCGAAGCATTTTGTAGCCCATTGGCGATTATCTGCCGCTTCGGACAAAACCCCTGCGAAGCGGCATCCAACTTGTTTTTCGGCGAAGTAATAAACAATTGGGAGCCACGTTTTGAAAGGCGATCATTCTCGCTTCGGCCCACGTCCGTTGCGAAGCGAAGCTCCGAATGTGAGTTTGGCGAAGCTCCTTCGAGGACGCTTTTCTCAAAGGCACGCACTCCTAGGCCGGGCATTTTTCGAGGCAATCGAGTATTTCATAAATGCGCCTTTACTAGCCCGAAAGACCCGGTACCCATTTGTAGCAACTCGGAAAAGAAATATCGATCACGGAGGAGAGCCGGAGGGACTCGAGGACCCACTCGAGCCCCACACCCGGAAAATCCAGAGGACAGGTCAAACGGCCCATAAATGCGGGTTTCCCCGGCTAATGCGGCCGTAATGGGTAAATGTGGAAAAGGATGTGAAAACTCGGTTGCGGGAGGAGCGAGAGCAGATTTTCCAGGTTCCCGAGAGCGTACCTCCAGATTAAGTGCATTAATAGCTCAGAGGGTCGGGGCCTCTATAAAAACCCACGAATTGTAATGAAAAAGGGGGGGAACTTTTGCTAGAGAATTGCTGTATCTTGATTTCTGCAATAGATATCAAGAACTTTGGGCCTCATTTCTCTCTTGTATGCTGCCTTCTGTGATTATTTCTTTTATTCTGTTCTTCATTTCATATCTTGTAATTCTGAATCCTGGATTTAGGTGTGTGATTGGGGATTGAACCCTGGAATTCTCCTGAAGGATACATAGGGGGGAAAAATGTTGTGTTAGTTTTCTTGTATGCTGCCTGTGGATAGTGTTTCTGCTATATTCACCTATTTCTTAATTGCTGTAATTCTGAAATCTGGATTTCGGCGTAAGGGATTAGGAGGATCCTGGAACTCGTCCAGAGGATACATAGGAAAGCTAGTGCGGCGTTCATTTATGTTTTATTCTTTGTATTTATTGCTGCTACTTCAAGATATTAGCTAGTAATCGTGTTGCTGGTTCTTTCCCTCTGAAAATCCATTGACATTCTTTCCCTTACTCCCTTTATTTCTTTCCTGCACCCTTACTCTTTTTATCTCTTTCCTGCACTCTTAGCTTAAAACACCAAGTAGTTTAGTAAAGGAGCCGGCCTTTCTCCGGAGATTGGCACGGAGGGCATCTCTTCCCTCCGGCCTTTCAATGTTGGTCCAGGTCTAGGGCGCGTATACATACCAAAATCCTTTCTGTGGCAGATTTGTGACCAACGGTGACTTTATTTGCCAAAAGGTTAACTACTACAGCTATTGCGCCCATTTGCTCTACCAAATCAGAAGCCATTTGTAGCCTTGGGTAAGCCAGCAGTAAGTTTTACAAAAGGACTAAAAAGTTACAAATAATGTGTGCTAGTTGCCCAAATAATTACAAAAACCAAATTGTTTATGCAATTTTACAAAGCTTTTGAAGGGCAAAAAGTAAAAGCACAAATATCCCCTTTTGCAAAATAAAATTATTAGTGCTTTTTTACCCCCTTTTGAAAATTTTGAAAAATTGAAATTAACCCCTTTTGTAAAAAATTAAGCGCTTTTTCAGCACTAGTCAACCAGAAGCAGGACAGTCAACTGTGGGGTGCTCGGTAAATTTGACCAGTCAAAGTCAACGATGCTCCAGTAGTAAACTATGCAGTCATGCAAAGGTGGAACCAACTAAAAGCGCCCACTTGGCGCATGGACAATCACCAACATCAGGCGGTCAAGATCTAGCCAATCGCGCATTAGCCAGCGCGTGCTAGCTATTTACCAAAGGGAGGCCACCCGTTCTTAAAGGGCTAAATTTCCTTTAGCTTGGTGAATGTGGGATTATTTTTCCCACAAAATTCTTCTACCCATCAAGAATTTAACACAAACTCACACAACCACCACCGTAACCCACCACGTGTCGCTGTTGCACGCGATCCGATCCCACCAGGATGCTTGCCACGTGTTGCCTCCCGATTCGCCGTCCAGGAAGGCACGTGATTGGACGAGATCCGCCAATCAAGGTTCAAATCCGCATGCCTCGAGATTTGTGCAACTAATAGAAGATTCTGATTCGAAATCTTCTCAACCAATTGGAAGGCGTTGAATTTTGTGTCGAGGTTTTTGCGTCAGGCTTTGGGCTCTATGTGTCCTCGGGATTTGCGGTGTTTTGCGCTCTACAGGAAGCGTTTCAGTCTGAAACTGTGGCTCCTCCACAAATCGGGGCCTCGATGAGCCTACTTTAGGCTTTGTACTGTTGCAGGAAAAAGGGCCTTCAGGCCTGATGTTGCTGCAAGCATAGTTGAAAAAATCGAAATAGGATCAGAATCGACATGGAAAAGAATCGGGAAAAATAGGAAATTGGCAAAAATCGGGAGGAAAATCGGCAAAAAATAGGCATTTTTTCATTGAAAAAACCGAAGAAAATGTAAATTTTCAATGAAAAAAAGGTTTTTAATGCATATCAGAAATTTTCGGGAAAAAATAAGCAAAAATCGTCAAAAAATCGGCTAGCCTATGAATCGAGAAAAATCGGATCGAATCGGGACTTTTTGCAGATTTTCTCAACTATGGCTGCAAGAACAGGCTACGTTGCAGTAACCGGCGACCTCTTGTTGGCAGCTGACATCGGCCGATTCTGTGTCTACGACGCCGAAGATGCGTAGATTTTTCCGCACAACATCTCCTGACATCGCCTTTGAGCGACACAACAATCGCTAGGAAGGCGACTTTCCTTTGTCGCCTTCCTAGGCGATGAGGTAGTCGTCGAAAGGCAACTGCTGCTTGCCTTTTTTTATAAATTGCTTTCTTTTTCTTTCTTTTTTCTCTTCGAAAGCTTTTACAAGTTTTGTTTTTGAAGGCTTGGAAGTTTTTTTTTTTTTTTTAATAGAAAATAAAGCTTTCAAAACAGACAATTGACATTTACAAACAGCCAATTAATCAGAGAAAATTTGGTTAAATCTTGCACATAATCAATCAAAACAAATGAAGGAAAATCATCACATTTGAAGAAGATTAGGATCTTCCAAGAAGCAGCAAATGCAGATACCAGTAGGAATTTGTTGGCAGATCGCAGCAGCAAGTTGAGGCAGCAGCAAGGGGCAGCATTGCTCAAATAAAATCTTGAATCGAGTTCAAGGGAACTGAATTTCATCAAAGCAGTCTTCAAAGCCATTGCAATAGAGAGCTTCAAATGGCAGGATCTTGTTGGTCGGTAGTTACCCAAAACCAACAAATAACATGAGGCCGGAAATGACCCAAAGCCTCTACAATTCCCTATGCTCTGATACCATTGATGTGGAATCAAAGAAGCTGAGAATTGCATTGCTAAGGGGTGCTTAAATAGGCACCAAATTACAACCGATTGCCCTAAGATTGAGCAACCAACCCCTTGGAAGGAGCAACCAATTCCCAAATTGGGAAGATAAGCTCTTATCCAGAGGCTTATTTTAGGGATTGACTATTATCAATCCAACTAGCACATCTCTAGAAGATTTCTGCCTAGTCCAACGTGAGCTCATAAAACCCACATTTTACAATTATTCATCAAATTTAAAATTAAGACTAAGTCCTATTCCAAAGACTAAGCCTAACCTAAGGTTTTATTAAACCTAAGAACTTAAACCTTAACCTATCACTTGATGTCTTCATCAGCCTACACCTCATGGACAAATGAGGGGTAGCCGATATCATGTTTTGGCAAGGCTCGGTCTCACCCCACCACATGCAAAAGGAAGGCCTCAAAGCCCTAGTGGCTACTCTAGAATGCAAGAAAGCATGTATTGATCTATCATTACCATTTTGGAGAGTTGTAGCATCAAACAAACACTTATAATCCCAACAACAGATATAGAATAAAAGAAGAGGTGATTAGTCAAGTGGTAGTCGATCTCTCCTATAATATCTAACACAGAAGAATGGTAGCTTCTCGAAAATATAAAGCCAAGCATATCTGGTCAGGGTAGCAAAAATAAAAATAGAAGTCTCAAGCGATTTAACTGAGCCTCTAAAAAAGCAATAGTACCTTCTTCAAATCTCATAATAAGCAAGGCATCTAAATATTAAGTGGTCTTCAGTCTCCACTTCTCAAGTAAAGAAAAGACAACATATCCTAGCCTCTCACCAGTACACTAGATGCACTTGGATCTCTCCTATTGCCCCTCTTTCCCCCAAGTTGTCTTTCTACCATGAGCACTTCTTACAAATATAGGAGGGCAAAATAGTTCCTCCACAATACCTTCAGCAGCACACAATGCATAGTCTTTGGATCACTATTGGGCAACTCAAGGTGTGTTCTCACCAACTCCGGATTGAGTCAGATCACCATCTTCCGAGGGAGGAGCGGATTTGCTTGTTTTGCCCCTTGGGTGAAGTTGAAACCCTTAATCACTTTATTTTTTGTTGTCCCATTTATTATGAGATTCGGGGTAGGTAGATTCCATTGCCTTTTCAGGGACAACTCTCGATCTGTTTCTACCTTCTTCAGATACTCGGACCAGCGGTGTCTCGCACTCTTTCTTAGGGAGATAACTTAGCTTTGACGACATAAAAGTTCTCCTCCAGATGGATCTCACCCTCCTCAACATCGGCTCATCACAACATAGTACATACTTTACTAGCTCTGATGTACCATGTGACTCTGGACAAAAACGCCCCACATCATCCAGCTCGAACGAAAGTAGGGTCACTAGACAACACCCACAGTTTGTCAGGGTTCCGAACTAGCGCTGGTCAAAGACATATCAAGGACTTCTTTAGCTCTAGTACTTCGGCCTCGACTGTTAGGAGAGTTTAGTTTTTGGGGGTCCTTGGAGCTTGCCCCTCCTGGGCTGCTCCCTCCCCCCTCCTCTCTCTCCGTTCTTCTTGGCGTGCACTCCTCTCTTTTGGACTACAACCCTCCCCCCTCTGCTCTCCCTTTTCTTTTCCCTTTCTCTTTGGCCCGGTTGTCGGGTTTTGTCTTGTATTTATCTTAGTTCTTTTCTTTGTTGGGCTTTTTAGCCTGCTAGCTGGCAGTCATTATTGTCCTTCTTATAGTCCCTTGGGTCTTATTTTGGCCCACCATAGACATTAATAATATTTCATTTCATTTCATTTCTCAAGGAATATGGTGATCTATCTCCACCCATAGTAAATGCATCACTGGATATAATCTTAGCAAACAATAGTGTCATCCTCAATGGTCATGAAATTATCAACGTAGAAGGCTAACTTAGAACTAAGAGGTTGAGGTGGGGCAATCCACATGACCTAAACATATTGTTAACATATATCATCCATGACTGCTTGGTTAATCATTTTCTTGTCAAGAAGAGGATGGTGAGGAGCATTCAAGGAGCAGTTGATCTATAGAGATGCCAACCGACAAAATGAGTGAACTAGCTTCAGAATACCAGCCTTGATAATGACTAAAATTGCTTCTATAGGAAACCCATTCTGAGGAGCAAAGTGCTAAGTAGAAATATCTCTTGCAGCTTAAAATATGGTCACCCATGGATCTAAGGCAGTGTAAATGAAAATTAATTCTGAAGATGCTCTTAAGGCAAAGATGATAAACATCTATCTCATAAAGTTTCCTAATAGGACAGTTGTAAAGAGTTCCAATATGTCAATGTATTGTAGTCTCTGAAACAAAGGATGTCTAGAAATAGTGTCAAAGGCCTTTCTAAAGTCCACAAAACAACAAAAGACTTTAAAAGACTGTAGACAAGCATCCTCAATAATAGCCATGAGTGTGAAAACATGGTCGATGGTGTGATAATCCCCTCTAAAACCAGCTTTCCCTCTTGCGTTGAGCTTGCCTTGCTCCAATTGATCTGAGAGTTTTGTGTTCAAAATTATGGCATAAAGCTTAGCAAATGTGTGCCCATTCATGATAGTTCTATAGTTTTTGGGATCTGAATAGTCCCAAAATTTGTTGATGGGGTACGGGTAGATAAAATGTTGCGAACAAGAAATAGAAAAAATCAAAATAAAAACTTTATTGAATAAATATAAATGGGATGGCCAACAGCTTCAGTGCCATAATTCAAGAACTCAACCTACAAGCCCTCAAAATCAATTGCCTTGCTAGTGCATAATTTCCATGTAGCTCTTGTAGACAGGGGTGAGTACTTTCCCAGGGCGAGGGAATGATGAGAACTTAGAAAGAATTTTTTGTCTTTTACTGTAAAATTTGGCATAGTGCTTCACCTTGGACGAGTAAACTTCAATAAACGTCTAAGACAAACAGATAGACGTCTGGGTAGCAGACATCTAGGATAAACGGATTAGACATCTAGGATGAATAGGTTAGACGTTTGGACAGCACACATCTAGGTTAGACGGGTTAGACGTCTGGAAAATAGATGTCTAGACAACAGACGTCTAGGACAAACCGGTTAGACGTTTGGACAGCAGACGTCTAGAGCTAACAAGGTAGACGTATGGACAACAAACGTCTAAGGTAACTAGGTAGACATCTAGCCAGTAGACGTCTAAGGCAAGCAGGGCAGACGGGTAGATGTCTCAATAGGTCTAGACGGATAGGCCTAGACGTCTAGGAGACAGGTTTAGACGGTTAGGCCTAGACGTCTACAACTCATGCCTTCATTCTTCAATCTACAATTCCTTCTGCTTGCTGGTTTCCTGCAATTACACAAACAAACACAACACAATCTGGCGATTCTCTATCTTGTACCAAGCATTGATCAATACCTACAACACGACAATATGCTCACAACGCAATCAAACATGACACGCATTCTAGAATAGCTTTTGCTGCACAACAAATCTGCATTTATGGACAAGTATGGATCGATTACAAAATGAAATAGGGGGGTATTTATAGGCAAGTCCAAGTGGTTACTGCAACCAACTTGACTCAACCGTCCCAACTACCCTATTGTTAATGCTTAACAATTCAGTTTCAGGCGTAACAACCTGTCTTAGACGTCTAACACAGCCAGTCTAGATGTCTAACTAATCCTAGACATCTGTAACTAATCCAGACGTCTAACTAATCAGGGAGTCTAAGAAAATGACGGTTGCGTTTGTCCTTTTGTGCAGTTAAACTAATCAGTCCGTATTCATTAGATCGACTGATTTTACATTGCAAAACATTACATTAAATGACTCATACATTATCAAAATTGTTGTACATGTTGTCACATTTTGCACGGGGTGCAATGTTTTCAATTTTTGTAAGAGAGTTGCTCTTCCCTCTTCCTCTTCCTCTCTTTCCTCTTCCTCTTCTCCCCCTTTCTCTCTCTTCCCTACATTCTCATTCTTCCCTCTTTCTCTTGAGCCCCTCGGTCAGATCTCAAAATTGACAGCAGTTGCCCTGAAAAATGGCTAAGTGTCAGGGCGCAATCCGACTTCGCAGCGAAGTCGGAGTGCGCCCTCCAGTTGGAGCTTTAAAGCGGCAAAGAGCATGCTGAGGTGTTCGGGTTTTTCGCGGGCCATAAACAGGGGCGATAAAATGGACAAAATGAGCTCTGGATATTTTATCATTGCAGATCTTCTCGCCAGCTTTCCGACGATATATTATAATAGGCGATCGGGTTAGCGGATCAAAAGTTATGGCCCCGGGAAGCAGAACCAGGAAACCCAGTTTTTTGGTGCGAAGTCCGACTTCGCCCAGTTTTGGTGCGAAGTCCGACTTCTCCCAGTTTTGGTGCGAAGTCCGACTTCTCCCAGTTTTTGGTGCGAAGTCCGACTGCGCCCTTCTTCCTGAGCGCACTTGGAAACAGTCTGGCAGGAAAAATGACTAAGTGCTGGGGCGAAGTCCGACTTCGCAGCGAAGTCGAACTGCTCCCCCTTTCCAGGGCGAAGTCCGTACGGCGGCAGAAATCAGCTTTCACCTGTGCGCAGCCCGACTTCGCAGCGAAGTCGGAGTGCGCCCTTTGACAGGTGCGCAGTAGGGAAATAAACTCAGAAATGCACCCAAGGCATGAAGGCCTTCCCGACTGCGCTGTTTTCTGCCTGTGCAACCCGATGGCGCTCTGATCCTGGGCGAAGTTGGATAAACTGCCTTTCAAGGCAGACACGTGTCAAGCAGCATCATCCGACAAGTGTCCAACTTTGGGATCCGAGCCAAGACATGCCGAGCAAAAGGACAAGCATGGGCCGCACTACTTATGCCAGCTGCCTCATTTAAGGCTGATGTGAGTTTCCACCTGCCTCAGCTACCCGCATTCCTGCCGATGTAAAGTTCTACCCAACGCGCTGCCACGTAGCTGTACAGCCTTCAGGGAGACCATGCCGAGAGTACAGTCCAGCCCGACAGATGTCAGCATCAGCAGTTCCGCGGCTGCTTTTGTCAGCTAATGTTTGACTGGGACTTTGTGCCCATTAATGTAACGGGAGGGACTTTGGGCTATAAATACCCACCACATTTCCATTGTAAGGTGGTGGAAGGGGAATGTCTGTTAGGGAACCATTGTAACTGTGCTTCTGCTTATCAATATAAAGTATATGCCTGGATCTGTTCTACTTCTTTTATTTTTTATGCTGCCTCTCCTTTACATTTCTGCTTTACGTTTTCCTGTGTCATGGCTTGTTGATTCACTTCAGCATTTGGTGGTCAGGTATTCCTGAGGCATTGCTTGTGTCATGGCTTGTTGATTCACTTCAGCATTTGGTGGCCAAGTACTCTTGGACTTCATTGATTAGAGGATACATAGAATAAACTTGGTAGCAGTTCCTTCAGTTTGTGTGTTATGTTTATGTTGCTGTCCGTAGTGGTGATTGATGCATTGTCGTGCTGTTAGTTCTCCTTGTAGGGAGAATGTTTGCTAGGGGACCATTGTAGCTGTGCGTACAAATTCTCTGCATAACACACATACTTGGATCTGACATTTCTTGGTTACTTTTTGCATTCATGTTGTTGTCCGTAGTGGTGATTGATGCATTGTCGTGCTGTTAGTTCTCCTTGTAGGGAGAATGTTTGCTAGGGGACCATTGTAGCTGTGCGTACACTGCTTTATACAGAAAGTATACTTAGGTTTTGCAGTTCCTGGTTATGCTTTGTATTTATGATGCAGTAAGTAGTGGTGATTGATGTGTTGCCGTACTGTTAGTTCCCCCCACCCAACTCCAATCACATTTGTAAATTCTTTCCGCATTTTTATCTCTTTCCTGCACTCTCATCTCAAACCATAAAACCCACAGGAGCCGGCCTTCTCCGGAGATTGGCACGGAAGGCATTCCTTCCTTCCGGCCTTTCAATGTTGGTTTGCGGGTCCAGGGCGCAATAGCAACAAATCCTTTCCTCATGGCGGATTCGTAACCAACAGTTTTTGGCACGCCCGGTGGGACACTTTGTCCCACATTTGGAAGATCTCAAGCTCGTCCTCACTCGGGCTGACAGTTTCTTTCCGAATACTCGGTGGGACAAGGAAGTTTCTCACCCCCAAACAGAATCGAAGCACTGGTGCTCGCTTCATTGCTGTTCAAAATCAGAGCACTCGGCGACTCGCACGTTCATATTCTCCGAGTCCAAAAGACCGGTCCTAACGCCTTCGTTCAAGCGAGAAGGTGGCGAGCGAGGAACCCGGGAAACCAGCCTGACTTTATGAAATTAATACCAACGCTCCGGGCGAGCGCGTCGAGTCGGCTGATTACCAAGCTCGCATAGGCGAATCCGTGAGGTGAGACGATCAGTCTCCATATTTTAAGGAAGCCCGAGTTGGTGAATCTTTGGCTTGCCTTCATCTGGCAAAATCACTTGGCGACTCCGGTTGAGCTGAAGATCCAGATTTCTTGATCGCAGGCGCCCTTTTTTTAAGCTAATAGAAGACACCCGGAGGAATCAAGGTTTGGTGAGCAGCCTTGACCTCACAAGCGGAGAAATGAATGTTCACCTACAGTCTCCACCGTGGTGGTATTGGCTCCAACCATCACCGCAACCGGTACCCGAAGAGGGCTCCCGTCTGAAAAATCTCCTTGCCACATTGTTCATCAATTGTACGGGTACCGGCATGAATGACAATCTGCCACGTTGCACCATGTTCGCGACCTGGCAAACTTTGGGAGGCCAGCCGGACTTCAAAGATCATCTGAAGTACAATCAGATCTGGTCCGGACACTGCAAGTTCACCGGATAGGCAACCAAAGCTAGATTTGTGTTGGCGGCATGCCAATAATGCCGCAAAATTTTGTATAAATAATCCGGCTAGTATTCAAAGTTTTAGTTGTTTTCTTAGTTTAGGTTGTGCAGTGTTTTCTTTTCAGTATTCCAAGAGTGTCGTGGGTGCCAAGGGTTTCAGAAAGAGGTGGCTGCTGGCAGTGAATATCAAGAGGACAACGAGGGTGACTCTGTTGCCCAATGGATGAAGGCATGGATTCTTTGCGCCGAGGCGAGCTCGACACCCCGCGAGCCGCCAGAAATGTTGTCACATTTTGCACGGGGTGCAATGTTTTCAATTTTTGTAAGAGAGCTGCTCTTCCCTCTTCCTCTTCCTCTCTTTCCTCTTCCTCTTCTCCCCCTTTCTCTCTCTTCCCTACATTCTCATTCTTCCCTCTTTCTCTTGAGCCCCTCGGTCAGATCTCAAAATTGACAGCAGTTGCCCTGAAAAATGGCTAAGTGTCAGGGCCAATCCGACTTCGCTCCAATTGGAGCTTTAAAGCGGCAAAGAGCATGTTGAGGTGTTCGGGTTTTCGCGGGCCATAAACGGGGGCGATAAAATGGACAAAATGAGCTCTGGATATTTTATCATTGCAGATCTTCTCGCCAGCTTTCCGACGATATATTATAATAGGCGATCGGGTTAGCGGATCAAAAGTTATGGCCTCGGGAAGCAGAACCAGGAAACCCAGTTTTTTGGTGCGAAGTCCGACTTCGCCCAGTTTTGGTGCGAAGTCCGACTTCTCCCAATTTTGGTGCGAAGTCCGACTTCTCCCAGTTTTGGTGCGAAGTCCGACTGCGCCCTTCTTCCTGAGCGCACTTGGAAACAGTCTGGCAGGAAAAATGACTAAGTGTTGGGGCGAAGTCCGACTTCGCAACGAAGTCGGACTGCTCCCCCTTTCCAGGGCGAAGTCCGTACGGCGGCAGAAATCAGCTTTCACCTGTGCGCAGCCCGACTTCGCAGCGAAGTCGGAGTGCGCCCTTTGACAGGTGCGCAGTAGGGAAATAAACTCAGAAATGCACCCAAGGCATGAAGGCCTTCCCGATCGTGTTGTTTTCCACCTGTGCAACCCGATGGCGCTCGATCCTGGGCGAAGTTGGATAAAGCGCCTTTCAAGGCAGACACGTGTCAAGCAGCATCATCCGACAAGTGTCCAACTTTGGGATCCGAGCCAAGACGTGCCGAGCAAAAGGACAAGCATGGGCCGCACTACTTATGCCAGCTGCCTCATTTAAGGCTGATGTGAGTTTCCACCTGCCTCAGCTACCCGCATTCCTGCCGATGTGAAGTTCTACCCAACGCGCTGCCACGTGGCTGTACAGCCTTCAGGGAGACCATGCCGAGAGTACAGTCCAGCCCGACAGATGTCAGCATCAGCAGTTCCGCGGCTGCTTTTGTCAGCTAATGTTTGACTGGGACTTTGTGCCCATTAATGTAACGGGGGGGACTCTGGGCTATAAATACCCACCACATTTTCATTGTAAGGTGGTGGAAGGGGAATGTCTGTTAGGGAACCATTGTAACCGTGCTTCTGCTTATCAATATAAAGTATATGCCTGGATCTGTTCTACTTCTTTTATTTTTTATGCTGCCTCTCCTTTACATTTCTGCTTTACGTTTTCCTGTGTCATGGCTTGTTGATTTACTTCAGCATTTGGTGGTCAGGTATTCCTGAGGCATTGCTTGTGTCATGGCTTGTTGATTCACTTCAGCATTTGGTGGCCAAGTACTCTTGGACTTCATTGATTAGAGGATACATAGAATAAACTTGGTAGCAGTTCCTTCAGTTTGTGTGTTATGTTTATGTTGCTGTCCGTAGTGGTGATTGATGCATTGTCGTGCTGTTAGTTCTCCTTGTAGGGAGAATGTTTGCTAGGGGACCATTGTAGCTGTGCGTACAAATTCTCTGCATAACACACATACTTGGATCTGACATTTCTTGGTTACTTTTTGCATTCATGTTGCTGTCCGTAGTGGTGATTGATGCATTGCCGTGCTGTTAGTTCTCCTTGTAGGGAGAATGTTTGCTAGGGGACCATTGTAGCTGTGCGTACACTTCTTTATACAAAAAGTATACTTAGGTTTTGCAGTTCCTGGTTATGCTTTGTATTTATGATGCAGTAAGTAGTGGTGATTGATGTGTTGCCGTACTGTTAGTTCCCCCCACCCAACTCCAATCACATTTGTAAATTCTTTCCGCATTTTTATCTCTTTCCTGCACTCTCATCTCAAACCATAAAACCCACAGGAGCCGGCCTTCTCCGGAGATTGGCACGGAAGGCATTCCTTCCTTCCGGCCTTTCAATGTTGGTTTGCGGGTCTAAGGGCGCAATAGCAACAAATCCTTTCCTCATGGCGGATTCGTAACCAACAGTACATAGTCAAAATTGCAATTCTTTTAGTAAACATTTTGTCAAACAGTTCAGGAATTATTTCTACTTTGAACTATTGTCTACATCTATCCTCCCCTTCGAAGAAGTCAATGTCCTTAGCTACTTTCTTCGTTGGCTTTGGATTCTCCACATCACAGAATGGTGCTAGTTTTGCTTTGAGAGCTACTTCATGCTGCTGTGATTGTAGTGCGCAATGCTTCCCGTTCTTTCTGCCAAGCCTCTGCATTTTGGCTTTTCTCTTTCTTAGAAGAGGTTGTCATTTCTGGTTTTCAACCCCTTTCCGAACAATGTACTGAGAGCACTTGTCACGCTCCTTTCTCTTCCGCCTATTCCACAGGTCCGCTGCAGTTGTCATTACTTCAATTTGCAGCTCACACCACCTCGTGGCCTTGATCAAGATGAACAACATCATCAACATGACAGGCAACGCCCATCGTCACCTGTGTTGGAGGTCAAGGGGGCGAGATCCCCCTTGCAGGGTCAAGGGACAGCGTCCTTGGCAGGGTTGAGGGGTACCGCCCTTTGTGCGTATAGGGCGAGATCGAGGGACAGAGCCCTCGCAAGGTTCGGGGCGTTGCCCCGAAACCTCAACGGTTAAACCATTGAAACCATCATGGCCTGAACTAAATTTGCTTCTTATCAACCTTTTGGGAGCTTTTACTTGACCCATTGAAACAACTTCCCCTCAACTTCAATTCACTGCTTTCTTGATCCAACTGACAACTTATCAACCTCTAACAAACATCTCCCTTATCGGAATGTACTTCTAAAAACAAATTTTGTGACTGCACTGCCTCAAACGGCAACTCTGATGGCAATGTCGATGATGGTAATCCCTAACGGCTCAGTTTCTGACGGATTAGGCTCAAACGGGTCAGTCCTAGCGGCTCCTCCTCAGACGAGTAACTAGCTAGACGAGTAACTCCAAATCGCTTGCTTCTATACGGGTGACTTGCTAGACGGGTTACCTCCAAACGGTTTGCTTCCAAATGGGTAACCTTCTAGACAGGTAACCTGTTAGACAGGTAACTTCTAGACAGGTAGCCTACCAGACGGGTAACTTCCTCAGACGGGTAATCTGCCAGACATCTAACTCCCTCAGACAGGTAATCTGCCAGACGTCTAACTTCCTCAAACGGGTAAGTGCCAGAAGTGTGCCTTTCAAACAGCTCCTGCTCAAACGTCTTCACCTCAAACGGGTCTGCCAGACAGGTAGGTCCATACAGGTAGCTGTTCAAATAGATACACCTCAGACGTGTAGCTTTCAGACGTGTACCTTCCAGACGGGTAGGATCCTAGACGGGTTGCTCCAAACGGATTGTCTTCAGACAGGTAGGGTCCTAGATGGGTTGTTTCAGACGAATCCTCAAACAGTTGCAGGCTAGATGACCCTGTTTTAGACAGCTCCAAAGCCATCTTGTAATAACCCTCCCTATCTAGTTCTCTAGGGGTTTGCCAATTCTTAACCTTTTTCGTGAATTTTTGATATACAAAATCACAAACACAGCAATTCAGAATTCTCGAAAATATTGCTTTATTCTTATATCAAAACTAGGGCACAAATTACAATGCAAATACCTCAAATGCTTGATGAAACCCTAGCTGCTCCGTACTCTATAAATGATGATGAAGGCTCAGCCCTTCTGATGTGAATACTGTGTGGTGTCCCAGCTCCAAATATTCCCTGTATAATCTCTGAATGACCCTGTGTGGTAACCCAACTCCAGAAGTCTTTAAAACTGAAGTCCAAGCTGCAATCCCCGTGTGGAAATGCCCAGATTGACCTGAGGGTAATCTTGCAACCCCGAAGCCAATGTCCCTGTAAGAGGTTGTCGTCTCTCACAAGCTCCAGAATCTCTCGTAAATGGCTCTGCCAGAGAGTCCTCCAAAAAACCAGAGAGAAAAATAATAATCTTCGCATATCTCCAAATGAACTCAAAACCTCCTTTTATCTCCTCCATAGGTCGACCTAGGGTTAGGTCACTTTTAGGGTGAGCAAATATAATTTTATCAATTTTTAATTCCACCTTATTTCTCCTTAATTTATTCACCCCCTTATGCCTAGGCTTAACGACTTTTTAAGTCGTCACTTAAAATGGCCCCTTTTAAGTATAAAATGATTTTATAATAAAATAAAGTCACTGACTTTACAAAATTAAATTAAATAATCACTTTATTAATTTTATCTTCGACCATTAAAATTTCCAACCTCTGCCCATCCGAATTGAAATCCGCGAATGGTTTTGGACACCCATTTCACTGAAGAATATCACTGCACTGTCTGTTGTCCACCGAAACCCTAAAAACGGACATGGCTAAAAATAGTAACTCTGATCAAACAAATCTCCGAATGAGCCCAAACGACCATCAATCAATAGCTCTCTGGGTACTGACAAAGATTCTGATATCTCCAATGGCTCCCCTCCATCCGACTTAGCCTACGGGAGCTCGTGTATAGGCTAATCTGCTCTGCACCTGACTGCGTAGAAAAGGGGACATTACAGTCCGCCCTTCCCAAAGATTGCTTGTCCTCAAGCAATACGTATACATACTCCAGTCAGATGCTACATCCCGGCTGAGATCACATCAAATCCCCTGGATCCCATAGCAACCTCAAAAAGGAACCGCCACGCGCCGACTGCGCCACTCGATCATCACTACCCCTCTGACATGGTTAAGTGGCAGAAGTCTCAACTGCAATAGCATGATGAAATCTCTCTCCAGTCTGGCACTGACATGTCTGTCTGAGCTGAGATGTAATATCATGTACCACGACATACCGAAGGAATCAACGTCATAGATTACTGCAAACACAATGCTGGAAGTGCCTCCATAGTCATCACCTAACCAGCTCAACTCGGCGTTCACACTCCTGGAATCTCCCAGATAATCCCATGTAGCCCAATCTACTGCAGTCAATGTAATATCCTCTGGAAATATGATGTCCCTCATCATACTCAACCAAGTAGGGTGTAAATGTATCTGTATAATTCTTGAAAGATCAACCACACTCCACTCTGGCAACTCAATAAGAAGCTCAGCCTCACCATCAAAACTGGTATGCCCATTATGACTGCACCCTGTGCCAAGTAACATCTCATGCATAGGTGACTCAACCAGGCCTATCTCTGCACTTTCACTGATTAAACTGACCCCTTGAGAGGGCATTGTGTTCAAATAAGAAGTAAGATACTCCATGTAATGCCAACCAAATTGTGGACCCATCTCCATCATGTAAATGTTATGGCTGTCCGAAAAGCGAACAGCGGCATATCTCTCATACCCATGATCAACTATTGCCCACAACATGCTCCTACCATCGCCCTCGATGCCCATCAAGGCAAACATACGATCCTGGGTAAGAGAACTCAACTCCTGGTCATCCGGATTAGGCTGGAGGATGCTCATGGAATCACCCTCAGACTCATGTCGGAGTAGACACCCTGTCTCAAACAATGTATCCTGATGATCTATTACAGTAAATGAATCAGCACTCTGCATCTCAAAAAGCGGATTGCCCAAAAATGTCACATGATCCATCTCATATAACGGATTGTCAGTCCATCGGAAACAGTTATCTCCCTTGTGCTTATCAAGGTTATTTTGCTGATCCCAAATTGTGTAATCTGTTTTCATGGGACAATGTGATAAGTCATAGTCCTCCTGAATGCAATCTAGTTCGTCAACAATCTGCCCAATCTTCCTGGCTCTCTCTCGATTCAGCTGTTCAGTAGATTCTAAAACAAAATTGAGTTTCAACTCTGTCTCATGCAATGAAAAGTGTGCCTCTGACAAAGAGCTTCTAGTCCACTCAAGCTCTTCAGTTAGCTGATTGACTTCTTCTTCTTTGCTCCTGTATGCACTAAGGGTCTCTTCGACGAGCTTGGCATAGTGATCTCTGTCTGCAAGAGTGTTCATGAAGTCTAACTTCATAGTTTCTAAGGCTGCCCTCAAATTCTGTAAATCAGCACTGGAGATTACTCCTTCTACACCCTTCTGTCTCTTCTCAACTTGTGCCCTCCAATATAGTTCTTCGGTGAACTTATGGGTGGCATCGAAACGAGATAAGGCTGCAGCAATTCTGTCCTCATCAGACCTGGAACTAAAATCAGATTTATGTACCAAGTTTTCAAAATTATGCATCTGGTCTCCCTCTTCACAACTCTTGGTGTTTGGCTCCCTGTATGAAGATGTAGTAGGCAGATCATCAAGGGGATGACCATAATAAGGTGCTGATCCACTCGGATCCTCATTAAGCTTATCATGAATACAATCTGAAATGGGATTATAACCAGCAATAAACTCAACATCCGTGGAGTCCTCATGGCTGTCTTGAAGAGATAAAATATCCTTATAATCTGATTTTAAATCAGCAGCAATCTCAACTGTGTTATGGTCTGAAAATTCATGTGTGTGCTCCTCAAAAGGGGCTGCTATGAATTCTGTAACATCACCATCATGTGTATCATCCACCACGGACTCCATATGCAACTCACTCTGCAAATCTCCGAAGAAGATGTAGTTATCCAGTGCATGCATCCTACCCTGTTCCGATTGTGAACCCGAATCCATAACACTTCCCTCTGAATGGGTCTCAACCTCATGTTTTGGCTCATCAGCAGTGTGTACCTGTATATCAACTGAACTAACCTGTGATCCTACCCCGCATACCTCATGGGAAGAGGACTCTTCATTCTCACAATTTGCTGATTTGTTTTTCTTTCTCCACAACCTGGTCGCCAACTGTGTCATCCCATTAAGATAAACAGGATCACTTAAAATAGCATTCATCTTGTCCAATAGGTGTATCATTTCCTGCTGATTTCTAACCCGATCTCCGTGCGGGTCCATGATTTTATTCTCTCCGGATATGTGAAGTCTCGTCTTTGCTCACTGTCTGCTGATGTATAAATCTTGAACTGTCCCCCTAAGAATTACTGCTTAGTTTGAAGCAAGACTTCACACATTCCTTAATTCTGCCACCCACAGATGGTACGGCACAGATTGTTGAATAGTGTAGGACTGTGTAATTTTAGAACCGAATTGATTATTTGTTCCTTTAAAAGGTACAGCAGATGCAACCAAAGGGTCTTCACCAATACCTCTATACATAGGCTTCAAAATGAAGTTGCCCTATGAAGGAAGATTAGTTATTGTGACTTAATCAAACTCTGTTATTTCGACTGCAGGTAATCTGAATATTCAGTGATATAATGGTATGTCCCAGGTATTATGTTATTCAGTCATAGCCGAGGAAGTTTCAACACTACAGTCCAAAAAGTGTCATGTCTCTCAAAGGAGTCATCGTCAGTTATGACAGAATATTTTGCCCCTTGCAGATACAAAATAATGTGATCGCCGATATTGTTCATTACCAAACTGTTAATTTTTTCAATGGATTTAAAAAAAAACAGTCAATATCTGTCAAACTCCCCATTCATCAGCGCAAACAAAGAATCTTATTATTTCGTATTTGCTCAGCTTAAACCAATCTTCAACCGCAACTTTTCTTCAACTTATATTCATTTCCCATGACCCCTGACAAATAAATATAAATTCACAAGCAACGACTATATTCCTGCGGGCACAAAGATTCATATAGAATCGCCTTTGTTAAAAGAATGCCAATATTTTATTTGGCCACCAGATTTTTGTGGAGTCGATGCCTCCAGTATTACACCGTTGCTCCACACAGTATGTTGGCACGTTAAATTTCTGAAATTTATCCTCGTACAGGATTCATAAATTTCTCCAATTTACCATCGTTATGCTTCAAGCAAACCCTAACAGGCAGGCAGGAAAAACCCGCTCTGATACCACTGTAATAACCCTCCCTATCTAGTTCTCTAGGGGTTTGCCAATTCTTAACCTTTTTCGTGAATTTTTGATATACAAAATCACAAACACAGAGCAATCCAGAATTCTCGAAAATATTGCTTTATTCTTATATCAAAACTAGGGCACAAATTACAATGCAAATACCTCAAATGCTTGATGAAACCCTAGGCTGCTCCGTACTCTATAAATGATGATGAAGGCTCAGCCCTTCTGATGTGAATACTGTGTGGTGTCCCAGCTCCAAATATTCCCCGTATAATCTCTGAATGACCCCGTGTGGTAACCCAACTCCAGAAGTCTTTAAAACTGAAGTCCAACTGCAATCCCCGTGTGGAAATGCCCAGATTGACCCGAGGGTAATCTTGCAACCCCGAAGCCAATGTCCCCTGTAAGAGGTTGTCGTCTCTCACAAGCTCCAGAATCTCTGTAAATGGCTCTGCCAGAGAGTCCTCCAAAAACGAGAGAGAAAAATAATAATCTTCGCATATCTCCAAATGAACTCAAAACCTCCTTTTATCTCCTCCATAGGTCGACCTAGGGTTAGGTCACTTTTAGGGTGAGCAAATATAATTTTATCAATTTTTAATTCCACCTTATTTCTCCTTAATTTATTCACCCCCTTATGCCTAGGCTTAACGACTTTTTAAGTCGTCACTTAAAATGGCCCCTTTTAAGTATAAAATGATTTTATAATAAAATAAAGTCATTGACTTTACAAAATTAAATTAAATAATCACTTTATTAATTTTATCTTCGACCATTAAAATTTCCAACCTCCGCCCATCCGAATTGAAATCCGCGAATGGTTTTGGACACCCATTTCACTGAAGAATATCACTGCACTGTCTGTTGTCCACCGAAACCCTAAAAACGGACATGGCTAAAAATAGTAACTCCGATCAAACAAATCTCCGAATGAGCCCAAACGACCATCAATCAATAGCTCTCTGGGTACTGACAAAGATTCTGATATCTCCAATGGCTCCCCTCCATCCGACTTAGCCTACGGGAGCTCGTGTATAGGCTAATCTGCTCTGCACCTGTCTGCGTAGAAAAGGGGACATTACACATCTGAATGCATTCGCCAGCCGTCCTAGCCTCATCCATCTAACCCTTCTCCTGACAAAGCTCGATTGTCTGGCTTCCTTCCTGACTACACTCTATCGTCCGGTCTTCTTGTTGACTACACGCATCCATCTGGTGACGTGACTGACTGAATTCTTCCATCCTATCACCCCCCTGACAACACTCTGCAACTTCGTGAGATGTTCCAACTTCTTGCAGGCAGTCTCCATCATCAATTGAAATCAGATTCACTTGCTCAATTTGAATCAAGCTCATCAAGTTAACCATCTCAAACAGGTTCACTTCCTCCAATGCAATTGGCTTCACCACCTCTGCTTCCTGGCAGGGGCGGTAACTCTCCTCCAAATTTTTAAACTCTCAAATGAATCAATGGTTCATCTTGCTCTACGGTACTTTGACAATCACGTGCAAAGTGCCCCCACAATTGGCATTGCCAACATTGCACAATAGGTCTTCCCTCACTATCATACTGAAGTCTTTGTCTGCAAGTTCTCCGACGGTTGTCATAGATGGGTTCATTCATGGGATCTCTTCTTTGGACAATCTCCCTTGGTGTTGCATGTATTTGTAGTGATGATCTAGCACTCTCTGAGTCATACTCGTCCTTAGAGTCAACATTCTTTTCTTTGGAGTCATTTTCTTCCCTGACTTCTTGACTCCAACACTTCTCTTGTCCAAAATCATCACTCTCATTGTCTAAGTTATCCTCAATATTAGAATCACTTTCCTCTGCAGAGTTACTCTCATATGCATTAACATGATGCCCATTCATCGATGAGGTTTTTGCATCACTTTCCCAAATCAAGGCATAATCCAAAGCCTCTTGGTATGATCTTGGAGGAAATGTCTTCATCTTCCTTTGATACATAGGAAGAAGTCCATCTATGAACCACATCCTCTTCGATTCCTCTGAGTGGTCTTTCTCCACATGGTCAAACAACCTACTCAACCTTCGATTGTAAGAACGAACAGACTCGTTCTCTCCTTGTATTCTATAAATTACGTCATTATCGTATGATCAAAATTCTTCCACAAATGCATCACACAATGCTTCCCATGTCTGGAACTTATCTTGCGGTAAGTCTATATACCAGTCTATGGCAAATTTGTGAAATGTTGCAGGAAATAACCACCTCCAGTCTGCCTCATTGTTCTGCCCAATCGCTTTCCACACCATGCAGCAAATTCTCCAATGCCTAATCGGATCTTCCTTCCCTTCTCCTATGAAAAGTGGACACCTTTGTTTCCCTACTTTGGTAGCTACGTTAGCCATTGGTGAGGTTCCTTCGTCGTCACTTGATGAAGTACCCTCCGAAATCCTTAACTGATTCCTCCTAGGTGTGGGTGATCTGCTATGCTGCTCCTCGTCGGATGTTTCTATCCTAGGTACCTTATTCTCACCAAACAGTCATCTCCCGACTTCCTGTGCGTCCTCACTCCGCGACCTCCTTCACTAGAATGTTGGTTGTGGCCCTAGTCTTTCTTCCTGAGACCTCGTGCATTGTTGCTCTGGTGCCTGACTCCCGTCCTCTGCACTCCTCTGCAACCTTCCTACCACTTGTTTAGGTGTTACCATCCACTCACCATATCCTCGCACAGTTTCTGCATCAACGTCTTCCCTTACATCAACATTTTCCTTGACTCTTGGTGGTCCTTGTACCCCTTCTTCTATTCCTATCAACAATGTTTCTCATATTTCTCGCTATGCTTTGGGACTCTCGTCTTGTTCTACCTCTGGTTGTGAAACTTGGTCTTGACTTTGTGTCCTTAGATTTTCTAGTCGTGCACTTCGTCTTAGTGGTATCGTGCTCCTTCCTCTTGCACCTTGTGTCATTCACCTCTTTGCCTTATCACATATACTGTTGACGATTTTGTCACATTGCTTGGAGGGGTAGTAAAATCCAAAATTCTGTGATGATTTCTTGGTTTGTTTTCTTTCTTTTTGTTGTAAACAACACTCTAGCAATTTTGGCTATCATTTTTGCCCCCTTTTTGTAAATAAACTATATGTATAGAAGCTTCGCCCATAGCTTCGCAAGGAGAAAACAGGAAAATGAAATACATGCCCAAAATTTTCTAAGGCATGAAAAGAGCTTCGCAAGCGAAGCTTCTATGAGACTAGCTTCGGGCCCCGTTTTTGCGAAGCAGTAGAGCAGCGAAGGAGAAAATTACAAAGTATGAAAACTGCTTCGCCGAAATCTCAGCGAAGCACCCGCTTCGGCCCCTTTCCTTGGCGAACTGTTTTTCCAGCAAGATCTTGCTTCGCCTGGAAATGTTGCGAAGCACCCGCTTCGGCCAATTGTCGTGCGAAGCCCCCTCACTAGGAGCCTAGCTGCCTTGGAGAAGTCGGAGAAATATTCTAAGGCAAAATTCTACTTCGGCCGAAAAACCCCCGAACGGCCATTTTGAAAAAGCTTCGCAGCGAAGCATTCTTTTAGTCCATCAACGAAGCATCCATTTGCGAAGCAATTTTCCCGGCGAAGCGATGAGAGATTGGGAGCCATGTTTTGAAGAAGTAGATCTGCTTCGGCACTAAGTCTTTGCGAAGCTGTTTTTGAAGGTCCCTTCGCGCGAAGCACCCATGCAGAGAGGTCAGTCCCGCTTCGGCTCACATCCGTCGCAAAGTAGGTCCCCGAACTGGAATTTGGCGAAGCTCTCCAGGGCACACACACCAAGGCCGGGTATCTTTTCGAGGCAATCGAGTGTTTCATAAATGCATTTTTACTTGCCCGAAAGACCCGGGACTCATTTTTGGCAATGGAAAAGGAAATATCAGTCGCAGGAGGAGAACCCGACGGACCTAGCAGCCACTCGAGCACCGCACCCGGAGATTCAGGACGAGTCAGGCGGCCCATTAATGCAGATTTCCCCGGCTAATGCGGCCGTAACTGCTAAATATAGAAACAGATGTGAGAGCTCGGTCACGGGAGGAGCGAAGGCAGATTTCTCAGGTTTTCGAGGGCGTACTTCTGGATTTTGTGCATTGATGGCTCAGAGGGTCGGGTCCTCTATAAAAACCCATGAATTGTAATGGAAAAAGGGGGGAACTTTTGCTAGAGAATTGCTGTATCTTGATTCCTGCAATTGATATTAAAGACTTTCGGCTCATTTCTCTCTTGTATGCTGCCTTCTGTGATTATTTCTGTTATTCTTTTTCTTCGTTTGCATACCGTAATTCTGCATCCCGGATTTAGGTGTGTAATGAGGGATTGAACCCTGGAATCATTCGTGAGGGTTACGTAAGGAGATTTAATATTGCGTTAGATTCTTTTTATGCCGCCTGTGGATAGTGGTTTCTGTCAAGTTCTTGTATTTCCTCAATTGCTGTAATTCTGAAATCTGGATTTAGGCATAGGAAGATACTTGAACCCTGGAACTCTTCCAGAGGATACATAGGGAAGATAGCGCAATGTTTATTTTAGTTTCATTCTTTATATTTATTGCTGTTGTTTCAAGGTATTTGTTGATAATCGTGTTGTTGGTTCTTTCCCACCAAAATTGTTCACACTTCTTACCCTATCCCTTTTATTTCTTTCCTGCACTCTTGTCTTAAAAATACCGAGTAGTTTAGTTCAGGAGCCGGCCTTTCTCCGGAGATTGGCACGGAGGGCATCTCTTCCCTCCGGCCTTTCAATGTTGGTCCAGGTCTAGGGCGCGTATAGTTACCAAAATCCTTTCCTGTGGCAGATTTGTGACCAACAGTTTCTGGCACGCCCGGTGGGACCCGGTCAGTCTCACCTTGTGAGTGGTAGTGAGAGCAGATGCTCATCTCATTACCAAAAAGACTCTAGCATCTGGCGACTCTGTTCAACCTGGAAATCTCAAAGTCGTTGAGACCGATACTAAAAAATTTGTGCCTTCATGCAAACAAGATATAGAGTTAGGAATAGTGGGGAAGAAACTGAGTTTTTTGAACTTGATATTGACGCCTTCGGGGAACGCCCTAGGTTAGTAACACCCGAACTGCTGTTACGTGGAGCGTCTTCGCAAGAGGCTGCTTTTGACGAAGAAGGCCTAACTTCGGACAGCACAGCAGCTAGTCTTCCTCCCAATCCTCCTAACTCCCCTGATCATCCTAGTGTCTCCGTTTCGGTCAGCCATCAACAAGGAACTTCGGGAACTCCTGTTTTTCCGAACCCAGGCACCAGCATGGCACAACAACAGCAACAGCAGCAGCTGCCGCCACAGCAACAACCGCCCAGATTGTTCCCAGCATGGAACTCCTCCGGACCATTAAACTTAGCGGGACAAGGGCAGGTTCCGCCTGCTGCAATGAAGAAGATCCCTACCTTTGACGGCACGGGGAAGACAACTTTGGAACACATTCAAGATATAGTTTCTCTGGCAGCGATTCATGACATTACGGAAGAAAGAGTCATGGTGAAGCTCCTGGTTTTGTCTCTCCGAGGAAAACTCCTCTATTGGTATAGATCGCTACCGCCTGGCACTATAACGAGTTGGGACCAGTTAGCTGGACAACTGATGAGAGGTTTTAATGAGTCTGCCGATCCCTCCTCCCTCTTGCATCAGTTCACAACAATTCAGAGGCACCCACAGGAGGAGATTGCAGATTTCAATGTGAGGTTCGCTCGGACTTGGCAAAGAGTACCCGCTGGACTTCGGCCAACCAGCGAAGCTGCAGCATACTACTACCTTAGGGCCTTTAATCCAGATATCAGTGTAATGGTAAGGTATTCGAATGTGAATACTTTCCCCGAACTATATGAGCTGGCCCAGAAAGCGGAAATGGATTTGATAGCCGTAGGGAAGCTTCCCCAAAGGATGTCGATGCCTATATTCCCGAAATTTCCGCAGACACAGTACCTGAGCGCCACTACTTCGCAAACCTCCACAACCCCTGTATATCCCATCTCATCATGGAACCCCAACCCCGTTGTAACCCAGATCGTTACTCCACAAGTGCATTTCCCTGCATTTTCAGCACCACAGCCTACTGTCCCTTCGGCATTTCCCGCGTTACCGGCACCACCCCAATACCCTGCCTTGCCTCCGATACCGACGATGGCTCCATTGCCACCGGCCCCCAAAGCTGAAGATATGCAAGCGAAAATACTGCAGGAAGTTCAATCTTTGAACTCCACGGTGCAGACTTTGTCCAATGATATGATTATCATGAAAAAGAAACAAGCGCAACAGGAATTCCTTCCAAGAAGGTCTTACCCCCCACCAGCGCTCACCAAAGATCAAGTGGTTCAACCAGGGAAGTCTTCGGCAAGAAATGTTGTGATCGACGAAGGAACAAGCACTTCTGACACTGTGCACTGGTGCTCCACATGCAACGACCCACATGAGGAGAATACCTGTATGCTGCATCAGCATTATGTGCAGACACTGTCGGGGAGCAACCCTAGTGGCCAAGTCAATATGATAAGGCAAGCAGATCAGAACCTGGTGGTGGATGAAGAAGAACAAATTTCAGTTCTTACTAAGGAAGGAAAAAGGCCAATGGAGGTGGATGCAGCTCAAATGGCTCCCTTGAAGGTGTATACTCGCCGCCCAAAAGAGCAGCAACCTGTTAAGGCCCCAGACAAAGTTTCGCTTCCCACGCCAACAAAAGAAAAGAACCAACAAGCCTCCGCAGCCCCGCCTCAGGCCGAAACCAAAGAACAGGCTAGGGAAAAGCTTAAGTTCCCTTCATTGACTAAGCGGCAAAGAGTCGAAGCCACGGAGCAATATCGCACAAAGTACGAAGCCAAAAGGGAGCCCGAAGCGCATGCCCTCATAGGGTATAACATCGTGGATGAATTAAAAAGGACCCCCGCCAAGATTAGCCTATATGACGCTTTGCAGCTGCCAGGACAAGTGGACCTGTTGCAGGAGTCCTTGAAGTCCGCAAAAGCTGCGAAGTCAGCGCCGCCCGCCATAGTGCAAACCCTGTCCACGTCCATAACGGGAAAGAACAGGCCTCCTCCATTCTACCTGTCCTTACAAATGGAAGGGCACATCGTCCACAATTGTATGATTGATTCAGGGGCAGCAACGACAGTCATGCCTAAGGCGGTCTGCGAAGAAATAGGAATGGAGTACACGCGAAGTAGCCACGGGGTGCTCCAACTGGACGGTACTCCTGTGAAAACGGTCGGTGTAATCAAGGATATACCTATTCGGCTGCACAAGGTACCCCAAATTGTGGTAATACAGGAGGTGGTAGTCGTAGATCTGGAGCCCTATTTTAGCATGTGCCTTTCAAGGGAATTCACAGCAAAGCTAGGGGGATACCTGTCCATGGACTATTCGCATTTAGAGATCCCGTTCAAGGGAAGGAAAGTCAAAATTTACAACGAGAAACCTTCTACGTTTCTCATACAGAAGATGACCGAAGAAGAATGCAATGATCCCGTCCATGCGATAGCAGAAGGAGTAGAACAAGTGGACTTAGTAGAGGAATCCTTTGCACAGCTAAATTCTGAAGATGAATTTTCATTGACAGATTTCAATGCCATGATAGAGACAGAAATAGGATGTTACACCATCACAGAGCCAGAGAAACACATAAAGCCAAAAGATAAGATACCTGCCCAAGAAGAATTATGGCAATTATTCTTTGACGGAGCCCGATGCAAAAACGGATCCGGGGCAGGGATACTTTTAGTATCACCGTCTGGAGAGCAGAAGGAATATTGCTACAGATTGGTTTGGAGCTGCACCAACAATGCAGCAGAGTATGAAGCTCTATGCCTAGGATTGAAGAAAGCAGGAAAGTTAGGCATAAAACATCTCAAGATTTTCGGAGATTCAGAATTGGTATGCAATCAGGTCACCAACAAGTGCATCTCCAAGAAGCATTATCTTAAAGCCTACCGCAACAGAGTATGGGACCTGTTTGAACAGTTCGAATCACTCAATCTGCAGTCCATCCCACGAGAGAAAAATAGGCACGCTGATGTCTTGGCCTCCATCGCGGCTAGATATTCTCCAGCCGACGACATGGTGCACAAGCCGAAGGCCGTAAGGATGATTTATAGGCCCTCTGTGCCGGATAGGGACATGCATTGGCAAGTTTTCGACAATGATGAACAGATTGTTAACTTCCTGGTCCAAGAAGTAGCCACTGTCGAGGGAAGAAACCCGAAAGACGAGGAGTATGAAGGACTGGTCCAGTTAAAAAATAACCATGTTCCAAGAGGATTGATCACTCTGGAGAGCCTGTTCGATCAGAATGACAGAGCAGTCTCCCACAGAATCAAAGTTGATGCTAGGCAATATCAAGATCTAGAGCTTGAATTCGGGAAGGTGATAAAAGTTGGAATAGACTGTACTACAACCGAGTTAGAACAAATCCGATCTTTGTGCAGGAGGTATCCAGATATAGTGGCATGGTCTTACCAAGACCTAAAGGGTTATGACCGAAGACTGGTTCAACATACAATCGAGCTGCAAGAAGGGGTCAAACCTTTTAGACAGAGGCAAAGACCGGTCAACCCGAAGATTGAAACCCTGATGAAAGCCGAACTTCTGAAAATGCTTGAAGCCAAGATCATTTATCCCATAAAGCACTCTTCTTGGGTAGCGAACTTAGTTCCCGTCAGGAAGAAAAATGGGGACATTCGGCTATGTGTAGACTTTCGCAATCTAAATCAGGCTTCGCTGAAAGACCACTACCCTCTCCCGCAGATTGATCAAATCTTGCACTCAGTAGCTGGAGCCCAGCGTTTCTCCCTACTTGATGGTTTTTCAGGATATAACCAGATTTGGGTTAGAGATGAAGACCAACACAAAACGGCATTTACTACTAAGTGGGGGACGTTCGCTTACCAGCGGATGCCATTTGGCCTTTCAAATGCAGGAGCTACTTTTCAGAGGGCTATGGACCTAGCATTTGGCGAATTGCTGAATAAGGTTATCGTCATCTATTTAGATGACATGACTGTCTTTTCCCGGAAAAGAGAGGATCATCCTTCGCACTTGCAGCAAATATTCGAAAAATGCCGAGAATTTGGCATTTCAATCAATCCGAAGAAGTCCATCTTTGCAGTAAATGAAGGGAAATTACTGGGACATCTTATATCAGAGAAAGGTCTCGCAATAGACCCCGACAGGGTTGAGGCTCTCTTAAAACTCCCACTCCCGATGAATAAGAAAGGGCTGCAGTCCTTCTTCGGCCAAATAAACTTCGTGAGGAAGTTTGTCCCGGACTTCGCTCAAATCATCAAGCCGATGTCCGAGCTTTTGAAAAAGGATGCTGAGTTCATCTGGACTGACAACAGAAGAGCGGCATTTGAAGAAATCAAGGCCCGAATCGCTCAGGCACCCGTTCTGACTAACCCTGACTATAGTAAGGATTTCATCCTGTATGCTGTAGGGGAACCTGAGAGTTACGCCGCAGTCTTGACACAAAAGGGAGAAGATGGCGAAGAGCGCCCTATTGCGTTTTTAAGTCAAGTGATACACCCCCACGAGGAGAAATACAACTTCATAGAACGACAAGTGCACGCCGTCATGAAATCCCTGAGAAAATTCAAACATTTTGTCTCCCAAAGTCGGGTTACAGTGTTTGTTATCCACCCAGACGTACGGAACTTCATTATCCAAGGAGAGTTGGGCAGCAAAAGGGCTGGTTGGGTCAACAAAATACAGGAATTTGATATTGAAATCCGACCCACAAAGTTGGTTCGCGGTCGCGCGCTGTGCCAAGAGCTTGCGAAGAGTGTAGCGGCCGAAGTAACAGCCTGCCAGTGGGATGATTTGATAGCAGGAGAAAGCTTCGTAAACCGAGAGATGGATGAAAGAGACTGGGTCAGTGAAATAGTTGAATATTTCAACACTGGGAGGTGTCCTTCACATTTGAATGCTTCGCAGCGAAGACACTTCAGGCTGCGGACCCTTCGCTATGTTTTACGCCCCGAAGGCCTGTTCTACCGAAACATTGATGGTGTCCTTCTAAGATGTATAAGGGAGGACGATAAGAAAAGGGTCCTTGGTGAATTCCACTCAGGGTTATCAGGAGGCCACTTCGCAGGGAGAACAACTGCTTTAAAAATAATCAGGGCGGGCTACTACTGGCCCACACTCTTCGCCGATGCCTTTGCGGTTTGCCGAAAATGCGAACAATGTCAGAAGTTCGCTGGGCGAAGCAAAAACGCTCCCATGCCCCTCCAGCCGATACAAGTGGAAGCACCATTTCAACAGTGGGGATTGGACTTCGTGGGGGTCATCTCTCCGAACTCTTCCGCAGGGCATAAATTCATCCTGACCGCAACTGATTACTTCACCAGATGGGCTGAAGCAGTGCCCACAAAGCACGCTGATCAGGAAACGGTGATTACTTTCCTAGAAAGCTTGATCACCCGGTTTGGCATCCCCGAAGCAATAGTCACGGATAACGGTCCCGGGTTCACAGGCGCTAAAATTAATGAGTTCACTTGCAAATATGGGATATACCGCAAGGTCACCTCCAACTACTATCCCCAGGGTAACGGATTAGCAGAATCGACAAATAAGACCCTGTTGAGGTTGCTGAGAAAGCTCATAGACAAGAACAAAAGGACTTGGCACCTTCTCTTAGACCAAGCCTTATGGGCTGATCGAATATCTATCAAGAAGTCGATCAAAACCTCACCGTATGCTTTGGTGTATGGTAAAGAGGCTGTCCTGCCAACCCATATAGAAATTCCTGCGTTGAAGATGTTAAATGATGAAGAAGCAGAATCTGGTCCTATGGAAGTTAGGCTAGCCCAATTATTGCAATTAGAGGAAGACCGGGATAAGGCATATCAGAACTTCGCAAAGCATGCCCAGATCACCCGAAACTGGTTCAAGAAGAAGTCCTCCGTCCGGACATTTAAAGTGGGAGACTTGGTCTGGAAATGGGATTCATGGAAGGTTAAGCCAGGCAATCATGATAAACTGGATGCGTTTTGGGAAGGGCCGTTCGAGATTGCCAAAGTAAATTCAGCTAACTCCTTTATCCTCAAGGATGCGACTGGTCAGACTTTGCCAATTCCCGTAAACGGTCTTCACTTGAAGACCTTCTATCATTAAAAGTTTTCTTGAAAATTTTCACCCTTGTATATACTGTTGTTTATACTTGTACAAACTTTGTTTTAAGAGTCTCTAGAATTAAGCATGTAGTTAGATATAGATTGTATTCTCACGCCATTGTGAAAATGAAGTTTTGCCTCGTGACTAAGGTTCGGCTCTGCCAAATCAAAAGTAAAATCTCCTTCGGAATTTTTCGCGCGAAGTAGCCGGCGTAGGTCGGTTCGCTGCGAAGCACTTTCAAATCAAGACGTGAAAAAGGCGCGAAGAAGGCCAGAGTACAATGTGTCATCGACAACAAGGGATGGCTCATAGCGCCCAGATCCTAAGGGAGAAAGCAGATGCAACCTGCTTCGCTTGGCAGCAGGCTTCGCTGAAGAGGCAAAAGAAATACTTCTCCGAAGTATAAAGGCATGGAAAATGCTTCGCAAAAGGAAGCTGAGCGAAGCAACTTCAAAAGGAAAATTTTGCGAACCACTTCTTTGAGACAAAGGAACGCGCTTCGCTCCTAAGGTATCCTAAGCCCCACTTCGGGGCTAATCTTGCGCGAAGCGCCTAGTAAGACAACAATGTAGCTTAGATCCCGTGAAAAGGCAGCTTCGGGTCCGAAACATAGAAGACCAAGGGAAGTTTGAGGTTCGCCGCGAAGTACTTTGCGCCAAAATCAGCTTCGCCAAGCCGTAGAGCGCAAAACGAGAAGCATTTAAAATGTGCCTCGAGGCGTGTGCCAACGACAATCTAGGAAAGTGCCCAGGACGTGCGGGTTTAATGCAAAGGTGGCGGAGCGCATCCCAAGAGAATGTCGTTATGATTAAAAGTTGTGCCCAGGTACGAGGTGGCAGGGGAATTAGATTTTCGAAGCCGGGCCAGGTCCTCGAAGTACATAGACCTGCGTGCACCCCGCCGCAAAGCCAATGAAAAAGCAAAGCAATCTCTTCCGCCTGATTTTCGAATTTAATTTTGGCAGTTGCCATTAATGATGGTGGCTATAACCTTCGGCTATAAATCCCGAGCTTCACCAGTGAATAAGTTGTTTATCTGCTGTCGAGCAAGACTGTAAGAAACTTGGCCAGAGCTCTACGATATTCCCATTTTCTGCATTAAAATTCTGCTCCTTGAGAACGAAATGGGGAAGAAGAATTCTAAAGAAAAAAGGAAAGAGCCCGAGGTAGCGACTCCAGAAAAGGCAAAAAGGGGCAAGGAAGAAAAGAAGCATAGGCCCAAGAAAGTTGATTTAAACCTGCGCCCTGAGAAGCAGCCCATGGAAGAGGGGGAGGAGTCAGAAGATGAGCAACTGGCAGAAGCACCCATTGACGGGTGGGAGAGGATAAAAGACACAGAACTTTCAAAGAGCATCGCGGAGCTACGATACACTATCGACTACATGAGAAGTCGATTGTCTGCGGAAAATAAGAGGGCTGCCGCGTATTATTCACAAATATACTGGTATCTGACTCCGCCGACTCATCACTGTCCTGAGTTGATATGCGCTATCGCCCGAAACTACCAGCCATCCACCAGACAGGTTCTGGACGCTGCGGGTAATAAGTTATTTTCAATTTTCAAGGAGGATGTGCAAGCAGCTTTCGCTCCCTTGCAAGGGCCGCCGAAAAGTTATTACGTTTGCAATGTCATTTTAAACGAACAGATGGACAGATTCAACACTTCCAGCCACATGGTAAAATTCTTGAGTGAAAATCTCAAGGATGGGCTCCCTTCGGGTAAGCTCCCGCAGATGCCTCGCCGATTAAAGGATTTTAAGAACACTGATATTTTTTCCATCATTGCGTGGGTCGCGGGCCTGTCCACAGACGCTGATGTGTATCCCTGGCAAGTGTCACTGGCCGAATGTATTTCGCGAGGGGAGTTTTATGCTCCAGATCCGTCCAGGCCAAACACGAACCCGATTTTCTTTGATTGGGCAGAATGGGTGGCCCGAACTCTGCATACGCGGCTAGCTAGTATAAAGAATGCTGCTACCGGCCAATATTTTGGGCCTTGCTCTTTTCTGGTTTGGCTCTTTTTCCATCATACCCACAGGCATTTTCCTCATATTGCCATTACCCCAAGCGGCAAGGATGGAGCCCCGTTGCCGGTATATCAGTGGACTCCCCTCCTAGCGAAGACGGGGTCATATTATGTGTTTAACCAACAATTTTTAGGACCGGCTCTTCAGTTATTGCAGGGTTCTTGCCCTCGAGTGCCCGTGGACCTCAGAGACAAAGTGGTTAATGACCGGAAGGGAGACGTTTTTCAGTTGACCCAGGGCCTTGTCGTCCGCCTGTTTGGATTCGCGGGGAAACCCTTCCTCTTGCCTGTGTATCCTTCTGAATACCAGTTCGCTTTAGAGGTCGCTCGTCAGAGCGACGCGACAAATGTTATCTACGGCCATGGCCGAAAGTGGGCTCCGACTTGCGATTTCCCTTTCAAAATGGGAGTCGTAGAAGTCTTCGCCCTAAAACAACATGTATATTTGGAGAATAAACTTGCTGACTTCGGTTTGTTGCAGCTTCCGCAGCGGTGGTGCTATGACCCCTTGGGGGTAATGAGGGACCATCTGAGATTCAAAAATTTTCATGTTTGCCCTCGACCGGAGATAGTAGAATAGAGGAATAATCCCACCGGGAGAGATTTAGAGTGGCACTTAGAAAGGATGAAGACGTTGCCCCCGTGGCACGAATTTTACACTATGGAAGTTGAGTATGATCCCATTAAGCACCCCTTCCCGAGCCCAGACTCTGCATTCTGGAGAAAAATGAAAGACGATTTGAAGGGAGAGATAAGGAATTGGCGCGAACCACAATTGAAAGAATGGTGGGTTATGAGAGTTCATCGTCGGAAGCAGAAGTCATACGGACTCTTGGAGACAGATAAGGACTTCGCTATCTACTATGAAGCGTATGCCGGATCTTGGCAACCCCTCTCCTTTGGTGATTTCATCCCTCCTAGTCCCCCAGGTTCGGGCGATAGCCCCAGAAGAATTGCTGATGATTCTGAACAGGAAGAGGAAGACGAAGCTGTAGTGACACATCAGGAGCCGCTTAAGGAGCCTGTTGAAGGTTCCGAAGTTGATGTCGGGAGGCCATCGCAGCAGCAAGAAAAGGAGGATATGAGGAAAAGAAAAAGACCCGAACAGGTCCAACTGCCCCCTCCTCATCCGAAGCGGCCTCGCACCAGACCCTCCGGTGCTTCCAATGAACAGTCTACAATAGGCTCGGTGGAGATTGATGTTGAGAAAACAGTGTCTCAAAAGACGGGGGAAAGTGTTGAGGTAGACGTCGTTAATGTGGAGGAATTCCTCCAAGATGAAGAAAACGATGGTGAAAAAGTTGAAAATGTTGAGGATGTAGAAGCTGGGAGAAGTAACGAACCCAACACGCAGGAATTTGCCGCTTCTGCTCTGCCAGTAGGGCACGCAGGTACGCATCCCTCTTTTTCTACTCTGGTTTCCCAAGTTGTGTCAACAGTGATCCCGACCGAAGGTCTCCTGGAGCCTTATAAAAAATTTACTTGTCCAGTTGTACAATCACCCCAAGCGTGTAGTTTCTTTTCCTGTCACAGATGTGTCCCATGATTCTGCAAATCCCATAGGTGTTTCCACCCCGTTTGAGTCGTCAGGCCGGGACGTGTCCGCAGCCGCCACTTCACTCACCCATGCCACCATTCCGTTGGTACTTGGTCAAACCGAAGGTGATACTTCATCTCCAAACCCCGACTCCCACCCCACACCCACGCATACTATCGCTTCACTAGCCAAACCCCCTACCACGCCCGCCACCGAACCCACCGGCGACACGTCACCAGTACAGTCCTTATACTTGTTTACCCCTTCGGTCGTTAACCCAGCCTCATTAGAAAATGAATTAGCTATGATCAAGGAGAGCCCTCTAGCAGAGAAATTGATCCGAGCCCGCCAAAACACCGACAAAGTACTCAAGGAGGCGAGGAGGAGGAGAGGGCGTTCCCTGGCGAAACCGGAAAAGTGCGCGGTGATTGATTTGAAAAATGGAAAATTGTATAAGGTCAAGAAGATTCCCAAGGTCCAGAAACCCTTGGATGAAATGACCTCTGCAGATTATGAGTATCAGGAGAAGGTCAAGGACCTGGAACACATGGACATCGACAATGAATCAGAATCCATGCATGTGAGAATAGAGACTTTCCGCACACACGCCAGGATTGCCAACCAGCGCCGCTGTGAGGCAGAAAATGCCAATGTCAAGTTAGAGGAAGATCTGGCTAGAATCCGCTCTCAGTTGGAGGATGCTCTGAAGCAATGTGAGCAAATGAAGGAGGAGAGGGATGCCTTGAAACAATAGATAGAACAACTGCAGAATGAAGTAGAAGATCATAGCAAGACCTAGGCCGAAGCTGAAGTAAAGGCCAAGGAGTTTGAATATAGGATCTTGCAGATGCAACAACAGTTGTATGAAAAGGAGAGTTTAGAGCTGTTCGACAGGAACAGAATCAAGGACATTCGCTCGCATTTGCTTAGGAATTTCAGATCTCGGGCCTCCAGTGCCCTTTCAATATTGTCATACATTACCGAAGCCCAGAACGCTGCTACCCAGAAAGGGCCGATAGTGGACGAAATCATCCAGGAGATAAGAAGCCGACTCAATTTGGCCTTTGAAGTACAAAGCATTAAGTATCAAGACTTGCAGGTCGCTGCCATGAGTCGGACAGCAAGGGATTGGTCCACCGCCCAAGCTACAGTTCGCGCCTTCTTCTCCAAAGTGAGGAAAGCACAGAAGGCGAAGCAACTTTTGGATGTATTTGAACAGGAGCAACGTACCTCTCTGGGATATTTCCAGAACCTTTCAGAATTGGGTTTCCCGAGTTTCACCGACGATGACGGGAACCTTTTGACAAAAGAAGAATTAAAACCAGCCTGGCTCAGCTTTGAGAGCGATGTTTCTGAGATTGATGAATGGAAGGAGCCAATTACGGAGGGCCAAGTCACGGATTTTATTTTAAGATATTGTAGGATCGCGGCGTGTTTGAACGACTTGAGCGCGAGGGCCAAATATGCCGATATCGGGCAGATCGACAGGTTCCATGTCCTGATTAAGGCACTGCAAGATCGGGAACCTTTTCAGAAGGGAGCATGGGCCCATATTCGCCGAACAATGGAGAGAATCCGTGACCGCCTTCCACCGCCGCCATTGGAACAAGCACCCGATGAAGATGAAAGAGGAAAAAGGATAACTGATGAGGCACCCTTAGAACAAGAAGAGCAGAAAGGAGAAGGGTCTGGAGGTAACTCTGGCCCAATGGATGAAGGCTAAAGGGTCCTCACACCGAGGCGAGCTCGTTGCCCCGCGAGCCGCCAGGAATGTTGACGATTTTGTCACATTGCTTGGAGGGGTAGTAAAATCCAAAATTCTGTGATGATTTCTTGGTTTGTTTTCTTTCTTTTTGTTGTAAACAACACTCTAGCAATTTTGGCTATCATTTTTGCCCCCTTTTTGTAAATAAACTATACATAGCAAGACCCACGCCGAAGTTGAAGTAAAGGCCAAGGAGTTTGAATATAGGATCTTGCAGATGCAACAGCAGTTGTATGAAAAGGAAAGTTTAGAACTGTTCGACAGGAACAGAATCAAGGATATTCGCTCGCATTTGCTTAGGAATTTCAGATCTCAGGCCTCCAATGCCCTTTCAATATTGTCATACATTACCGAAGCCCAGAACGCTGCTATCTAGAAAGGGCCGATAGTGGACGAAATCATCCAGGAGATAAGAATCCGACTCAATTTGGCCTTTGAAGTACAAAGCATTAAGTATCAAGACTTGCAGGTCACTGCCATGAGTCGGACAGCAAGGGATTGGTCCACTATCCAAGCTATAGTTCGCGCCTTCTTCTCCAAAGTGAGGAAAGCACAGAAGGCGAAGCAACTTTTGGATGTATTTGAACAGGAGCAACGTACCTCTCTGGGATATTTCCAGAACCTTTCAGAATTGGGTTTCCCGAGTTTCACCGACGATGACGGGAACCTTTTGAAAGAAGAATTAAAACCAGCCTGGCTCAGCTTTGAGAGCGATGTTTCTAAGATTGATGAATGGAAGGAGCCAGTTATGGAGGGCCAAGTCACGAATTTTATTTTAAGATATTGTAGGATCACGGCGTGTTTGAACGACTTGAGCGCGAGGGCCAAATATGCTGATATCGGACAGATCGACAGGTTCCATGTCCTGATTAAGGCACTGCAAGATCGGGAACCTTTTCAGAAGGGAGCATGGGCCCATATTCGCCAAACAATGGAGACAATCTATGACCACCTTCCACCGCCGCCATTCGAACAAGCACCCGATGAAGATGAAAGAGGAAAAGGGATAACTGATGAGGCACCCTTAGAACAAGAAGAGCAGAAAGGAGAAGGGTCTGGAGGTAACTCTGACCCAACGGATGAAGGCTAAAGGGTCCTCACACCGAGGCGAGCTCGTTGCCCCGCGAGTCGCCAGGAATGTTGACGATTTTGTCACATTGCTAGGAGGGGTAGTAAAATCCAAAATTATGTGATGATTTCTTGGTTTGTTTTCTTTATTTTTGTTGTAAACAGCACTTGGCTATCATTTTTGCTCCCTTTTTGTAAATAAACTATAGATAGCAAGACCCAGGCCGAAGTTGAAGTAAAGGCCAAGGAGTTTGAATATAGGATCTTGCAGATGCAACAGCAGTTGTATGAAAAGGAGAGTTTAGAACTGTTCGACAGGAACAGAATCAAGGACATTCGCTCGCATTTGCTTAGGAATTTCAGATCTCGGACCTCCAGTGCCCTTTCAATATTGTCATACATTACCGAAGCCCAGAACGCTGCTATCTAGAAAGGGCCGATAGTGGACGAAATCATGCAGGAGATAAGAAGCCGACTCAATTTGGCCTTTGAAGTACAAAGCATTAAGTATCAAGACTTGCAGGTCACTGCCATGAGTCGGACAGCAAGGGATTGGTCCACTATCCAAGCTACAGTTCGCGCCTTCTTCTCCAAAGTGAGGAAAGCACAGAAGGCGAAGCAACTTTTGGATGTATTTGAACAGGAGCAACGTACCTTTCTGGGATATTTCCAGAACCTTTCAGAATTGGGTTTCCCGAGTTTCACCGACGATGACGGGAACCTTTTGACGAAAGAAGAATTAAAACCAGCCTGGCTCAGCTTTGAGAGCGATGTTTCTAAGATTGATGAATGGAAGGAGCCAGTTACGAAGGGCCAAGTCACGAATTTTATTTTAAGATATTGTAGGATCGCGGCGTGTTTGAACGACTTGAGCGCGAGGGCCAAATATGTTGATATCGGATAGATCGACAGGTTCCATGTCCTGATTAAGGCACTGCAAGATCGGGAACCTTTTCAGAAGGGAGCATGGGCCCATATTCGCCAAACAATGGAGAGAATCCGTGACTGCCTTCCACCGCCGCCATTCGAACAAGCACCCGATGAAGATGAAAGAGGAAAAGGGATAACTGATGAGGCACCCTTAGAACAAGAAGAGCAGAATGGAGAAGGGTTTGGAGGTAACTTTGGCCCAACGGATGAAGGCTAAAGGGTCCTCACACCGAGGCAAGCTCGTTGCCCCGCGAGTCGCCAGGAATGTTGACGATTTTGTCACATTGCTAGGAGGGGTAGTAAAATCCAAAATTCTGTGATGATTTCTTGGTTTGTTTTCTTTATTTTTGTTGTAAACAGCACTTGGCTATCATTTTTGCTCCCTTTTTGTAAATAAACTATACATAGCAAGACCCAGGCCGAAGTTGAATGAATGAAAGATTTTAATTACGTCCGTGAGACCCAAATATGGTCTATGGGACCTCAAATATGGAAGTACAATTACTCAAATCATATCATATGATCTTTAATATCTTTGAGAAGGTTGTTCCTTCTCCTGCTGATTTGTGTTAGCAATTCTCCAACTTTTTTTATTTTCCTGTCTTCAAATAAATCTGTAATAAACTCATTCCCAAGTGTTTCTTTGTATTTGTCACGGATATCTGAAAAACTCGGGCATTTATAGATGAAGTGTTCCTCTGTCTCTACTGCCCCTGTGCTGCATAGAGTACATATCCTTTCTTCCCATTGTTCTTTGGGCGTTGTCCATCTCCCTGTTTCACATCTAAGCCTATGAGAGCTAGTCCTTATCTCGAGCAATGAGTATTTTTTCCTTCCACTTGATTTCAGCGCCTATATACGCTTTTTCCTTGTGGTCATACGTTGGGTTAAAATTTGCAATATAATATTGTCTTTTCCTGCTTGCATTTTTCCACATTCCACTTCTGAACTTTTCATTCACATAATTTTTAATGTCTTTGTTGACATTTGGGCATTCATTTATGTTGATTTCCCAACGTTTCATCCATTTCTGATTTTGTTTCATCCACGTATTCTTTCGCCTATGCAACTCTTCGTCCCTAACTGCTCTAGGCCATCTATCATTTGTCATGTTTTCTGTTTTTTTCAAGTAACATAACAGCTTGGTCATAGCAATTGCTTCTAAAGGGAACATTCCAGTTTCAGCTAGAATAATTTCATAAGGGGTTGTGGCCTTAATTTTGAGAAAGTTTGTGATTAGATATTTTTGAATCCTTTCTATTTGCCTCCATTTTGCATTTGTTGTGCCACTAGCCCACACCTCGCAACCATACAACAGAACCGGTGTAACAAGTAGGCCAAATAAGACCTTGGTGGTCTTCCAGTCCCACAACTCGGCATTCCTACACCTGTTTTGAAGTGCATATAGTGCTCTCCAGCCACTTTGAGTTCTTTTCATCCTACATGTATTCCAATTAAGTTTGTCATGAAAGTCTATGCCCAGGTATTTGTATTCTACTACTACATCAAGCGGTTCTCCTGCAAACTGAAATTTGAGTTGTTGCTTCTTCTTTTTTGCTGAAAAAATCATAATTTTTGTTTTGCTCGTGTTCACCTGCATCCCAACTTCTTTACAAAAGAGTTCTAGAGCTTGAAGGTGATCTTCTAGATCTTTGGCTGTTTTGGCCACAAGAATTACATCATCTGCATACATGAGGAGTTTTACCACATATTTGGCTAAATGCACACCCTCTCCCCCAAATTTGTTTATCCATTCTTCTAACTTGTCAATGTACAGCCCAAATAAGGTCGGAGATAGAGGGCAACCTTGTTTGACACCTATGTCACTACCAAAACATTCAGATAACCCTTCCTGTGTTCTGATTCTAGCTTTTACATGCTCATATAGTCTGTGAACTGCTGCCCTGTAGTGAATTGGAACCTCTAGCTCTTCCATTCTGCTCCATAATTTTTTCCTAGGCACTGTGTCAAATGCCTTTTTGAAGTCTACAAAACAGCAAAAAGCCTCCTCTTTTTTGTCCCATATTTTTTCCACTATGTGTCTGAGCGTGATACAGTGATCAATAGTTGAGTGTTTGGGCCTAAAACCTGCTTGCCCCTTTGCTCTCTTTCCCTTTTCTTCTGCCCATATGCTGATCCTACGCTCTATCATACTCCCAAACAACTTTGCAAAGAGAGGGTTGATCATGATAGTTCGATAGTTTGAGGGATTATTTACATCTCCACTTTTAAACAAAGGAATGGTCAAGCTAGTTGTCCACTCGGTAGGGAAGCCATTTTGTATGACCTCATTGAAAATTTCTTTGATTTGCGGTGCCAAGATATCTACCCCCCATTTTATATGCTCTGCTTGAAGATTGTCTATGTCACGGGCTTTTCCAGTTGCTAACTTTTTTATCCCTTGAATAATGTCTTCAATTGTGAAAAGTTCTTTCTTGACAATGATAGTAGGGGGTGTCTCCTGCTGGTTACTACGCTGATACAGTTGTTTTGAATACTCCAACCACTGATTAACTGTTATGTTATTTTCAGTTTGCATCATTTTCACGCTTAGTTCCTTCCAAAATTTCTTTGGTTCATGCTTCCCTAAATAAATCAATTCTTCCCTCCTTGTTTTAGTGTATTCTTCTTTTTTTGCCCTTACCAGTTTCTCATATGCTTTTTTGTTTGCTCTTGTTTTACCCGTTGGTTCCTTTAGTAATCTTCGCATTTTTTTGCAATCTTCATCGAACCATGGGTTGGTTGGGAAGCTATTCCTTTCTTTCTTTTTAGGTTTAGCTCTCTTGCATTTGTTTAGAGCTTCTTGAATAACTTGCATTAACCATTCACTCTTATCGTAATCTCTACTACTGTGATGTAGTTATTCCCTTTCTCGTAACTTATTATTTAATACTGCTCTAAAATTTTGCCGATTTTCATCTGTTAAGAGAATGTTTCCCTTGTGAGGATATTTATTTTGATTGCCTTGCAAGTGTTTTTCCCTTGGTTTGTCTCCATGCATTCGAAGTTTCATAACAATTGGGTTGTGATCTGACTTAAGTTCCACTGGAGAATCTTCCAAGGAGTTTGAATATAGGATCTTGCAGATGCAACAGCAGTTGTATGAAAAGGAGAGTTTAGAACTGTTCGATAGGAACAGAATCAAGGACATTCGCTCGCATTTGCTTAGGAATTTCAGATCTTGGGCCTCCAATGCCCTTTCAATATTGTCATACATTACCAAAGCCCAGAACGCTGCTATCTAGAAAGGGCCGATAGTGGACAAAATCATCCAGGAGATAAGAAGCCGACTCAATTTGGCCTTTGAAGTACAAAGCATTAAGTATCAAGACTTGCAGGTCACTGCCATGAGTCGAACAGCAAGGGATTGGTCCACTATCCAAGCTACAGTTCGCGCCTTCTTCTCCAAAGTGAGGAAAGCACAGAAGGCGAAGCAACTTTTGGATGTATTTGAACAGGAGCAACGTACCTCTCTGGGATATTTCCAGAACCTTTCAGAATTGGGTTTCCTGAGTTTCACCGACGATGACGGGAACCTTTTGACGAAAGAAGAATTAAAACCAGCCTGGCTCAGCTTTGAGAGCGATGTTTCTAAGATTGATGAATGGAAGGAGCCAGTTACGGAGGGCCAAGTCACGAATTTTATTTTAAGATATTGTAGGATCGCGGCGTGTTTGAACGACTTGAGCGCGAGGGCCAAATATGCTGATATCGGACAGATCGACAGGTTCCATGTCCTGATTAAGGCACTGCAAGATCGGGAACCTTTTCAGAAGGGAGCATGGGCCCATATTCGCCAAACAATGGAGAGAATCTGTGACCGCCTTCCACCGTCGCCATTCGAACAAGCACCCGATGAAGATGAAAGAGGAAAAGGGATAACTAATGAGGCACCCTTAGAACAAGAAGAGCATAAAGGAGAAGGGTCTGGACGTACCTCTGGCCCAACGGATGAAGGCTAAAGGGTCCTCACACCGAGGCGAGCTCGTTGCCCCGCAAGTCGCCAGGAATGTTGACGGTTTTGTCACATTGCTAGGAGGGGTAGTAAAATCCAAAATTCTGTGATGATTTCTTGGTTTGTTTTCTTTATTTTTGTTGTAAACAGCACTTGGCTATCATTTTTGCTCCCTTTTTCTAAATAAACTATACATAGCAAGACCCAGGCCGAAGTTGAAGTAAAGGCCAAGGAGTTTGAATATAGGATCTTGCAGATGCAACAGCAGTTGTATGAAAAGGAGAGTTTAGAACTGTTCGACAAGAACAGAATCAAGGACATTCGCTCGCATTTGCTTAGGAATTTCAGATCTCGGGCCTCCAGTGCCCTTTCAATATTGTCATACATTACCGAAGCCCAGAACGCTGCTATCTAGAAAGGGCCGATAGTGGACGAAATCATCCAGGAGATAAGAATCCGACTCAATTTGGCCTTGAAGTACAAAGCATTAAGTATCAAGACTTGCAGGTCACTGCCATGAGTCGGACAGCAAGGGATTGGTCCACTATCCAAGCTACAGTTCGCGCCTTCTTCTCCAAAGTGAGGAAAGCACAGAAGGCGAAGCAACTTTTGGATGTATTTGAACAAGAGCAACGTACCTCTCTAGGATATTTCTAGAACCTTTCAGAATTGGGTTTCCCGAGTTTCACCGACGATGACGGGAACCTTTTGACGAAAGAAGAATTAAAACCAGTCTGGCTCAGCTTTGAGAGCGATGTTTCTAAGATTGATGAATGAAAGGAGCCAGTTACGGAGGGCCAAGTCACGAATTTTATTTTAAGATATTGTAAGATCGCGGCGTGTTTGAACGACTTGAGCGCGAGGGCCAAATATGCTGATATCGGACAGATCGATAGGTTCCATGTCCTGATTAAGGCACTGCAAGATCGGGAACCTTTTCAGAAGGGAGCATGGGCCCATATTCGCCAAACAATGGAGAGAATCCGTGACGGCCTTCCACCGCCGCCATTCGAACAAGCACCCGATGAAGATGAAAGAGGAAAAGGGATAACTGATGAGGCACCCTTAGAACAAGAAGAGCATAAAGGAGAAGGGTCTGGAGGTAACTCTGGCCCAACGGATGAAGGCTAAAGGGTCCTCACACCGAGGCGAGCTTGTTGCCCCGCAAGTCGCCAGGAATGTTGACGATTTTGTCACATTGCTAGGAGGGGTGGTAAAATCCAAAATTCTGTGATGATTTCTTGGTTTGTTTTCTTTATTTTTGTTGTAAACAGCACTTGGCTATCATTTTTGCTCCCTTTTTGTAAATAAACTATACATAGAGAAGCTTCGCCCATAGCTTCGCCAAGAGAAAACAGGAAAATGAAATACATCCCCAAAATTTTCTAAGGTATGAAAAGAGCTTCGCAAGCGAAGCTTCTATGAGACTAGCTTCGGGCCCCGTTTTTGCGAAGCAGTAGAGCAACGAAGGAGAAAATTACAAAGTATGAAAACTGCTTCGCCGAAATCTCAACAAAGCACCCGCTTCGGCCCCTTTCCTTGGCGAACTGTTTTTCCAACAAGATCTTGCTTCGCCTGGAAATGCTGCGAAGCAGCCGCTTCGGCCAATTGTCGTGCGAAGCCCTTTCACTAGGAGCCTAGCTGCCTTGGAGAAGTCGAAGAAATATTCTAAGGCAAAATTCTACTTCGGCCGAAAAACCCCCCGAACGGCCATTTTGAAAAAGCTTCGCAGGGAAGCATTCTTTTAGTCCATCAACGAAGCATCTATTTGCGAAGCAATTTTCCCGACGAAGCGATGAGATATTGGGAGCCATGTTTTGAAGAAGTAGATCTGCTTTGGCACTAAGTCTTTGCAAAGCTGTTTTTGAAGGTCCCTTCGCGCGAAGCACCCATGCAGAGAGGTCAGTTCCGCTTCGGCTCACATCCGTCGCAAAGTAGGTCCCCGAACTGGAATTTGGCGAAGCTCTCCAGGGCACACACACCAAGGCCGGGTATCTTTTTGAGGCAATCGAGTGTTTCATAAATGCATTTTTACTTGCCCGAAAGACCCGGGACTCATTTTTGGCAATGGAAAAGGAAATATCAGTCGCAGGAGGAGAACCCGACGGACCTAGCAACCACTCGAGCACCACACCCAGAGATTCAGGACGAGTCAGGCGGCTCATTAATGTAGATTTCCCTGGCTAATGCGGCCGTAACTACTAAATATAGAAACAGATGTGACAGCTCAGTCACGGGAGGAGCGATGGCAGATTTCTCAGGTTTTCGAGGGCGTACTTCTGGATTTTGTGCATTGATGGCTCAGAGGGTCGGGTCCTCTATAAAAACCCCTGAATTGTAATGAAAAAGGGGGGGAACTTTTGCTAGAGAATTGTTGTATCTTGATTTCTGCAATAGATATTGAAGACTTTGAGCTCCATTTCTCTCATGAATGTTATCTTCTGTGTCGATTTCTGTTATTCTTTTTCTTCATTTGCATACTGTAATTCTGCGTTCTGGATTTAGGTGTGTAATGAGGGATTGAACCTTGGAATCATTCAGAGGGTTACGTAAGAGATTTAATATTGCGTTAGATTCTTTTTATGCTGCCTGTGGATAGTGGTTTCTGTCAAGTTCTTATGTTTCCTAATTGCTGTAATTCTGAATTCTGGATTTAGGCTTAGGAAGATGCTTGAACCCTGGAACTCTTCTAGAAGATACATAGGGGAGATAGCGCAGTGTTTATTTTAGTTTCGTTCTTCATATTTATTGTTGTTGTTTCAAGGTATTTGTTGATAATCGTGCTGATGGTTCTTTCCCACCAAAATCGTTCTCTTACCCTATCCCCTTTTATTTCTTTCCTACACTCTTGTCTTAAAAATACCGAGTAGTTTAGTTCGAGAGCCGGCCTTTCTCCGGAGATTGGCACGGAGGGCATCTCTTCCCTCCGGCCTTTCAATGTTGGTCCAGGTCTAGGGCGCGTATACGTACAAAATCCTTTCCTGTGGCAGATTTGTGACCAACAATACCTCTTGAGTAAAGTTTGAATCAAGCAACGGCGCCAAATTTAGACAGGGGTGAGTACTTTCCCAGGGCGAGGGAATGATGAGAACTTAGGAATGATTGTTTGTCTTTACTGTAAAATTTGGCATAGTGCTTCACCTTGGACGAGTAAACTTCAATAGACGTCTAGGACAGTAGACGTTTGAGACAAACAGGTAGATGTCTGGGCAGCAGACGTCTAGGATAAACGGATTAGACGTCTAGGCAGTAGACGTCTAGGATGAACAGGTTAGACGTCTGGACAGTAGACGTCTAGGATGAACAGGTTAGACGTCTGGACAGCAGACGTCTAGGTCAGACGGGTTAGACGTTTGGACAACAGACGTCTAAGGCAGACAGGTTAGACGTCTGGATAGCAAACGTCTAGGACAAACCGGTTAGATGTCTAGACAGCAGACATCTTGGGCAAACAGGGTAGACATCTGGACAGCAGATGTCTAAGGTAACCAGGTAGACGTCTAAGGCAAGCAGGGCAAACGGGTAGACGTCTCAATCGTTCTATATGGATAGGCCTAGACGTCTAGCAGACAGGTTTAGACGGTTAGGCCTAGATGTTTACAACTCGTGCCTTCATTCTTCAATCTGCAATTCCTTCTGCTAGCTGGTTTCCTGCAATTGCACAAACAAACACAGCATAATTTGGTGATTCTCTATCTAGTACCAAGCACTAATCAATACCTGCAACACGACAATATGCTCACAATGCAATCAAACATGACACGCGTATTCCAAAATACCTTTTGCTGCACAACAGATCTGCATTTATGGACAAGTATGGATAGATTACAAAATGAAATGGGGGGTATTTATAGGCAAGTCCAGGTGGTTACTGCAACCAACCTGACTCAACCGTCCCAACTGCCCTATTGTTAATGCTTAACAATTCAGTTTCAGGCGTAACAACCTATCTTAGATGTCTAACACAGCCAGTCTAGACGTCTAACTAATCCTAGATGTCTATAACTAATCCAAACGTCTAACTAATCAGGACGTCTAAGCAAATGATGGTTGTGTTTGTCCTTTTGTGCAGTTAAACTAATCAGTCCGTATTCATTAGATCGGCTGATTTTACATTGCAAAACATTACATTAAATGACTCATACATTATCAAAATTGTTGTACATAGTCAAAATTGCAATTCTTTAGTAGACATTTTGTCAAACAGTTCGGGAATTATTTCTGCTTCGAACTATTGTCTACAACTCTTTTGATGTCCCCTGAAGAAAATAGGTGCAAGATGTGGAAGGAGAGAAAATATCGATGGTGGGCTGCCTTAGGATATCATATAAGGAACTAGCATGGGATACCAAGATCTAGAGATCAATGAATGTGGGAAAGGATTTATGAGGAAAGAGGACGCATAAGAAGGATTTTGGAGAGCGCTGAAGACCATCCAGAAGATCTCCATGCCTAGTAGGAAGAAACTCTCTTTTCTTATGTTGAATGAGGGATGTGTATGGCTTTTGCATGGAGAATACAGTGATAGGATCATGGATAAGAGCATTGCGGAGCTTCCAATTCATAGACTTAGATTCTTCATCATACCAACAATTCATAGGGCAACAACCAATGCAATGGACTTGTATTTGGCTAGAATCAAGACACACAACCATGGTTATTTTCTTAGGACAAAATAGCTTGTCACACATGCACCTACTGGAGCAAATATTTGTCCATGCCATCAATACAGAAGGAGATTCATAGTTAGAAGTTTGATAAATTTGGAACTTACAAAAAACTTTTCTTCCTCAATTCCAAGTACAATAACCAAGTCATGTCTCATGGTTCAAGAATTTCAAAGCAACTCTGTTGGCAAATGAAGTGCGAAATAATTCAGTCAGAACAACTAACTAAATATTATTGATGCAAGAGTTTATATAACATTAGCATTAGGCTATGAATAGCCTAAATAAGTTATTCCCCCTAAACGTAGCTTAACGCGTATTAGGTTGCCCCCCCCTAAAGGTAGCTAACCACTTAGGAATTAATGCTAACCAATTAACAAATATTATTCACTTAACAATGTGAATAATCATTCATGTCTTAACAATAGGTAATAGTTAAAGACATTTACAATGGTAAAACAAAGTAAATAATGGAATAACCTAATGGTAAAAGTAAATACTACTTTTTACCCTAACATCCCCCCTTTATTACATTATTTTGTAATACAAAGTGTACTTCTGAACAACTCAAATTTGACACGTCCAAGTGCCTTTGTGAAGATGTTTGCAACCAGTGGGAATGAATTGGAGCTTGATGTTGTGTTTAGGAACTTCGTCGCGAATGAAATGACACTGTGTATCAATATGTTTGGTGCACTCATGGTGAATTGGATTCTTCACTAAGTTCAAAACACCCTGGTTGTCGCAGAACAAGTGAATTGGAAGTTTCTTGGGTAAACCCATACTTGCTATGATGCGACTCAACCATATCGCTTCGCACACTGCATCTCGTGCTGCGCGATATTCTGCCTCTGTTGAAGATATAGCAACCATCTGTTGCTTCTTGTTGTGCCATGAGACAGGTCCATATCCTAGATGAAAAACAAATCTAGATGTTGACTTTCGGTCATCTACTGATCCAGCATAGTCAGAGTCCGTAAAACCCTATAAGAAGAATTTGTCATTCTTCCTATACTCTAAACCATACTCCACATTACCACGGATATAGTGGAGAACACATTTTGCTGCTTTCCAGTGAGTAACTTTTGGTTCTTGCATGAACCAAGAAAGATAATTTACAGCAAATGTGATATCTGGTCTAGTGTTTGTCAAGTATATAAGGCTCCCAATCATTTGACAATAAAGAGTGTCATCTACCTGAGGTGAATCATCGTATCGTGACAACTGAAGCCCTTGTTCCATCGGTGTTGCTTTTGGCTTGCAATCATTCATACGACACTTTTCGATCAGTGTCTTGGCATACTTCTTTTGAGTTACCCTTATGTAATTCTTTTTCTGTTCAATCTCCAGACCAAGACAATAGTGGAGAAGTCCCAAGTCTATCATATCAAATGACTCTCTCAAGTCATTCTTCACAGCGTCTATTAATATCTCTGAGTTGCCGGTTATGATCAAATCATCCACATAGAGTACAAGTATCACTATCTCAGAACCAATGTTCTTAACATAGATATTTGCATCTGAAGGACTTCTCTGAAATCCATGTTGTAGAAGGTGATTGTCTATCTTTATATACCATGCTCTAGGGGCTTGTTTCAACCCATACAAGGATTTAACAAATTTGCAAACTTGTTGCTCATGGCCTTCCTCAACAAATCCTTGTGGTTGAGTCATGTATACTTCTTCGTTCAAATCACCATTTAGGAAGGCGCTCTTGACATCCATTTGATGAAGTTTCCATCCGTACTGCGCTGCCATAGCATAAAGAAAACGAATGGTGGTCATCCTTGCAGTGGGTGCAAAGGTCTCTTCGTAATCGATGTCTTCCTTTTGAGCATAGCCCTTTGCCACAAGGCGGGCCTTATGCTTGTCAATGGTTCCAGCTGCCATGTATTTCATTTTGTAAACCCATTTACAACCAATGGGTTTCTTAACTGAAGGCAAATTAACCAGCTTCCATGTGTTGTTCTTGATAAGAGATTTATATTCAGCATCCATAGCTGCCCTCCACTATGGCTCACTAAGTGCTTCTTTGATCGTGGTGGGTTCATGTTCATCATATGAAGACATATAAACCCTCTCATCATCAATCTCCATGTCTTCTCCACTATCAATCTCTCTCTCTACAGAAAGCTCTTCAAAATGTTGGCAAAGGTCATCAACTGTTGGTGATGCTTCTGCTCTTTTTTGCTGAGACATGCTGCGAGTTTAGGACGATTCAGAGTAAGATCAGGAGGTGAGGTCAACTTTGAATCTCTTACCGTACTTGTATACCATTTCGACACCTTTTGCTGAGGTGGAGGAGTTTGTTTCTGTGGCTCCTCATCTTCCAGGTATACAGAGGATGTGATGTCATGTGTGAAAGCCTCATCGAACACCACATCTCTACTTACATGTATTTTCTTTGTTCTAGGGTCATACAATCGATACCCTTTAGAATATTCATCATAGCCAAGGAAAACGCACTGTAAGGTTTTCTCATCTAGTTTCTTTCTTTTTTCTTTAGGTATATGCATAAATGCCTTACACCCAAAAACTCTTAGATGAGAGATGGAGGGCTTCCTGCCGCTCCATGCTTCTTGTGGAGTTATATCTTTAAGGGCCTTTGTGGGTGCCCTATTCAAAAGATATACTGTCGTTGTGACAACTTCTTCCCAATAGCGTTGCTCAATATTTGCACCCTTAAGCATACTATGAACTCTGTTGGTTACGAATCTGCCATGAGGAAAGGATTTTGGGTTAATGCGCCCAGATTCGCCCACCAGCATGAAAGGCCGGAAGGAAGAGATGCCTTCCGAGCCAATCTCCGGAGAAGGCCGGCTCCTTTTTGGGGGTTTATGTTCAAGCTAAGAGTACAGGAAAGAAATAAATGAACAGAAAGAGATTTACAAATATATTCAAAGGTTGGTGGGGGGAACTAACAGTACGGGAACACACCAATCACCGCTACTTACTGCATTATAAACACAAAGCATGACAAAGAACTGCAAAATCTATGTGTACTTCCGATACCCAAGCGATGTATGCACAGCTTCAATGACTCCCTAGCAGACATTCCCTACAAGGAACTAACAGTACGGCAATGCATCAATCACCAGATACGTACACTGACATGGGTAGAAAGTAAACCTAGAGATATCAGAGCCAGGTATATGTGTTTATGTAGAGAATTTAACCGCACAACTTCAATGGCTCCCTAACAGACATTCCCTACAAGGAACTAACGATGCGGCAACGCACCAATCACCGGATACGGACCGAGCAACAAAACACACAAGCGATGGAACTGCTACCACATCTATTCTATGTATCCTTTAAATTCATGAAGTACAGAGGGTGCTTTAAACAAGCAATGCTAGAGGCACCTGATCATCAAATGCTGAAATGAATCAACGAGCCATGACACAGGTTAGCCTAAGGCATGAATATAAAGAAAGGCAGCATAAAAAACAGAAGCAGCAGAACAGAACCAAGCATACAGATTATATTTATAAGCAGAAGCACGGTTACAATGGGCACAGTGGTTCCCTAACAGACATTCCCCTTCCACCCTTTACAATGAATTCATGGTGGGCTTTTATAGCCTGAGTCCCTCCCGTTACATTAATGGGCACAAGGTCCCAGTCAAACATAAGCTGACAAAAGCGGCGAAAGAGCTGCAAATGCTGACCTTTTGTCGGACCGGGCTGTACCCGCAGCATGGTCTTCCTGGAAGCTGGACGGCTACATGGCGGTGTGTTGGGCGAGAATCTTCTTACGGCGGTGATGCGGGTAGGCTGGAGCAGGTAAAACCTCAGATCAGGCTTTAAATGAGGCTACTGGCGTAGGCAATGCAGCCCATGCTTGTCCTTTTGCTCGGCACGTTTCGGCTCTAATCCCGAAGCTGGACACTTGTCAGATGATGGATGATGCTGTGTGACACGTGTCTGCCTTGGAAGGCAGTCCGTCCAACTTTGCTTGGGATCAGAGCGTCTCGGGTTGCGCGGGCAGAAAACAGTGCAGTCGGGAAGGCCTTCATGCCTTGGTCAAATTCTGGGTTTGTTCCCCTTCTGCGCACCTGTCAAGGGCGCACTCCGACTTCACTGCGAAGTCGGGCTGCGCACGAGTGGAAGCGGTGTCCGCCGCCGTACGGACTCGCTCCGGCCTTTTATCATTCTTACGTCGGCTGCCAGCCTGTCAATCTGCCAGTTGCAAGGTGCGCCCAGAAAGTGGGGCGAAGTCAGACTTCGCACCAAAACTGGGCGAAGTGCGAACTTCGCACCAAAACTGGGCGAAGTGCGAACTTCGCACCCAGACTGGGCGAAGTGCGAACTTCGCACCAACACTTAGCCATTTTTCAGGTAACTTGCTGGAAAGTTGAAAAATCAACTGGGGACTCCAAGAAAGGGGGGAAAGAAAGAGAATGCGGGAAGGAAAAGGAAAGGGAGAGGAGAAGGAAGGAAAATAGGGGAAGAGGGAAAAAGAAGAGCAGCACTGTTACAACACTGAAGACATTGCACCCCGTGCAAAATGTGACAACATTTCTGGCGGCTCGCGGGGTGTCGAGCTCGCCTCGGCGCAAAGAATCCATGCCTTCATCCTTTGGGTGCAGAGGAACTTGCCTCCCCTGCCTTTTGCTGCTCTAGCTGTTCTCCTTGCGGCAACTGTTCTTCAGATTCATCTTTGTCAGTTGCCCCATCAGAATCACCTTCCGAAAGCTCTCCATCTCCTGCTTCTGCCTCGCAGATGCGAGCGTATGCGGCCTTGGCTGGGCGCCAAGCTTCTGCTTCAAATGGCCGGCGGTCAGCTACATCTTCTAATGCTGCGTGGAAAGCAGCGACCGCGTGCAGGTCGATGGTGAGGTATCTCTTTTCTAACTCCTGAAAGTAGGAGCTGATCTTGGAATATTTGGACACCATCTGAGTGACCTGACTGTCTTGAATTGGCTCAGTCCAGCTATCAATTTCAGCTGTATCTGCTTCGAAGGACTGCCAATTCCTTTTCACCCGATCTAGGGTGAGAAGCTCGCCATTCTCAACAAAACCTGGGCACCCTAGTTCTGAAAGAGCGCGAAAGGGAGCCAGACAGATATCTCTTTCATGTCCGAATGCATCTAGCATTCGTCTGGCAACTCTCACCTCTTCAACTTTTTTGAAATATTTGTGCAAGGTCACCCTTGCACCTGCCCATTCTGCAGCGAATGAGGACACGGGAGAAAATTGGAGGCCGTTGCGCTCGCGCTCCTGAAGATTTACCGCCAGGTCCAGCCATTGCTTCGCTCGGCGCTCGGCCTCCTCTACCACGAGGCTTTCCCCAGGCGAAACTTCTTGAATTCTGGATGCGAAATCCAGAACTGCCATCGCCTTATAGGTGTGGGGCTTGCATTCCCGCAGCAAACCAGCCCGCATCTCCTTAACCTTTTTCTTTGAAAAGACCGTCGCTTGAGATGCTCTCTCTACAAGTTGCGACTGTGTCTGCTTCAAAGACTCTTGGAGCTGAGAAATCTGCTCCGAGGCTGCTTTCTTTTCGGTTGCGGCTTGTTGTTGAGAAGCGGCCAGTTGGGCTTTGAGTTCATCTATTTCTTGCCGCGCCGCTTCCAGTTGCTCAGTGGACCTAGACAGGTCCTCTTCAAGCTGCCTTGTTTTATCCTGCAACCCGAAAAGTTCTTCCTGCTCCTCCAGACTTTTGACAAAGAGATTATCAGCTTTGCGCATGATTGACTGAATCTCATATTGCTTGTTGATGTCGTCAAAGCTCTTCTCCTTTGTCTGGAGCTCGTAGTCCGCCCTGGTCATTTCCCGGAGAGGTTTCTTTACTTTTGGGATTATTTTCTCTATCGTAATCACTCTCCTCCCGAAATCATACTTTGCGCGTTTTGCCGGGGCGGCTATCTCTTCATGTCTCCTCCGCTTCAGGTCCTGGAGGAATGAGACAGAATACTCTACAGCCCTCGTTGCCAGGGGCAAGTCGTCTGTATTCTGGAGGTCGTCCATAAAATCTGGTTCCCCCAGCCTAGGGTTCTGCTGAGACGTCTCTCCTACGGGGATGGGACCAGGAGGAACCGGACGGACCTTGGAAGAATCGGCCGCTTGTGGGGGCGACCGGGAAATGGAGATGGGAGCGGGCGACAATGCAAGGGTTTGAAGCGGGCGAGATGGAGGATGTGACGGTGAACGGGCGGCCTCAGCACTAACCTCAGGCGAAGGGTTTGGAGTTGTGCTCAGAGATAGAGAGACGTTAGGGTTCTGAGCAAACTGATCAAAAGAATGGGGGCCGCTAGAAGGGCGTGGAGACAGGGAGGGGGATGCGGCCATGACTTGCTCGGATTGAGCGGGAGACGGAGTGGGAGTGGGACTGGATGAGACCAAAGAGACAGGGGCAGCAAACGTACCTGCGGGCTCCGCCTGAGCCGATGCCGGATGGATGTCTGTGCTTCTGATTTCGGCGGCTGGCTTAGGACTGCCCAGAGACACTGTCTCTGCGGCGGCAGGACGCGGCTGCGGCTCTGCAACTGGCTGCTGCACTATCAGGCTAGGTCGCCTGATTTTCTCAACTCTCTTCCGCTTCTTTTCTTCTGGAATAACGGTTGGATCAGGGGAAGGAGATGAAGCAGGTGCAGCAGGCGATGAGGCTCCCACGGTGAACTTGTACCGGGGTTTGACTTGCAGAAGGTCTGCCGCAACCGGTCTGCCTTCTGACGGCGCTGGCGCTTTTCGTGCCTGAGGGATTGCCTCGGGCGTTGCCTTGACTAATTCTTTCGCCTTCTCAGGCGCCGCCTTGGAAGCCACGGGCTGCATTGGATCGACCTGGAAGTCTGCTGGGCCCACGTCGGTAGTTGCCGAAGTGTACAACTGTTGGGAGGGAGACCCTCCTTTATAGTCTTCAAAGGGACCTCGGGGAACGTAACCTTGATATGCGAACGGCCGCCAGTTGTCATGATGCTTGGTCATAGAGAACCGAAAAGTCGTCATCTACGGCCAGGTTTCTCCTTGTTGATTTGTCGTGTTTGCGTGCGGCATCTCATCTTCCGACGATTCGGTAATCTTTTCTTTAGACCAGTTAAGGCCTGCTATCTTGGATAGAAATTTTTTGAACCCTGGAGATGAAAACTGGTGGTCCGGGTTTCGCTTGGGGTCATATGTCACCTCCTCGCAGTAGAAATCCTGCCAGGGAGGAGAAGCTTCCATCAATTCGATTTCCCAGTCAAGATCCACATGGACCACATCGCATCTATCTTCGGTTATATCTGCCCGGGGGCAGAGATGTGTGAACTTTCCCCTTATTCCATATGGGTCATACTTCCAGCGTTGCGGCAACAAAACCAGGCCAATCCGAGAAAACTCTTGCTCAAGGTAGACATGCTGTCCTACCTCAAAAATCTCAACATTTGCCCAGGAAAGAGGATATTGAAAAATCTGTCCTCTCTTCTTTCCTAGGCCGAACTCCTCTTCAACATAGTCCATTTGTCGGGCAACCTCCATCCCGAACAGGTGCTCCGAGCACCAATAGGGCAGCAAATGGGGTTTGCCCTTGAATCCGTAGATTCTGACCACAATTCCCTGCGTCAGTCTCAAAACGTCCCCGAGCTTCTGATTTATCAAAGCGCTCGTCATTTCTCTCGGGGGGCGAGGAATTTCGCTTTCACTGAAGACTGACATGACGAATCCCAGAAAGTTGAAGTTGAACTTGTAGTAGGACCCTTTCCGGTATAAGTCATCCGTCCAGTTATAGACGGGCTATGGCTCTCCCCTCTCGTTGACCTTCTTCAGGTTCAGGATCGGCATCAGGGAGTGCAAATGGTACAAACAAAGCCGAGGCTAGAACAGAACTGAAACGAAAATCGGTAGACTGCCTCTTACGGATTTTCAGCGAGCTGGAATGAATGGCGTAAGCCAGCCAGTCTGCCCAGTCGAAAGAGATGGGACGCTTCCCACTTCTCTGTCTTTGCCGGTTCGTAGGATTCTCCACATAGGAGACATTCTGCCAGCGCTAGGCTGAGTACGGCTGTACCAGCTCATCAGAGTCGCAGCCAAGAATAGATGCCAAAATGATGTACAAGTACTTGCTCTGAAATTGTGCCAAGGGCATGGGGCCGGTTGGCCACTGTCCAGCTGCAAGCGGGGCGTTCAGCTCTGAATTGAGGAAATCCCTCATCCGTTTTGTTGGCGTGAAACGTCCCGCCTGCTCGCCCAAATTTATCTTTCTGAGAATGGTGTTGGAGTCATACTCCAACCCTGGGGCGAAAGCTGGCTGGACAGTCTCCCTGCGCAGTGTGAACAAGGGTTTACCGCTGGAGCTACAAATTTGCCGGGTAACTGGTCTGTAGTGTCTGACAATTAGGTCTACCAGTTCCGGGCATTGGTGGACAGGAGGGCACAAGAATCTGAACAGATTGGATTTGTACGCCGCTGCGAAATGGTGGGAGGGCGAAACTTTGTCGGCCCAACTCTCCACATTTGCCCGCAGCTTCGTCAGGCTCATGGAAGAAGAGCCGTCCTTGTATCCCGACAAATAATTCACCGGAGGTGGTGGGGCTTGCCCACGCTGTACTTTTTTCGTCCGGGACTTTGACTTTCTCTCTGGCGGGGTTTCACTTCTGAAAACGCCCGGCCGCGGTAAATCCTTTGGTTCGCCACTTTCGCTGGACTGCGCTGACACTGGCATCTTTCCTCTATCCATCTCTCCGAATCAGCAATAATTGCAAGTTCAAGGCGTCTGCAGCAGATTTCGCTGTCACAGGAATAATTTGCACTGTCCGAGGAATAATCTGCATAGCCTGGAATGTTTAAAAACATCTGACCCCCTTTTCTAGATAAAGACAGCGCCATTAATGCCGCGCAGGAGGAAGTAGGTCGGCTGAGTTAAGGCTCTTTGGTGGGCTGCGCAGGAGAATGTTTGGAAAAAGCGCGCTCCGGCAGACGTGCCATGCTCTTTTGCTTGCACTTTCGTTGAGGAACGTGCAATCATCAATTCTGTCTTGGACGCTGCGCCATGGCTGACGTCACTGCCGGAGCGCGGGCACACTGCTCAAGAAAGAATCATTGGTGCGGAAACCCACTTTGGAACGGTTACAAACGCGCCTTGGGCCTAGCTTGGAACCTTTTTTAATTTTTTATTCATTTTTAAACGTTGCCCCAAACTGGCCCAGAAAACGAGGCACAGCCGGTGTACTCCGTGAGTACAGCGCCTACAAATCCCGGACCGTTGTCTGTCACAATCGACTCTGGAACCCCGAAGCGGGTAATCAGGCTCTCAATGAACCTGATGACCGTTTCTTGGTCTGCGTTCTTGGTCGGGATCGCCTCTGTCCACCGCGTGAAATAGTCGGTAGCCGTAAGAATAAACTTGTGGCCGGCAGAGGAGTTAGGAGAAATCACCCCAATAAAGTCTAAACCCCATTGCTGGAACGGAGTCTCGGCCTGAATCGGTTGAAGGGGCAGGGGTGCTTTTCTATTTCGGCCAGCAAACCTCTGGCATTGATCACATTTAGAGCAGACCGCATGCGCGTCTGCGAACAAAGTGGGCCAATAGTACCCAGCCCTTATTATTTTTAAGGCCGTTGGCCTTGAAGAATGGTGACCCCCAGGCATCCCGGAATGAAATTCTCCGAGGACCCTAGGCTGGTCAGATTTTATGACGCACCGCAACAGGATGCCGTCGATGTTTTTGAAGTAAAGCCCCTCGGGGCGAAGAGTGTACTTGAGTGCACCTAGCCGAAATCTCCTTCGTTGTGAGGCGTTCAAGTGATCGGGACATCTTCCGGTGCAGAAGTATCTCACCAGTTCATCTGTCCAATCACTCCCCTCCGATAAGGAGTCGGCTAGGTAGATGCGTGTCGCTGTGTCCTCCCACTTACAGGCGGAGATGCCGGCTACAGCGCTTCGGGCCAATTCCTGACACAAGGCTCGGCCTCTGATAAGCTTGGTGGGCCGCACTTCAATGTCAAACTCCTGGATTTTGGCAATCCATCCCGCTCTCTTGTGACCCGGTTCTCCTTGCAAGATGAAGCTTCGAACATCCGGGTGAATCACAAAGACAGTAGTCTTGCTCTGGGAGACAAAGTGCCTGAACTTTCGAAGGGACTTCATGACAGCATGAACCTGCCGCTCTATAAAATTGTACTTTTCTTCATGCGGCAGAATCACTTGGCTGAGGAATGCTATGGGGCGCTCCTCACCATCGTCTCCCTTCTGAGTTAGGATTGCAGCGTAACTTTCGGGTTCTCCCACTGCATACAGGATGAAGTCTTTGGAGTAGTCCGGGTTTGTCAACACCGGAGCTTGTGCAATTCGGGCCTTGATTTCCTCGAAGGCTTGCTCTCTCTCATCAGTCCATTCGTAACGTGTATCTTTCTTAAGCAGTTCGGCCATAGGCTTGATCACCTGTGCGAAGTCCGGAATGAACTTCCGCACGAAGTTAATCTGACCGAAGAAGGACTGCAGCCCTTTTTTGTCGATGGGGGCTGGCAAGCGAACGAGGGCCTCTGCTCTGTCAGGGTCAATGGCGAGGCCTTCCTCGGAGATGACATGTCCCAGCAGCTTTCCTTCCTTTACCGCGAAGACAGACTTCTTCGGGTTTATAGAAATGCCGAATTCTCGACAACTCTCAAATATTTGCCGTAGGTGCGAAACATGATCTCCTCGTTGGTGAGAGAAAACAGTCATGTCATCAAGGTAGATGACGATAATCTTATTGAGCAGCTCTCGGAAGGCCAGGTCCATGGCCCTTTGGAACGTGGCACCAGCATTAGATAAGCCAAATGGCATGCGGCGATAGGCGAACGTCCCCCACTTGGTGGTAAACGCCGTCTTATGCTGGTCTTCGTTTTTGACCCAAATCTGGTTGTAGCCGAAAAATCCATCTAAAAGTGAAAATCTCTGGGCTCCAGCAACGATATGTAGGATCTGGTCGATTTGGGGAAGCGGATAGTGGTCCCGGAGGGAAGCCTGGTTTAGGTTTCTGAAGTCGACACAGAGACGAATGTCGCCATTCTTTTTCCTCACGGGCACCAAATTCGCGACCCAGGATGAATGTTTGATGGGGTAGATGATCTTGGCCTCCAGCATCTTCAAGAGCTCGGTCTTCATCATGGCCTCAATCTTTGGATTCACGGCCCTCTGTTTCTGTCGGAATGGCTTGGCGCCATCCTCTAGCTCAATGGTATGCTGGATGACAGTTCTGTCATACCCCCTCAAATCCTCGTAGCACCAGGCCACGATGTCGGGGAATTCCTGGCACAGTGATCTGATCTGCTCCAGTTCCTCCGACGTGCAGTCTGTTCCGACCTTGATAGTTTTACCAGGTTCAAGTTCTAGGTCAGCATACTGCCTCGGGTCTACTTTGATCCTGTGGGATATTGCTCTGTCATTCTGATCAAAGAGACTTTCTAATGTAATCAGTCCTTTTGGGACGTGATTATTCCGTAACTGTATCAACCCCTCATATTGCTCGTCATCAGGGTCTCTACCTTCGATTACACACACTTCGTTAACCGGGAATGTGACGATCTCCTCGTCACAACTGAACACCCGCCAGTGGGTGTCCTTATCAGGCACAGAAGGCCTGTAGACAGGACGAACCGGCTTCGGTTTCTGGACAACGTCTTCAGCCGGAACGTACCTGGCTCCAACAGACGCCAGAATATCAGCGTGCTTGTTTTTCTCACGCGATATCGCTTTGACATTCAATGAGTCGAATGACTCCATCAGGTCCCACACCCGATTGCGGTACGCTCTAAGATAGTGTTGTTTGGATGCGCACTTCTCCGTAACTTGGTGACACACCAACTCTGAATCTCCGAAAATCTGTAGGTGCTTGATTCCGAGCCTCTCCGCCTTTCGCAAACCCAAGCACAGGGCTTCGTATTCCGCCGAGTTGTTAGTGCAGCTCCAGGCCAACCTGTAGGCATAGTCCTTCTGGATTCCGGTTGGAGAAACCAGCAGCACTCCTGCACCGGCGCCATTCTTGCATCGCGCGCCGTCAAAGAAGAGCTTCCACAACTCCTCGGGTGCAGGTCCTACTTCTTTTGCAGCTGACATGTCAAGCCTCTCGGGCTGTACAATGGAGTAACAGCCCTGCTCTGTCCCGATTACGGCATTGAAGTCCCGCAACGAGAACTCATCTTCGAGCTGTAGCACTTCGAGGGCTTGCTCAGTCAGCTCCACTGTCACCAGCTCTTCCTCTGACAACTGGACCATGCAGTCCAACTCTCCTCCGGGTATCTTCTCTACTAGGAAGGTGGAAGGCTTCTCATTAAAAATTTTCAGTCTCCTTCCTTTGAAGGGCACTTCCATGTGTGAGTAGTCTAGAGACAGGTACCCGCCCAACTTCGCAGTGAACTCCCGAGAGAGACACATGCCGAAGTAAGGCTCCAGGTCAACAATCACGACCTCTTGGATGACTACGATGTCGAGAGCTTTGTGCAGTCGGATAGGGATGTCCTTTATGACACCAACCTGTCTTGACAGGGGTGCCGTCTAATTGCGGCACGCCTTGGCTGCTCCGTGTGTATTCCATCCCGATCTCATCGCGGACGGCCTTCGGCATCACGGTCGAGGAAGCACCAGAGTCCACCATGCAGTTGTGAACTATGTGCCCTTGCATCCGTAAAGACAGATAAAAGGGTGGCGGTCTGTTCTTCCCAGTGGCGGAGACTGTCAAAGGTTGAACCAGGACAGCGGGCTGCATCTGTCTGCCGTTCTTCATGTTCTTCAGTGATTCTTGCAGCAGATCTACCTGGCCTGGGAGCAGAAGAGCATCGTACATGCTGATTCTAGGCGGTGTTCTTTTCAACTCGTCTACAATGCTGTAGCCCGAGGTACTAGCTCCTTCTGCTTGTTTTGCCGGCTCATACTTTGTCCGGTACTGTTGGGTGGCCTCAACTCGCTGTCTCTTGGTCAGAGACGGGTACTTCAGCTTCTCTTGGGCTTGTTCTTTGGTTTCAGCTGGAGGCTGAAGTACAGGAGCCTTAGCCGGAGTTGGGGCCTTTGCTGGAGGTTTGGCTGGAACAGGGGCAGCCTTTGCCGGAGAAGGCTTGACTGGAGCTTTATCTTTGGATGCCTTCTCCTGGGCTGTGTAGGGCCACAGCCGCTTGTATGGTGGCAGCCCGCCGGGCTGCGGTTTTTCTCTTCTCGCGTAGACTTGCAAAGGCTTGGCCGCATCCGCGGCCTTCTTTTCTTCCTTGGCGGGTGGCGCTAGATTTTCTTCCGGGAGGGCAAAGTTGGCCTCGCCGTCCAAGATCATGTACAGTTCATCGTCTTCTATAGCGCTGCCGGCCAATGTCTGGATGTAGTGCTGGTGCAAAGTGCAGTCTTCCTCCGAATGCGGGTCATTGCACGTAGTGCACCAGTTAACCTGGTCGGGAGGACCAGGCGGGTCTTCTATAGCAGCATTTCTCGGAGGCGGACGCCTCTGCGGCTGGTTTTCTGGCGCTTTGTCTTTTGTTAGCGCCGGGGGCGCATATGGCCTCCTAGGAGCGAGGTCCATCTGGGCCTGCTTCTTCTTCATAGCGGTCATGTCATTGGACATGGCATGGTATCCGGAGGCCAAAGCCCGCACTTCTTGTAGAATCGTGTTCTGGATGCTGCTGTCGGGAGGCGGCAACTGTGCCGGTGGAGGCAATGCGGCCAATGGAGGAGGGTTAGAATAAGATGCGTACTGTGGAGGAGCGGGAAGTGCTGGAAAATGCGGAGCGGGAGGCGGCGGGTGAGGGTAATGCAATTGAGGCGGGCCGTAAGGAGTTACGACCGGCGCCGGATTCCACTGCTGCTGGGGTTGCTGTCCTGATGTGGACGGCGAACCACCAGAGCGAGAGGATACTGAGATCTGGGGAAGTCGGGATGGATGGGCTCCTGCACTCTGGACGGAAGCCTGCCGATGGAGATAATGTCAGCTTCAGCTTGCTGGGCAGCCTCGTACAGCGCAGGGAACTCGTCAATTCTGGCGATCTTCAGCAGCAGGCATATGTCTGAGTTGAAGGATCTCAGATAGTAGTGAGCAGCCATGCCGGCTGAAGGCCGAAGTTCGCGAGGTACCCGTTTCCAGGATCTCGCAAACCTGATGTTAAAATCAGACACCTCCTCTTGAGGATGTCTCTGGATAGCTTGGAACTGATGCAGTATAGAAGTAGGGTCAGCAGACTCGTTGCATCCTTTTACGAGCCTTCTGGCAAGCTGGGGCCACCCTGTGATGGATCCCTCTGGCAGCGATCTCCACCAGTAGAGAAGCTTTCCCCTCAGGGAAAGGGCCAGCAGACGGGTCTTCACACTTTCATCGGTGATAGTATGCAATGCGGCCAGGGCAAGGATGTCCTGGATGTGCTCGTACGCCGTCTTACCGTAGCCGTCGTATGTGGGAATAGACTTTAAAGCGGCGAGGGGCACGGCTTGCTGTCCGACCAGGGCCAAGGGCCCCGTAGAGTCCACAGCCGGGAAGAGATCATCGTCATTTGGCTGTTGAGCAGCCATTTCTTCTTCTTCTTCTTCTCCGCCGTCGGTTGTGTACTCAGTGTCGGTACTTTCCGAGGATGCAGGATCTTCTTCTTCCTCGGCCTCTTCTATTTCGTACTCGGCTCCTCCGACTTCGGCTTCGGCTTCTTCTTGGATCTCAGCCTCGGCTTCGTCGAAACGAGCTCGCGGATCAACCAGCCTGGGAATCTCGCCTCGAGCGTTGATGTCCAGTTCGTAGAACTCAGGCGGGCTTCTCGGATCCCTTGCTTGCCACCTTCTCGTGTGCATGAAGGTGTTGGGACCGGTCTTCTAGACTCAGAGGATTTGTTCGTGCAGAGTCGCCAGGTGTTCAGATTTGGAACAGCAATGAAGCGAACACCGGTGCTTCAATTCTGTCGGGGGTGAGAAACTTCCTTGTCTCACCGAGAGCTCAGGAACTGTCAGCGCCAGGTGGAGACTGATCAGAAAATCTCTCTTCAAATGTGGGACCAGGGTCCCACCGGGCGTGCCAGAGAAACTGTTGGTTACGAATCTGCCATGAGGAAAGGATTTTGGGTTAATGCGCCCAGATTCGCCCACCAGCATGAAAGGCCGGAAGGAAGAGATGCCTTCCGAGCCAATCTCCGGAGAAGGCCGGCTCCTTTTGGGGGTTTATGTTCAAGCTAAGAGTACAGGAAAGAGATAAATGTACAGAAAGAGATTTACAAATATATTCAGAGGTTGGTGGGGGGAACTAACAGTACGGGAACACACCAACTACCGCTACTTACTGCATTATAAACACAAAGCATGACCAAGAACTGCAAAATCTAAGTATACTTCCGATACTTAAGCAGTGTACGCACAGCTACAATGGCTCCCTAACAGACATTCCCTACAAGGAACTAACGATGACGGCAATGCGTCAATCACCACCTACGGACACTAACATGGGTAGAAAGCAATCATAGAGATATCAGAGCCAGGTATATGTGTTTATGTAGAGAATTTAACCGCACAACTTCAATGGCCCCCTAACAGACATTCCCTACAAGGAACTAACAGTACGGCAGCGCACCAATCACCAGATACGGACCAGCAACAAAACACACAACTGATGGAACTGCTACTACATCTATTCTATGTATCCTTTTAATTCATGAAGTACAGGGGGTGCTTTAAACAAGCAATGCTAGAGGCACTTGATCATCAAATGCTGAAATGAATCAACGAGCCATGACACAGGTTAGCCTAAGGCATGAATATAAAGAAAGGCAAGCATAAAAAATAGAAGCAGCAGAACATAACCAAGCATACAGATTATATTTATAAGCAGAAGCACGGTTACAATGGGCACAGTGGTTCCCTAACAGACATTCCCCTTCCACCCTTTACAATGAATTCACGGTGGGCTTTTATAGCCCGAGTCCCTCCCGTTACATTAATGGGCACAAGGTCCCAGTCAAACATAAGCTGACAAAAGCGGCGAAAGAGCTGCAAATGCTGACCTTTTGTCGGACCGGACTGTACCCGCAGCATGGTCTTCCTGGAAGCTGGACAGCTACATGGCGGTGTGTTGGGCAGAATCTTCTTCTGGCGGTGATGCGGGTAGCTGGAGCAGGTGAAACCTCAGATCAGCTTTGAATGAGGCTACTGGCGTAGGCAGTGCAGCCCATGCTTGTCCTTTTGCTCGGCACGTTTCGGCTCTAATCCCGAAGCTGGACACTTGTCAGATGATGGATGATGCTGTGTGACACGTGTCTGCCTTGGAAGGCAGTCCGTCCAACTTCGCTTGGGATCAGAGCGTCTCGGGTTGCGCGGGCAGAAAACAGTGCAGTCGGGAAGGCCTTCATGCCTTGGTCAAATTCTGGGTTTGTTCCCCTACTGCGCACCTGTCAAGGGCGCACTCCGACTTCACTGCGAAGTCGGGCTGCGCATGGTGGAAACTGGTGTCTGCCGCCGTACGGACTTCGCTCCGGCCTTTTATCATCTTCTGTCAGCCTGCCAGCCTGTCAATCTGCCGATTGCAAGGTGCGCCCAGAAAGTGGGGCGAAGTCGGACTTCGCACCAAAACTGGGCGAAGTGCGCACTTCGCACCAAAACTGGGCGAAGTGCGAACTTCGCACCAAAACTGGGCGAAGTGCGAACTTCGCACCCAGACTAGGCGAAGTGCGAACTTCGCACCAACACTTAGCCATTTTTCAGGTAACTTGCTGGAAAGTTGAAAAATCAACTGGGGACTCCAAGAAAGGGGGGAAAGAAAGAGAATGCGGGAAGGAAAAGGAAAGGGAGAGGAGAAGGAAGGAAAATAGGGGAAGAGGGAAAAAGAAGAGCAGCACTGTTACAACACTGAAGACATTGCACCCCGTGCAAAATGTGACAACAGAACCGTTTCCATGATGGAACAATTTCTCCTTTCAGCAACTCTATTTTGTTGTGGAGAATAGGCTGTGGTTAGTTGTCTTTTGATCGCATGTGTTTTCAGAAATGAAGAGAATTCATTTGAGGTATATTGCCCCCCTCGGTCTGAGCGGAGGGTCTTTATGGAGCATCCAGACTCTTTCTCAACTAGTTTCTTGAACTGCTGAAAGTAGGAAAATGCTTCAGGTTCTAGTTGAAGAAATAAGACCCACATCTTCCGTGAGTGATCGTCTACAAACAACTGATAATACGTTTTGTTTCCAAAACTTGGTGGCATGGGACCGCATAAATCAGTGTGCACTAACTCCAACGTTTTCTTAGCTCTAAAAGAGCTAGCTTCAAATGGTGGTTTGCGTTGCTTCCCTGCTAAGCAATCCGAGCAGATTGGCAATGTAGATGAATGGGTGGGAAGACCCTTCACCATTTGATTTACTTAGCTCAGGTAAATACCCTTTACTAAGATGCCTAAATCTCTTATGCCAAAGAGAAGTGGCCTCCATGTTGACCGCCATGGCAACATGAGGCGTTGAAACAGCATCTAGTGTGAACTAGCCATGCTTGTAAGAACCGGTTGCTATGTGTTTACCCTGCTTGGTGATATAGCAACGTTTCAGTCCATTTTCCACTTTGAAGTTGACAACCATGTTTTTATCTAGGATTTGTGGAACTGACAACAAATTATTTGTCAATCCTAGAACATAAAGGACATTGTGAATATGACACTTTCCATCTGGAAGGGAAACAGATACACTGGCTTCACCCTATACACGATAGGTCTTAATATCAGCAATTGTGACTAGTTTGCCTTCTTGTGCCACAAATGTCTCAAACCACTACTTGTCGCCAGTCATGTGTTTGATAGCGCCTGAATCAATGTACCAAACAGAATCCTTTTGTGTATAAGTTGTATGGGTCATAAGCACTTTGTGTGCTCTTTCTGAATCTGAATCAGAATTTTCAATAGCAACATGTCCTCTTTGTTGTCTATTTTTCTTCTGTGGCTTATTTTTGCCCTTCTTGTCTTGTTTGTTTTTAAACCAACACCGGTTGGTGTCATGGTTGTTCATTTTGCAATGTGTGCAATACCTCCCTTGAGATTGAGGTTGCTTGCCATTATCTCTTGATCCTGAAGATGATCCTCCCTTTTGAAAGTTACTGTTCTTCTTGCCACCCTGTTTGTTTGTGTAAAGTGCATTGTTTGACACTTCATCACTTTGGAGCTGATTTGCTTCCTCAGTTTGAAGCAAATTCACTAACTCCACAAAGGTTACAATTCTTTGAGATACATTAAGGGATGTTATTAACATCTTATAGGATTATGGAAGAGCCCTCAATATTACTGAAGTCAGAATAGTATCTTCTACTTTGGCTCCTAAAGCATTCATCTTTGACTTCAATTCTGCAACTCTACAAAGAAAGACCTCTACTGATTCTCCTGACTTCATATGGAGTGTATGAAGTTGAGTTTGAAGGTTTAGAATAGTCGATTGATTCTTGCCTTCAAAAATGGTACAAAGTGCATCCCATGCATCTTTACCATTTTTAGCTTCACTTATGTGAGGCTGGATCTCATAAGATGTAGTGTGTTGCCCTGTTCTATGTTTGGTGTTTTTACAATATTTTGGGTTTTGTGTGATATTCTGATTTTTCTTAATTTTTTTGTAAGTATGAAAATATGCAAAAAATGCATGAACAACAAACTTTGGAAAGCTATAACTTACAAACTACTCAGCCAATCAACATGAAATTTGGAGCCAAGATAATACATACATATAACTACGAACCCTTTAAAGGAAATGATAAAAAATTAAAGTACCCGAATGTATTTGGAATCTAGAATTTCAGTCTGAGTTCTTATCAACAGGTACAGAAATCAAATTTCTAATCATAAGCTTCAAACTATGGACTTCTCCACCCAAATGATGTACAGCCTGTGCTGGAACTGTACGACCAACAAAAAGAAGACTCCAAAATGCCACGAAACTGTCCACAAAACCCTTGAAAACTGGTTGCTGGGGTTTATTGATGAAGTTCAACCAATAACATGCTCAAACCCTTGTCCAATCTCGCTGAAAATCAACAACATTGATGCACAATGCACTCTCTGAGATGAGAATGCCCAGAATCACCCTGAGAGTGTCTTTCAACTCCGAAGATGATGTTCCTGTAGGTGGTTTTCATCACCAACAAGCTGAAAATCCTTGCCAGAAACCCTTCTGCAAGTCTTCTCCTCAAATCATCAATATCAATAGCCATATATATGATCTAAAATGAGCTCAAGACCCCTATTTAACTCCTTCAAAACTCACGATGGCTTCTAGAAAGCTCCATCTTATTTAATTTTTTAATTGTTTCACTTTATGTCCCACAAGGGGGTCGTACCATGTCAAGCCCCTCTTAATTTGATTTATTATTTAATGCCCTTTCTTTTGAGTGGTTATATGACCTCCTTATAACATCCAATTAATAAAATATAATGCCCAACATTATAAAGTTACATTTTTATTTAATTTATTACATTAATAATCTTCGGGCATTAAAATAATCTGTCTCCTCATGTCGGACCCAAGATATGAAAGTAGAAACGGATACCCATTTCGCCGAACTACTCAGTCGTAAAATCCGTTTCCCAAAATACTGACCCTGACTGACTTACTAAAAATAGTAAGTCTCTACACCTGTGTCCGAAAAGGCCAAAAATCAAGCAACAGAAGAGATATCTGGACACCCAATATGGCGAGGAATATCATTACCATGTTTGCTTGACCAAAAACCCTAATCACTGACTTACTAAAAATAGTAAGTCCATCATCCAAGCTCAGAATGTCTCCAAGAAACTAGCATCTGAGAGTAGACAACATCCCTGCAAAGGCCCAACCTCCTCTGAAATGACCCACACTGCTGACAAGCCAGGAAAGGGACATTACATCAGAAGTAGCTTGGAGAATCAACATGAGAAGACGATTGTTCTTTTTGTCCCATGCTTTCTGATCTGCTCCTGTTGATGTGGGTCTTGTATTAGTGCCATCCACTAAATCCCACATTTCCTCTACAGTAAGTATTGTTTTCCTCTTGGTTTTCCATGCTGAAAAATTAGGACCTTTAAGCAATTGTGTATCATTTAGGTATTTGTCGATGGTTGCCATGATGAAGGTTCTAGAATGGTTCCAAGATGATCTCTCTTTTTTCTTTTTACTTGATATTTAATGGCACTTGCCTGAAAATCTTTGTGAAGGATTTATTAGTTTGAGTATATTTAAGCCAAACAAGAAGAAATTAGAGATAATTCACTCTTTAGTGATATTTAATGGCTCCTGCCTAAAAATCCTCCCGAAGAAGGATAGTTAGTTTGAGGGAATTAAGCCAAACAAAAAAGAGTGAATTAGGGATTTTGATTTAGGAGAGAATATAAAGAAAAATTGGCTTTAAACCTGTGCAATGAGTTACACAAATTATTGTGAAATTTTGGGGTTTTGAGTGCTCTTGATTTTGATGATTTATAATTGCAAAAAAAAAAAAAAATTAAATGCAATAATCAATCAAGGAGTGACCACAAACTTTTTATCACATAGGTGTCGGATGTAACCGAAAATGCACCTAATTTAGCAATGTCAATTTTTAATTAAGGTATCGAGTAATATCGAAAATGCACCTTATTATAAGTTTTTGCAACAAAAGATAGATTTGTGTTTTGCAACACAAATAATTTTGAAGTTCAAATTCTCCCCCATTTGTGTTACAATTTTTGCAAAATAAGACAATTTATCAAGGATCAATTATCCCCCCTTTGGTTTGCAAAAATAACAAAGTAGCTTACCTTTCAAGACAAGTCGACACACGACAAGCTTTTGAAAGGCTTTCCAGAACCAGTCGACAAACGACTTGGTTTTAATGGAACCTTTTTAGGTTTCAATACTCAAAGATTGGAGGGGCATTAGGATTAAAAGGTTCTCTAATCCTCATTGGACCATAGCTTCGGTCCAGTCCCTTCCATGGATCAATGTAAGTAGTGAAACGAGGTAAAATTCTTCTATGCTCTCGAAGCATACGACGAAAAAGAGATCTTGTTGTTTGTCGTCGAAGTTCGTTCCTCTTTCTTATAACTCTTAGACGACGAAGAGCTTTTTGTATCCAAGGCCTCTTCTTCATGAGATAAAACTTGTACTCTCAAAAAAATGATTAGAAAAATTTGGAGCAAAGTGTTACAAATCTCAATTTGTTGCAAAAAAAATGTGCTTTGGTTTTTGTCTCTTATCCCCGATTTTGGAGAAAACAAAAAAACATCATTCTTACAAATTTGCAAAACAAAATTGGCCTTATTTTTTTTCTTTTGTGAAAACGTTAATGCAAATTTTTTAATTAATTTGAACATAATTTGAATTAATAATAAAATAAGTTTTGGCACCAGGTATTGTAGGTGAGTTGGAGAGGAGAGGGCAATCTTCCAAAGGAGGTCCCAGGTTCGAATCTCCACCCTACCAAAAAGCTGAATTGGGTACCCAAAATCCAATTGATAATGTTGGTGCGGGCAGGGTTGGGTGCGACCCTTGGGTGACTTTGACGGTGTAGAACCCCCTGTTCGTGGTCTCTTAGACCAAGGCGGCCCCACAAGGGGTTTTTCGCTGAAAAAATAAATAAAATAAAATAAGTTTTGAAAAAAATCACTCTAGTGGTTAAAAAAACTGATTTTAAACAAAAAGAATATTAAATTATTAAAACAAATACTAAAATAATTACAAATTACCTTTGAATTGAAAAAAATTTCAATTTTTGTTTTGTAAAAGGTTTATGTCATCTCCGTCAGAAGTCGAACTCCCGACCTCGCGGGAGATGTGCTTAGAGCTGGCCCGAATTGCCAATCGGGCTAGCTCCCCGATTTGAAAGGGAAAGGAAACAATTGCCTTTTGATTGTTTCTTGCGTCGTGTTTTTTTTTTTTTTAAATTGGGATTCTATAATCCCACATCCATCAGGTGGATGGGTTTGCTCTCCTTTAAGAACGCGAAGCCGCCTTCATCTTATCGATTGCCCTCGGGCAATCTGAACCATGAACTCCCCTTTCACACGCGTCCGAGCAAATCGCAGCATGACACGACACCCCCTTTCAGCCAATCACGTAGCGCCACATCACCCCCTTTCAGCCAATCACTTAGTGCCACATCAGCAGTTCTATGTCCACGTGTCTCCTAGTCAGCGTAGCCTTGGGTGTCGCGCCCGCCAAGTGTCCAGTTTCGCGCTCGCCACGTATCCGGTTCAGATGTCCTCCTCGAACTCCGAGACAGTCCACTTCAGCAGATCCCTTCTCGGGATTCGAGCCAACACGTCAGCCACTAGATTCCGTTAGGTCCGAGCCTACAAGTCAGCCAGTGATATGTCCACCTCGATCCGTGTGTCGTCCACCTCGATGCTCATGCCATCTCTATGCAATCCACCTCGATCCGCGTGCCAGTAGCTGTGTCAGTCTGTCAAGGTCGGTCGGGTGGTTTGTTTGGCTAGGATTCTGCGTCGTCTGCCTAGGGTGCAATCGCCTGTCTAGGTTCCAGTAGCTAGGTTGTGTCGGCGGCAGTTTTTGTCCCGTGAGTCAGGGACTGACCGTCAAGTCGTGTGGTGTGAGGGCGGTCATGCCCTCGTGTCAAGGTGGGCCTCCTCGGTCTATCACCTCGGGCCAGTCGCCAGAGACTAGTTTTCGATCGCCGATCAGAGGGTATTCCGGCCCTTGCTTAGAGGTGGTCCTCTGCAGGTCTGTCGCCAGTCTCCGTAGTGGAGATCGGTCGCCCATAGTGGGAAGCTTGCCTCCCTTCGTAGAGGTGGGTTGTCAAGCCTGTCCACGTGGGCCGCCTGCTCACGTGGGTAGACTGCGGGCCGGCTGGTCCAATGTTTCAATAGAAACACAAAAAAAAAACTTAGGATGAAAATAAATTCAAACGAAAAACAACACAACCTTTGATAATTTCAAACCAAGGTATTCCGTGGTGATGTCGCCTTGAAACGCGTGCCTGGAACGAGAAGACCTCCTCTCGCCTTGCCCAATAATGCTCTGTAGCTCTGATGCCAATGTTGGCAAATGAAGTGAGAAATAATTCAGTCAGAACAACTAACTAAATATTATTGATGCAAGAGTTTATATAACATTAGAATTAGGCTGTGAATAACCTAAATAAGTTATTGTTGGCATTTTTGCCACATTGAATTTTTTCACAAAAATTTGCCTGAGTGTGGAGCTTCAAGGCGGCAAAGAGCATGCAGAAGTGTTGACATTTTCGCAGGCCCGAAAAGAAGATGATAAAGTGGATGAAATGATCTTTGGATACTTCATCATTGCAGATCTTTTCGCAAGCTTTCTGACGGTATATTATAATAGGCGATCGGGGCAGCGGATCAAAAGTTACGGCCCCGGGAAGCGGAACCAGGAAGCTCAAATTCGGGACGAAAAATCAGCTAAGGCACCAAACTCCCGAGTTCGCTCCAACTCTCCAGCGACGCCCGTCGTCGCTCCAGTTTTCAGCGATCGTGGGCAACGGGAGAAAAAGAATGAAAAAATTTCTAAGTGTTGGTCGACGTCGGTCACTCCATTTGGCAGCGACTCCCGTCGTCGCTCCCATCTCGCAGCGAATGTCGGCCAGCGACGAACGTCGACCAAAAAGTGAATGTCGACCAGCAACGAACGTCAGCCAAAAAGCGAGTGTCGGCTAGCGACGAGCGTCGGCCAAAATTCGGCCAAAATCTCAAGTTCGCTCAAATTTCGAGCGATTCCCAAAATCGCTCCCCTTCATCAGCGACTCCCGTCGTCGCTCCCATCTCGCAGCGAATGTCGATGAGTGACGAACGTCGGCCAAAATGCGAGTGTCGACCAGCGACGGCCAAAAGTCGGCCAAAATCTCAAGTTCGCTCAAATTTCAAGCGATTCCCAGAATCGCTCCCCTTCATCAGCGACTCCCGTCGTCGCTCCCATATCGCAACGAATGTCGGCCAGCGACGAACGTCGGCCAAAAAGTGAATGTCGGCCAGCGACGAACGTCGGCCAAAAAGCGAGTGTCGGCCAAAAATCGGCCAAAATCTCAAGTTCACTCAAATTTCGAGCGATTCCCAGAATCGCTCCCCTTCGTCAACGAACCCCGACATCGGCCAGAAAGTCAACATCGGCCAAAAAGTCAATGTCGGCCGCGAATCCCGATGTCGGCCAGAATTCCAACGTCGGCCGCATGTCGGCCAGAATGCCTATGTCGGCCATATGTCGGCCAAAAAACGCTCAAGTTTGCTCAAATCTTCAGCGAACCTCAGACTCAGACAGAGAACATGCAGATTTCGGGATTCGAGCCGGTCAGAGTAAAGCAGAAGGTGTACTTCAAAGTACAGGGTAGGTGGGCATTAAGAGCAATTATTCAACAGCAGTTTGTACTGCACCTACCGCATTAATCAGACGCGCCTTTTCAACCACCAGATCTGTCCGGAGCTGTACCAATTTCAGGTGGATCTTGCTGCAGGTACACTCACAGTCAGCAGAGGTCTAATCCCGGCACTTTTTGCAGGTCTTGGGTTCTGTGCATCATTGTAATTGGGGGAAATTTCTGCTATAAATAGCAGTCGACCTTCATTGTAAAAGGGGGGGAACATATTGCTAGAGAGCTATTGTAACTGTTGGCCACGGATCCGCCACCTGGGAAGGACTTGGTGTGTCAATGCGCCCTAGATCCGCCAATGGATGCCTCCCGTGCCGATCTCCGGAGAAGGCCGGCTCCTTTCCTAACCTACTTGGGGGTTTTTAGATAAGAGTGCAGGAAAGAGATTAAAAAAGGGGGTAAAGGGAACTGGAAAGAGATTGAAAAAGATAAGGGAACAGGAAAGAGATGTAAATATCATGCGTTTCGGGTGGGGGAGAACAAGCAGCACGATCGCAAATTTGCATCCGAACCAACAGCAATTAAAACAAAGCATGTAACAGAAACTGCAGCTGTTATTCTACCCTATGTATCCTTCTGTTTAGTATTCTAGATCCAAATAATCACCAATGCCCAAATCCAGAATTCAGACAGACAGAAATATAAATGGACATGAAGCAGAAATACTAGCGAAGGCAGCATAAAAGACAGAGACAAGAAGCAGAGCCAAGGATGCTCTGAATTAATTAGAAGGTGGTCCATCACAACAGAGTCCTCTAGCAATATGTCCCCCCTCCACCCTTTGCAGCAAGGTCCTCCTGAAAACGTGGCAGCTCCGTGGAAATCCAATAGGTGGGAAGTTGAATCAGTTTGAATGGGGGCAAATGTGGTACAATCTGTCAATTCACGCTCATCTGTCCGGTACCTTGGCGGCACACCTTCTGTCACATCTTTGACTCGAATCTCGAGGCTAGACACCTGTCGGAATCTGATAAGGGGAAAAATTTGCCTTAGGAGCTCATACTTTGTATGAGGGCAATCGGGCGGATGAGCGCAGTCGGGAAGGCCTTCGTGCCTTAGAAAATTTCTAGGCAGGTTTCAACGTTCTTTGCCCGAGTGCGGACAGGTCAGTGAGCGAAGCCCGACTTCGGCTGCGAAGTCGGGCAGCTCAACACTTAGTCGTTTTTCTGGAGATACCATGATGGGCCGCCCAACTGCGCTCTTCTTCCAGGGCGCAGCTCGACTTCGCTGCGAAGTCGGGCGGTCCCAGCACTTAGTCGTTTTTTTCAAGTGAGTTGCCCAACTGTGCACGAATTTGAGGGCGCAACCTGACTTCGCTGCGAAGTCGGGTTGCGCACCCAACACCTGGACTTTTTTGGGATGTCCTTCACTGACAATGCCCAAGTGCGCACAAAACTGAGAGCGCAACCCGACTTCGCTGCGAAGTCGGGGTTCGCTCAATACTTAGTCAAATTTTGGGCTCAGTTCTCTACACGTCAGCTCCCCAAGTACGCACAAAATTAAGGCAACACTAAAACTTAGAAAATTTTGGGCCTTTGTATGAGCGCAGTCAGGAGGATGAGCGCAGTCGGGCGGGGCCCGACACTTAGTCAATTTTTTGGCCCGAAATTGAGCTTCCTGGTCCTGCTTCCCGGGGCCATAACTTTTGATCCGCTAACCCGATCGCCTATTATAATATATTGTTCGAAAGCTAGCAAAAAGATCTGCAATGTTTAAATATCCAAAGCTTATTTCATCCATTTTATCGCCCCCATTTATGGCCCACGAAAACCCGAACACCTTTGCATGCTCTTTGTCGCTTTAAAGCTCCATACTTAGGCCAAAGTTTATCAAAAAATTTAATGTGGCGAAATTGCCAATAGCAACCAGACGTTTGCATCAATACAAAGCATCCTTGGCTCTGACTCATGTCTCTTTCTTTTATGCTGCCTTCTGCAAGTATTTCTGCTTCATGTTCATTTATCTTTCTGCTTGCTGTAATTCTGCACTCTGGATTAGGGCATTGGACAGTAAGTGAATCTGGAATCCTGGCTGAAGGATACATAGGGAAGAATCGCGGTGTTAGTTTCTGTTACATGCTTTGTTTTGATTGTTGTTAGTTTGGGTATTAGTTAGTAATCGTGCTGCTTGTTCTTCCCCACCATTATTGCCTGACATTTACATCTCTTTCTGCATTTTCAATCTCTTTCCTGTTCCCTTAGCTTTTTTCAATCTCTTTCCTGCACTCTTATCTAACCCCCCCAAGTAGATTAGTATAGGAGCCGGCCTTCTCCGGAGATTGGCACGGAAGGCATTCCTTCCTTCCAGCCTTTCAACGTTGGTCCGGGTCTAGGGCGCGTAAACAAAGCAAATCCTTTCCAGGTGGCGGATCTGTGACCAACAGTTATTCCCCCTAAATGTAGCTTAACGCGTATTAGGTTGCCCCCCTAAAGGTAGCTAACCACTTAGGAATTAACGCTAACCAATTAACAAATATTATTCACTTAACAATGTGAATAATCATTCATGTCTTAACAATAGGTAATAGTTAAAGACATTTACAATGGTAAAACAAAGTAAATAATGGAATAACCTAATGGTAAAAGTAAATACTACTTTTTACCCTAACAAACTCTACATGATAAGAGAAGAATTTGTCTCATAAACCTCGTTGTATATTTTGCTTTGTACACATTAAGCACATGATGTTCAAAAATGATTGATACAAAGGCCTAAATGAAATTTAAAAAAAATATATCAATTTGTGGACTCCATTAATTAGTAAATGTTGGTTAACACACAAGATAACCATCTTATGTTTGTATATTATCATGCACATTATCCTGTTTTAATAAATATTGTATACTTAACATCTTATGTAACATATGGCGGTTAATTTGATTTAAATTATTTCCATCAAGATGCTTGTATATACAAACCAGACTGCTTTTGGTAATAAGAAGAGTCACCATCAATTCATGCAGAGAAATCTTGACTGTCCTCTAATGGTCTATAGAAGATCCATGACTAAGTTTAGAGAAGCATCAAAGTTCAAGTCAGGATTGCTAGAACAAGTTTGAATGAATAGAATCAAAGATTTATGTTGTAGACTGTTTCCCTGTGCTATTTTGATAGATTCCTTCTCCAGTCATTGTTCTGAATACTAGATTTAAAAAACTAAGAGAAACTGGATTGAGAAAACTATGAGATCCTATCATCTACTAAGATACTTCCATTGCTCAGAATCATTCTATCCCAAAAGAAATAACAATTACAAATCAAGAAACCTATAGAAGGGTCCTTTTTAGTGAACATTTCACAGCATTCATCAACAATACTTTCCTTCTTAATGGATAATGTTGTCGTGAAGTGGAGAACAATTTGTTTTGTTGCTGTTTGCTGAACATGAAAAAATGTGAGAATAACATCCTAATTCTTTCACATGTACAAATAATAAAATCTATAACCCCAAAAAAAACTTGTAATATGCACTATTTTGAATGCAGCCTAAGCCTAAGTGGATATAAATTTGGACAATTAGTTTCTGTTCTTTTTTTCTTTTTTTCGGGCTGGTAAAAGAGTCATTAAAGATGGGACACGAGAAAGAAAAACATGAACAAATACTCACCAGTGGGGTCCTGTGAAGAACAATCATGTGAGTTTCCTTTCCATCAGCACCATGTATAAAGCATGTACCTTCTTGTTGTGTTGTCCCAAGTCCATATATTGTACCAACAAGAACCCTCGATGAACCAGAACCAGTAGATTTGGAATAAGAACCTAATGCATATGACTGTTTTGTATTTGATGGAGTTTGATCCATGTCCAGAAAAACACATATGCGATCTTGGGAATCGTTGCCTTGATTTGAACCATGAAATTGCTTTGGAGGAATTCTAGTTGCTCTAGCAACAACTTTTCCAAAAAGATGAAGCTCTAAGTCCTTATAAGCATCCAATTGATTTATTTTACAATATTCAGCCTTCACTTGTTTTCTACATGGTTCTTTAAGGTGATCCAGGGCTTCAACATTTTTCTCTGAGAAGAACTGCTGATTTGATTTTTTTAATTTCTTCTCGGCAGACATTCGTTCTATAGAAGTATGTGTCGGCACAGTATATGAAGGCAAACAAGTTTCATTGAAGGAAGGTTCATGTGGTAGCATACACATACTATCAGCAAAGCAGACAACTCCAAAAAGGTGACGACCATAGACAAGATGCAAAATCTCTGATACTGCAGAATCTGACCGTTCTTCTGCTTCAAAACAGTCTGGCAATGTATAAGTGCATTCAATGGATGGGCCAAAATATGCTGCTCTAATAGCAGAATAAATCTCTCCTTGAACGTATTCTCGTAATCCTGACCCCATTCCTATTTCCTTTTGTGATACAATATCATTAACTGCATGTCTGTACCATTTTAGCCATTCCACCACTTCCATCTGCTTTTCTCCAGAAAACTCGTGAAATCTAGCATGATATGCAGACATAGTAGGATGCTGTTTGAAATTTTTTTCAACAGTGTTCCTCTGAAGCAACAAATAAGCGTCATATTGGGCTCGTTTCTGTGGATCAGAAAGAATCTGCACTCCAAGTTCAAGAAGCAGCTACTATAGTCAGACCACCCATGTTCTTAGAAAGCTGATTCATCTTTTACTGCTTTCAGTTTATGCTCTAGTTTGTCTCTAAAATGTCAAATTCTGCAGAGCATAACAGATGCTTCCATTTAGACAACTTAAATATGAGAATTTTAAGGACCAAGACAATTATTCAAGGTACAAAATTGGCATGCCCAATTATACATTACTTCAGGAGTCACAAATATGATATAAATTAATTTCATTAACAGCCTAGAAAATGCTTTTATACCAGAAAGATTGTCCATTTATTGAACCTCAATTGGAATGGCAGAATTCGAACTCAACATAGAGGTGGATTTTATAAGGGTTACTTTACCACATTATGCATATATGAAGACCATATAGACAGCCTAAGAGAAGATCAAAATTTTGGATATTGAATGTAGTTAGTCGGAAAACTGAATTTTTTTTTTTAAATGTTCAAAGCAATCAAATTTACCAAAAAGATAAAATTCTTCACAAGTCTACTTTTTTAGTAATAGCATCTATGAGAGCAAAAATGCAAAAAGAAGATTAGTAGCTTATCTGCACAGTGCTAAATTATGCGGCCCAGGTTACTATGCAAAATAGAAGTCAAGCATAAATTCCCATGCATTTCATATGGGTTATAATATACAAACGAATGACTATGGGATCCATGATATCTAGAATACTGATTAGCTGTTGCTACCAACTTCCATGTGTCATCCATCGTTTACAAGGTGACAAATCTGTATAAGGCCCTAATTAAATTTCGTTCTTTATGGTCAAAGAACCATCTAAGATAATTATCACACATGGGCGTCAAACCCCACTTGATGGTCACCTATCACATTGTTCAACAGTGCCCCTCAAGACAAAGGAAGTCAGATTGCATGTAATAGTCTTTGAGGCTGGAGAATGCAATGCCAAGGAAGAGTGGGAAGAACATGTGAAGAACCCTCCTAGACTGGAGGTGAGTACAAAGTGTTGTGCACCTAGCAGTGCACAGGAGGAAACTCTTACACAAGAGCTATTGCTAGGAAGCAATGCATCCGATGGTGCACAAGAGAGGACATTGACATGGGAACAATTACTAGAGGGCTATCGGTAAAGGAGGACTCAGCACATAGAAGTGTCAAAGATTCGTCATGCATCAGATAAGTCTCATTGTAAGTATAGGATTCAAAGAAATAACAATCAATCTAGCATGGAGTCAACCAAGAGTGTAGTAAAGAGATTTATGTGTTCGAATAATTTTAGATATCAGCATAACAGCATAACAACATGTCTAAATTATCCTGCCAGTTAAGATATGTTGTTATCAGGTAGTTAGCTATTTGACGTATGTAATATGCTATATATTCTTGTGATATGGTATATGAACAAGTGCCTATTATGAATCTTATATGGTATCAGAGCTAGTTTATCAGTGCCAGTATGATTTGTGCACTTGATGGGCTGGTGAGTTTGCGCTCCCACCCGATTCTGTGGAAAGATGGTGAAGAAATTTGAGATGGTGAAGGTGCTAACTGCTGATATGTTTACAGAGCATCAAAACTGTAATTTTGGCTAGCATTCAGATTTCCAACGGTGCATATAGTAATATATGTGTGCATATTATCTGCACTGAATGCTTGACAGGTACAGAACTGCATACTGAGATAGGCAAGGTTCAATTCCAGATCCATAAGGCTTATCAACATGATGAGGATACACCATTGAAGAAAAATTTGAACAAATTTGGAGAGGTACTCACTTCCATTATTGGAGTTGTCTGTGCTCTGGTTTAGCTCATTAATGTGAAGTATTTCCTTTCATGGGAGATTGTCAATGGATAGCCACGGAATTTCAAGTTTTCTTTTGAAAAATGCACATACCACTTTGAGATTGCAATGGCTTTGGCTGTTGCTGCCATACCTGAACGCTTGCCTGCAGTTATTACTACATTCTTGGCTCTTGGAACTAGCAAAATGGCTCAGAAAAATGCAATTGTGTGGAAATAACCAAGTGTGGAGTTGAACTACTGTAATTTGTTCTGATAAAACTAGAACACTGACAACTAACCAGATGTCTGTGGCAAGACTTGGGGCGATTGGGTCATATACATCTTCTCTTCAAGATTATACAGTTGAGTACAACTTATGATCCTTCTGATGGGAAAATCCAAGGTTTGTCTGAAGGATCTATGGATCTCAATCTTCAGTCAATTGCAAAAATTGCAACTATAAGTGATGCAGGTATTGCACATATTGGCCACCAGTTTTGTGCATGGCATGCCAACTGAGCAGCTTTAAAGGTTTTGGCTGAGAATGAATCTTCTTGTGTTTGTCCTCCACCTCTACGATGTCATAAGCACACCAAGTGCCACCACCTACATCAACACACCAAGTGTCACCACTATACAAGGAAGTGTCATTCAAGGACGTGTTGTACAAGGTGGTGTCGTAAAAGGAGGTGTCATTCGAGGAGGTGTCGTACAAGGAGAGGGACATCTATCAAAGGCTAAGGCAGGACCGTCAAAGGCCAAGATGTAGTCGTCTGGAGCTAGAGAGAAGTCAATTGGAGCCGAGGTGACAGGAGTTGCCCGTCATGTTGGTTACGTTGGTCATGTTGATCAAGTTGATGATAGAGCTGATTGCAGAAAGTGGAGTGACCAATCAAAAAACAATGTGTTACAGGCAGCAGTTTGAAGTGATGCCAATTGCAGAGGACAACTGGAATAGAGGAAAGCGGAAGGAGTGCGACAAGAAATTCCAATACGTGTTCAGTGCTTCTATCCCTAGTGTTCATCTCTTGTATCATCGAGGACGCCAACAAGTTTAGAGGAGGGGATAGATGTAGGCAAGCAAATTGATATGTCTATGTAATTAGTAAATAAGTTTTGTCATTTTGTGTTATTTTGTAGTTCGTACGCAAAGTGTTTGACGAAATGTGCATACGTATAATAAAGTTATAAAGTGGTGATGTAATATTTCATGTGATAATGTGTAATGTTATGTATAGTTAAGTCATAAAGTGACTCACGAAATGAAATGTAAATGTAAGTCACATGCATGTCAAATGTAATTTAGGAAAATGATGAGGTGTAGAGTAGTTGGAAGATGCAACTACCTCTTAGTTGTATAAAAAAGACCCTTCCCTCATTCGTTCATATGGTTGGAATGGTGTCAAAGGCCTAATAGTGTCAAAGGCTGAAATGTGTGGTTGTGGTCAGGAGGCTGGCCAATGGTTGTTGGCTGAAGCATGTAGGTGTTGGAAGGAGATACTCCTCATAGATGCATATGTAAGAAGATGTTGTGCGTATTTAACTGTATAAGCTATTGTTAATACAAGATTTGCTTATACTCATTTTTAATCTGCTATTGTTATTGTACGTATACTACATGTCTTGTCATTGTTGATTGCTGCAAATGATAGGTTTTGTATTGTTCCTTTCAAGTTTCAGATGCAGGATGAAAGTTGCAGATCAAGTGTTGTCGTCCAAGTGATATTGCTGTAAAAGCAATTGTTGTGATTACAGTACAAGTGAAGAGTCTTGGTTGATTATTAAATCTGTCATTTAAATTGTTCCTCCAAGAGTTGGAATACAAACCGTCGTTCTACAAGTCTTAGCACAAGTCATATCACTATGGCTTCCAATGGGCTCATTACCAAACCTATGTGAAGCTGCAGATTTAGGAGCTGGGAGGAATACTAGTTCCATTGCCTCATCCTCAACAAAGTTAGAGTCCCCAGGAGCAACCACAGTTGTCGATGAGGACATCGACCACTCTAGAGGGGAGGGCAAATGTAGACGCTAGTTCTGACTTCCCACCCCAGCAAAAGACATAAAAGGAGTGTGTTGGAAGCCAAATATGTGCACAACAAAGTTTTGATATACTTGGATATAGTTGATAACGATGTAAAATTTCATGCAATAATATAATGATGAGTTAAATGATAGTCATGTATGAATAAGTCATGAATGGTTAGTTGTTATGTAGCTTTTCTTGTAGTTAGGAGATGAAATGAAATGAAATGCAAGACAAGTATAATGAAAGAGATGAGGTGTTGACCTTGGTAGTTGCTAATAACTACCTTCCCCCCAGTTTAATTAGAACCTCTCATTCATTTGAGCAGGTACATGCCAAAGAGAGTACATAATACACACATAGGAGACATTGTACACAATGCATTGGATATACAGAGGGCAGATGTACATGCTGATGACATATAGGACATTAGTTGTAATTTGTATATGTTGCAGAGGGTATGTTAATGGGAAAAGCTGCACGCTGTGCATCCGTACAAGCTCATATCTAATGTTGTATCTTGTTAATGTCAATTCATCATTCAGCCATTGTTCTAAGTATATTGTTTGCATGTACCTGTTGGTTACGAATCTGCCATGAGGAAAGGATTTCGGGTTAATGCGCCCAGATTCGCCCACCAGCATGAAAGGCCGGAAGGAAGGGATGCCTTCCGTGCCAATCTCCGGAGAAGGCCGGCTCCTTTTGGGGGGGGGGTTTATGTTCAAGCTAAGAGTGCAGGAAAGAGATAAATAAACAGAAAGAATATACAAATATATTTGGAGTTGGTGGGGGGGGGACTAACAGTACGGCACCCAGCAATCACCAATACTTACTGCATTATAAATACAAAGCATGACTGAGAACTGCAAAATCTAAGTGTACTTCCGATACCTAAGCAGTGTACGCACAGCTACAATGGTCCCCTAGCAAACATTCTCCCTACAAGGAGAACTAACAGCACGGCAATGCATCAATCACCAGATACGGACACTAACATGAGTAGAAAGCAACCTAGAGATATCAGAGCCAGGTATATGTGATATGCAGTGATTTTAACCGCACAGCTACAATGGTCCCCTAGCAAACATTCTCCCTACAAGGAGAACTAACAGCACGGCAACGCATCAATCACCAGATACGGACAGCAACGTAACACACAACTGATGGAACTGCTACCACATCTATTATATGAAATTTAAAAGTACACAAACAATGCTGAAGGCCACTGTTGGTTACGAATCTGCCATGAGGAAAGGATTTGGGTTAATGCGCCCAGATTCGCCCACCAGCATGAAAGGCCGGAAGGAAGAGATGCCTTCCGAGCCAATCTCCGGAGAAGGCCGGCTCCTTTTTGGGGGTTTATGTTCAAGCTAAGAGTACAGGAAAGAAATAAATGTACAGAAAGAGATTTACAAATATATTCAAAGGTTGGTGGGGGGAACTAACAGGACGGGAACACACCAATCACCGCTACTTACTGCATATAAACACAAAGCATGACAAAGAACTGCAAAATCTAACGTATACTTCCGATACCCAAGCAGTGTACGCACGGCTACAACGGCTCCCTAACATACATTCCCTACAAGGAACTAACAGTACGGCAACACGTCAATCACCACCTACGGACACTAACATGGGTAGAAAGCAATCATAGAGATATCAGAGCCAGGTATATGTGTTTATGTAGAGAATTTAACCGCACAGCTTCAATGGCTCCCTAACGTACATTCCCTACAAGGAACTAACAAGATACGGGCAGCGCACCAATCACCAGATACGGACCAAGCAACAAAACACACAACTGATGGAACTGCTACTACATCTATTCTATGTATCCTTTTAATTCATGAAGTACAGGGGTGCTTTAAACAAGCAATGCTAGAGGCACCTGATCATCAAATGCTGAAATGAATCAACGAGCCATGACACAAAGTTAGCCTAAGGCATGAATATAAAGAAAGGCAAGGATAAAAAACAGAAGCGACAGTAACGTAACCAAGCATACAGATTATATTTATAAGCGTAAGCACGGTTACAATGGGCACAAGTGGTTCCCTAACGTACATTCCCCTTCCACCCTTTACAATGAATTCACGGTGGGCTTTTATAGCCCGAGTCCCTCCCGTTACATTAATGGGCACAAGGTCCCAGTCAAACATAAGCTGACAAAAGCGGCGAAAGAGCTGCAAATGCTGACCTTTTGTCGGACCGGACCGTACCCGCAAGATGGTCTTCCTGGAAGCTGGACAGCTACATGGCGGTGTGTTGGGCGTAATCTCCTTCCGGCAGTGATGCGGGTAGCTGGAGCAGGTGAAACCTCATATCAGCTTTAAATGAGGCTACTGGCGCAGGCAATGCAGCCCATGCTTGTCCTTTTGCTCGGCACGTTTCGGCTCTAATCCCGAAGCTGGACACTTGTCAGATGATGGATGATGCTGTGTGACACGTGTCTGCCTTGGAAGGCAGTCCGTCCAACTTCGCTTGGGATCAGAGCGTCTCGGGTTGCGCGGGCAGAAAACAGTGCAGTCGGGAAGGCCTTCATGCCTTGGTCAAATTCTGGGTTTGTTCCCCTACTGCGCACCTGTCAAGGGCGCACTCCGACTTCATTGCGAAGTCGGGCTGCGCACAGGTGGAAACTGGTGTCTGCCGCCGTACGGACTCTGCTCCGGCCTTTTATCATCTTCTCGTCACCGCGCACCGTCAATCGCCGCTTGCAAGGTGCGCCCAAAAGTGGGGCGAAGTCGACTTCGCACCAAACGGGGAGGGAAAAAGGGGGGAGAAACGGGCGAAGTGCGAACTTCGCACCAAATCTGGGCGAAGTGCGAACTTCGCACCAACACTTAGCCATTTTTCAGGTAACTTGCTGGAAAGTTGAAAAATCAACTCGGGACTCCAAGAAAGGGGGGAAAGAAAGAGAATGCGGGAAGGAAAAGGAAAGGGAGAGGAGAAGGAAGGAAAATAGGGGAAGAGGGAAAAAGAAGAGCAGCACAGTTACAACACTGAAGACATTGCACCCCGTGCAAAATGTGACAACATTTCTGGCGGCTCGCGGGGTGTCGAGCTCGCCTCGGCGCAAAGAATCCATGCCTTCATCCATTGGGTGCAGAGGAACTTGCCTCCCCTGCCTTTTGCTGCTCTAACTGTCCTCCTTGTGGCAACTGTTCTTCAGATTCATCTTTGTCAGTTGCCCCCTCAGAATCACCTTCCGAAAGCTCTCCATCTCTTGCTTCTGCTTCGCAAATGCGATCGTATGCGGCCTTGGCTGGGCGCCAAGCTTCTGCTTCAAATGGCCGGCGGTCAGCTACATCTTCTAATGCTGCGTGGAAAGCAGCGACCGCGTGCATGTCGATGGTGAGGTATCTCTTTTCTAACTCCTGGAAGTAGGAGCTGATCTTGGAATATTTGGCCACCATCTGAGTGACCTGACTGTCTTGAATTGGCTCACCCAGCTATCAATTTCAGCTGTATCTGCTTCAAAGGACTGCCAATTCTTTTTCACCCGATCAAGGGTGAGAAGCTCGCCATTTTCAACAAAACCTGGGCACCCTAGTTCAGAAAGAGCGTGAAAGGGGGCCAGACAGATATCTCTTTCATGTCCGAATGCATCTAGCATTCGTCTGGCAACTCTCACCTCTTCAACTTTTTTGAAATATTTGTGCAAGGTCACCCTTGCACCTGCCCATTCTGGCAGCCGAATGAGGACACGGGAGAAAATTGGAGGCCGTTGCGCTCGCGCTCCTGAAGATTTACCGCCAGGTCCAGCCATTGCTTCGCCTGGCGCTCGGCCTCCTCTACCACAGGCTTTCCCTGGGCAGAAACTTCTTGAATTCTGGATGCGAAATCCAGAACTGCCATCGCCTTGTAGGTGTGGGGCTTGCATTCCCGCAGCAAACCAGCCCGCATCTCCTTAACCTTTGTCTTTGAAAAGACCGTCGCTTGAGATGCTCTCTCTCGCAAGTTGCGATCGCGCTCGCTTCAAAGACTCTTGGAGCCGAGAAATCTGCTCCGAGGCCGCTTTCTTTTCGGTTGCGGCCTGTTGCTGAGAAGCGGCCAGCTGGGCTTTGAGTTCATCTATTTCTTGCCGCGCCGCTTCCAGCTTGCTCGCTGGACCTAGACAGTCCTCTTCAAGCTGCCTTGTTTTATCCTCGCAACCCGAAAAGTTCTTCCCCGCTCCTCCAGACTTTTGACAAAGAGATTATCAGCTTTGCGCATGATTGACTGAATCTCATATTGCTTGTTAATGTCGTCAAAGCTCTTCTCCTTTGTCTGGAGCTCGTAGTCCGCCCTGGTCATTTCCCGGAGAGGTTTCTTTACTTTTGGGATTATTTTCTCTGTTGTAATCACTCTCCTCCCGAAATCATACTTTGCGCGTTTTGCCGGGGCGGCTATCTCTTCATGTCTCCTCCGCTTCAGGTCCTGGAGGAAAGAGACAGAATACTCTACAGCCCTCGTTGCCAGGGGCAAGTCGTCTGTATTCTGGAGGTCGTCCATAAAATCTGGTTCCCCCAGCCTAGGGTTCTGCTGAGACGTCTCTCCTGCGGGGATGGGACCAGGAGGAACCGGACGGACCTTGGAAGAATCGGCCGCTTGTGGGGGCGACCGGGAAATGGAGATGGGAGCGGCTGACACTGCAAGGGTTTGAAGCGGCTGAGATGGTGGATGTGACGGTGAACGGACGGCCTCAGCACTAACCTCAGGCGAAGGGTTTGGAGTTGTGCTCAGAGAAAGAGAGACGTTAGGGTTCTGAGCAAACTGATCAAAAGAATGGGGGCCGCTAGAAGGGCGTGGAGACGGGGAGGGGGATGCGGCCATGACTTGCTCGGATTGAGCGGGAGACGGAGTGGGAGTGGGACTGGGTGAGACCAAAGAGACAGGGGCAGCAAACGTACTTGCGGGCTCCGCCTGAGCCGATGCCGGATGGATGTCTGTGCTTCTGATTTCGGCGGCTGGCTTAGGACTGCCCAGAGACACTGTCTCTGCGGCGGCAGGACGCGGCTGCGGCTCTGCAACTGGCTGCTGCACTATCAGGCTGGGTCGCCTGATTTTCTCAACTCTCTTCCGCTTCTTCTCTTCTGGAATAACGGTCGGATCAGGGGAAGGAGATGAAGCAGGTGCAGCAGGCGCTGATGCTCCCACGGTAAACTTGTACCGGGGTTTGACTTGCAGAAGGTCTGCCGCAACCGGTCTGCCTTCTGACGGCGCTGGCGCTTTTCGTGCCTGAGGGATTGCCTCGGGCGTTGCCTTGACTAATTCTTTCGCCTTCTCAGGCGCCGTCTTGGAAGCCACGGGCTGCATTGGATCGACCTGGAAGTCTGCCGGGCCCACGCTGGTAGTTGCCGAAGTGTACAACTGTTGGGAGGGAGACCCTCCTTTATAGTCTTCAAAGGGACCTCGGGGAACGTAACCTTGATATGCGAACGGCCGCCAGCTGTCATGATGCTGGTCATAGAGAACCGAAAAGTCGTCATCTACGGCCAGGTTTCTCCTTGTTGATTTGTCGTGCTGCGTGCGGCATCTCATCTTCCAAAGATTCAAGAATCTTTTCTTTAGACCAGCTTAAGGCCTCGCTATCTTGGATAGAAATTTTTTGAACCCCGGAGATGAAAACCGGTGGTCCGGGTTTCGCTTGGGGTCATATGTCACCTCCTCGCAGAGAGAAATCCCGCCAGGGAGGAGAAGCTTCCATCAATTCGATTTCCCACCAAGATCCACATGGACCACATCGCATCTATCTTCGGGTTATATCTGCCCGGGGGCAGAGATGTGTGAACTTTCCCCTTATTCCATATGGGTCATACTTCCAGCGTTGCGGCAACAAAACCAGGCCAATCCGGGAAAACTCTTGCTCAAGGTAGACATGCTGTCCTACCTCAAAAATCTCAACATTTGCCCAGGAAAGAGGATATTGAAAAATCTGTCCTCTCTTCTTTCCTAGGCCGAACTCCTCTTCAACATAGTCCATTTGTCGGGCAACCTCCATCCCGAACAGATGCTCCGAGCACCAGTAGGGCAGCAAATGGGGTTTGCCCTTGAATCCGTAGATTCTGACCACAATTCCCTGCGTCGCTCGAAAACGTCCCCGAGCTTCTGATTTATCAAAGCGCTCGTCATTTCTCTCGGGGGACGGGGAATTTCGCTTTCACTGAAGACTGACATGACGAATCCCAAAAAGTTGAAGTTGAACTTGTAGTAGGACCCTTTCCGGTATAAGTCATCCGTCCAGTTATAGACGGGCTGTGGCTCTCCCCTCTCGTTGACCTTCTTCAGGTTCAGGATCGGCATCAGGGAGTGCAAATGGTACAAACAAAGCCAGGCTAGAACAGAACTGAAACGAAAATCGGTAGACTGCCTCTTCTGGATTTTTACCAGGCTGGAATGAACGGCGTAAGCCAGCCAGTCTGCCCAGTCGAAAGAGATGGGACGCTTCCCACTTCTCTGTGCTGCCGGTTCGTAGGACTCTCCACATAGGAGACATTCTGCCAGCGCTAGCCGGTACGGCTGTACCAGCTCATCGAATCGCAGCCAAGAATAGATGCCAAAATGATGTACAAGTATTTGTTCTGGAATTGTGCCAAGGGCATGGGGCCGGTTGGCCACTGTCCAGCTGCAAGCGGGGCGTTCAGCTCTGAATTGAGGAAATCCCTCATCCGTTTTGTTGGCGTGAAACGTCCCGCCTGCTCGCCCAAATTTACCTTTCTGAGAATGGCGCTGGAGTCATACTCCAACCCTGGGGCGAAAGCTGGCTGGACAGTCTCCCTGCGCAAGTGTGAACAAGGGTTTACCGCTGGAGCTGCAAATTTGCCGGGTAGCTGGTCTGTAGTGTCTGACAATTAGGTCTACCAGTTCCGGGCATTGGTGGACAGGAGGGCACAAGAATCTGAACAGATTGGATTTGTACGCCGCTCCGAAATGGTGGGAGGGCGAAACTTTGTCAGCCCAACTTTCCACATTTGCCCGCAGCTTCGTTAGGCTCATAGAAAAAGAGCCGTCCTTGTATCCCGACAAATAATTCACCGGAGGTGGTGGGGCTTGCCCACGCTGTACTTTTTTCGTCCGGGACTTTGACTTTCTCTCTGGCGGGGTTTCACTTCTGAAAACGCCCGGCCGCGGTAAATCCTTTGGTTCGCCACTTTCGCTGGACTGCGCTGACACTGGCATCTTTCCTCTGTCCATCTCTCCGAATCAGCAATAATTGCAAGTTCAAGGCGTCTGCAGCAGATTTCGCTGTCACAAGAATAATTTGCACTGTCCGAGGAATAATCTGCATAGTCTGGAATGTTTAAAAACATCTGACCCCCTTTTCTAGATAAAGACAACGCCATTAATGCCGCGCAGGAGGAGGTAGGTCGGCTGAGTTAAGGCTCTTTGGTGGCTGCGCAGGAGAATGTTTGGAAAAAGCGCGCTCCGGCAGACGTGCCATGCTCTTTTGCTTGCACTTTCGTTGAGGAACGTGCAATCATCAATTCTGTCTTGGACGCTGCGCCATGGCTGACGTCACTGCCGGAGCGCGGGCACACTGCTCAAGAAAGAATCATTGGTGCGGAAACCCACTTTGGAACGGCTACAAACGCGCCTTGGGCCCAGCTTGGGACCTTTTTTTAATTTTTTATTCATTTTTAAACGTTGCCCCAAACTGGCCCAGAAAACGAGGCGCAGCCGGACTTCGCCCAAAGTTGGGCGCGGCCCGACTTCGCCGACGAAGTTCGAACTTCGCGCGAAGTGCGCGTTCGAACCGTTCCTTCTTTTTCTTGCTTGTTGCGCCCAAGGTTTGGGCGCAGTCTGGGTCCTTTGCAACCTTCGGGCCTTTGACCACACTTATCATTTTTCTTTAGACTGATCCTGGACAAGCCGCGCAGTGCAAACGCTGAGGCGGGTTCGGACTTCGGCCGAACTTTGGGCGAAGTACGAACTTCGCGCGAAGTTCGCACTTCGCACGAAAGTTGGGCGCAGCGCGGACTTCGCGCGGAAGTTGGCCGAAGTCGGACTTCGGCCAAAGCTTAGCGAAGCCTGTCTTTAGTGTGCCCTCGTGGCTTCCCTTTCAGTCGCGCTTCGCACCGTGGCTGGCCCGAAGCCCGACTTCGCTGCGAAGTCGGACTTCGGCCAACACTTAGCCAATTTTTTGCCTTTTTTTTCTTCTCTCTTTTCTTTGCACAGCCGAACTTCGCCCCTCCTGAGGGCGACGACATACTTCGCTGCGAAGTCTGTCTTTCTCTCCCATGCCGCAGTTAAGCTCAAAAAACGAAGAAAAACAATTTAAAAGCTGAAAACTGGAAACTGTACATGCCGGGAAATAAAAAGCATAAGGAAAATTTTTTACAAGGAAGGGCCACTCGGGCACCTTCAGCAGCGGTAAAGCTTCAAGTGGAACCCGTTAACAGGGATAGGCAGGAGCCGACCCTCCATATCCCGCAAGTATGTAGGCATTGAACCGGTTTACCCGGCAATCCGATAAGGGCCCTCCCGCAGGGCATCAAACTTCCCGTGATTACCCGGCTTTGCTTTATATGAGTCCCACTTCAGCACCATGTCCCCGATTTCGAAAACTCGGCAAGTGGTGCCTTTGGCAAACCAGCCTTGAGTGGCCGCAATGTGATTCGCGAAGGCCTGGTATGCACTTTCTCTGTTTTCTTCCAACTGCAGGAGTTGGCACAGTTTGTCGTCCACCGGGTCTCCGCTGCATCTGTCTTCGTCGATCATCCACAGGGCAGGGATCTCGATGTGTGATGGCATGACAGCCTCTTTGCCATAGACGAGCGCATAGGGGGACGTTCTGAGGGATTTCTTGAATGCAACTCTGTCCGCCCACAGCGCCCGGTTCAGGAGCAAGTGCCAAGTCCGCTTGTTTCTGTCAATGGTCCTCCGGATGATTTTCAGGAGGTTCTTGTTAGTGGACTCGGCAAGGCCATTCCCCTGCGGGTAGTAGTTAGAAGACATCTTGTGATAGATGCCAAGTCTGCCGGTGTACTCCGTGAGTACAGCGCCTACAAATCCCGGACCGTTGTCTGTCACAATCGACTCTGGAACCCCGAAGCGGGTAATCATGCTCTCAATGAACCTGATGACCGTTTCTTGGTCTGCGTTCTTGGTCGGGATCGCCTTTGTCCACCGCGTGAAATAGTCGGTAGCCGTAAGAATAAACTTGTGGCCGGCAGAGGAGTTAGGAGAAATCACCCCAATAAAGTCTAAACCCCATTGCTGGAACGGAGTCTCGGCCTGAATCGGTTGAAGGGGCAGGGGTGCTTTTCTGTTTCGGCCAGCAAACCTCTGGCATTGATCACATTTAGAGCAGACCGCATGCGCGTCTGCGAACAAAGTGGGCCAATAGTACCCAGCCCTTATTATTTTTAAGGCCGTTGGCCTTGAAGAATGGTGACCCCCATGCATCCCGGAATGAAATTCTCCGAGGACCCTAGGCTGGTCAGATTTTAAGACGCACCGCAACAGGATGCCGTCAATGTTTTTGAAGTAAAGCCCCTCGGGGCGAAGAGTGTACTTAAGTGCACCTAGCCGAAATCTCCTTCGTTGTGAGGCGTTCAGGTGATCGGGACATCTTCCGGTGCAGAAGTATCTCACCAGTTCATCTGTCCAATCACTCCCCTCCGATAAGGAGTCGGCTAGGTAGATGCGTGTCGCTGTGTCCTCCCACTTACAAAGCGGAGATGCCGGCTACAGCGCTTCGGGCCAATTCCTGACACAAGGCTCGGCCTCTGATAAGCTTGGTGGGCCGCACTTCAATGTCAAACTCCTGGATTTTTGCAATCCATCCCGCTCTCTTGTGACCCGGCTCTCCCTGCAAGATGAAGCTTCGAACATCCGGGTGAATCACAAAGACAGTGAGTCTTGCTCTGGGAGACAAAGTGCCTGAACTTTCGAAGGGACTTCATAACAGCATGAACCTGCCGCTCTATAAAATTGTACTTTTCTTCATGCGGCAGAATCACTTGGCTGAGGAATGCTATGGGGCGCTCCTCACCATCGTCTCCCTTCTGAGTTAGGACTGCAGCGTAACTTTCGGGTTCTCCCACTGCATACAGGATGAAGTCTTTGGAGTAGTCCGGGTTTGTCAACACCGGAGCTTGTGCAATTCGGGCCTTGATTTCCTCGAAGGCTTGCTCTCTCTCATCAGTCCATTCGTAACGTGTATCTTTCTTAAGCAGTTCGGCCATAGGCTTGATCACCTGTGCGAAGTCCGGAATGAACTTCCGCACGAAGTTAATCTGACCGAAGAAGGACTGCAGCCCTTTTTTGTCGATGGGGCCGGCAAGCGAACGAGGGCCTCTCGCTCTCGTCGTGGTCAATGGCGAGGCCTTCCTCGGAGATGACATGTCCCAACAGACTTTCCTTCCTTTACCGCGAAGACGGACTTCTTCGGGTTTATAGAAATGCCGAATTCTCGACAACTCTCAAATATTTGCCGTAGGTGCGAAACATGATCTCCTCGTTGGTGAGAGAAACGATCATGTCATCAAGGTAGATGACGATAATCTTATTGAGCAGCTCTCGGAAGGCCAGGTCCATGGCCCTTTGGAACGTGGCACCAGCATTAGATAAGCCAAATGGCATGCGCTGATAGGCGAACGTCCCCCACTTGGTGGTAAACGCCGTCTTATGCTGGTCCTCGTCTTTGACCCAAATCTGGTTGTAGCCGGAAAATCCATCTAAAAGTGAAAATCTCTGGGCTCCAGCAACGATATGTAGGATCTGGTCGATTTGGGGAAGCGGATAGTGGTCCCGGAGGGAAGCCTGATTTAGGTTTCTGAAGTCGACACATAGACGAATGTCGCCATTCTTTTTCCTCACGGCACCAAATTCGCGACCCAGGATGAATGTTTGATGGGGTAGATGATCTTGGCCTCCAGCATCTTCAAGAGCTCGGTCTTCATCATGGCCTCAATCTTCGGATTCACGGCCCTCTGTTTCTGTCGGAATGGCTTGGCGCCATCCTCTAGCTCAATGGTATGCTGGATGACAGTTCTGTCATACCCCCTCAAATCCTCGTAGCACCAGGCCACGATGTCGGGGAACTCCCGGCACAGTTGATCCGATCTCGCTCCAGCTTCCTCCGACGTGCGACCTGTTCCGACCTTGATGGTTTTACCAGGTTCAAGTTCTAGGTCAGCATACTGCCTCGGGTCTACTTTGATCCTGTGGGATATTGCTCTGTCATTCTGATCAAAGAGACTTTCTAATGTAATCAGTCCTTTTGGGACGTGATTATTCCGTAACTGTATCAACCCCTCATATTGCTCGTCATCAGGGTCTCTACCTTCGATTACACACACTTCGTTAACCAGGAATGTGACGATTTCCTCGTCACAACTGAACACCTGCCAATGGGTGTCCTTATCAGGCACGTAAGGCTCGTAGACAAGCATTTAACCGGCTTCGGTTTCGGACAACGTCTTCACCGGAACGTACTTGGCTCCAACAGACGCCAGAATATCAGCGTGCTTGTTTTTCTCACGCGATATCGCTTTGACATTCAATGAGTCGAATGACTCCATCAGGTCCCACACCCGATTGCGGTACGCTCTAAGATAGTGCTGTTTGGATGCGCACTTCTCCGTAACTTGGTGACACACCAGCTCTGAATCTCCGAAAATCTGGAGGTGCTTGATTCCGAGCCTTTCCGCCTTTCGCAAACCCAAGCACAAGGCTTCGTATTCCGCCGAGTTGTTAGTGCAGCTCCAGGCCAACCTGTAGGCATAGTCCTTCTGGATTCCGGTTGGAGAAACCAGCAGCACTCCTGCACCGGCGCCATTCTTGCATCGCGCGCCGTCAAAGAAGAGCTTCCACAACTCCTCGGTGCAGGTCCTACTTCTTTTGCAGCCGACACGTCAAGCCTCTCGGGCTGTACAATGGAGTAACAGCCCTGCTCTGTCCCGATTACGGCATTGAAGTCCCGCAACGAGAACTCATCTTCGAGCTGTAGCACTTCGAGGGCTTGCTCAGTCAGCTCCACTGTCACCAGCTCTTCCTCTGACAACTGGACCATGCAGTCCATCTCTCCTTCGAGTATCTTCTCTACTAGGAAGGGGGAAGGCTTCTCATTAAAAATTTTCAGTCTCCTTCCCTTGAAGGGCACTTCCATGTGTGAGTAGTCTAGAGACAGGTACTCCGCCCAACTTCGCAGTGAACTCCCGAGAGAGACACATGCCGAAGTAAGGCTCCATGTCAACAATCACGACCTCTTGGATGACTACGATGTCGAGAGCTTTGTGCAATCGGATAGGGATGTCCTTTATGACACCAACTGTCTTGACAGGGGTGCCGTCTAATTGCAGCACGCCTTGGCTGCTCCGTGTGTATTCCATCCCGATCTCATCGCAGACGGCCTTCGGCATCACAGTCGAGGAAGCACCAGAGTCCACCATGCAGTTGTGAACTATGTGCCCTTGCATCCGTAAAGACAGATAAAAGGGTGGCGGTCTGTTCTTCCCAGTGGCGGAGACTGTCAAAGGTTGAACCAGGACAGCGGGCTGTATCTGTCTGCCGTTCTTCATGTTCTTCAGTGATTCTTGCAGCAGATCTACCTGGCCTGGGAGCAGAAGAGCATCGTACATGCCGATTCTAGCAGTGTTCTTTTCAACTCGTCTACAATGTCGTAGCCCGAGGTACTAGCTCCTTCCTTGCTTGTTTTGCCGGCTCATACTTCGTCCGGTACTGCTGGGTGGCCTCAACTCGCTGTCTCTTGGTCAGAGACGGGTACTTCAGCTTCTCCTGGGCTTGTTCTTTGGTTTCAGCTGGAGGCTGAAGTACCGGAGTCTTAGCCGGAGTTGGGGCCTTTGCTGGAGGTTTGGCTGGAACAGCGGCAGCCTTTTCCGGAGAAGGCTTGACTGGAGCTTTATCTTTGGATGCCTTCTCCTGGGCTGTGTAGGGCCACAGCCGCTTGTATGGTGGCAGCCCTCCGGGCTGCGGTTTTTCTCTTCTCGCGTAGACTTGCAAAGGCTTGGCCGCATCTGCGGCCTTCGTTTCTTCCTTGGCGGGTGGCGCTAGATTTTCTTCGGGAGGGCAAAGTTGGCCTCGCCGTCCAAGATCATGTACAGCTTCATCGTCTTCTATAGCGCTGCCGGCCAAGGTCTGAATGTAGTGCTGGTGCAAAGTGCAGCCTTCCTCCGAATGCGGGTCATTGCACGTAGTGCACCGGTTGACCTGGTCGGGAGGACCAGGCGGGTCTTCTATAGCAGGATTTCTCGGAGGCGGACGCCTCTGCGGCTGGTTTTCTGGGGCTTTGTCTTTTGTTAGCGTCGGGGGCGCATATGGCCTCCTAGGAGCGAGGTCCATCTGGGCCTGCTTCTTCTTCATAGCGGTCATGTCATTGGACATGGCATGGTATCCGGAGGCCAAAGCCCGCACTTCTTGTAGAATCGTGTTCTGGATGCTGCTGTCGGGTGGCGGCAATTGTGCCGGTGGAGGCAATGCGGCCAATGGAGGAGGGTTAGAATAAGATGCATACTGTGGAGGAGCGGGAAGTGCTGGAAAATGCGGAGCAGGAGGCGGCGGGTGAGGGTAATGCAATTGAGGCGGGCCGTAAGGAGTTACGACCGGCGCCGGATTCCACTGCTGCTGGGGTTGCTGTCCTGATGTGGACGGCGAACCGCCAGAAGCAGAAGGATACTGAGATCTGGGGAAGTCGGGATGGATGGGCTCCTGCACTCTGGACGGGAGCCTGCCGATGGAGATAATGTCAGCTTCAGCTTGCTGGGCAGCCTCGTACAGTGCAGGGAACTCGTCAATTCGGGCGATCTTCAGCAGCAAGCATATGTCTGAGTTGAAGGATCTCAGATAGTAGTGAGCAGCCATGCCGGCTGAAGGCCGAAGTTCGCGAGGTACCCGTTTCCAGGATCTCGCAAACCTAATGTTAAAATCAGACACCTCCTCTTGAGGATGTCTCTGGATAGCTTGGAACTGATGCAGTAGAGAAGTGGGGTCAGCAGACTCGTTGCATCCTTTTACGAGCCTTCTGGCAAGCTGGGGCCACCCTGTGATGGATCCCTCTGGCAGCGATCTCCACCAGTAGAGAAGCTTTCCCCTCAGGGAAAGGGCCAGCAGACGGGTCTTCACACTTTCATCGGTGATAGTATGTAATGCGGCCAGGGCAAGGATGTCCTGGATGTGTTCGTACGCCGTCTTACCGTAGCCGTCGTATGTGGGAATAGACTTTAAAGCAGCAGGGGGCACAGCTTGCTGTCCGACCAGGGCCAAGGGCCCCGTAGAGTCCACAGCCGGGAAGAGATCATCATCATTCGGCTGTTGGGCAGCCATTTCTTCTTCTTCTTCTTCTTCTCCGCCGTCGGTTGTGTACTCAGTGTCGGTACTTTCCGAGGATGCAGGATCTTCTTCTTCCTCGGCCCCTTCTATTTCGTACTCGGCTCCTCCGACTTCAGCTTCGGCCTCTTCTTGGATCTCAGCCTCGGCTTCGTCGAAACGAGCTCGCGGATCAGCCAGCCTGGGGATCTCGCCTCGAGCGTTGATATCCAGTTCGTAGAACTCAGGCGGGCTTCTCGGATCCCTTGCTTGCCACCTTCTCGTGTGCATGAAGGTGCTGGGACCGGTCTTCTAGACTCAGAGGATTTGTTCGTGCAGAGTCGCCAGGTGTTCAGATTTGGAACAGCAATGAAGCGAACACCGGTGCTTCAATTCTGTCGGGGGGGAGAAACTTCCTTGTCTCATCGAGAGCTCAGGAACTGTCAGCGCCAGGTGGAGACTGATCAGAAAATCTCTCTTCAAATGTGGGACCAGGGTCCCACCGGGCGTGCCGGATGATGCGTAGTCGTTATACCATCATTAATTCTCAATGAATCTGTCAATCCAGGGCAGTGTACAAGGCTATCTGCGGGAGAAGAAGTGAAACAGCTATAACTTAGGTCAATCTAGGGCAACAAGTCTTATTGGTGGAACTGGTTTGTGGGGGGTTTTGGAACATTCCTATCTCTAGATTGCATGAATTAAATCTTAATCTAAGTTGCAGAATTGGAAACTAATCACTAGCTACAGAAATGAAGTCCTAATTACAATTGCAGAATAAGACCTAATTATATTGCAGAATTAACGGTTGCGAGAATTGAAAGTCGATCCTAATTGCGAGAAAGGAAATCTAATTACTTTTGTGGTAATGAAAGTCTAGATCTAATGTGGAAATAAAAACTATCAAAATTCTGTAACAGAAGGTTGTCAATCTTCTGTTCAGATTTTGACAGCAAAACATAAAAATGCAGGAAATTGCTAGAAAACAGTAAATTATGAAAATAACAGTCTGAAAATAAAGTGAAAACTTTTCTGAAAGTAAGATTGCAACTAAAAGCTTTAAGCACAAGATTAATCTTAGCATAAATAAACTAATACTGCAAATATTGTCAACTATTCACAAGCAATTTACATAACAAGTTCTATAACTCATTCTGCTGCAGCAAAATCAGAATAAAAACCTGCTCTGTTAGTCCTCCTCCTAGGTCTGGAAGTGGCCAGCCTCTTTGTCCAGAAGAAGGTGTAAGTCTCTCTCTCTTTCTAAATCTTAATCACACTCATTTACAAGTAATTTGAAATAGAACTGGTGCACTTTATTGATCAAAAGACATGATTACAAGAATTTTGAAAAAGCTGTTACAGGACTGTAGTCAATTTCTAGTTATACTCTGTATTTTTGCTAGCTTCCTTTCTCTATTTTCTATCTTCTACTACTACTACCTAGGCTCAACCTGAACGGGAGCAATATTTATAGCTATCCTATGATCTGATTACAAATAAAGAATATCTCAAAAGATCTAATCCTACAATGCTGCAACAAATTCTGGTTTTATCCTAGAAGAGGACTAAAACCTGATCTTTCCCTTAATGATGGATTTGGTCGGCAATGACGGCAAAGACAGATGGAGGATATTTCTCTTTACTTTTTCCAACCTTTATTTCCCTTTTCTCGGCTTCAAAAATCGGTCAAAAAGGTCAAAAACACATTATGTTCTTCATTCGAAGATAAGTGGCTTCATTCGAAGACAGTGCAGTTTTCATTCCGAAGATCGCTCATTCGAAGATCTGCATTCTCATTCCGAAGATCGCTCATTCGAAGATCTGCATGCTTCATTCCGAAGATCCGCTCATTCTGAAGACGCTGCATTCTTCATTCCGAAGATCCGCTCATTCGAAGATCTTGTGTTTTCTTCATTCGAAGATATCTGTTCATTCGAAGATACTTGAAATGAACAAATGTATCCTTTTCCATTGATTTCTTCTGCATCTCTCGGGTGGGTTATCTCCTAAGATCAAATTCTAATGGTCTTCATCCCTTTCCTCATGTGAATTCCATGCCTTGCTATTTATGGACAGCTGGTTGGAATCTACATGGGAAAGACCGATTTCTTTGCATGACAACGGTTTGCTTATCTTGTTGCAGATTTAGGTGAAGTAAATGCTTGAAACAAATCAAAATATGATTAGTGAAATGCTGCTATTATTCTAAGCATATCCCATTGTAGCAAATCATAGCAAAAATAACACAAAACTATGCAAAAAGTTGTAAAATCAGCATATAATATTTCAAATACATTGATCATGCAAAATGGTTAATATACAGCATATTAAATCAACTTAACTAACATATCAGATAAAACATAAGAGTTTATAGGCATTTTTAGTGTACAAAACATGTTATGATTGAGGCATTTCCGGGCCTCATCATTTTCCCCCCAACTTATATTAATGCATGCCCTCATGCATTATGTTGGGCTATGGAATCACATATGTCCATGTTTAGATTCCATGACCTGTAGAATAACTTCTTGCCTATGTAATACCCCCTATTTTCTTGAATGTTTCTGAGCCAATCTTCAAATTGTTCATCAGGCTGTTCATCTTCTTCAAAGTAAAATGGAACTGGAGTAATGATGGTTGGAGGCCTGAACCTGAGACCTATCCAGTTATGCTGCATGATCTGGATCAGTTGGACTACACCTTCTGCTCTTCTTCTGACCACTCTAGATTGATGGGGGAGATAGGTTCTCTTTTCCTCAAATACATGGAAAGTTCATTCCATCTGTCTCGCATCTCGACAATGTTGGGAAGAAATTGTGATCACAGAAATTGTTAAATCTGGTCACACAGTCCCTCAAATTGTTCAAGTACATTCTCTTGATATCATCCCTGTTCATCATTGAAAAGTGTTGTTGAGTGATATTTAGGTGATTTGGTTGGATTGCTCTGACTAACAACTCAGCCCTTGTTTCAACCACTTTATTCTGCCTTTTCTCATGATCCCAATAAAGCTGATTTTGCAAGGTAGACATAAATGCTCTCAACTGAACATCTCCAATGTAGATTTGAGGATGAGAGTCAACTTCCTCTGGTATGAAGAAACTGTGCAAAAATAGTTCACACAGGAGATTTTTCTGCTCAAAAGGACTGTCAAAATATGCCTCCAGAAAATCTTCAATAGTGTCCAATTTGTATGGAAGGTTTGAAGTAATCCTCATGACCTGCCATCTAAGGTATTTTTCCTTCAAAATAAGGTTGTAAAATCTGGCTGGCCGTCTAAATTGGACTAAAAACTCAGCAATTTGGCACAAGTCAGATACCTTTTCTTTCAATGCCTGAATTTTGTGTCCTTGGCTTCTAGCTGTTTTGCTTCCAGTTTGAATTTTTTAGTTTTATTGGCAAGCTGTTCATATCTAATCATCCAATTAGCTATGTCGCATTGTCTTGCTCTAGGGACACGGTATTAGGTGGTCTTACTACAGGGGGATCCTAGGCAACAGATTTGTCTGAACTCCTTTTCTGCCACTTCCTTGGCTGTTCATCTATCAATATCTCTACTTGCACCCCCTTATTTGCTATTTCTATGGGGTTGTCATCGAGATAGTATTTCTACTTGTACCCCCTTATCTGTTGTTTCTACTGGAAATGTAACAAGTTGAAATGCAGGGACCTCAGTTGGAGTACTTACTTGAGCATTTTCTTGCTGTTGGGAATGTTCCTGTGTTGGTGGCTCATTTTCAACATCCTCTGCAATATTTCTCACCATTTCTGAAGCATATTCAGAACAAGAAGGCCTGCTTGAATGAGCAGGCACTTCTTGAGAATGAAGGAGTGCTTTTCGGGATGAACTTCTATGTCTGTCTCAACAGAGTCATATGCTCTTGATAAACCCATAAGCAATTGAGCCAAACTATCTTCATCATGGGATACAGCTGGCTCTTTTCGAATTGTGACAACAACTTTTTAGTTCTGCCACTTCCTGCTGAAGTTCTACAATTTTCTTGCTTGCATCTCAATGATGCTTTCTTTCTCTGTGATCCATTTGGTCTGTGTTTTGACAACACTTCTTGCTGCCCTCAGCTGCTCAGTGATGTCTTCCACTTCTGTTTACCTTAGCTGATGCAGACAAATCAGTTGCAGTTGGCTATTCAACCAAATTTTCTTCTTCTGCTGCAACAGTTTGTTCTTGTTCAGGAGGCTCTATGAAACTGTCTATAAGGGTATCTATCATATCTGTAGCCTGTTGAACTGTAGCCTCCTCCAAACCAATTTGCTCAGTTTCTGCCTCAGCTATCTGTTCAGGGAATTCTGGAAAGTTATCAGATCTTTGGTTGTATTTCTGTGACATCTGGGCTACTTGGTCTATCTTCTTCCTCCATGACCTATTATGTAGTTTCTTTCAAATGAATTCTTGTAGACCTCCTAGTTCCAGATGCAAATTTCTTCTTTTTGCTCTATTTTTGGTGACGACGGGGGTCATGGGGTCGATTTTTGATGCCTCTGTTTCCCTTGTTTCACTTCTCTGCTCGATAAGTCGGTTGCGGCTTGAACAAACTGAACTTTCTTTTGTTTTTCTGCTCTCTTGCTAGTTCCAGATCCTCTTCTCTTTTGTCTCTTAGCCTGTGAAGTTGATGGTTCAGGAGCAAGTTCTGTAACAGCTTCAGGGGCACCTTCTGCAGCTTCTTCTGCAGCATCCTCTGCAACATTTTCTGCAGCAACTTCTGCAATACTTTCTGCAGTAGTTGTTTCCTCTTCTGCAGCAACATCAGCAGTATTTGGCTCTTCTTCTTCCTCACTTTCATCCCCAAAAATGACATCATTTAGGTTAGAGTAAAACCTGTCAAAACTCCTAGGGTTTCCTCTAAAATGATGTTGGCAAATTAATTTGATAAGGCCATGATGGCGAAGGCTTCCTTTACCCTCTTGATATCTTTTTGCCATGTTCTTTAGTTCTTGATACAAATACAGGGGAAGATTTACCCTAACTTTTGGTTGTTGTCTACCATGTACGAGATGGTTTAAAATTCGTAGATGATGCCACGACAACGGCAGGTCAAAAACTTAATCACCCAGGTGGCTACTTCATCCCAGGGTTCCTGCAGGCTGGCCCTTTTTAACCCTTTGCATGTGTTGTTATGGGTTAAGTATTCGGAGTTCTCTATCATTTTCTTCTACAAACCGATTAACTACATTTGCCAATGTGTTCTTGCCGGATCTAGTAATTGAAATTCCCTCTAATGGCAGCTCTGTAATCCGACTTAAAATTTTAGGGCTTACCTCAATAGACATGTCGTTGACATGTGCTCGGTTGTTTACGAACGTATGGGCAAACATGCCGGCTAAATCTTCAGAAGACCCATTGAATTTATCCAGAAATGTCATAAATCCTCCGTCTTCAAAAATCTGCACAACTGTCGGATTTTCTCGGAGGTAATTGGTGTCTGCAGGCTCTGTTCTGATTTTTCGCCCCATTTTTCTCTGTTTAAGAATCGTACACTACGGCTGCTGTTCTACTGCAGGATTTTTGGCTATTTTCTATTGCAAATTTGCAGAGTTTTAAGTTAGAACCCTCGTTGCCCTGTTTCTCGTCTTCTTCTTCTTCGGAATGAGCCGTATTCTGTGCACTGTACCTCGCAACACGTCTTCGGAAAGAAGGATGGCACACATATCTACTTCTACACTGTACACCTGTTCGTTAATAATTGCATGGATGTCCTTGCCGTCAGATCCACCTCATTAGTTTTGCAGATTCTCACGTGCATGTTAATTGACATTAAAAACTGGTGGCATATGGTTGCAGATTCTCCGTATTTCCAATGAGTGCAAAAACAGACCATGTGCTGATTGACACGTGTCCCTTCTTCGCATGCAATTAAGAAAAAATCTTGATTTTGTCGGACCTTATTTTTTTTTAATGCCACGTGGAAATGCTCTTTCCGAAAATGCAATTAAAATTTCATTCCGAAGATTATGACTTCATTCCGAAGACAGGTCTTCATTCCGAAGACAAATCCTCATTCCGAAGATTATGACCTCATTCCGAAGACAGGTCTTTATTCTGAAGACAAATCCTCTTTGCAAAATTTTCATTCCGAAGATAGATCTTCATTCTGAAGATCAATCCTCATTTCGAAGATTAATCCTCATTCCGAAGATCAAGCTGTATTGTGAAAGTAAATCGTCATTCGAAGAAGACCTTCATTCGAAGATAGATCTTCATTCGAAGATGATGCGACAAATCGTCATTCGAAGACCAAGTTTCATTCGAAGACAAATTGTCATTCCGAAGACAAAGTTTCTTTACGAAGATAAAGTGCAACATTCATTTCTTTGTCATTACGAAGACAATTTCATTCCGAAGATAATACGACAGGTATTGTTTTTGGCATTCTTGTTCGAAGATTAGGCGAGAAATCAATATTGTCATTCTTAAAACATGTTTTTAAGTATGCCAACTCTTATGAATACCTTTTATGCTAATGGTTAATTGTCACATACTATATACCAATCATTTTACAATGAAGAAATGTAAGAAATATATACGATAAAAATAGTTAATGCAGGTTTTGAAGAATGGCTGCTTTTGTTGATATTCTCTGAGATTTTCTGCAACATTTCAAAACAAGTGCACTAGGTGAATTTGTACAATGATGGTTCAAAAATTTCTCAAGGTTATGCATGCCAGAAAACTGGTTTTCATGCACACCAACTCAGTAGTGCCTTAAGAAAAGGTTTTCACTTTGAGTTATTCATTTTCTCTCTTTTTTTTTCTTGATTTTCCCTTTTTTTTTTTTTTACCTCTCCTTTTCTCTCTTTTTTTTTTTTTTCTTGATCCTGACTATGCCCATGAAGGAATTTCATGATTTCCCCTGAAACCATGCCCATGAAGGAATTCATACTCAAAATTTATTCATCTTTTTGTTTTATATTTTTTGATTTTTTTGTATTTTCTATTTTTTCTTGAAATCCTTGATCATGTTGATTGTTTTGAAGTGGAAGAAGGATTCTCTTCCACTCTTGTGTATCCAAACTATCAAGTTCTTGCAAGAATTCTTCTTTAGTCGAGAGGTGTATGGTATACCACGAGGCGATGTCCATTCACTACCAACTTTCTTCGTGACCCATCAATGGGGGATAAGCGAGCTGCTCCATTGTTGAATACCTCTTCAATCTAGTAAGGTCCCAACCATCTAGTTTTCAGTTTTCCAGGGAAGTCTTCATATTGAGAATCGAACAGTAAAGCCCAATCTCCTTGTTGAAGTTTCCTCTGCTGAATGTGACTGTCATGCCACAGCTTCCTCTGCTCCTGAATTACCTCAGTTTGGTGCAGAGCATCCAATCTAAGTTCATCCAATGCATTCGCTACAGAATCCTGTCTGTACGTGCTGCGACAAGTCAATTCCAATTTCCGAGTCTTGTGCGCAATGTTAGTAGCTCAAATTCAATAGGTAAGAGAGGCTTTTTACCAAAGATTAGTTCATAAGGTGTGAATCCAGTAGTGGACTTCCAAGTAGTATTGTAGGCCCAAACTACTTCAGGTAATTTGTCTAGCCAATTTTTCCTATGAAAAGCTACTATTTTTGTCAAGATGCGTTCTAGTTCCCTGTTTGTTACTTCAACCTGGCCATTTGCTTGTGGGTGATAGGGTGATGATTTCCTATGTTTGATTTCATACAATTCTGTAAATACTTTTATGACTTTGGATGCAAATTGGGGTCCTTGGTCTGTGGTGATAGACCGTGGAGCTCCAAATCTCTGAAAAATCTGAGTATACAAGAAATCAGCGACCTTCTCTTCACGAGCATGTTTGAAAGCACGCACCTCTACCCACTTTGTCGGGTAATCGGTGCATACTAGAATATGCACCTTTCCTTGAGAAGGTGGATCAATAGGTCCTACAAAATCAAGCCCCCACCTCTCAAATGGTTCTAAAACCATTTGAGGCTGCGATGGCATCTCATTTGTATGAGTGGGTTTCCCCATTCTTTGGCATGCATCACAATGCACGATGTACTTTTTCACATCCTTGTGAAGAGATGGCCAATAATATCCTATCCCCAAGATTTTTCTAACTGTGCTTTTTACGAAATAGTGTCCACCTGAGGGTTCATCATGACAGGCTCTAAGGATATCATACACTTCATCCTTTCGGATGCACCTACGTAACACATGGTCAGGACTGCACTTAAAAAGCATACCCTTAATCCATTCAAAAGAAGAACTCTGTTTGATCAATTGTTTTTTCTGTTTTGAGGTGAAATGTGGAGGAACTTTCCCTGTGACCAAATAATTGGCTATATCTGCAAACCAAGGTGATTGAACTGATATAGCAAATAGTTTTTCATCAGGAAAAGTGTCATCAACTAATTCCCCTTCATCTGTGTTCTGCAACCTGGACAAGAAATCTGCAACAACATTAGCTTTTCCTGGTTTGTTGATTATGGTGATATCAAATTCTTGCAGCAACAGCAACCAACGAATAATTCTTGCACTTACCATAGGTTTATTCATCAAATACTTAATGGTTGTATGATCTGTGTGAATAAATATTTGATAACTTTGTGATATAATGCCTGAATTTGTTGATGGCATAAATCACTGCTAGGAATTCTTTCTCAGTTGTTGTATAATTTTTCTCTGCTCCTGTCAAGTTTTTGCTAATGTTGTAGATGGTATAATGTTCACCATTATCAATTTGTCCTAATGCTGCTCCAATTGTTGTATTGGAGGCATCGATCTGAATGTGAAATGGTAATGTCCAATTAGGTCCTCTAAGCACAGGTGGAGTTATCAATTTCTCTTTCGAGCTTCAAATGCTTCCGACACTTTGCAGTCCGGGAGAATTCAGAATCTTTAGTCAATAAGGCAAACAGAGGGTGGCTATTGTACTAAAGTTGGGAATAAACCTGCGGTAAAAACCAATGTGTCCTAGGAAACTTCGACATTAGTCTGAGTTTTAGGAGGAAGGAGGTTCTTGATAATTTCAACTTTCTTTGGATCAACTTGGATCCCTTCAGGAGAGATGTGATGACCAAGAACTATCCCTTCCTTCATCATCATGAAGCATTTATCTGGATTTAAGGATAAGTGGTATGTTTCACAACGAGTTAAGACTTTGTCAAGATTTTCCAATGTAAAATCAAAAGTTTGTCCACATATTGTGAAATCATCCATGTAAATTTCAACACTTTTGGTGGTCAGATCAGCAAAAATTGCTAGGACTGCTCGCTGAAAATTCTTTGGGGCATTACACAAACCAAAAGGTAAAACCCTATAGGCAAATGTTCCCCATGGACATGTAAAAGTTGTCTTTTCTTGATCTTCAGGGGCAATCTGAATTTGATTATATCCACTGAATCCATCAAGAAAACAAAAGTATCTTTTTCCAGCAAGAGTATCTAACACTTGATCTATGAAAGGTAATGGAAAATGGTCTTTGTATGTCACCTTATTCAATTCTCTGTAGTCTACACATACTCTCATTTTTCCATTTTTCTTAGGAACTATTACCAATGGAGAAACCCATTGACTATCAGAAATTGGGTAAATGAATCCTACTTCCAGGAGTTTTTCAATTTCTTCTTTCACAATATCTCTTAAGGCAGGATTCAATCTTCTTTGAAATTGTCTGATTGGCTTGACTTCTTCAGTATAGATCTTATGGGTACATGTATCAGGATGAACTCTGACATATCTTTGTAGTTCCAAGCAAAAGCATGAACATGCTTCCGCAAAACAACTATCAATTTTTCTTCCTCTTCCCTAGTAAGTTGGTTGTAGATATTCAAAAATTTGCACAGCTGGACTTCTATTTGTTTTGTATTTAGAAGGACTAAATTCACTCCTTCATACTTGGTGATTAAGGGATTAAGAGGACATTTTTGTGATGGGAGAAATGAAGTAGTTTTTGTTTCATTGCTATTTGAGGGAAGCATTTCTTGTATGAAGCAGTGAGAAGGAAAAATCAGATGATGGTGCCATCCATGTGATAGTGAAACAGAGTTTCCTTGTGATAGCATAGATGATTCATCTTCAGATTTTTGATTCTCCTCATTACTTATCAAGCTGTTGGATATTTGTTGCTTCCCCTTCTAAACCCTGTTCATGCAGAACATTCATCGGGATTGTTTCATTTTCTAAGTTTTATGTGTCACTGAGGTCTTACGTGTGTTCTCTTACTACTAAGGTAGCTAGTGTAGAGATGACCTCTTACGGTTCCTCATACGAGTCGAGAAAACCATAACTGACCTAAAAATTTGCTAGATGGTTTTGGAGGAGGATATAAAGAAATTTGTTTCAGCTCAATACCATTTGAAATGGTCATATTTCCAGATCTGCAATCTATGAAGGCAGCTGCAGTTGCAAGCCAAGGTCTTCCCAAAATAATGGGATATCCATGTGCTGAATTTCTTGGCTGTAAAACCAGAAAATCTGCAGGGAATTCCCAAGAAGAAACTTCTATAGGGACATCTTCAATGATTCCTTCAGGTTTTGCAACTGACCTATCAGCCATTTCTAAAACTGTAAATGTGGGGTTGAGATGTTTGAGCTGTAATTGTTCCATTGTATCTTTAGTCATGACATTTATTGCGGCTCCTAGATCCACTAAAACATTTGATATTGGTGCTTGAACCTATGGTGACTGTGATAACTGGGCTTCTTGGATCACTATACTTTGGAGGTAGTAGTTTTCCGGATAAGAGATCAGCTATCTTCCCTTCAACCTGCACAGTCTTGGGGAATGCTTTCTTCTTTCTTCCTGCTCTTTTAATGCACAAATTTTGGACGATCTTGTTAATTTTTGGTATTTCCTTAATGGCTTGCAATAAGGGTAATGAGATAGTCAACTTTTTGAGTTCTTTGACCAATTCTAACTCAGAAATTTTTGGTATTGCATTAAGTCTTTCAGGATATGGAACTATCCTTGGTAATTGTTCTGCTTGTGTCTCTTTTTCTATTGTTGGATCCAATTTTTCTGTTTCTTTTGTTGGTTGGATTCTCTCTGGTTATGATGATTCTTGCTCTTCATTATCTTTGGTTTCCATTAAAACTGGTTCAGGTACAACTTTTCCTGAACGGAGTTGAATATCACTACAATCAAGAACATTAATTTCAATATTTTCTTCGACTTGACCACATAGACAGGGAGGTGTCTGTCTTACCTATTTGGATTAGTGGTGGTGAGTGGCAATTGAGGTTGCTTCACTTGTTGTGTTTGTTGTTTTTTTCTTGAAAATTTTGATTAGGTGCGAGGCAACAAATGTTGAGTTTGACCTTGATTCCTTTCTTTGCCTTGGATAGGATGGTATTCTTGATTCCATTGTGGTTGGTTTTGCACCCAATGTGGATTAGTCGATTTTGATTCCAAGTTGGATTGTTTTGATTCCATGAGGGGTTGTTTTGATTCCGATTCTAGGTGGGTTACTCCAATTTGATTGTGGCCATTCTTGGGAATTTGTCCATTGAGGATAATTCCAAGGACGTTGGGGTGGTTTCGATTGTCCCCAAGGCATAGTACCGGGATTATGCCCCCAATTTGTAGGAAAACGAGGGGGATTTTGATATTGAGAGAAATTTCCCCCTTGTTTTGGTCCAATATAGTTGAGTTCCTCGGTCTGGTTTTCTAACACGGTTTTGAGTTGTGGTAGCAGGTGGCATTGATCGGTTGAATGCCTTTTTGAGCGAGATACTACAAATGGGTGAGATGGTTGTTTTATTCAAAGGACATTCCTGCAAAGCATGTTTACTTCTACATCTTGGGCAATAAATTGCCAAAGGTTCTGTGTTTTTAGCTTTTGCGAGAGATTTCCCCTAAAGTAGTGTTTAGATGCACTAGGATATCAGTTTTGAAATTTGCAAGTTCCTCTATCAGGTCCTTTACATCAGTACCATTTGTGCGGCTTTTTCTTCTTCTCTGCTTAGTGCGAGAGTAATTCCTGCAGAGATCCATAATTTCCTCATTACTGAGAGTGGTTACATCCCCTTTTCCCATTAAATCCAGGACTTCTCTGGATTCATCTTGCAATCCTCTCAAAAAGATGGTTTTACACAATTCTGGTTCTACTAGTCCACATCTCCTTTGAACAAAGGAGAACCTATCAAGGTAATCTTCCAAGGTCTCATCATCTTCCTGCTTGATTCTAAATAACTCATCTTTTCTATTCCTTACACGGCAGTATTCCTGATATTTGTCTAAAAAGACAATCTCCATTTGATCCCGGGTTCTTATGGAATTTGGCTCTAAGCTCATGAACCGGCGTAATCCTTGAATCTTTGAGAGTTGGGGGGAAAAACCTTAAGTTTTTTATTATCATTTATATAATCATAGGTCGGACACACTACCTTGAATTCAAACAAAAACTGGTCGGGATCTTCGGATACAACACCTCGGAAGGTTGGAAGTGCTGAAGGTGAAATGGTCTTCATGGGAGAGTTTTGTGTTGGATTCGGATGAATAGGATATTCAAATGTTACGGATGGTTGGAGTATATCTGATCATCCCCTGCATTATGAACATAGCCATGCTGGCCATCTGCATTGCCTCCTTCTGCCATAGTTTCTTGTTTCCTAGGAGAAGTTAAAGCTTCCCAAATTGTTCTCTCAAGAGGTCCAAGCTTCTCTGTTGATGAGTTTGATGAATTATCTTCCTTAAGATATTCTGTTGATACAATTGGTGATTTTCCTTTCTCAAAATGTTCTACTGATGGTGAGATTGGTGATTTTTCTATCAGTCTTTCAGGTAGTTCAAACACAGGTGATTCACCCCTTAGGCGTGAAGATCTCCTTAATGGGACAAGCCGGGGATCCTTTGGGGTCTCCCTAGACTTACTCATTCATGTTTACTCCTAAATGACATAAATTAAGTCAATAGTTGTTATCTTACTCTGCTGTTATATTTAGATTTTAACTTTGAATGTTCACAGTTTAGTACGATTACAGCTATTGGACTATTTGTTTTCTTCGACAACACTATATCCCCGACAACGGTGCCAAAATGATGCGTAGTCGTTATACCATCATTAATTCTCAATGAATCTGTCAATCCAGGGCAGTGTACAAGGCTATCTACGGGAGAAGAAGTGAAACAGCTATAACTTAGGTCAATCTAGGGCAACAAGTCTTATTGGTGGAACCGGTTTGTGGGGGGTTTTGGAACATTCCTATCTCTAGATTGCATGAATTAAATCTTAATCTAAGTTGCAGAATTGGAAACTAATCACTAACTGAGAAATGAAGTCCTAATTACAATTGCGAGAATAAGACCTAATTATATTGCAGAATTAACGGATTGCGAGAATTGAAAGTCGATCCTAATTGCGAAAGGAAATCTAATTACTTTTGCAGTAATGAAAGTCTAGATCTAATGTGGAAATAAAAACTATCAAAATTTTGTAAAGAAGGTTGTCAATCTCCTGTTGATTTTGACAGCAAAACATAAAAATGCAGGAAATTGTTGGAAAAAAGTAAATTCGGAAATAACAGTCTGAAAATAAAGTGAAAACTTTTTTGAAAGTAAGATTGCAACTAAAAGCTTTAAGCACAAGATTAAACTTAGCATAAATAAACTAATACTGCAAATATTGTCAACTATTCACAAGCAATTTACATAACAAGTTCTATAACTCATTCTGCTGTGACAAAATCAGAATAAAAACCTGCTTTGTTAGTCCTCCTCCTAGGTCCGGAAGTGGCCAGCCTCTTTGTCCAGAAGAAGGTGTAAGTCTCTCTCTCTTTCTAAATCTTAATCACACTCATTTACAAGTAATTTGAAATAGAACTGGTGCACTTTATTGATCAAAAGACATGATTACAAGAATTCTGCTGAAAAACTGTTACAGGACTGTAACAGTCAATTTCTAGTTATACTCTGTATTTTCTGCTAGCTTCCTTTCTCTATTTTCTATCTTCTGCTACTACTACCTAGGCTCAACCTGAATGGGAGCAATATTTATAGCTATCCTATGATCTGATTACAAATAAAGAATATCTCAAAAGATCTAATCCTACAATGCTGCAACAAATTCTGGTTTTATCCTAGAAGAGGACTAAAACCTGATCTTTCCCTTAATGATGGATTTGGTCGGCAATGACGGCAAAGACAGATGGAGGATATTTCTCTTTACTTTTTCCAACCTTTATTTCCCTTTTCTCGGCTTCAAAAATCGGTCAAAAAGGTCAAAAACACATTATGTTCTTCATTCCGAAGATAAGTGGCTTCATTCCGAAGACAGTGCGGGTTTTCATTTCCGAAGATCGCTCATTCCGAAGATAATGCATTCTCATTCCGAAGATCGCTCATTCCGAAGATACTGCATGCTTCATTCCGAAGATCCGCTCATTCCGAAGACGCTGCATTCTTCATTTCGAAGATCCGCTCATTCCGAAGATGCTGTGTTTTCTTCATTCCGAAGATATCTGTTCATTCCGAAGATACTTCGGAATGAACAAATGTATGCTTTTCCATTGATTTCTTCTGCATCTCTCAGGTGGGTTATCTCCTAAGATCAAATTCTAATGGTCTTCATCCCTTTCCTCATGTGAATTCCATGCCTTGCTATTTATGGACAGCTGGCTGGAATCTACATGGGAAAGACCGATTTCTTTGCACGACAACAGTTTGCTTATACTTGTTGCCAGATTTAGGTGAAGTAAATGCTTGAAACAAATCAAAATATGATTAGTGAAATGCTGCTATTATTCTAAGCATATCCCATTGTAGCAAATCATAGCAAAAATAACACAAAACTATGCAAAAAGCTGTAAAATCAGCATATAATATTTCAAATACATTGATCATGCAAAATGGTTAATATACAACATATTAAATCAACTTAAATAACATATCAGATAAAACATAAGAGTTTATAGGCATTTTTAGTGTACAAAACATGTTATGATTGAGGCATTTCCAGGCCTCATCACCAGAGAAACTGTTGGTTACGAATCTGCCATGAGGAAAGGATTTGGGTTAATGCGCCCAGATTCGCCCACCAGCATGAAAGGCCGGAAGGAAGAGATGCCTTCCGAGCCAATCTCCGGAGAAGGCCGGCTCCTTTTTGGGGGTTTATGTTCAAGCTAAGAGTACAGGAAAGAAATAAATGTACAGAAAGAGATTTACAAATATATTCAAAGGTCGGTGGGGGGAACTAACGATGACGGGAACACACCAATCACCGCTACTTACTGCATATAAACACAAAGCATGACAAAGAACTGCAAAATCTAACGTATACTTCCGATACCCAAGCAATGTACGCACGGCTACAACGGCTCCCTAACAGACATTCCCTACAAGGAACTAACAGTACGGCAACACGTCAATCACCACCTACGGACACTAACATGGGTAGAAAGCAATCATAGAGATATCAGAGCCAGGTATATGTGTTTATGTAGAGAATTTAACCGCACAGCTTCAATGGCTCCCTAACAGACATTCCCTACAAGGAACTAACAGTACGGCAACGCACCAATCACCAGATACGGACCAGCAACAAAACACACAACTGATGGAACTGCTACTACAGCTATTCTATGTATCCTTTTAATTCATGAAGTACAGGGGGTGCTTTAAACAAGCAATGCTAGAGGCACCTGATCATCAAATGCTGAAATGAATCAACGAGCCATGACACAGGTTAGCCTAAGGCATGAATATAAAGAAAGGCGAGCATAAAAAACGAAGCGAGTAACAGTAACCAAGCATATAGATTATATTTATAAGCAGAAGCACGGTTACAATGGGCACAGTGGTTCCCTAACAGACATTCCCCTTCCACACTTTACAATGAATTCACGGTGGGCTTTTATAGCCCGAGTCCGTCCCGTTACATTAATGGGTACAAGGTCCCAGTCAAACATAAGCTGACAAAAGCGGCGAAAGAGCTGCAAATGCTGACCTTTTGTCGGATCGGATTGTACCCGTAGCATGGTCTTCCTGGAAGCTAGACAGCTACATGGCGGTGTGTTGGGCAGAATCTCCTTCTGGCAGTGATGCGGGTAGCTGGAGCAGGTGAAACCTCAAATCAGCTTTGAATGAGGCTACTGGCGTGGCAGTGCAGCCCATGCTTGTCCTTTTGCTCGGCACGTTTCGGCTCTAATCCCGAAGCTGGACACTTGTCAGATGATGGATGATGCTGTGTGACACGTGTCTGCCTTGGAAGGCAGTTCGTCCAACTTCGCTGGGATCAGAGCGTCTCGGGTTGCGCGGGCAAAAACAGTGCAGTCGGGAAGGCCTTCATGCCTTGGTCAAATTCTGGGTTTGTTCCCCTACTGCGCACCTGTCAAGGGCGCACTCCGACTTTACTGCGAAGTCGGGCTACGCACAGGTGGAAACTGGTGTCTGCCGCCGTACGGACTCTGCTCCGGCCTTTTATCATCTTCTGTCAGCCTGCCAGCCTGTCAATCTGCCAGTTGCAAGGTGCGCCCAGAAAGTGGGGCGAAGTCAGACTTCGCACCAAAACTGGGCGAAGTGCGAACTTCGCACCCAGACTGGGCGAAGTGCGAACTTCGCACCCAGACTGGGCGAAGTGCGAACTTCGCACCAACCCTTAGCCATTTTTCAAGTAACTTGCTGGAAAGTAGAAAAATCAACTAGGGACTCCAAGAAAGGGGGGAAAGAAAGAGAATGCGGGAAGGAAAAGGAAAGGGAGAGGAGAAGGAAGGAAAATAGGGTAAGAGGGAAAAAGAAGAGCAACACTGTTACAACACTGAAGACATTGCACCCCGTGCAAAATGTGACAACAGGCCCCTGATCACCAAATGCTGAAACGAATCAACGAGCCATGACACAGGGAAGCGTAAAGCATAAACATAAAGAAATAAAAGCGACAGAACAGAACCAGGCATACAAATTATATTTATAAGCAGAAGCACGGTTACATTGGTTCCCTAACAGACATTCCCCTTCCACCCTTTACAATGAAATCATGGTGGGTTTTTATAGCCCGAGTCCCTCCCGTTACATTAATGGGCACAAGGTCCCAGTCAAACATAAGCTGACAAAAGCGGCGAAGGAGCTGCAAATGCTGACCTTTTGTCGGACCGGACTGTACCCGCAGCATGGTCTTCCTGGAAGCTGGACAGCTACGTGGCAGTGTGTTGGGCAGAACTTCTTCTCGGCAGGTATGCGGGTAGCTGGAGCAGGTAGAACCTCTAATCAGCTTTGAATGAGGCTACTGGCACAGGTAGTGCAGCCCATGCTCGTCCTTTTGCTCGGCACGTCTTGGCTCAAATCCCGAAGCTGGACACTTGTCAGATGATGGATGATGCTGTGTGACACGTGTCGGCCTTGAAAGGCAGTTTGTCCAACTTCGCTGGGGATCAGAGCGTCTCGGGTTGCGCGGGCAAAAAGCAGCACAGTCGGGAAGGCCTCCATGCCTTAGGAGTATTTTCGAGTTGTTCCCCTACTGCGCACCTGTCAAGGACGCACTTCGACTTCGCTGCGAAGTCGGACTGCGCACAGGTGAAATCTGGTATCTGTCGCCGTACGGACTTTGCTCCAGCATTAATCACTTTTGTGTCAGCCTGCCAACCTGCCAGTTACAAGGTGCGCCCAGAAGAGGGGCAAAGTGCGAACTTCGCACCGAAACTGGGCGAAGTGCGTACTTCGCACCAAAACTGGGCGAAGTGCGTACTTCGCACCAACACTTAGCCATTTTTCAGGTAACTTGCTGGGAAGTTTAAAATTCAACTGAGGGGCTCCGAGAAAGGGGGGAAGAAAGAGAATATGGGAAAGAAAGAGGAAGGGAGAGCAGAAGAAAGGAAAATAGAGGAAGAGGGAAAAAGAAGAGCAGCACTGTTACAAAATTGAAAACATTGCACCCCGTGCAAAATGTGACAACAGTACCCAATGTTAGTGTTGTAGATATAAATTCTAAGCCATTTCTATTTATATTCTGGTTGTCGTACTTTGTCTGTACAAGGTCATCTTGGCTAGTGCCATCCCATCCCATGCAAGCCTGGGTTGTCTGACTTTGCTGCCAGGTCGTCTAGACCTCAGCCTAGGCCATCTAACTTGCTGTTGTGCAAGGTTGTCAGAGAAGAGGTGATGCAAGCCATCTGGGCTGTGGAGTTGCTCAACAGTCTAACTATCATTCCTAATTGTTCCTCCAAGTGTGGAATACACGATAGAGGCCTAGTTTGGATCATTGTGGGACAAGTCTACATTCAAGGCTAGACCTATATTGCGATGCCAACCATGGAAGTAATGCAAGCCATAGCACAAAGAATCACTAGAGGCGGAGGACCAAATGTCACATTCATTCAAGGAGCCAGCCTGTGCAAGAGGTACCCCTGGAAAAACTAGGAAAGAGGCTTAATGGGAGGCTGCAAGAGAAGGATATCACCCACAACCATCAAGAGTTGCGCAAGAAATGGGCAGAACAAGGAAGGGAGAGAGTTGTGCAAGTGGCGCAACCAAAAACTATAGTGGTGGACGAGGCAGATGAAACGGATGTCGCTTTGAAGGAAATGAACACATCATCCATAGGAGAGATGAAGAGACCACCCGGATTTGGATTTGATCTAGGGACACCAAGAATGTAGGGTGGTGGCATGACAATGGACACACCTCCATGTCAACATATGGTACAAAAATTAATGATTGTAGATAGGGGTGAGTACATTCCCGATATGGGTGATGACAGTTAGTATCAGGGTTAGGCAACACAACAAGGTTCTCCTCCGTAAGCTAACTCTGGCTTCAGTCAGCTCAGTCAGGACGTCAAGCGTCCAAACGTCAAGTGCACAAGTACAGACGTCTGGGACAAGGTCAGACATTTGGTCTAGACGTCTCGAGGTCAGACGTCAGGTCTGGCAGGCAAGACATCTAGCTACTAGACGTCTGGTTAGGGCTGGACGTCGGGTGGAGGGGCTAACGGCTAGTCGTCTGGTGGTTACCAGACGTCTGGCTAGACGTCAGACCTCAGGGAATCTGCAACCGCCATAACCGCTCCTGCTCCGGGACCTGTTCCTCGATAACGGACAGCAAACCTGCAATGGCAAATCAGCACTCGAAAACCTGCAACATGTCCATCAATGGTGTCAAACCTGCAACAACTCCATTAATGGCAGCAACACAGCAACTCAACTCAACATTCACTCAATGCATACGCAGAATATGGATCAGAATAACAGCCTTTATATTATGCTTCAATCACAGTTACAGCATACAACAATGATCTCTCTCCAAGTCTGAGGCTCTTTCCTTCACTTCTGATGGATTACAAATGTTTGAAAAGGGGGTATTTATAGGGCTGGAAGTTGGTTATCCCAACCAACTTCCCCCAACTTCCCCAACCAACTTCACAACTAAATATTTTAACTAATAACTAATCAGACGTCTAACTAGCACTAACTAGCCGTCAGGCCCCTAGCCCAAACGTCTGGCAATCAGACCAGACGTCTGATGGCCAGTCCAAACGTCTGACGGCCAGCCCAAACGTCTGACAAAACTGGACGTCTGATGACTTACAAGACTGGACGTCTGACTTATATTGCAAACACTTAGACAAAATTGCCCAGTTATATTCAAAATTGTTGGAGAATGTGTCAGTCAGTCCTAGGGCTTAGAACTGTTGTCTACATCTATCCTCCCCTTCGAAGAAGTCGATGTCCCAGCGACCTTCTCCGCTTCGATGCTGAAGCTTCCGCCTCAGTTTGTTGTACCTCTGTTGGTGTAGCAGCCCTCAGTGCCTGTTCATAGTCCTAAAGCTTTTGACGGTGTTGGTCCTGTTCCTCCTTGAGTCTTTTGGCATAGTTATAATATTTCGCCCATTTGACTTCCAAGTTATTTGCTCTCTCTTTTGTCTTCTTCAGGTTAGTCAGTAGCTCTGTCTCCCTGCTGCGGAACATATCCTTCAACAATTCCTCTGAAAGAGAAGCTGTTGGTGCACCTGGTTGTTGTTTTGCCTTCCGCAGTTCTTCCTCCAAAGCTGCATTTCTTTTCAATAGTTCTTCCTTTTCTTGAGCCCAAGCTCGCTCTTGCTGAATTCTACTGACTGAAAATGAGGCTGCCTATTTAACCAACGGTTCTTTCTGATTTTTGAGTTGGTCTATCTCCTCCACTGCTGTCTGTAATTGCTGGTTTCTTTCCACCAACTCAGCTGTCAGACTTGCATTTACTGCCCCCAGCCCTTCGTGGACTCGTTCCATGAGTTCCATGCCTTCAGCTAAGAGTTATCCTTTTCCAACAGAGCCTTTGTAACCTCTTGCTCCATGATGTCCTTAGCTGAACTGACGTGTTTGATTCCCTCGCCCAACCACTGTAACAAGTGTGCGAGAAAATTCAGCTGTGTATACATGGGTAACAGTTCTGGCACTACTTCCACCTGCGTGCCGTGCTCCGTAGCCCGTGGTGGATTCTTGTCGTGGCCGCAAACGTAAATCTGTTCTGTCTCACAATAGAGACTTGGTGTCCTGTCTGGAAATTCTGTCACATCCTCCATCGTCTGCACTTGGGCCGTGGGTAGTGACCAAGGCTACTTTGCATAAATACTTGAAATATCTCTCCGCCAAGGTCCCTGAACTGCCCACTTAACCAATCGGTCAAGCTCATCTTCCACCATGCCTTGCCATTTCTTCCATTGGCCCATACAGGCGCTGCTAAACTGCAAGCTCAGACTCTGCATCACTTGTGCCAATTTCTGAAAACAGAGTGTTGCGTGCTCATCCATCTCGTCTGAGGGATCCATAAAATTTGGTAACCTGAGAAGAATCTCCTGGGACCAAGCATCAATTTGTTCAGTCTCCCGTTCAGTTGCTTTGCCTTTGTCTTTCTGGCGAACAGATGGGCTTCCTGTAGACCGTCCCAGGGCTTCACTGTCCTGTTCTTCCTGTTCTTCATTTTTATTCAGGTCTACCAGTTCCGGTGACTGTTCTCTTTCATCCTTGGTAATATCTACTCCCGGAATCTCTGTTGTTGTCTCCTTTGTGGGCTCTTCCGTCTCCTTCTCCCACTATTCTGTAGTTGTTGGTCGTAGTCCTACTCCAAAGCTACCACTGATTCCTGCAGCTTTCCTGGTTGCTGCTACTTTCTCGGCTGTAGCAAACATCTCCTCTATAGAGAATGTGCTCAAAGTGTCTGCCAATGCTGTTGGCCTTGCCACTGGTCTATCTGACACATCAGGTGAACCCATGCAACCTATGTGCTCTTCTTCTGCAACACTCTCGTCTTGTCCAACTGGGTTAGTTGTACTTGTCCCAGTTGCCTGATCATGCAGTGTAGCTGCTACGGAAAACTCAGATTCCTCTCTCTGTTGCAGTTCCCGACTATGAGCTACTTCCAGATTCTCTGTTATCTTTCGTAATGCTTCTCGTGAGAGATTCTGTGGTGGCAGGTCAAATCACCCCTTCTTCTTCTGTCTAGGTTCATCTGGAGATTGGGCTTGCTTTTGTTTCTATACTTCTGACTCTCGAGTCTGTGTGGCTCCCTTATCCTCCCCTTCTGGCTAAGCCACCAACTTCTCCTGACGCGGTTTGTGGGAAAGCTGTTTTACCCTTGCTTTCTTTGTTGGCGTCTTCTTCGCTAGTTGTATTGTTGCCACATTTTGCACGGGGTGCAATGTTTTCAGTTTTGTAGCAGTGCTGCTCTTCCTTTTCCCTCTTCCTCTCTTTCCCTTTCTTCTTCTCTCCCTTTCTCTCTCTTCCCTACATTCTCTTTCTTCCCCCATTTTCTTGGAGCCCCTCAGTCGGATCTCAAATTTGACAGCAGTTGCCCTGAAAAATGGCTAAGTGTTGGTGCGAAGTCCGACTTCTCCCGGTAGTCCGACTTCTCCCTTCTTCGGGCGCACCTTGTAGCAGGCTGGCAGGATGGCAGGAAAAATGACTAAGTGCTGGGGCGAAGTTCGTACTTCGCGCGAAGTCGGACTGCTCCCCCTTTCCAGGGCGAAGTCCGTTCGGCGGCAGAAATCAGCTTTCACCTGTGCGCAACCCGACTTCGCAGCGAAGTCGGAGTGCGCCCTTTGACAGGTGCGCAGTAGGGAAACAAACTCAGAATTTGACCAAGGCATGAAGACCTTCCCGACTGCGCTGTTTTCTGCCTGCGCAACCCGATGGCGCTCATATCCTGGGAGAAGTTGGATAAACTGCCTTTCAAGGCAAGCACGTGTCAAACAGCATCATCCGACAAGTGTCCAGCTTCGGGATCTGAGCCAAGACGTGCCGAGCAAAAGGACGAGCATGGGCTGCACTACTTATGCCAGTTGCCTCATTTAAAGCTGATTGGAGGTTCTACCTGCTCCAGCTGCCCGCATTCCTGCCGATGAGAAGTTCTACCCAACGCGCTGCCACGTAGCTGTCCAGCTTCCAGGGAGACCATGCTGCGGGTACAGTCCTGTCCGACAAAGGTCAGCATTAGCAGCTCCGTCGCCGCTTTTGTCAGCTAGTGTTTGATTGGGACTTTGTGCCCATTAATGTAACGGGAGGGACTCGGGCTATAAATACCCACCACGTTTTCATTGTAAAGTGGTGGAAGGGGAATGTACGTTAGGGAACCACTGTAACCGTGCTTCTGCTTATAAATATAAAGTATATGCCTGGCTCTGTTCTACTGCTTTTATTTTTTATGTTGCCTCTCCTTTACATGTCTGCTTTACGTTTTCCTGTGTCACTGCTCGTTGATTCGTTTCAGCATTTGGTGGTCAGGTATACCTGAAGCATTGCTTGTGTCATGGCTTGTTGATTCACTTCGGCATTTGGTGGCCAAGTACCCTTGAACTTAATCGATTAGAGGATACATAGAATAAATGTGGTAGCAGTTCCTTCAGTTTGTGTGTTACGTTTATGTTGTTGTACGTAGTGGTGATTGATGCGTTGCCGTGCTGTTAGTTCTCCTTGTAGGGAGAATGTTTGCTAGGGGACCATTGTAGCTGTGCGTATAAATTCTCTGCATAACACATATACTTGGATCTGACATCTCTTGGTTGCTTTCTGTTTATGTTGCTGTCCGTAGTGGTGATTGATGCATTGTCGTGCTGTTAGTTCTCCTTGTAGGGAGAATGTTTGCTAGGGGACCATTGTAGCTGTGCGTACACTGCTTTATACAGAAAGTATACTTAGGTTTTGCAGTTCCTGGTTATGCTTTGTATTTATGATGCAGTAAGTAGTGGTGATTGATGTGTTGTTGTACTGTTAGTTCCCCCCACCCAACTCCAATCACATTTGTAAATTCTTTCCGCATTTTTATCTCTTTCCTGCACTCTTAGCTTAAACCATAAAAACCCACAGGAGCCGGCCTTCTCCGGAGATTGGCACGGAAGGCATCCCTTCCTTCCGGCCTTTCTAGCTGGTGGGCGAATCTGGGCGCGTTAACACAAAATCCTTTCCTCATGGCAGATTCGTAACCAACAGTTTCTCTGGCACGCCCGGTGGGACCCGGAGTCCCACATTTGAAAAAACTCAGGCTCGTGTTCACTCGGGCTGACAGTTCATTCTGAGCACTCGGTGGGCCAAGGAAGTTTCCCACCCCCAAACAGAATCGAAGCACCTGGTGTTCGCTTCATTGTTGTTCAAAATCAGAACACCTGGCGACTCTGCACGAACATATCCTCTGAGTCCAAGAGACCGGTCCCGAGCACCTTCATGCAAACAAGAAGGTGGCGAGCAAGGGATCCGAGAAACCCGCCTGACTTTTACGAACTGGACATCAACGCTCGAGGCGAAATTGCCAGGCTGGCTGATCCGCAAGCTCGTGTCGACGAAGCCGAGGCTGAAATCCAAGAAGAAGCCGAAGCCGAGGTCGGAGGAGCTGAGTACGAAATAGAAGAGGCCGAGGAAGAAGAGGCATCTGCATCCTCGGAAAGTACCGACACTGAGTATACAACCGACGGAGGAGAAGAAGAAGAAGAAATGGCTGCCCAGCAGCAGAATGACGATGATCTCTTCCCGGCGGTGGACTCTACAGGGCCCTTGGCCCTGGTCGGACAGCAAGTTGTGCCCCCTGCTGCTTTAAAGTCTATCCCTACGTACGACGGCTACGGCAAGACGGCGTACGAGCACATCCAGGACATCCTTGCCCTGGCCGCATTGCATTCCATTACTGACGAGAGTGTGAAGACCCGTCTGCTGGCCCTTTCCCTGAGGGGAAAGCTTCTCTCTTGGTGGAGATCGCTGCCAGAGGGATCTATCACAGGGTGGCCCAGCTTGCCAGAAGGCTCGTGAAAGGATGCAACGAGTCTGCTGACCCTACTTCTTTGCTGCATCAGTTCCAAAGTATCCAGAGACACCCTCAAGAGGAGGTGTCTGACTTCAACATCAGGTTTGCGAGATCCTGGAAACGGGTACCTCGCGAACTTCGGCCTTCAGCTGGCATGGCTGCTCACTACTACCTGAGATCCTTCAACTCAGACATATGCCTGCTGCTGAAGATTGCCAGAATAGACGAGTTTCCTGCTCTGTACGAGGCTGCCCAGCAAGCTGAAGCTGATATCATTTCCATCGGCGAGACTCCCGTCCAGGGTGCAGGAACCCATTCATCCCGACTTCCCCAGATCCCAGTATCCGCCTGCTTCTGGTGGTGCGCCGTCCACATCAGGGCAGCAACCCCAGCAGCAATGGAATCCGGCGCCGGTCGTAACTCCTTATGGCCCGCCGCAAATGCATTATCCTCACCCGCCTCCTCCTGCTCCGCATTTTCCAGCACTTCCTGCTCCCCCTCAGTACGCACCTTATTCCAACCCTCCTCCATTAGCCGCATTGCCTCCACCGGCACAGTTGCCGCCTCCTGACAATAATATTCAGAATACAATCCTCCAGGAGGTACGGGCTTTGGCCTCGGGTTATCATGCCATGTCCAATGACATGACCGCTCTGAAGAAGAAGCAGGCCCAGATGGACCTCGCTCCTAGGAGGCCATATCCGCCCCGGCGCTGACAAAAGACAAACCCCCAGAGCACCAGTTGCAGAGGCGTCCGCCTCCGAGAAATGTTGCTATAGAAGACCAACCTGGTCCCTCTGACCAGGTTAACTGGTGCACTACGTGCAATGACCCGCATTCGGAGGAAGACTGCACTCTGCACCAGCACTACATCCAGACTTTGGCCGGCAGCGCCATAGAGGACGATGAACTCTACATGATCCTGGACGGCGAAGCCAACTTTGCCCTCCCAGAGGAGAATCTAGTGCCGCCCGCCAAGGAAGAAAAGAAAACTGCAGATGCTGCCAAGCCTTTGCAGGTATATGCCGAGAAGAGAAAGGCGCAGCCCGGTGGGCTGCCACCATACAAGCGGCTGTGGCCCTACACAGCCCGGGAGAAGGCATCCAAAGACAAAGCTCCGGCCAAGCCTCCTCCGGCAAAGGCTGCCCCTGTTCCGACCAAGCCTCCTATAGCGAAGGCTCCGGTTCCGGCTAAAGCTCCCGTACCTCGGCCTCCGAGCTGAAACCAAAGAACAAGCCCGGGAGAAGGCTGAAGTACCCGTCTCGACCAAGAGACGGCGAGTTGAGGCTACCCGGCGAGTGCCGGACGAAGTATGAGCCGGCAAAAGAAGCGAAGGAGCTAGCACCTCGGGCTACGACATAGTAGACGAGTTGAAAAGAACACCCGCTAGAATCGGCATGTACGATGCTCTTACGCTCCCAGGCCAGGTGGATCTGCTTGCAAGAATCTCTGAAAAACATGAAGAACGGCAAGCAGATACAGCCCGCTGTCCTGGTTCAACCTCTGACAGTCTCAGCCACTGGGAAGAACAGACCGCCTCCCTTCTATCTGTCTTTACGGATGCAAGGGCACATAGTTCACAACTGCATGGTGGACTCTGGCGCTTCCACGACTGTTATGCCGAAAGCCGTCTGCGACGAGATCGGGATGGAGTACACAAGGAGCAGCCAAGGCGTGCTGCAATTAGACGGCACCCCTGTCAAGACAGTTGGTGTCATAAAGGACATCCCTATCCGGCTGCATAAGGCTCTCGACATCGTGGTCATCCAAGAGGTCGTGGTTGTTGACTTGGCTCCCTACTTCGGCATGTGTCTCTCCCGGGAGTTCACTGCGAAGCTGGGCGGGTACCTGTCTCTAGACTACTCACACATGGAAGTGCCCTTCAAAGGAAGGAGGCTGAAAATCTTTAATGAGAAGCCTTCCACCTTCCTAGTAGAGAAGATACCCGGAGAAGAGTCGGACTGCATGGTCCAGCTGTCGGAGGAAGAACTGGTGACAATAGAGCTGACAGAGCAAGCCCTCGAAGTGCTACAGCTTGAAGATGAGTTCTCTTTGCGGGATTTCAATGCCGTAATTGAGACAGAGCAGGGCTGTTACACCATTGTACAGCCCGAGAGGCTTGACAAGTCAGCTGCAAAGGAAGTAGGACCTGCACCTGAGAAGCTGTGGAAGCTTTTCTTTGACGGCGCGCGATGCAAAAATGGCGCCGGTGCAGGGGTGCTTCTGGTTTCTCCGACCGGGATCCAGAAGGACTATACCTACAGGTTGGCTTGGAGCTGCACTAACAACTCGGCGGAGTACGAAGCCCTGTGCTTGGGTTTGCGAAAGGCGGAGAGGCTGGGGATCAAGCACCTGCAGATCTTTGGAGATTCGGAGCTGGTGTGCCACCAGGTTACGAACAAGTGCGCCTCCAAACAGCACTATCTTAAGGCGTACCGCAACCGGGTGTGGGAACTGATGGAGTCGTTTGACTCGTTGAATGTCAAGGCGATATCGCGTGAGAAAAACAAACACGCTGACATTACGGCGTCTGTTGGAGCCAAGTACGTTCCGGCTGATGACGTTGTCCAGAAACCGAAGCCGGTTCGCACTATTTACAGGCCTTTTGTGCCTGATAAGGACACCCACTGGCAGGTGTTCGATTGTGACGAGGAGATCGTCACATTTTTGGTTAACGAAGTTGGTTCAATCGAAGGTAGAGACCACGATGACGAGCAATATGAGGGGTTGATACAGTTAAAAAATAATCATGTCCCAAAAGGACTGATTACATTGGAGAGTCTATTTGATCAGAATGACAGAGCTATATCTCATAGGATCAAAGTAGACCCGAAGCAGTATGCCGACCTGGAACTTGAACCTGGTAAAACTATCAAGGTCGGGACGGATCGCACTTCGGAGGAACTTGAGCAGATCAGATCACCGTGCCGAGAGTTCCCCGACATCGTGGCCTGGTGCTACGAGGATTTGAAGGGGTATGACAAAGATGTAATCCGGCATACCATTGAGCTAGAGGATGGCGCCAAGCCATTCCGACAGAAGCAGAGGGCCGTAAATCCGAAAATTGAGGCCATGATGAAAGCCGAGCTCTTGAAGATGCTGGAGGCCAAAATCATCTACCCCATCAAACATTCATCCTGGGTCGCGAATTTGGTGCCGTGAGGAAAAAGAATGGCGACATTCGTCTCCGTGTCGACTTCGAAACCTGAATCAGGCTTCCCTCAGGGACCACTATCCGCTTCCCCAAATCGACCAGATTCTACACATCGTTGCTGGAGCCCAGAGATTCTCACTTTTAGATGGATTTTCCGGCTACAACCAGATTTGGGTCAAAGATGAGGACCAGCATAAGACGGCGTTCACCACCAAATGGGGGACGTTCGCCTATCAGCGCATGCCTTTTGGCTTATCCAATGCTGGTGCCACATTCCAAAGGGCCATGGACCTGGCCTTCCGAGAGCTGCTCAATAAGATCATTGTCATCTACCTTGATGACATGATTGTTTTCTCTCACCAAAGAGGAGATCATGTTTCCCATCTGCGGCAAATATTTGAGGGGTGTCGAGAATTCGACATTTCTATAAACCCGAAGAAGTCTGTCTTCGCGATAAAAGAAGGTAAGTCTGTTGGGACATGTCATCTCCGAGAAAGGCCTCGCCATTGACCACTGACGAGAGCGAAGCCCTCCTTCGCTTGCCAGCCCCAATCGATAAAAAAGGGCTGCAGTCCTTCTTCGGTCAGATTAACTTCGTGCGGAAGTTCATCCCGGACTTCGCACAAGTGATCAAGCCTATGGCCGAACTGCTGAAAAAAGATACAACTTACGAATGGACTGATGAGAGAGAGCAAGCCTTCGAGGAAATCAAGGCTCGAATTGCGCAAGCTCCGGTGTTGATAAACCCGGACTACTCCAAGGACTTCATCCTTTATGCGGTGGGAGAACCGGAAAGTTACGCCGCAGTCCTAACTCAGAAGGGAGACGATGGCGAGGAGCGCCCCATAGCGTTCCTGAGCCAAGTGATTCAGCCGCATGAAGAAAAGTACAACTTTATAGAGCGGCAGGTTCACGCTGTCATGAAATCCCTCCGAAAGTTCAGGCATTTTGTCTCCCAGAGCAAAACGACTGTCTTTGTGATTCACCCGGACGTTCGGAGCTTCATCATACAAGGAGAGCCGGGTCACAAGAGAGTAGGATGGATTGCAAAAATCCAGGAGTTCGACATCGAAGTGCGGCCCACCAAGCTTATCAGGGGCCGAGCCTTGTGTCAGGAATTGGCCCGAAGCGCTGTAGCCGGCATCTCCGCTTTGTAAGTGGGAGGACACGGCGACAAGCATCTACCTAGCCAACTCCTTATCGGAGGAGAGTGATTGGACGAGATGAACTGGTGAGATATTTCTGCACCGGAAGATGTCCAGATCACCTGAACGCCTCACAACGAAGGAGATTTCGGCTAGGTGCACTCAAGTACACTCTTCGCCCCGAGGGGCTTTACTTCAAAAACATTGACGGCATCCTGTTGCGGTGCGTCATGAAATCAGACCAGCCCAGGGTCCTCGGAGATTTTCATTCCGGGATGCCTGGAGGTCATCATTCTGCAAGGCCTACGGCCTTAAAAATAATTAGAGTTGGGTACTATTGGCCCACTCTATTCACAGACGCTTATGCGGTCTGTTCCAAGTGTGATCAATGCCAGAGGTTTCTTTGGCGAGAAGCGAGAAAAGCACCCCTGCCCCTTCAACCGATTCGGGCCGAGACTCCGTTCCAGCAATGGGGTCTAGACTTCATTGGGGTGATTTCGCCTAGTTCCTCTGCCGGACACAAGTTTATTCTTACAGCCACCGATTACTTCACACGGTGGGCAGAGGCGATCCCGACCAAAAACGCAGACCAAGAAACGGTCATCAAGTTCCTTGAGAGCCTGATTACCCGCTTCGGGGTTCCAGAGTCAATTGTGACGGACAATGGTCCGGGATTCGCAGGCGCTGTACTCACGGAGTACACTGGCAAACTTGGCATTTATCACAAAATGTCTTCTAATTACTACCCGCAAGGGAATGGCCTTGCCGAGTCCACTAACAAGAACCTCCTGAAGATCATCGGGAGGACCATTGACGAGGAACAAGCGGACTTGGCATTTACTCTGAACCGGGCGCTGTGGGCGGACAGAGTTTCATTCAAGAAATCCATCAGAACGTCCCCTTATGCGCTCGTCTATGGCAAAGAGGCTGTCATGCCATCCCACATTGAAATCCCTGCCCTATGGATGTTGGACGAAGACAGGAGCAGTGGAGACCCGGTGGATGACAGACTGTGCCAACTCTGCGAGTTGGAAGAAGACAGAGAAAAAGCATACCAGGCCTTCACCAATCATATTGCAGCCACTCAAGGCTGGTTTGCAAAAGGCACCACTGCCCGAGTTTTTAAAATCGGGGACCTGGTGCTGAAGTGGGACTCATTTAAGGCGAAGCCGGGCAACCACGGGAAGTTCGATGCCCTCTGGGAGGGCCCTTATCAGATTGCCCGGGTAAACCAGTTCAATGCTTACGTACTTCGGGATATGGAGGGTCAGCTCCTACCTATCCCCGTTAACGGGTTCCACTTAAAAATCTACCGCTGCTGAAGGTGCCCGAGGGGCCCTTCTTTGTAAAAATTTCCCTTATGCATTTTTATTTTTCAGCATGTACAGTTTTCCAGCTTTCAGTTTTCCATTTGTTTGAGCCAAAACGGGACATTGGGAGAGAGCACAGACTTCGCAGCGAAGTCTGTTGTCGCCCCTCAGAAGGAGCGAAGTTCGTAAAGGGAGCTGCTTGTGAAAACAGAGAAAAACGGCTAAGTGGCAGTGCGCTGCCCGACTTCGAGCGAAGTCGGGCTGCGCACCGGCCAAAGGGCGCAATTTGAAAGAAGCTGCAAAGGAGTGAGTGTTCGGACTGCGCTCAATTTTTGAGCGAAGTCCGACTTCGCGCGAAGTTCGAACTAGCCGGCTTGCGCGCGAGTGCGAACCGCGCAGCGCGAAGTGCGAACTTCGCCCGAACTTCGGGCGAAGTCTGAGCGCGCTCCATCAAAAGGCAACAAACATTCGAAGCCTCATCCGAAGGTTGCAAAGGTCGGACTGCGCCCGATCCTCGGCGCAGTTGGAAAAGAAAGGCAAGTCTTAATGCAAGTGGCAGTTCGGACTGCGCCCGATTTTGGGCGAAGTCCGACTGCGCGGAAGTCGGATCGCGCCCAACTTTGGGCGAAGTCCGATTGCGCCTTGTCTTTTGGCCAGCTCGGACGGTTTAAAAAAATGAATAAAAAAATCTAAAATTCCAAGCATGGGCCCAAGGCGCATTGCGACAGTTAGAGATGGGTTTCCGCACCAAAGGGTTTTTCTTGAGCAGTGTGCCCAGATTGCGGCAGTGACGTCAGCCATGGCGCAGCGTTCAAAGGCAAATTTAATGATTGCGCAATCTTCAAGGAAAGCGCAATCAAAGAAGCATGGCACGGCAGCCGGGGTACATTTTTCAAGACATTCTCCTGCGCGGCCACCCAGAAATCATAACGCCTTCACTTGCCAGCCGACCTACCCCCTCCTGCGCGACATTAATGACGCTGTCATTGTCTAGAAAAGGGGTCTGATGCATCCAGACATGCCAAATTGTGCAGATTATTCCTGTGACTGCGAAATCTGTTGCAGACGTCCATAATTCGTAATTATTGTTGTTTCGGAGGGATGGACAAAGGAAAGTTGCCAATGCCAGCGCAATCCAGCGAAGGGCGCGAACCCGGGGATTTACCGCAGTCAAGTGTTTTCAGGAGTGAAACGCCGCCGGAGCAAAAGTCAAAATCCCGGCCAAAGAAAGTACAGCGTGGGCAAGCCCCACCACCACCGGTCAATTACCTGTCGGGATACAAGGACGGCTCGTTTTCCATGAGCCTGACTAAGCTGCGGACAAATGTGGAGAGTTGGGCTGACAAGGTTTCGCCCTCTCACCATTTCGGGGCGGCGTACAAGTCAAACCTTTTCCGGTTCTTGTGCCCTCCTGTCCATCAATGCCCGGAGCTGGTAGACCTGATTGTCAGACATTACAGACCAGCTACCCGGCAAATTTGCAGCTCCAGCGGTAAACCCTTGTTCGCACTGCGCAAAGAGACTGTCCAGCCGGCTTTCGCCCCAGGGTTGGAGTATGACTCCAGCACGATTGTCAGAAAGATAAATCTGGGCGAGCAAGCGGGACGCTTCACGCATACAAAAAGGATGAGGGATTTCCTCAATTCAGAGCTGAACGCCCCGCTCGCAGCTGGACAATGGCCAACCGGCCCCATGCCCTTGGCGAGGTTTCAGAGCAAATACTTATACACCATTCTGGCGTGGGTCCTCGGCTGCGACTCTGACGAGTTGGTACAGCCGTACCAGCTAGCGCTGGCAGAATGTCTCCTGTGCGGAGAATCCTATGAACCAGCAGCGCAGAGAAGTGGAAAGCGCCCTATCTTTTTCGACTGGGCGGACTGGCTTGCATACGCCATTCACTCCAGCCTGGTGAAGCTCCAAAAAAAGCAGTCAACTGAATTTCGGTTCAGTTCCTTCTTGGCTTGGCTTTGTTTGTATCATTTGCACTCCCGGATGCAGATCCCGAACCTGAAGAAGGTGAATGAGAGGGGAGAGCCACAGCCCGTCTATGACTGGACGGATGACCTATACCGGAAAGGGTCTTACTACAAGTTCAACTTCAACTTTACGGGATTGGTCATGTCAGTCTTCAGCGATGGTGAGATCCCTCGCCCCCCGCAAGAAATGACGAACTATTTGCTGAATCAGAAGCTCGGGGACGTTTTTAGACTGACGCAGGGGATTGTGGTCAGAATCTACGGATTCAAGGGCAAACCTCATCTGCTGCCCTACTGGTGCACGGATCATCAGTTTGGGATGGAGGTTGCGCGGCAGATGGATTACGTTGAGGAGGAGTTCGGCCAGGGAAAGAGAAAGGGCCAGATCTTTCAATATCCTCTTTCCTGGGCGAACGTTGAGATTTCTGAGATAGGACAGCATGTCTATCTCGAGCGGGAGCTTTTTGACATTGGTCTGATTCTGCTGCCGCAGCGCTGGAAGTATGACCCACACGGGATAAGGGGAAAGTTTGCACATATCTGCCCCCGGCGGATATAATCGAAGACAGATGCGATGTGGTCCATGTTGACCTCGACGGGAAATTGACTCGATGGAAGCATGGCCTCCGTGGCGGGATTTTTCTTGCGAGGAGGTAGCATATGACCCGAGCGAAACCCGGACCACAAGTTCTCTTCTCCGAGGATTTAAAAAATTCATCTCCAAGCTAGCGAGGCCTTAACTGGCCAAAAGAAAAGGTTGTTGAATGTTGGAAGATGAGGTGCCGCACGCAGCACGATAAATCCATCAGGAGAAATCTGGCCGTTGATGACGACTTTTCAGCTCTATATGACCAGCACATTGCCAGCTGGCGGCCTTTCGCATTTCGAGATTACGTTCCCCGAGGTCCCTTTGAGGGTTATAAAGGGGGATCTTCCTCCCAACAGTTGTACACTTTTGCAACTGCCAGCGTGGGCCCAGCAGACATCCAAGTGGACCCAATGCAGCCTGTGGCTTCCAAGGTGGCGCCTGAAAAGGCGAAAAAATCAGTCAAGTCAACGCCCGAGGTGATTCCTCAGGCACAAAAGACGCCAGCGCCACCAGCGAGCGGACCGGCCGTGGCAGACCTTCTGCAAGTCAAACCCCGGTACAAGTTTACCGTGGGAACATCAGCGCCTGTTGTACCTGCTTCATCTCCTTCTTCCGAACCAGCCCTCTCTCTAGAAAAGAAAAAGAGGAAGAGAGTTGAGAAAGTCAGGCGACCTAGTCTGACAGTGCAGCAGCCAGTCGCGAGCCGCAGCCGCGTTCAGCCGCTCCAGAGATTGTTTCTCTGGACAGTCCTGAGCCAGCCGCCGGAACCAGAACCGCAGACATTCATCCAGCATCGGCTCAGGCGGAGCCCGCAGGTACGTTTGCTGCCCCGCTCCCGTTGATCTCATCTAGCCCTACTCCTACTCCATCTCCCGCTCAATCCGAGCAAGCCGTGGCCGCGTCTTCCTCCCCATCTCCACACCCTTCTAGCGGCCCCCACTCTTTCGACCAGTTTGCTCAGGACCCCAACGCCTCCCTATCCCTGAGTCAAACCCCAAACCCTTCACCTGTGGTTAGTGCTGAAGCCGCGCGTTCACCGTTGCATCCACCGCCTCAGCCGCTTGAAACCCTTCCAGCATCAACCGCTCCGATCTCCACTTCCCGGTCGCCCTCAAAAGCGGCCGCTCCTTCCAAAGTCCGTCCGGTTCCTCCTATTTCCCTTGTCGCAGGAGAGACGTCTCAGCAGAACCCTAGGCTGGGGGAACCGGACTTCATGGACGACCTCCAGAACACGGACGATTTGCCTCTGGCAACGAGAGCTGTAGAATACCCTATCTCTTTCCTCCAAAACCTGAAGCGGAGGAGACCTGAAGAGATAGCCGCCCCGGTAAAGCGCACCAAGTTTAACTTCGAGAGGAGAGTGCTTACGACAGAGAAGATAATCCCGAAAGTGAAGAAGCCTCTCCGGGAAATGACCAGGGCGGACTACGAGCTCCAGACAAAGGAGAAGAGCTTTGACGATATTCACCCGCAACACGAGATTCAGGGAATCCTCCGTAAAGCGGATAATCTCCTTGTCAAAAATCCGGAGGAGCAGGGAAGAGCTTTTCCGGTTGCGGGACAAGACAAGACAGCTTGAAGAGGACTGTCCGGGTCCAGCGAGCAGCTGGAGGCGGCGCGACGAGAAATAGATGAATTAAAAGCCCGGCTGGCCGCTTCTCGGCGAGAAGCCGCAACGGAAAGCGAAGCAGCCCTGGAGCAGATTTCTCAGCTCCGGGAGTCTTTGAAACGAGCGCAGTCGCAATCTGCGGAGAGAGCATCTCAAGCGACGGTCTTTTCAAAGAGCAAAGTTAAGGGGATGCGGGCTGATCTGCTGCGGGGATGCAAGCCCCACACGTATAAGGCTATGTCGGTTACTGGATTTCGCATCCAGAATCCAAGAAGTTTACGCAGGGAAAGCCTGTGGTAGAGGAGGCCGAACGCCAGGCGAAGCAATGGCTGGACCTGGCAATAAATCTTCAAGAGCGCGAGCGCGATGGCCTCCAATTCTCCCCCATGTCCTCATTCGCTGCAGAATGGGCAGATGCAAGGGTAACCTTGCATAAATATTTTAAGAAAGTAGAAGAGGTGAGGGTTGCCAGACGAATGTTTGGATGCATTTGAACATGAAAGAGACATTTGTATGGCTCCCTTTCACGCTCTCTCCGAACTAGGGTGCCCCGGCTTTGTTGAGAATGGTGAGTTTCTCACCCATGAGCAAGTGAAAAAGAATTGGCGGTCCTTTGAGGCGGATACGGCTGAAATCGATAGGTTGGACCGAGCCAATTCAAGAAAGTCGAGTCACCCGAGATGGTGTCCAAGTGCTGCAAGATCAGCTCCTACTTCCAGGAGCTGGGAAAAAGATACCTCACCATCGACCTGCACGCGGTCGCTGCTTTCCACGCAGCATTAGAAGAAGTTGCTGACCGCCGACCATTCGAAGCAGAAGCCTGGGGCCAAGCCCAGGCCGCATACAACCGCATCTGCGAGGCAGAAGCCAGAGCTGGAGAGCATTCGGAAGATGATTCTGAGGAGGCGACTGTCGGAAGTGAATCTGAAGAACAGTTGCCGCGAGGAGAACGGCTAGAGCAGCAGAAAGCAGGGGAAGCAAGTTCCTCTGCACCCAATGGATGAAGGCATGGATTCTTTGCGCCGAGGCGAGCTCGACACCCCGCGAGCCGCCAGAAATGTTGCCACATTTTGCACGGGGTGCAATGTTTTCAGTTTTGTAGCAGTGTTGCTCTTCCTTTTCCCTCTTCCTCTCTTTCCCTTTCTTCTTCTCTCCCTTTCTCTCTCTTCCCTACATTCTCTTTCTTCCCCCATTTTCTTGGAGCCCCTCAGTCGGATCTCAAATTTGACAGCAGTTGCCCTGAAAAATGGCTAAGTGTTGGTGCGAAGTCGGACTTCTCCCAGTTTTGGTGCGAAGTCCGACTTCTCCCAGTTTTGGTGCGAAGTCCGACTTCGCCCTTCTTTCTGGGCGCACCTTGTAGCAGGCTGGCAGGATGGCAGGAAAAATGACTAAGTGTTGGGGCGAAGTCCGACTTCGCAGCGAAGTCGGACTGCTCCCCCTTTCCAGGGCGAAGTCCGTTCGGCAGCAGAAATCAGCTTTCACCTGTGCGCAACCCGACTTCGCAGCGAAGTCGGAGTGCGCCCTTTGACAGGTGCGCAGTAGGGAAACAAACTCAGAATTTGCCCAAGGCATGAAGGCCTTCCCAGCTGCGCTGTTTTCTGCCTGCGCAACCCGATGGCGCTCATATCCTGGGAGAAGTTGGATAAACTGCCTTTCAAGGCAAGCACGTGTCAAACAGCATCATCCGACAAGTGTCCAGCTTCGGGATCTGAGCCAAGACGTGCCGAGCAAAAGGACGAGCATGGGCTGCACTACTTATGCCAGCTGCCTCATTTAAAGCTGATTGGAGGTTCTACCTGCTCCAGCTGCCCGCATTCCTGCCGATGAGAAGTTCTACCCAACGCGCTGCCACGTAGCTGTCCAGCCTCCGGGGGAGACCATCCTTGCGGGTGCGGTCTGTCCGACAAAGGTCAGCATTAGCAGCTCCATCGCCGCTTTTGTCAGCTAGTGTTTGACTGGGACTTTGTGCCCATTAATGTAACGGGAGGGACTCGGGCTATAAATACCCACCACGTTTTCATTGTAAGGTGGTGGAAGGGGAATGTCTGTTAGGGAACCATTGTAGCCGTGCTTCTGCTTATAAATATAAAGTATATGCCTGGCTCTGTTCTACTGCTTTTATTTTTTATCTTGCCTCTCCTTTACATTTACGCTTTACGTTTTCCTGTGTCACGGCTCGTTGATTCGTTTCAGCATTTGGTGGTCAAGTATACCTGAGGCATTGCTTGTGTCATGGCTTGTTGATTCATTTCGGCATTTGGTGGCCAAGTACTTTTGAACTTCATAGATTAGAGGATACATAGAATAAATGTGGTAGCAGTTCCTTCAGTTGTGTGTTACGTTTATGTTGTTGTCCGTAGTGGTGATTGATGCGTTGCCGTGCTGTTAGTTCTCCTTGTAGGGAGAATGTTTGCTAGGGGACCATTGTAGCTGTGCGTACAAATTCTCTGCACAACACACATACTTGGATCTGACATCTCTTGGTTGCTTTTTGTTTATGTTGCTGTCCGTAGTGGTGATTGATGCATTGCCGTGCTGTTAGTTCTCCTTGTAGGGAGAATGTTTGCTAGGGGACCATTGTAGTTGTGCGTACCTTGCTTTATACAGAAAGTATACTTAGGTTTTGCAGTTCCTGGTTATGCTTTGTATTTATGATGCAGTAAGTAGTGGTGATTGATGTGTTGTCGTACTGTTAGTTCCCCCCACCCAACTCCAATCACATTTGTAAATTCTTTCCGCATTTTTATCTCTTTCCTGCACTCTTAGCTTAAACCATAAAAACCCACAGGAGCCGGCCTTCTCCGGAGATTGGCACGGAAGGCATCCCTTCCTTCCGGCCTTTCTAGGCTGGTGGGCGAATCTGGGCGCGTTAACACAAAATCCTTTCCTCATGGCAGATTCGTAACCAACAGTGACTCTATCCACCTACAGATGGATGGTCCTTTTGGTGGCACGTCCCTTGAAGCCTCAAAGTCTGGGATGGGAATTTCTGCTCTTACCGCCGCATCCAGAATCAGTCCAATTGCGTGAAACGTCATCGAGAAATTCTTTGTTGTCCTCAGCAGAAACGTCTGTATCCGGTTGGACAGATACGTTGCCCAATCATACTGTTCTCCCCGCTCTATCCCTTGTAAATAAGGAATCAGCCAAATTGGCAGATCTGAACTTCGCTGCTCTCCTGACAGCCTAGACATGATTACATTCATGATCACCTCATACCCTTCATTACGGAGTTGTGGCTGCTTAACTCCTCTTCCGCCGTGGACGCGGAGCATGGCATCTACTTCCTCCTTCGTCAGATTAGTCACACTCATAATCAGCTCCGTCGTCTTCTTCGGATCTCTTTCATTTAACACCGGTTGGCCCCTAAGAGGAAGCCCAAAAGTGTGCTGGAAAGCTTCGGGAGTGAATTCAACCTCCAGTGCAGTACCGTCTATTTCTACCAGACTGCTGTGCCTTCTTTCATCATAAGTCTCCAGTATCTGCACCAGATATTCCTTAAAAATCTCCCGGTCAAAGTGAGGAGCCTGCAAAATAAAGTGTACCCCCGCTGCCTTGATCTTGGATTTCACCGGATGATCCCTGGGTGTATCCGCCCACCATTGCCGGCAGAAATCTCCTGTCGGACATACCCAGGTCATCTCCTCTACCGGAATGGGTGCTTTTCCGCTTGGGTGAATCTCTTTGCCTCGGCGGGTTGCCACTTCCGCTGCTTCTCTCCTACCTCTGGACTGTCCAGCTTCCGCACTTTTGTTCTGACTTCTCATTGCTACCTCCTGCTGGTGCCGCAACCGCTTGGCTACCACTGAGTCGGCTTCGGGTTCACTCCGTGCAAAGTCTTTCCCGCTTTATGTTGTGATGTCCTCATGTCTCCCTTTTTCCACCTAGTGGCCCTAGACGTCAGGTGTCTCAGCCGTCTGGTTCAGCAGACGTCAGCTGCTACGGGCGTCTCCTTCCTGCAGACGTCTGGCTCTGTAGCCGTCTGCCCTGTCCAGCCATCTGGTCTGGCTAGACGTCGGATCCAGCCGTCTGGTGCAGCCGTCTGGAGGTTTGGACGTCAGGTCCTGGGCCGTCGGCTGGGCTAGACGTCAGGTGCAGACGTCTGGTCGGCTGGACGTCCGGTCCTAGCCGTCAGAGTGCTCAGCCGTCTGATGCAACCTTCCACTCCACCTGTCGTCAGCCGTCAACAACCTTCTTCCTCTGCCCTAGCCGTCTGCAACAGCTGCCGCGTGCTCCTGCTTTTCCTGCCGCGCGCTCTCCTCCTTCCCGTGCTCTTCCTTGCCACCTGAAAGCGATGTGAGAAGAATGAAGTCTCTCCTCCTTATATAGTTTCCTAAAAACCGTTTCTCAACCGCTCCAACTAACTTGTTTGCATGCATGCGCGACACGTCGACCTTCCTAGACGTCTAGGTGTCCTTATTTTGTCTTTTTCTCTATTTCGTCTTTTTCCCTATTTCGTCTTTTTCCTCATTTTTGACTTTTTTGTTGACTTTTTTTCTAATTTTTATTTTCTTTTTCTGATTTTTTTCAAAATTGGCTAGACGTCTACTGTTTAATGTTGCCGGGTGAACCGTATGGCCATGCCAATACGCAGTTCCCAGCCATCTGACGTCTCCCTTTGCCAGTGACGACTCTGTTCTTCGAAACTATCAAAGTCGTCCGTACTTTCGCTATGAAGTTCTTCCGTCCTCTGACGTCTTCTTCTATTATTCTGACTTGGAGCAGTTTTCGGGTATGGCTGATGTCGGCGTCTTTCTCTTCTTCGTGGAATAATACGCCAGTCCAGTTGTCTGACTTCTTCCGGCTGCTGTCGTACTTTCGACTCTTCAACTTGGTGGTTATTTATCTGTCGCCCATCATTATTATCAGCCTCTTCTTGATTTCTTGCTGCTATCTGGCGAATCTGTTCTATCCAGTCTTCCACCCTTTGTATATCTGCCTCTCCCGGTTCAGCAATCTCGTGATCCAGTTGCTCCCTGCTAGTTTCCACACGTGTACTTGGATGTACCACATTCTCCGGACGACTAAGTTCTGCTATACTCTCTCGGTGTCTGCTTGCAAGATTCGTACGTTCCGGGTGAGCAGGTACCAATGGAATTCGTTCAGTCCTTCCGTCGTTACGCCGCATTATTAAACAGTCATCCATATAGTTATATATCACCCCTTCCTGTATTTGTTGATCAAGCTCATGTGGCCTGGGCTGTTGCCTTCTCTGTTGTTCCCTATTTTGGTGGGGTCGTCTATTTCTCAGGCCTCGACCTCGACCTCGATCATTTCCTGCAACTGCCCGTGCTTGATTCCTGCGTCCTAGATTGGGGTTTCTATCCCAATCTCTCCTTCCGCGGGCCTGGTTACCGCGTCCTCGGCCTCTTTCCGATCGAATCTCTCTAATGTTGGGCTGCTGTACTCCCAGCTGCCCGAGATTCGGTCGGTCCCTCAGTCGTTCCTGACGACGTCTCAGGTTCCTACGAGCTCGCTGAGATGGACCTCTCGGTCTATTCTCAGGAGCACGAAGTAATGGGTTGACTTGGACTAGGTTCTCAGATGGGCCTTGCGGTCCAAACTGAGAACCAGTCGACCTATTGGTAGCTGGAGGGGAATTTCTTCCTCTCAAGCTACCGGGACGGAGGTCAACCACGCTCCTCCCTTGGTCAGGTGCTCTCGGAATTCCTTGCGGTCTCCCGAAGGTACCTAAATTGTTTCTGCTACGGGCCTCGTTTGTAGGTTGTGGTCCAGGCTCAGGTGTTAGTTGTTGCAAGATCCTCAGTCTCCTATCGGCTCTCATCAGTCTCCGCCTCCATCTCCTTTGCTCAAATTGTCGTTGCATGGTACAATGAGCCAAATTCTCCCGGTACTCTTCTGAAAAGACTGAGTCGGTACTTGAGTCATTTCCATCTCCTACCGTGTTGAGGGGCCATACTGAAGTTTCTTGAACCCTCTGTTGCAATCTTCGTACTTCCCTTCTATGTTGTCGCAAATCTAGTGCAGCCATCCGATACCTAGCTACCTCTTCCCGTTCAGTTGGGCGTCTCATGGCTCCAGCATAAGGTGTTCTCCATTCGCGGTGCGGTGGTAATTCTGGCATACCGTCCTCGTTATTTTCCTCTTGTGGGCTTATGGAAGCACCATCTTCGATTATCTGTGCGGTTTCCAGAAATCTGACACCCGCTTGTCGACTGCGATCTTCATCTATCTGCCTCCTACGGTCCGGGTTGGGACTGGCATATGGAATATCAGGATCTTGATTGTCGTCACTGCTTGTTTCTTCCAACCATCCTCCAGTTTTTGGTTTTTCTTGTACTGTTTCGATATCTTTCCATAATATGGCTGCCATTTCCTCCCTGCTTTTCTTATATTCAGCAGTCGAGCTTTGTCCTACTTCCCATACCCTGAATTTTTCTGGAGACTTGCCCAACTCCTGATGTTTTACGGATTCCGTACGTGAGGAGTCTTTCGAATTGAGCACAATGTTTAATGTAGGCGAGGAACTTCTGGAACGGCCATCTATTGCCAAGGCTTTTCCTCTTCGGGTCTCAACTGAGCTAGCAGTCTCGTCTTGTTCTTCTTCTGGTAGGGAAAACAGACTGCTCTCCGAGGAATTTCCCGTTGCCTCTCTTCTCAGTTCCCCCTGTTCCAGCTCAGCCCACTCCGCCAGGCGAGCTTCATGCCTCTGGTTTACCCGCTGCATAGTTTCATCCAATTCGTTTATCACTTGTTCCCGTAGCTGATTATTATACTGCCTTAGAGTCTCATATTCTTCTTGCAACCTTTGTGTTTCCGTTCTCATTCGTTGCATAAGCCTGACTCCGGCTTCTCCGTCTTCTTCTTCTTCTATTGGAACTTCCTGTTGAGCGACCTCTATCGGCATTTGGGGTCGGTCATCTTCGTTGTTATTTGGGTCTTGTCTATCCTCACTCCCAAACAACCAATTCAGGTTCTGATTTTCCTCCTCTCGAACAACGCTACCCTGCTCGCTAGTTTCAGAAGGTTGACTGCCTGAATCCTCTTCTTCTCTCCTGGGAGTTCCAATTCGCTCCAAATTGATCATGTTGACTTCAGCACGTGGCTTATATACCTTCAACTTGGAACCATTGACTACCTCGGGGCATAATGTTCCATCCAATTTCCTTAGTCTAACTGCCCCGTTTTCAAGCACTTCGTCTACCTGGAAGGGTCCAAGCCACAGGGTTTTTAACTTCCCTGGCTTGAGTTCTCTCTTACCGTTGTATTTGAGAACTAGTCCACCAGCCTTCAAATCCATCTTCCGAAGGTGTTTATCATGCCAGAACTTCCTTCTCTTCTGCGCTACCTCCGTTGCCCATTGAGCCATCACCCTTTTCTCGTCCAATTGCACCAAGGTCGTCGATCGCTCCTGAATGCTTTCTTCTTCATTCAACCGGTTGTCGACTGCTACTCTCAAGCTTGGTATAAGGAATTCAACTGGTACCACTGCTTCTTGCCCGTACATCAGTTGAAAGGGTGTGTTGTTTGTGGTCGGCTTATAAGTTGTTCTATACGCCCATAGAACTGTTGGTAGTCTCTCCTCCCAGTCGGCTCCTTCTACTCCACATGTCTTGTACATGATGGAAACTAGGACCTTATTCGTCGCCTCCGCCTGCCCGTTTGCTCTGGGGTAGTACGGACTTGATAGCGAGTGGAAGATCCTGAACTCCTCTGTTAGGTTCTTTATAATGGCATTCACAAAATGGCCGCCTCTGTCACTTGTCAGTTGTAGAGGTATCCCGAACCTTGTAATCACTTGTTCGTACAAAAAGCGAGTCGTGCTTCTTGCCGAGTTGTCCGGTAAAGCCCTTGCTTCGACCCATTTTGTGAGGTACTCCGTTGCAACTACGATATATCGGCATCTCCTCCTTCGACTTGTCTTCAGAGGACCCACAAAGTCCAGCCCCCATCTTTCGAACAGTTCTTGAGGCTGCGATGGATGTAGTGGCATGAAGTCTCTTTTCAACGGTTTCCCTGTTCTTTGGCACGTATCACATGCTGTCACAAACTGCTTGGCATCGTGAAAGAGGGTGGGCCACCACAGACCTGCCAACAACACTTTCCTTGTTGTCGCATCCGGTCCCATGTGTCCTCCTGCCAATCCCTCGTGTGTCTCCCTCAGGGTCTGTTGTACTTCATCTTCCATTATACATCGTCGAAGTATATGATCCTCCCCCATCTTGTAAAGCAGTCCTGCAATCACGGTGAAGGGTGCCGACTTCGTAATTACCTTTCGTCGTTCCGCTGCCGTCAACTCGTCTGGCAGCTTCCCCGTCGACAGATATTCCCCGATATGCTTATACCATCCTGGTATAGCATTAATCATGAACAGTTGTGCATCGGGAAATTCATCCGGTATTCCTCCCTCTGCAGGTTCCCCTGAGCGAATCCTTGACAACTGATCCGCTATTACGTGTTTCTTCCCTGGTCTGACTACCACTCTAAACACGAATTCCTGCAGGGTGACGAGCCATCGACTCACTCGTCCATAGATCGTTGGTTTATTGATTAAGTATAACAGAGCCTGGTGATCTACATAGAAAGCAAAAGGGTTAGCCAGCAGATAGTGTCTGAACTTCTGCACCGAATACACCATTCCCAATGCTTCTCGCTCTGTTGTACTATAGTTCTTTTCGGCTCTAGACAATAGCCTACTTGCAAAGTATATGGGCTGATCTAACCCGAATTGACCTTCCTGTGCTAACGCGCATCCAATCACAAAGTTTGAGGCATCCACATGCACATGGAATTCTTTCTCCCAGTTAGGATAAACCAGGATAGGTGCTTTCACCAAGTGCCCTTTCAATCCTTCAAATGCCACCTGGTGTTCCTCTGTCCATCTGAATGGAACACTCTTCCGTGTAAGCGCATCTAGTGGATGAGATGTCAATGCATAATTTCGGATAAACCTCCTGTAGTATCCGACAGTTCCCATAAAAGTTTTAACCGAGCTCACATCATGTGGCTCCTCCATCAGTAACACTACCCGTATTTTATCTGGGTCGGGTTTCAACCCTTCTTGGCATACTATGTGCCCTAGCAACTTTCCGTATGGCACCAACAAGACACATTTATTCGGGTTCAGTGCTATTCGTGCTTTCCTGCATAAACTCATGCATTCTCCCAGAGCCTTTAAATGTTCCTGTGTCTTCCCATACAGTGACCAATCATCTAAAAAGGCTTTAAAATTCCCTGTGGACATTTTATCAAAGATATACAAGATGATCCTTTGAAAAGTAGCGGGCGCATTGCATAGGCCAAATGGCATGCGATTGTATGCATATATTCCGTTCTCTACCACGAAAGTAGTCTTCAACTTATCTTCTTCTGCTATGCTGATCTGATTGTACCCCGAGAATCCATCCAAAAATGAATAAATCTCGTGGCCGGCTACTTCTTCCAGTATGGAGTCTGTGAATGGGATTGGGAAGGGATCTTTTATAGTTACGGCATTCAAACTTCTAAAATCCACACAGATTCGGATTTTATCTACTTCCCGTTTTAGAGTGATTACAATTGGTGAAACCCACTCGCTTGTCGTAACCTTGAATATAATGCCTGCATCCAGCATCTTGTCGATTTCGGCATTCACCTTTGCTGCATACTTGGGATTCATTCTGTAAGGCCGCCTTCTCACTGGTTGCGCACCTTCTATCAGAGGAATCTTGTGTACGCAGAGTTCGGGTGGTACTCCCTTCAAATCTTTATACGTCCAAGCAAAAACATCCTTATAGTCCATAAAAATCTTAATTGTTGCTGCTTTGAGGACTGGATCCCAATCATCTCCACATTTGATCATCTTCTCTTCACCCTCTTCTCCCAAGTTTACCTGAATCATTCTCGGACCTTCATATTTGATTGACTCAGGTTCATCTGCTGCTTTCAGTGCCGCGATGGGGTGGGCTGGTTTATCTTCAATGACTGCTTCTCCCATCGTAAATTCTGCAAAGTTCTTGGGAAATGTCCACTTCTCTCGTTCTTTGTCCTTGTCTGTTGCTTTCAGTCTTTTGTTGCTGATCTCTTTTCCAGGTTCTTGCGCCTCATCCGTTTTGGTCTCTATTTCCGCTTCTATGCACAAACATTGGGGAGGGAAAACTTCGTAATCTTCCATCTGCCAGTGTAATAGACCCTTGTCTTGGTCATATTCGTCCTCCGTGCAGTTATCAAGCTGCAACACTCCATCCTCGTCGGGTTCATATCCTGCCTCACCATCCGATGAAGAGGACCCCGAATCATCTGAAGTCGCTATATCCTGGCTCACCGTTTGATTCTTCAGATTAATGATGTACTTGTGTTGCCCTTGTTTGAAGGATAGCCTTTCCTTCTCCCAGTTATGGTTAACTTTGGCTGCTCTCAACCATCCTCGTCCTAGGAGTGCATCATATGCGGACTTCTGCATAGCAATAATGACAAAATCCAACACAAAGTCTTGTTCCGCTATGCGTATCTTCTGGTTCATTAAGACACCCAGTGTTTCAATTCCATACTGGTCAGCTCCATATAATTTAAAGGTCGGAGATCGTAAGGCGGGTTGCCCAATTATCCGCCAAGTCTTTTCCGGCATTACGTTCACACTCGATCCTCCGTCAACAATTACCTGATTCAGCCTATGGTCCAAAACTTCTATTTGAACGATAGCTGGCCTCTTTCCCGCTTCAATCATCAGGATTGTTGGATCGATGAACTGGTCATGCTTGATAGTTGCTACCTGCCGAGGTTCATCCTTCTTCTTGATGACTTCTCCGATCGTAGCATACAACTCAGGTACGATGCTAAACAAACTGGCGACCTTCATTTCCACCTTCGTGTTCAGCACCTCCGTTACCAAGCCTTCTACTGTTGCCTTCTGCATGATCTCCGGTCGTTTCAACACTTTCTCCAGAATTAGTTGATCTCCTTTTTCCTTGGCTAATTCTGTGCTTATCATCTCTTGGGCTTCCTGCCATCGTGCCTTCTCCTTGGCAGGATTCGGGTACTCCTCCATCTTCCTGGTCTGTGCCCTCGTTACAGCCAGGACTTCATTCTTTGGTTCCTCCACCTCTCCTATGCCAATCAGGTTTATATTCTGCGTTCCACTGGTACTTGCCTTGTTCGGGCAATTGGCTTCCGTGTGGTTGCCTGGACCACACCATTTGCACATCTGCGTGGTATTGTTTCCACGATTGTTGTTTCCTGCATTCTGCGGCTTGGAGCAATTCTTTGCGAAATGGCCCCATTCTTGACAATTCCGACATTGAATAACCGGTCGGCCCTCAGAGTCATATTGCAATCGGCTCTGGCCTCCTTGTCTTCCTCCCCGACGGTTATTCCTGTATCCTCCACTTGTTGCAGCTTGTCCATTCCTTCCTGTGTTTGGCTGCTCTTCTTGTTGTATGGCCAAAGTTTGATGCCGCTTGTTCTTTAGATTGAATGGACACTCGGCCACTGGATGACCTGCAATCTCACATATGTTACAATAGGCTTTCTTCGGACAGTCGATATTGGAGTGCCCTTCCGTCTTGCAATCCGAGCACCAAATTTCCTTCCTGTCTTTACGATTTTCACTTTTGGCCTCCTTCAGTATTTTCTCCATTTCCTTCCGAAATGTGTGGATTGTGCTCTGCACCTTGTCTTCAGCATCACTGTCTGATTCCTCGGTATGTTTCAAGTATCCTCCAATTCCGGCGGTTGTCTGCTTGCCTTCACTTTCGAAGTTCTTCGCCTTCTCCAGTGCTTCTGCATACGTTGAGGATGGTACTGCCTTCATCTTCTTCTTCCACCTGGGGAGTAGTCCATCCAGAAACCACCGCTTAACCATACCGTCAGCAGGTGTCATCTCCATCTTGTCCGTCAGTTGTTTCAGTCTTCTATTGAAGCTTTTGATATCTTCATCCGTTTTCTGCTTCGTGACGCAAATTTCTGTGATTATGTCAGTGTCATCTCTCATTGGTCGGAATTCTTCTATGAATGCGTTCTTCAGGTCGTCCCATTGTGCAAATGCTTGTATACTCTGTCTTTTCAAGTACCAGTCTATCGCCATGCCTCGCAATGTTGCTGGGAACAATTGCAACCATTGTGTGTCTTGATTCACCCCATTTGCTCCCCAAATGGTAGTGCAAGTTCCCACATGTCGGGCTGGGTCTTCTTTCCCTTCACCTGAGAAAGGTGGGCATTTTTGCTGTATAGTTCTATTGGCAAGATTTCCTGCCATAGTGTTCTGGTATACAGGTACTGTTGTGTGTTGAGTTCTTTGTGGTTGCCTATCAGCTGTTGGTGGTGCAAAATCCGCCTCGAATAGCCTTGTACGCGTCTCCAATTGGTCTCTGCTTCGCGACCTTCTTCGCGAATATACCAGACGTGGCTCCGGTCTTCCTCCCCACGAACCTCCGCGTCGGTGCCTCGATACCAGGTTCTCTCCTACAGTATCCTCTGGCCACTCCTCTTCCGTCGGTTCGGGTGTTACCGTCCAGTCGTCAATTACGGGTACTCTTTCCGCTCTTTGCTCTTCCTCGTTTTCTGCAGTCACCAACAAAGTTTCTATGTGTGCATTCTCATCCTCTTCAGCATTCCATACTCGTTCTACCTCAGGGTGAGACACCTCTGGGGCCTCGTTTGCTCGTAGGTTCGCCAGTCGTGCGCTTCTTCTTACCGGTATTTGTTCGTTGTTTCGTGACCTGAAACCAGTCATTCACCTAGTCACTTTTCTATCACTCTGTCTAGACTCTTCGGGTTTTTGATTAGGCAACGACGCCAAATGTAGACAGGGGTGAGTACATTCCCGATATGGGTGATGACAGTTAGTATCAGGGTTAGGCAATACAACAAGGTTCTCGTCGGTAAGCTAACTCTGGCTTCAGTCGGCTCAGTCAGGACGTCAAGGGTCCAGACGTCGGATGGACAAGTACAGACGTCTAGGACAAGGTCAGACGTCTGGGGGTCAGATGTCAGGTCTGGCAGGCAAGACGTCTAGCTACTAGACGTCAGGTCAGGGCTGGACGTCGGGTGGAGGGGCTGACGGCTAGCCGTCTGGCGGTTACCAGACGTCCGGCTAGACGTCAGACCTCAGGGAATCTGCAACCGCCATAACCGCTCCTGCTCCGGGACCTGTTCGTCGATAACGGACAACAAACCTGCAATGACAAATTACCATTCGAAAACCTGCAACATGTCCATCAATGGTTTCAAACCTGCAACAACTCCATTAATGGCAGCAAACCTGCAACTCAACTCAACATTCACTCAATGCATACGCAGAATATGGATCAGAATAACAGCCTTTGTATTATGCTTCAATCACAGTTACAACATACAACAATGATCTCTCTCCAAGTCTGAGGCTCTTTCCTTCACTTCTGATGGATTACAAATGTTTGAAAAGGGGGTATTTATAGGGTTGGAAGTTGGTTATCCCAACCAACTTCCCCAACCAACTTCACAACTAATTCTTTTAACTAATAACTAATCAGACGTCTAACCTATGCTAACTAGCCGTCAGGCCACTAGCCCAGACGTCTGGCAGCCAGTACAGACGTCAGGCCGTCAGCCCAGACGTCTGACAAAACTGGACGTCTGATGACTTCCTTACATTGCAAACAGACAAAATTGCTCAGTTACATTACAAAATTGTTGGAGAATGTGCCAGTCAGTCCTAGGGCTTAGAATTGTTGTCTGCAATGATTAGGTCAACAACTTCTTTGAGAAGTTGAGTGCCATAATAGATAATGTGCGCGATAACAAGTGCCCTCAGTGAATGGAGGTTGTGGCAAATGAGGGTAAATGCAAAGTTGGGCAAATTGATCAGTTGGGCCCAAGAAGAAGAAAGGATGAAGAAATTCGTTGAGCTACACCAAGTTCAACCATGGGACCTTGGTGAAGGCAACAGTGTGTTGAACATGCTTGGAGTGCATGAGCTGCCTAAAGGCACCAGAGTCCTCTACCGTCACCCACCCAGGATATACATTGGCAAGGATAAATTTGATATTTATCTTGCATCAACGGGAGTATAGAAGATAAAGCTAGCACCGGAGTTGGAGTCTTCATATGCCAAAATGAACTACCTGGCCTATCTAATACAATGGTTGATAATTGGATTGGAGATGTTCCATTAGATGGCCAACAGCATGAATATGAAGGTATAAAAGCAAGCAGTCCAACTAAAGGAAACAAAGGAGCAATCAACAAGTGAAGCAAAAGCCCAAAGATGGATTGGCACAAATGCAACAGGTGGAAGGGCCAAGAAAGAAGCACGAAGAGCAAGATGACCTAATTGATTTGCTAAAATCAAAATTCTTGGTAAGGGATCAGGCTCTTGAAGCCAAAACTCAAGAGGTAACACACCACGATTAGTTGGTTGCGGCTATTGACCAGCAACTCGAGGAATCCGAGAAGAAAAAAACCAAGTTGGGGGCTAGTCTCACAAAGTTAGAGCAGAAGTCACAACATTATCATTTCCAGTGGGCAAGATATCAAGTTTTTTCCCAAAGGTTGAAGCTGGAGAATGAAGCTCTGAAGTTGCAGGTTTGGGGTTGGGAATTGAACTTATTCAAGTGAAGCCCACTCCACAGGCGCAGCAAAGTCAAAGCCCTTAGGAGCAACAGCAATCATTGATAAGGATGTCGACCAATTTTGAGGGGAGGGCAGATGTTAAAATGTCATTTTGTATGGTTGGCACACTAAGTGTTTGTTAGAATGTCGTCATATTGTGTTAAATGGTGAGACATTGTTAGATAATATCATGAGTTGTCATGTAAGGGTAGTTGGTGGATAGGTACAAGGGAGTTGTGGAAGTTGCAGAACTACCTCCCTTGCCCAGAGTAGTATATATGGACCCCTTACAATTTCGAGTTCATCATGTCAAATTATCTCATATCATACTATCATCTTGTTTGTGGAGAATACATGCTATGAAATTATGGATAATATTGTGACATTGCTGCAGTATTTGATGTGTATATTTTTTTGTTCATACCTGAATATAATGGCAATAATCAGTTTTGCATCATTTTGTCTCTGAATCCCTTTTCTCATACTTAATGATGAATGTCATCTATTGTTAATTTCTGCTGTCATTACTCTTTCATGTTCCTTCAAAAGTGGAGAACTCTCACTGTGCTACAAGACCCAAATCCATATAGGCAATCACACCATAATGTAGCATGTAGGAGCATTCTAGTCACCTAAACAAATCTACAATGCAACACACTACAACATGCTTCCATATTATACACAAAAAGACAATGCAATAGGAAAAAATCACAAATCTATATCTATCTATATATATAATCATCCAATGAGAAGTAATTTACTTGTGGGTTTATGTGGAAGCTGAAGAGCAATGCCACAGGAAGTCTTATAGGTCCAACTAAATGTGCACGACGTTAGAAAATCATTATTTCCTTCTTATGTAACTGATTTCATTTGGGAGAAAGAAGTTAAGCAAAGAAGGAAGCCCAAGAGGCAATTAAAATAAATGAAAAGCTATGGCCGTAGGGGGGACACAAGAGCCACATGAGGAGAAGGCAGCTCCAGATTCCAAAACTGAAAGGAGGATTAGAAGGCATAAGAGGAGAGTGAGCAAAGGATGTTGGAATTCTGTTGGAGCAGCTTTGGCACAGCCAAATGGGTTTCCAAATGCCTTATTGTAATGCTCGAATTGCCATGTAATCTCATTGATTGAATAAGTAAAGCCTTCTTGATTTCCTGACGAATTTTTTCTCAAGAGGGTTTCTCCTCATTAAAATCTGGTGTATTATTCTGTGTCTTATTCTTCTTATGCGGTTTTATTTTCAGATTTGGTCTAGCATAACTCATATTTTTCTGATTTTACTTAGTTATATGCAATTATATTATCATTCAAGCATGGATGGGAACAGAATCCGAATGTTAAACTCCCAAAAGGATCTGTTTAAGGTTCCATTTGATAGGAATTACAGATCAATGATCATCTACACACTACAGCAAGCTAGACATTTTAAATGGATGAGTTTTTTTTGCAGCAACTTCGTCTTGTTCTTAGGTACAAGAAAGGTGTTAATATAAGGTGTTGATTTGTTATCTTCACCTCTCATTTCTGAAGCTAGTGTTATGCAAGCTGAGCCATTGACACATAAGGGGTCTGTGGATCAGCATACTTGAGACAAGGATTTTGGTGAGATATATCTATAGATAGGCAAATTGATATGTCTGCATTTAATGAATAAGTTTTGGTATTCTATGTTATTTTGTAGTTGTACGCAAAGTGTTTGACGAAATGTGCGTACATATATTTAATAATGTTATAAAGTGGCAATGTAATATTGTACGTAATAATATAATGTTAAGTCATGTATGTCGGTAAAGTCATAAGTTAGTTTGTCCTGTAGTGGGAAATGTCATGTAAATGCAAGGTAAATGCATATGAAATGTAATTTAGAGAAATGATGAGGTGTCAGGTAGTTGGAGGGTGTAACTAATTTTTGGTTGTATAAATAAGCCCTCCCCTCATTCATTAAAGAGGATGTTGGTGGATTGATGGATAGTTAGAAGACCATTGGTACGTGAGAGAAGGCTGGTGCATATGTGCATTTGGTATGATGCAGTTAGGTCTTGTATGCAGTCATAAAAAGTACTCTGCATAGGGTTTGCAGATTGTAATGCTGTAACTGTACATACCATTGTTAATACAATTCTGTTGATTTATTTGTCATCTGCTATCGCTCTTGCCGTTGCTATTTCTGTGCATTGTTCTACTTCTGCGTATTAGTATTGCTAATTGCTGCAGATCTGTAGAATTATTTAAGTAGAAATGGAATTGTGTTTGAGCATGTAAAAATTTCATTTCTACAATATCAGCATTTGAAGGCTCAAAAGTTGTGAGCAGGAAGCTATGATTCGATGGGCTACTTTACAAGTTGTGCAAGCTTTGTGTTCCAAATTTGAGCTCAAGAAGGCATTTGGTAAAAGAGGCACATATTTCTCTTCTTGGTGGTCATTGTGGTGTGAATAAGACCATTGCTAAGTTGCAAAGATATTTGGTTTGACCAAAAATGAGAGATGTGTTGTCAAATTTGTGAGAGGTTGTGTTTTATGTAGAACAAGCAAACCAAATAACAGGAAGTTTGGATTGTGCACAACATAGCTGGAAAACTCACAACCCAGGATAAACTCGGCACCCCAATTTTGGAAGTTTTATTGGCAACTTGGGAAAACTCGGCAAAAAAAAATAACATTTTATACAACAATTGGAGAGCCAAAAAGCTGATTTTATGTTAGATATTCAAAAAAACAAGTACAATTACAATTCATGATCATCAAATTTAACCAAATACATCATAGAAATGCAACATTTCAAAATATATAGGCATTTTAAACTACTTTTTGTTGTTCCCTCCCCCTCAAACTAGATGGTTGGCCTTGGCTTTGAACAGGTGGTCGAATTGGAGGCTCCTCAAGTATGGGATCATCATGGTATATCTCCTCCAATCCTCTCAAATGTTTTGCTTCCTCCTCAAGTGCCTCGATGTCCTCTGTAGTAAACTCGAAATGTGGCAAACTCCTCCGCAATCCAATTAGATAGTGGATCTAGCTCATCCAATTCAATTGCCTCATAGGATTCACTAGCCTCCACTTGTCTGGTTTGAAGCCAAAGATTGTATTGTATGAACACAAGGTCATTGAGGCACTCTTAGGTCAAACTATTGCGCTTCTTGGTGTGTACGGCCTCAAATAGAGACCAATTACGCTCACACCCAAAAGCGCTACAAGGCTAACTCAAGATGCAAAGAGCCATCCTCTTCAAATTAGGTGTTTTTGAACCATAATCCTCCCACCATAAACCTACAAAAAAATTATTTTCAAATTATTATTTTACATTTGTAATTGTGTTGTTGTAAATGTAAACTACAAGAAAAATTAAAAAATGTTAAAAATTTAAAAGTTTAAACATTTTACCTAGACGCAAGGTTGACCTTGCTTCTTTAGCAAAGGAGGATGCAAAGAAGATCCCATTAGCGGCCTTTTAAAGTTGCAACTCGACAAGGACAAAGCAATGTTTTGCATGGTCATCTATCATCCTCTCTATGCAAGTATAGAACCCTACCTAGACCTCTTCATCACCGCTAAGACTACTACTGTAAAAGAATTTGGGGTTCAAGAAGCACCCCACGACATGAATAGGTCGATGGAGTTGCCTCGTCCATCTCTTATCAATGATATGCCAAATTGGTTCATACTTGCATTGGTTGCCACCATAATAGTGTTCGATGGCCTCTTTGGCTCTCTCCATTGCCTCATATAGATAACCCATTGCCTTCACTATCTATAAGGCAAAGAACTCTTACGAAGGGTTTTGTTAGTTGCAATTGAACAGTAAATACTAAAAATTTAGAAAAAGAAATACTAAATTTTTTAAGTATTAAATAAATTTTTAATTTTTAATTTGAACTGAACAGCCAAATTACCTTGAATTTTCCTGGACATTCATCCAATATGAATCATCAAAAACCTGCCTCAAGATCAGCTACCCCTCCTTTTATTGAATGAAATTGTGAGGCATACCATTCCTTTCTCACTAGCATCTGCTTCAAAGCAAGTGATGCCACTAGAAGGCTCTACAAGGCAATAAAATTGGAGGCAAATTGAGTGATCCCTACATGAAGAATGTACCTCGTTTTTTATCAAATCATTTGCTCTAGGACAGGGGTCCACATCATGCCCTAGTTGCCCAAGCAAATGGTATTTGAGCCAATGGATGCCTCCTCGCATGTCCTTGCCATAGTGTTTACAAAACACTTGATTCAACAAGTTTCCTTTAATCCCATGCTTCCACATTGGGTCTCTTCCTGGGCTTGGATTTGGGGCTGCACTTGAAGGAGTCAATTGGGTTGCACTTGAAGGAGAATCATTGCTGCCCACAACAGTTCCATGGAGCTCACTCGAAGAATCCATCTATTATTTCCAAAGGGAAGAGAGAGAGAGAGAGAGAGAGAGAGAGAAGTATCTAATCTAATGCCCTAAGGCCTAGCCTACATGCTTTGAGGAAGAACATACAAAAAGGAAAATTTGGGGAAAAAAAACCTTAGATTTTGCCAAAAAAGTATTACCTCTAAAATCTGTAGAAGATGACTGAAATCTCCTCTAAACGGTGTAAATCTCTAATATGATCTCCAAAAGCGGTTTAGATTTAGTTTTTGATCTCTGAGAATAATGTTTTCACAGCTAGAGAGAAGGAAAAAAATGCAAAAAATGAGGCCCTATGGCCTTCTCAAAATAAATTTGGAGGTTTACTGGGTATTGCACACGAATGGCAAATGGCAAGGCAATTCTCTTGGCACTGAGAAAATAAAACAGTGCTTGTTGTCAGCAATTTCTCACAAGTTTTGAGAGAAAACACAGGAAACCAGAGATTTTTTGAGCTATGGTAACACCACTATCAATTCCATTTAGATCTTGGCATCGTGTTTCTGTGGATTTTCTAGGTTAACCACCCACAACAATGCCAAATGTTGCCCACAAATTCTCTAAGTAAGTTTGGGTCAATTTTGGATTGCCAAAATCCATTATTTCAGATTGGCAAAGTAGATTTATTAGTTCCTTTTGGATGACTTTGTCGAACAAGATGAATACCAAGTTGAATAGGTTCACAACATTTTATCCTCAAACAGGTGGATAGACAAAGGTTGAGAATAGAACTTTAGTTCATCTCATAACCAAAGGATGGAAAGACTTGGGTTGAGAGTTTGCCTAATATTCAGCATGTTATAATATGGAAAACCATGGTTCCACTAACATGTCAACTTTTGAAGTTCGTTATGTTCACCTTCCCTATCCACGTTTTGATTTGGCATTTGAGTGTTCACTAGAGATGCAAATAGCCATAAGGAGGTAAAACCAAACAAACAGAATTTTGGATAGAATCAAGTTGATTTACGAAAGGGTTCAAGACAGCTTAGAGTTCACATCCTTTGCTTCCATAACATGTTTAGTTTCAACACACTTGCAATATGGATTGAAGAGGAACCCTAAAGCAAAGTCATTAAGGGATCACAAACATAAGGTAGTGCAAATAGACACCAAAAAGATATGGATGACCCAAATTTTGGTTGAAGGTGTATAAGAACGTGATGACATGGAGGTGGAAATATTATTGTAGTCACACAGGTAATGTGCTTATGGATTTAAAAACACAACGACAATAACACAATAATCCGGTTAAAGGATTCTTTTAAAAAAAAAACGTTTATCATCATAGATATACATAATACATACGCATACAAAGAGGTGCACACAACACAAATATATATATATATATTGACCAGTTAGGTAGTTTGCTGTAGGTCAATGGGACTTTATAATAAGAGAATAGGAACGTTCAAGAAGGTTCTGAGCATATTTGTTACAATATCTAATCCATGCTAACCAATTGGGAAACCACGAATGGTATATATAAGTTAGCGAGTTAGCTGTAGGTCAATGGGAATTGAAAGCGCAATAACATAAAATAGGAAGGTCCAGGAAGGTTCTGCGCATGTTTGTTGCAATATCTAATCCATGCAGGGTCCAGGAAGGTCCAGGAAGGTTCTGAGCATGTTTAATCGATGGGAAACCACAAAGGGAAAATGACTAGTTAGCTGACAGGTATATCAGAGCAATCATGAATTCCAAAACGTGATACTGGTCTTTAATAGCAGTCAAGAATCCAATGCAGTAGAGGTTTAGGCGCGGGCCTGAATGCAGAAGCCCGTTTTTCCCAAGCCGAAATTTTTTCAATTATGGGTGATGATCCAGTGACAAGATCGCAAAATTACCGTATCAATAACCTTGGTTCAAGCCTGCTAAGATCAGTATAGCTATGTAAGTCCAAGGCCAATCTGATTGAACAAAAACTCCTGCTCAAACTTGAAAATGCACTCCAATAGTGTGAGTGAGCGATAACAATTTACTTGTGGTTTTAATGACTTTACAAACTTTTGCCCCTTTGATTGGAGGAGGGCAGGGGGAAGTCATAAAATTTCTTTATACAAAATTTCACATAATTTAATATAATATATAATAAAAAACAATTTTATAATATGTATATAGATATTACAGTAAAAAATAGTTTGCAGCTAGCTTAGCTCGGCTTCATAAACCAAGGTACTGGTAAAATTTCGCTTAAAGCCTATAGGAATTCGATAAGGGTGCAATACAAATCAATAATCGAAAAAAAAAACTCAATTGTTTGGCGGACATTCCCCTCAAAAGATAACGAAGATGCTGACAAATTGTATCTGAACTCTAAAGGAACTTGACAATTGTGCGGTATAAATCGATAATCTAAAATTAAAACCTTAGCTCAATTCTTCAAAATCCATGGACTGCATAGAAATTATCTTTACAAGGAAGTAAAAATAACCTCGTAAGCAGCGCGAATGCGGACAAAAAGATCACTATCAAAATCAGCGGACTCCATATTATGCAAGTCCGGGTGAGTTTCCTTAGCCAGTTTTCGAAACGCTGCCTTGACTTCAACATCGCTGCAGTTGCTTGCCACTCCCAGAATCTCGTATGCATTGCCACCGCCCTTGAGATTCTCATCTTTTGTATGACTGAAAAATCTTCTTCCAAACGTTGTGACAAAGAAACTGTAATTAAATTGCCTGGAAATGGAGATGGATCTGAACAAGCCGGACTCCATCTTATTAGGCAGTAAAGCTACGGGAACGTTACATATATCTGTGAAACAATGAGAGTACAAACATCCTAAGTACAAAGATCTTTCCTCCCTCACAGGAATGGTTGAGAATTCCCCAGGCGAAGGGTAATATGATTTTTTTTTTTTAATAGTAAAAAATGCATCTATAATTGGGTTACAGTTTTCACAACTTAATCCTCCATCGGATAAACTGACGTAATTTTTTATTGGTACAGGTGAATTAATTACCTTAGTAATTACTAAGGCAGGGTTTCAATCATCAGCAATTGTATCCAATAAATCCACCCGTCTTGTTGATGGTAACCCGGCGTAAGATGGGGACCATCGGACGCATAGGGTTCGTACCTTTGTCATCAGTCTGGTTCAACACGCGGAGAGATCGGGGCGGCCAGACATGTAGGAAATAGACCATCATTGTCAATCGGACGCAACACACAGACTGGTGGCTATATATGGACACGCCCATGAGATTGGAACGGAGGCCTCCTCTCAATAAGTGCCCCAGCTTACCAATCCACCTAGCTTCATGAACATTTTCTAATTAGTCTTTTTTTGACTTTCTTGTTTTTTAATTATAGTTTTAGTAAAGATAGGTGATGGGATGAATTAGAAGGAAGGTTAAAGTTCTCTTGACTTCGTTTTTATTTAATATACTAAAATTTATAAAAAAAATTCCTCCACAATAACAAACAAAGAATAATTTTAATAATTAAAATCAAAATCTTATTTTTTAAAAAGTGAACCTAACATTTTTAAATAATATATTAAAATATAATATTATAACCTTACAACAAAAATCCATCCAATCATTAAAACTATCCTATGGTCAAAATAATAGTGTTCGGTATAAAAGATTTATTATAAAAATTTGTTTACGTCATGTTTGTAAGAGTTCATATGTCTATTTTTTATCACCATGTTGTATGGAATTTTGGAATTTTAATGATGATTTTTTTATCCTCATCTTTATTATAAAAAAGTTATTATTTTTTAGTGTTATAGAGGGTTATTGTGTAGTATGATGGTGAGTATTCCAATGTTTGGAGGAATAATTTGATATGATAAATTTAATGGTCAATAAAGATTATAATCATCAATTTTTTCATTTGTACAATGTTTCATTTGTATGGTAATTTGCTTGTACAGTTTTTTTTAATCTCTTTTGCTCATGTTTACGGGAATTAAATGAGAAAACAGATAGGTTATCAAAAGAAGGTCAAGAGGTTTTAGAAGGTTTCTTGCAAATGGAAGAGATCAAGGATAGAGTTTTATCTTTCACTCACATATTGTACCTTTAGTTTCTATGTTAGCTCTAGGTTTTTACTGTGGGTCTCTCCATTGATTAGAGTTTTATAGCAAATTTTAATTATTTTTTCTTTCTCATGTTTTTTTTTTTTGGTTTCTTTTTCGTTGGTTTCTATCCTAGTTATGGACATTGAGGTTATTTTGACGATTATGTATTGATATATAACTATTTTTATCCTTATTATCACCATGTTGTTTTGAAGATAGGGTTTCCTCTTTGATCTATTCGACTTTAATTTTATTTTGATTTCCAGTAATTTATTTTTATCTAGGTTTTTGTTTGTGTCAACGCACCTGAGAAGTGTAATTTTCTTCCATTCTTGAATTAAAATTATGATATTTTTCTTGTAAAAAAACTTATACAACAATCACTTGTATGGTAGTGACTTCACTTGTACAACAAGCTTTATCGGCAAGACTTGTATGACACTCGTTGGCACTCTCCTCATATGACATTCTTCTAACAACACTCTTCATATCACACTTTTGGACTACAACAACTACTTCAATCCTACACACAAAACTTGGAAAGAACACCTACAAATCTACCTTACTATAACAATGACATCATACACAATTTACATAATTACATGGATGGAGGATGAATTGGATAGTATTGCATTCACTCATACCTCCATGGCATTTGCATTACATATTCGTTTGCAATATGCTACACGGTCGCCACTCAAATAAATGGGGTTCCTATTTATCCTTGAGGGTTGTTAGTTAACAACAACTACTGCTTGAACACATCATTTAGCTACCCTTTGTTTACACATACTTAATCACATGCATTTTGTCATACATTACAAACTTTAAATTATCAAATGCTTACATCATCATCCTTGACATCAAACATTACAAAATTGCATTTCATTTACATTTGTGTGCATTGCACTTATTTGACTTTCTACACTATTTCTTTATTTGAGGTTGATCAAAACTAGCTCCTACATTTTCCCTCCCCTTTAAATTGGTTGGCATCCTCATCGATGACAATCTCTACTCTTGGGAACTTGGGTTCTACTAAGGTTGAGGTGTGGAAATAGGTACATCTCCCAACTCTTGGATTTATAGTTTCGTAGTTTCAAGGCTTTTATCTCTCCCTTCAACCAATTTGCATAGGCTTGGTATCAAGCCCACTATAAGCCACAATGCTTTGACTTATTCTTGAACTCTTTCAACCTAGACTTTAACTTGGTCTCCCTCTTGGTTGCTTCAACCTCTCTTCTTGCTACAATCACCAATTGCTCATTCATTTCTACTATCATTTGATTCGGTGAGTGACTTCATGGTTCTTAGATTCCAATAATTGCTCTCTCACCATGCACTCAAACTTCACTTGTCCGATCAACTGATCATGGTCCTCTTGTACCTTATTTTCCTCTACCTCCTTCCTTAGCTCTACTATTTTAGCTTTGTCATCTTGTTGCACCTACCAAAGTCATGCCTCCACCATATAAATCTGATTAGCTAGTTCTTCCTTCAACTTTTAATTGCAAATCGTTTGTTGAAACTTCTCCAACCCTATAGCTAGCCATTGAATCAAACATGCATAAAAATTCATCTTGCATATGTCTTCATCAATTTGGTGCAAGTTTGGTGTACTTAACACCTGCTTCCTTTCTAATATGGGCCACCAAATGTCCTTCATCTACATATATACATGATGGGTGTTAATAGAGTACTTGAGTTCCCTCTAGCATGTTTTTCATTCTAAGCATCAACTTAACATTACCAATCTCCAACTCCCATTCCTATGTTTGATAAGTTTTGGTAAGCTTCATTTGCTCATCATCATGAGCCAGGTGCACTTGTTTGCCTAATTCATTCTCCATCTTCAACTGCCACAATTGTTAGTCTCATACACAACCAACTCTAAACTCAATACACACTCTCTCCAATACTCTAGTCAACCTATCAAAGAATGTATCAATCTATTTGTTTATCTTCTCTCCTAAAACTAGTGGTCTCATCAAATTTAGCACTTCTAGGATGAAATGCTCACTACTCCCCTCTACTAGTCCCATATCATTATCATCCTTGGTGATAGTCTCCTCCACATCCTCCCCATTATTACCTATCAAGTTGATGGTTGTTTGGTTGTCTTGCCTTCCTGAATCTAAATCACATCAGTAATCCTAGTTTTTTCCACCATCTTTTATCGTCTTTCCAGTTCTTCCCTTGATAGTTGACTACTCTCTCCTCTCTACAAAATTTTAAACTTTGATGCATCTTGTTTATTCATCCTTTTCTCCAGAACAATTGCACTTGGTGCCTTCTCCTGTGTTGTAGATGTGATTTCAATATGATCTTCCACCTCCAATGGAGGTGATCCACATGGATCCACCTGCTACACAAACTGCATAGGTATAGTCTCAAATCTATCAGGTGAGTTGACATTCTCCACCTGCATTGGAGGCTCTTTCTCAAATTATTCTCTCTTTGCTAGTGATGATGCTTACACTACATATATTGCAATATTGACCTCTTCATCCACATCTACAACACTTATTGGCTCTTATGCCTATTGTTGCACACTCCTCTATTTGATTGTTATGCTCTCCTCTCCTTTGTTTATACTTCTTGCACAACAAGTTTTTTCGATGTTTTGTCTACCCATTGTAGCCCTTGCTAGAATCAAACTCTTGGTACTTGGGTTGGTACTTGCAATGCCTCCTCGCTATGTAGGAACTTCGTTTTACACTACCTCCTATGGTATTCCATGTGTTTCACTTCAACCCTTCATTGTTTGTTGTGCACTACCACCTTTTCTTATTGTTGCCTATTGTGGATGTTCCCTTCGTGACTGTTGTTGCACTTCTTGCTAATGCCTAGACTACAAATGGGCTCCCATCCATTGCTACTCCAACCTCCTATGCCTCTTTTCCTTATGCATCAGCTCCTCAACTCCTTATAATTTGTCACTCCCCTCATCTCCCGAGGCTTTTTAGACCTCCTTCCTCAAAATCCTTTTCTTCCTCTTAAATTAAGTGCTTGGCTTCATCAGTGGCATCACATGAATCCACCTAAATATGGTTGGTGCATGCTCCAAAATCACTCTAGGGGGGTTCAGTCCTAGGAACTATGACTTCTCCTAAGTCACAACATTCATCATCATCATCATGACATGGAAAGCCATTAAGAAATTTATTGTATCTCGCATCAAAAAAATTCTAAATGTGGTTTGAAAGATATGAGACCCAGTCATATGGCACTCTTGCCATAATTCCCTCCATATATGGTTTGAGCTAGGTAGGAATATTTGAGGCTCATTGTTCACTAGACAACTTGAACATGATCACGTTCATTATATTGCAGCTCCTTTGAATTCAATTGTTGTATTTTCAATTTGTGGCTCCCATGCTTCATCAAGTTTGTCACCTCTTATGGACTAATATCGGTAACCTTATCTATTAGATTCTTTCAATGATGTTGATCATTTTCTTCTTTCTTCATTTGTATATCAAAATTCAACAATCTAAAAGTATTTCAAAATTTTATAGGGGAGACTACTACCCAAACCTCGATGTTACCAATCATGACTCTACTCAAATAATGCTCTAGATCATACATTTGTAGCATCTATAGCAAAACGACTTGAAAAACTCCTCAAAGTTAGAATCTATAAAATATGATGCACGCCTACATTTTTAATGCTATCTTCAATGGATGCTTTGGCAGATTCTCTTGCCATAATTTTTTGCAAAATTCTCTAGTTTGTTATTGCCATGATATCTCCTACAAGGGTATATGCATTCTTTCTCTTCCCTTACCTTTCTCCCTCTCTTGAGGTAAAGCTTTTATTTCTCTTTCTTTTAGAATGTTGGTTCTTGGCTTGATTCTTTGTTCTCCACCATGTTGCCTACTCCTATCTCACTTGACTTCCAAATCACATTCCTTCTCTCTAACACATACATTCTACAAGGTCTCTCATAGGGCCAACTCTAGTGCCTTCTCATGAACAAGATTCTAACTACACCTCCTCATGTGGAACCCTTCTCTACTATTGTTTCACCTACTAGATTCTCTCTACAATCCTTAGCCTTTTTTGCACCATGTTTGCTACAAACAACTTCAAAATTGTATGGCTACAACTTTTACATCTAATTGGAACACCCTATTGTATACATCCTCTACTTATATAGTGATTTCCATCACACCTCAACTTGTACAAAACTATTGTACAATAATTTTGCTTGTACATTATTCAATTGCTTTGCCTTGCATGGCCCTATTGTACATACCTCCACCTGTACGACGATGGACTATTGATTGTATGGTAGTTTTTTGTACACACTAATGCACTTAGCCTATGTGTTGACTTGTATGGCATTGTCATCATATTGTTGCATTGTGCTTATATGACAATATATCATAACCACCAATGCACCTACTTGTATGACAAAATATTGTTGCTTGATTTATATGGTAGCATCTTGTACCCTTCTTCCTCTTGCACATACACCTACTTTCTAAATATTATTGTGTACTCACCTTGTCATATGATCTTCTTACACTCATGCTTCTACACTTTTTTTGTATGGTTATCTCTACAACTTTGTAGTTTCCCATGCGTGCATCTATAATTTTGATTTCTCCTATCAACAATAATCCATATGGTCTGTATGACTTGTTCACTTGCAAAACTTTTTAGTCACCTGAAAAACTCTTCACTTCTATCTGCAGTGACCTCCTCCTCGATGTATTTCACTCTTGACACCACAACTTCCTCCTTTGGGCATGTTCGTACAATTATCCTCCATACACGTTGGCTCCTTTTACTCTTAGTTGGGCACTTTGCATTAGAATGCTCTTGGCATCCCCTCATTGTGTATTTATAATATGGTGGGGTATGTGGTAACTACCACTTTTCCATCTTTGTATGTAACTATACATCATATTTTTAACTTTTTTTTACATACATCTAAGTTGTCATTGGCATGTCATTCGTACAATGATGTCAATGTCCAATCAGATTGTCCTTTCTATAGATGATGAGTCCTCATCCTCCTCCTGATGGATTTCATTATCCTACCTTGGAATCATATGACCTTCTATAATACATTCTTCACTTGTACGATGATCTACCTTACTTGTATAGCACCTTGTCGTACATGCCTCTACCCCACTTGTACGACACATTCTATTTGTATGAATGTCTCCATTTGTATGGTAGACCCTATATATATGACATGTGTTTATATAGTAGACTCCACTTATATGATAGAGTTTATCTATATGATAGACATAATTTGTACAATGCTCATCATTTGTATGCTACCTTCTATTTGTATGGAAAACATGATTTGTACAAGGCACATCACTTGCATGATGCCTTCTATTTGCAAGATAGTTTGTCATACAAGCAACATCTATATGGTAATTTTTTGTCCTTCCATCACTTGTATGACTACTTGCCATATCTCTTGGTCTTTCTTCTTGTTGTCATCGTCTATCATTCTACCTTGTACGACCTAGGTGTCCTAACTACACACCATATTTCCTCCTTGGTCATCCTTATCATTGCCTTCTCTACGATGGTATCTTAGATGAATTTATTTGTTTACTTACTACTACCAAACAACCTTCTATAACTTATGACAATCTACTCCTCACTCTAGAATATCTAAGATCCTTATAGAGGTTTCTATTTCCATATATTCTTTTATTTTTATGACAACCAAGAGGTGGATGTAATGGGTCAACCTGACGGTTGTGTGGCATTTGGTTATTTCTTACGTTGTCAAAGGGTGGTCCTAGTGGACCAACTCACTGACTATATGATCTAGGAGCAGTCAAAGGGAAAAACCTTCCCCTTAAACTACTGGAAAAGAGGCCAACCAACCTCTCCCTTGGCTAGGCAAACTCAAATAACCTAGGGAACTTGACGGTCATCCCAGTATGCCTAAATTTCCTATTATATGCACATGTATTGGATTGTCTAGTAGTCCCTATGGACCACTTTGACTTTCCAAGGAACCATTCAAATTTGTGATAAAAATATTAGCCCTTCTCCTTGTCCACCTTACTTCCTCAGAGTTTTTCTACTACCTTTTATTCATACTATTTGCAACTTGGGGAACTTGTGCCCTTAATGTATTTTATTGTACTCTTCTTCTAAGTTATCGACTTGAACTACCATTGCTCAAGTCTTCTTCATTACTATTAGAACTCATCAAAGGTATACTATTGGAATTTTTTCTCCAATTCCTAACTTCTCCTTCAATTGATGAAGGTATTTCAAATACATCCCTCCATAGCACTTTATTTGTCACAAGTCTTCTGGCTCAAATATCATCTCATAGCCTCACAATTTTTTGGTTAACTTGTTCCCTTAACTCTTCATGTCTTATATGCAACTGTTCAATTTACTCCTATAATCATTGTGCTTCTTGACAAATTTTTTTGTTGTGTGAGTCCATTTCTTGCTAGCAAACTCATTCCTTCATACTCATTGCCATCACTCTAAGGTTCATAGTGTGGTGGATCTTCTTGTCCATATTTTATTACCACCATATGTCACATGTCTTGCTTGCTTAGTGATATCAACCTATTTTCTTCTTTCATATCTAGGAATCTTACATGTACCTTTATTCTTCTACATTTTATGGGAAGGGGTTCCAATTCCTCTTGTTCAATTATAGGTTGTTTACCATTTCCATCTCCAAACAACCAGGCTAACTTGAAGTCACTATCCTCTTTGGCACCATCTTCTTCTTTGGTCTTGCTCGACTCACCCTCTTCATGGACCAACACACCTTCAAAAGGTTTTGAAGGCTGATTTGGTACTGCAATCAACTTTCCTATACTCGCCTCCTCTTCTATTGGTTCAAGATTAACCATATTCACCTGAGCTTTTACTTTGTATGGATTTAATCTTGAGCCATTATTTTATCAAGGCACAATGTTATGTCTAATTTCTTCAATTTTTATGCACCATTTTCCATGATTTCTATAACATAGAAGGGTCCAAGCCACAATATCTTCAATTTATCTAGCTTGATTTCTTGTTTGTCAGTGAACTTCAATACAAATTCAACTAGATTCAAATTCATCTTTCATAGGTGCTTGTCATACCAAAGATTCTTCAAATATTGGTTAATATTTGTTTCCCACTATGCCATTACCCTCTTCTCATCTAGTATCATCAATACCACTAGCCTATCCTCTAGGATTTCTTGGTCATCCAAACGGTTCTACATTACCACACTCAAACTTGGTACCAAGAACTCCATTCACATAATTGCCTCTTACTCATACATCAACTATAATAGTGTATGGTTTTTTGTTGGCTTGAATGTAGTTTTGTACATCTATAGAATTATTGGCAATCTTTCCTCCTAGTCAACACCTTCAATACCATATATCTTGTACCTGATGGAAAGCCATACCTTATTAGTTGTCTCTACTTGCCCAATTTCCCTTTGGTAATACGGTCTTGATAATGAGTATTAAATGGTAAGATTATGGATTATCCCATTTACAAAGTGTTATCCATGATCACTCGTTAACTCTAAGGGTACATTAAATCTTATGATCATTTATTCATACAACAACCTCATCATATGCCTCGTAGAATTGTTAGGTAATACCCTTGCCTTGACCCGCTTTGTCAAGTAATATGTTGCCACCACTGTGTATCTACACTTCCTCTTATTGGTCTTCAATAGTCTAGCAAAATGAAGACCCCATCTCTCAAACAACTATTACAAATATAATAGGTGCAATGGCATGAAGTCCCTCCTTAGCGATCATTCAACTCTTTGGCATGTATCCTATGACATCGTGAACTCCTTCACATCGACATAGAGGGTGGGCTACCATAGATATGTTAGAATCACTTTCTTCACCATCACATCTAGCTCCATGTGCCCTCTTATCAGTATCTTGTGAGCTTCCCTCATCATTGTATTCACTTCTTTGTCCATTACACATCTTCGCAAGATTTCATCAGGTTCAATTTTGTATAACAAGCTAGTTATTGATTGAAATGGTGTTGATTTGATGATGATTTTTTACCTCTTTATTATCATCAACTCCTTTGGTAGCTCTTCGTTCAAAAAATATATTTGATTTACTTGTACCATGAAGGTAGTGCATTGATTGCAAATAGATGAGCATCCAAAAATTCATCCAACACTCCTTCCTTTATAGGCTCTCCCAAGGGAATCCTTGATAATTGATCTGCTACTACATGTTTCTTCCTGATCTCACCACTCCACAATACATGAATTCCTATAATTTAATGAACCACCTACTAGCTTGCTCATGAATGATCAATTTATTAATCATATATGACAATGCATGATGATCTACGTAAAAGAGGAAAGGGTTGGCAAGGAGGTAGTGTCCAAATTCCTAAACTGCATGTAACATCCTCAAAGTATCTCATTTCATTGTGTTGTAATTTTTCTCCACTCTTGATAGCAACCGATCTAGCCCAAACTACCCCTCTTGGGGCCATCCACATCCAATTGTAAAATTAGATGCATCTTTTTCAAATCTTTGTACGTCCATGTTAGGATATCCTTATATTGCATAAATATCTTGGAAGCTATCACTTTCAACACTAGGTCTCAATCTTCTCTATAATGGACTATTTTCTCATCACCCTTCCCAAGGTTAACTTGTATCGTATTTGGTCCTTCATATTATATGGTATCAGGTTCAGTAGTCAAATGGGTGTGTTGGCTTTTCATCAATCACAACATCACTAGAAATACTTTATGAAATTCCTTGGAAATGTCCACTTTTCTTTCTCATTTTTAGGTGTAAATTTGACATTCTTACTACACTCACCAACCTCATACAACTTTATTTTTATTCATCATGGTCATTTTCATCTTCTGCTTGGATATATAGGCAATTTGGTTGGAATACCTCATAGTATTTCATTTTCCAATGGAGAAGTCCATTGTTTGAGTGATCTTCATCTTTTGTGCACTCCTTCAGTTCTAGAATCCATATTCATTCAACTCTTAGTCATTGTCATATTCTAATGATGAACTTCTCGATTTATCAAATATCACAAGATCTTCGCTAATGGATTGATTCTTCAAGTTTATCATATATTTGTATGGGCCCTTCTTGAATGTTAGGCAATCCTTCTCCCACTTGTGGTTGAACTTTACCATGCATATCCATCCTCGTTCCAGCAATGCATTGTATGTTGGTTTTTGCATGGTGATGACCACAAAATCAATGATGAATTATTGGTTGGCTATCTTCACCTTCCAGGTAGTTAATATTCCTTTCATGTTAATGCCATATTGGTCTACATTGTATAGTCTAAAAGCTAAAGACCATGGAAATGGTACCCCATGTCTTCTCTGGTAACACATTCAAGCTCAATCCTCCATCGAAAATTACTTGCGTCAACCTATGGTTTAGCAACTCAATATGAATTAATGTCAACTTCTTTATGGTATCAACTATTAACTTCATTAGATAAATGAACCAAATACCTTCTTATTCTAATTGTCTCTTGTTGACCTTGTGGCTTTGCCACTTTTATTATCTACATCATTTCTCCTACCATTTCATAAAGCTTTGAAATTGCACAAATTAAGTTGGATAGCTTCACCTCTACACTTGTATTCAACAGTTGTTCTGCCATCTATTGTATTGACATCTTTATTTCTTCATTTATGATTGCCTTCTTAAGTTTATTCTCTTGGAGGAGTTTCTCTTGATTGGTCCTTCATATTTATTCTTTGACCTATTCATGTGCTTCCTAGCATCTTTCCTTCTTTATGGTAGGGTTCAAATATTTCTTAACTTTCCTTATTTGAGCTTACATTAAAATTAGCTCATGCTTCTTCTTGTTTTTCTAGTCCCTTAAAGGCTCTTAAATTTTAATAAAATTGACATTATGTGAGTTGAACATGCCTTCTTTGGGAAATTTGCCTCCCTATGATTAATTTATCAACACCATTTATACATCATCCCAATATTATTTTTAATGTTTCCTCCCACTAGCACATTTTGGCAATTTCTTGCAAAGTGCCTCCAATCTTGTCATCTTTGACATTGGATAATGGATCTTTTGTCTAAATCATATTGTAGTCAACCTTGTCCACCTTGTGGTTGATTCTCTTGTTGTAGATGGTGTCTTCCTTTGTGATTATTCCTATAACTACCACTTATTTATCCTTTCCCACTTTTCCAAGTAATGGCTTTATATTCCTTCTCTTTTTACATTGTTAGGGTTTGATGACTTGTGATTTGAGGTTAAATGGGCAATCTGCAACAACATTCCCTATAACTTCAATGCATTCTTGGAACAATTCACATTTGTGTTTCCTTCGACCTTTCAATTAGAAAACCAGTTATCCTTCTTTTCCTTCTCCTTATCTCCCTTCACATAATTAACCATTCTTTCTAGGTCCTTTTCCATGCCTTAGATGACAATATTCAAGTCATCATTGTTACTATCCAAATCATTATCACAAAAGTGAATCCCTCTTGTTATTTGCTTCATTTCACTCTCCAAGTTGAGATATCTATCAAAGGCTTCTTGATAGGTGGTAGGTGGTACTACCTTCATTTTCTTCTTATATCTTGGCAACAATCCATCTAGGAACCATCGCTTCTACAACCCATCTGTCGATTTTGCCTCCATCTTGTCAATGAGTTCCTTTAGTCTCCTATTGTATGACTTGATGTTTTCATCCTTTCTTTGCTTTGTGGAATAGATTGCTCTATTTATCTTTGAATCATCATAGAGTAGTTTGAAATTATTTATGAATTCAACCTTTAATTCATCCCATGTAGTGAAGGTATTTGCTCTTTTTAAATACCAACTCATTGTTATTTCTCATAATGTAGCCAAAAATAGTCTAAGCTAGGATCCTTCATCATCAATGTCATTTGCTCACCATATTCTTTCACATGTAACATTATGGAATTGTCGGTCCTCCTTTCCATCTCCTGGAAATGGTGGACACTTATGTTTCCCTACTGTTGTAGCTATATTTTTTTTTGGTGAATTATCTTCTTCACTTGATGATTTTTTTCTCATAAATAATTATCAATTGCTTCCTTGTGCACCTATGCTCCATGATCTTCCTCTAAAATATACAAATATCAATTATAGTATCTGCACACTCTCCCATGATTGCCTTCGTACTTGAATCCTATCCTTTACACCCTAATGTACTCTTCTCCATACGTGTTTTGGCATCATTACTTGTTCTGCTTTGTCTTCTTGTGCACACTCCATGTTGGTGCCTTCATTTGTGCAAACATCCTCCTTAATTTGATCTTCATTTGCTTTTTACACATTAACTTGAACTTCCTCTTCTATTATTAAAAGCAATATGTGACCTTTCATTTTCTCTGCTTGAACTATCACATATGTTCCACTTTGGGTTCCACAAGTTCTTTCAATATTGACTGTAATACTTCATCAACAACATCTTGCACAATACTCCATTGTTGTACAAGCCTTTGAATCCTTATTGATTGATTATCAACTCTTCCACATCCACATATCCCATATCCTCATAGCAAGTTATTTGTAATTCACCTCTCCAAAACTCACATAATGCTAGATTGAACTTTAGATGACAATGACACCAAATGTCGCATGGTGGTGAGTATTCCAACATTTGGATAAATAATTTGATATGATAGATTCAACTGTCAACCAAGAGTGCAATCATCAATCTCCTCCACTTGTATGACAACTTGCTTCCACTTATACGATAAGTGACTTGTACGATAATCACTCGTATGATCATTCACTTGTATGGTAGTGACTTATATGACAACCTTCATCGATAAGACTTGTACGATACTCCTTGTTGACACTCTTTCATATGACACTCTCCTCATATAATATTCCTCGATGACGCTCTTCGTACAACACTTTTGGACAATAAATATTGCTTTAATCCTTAACATAGAACTTGGAAATAACACCTATAGATCTACCTTGCTATAGCAATGACATCATACATAATATACACAATCACATAGATGAAGGATGAAATGGATAATATTGCATTCACTCTTGCCTATACGACACTTGCATTACATATCCATCTACGATGGGCTATGATAGATACACGGTCCCCACTCAAATGAATGGGGGTCCTATTTATCCTTGAGGGTTGGTAGTTAATAACTACCATGACACATCATCTAACTACCCTCCATTCACACATACTTAATCACATGCATTTTGTTGTACATTACAAACTTTAAATTATCAAATGCTTACGTCATCATCCTTGACATCAAACATTACAAAATTGCATTTCATTTACATCTTCATTTATATTTGTGTGCATTGCACTTATTGACTTTCCACACAATTTCTTTATTTGAGGTTTATCAGAACTAGCTCCTACACATTGCTTGTTACATTTTCATAAGTTATCTTCATTGTATCTTTTGTAAATACAAGGTAAAGTTCATAAAACAAAAGATCATATTAAAATGGGTTTTTAAATATCTTCTAAGACATTGATATCCCAAATTTTGGGGCAAGCAAGGGGTAAACTAAGCAACAAAATTACATCGTCTTCAATGAACTTGAGGTGCTTGCTCCATGCTACGAGTTAAAAAATATAATTTTCTCTATATACTCACTACAAGTTGTATACTAAAGGATGTTGATCCAAAGGATGATGAAAGCAATGAGTCCTAATACATAACATACATTACACAAGCATTTAGTTTACATGGAAATGTTTGTCCATGTAAAATATTGGTCTAGTTTGGTTTCTAACAACAATAAGTTTGTGATAAAGTCACCCTCATGACCCTTTTCTATACTTAAAAATTTATTTGTTTTGTGTGACTTTCCTTGTTAGATCCTCGACAACTGCCATAGAAATAAGGAGGATGACAATCATTCCTTTGTAGATAATCTTTCCATGCCAAACAACTTGGTCATATTATTTGTAGCCAAGTTATATTCTATTGGAATCATTTTCCTTCTCATCGTCTACCATATTTTATCTCCATACAGTAAATTTGGACATTAACATGGAGGTGATTTTAAGAATTTTGGTTGTATATGAAGTGTCAACGACACCTAGTGCATTTATATTTACATCTTATATTAGAATTTTTGAATGGCATCATTGATAAATAAGAAGATGCACATTTGTTAAAAAACAAGGTCAATTATAATTTGTAGGAGCTAGTTATGATCAGCCTCAAATAAAGTAGTGTAAATAGTCAAATAAGTGCAATAGGCACAAATGTACATGAAATATAAGTGTAAATTAAATTTTGGTCTTGCTCCCCAGTCTACTTTATGTGTTAGTAGTTAGAAAATGCAACGCATATATTATAGTCTTTCTTACCAATCCCTTGGGCCTATGAATGACATCAAAGTTTTCTAGAAACTTAGAATATCCCTCAAACTACTTAGGTTATGGTTGTTCTAGGAATGGATGACTCTTGGGAATGACACAAGCGTAGATCCTGGCACATCATATAAATTTAAATTATTTTTCCATAGAATTTTAGAAATAAAAGAATGGTCATAAATTAACATCATGAGTTTAAAAGAGAAGATGTTATGTGTCTTATATCTTCTCTGAATTTGCAGTTTTTAGTATAAGCTCAGAGGGTGTAGATAGAGCTAGAGCACCTTCGTCATTTGTTAGAGTTCTAGGGAGATACCCTATGTCACATGGAAACCGCCCAAAGATCTTGATGATGGCTCATCAAATACAATATTAGTTTTGAGAGCTACTTGAGTCTAGCTTAATGTTTTCTTGTTTTTCATATTTAAGATTTCTTCCTTAATTTTTATATTGAGGACTTGCACTATGAATTTTAAGAATTATTAACATTATGCTTGTAGAGAATTATCAACCTAAGGAATTATGTATAAGTGTACATACTAGTGGTAAGACCTTTGGCTACCCTTTTTTGTATCGTGCTTTCAAATTTTTATCAAATGATATTATTTACCTCTTTTTTTAACAATTAAAGTAAATAATATTTGATATCATTTTATAAACTTTTTTTTTGGTTACATACGGGAATTGGTTGCATCCAAACTATTTTTAGTAACTACCAAGCGTAGGGTTCAAACCATAGGGGTTTCTCCCAACAAGCCTATACCACCTTGTTATTGTTGACTCGGGTGAGAAGGACCATTGGTCACTCAGGATTCATACTATCGTCATGGCCTGGCACACACTCAGAGGATTTAGATTAGGTTACTACCTTTACAACGAGCATGCCCCCGAGGTTTGAACCTAGGTCTCTTCTTGGTAAGTATTTGGTCAAACAGACAATTACCAACCCACCTAGCCCTTGGGGGCTATAAACTATAAAAATATAAAATATATATTGTTGGAGAACAAGGAGTTGTACTCGGGCCCCCACCCTTGAAAAATCACAACTCTCTCTTTTAGAGCTTGAGAGTTTACAAATAGATTCAATTCTCATCTCAATTGAGTTTCTATAACTAGAAACCTACATCCTTTTACATAAAATGTTTGAATTTTTTATTTTCATTTTTTGGATCTTTTTTCAAATATTTGTGTGAATACAAATATTCCAAAATTCAACATCCTTCTTGACATTTTTCTACAATAGCCTTCACAACACCAAAAAATTCACCTCTATTATCTATGCATTGAATCTTAGTAAAGTAATGTTTCCAAAACATCACACTACCATATTTTGATTTATCAGATCTAGATTGCTAGTTTCCTTCCTGAAGCACAAGTGCAACCACAAAAATTGTAATAAATAGTTTATATGAAAACACATTAATTTTATAAAATAAATAAAATATTACCAATGGAAAACATTAAAGTAAATGTTAATCATTATTTGATTCGGGTAAATCAACATTTTATTGTTAGCTTCAACTAAACTTACTACTTCCTCTAACCAAGGAAGAGAAGATTTAACTTCATGACCCTCAATTAAAAACCCTCCATTGACTAGCATATTTGTAAATTTGTTTCCTTCCCTTAATATATGTGTAAACTTGATTTCTTCAAACTCTATAACAAGGTCTTGAACCTCCACGATTATCTCTTGTATGTTTCATAGTCTTTGCTTTCCTCAAAATTGTATTTATTAAAATGAGTGAATCACATTACATCCATAATCTATTCTATTTCATTTGTTTACATATTTTTAGCCCTTACAAAGCCATCCAAGCTTCAACTGCATTATTTTTTTTAAATCCACTATTGAAATCATAATGAGACAAAATCTCACCTTTATTATTTCTAATTATTCCTTCTTCTCCTCTTTGTTTTGATTTCATTTAGATGCTCCATCAATATTTAATTTGACCAACTTCACTTCCAATGGTTTCCACTTTATATTCTTTGCCTTCATTTTGTTTCTTTTGTATCCAACATCATAATTCCATTTTATGACTTGATTCCATCTATCAAGGCTCTTTGCTTCAATATTAGGGATTGGGTGAGTTGATAGGGTTGGTTTAGACTCCTCTATGACTAAACAAATATTCCTTTTCATTACCTCTAAATTGCTTTCCTTTCCTTTAAATATTATTTTATTCCTTTCTAGCCATACAATCCAAAGTATTGTATCTTTTGATATATCCTAGATTATCTGTAAAGCCTCACTTTTAAAAGTGATCTACCATTGCTTTAACCATTATTCAATTATACCATTCATCACCATGCATTTACCAAACATATTAAAAATCCATTGTCATAGTTTCTAGACTATTGAATAGTGTCCCAAGAGATGGTCTATACTCTCCTTCTTTTTACAGAGAAAACATTGTGAGGGGCCATGAAAACCCCTTTTCATAAGGTTATCCTAGGATAAATTTCTTCTATGACCTACTAACCAAACAAATATTTTGACTTTAGGAATGCTTGGGCTATCCCAAATATCTCTCCATATTCTTGCGATATTCCTATTTTGTTGGTGCTTTACATTATATTCATTTATTGTTGTGTATTCTCCTGAGCTATTCAACTCCCAAATTAGCTTATCCTTGGCTCCCCTTAGAATAATCATTGTTGTTATATTTCTGCTCAACTGCCTCCTAGCATCGCTGTCTTGTATACTTGTAAAAAAAATCTTCTTTCCATTTGTATCTTCCTTCTCGATCCTTGTACAAAATATTTAAAACCCTATCACCATATTTATCTTGAAGTAATCTCATCCATGGTTTCAAAATTGGATCTATATTGAGTGGTAATTTATCACACCAAGTGTTCATCCAAATAGAAAATTTTCTCTAGTTTCCACAACCTATATTTGACCTTTAATCACTAGATCAATTGTTTTTTTAAACCGTTCCATAGTGTTGAACCATTTGGTGACTCTCTAGTTTACCCAGATCTTCTCAAAGTCATATGGCGATTTCGAGTGTATGACACGTCTAGATCATGAGACTAGTCATTCGCCTACTCTAAAGATCCAAACATCCTGAAGGACTCAATGTATGGTGAGCAGCCTTGACCTCATTGGCAGAGATAGTATGCTCACCTGGAGATTCTGACTTCGACTTCGACATCACAGTCGGGACCTCTAAATATTGGTGCCTTGATGGCTTGGCCATATTTCCCCTAGTGGAATGACCCTGGTCCCCTCAATATCCCTCATCGACATGATATCCCAAAAGCTACCTTCGATGCCCTATCCAAATATAGTGGCATCAAGGGAGCTGTGAAGGAACACCTTGAAAATATGGCTTTTATGGCCATATTTCATAATATCATGCATGAAGATGCAATGATTAGGCTACTGGGAGCCTCGAAGATAGAGCATGACTCTAGTACAAGACCCTATAGTCGAGGAGCATCTCTACATGGGTAGATTTGGCGAAGCCCCTAATGGATGCATTTGGAGAAGTGGAGGACCCCTTCCAATCTCTAAACCAATTCACATTTATCAAGAGAAACTCTCTTGAAAGTGTGGCGGACTTCAATGTCTATTTTGAGAATATTTGGAAGAGGATTCCACTATAGATCCTCCCAACCTCCACCCAGGTGCATATTTTCTACATTCGGGCTCTTGGTCCTAATATAAGTCTCCTTATGCAGTAATCAAGGGAAACTAGTTTTCCTCAACTCTACAAGGAGGTTGTTAGGGCTTAGTAGGTTTTTATGTGGAGGCTCCAACCCATCAGTTCTTGCAAAGAGTTGGTGCCAAATCATGAAGTGGGCACATACCAGAAGCAAGTCTATCAAGAAGCCCACATCCACGAAGATGGTATGACCAATCAATCCCAAATCCTCAAGAAGTTGGGCAAGGATGTGGATGCTCATGAGCAGGAGAAGGACACAATGGTGAAAGAAGATTCAACAAGGTGATTGGCATAGCTGGCCAATCTTGAAAAGAGATAACATGAAAATATGGTCCTTAATAACACATCGTCTGAAATGCAGAATACAATGGCAAAAAACATTGCCACTCTAGCTTTCTAAGGCCTGAGTGTTTATACACTCAAGAAATAAAATAAGAATTACGATTTTATTGTAATTCTGAGCCAGTGGGGAAGGTGCCAAACAGATAACAAATAATACCTCAAATACAATGTAATCTGGTCTAGCCATTGTAGATTCAAAGGATGATTTACATTTGATACCCCAGCTCAGACGTGCTGGTCACGCCATATTTTTGTGACCAGTAAATAAAAGACTTGCATTATGTAAGACCGTTGCATTGGAAATCACTAGTATTGTCATCGACTATCGACACAATAAGGTCCTATGAAAAGTTACCACTTGGTCAGGCATCGAAGGGCATCAACAAGGATTTTTTGATAAATTGTTTAGGAAATGTAACATTCCCCTCCATATTTGTGTTGTTTTCATAGTTCTCTATTCTTTTGTTTGTTGTTGTCTAGACCCCGTAGCCCAATGGACACATTTAGCAATTTTCAAAACCTCTCACTTAGAGCTGCAACAAGCCTTGAAACTCACAAATGCAAGCACAAGACAAGGCGGTTATGTTATAAATAGCCCCTATAGTAAGATGCAATTGAGACCATAAAGCGCAAACCACAAGTTGTGGTTAAGGCTAATATGACCCCTCGATCGATAACAACTAATAAAAGAGGATTGTTGCTAGATTGTGTTAAAAAGAGGGCCTAGGATAGGAGAGATAAGATACATTGGCAATTTATCTGCTCTTGTAATGTCCCAGGTCTTCAATGGGTTACATTTAGGGTGATTCAATTTGTAAGCATGTCTCGTGGAGAAGGGTTAATATCCCATTGGTTTCACTTGACAGGTTTCAAATTGCTTCTCTCTTCATATCTCGATGTTTCCCCGCCCTTTCCTCCCCTTTGCCTTCTTTCCCTTTTGTTGCTTGTAACTCTCCCGATTGGTAACAAAGATTTCGTCGCCTCTGTTGCTTCCTCTTCCCTTTACCTCCTGTATGTGTCTTACAACAAGCTTCTTAAATGCTTGCTTACTGTTTCCACTATTTGTTTTCCTACTGCTCTTGTCCGTAGTAGTTCTCTCTATGTCAGTCGCCTTGGCCCTGTCCTTCTGGATTTATTTTCTTTGTTGCTCTCCTCTTCTCCCATCAGCTAGGTCCTTTTTCCTTTCCCTCTGCTCTACTTTTCATTGTGTTATATGTCTCGTTTTTGCAAACTTATTTTTGCACTCATTTCATCACGTACTCCTTTCTTTTGTGCCCTTCCTTCCCCTCCTTCATTTCCCGGTTGTGTTTGTTATATTTCCTAATCCTTATGGGTTCCTTTTTTTCCATGAAATGGAAAATCCTTATAAGTCACCAGAAGTGTGGATGAAATTTTACATCCTTCACCCACTCTCCCTTCCAGGAAGTGATTCCCTTTGTTCAAAAGGAGTTCACCAAGTTTTGAAGATATTACTAGACGGGCAGAAGGAATCAATTGGCAAAGATAGAAGTCATGAGTAAATAGAAGTGTTGGGCGAATGACGGAATGAAGCAGGACGAGCCATAGAATAAGCGATATTTTTCCTTGAGAATCTAGGCAGAACATTCCCCAAAACCTACCTGACATCTGGGATGGATGTTCTATATCGGACAACAAGGGCAGAAGATTGGGTCGACCCCACCCTAGATAACAAGGAAAACCCCTGCCCATATTGGGCGAGGAAATGTGAGCACCAATATGGAAAAACATATGGGAACACCCATCAACCCTCCCATAGTTGGAAGGAAGTGCCCGATCGACATGCAAGCTTTCCACCATCGCTTGGAATTCAAACGGAAGACTTGTATGACACTCTAGCAATTCGGGTACCTAACAATGTACATAAAAGTGACAGATTTCTGGTGCAATGCTCCCAAGGCGCTTTAATACCTGTCACTCATCGTCTAACTAGAGGATTACCAATAAAGGAGAAGGATGAGACAGTTGAGCAATAATGAGCTTGATAGAATATCAAAGGGTCAAGATTGATCCATAAGCACTTGCCACCTTCTAAAAGATCGACGCTTCCCAGAGGAATAGTGTACCAAGATGACACTCATCAGTTGAAGAAATCCTATTCCCGCCTATCGCCATTAATGTATAGACTTTGAATCTTATGTAAATATAACTATAAATAGTGAAATTTTGGTCATTCCTAAGGACGACTCTTTAGTCATTACAATTCTTATGTAAGGTTTCCCCTTTGTAAATACAAATTTTGCACTATTCGACCTCTAACTGTGTCTGCTTGTTCTTCACTGAATATATGAATATTCAATTATTTTTTTGTTTAAGTCTTCCTATGTTATTCTGGTATCTGGATTCCATGGGGTGTGCTTGAGCGACTAAGGGGGAGTGTATTCATTATATGGGTTGGGGGTTTATTTCTTCTAACATCGATCGAGCGAGAGTGCTTTGATTTTGCATTCTGGATCTCATGCACCCGCTCATCAGTACTAGAATTCGCCTCCCACCCATCATTGATAGAGAGCTAGGACAAGAACATCGTTGGGCGACCTAGTGTAGGGCTTGTGTTTCGGATAGGGTATCATGCCTGCATAGGTCTTAATGCAGTTATACCTGTCCTTGTGAGCCTAATTATGACCTTTTATTTATTTCTTTCCTCTTTATATTTTCCATTTTCTTTGTGGTGTAGAGTAGCTGGAATCACCCTGAGGAAACAACCTTCTTCAGAGATCATATGCCCCGCCCTTCCGACACAATGATCGTTCTATGCTGCTTAGCACTTATCCGTCCACCCTGCCCTATGCTCGGTGCCGAATTGGCGACCAACATAACCCTATCATAAGCTTTACTTGTGTCAAGTTTTAAGATCATTGTTTTCTATTTTCTTGAAGTTATTGAATGCATAACTTCATGAGCTACTATGATCCCTTTCAAAATTTGTCTTCCTTTCACAAATCCTCCTTTCTCTTTCGAAACAATTTTATCTAATAGTGGTCTTTACTAATTTGCCATAACTTTGGAGATAATTTTATATGCCACATTACATAGGCTTATGGGTCTAAATAACTCAAACAATTATGCATCCTTCTTTTTTGGAATCAAGGTAAGATATGTTGCAATTATTTTATAGGGTATGTATTATTTTACCTTAGATTGTTCCACTACCATCAATAACAAATCCTTCACTTAATCCCAATTATGTTGATATAATTTTGTAGAGAACCCATCCAAACCTGGCGATTTATCCTTATTAAAAGAGAAAATAGCTAAATGAACTTCTTCTAAAGTAATAGGCTCTATCAATTTACTATTGTCTTCATCTATTATAACTGAAGGAAGTTCTTGTAGAAGTTTATCAATAAGAATGGATTGATTAGGATTTTGAGATGGCGACAGGAGCAAGAGTAGGAGCGACCCCGACAACCCTGGTACCTTCAGGCGGGATTTTCCAAAACCTTTCAGGGATTTTTGAGCTAGAGAAGGGAGAGATTCCCCCTACAAAAGAAGTCGCCACGACGGATGATCCCAAGGACCCTGACCATGATCTTGGCGGGCAGGGAAGTTTGAACTATGATCGACTGTGGGAAAACTACAAGGGGTTTTTTCTCCCCCTCCTTGATAGCAACCCCCTTTTACAGCATAGAGTCCTTCTGTCATACCTCGAGAAGGTAACCAGCACTCCAAATCCTAGCTCTTATGGGACTGTGACCTTTCCCCCGCTAACCACATCGGGCAAATACTTGGTGATCCCAGAATCAGTCATGGCACCAAAGCTATCCATGAAAACTCTCTCCCTTGTGGGGAAATTTTTTGGAGGAAGGCCTGACATGGAGTCCATAAGAAAATGGGCAGGGTTCAAATGGTGACCAGTAGGGAGCTTCCAGTTGGTGGCTCTTTCCAGAGGGTTTTCTTGATTCAGCTGAATAACCAGAATGAATATGCCCGCATCCTCACTAGGGGACCATGGTTTTATGGTAGGAAAAGCCTGTTTCTAAAGAAATGGGGGGAAGATTTTAACCCTCATACTCAAGACATCAACTTCACACCCATATGGGTCTGCCTCCCGAACATTCCCATCCAGTTCTATCATGAGGACATCCTTCGTGGGATCGAGGGATACATTGGAGACCTTGTTTCCATTGACCTCGCAATAAAGGCAAGAAATCGCATGGCTCAAGCCAGAATCTGTGTCAATGCCAACCTGGTCTTCCAGCTTCCCACCTACATCAATCTCATCTATGGAAACTTCAGGTGGTTCCAAGCTATCGAGTACGAAAACAAACTGGCATTCTGCATCGAATGCCAATCCCAAGGACATATCAAGTGTCAATGCCCATATCTCAAACAATAGAAAGAGGCACAAAGCTCCAAGCTTCCCCCCCATAAATAAGGCACCCAAGCGAGATTCAACAATGAAAGAACCACAGCCCCTATCGGCCTCAGGCAGGATAAGGAGTTCAAAGGGAAGTAGTTGGCTGCCCAGGCGCCTATCATCGACCATCCTTCTACACAGTCAAGCTAGGTATGCTCTATGTTTGCTCTTCCAAACAGGTTCAAAACTTTATCTACTTTTGTTGATGAGGTCCTTTTCCATAAATCTGCCCCCCCTCCCCTTCTCCCGCCAACCCCCAACCCCTTCCCTCCCTATCCAGATCTGGTTCTTCCCTCCCCCTCCCTCTCGCGTTGTCGTCCCCCACCATATCCACCTCTAGATCCCTGGCTATTAACCCCTCCCTCCTTGAGGTTGATCCCCCCCTCCCTCCTCGGGAGTGTCCCTGTCCCCTCCTAGATCCTCTGTCGAATCCTTGAAGGAATCTGATAGCCCTTCCCACCTCAGAATGGACCTCAGCCCCATCATCACTAGAAGCAAAAGAGGCCCTGTTGACATAGGACGTGAGAAGAAAAGAAGCAGACCTACCTTATCCAAGAAAATCAAGATGGACATCAAAAATCAAGTAGCCAATGGGGTGCAATCAACCTTGTTCCTGGATCTGTTCAACCGGTTAAAGGATGAAAATAAAAATCCCAAGCCTCCCCCCTACCGGGTAAGGGAGGGAAAAAACCTGCCAAAGTTTCTAGATAAAGATTCTCTCTTGGAATATAAGAGGTCTTAATAGTATGAGCAAACAAATTTTATCTTGAACCATCAGGAAGGATTTCAAACCTATCATTCTCATGTTGCAAGAAACTAAAATCGGTGCTTCCATATCCAATAACATATTCCAGTCAGTATGGAAGAATTACCAATGGGCTTCCTTCCCTGTCGAAGGTTCATTTGGAGGCCTCTTGTGCCTTTGGGATCTAGAAAAATTTGAAGGTAGGGTTATTTCATCCTCTTACAAAATGCTAAACCTAGTGTTTTACTGCAAGGAAAACCAGTTCACCTAGGTCTTATCCAATATCTACACCCCAAATAATCCCCTAGAAAGATGTATGCTTTGGAGATCTCTATCTCACATGAAGGATGATTTTTCCAACCTCTCTTGGATGTTAGCAGGGGATTTCAACTCCCCCCTCTTTCCCTCAAACAAGAAGGGCGGTATTTCCACTCCTTCAAAAAGCATCCAAGATTTCCAGAACTTCATCACAGAGAATGAACTCATGGACCTTCAGATCAAAGGATGCCAGTTCACCTGGAGCAATAAAAGAGCAGGCCCTAAGCACATTCAAGTCAAGCTTGACAAAATTTTCCTATCCCAATAGGCTATTCCCATATTTGGAGGCACCTCTCTCAATTACCTTCCCATAATAGGCTCTGACCACTGTCCCCTCCTTATAGAGTCCAATAGAGCTTCATCTTTCAAAACTCCCTGTAGATTTGAGAATATGTGGATCCAACACACTGACCTGAGGCAGTGGATCACTAAGTGGTGGGGGATCCCTTACTCTGGGACTGCTATTTCTCGGGTGTCTCAAAAACTGAAGGCCATAAAGGAGAATCTCAAAATCTAGAACAAGAAAGTGTTCGGGGATATCTTTGAGAGCAAAGATCATATTTTGGCCAAACTCAAAACCTTAGAACAATAAATTCAAAACGATCAATGGACCCCTTAGCTTCGAGAAGAAGAAAGAAAGTTCTTGTCAGATTACCACAACATCTTATCCAAAGAAGAGACCTACTGGAGGCAAAAATTTGGTGCCCTTTGGTTGAAATATGGGGATGCAAATACAAAGTTCTTCCGTGCTTCTACTCTGTGTAATCGTAGTACAAACAAGATCAATGAGCTCACTCTCTCCGATGGCACAATCTCATGGGATATTTTTAAAATCATCTTCAGTGACATGATGGGAACCAATCCCTCTGATAATCCTGAAGCCCAAGAGGATCTCCTGTAGAACATTCCCCCATGGTCACCCCAATGATGAAATCTTCCCTCATCCGATCCCTCAGCAACAAAGAAATCAAATTTGCTTTTTTTTGCATGCAAGCTGACAAGTCCCTTGGGCTAGATGGATTCCCCCCTATTTCTTTCAAACTTTTTGGGATATCCTAGAGGAAGATATCTGCAATGCCATCATAGAACTTCAACAAATCAAAACTATTCCCATAGGAACTAACTTCACTTTCATTGCCCTGGTACCCAAAAACCCCCAATGCAGATCTATGATGGACTTCAGACTGATCAGCTTATGCAACATCCTCTACAATATTCTAACCAAATATTTGGCTTTAAGGCTTAAGAGTATCCTTCCAATGATCATAGATCCCTGTCAGGGAAGTTCAGTGGAAGGCAGATCCATCACTGACAACATCATCTCTCTCCATGAAACACTCCACTCGACTCTGTGCAACAAGAATGCAACCATGTTCTTGAAGATGGACATATCCAAAGCTTTTGACAGGATAAAAAAATATTCCTCCTTATATTCCTTTCCAGGTTTGGGTTTCACATATATTGGATTGATCTCATCAAAGGTTGCATTACCTCCCCGTGGTTCTTAGTGTTAGTGAATGGTTATGCTGTGGGTTTTTTCCCTAGCTCCAGAGGCATTAGACAAGGAGATCCCCTATCCCCCTTCCTCTTCATCATTCTTATCGAATCCCTTGGGAGAACCTTTAAATCTACCTGTGTTTCAGGGAAAGTTTTTGGGATCAAAGCCTCTTCTAGCTTTCCCCTTGTCGCATCAACAGTTTGTGGACGATACTTTCATTGTAACCTTGGCCTTTGTCCTCTAAGCTAAATCCATAAAGCACACCCTTGACATCTATGCTTCTACAGTAGGGCAAGAAATCAACTACCTCAAGAGCAAATGTTATTTCCTCAACACCCTTGGCAGTCGTCAACGTAAGATTACCCGCATCCTCCATTGATGTATTGTTGATCTCCCCACTTCTTATTTGGGCCTTCCCCTGTTTACCAAAATTCTAAAAGCATCCATGTGGAACAATGTCATTGAAAGGATCAGATGCAAACTCGCAGGATGGAAGGGGTCTCTCCTATACCAGGAAGCCAAAGCCACTCTCACCATGTCTGTCCTCCAGAGCATCCTTATCTATTTCATGTCGGTGTTCAAAGCTCCTACTGTAATTCACTCCAATATTGAACAGATTCAAAAGAACTTTCTGTGGTCTGGGCTAGAGGAAAAGAAAAAGTTCCATTTAGTAAGCTGGAAAAAAGTTTGCCAACCCAAATCCCAAGGAGGGCTAGGCCTTAAAAGATCTGCCGATATGAACCTCGCACTCCTTTCTAAGCAAACTTGAAAAATCTTTACAAACTACAAGGCAGAGTGGGTTTCTATCATCCAAGCCAAATACCTCTGACAACTTTCCCTGGTGGAGGACAATGTCCCCTCTATTGGATCTGCTTTTTGGAGGGCGATCATTTAGGATAAATCCCTCATTATCATGGGTATTCGATGGCAACTCGGCAACGGATCTAAGATAAACTTTTGGGATGATATTTTATTAAAAGATAAACCCCTTGCGGGAATCCCTGAGCTCTCCATTCTCAAACCTCTCCTGGAAAGAAGGTGGGGCGTCACAGTGGCGGACTACATTGATAACCAAGGTAAATGGAAAACCATTCCCCCTACCAACAAAAATGGCCAAGTTCTCAGTGCAAATAATCACTTATCCCACCTTCTTAGAACCACTATCATCCCCACCACAGCCACTCTGGACAACCCTATCTAAAAATGGAATGACAGTGGGAAATTCTCTATCAGGTCAGCCTAATATTTTCTTATCAAGCCCCAAGTTTCCCCTATTCCCTTCAGCATGGTGTGGGTCAAGCATCTCATTCCCAAGATCAACTTCTTCTCATGGATTGCCATCCAAAATAAAGCACTCACCACTGACAATCTCATGAAAAGAGGCATCCCTATCCCGAATAGATGTCACCTTTACCTTTCCATCTGGGAATCAGTCAACCACCTTTTTATGGACTATGATTCTACTAAAAAAGGCCTTAGCCACTTGCTGACCATTTTTCAAATCCAATGGGCCCCCCGAATCCCTTATGAACTTCTTCACTCAATGGCCTTTCCCGTTCAAAAATCCCAGGGTCTCATTTCTTTGGAAAGTCTGCTTCCATCATTACCTTTGGCAAATTTGGCTAGAGATAAACCATCGTATTTTTTTTATGTTGTCCAATGACACTGTGTCCACTGCCTCCAAATATATTGCCTATGCTACTAAAAATTCCCAACTTCTCTCGTGCTTCATTCCGATCAGCGGCTTCAAAGTTAACATTCTCCATTCTATGAACATTCCCATCCCTCCCAACCTGCCCCCATACCCCACCCTAGAAAGAAGGCTTGTTGGAGACACCCAAGAAGGTTGGTTGAAGCTCAACTTCGATGGTGCTTTCAAAGGGAATCCAGGTCTTGTAGGAGCAGACAAGATTATCAGAAACCACAGAGGTGAAGCTAACATAGCCTTCTTTGAGAACTTGGATCACCAGACCAACATTGTTGTTGAAGCATGGGCGCTTTGGCATAGCCTGCACCTCCTCAGGGACCAAAGGATCAACCTCCAAGTCGAAGGGGATTCCCTCAACATCATATGGTACATTAGTAATGATAATAATCTACCATGGAACATCTGATCCCTGATCCAAGAAGCTAGACTTCTTATTGGTCAGCAAAGATAGGTGGCAACTGCCCACATGTACCGTGAAGCCAACAGGCTAGTGGATGGTCTTGCCAACATGGGTACCACCCAATCGTCTCTATCTGTATGGCATAACTCTCTACCGCCAAGCGTTATCGACATAACGATCGCTGATTGGCCAAGGCAGACGAGCTGCCTTTAATGTTTTTCACGCTAATCTATGATTTTTTCAATCAATTTTTTGTAGATATCATGGTGTGCTATCCCCCAGGTGTCTTCTTCATGGTGTGCATCCCATGTTCTCCACATGATTGGCCATCTACTTGACCCCTTGGAAGCGATGTTCGATCTTGGGCGCTCATTTCAAACTTCACCAATTTTCAAAGTAAGATGCTCATTCCCGATCGTCAACACCTTCCTATTTTGTTGCCAAATCTACCACTAATCCTAGTTGTCGCTAAGTACCTATGGTGTGTCATCTCCACCCGTGTGGTCTCTTTTTCATGGACCCTCATCAATCCTTAGTTACCTTCCCCTTTCCTCTACCCCTCCACCTATCATCATCCCGTAGCCAACGACATGACCGATGTCTTACCTCATGCCTATTTCAGCACAAGTTGAGCCACCACCCAAACCTTCGTCTTTTATCTTCGCCACCCTAGCCTGTGCCATCTTTCCTTTGCCACCTTCTATCTGCCCCTTTCATCTACCACCATGGCCTTCCTCGAACCCAAAAGTCTGCAACTCGATACTCTGTCAGCCTCCTATCTGCAAGGATGTGGCCTTATCCCTTTCCTATCGAAATTCAAAGGCCCTAAGGCCGATATCACTATGGACTTCATCAAAACCTGGTCGAATGGCCATGTTACTGTTAGGCACATCCATTTCAAAGTAACCCTTGATCTTCTTACTGAGGTGTATGGCCTTTCTCTCTCGAGGCACCTGGTTCGACGTGACAAACACAACTAGGACCAGGAGCTCGAGGGTTTCCCAAATTACCAAGAATTCAAGTGGATTGGAGTTGCCTTGGATCGAGAATTCCTTCCTGCCCTATGGCCGATCGTCACCATCCCCCTACTTTAGTATTTGTCTTATGATGATCCTTCCAAGCCTCTCTCTAGCTTCCACCTTGCCCTAGTGACCCATTTTTGAGGATTTCGACCCATGAACATCCCTGCTTTCCTCCATCAATCCATTAGGCTCGCTGTGGCCAGCGCTCGTAAGAAACACTTGGCTCCCATTCACCAGGGGATGTTGGTTGTTATTTTCCAACATATCTCCACCTCCACCCTACCACTCATTCTGGCCAACCCCATTCAATCCAACCCCCCCTCTCACCCACTCGTAGTCCTACCCATTCCATGTCCAGTGAGCCTCTGGTCAGTGAGGAAACCCCTAATGCTTACACTCCCATCTCCAAGAAGGGGATCATGTCTGTTGCCACTCCTTCCAAGCCCTTTGATGCGAGTGGCAGCAAACCAGCGTCTGCTAAGCACAAAGCCAAGGTCAAAGACAACTCTGACCAGGTTTAGAGGTTGTCTAGATTCAAGAAGGTGAAGGCAGAGTCAAGTCAAAATTCCCCTATCCGTGTGTCCAAAGATATCAGTGGGAATTAGATCCCGACTCTGAGATTTCCAACAAGATTTTTAGGATTTTCATCAAGAGCTTTATTATCACTTTCGAGAGTGCATATACAACCATGAAATAGTACCTCCAATAGAACACCCCCAACGCCAAGAGGACTCCTCGAGCCCGAGCCCTTGTAAGGTTGCTTCTACATCTTTGGTTTATCTGGTTTTTGCTTATGTGATGGTTTGGTATTGGGTTTTTGTGATGGTATGGGTTTCTCGTTGGCTGGTGTCTGGTTTCAAAGACAACCCTGTGTGGCTTATGGCTTTTTTGTATGTTGATGTTTAGTCTCCATAATGGCCCACCTCTACGTGGGCATTTTTGCTCTTGGGATAGTACCACCCTCCCTTGCATGGGAGATTTTGTTTTTGTCCTCCCCTGCGTGGGAATGATAGTCGCATGATATCCACCCTCATCGGTATGGGATTTTCTAGCATTTTGCTCTCTTTTCTGTCAAGATATTATGTAAATATGGGATTGGGACCTAGTTAAAACCCACTTAATAGAACCACCAATTACCAAAAAAAAAAAATTATCAACAATAATTTCAAACTCATTTGATCCTAGAATATTATCATAAAAATACCTTACATCCTTTATGATTTCACTTTGGTCTTCAATCCAAACCCCTTCTACCGATTTAATTCTACTAATTATGGATGTTGATCTTTGTATTATTGCCATCCTATGAAAAAACTGTGTTTTTATCTCCTTCTTTTAACCAAGTCTGTTTTGATTTTAATCCTTTAAAAAAATTCTTGCTTACTCAAAATATTATGATATTCACTTAGCAAACCTCTTTCATTCGAGCTTGGATTTTTACAATCATCTTTTTTAAAATTTGAAAGTTTATGTTTTAGTTCTTTATTCTAAAAAATATTTCAAAATTTGTTCTTTTTCCATTCTTTAATCTAGATGTCATTGATTTAATTTGTTTCGAAAGTGTATACAACCCACCGTTTCTTGAAGAATTCCACATTTGTGCTATCATATCAACAAATTGAGGATGGTATTTCCACATTTGTTCATATTTAAAATCTGTTCTTTTTTTAATTCACTTAGCACCATTTCAACTCTTATTGGCCAATATCTGAACCAATCCTTGTCAAGGTATTAATTTTAACACAAGTCCCTTCATCTAGCGAATGATCTGAGAGTATGCATCTATCTAATTTTTTTACTATTAGGTTCTAGCCTCTCTTGTTGTTGATCCATGTATAGTTTTTTTTTAAATTCAATCTCCCATAGATTATTTTTTTGAATAAAAGTTAATAAATCTCTCATACTTTGGGTTAATTTCCTAATTCCCCTAAATTTTCATCCAGATTGGTTAAGGCATTAAAATATCCTATGATCATGAATTGGGTTTCTTAGTATTTACTTCTTATAAAGTCTTCAATCCCACTCCAAAATTTTAATTTACCTGACTAAGTTGTAGGTCTATAGACATTGGTAAGGATGAAATGAATATCTGCAAAGTAGCATGTGACTAAAGAGGCTGTCCAATGCCTAGTTTTATGAATGGTTACAGAGGAGGTTCTAATAATATTCCAAAAAGTTAGAATTCCCCCTTCAACTCCTTCAAAATCTATAGCATCCCATTCACATCTCGTCCATACTACTTTCATAGTTTTGAAAACTTCTTCTTTTGTCATTTTAGTTTCCTAGATACAAAAAATATTAGGCTTTTAACTTAATCAGAGGTCCTTGATACACCTATGCTTTGAGGGGTGTTATCACCCATTATATTCCATGAGATGGTAATCATGTCTCATGAGGGGCTACTGGCCCCGCCTACGAATTACCAAGATCATTTTTTTTGGTAAAGAGAAGTTCAACCAACTTAGATTGTGTTCCTTTCTTCATGTTTGTTTTTGCTTCCCTAGATCTCGCTTGATAATTTGAGGGTTTTCCTCTTTTTGCCTTGCTTGTATTATAAGTAGGTCTTATTATTCTATTTTTTAATATTCTTTCACAACTTCATTTTTCATTAGGTTTATCCTCTCTTTGCTCTACTATGAAAGCTTTTGACTTGTCCTGCTCATTTTTTGATATTTCCTTATTAACGGTCGATGTATTAACATCTAATGTTGCATTTTCTTCACCAATTTTTTTCTCTTGAATGGTGCATGGTACTTCAAATGAATCTTTAAAATCTGATAAGACACATTCCTTAGGTTCATCGAGAATGTTCATCCCTAAATCAAGATCATACTGAATAAACAATTCCTTGTTAATATACTAAACTTGTTGAACTATTTCCTTTAAGCTTTAATCTACTTTTTCTTCATAGGCTAAAGCGTATTTCTTTCAATATCCTTCCTTATTGGTCTCCACTGTTTATTTGCTTTCATTTTTCTAGATTTATTTTTTGAAAGTTGAAAACCATCCTCATCCATATCCACTTGTAAGTTTCTCTTGTAGTTTTCTACATATGATTATGTTGGACTCTTCTTAGGGCATGATCTCTCAACATGTTCTGACATCTTCTACATCTAAAATACATGTTTTCATAATCTATGGTTTGGATCCACATCTTATCCCCATACTTAAGAATGATTGATTTTAGTAAAGGTTTACTTATATCAATCATGACCAATATTCAAGCATGAATCCATATTTTGTAGTTTTTGAAATCTCAAAGAATTCTCCCAAAGTGTTGCCTATTGCCTTAAATGTATTTATTTCACAAAATTCAATGGGCAACCCATACATCCTAACCCAAACTGATACTAGGGACAAATTTACATTTTTAGGTGAAAATCCTTCATACTAGCAGGTAAGGAAGAGTCCTACTCTTACCATAAACCAAGGATCCCCTTTTAGGGTTCTATCTCTTTCTTCCCTAGAAAAAAAAGTGGATAGGAAGAAAAATTTGAGAAGAAAGGATAGACTCACTCCTATAGACTTCCAACTTCTATCAAACCATTTTCTCAAGGCTGAAGCCCTTAGCCAATACCCATTAAATTTACCAAAAATTACTTATCTTTGAGAAACAAGGATCGATCATTTGTAGTGCTCTTACCAACCTCTACTACTAGAGATGAATATGAGGATTTAGCTATTATCGATCCATGAGAAGGAAACTAAAACTCAAATTTTACTAAAATTTACCAAAATATAACGAATATAATATTTGATAATTTTTTTATAATAATTTGCATGCCAAATTTCTAAGATAAAATAGGGAAAAAGAAAATTAATTGAACATTTCTATGCCCAGACAAAATGTATTTCTTCATTGAAGCCATAGCCCTCTATTGCTCCTCCCATTAGCTGAACCTTGGCTTACAGATATTTGCAATTTCATTTTTTACGACTTGAAAATTTGTCACTATCTTTATTTTTGATGATTGACTTCATAGGATCGTATCTCCCTCAATAGTGCTCAGATTCCTTCATATGACCACTCACTTTAAAGTTCTTCAAATTCCAAACAAATTGGTCCACAAATTGTCTGAATTAGAAGATCCATCACAATGCTAAAAATGCCCAAGACCTTCTTGCAACTGCAGGTCTGGAAGATTTTGATGATGGTGAGACAAATGCTTGACTTTCAAAGAAATTACGAAGGAGACAATATTACATTTATTTAGAGGAAGATGAACCTCTACAAAAACAAAGTCCATGAGAAGATGAGGCATACGAACCAAAATTCCATCATGAGTTAGAAACTTATGAATAATAGTTTCGTGAAAGCGATGGAGAAAATGGAGAGGCATGCCTTCAAGAAGATTCAAGTGAGGGAGGTGTGCATAGACAAGTTGAAGATGATAGTGATTAACTGTGCTAAATCATATCATTTTAAAAGGATTTCTCACTAATTGAAATTGTTAATTCGTCCCTTAGGACAAGGGAATAAAGTTGTGTTTTGTTACTAATTTCATGAAGGTACTTTCGTGTATTTTACTTCATTATCTTTACATAGTTTTTTTGAAATGTTGTGAGTGTAAAAGAAATCATTCGGTATGCATTGAAGTTACCAGATTTGGTAGTTCTATCTCTTTCTTCCCTAGAACAAAAAATAGATAGGAAGAAACCTTTGAGAAGAAATGATAGACTCATTCCTAGAGACTTCCAACTTTTATCAATCCATTTTCTCAAGGTTGAAGCCCTTAGCCAATACCCATTAAATTTACCAAAAATTACTTATCTTTGAGAAACAAGGATCGATCCTTTGTAGTGCTCTCACCAAAATCTACTACTATAGATAAATATAAGGATTTAGCTATATTCAATCCATGAGAGGGAAACTAAAACTCAAAATTTACTAGAATATAATGAATATAATATTTGATATATTTTTTTAATAATTTGCATGCCAAAATTTTAAGATAAAGAAGAGAAAAATAAACTTAATTGAAAAATTCTATGCCCAAAGAAAATTTATTTCCTCATTGAAGCCATAGCCCTTAATTGCTTCTCCCATAAACTGAACCCCTGGCTAACAGATATTTGCAATTTCATTTTTTGCAACTTGAAAAATTATCACTATCTTTGTTTTGGATGGTTGATTTCATAGGATTGTATCTTCTCCCTCAATAGTGCTCATATTCCTTCATATGACCACTCACTTTAAAGTTATTCAAATTCCAAACAAATTGGTCCATGAATCAGTTGAATTGAAAAATCCTTCACGAAGATATGACTCCTAAAAGATGAGACATTTAAAAAAAAAATATTATCATATATATATATATATATATATATATATATATATATATATATATATATATATATATATATATATATATATATATATATATATAATAAATGAATATATAACGGGGTCACTCACACCCACCTAGTGGTTTGAACTTGGGTATCCTTGATGAGAACCCAAAGACATACCAATTTGATATTATGACAAAGACAAATATATAACGGGATCACTCACACCCACCCAGTGGTTTGAACTTATGAGAACCCAAAGCCAAAGACATACCAATTTGATATTATAACAAAGTAAAAAAATATAAGATAACATAACACATTTTCTGTCGTATGTACTTAACAATTAAACTTATACACTATACTTTTATAATTAAAATGCATCCTCTATGTAGGTACCTATCTATAAGCTTAATTGTGAAAGCTTTAAAACTCTAAATAGTTGGTCCAAAGGTTATAATTTTATAGAATAGGATCATATAGCATGCTTAGGTATTCAACCATATATATTAGGTAAAAAATTACTTTACCTTACCTTTTAATTTACCTTTTATATATTTTAAAATAGAGGGTAGAGTTGTACACTGTACTTTGGTGATCGAAATACATCCTCTACGAAGTCATTCCATGTAGCTTATCGTATAAGTGTAATGATGAAGCTTTAAAATTCTAAATAGTTGGTCCAAGGTTAAAATTTTATGAGATTGATCCTATAGCATGTTTAGTTATCCAACTATTTATTAAATAAATTAAAACTACTTTACTTTTATTTTTTTACCTTTTTTTTTTTGGTAGGTAATAAAATTTATTAATATCGTTGGGTTGAAGGGTCCCAATCCCTATTTACATAAGGCTATTATCTAGCATCGAAGAAACAAAAATAGAACAACCCCCATAGACATAGGGAAGAGTTGTGCTAGTTCCATGGGAACACAAAAAAACAAAACAGAAGATTCCAATAACCTTTTTCGACAACAAAAAGAAACCAGGGATATACCCGACAAAACAGGGAAGGTTCAGTAACATAAACTAAACTCAAAAATCCCACTAACCCAGAACCCAGGACTACTGGGCTTTATCACCATCTTCAGTAGCATTATTCTGCTGATGAGCGAGAAGAGCGTTGAGCGACGTCGAAAGATCCTGCAATTCCTTGAAGTTAAGAGAGAAGATGACCCCAACTTCCTTGATCATATTGGTTGCTGCCAGGAGTTGGTCAACCGCCCCGAGACATGGCTGATGATTCTGGAGCGAAAGGCTTCAACAACACAACTAGTAATATTTTTAGCTGCATCCACGAACTCAATTTGAAGCCCTCTAACATGAACCATTCCATCATTCCACGAATTAACAAACTCGTCAGATGGAGAAGGTTTTGCACAGAGGTGAAAACAATAGCCTTGTGATGAAAACCACAATTTTGAAAAAGCCCACAATTTGAAAGGAAACATGTGGGATCCTGAAACGGACAAGGAATGGTGTTGACAAAACACCAAAGACAAAAGAAACAGGGTGTTTACGAAACACCTTATAGCATTAAAAAGAACACCTTTGTTGGAACTGACAATAGTGTTGAAAAAACACTTGAAAGGAAAGACACCGGTGTTGACAAAACACCTTATGGCATTGAAAAAAACACCTTTGCTGGCATTTTTGTGATTATTAAGAAACCTGCTCATTTTATTTTTGAACAATGTTGATTAAATCCTCCGGAAAGCAGTCTTCCCAAATAATGCAATCAGATTGGTTTGCTGCCAAATTAGCCAAAGTGTCAGCAACTACGTTGGCTTCATGGAAGACATGTTGAACTGTACTTAAGGGAAGCTGCTTGAGAATGGCTTGACTTTCCTTAATAACATTTTGAATATTCCAACCTGGTTTCGAGGAACCTTTTGCATGATTAACCACAACAAGGGAATCACCTTCAAAGATGATTGGGTTAGGAAAATATTTGCACAGAACAAGACACCTCCATAGGGCACGAGCCTCAACATAATTATTTGATTGAATCCCCAAATTTTCAATGAAGGCCTTGATGATCTTTCCACTGTGATCCCGGATTATACCACCAGCCCCAACATCCCCAGGATTGCTTTTAGATGAACCATCAAAATTTGCTTTTAGCCAACCCAACGGTGGAGGTTTCCACTTAGTATTGATCCTGTCATTGATGTGAACTGGTTGCTTAGAAATTTTGGTGGAAATATTGAGAACTTTAAACAAAAGCATTTCTAAACCTGGATCAAGGGGTTTGTCACACTGAATTAAGTTGGTGTTCTCGACAGCGAACCTCACTGCTCTATTGGCTACCATCACTGGATCCCTGGTCTGATTATTGAACACTCTGTTATTTCGCTCTAACCAAATCTGCCATAAGGTATGATGGAGGGAAGCTTTCCATATAAACTTTAATCTGGGGTGGCGAAACACAGGAGGCCACTGGGTAAACATATCAACAATAGTATGGGGCCATGCCCATTGAACTCTGAAGATACTTAAAAGCACTGTAAAAACATCATAGGCAAATTGACAGTCAACCATAATATGTTGCACTGATTCCCAAGCTTGGTAGCACAAATAACATCTGTTGGGTAACATGACTCCACGCTTAATCAAATTGTCAGTAGTTAAAATTTTGTTCTTAACAACCAACCAAGAGAAGTGAGCAACTTTGGGGATAATGTTTTTGAGCCAAACGCATTTGAAGATCAAAGATGTCGCTTGCTCATCTTGAGAATCATAATTGTCGTATAACCCATGGGCCATTTTGACTGAGAAGTTGCCATCCTCACTGCATTTCTAGAAAGGCCTATCTTTTTCCTGGGAAGCTGGGATAAAACTTGATCTGAGAATGGACTGCATGGCCTTAACAACTTGGGAAATTAATTCATCATCCGAATTGAAACTTAGTTGTTTCCACATGGGACGCCCCTGGGTTTGGACGATGAAGTCAACAACTTTTGGTCCCATATTTGCATCTGTTAAGGGTTTTAGGACAACAATGTTCTGATCATTTATAAGAGCCTCATCCTTGACCCAAGGATCATGCCAAAAATTGATTGTCTTCCCGTCACCAAGCTGCCATCTTACACCTCTGTTGAGCAACGGTCTTGTTTGGAGGATAGACTTCCAGAAATGGGTTCCAGCTTGAGGAGCTTCCTCATCCATAAAGGAATGGTGTTGTAGATATTTCTCCCTTACGACAGATATCCATTCCAAGTTCTCATGGGTAAAGATCTTCCATGCCTGTTTTGCCAAAAGGGCATGATTCATCTTGTGAATTCTTCGAAAACCAAGACCCCCTTTATCTTTTGGGGAGCAAACAGTATCCCAAGCAACCAAGTGAAACTTTTTTTGATTATCAGTTCCTGTCCATAGGAAGCGCTTTTGAATTTGTTCTATTTTAGATCCAACTACTGCAGGCACTTTGAAAATAGACAAAAAATAAACAGGAATGCTCTGAAGAACTGACATGACCATCGTGGCTTTTCCTGCCAAAGAAAGCAAAACACCTTTCCAGCTTGCTAATTTCTTGTGAATCCGCTCAATGACATTATTCCACATTGCATCTTTTGGATGACCCACAAACATGGGCAACCCAAGATAGGCAGTGGGCAGATTAGCAATGGAACATTCCAGGATATTAGCAATAGAAGTTTACCGCGAGACAAGAGTATTAAGAAAAAATATTTTGCTCTTGGAATAATTTATTTTTTGCCCAACTGCATCTTCAAAGAGGTTAAGAATAGTCTTGATAGTACGGGCTTCTGGGATGGAAGCTATGGTAGCCAGCAAAGTGTCATCAACAAATTGTTGGTGGGTGGTAGGTCTTAGGTTGGAAGCAACTTTTATGCCAGAAATTAACCCCAGAGAATAGGCTGACTTTATAGTTCTGCCAAGAGATTCAGCTAGAATGATGAAGAGGATGGGGGACAAGGGGTCCCCTTGTCTTAATCCTCTAGTACTTGGGAAGTACCCAACTGTGGAGCCATTCACCAGGATGGAAAACCAAGAAGAGGAAACACATTGCATAATGAGATGGGTCCAATCACTGTGAAAGCCAAACTTTAGAAGGACTTTAGATAGAAAATCTCTATTGACCCTATCAAAGGCTTTGTTCATATCCAACTTCAAGAAGAAAGCACTTTTTTTAGATTTATGGGTAGAGTGGATTAGCTCATGAATAGTTATCACACCATCAACAATATTTTGACCTTTAACAGAGCTGCCTTGACACGGGTCTATGATGTCTGGAAGGAAATATTTAAGTCTGGTGGCCATAGCTTTGGTAAGAATCTTGTAGACCACATTGCAAAGGCTTATAGGATGGTAATCAGACAAACTCTTGGCAGTAGGGCTTTTAGGGATAAGGGCTAGGAAAGTAGAATTTACATCTCTGGGGATAAATCTAGAATTCTGCATCTCTTTAATGGCCAGGCAAAGGTCAGGACCTATGATTTCCCAAAAAGTTTAGAAAAAATGAGGGGAAAACCCATCAGGCCCAGGAGCTTTGTCTGGTTGCATGGAAAAAAGAGCTTTGTGGATTTCCTCATCACTAAGGGGTTTTAGGAGATTGGCATTCATTTCATCAGTAACAATTCTCGAAATGTGCCTAAGGAGGGAATCCATTGCTTGGGAGGATTGGATAGGCTGGGATCCCAACAAAGACTCAAAATGATGAACAACCTCATCCTTGATTTCGTAGATGTCAGCGGTGTAAGACCCATCACTCTTTACCAGACCCTTGATCCTGTTTGCTCCTCTGTGCTTGAGGGTTGAAATGTGAAAGAATTTAGTGTTCAAATCCCCATATTTTAGCCATAAGTGCCTAGATTTCTGATGCCAAAAAATCTCCTCTTTCTTTAGAATGTTATGGTATTCTGAAAGAAGCAATTTTTCCTCCTGTCTCGAATGAGGACCCTCCTGTCCTTGCTGAAACTGATTTTCGATTATCTGCAATTTATCCCTTATATTCTGTTTATTTTCAAAGATGTTTCCAAAAACCTCCCTGTTCCAAATTTTTAGCTTGTTTTTGATAGAGCGTAATTTTTGAGAAAACTGCCTGATATGAGATCCAGGAAAAGTTTCTTTCCACCATTCACCAACACGCACCCTTAAATATGGGTGTTGAGTCCACATTGCTTCAAACCTGAAGGGAATTTTGAAGGAAGGTCTATTGGCTGATTCAAAAATCAGAGGGCTATGATCAGAACCAATTTTAGGAAGAGCTTGGAGAGTGGCATCACCAAACATCTGCAGAGCATCCTGGGATAGGAAAAATCTGTCAAGTCTCTCCTGAATAAGATGCGCTCCAGCTCTTCTGTTACTCCATGTAAACTGATACCCTTTCAGTTGTACATCCATCAGATCATTAGTGTTCACAAAATTGCAAAAGTCTTCAGTGGATCTAGGATTGATATCATTTCCTCCTCTCTTCTCTGAGGGGTAGAGAGGAGCATTAAAATCTCCTGCGAGAATCCATGGAATATTAGAAAAGGTTGTCCTCATTTGGGTGAGGGTATTCCATAAACTTAGCCTATCCTGAGGACTGTTTGGGGCATAAATATTTGTCAAGACCCAGGACTGTTTAGAAATCAGATCATGGAACAAAATATTGGAAATCCGACCTTGACTGGAAATCACCCTTCCCTCCACTTTGGTAGGATCCCATAGACATAGGAGACCACCAGATGATCCAACTGAAGGGCTGAAAGAAAATTCACACTATTTCCAAATAGTTTTAGCAACTTGGGGAGAAGATTGTGCGCCCAATTTTGATTCTTGCATAATGAAAATAGTCGGTCTAAACTCCTTTCTTAATGAGATAGCAATTCTTTGTTTTACTATCCCATTAAGCCCTCTCGCATTCCAAGAGAGGACTTTCATTTGGAATATTTACCAGGTTTTCTCCCTCCTTTGGTTTGTTGCAGAGGAGGTTTGGTTCTATTCGGTTCATCTCCATTGGATGCCATGATATCTGGAAATAGGGTTCGTTGAATGCCATTAGCTATCTCTTCTTCTATATCTCTTTTTCTTTGTTCAACTGCAGAGGGTCTTCCCATTTTTCTATCACTGCCAACATCTATCTGAGATTTCTTATAACTTCTAGTATGCTTAGGACTCCAAGCTCCAAGGATCCCGCACTCCCCTTCTAGATTAACAACCTCATCAGATCCAAGGATGGGAGGAGGGTGAGAAGGTCCCGACCCAGAGGGTGAAAGAGGATTGGATGGCGGAGGAGAAGAAGAAAGTGGAGGTGGAGGCGGGGGATTGGGAGGGCGGAGGGATTCGGTCGCATCATTGGCGGAGGGATTTGTTGGATGGAAAGAAGCATCATTGATGGGGGCAGTGGAATTTGGATCAAAAATATCCAGGCTAGGGCATTCATCTTGATTGCCATCAAAAATAATATTTGATTCATTTAAAACACTGAAACGATTAGCCAAAGCATAATAAGAACTTGCCTTTTTCTTTACGCCAGTCGGTTGCTTTTCCTTGGATTCATGGCGCTGCCCGCCCTTGGAAATCTGGTTGTCCTGGTTCTTGGATGCTAAAAAGCGAGAATGCTGCTGGAAGTCTTTGCTCATGCGATCTTGCCCTTTTAGGGTATTCTGGCTAGGGCGCAACTTCGGGCATTGATTTCGAAGGTGACCCTGGATGTTACACTTAGAACAAAAAGCAGGCCTATTCTCATATTCCACAACTTGACTTTTGCGGTAAGATCCATAGATTAAATTTACATGAGTCGAAAGTTGAGATTCTAGGTTCGCGTTAACACATATACGAGCCTACGTAAATCTTGATCTAGCTTTCATCGTCGGATCTATGGTGACCAGTTCTCCAATGGTTCTGGCAATCCCATGGAGAAACTCCTCGTGCCAAAACATGAGCGGCAAGTTGGGGAGCCTGACCCAAATTGGAGCGAAGTTTATGTTCTGGGTTTTCGGGTCGAAATCTTCTCCCCATTTGCGAAGGAAGAGGCTTCTCCTCCCAAAGAACCAAGGACCACTGGACAGGATACGGTCTGCGTCCTCTTGATTGTTAAGACGAATCAGAAAGAAACCTCTGGACATGGCAATGATTTCCAAACATCCTCGCGTTTTCCATTTAGCGGCCGCCCAACGCCGAATAGCTTCTATATCGGGTCTCCCTCCGACAAATTTTCCCACCAGGGAGAAAGATTCTATGGATATGTAGTTAGCCATAATCTCCTCCGAAATAATCAGATCAACTCCACAGGGGATAAAAGTATGCTTGGGAACCGGAGGGGGTTTAGGGCCTCCTCTGACTATTTCGACAAAGGAAATAGTCCCGGATGCTACGCCATTAGGGCAAACTCGCCGCTCATTCCCCGTTTCCTCATGATGTTTGTCTGGGGGTTCCTTCCTCCAGATATTGTCAGATTCATCCTCCGAAATCCTAGATCCGCTTCCCTTACCGCCCGTTCCATCCTCGATCCCGTTCCCTAGCTTAATCGATCCGGTTCCAGCTCCTTGTCCATCGAAACCCTGGTTCCTGCTAGCTTGAGAAATCAAAATCTCCATCGCACTCCTCATCTCGCTCACTCTCCCTCTACCATGCACAAACTAGTTTGAAAAGAAGTGTAAAAAAAAAATCTACTAAAATGTCATTATAGGAATCAAATGATAATAACAACAAGATATTTACTAAACGAGGGTTGCCGAATTTAGCTATTTTTTTACCTTATATTTTACCTTTATCTTTACTTTTACTTATATATATAAACCTTAACATTTTATAAAAAAACTTTGATAAATTTTTTTTGGTAGGTAATAAAATTTATTAATATCGTTGGGTTGAAGGGTCCCAATCCCTATTTACATAAGGTTATTATCTAGCGTCGAAGAAACAAAAATAGAACAACCCCCATAGACATAGGGAAGAGTTGTGCTAGTTCCATGGGAACACAAAAGAACAAAACAAAAGATTCCAATAATCTTTTTCGACAATAGAAAGAAACCAGGGATATACCCGACAAAACAAGAAAGGTTCAGTAACATAAACTAAACTCAAAAATCACACTAACCCAGAACCCAAGACTACTGGGCTTTATCACCATCCTCAGTAGCATTATTCTGCTGATGAGCGAGAAGAGCGCTGAGCGACGTCGAAAGATCCTACAATTCCTTGAAGTTAAGAGAGAAGATGAACCCAACTTCCTTGATCATATTGGCTGCTGCCAGGAGTTGGTCAACCGCCCCCAAGACATGGCTGATGATTCTGGAGCGAAAGACTTCAACATTATAACTAGTAATATTTTCAGTTGCATCCACAAACTCAATTTGAAACCCTTTAACATGAACCATTCCATCATTCCAAAAATTAACAAACTCGTCAGATGAAAACGATTTTGCATAGAGGTGAAACAATAGCCTTGTGATGAAAACCACAATTTTGAAAAAGCCCACAATTTGAAAGGAAATATGTGGGATCCTGAAACGGACAAGGAATGGTATTGACAAAACACCAAAGACAAAAGAAACAAGGTGTTTACGAAACACCTTATAGCATTAAAAAGAAAACCTTTGTTAGAACTCACAATAGTGTTGAAAAAACACTTAAAGGAAAGACACCGGTGTTGATAAAACACCTTATGGCGTTGAAAAAAACACCTTTGTTGGCATTTTTTTAAATATATAACTACTTTATTTATTATTATTTTTTTTGATATACATGATTTTTTCTACTTGGCCCATCTTAACAAGTATCTATTTTAGTGAGGGGAACTTGGAGGGACTCAAGATTGAAGTTGCTTAAAAAAAACTTAACTCAATTAATAAAATTTCTCAATTTCTCACTTTTCTTTTTACAAAATACCATAATAATATGACTTTGATTTTTCATATAAAAATTTAAATTCAAACCATAATAATATGACTTCGATTTTTCCAAATAACATAATTTTAAATTTTATCCAAAAAAATTTATAAGGTGGTAAGGCTCAGCTCTGCTAGGGTTTGATGCAATACTGGTTGTGCGTTTTTCGTAAGGGTTTCAGTGGGAAAATCCTATCTGCTGCATTAACACCGCCTTGAGGTGGTGTTAATTCACCCTTTTTAATGGCTTCCGCTCATGCAGTCGGCTCCATTTATTCTGAGTCTGTTGGAGAGCTCAATGGTACCGAGGAAGCATCCGTGCAAGTTCATTCTGACAATGTATCACGAGGTAAAGGCCCTGTCCCTGAAGCCGTTATTCCTTTGCATGAATTCCATACAGCTTGTGAATGGTTTGAGAGTCATACCCTGGTGGGTTATTTTCTGGGTCGTATCCCATATGATACCCTTATTCGTTCATGGGTCCAACGAGTTTGGGTCCCATATGGAGTCAAAGTGAAGAATGTACAAAAACTTACAAAAGGGTATTTCCTTTTTCGCTTTTCAGATCCAGCTCAAGCACATAAGGTTTTGTCTAGGGGTCCATGGACTGTCCGTAATTCTCTGTTGATTTTGCAACCCTACTCTCAAAATTTCCAAGTCAGTGATCAAGCCGCCTCTGGAAGTCCCGGTGTGGGTTGAATTCCCTAGTCTTCTTGTTCCTCTTTGGGGTTTTTTGCAGACTTTAGTTGCCCCCTTAGGTAAGTTTTTTTGCCTTGAGCCAAAAAAATTTTTCTCCGCTTGACCCACTAGAAGGGTTTGTATCAAAGTTGACCTTACTAAGGATTTGCAGGAGTTTATTGATATTAAAATCGGGGACCAATCCATAAGGCAAAGAGTTGCCTATATCAATTTACCCAATACCTGTTATCGGTGTCAATCTGCAGCTCACAAAATTTTGGAGTGCCCTTTGATGGAATGAAAATATAAGGCAAATCCCTTGCCCACTCCTGCGACTCCCGCTAATGGCTCGCGGGGAAACACTGAAGAATGGACTACTGTCTCTAGTAAGAAATATCGTGGTACTAAGCAACAAGAAGCTTCGATTTCTGCTGCACAACCTGCCCCTTCTCCTTCTCAAGACATGCAAGCTTCTGATGAAGTTGTTTAGAATCCTGTCGATACGGCCCCTCCGGTTGTTGACATCAACCCCCAGTTCCACCAGTGTCTCAACTTCTTTGGTCGGGCCCTTCTTTGACCTCAGTGGTGGCAGCTCCAGATAATTATTCAGTGGAGGAGGGTCGGGCCTTGAAGGTCCGTCACTCTCGTAGCCCTATTCAAAATGATAAACGTCGACAACTAAATAGTGATGCTTTCCATGCGACCTCCAACTATTTTGGCTCACTTACAAGTTTGGGTGATGCAGAGGATGTCATGGAGATCATGCATCCTGACAAATCCCAATGATTTTTTTATCATGGAATGTTCGAGGACTGATGGACCCGGTCAGAAAATATTTGATCCGAAATGAGATGTCAAATGTTTCTCGAATGCATGGAAGCCTTGATATTTTAAGTCTACAAGATGTTAAGATTTCTGATTTCAATCTGCAGTGTACATGTGATTTTTTGTGGCCACGAAGTACCTCTTTTGCCACAAAGCATTCCCCGAGAAAAGGAGGAGCCGTCACTATCCTTGGGCCTCGATTACAGAAGAATGTTGTGACTTGGGGTGTTGACCCATCCAATCAAGCTATCTAGATTTTGCTCGAGATCTATGGAAAACCGCTTGGGGTGGTTAATGTGTATGCCTCAAATGTCGCTTCTGATAGATGCGAGTTGTGGAGATGGCTTGCCATGAATCTGCAATTTGCCACTTGGGTGATCTGTGGATATTTTAATATGGTGGAGAAATATTATGATAAGGTCAGTCATGTCCCGATGTGGTGGTGTTTAGGTGAAAGAGAAGGTTGGTTTTTTATGAAAAACAAGCTTTGTTGGCAATTTTGGGTACTTTGGGTACATTGCCTTTGCTCAAGTGTATAAGTTGTCATTGATGTCAAGAAGCTCTTGAAGGAATTTGATTTGATGTCAAATAATTTGTTTTGATGAAGGTTACGGCATGACACTTTCAAAGGTCTTTTGTAAACCCCAAGTTGGCAGGGTTTAAAGATTACGGTGGATGCATTAGTTTAATGCATTTGGGTCCAGGAGGAAGTATTTATTTAAATAATTAAAAACCTTGTTAAGGTTCCCTTTAATTATTTTTAAATAAATATTAAATTATTGTTTGCAATGGGTTCTCCTAACCCATGGCGCAAATGTCTTAACTATGTGGGCGCTATGTTTTAAGATTGTGGGCGCTAGCCAAGACCTCCGTCGACGTCAAGAGCTTATGGTAAAAATGCATATAAATCTCCCTCGATGAAAATCAAGAATTATCCCATCCGCATTTTGAAAAGAGTTGCTCGCTGTGAATTCGTGATCTGCTGTTCGATTTCTTCCTCGCTGTGATTTCGTGATCCGCTGTTCATTTTTTGTACTCGCCGTTTGTCGTAAATCCATCGTAAGGTTTTCGTCTTCGTGTTCGCGTCAGAAGAAAGGGAGGCACTGTTGTTTTATTTAATCCCTGGCGCAGAAGGAACAAGGCTAACAACGTGAGGTTTAAACCTCACCGGCGCCTTTGGCGCACCGGTAGCGGCTAGGTTGTTGGCGCGCTACCCGAACGGGAGGTTCCGCGTTCGAATAACGCGAAAGGGTTTTTCATCGTGAAGTGGACGCAGCGGGTGGTGTTAGAATTCGTGCACAATTTCTCCATAGCGCGATTTTTGATGTTGGCCAAGGTATTTTCGAAATTAATTTTTGCTAAGTGTATTTTGCGGATGGAGGAAGTTTATTAGAGGGAAAAACAACTTAGGAGTTATAAGGAGTTTAAAGCTTGTTTTATTTTGATAAAAGATTCTTTTGAAGGTGTTGTTTGAAATATCTTATTGCATTCTTATGAGAGATAAATTTTATTTTTGATAAGACTATAAGGGAGAAATAAGGTGTATAAGGGATAAATTTTTCTTGTAATGTTGAGAGTGCTTTTGGTTGATTATGGAAATGAAAGCATGATGTTTTAAGGTTAAAATTGCTTCTTGTGTGAAGTTGTGAAACCTTAAGTGGGCAGCTTTGAGATTGACATTTGCTTTCATTAAATTGGTAATAATCAAGCTATTCTTTACTTGGTTAAAGTGTTGGGCTTACTCCTTTGTTGATGATTTGAAAAGTTGTGTGTGCTCTTGTTGATTTGAGTTGGTGGATGCTTTTTGTTCAAACAATATTGGAGAGAAAAGGAGTTCTACTTGTTTCCTTTTCTAATGTTGATTGTGAAATGCTTCAAGGTTGTGTTTTGAGTTGAATGGTGTTGATTGAACCTTGTTTGATGAGCATTGTTGTTGAAGCCCTAATTGATGGTGAAAAGAACATGAGTATCATTGTTATGTGATTCTTTGCATAGTTGGCAATTGTTGGGGTTTCATGTTCTTGAAAGAAAGCATTCTATCCTATCCATTTCAGATATTGAGTTGAGTTTTCAGATTTGAGATTGAGTTTGAGCCGAGTTGATTTGAGTTGAGTTTTGAGATTGGGAGTTGAGTATAGAACATATTGAGTCTCTAACAATTCTCTTTATGCTTCTATGAGTTTGACAAATCACATTGGGTCTCTAACAATTCACCTTGTGATTTCCTACTAAGAAAGTTTTTTTTCTTGGTGAGCTTGCTGAGTTTTGGACAGGTTCCGGTGGGGACTTGTGAGCAGTTTTGGACAGGTTCCGGTGGGGACTTGTGAGCAGATTTGGACAGGTCCTAGCAGAGGACTTGTGAGCTGAGTTTGATAGTTCTATCAGAGAACTTGAGGACAGAGGTGCACTGGTTCTTTGAGAAGAACCTGAGGATAGATTTGGCAAGTCTTTGAGAAGGCTTGTGTGCAGAGGATTGATTTGTTCAAGCGTTGGACAGATCCGATGACAGAGGAAGACTTGTACTAGACCGACCGACCGTGTTTGGTACAGGTTGCCGAGCCGCCGTGGACGTGATCATAGAAGGCAGAGGTCTCTTAGGCTAAGCATTGAGGACAGGAGGTCTTCGATGGAAAGGAGTTCCACGTGCTGGCAAGAGGTAGAGGCAGTTGATCTTCTGAGGGATCATTTCTAGAGCAGAGGGGAAGGTATCTCCTTTGAGCAGAGGCTCATAAATTCTGATTAGGGGAAGGTATCTCCTTTGGGCCGAGGCTCATAAATATTGTAATTGGGAAGGATTCCCAAAGAACTTTGAGATAACTTTTAGAGAAAAGTTTTGTGGACGTAGCCCAACCATTTTGGGTGAACCACGTTAAAATTGGTGTCACTTTGTGGATGATATTGTGCATTGCTTTGATATTGCTTTGGGTATATTGCTTTACTGTTTTGAAGTATAAAGGAAAAAGTAAAAAGAGGTCTTATACTGTTCACCCCCCTCTCAGTATAAGCTTGTGTTCTTCAATTGGTATCATAGCGAGTGCCTTCGAAAAGTTTAACAACCTTGAAGGAAAAGCTAGTAAAGAACACAATGGATCATTCAAGTGGCAATGCAACACCTATTCTTGATGGGTCGTATTTTGGTCTTTGGAGTGCAAGGATGAAGGTTCATCTAATGGCACTTGGGAATGAGGTTTGGGAAGTGATTGAAGATGAGTACACTATTCCAGAACATGGTCCTAATACTAAAGAAGAAAGGCTTCTACATCACAACAATTCAAAGGCAATGAATGCAATCCTGAAAGGCTTACGTAGAAGCAGATCTCACCAAAGTGATTCACCGCAAGACAACTAGTGAAATGTGGAAACAGTTGAAGGTGGTTCATACAGGTGATACAAATGTCAGAAAGGCCAAGTTGAGACACTTCAAAGGTATGTTTGAACAACTCAAGATGAATGATGATGAAAATATTAGTGACTACATGCTTCGTATGGATGAGGTTGTTAACTCCATGAAAGACTTAGGTCTTGAGCTTGCTGAAAATGATGTTTGTGATAAGATTTTAAGATCTCTTCCTAATAGATTTAGTGAAAATATTTCTGCTATTGAGGAAGCTAAAGATTTGGATAAGTTGAAAAAGGATGAGCTCCATAGTATACTTGCAGCATTTGAGTTGAGAACTCAAGTGAAGGTTGATGTCAAGAAAGAGGCAACTTTCAAGGCTACCAAGAAATCCAAGGGTAAACGACTTCAAGATAGTGATGAGTCTTCTAGTGATGAAGAGGCATATTACAAGCAAGAAAGGCAAGTTCTCTAGAAAGCACAAAAGTATGAAAAATATAAGATGTTTCAATTGTGGAAAGTTTGGTCATTATGCTACTGACTGTTCTGTTCCCAAGAATGAAAGTGATGAAGATAAACAAGATTCTAAGAGCAAGGATTCTAAAAAGCACAAGCATCACAGAAGAACAAAGATGAGCACAACAATCAAGGAAAGAGGTATTCTCACAAGCACAAGAAGAGTTTCTACCTAGACAAAGCAAGTAAGTGTTCTAGTAGTGATAGTGAAAGTTCTTCAAGTGATGATGAAAATGAGATGTTGTTCATATCGAAAAAAGAGGAAGAACCGAAACATAGATTCATTATCATGAAATGTCTTAGATGTGGAAACTTTGGTCACCTTGAGGATGATTGCACAAATAATGATTTGGTTTCTAGTATGTATGAGGATGCTTCAGAAAACTATAAGGAAGATGCATGTATGGTTTTTGAAAAGGGTAGCACCTCTAGTGATAAGAAATCTGAAAAAGGCTTTGATGATTCAAAAAGCAAACAAATAGAGGAAGATATAGAGGAAGGTGAAGTAGATCTTGAAGGTGAACTTATTAGTGCTCTTAGTGCTTTGAAAAAGGAAAGAAAGAAGAATGCTAGACTCAAGGATAAGTTAGATGAATGTTGTATGGAGAGAGATGATCTTATAGAAAGTCTTGACTTCTCTATAGCTAAGACACAAGAACTCAAGGATGAGTTAGAGTCTAAGGTTCTTGAGTATAGTGAGTTAGAACAGAAAATGGCTTCTTTGAAAGAGGAAACTAAAGAGTACAAGGATAAGCTTTACAGGTTTCAAGATAGCTCCAAAAAGGTTAAGTCACTCATCAAAGGTCAAAGAAAGACAACAGATAAAACAGGCCTTGGTTTTGTTAAGCCACACAAGGAACAAGTTGGAGAGTCTAGTAAGAGACTCCAAAAGGAAGAGAGTTCTGATGAGGAAAGTATTTCAGAAAAGGAGTCCTTGAATGATAGATGCACAGAAACATAAAACAGAATTCAGAATGAGAAGAAGAAGTTTTCAGAACCCAAGAGGTCAAATAAAGGAAAGTTTCAAGGCAGATGTTTTGCTTGTCATAGGTTTGGTCACATGGCTTCACATTGCATGGCTCAAGTGAAGAAGGTAAATGACAGTTTCAGAAGTGCTAGTTACTTTCAAGGGTATTGCTACTCTTGTAAACAGTTTGGGCACAAGGCAGTCTATTGCAAGGTAAATAACAAGAACAGGTTTGGTCAGAACAAGTTTGGCCAGAACAGGTTTGGTCAGAATAGGTGGATTCAAAGATCAGGTTTACCTCATAGAAACAACATCGTCAAGTGTTTCAAGTGCAACAATGAAGGTCACATAATCAGACAGTGTAGAGCTGAAATTCCAGAATACAGGAACATGAACAATGGCATGATCGAGTCCAAGGATCAAGGCATGGACAAGAACAGGGATGAGAACAAGAACAAGAACAGTGACAAGAACAGGAATATGGACAAAGAGTTCAAGAGAAGGCCCGACAAGGAAGTTATAGACGCTGATGATGATCGGTGCCTAATGGGAGTTTTACTCCCACCCCAAAATTAATCACCTCATCAGGAGGTGGGGGAGGGACTAAGCTAAGAGGCTCATTCTTAGTCCCGAGCCCCAAAGGTGACCCTTTGCCATTGATGACAAAGGGGGAGAGATATGAGTAAGGGGGAGAGCTTCAAAGTGAAGAGGAGAACTTCAAGTCGTGGGGAGCAAAACTTCAAAGGAAGATTCTCAGTTGTGGGCACAGTTGGTCAGTTGTTAGCACAGCTTGGTTTCAGCTTTGGCTCTTGAGAAGTGTTTTCAGTAAAGGTTTGCCATCAATGACAAAGGGGGAGATTGTTGGCAATTTTGGGTACTTTGGGTACATTGCCTTTGCTCAAGTGTATAAGTTGTCATTGATGTCAAGAAGCTCTTGAAGGAATTTGATTTGATGTCAAATAATTTGTTTTGATGAAGGTTATGACATGACAGTTTCAAAGGTCTTTTGTAAACCCCAAGTTGGCAGGTTTAAAGATTACAGGTGGATGCATTAGTTTAATGCATTTGGGTCCAGGAGGAAGTATTTATTTAAATAATTAAAAACCTTGTTAAGGTTCCCTTTAATTATTTTTAAATAAATATTAAATTATTGTTTGCAATGGGTTCTCCTAACCCATGGCGCAAATGTCTTAACTATGTGGGCGCTATGTTTTAAGATTGTGGGCGCTAGCCAAGACCTCCGTCGACGTGTTAAACTCCTCGCCGACGTCAAGAGCTTATGGTAAAAATGCATATAAATCTCCCTCGATGAAAATCAAGAATTATCCCATCCGCATTTTGAAAAGAGTTGCTCGCTGTGAATTCGTGATCTGCTGTTCGATTTCTTCCTCGCTGTGATTTCGTGATCCGCTGTTCATTTTTTGTACTCGCCGCTTGTCGTAAATCCGCCGTAAGGTTTTCGTCTTCGTGTTCGCGTCAGAAGAAAGGGAGGCACTATTGTTTTATTTAATCCCTGGCGCAGAAGGAACAAGGCTAACAACGTGAGGTTTAAACCTCACCGGGCGCCTTTGGCGCACCGATAGCGGCTAGGTTGTTGGCGCGCTACCCGAACGGGAGGTTCCGCGTTCGAATAACGCGAAAGGGTTTTTCATCGTGAAGTGGACGCAGCGGGTGGTGTTAGAATTCATGCGCAATTTCTCCATAGCACGATTTTTGATGTTGGCCAAGGTATTTTCGAAATTAATTTTTGCTAAGTGTATTTTGCGGATGGAGGAAGTTTATTAGAGGGAAAAACAGCTTAGGAGTTATAAGGAGTTTAAAGCTTGTTTTATTTTGATAAAAGATTCTTTTGAAGGTGTTGTTTGAAATATCTTATTGCATTCTTATGAGAGATAAATTTTATTTTTGATAAGACTATAAGGGAGAAATAAGGTGTATAAGGGATAAATTTTTCTTGTAATGTTGAGAGTGCTTTTGGTTGATTATGGAAATGAAAGCATGATGTTTTAAGGTTAAAATTGCTTCTTGTGTGAAGTTGTGAAACCTTAAGTGGGCAGCTTTGAGATTGACATTTGCTTTCATTAAATTGGTAATAATCAAGCTATTCTTTACTTGGTTAAAGTGTTGGGCTTACTCCTTTGTTGATGATTTGAAAAGTTGTGTTGTGCTCTTGTTGATTTGAGTTGGTGGATGCTTTTTGTTCAAACAATATTGGAGAGAAAAGGAGTTCTACTTGTTTCCTTTTCTAATGTTGATTGTGAAATGCTTCAAGGTTGTGTTTTGAGTTGAATGGTGTTGATTGAACCTTGTTTGATGAGCATTGTTGTTGAAGCCCTAATTGATGGTGAAAAGAACATGAGTATCATTGTTATGTGATTCTTTGCATAGTTGGCAATTGTTGGGGTTTCATGTTCTTGAAAGAAAGCATTCTATCCTATCCATTTCAGATATTGAGTTGAGTTTTCAGATTTGAGATTGAGTTTGAGCCGAGTTGATTTGAGTTGAGTTTTGAGATTGGGAGTTGAGTATAGAACATATTGAGTCTCTAACAATTCTCTTTATGCTTCTATGAGTTTGACAAATCACATTGGGTCTCTAACAATTCACCTTGTGATTTCCTACTAAGAAAGTTTTTTTTCTTGGTGAGCTTGCTGAGTTTTGGACAGGTTTCGGTGGGGACTTGTGAGCAGTTTTGGACAGGTTTCGATGGGGACTTGTGAGCAGATTTGGACAGGTCCTAGCAGAGGACTTGTGAGCTGAGTTTGATAGTTCTATCGGAGAACTTGAGGACAGAGGTGCACTGGTTCTTTGAGAAGAACCTTAGGACAGATTTGGCAAGTCTTTGAGAAGGCTTGTGTGCAGAGGATTGATTTGTTCAAGCGTTGGACAGATCTGACAGACAGAGGAAGACTTGTACTAGACCGACTGACTGTGTTTGGTACAGGTTTCTGAGCTGCTGTGGACGTGATCATAGAAGGCAGAGGTCTCTTAGGCTAAGCATTAAGGATAGGATGTCTTCGGTGGAAAGGAGTTCCATGTGCCAGAAAGAGGTAGAGGTAGTTGATCTTCTGAGGGATCATTTCCAGAGCAGAGGGGAAGGTATCTCCTTTGAGCAGAGGCTCATAAATTCTGATTAGGGGAAGGTATCTCCTTTGGGCCGAGGCTCATAAATATTGTAATTGGGAAGGATTCCCAAAGAACTTTGAGATAACTTTTAGAGAAAAGTTTTGTGGACGTAGCCCAGCCATTTTGGGTGAACCACGTTAAAATTGGTGTCACTTTGTGGATGATATTGTGCATTGCTTTGATATTGCTTTGGGTATATTGCTTTACTGTTTTGAAGTATAAAGGAAAAAGTAAAAAGAGGTCTTATACTGTTCACCCCCCCTCTCAATATAAGCTTGTGTTCTTCAAGCTTCGCCTTTATGACCCTAATTCCTGCTTCTCGCCTTCTGACTTCCCGCAGGCTCTTTGGTACACCTGGTCCAATTTTCAGGCTGCTTCTTCTAGGGTTTTGGTAAGATTGGATAGAGCCATGATTTTTGAGTGTGACAACTTTCAGTTCTCCCATATTTTGCCTTCTTCACAGTATGTGTTGACTTTTCCTGGTACTACACTGTCTGATCATTCACCTATTTTATTCTCGGTGGCAATGTTAAACTTTCAACCTAGAGTGCATTCTTCACAGTTTTACCTAAATGTTTATTTTTTGCATAGCTTTAGCATGAAAGCTCATATATGCCGCATTTGGAATTTGATTCCTAGACCTGATGGTATTTCTGGAAGGATTGAATGGTGGAATGCTGCCATTCAACGAACCACTAAGGTGTTGCGAACTCTGGGTGTTGAAGTTGCAAAACGACGAAAACAGACTAAGTTTGCCTTGTAAAGTGAGCTATCCAAAGCCTGCCTCAGGTTTGAAGCCTCTCCTTTCAACTCTGTTGCTCAATCCCAAGTTTCTTCCGTTCGACATGAGCTAAAAAAGGTTGATTTGTATGAAGCCAAGGGGGCTCAATTACATGCTCGAATGCATTGGCTCAAAGTGGGGGACAGAGTGACCAAAGAATTTTTTCAACGCCTCAGACCTCCTGCTCAACATTCTCAGTTTCAAGCCATTCAAGTTGATGGGCATAAATTTACAGATCTTTTAGACATTGTCAAAGTATTTGTTTCACATTATCAAGGTGTTTTTGCTTCTCAACCCCTTGATGATGCTATAAGGCAAGCTCTTGCTGATTGTACTACTGTTGTCCCCAACAAGCTTTCTCCCGAGCAAATGTTATTTTGTGACACTCCTCTTTCTCCGGAAGATCTAAAACCGCCTTGTCACTTATGGCCAATGATAAGGCACCCGGGCTTGATGGCTTCCCATGTGAATTATATAAAGAATTTTGGGATATGCTTGGTTCCGATCTCCACAAAATTTATCTTGAAGCCCCTGCAATGTGGTTCACTGGGTTCCATTATTAACAAAGGCAATGTTAAATTTATTCCTAAGTCTGGAGATCCTGAGCTCATCACCAATTGGAGGCCGATCACCCTGCTTAATGTGACCTGCAAGATTATTGCTAAAGCCCTTCTTAAGCTTAAATCTATTATGCCTTTGATTGTCAGACTTGAACAAACTGGCTTTGTTAAGGGAAGATACATTCTTGATAATGTTCTTGTTGTTTGAGAAAGTATGGAGTGGGCAAGAAAATCTGAACAAGATGCTTTATTCATTAAGATAGACTTTGAGAAAGCCTATGATAAGATGGAGTGGTACTTCATAACTGCCATGCTTCAGGCTCTAGGTTTTGGGCCAGTATTTGTGAGCACTATTCTTATGTTATTTCAAGATGCTTCAACTGTTCTTACCTTGAATAATAGTCAATCTTAGTCAATTTCTCTTTGTCGCTCTGTGAGACAAGGGTGCCCTCTTGCTCCATCTCTTTTCATTCTTGCTACAGAGGCTTTTGACTATTTGTTGGCCCATAAGATGGATCAAGGATTAATCAAGGGTATTGCTCTCCCTAATTATGACCGTCAGTTGGTCAATGGTCATTTTGCAGATGATTCCTTCTTAACGCTTCAAGAAGATGAGCAATCCCTTTCCTCAGCTATTAGTTGCTTAGAGGTGTTCTGTTTAGCCTCTGGTTCTTCTATACAATGGAAAAAAACATCTTGTTTTCAACAATCTCAATCTCAACTGCCACACTGGTTACATCAATTCCAATGGACTTGGATTCATCCAGGTGAGGTGTTCAAATTTCTTGGAATTCCTTTTGCATTTCATGGTTCCTCTGCTCAATTGTGGCAGTATGTTATTGATAAAGTGGAAAAGCTTTCTTACTGGACTAGTAAGAAACTTTCTCTAGCGAGGAAAATTTCAGATTTGTTCTAAGGTTTTAGCCACTATCCATGTCTATTATTCATCTTGTTGGGTTCCATCCAAATCTTGTTATAAAAAGCTGGATAAGCTTCTGAGAGACTTCTTGTGGGCCAAAGACTCTGTCAAGCAAGGTTTTCATCGGGTAGCCTGGGAAATTTGCTGTTTTCCCGAGGATTGTGGAGGCATGGGTTTGTTTGATTGTCACCGACAAGGTCTTGCCCTTTGTGCTAAATGGATCACCTGATCTTTAATTAGGGATGAATCTTGGAAAGTGTTGGTCAGACATTGCATTTCTTCTGGTTTGCTTCAGGGGAAGAAACTTTGGAAAGGGTTGGGATTGCAATCCATTCTTACTGTCTCTGTCCCTATTAAAGTTAAAGGTTCTTTTGTCATTCAGAGTATTTGGAAAGCCTAGGAGGCCTTCAAACCCTGGCTTAGTTGGAAAGGGAGTTTTCGCAAAGCAGGTGCCTCTTTGTCTTCCATGAATATTTGGTGGTCTCCTGTTATCACTTGGCAAGGTTCTCCCTTAGCTCTGGTGCAGTGGGTCGAGCGCAAGAGGTTCTATAAGCGTGGTATTGCTTCCATTTTTGATTTCTTCTCTCGACATGCCAGGTGTTGGATACCCTGGGAAAGTTTTCGTCAAATTCACAATTTAAATCCTGGTGATAGAGACACTTATGAGGTGGTTATTGATAGTATTCCATTTTCTATTTGGAGCAAACTACATAAGCATTTTCAAAAACCCTGGTGGTCAGATTGGTGTTGGCCTGGGGAGCTTCCTTGTTTTGCAATATAAAGCTCATCTTGGTTACAAATGGCTCACCCCACAAGTTCCAATGGTTGATAAGCTCACTCTGAGATGGAATTTAGTCTCTCTTCCCTCCCAATGGAATAAGAGGTTTCAGATTGCTTGGGCTACTTATATTGAACCTAAACAAAGTTTTTTTGCTTGGAGTCTCTTACATCAAGGGTTACCTGTTGGCAGTAGGCTCAAGCATCTGGGTGTTCATAATCTCATTTGCCCGGTTTGTGGACAAGCGGAAGATTTACTGCATGTTTTTTGGTCTTGTGATCGGGCTCAGTCAGCTTGGGAGTGGCTTCTTGAAATTTTCAGACTTTTTATGTAGGAGGATTTTACTTGGGTGCATACTATTTTGGGTGACCCTATTGCTTTTTCCTTCAACTTGGATGTTGTTTGGAATATTTTTATAATTGGTACCTTGTTTTATCTATGGAAGTCCCGGAATAGAGCTGTTTTTTCTTAGCAAGATGTCGAACATGTCTTCTTTGTTGCTGATAAATATGATATATTCTTTGATTGCTGGTTACAGATTCAAGTACAGGTTAAAAAAGTACAGGTGGAGCTGCAGTACTTGCGTACCCTCATGGATCATTGGGGAATGCACCATGCATTATGAGTCATGTGCATCTTCCTTCCCCTTCCAGATGGCAGTAATTTCTCGGCTTCTTTCTTTCCGAATACATATTTAATACTGTTTTGGCAGTTGTTATTGGCAGTTTGTGGGTTGTTTCTGACACTCTTGTATACTCTTAACCACAATGGTTAATGTATTGGTTTACGGGGTGTGCTAATCCCACCCACCCTTTTTATATGATTAAACATTATTTTATTAATATAATGACTTTTTCATTAAAAAAAAAAAAAAAAAATTATCAAAAATTTTCTTTTCAATAAATGGACCTAACTTTAAATTTTACCTACATCCATAGTTGCTAAACCCTTATAATACCATTTCAAAAAACAGGTCTAATTAATAATTTTGTATTTCTTTTATAAATAATAAATTTTAAGGAAACGTTGTAACGGTTTAAGTTTTGGTTCAAAGTTTAACAATATTGTAGCTATATTTTTATTGATAAATTCAACCCTCTTCTTATAAGAAATAATGATGAGATAAAAATACCCACTCAAATAAAAAATATTATATATGAAAATAGAAATATTTAAGCCCAGGTTAAAAAGATAATCCATATAAAAGCTCTTTAAGGTTGGATTTATGCCTCTATAAATGATCTGATCTACAAGGAGGAAATTTAATTGCTGGTATTTTGTTCGGGCAGAGAAGGATAAGAGATCGAGTCCCCAGAGACTTGCAGGTATGTATTATTCTTTCTGTTGTTGCCCTTTTTACCCTAACTATGATTCTCTTTGTTGTTACCCTTTTTCCCTAACTATATTCGTTATCTAAAGGCAGCGAAAATACAAGGAGCATGCGCAGATTTACTGTCAATGTCCTGAGCGTGCCTTGAACAGAAGAAGAAGATGGGCTGCGTGTATATCCCTGTTCCAAATTTAGAGGAAGAAGTTAGGGTATCCTTGGATCAGCTCCCCAGAGATGCCACAGACATTCTAGACATTCTGAAAGCAGAACAAGCCCCTCTAAATTTATGGCTAATTATAGCCAGAGAATACTTCAAGCAGGGCAAAATCGACGAGTTCAGACAAATACTGAAAGAGGGTTCGAGCCCCGAGATCGACGAATACTACGCGGACGTAAGGTATGACAGAATCGCCATCCTAAATGCCCTAGGGGCGCATTACAGCAACATTGGCAAGATCGAGTCGAGGCAGAGAGAAAAGGAAGACCACTTCATTAGGGCAACTCAATTTTATAACAAGGCTTCGAAAATTGATAAACATGAGCCCTCCACTTGGGTTGGCAAAGGGCAACTGCTTCTGGCAAAAGGGGACCTGGAACAAGCATCCGGGGCGTTCGAGATTGCCCTCGGTGGACAGCCTGAAAATATTCCTGCACTTTTGGGTCAAGCGTGTGTGCAATTCAACCGTGGACGGTATGCCGAATCATTGGAGTTGTATAAGAGGGCTTTGCGGGCTTTTCCTGGATGCCCCGCGGCGGTGAGGCTAGGGTTAGGTTTGTGCCGCTACAAAATGGGGCAGTTCAGGAAAGCCAAGCAGGCTTTCAAGCGGGTTTTAGAACTGGATCAGGAAAACGTGGAAGCCTGGGTGGCACTCGGAATAATGGACTTGCAAACAAATGAACAAGAAGCGGTTCGAGAAGGGATGACGAAGATGGCGAGAGCATTTGAGATATATCCTTACTGTGCCATGGCGTTGAATCATTTAGCAAATCATTTTTTCTTCACGGGACAACATTTTCTGGTGGAGCAGTTGACTGAGACAGCTCTTGTTTCGACGGATCATGGATTGATGAAGTCTCATTCATATTATAATCTGGCACGGTCTTATCACAGCAAGGGGGATTATGAGAAAGCGGGTCGATACTACATGGCGTCGGTCAAGGAGAGCAAGAAGCCACAGGATTTTGTTTTACCTTACTATGGCCTGGGCCAGGTTCAGATGAAGCTTGGGGATCTGAAGAGTGCGCTGACAAATTTTGAAAAGGTTTTAGAAGTTCATCCCGAGAACTGTGAGAGCTTGAAGGCTGTAGGGCACATATATGCGCAGCAGGGACAATCAAACAAGGCTTTGGAGGCTTTCAAGAAGGCAACTCGTATAGACCCACGTGATGCACATGCTTTTATTGAGATGGGCGAATTGTTGATTTCAATTGATGCCAGTGCAGCCCTGGATGCTTTGAAAATGGCAAAGTCTCTTCTGAAGAAAAGCAGAGAAGAAATACCCATCGAATTACTGAATAACATTGGGGTTCTTCATTTTGAGCGCGATGAATTAGAGCTGGCTCAGCAGACTTTTTTGGAAGGGTTAGGAGAGGGCATTTGGGTCGAGTTCATTAAGGGAAGCGTGCGCTGCCCTAGTGTTGACTCTGCAGGTTTTTCAGCACAGTTTAAGGATATAGATTTTTTCCATCAGCTGGAAGAAAGTGGTTTTTCGGTCGAGGTTTCCTGGGATAAGGTTACTACAGTATTTAATCTAGCTAGGCTCTTTGAACAGCTCCATGATACCGAAAAAGCGAGTCTTTTGTACAGGCTATTATTGTTCAAGTTTCCTGATTATGTTGATTCATATCTACGACTCGCAGCGATGGCTCAGGCTCGAAATGATGTTCAACTAAGTCTAGAACTGATCGGGGATGCACTCAAGGTGGACCCAAGATCGTCGAATGCTTTATCAATGCTTGGCAACATGGAGCTAAAAACAGATGATTGGCTAAAAGCAAAAGTGACTTTTAAAAATGCACTAGATGTAACAGACGGGAGGGATTCTTATGCCAGTCTTTCGCTTGGAAATTGGAACTATTTTGCTGCATCTCGCAGTGAGAAGAGGGATACAAAGCTGGAGGCAACACATCTTGAGAAGTCGAGAGAATTTTTTTGTAAAGTATTGGGTCAGAGGCCTGGAAATGTATATGCGGCAAATGGTGCGGCCATTGTGATGGCAGAGAAGGGTCAATTTGATATTGCAAAGGATATTTTTACACAGGTGCAAGAAGCTGCTGCAGGGAATATATTTGTTCAGATGCCAGATGTGTGGGTTAATCTCGCACATGTTTACTTTGCACAAGGGCAGTTTGCACTCGCAGTGAAAATGTACCAAAATTGTTTGAGGAAATTCTATTATAGCACTGACACCCAGATTCTGTTATACTTGGCTCGAACACATTATGAGGCAGAACAGTGGCAAGATTGCAAAAGAACATTACTGAGAGCAGTACATTTGGCACCTTCAAACTACATGTTACGCTTCGATGTTGGTGTTGCAATGCAGAAGTTTTCGACATCAACGCTACAAAAGCAAAAACGAACTGCTGATGAAGTTCGCCAGGCAGTGTCAGAATTAAAGAACGCACTTCGTGTATTCAGCCAGCTGTCAGCAGTGGCCAGTCCTCATTCGCATGGCTTCGATGAGAAGAAGATAGACCTGCATGTTGAGTACTGTAAACATCTGCTTGATGCTGGCAAAGCTCATAGAGAGGCTGCAGAACGAGAAGAGCAGCAAAACCGTCAAAAACTTGAAGTAGCACGACAACTTATTAAGGCTGATGAAGCACGACGAAAAGCTGAGGAAGAGCACAGGATTCAGATGGAAAGGAGAAAGCGGGAGGAAGAACTTCAAAGAGTAATGCAACAAGAGGAACAGTTTGAACGAGTGAAGGAATTATGGAAGAGTAAGCGCAAAGATAGGGATGATGATGATGAAGATGGTCAGACTGAGAAAAAGAAGAAAGAAAAGAAGAAAAGGAAGAAGGACAAGGACCACAAGACACATGATTCTCATATGGAGGAACATGCAGTTGCCATGGAAGATGAGACAAACTATATGAGCGATAAGGCAGAAGATGATGCTGAAAATGCCCAAGACCTCCTTGCAGCTGCAGGTCTGGAAGATTCTGATGATGGTGAGACAAATGCTTCACTTTCAAAGAAATCACGAAGGAGACAAGCTTACACTGATTCAGAGGAAGATGAACCTCTGCAGAAACAAAGTCCACGAGAAGATGAGGCATACGAACCGGAATTCCAACATGAGGCAGGAACTTATGAACCAGAGTTTCGTGAAAGCGATGGAGAAAATGGAGATGCACGCCTTCAAGAAGATTCAAGTGAGGGAGGTGTGCATAGAGAAGCTGAAGATGAGAGTGATTAACTGTGCTAAATCATATCGTTTTAAAAGGATTTCTCACTAATTGAAATTGATAATTCGTCCCTTAGAACAAGGGAAGAAAGTTGTGTTTTGTTACTAATTTCTTGAAGGTACTTTCATGTATTTTACTTCATTATCTTTACATAGTTTTTCTCAAATGTTGTGAGTGTAAAAGAAATCATTCGGTATGCATTGAAGTTACCAGATTTGGTAGTTCTGTTTTTCGTATTCATTCTATCTCTTACCTAATTTCTTATCTCCACTGAGAATCACATGTTCAAATCTGGTTTTATGATTGCTTTATGCATTCCCCCCAGTTATTGATAGATCTTAGAAGTATGTTACAAATTTCTCATGAATTTTTAGTTTGTTTTCAGTCTATAATATAATTCAGTTTCCAAAATCATATGTTTTAAGTCTATAATGTACTTATTGCTTTTGTTTCATGCTTGGGGAATTTTGAAAATCATGGTCTGTTTTCAGTTCAAAACTTGAGAGTTAGCATCTAGGGTTCTATGCATTTGCTCTTTGCAATGGCCCCCATATTGGCTGGACGATAAGAACCAAACCCATGATATAAATATCATGCAGTCATTTAGGCAGAGATGAGATATTTATAGATTTACCAGTTACCCTACTTAACATATTAATATTGTGTCATAAATCTGTCTTTCTATAAGGCCCAAATAGAAACAAAAGGATCATTTGTGTCATTGGAAATTGCATTTCAAGAATGATGATGCTTACCCTTGATAGTATCTTCTCATGTTGCCTTATCTTTAGTTCCCTACATATCCATAGTTAATATCATACAACTTATTAATAGTTAATAAGTTGTATGATATACATCTTGTAGTTCTTTGTTTTCCTCTTCCATCATATTTTTGGTGATTGTTGATTCTCAGAGAAGTATAGATGTCAATGTGGCCCAAACTTTGGCGAATTTATGTTCTTCCCATGAATCAACCTATTCATCGATATTTTTGAATTTGGGTCCTTTCTAAATTCTTTTTAACTTTTTGGTTGTTCAGAATAGACATCTAGTGGTGGCCACTTACTCTTGTTTTTATTTACTGTAATGGCAAACAGAGATACAACTATAAGAGCTGCAACTTTGATAGAAACAGAAAGTAACTGCAATAAGTCTGTCAGTTTTCTGGCATAACATACTGAAATTCCCAAGGGTCAAGATAATTACATGTTTACAAGACTTTCAGCTTCATAACTCCTGATAACATATGGAAGAATATTTACATCTGATCTATGTACTTAGGTATAAATACTGTCATATACATAATATATTATTTCCATATAAGAAAATTGAGACTTAGACATTATCATCAGCCCAAAGTTCTTGGGGTGCGATAGCTACTCCTGTTGGAGCTGGATGAAATGAACCTGAAGCAAAATTATAACAGCATAGGGCACAAACTAGAATGTAGAATACAGAATATACAGACTTGAGGAGCAAATGAGAGAAAATAGCTGCCAAAATTGATGACTTACACTCTTGATTGCAATGTATTGAGTTGATGTACACGGATATCAATGTACTTGGTGGATAAAGGCAGATATGCAAAAAATGTCAATTAGAAAGTATGCTACAAAGCATTAAAACATTATAATATATGAATATAGAAATTAAAACATTCTATTATATGAATATAGAAATTAAAACATTTTAATTTCATCATTTTCTTGCTGCTTATTGGAAGATATCCTAATGGAGTTGGCCAGTTACGAAGTAAACTTCCCTTTATCCAGATCCACATCTACTCAAGTACTTGACTGAAGTTTGTCCAGAGAAGGGTTTCTTAGTCTTCACTTGGAGCTGTTGTTTAAAAAGAAGATCCAATGCTGTCTTGACATGTGGTCACCCAAGTCTTGGTACAGACTAAGATGTCATCAAGATTGATAAAAAAAAGTTGACAAGATGTGTCGTAATACATCATTGATGATGCACATAAATCTGGCAGGTGTACTAGTGAGCAAAAGGCATGACCAACCACTTGTAAAGCTTGAACTTGGTCTTGAACATTGTTTTCTAGACATCATGGGGCTTCATATAGACTTCGTGATATTGAGAAGTCACATCGAGCTTAGTGAAATCCTTAGCCCCTAGAAGTTGATCCAGAAGAAAGATCATAAATCTGAGAAAGCAGGTAGTGTTTTTTGACTCATTTTTCCTAAGAGGCTGAAAATTTGTGACTAATTGCCACTCATTATGCTCTTTCTTTGGCTGAGTTCTGGGCTGAAACTTTCCATCCTCAAGTTATTACTTGATTTGGTACTCGATCTCAACACTCTTAATGGATGAAGTGCAATATTGTGGCCAAGTAGTCAATTGAGATCCTGGTTCAATTGATTGTTGAGTTGACCTCAATGTGTGAAGCCCTTTAGGCTTCTCAAAAACATTTGAGTGAGCATCAATAAGATATTGGATTGTTGACAGGGTGAACTTGTTAGCTTGTCTTTCCTGGCTTATATAGTGATGCGAATAGTTAAAAATTATGCAAATTAGCTTGTCTAACTGCAAACCTACCAAAAAGCAAAGGAGTAACAGAAATCAAAGCAGCAAACTACAACAATTTAATGGATTGACATAGCATATCACTACGTCATGGAATGGGTTGATAGTAAATGTCACCGAACATTATAGAGTGACAAGGGTCGGTTGCCATTCCTTGACTGATCTCAATAGTATGGGCGTGGATAGTTTGTAATTGACAAATGAAGAGCATCAGTTGGACAATAGAGAGTTCAATAAGAACAGGAACAATGCACAAAGAAGATACATATGGAACAACAATCAGAATAGGTTATACAGATGGAACAACAATCATAATTTTGATTGCCATTATTGAGGATCAGCTCCACTAATTTGTCCTTGATTTGACTATCGTATATTAACAAAACTTCCCAAAATTTTGCATCATAATTATTGACCATGAGAACAAGCTGAGGATTAGATAAGATTATATAATTCTATTAAATGTCCACAGATGGCCAAAGTAGACCAATGTGACTCATTGAAAAGAGCTGTTACAAATTACAATGCACTGTAGTACCCAAAAAATACTATGCAAATAAGCTAAAGTATGGTAAAGAATCTAGTGTAAACTACTTTAAAGTGGAGCAACTGTATGACATAAATGACAGCCTCAAGGGTTACCCAAAATAGAGAAACCCTAACATTCTAAAAGTAATGATTAAGAGAGATCTGGTAAGTTATGTCTGTCAACAATTCCTCGGTATGTGAGATCTGGTTACTCCATTTATGTTGACAAGGATGCATAGATCTGCCATTAATATTTTAGATAGTTGTAGCTTCAAATGAGCGCTTATTACTGTTGATTGCAAATATGGAGTGAAAGAATGAGGTGATTAGTCGAGTAGTAGGCTGTCTCCCCTATAACGAAGAGTGATAACTTCCTTGAGGTAAAGAGAAATAACTAAAGAAGAGAAATAACTTTTGAGCACCATTTACGATGACGACCAAAAGAGCCCCTAGATATAATGCATTATAAGGAGCAATGCGCCAAATATGGGTATCTCTCTCAACCAAAGGTGCAATCACCCATGGATGTAAGGTGATGATGCTAAAAAATAATTTTAAAGATGCTCTCAAGGTGAAGAGGATGAGCGCCAATCTCAGTCTGAACAATACATTGAGGAATTGTTCTTTTACATCGTATAAATCATTGAATCAAAATAGTTCAGACCCTCTCAATGCGAGGAGCCCAATCGACACACCCTAGACTTGGACCCCAAATCTCATATTCATAAAGCACTATGGGCTTGATGATGCAATCAAAGAGGTGCATCTTTGTAGGTATGTCTTGGAATTGTTGCTGGAAACATTGGCATTCCAAGATTGAGAAATGAATATCCCTTGCAAAGACGTGACTATGAAGTTGGCTGAAGATTGAGGGAAGGACTTTTAAACTAAACCCTGTAAGTAGCGATGATCTTAATTGACTCGTCCGTAGAAGAACTGAAACTTAGATAGGGTACTCTTTGATGTGTTGAATAACATCACCTTAGTCTTGCTAAGATTGATTGCTAGCTGTTTTATTTCACAAAAGTGAGCAAGAGCTTCCAATTGGCTTTGTAGGCCCTCAAGACTATGAGCAAGAAGAACAACATCACATGCAAAAAGCAATATAGCTATCAATACATGATGTCGAAGACAATCATTGTCAACATGTGTGTTTTGATGAATAAATGCTTCAAGCTCATCAGTGTAGATACCAAAGAGTGAAGGAGAAAGAGGACAGCCTTGTTTGACACCATTAGTACTCCAGACATCCTTAGATAAACCAAAAGCTCTCCGAAAATGGCCAACAATTGCCTCATATAGACTCTTGATGGCAGTGATAAAGAGGTCTAAGATGCCAATGTCATGTAGTCTTTGAACTAAAAAATGCATGGAAACGGTATCAAATGCCTTTCTAAAGTTCTCAAAACATCATAATTGTTTAGAAGACTGTTGGCGAGCCTCTTCAATAATAGCCGTGAGAGTGAAAACATTATCAGTAGTCTGATTATCCCTTCTAAAACTAGCCTGCCTTCTTGCTATATGCTTGCACTCATCCAACAGTTCTGAGAGTTTCGTATTCCAAATTTTTGCATAAAGCTTCGCAAATGTGTGCCGGATCATGATAGTTTTGTAGTTATTCGGATTTGAATAGTCCCCAGATTTGTAGATGGGGTGCATAATATGCTGTGACAAGGATGCAAGGAACCCAGAACAAAAACTTCATCGAACAATTTTACAATGGGATAGCCAAGAGCTTTGGCACCATACATCAAGTACTCAGTCTGAAATCCCTCAAAATCAACAGCCTTACTAGTGCTTATTTTATGTATAGCTCTTTTGCTGTCCCCAAAAGAGAAGAGGTGACATGATGTCGGGGGGAAAGAGATATGAGTGGTGGGCTGACATGGGATATCATATAAGGAATTGGCATGGGATATCCACGGAGTTGTCATTGATGCACATGGGATGGGGTTTTTTAGGAAGAAGAGTGTGCCACAAGGCTTTGGGAGAATGATGAAGAGCATCTATAAGCTCACAATGCATAGTGACAAGACACTCTCGTTTCTTAGGCCGAATGAGGCATTTTTATTCTCTTCAAGTTGAGTATATAACTGTAGGCTTAGGGATAAGAGCAAACAGAGCTTCTGATGCATGGGCTTACATTCCTCATCATACCAATGATTAATGGGACAAAGCACCAATGCAACGAACAGGCTTTGGCTGAGAAAAAGTGTGGTGAAAGGAGTGAAGGGCTGCATCCCATAACGAATGAGACAAAAATTCATATTTGGTTGTTGTTGTGGTGAAATTAAGAGAGTAGTGTAGGGCCATCAACTAGGATCAAAATGAATCATGGGATGGTTGGTAAGACTGGGTAGTGGAGGAGGAAAAGACAGAGATAAAGTGTCCAAATTTCTCACCCCAATCTTGGAGTCATGGCGTGCCTAAAGTTTTGGCTTAGCTAGAAGGGCCTTTGCTTTCATAGATTTCAAGACGTGACATTCTTTTGTAGAATGTCTGGTGCGCTTATGATAAGCACACAAGTTTTTCTTCCTATTGCCAAAACCCTTAGCAGATTCAACCGGGGAAGGATTTCCATTCTTGGATAGGTAGGGGCAGGGTTTGAGGAGTTAGCTGAAGTAGATGTTAAGGACATCGTCAGGTTCAACTACATCCAACTTAATAGAGAGTCTATTGAAGTTCTAAATGTACTTCTAGAATGAGTGGCCATATTTTTGATGAAGATTAAGCCAGTCAATAGTTCCTCTGCATATGCGAGGGGGTAAAAGCATGCCCAAAGAGTACGTATCAATTTCTGGTTGTTTTGTTGGTTGCAGAAACTTGACATGGGACTGCAATCAAGTGAAGGCCTGTCGTTCATATGTGTCTAAGCAAGCCTTTTTTTTAGTGCCTCTTCATGCCTGCTTTAGTGAGCAAAAATTTGAGCAGCCCTTGAATAATCTCCAATTGTGCTTTCACCATATCCTGTAGGCTGTTAATTGTGGTGTGGTCTGTAGCAGAGCTGGCTGTAGAGAACTTAACAAGGTGATGAAATATGCTGCTGCTACCAGCGTCTCTGTATGTATGGCAGTTGCTTGTGAATAGTTGAGGCCAAGTCTTCACCCTTGCTTAAGCCACAATCAAGGAGTTTACCTAGCTAGCATTTTTCTGATACCATATTGAAGAAGCATGGCCCACATTGGACTTAAAACCTCATGACTTCCTAGCAAGTGCTTCTGGTGCTCTATGACTGAGCTATACTTAGGTCATGTAATGAGTGTGGATTGACAAGCTCTGCCAGACCAAGCATGTGACTCTATGTTAACTAGACTCCCAGAAAAGACTTGATTGCCTGGTAGTTTTTACTCAGCACAGGATGATTTACATGGATATTATTGGTATTTTAAAACCCATGTAGACACAGATGGATTAGGCATGGCCCTCTTGCTGTTTTGACAAAAGGGATTATGGGGTGTTCTTTACTTTCTCTCTTTTTTAGCCAATTCTATTTTAGCCAATTTTACTTATAAAGGATACATATGTAAATCACAGTAAGATTAGAAGGTTAACTATGCCATCCAAACCATTCAACATGAAGTTAGATGTTCTTAAATTTTGACACAGGACAATGCAGGGAAGAGGGTGTGTAAGGTTGTTTCTCTTCGATTCTCCTAGTTCCAATCAGAATGTTTTGAACCTTAGTTATTGCATGAGAAAAGCGATACATAGAGGGACATTTATATAGAAGCACATGTTAGGATTAAAAAAGGACATGCCAACAATTTTGACATCATGATATTATGGGAAGTTTAATGATGAAAATGTGCACTTTTTGCTCACAATAACCACAAGAATAATAAATCATTTGAACGTTATATGCCAATAGAAAAATACCTAACTTCTTTCTTTTCAAATCTTATAGAATCATCCCATAAGGGTTGAGGAACTAGAAAGCATGATCACACACAATTTCCAGTTATCACAATTTTCAAGTGCCTAGAATCCTATCACAACCTAGATACTGCACTATTCCTCACACACAATTTCCAGTTATCACAATTTTCAAGTGCCTAGAATCCTATCACAACCTAGATACTGCACTATTCCTTTGGGTGCCAGGACAAAGTGCAATAAATCTAGCCATAAATGAAGAATAAATTAAGAGGTCTGCTAAATTCTAGGGAACATCCCAGACAAGTATCAATGCTTCCATAGAGGCTTGCCATTGCATTAGATTGGACTCTCCACAATCAGGAAAGGTACCAGTACCACTAAATCAAGAACACAAGGTTAGGGAATTAGCTCTGTAGTTCCAAGGATTTAAACACAAATACGAAACTAGGCGTGGCTGCCAACAAGCTCTAAGATGGAGTGCTACAATATTCAAGGGGCAAGGCAACAAAAACAGAGTAATGCCGTGCATCTCAGTTCAACATCCAATCTGCTCAGATTACCATCTTTCAAAGCAACAATGATCATTGCCATTTTTCCATCCACCGATCCATAGATAAGCCTATTGTCAGCATGAAGTCTGTGATATTCCTCCTCCTTCCTTAACAACACTGAAGATATGAAATGAGAGTAAAGAAATTGATCTGCAACAAACTTTCACCCAGTAGTGAGACCTTCAATTGAAACTGCATAGCTGCTAAAAAGTGGCATAGCCAAGTATGCCAACCACAAAGCTAAGTGTGTAGATAAATGCAATATTAAAAAATTAGACTGCCATCGTATAAAATCAGAAAGTATTTTATTTGAGACTATAATCATGTGCTGCCATTATTTTACAGCATAAACAGAGCACTGTTAATAAATAGTAAGGTATACTAGTGCATTAGTTTGTTTTCACATCAAGATCAAGTCAGATTATCCTGTGAGCATTTTGAGCTTTGTTTAATCTTTTGGCAATTATTTATATCCAGAGGGTTTATTTAGTCTCAGCTACCCACATTCAAGCAGTGAAGTTGTCAGCTGGAAGTTGTCACAGTGATGAGGCCACAGGATGTATCCACATTTGAGTTTATACTGAGCTTTGTTATTCTTAATTTGCCTTTTTATTTTCGAGCTTCTGGCTGGAAGAATTTAGACTGTTCAATTTTTTATCATCTCTAAATTGAAATGTTGCAATTATATGTCAAAATTGGACTGAGAAATTTCTGATCTTGTTTGTGTAAGATGTTATCATGCAAATTACTGCTCTGATGTGTAGGGAACAAGGTGTGTGATTTGTGGATTTTAGAAATTTGGATGGTGAAGATATCTTTTTACGAGCAATAAGACCTTGGCATTCCTCTGGGAAGAGGTGAATAAACTGAAAATTGACATGAAACAAAAAGGTGTAATTTCTATAGAGCTTGGTCTCTGGCATTAGGATCTGAATTGTGAATCATCCCAACTTCATCCTTCTTCAGTGAACTATGCATGTCCCCTAGGCGGAACTTAAATGACCTGTGAAAGATGGAGTTATTGGCACATTAGTCTTGGGCATCTAGATTTTCTAGCTATGTATGAAGCCAAGCATGTAATGATCTAAGAATGACTGACAAAGTTGTAAAGAAAATACAGTCAATTACCAAGATTGTTGAGATCAATGCAATTACCAAGATTGTTGAGATCAATGCAACAATCCCTTGGGTGAGCCTTAAGACCTCTCAAGCAAGATGTTACAAATTAGCAGTGGCACTCTCATAGGTGATGGTATCACCATGGGCTTGATCTCAAACTTGAATATATATTAGAACTTGACAACAATTTCTTTTGTCAATCATAGCCATCTAGGGATTAGGTGTACTTCAATCTAGAAACTTGGGCTCTTGAGAATGTCATTATCTATGATATTAACTTCCAAATTTGATGATGATGTAGAGTGGTGTTCCATTAACCTAACAAGGACTCTGAAACAGGCACTTACATTTTTCAGGTCATCATCAAACCTTTGATCACTAACACTCAAAAAGGTCGTATCTAACTCCTCTAGTATCTGTTGTATAACTTTATTAGAGATGTTAGGCTGCATACCAAATACTTTCATTGGGCATGACAATGAGAATCATTATGAGCATGTATTTTATGGAGGTTGCACAGCTTGCCTCCTTTCTATTTTCCTGTGTCTTGCATTGTTGGAAGCTTTGGCTACTATTTCATAGAGAGACTTTTGTACAAGTGGTTTCTATTTTTGCTTCTATCACATCTTGTGCAGGGATTGTGTAGGATACTTCAATTGATATTTCTTTCAACAAAGTAGAAAATTGGTAAATTTTACTCTGGTGTTCACAAGGAGTTCCATTTGAAACAAATATAGTATTGAAGGCTACTAATGTACTCTTGAACCTGAACCTTCTCCCCAATGACAATACAAAGGTAGGTAACCAGTTCATTATACTTGTTAAAATATTAACCGTTTCTACACATTAGACCACAATATCCACATATATTTGGTGTTGATGAGAGACGACAAGTAGTGAGCATGAAATATATCTTGACCTAATTAACACTTTGCAAATGATTGTTGATATTGTGCACTCATTTCTACACATTAGACTCCTAAGAAAATGAGTACATGTGTTTTGAAATATATCTTGACCTAATTAACACTTCGCAAATGATTGTTGATATTGTGCACTCATTTCTACACATTAGACTCCTAAGAAAATGAGTACATTGTTTTGAAATATAACTTGACCTAATTGACACTTTGCAAATGATTGTTGATATTGTGCACTCATTTCTACACTTTAGACTCCTAAGAAAATGAGTACATGTGTTTTGAAATATATCTTGACCTAATTAACACTTTGCAAATGATTGTTGATATTGTGCACTCATTTCTACACATTAGACTCCTAAAAAAATGAGTACATGTGTTTTGAGCAGTTGCAATATTAGGAGATAACAATGTCTTTTGCACTATTATTTGTTTATTAGGAGATAACAATGTCTTTTGCACTATCATTTGTTTTTTTAAAAGGAACACAGGCTAAGGGACCCGAGACTGCAGTGGGCTTGAAACTTGGACCTCTTTATTATGAGTGCCCTCACTCATCACTTCGCCAAGACCTTGTAGTCATTAACATTTGTTGGAACTTGGTACTAGTGTTATTGGGGATGACATCGATCCATCTAGTTAGATCATAACTAGACTATGACAAAGGAACTAGGGAATGATCTTAGGATGTCATTCATCATATGCATTAAGGCCTCTTAACATATTGGGCAAATCGAAAGACAACTAATTGATCCTATAACTCCTCTTTGGCATGGACATTGTCTTCGAGACATCTTCAAGTCTAACTAGCACTTAACATTAATTTAACTTGAGGTCAATTTTGCTAAACTAATATGTACCTTGGAGCTTATCCATAAGATCATCAACGAGAGATATTAGATACCTATTTCTTAGAGTGGTCTTGTCTAGTGTTCAATTATCCAGATAGAGATACTAGGTGCCATCCTTCTTAGTTACTAGAATACTTAGATTACCGTTTGGAGAAGAGCTTGGGTGAATTTTCTTTTTGTTAACCATATTTTATTGACATTTTACCTCATCATTCTTTCACGTTGATTGATTACAAAGAGAATTGGTCACCAAATGGGATTTTATAATAGATCAATCTAATGCTTACATCAAAATAGGGCCAAGTACAGTGTCCATTTGAAAGAATTCAAAAGTGATTGAAGTGCATGTTACAAGTGAATACTTCTTGGTACCACCATGCATTTAGGGATGGACCATAAGTAACACTAAGCATGATATATGATATTCACGCTAGTTGGCTAAATAAAAGACACATTTTTTTGGATAGCCAGTTAGGAATGTGGTAAGTCTCTTATTAGTATCCATATACTATCAAGGACTCAATATGTTGATTTATAGTAAAACGCAAGGTAGTTTGAGTAGGACACAATTGATAGTTAGTGAGAATATAATAGGTGATAAACTCAATAGTGTGTTGGTTCCTTACATCATTGCTTTTTTGGTTGCAACGATCCAATGGAATATGAGGATGAGCTTCTATGTGAAAACTCAAGCACTTGAGTTTGTCTTGAATGATGATCTTTTAGCGCCCTAAGTTAATTGTAACATGGAGAGGATTGTTATTTATTCAACAATAGGTGTGGAATAGGCACTCTTATTCCTTAGATGAAAATAATGTAGAGGCTTTATTTGTCTACTACGCACTAGCATTTTGACTAGTAGTGTTTGACACTTCATCATTATCATATTTGTATGCAATCAAGAGTAGTGGGTTGGACAACTGATAAATTTTATTGTGATATGCATTCAAAATTATTATGATTACATGAGTTATGATACCACTAACATTCTTGCTTTTATTTTCATTTGTTTGTGTTATCGGAGGTTTCTACTTTTTGTTACACAATCATAACCTTAACTATGGTGTCTTAAGTGACTGATATAGCTTAGACATAGGCAATATCTACTTTGTGTTTGTTTTGTCTTGCATGAGGATGACATGACACCCTTTAATAGCTCTTGAGAATTTTCTTCAATTTTTGTCATAAATTGATAAGCTTACACCAAGATCTCAATGAAGAGAAACTCTTAAGTAAGATAAAATATAGTAATACAAACAACTAACATTTTTGAAAATTTGAAGCTTCTTGTATATTGGAATGTGTTTGGGATGATTAGCTTGTTGAACTCATCTATCTCTAGATGAACTAGTCATAGTGTTGGGGCAGATGGTAACACGTTTACTGATCTTGATAGTGGCTAAGGAGATAATAACAAACATGTACTACTTCCACAAACTTCTTGTAGGTTGTTAACATCAACAACTTACTCTTGATGGACATTTTGGTTTATTTTTCATTAGGACAACATGAATTTAGATATTTTCAAGGACATGTAGAAAGCTTATGAACAATACTAAATATATTGGCAAAACAATATACTTATAGTTGTTGGATCTAGGTGATCAATAATTTTTCTTGAATTATTGTTTATTTATTTATTTTTAATACATAGGGGAATCAATAACACCATTGGGCACTACCACTATAAACCCTAACCTATTGGGTTAGATGAAGTCAACGGGACCCTGGACCCTCTAGGGCATTGAACTGGGGCAGTCGACCGACACACACTCAATCGCTACCATCCAACTTATCCCTTTGTGGGTACGTCGTGGTTTAAACCTTGGACCTCACTAAAGAGAGGCCAAAGTCCTAACCACGCTGTTGGACAATTATTGTTTTTTGATATTTGTTTGCACCTTCTATGAACTATTGTTTTGGAAAGAAGGATAAGAGGCAATAATTAGATTGATTTGGAGCATTTGGTATTGAAACTAACCAAATACAATTGTTAAGATTCTAGATGTTTAAGGATTTGTAGTTGAAATACTTTAGTAGAATTAGCAATGTTCTTTTGGTTACCTGGACCCTCTAGGGCATTGAACTGGGGCAGTCGACCGACACACACTCAATCGCTACCATCCAACTTATCCCTTTGTGGGTACGTCGTGGTTTGAACCTTGGACCTCACTAAAGAGAGGCCAAAGCCCTAACCACATTGTTGGACAATTATTGTTTTTTGATATTTGTTTGCACCTTCTATGGACTATTGTTTTGGAAAGAAGGATAAGAGGCAATAATTAGATTGATTTGGAGCATTTGGTATTGAAACTAACCAAATACAATTGTTAAGATTCTAGATGTCTAAGGATTTGTAGTTGAAATACTTTAGTAGAATTAACAATGTTCTTTTGGTTACTTGGACCCTCTAGGGCATTGAATTGGGGTAGTCGACCGACACACACTCAATCGCTACCATCCAACTTATCCCTTTGTGGGTACGTCGTGGTTTGAACCTTGGACCTCACTAAAGAGAGGCCAAAGCCCTAATCATGTTGTTGGAAAATTATTGTTTTTTGATATTTGTTTGCACCTTCTATGGACTATTGTTTTGGAAAGAAGGATAAGAGGCAATAATTAGATTGATTTGGAGCATTTGGTATTGAAACTAACCAAATACAATTGTTAAGATTCTAGATGTCTAAGGATTTGTAGTTGAAATACTTTAGTAGAATTAGCAATGTTCTTTTGGTTACTCAAACATAGAAGCAGGTTGAATATCTTTCTTTTCATACTATGAGTGAATATGAACGAGAACATATCAATGAACTGTATTGGATGGATGCAAAAAAAAGGATTGGTGCAACTATAAAATAATGGAGGAAAAACTTGCTCAGGTACCATATGATTTGCATTTGGGGCCATTATAACCCCCTAGTTTAGCTAGTGAAACCAGATTATGCTTATCATGCATCATTATGTTACTTGGAAACTAGATATAAGAAAGAAAGGATGTTGAATAGAACATAAAAAAAGACTAAAAATTACTTAAAGAAAAGGAAATATGTATTGGCAAAATATTAATGTAAACAATAATAGAATATAAGGCCCTGGTGAAGCCAAGTTGGGTATAATACAAACAAGTTTAGGGGCATTAACATTGTGCATCATTGTGAGGCAATGACATCTACCTATAAAATTCAAATACTTTAATATACTAAGAAGAACCAATCTAATTGAAGAAATAACATGTGCGTGTAGAATACAATTACAAGAATGTTGAAAAAAAAAAGAGACGACTTTTTCAAGATTTACAACAAATGATATGCTTAATGAATTATCATCTATTCATTTTCCTATAGATCCAAGGACTGGTATTTATTTATGAATGCAATGGATAGCCGATGTTAATGTTAGGCATTGATGGTTGGCACTAGGCACTAGACATTGGCAATGAGTTGGATCTAATACTAGAGTATAGCATTGAATGCAGGATTAAATGTGGGTGGCACCAAGCTTTGATGTTTTGAGAGTGGTTGGCATCCAACATCCACTATTGTATTATATGCAAACATCTTCCTTGTCTTCTTGATCTGTCAAAGCTTCACTTGGGTCATTATTGTATTCAAACCTTACTTTGACATCTTTTTAAAATTGTCCATGAATTTTTATTTCTTTTATTTGGATAATCTTGTCTTTATGAGTAATATTAGATTTACAAATGTAATTATCTTCTCAATTTCTATGTTTGGACATCATGTACTCCCTAGTATCAAGGACTCATGAGTGATATGGACCTTCCACTTGTCATGTTCTCAAATATGAGATCGTTGCTTTATCAAAATTTCCTTCCTCATTATTTTAGGATGTTATTGATTGTGGTAATCCTACACTTACATCTAACAATTTTAAATTATTGGTCAAAACTCCTTCAAATTCTTAAAGAGCTATAATTGATGCTCTACTTGTGCCTTTATAAGGAATACTTAGTCCCCAATTGTTTTTGTGTATTTTGGATCCTTAAAACTCCTCTTAATGAGCTAAAAAAAGGTCTCAAAATGAAGATCTTGAGCTCCATTACATTCAATTGGTCATCTTTGACCTTGAATACTTCTGTCAATGGATTGCATGTTGTGTTGATAAACTCCATATGTTTTAGGTGTTTTTTTTTTATATCATGAATGGTCTCTACACTCTTTACATGATTCCTTATAGTTCTTGGGAAAAATTTAACTTGAACAAATGTCTTCAATCTATTTTTATGATGACCAAGATTCACACCAAGATTCCACAAGAAAAAGAAACCCATCAATGTTCATGGTCTATAAATTGGAGCTTCAATTAGCTAAATTAGGTCTTATTTTTGTAATGATCAACCTCCATGTCAAGATTCCACAAGGTAAAAGAAGCATCAATATTGAAGGGCTCCAAAGTGAAGTTTGATTAGTTAAATTGGATCTTAATATTTTTTATCATATTTAACATTTCTCATACTAAAAATTTCATGTACTTTTATCTAGAAAAATCATATTAATATGTTCAAAGCATTTACATTTTTTTTTTGATAAATGGGCCAGCAAAAGGAAGACTAAGCATATCTTGATTTGTCTTACACCCTTTGGTTATAGAAATATTAAGTCGAAAAAATCAACTAACTAGTATTATCCACTTGTTTGTTTGGATTCCAAGGAACAAAAAATATCCATTTTAAGGACAATGGATACATATTATTTGTCAAAGAACAAAAATATCTATTATAAGTCCAATATGCACAAGAAGCATTCTTTTTAAACAATTTAAAATTGTACACATCAAACGACTTGAACATACAAAACCTATTAAGGTGATTTTTTTAAATCTTTTTATCAATTTAAAATATGTTAATTGTTCTTGCTTAAATTTGCGATTTTGTGTAAATTTTTATTCCTATAAGTTGCCTTATGGTCCAAATCACACCTAAAAATTATGCTTGTTTTGCTAATTATATGCATGATGTTTTATTAGTATAAGGTTTCACAAGGTTAATTTTGAAAAAGAAAAGGATACAAGTAGTCAAAGCACAATTCAATGAGTTTCATGAGATCCAAATATGTTTTCATAATCTATGTTTTGGATCCACATTTTATCCCCATACTTAAGAATGATTGATTTTGTAAAGCTTTACTTATATCAATCATGACCAATATATGTCCATTTCTAAAGATCACAAGTTCCAAATTCAAGATATTGATAATGCATTCAAAAGCATGGGGAATTCAAGAAATGCCTTAGTAAATGTTGGGAATAATTTATTACAATAATTTGGCATTTTTAGACGGAGCATAGCTTGTAACGATCTCCTCGATTAAATCAATATTTGTTTATAACGATCACATTGTTATTAACGACATTACATGTACTTAATGTTATGTTGAATCAATAATAAAGAAAATTGATTTTTTTACATTTGTATTAGAGCAGGCTAATCTACTTGTGAGGGGGAATTTCCTTATTGAAAATTGCTCTCCCATTGTTGTTTCTCTACCATTATGGAATAATCGGTAAATCCCTCATGGAGACAACTTTCTAAAAAGATTTGTGGGATTTCTTGCCCTTTTGGAGGTTTTGCTCGCATAAATTCAGTCAAGGCCTTTGTTTTGGTTTTGGGAGAAATTGAGCATTTATTTTGGCCAAGGGATTTTCAAAAATACGTAGCAAAATTTGCTTTTGATATTTGTGAGGGCTTGATATTAATGAAGGAGAGAAGCTGCCGCCATGGTGGAAGAAAAGGTCGAGGACACAAAATCCACATAGGAGTGGCTCAAGCAAGCGAAGGAACTCGTTCAGGGAACTCATGTGCCTTCTCAAGTCTAGGAGCCTCCTCACTAAGGAAAATGCCACCCTGATGTTGCATCAACTAACTACATCCATGAAAATGATGCATTATGTCATTGACCATGTTAGGGTGTCGGTGCTTGTAGACAGGAAAATTGATAGGTCCTTATTTGTTGAATTAGTTTTGGTATTATGTGTTATTGTGTAATTGTATGCAAAGTGTTTGACAAAATGTGCGTGCATACATTTAAATATGTTGTAAAGTGAAATTTAATAATATACGTAATAATAAAGTCATGTAAGTCAATTTTGTCGGCTAAATTACTATTTTGTCCTATAGTGGGAAATGTCAATGTAATGCAAAGAGCAAATGCAAATGAAATGTAATTTGAGGGAAGTTATAAAGTAGTTGAAGGATAACTACTTGTTGGGTGTATAAATAAGCCCTCCCCTCATTCATTCAAGTTGGTATTCTAGAGAAGTGGCTCAGAGATGTTCAGGCATTGAAGGCAGTCATGCAGGTTGTGGATTAATGCAGTCTAGTATTGTATGCAACCATGAAGGATAATTTGCATAGGGTTTGCAGGTTGTAGATTGTAATGCTGAAACTGTAATGTTGTATCATAATGCCATTGTTAATATAAAACTGCTTGTATTTATTGTTATCTACCATTGCTGCTGCTATTGCTCCATTGTTGTTATTATTGTTGTTGCAGGTTTTATGTGCATTATTATTGTTATACTATAATGATGGCAGATATGTAGAATTATTTAAGTGGAAATGGAATTGTGTGTAGCATGTTAAATTTCATTTCTACATCTGGCACCATTGCTATTTTGAAGTTGGGTCCAATTTGGTGACATGAAGTTCTTAAAATTAAAACCCTTGGAGAGATTCACAATGAAAAAAATGGAGTGCAGCCAAAGATGTAGGTGAAACCGCACTAGATTTTTTGTTTTTTTTGTGATGCAGATGAATGGCTAAAAGGTACGCGCACGCCATCCAAATGCAAAAATGTAAGTGAAGATTTTGCAGATTGCGGATTTGTAGATGTCTAAAACACCAGTTTGGATGTCTGCAGTATGGACGTCTACAATCTAGATGTCTGTAATCTAGACATTTGCAGAAGCAGTCTAGACATCTGCAGAAGCAGTCTAGACGTTTGCACTCTGGATGTTTGCAGAAGCAGTCTAGACGTTTGCAGTCTGGATGTCTGCAGAAGCAGTCTAGACGTCTGTAGTATGAATATTTATAGTTTAGACGTCTACAATAGTAGAATAGGTAGATCAGTTAGCAGTTTGGAAGACGAGGATCCAAGAGTAGAGTAAGAAAGAGGACAAATATTGCTGATAGGAACAGAAGAAGGGGTACAAGGATCACCAAGAGTCAAGAAAGACATTGATGAAGAAACTGTATGAGGATATGTTGAGTGTATGGTAACACCTGAACAAGCGGCAGGAAGGTTGCAAAGAAGTGCAGAGGACGAGAGTTAGGCACTAGAGCAACTGCACGCAAGGTATCAAGAAGGAAGACCAAGGCCACAACCAACATTCTGACGAAGGAGGTCGCGGAGTAAGGACGCACATGAAGACAGGAGAAGACTATTTGGTGAGAATAAGTTAACTAGACTAAAAAAATCTGATGAGGGTCATCATAGTAGGAACCCCACCAATGGATAACATAGCCATCGAAGCCTTACTTAAGTGTCCACTTTTCACAAGATAAGGGAAGGAAGACCCAATTAGGCATTGGAGAATTTTTCGCATGGAGTGGAAAGCGATTGGGAAAAAACAATGAAGTAGATTGGAGGAGGTGGTTTCTTGCAACATTTCAAGAATTTGTAATAAGCTGGTATATATATTTACCGCAAGATAAGTTCCAGACATGGGAAGAGTTACGCGATGCATTTGTGGAAGAATTTTGATCATATGATACTAATAAAAATTATAGCATGCAAGGAGAGAAGGAGCCTATTTGTTATTACAATAGAAGGTTTAGTAGGTTGTTTGACTATGTGGAGAAAGATCACTCAAAAGAATCAAAGAGTAAGTGGTTCATAGATGGACTTCTACCTGTATATGAACATTTTCTCCAAGATCATACCAAGAGAATTTGGAGTATGCCTTGACTTGGGAACGTGATGCAAAAATCTCACCGATGAATGAGACTTGGATGACTAGAGAATGCAGTTAGATGGCGACGCATGAGCCATATGAGGTGCAACCATTTGAGAAAGAGATGTCTGAAGTGTAGTCGTCTAAGAAAAATCCATCTAAGAAGGAGATGTCTGAGGTGCAACCGTCTGAAAAGACGTTCGAGGTTCAACCATCTAAGGAAGAGCCATATAAGGTGTCGATGTTTGAGAAGAAACCATCTGAAATAGAGCCGTATAGAGGCTACCCGTCTAGCAAGTACTCGTTTGACACTTATACATCTGAGGGAGTTAGATGTCTAGCAAATTCCCATCTACGAAAGTCTACCCATCCTAGACATATGGTCATATAGCCCAGACATCCAATCTAGAAGTATGTCATCCATCCTAGACATCTAGCCATCCATCCCAGACGTCTGGCCGTCCATCCTAGATGTCTAGCCGTTAGACGTTTGGTAATCCGTCCTAGATGTCTAGCCATCCATATCGAATGTCTAGCCATCAAATGTCTGGCCATCTGTCCTAGATGTCTAGCCATCCATCTCAAATATCTAGCAATCAGACATCTGACCATATGACCCAGACATCTAGTCGTCTATCCCAAATTTCTAGCCATCAAACATCTGGTCGTCCATCCCAGACATCTAGCCATAAAACATTTGGTTGTTTGACCCATCTATCTAGCCGTCTAACCCAGACATCTATTCGTATGACCCGTCCATCTAACCATCAAATATCTGGCCATCTTACCCGTCTATCTGGCCATTATTCTGGTCATCTATCCCAAACATCTAGCAACCCATCTAGACATCTAGCCCATATGTATGTGACATCTACACTAAACAGGCTAGACCTATGTGTAACCCATCTGAGATGTCTACCTATGTGCAACTCGTCCAAGATGTCTATCCGTCTAAACTGTCTAACCCGTTGTTCTAGATGTCTAGACATTGTACCTATCAGACTTCTCAATCTGTATAGCCTAATCTATCAAAGACTAAGCCGTTAGGGATTGTCATCAGAGATGTTGCCATTTGAGGTAGAGTAGTCAGAGCAGTTATCATCAAAAGTACAATTTGAAAAGGGAGATGTTTGTAAGAGGTTGATAAATAGTCAATTCGATAAATAAAGCAGTGAATTAGATTTGAGAGGAATAATTTCCATAGATTAAGTGAAAGCTTCCAAATGGGTGGCAAGGAGAAAATTTTAGTTTAGACATTGATGCTTTCAAATTTTTGTTGTTGAGGTTTCGGGGCTCTGACCTGAATTTTACGAGGGTGTTGCCCCTCGACCCTGCAAGGGACGCTATCCCTTGACCCTGCAAGGTGACTCCCGCACCCTTGACCCCCGACACAGATGGCATCAGGTATTAATTTTCATATTCATGATGTTGATGACATTGCTCATGCTAATAATATGGCTTATTGCAAAAAGTGAAGTGCCTATTCAGAGACTACTGATCATGTTGATCATGCTGAGGTTACACATGCTTGTAGCAAGGGGAGTGCACAATCAGAGAATAAGGTGTTGTGAGCAGTCTCAAGTGAAGTCTATTGCCAAAGATGTATGGAACAGGAGAAAGAGGAAGGAGCATGATAATTTTTTTTTTTACATTGATCAATACTTCTATTCCCAGTGTTTAGCTTGTGTCGTTGAGGACAACGACCAGTTTAGAGGAGGGGATAGATGCAGACAGGAAACTTGATATGTCCTTATTTATTGAATCAATTTTGGTATTATGTGTTATTGTGTAATTGTACGCAAAGTGTTTGAAAAAATGGGCGTGCATATATTTAATTATGTTGTAAAATGCATTTTAATATTGTACGTAATAAGAAAGTCATGTAAGTCAATTATGTCAGCTAAATTACTATTTTTTCCTATAGTGGAAAATGTCAATGTAATGCAAAGAGCAAATGCAAATGAAATGTAATTTGAGGGAAGTTATAAAGTAGTTGAAGGATAACTACTTTTTGGGTGTATAAATAAGCCCTCCCCTCATTCATTCAAGTTGGTCTTCCAGAGAAGTGGCTCATAGATGTTCAAGCATTTAAGGCAGTCATGCAGGTTGATGGATTAATGCAGTCTAGTATTGTATGTAGCCATGAAGGATGATTTGCATAGGGTTTGTAAGTTGTAGATTGTAATGTTGAAACTATAATGCTGTATTATAAATACCATTGTTAATATGAAACTTATGTCTTTACTGTTATCTACCATTGCTGCTGCTATTGCTTCCATTGCTGTTGCAGGTTTTCTATGCATTATTATTGCTATATTACAATGATGGCAAATCTGTAGAATTATTTAAGTGGAAATGGAATTGTGTATAGCATGTTAAATTTGATTTCTACAGTGCTCATCAAGATCTATAAAATGGAACCACCATTATCTGTCATACAAATGACAATGGTAGGCGCCCTATGAAACTTAACCAACCAATCTATAGAAACATGGGCCCTAGGGAGCATACCTGTATGTGCCCGAAAGCAATGACACTAAGGCAACAAATACAAGTTGATTGTATCAATGAGCAGGAGGTCGATGAATAGGTGTACAACCTTAGGAAGATAGATAAGTTGATGTGGGAAATGGATCCACTCCTATCGATGTCGTTTTAGATGAACGCTGACTACCATGTGGTTGTGACTATGGATAGGGAAATAAGATCTTGTGAAAGCAATATTTTAGGTAGGAGGAGATTTAACCCCAATTTTGCTCATTAATGACACTACGATTGATAGCCCTAAGCATCTTGATGGCCTTGTATAGGCACTTCTAGCAAAAAGTGTGACTATTGAAGAAAAGAACTATGTTGTTGTCCTTGCATTCCTTGTTGTTCCACTTGCTCCAAAATGAGTCCTTACACTCACAAATGCTTTGCCATGCAAGAATCCACATGGGCATTGTGTTAGCACCACAAAAAAGGAGGCGCGTGTCATGGCCATCTTGATGGCCCTCCAGTATGACTGATGAATGTGATGATCATAATAGAAGTCGGGCACCACCCACCTATCTACATAGAGGGGTCTCATCGAATGGAGAAACAAATGAGCAGTAGACGTGGCAACACATAAGACAATTTTTAAAAAAAGAGTAAAAACCTTACTAAAAATATTTTTTTATATAAGTTCTATTGTTTTAAAAAATGGAACTATAGAAAATTAATTTTTAATAAGGAATGCATTTTATATTTAAAAAAGAATGATCAGTAGTAGTACTTGGCACTCCTCGATACAATACAAGTGATGAGGCTCACCCTGAGCAGGGGATAAATATTTATAGTACACATAAAACAATATTTATAATACACATAAAATAACAGAGTGAATCTTGTAAGTAGTGATCTACTCTATTACACTTGGCAGTTGCAATAATTGGTTATCCATGCAATCCAATAGGATGAGAAGGTTACCATAAGGACACTTGTAATTGAAGAAGCAAAGTGAGGCCAATCCTATCGTAGCTTGAGTACTCTAAGTGTAATTTATATTCTTGGTAAATCTAAAGGATGACCCAGATGTAGAACCACCTAGAGACGATGACCTAGAGCAATAGAAAGAGCTAGAGATCAAGTCCAAGTCCAAGTCTAAGTTTGAATAAGGGTGATGTCCAAGTCTAAGTTCAAAGAAGAGTGATGTCCAAGTCCAATTTCGAAGAAGAAGGGTGATGTCAAATATTACAAAATAATGTAATAAGGGGAGATGTTAGAAATAATTTACTACTTTTGGCATTCTAGACAAAGCATTGTTTGTAACGATCTCCTTGATTATATCAATCTTCGTTTATAACGATCACATCGTTATTGTTATTAATGATATTTTATGTATTTAATGTCATGTTGAATCAATAATAAATAAAACTAATTTTCTTACAATAAACATGAACATTATTTATACACATTAGTTGATTATTTGCTCTTGTTCCTAAATCTAAGAGATTTTGACGACTTCAAAAATCCTCTCTTATAAAGCAATCAAATATGTAACTTAAGGATTGTTTTTTTTTGAAAAAATTGAAAAAAACTTGTATTAAAACAAAGATCGGTTACACAAGGGAGAAGACCCTTCCCATCCGAAAACAAAGAAAACACAAGATTGCAAGGTGCGAGAACGTGACACAAACCACCTCTGACCACAAAAAGTCAACAAGTCACGAAATCGCGACATGTCACGATATCGCGGCAACTAACCATCCTTGACCGCGACGGAGCGACATGTCGTGAAATCGTGACATGTCGCGATTTCGCGACAACTATCCATCCTTGGCCGCGATGGGGCAACAAGTCGCGAAATCGTGACATGTCGCGATTTCGTGACAACTATCCTTCCTTGGCTGCGACAGAGCAACATGTCGCGATATCGCAACAAAAATCCTTCCTCGTCCGCGACAGAGCAACATGTCGCGAAATCACGACAACTTTCCTCCAGTGACCGCGACGACGCTACATGTCGCGATATCGCGACAACTTTCCTCCCATGGCCGCGACGGCGCAACATGTCGCGATATCGCGATAACTTTCCTCCAAAAACCGTGACGGCGCAACATGTCGCGATATCGCGACAACTTTCCTCCGATGGCCGCGACGGCGCAACATGTCGCGATATTGTGACAGCTTTCCTCCAATGGCCACGACGACGCAACATGTCGCGATATCGCGACAACTTTCCTCCAAAGGCTGCGACGGCGCAACATGTTGCGATATCGCGACAGCTTCCCACCAAAGTCCGCGACGGTGCAACATGTCGCGATATCACGATAGCTTCCTTCCAAAGGCCGCGACGGCGCAACATGTCGCGATATTGCGATAGCTTCCTTCCAAAGGCCGCGACGGTGCAACAGGTCGTGATATCGCGACAGCTTCCCTCCAAAGGCTGCGACGGCGCAACATGTCGTGATATCGCGATAGCTTCCCTCCAAAGGCCGCGACGATGCAACATGTCGTGATATCACAACAGCTTCCCTCCAAAGGCCGCGACGGCGCAACATGTTGCGATATCGTGACAAAAACCACCCTTAGCATTTTCTTTGCTCATTGTCTCAGGGATCTTTCAAGACCCTGCCTAATCACCTCATCCTCCAAAGGCATGTCACTGTGCAGCTGCACCCCTACCTCTTTCTCAGCGCCCATCTTTGCCAAGAAATCGGCCGCTTTATTTAATTCTCTAAAACTTTGATTAGAAGTAAGGACAAGATATGGATCTGTTATCGTCTACCCTAATGTAGACGTAACTTAAGGATTGTTGTCTTATAAAGGATGATGGATAAATGCTTTTGTTATTTCAAACATTATGAATTCTACTATATTCTTTTAATTTTTTTTACTTTAAATAAGATATTTTAGGATACAAAAATAAACGACTTATCTTTGATACATTTTTTTGGCGACATACTAGAGAGAAAATAATTAAAATAATAGTTGAACTTGATTCTTGTAGTTACAAGAAACATTTTTTTTTGGAAAAACATAAAAAAAGGGTCCATCTAAGGAGATTTGACCTAAATGATCCACAAAGTCCCTTCAATGTTCCAGGAAATAACTTAAATGTTTTTCATATTCATCTTCAATTGTTTCTTAAAAGTGGAAGATGTCATCTAAAGAATGTTTCAATTATAGAAACACTTACTATCTTAAATCATGTTTTTGGAGGAAGATAAAATACCTTGAGAAATAATAAAAGAAGTATAATGTTAAGTTTGATTCCTCTTTCTATTCTTCTTATAAAGGTAAAGTGATTCATTCTTTCAAAATGTATGATTCATATGTGCATAAGTCTCTATAATATTATTCTCTTTTAGAGCATCTAATTATTAAAGATGAAAATTTTCATATTTAGGCACAATCAACTTTGGACTTGTATTTGAACTAGGGTATTTCACCTTGGGTTATCCATGTATTATAACATGATCCATGTATTTGAAATCTAATATGGTACTAGAGTGGGTGTAAATATTTAATACTTGATTGCTTCTGCCTATAGGAATTTTTTATTCTAGATTTTCTTCAAGGTAATTATTTTTGGAGCTAGTGAAGAAGATTTGTTGAAGACTAACGACATAATTTGAAGAAGAGTTTTTGACACAAACCCTAGGTGGATTTGGATTATGAGGATCTCACTAAAATAAAAAAAATTGCTCCATGGGAAATATTTACCGATAGGTTCCTCTTTTCTCTAATTTGGCACTTGATATTGTTTTGTTTCAATTTTTTTGACTAGATAAATGGCCTTGTTTTAGGACTGGGTTTTTTGAAAACCTGACTTGTCTCTTATAAAATTTTCAAAAAAATTTGTTTCCTTTTCTCTTTCAGATTCTATTGTCCAATAGTAATATTGTTGAGAGGGTAGATTCCTTGGTCATCGTAAAAGAAAAAATGAAGAGGTTGAATTTTTCTAGATAGACCCTAATGCTTGAGAAGTTATGGGTAGGTTTTGTGCCTAGTAAAGACCTCTAAGCCACTTGACAAAGTTGTAAAAATGGTCTACCAACTTTTCTATTGCATAGACATGAGGATGACATGATTGGTTGTGTTTAATAAAATAGATGTGTAGGGAAATCCATAATAGATACAAACAAACCATCAACATTTCAAGATTTTCAAAATTTTAGGGCCATCATAGTTCAATAATTTTCATTGTTTTGCCTTAAGTACTCCTAAATTGTGTTTGAAACTATTCTTTCTCTCTAATTTTCATAATTTATTTTTAGATCTTGCCCTTTATCTCCCCAACATGATGCTTGGTGGGATGGCTAATTCGAAGGGCTTAAGTCATTTGCCCATGGGAGGTCTCAAGTTCAAACCTCCATCTTAATTTTTTTGATGACATCAACACCCATGAAGTGGTGATCTATGATGATATCAACACCATGATGATGTAGCAACCTAGGATGATGTGGCACTTGACGATGACATGGCACCCCTTTGAACAATAATGATGATATGGTAAGATTGAATGAATGCTATGTGGTAGTTCATACGATTAAGGTGTCAATGAGTGCACAAATCCTGAGGTGACACAATTCAATTGACATGGTAGTTTGTACAAATAATATTGCATGACACATGGTGGCTAATGAAGGTGCTAATATGGAAGATGTAGGGACCAACATAGGTGTTGACATATCATGTTCGAATTAGGTCGACATGGTAGGACATATAACAATCGATGTGGTAGGTTGTATGCCACCTGGTGTCTGCAAATACAAGGTTAGATAATCATATTTTGACAACTCATCAAATCTAACAAGTAGCTCACACAACCAATAACAACCTTAGTGGCACATGAATTTTGGATCAAAGTAGAAAGTGATAAATGGTGCAACATGGTTTGTAGATCAGGTAACAAATCAAATTATGATAATGGTGTCACACAATTGGTTGATGCATTGCAAATTCAGTGCTCGCGTGGCACCCCCTCAACCATTCATGTAGCAATACATGGTGGCCTCTCATTCACTACAAGTACTAATTTTTCCAAGGTTTTGGAGGTATTTTTTATGATTTTAGGGCAAAACTTCTGAGGGCCATAACTTTTGCATATAAAAGTATTTTGAGCTCTTGTTTTAAACCACAAGATTTTTTGAGCTCTCTACATTGGTGGTGTTTCTTTTGGTCACAACTGCATGTAAATTTTTGGATTTTGGCAAAATAGTTATGAATCATCATTAGCCCTTGTTGAGTGGTCCTAACTATGCTACCTGGAAGATTAATATTGAAGCTATGTGAATGAGAAACTCCATGGCAATAATTCTTAAGAGGTAAAGCAAACTTATAGGAACAAGAAGGATGAGGTTCAGGGGATCGCTGCTTTTTATGTTGATAATGTATATGACACTCATGTTAGCAGCACCACACATCTTATAGTACTACTTGAGAACTTTCATGGGATGTGTGATCAAATTGATTCCACATAAATATATATATTGGAGACTGAGCTTGCAACCATGTTCATGGACTCATATGATATTATTGATGAGTATATTAGTCAATCTAATAAATTGTAAGAGGACTACCCAAGGAGAGATGACAAGGACATGAAGCATTGGAGAAGGAAAGGAACAATGAAATGCTCAACATTGTCTTCAATGATGTGTTTGAAACATATGAGACAATTCTTATTTTCAAGATGCTTTGTGTATACTTTCTATATTTTCTTGCACCACCCATTGATGAGGTATTTAAGTACTTTTTGCACCATCAAGCCAAAAGAAATAGGCACAAGAAAACATATATTTTTAATAAGGCTCACCCAAAAGTAGTTGCTAAAGTTCAAAATGATAAAAAACCCAAACAAAGTGAGAAGTCCAAGAAGCTTTTGAAGAAGCCTGCTTGTGAGTTTTATAGAATGAAAGGACATAAGGTATACTTTTGCAGAATTTGGATTAAGAAACTTGAGAAAGGATTAAGATAGGGGGTGTTGATGTTGCTCTCTTCTATGCACAAGGTGAAGATAATTTTGATGGAGAATCATGATAGGATCATGTTGTAGTTCTTTCTTCATAGTGGACATCCACTTCTTCAGATGATTGGATAGTAGATATAGAGGCTAAGGAGTCGAGAGATCTGACAACCCTCTCGACAGACAAGCTCATGGGTTCATTGCAGACACATGAGCAGACGCTGAGCCATTCATCTCAGACCTCTCTAGAGCAGGTATTCAAGGCTCAGGTCTCATTCCGAGATAGCGATAGACAAGAATCCCACCAATGCGCCTCTAGTTCTCAAGGAGGAAGAGGCAAAGGCAGGCGTGGGAAAGAAAAAAAGCAAGGAGGACAATCAAACCCTAGTGAGGGAGAGACCAACTGCAACTTCCATCAGCAAGGAGGAAGAGGCAGTGCAAAGAACCAGCAAGCCGGATTTGGTCAGAAGGACATGTCAAAGGTCCAGTGCTACTATTGCAGGAAATTCGGCCATTTCATCTCACAGTGCAGAAAGAGGATGACCAAGGAGAATCAACAACAGACCCATTATATGGATGAACCCGAAAATGCGGCAAGAGGGAACGTGCTGCTGACTTGCAATATTGAGGAGGAAAACCAGAAGAATATCTGGTATTTGGAAAGTGGGTGCAACAACCATATGACGGGGAACAAGGAGATGTTCTCACAACTGGATGAAACAGTCAAGTCCGAGGTCAATATGGGGAACAACAACAAGGTTCCTGTGATGGAGAAAGGAAAGATCTTCATCCGCACTAGGCACGACGAACAAAAATAGATCTGTGACGTCTACTATGTGTCTGGTCTAAAGCACAACCTACTGAGCATTGGATAGCTCGTGTAGAAGGGGCATATAGTCCAGTTCAAAGACAAAGTATGCACCATAAGAGACAAATCGCATGGGCAGATTGCAATCGTGTCGATGACAAAAAACAAAATATTTTTGCTGCAGATTCAGAACGAATATTTGATGTCTCTGAGTGTAGTTGTGAAGGATGCTACCTAGTTGTGGCATCTTAGATTTGGTCACCTGAGTTTCAATGGCCTGAATCAACTGCACAAGAAGCAGATGGTGAAGGGTTTACCCCTTATTGAGCAACAAAATCAGATTTGTGAAGGCTGCTTAGTCAAATAACAACATAGGGATTCGTTCCCTTCTGGAAAGTCTTGGAGAGCATCATAGCCATTGGAGCTGGTGCACTTAGACATTTGCAGTCCGATGCAGACCAACACATTTACCGACAACAAATACTTCTTGACCTTCATTGACGACTTCAGCGAGAAGACCTGGGTCTATACCATCAAGAAAAAGTCGGAGGCTTTTGGCAAGTTCAGGGAGTTCAAGGCTCTGGTGGAGAAACAAAGTGGTTACCAGATAAAAATCCTTAGGATAGATGGTGGAGGTGAATACATCTCCAACAAATTCCATAACTTTTGTAAGCAGCATGGAATTTGGAGGCAAGTCACTGCCAGATACACATTGCAGCAGAACGGTGTAGCTAAGAGGAAGAACCGGACCATCATGGAGATGACGCATAACATGATGAAGGTGAAGGGATTGCCATACGAGTTCTGGGTAGAGGCTGTAACCTGTGCATTCTACCTTCTACACAAAAATATCCCACCAAAAGCGTGAAGGACAAAATCCCTCAGGAGGCCTGGAGCGGTCAGAAGCCATGTGTGGCTCATTTGCGAGTATTCGGGTGCATTGCATATGCACATGTTCTAGAAGAGAAGAGGCAGAAACTGGATGATAAAGAGGAGAAATGAATTTTCATAGGGCATAGTAGGCAAAGACATATCGATTGTACAACCCTGTGATGAAGAAGCTCATCATCAGTCATGATGTGAATATCTTGGAAGATGAAGCCTGGAACTGGAAGTCAAATACTGGCCAGTCAGAGCCAAAAGTAGTTAAATTTGTTGACTTGGAGGAGAGCAGCGTATTGCCACCTATAGCCTCAAGTAGCAGCAGCGGTGCCAGCAACAACACATTCTCACCATCTCGGTCGCCTCCACTTGCAAGTAGAATCTCGAGTGTTTTCAAGACATCTACGAGGCAACCCGTAACCATGAAGATGAAGAACACTCTGACTTTGCATTCTTTATTGAGGTTGATCCAGTGGAGTTTGAAGATGCAAGTTAGAATCAAAAGTGGGTGAAGGCGATGGACGAGGAGATAGAAGCTATTGAGAAGAACGATACATGGCAATTGACAGATCTTCCAGCAGGGAAGAAGGCCATTGGGGTCAAGTGGGTGTTTAAGACGAAGTTCAACACCCAAGGAGAAGTGGATAGGCATAAGGCTAGACTGGTGGTGAAGGGCTACAAGTAGAAGTTAGGCATTGATTACCATGAGGTATAAGCGCTTGTAGCCCGACTTAACATGATAAGGATGGTCCTGGAACTGGCAGCCCAGAAGGGTTGGAGTGTTTACTAGATGGACGTCAAGTCAGCCTTCCTCAATGGAGTCTTGGAGGAGGAGGTCTACATAGATCAACCACCGGGTTACGAGATTTAAGGCCAAGAGGGCAAAGTTCTGAAGCTGAAGAAGACCCTGTATGGTTTTGAAGCAGGTGCCCCAAGCTTGGTATAGTCTGATTGACAACTATTTTTAGGAAAATGGGTTTGTCAAATGCCCATATGAGCACACCCTGTACATGAAGATAAATGAAGCAGGAGAGCTCATAATCATCTACATGTATGTGGACGATATGATTTACACTGGCAACAACACAACACTGTTTGACCAGTTTAGAACAGCCATGAAGAAGGAGTTCGAGATGACAAATTTGGGACTGATGAAGTATTTTCTCGGCATCGAAGTTGCCCAATCGACATATGGTATCTTAATTTCTCAGGGCAAGTATGCGAAGGATGTCCTAAAGTGATTCAATATGGAGGACAACAAACCTGCCATCACACCTTTTACCACAGGTTTGAAGTTGAGCAAGTTGGATCCAGGGAGGAATGTTGATCCAACCTTGTTTAAACGGCTAGTTGGCAGTCTGATGTATTTGACTACAACTCGACTAGATTTGATGTTCGGAGTCAACTTGATCAATCGATTCATGGAGACTTCGAATGACACACACTGGCAAGCAGGCAAGAGGATCCTACGCTATGTCAATGGGACGTGGAACCATGGCCTATTCTATGCCAGATGAGACCAGTTAGATTTGGTGGGCTACACAGATAGCGACTGGGCTGGTAGCATCGACAATCGGAAGAACACCTCTGGGTATGCTTTCTATCTCGAATCAGGGGTAGTCTCTTGTGTGTCTAAGAAGCAGCCAATCATTGCATTGTCCACTACCGAAGCAGAGTTTGTCACCGCCACTTCAGCCGCATTTCAGGTAGTTTGGCTGCGAAGAGTTTTAGGTGAACTGAACCATCCTCTGGCGGGCGGGACAACAATATTTTGTGATAATAATTCTACCATAGCACTGTAAAAGGATCCAGTGTTCCATGGCCAGATGAAGCACATCAATATTCAATATCACTTCATTAGAGAGTTGGTGAAGTTTGGGGAAATTCAGCTGCAGTTTTGCAGATCCAAGGAGCAGTTGGCAAACATTTTCACGAAGCCTTTGAAGGAGGAAGACTTCAGCAGATTGCGAGAGCAGCTAGGAGTCAAAGCGCTCGTGAAATCAGGTTTAAAAGAGGGTGTTAGAAAAATTAACCCTGATTTGCACTCTCCGCCCAACTACGCTCCGAATATGTGTGCTGCTGGACTACGCTCACACAAATAAGTAAAGTTCTGATGTGATGCCGCACATGTTAGTTTTCCAATCAACATTTATTTCTCGCGTACGGAATTAGGTGATTGGTTATTACATTCGTGCATGGTTGGTGATTGGCGTTCTCTGCCCTGCTATATAAACCCTTGCTCAGTTAGTTTTTAGTGTGGGGGATTCAAAGAAGATAAGAGCGGGTGCAAGTAAATATTGTAGTGGACGAGTGCAGAGCAGTTATTCTATAAAGCAATTGACGAGGATAGTTCGTTAAGCAAAAAATCTCATCTATTTCATACCCGAGCAGCAGCCTCGTGGTTTTAAATTTCTTTGCATTAATCCTGTAATCTCACTTGCGGATGAATGTAAATACTCATCTGAGAACTTTTGTAATCCTTTTATTTGATAAATGAAAACTACCTGTTTCTGGGTATTTTCGAGGGTTTGTCTGATTTATTCCTGTCTCACTCTGCATTTCTCACCTGCATTCGTATTTCTGCATTAAGTTTTGAAAGGTTTTTCCTGCTAAGTCTTCATCAGATAGCAATCGCCATTTTTGGATCAATCCATTTGTCACACAAGTAAAGCGTGCGACCTCCAGCATTAAGTTTGGATGAACAACATTGGGCCAAATCTGTCTTATGCCCAACAGCGCCACGAAGCCCAGCAGCACTGCATTTTGAGTGCGCCTTTGGACGGGATTCATTTAGTTGTATTTGGCTAAGTCTACTGGCTGCCGTCCGACTGTGCAGCGCAGCCCGACTTCATGGCCAGCAACTTGCGCAGTCCGTCGAGATGGCAAATTTTTAGCCAAAGGTGCACCACTCGACTGCGCTGCGCAGACCGACTACGCAGTCGTTGACTTGCGCAGTCTGACGACGCACCCTTTGACCGGACTACCCCCTGCGGTGTTAAAATGCCCACCATCGCAAATTTTTGATCGCGTAGCCCGACGTCGCAGGGCTTCTCAGCGCACTCGAGCGGACTCAAATTTAAAACAAAACTTCAATACAGTGCTATCCAAGTGATAAGAAACCACCTCATATTTGACTGAGCTATGGCAGACAATGTTGATGCCATCTCACTCTTCGTGGAGATGACTGATTCTTTGGAAGTTCACACCAAGTCACTGGTACCGATACGAACCCATCGTCCACTAAGCAGCCTGAAACGCGGACAGTGAAATCACTGATGAAAATATTTTAGGCAGGGCTGCAAGGTTCACAACTTCACAAGACGCATCCATTAGAGTTAGGTAGAAGTTTTCTTCTCTAACTTTTTCAATCCATCCAAAACTATGTGGCCTTTAAATTTATTGTTCCTACACAAAATCGATTTAGGGTTTTAGGATGTAGGGTAAATAAGATAAGTACAGATAGCCAACACTTGGAGCACAACCCCATTCACGCCCCAAGATAGAGTATTTTAATTATACCACATTAACAGTGGGAAGGCTTGTTGGAGCCTATAACCTTTCTTCTTTGTTCACTTTTTAAGGATGGTAAAGGAGAGGTTCAAATGCCATTTTAAAGCATTGAAATATTTCTATGAATATCCCTTTAGGATTTTTAGTTGAAAAGAAGACTCCCCTCTACCTACTCTTTTCGCTTGTTGAGACAACGTTGATTTTTTGCAATCCGAGATGTCAATTTATTTTATAAGTATAGATTTATATACACTCTTCTAAAAACATTTTTTCGAGCCCAATTTAGTGGAATAAGCTTGTTGAGACAACGCTGATTTTTCACAATCCAAGATGCCAATTTATTTTATAAGCATTGATTATATACACTCTTTCAAAAACATGTTTTGAGCCTAATTTAGTGGAATAAAAAATTTTCACATGAAGATTTAATATAATTAAATATTAAATATATGTTAGTTAAATATGTTTCTACCAGTTTTAGTTTCTTGAATGATCTCTCTTTGGGGCCTTAGGATCGTATTTTTGGCTTAGTATTTTGGAAATGAAAAGTATCATCCATAGAGGGTATAGATGGATCATGGGTAGTGGGAATGCTATTGATTTTTGGAAGGATATGTGGATCCAATATCAACCTCCAATTTCCTCTCAAGAATTGGTTGTAGCTGAACCCATAGCCATTGCTGTGTTTGGTTCTAAGGTGGCTGATTATATGCAGATTCAACGAGGGGTTAAAAGTTAGAAATCGCTTAGAATGAGTAATATGAATATGCCGGAATAGAGGAGTTGCAACCTCATTGAAAATTTATTAAGGCTTCAAGTTATAAAGAACACGAAAGATGAAGATAACTTAATTTGGAAGAATAAAAGTGATGAGTTATTTTCAGTTAAGTTAGCCTATAAGATTGCTTCTAATGCCTTGGAGGAAAGCCCTATTTTCAAGAGAATTTGGGTTAAAGGTCTTATGTCAAAAGTGATTTTTTTCTTTTGGTTGGCATATCAGAATAAAATCCTTAGGGTGGACAATATGCAAATAAGAGGTATAATAATTACAAATTGGTGATCACTTTGTAAAAAAGATGATGAATCCACCAGTCATTTGTTTTTCCAATGCCCTTTTTTGAGGGACGTGTTTTCTCTCCTATGGATTTTTTGGGAGTTTTGTGGGTATCTCTTGGTTCATTATAAGATGCCATTGAGCAGTGGGCCTCTCAATTTATCAACCCTATCTTATGCTCCTTTTGGTCCTTCAGCCTCCCACATCTCCTTTGGGGTGTTTGGAAGGAGAGAAATATGAGAGTTTTCAAAAGCATGGAGATAAATATCAAATCAATCTGGCTAGCATTAATGAAAATTGTTGAAAATGTGGGAAATTTGACTTCTGTTCCCAGTCATGGAGGGGTAGTAGAGATTGCTCTCTTGAAAAAAATGGGCTTTTCAATCAGCGCCAGAAAGACAAATCTTCCTGATAATATAAGAACCTCTGTTAAATGATAACCCCTGCCTCAATATTGGATTAAATTTAATTTTTATGGAGCATCTAAAAGGAATTCGAGGCCTATGGGGGCAAGTGGCCTCTTTAGAAATCATAATGGGGAGATTCTCCTTGCCTTTGCGAAAACCTTGGGGTCTCAAACTTATCATTTTGTGGAAGCAAGGGCTTTGTATTAAGGCACTAGGTTAATGGAATCTTTAAATTGTAAAAAAAATAATTTTTGATCAAAATCCTAGCTAGAACATCTTCAGCCTAATTAAGGAAGCTAAGAGATTATGTTAAAATTTGGAGGGAATTCAAGTTAGGCACATCTTTAGATAAGGTAACAAGAGTGCTGACTTATTAGCTAATTTAGGGCTAAGCCAAGATAATATCTCTATTTGGAGGGAGAATTTTCCCGTAGAAGTTGAATAGTTTATTTGATGTTTCTCACTAATATTTGTAAACCTTTTTCTATTGGGGGTCTACACATTCTTCTGGTTATATTCATGATTTGTTTCTAGGCTATTTTTGTTATGCTCTGGTGGGTTAGTTGGACTTAAGTCCTTATGTGAACTGCTTTCTTTTTTTTCACCCCTTTTGACAATATTGTAGGCTTGGATTTGTTCTCGTTGTAAAATATAAGGGGACCTTTCAAAACCCCTTCTATAATTATATAAAAAAGGTTCAATATGACTAATTGTGGCTTATATATATATGGTTAATGGTGCACCAAAGTTCTTTTTGTTTGATTCTCAACTATTATGAAGGTATAATTACTATGATTGGGAGACTAAACTCATAATTCAACTAGAGTTTGAAGAAGTATAGAACATTGTAAACAAGTCCATTATCCATCTTGACATATATGGTGAAGAGCAGATAAAATTCGACAAAGCAGATAGAATGACTAGGTTAATCACCATGTTTGGTGTTGTTGATGAAGTCCAACCATATATTCATGACTCAACCACAACCAAAGAGGTATGAGATAAGCTCCAAATAGTATTTGAGGTAAAGAACAAGAACAAAATATTGTTCCTTCGAAGTCAACTCCATTGTTTAAAAATGAAGAATGGAGACAAACTTGAGCCATTTTTGAGACAAGTTGCTAAGCTACATGAATCACTACATTCTTTGGGAGAAAAAGTGTTCAATGACACACTTGTTCCCATTATTTTTAGATCTATCCCTTCACTGAACAAACACTTACATTTGAAAATTTGGTGAATCTACTTCAAAAAGTAGAGGCCTCTCATACATATAAAGTTGAAGATCAAGTTTCAAATTTAAAATGGACGCAACCAATTAGGGGAGGTACATGACCTCGAAACTACTTCTAGAATCAAAGAAATAATTCTCACATGCAAAATACGTGTAAAATTTGTGGTAAAAATGGTCACATAATGAAGGAATGTTAAGACAGTCATTTCACAAATGGATCTTCTCCTCAATAGAATAATTTGTGAAAAAATTCAAATTGGGTATGTCAACAACATAGTAATATTGTTGAAGATGATCATTGAAAATAAGAAAAGCATATATTTACTACTCATGCTCAACTAAGTTAGCCCAATGATGTTTGGTATATCGATTCTAGAGTAACCAAACATATGATCAATCGAAAATATTGGTTGTAGACCCTAGACTATTCCAATCATATAGGAAAAATCTCTTTAGGTGATGCCACATCCTATGACATCAAAGACATAGGTGATATCAATTTATGACTTGGATCTCACACATGAAAGATAACAAGAGTTTTGTATATTCTAGGACCCACCAAGAATCTGTTATCTATCAATCAATTACTTGACCATAATTTTAAGGTTGAGTTTGATAAACAATAGGGATCCAAGGCATATCCTAATCATCAAAGAACTAGATAGTCCATGAATATTTCATATGTTAAAAAAATAGAAAACTGTTTGAACTTTATACAGTTCATCGTGATAATATCTACTATATAAAGTATACTCAAACAACATGGCACCCATATCCATACATGACAGGATTTGTCAGAATAAAAGGTAAATGAAAGGAGCGATGGTAATGGTGGAAGAGCCCATCATTTTTGCCTATGATGGCATATTAGAAACTCAACAAAGAATTTAAAAGTAGCAACCACAAGTATTAGAGCTAAGGCTTTCATGGCTCTTAACAATGCCACTCTAAAAAATACCAATATAAATAACAGATCAACACTAGTTGATCATCCCAAGCCACTGGAGAAACAACTTCAAATGGAGCATCTCAAAATTGAAGAGGTCCATTATGAATGTAATTCATAGTCATTTATAGATCCAAATGGGTTAAAAGTGTAGGTCAACAATAAGGACCAAGAATCCCTGCATAAGGCATTCAACATTCAATCACTTTCTTGTGAATTGTTGGTGACATAATGCATCTCCAAACAAAGGAAATGAGAATACATCACTTATCATAGGGAAAGGCTTGTTCAAATTAAAAAATCCAAGATGCTAAAGAGAGAGGTAATCAAACTTACAACAGAGAATGATGTTCAAGACAAGAAATGATGACAGACCATTATGACCACTGACACATGATGCATGATAATAGAGCACTTATTACAGGACAAGGGCTCATCGACAACTACTATAGAAATAAATTTACATACAATACATGTATTTATTAAATGGTTCAAGATAAATCCTAGTTGTGAATGTCCCTATTCACAAGGGAATGTTTAGTGCAACCATAATTTCCACTGAAATCATTTTGGATATATGATCAATTATGCATTTGTAGTGTATGATTGGTGGTACTCAACACTCCTAAATATTGTGCAAGTGAAAAAGTTCACATAAAAGGGGAGGAACTATGAATTCTTCCCAATTTTTAGTTCTAAATAATCATATTTTTGAATATTGTATTTGGTAAGCACAAGGCGACCAAGATTATGTATGGTAGAAGCAAGGTCTCACACATTCATAAGTAGTGATCTACTCTATTAAACTTGGAGGTTGTAGTGACTAAGAATCCATGCAATTTGGTAGGATGATAAGGTTACCATAAGGACACTCATGGTTGAAGAAGTAAAATAAAAAGCTAGAGCCAAAATAAAGAGTTAGAGCCAAGAGCTAGAACTTAAAATTTTCCCTTCACAAGAACATGCAAGTTTGAGACATTTCAAAAATTTCTCTCTAAGAAACTCTAAACTATGATGTAATAAGGGGGAATGTTGGAATTATTACCATCATATTTGTATTAGAGCATGATAATGAGAGTGATTACAACCACCACTCACAAGGTCTATGAGTTATTTTCAATTGAGGGTAATTATCCATATTTGCAGGTTGTTATTCCATATTGGGATAATGCTTTAAATTTAAACACCCTCATATAAATAGAGAAAACATTGAATCATTAGCATTATCAATATGTAAATGGGTCTATAGGGGCAAATACACATCATATGGTTAGGTAGAGAAGCACAAGGCATGCCTTGTTAAGTATTTTTCTCCATAGGAGGGAGTGGACTATAATGAGGTTTTTACACCTGTGTCTAGGATGGACTTAGGGTGATTCTCTCCATTGTTGCCTCCTATGGATGGAAGGTTCATTAGATGGACATGAAGAGTGCCTTTCTACATGGGGATATTTAGGAGAAAATATACATGTAACAACCACCTAGTTTTGAGCTTGAGGGACCTACTCCATTGGTTTGTCATTTGACTAGGTCCTTGTATTGACTCAAGCAGGCTCCTCATTCATGGTATGAGAAGAACCATTTTTTTTTTCCTCACTTATAGGTTTTCGTACTATGAGGTTGAACATGATGTTTACATTAAACATCAATATGGGAAAATTTGGTGATATGTTGTATATTAACAATGTTCTCATCATTAGTGGCTCCTCTACTATGATTTAAGAAATGAAGTCACAACTTCATTCCACCTTTGAGATGATATATTTAGGGCTTTTGAATTATTTTTAAGGGATCTAGATTGATCAAACTGATTTTGGCATCACTATTTCTCAACCCAAGAATGCTTTGAATCTTCTTTAGCAATTTAAGATGAAGGAATGAAAGCTTGCTTGGATCCATTTTGCCTTATGTTTGAAAATTTAGGATGATTGCACCACATATTTACTTGATGCTATGTTGTATTGGTATCTTATGGGAGGATTCCCCACTCACTCACACTAGACCAAATATAGCCTTTGTTGTTTTCTATTGTTCTAGATATATGTAGGCACCTTGGGAGAGTCACTAGACAACAACTAAGAGAATTCGTAGATACATTAGAGGGAATTATCAGATGGGAATTCACTATTCCATTGGCTCCTCTCATATATTGATGGGTTTTTTAGATGTTGATTAGGTATACAACTTGGATGAGTGGCAATCCACCATAGGCTTTGTGTTTTACTTGGGATTCAACGTGGTTTCATAGTGTTCCAAATGCCAATCTGCCATTTCTTAGTCCTTCATAGAGGCTGAATATTATGTTTTCAATAATGTAGCTAATCATATCAGGTGGATGCTTATGATTTTGGAGGAGATTGGCATTCCTCAAAGCCTTTCAGTAATCCTTCAATGTGATAATCAAAGTACTATGTAACTTGTTTGTAATCCAGTGTTCCATAATTGGACAAAGCACATAAAGATATAGATGCACTTTGTGAGATGCCTTCATGCTCATGGGATGCTATATCTAGTGTTTATGTTTTCATCAAATCAAGCAATAGATGTATTTGACCAAGGTCATACCCAAGGTCATTTTTGTGCACATGTGAGAGCTTATTGGAGTTGGAGAGTGTCCCTTAAGGGGGATGCAAAATAAGGGCCTCTCTTTATCTCCCCTACCTAGCTTAAGAGAGGCTATTAAAATTTGTGGTGGTTAAGCTTCCCTTTGAGGCCATGATTGATTATTTGTATTTGTATTTGTTATATTTGGCCTTTGGGCCCATGTAAACCTTGAAAAGGTACTTTTATTATTTTTGTAATATTTTATTCCTAAGGGTCAATCTCACAACCTTGACCTAAAGACATCATCTATTTGGGTATAAATACCCCTTTATATTTATTATTTGACCATTGGTTGGAGTGTAATTTCATATTATGCAGGTGAAGATTATTTAGTGTTTATAAACACCCCATTATATTTTGTGTCTTTCTTTTTCATTATGTATATTCCTTTTGGTAAGCAATACTAGGTAATATTTGTTTCCATTTATTTTTATAAACTGCTATTCCTTTTTCATTATGTATATTCCTTTTGATTATAGGACTTTGACATTTTTGTTCAAAGTGCCCATGGAGAGAACAAGTTTGACATTGCACATTGGGACTCATAACACTAAATTTTACATGGAAAGTACCCCCAAATATGACATCTACATAATATGTCTATCCTTTGTATCATATTCAATTCGATGTCTTCCAATTATTTGGTGTATAGAAATGGAATACACCACACTCCAATACAATTCCATTACTACTTATATAAACAAAAGTACACAATGAAAAAATGTATAGATGCAAACAAATACACTATGTACATAACATGTACATAATAACTATCTCAAATGTATATTTAATAAACAATCTGTCATAAAAAAACTTTAGCTAACAATACACTTTTACTACCAACAACAAGCATACTTGCTTCTCTCATAGAAATGCATAATTATAATATGACTGGTAGGAAGATGACAACTACCCAACTACCTTCAAACTTCTTGTTTTATGTAAAACATTAAAAATAACCCTTTACATTACATTAATACAAATAATTTATCATGTACACATATAAACACTTTGTGCACACACATTCATGCATCTACTCATATGATATTGCATGACATCTATGCAAATGTGTCAAATCATATGCTTATATCTATCCCCTCATCTATACTTGTTGGTGTCCTTATTGAAAAATGAATTGAACACTAGGGATAGTGTAGGTAGTAAATCTGCCTCTCAAAAGAAGAAAAAGTAAATCTTTGTACAGATTGCAATTTTGACAAGTTTTGTATGGTTTTGTACAAGTTTTGAAGTTTTGTAAAGCAAAATGTGAAATGAAATTCACGTTAAATTAAAGGTAATTAGCATGAAATGTAAATTGAAGTACAAATGAAATTAGACAAAATTAGAGAAATGCAAATGAAATTTGGTTTAATAAAAATAAAAATTAAACTTTAGAACATAAGGTTGATTCATGCAACGAACGACAGTTTTAGGAGGCAGTTGTAAATAGTGTGTTGTCCTAGAAATCATTTGGAATGACCCAGGATAAGCATTACAAGACCCCCATTCATTTTTGAATGGGTCATTCATGAGTATGGAAGGTTCTGTATAGAGTAATTATGCATGTACATAGTTGTAGAGGAGAATAGGCTTATATACTACCAAGGTCGTGGACTTGGTATACTATGTAATGTATGTTAGTGCTGCAAGTAGAAACCACCATTAATACAAGAATAACTTTTGAGTATTATTGTTTGTGTATGTGCTAGTGAATAGATTATTCCATGTTCATGAAATTATGTGTTATTATGAATTATACATGCTTGGTAGTCTACAATAATAACTTGGAAATTATAGGATTGAGAAGCATAGACACAATAGGGATTGTACGAAAGAATAGAGTAAAACATCTTTGTGATTGATGTGTTTTAGTACAATGTTCAATAACATTCTCATAAACTAATACAATGGTGAATAGGATGAAAATCTACTAATTGCATGTTGCAATCAGACATAATTAGTTATAAATTGAATGATTTGGCTATAATACGGTTGTTGGTTGATAACTGTAATATGGTGATGACGCAATGAGATTTATAACCATGCAATATCAAAAGTAACATGAAGACATGGTGTCCAACTATAAGCCATTATATAAAGTTGAAGGAATTATACAAATGTTGGAATAAATTGTTACTTTGGTAAATTGTACATATTGTCGAACTATAGATTTATTTGATTGTACAATTGTGAACTATGCATTTGGAAGATTGAACACTTTGACAAGTGTATGATTTGGTAAATCATACAAATTGTAGACTAAACAATTCTAGATGAAATAGTATGAATGCTTGTTGATTCGTACAATTTTACTAAACTGTATGGTTAGTCAAGTGAGCAATCATGCATCATATGATTCATTCTATCGTATGATTTGGCTATGTTATATGATTTGGAGTCCATACAATAACTTTGAAATTTAGCTCATGAACCATTTTATGCTTCTTCCTTGAGTTTGTCGTCACCTCCTCTATTGGGAATACCACCACTCATACTACATTTGGCATCGTTGTCATTGTTGGAACAAGAAGAGTCTAATATAGTAAGATAGTAGTTTGAAGGAGATAAGGGTGGATAAGAGATACAATTCTATGAAGGCATCAAAAAAGAGATCACATACATAATCAGGTGCTAGTAAGAAGAAGCACAAGGATCACTTAAAGAGGGAATGTGAACAATATAGAAGTTCCATTCTAAGATATGGATGAACCAATACTGGAACAAGTGTGGACTTTAGAAGAAGGAGACACTTAGAGGTGGGAAACATTGTTGTTATGTGTAGAAGATGAGATACAAGGAGAACAATAAATAGTCAATGAAGACATTCACATAAGGGAAGACACCAACATAGGAAGTGCATGAGAAAATGAAGAATGGATGGTGACACTCGAGCAGGCAATATAAAGGTTTCCAAGGGTGTAGAGGACAAGAGTCATGCACTCGAGAAATCATGCACAAATACTTGAGGGGATATACTAGAACCTTAATTCATTTATTATAGAAGGTTGCTTAATGAGGATGCATAAGAAGTGGAAAGAAGAATAGATAAAATAAAGTACCAAGGTTAGAAGCATCAAAAGAACAACAACAAGAGGAACCACTAACGATAGAAAGGGATCATATAGAAATACTAAGGGAACTATCATCAAGTGACAAAAAAGGAGGAAGTTCAACAATAGATAATGTTACCACTAGAGCGGGTAGAAAAAAATGCCCACACTTCATAGGAGAAGGGAAAGAAGACCCAATAAGACACATTGGAACACGCACCACCATTTGGAAAGAAAATGGGGTAAGATAACCTGATGAGTGATTTCAATTATTTCCTACCACATTGTGATGACTTGTAATAGGCTGGTATTTAAAAAGAGAAAACACACCAATTTTTCGGTTATGGAATAAAATGAAAGAAGAATTCATCAATGAATTCCAACCCTTGAGAGATGATACATAAATCCTTACTGAGATATATGCTATGAAGCAAGGGAAAATTGAAGATGTTAAAGCATATAATCAAATATTGAAGCAACTGATTGACAAAATGCAAATATCATTAGTTGATGGTCTGATTAGAAGATGGTTTATTGATGGATTATTTCCTAAATATAGAAAGAATATGAAGGTGCTCCCATATTCAACATATGCTGAAGCCTTAGAAAAATTAAAGAACTTTGAGAGTGAAGCAAAAAAAACCAAAACTAAAATTGTAGGACATCCCAAGAATGAAGATTCAGATAGTGATACAAAATATAAAGTTCATCATGCTATCCAATCCTTCAAAAAATAATTTGATAAAATGATGAAGTCAAGGGTGAAGCCAAGAAAGATAAAAAAATACATATGGTGTACATACTACAAGACTGGGGGACACACCAATGTTAATTGTCCTAGGAACGCATATTGTAATATATGCAATGTGTTGGGCATGAAATTATGGATTGTCCATTTAATCTAAAAGGGGAAAGACACCAAACTTTGACGATGTAGGAGGAAGAAGAAAAATCAAATGCCCAAAGGAATGGACAACGTGCAACTAGTGGGATTATAGGAATAACTATTGAGGAGGCAGGCTATACCAAGGAAATGTATAAGGATAAAGTCAATTGCAGTATGATTTGGAGTGGGGGAAGATATATGAAATTTTTTCCTTCCCCTCAAACAAATAAGATAATAGAAAATAACAAAATGCACATGTGCTGATGGTGCATTCCAGGAAACCACCAAGAGGTTAACTGCATCAAGAATACAAGTACAAGTAACTCACAAAATGTTAACTTCCTTGACATTGACATACCTCCAACGATAAATGAATAAAATAAGAAGGATGTATTGGTCATGACAAGAAGTTAGACCAAGAAAGATAATTACCCGAAACCTACCAAAGAGAAGGAAATATGGTAGGCGAATTAGATGTGATTGGAGAAGAAGTGGAGAAATCCAAATAGGAAAGATTAGTGGAACAAAACATGTTGAAGAAGCCAATGGGATTAGAAGAGAAAGTGCCAACACAAGAGCTAGCAACACAAATCTTGGACACAACAATGGAGGTTAAGGTGGCAAGTTTGTTGGGATCCATAATAGCATTACATGTAGTTATGGGAGAGGAATTGCAACCACAAAAGGTGATGGAAGTACAAAGCCATCCGGTAAAGGAAGTCCAAAAGAAGGATCACTTGATTGACCCAACAATGTTGATGATTGGCATGGGGAAAAAGCTAGCATTAGTTCACATGGAAATACTAGAACATAAATTGACACAAGAAGTTGTAGATAGTGGATCAAGTGTTAATGTACTGCTAGAGAAGACATGTAAAGAGATTGAGGCTCCATTCCTATGGGTGGATAGTTTTAAATTATATGGACTCAACCAATATGCAATAGAAACAAAAGAATTTTTGACAACTCATAATGTAAGAATTGTTGATCAAGAATTTATCTTGGATTTTGTTGTGATTACAATGAACAATCTAGCATATGATACATTGCTAGGATGAGGGCGGATGAGGTTAGCTAAAGTAAATCATAACTGGAAAATGATCGATTAACATTTAAAAGGGGATAACATAAATATATTATCATTTTAAGAAATCAAACAATTAGTGAAGATTTGACTATGACCGATGAATCAAGAAGTTCTTCAGAAGAAGAAGAGCAATATGAGCCAAATGAGGAAGGGATGTTGTATTTAGAAGAAAATATTGAATATGAAAATCAATATGATAGCGGACTTCTCCATTGGCAAAAGGAGGAGTATGAAATATTTTAATCCACTTGACTTTGTATCCAGATAGAGGAGAGTTCAAAAAATAAATATGAAAAAAGGGAAGTCAACAAGAAGGTAGAGGAAGAATAATAGGAGAAATAGAACTTCCCCAAAAGCTTTGCAAAATATACAGTTGGAAATACAAATATAGATGCAAAGCCAACACATCCTAAGAATATGGCAAAGGCAAAAGTGGAACCAAAAATTTTAAAATATGAAGGACCAAAGATGGTGGAGGTGGATTTAGGAATGGATAACAAGTCAAGGATGATCCATTTTGGAGATAATTGGGATCTTGTATTGAAAGCAATAACTTTAAAAAATTTCTATAAGACAAGGATGTTTTTGCTTGGACGTATAGGGACTTGAAAGGGATACCCCTAGAATTATGTGTTCATAAGATTTCATTAGTCCTAGGAGCCCAACCAGTGAGAAGAAGGCCCTTTAAAATGAATCCAAAGTATGCGACTTTGGTAAATATAAAAATAGAAAAGATGCTGGATGCCAACATCATATTCAAAGTCACAACAAGCGATTGGGTATCACCAATCATGATTACTTTGAAGAAAGAAGTGGATAAAATCCACATGTGTAGACTTTCAAAGTCTAAATGCAAAAACAATCAAGGATCCCTTTCCTATTCTGTTGATTGATTCCATTATGGAAGAAGTAGCTTGACATGAGATCTACTCATTTTTGGATGGGTTCTTTGACTATAATTAAATTAGAATTACTGAGGAAGATAAATTGAAGACCACATTTATGGTAGAGAATGGCATTTACACCTATAATAGGATACCATTTGGTTATGCAATGCGCCAATCGCATTTCAAAGAATTATTTTATATATGTTTGACCAAATGGTAATAGGGAAGTTCAAAGCTTTCCTGGACAATTGGTCGATATATGGTAAAGTACTAGAGCACTTGCCAACATTAGATGAGTGTATGAGATTATGCCAAAACACTTGAATAGCTCTGAATCTAGGAAAATGCCTTTTAATGGTACCTTATGGCAAGCTACTAGGACACAGTGTGTAAGAAAAGGTTGAAGACAAATCCTAATAAAATTTGCATAATTTTGAATATGGAGGAACTGCATGATATGAGCTCATTGTTGGCCATTTTGTATTTCATTGGGATTTTGGGAAAATTTTGTATTAATTTCTATAAGAAGCGATAATATACTTTCCATTCAGTATGTAGAAGTCTGATATATTGTATTCCAGAAAGAACGAAGAAAAATCTCGAAGACACTTTGAAAAAATATTTATGTATTTATGGATATTCACGTTCGCCCTTAAGGAGGGGCGAACGCCTCATTCGCCCTTTCCTGGGGTGAACCTATTTTGAAAATGTATTGGCAAAAATATTTAAGTATGAAATCGCGTTCGCCCTTCCTTAGGGGCGAACATGTCGTTCGCCCTTTCTTGGGGCGAACGCGCCTTGGGGTACTTGGTTGCCCGCGCGCCTGAAAAATGTTGTGCACCCTGGTCGAGGGGCGAACATGACGTTCGCCCATCCCAGGGGTGAACTTCCTTTCAACAATGAAGAATCGCGTTCGCCCATCCTAGGGGCGAACGTCCCGTTCGCCCTTCCTTAGGGGTGAACGTCCCGTTCGCCTTTCCATGGGGTGAACTTGCTTAATGAAGATCATGCGCGCGTTTGATATGGCGAAGATGAATTTAAGGCGAACAAGGAAATGGTCAAATATTGAATTGCATGTATTTAATGAAGGGCGCCCTCAGTAACTCTGTTTTGTGAATCGCAAGGACAAAGGCGAGGAGAAATAAGTTTTCATGATTTCCAATGTATCAAAGTTGTTTTAAAGAATTTAATGATTTCTCTCGTCATGCGCATCTATGTCCGAATTTCAGATTTTCTGGAATTTGTTTCTCAAGTGCATGGATTTTCCAAGAAATCGAGGAGATTTTTTTGGTTGTTGTCTTTGATCCCAGGACATTCTTCTCTCACATGTATTAAATGAAAGAGGTGGAAACCTCTATAAATACTAAGCAAATCTTGTTGTAAAAGGAGGTTAGACACTTTGCGAGAATACTCTCTAAGTTCTCTGCATTAATGAAAGACATTAGGCTTCTGAATTGATAAGTGATTCTGCGTATAATTTCTTTCTGTGTAGTGCACTTCCTTTAACATTCGCTCTTTTTATTTGCTATCTAGTTTAAATTCTACATTTGGATTTAAATATTGCCAGTGGAAGAGTGAGTACCGAGGTGTTAATTTAAAAGTTATTATTGCAAGATTGCAAGTTTATTCTGTTGCCTTTCCTTCTATTTGATGTTGTTTTGTGCTTGAGTGTTTTCCTACTTTTAGTCTGACCCGAAACCTGCACTTTGGCCTGTGGCCATATTTCCCATTTCTTTCCGCAATTTGCAATTTCTTTCCTGCATCTCTAGTCTTCAACCAGTTTTAGAATTAGTTCGGGAACCAGCCCTCTCTGGAGATTGGCACGGAGGACATCTCTTTCCTCCGGCCTTTCAATGTTGGTCGTATCTAGGGCGCATAAACGTAGTGTTTATTGATTAGGCAGATATTTGACCAACAGTTTTTGGCACGCCCGGTGGGACTTTTCCAAGGTTCCACCTTCAGCAGCGCTAGGTTTGGTGTTCGCCTTCCTGCTTGAGAATAGAACATCTGGCGACTCAATTGTTACCCAGAACTCCGTAAGCGTGAGAGCGGCGAAAGTTGTCTCTCATGAATACAAGATCAAAAGCCAAGAATCCTGATAATCAATTTTTTTATGAATTAGACATCCAAAGGCTAGGAGAGCATCCTCAAGTAGCCACTTTTCGAAGAACGTCCTCACTTCCTTATATTCCATCCATACCAACTATTTCATCTTCCCGATTAGCCGATGTGTTTTTCACTCCCGTAAGTCCTGTAAGTACCGCCACTAGTTTTCCCCAACCTTCATCTACTACAACCACTAACGCTTCATGACCTATTCCTCATATTTCGGTGCATATGGCTCAGAATCCCCCACCACATCAACAACAACTTCCTAGATAGTTTTTGGCTTGGAATAGCTCGGGCGCGCTGAATTTGCAAGCGTAGAACCCAGTACCTCAAGCTGCTCTGAAGGCTTTGCCAACATACGATGGTACTGGAAAGACTGCGTATGAGCATATCCAAGATGTAGCATCTCTTGCAACTATTCATGATATAACTGATGAAGATGTGATGATAAAGCTTTTGGTTTTGTCATTAAGAGGAAAATTGCTCTATTGGTATCGATCTTTGCAACCTGGCACAATTACTTCATGGGATCAATTGGCGGAATTACTAATTAAGAACTTTCATGAGCAAGCTGATCCGTATTCGCTGCTACATCAATTCACCTCGATTCAAAGACATCCTCAAGAGGAGCTTGTAGATTTCAATGTGCGATTTGCGCGAAGCTGGCAGCGGGTTCCAGATGGTTTACGACCGACCCATGAGCAAGCGACGTTTTATTATCTTCGTGCACTCAGTACCGATATTGGTATGGCGGTGCGCCAGGCTAATGTGACCACCTTCCCGGATCTCTATACACAAGCTCAAAAAGCTGAATCAGATTTGATTGTTGTAGGAAGGCTTCCTCCGAAGGCGACAATGCCTATTCTTTCGGACCTACCACAATATCTTTATTCCAATGCATTTTCGTAGCCCATGCCATCGATGTATCCTGTTCCCTCATGGAATTTAGGCTCCCCTCAAGTAGCTCCTATCCCTACCCCGTAGTCATCTGCTATAAGCTTTCCACATTTTTTTGCTCCAACGGTATCATCACAACCTTCATCCATTTCTTTTCCAGCATTGCCAGTACTTCCAGCCCCTTTACCTTTGCCCGCACCGCAAGCACCCTTGCCATTACCCGCGCCCATTCCATCATCTAGTATGGACCCCCTCACGGTTTTGTTACAAGAAGTAAAATCCAATAATGCGGCTTTGAGGACAATATCCAATGAGTTGACAACTGTGAGGAAGAAGCAAGCTGAAGCTGAGTTTCGATCGAGAAGGTTCTAGACTCCATCGATCACCCGAGAGCAAGCATCCACTAGCAGGGGACCTGAGAAGAATAATATGATGTAGGCAAATGATGAGATTAATGCATCCAAAAGGACATATTGGTGTTCTACTTGTAATGATCCTCATGGTGAAGACACATGTATGGTCCATCTGAACTATGTTCAGACACTGGTAGAAAGTTCTTCGGGTGGGCAAGTTAACATGATTCGAGAAGCGAAACATAATTGTATGGTGTCATCTCCCGAGCAAGTTTCAGTTCTTACCAGGTCTGGAAAGAGGCCAGTGATCATGGATCCCATGGAATTGCAGCCATTGAAAGTACCCATGGTTCCAAAAGCTCTAGAAGAAAAGTGAACATCCCAGATGAAGACCCCTGAGGTTGTCAAGTCAAAAGATTCACCACCTGGGCAAGCACAAGGTAAAGCGCAAGCTCAGCCTTCAACTTCGCAACACATGGCCACTGTTCCAGCCTCCGGTGAAATGAAAGAGCAAGCTAAGGAAAAACTCAAATATCCTTCGTTGACTAAAAGGCAAAGAGTAGAAGCTATGCAACAGTATCGAGATAAGTACGAGCGGTCCTTAGAAGAAAAGGTCCCACCTGCTCATAGTTACAGTATCATGGAGGAAATGAAGAAAATCCCAGCTAGGATTAGCTTGTATGATGCATTGCAGCTGCCAGGGTAGATTGATTTGTTGCAAGAATCCCTGAAGAGCGCCAAAGACCAAAAGAAAGATCATTTGCAAATAGTCTTGGCTCAAGCGCTCCCCACTTTGGTGATAGGTAAAAATCATCCTCCTCCATTTTATTTATCTTTGAGAATGGAAGGGTGGATTGTGCATAATTGCATGATAGACTCTAGTGCTGCCACTACTGTTATGCCCAAGGCGGTATGCGAAGTGATGGGAATGGAGTATACAAGGAGTAGTCTAGGAGTGTTACAATTGGATGGTACCCTAGTTAAAATGGTTGGAGTAATCAAAGATATTCCAATTGTGCTTCATAGCATGCCATAGATCACTGTCATTCAGGAGGTTGTGGTTGTTGATTTAGAACCTTATTTTAGCATGTGCCTTTCAAGGGAATTCATAGCTAAGTTGGGAGGTTATCTATCTTTAGATTATTCACATTTGGAGATTCCATTCAAAGGTAGGCGAATTCACATTCATAATGAGAAACCTTCCCCTTTTCATATCGAGAAGATAGAGGAGGCAGAACAAGCCCTAGGCATGGTAAATATGATGATCGAAGAATTGAAAGAAGTTGGTCCGATTGAAGAAGTACCTGAGGAGCTTCACCTAGAAGATGAGTTTTTGTTGACAGACTTTAATGCTATGATCGGAATGGACATTGGTTGTTATTCCATCCAGAAGGTAGAAAAGCCTCAAGAACAAGCCCTTAAGCCCTCAGAACCTGTTTCGCATCAGTTATGGAAGTTGTTCTTTGATGGCGCTCGATGTAAGAATGGTGCAGGGGTAGGTGTTGTATTGGTTTCTCCTGAAGGTATACAAAAAATGTACTCCTACAGATTGACCTGGAGTTGTACAAATAATGTCATTGAATATGAAGCATTATGCCTTGGCTTGAAAAAGGTCGAGAAATTGGGAATTGAGCAGTTGTAAATTTTTGGTGATTCCGAGCTTATAGTCAATCAAGTTACAAATAGATGTGTGTCTAAGCAACATTACTTGAAGGCATATCGCAATAGGGTATGGGATATTTTTGAAGTATTTAAAGCTTTGAATATTCAAGCAATTCCTAGGGAGCAAAATAGACACGCTGACATTTTAGCTTCCCTGGGTGCTAATTATTCTCCTACCGAGCAAGTGGTCCGAAAACCCAAGACAGTGAGGGTAATCTATAGACCTTCCATTCCAGATAAGGGCCTCTATTGGCAGGTGTTCGATAATGATGAGAAAATAGTGAATTTTCTCCTCAAAGAAGCTGCCAGCACAGAAAGTAAAGTTCTTGTGGAAGAAGAAAAAGAAGAGATGATCCAGTTGAGAAATAATCATATTCCCAGAGGTTTGATTTTTCTAGAAAGCCTGTTTGATCAAAGTGATAGAGTTGATAAACATAGGATTAAGGTGGATGCCAAGGAATACAGAGAATTGCAGTTGGAGCCAGGAAAGGTCATTAAGGTTGGTACCGATTGCGAATCAAACGAAATTGAGGGCATCAGAAGTTTATGCTATGAATACCCAGATATTGTAGCATGGAGTTATCAAGACTTGAAAGGGTATGACAAAAACGTGATCCAACACACCATCGAGCTGCAAGAAGGGGTGAAGCCTTTTTGGCAGAAGCAACGTCCTATCAATCCCAAGATCGAAGTCCTCATGAAAGCAGAATTATTGAAGATGCTTGAAGCAAAGATCATTTATCCTATTAAACATTCCACCTGGGTAGCGAACTTGGTTCCTGTAAGAAAGAAGAATGGAGATATACGTCTGTGTGTTGACTTTCAAAATTTAAATCAGGCATCACTTAAGGATCATTATCCTCTTCCCTAGATAGATCAGATTCTTCATGTTGTGGCTGGTGCTCAGAGATTTTCCTTGTTAGATGGCTTCTCTGGGTACAATCAAATTTGGGTTAAGGATGAGGATCAATACAAGACGACGTTTACAACTAAGTGGGGTACATTCGCTTATCAACGGATGCCTTTCGGGCTTTCAAATGCTGGTGCAACTTTTCAGAGAGCCATGGACGTCACCTTCGATGAGTTGCTAAATAAAATCATTGTAATTTATCTTGATGATATGACGATGTTTTCACATTGCAGAACAGATCATGTTTCTCATTTAAGGCAAATATTTGAGAAGTGCCGAGAATTCGGGATTTCCATAAATCCGAAGAAGTCAATTTTTGCGGTCAAGGAAGGGAAGCTACTGGGCCATGTGATCTCATGAGAAGGATTGGCCATAGATCCTGTGCGAGCTGAAGCACTAATGAAATTGCCGCTACCTACGAATAAGAAAGACTTGCAGTCCTTCTTCGGACAAATAAACTTCATTCGCAAGTTTATTGCTGATTTTTCCCAAGTCATCAAACCAATGACAGAGCTCTTGAAAAAGAATGTTGAGTTTAAATGGATGGAGGCCAGGAAGTGAGCTTTTCAAGAAATCAAAGAGAGGATAACTCAGGCGCCAGTATTGATCAATCCTGACTACTCCAAATATTTTATACTATATGCAGTAGGTGAGCAGGAGAGCTATGTTGTCGTGCTCACACAAAAACAAGATGATGGCGAAGAAAAGCCTATCACTTTTCTAAGTCAGGTTATTGCGCCACACTAGGAGAAGTACAATTTTATTGAGAAGCAGGTTTATGCAGTTATGAAAGCCTTGAAGAAGTTTTGCCACTTCGTTTCTCAGAGTAGAACTGTGGTTTACGTCATTCACCCTGATGTTCAAAATTTTATAATTCAAGGAGAGTTGGGTGATAAGAGAGTCGGATGGGTTTCAAAGATCTAGGAGTATGATGTAGAGATCAAGCCGACAAATTTGGTTCATGGGCGCGCTCTGTGTCAAGAGTTGGCCAAAAGCGTGGTTGTTGAGACAAATCTTGAAGATGTAATTTGTGCGAATAATGCAACGGGCGACAAAGAATGGATCGAGGAACTCCTTGAGTATTTTACTTCTGGAAGGTGTCCTAGCCGCTTTAACCCCTCACAACATCGAAGGTTCAGATTGCAGGCACTCAGGTATGTGTCATTGCCCAACGACCTATATTATAAGAACATTGATGGTATACTCCTTAGATGTGTGAAAGATTCTAAAAAATCAAAAATTTTGGAGGAGTTCCATTTCGGGTTGTCAGGAGGGCACTATGCCGGTAGACCTATGGCTCTAAAAATTATTTGGGTAGGCTATTATTGGCCTACTCTATTTGTCGATTCACACAAGATAAGTCAGTAGTGTGACAGTTGTCAAAGATATGTGGGATGAATGAGAAAAGGAGCATCACCATTGCATCCGATTCAGGTAGAGGCACCCTTTCAATAGTGGGGTCTTGATTTTATAGGTGTTATTGATCCACACTCCTCTATAGAGCATAAGTATATTCTGACTGCAACAGATTACTTCACCAGATGGGCAGAAGCTATACCCACCAAAAAGGTTGATCAGGCGACTGTTATTTCTTTTCTGGAGAGCCTCATCACCCGTTTTGGTATACCCGATTCCTTAGTTACCGATAATGGTACTCCTTTCATTGGAGCCAAAATTACCGAATTCGCCAGTAGGTATGGTATTTATTTGAAGACATCTTCCAATTATTACCCATAGGGGAATGGATTGGTTGAGTCAACCAACAAAAATTTGCTTCGGATTCTGAAGAGGATAATGGGTGAGAATAAGAGAAATTGGCATTTGTTGTTAAATCAGGCGCTTTGGGCTGATCACATTTCGGTAAAGAAGTCCATTAAAATGTCCTCGTATGCTTTGGTTTATGGGAAAGAAGTTGTCCTTCCTACCCATATTGAACTTCCTGTGCTTCAAACTTTGCAGATGTTTCAAGATGAAAATGAAGAAAATAATCCCATAGAGGCAAGGTTGGCACAGTTGCTACAATTAGAAGAAGAAAGGGAGCGAGCTTATCACGCTTTTGTAGAACATGCTGCTGAAATGAAGAAGTGGTTCCAGAGTAAAACCACTGATCGAAGCTTCCAGGTGGGTGACTTGGTATTAAAATGGAACGAAAAAAATCTAAGCCTGGGAAACATCATAAGTTTGATGCAATTTGGGAGGGACCTTTTCGGATTTCGGCTGTCACTTCTTCTAATGCATTTCAAATCTGTGATATGGAAGGGTGTGAGCTCCCCATTCCAGTGAATGGCCTTCATTTGAAGGCCTATATTTCATGATTTTAAATCAAAGGTAGTACCTTGTACATATGTAAATATTTTTGTAAATATGCATGTTGTTAAAAAAAAAAAAAAAAATGAAATTCAAGGATGACAAAGTGATAACACAGGTTCACGCGTGCCCCTTGGAAGGGGCGAACATCACGTTCACCCATTTTTAAGGTGAACGCGTCTTGTTGATGTCACCAAAAAAAAAAAAAAAGCATTGTGCATGGCGCTTTTTCTAAAAAAAGGAAAGAAAACACAAAACAAAAAGGAAGAAAAACATAGTGAAGATTGCTTTAGAAAAGAAGGCGTGCCATGGAGTTTTAAGAGACACTTTCATTGGCAAAGCTTTCCTAAGACGCGCATTCGGAGCAATTAATTTCGCCCAAAGGTTACGTGGCGGTCATCGGAAGTAGCCGACGCCAACTTTAAGTGATGATGTTCAAACATGGGAGGCGCTCAGATTGAGCTTTTCAAGGCAGCTGACAGAATTAATGATTGATGATTAATGACTGGTTTGATCTTCCTAGTAAGCTGCTGGCATCAGGGCACGTTGTTCTATGAGATTGCGCTACGTTGTGGGCATGATTTCCAAGAAGAATCCAATGGTGAACCAAAGGGAAGGTTTTTTGCGCTTCGAGAAAGGAGTCTGAGTGATTTTTGAAGAATATTTCTCTCCGAAGGCACATCTGCATTTAATTCTGTAATTACTATGGTAGTTGGTAACGCTCCTATAAAATTTCGAAGAAAAAAGGCAAGTCTTGTTTTCCTTATTTGTTTTTCTTTTCGTGTTGCGTTGTATCCTGTTTTCCAAGGTGTAGAGGAATTTTTAGAAGTTGCTAAGCAGGGAATTGCAAAAAAGTTATAGTTTTTATCTGACAAGATGGGAAGACGTAGCAAAGAATAGACAAAGGTGCCGGAGGATGTTGAAGTACAACCAACCAAGAAATGAGAGAGAAGTTTGAGGGCTAAAAAGGCTCGATAGAATGATTATGTTGATTTGGATCCCTATGAAGATGAAATGGCCAAAATTGGTGATTGTTTGATCACACATAAGGGAATTGATAGATTAAGGCAAGAGGTTGAAGTTGTAGTCGATCAAGGGGTTTCCCATAATAGTTGGCTCATGACGCCTCACCATGCACAACTTTCATGGTATCTTTGCTCGTCTGTGCATCCATGCCCCAAACTCATCCGATTAATTGCACAATTTTATGACTCCTCCACTAGGGCTGTCCGAAATGCTCGGAATGAGATTCTTTTTATGATTACATCGGATGAGGTCCAAGAGGCTTTTGCCTATGGGGTGAGCGCGTCGAGCTATGCAGTAAATAAGAAAATTCATATGGATGAGCAAGAGGAAAAGTATGTTTCCACTATTGCTATGAGGTAATTTATGGAGACGCAGCTCGTCAAGGAGCCACAAATGGGGCAGCTACCGAGTTTGCCTAAAACCCTTTCAGAATTCAAGTGCCAGGATATTTATTCCATGCTTGCCTAGGTTGTTGGGTTGCCTTCTGATGAAACTATGCACAAATGGCAGGCAACTATGGCCCAATGTATTTGCAAGGTAGAATTTTATTCTCCCATGGCTATGAGGCAGGGGGGAATCCAATTTATTTTGACTGGGCTGAATTTGTTTCTCGGAGAATTAATTCATAGTTGCAGAGGTTGCAAGAAGGAAAGACTAGGGCATTTCGGCATACTTTGTTGCTGGTATGGTTTTTCTTTTTTCAGATGCAACGACATTTTTCTTTCATTACTGTTACGTAGATAGGCGAAAAGAATGAACCTCTGCCAGTTTATAAGTGGACTCAAGTATTGACTAAGAAGGAGTCTGTATATAGCTTTAATAGCTAGTTTTTGGGCCCAACCATTGAGTTACTTTGTGGTAGTTGTGATCGAGTGCCTCACGACCTGAGAGATGTCATTGTTTCAGAGGAGAAGGGCGACATATTTTTGCTCACTCAGGGCATGGTTGTTCAAATTTTTGGATATACAGGTAAACCTTTTTTGTTGCCTTATTTTGCCACTACGCACGTTTTTGCTATGGAAGTTGTGCACCAGATGGATTATATTAATGATATATACGGCTCTGAACGAGGGAAGAAAATGACCTGTACTATGCCTCTTAAGTTCGGGAGTATAGAAGTGAACCAGGTTGGGCAAAATCACCTTTTGACGGTGGCGCTTCAAGACCTGGGACTAATTGAGTTGCCACAACGATGGCGGTATGATCCACTTGGAAAATTTTTGGCGTTTATTAAGGCGAAGACCTTTCATTGTTGCCCATGCCCGGATATTCAGAAGCACCAAAACAATTTTGATGGGCCAGACATGAACTGGCATGTGGAAAAAATGTCCTCCCTTCCTCCATGGCATGATTATTATGAGCAGGAAGTGGAGTATAATCCAGGAAAGAATAAAATGCATATTCCTCCTCCAGGCCTGTTTGGGACTGTCCAAGAGGTAAACCCTCATTGGAAGGAGGAGAAAATTATGAACTGGTGGGTAATGCGCATTCATCGAAGGAAGCCCTATGCTACTTATGGATTGAAGCTTGATACCCAGTTCTCTCAAGTTTATGATAGGTTTGTGGATTCTTATCAACCTGTCGCCTTTGCCACCATTTTGCCACAAAGTTTTCAGTAGTCCGAAAGTGGTGAAAGTGAACCTGAGGAGGAGAGTCCTATGGTTGAGGACAACACTGAAGAAGAAGAGGAAGAAGAAGAACACTCACATGTTTTTCAAAAGTGGACTCAAAGGGTGAAGCGCCCTCTTGAAGAAGTTCCCTCGCCTAAGCAACAAAAACGGCCGATGGCGCCCCCTTTTCCTAAAGCAGCTAAGCGGCCCCAAACTGGCGCGACCACTACTTCAACTATTACAGCACCCATGTCTTCGGGTACTATGATTCCTGTTACATCGAGTTTCGTAGTTGCTTCTATACCAGCAATGAACCTTGTCCTCAATGGTGAGCGCCCTACATCAGTAGCACAAATATTTTTGATGGCGCAACAAGAGGAGGAGCAACTTTCGAAAGATTCTCATGTTGAGATTCTGGATGAAGAAGTAGCCCTCAATGTTGGCGAGCAGGAGGTAGAGCGGGGAAAGGAGGTAGTTGCACAACCTCCACCATCCATAGAACCAGTGGCGCTTGCACCCCAAGGTACGTCATCTCTTCCTTCATCTTCCCTTTCCCTCATCGGGCATGCAGTGATTTCTTCTTCGGTCCCATCAGTTTCATTTTTGTCCCCTCCATTTTCTACCTTCCCACCCTTCGGTCTTCCTTCCGTTTCTCTTTCTATGGTTCCCTCTTCCACTTCTGCTATTTCCATTTCTGAAGTCACTGCTGCTCCTTTCATTCTCGCTTCCTCGCCCTCCATTTCTTTTAGTTCTTATGCATCAGGGACTAATCCTTTTTCGTGTCCCCTTCCCTCGATCGTCATTTATTCCACCATTACAACTATTAGTATGTAAGCTCCATCTAGGCTTAGCGTAACCACGACTGCATCTGTGTCCTCCATCTCATCCACTCTTTCCCTCTCTTCCACCATCCCTATGTCCATTCCTCCACTTCAATCTATGTCATCCGTGTCCACTGGGCTTAGTCGCTCAAAGATTTTTGTTCCATTTACCCCATTTTTGGAGCTGTAGACTGTTCCAGATGTGCAGGTGGCTCGCGCGCAACCGGATGTTGAAAAATTAAATCGAGCGCACCTGAGCTCCTCTCAATGGTTGAAGAGTATGCGACAGAAAGAAGCTTTGGCACCAGCACGACCGATCAAGAAGGTGGCCTTTGATCCAATTGCCAAGGAGGCTCATGTGACAACATTCACTCCGATGGTTCAGAAGCCTCAAGGTGAGTTGCAGCCTGAGGACTATGTTTCTGAGACTATAACTGAAGATCTGACGTGGATTGATCCCATTGAAAAAATGGGCAATATGCAAGTAGATATGAGCTCCTTGTATTTGCACGGGGAGCATTATAAAGAAAAATATTTTGAGCTGCAAGATAGGGTACTTGAGTTGGAGAGTGCACTGGCTAAGAGCAAGGCAACAGAAGAAAAAATGGCCACTGAAAGGGAATATTTTTGCAATCAAGTCAAGGTGCACTTAAAGGAGCGTGATGCCACTCGGATTGAGATGCATAACCTTCAACAATAGGTCGAAGAACTCAAAAAGTAGCTTGAAGCTAAGGCCGCACCTGTTGCGGGGTTTTCGCGTGATAGCATAAGAGACCTTCGCCTTCGCTCTGTACGAAATTCCACAAAGTTGGCCGTGCACGCAGTCAAGGTGTTGCAATACTTATGGGAAGTAGGGATACAAATCTAGCTTGGGCAACAAATGATTGACTCAGTGGAGGAGTTGCTATCACCCCATATGGAGACGGTTGTGAAGATACAAGCTTTGTTGAATACGTCTCTGTATATTCGCCCTCTCAGCGAGATGGACTATGCTTGGTCTCGAGCACGGGTAACTTTGCGAAGCTATTTTTAGCGTATGGACCTTGTAAATGAGGGGCGGGCCATCCTCAATACTATTGAGCGGGAGCATACTATTTTGATGTCTCATTTTGAGACTATCGATCGACTGGGTTTCACCACCTTCCTAGATGATTGGGGCGAGCCTCTTTCGATGGAGCAGTTGCAAGAGCTCTGGAGTGCGTTTATTGAAGATACTGTAGACATTGATGCCTTGGCTGAGCCTCTCACTCAAGCACAGGTCTTGCCATTGATGGAGAAATATACACGTTTGGAGCTTTCCCTTTACGAGTTGGCTCAACGTTCGAAGCGCCTCAGCTTGACAGATGTACAAAGTCTTCACTTCATTTATGAGTCTCTCAGTACTCATTGCTTGTTTACCACTGAAGCTTGGCATGACGTTGTATGCACATACGAGGCCCTTTCGGAGGTTATTACAGAATAGGAAGCGAAGGCGGTAGCAGATCGTGAAGCAGCAGAAAAGGTGGTGGAAGAAGTTGAACGTGCTGAAGTGCTTAGGGTCATAGCTGAAGCAGAAGAAGAAGAGCGCACACAGGTGGCCCCTAGAAGATAAGATGTTTGCATCTTTTGTACAGACTCTGCACCCAATGGATAAAGGCCTGGGATCGCTTGCATCCATGCGAGTTGGATACCCCGTGAGTCACCAAGAAATGTTGGCCATTTTGTATTTCATTGGGATTTTGGGAAAATTTTGTATTAATTTCTATAAGAAGTGATAATATACTTTCCATTCAGTATGTAGAAGTCTGATATATTGTATTCTAGAAAGAACAAAGAAAAATCTCGAAGACACTTTGAAAAAATCTTTATGTATTTATGGATATTCACGTTCGCCCTTAAGGAGGGGCGAACGCCTCATTCGCCCTTTCTTGGGGTGAACCTATTTTGAAAATGTATTGGCAAAATGTTTAAGTATGAAATCGCGTTCGCCCTTCCTTAGGGGTGAACATGTCGTTCACCCTTTCTTGGGGTGAATGTGCCTTGGGGTACTTGGTTGCCCGCACGCCTAAAAAATGTTGTGCGCCCTGGTCGAGGGGTGAACATGACGTTCGCCCATCCTAGGGGTGAACTTCCTTTCAATAATGAAGAATCCCGTTTGCCCTTCCTTGGGGCGAACGTCCCGTTCGCCTTTCCATGGGGCGAACTTGCTTAATGAAGATCGCGCGCGCGTTTGATATGGCGAAGATGAATTTAAGGCGAACAAGGAAATGGTCAAATATTGAATTGCATGTATTTAATGAAGGGCGCCCTCAGTAACTCTGTTTTGTGAATCGCAAGGACAAAGGCGAGGAGAAATAAGTTTTCATGATTTCCAATGTATCAAAGTTGTTTAAAGAATTTAATGATTTCTCTTGTCATGCGCATCTATGTCCGAATTTCAGATTTTCTGGAATTTGTTTCTCAAGTGCACGGATTTTCCAAGAAATCGAGGAGATTTTTTTGGTTGTTGTCTTTGATCCCAGGACATTCTTCTCTCACATGTATTAAATGAAAGAGGTGGAAACCTCTATAAATACTAAGCAAATCTTGTTGTAAAAGGAGGTTAGACACTTTGCGAGAATACTCTCTAAGTTCTCCGCATTAATGAAAGACATCAGGCTTCTGAATTGATAAGTGATTCTGCGTATAATTTCTTTCTGCGTAGTGCACTTCCTTTAACATTCGCTCTTTTTATTTGCTATCTAGTTTAAATTCTATATTTGGATTTAAGTGTTGCCAGTGGAAGAGTGAGTACCGAGGTGTTGAGTTAAAAGTTATTATTGCAAGATTGCAAGTTTATTCTGCTGCCTTTCCTTCTATTTGATGTTGTTTTGTGCTTGAGTGTTTTCCTGCTTTTAGTCTGACCCGAAACCTGCACTTTGGCCTGTGGCCATATTTCCCATTTCTTTCCGCAATTTGCAATTTCTTTCCTGCATCTCTAGTCTTCAACCAGTTTTAGAATTAGTTCGGGAACCAGCCCTCTCTGGAGATTGGCACGGAGGACATCTCTTTCCTCCGGCCTTTCAATGTTGGTCGTATCTAGGGCGCATAAACGTAGTGTTTATTGATTAGGCAGATATTTGACCAACACTCATTAAAAATATTCATGGGATCAACTAGGTGTTATCGAAGGTTCATCAAGAACTTTTCTCATGTGTCCTACTCATTGGAATCTTTAAAAAAGAATAATGTTTCTTTTTGTTGGATGGAGGAGCATCAAGGAGCCTTCAAGGAGTTGAAGGTAAAGCTTGTGTGTATCCCCATTTTGGTGTTTTTAGATTGAGACAAAGAATTTCATGTCCATATAGACGCGTCCAACTTTGCAATTGGATGTACATTGGCCCAAGAAGGATAATTCAAGTTGGATCAATCTATTAATTTTGCAAGTAATTTATTGTCATGGGCAAAAAGAATATATAGTACAATAGAGCATGATACCTTGGGGATGGTATATGTAGTTAAAATAATTAGGCATTATTTGTTGATCAATAAATGTGCCTTTTATGTTGATCATTAGGCTTTGTTATATTTGATTAATAAACCAATCATACAAGGACAAGTTAGTAGGTGGCTTGTCATGCTACAAGAAGTAGTATTTTGGGTAGTGATCAGACCTAGTAAAAAACACGTAATAATAGATCAATTAACAAGGATTCACTCAAGAGACCCTATAGGAGTAGGAGTCTCAGATGAATTTCTCGATGCTTAGTTATTTGCAATAAGTGTTGTACCATCATGGTACAAATTAATTGGAGAATATTTATCCATGAGAGAGCTACCCTAAGAAATGATGACAATAGAGAATAGAAAGATGATAATGAAGTTAGCACCTTTTTAGTTAATAGCCAAATTATTAAATAAGATGAGCTCAAATGGAATTTTAAGGAGATGCATAATGTGAGAGAAGGTAAAGATAACACTAAAAGAAGCTCATAAAGGACTGGTTGGAGGGCATTTAGGGCTGAAGGGCACTACAAGGAAAGAGCTCCTAGTAGGGCTATGGTGGCCTACCCTCTACCATGATGCCAAGGAGTAAATCCAAGCATGTGATACATGCCAACGAGCAGGAAAACCATTACATCAATATTTTATGCCACTACACCCCTCTCAACCTCAAAACTTATTTGAGAGGTGGATTTTGGATTTTATGGGTCCACTAAGAACAAGTCAAAGGTGAAATATTGGTACATCATGGTAGCAAGAAAATACTTAGAAAAATGGGTAGAGGCAAGGGCACTATCGATAATTCAACAAAAATTACAATCTGATTCTTGTATGAAAAAGTGATTACAAGGTTCAAAATTTTGCTTCAACTAATAAGTGATAGGGGTGGTCACTTTGTGAATGAAGTCATCAAAAAAATAACAATAGATTTAAGGATTTTGCATTCATTGTCAACCCCATACTATCCAAGAGCAAATGGGTAGGTGAAGGCAAAAAAAAAAATCCTGGTCTCTACTCTTTATAAAATCTATGGAGTATAAGGAGTACATTGGGAGGAAAGGTTGTCATCAGTACTATGGGTATATAGGATAACTTTTAAGTCCACATCAGACTATACACAATTCTAGTTGATGTATGGCTAGGAGGCAGTTGTGCTGGTGGAATTATTGATACCTAGCTTGAGGATAGTCATAGAATATTGGTTAGGTGATTAGGAAATCCTAGAGGAGAGACTTGCAACACTAATTAAGTTGGATGAAAATAGGTTTATGGCACAACAGGTGATTGAAGCAATCCAAAAAAGAAAGAATTTGTGGCACGACAATCACCTTAAAAATTTAGAATTGAAGCAAGGTGACTTGGTTCTGAAGTGTAATAACAAATGGAAAATTAAGCTAAGGAAATTGAAAACCTTATGGCTTGGTCCTTTCAAAGTGGTAGAAATTATGGAAAATGGTGCAATAAAAATGCAAAAATTGGATAGGATAATAGTTCACAAAATATTAAATGGACCTATATTAAAGCCATATAAGGTACAATGCTTGTTTATCTTTATGGAAGAGATAGAACAAAGAAGGCAAGAAGAATAATTTTGTGTAAAATAGAAAGTAGCCCAGAATAATTAGTCTCCTCAACAAGATGAGTATGATATCGAGATGAGAAGACTATTTGCAAAAGAGGAGGCACAACCAATTATAAAACAACAAGAATTGGAACCTCACCATGGGGAAAGAAGAAGAACGAGGATACATATATGATTCATGGATAGAACAAAAGAAAATAAAGAGGAGCATGAGTCAGTTCCTATAATTGAAGAAAGAAAATTGAAGGAACCAAAATGATAAACCTGGATGTACACGAAGAAACTCCACAACAAGCAATAAAATAAATATACCCTCAATCAAATCAATGGGAGTTACCTTGAAACATTGATGGACGAAGAAGGTTGATTTTAAATGTATGGTACCCAGATAGAACAAAAATATACGATATGGAGATACCAAACCCTAAATATGGAGGAATTACAAATGAGGAGTTGGTAGGACACACTCTGTTAACCCAAATCAGAATGATACATCAAAGGATGTGTGAATAAACACAATAATTACAAGAAGAATATGAGATATTGCAAGCACATAATGCAAGACATCCAAGAATTAGATGATACAACACAAATAATTGATGAGCGATAGAACACAAGGCAATAGGAAGAAGAAGGGAGTATACAATGAGAACAAGAGATAGTCTAACAAGAAGAATCAGGAGGAAGTGCTAGCCGAGAAGAAAGGTTGCAAGTGGAACCAACAGGTCTAACACAAGATCCATAAATTACAAATGAAGTAGTTGAAATCCTAAGGAGGGATATTGAGGAGGATACAACATAATCAAAACAAAGAAAAAATTAAAAAACAAATTTAAGTGATGATGGGGTTCCCTTAGTGGTCACAAATAGCAGTAGCTCAAGCACTAGTGTAGATTTCTTATGATGGTATCTGTAACAACCCTCCTCGCACGACCATAGCTAGTAGATATATTAATGAAATATACTTACCTTTTTCTATAGAGTGTGGTACTATTGATTGTCATTATGCATGCAGGACCAAGTATATGCCTTCGACGGATAAAGTTGATCGATAGAAAAGGTAAGAGGGAAGTGATGATTCGGCTCGTGAGTACATGAAAGCTCACACTTGCATTCATATAGGACATTTGAATGATTGTTTTGTTGCTTGCGTGTTCTTTGATTTAGATTATTGAAATCCTGAATGATTAATGGTAAAGAAAGTGCCAAAGTGCATGGGATCCATTGTGTTGAAATATGAATTGAATACTACTTATTCTTGCTACGAAATAATACTTGCATATGTTTTTAAGTGGTGAAGAAAATGCAATAGACATGGGAGCCACCCTTTATTTAATTATATGGTGAACTAGAAATATTCATATATTGTTTATTTTATAAAAAACTATAGGAATATATAATTTTTATAGAAGCTAGATAAATATTTTGTGTAATAAAAAGCAACTTATTTGTTGTTTTATAAGTGTGGAGTGTGCACGTTCAATTACAAGGTAATATATAAAATATATAATAATAATATAAAAGGAATGGAATTCTGGTGATTTTGTCATAATGATTGTGAATGTGTGCAATATGATGGCTTTAACCACATTTCGCTTGGCATGATGCATGAAAAGGTAAGAAAGATAAGGTCGCCAAGTTTTGAAGAGTAGTGGACAGTAGAAGATATCATGTAATGCATGTTTGAAAAAGGGTGTGAATATCTACATCGATGAGGGTTTGAAAATGAACGAGGAGCGTAGGGGTTGGAACGTGAAGGACGTCTAGGAGCTAGCAATAGGAAAAAATAATGAATTGGGTGGGTTTACCTATTTACTTTGACTATTCATTTGTTTATCATTGCAATTTGTAAATGATCCAGATATTGCATGTTGAAATGAAAATCTAGTGCTATCCAAGTAATTTTATTTCCATATTGAAAATGAATGTCGTGTGGTGTAAGTTTTATATACTAAAAAAGAGCTATGTGCTTTGCTATTTCTATATGGAAACTGTATGCTATGCTTACAAGTGCCTTTATTGTTTGGCTGAAGAATTAGCTGTGTAGATGCTACTAAAATCCTTCCTTATAATTTATATTTAATCTGGTTAGTTGGGAAGCATGATTTACTGGATTAATTGTTGATGGGTGTGAAAAAAGAAACATTGAAAGCTTGTTGTCTATGAGTGATGATATCTATGGTAGTGATAAATAACAATGATGTTCAGGAAATTTGATTTGCATGCCTGTAATGAAACGTAAGCATGCTGGACTACAGTGTTACTTTGAATGTATGTTGAGTTATGAGAAATATTTTCATAGTAAATGCATTCATTTTAAAACTATGAAGCTGTAATATGATCCATAAAAAAACTATGAAACCTTGTACATTTAGGAGGAAATATCGAGCGATGATTTACGGGAGATTTTTTTGAAGAGCTGAGTCGCTGGTTTTGCCATAATGCTAATTATATTTGTAAAAACAACCGGGACATACAATATTCATCTGTAGCATATTCAAAAAAACTTTGTCAAGTGGGAAATGGTTTTCTTCGAACTTGAGAGTAGAACCTGTACAATATATTACATGTAAATCAAATTACTAGTTCTTTGGTAGAGAGATGCCACTGATATTCTTTTGTATTCATTACTTAATTGAAGAACGTCAAAGTGATGTGATGTAAGAATTGCTATATGATTATAAACATTATGTTCTCCATTTATCTTATAAAAAACTGTAGCATTTTAGTGTTAAATGAATGTCATGATAATGTTTTATTTTAATGTAGGGATTTTCCCAATGATCGAGCAAGGCTTGGTACTTAATAGTTCATCACAATGTAACTTTTTCCTTTGGCCTTGTGGAAAATAAATAAATTTTGAAAGCCTTTTCAAGTTAATCATGAAATTGTTGTGAGTACAAAAAAAAATTGATTAAAATCCTTTCTGAGCATAGTGGCTTACACCATTGAATGCCTAGTTGCATGAGTTGCTTAGCTATGTGTTAAATGTACCTTTGGTATTTCATGGCATTCTGAAAGGAGAAAATATTGTTTAGTTATTATTTTAACATTTTTCTTTGTTGAACGCTGCCATAGAATTGTTACCCAATACCCTGCAATGTGGAAAAACGTATTTCCAATGAATTAGTTAAGAGATGTAAATAATTTTCAAACTAGAAACTTTAGTTGATTCTAAATAATATTATTTTTGAAACCAAACCAAAATTATAGATAACCTCGAGTTGTAATAACTATAGAATTTATCCTATCATTATATAAGAAAGGATGTTATAAATGTAAAACCAAGTAAACCATGTTCCCAATTTTTTTTTGCAAAAACGTAGAGCGAGTGAAGACTTGGAAAACTAACTTGTTATGAGTAGATTGTCTAATCTAAGAATTGCTCGCTAGAAGTCAACGAGTAGAGTATAGGAAGCTTCAGCTTAAAATGATATTAGAATTTGAACTGACTCAATGTTGTTTGGTAGACTACCTTTGTTGAAATGAATCTATTCTAGATAAGTGTGTACTCAAGACCTTATACGTTGAACTTTACTTGCAAATTATAACTAGTTGGTGGCGGGGATTATAACTACCTATAAATATGAAGAGAAGAGGTATATTGGGTAGAAGAGTATGTGAGCAAGGCATAAGATTAATAAAATGTTTTGTATGAAATTTTGCTTATTAAGTAAAATTAAGTAAATTACAATATTATATTACTCCTAGTTGAACATATCTACAATTGAAAGAAGATAACTTATGAAAAGTATAGCCATTCAGAATATTGAATTTATATACCTTATGCATACATGTAACCAACTTGATATTCATATCAATTCCCCTACTAATATTATTCATCATGGAGGATGAATGAACATATAGACATCCAATATCGTTGGAATGCGGGCAAGCATTCAACATGACTCGAGAGCAACTATTTTTCTGATAGAATAGGTTAGATCAAGTGACCTTGTCAGAATTAGTAATGAGGGGTGATATGGGATACCACCTCTAGGTTGTTTCCTAGGAGTACAGTGATATGTCTGTGTTTCACTCTGGTTAAAGAGGGCTAGCATGATAATGGAAGCTAGTTCTACCACAACGTTTGGTATGGGATAAATGATTGTGAATCAAAGTGGGCATTTGAGACTAAGTCTAGTGTCAGGGTAATGACATGGCTCTAGCTGACTTTGAGTAGTAGGATAATCAGCTAGACACTAGGCATATGTACGCTAACCCCTTTGCATATCAAGTTTGAATAGGTCGATCAGTTAAGTCAAGGTTCACTATGCTAAGGGATGGGGAGAGTATGCATCCACCCTCTAGGTGTTATGGGCCCTAGAGGATAACCCCAATTATGGTTCGACCCTCATGCTAGAATAAGAGGAAGTTAAATGAGATAAGTCGAATTCACAAAATGGCACAACTTCATGAGATTTGACCAATCTCATCCACTTGGGTGATTATCTATAGTAGTCCTAAAACCCAAAAGTGGTATGATATACCTGTACTAATTAAAATTTATGTTAATGAATCATTGGGTGAATTATAATTGTTATGAACATGAAAGCACTTTTAAGGTTAAACAATAAACTTAAACAAAAAAATACCCTAAAAAATTGCTTGGCTTATTTTTGTGGTACAACCAGGTGAGTAGACTTGGGTTGTTACATGTGGTATCAGAGCATAAGAGATCCTTAAGTTGTAGGACTCTAAATAAATATTTTGTTTAGATAAATTTAAACTAATAAATTAACTTGCTTCTTTTCCCTATAGGTCTGATGGCACATATGTTGTGAGGTGGATCTTCGAGAAACCCTATGGGAGCTGGGCAAGAAGAAACCACCATAAGACCTCCAAGAGGACCAAGGATAGGGATAAGGAAAGAAGGTCCTCAAAGGGAAAGAAGGATGAAATAGTTAAATGAGCCTCCTCCAAATGAGCCTGGTAGGGAGGAAGGAAATCTAGCAAAAGTAGTACAACTATTACAAACTCATATGGAGCAACAAAGAGAAGAAATGGCCCAATAAAAAACTCACATGGCCCAACAATAAGAATTGATAGTCCAACAATAGAAATTCATAGAGGATTTGACTAGAGGAAGGGAAAATGTAGGTAGGACAGGGGGAGCACCTAGTGAACCTGTAGGATCTAGTATTGGTAGGGCTAGAGTGAGTGTGGAGTTGGCCAAAGACCTAAAGAAGGTTGTAATTTCTAAATTTAATGGAAAATGAGATGGTGATGCAGCGGAGAATTGGTTGAATGAATTGGAGTCATACTTTTCCTTGGTGCTTTTGTCATCAGAATCTAAAATTGCTTTGGCTGTCATGAACATGGTTGAAGTAGCCCTAGATTGGTGGAAGACCTTCAAGAGAGGGTAGGGTATTGAAGCTGCAGATTTCAAATGGGAAGATTTTGTTAAGGAATTTAGGAATAGATTCCTAACTAAGCAATATTATGTGGAAAATTTTGGGGAATTCACTAACTTATAGCAAGAATCAATGACAGTTCGAGATTACCATCAAAAATATATCCAATTACTAAAATATGCAACCTAGTATGAGAGCAATGAAGAGATGAAAGTTTAAAAATTTATTCTGGGACTACATCCTAAGATTAAGATGGTGGTGAATATGCATAATCTTGTAGATCTTCCTACTACTTTTGATTTAGCATGACAAGAAGAAGTAAACCAAGAGACCATAAAGGTATACTTTAATTATCAAAAGTTATCTGAAAAAGAAAAATATGAGCTTAGGAAGCGGAAGAGCATTGGGTTTATGAAATGGGACAAAGAACAGAACAAGAAGCCTAAAGGAGGAGATCATAATAGACAGGAAGGCAAAACCAAAAATACTTTCCAAGGTAATAAGTTTAGGAAAGATGGAAAAGGATACCCTAGGAGGAATGATCAAAGACCATCAGATCAAGAGAAGACTAAGGATGTTGCACCTCAAGGCAGGAATGAAGATAGCAATAAGGGAAGCAGAGCTCCTACAAATGGTTGTTATGTTTGCAGAGGGCCCCACTTTACCAATAAGTGCCCCCATAGAGCTGATCTTCATTAGAAAGCTCCAGAAGAAACCACCCACAGGATATTTGCTGCAATAGGTAGTCCCATACTTGATGGACAAGTTACTCCTTTTTTGTTAAATGGTAAAATTTATGATAAGGATGTACGCATTTTGATAGATAGTGGATCAATTGATAGTTTTATTTCCACTAGTTTAGTGAGGGACATACCTAAAAGACCTGGGTTTTTGGCTAATGGTTGGAAGGTGGAGTATGGGTCAGGGTAGACCTACCAAGTTAATCAATGTTTATTTGATCCTTGTATCATTTTACCCCAAGGTAGAACTAATTGGCAATTGTATGTGGCACTGTTGCATACCTTCGACATCATTCTTGGTGTTGATTGGCTAAAAGCCCATAAGGCTCTTTTGAATTTTGAAGATAGATGGTTGGAGTTTATAGATGAATCTAATCAAAAGATTAGAATTCAATGTGATCATGGGTCAATTAAACCACATCTATTGACTACAATGTAAGTGAAGAAAGCCATTAGGAAGAGAGGAATGATCTTTATAGTTAAGATGAATAAGAAAGAAGAAATTGAAATGGATTATGACCTCTTCCAAAAGCATCCTATCTTGGGAGAATTCAAGGATGTGTTTTTAGAGGACCTTCCAGGGTTACCTCCTCAAAGAGAGTTTGATTTTTCTATTGAATTGTTACTTAGAGCTGCACCCATTGCTAGGGCACCATATAGAATGACTCCTATTGAGCTACAAGAGCTCAAGATGCAACTTCAGGATTTGTTGGAGAAAGGGCTAATTAAGCCTAGTGTGTCACCATGGGGAGCTCCTATTTTGTTTGTTAAGAAGAAATATGGAACCCTAAGAATGTGCATAGACTACCGGATGTTGAATAAGGTTACCATCAAAAATAGGTACTCGTTACCTAGAATAGATGATCTCTTTGATCAGCTGAAAGGAGCAACCATCTTCTTGAAGATTGACCTAAGATCAGGTTACCATCAGTTAAGGATTCGAGAAGAAGACACTCCTAAGACCACTTTTAGGATAAGGTATGGACATTATGAGTTTATAGTCCTACCTTTTGGGCTGACTAATGCCCCAACTGCATTCATGAATCTCATGAATAGCATTTTTAGAGAGCAGTTAGATCATTTTGTGCTTGTGTTCCTTGATGACATATTGATCTATTCTTGGAATAAGGAGGAACATGATCAACATATGAGAACTATGCTTGAGATTCTTAGGAAGAATCAACTATATGGGAAGCTATCAAAGTGTGAATTTTACACTCCACAAGTATAGTATTTGGGACATATTATCTCTATTGAGGGGATTGCGGTCGATCCCAAGAAGATAGAAGCAATTATTGATTGGCCTGCACCCACAAATGTAACTGAGGTGCATAGTTTTATGGGTTTAGTAGGCTATTACAGGTGATTTTTCAGAGGTTTCTCAAGAATTGCTCAACCTATTACTAATCTGCAAAGAAAGGGTAAGGCTTTTAAATGGATAGAACAATGTGAAGAAGCCTTTCAAATTCTAAAAGAGAGGTTGATGACCGCACCAATTCTATAGTTACTTGATCCTTCTAAGAGGTTTATAGTGTGCACTGATGCATCTATTGAGGGATTAGGAGGGGTTTTTACCCAAGATGATGTGGTCATTGCCTTTGAATCGAGGAAACTTAAGAGGCATGAGGTGAACTATGCCACTCATGACTTGGAGTTGGTAGCTATGGTACATGCTCTTAAGATTTGGAGGTACTATTTGCTTGGGAAACCATTTGAACTTAAGATAGATCACTAGAGTTTAAGATACATATTTACTCAACCCTTGTTGAATGCTAGACAATGATGTTGGATGGAGTTTCTAGCTGAGTATGATTTTGGTATAGAGTACCTCAAGGGTAGAGAGAATAATATTTGCTGACGCTCTGAGTAGGAGAGGGTGCATTGCTGCAATGACAAAATATCATTATGATTTGATAGATTAGATTAAGAACTTGCAATAGAAATATGAATTTTGTCAATCATGTAATACTCAAGTTGAGCAAGAACCTGGAAAAGATACAGGTTTTGTATATAGAGATGACTTGTTGTATTATAAGAATAGATTGGTTGTTCCAAATATGGGTGGATTGAGAGAAATAATCCTTAAGGAGGCACATAATACTCCTTATTTGGTGCATCCTAGAGGGGTAAATATGCATGAGAGTTTGAGAAAGGCCTACTATTGGCTAGGTATGAAAAAGGATATCAATGATTATGTGGCTAGGTGCTTGGAGTGCCAGAAAGTGAAAGTGGAACATTTGCACCTGATAGGACGTTTATACCCACATGTCATACCTACACAAAAATGGTAGGTGGTGTCAATGGATTTTATAGTTGGTTTTCCTAAAACAAGGTTTAGGCATGATGCAATCCTAGTAGTTGTGGATAAGTTAACCAAGGTTGCACATTTTATACCTAGGAATGTGCAGGATGATGCACCTGCTATAGCAAGTAAATTTTCTAGAGAGATAGTGCGGCTACATGGATTTCTTGAAGTTATAATCTCTGATAGAGATTCTCGCTTCACTTCAAAATTCTAGTAGGCTTTGCATGAAGCATTGGGTACTAAACTGAATATCAGTTCAACCTATCACCCTGAGATAGATGGATAGACTGAGAGGGTGAATCAGGTTTTAGAAGATATGTTGAGAATGTATTGTATGGATCAACATACTAAATGGGAAGATTACTTATACCTAGTCAAGTTTGCATATAATAACAACTATCATGCATCACTAGGTATGGCACCTTTTGAAGCCCTGTATGGAAGAAGATGCAGGACTCCCTTGTCATGGGATAATCTGAAATATCGAGTAGTGATCAAACCGAAAACTATAAAAGAAATGGAAGATCAATTAAAAATAATTCAACAAAATCTGAAGGAGGCCGCAGATCACCAAAAGAGCTATGCGGACCTCAAAAGAACACCAAGGGAATACTCTGTGGGAGACAGAGTGTTCTTAAGGGTGAAACCAACTAAAAGTTCTATAAAATATTCCAAACTTGACCCTAGATATGTGGGTCCATTTGAAATTGTGGGCAAGATAAGCCCTATTGCATACAAACTTGCTCTACCGCCAAGCTTATCCAAAATCCATAATGTCTTCCATGTGTCCCTCCTTAGGAAGTACATTTTTGACCCCACTCATATTTGGGATGTTTCCAATTTGCAAATGTTCGACCCACTGAAAATTGAAGTTCGACCTGTTCGTATACTTGGTTTTAGGACCAAGAACCTGAGAAAGAGGAACATAGAGCAATGTCGGGTCCAATGGGACCACTACTCGGATAGAAACACCACATGGGAGAATGTGGTAGATATGCAACAATAGTTTCCTTATCTGTTTGAGTAGATATGAACATTTTAAAACATTTTATATGGATTGATGATGTATATGTATATGTATATATGGATGTGTGATTGGACTACTGAGTAGAGTAGCTTTGTGTATGTTTTGGTTTGTGCATGAATATGTGGTTTAATACAATATGAAACATCATGTGAATAGATTATGCAAATAAGTTTGAGTTACTGATGAGTTATGAATGAATGTGATTACATGATGTATGATTTGTGAATGAATTTTTATTGATGGTTATATGAATGAATATGTAAATGTATATGTTTTAACTTATTTTTTCTAACCATGCATTAAACATAGGGACTGTGTTTGTTTCTAGTGGGGGAGGATGTAACGACCCTCCTCACATGACCATAGTTAGCAGATATATTAATGAAATATACTTACCTTTTCCTATAGAATGTGGTACTATTGATAGTCATTGTGCATGCAGGACCAGGTATATGCCTTCGATGGATAGAGTTGGTCGATGGAAAGGTAAGAGGGAAGTGATGATTCGGCTCATGAGTACATGGAAGCTCACACTTGCATTCATATAGGACATTTGAATGATTGATTTATTGCTTGTATGTTTTTTTCTTTAGATGATTGAAATCGTGGATAATTGATGGAAAAGAAAGTGCCAAAGTGCATGGGAGCCATTGTGTTGAAATATGAATTGACTACTATTTATTGTTGCTATGAAATAAGACTTGCATATGTTTTTTTGAATTTTAGCAAAAAACCCCTTACGGGATCGCCTTGGTTTGAGAAACCACGACCAGGGGGTTCTACACTGTCAAAATCACCCAAGAGTCACACCCGGTCATGACCACACCAACATTATCAACTGGATTTTGGGTACCCGATGTGCATTTGATAGGGTGGAGATTCGAACCAAGGACCTCCCTTGGAGGATTTCCTTACCCTCTCCAACTCATCTACAACATGTGGGTAATATGTTTTTAAGTGGCAATGAAAATGCAATAGACATGGGAGCCACCCTTTATTTAATTATGTGGTGAACTAGAAAGAATCATATATTGTTTATTTTATAAAAAACTATAGGAATAGATAATTTTTAAAAATGCAAGATAAATATTTTCAGTGTAATAAAAAGCAACTTATATGCTATTTTATAAGTGTGGAGTGTGCACATTCAATTACAAGGTAATTTATAAAATATACAATAATAAAATGAAAGGAATGGAATTCTGGTGATTTTATCATAATGATTGTGAAGGTGTACAATATGATGGCTTTAACTGCATTCTGTCTGGTATGATGCGTGAAAAGTGAAGTAAGATAAGGTCGTCGGGTTTTGGGGAGTAGTGGAACATAGAAGATATCATGTAATGCATGTTTGAAAAAAGGATGCGAATATTTGCATTGATGAGGGTTTGAAAATGAATGGGGAGCATAGGGATTGGAACGCAAAGGACGTCTAGGAGCTAGCAATAGGAAAAAATAATATTTTGGTTGGGTTTACCTATTTAATTTGAATATTCATTTGTTTATCATTGGAATTTGTAAATGATCCAGATCTTGCATGTTGAAATGAAAATCTGGTGCTATCTGAGTAATGTTATTTCCATATTGAAAATGAATGTCATGTGGTGTAAGTTTTATATACTAAAAAAGAGCTATGTGCTTTGCTATTTCTATATGGAAACTATATGCTATGCTTGCAAGTGCCTTTATTGTTTGGCTGAAGAATTAGCTATGTGCTACTAAAATCCTTCCTTATAATTTATCTTTAATATGGTTAGTTGGGAAGCATGCTTTACTAGATTAATTGTTGATGGGTATGGAAAAAGAAACATTGAAAGCTTGTTGTTGTCTGTGAGTGATGATATCTATGGTAGTGATAGATAACAATGATGTTGTTCAAGAAATTTGATTTGCATGCCTGTAATGAAACGTAAGCATGCTAGACTGCAATGTTACTTTGAATGTATGTTGAGTTGTGAGAAATATTTTTATAGTAAATGCATTCATTTAAAACTATGGAGCTGTAATTTGATCCATAAAGAAACTAGTGAAACCTTGTACATTTAGGAGGAAATATCGAGCGATGATTTGCGGGAGATTTTTTTTGAAGAAGAGCTGAGTCACTGGTTTACCTATTTACTTTGAATGTTTATTTATTTATCATTGCAATTTGTAAATGATCCAGACCTTGCATGTCAAAATTAAAATCTGGTGCTGTCCAAGTAATATTATTTCCATATTGAAAATGAATACCGTGTGGTGTAAGTTTTATATACTGAAAAACAACTCTATGATTTGATATTTCTATATGGAAACTGTATGCTATGCTTACAAGTGCCTTTATTGTTTGGTTGAAGAATTAGCTATGTAGATGCTACTAAAATCCTTCCTTATAATTTATCTTTAATATGGTTAGCTGAGGAAGCATGCTTTATTGGATTAATTGTTGATGGGTATGGAAAAAGAAACATTGAAAGCCTGTTGTTGTCTGCGAGTGATGATATCTGTGGTAGTCACAGATAAAAGTGATGTTGTTTTAGAAATTTTATTTGCATACCTGTAATGAAACATAAGTATGCTAGACTACAGTGTTACTTTGAATGTATGTTGAGCTATGAGAAATGTTTTCATAGTAAATGCATTTATTTTAAAACTATGGAGCCGTAATATGATCCCTAAACAAACTAGTGAAATATTGAGCATTTAGGAGGCAATATCGAGCAACGATTTATGGGAGAAATTTTCTGAAGAGGAGTTGAGTTGTTGGTTTTTCCATAATGCTAATTCTATTTGTAAAAAAAACCAGGACAAACAATATTCAACCATAGCATATCCAAACAAACTTTGTCAAGTGGGAAATGGTTTTCTTCGAACTTGAGAGTGGAACCTATACAATATGTTGCATGTAAATCAAATTACTAGTTCTTTGGTAGAGAGATGCCACTGCTATTCTTTTGTATTCATTACTTGAAGAACGTCAAAGTGATGTGATTAAGAATTGCTATATGATTATAAACATTATGTTCTCCATTATCTTATTGAAAACTGTAGCATTTCAGTGTTAAATAAATGTCATGATAATGTTTTATTTTACTGTAGGAATTTTCCTAATGATCGAGTGAGGTTTGGTACTTAATAGTTTACAAACATTACAGTGTAATTGTTTCCTTTGGTCTTGTGGAAAAAAAAAAGTTTTGAAAGCCTTTTCAAGTTAATCATGAAATTGTTGTGAGTACAAAAAAAATTAGTTTCAACAAATTAAAACCCTTTTTCTAAGCATAGTGGCTTACATCATTGAAAGCCTAGTTGCATGAGTTGCTTAGCTATGTTTTGAAGGTACTTTTGACCTTTCGTGGAATTCTAAAAGGAGCAAATATTGTTTAGTTATTATTTAAATATTTTCCTTTGTTGAATGCCTCCATAGAACTGTTATCCAACACCCTGTAATGTGGAAAAACAATGCATTAGTTAAGGTATGTAAATAGTTTTCAAACTAGAAACTTTAACTGATTCTAAACAACATTTTTTTGGAACCAAATTGAAATTATAGATAACCTTGAGTTGTAGAAACTATAGAGTTTATCCTATTGTAGCATAAGAAAGGATGCTATAAATGTAAAACCAAGTAAACCGTGTTTTCTAAAAATGTAGACCAAGTGAAGACCTGGAAAACTAACTTGTTATAAGTATATTGTCTAATCTAGAATGTTGTTTGGTAGACTACCTTTATTGAAATGAATTTATGCTAGATAAGTGTGTACTCAAGATCATATGCGTTGACCTTTACTTATGAATTATGACTAGTTGGTGGTGAGGATTCTAACTACCTATAATAGTGAAGAGAAGAGGTAGATTAGGTAGAAGAGTATGTGAGCAAGGCATAATCATAATAAAATGATTTGTATGGAATTTTGCTTATTAAGTTAAATTAAATAAATTACAATATTATATTACTCCTAGTTGAACATATCCACAATTGAAAGGATATAACTTATGAAAAGTATAGCCATTCGAAAGATTGAATTTATATACCTTATGCATACATGTACCCAACTTGATATTCATATCAATACCCCTGCTAATACCATTCATCGCGAAGGATGAATGAACATATAGATATTTGTAATGCGGGCAAGCATTCAACATGACTTGAGAGCAACCATTTTTTTTATAGAAAAGGTCGAATCAAGTGACCTTGTCAGAATTAGTATCAAGAGGCGATATGGGATGCCACATCTAGGTTGTTGCATGGGAGTACAGTGATACATTTGTGTTTCACTCTGGTTAAAGAGGGATAACATGATAATGGAATCTAGTTCTACTACAACGTTTGGTATGGGACAAACAATTGTGAATTAAAGTGGATATTTGATACTAAGTTTAGTGTCAGGGTAATGACATGGCTCTAGCTGACTCCGAGTAGTAGGATAATCAGCTAGACACTAGGCATATGTATGCTAACCCCCTTTGCATATCAAGTTTGAATAGGTCGATCAGTTAAGTTGAGGTTCATAATGTTAAGGTATGGGGAGAGTATGCATCCACCCTTTAGGTGTTATGGTCCCTAGAGGATAACCCTAGCTATGGTTTGACCCTAATGCTAGAACAAGAGGAAGTTAAATGAGATAAGTTGAATTCAAAAAATGGCACAATTTATGAGATTCAACCAATATCATACAGGGACTCAGAATCATAAAATAAGGTCCTTAAGGCAATTATCACTAGGGACTCAAAATCATGAAGGTAATTTTGCTAATATAGAAATTTTTGAAACAACTCCCAATGTTTGGGAAAGAGGGGGATCTAGTAGACAAAAAGAACAACAAGGCAACCTAAGCACCTTGGGGAGGAAACTAAGCCATCGAGGAGGCCTAAGACAACCTAACCAAGGAAGAAATTGACCCCTATCCCTAGATAGCCTATTCAACACAACAAATTGCAATGAACATTGGTTGACTTAGTAAGGAATGCACATATGGGATGTATCTCTCAAGGTGGATCTTTTCAACTTCCTTGAGGATCGTGCTCCAACCAAGAAAGTTGGTTGTGACCATTTATGCATCAAATAGGTTTGGGACCAATATGAGCTGGAAGAGGACTACCCCAAATTGATGAGAATCATCCAAGAATTTAATGTAGAGCAGTGACATTAATTCAAGGTCGTGAAAGAAATGCTCTAGGAAGAGGAGAACAAGTCTATCCAAGATAGGCACAAATTCAACAAGTTGGTGAGGGAATTAAGAGGAATCACTCACCAAGTTTAGAGGTATACTTAGTCAAGGGAGATAAAAGTAGGAATCACCTAAATGAAGACTATATTATGGGATCTAGTTCATCTAAAGATCCATAAAGAAATCAGATGACTAGACGCTAAGAAAGTCTTGAATAGGGTAACTATACAACCCACTAATGTATAAATTAGGAGAAGGAAAGTAATCATATGATTGGAGATCATATGACTCAGGCATAAAGAGATCATATGATACTGGAAGCAAGGTATTGTACGATTGGGGATCATACACTTGCCAGCCATATAATTGCAAAATCATATGATGCAAGAACAAGGTAACCATACAATCCAAGATAAAGAAAGAAATTGTACATAAAAAACTATATGATGGGCAACTATGGAGACCATACGATGGACCATTGTACGACCTTTGTTGTTGAGGAACCTCTAAAAAATTCAATTGAAATCAATGGTGAAATCATACAAGTGCAAGTCAATGCTATTTTACAATTTGTACAACTTTGAAATTTAGATCATCCAATTAGTTAGGTAAAAGAAAGAAAAAAGCAAGCAAAATACAAAAAATGCATGTAAGCACTGAGGTGGTGGTTATACATGCAAGAGTGGTTACAACAAACCCTAAGAAAGTTATAAAAATATGCATAGGAGAAATTTTAAAACATAAAGCTCATGATAAATAAAGTAGAAGAAGAGGGAAGTGAAGAGCACCAAGGGAAACTAGATAGGGGAGACCATTAGGATGCATGCAAAGCTTAGCTACAATAAAGAGAAAAATAGAGTTTGAGAAATATGTTAGCTGCCAATAAAATTTGCAAGAGTATGAATTTCACTAGAAGAGGAGGGGATTCAAGAAACAATTGCCTTTGCAATAAAAAATTTTGTAAAGCAACAATAGACAAAAAGGGTAAATGCTAGGCAAATAATAGGTCAGATAATTTTTTTATAAACCCCCATGAAGAAATCACACAAGAAAATATTGCTAATAGAAAACCTCTTAGGGTTTTGCAAAAGAGAGAAAAAATGAGGGTACGAACCAAATATACTAGTAAAGTAGGCTGGTGAATTGGAAAAAGTGTTGTACAAATCTAGGAAGGGTGAAGGAGATAAAACCTGTAAGTAGATGCATGTAAATTGATCAAATTGTTGCAAATAATTTATGATGGAAAGAATGTCATATAAGGAAAAAAGTCATTGTATGAATTTATTGAACAATTGAATGGTTGTAGCAAGAAGGAATTAATTATGTGGTAGATCGTACAATTGTAGAAGAGAGGAATCATACAATCGTAGGGATAAAGCATACAATTATAGCAAAATTGAAGCAGATCTGAGATCAAAAGAACACATATAAACCACAAGAACAAAGAAATGCAATCAAATTTCATGTATTCTTTACTGAGGAGAATGGAGCTTACAAAGACCAACCCTTTACAAATTCAAAATTCCCCCTTAAATACCCTGTTTTCCCTTTTCCTGTCGAGAACAATGCATATGAAATTATAATTTTGAGGGTAAACTTCCCGAGGTCATAACTCCTTGCTCGTTGCTCGAAATGACTATTGGCGCATATTTTTAGAAAGCTCTTGAAGGTGTTTGCGGCCCAGTAAAGACTTAAAGAAAATTACCACCATATTTTAGCCCTCTACGAGGCCTCTAAGGCCTTCAAAATTGACCTTCAAGTTTTAGTGGCAGGATTTTCACTAGTTTTTGGCAAGGTCCTCGTATTAAAATTTGCATTTCTCCCAAACCGCTTAGGATATTAGGGTGATTCTTTCGCTGTTAGGTTTTTTTTTCCATCCCCTAACAACTAAACTAACTTAGAACATAAAAATAAAATATTATAAATTTTGGATGATGCAAGATCACTCTTACACCACTGGATGCTCTTGCATCAAAAATTAAATCATACACCAAAAGAAATTGTACTGTTTCCACAAAATAAGAACCTTACAATTGTAATAAATAATTGTACGATTGCACCAAGAAAGAAAAACATACGATTCCACCATAAAATCAGGGGTAAAAGGGAATCGTACGATGGTACACTTGACTGTACAAAATCAATTCCACTTAATTATGAGTGAGGGAAGAGATTTTTACGATCACATAAAAAATATCATCAGACAAATAATCACACATTCACATGGACCATTACACTAGAGGGAATATTTGCCAAGACAAGAAGACCCAATATTTACAAGGCAACCTAAACCAGTCTATTACCCATAAAGGCAAGGACGTGGGTATTAGCCTTGACATGGATGGGGTTATCAATCAAGGTGAGGTCATGGTGGTAGACATGGTATTAGGATGGAAGCACACAATCATCCCTCTAGAGAGAAAAAAAATGGAACCCACTAGAGCACGATAGAGGGAACTTTGGAGTGAAGTTCACAAAGAAAAGATGTCAAAATAAAATAGCGATCAACAAAGTGAAGGGAAAAATGAACAGGTAGCATTGAAGGATATCACTTTCACTCAACCTACAAAAGAGTTTTGTCGAAAATGGTGGAACGAGTGAGAAGGCAAGATTGAATGTTATGTCATAAATATCTCCTTTTGATAGGAATTTATTCACTAAGTACTTGTTGCAGATATTTCAATCATATGATATAAAGAATAATTGTACTTTTGTTTGCCTTAGAAATCAACATCTCAAGGTAGAATTCTCTATAGAATTTTTTTGATGAACATTCATACTACCACAAGGAGGATGAATAGTAAATAAAGGACATGTGGATCAAATTGAGTGGCATAGGTTGATTAGTGATTTGACTATACTTAAACCTGAAGAGGCCACCAAGTCTTTTGGTCTAGGAGGACGAGGAATTAAGCAAAGTCAATTAAAGACTAAGGAACTCTAATGTGTCATGAACATTGTGATGGCATGACTGTCAAGAGAAGCATGATCATCAAAATACCCATATGGTTGGCACAATATATAGAGGGCATAATGGAAGGTGTGCAGTATGATTGGGGAACATACTTATCACACAAAATCTAGAGATTATTGTAACGAACAATGAAGAACTTCTCCATGACATTACATGCAATTGGAGTCATGTTAGATGCAATTTCTCAAGTTGGCATACCATTTTATGGATTGATGACTCCAAGGGATGTTCCAAAGGACCAACCTTCAATTTTAAGATGGGAAAAAATAGTACCAATAAAGAAGCCAACTCCAAAAAAGCCAAAGACCAAGAAAAATACAAAAAAATAAAAGCGGTTATAATTGAAGAAAGTGAGGCTTCTGAGGAAGAGGTACACCATAGGCATAAAATAAGGAAGTTTTATCTATATCAAGAACAAGAAGAAATATTTTTTGAGAAGTTGTTGTAGGAGTAGTCAATGTATCAAAGGGAAGAAGGACCATCAACAAGTCATGTTCGAACAAGGAGACGAGAGCAAAAAAATGATGTTACAAGAATAACAACTTCTAGAACCTATCGAGAAACAAAAAATATTTCCCATAGATCCAATTGAGGAGGTTTGAGTAGGATTGGAGGAAATGGACATAATGGAGATAGATTTTCCAATGGAGGGACCTCAACCAAAGAAAACTTATGGGTCACCTACTCTGGTAGATGTAAATGAATTTGAATTGTTGGAAGAAGCAAAACAATGGTTGAAGGAGGTAGGAACACCACCAAGAGCTAGGATGAAAAGTCCAAAAAAGATTAAGGAGGTAGTGGTTGCTCCACAAAAATAGAAACAACCACAAATCATAATTGTAATGAGAGACAATAATAGCTAGAAATCAGTGAGTGAGGGGAATGTTAAAGCTAGACATATAAATGAACAATGTGATCTAGTGGTAGGGTCATAGGAACAAAATATAGAGCAACGTGATTCATTGGATGGGTCACAAGTGCAAAGTGGTGGCAATGAAAACAACGATGAACAAGAAATATGCAAAATAAACATATTGATAAGAGATTACTATAGAACAAATAGATCGATTAGATATTATTGCAGAACAAACATATCAACCAAATATTATTGTAGAACAAAAAAAATTGTAGGAAAGGACTATAGATAAAATCAGCCAACAGAGAGGAATTGAAGATATAACTCTTGTCCAGGAGGAAGTAAAGGAGGAAGAGCAAGTAGATGGGACTAATTAGGGGCTATGAACATATTTCATGATTGAAACACCCACTTTTGGGCTATTTGAAGAAGAAGGCAAAGAAAATAATGATAAAGTGTTTGATTATAAGTCATTATACAAAGTTAAAGTAATTGTAAGAATTGAACATTGAAAATAGACCTAGATGATTGAACCTGATTATCGTTAGCTAGAAAACCCTGATAGCCCATTTTATATGGTTGTCATTGTCAACTAGATGACCTAGATGACTAGCTATGTCGAATCATGTTGGAGGGTCATCATAATTAGCTAGACATCCTAGGAAGTCAGCCTTGATGGTCTATTTTGGACAACCATTTCCATTGACCAATCCTAGATGATAAGCCCTAATGGCTAACTCTATCACTAATTCCTAGACAATATCATGGTTAGTTTTGTTGATTAGAAGGCCCTCACTTTGAACAATAATACAACCCATATAATAGACGAATGCCTTTCCACTCTAGAGAATAATTAGATCTTTTTAGAATGTTACATTCCAATAAATAACCTCCTCTCTCTTATCGATGTTAAAAACTCATCCCATGTGCCACTGAGCATACCCACCTATAGTTTCTCTAATGTCACACTCTTGTCATGTGAACTATCAGATAAGCCATCTTGTATTTGTTCCAATATTAACTCTTGTCTCACTCACTAGTAGATACATCAAACTACAATTAATTTGGTGCTAAAATCTCATCATGTGTACTGTCTAATGCACAAATTGCTCTAACAACTATCAATCTTTTTTACCAACCCAAGTTTTCTTACCATCCCATGCACCATGAAATATTCCAACCTACAATTTCTTTGATGTCAAACTCCCATCCTACTCACCATTAGGTACACCAACCTATAGTTTCTCTAGTGTTAGACTCATGTCACATGTACTATCAGATATGCCATCTTACATTTGCTCCAATATTAGACTCCTTTTCCACTCACCATCAAACATGTCAACCTATAATTTATCTAGTGCCAAACTCTTGTCATATGTATTGTCTAATGCATAATTTGTTCTAACCACTATCAACCTTTCTTATGAATCCAATTTTCTCCTTCAATAGACTTGTTTTTGGCTTCATCTCTTCCACATTCATCAATATGAATTTCAATGTCTATGCACATGTCTTTGCCTATGCATAATGTATGCATGTTTTTACTTGCACACATATCCTTGCATGTTATATCATCACACACCTACATCACACTCTTCATCATGAACACCTTCATTTACATGACCTTTTCCCTTCATCATAGATACTTTTGTCGATTGCACACATGTATTTACGAACATGTATGTACATGCTTGCTTAAAATTCATTTGTGTGCATATCTTCACTTTCTCAAACATGATTGTCTATGAAAAATTATCCATTTATGTGTACGTTTTCACTTGCATGAACTCATCCATCTACACATATCTCTTCATACCCTTTATGGGCATACTTGTGAAAATTATTCATTAGCACATATGTCTGCATGAAAATCTTCACTTGCATAGACTTATTTGTAATCATGTTTGTCTAGGTGTTCCTATTTGTGTATGATATTATATTAGTTATCACATAAAATATCATGTAAGTTTTCATATCACTTGTAATGTAGATTGTTGCATCTCTTATCATGAAAATTATCCTCACATTCTTCTTCATTGATGTGCACATCCATGCATGCATTTTTCCACTTGACCAATCATCATCAATAACAAAGAAGTTCGTATTACTTTTGGTTGTAAAATCTAGTTTGCCATACTATAATCATGTCATTGTTGTCATTTCATACCTTTTCAAGTGATATTCTTATCACAACTGCGTGTTACCAATTTTGATCCCACTTCATATAGGTAACGATGCTAGAATATAGAATTGGAATACAACACATTATAATATAATTCCATTACCACTTATATAAACAAATGCATTGAATGAGAATAACTTACAAATACAAATAGATAAAATATACACAACATGTATCTTGCACAACAACTATTTGCAATACATTTGGTCTAAACACCATACCTTGACAAACAATGCCAACAAGCAACTCCTACATCTTCCACATAGCTTCACACTTAGAGGTATTATAGGACCACTATGTGGTTGACAACTATCCAATGACCACATAAATAATTATGTACATTAAAGCATTATAAATACTCATTACTATTACATTATATTATTCCAAACATATATGATAACTCATACACACATAACACTATGTGTCAAACACACATATGATAATTCTATTTGCAAGTAACAATTTAAGTGTGCACATTCAAACATGCACTGGTAGAGATATGTCAATCCATATTCCTATAGGCATGTATTATTTCTAAGATATTTTATTGAAAGGAGAGGTAAGTGTAGCAAGACCTTCATCCCTATTGCTTCCATGGGATCCATTTCAAAGGATTATCTCAAATTTTGCTTCATCATAATGAGAGGTTCACTAAATAGATGTCAAGAGTGCCCTTATTGACAAGGACCTCCAAGAGAAGATTTACATGGGGCAGTAGGATTATTTAAGATGGGCTTACATTGTTGGTTTGTGAAATCAAGAAACAACTATATTGGATTAATCACCTTGGACATGGTGTGAGAAGATCCACACTTTTTAAAGTGTGGCTTCTCATGTAACGAGATTGAGCATAATGGTTATATCAACCATCATTATGGAATTTTTTTATTGTGGTACTAAATTTATGAATTGATCATCATTAAGAGGTTGAATTCTATGATTAAAATTTTGAAGTTATGGACCTAATTATTTATTTGATATGATAGATTTTAACCTACTTCATAATTTTTAGACATTTAGATAGTTTACTCTTCTTTAAGGGTTTCTCTTTGAAGCTCAATATGAGTTGGATTTTTGTGGTGATTAAGGATGTATGATTGTAAGCCAACATGCACATCATTTTATTTAATGGTTAAGCTTCAAGCTAAGTGTTCTTACCTTATCATTGATACTACTATCTACTAGTCTATGGTGGTTAGTTTTTTTTATTTTATTCACACCCTATCAAAAATTATTTTTGTTGTCAATATTTACTGCAAATACATGCAAGAACATAATGACAATTAATGGAGGGTTTCAAAGAATATTTTACACTACATTAAAGATATTATTCATGTAAACATCCAACATTCTATAAGGTATCCTTTAGGCTTCAAGAAAAAACAAACATAATTCAAGTTGATGATTTGAATGAGCAAAAGTCTACTTCAAGGTGTTTTATTTTTTTTGGATTTGGGCTGGTTTCTTAGAGTTCTAAGAAACATAAAATACAAAATATTTTTGTCTTCCACTACAATATAGTATTGTAGTGTTATCATATCAAGGAAACATCTTGAGTGGATGTAGATGTTCCCTAAATAATTTGATCTTCCTAAAAAAGGCATCAATATTTTGTATTGTGATAATTTGAGTACTATCACATAGTTCACAACCTAGTTCACCATTATCAAATCAAGCATATTGGGATTTGAATACATTATATTTTAGTTTTATTCTAAATTCTATCTTATGTTGATTATGGATTCTATACATTATCTCTATTATATTTTCATAAATATCGTGCTAGAGTCCACCTTCATCAATTTGTAGGGGCATATTAGCATATTGGATAGCTTCCATTAAGGAATATGTTTAGTGACATTTTTATGTAGCCTAGATTAGCTTATGGGAGCACTTAGAAGTGTAATATTTCATTCTTAGCTATGACTAACTTTCTACTTATGTCATATTACTTTTTGGTCCATGGGCACTTTTCACCTTAATGGAGGATTTGTGTATTATAGCAATGATCCAATAATATGCTAATTTGATTATTTGAATCCATGTCATTATTGAAAATGTGTAATAGAATTTATTGGCCAAGGTTGACATTGCATGATGTAATTAAGTCTAAGCCTATGAGCATAATTATATGATGTATTCAATATTAGTTTATGTATTTACCTAATGGGATCATTGTTTAACCTTGTCATAGTTAACCTTGACTAGGCCTTCATGCCTAATGTAAGTCAAAAAAAGTTAAGTATCTTGTAATTAATTATTGAATATTTGGTATTTATACTTCTCAACTATTTGATCCCTTGTACCAGTGTGATCTTATATTGATTATTTGTGTGGTTGCCTGATGGAATCCTTCATATCTTGTGTTATCACTATTTATTTTAACTCTTTAAATATATTGCTTAATGACTTGAGTTGATATATTGCTTTTATTTGTTTTGATGAAGTATTATGAAATGCAATATGGTATCAAAGAAATTATGAAGCATTATTGCTTGATCACACAAAGATATTTCTCAAAGACACTTGCCCTTCATCTAGTTGCAATGGTGAATTCTCTTTTGGTGCTTCATAAGTTCCATCAACATAAGAAGTAAAGGGAATATTCTAACCTCCATTTTCAAATTCTTAATAATAAGCTACATGTGGCTTCTATTGGGGGCCACTCCCATCAAAATAACAAAACATTACATTGATGTCATTATATTGTTGTTATGTTATATCAAAGATATTAATTTACCTTATTATCGAAATATTCTTCATCTTCCTCAAACTGCTATGTTTTCATAGTCAACTACTTGATATCATTTTAATTAAAAGATAAAATATCACTCAACTAGTTGCCTTATAAAATTTAAAATTTTCCAAGATGAAGATCAACACTACAAATGGCTAAAATATCTCCTACTTTGTTTGCTTCTCTATTAATATGTTACCTATACCACCTTGTCAATTGTCTAAATTTTTTTTTTTTAGAGGTCTTATTTGTACCCCTAGTATTCCAAGATATCATTTTTATCATCACCGTTTATTTTTATTTGTGGGATTAGACCCACTTATTAAGACCTACGATATTTGCTTTTGTTTTCCCATATCTATATCCCTATGACTTTTCTTTTCTCTTTATCTTTGCTTCTTCACTCTTCCTCTCTTTTTTCATTTCCACCAACACTTTCATCTTCATTAATATTTTTGATTTTTCATATTATTCATAGTGAAACTTATCATTTATAGGTTTATCCTACTATGAAGGATATGAAGTGTAGGGAATAATATCAAAAGCATTTTATTCTTTACATTGCCCTAGAAACCCTAAAGTACAAGGATGCTCCTCCATAGTAATTCCCTTCCTATTCTTCCCTAAAAAACCTAAATTATCATGGATATCCTCCATCTTCATTTATTTATTATGATGCACTTCAAGAAAAATGAAGATGATGCACTACTTTCATTTCTATTACAAGAAGAGGATTTTATACCACTTGAGGAAAACGAAGATGATATATCTAGAATAAAGTCCTTTACAACCACTAGTTGGTCCAATGTCTGACTGGGTTAACTCCTGCCATCCACAAGATTTATCCTAGAGGAAATCCTAGCCTTACCCAGGCCAAGCCTAGCCCGCCCTTAGCTTTGTCCTATTCCCCTACCATGTCATCCAAGAAGCACGCTTCCATGGAGGTCGTGAGAGGCTTACTCGCAAGAAAGAAAATTAAGTACAAGAAGCCTAAGGAAGCGATCAAGTCTTCTGCCCGTCTCCGTAACAAGGTTCTTCAAGAAAAATAGAAATTCCTCGACATCTCAGATGAGGAGGACAGTGTCACACCTTCTTTCCTTTTGCAACAGTTCATTATTAAAACCACTTCTATTGGGATTGTCCAATTGAAGAATACCATCTCCCAACTAAATGACATGGAGGATTCTCTCTTGGTGCTTAGGAACACTTTACACCTGTTGTTTTACCAAGAAAAGTTTTCAGAGTCTCCTCAGGAGGACATGAAGGAGCCAATGGTCTTCTCTAAGGATGATGCTAAGGAGGACGCCAAGGTCGGTGGTACCACTGATGATTAGGAGGATTGATGCATCCATTTTAGCTCCCTACGTGGGACCTTTCTCATGGGACTAGGTATTCCCTTGCGAGAGCTTGTTCATGTTGTTTAATCATTTCTATCGCTTCTGGCTGGGGCTGCATCCCTACAGTTTTTGGTTTATTCCTTCCATATTTCATGTGTGATGATTTTGTAATCAGGTTTTGGGGTCCCTATCAAAAATCGTAATAAATAAATTTTAACTTATAAAAAAAAAACTTGATCTCTTTTGTCTCTTTTGTTTTAAAATTTTCCACCACATCTTCTTTTGCACCTTTTTTTCTTCTAAATTTGAACCTGCACATTGTACTTCCTCATCCCTTGTATATTTATTTATTTATTTTAATGGTTGATTCAAGTGAACTATGATGGCCTTTGTCATCCAATGCTACAAAATGGATTTCTTTACCTATTTTGGGGGAGTGGAATATCGGTGATCTAGTTCATTTTCTACTATAGTATGATATTTTTTTCAACTTAAAGTTCATCTCATGATCAATTTTTTTTTCTTTCTCCATCATTTTCACTTTGTAATCTCTAGCCATGTGTCTAGTCTCATAATATATGTGGAATCAAAATGCAATGTTTTCATAATCCACCTATTGATCTCATTCACTTGATTCATATTTAATCTTAATGGATTGTGGTAAAGTTTTTGAAATATCCATAACAACACATATTCTAGTATGTACATGTCACTCCTTGGTAGTTAGTCCCTTCTAGATGAACTCCTGAAGGGTATTATAGATATTTTTCAAAATATCCTTACTGATAAGCTAATATGGAAGCCCAAAAATCCTAACTTACAATGGAGGCTTTATAGTTTTGTCCCAACAAAAAAAATCTCACTCCATGGTTTTAAATATAGGGTATCTCTATGCCTAAATCATGGGCCACCACCCATTATTTTATCCCTAATTTATGAATTCAAAATGATGATAAGTAAAAAAAACTTTAGGAAGAAGAGTCAAGGAGTAATCTGAATTCAAGCCTCACCTGCACTTGATCTAGTTTTGAATCTCCAAAAACCATGGCCACTATCTATACAATTTATATATTAACCCTTTGCTTCTAAGAACCATTATATCATGCTCAATAATTTCATCCTTTATAATCACTTTTGGTATAACTTTTGCTACTTGGACCATACTAGCCATATATTCTCTCTTCCTTTTATCTCCAACTTGGGCATTCATATTTCTAGCTAGGGCATACTTCCTATCAAGGCTTTTAAATATGGCTTTCTTTCCATGCTACCTAAATTTTTGTTATATTAACCCTTAATTTTTTGAAATTTTCCAAAGATCTAAGGCAAGAAAAGGTGAGGCTTGCTCCTTAATCACACTTCCTATTTGTGCTCTCTCCCTAATCTTCCCCAAATATCTAAAACAAGAAAAAATGAGGTTTGCTCAATCCTTCATTTTCAATTACCATAATTTTCTATAATATTTTTTGAAGAAATTAATTTATCCCTATCCATATTTTTGTATTCCATTTTTTTTTAAATATTTGCTTGGTTAGAACAATGTCAAAAACCCTTATTCTTATCATTTGAGAGGAGCATATTGGCATTTTTATCATCATTCGAATACACCTATCCCAATATACATGGTTTTCTATCCCTTTGAGGAAGGGATATTGTCACCACTCCAAGGAACATAAGGTTATTTCCATCCATCTAAGCACTTCAAGACATTGATTGCAATGAGTATTAAAGATTGTTAGTTGTTGTCTTCATCTTAGTTTGACTCATAGGTAGCATAGGTTCATGGGTCATGGAGGTATGCCTTTTGATTTTATGAACAATGACATCCTACTTGAAGGAGTAGGGTCCTTATTGTACATTGTCAATTATTGTGCCTTCGCAGTTAGATGTATGTAGTATTAGGTTTTTCTCTTTATGGTCCTGGGTTCAAGTCCTTGTTCATTTTGTGCCTTTGCATCACACACTAAGTGGATAAGAATAATATTAATATGCTTATTTTTATATTAACCATTTTATCTTATGGATTACTATCTAGGAGAAGAATGCACAGGCATTTATGAAGAGGAGGTTTGAAGTTTGAATTATGCACTTTCTCTTATTGTTGGCACATTTGGTGGTAGTTGGACACAAACAACATTGATTACAATAGCATCAATGTTTCCTCCAATGTGCCTTGCCTTGGATTGTTAGTTATGAGAAGTGTGCATGGTCATTGGATGGTTGATGGTTTTATGTTTAAACCCCATGCCCCTTATAGTAAGGTGATTCCTCTTTCATCTAGTGGGTGGCACCTTTGATGCTTATAAACTCCTTTAAGCATTTGGAGGCTAGCTCAAGACACATCCTAAATGGGATATTGGGTTTAAACCTCATAATGCATATTTATGTCATGTCTACTTTGGTTTGGCAATGATTTAGTTGATGTGGAATCTAAATAGGAATATACATATACTAGGATGCAAAAATTGGAAATCTGCTCATTTGACATAGTAGAAACATGTCTTGATACTAGGGCAAGTCCCCTCGTATAGTTGCATGATAAGTGACTGTGACATGTTATTTTTCATTTCATATTGGCTAATGTTTAAAGGATTTTGATTTTTCTTGAAGGATTAGTTTGACAAAACTACTAGAGGATATAATAGTTACATATGGAAGTGTTTCAAGCCATTTTTTCAGATCATATAGGTTTTTGAACTTTTTGCATTAGCGACATTAGTTAAAAAGCATGTTACAATGTTAAGAGTGTACTGGGAAAGATGGATCCTTTGGCATATGTTACTCGCCTAAACAGGGTGAAAATATAGTATTAGTCAAGTAAAATATCTAGCTCATTGAGAAGCAAGAATATTTGGTCAATCTTTAAGGATGAATAACAAAATACTTTACTGATAAAGATCTAACTTGTGAGGAGGATGCCATTAGTCTATTTTTTTTATGTTGGTTGAATTTGACATATGCTTCCATATTAAAGATGAGTGTGATCCCATCAATGTATGGACTAAATTATAAAACGGTTTGGAAAGGTTAACACCATAGAGATCAATACATAGGATTTGGAACTCTCTTCCCTTATGTTCTGTTTCAAGGAGTTACAAGTAGAAGTTACATCCTTAAGAAGCAAGGGAAAAGATAATATAGACGTTTTAAGATTGTCCTTGCTAATCAATTTTCACTCTTTCAAATTGTTGGACTAGCATCTCATATTGTTCCTATGTACATGAAGGAACATGTTCCTATAACTTTTAATATTATATTTTCTCCTTTTCACTTTTAGGTTGCTATGAGAAATTAAGATGTTCCTTCCTAAGTACAAGCTCATGTAAAATATTTTAAATCAATGAAGGCTTAGTGTCAATGGACGAAGGGCAAGTCTAAGTAATCAAAGAATTCAAAGTCCTTTGCTATGATACCTAGGAATAGGTATATGAGGATATGATATTATATTGTTGAAGGGTATTATGAATAGTTGGCATGGGCCACACATAACCCAAGGTTGATTATAATATTATATTATATTATATTGTATTATGAGTGTGATGAGGGTTTAGTACTTGGCTCTTCAAAGTAGAATTAGAAGATGGATATATAAATAAGAGATATTATCATTGTAATCATCATCATTCATATCGATTATTCTCTTCTAATTTATTTACCCATAAAGTGGTTTATGAAACCTTGCCCTCTTTGAGTGGTGCTCTCATCTTGGGATATTTGGTCGTCTTATTACTTCCTTAAGGAGTATTGATGGTGTTGCCCTGCCATAAGGGTATTATCTATGTGTCTCATTGTGTGGATTATCTTTATGGAATATTATTTGTGGATGAATGATTTGATATTTTTGCATATTGGTGAATAATTTTTGTTAATGAGAATAAAGTTTAATAAAAAGTGGTATTAGAGCAACGATTCTGGAGAGGTTGGAATTGTTTTGTGGATTAAAAAAAAATAAACTATTTTATTCAAACGATTCTTGCACCATGTTGTTCAAAATTTGAAGAGATTTAAAATGTGTGGTCATATGAAGGAATCTAAATAGTATTGAAGGAGATATGGAACAAGAGTAGTGATATTTTTTCAAAAGTCAACCATCTGGAAGAAGAGTAGTGACAATTTTTCAAATCACGTTTTTTGCCAAAAAAATAGATTTGAGATATCTATCAATTGGGGTAATAAAATCATATGTTTTTTTAGTTCTAATTATTTATGTGGAATTTTAGCTTCAAATTTGTGGGGAGATATATATTTTTGTAAAACCCTAGTTTGCATTGTAGTTATAAATTTTATCCAGAGAGGATGATATTGATGTTCTAGAATGGTGGATGAAGTTTAGATCTCTATATTTTGGTAATTATTTTTGGCAATTCCACCTTTGTAGAATTTTAAAAGAGGAAGCTTATTTTTGGTGGGTAAGTTTTGTTAAGAAAAAGAATCATAATTACACTTGGGACAAAATGGAGCATGCATTCTTGAGTAAGTGGGACCCATATAAAAATATAGCTAGTTTGAAGGTCACCATCAAGGGACATGCAGAAGAAATAAATAGACCTCCAAAAGAACAAAAGGAATTAAAAAGAGAGCTAGAAAATTTCAAAGAAGTGGTAGAAGGGAAAAAAGATGTTAGTGTGCAAACTAAGGGAACCACACCTTTAGTGGCAGATAAGCTAAAAAGTGGACAAAGGGATTTGTTTGAATCTAAAAATTATATTTTGCAGGTTCATGGTTGCATTCAAAAGGAAAAGGTTATTATTTCCATTAACCCTAGTAGCAGATATAATTTTATTAATATTGCCTTGGCTAAGAGGTTGCAAGTTCAAGCAACAAAAATTAAGGACATACAAATTGAGAGTGAGAATGTTCAGATTTTTGAAGATTTGAAGATCACCATGGATAAATATGTTTTACATTCAAATTTTCATGCTATTGAGATGGATGATGTGGATATTATTCTAGGTTATCCTTGGTTGGATTCTTTGGGTACTGTTAACATTAATGTGCAAAAGAAGTTTATGAAGTTATGGTACATGAAAAAGAAGATAACACTATAGGATATTTCTCAGCTTAAGGAGCAAGGATCCAAGGAGAAGCAAGAAGTAGTTATGGTAGGGGAACAAGTTAAGGAACCAATAGAAGAATCAAAAGTTGAATCTATAGTAGCAACAATAGTAGAGTCCATGGAAGAAGCAACAACAAAGTCCAAGGAAGCTCTGTTAGAAGCGCATAAGGATGCACCAAAAGAAGGGCACAAGAGAGAAGAGCATGAGGAAGAATTTAAAATAGAGGAACAAAATGTTGAAGAATCAAAGGAAATAAAACATCAAGTTAAGGTTGCAACATATCGCCACCCACACCACCATGAGTGGCAACAATCTTGGAGGCATGGCTTAGGGCATCAATATTATTATGGATCTACATGGAGTCAAAAAGGCATCAAGTATGGCAGTGTTTGGCAGAAAAAGCATAGTGATTCTAGATTTCAAAGTGGTGCAACAACATCAGGGAACAATAGGACCAATCGTTTGAAATATCAGAGTAGAGCAACAAAAGCATGGAGCCAACATAGCAGTTATGGATATTCAAGTGGCACAATGGCAGCTTGGCATCATCAAAGACCACCACCAATCAAGATTTCACTTGGATGGATGGATGATCAAGATTGGTACTAGTTGTCAGCATTGCTTAGAAGATCATATTATTTAGTTTCTTCTCATGTTTCGAGGACGAAACATTTGTAAGGAGGGTGGAATGCTATGGTACCTAGGAATAGGTATATGGGGATATGATATTATATTGTATAAGGGTATTATGGATAGTTGGCATGGGCCACACATAACCCAAGGTTGATTATATTATATTATAATAATGAGTGGGATGAGGGTTTAGTAGTCAGCTCCCCAAAGTAGAATTAGAAGATGGGTATATAAAGAAGGGATATTGTCATTGTAATCATCATTCATATCAAGTATTCTCTTGTAATCGTCTTTGCCCACAAAGTGGCTTATGAGACCTTGCCCTCTCTAAGTGGCGCTCTCATCTTGGGAGATCTGGTGGAGTTATTCCTTCCTTAAGGAGTATTGATGGTGTTGCCCTACCATAAGGGTATTATCTATATCTGTGTCTCATTGTGTGGATTATCTTTGTGGAATATTATTTGTGGATGAATGATTTGATATTTTAGTATATCGGTGAATGATTTCTGTTAATGAGAATAAAGTTTCATAACAACCTCATGAGGATATTATAAAGGGATGGATATTCTATAAAGAATTGTTTTGTGAGGTATAAATATTGAGGTAGAGTTTCAAAAGATGAGACATTCTTCTAGATGACGAAGGAGATTTAGATGGTTCCTCCAATTGTTATAGTGAGCAAGCCCATTAGGGCTTCCATTAAGGGAGGGAAGATGTTATTATCATCAACATATTCTCTCTTTAGCCCATTAGTTCAGATTATGAGGGATATTGAAAATGTGTAATTTGAAATTATTAGCTAAGGTCAATATTGTATGATGTAATCAAGTATATGGGCAATCGTATGATATTTTGTATTAATTTGTGTAATTAGCAATGTTAACCTTTTTTTCTAATAGGTTCGTAATGTTAACCTTTACTATTACTTTGTGTCTAACATAATGTAGAAAAGGGTTACATAACTTATAATTAATTGTTGATGATTTGATATTTATACCCCTCAATCATCCGATCCATTTTATTAAGCGATCTTATCTAGATCATTTGTGTCGGTGCCTAAGGGAATCCTTCATCTCTTGTGTGTTATTACTCTTTCTTTTCACTCTCTAAGTCACTTGAATTTTTATTTTTATTCATTCCAATGAAGTATTATGAATTCCAACAACTATTGTATCATGGGTAGTATTTTTACTTCCACTCATATATCATTTTATATATCAATTGAAGTTCTTTTGATCATTAATGAATAATTTTGGTGTCCAGTAGAACCATATCAAATCTATTTCTTTATATTTGTGCATTTTTATTTTTCATTTTTTGGTTTGGCAAAGAAGGATTCTATAGGGATCCATCCCAAGAAAAAAAATAACTCATATACAACTTAAAAGGAATAAAAAAGGATGGCCAAATCACCCTACGTAAAATTAACAACTAATTATCATAATATCAACATGCCATGAATTATGTTCATACCAAAAAAAATATTTTAATCTAGTAAGAAGCGATAATTGAAGACTCGAGGGATATAATGATGAAAACTTACTAATTCTTCTATAATAGAAAATGAAATGATAAAATATCCTAAATAGAAGATGTTCATTGCTTGCCAAGACCATAAACTCTTTTCAGCTATTCAATGCACCATTGTAGATGGAACACAAGAAGATCAACAAACGAAACAAGAGCCAAGAAAGATGTGGGCATATGAACACCCTTTTTAGGAACCATAACTAAAAACTAGTCTAACAACCACACTCAAGCCCTCCCCAATAGCGAGTTGACTAGGAAATGAATGGTTTCTCTATAGAAGGACCTGACTCACCCAAACTAAGAAAATACAAACAAAAAACCACAAAATATCTAGAAAAGATGTGGGCATTCAAATACCATATGCAAGACGTAATCAATAACCAACACAATGACCACACTTAATCCCTTCCCATGGGAGAGTCAACTCAAAATGAATGGTTGCTCTATAGATGGGCTTGACTCCTTTAATCTAAGTACTATTCACCAAGTGCATTTAAGGAAACCATGAAAACATGGGATTCCAAAAACATACTTTATGTCCTATAATTTTATCAAAAATATTGTGTAATAAACCTACATGGCTTTACACAACACCTGTTGGTGATCATGACCATGTCACTGTGGCAAAATGCCACCACTTTTGGAAATAAAACTAACACGAATTCCAATGCACCTCAAAATCCATTTCCCACCTACCAATGACAAATGCCCTACCACAATGATAGACAAAGGGTAAGAGTAGGCTAGGGTAACATATCACAAACCCATAAATATAACAAGTTAAACTTCCTCCAAGAAAAGGTTCATCATCACATCCTCACAGAGCCCTAACACCATTGTGACCCTTGATCTCTCGACCAACCATAACTAGAGGTGTTTATAACATATATGATGGTCAAACCCTTGTAGGGCCACCATAAGTCCTTTCCACATCTTACAAGACTACTAAACACCCACACCCATTGTGCCATAACTTGTTTTAGCATGTCATATCTCCAAGAAATCCTTGCTTGAACCACATACCAACATATCCACATAAGCAAATGCATCCACCATTACTGCAACATCATTTTTTTTGCTATAAACCTATAACACCACTAACCCATAGACCTTCATCATACACCTAAATCTTTACGGTGCTATTTGAGAAAATAACATCCATGGTGTGAGGCTTCCCCTCTATTGGGGATGGTCGTGACAATGACATCATCATTATCATTGTGGTTGTTACTCCGTTGTTCACCTTCTCAAATGCTGTTGAAGCCCTTTTCATACCACAAAAATACTTCTCAATATCCACATCCACCATCGTCAAATACTCCTACCATGTATATATTTGGGAAGGAATGGCCCTACAAAGTGGCAACAACCCATCCCTTATCCTCTATGCCTTTCACCCTAAAATTATCGATGATGCCATCACCTCCAATGTGGAAATAATGCTATATTGCACATTCATCCTCCATCCTGGATATGTCATTTTTAATGGAGTCATATTCCTCTCATATAAAACAAAGAGCCATCAACCCCATATCTAAAGCAATGTCCTTAGGCCATAGAATGCAAAACCCTTAGCAACACAATATTGGAACCCTAGCACCTCCTTGATGGACTATAAGATCCTTAAAAACTCCTCACACTCAAACCTCATTGTTGAAAATCTAGTCCTCAATTGTTGCCATGGCCAAAAGTGCCACAATTGTGGCATCAAGATCTACAAACCCTAACCCAAGCTAAACTCCTTTTTCCTTTCCTAATTTGAATCAAGGTGATGTGTTGATTATGATATTTTATGTTTCCATATTATAAATGTGTATACTAATTATATATTGAAGTAAACACACCTCTTTCCTTTCTATATATTAATCTATCACTAAATATTTTACAATTGATTGTATTATTTGTATTCTTATTAAAGGAAGTGATAGTATAGAGAAAAAGAATGATAAATTTGGTGGTATATAATCCTTTGGGTGATTTACAAAAATTATCACCATTGCATTTTAAGATTTGTTAATCTATAAATGCATAATAATTAATTCATATTAGCTTTCATTTACTTTTATGAATTCCCTTAAGTCATTTTCAATTTCTTATAGGAAAGAAAAATATTTTTTGCATTTATAGTTAAATTAGCAACAATTATTCAATATTTATCCTCATATTATTTTAGAATTTTTCATGATAGTAGATTTGACTATTTTGATAATGATATTATTTTGAAGCCTTGTCAAATCCTACCTCCATGTGTTATTTTGTAGGTTATTGGAATATTTCGATATGGCATGAAAAGTTTATGGAAGATGGGAGAAGACCCACTCTTCTTAAATATTAAGATTCTTCACAAATTTTTAGTGCCGAAATCCACACTCATCTTAGAAATTTTGGTTTCTAGGGAGAGATGTTGAGAAACAAATTCTAAATTCTAAGGGTAGTTTGTAAAGGTTGTTCTTCTTCATATAGGCATGTGGAATAACAAATTGATGTTTTACGCATTTTTTTAGACTCAACTTATTGTTAGTCCTTGAAATTATAGAGAACTTCTTCTCAAATTTGTAAAATTGTCAATAAGAGGAAGAATGAGAACAACAAAATAAATGCATGTAGGATAACACTTTAACATAGATAAACCCTATTGAGAAAGAAAACTTCATGAGGCCAACGTAAAACTTTATCCCATCGCAATATAGCCTTTAAAAATAATTATAAAGGTTTGACTCACTTTTAATCATGGAATTTTGTGCTTCCTTCCCCATCCAAGTGTTATAATGCCTTCTATTTGTTCTATCTTTTTTGGAACTTATCCAAATTGGTCGCTAGGAGGTCTTCTATATACACAATGATTGATCAACAAGGTCAAGAAATAGGTCAATTGTGATGATTGACATAGAGAAAGATGAAGAACGTATCAAAAGGATGAGAACATGTTAATATAGAGGTGTGCATGGCACATCAATCATAGACTCAACCCATTAGCTTATAGCATATTGTTCCATGATTCAAATTATTGAATGTATCAAATGTAATCAAATCATTCTGATTTGATATAATTGGACCAAAACGAATTCTTATTCACAACATATAGATTTTGAAGGTTCTTGGAAAACTTTTAGAGGAGTTTGAGGTCAAATATGTTGCTCATCAAAGTGTTTTGTTCAAAATTCATTCTCTACTTCCTTCAATTGTAAGGATAGAACAAACAAGTTTTATTAAAAGCCAATATTTTTTATAATATGGCCAAAATTTTTAGGGGTTTTTCTCAGGCTAAATATGTTGGAATCAGTTGCTTTCACAAAGTAATTTGGGACATTTGTTGTCTTCCTTAATTATAGAGAGGTCTTGGTGTTATCATTTTATATCATCAAGGTCTCATCTTCTATGTTATGTGGATTTTCTGAGTGGTTAACGACTCTAAAGTGTGGAAATTTCATCTTAGGCATTGTGTTTAGGTAACAACTGGTATGGAAAATAGAGTTGGAAACATCTAAGTCTTCAAACTCTTTTGATCACTCTAACCCTTATCAAAGTTTGAGGATCTTTTGTGGCTCACAGTGTATGAAATTAATAGGAAAAGGTGGAGCCCAAATTTTGTAAGTTGAAGAGTGAGGAGGGTTTCGTCTATGGGTCGAGTGCAGGCAATGATAGGGGTTGTTTTTTAGGGCCTACGGGCCCTAACGACCAATTTGTTTTTTTTTGTTGTTTTTGCCCACAGGATGGCATAGAAGATCTGGAAAGAAGAGGATTGATTTGTCATTTCTTGGGTTTTCATCCGAGCCTATCTGCTTTCAAAGTGTGGGCTACAAAATACTAGAAAACACAAGGTGAGTTACAAATATCTATTTATCCCAATGGTTATTTTCTTGTTATTTTTGCTAATGATGAAGATAGAGAGAAAATATTTCAAGGGGGTCCTTGGTTCTTTGGAAGGGTAGGGCTTTTCATGAAGCCTTGGCACACTAAATTTAAAGTCGAAGAAGAGATGCCTTCTACAGGACCTATGTGGGTTAGACTCTTTGGCCTCCCAATTGAATTTTGGAATCCGACTATATTTTCTACAATTGGAAACTCCCTTGGAACTTTCATTATGATTGTTGATTGTACACACAAATTTGAACACATTATTTATGCTCGAATTTGTGTCTTAATGGATTTCGACAAACCCCTTCCACAAAATATCTCATTACAATTTGGGGAGGACACTTGGGAGCAGGTGGTGGACTATGAGAACATTCCTTTCCATTGTAGAATATGCCATGAATATGGTCATTTGGCTAGTGTCTATCCAAATAAGATTCCAGATCAAAAGAAAGAGGACACAAACTTAGAAGGTTTCCAAATGCCTAAGAAGAAGAACACTAAAAAAAAATAGTTATGAAGGATCAAGCGATGTTGTCAACTAATATGTTTGGAATTCTTTCCACAAATAACCTCTTAGGTGAGGAAGAGGACATAATGGAGATAAAAATATTAGAAACACAGTTTAAATATGTAGGGAAGGACTCAAAGACAAACTAAGAAATCAAAGGTTTTCAATAGAAAAATAAGGGAGAAAACATAGACAAGAAGAACAATCTTTTAAATGCTAAAACTTCAAATAATTTAGACCCCAAGATAGACTTTGTTGAACCTTCCAATAATGCTTTGGTTGCGTATACACATACTTCAGGGTTAGAAGCTATCCTAGATTCAATTGGGGTAAGACAAGAAATAGGAAAAAAATGAAGATGGACACTAACCAAAAGGTAGGTCGCAAGACTAATCAACATCATATGGTAAAAGAAGGTGAAAAGCTTGTAGAGGAAGGTAAGATTAATGCCCTTACCAACATATTTAGCCCTGTTATTAATGAATATCATCACTTGGAATATTAGAGGACTCAAAGGGAGTCTTTCAAAACAAAATAAAATTAGAAGAATGATTTAGACAAACCAACCACATCTGGTTTTCCTTCAAGAAATAAAGATGTCTATAGGGGAAATGGAGTCTATTGCAAGTAAAATTTGGTTGATAGGAAAAGTGGTTTCACTCAGCTCCCATGGGGCTTCTGGTGGCATTGCTTACCTCTAGGACCCAAAAGAGATCATTATTCACCATATGGTTGGTAGTTGGGGTCTCTTGGTTGTGGCTGCACAAAGTAGACAATCTAACCAAATTATGCTCTGCTTGATTGTTTATGCTCCAATTACTTTGGAGGAAAAGTAGAGATAATGGAAGGATATAACTTATATTATCTCCCATTTTCTTGAAGCTTGGGTCTTGATCAGAGGAGACTTCAATACCATCCTCTCTTTGGATGAGAAGAGGGGGGAAATAGGAATCTAGATGGGAGCTCAGACCTCATGAGTGAATATATTATAAACCTTCACCTTGTGGACATCCAACTAGATAATGGCCTCATGACTTGGTCTAACAGAAGGTAAGGCTCAACTTGTATCATGGAAATATTGGATAGGTTCTTGTTCTTTGATAATTTCTTAATCCATGGTCACATTCCTAAGGTGAAAACTCTTAACAATGTTGGTTCGGATCATTGGCTAGTCATGGTTGAAATGTGGAAAACCAAGGTCAGTTTTTCACCCTTTCAATTTTAGTTAATGTGGCTCAGAGATAGTTCCTTCAAACCTCGAGTGTGGCAATGGTGGTAGGAAGGTAAACCAAGGTATGGAACTAAGATGTTTTGTTTCACCAAAAGGTTGCAATACATCAAATCCAAAATCAAGATTTGGAATTGGAAGGAGTTTGGAGATGTCAGGCAAAAGAAACAAGAAGTGATTGCTCAACTTGAAGAGTTGAATGATCAAATCCATTTAGATGGCCTCATTGAGAGTAGAAGTATTAATGAAATTAGACTCACAACGTAGTTGGAGGAATGGGAAAAAAGAGAAGAGCTCTTATGGAAGCAAAAATCTAGGATCCAATGGCTCAAAGAAGGAGATCGAAACATAAAATTCTTCCACAAATCTCTTCTAGCCCATAGATCCCACAACTTTATTTCTTCCTTGAATTCATATTTTGGAGACTCTATCCACACTTGGGATGGCATGAAGTCTATCATAGTCAACTACTTTTCCAAATTATTCACTATTGCATCTCTTGACTCGACTTCTCAATAGAATATCCTTCAAGTGATCCCAACTCTTATCACTTCTGAGGAGAACTCTATTTTGACTACTCTAGTTACTATCAATGAGCTTCAACAAGTGGTTTTTAAAATGCAAAAAGGGAAGACCCTAGGGCCTGATGGTTTTCCCATCAAATTTTACCAAGAATTTTAGGATATTCTTCATGTTGATTTATTAGAGGTGGTGGAAGAAGCCAGGAAGGCCAAAGATATTTTGAAGGTTATCAATAAAACTTATATAGCTCTGGTCCCAAAGGCTCAAGATGCAGAACATATCTCAACTTTTAGACCAATAGCTTTATGTAATGTTCTTCTCAAAATCATTACCAAGATCATGGCGGAGAGGTTGAAACCTCTTTTGCATAAGATTATTTCCCCTAAACAAGGAGGTTATGTGGAAGGGTATCAAATTGTGGATGAGATAGTTCTTGCTCAAGAAGCCATCCATTCCATGGAAGCACATAAATCTCCTTCTATGTTCATCCATTTAGACCTATCCAAAGCTTATGATAGAGTGGATTGGCACTTCCTCGTCAAAGTTATGAGGCAATTTGGCTTCTCTCAAGATTGGATAGATTGGATTATGGGATGTATCTCTTCGGTGTCCTACTTAGTTCTTATCAATGGCTTCCCTTCATAGTTGTTCCTAGCTTCTAGAGGTATTAGGTAGGGTGACCCCCTCTCCCCTTATTTATTCATCATTCTTGTTGAATGCTTGGGCAGGACTATGACCAAAAATAGAGAAAACAGAACCCTTGAGGGAGTTACCATTGCTCATGGAGCTAGGCCTATCTCTCATATTTAGTTTTTTGATGACTCTACTCTGTTAGGTAAAGCTATGGTTAAGGAAGCCTCTACGATTAATCAAATCATTCATTGTTTCTCTAATGCTACGGGGCAATTGATCAATGAAGATAAATCGAAAGTCATCTTCTTTCACTGCTCTCCTAGATAGGAATCCATGGTTCTAGATAAATTAAGATATAAGAAGGCCTCCCTTCCGATCACTTATTTAGGCATTCCTATCAACATCTAGAGATAAAAAAATATTAGAATTGGTTGTTGGATAGAGTAAAGGAGAAAATTGGAAAGTGGACCAATAGGTGGCTTTCATCTAGGGGTAGAATTACCTTGGTAAAATTAGTCCTTCAAGCTATACCTATTTATGTTTTTGTTGTGTTGAATATCCCAAAGGCAGTTCTTCGAGAACTAGATCAAATCAATCAATGGTTCCTCTAGAGTGGTACTAAGGAGAAAAGAAAATGGGCCTTGGTGAAATGGGATACTTTATGCCTTCCCAAGCATGAAGGGGGTTAGGATTTTGATCTGCTATAAAAAATAATAAGGCTTTAGCTACAAAGTTGTATTGGAGGATTTTGAATAACCCCAATGCCCTATGGGCCAATAATATTTATGCTAAATATGTTGAAAATAAAAGTCCTAAAGACCTTGTTCACTATCAACTTCCTACCAGAGGTTCTCCCATTTTGGTGGTTCTTAGGACTAGTGAGGATTTGATAAAGAAGAAGTTATTTTGGATCATTCATAATGGTCAATAGGTTAATTTTTGGATAGATTCTTGGGATGGTCACCAACCTTTGATAACTCAGTTCCTTGATTGGAGGCCCTAGATGGAGAAGCTTCACCAAGCTAATTGGATAAAGGTAGCTAATTATTATCGATACTAGACTGGTAATTTAGAGGTTGGTAGATATTGGATCCCTATTGAGGATTGGCCTATTCAAATTCTAGAAAGGCAAAGGAAAGATATCCAATACATCCTTCATATGAGATCTCTCTTGGTCCCATGATAAGGACTATTTTGGATGGAACAACACTACTACGGGTGAGTATACTATTGCTCAAGGTTATTTGGCCTTATGCCACAATAATCCCAACCAGTCCTATGACATATTTACATAATTGTGGGCTCAAAATCTCTAGCCTAAGGTGAGGTTTTTTATTTGGCTTTTATTACATCGAAGGGTGCTCACTGGTGAGCAACTTATGAAATATGGCTTTCATGGCCCGTTTAGATGTGAGATGTGTGGAAAGAATGTGGAAACTCTTAGCCATATTTTTATTGAGTGTCCCTTAGCCTTTGAGCTATGGAGGAGAATGGCTACCTTACTCGGTTTATAATGGTCCAATTTTTGTACTCTTGAACAACTTTGGAGGGATTGGCCTAAATAGGAGGTTGTTGATCATTTTGTTAGATAGTTAGTTTGGATGGGAACTACCATCCTACCTTGGAATATCTGGAAGGAAAGAAACAATCAGATTTTCAAACAAGGAAAGGAAGGATATTCACTATATTTGGCAAAAGACCATTGCCAACTTAGCTGAATCAGTCCAACAACTCCTTAATCACCCCTAGGACTCCCACCAATGATGGGATCAAGTTATGCAAATATTGAAGATTCACTCTACTATTGGCAACCATCTTAAAGGGAATGTGAGTAATCAAAATATGGATAGAACAAGGAGTTGGCAGCCTCCTCCAAAGGATTTTGGAAAATTCAATATGGATGGAGCCTCTAGGGGGAACCTTGGAAAAGCTAGTGTGGGAGGAATTGGTAGACTTTCAGATGGTTCCTTGGTTTTCACTTTTGCTAAGAATTTGGGTATCCTTTCCAATAACCTTGTTGAGGGGTATGGTATCCTCAAAGGCCTTCGAGAGGCTGCTAAGGTTGGATGGAAAAAGGTGTTGGTTGAATCTGACTCCCAAGTCATGATTAATCTATTGAAGACTCCTAAGAATCATAAGGTTGATTGGAGAATAAAAATAATTGTTGAGAAGATTCAATTAATCCAGATGGGCTTTTTGAAAGTTGAATACAATCATGTGGTCAGAGAACATAATAGGATTGTTGATGCTTTAGCTAATTGGGCATTGGATAAAGGTGATCTTACTTGCTATGACCACCCTCCTAGATGGTGGGCTTCACATATCAGGGATGCTCTTCTTTCTATCCTTTCTCTGGATGGCTCTAGTACTAGAGGTACCTAGTTCCTTTTTACTTTGTATTAGCTTCTCTTTGGTCTAGTCAGGGTATTTCAGGTCCCTAGATCAAAAAGATCATTCTTATGTTTCTTGTGTTGATTCTTGGTTAAAAGGCATGTTGGCCTAGAAAGGCCATAGATGTAATCTATTTTTTCCATCAATTTAATTTTTTGGTGTGTGTGTTTTTGTGTTTTGTTGTTTTTTTGTGTTGTTTTTTTGTATGGTTTTGTTGTTTTGTGTGTGTTTTGTTGTTGTTGTTTGTTGTTTTTGTGTTTTGTTGTTGTTTGTTGTTTTTGTTGTTTTTGTGTGTTTGTGTTTGTTGTTTGTGTTTTTGTTGTTTTAGGCATGCTCCTTGAGTGTGCCAAAGGGGGCAGGCTAGGTGCGAGCCCTGGGTGATTTTGGCAGAATAGATACCCCTGCCTCCTTGGGTCTTACCCGAAAGTGGCACCTTAAAAGGGGTGTTTTCCACAAACAAAAAAATACTAGGAAAAGGTGGAAACACACCTTCAAACGGTTAGGTACTAGTTACATACAAGCATATCTATTGTTTCCTATTCCCTATGTCAATCTTCAATTATATTGCAGAACAAACTTTCTCTAGCTAAATAATTCTGTTTCAAAGAAGGGGATCCATATTATTCAATATTTTTGGTTTGCTTGCTTGTGGATTTATTTGATAGACCTTAATACAAATTTTAAGCAATATCATAATGATAAATCTATCATATTAGATTTGATAAAGATCATTCTTGACAGTGCTTGTATACACTTGATATTATTCACTCTTATTGACTGGTAGAGGGACTGGAAATGGAATGTTAGCATGCCTTTTTAAAAATACTACACATATCTATTGTATCCACTCTTATATTTTTATCTAGACTTGGCCTATAAGCTTAAGAAGACATAAGAAACCAATTTTCCTAAAACTAGATTTGATATTTTCTTCTACAACCCAAGAAATCCCACTTCTTATGGTGCCTTCTAGTCTAGGATTTTTCCATTATTGAAAGGTCTAAGAATTTGGGAAATGGATTGTTCTTTTTACTTTATTTGTTCCTTCCATAATACCTTAAAGCATATATTTTGGCTTTGTCCCAAATCCTATGGAGCTTTAACATGATTGGATTTCCTTTTCCACATGTATCACCCATAACCCTTTTCAATGAAGCTCTTTTGGGTGATTGCTTCTCCATGTAATAACCTTTGTTCAATCTCTCATGTGTGGAGAGTTGAGTTTATTTTTTAGATCTAGATGTGTAAAAACATATTTATTTTTAATTGAGAAAATCAATAGTTTTTTATATAATAAATGTGAACAATGTCTTTTATATCATGATCGAGATTCAAAACTAAGTTAACAAGGTGTACCTTGAGATCCATCATCTTAGAAAGATTTGCACATAAGGCAAAGGCCCCTTGCATGATGGTATAGGTCCTCCCTGATAAGCCTTTAGGATTTTCCATAATATGGTTAAAAATGTCTTTCCACCATCATTGACACAACAAATTTCATAATTGTGTTCATTCTACCAAATGGTTCCCTGGATATTAGGACCTTGCAAGTGCTTGGTTCCCTTTAGACAAAAGTAATGGTTCTCCTATAGTGGCTAAAAGGGCCTTTCAAGCCTATAGGATAAATTTCCTCAACTTGCCCTTGGAATCTCATCACATAGTGACCCAACCCTAGAGGAAGAAGTTACTAGGGAGGAAAACAATGAGGAAAAATTTGGTTGGTATGTTCCTATTCAAAGCATTCTTTCAAGCTAGAACTAGGCATGACATTGTGCCTTTGAAAAATGAAGTTGTTGCTTTTTTTGGTAATGAGGATTTGGTCTATCTTTTGGCAATGTCATTGATACTATGTTAATGATTGCAATGGATTTTTAAGGTTATCCTGATGATTTACTAGATACATTGATATGATATAGTTTTTTATGATGGCATCCACCATTTACGTATGATAAATTTTTTATGTTATAATTACTAAAAATAACATTTTAATAGGGAAAACACTCTCACGAAGCCTAAAAATGGTCTTCAAAGATAATAGGTTACAACCTTCCCCTTCCCCCCAATTTACAAGATGCCTCATGCCAAGTAGCAAGGAAGACTCAACAACTAGTGGGGAGGCCTTGACCCATGGGGATCCTTTGCATTATTGACAAGAAGTCCTACAACATGCCAAGATAACCACCACATATAGTTGGGATAAGACATTTGCAACATAGATGACATTTGATAAGTGAGGTAGGGAAAAGGTGTTACATAGCCATTTCAAGGTCTTTAAACCATTAAGCTACTCACAAGAAGACAAATCATCATGTATATTTCTTGAAAATGAATTGAAAGCATGTGAATGGGTACTGAAAAAACCAAACAAGAAGGATCATCTACGACCATGGGGTGGAGCAAAGAAAAACAAAGATGTCAACCATAGAAATACAATTAAAATCGAGTGATCCAATAGTCACCATGGTGGCAATGAACCTTATATTTGTTATATAATTGAATAAACTTTATCCTATGATTATATTGTGAAGTTTTTATTTTATTTTATCCTTCTATGCTTTCTCCATGCAAACATGTCACTGATCATTTGATGTGGGCATGCATTGTTTATTTTTATTGTATGTTGTTTCATTTTTTTTAGCATATGCAAAGATTGGTTAGAAGTTCAAATGTTGAACCATTGATTGCATATTCCCTAGTAAGCATTGTTTGCACTATTAATAAACAAAATGTGATGAGAATACCTTTTTAATCATAATGGGGATCTATTTTATGAATTATGAATAGGAATTTCATCATCATCTGGTTTCATGACATTGGCAAAAGGGACAAAAATCAAGGTTATAGAAAAATTGGTCTACGTATACTTGAAAATTGAAAGTAGAGCTAGAGAAAAAAAAAAGTACATACCACAATAAAAGGCATGGACCCATTATTAAGTGTCATGAAACAAAGTTGACTAGAATTTAGCAAAGTATCAATCACCTCTTTTTCCTCAAGCTAGTTTCATGAACTAGAAGCAACACTTGATTGTAGACACTAGTTTTGGACCTCAGAAGAATGCAATATGCACTAAGTGTAAATAATTGTAAATGTAATGTAATGTAAATAAGAGTAAAATGAATATGTAATGAAATGAAATATAGACAAAATAGCAATGTAATGTAATTTAATCATTGATTTGATAGATTGAAAATAGACTTTAGGAAGTATTATATGAAGGTCTGAATATGAAGACGGTTGGGTGGTGCGTTGTCTCGGTAAGCCATTGTTGGCAATGACTAGGGCAAAAGCTTAAGTAGATATTCACTCTCATTCAAGACCATCTAGCAGACTGTGAGACAACTCATCTATGTATTTTAGAGTGTATTGCAAGAACCCTGATGTTCTTGTGTAAATTTGATAAATAATTTAATATAAAATGTAATCACAGGCCACTTAAAGGGGGCTCCCTTGTAATCGCTTTGCCGCTATAGGGGGCTCCCTCTTTAGAATCTATGCTTCTTATTCTTCTTCTTGGATGATTTGTGTGAATGGCCAACCTAATATATATATATATATATATATATATATATACCCTAAAGCTACATTGGTGAAGAGACGTGATGGTTCATGTTATGAAGAGACGTGATGGTTCATGTTATGAAGAGATGTGATGGTTCACTTTATGAGTTAATAATATAATAATTAAATGATTAATAATACTAACTAATACTAACTAATAATGTTAGGATGGAGGATCCTAACATGCCACCCTCCTTAAAAAGAGCTTTGTCCTCAAAGCTCAAAGTGAGGAGTTTTTTCCTTTGTTTTCCAATAAGGATTTGCGTAAGTTCTTGGACTCTTTTAATGTCATCCTTCCGTAGGCAGGGATATCGAGAAGGATGAAGCGTTAGCGGGGGGTTGCCAGAAAAATTAGTAAATGTGTGATGATGAGGGAAGGGCAACCCTTGGGGTTCTTCAAACGCCTTAAAATGATGCATAAAAAGAGGTGGTAAAACTTCTACATTCTCCTGGTGTTCCCTAGGAGAGGCAATGGAGGAGTGTGCAGTCACCTTTCTGCCTTGTTTTAGAATAGGTTTGACCCTATGGCGATAACTCACTATTGGAGAGGAAATTGAGTGTAGTTCTTTAGAGTGCGTTTTTGGCCATAATGAGTCACTTCAGGAATGTCTACCTCATCCTTACCTGATGCATCGATCACTTTTGGCATATCAACCTCATTTTCTTTATTGTTGTGAGTAGGTGCGCCAGGCACTTCGGACACAACTACCTCATATTCGCCTTTTAGGGATTGACAAGGATCAACTTCCTTCAATAAATACAACATTAGTGTAACACATTTCTAATGGGATCCAAATTGCTCATCACAATTATCGCAGAGGTCTTTCGCTCGTCATTCCTTCACTTCCTTCGGGCTGAGGTACTCAACCTACAAGGGTCGGTTAGGTTTTGGGGCATCGTAAGTGGTTTGTGCTTTCCCAATAGGTGTTTTTCCTAATCGACATTGAGTATTGAATTTGTCTTCGGCTAATTTGGCCAATCCATAGGTCTGCATCATGGTATAGGGATTGAACCTTGTCACCTCCATTCTAATTTCCTCTTTCAATCCACTAATGAAGCTATTGATGGTAATTGATTCATCCAACCCTATGTTGTTTAGTGATATCCTCAAACCAAGTTTGATACTCACGCACGAAAGTGATTTGACGAAGATCTTTGAGCAATTCCCACATGATTGGGTCCCACATGGCTCTGATACCAAATGCAAGAACCCTGATGTTCTTGTGTAAATTTGATAAATAATTTAATATAAAATGTAATCACAGGCCACTTAAAGGGGGCTCCCTTGTAATCGCTTTGCCGCTATAGGGGGCTCCCTCCTTGCCACTTATAGGGGGCTCCCTCTTTAGAATCTATGCTTCTTATTCTTCTTCTTGGATGATTTGTGTGAATGGCCAACCTAATATATATATATATATATATATATATATATATATATATATATATATAAATATATATATATCAACCCTAAAGCTACGTTGGTGAAGAGACGTGATGGTTCACGTTATGAAGAGATGTGATGGTTCACTTTATGAGTTAATAATATAATAATTAAATGATTAATAATACTAACTAATACTAACAAATAATGTTAGGATGGAGGATCCTAACATGTATGATGTGTATTGAGGACATCTAGTGCGTCTAGGAAAGACTAGTCGTGTATTGGAAAACCATATGCGTAGATAGTGCAGCATGTATGCAAATTGTATAGGCATCGTGTGGTATTATGTAACATCGTACCATTGAGTAATGCAATTGACTTATATTCTATCCATAGTGTGTGTGATCTGTGTATAAGTATGTTTGCCATTGGTAGTTGGTAGTTGTGTTGGATTTTGTGTGAAGGGATTGTTATTGTAGACAGAGCGTGGAATAGAGAAGTTACAGACCATAACACAAAATGAGTGGAACTACCAAGGGTGTTGTTCTAGTGGTGATTGAGAGTGTTGTTCTAGTAGAGAGACTATGGTCGTTTCAATGTGAGTGTCATTTGAGTGGTGTCATTCCAAAAATTGTCGTTCTAGGTGAAATTGTCATTCCACTGTGTTTTGATCAAGTGGAACTATTGTTCCAAGTGCATGTCGTTCCAACACTTGCAATTCTAGCAAGTGTCATTCCAGTGAATGTCGTACTAGTTGGAGTGTGCTTGTTGTACTAGTTTGATGTCATTCTAGTGCAGACTGATGAGTAGAACTACATAGACTGTAGTCTTGTTTGGCCTCTGTCATATTATTCCTCTATTTGTAGAATGCTTACTGCTTGTGCTACATTTGGCCTTTTTGTTGTCGGATCAAAGTGGGTCAAGTTGACAAAGGATCAACATGCATGAAGAGGGAGGACATGAATGACAGATTCATTGCCATGAAGACATGGAAGACAAGGTTGTGGAGATAGTCAAATTAATATAAGAAACACGAGGATCGCTTAGAACATAGGCGTTGAGCAAAATACTACCAACCAATTACTCCAATCTCAAGAGATCGAACTTGAGGACCCAATAGTTGAACATGTGTGGAGCCTACGAGAGGGAGATTATCCAAGAAAAACACACAAGAGGTGGCAAACGTTGTTCACAACAAAGGAAGTTGAAGGAAACATGCAAGCAAACGAGGCAGAGACTATAAAGAATGTGCATGCAAGTGGAAGTGCCAATGTGGAGACAAATATTGGATGGTAACATCAGAGCAAGAGCAAGGGAATTTGTCAAGAGACGTAAAGGATGGGAGTCAGGTGCAAAAGCAACCATGGGAGAGTGCTTGGGCAAGTAGACTAGAACCAATACATGTATATTCTCTATAAAGGTCGCAAAGTGTTGAGATCGGTCAAAGATTGTTTGTTGGTGATAGCGTACAAGGTGAGGAAGCGTCAAGTGATGAAGAATGACCTGAAGAACAACAACTACCTATGGAAACTATGCATCAAGTTGCAACAACTACGGGAAGTAGAAGTGCCCATCATTTCTGGGTGACACATAAGAATACCTAGAATGCCATATAGGAACTTGTGTAACCATATGGCAAGCGAACGGAGAAAAATATGAACATGCATGGTTATGATTATTTCTTACAACATTGTGAGGAATCACAATGGACTAGCACTTGATGAAGACAAGAGATGACCCTTTGCATCATAGGAAGCATTGACAAAATCCTTTATCCAAGATCATTGGAGAAATTTATGCCACAAAGGAGAAGGATGAGGATGTTATATCCTATAATAGAAGACTGAAGGAACTTGTCAATAAGATGGAAGTTGCACCAATTTATGGACTACAAATGTGATGGTTCCTAGATGGGTTGCTACCAAAATAGAAGAATATGAAGATAGGACCACCAAATTTATACAAAGAGGCATACAACAAATCTATTACATTGGAGAGTGAAGGAAAGCAAACAACAGCAAGCCTAAGTCACTACAAGGAATCTAATTTCGATAGTGACTGTGATGACTTACACGTGGCAATCCAAGCCATGAAAAAGGTCTTGGAAAGGATGACACGAGATGCAAAGGAGGAAAAGGAGAGAAGAAATATATTTGGTGTTTTAATTGTAAGACTGAAGGAAAAACCAATATTACTTTCCTGAAGAATGCTTTTTGCAACAACTGTGAAGTGAAAGACATGCAATTGTAGACTATCCATTCAACATAAGGAGCTCAAGACATCAGAGGTTGTCGGTGCAACAAGAAGAAAAGGAGGAAAAACCAAGCACGTCGAAGAATGGACAAGCAACAACAAGCGATGGGTATAGAAACAACCGTTGAGGTGGGAGACAATAAACAACAACAAAGAGGACATAGTCGATTGCAATACAATGTAGAAGGCAAACCAATTATTTAGTGTCGAAGATGCCAAGAGTGAGGGCACTTCACACGCAATTGCCAAAATCTTCAAGTTAGAGAGAACTCCAGGAATAACAAGACCTTGATGTGTCGTTGGGGTAGACTAGGTAGTCATAAATAGGCAAAATGTTTGAGGAAGGCAAGCTTGAGTAACCCATAGATCATTGACATTGAAGAGCCTCAAATGAATCAACAACAAAAAGAGAATAATGTGCTTGTAGTTACATGGGGTCAAGTGAAGAAGGTAGACCGCTACCCCAACCCTGACATAGAGGAGAGATGGCAGTAAGCACATGAAGTAATTGAAGAGGAAATGCGAAAGACTAGGCAAGAACGATTCCTCAAAGAGAAAATGTTGAAGAAGCCTTAAGAGAAGATGTCAATCCAAGAGTTGGCAACACAAGTACTATATACGATAGTGGAAGTTAAAAGTGTCATATTTACTTAGCACCTTACCAGAGTTGTACGCAATGATAGGAGAAGTAATGCAGCTAAAGAGAGTGATGGAGTTGCAAAGCCAAACGACAACAATTGAGAAGAGAAGGGATCAATTCATTAATCCAACCATATTGATAATTGATGTTGGCAAAAATCCAACATTAATTCACATCAAGTTGTTAGACCATAAGTTGACGTAAGTAATTGTTGACGAGGGATTGAGTGTCAGTGTCTTGCTTGAGAAGACCTGGAAATAAACCGAAGCACCATTCTTATGGTCTCCCAATTTCAAGCTCTATGGTGCAAATCAATATGGGATAAAAATGAAAGGAACCTTAACTACTCAAAATGTAAAGATTGCTGATCAAGAATTTGTCATGGACTTTGTTGTGATAACAATGCAGAAACCAGCATATGAAATATTGCTAGAGAGAGGTTGGTTGTGCATGGAAATGGTTAATCACAACTAGGAGTAGGATCAACTCACTTTTAATAAAGGACAACCCAAATATATGATTAATCTGAAGAATCAGATTGTAAACGAAGATATTGTGATGGCCAATGAGTCGGCCAGTTTGTCTTTGGAAGAAGACAAAAGACATGAACCAAACGAGGAAGGATTGTTGCACATGGAAGAGTGTACATAAGACTAAGATCGATCGGATAGAGGGCTTCTCTATTGGCAAATGGAGGACTACAAGATGTTTTTGCCAACTTGTCTATTCATTTAGGCAGAGGCAAATTAAAGACACCATGACAAATATGAAGAAGATAGAATTGAGAGTGGTCTAGGATTGAGACAATTGTTTGGGAATGCATGAGAACGGTGTAACATCATAAGAGGAGTTGGAATCTCTTACTACGAAGAGAAGACGTGTATGGGTATATGTAAAATTCCTAGGCAAAAATGAGGAAAGATGACTTAGATCATTATAGATGTTGATGTGTGATGATGGAATTTGCAAGAATAGAATAATTAGAGCATGAACCACAAAGTGATGACAATGAGCATGAGGAAATGATCCCATTAGCACAAGTTGGTATGCAGTAGCAAATGAGACCAGGAAACACAAATTTTTCAAGAGTATGAAGAGTTACAAAGGTGCAATGCACAAATGAGGGCACAAACTGCTCAAAATATTTAAAGGACCATTCAAAATCTAGATGCAATCGAGGCAAGGAGATATAAGGTGTTGAATGAAATGAAGCAATGAAGGTGGAACAAATAAGAAACAACTCAACTATTATAGAGGGATGTTTTTGAAGCACCAAGATCTCAGGGAGACGATGGAAGGCACAAGTAGACAAATACCACCAAGTATTTCCTCCACAAGCTCTAGTGATTTGAGTAGTAGATCATATGCACTCAATTTCAACACAAGTAGTGGTAGTTCGAGTTCACCACTCACAAGGTGATCCAAGAAGAATGCGTCAAGATTGCAACCAATCCCTGAGCTAGAAAATGATAATCCATAAAATCAACTCAAGGTAGAAAGGTGAACAAGAAGGCGAGTAAATGGTATGCTAGAAAATACCATAGAAGTGGAAGGTCAAAGTAGTTTGCATGAACTACTATATGCCATCACATTAGTCCCAAAAGGAGGTGATGTAGGCAATTTGGGAAGATCATCAAGTGTTCTCCATTGTCTACGCTTGCCCAGCTAAAGAAGAATTTTGGTTGGCCTCCCTCATGGTAGTTTGCGAGAAAGGATCTTCCCTTCGACCATCCCTAGGCCACGTGATCAATGGGAAGGCCTGCAAGGACCTTTCCCAATCCATGTAAAAAACAACTAAAGATGAAATAACCAATAGGTTGGTCCGTTTGGACCGCCTCTTGGTTCATGACCAAACTAAAGACACCATAATAGATGGTCGAGGAATCAAGGATGAGTACAGATAGACCTTGGACAACTTAGAAGAAGGAATAGGCAGTCCCAAGTTAGGGAGGTCCATATAGAAGGAAGAAATGATGGAAGGAACATGCTTGAGAGTGGTTTGCTACAAAGGAGAAGGAGAAGGCGACGACAGGGACTAAGGCAAGAAAGAGAATAAAATAGTTGATTGGATGCGACATGTACCAAGACGATCATGCAATGTTGAAGGAAGTAGTAGGATGAATGACCGTTCCAATGCAACATGTTGTACAAATGAGTCTGGTATGACATAGTGCCATACTAGTCTAGGTCATACTAATGGGGGTCATACTAGTTAATGGCGTACGAATGACATCGGCATTGGTACAACATACATATATTGTTACGATAGACGAAAAAAATAAGATTGTTGTCAAGGTTGGATGGTAGATCGAGCAAAAGGTCACCAATGACATGAGGAAACAGATCCATCGACAGGCTGCATGATTGAAACGACAATTGCAGTTGTCATATGAATCATACAACACACTTAAAATTAAAAAGGCATGTTCCATTTTTGAAAAAAATATAAAAATAGAAAAAGACAAAAGGAGAAAAAGCAAACGTGCAAGGCAGTTACATGCAAGGTGGCACCTAGAAAATAATTGCATGGACAACAACTACCTTCGAAATATCTTATAAATAAATGCACATGGGGAGGCCTGAGTCGTTCATTGTGCTCAACGTCTATAGGAGAGGGAGGATGAACTACATCTGGATAAAATGGCCAAGCAACGAGTTGAAAAAAAGAGTGCAGTATTGTAGTATACATATATTGCATGAATTGCTAATAGCAACAAAAGCCATTGATAGAGGAAGATGCAACTGTTGTCAACAAAAGTGAAGAATAAAAACTGAAAACTTGTGCAAAAGGAGATTGAAGGTGTAGAAGGATTTTTCAAAAAATAATTGTAGGCGTGTGGATGGTTGTACAGTCATATGGACAGAAGAAGGCACGAGATTTGAGAAATTGCAGATAGGTGGTTTGGAAGACAGAACAATAGTGACATAGATTGCACAAACGTTCAAAGGAGGTTGTCATGTGAGTCATGCAAGAGAGCTATTGGGGTGAGTTATGTCGTACAAACCTTCCCTGGAACAACTATCGTGCGACTGAGGTAGCAAATTATGTCGTACAAGTAGAAGCCCAAGGTGTTATACCAATTAGAAGAGGGATGACAAACTAGTCAGAATAAGATTGTTGTACCAATTAGAACAAAGTTTTGAACCAATTGGTCACATACGACAAGTGTCATACCAATACCAAGAGTAGACAACAGAGGTCGTATGAGAAGTAGTTGCAACCTGAAGGAGTGATTATAGTTGAAAAATATAGAAAATACTGAGCATTCATGAGAGGTTGGAACGAGTGAAACTAGAACCAAGAAGGAATGCACCCAACTTAGGAAGAGACAAGAGCTAGAACCAGTGTGAGAAGAAGTCTCGTGGACTACATAAAAGAATGAGAGAAGGAAAATGGTTTTGATGCAAAGTGGAGGAGTAGGCAACATAATGGACACTCATGGTAACGACTTAGAGATGATACTCCAAAAGACCAAAGAGTGGAAGCTTCACCTTAGAAGGGGAAGGAAAGGATGTCGATACCATTGAAGGACATTACATAGCAACAATTGACAAGAGAATTTTGCCACAACTAGTGGAGGGCGAATGCAGACGATCACTCGTTGAAAGCTACGTTTAAGAAGACAAGCATAAGTTGCATATTGTAGATCCCAAATTTTGACAAGGAATTCTTCAAGAGCTACTTGTTGTCGATGTTGAAGACATACAATCCATTGTAGAATGCCATTAAAGTGAAGATTGGTGAAAAGAAGGTGCAGGTAGTGTTTTCACCTAGCAATGGAATGTCTGTTCAAAGAGAGACAATAGATAAGATCTGGTGGAATAAAATTATCTATGAAGTCACCAATATGAATCTAAAAAAAGTTGCAAAGATGAAAAAGCATGGGAGTCGTGCAGCATGAGTGGTGAGATTCTCAACCATTGAATGGTAGAATGATAGATTCAGGGACTAATCAAGATTATAGTTATAAGATTGTCTTCATAGTCGTACGATATCATTGTCCTAAGACAGTACAATCTCACTTGTACGACATCAATTGTACAATAGTCTCACATATAGTCTTGTACGACACAATATCGTATAGTCTTGTACGACACAGTCTTGTATGATAGCAATTGTACGATAATTACACGTGCAATGCCCTAATCTCCCCAAGTGACAAGATGATGATCTCCAAGACTATGACACAGGCTTGTACAATCTAACCTCCGTACAATCTAAACCTTCTCCTTGCAACCTGCAACTTATAGGTAGTATCTTTGCAATACTCTAACCACTGCAATCTACAACTATGCCAAACAAATACTATAGTCTGCAACTAGAAACAACATCCAATACAATACAACATGCAATCTCATTAACATACACAACATAAACAAAATACAAGTAAAATGGAATCAGACTGCAATGAATCTGCAAATAACAAAATTGTATTGGCATTCAATGGTGCTTGCTGTAAACAACAATGATGGACTGCAATTACAATGTGCAGGGTTTAATCCTCAACACTTCCATAACCAAGCCTGCATAATCCAGGTTGTTGAGGAAGAGTAGCAACCTGTGGAGAAGATTGCACAAGGAGGAACTACGCAATAGACGTAGGGATTGACAGGAGTTGTGGATATGGACAGAGGTACGGGATGCAATGGATGCAGTTCAATGGAAGCAATGGGAGAAATGCGAATAGAGTCACCTAATATTTTTACAAAATTTGAGCAACATATAGATCCATGTGCATCACCTAAGTTGTGAGAAAAACCATTGTTCGAAATCACATCCACAATAGAGGAGCTTGCAAGGGAAGAACCAGTTCCAACCAAAGCATCAAAGAGAAATAAAATGAAATATTATTAATGTCCGTGGTGGGCCAAAATAAGACCCAAGGGACTATAAGAAGGACAATAATGATTGCCAGTTAACAGGCTAAAAACCCAACAAAGAAAAAAACTAAGATAAATACAAGACGAAACTCGACAATTAGGCCAAAGAGAAATGGAAAATAAAAGGGAGAGCAGAGGGGGGAGGTCTGCAGTCTAGAAGAGAGGAGTGCACGCCAAGAAGAAAGGAGAGAGAGGAGGGGGGAGGGAGCATCCCAGGAGGGGCAAGCTCCATGAACCATAGAAACTAATTTTTCCTAACAATAGAAGCTGAAGTACTGGAGTTGAAGAAGTCCACGATATGTCTTTGACCAGTGCTAGTTCGGAACCCTGACAAAATGTGGGTGCACTGTCTAGTGACCTTGTTTCTGTCTAAATTGGATGATGGGCATTTCTATTCGGAGTCACCTGGTACGTCGAAGCTAGTAAAGTATGTTGTGGTGAGCCAATGTTGAATAGGGTGAGATCCATATGGAGAACTTTTATGTCATCGAAGTTGAGTTATATCCCTAAGAAAGAGTGTGAGACACCACTGGTCTGGGTATCTGAATAAGGTAGAAATAGATCGAGAGTTGTCCCTAAAAAGGCAATGGAATCCAACCCCGAATCTCATAATAAATGGGACAACAAAAAATAAAGTGAAAGGTTTCAACTTCACCCAAGGGACAAAACAAGCAAATCTGCTCCTCTGTCAGAAGATGGTGATCTGACTCAATCCGGAGTTGGTGAGAACACACTTTAAGTTGCCCAATAGTGATTTGAAGACTATGCATTGTGTCGTTGAAGGTATTACGGAGGAACTATTCTGCCCTCCTGTATCTGTAAGAAGTGCTCATGGTAGAAAGACAACCTGGGGGGGAAAAGGGGCAACAAGAGAGATCCAAGTGCATCTGGTGTATTGGAGACTAACATCCTTTTGGATCTCATGGAGCATCCTCCTCTTACTAAGTCGAGATGATGGAGAACACCCAAAGAATAAGGGGGGGGGGGGGCTCTCTATCTGTATCTGAATGTTGGCCAAGAGGAAAAAAACTTGAAAATACCAGCTCCTTTGGCCTCCCCGAGGAGAGAGTTCCATCGAGGAGCAAAGGATGAGGTAAGGGTACAGCCTGCAACCCTCAAGGGTATCTTTGAAAGTACGGATCCTATGAAGATAATCGATAATTAGGAAGGTAATCTCAAGATGGAGAGGAGAAGCCCCAAACTCTACCAGAATAATAGAGTGGGGACTGTGCCCTTGCAATAAATGAATCGTCGAAGAAAGAGTGTTTGGACTCATTCAACCCGTGACCACTCGGTTGGGCCAAGACTAGAACCGCAAACCACTGACCCATAAGTAATAGTTGGCTTGACCAAGGCATCAAAAATCCTCATCTTCACAGGTATATCCTAAAAATGTGCTTTGAAGCAATTCCTCTCTAGCAAAAATAGAGTTACATACCCCTTACACACACAGGCCTGGGTGATGAGTTTCATACCAAAATTGGGATTGGTGAAAAGAACCCCCAAGTACATATAAGAGGTGGTGATCTCGATCTACTGACCTTGGAAAGAAAAGTGGAGATGAGATAGAGCCTCTTTGGTAGTATTGAATACCATAACCTTGGTCTTAGAAAGATTCGTCATCAACTGTCTCGAGTCACAAAAAGCAGCAACCTTGTCTAGATGGTGTTGAAGCTCCTCAAGAGAAGACGCCAAAAGAACAACATCATCAACAAAGACGAGAATAGAAATCAACACACAGTGCAGAAGGCAACCATCCTTTGCGTGAGCGTTCTCCTTAATAAAAGTCTCAAACTCGTCGATGAAGATCCCAAAAAGTGTCATGGAAAGGGGGCACTCTTGTTTCACTCCCATGGTGCTAATAATATTGTCTGAAAGCCCTTGAGGGGAGCGAAACTGACCTTTTAGAGTCTCATATAACCAAGTAATCGTTGTCAAAAGTTTCCTAGAGATGCCAATTGATCGAAGTCTCTCAAGAAGTAACTGTCAAGGCACCATGTCGAAGGCTTTCCTGAAGTCAATAAAGCAACAATAAACCTTCGAGGACCTGGAGCGCGCCTCCTCAATAATAGCTCTGAATACTAGAATGTGATCTGTAGTTTGGTGATCTTGCCGAAAACCAACTTGGCCAAGAGCCTTAAAATCCTCCTCCTCCAACCTTCAAGAGAGAATCACATCCAATGTTGTGGCATAAAGCTTGGCAAAGATATGTCCAATCATGATAGTCATGTAATTATTGGGTTCATGGGGATCACCTGCCTTATGAATGGGGTGAATGATATGTTGAGTCCAAGAATCAAGAAACCCAAAACAAAAAGAGATATTAAAGAGATCAATGAGGGGCCCAACAAGAGGGTCAATACCATGCTATAAAAATTTCGCCTGTAACCCATCCAAATATGTTGCTTTGCTTGTACAAAGTTTCCTGATAGCCTGCATGACAAGACTAGTAGAAAAGAGGTGGCACGAAGAGGGGGGAAGGGAACAGTAATAGGAGGCTGACTAGGGATGTTATAGAAGGAAGAGGCATAAATGGTCCAAGAAGAAAGATCAATCCCATGAGTAATCCGATCACGGGGGAGGATAAGGTGCCAAAATAATTTAGAGATTGTTGAAGGGAGTGGATAAGATCAAGTCGATGTTGAGAGAGAAAGAGACACTTCTTCAAAAGAAGAAGCATCCTGTGGTCTTTGTGGGAAACGACATAGAGCTGGGAAGGATTTCAAATGGCATATTTCAATCTTCAGTGGGCAAACTTACATTCCTCATCATACCAGATGTTCATGGGGAAATAACCAAGGGGACGAGGACGAATAAAGTGGGGGTACAAGTCCAAAGCAGCCTTCCAAATAGTTTGGACCAAGCAAGCAAAACGATCAGAAACATCGAAAAGAGGAGACACCCATGCAATCGGTCCATGTAGGTAAAGGAATAATAATAGTCAAATTCTATTATGACCTGAGGGGCTAAAGGGGAGGGAGGAGAGGGATGAGTAACATGAAGGGAAACAATGGATAATGTAAGAGAAAGAACTGAATGATCGGTAAGGGAGGGAAGGTGATCATAGATGTTAAATCAGGAAATGAATGGAATGAGGGTGGTAGAGGAAATAGCATAGTCAACGACACTAGCTCCACCACTATGAGGAAAGCAAGTAAACCCACTGGAATCCAAAAAACAAGATATACCATTGAGAAGCACTAGTCTATTGGATTCACCCAACTCAATAAGATGCTTAACATAAGCAGTAACTTGTCTGTCGTTGAAGGCTCGAGCAACACCAATGTCCTTAGGATCCACTTCTCGAGTCTGCAACTCATCGATTGTGAGGTCATGAATAGAAACCTGCACAGGACCTATTCAAGCATTGAAATCTCCCAACAAAAGCATCTCCCTTGAAGTTGAGTATCTAGTAATGTCCTCATAAAGATCTTGGAAAGGGTCCCTATCCATGTGAATAGCAAAATTGGACGTGCTGGGGGGAAAGTTACATGTGGCAATGTATATATCCCAAAGAGGTGGGTGACGATGGATTTTAATCCATAAAAACTTGGAATGGGGGTCAATCGAAACCAGGGATACCGAACATTGGAGCCTATCCTTGACAAGAGCAGCAACCCCTCCTGAACCTCGAACCCCCCCAAAGCGTCGAGTGAGTTTCCGACAATCGGACCACCAAAAGTAACTTGAGATAATTGGTACGGCCCATTCAGGACTCTTTTGCATCTCACAAATAAGAATGATGTTATGTCTGCCAATAACATTAGAAAGGGACCCTGGGGTAGACCACATCGTACAAGTGCAGTTCCAGCAAGCTATAACTAGCTTATCTACCACCCCCTTTCGTGTTGATGGAGTCATTTCCTAGGCAAGGGTTTGGACCACCCAAGTGGGGGAGAGTCCCTAATCACAACACACAAATAACAAATAACTGCCCATTTGTTGGCTTTCCTAGTCGTGGCTACTTGTTACCTTTCTTTCTTCAATTCTTCAACCTGGAGTCACATAAGGTCCTCATCAAGGTATATCTTGTCCTGAAGAGTAAATAATTTCAGTGCCAACAAAAGCAAAAAATAGAGAAAGGCAGCTCGTAGTAAAATATAAACTGATAAAGAGAGGAGGCAACAACCAAAGGATGGAACAATTGGTTGATATTGTGGAGCAAACAATCTGGGAGGCAAGGTAGCAAGAAGACTATCAATCTACGAGGTGACGGTGAAGGAGACAAAGGAGATTCTCACCGAGGAAGATACAAACGTTGAAATCCCAATACAGACAAGTGAGCATTTCATGCTTGAAGTGTCAAATCTCAGACAATCGTCATATATAGGAGAGCTTATGAAGGAGCAACTTATTATATTTTGTGAAAATGACGAAGATTCTAAGATCAAACAAGATTAGAATTCAAGATGGGTTGTGTTGGATAGTTGAAGAACTGGCAACTGAAGGTCTAAAAAGTAGCAGTTGATGTTCTACGAAGAAATAGAAAATTTTATATAGTGGGTTCGGGATGAAGAAAGGACAAAGGAATTCATTGAAATCCATTAGAAGTAACCATGTGAATTGTAGGTTGGTAACATCCAGAGGGTGGTAGGAATAAAGGAATTACCAGCACGAACGATGATAATATATAGGTAGGCATCCCAAATATATATTGATGAAGTAGATCTAGTGCCATGTTCAAAAGATACAATAGGTGTGGAGTACAGGAAGGTTGCACATGAATTGGTAAGGACGTATGCAAGAATTAAATTCTTGGCATACTTGATATAGTGGTTAACTATAGATTGCGAAAGATCCATTGGTCAAAGGAAGCATATGCTAACCAATACGAGGAGATGAGGAGAGTGAATGAGGAAGCTAAGGCAGAACTAGTCACCTTGAAGCAAGCGACTATAGCAATATTGAATGCTTTAAAGCAAGAGGTTGAGGAGAAGAAAAAACGCAAGAACAAAGTGAGCTAATTGGGCAGCTAAAATCCAAGTGCTCAATCAGAGAACAGATGTTAGAAGTAAATACCAAGGAACTAGAGCACAAATATCAGTTAATTGCAGAAAGAGGCAAGCAGCTTGCAGAAGCAGCATAGAAAGCTAAGAAAGAAGTCGAAGATGCCTTTGTGGAGAGGGAGAAAGAGTGAGGGTCAGTCATTATGGTATAGGAGCAAGATACCATAATTATGCTACAAGGCTGAAGGATTATAATGAGGCATTGAAGTTGTAGATCATGGAGATGGGAGGAGCACCTGTTTTAACACCTCAACAACAGCAGCCAAGCCCTAGGAACTAAAGCAAACGTCGACCAAAGTAAAGGGAACGACAAATGTAGGCACCAATTCTGGACCTTGGAAGAAAAAATAGTGCAAAATGCACTAAGTGTAAATAATTGTAAATGTAATGTAATGTAAATAAGAGTCAAATGCATATGTAATGAAATGAAATGTAGACGAAATGACAATGTAATGCAATTTGATCATTGATTTGATAAATTGCAAATAGACTTTAGGAAGTATTATGTGAACGTCCGAATATGAAGACGGTTGGGTGGTGCGTTGTCCTGGGAAGCCATTGTTGGCAACGACCAGGACAAAAGCTTAAATAGATCCTCCCTCCTTCATTCAAGACCATCTAGCAGACCATGAGACAATTCATCTATGTATCTAGAGTGTATGATGTATACTAAGGATATCTAGTGTGTCTAGGGAGAGATTGGAGTCACGTATTGGCAAACCATATGCATAGGTAATGCAACATGTATACAGATTGTATATGCATTGTGCGGTATTTTGTAACGCCATACCATTGAGTAATGCAATTGACTCATCTTCTATCCATGATGTGTGTGATCTGTGTATGAGTATGTTTGCCATTGGTAGTTGGTAGTTGTGTTGGATTTTGTGTGCAGGGATCGTTATTACAAACAGAGTGTGAAACAAAGAAGTTACAGTCCAAAATACAGTACGAATGGAATGGCCAAGGGTGTCATTCCAATGGTGATTGAGTGTGTCATTCCAGTAGATTGGTTGTGGCCATTCTAGTGTTGGTGTCTGTAATGTCCCCTTTCTAAGCAGTCAACTCATTATGGTGTTCTAGCCTACTTCTGGGCTCCCGTAGGCTATGACAGGTGTGTGGGGGCCTAATGGAGGTCATTTAGTCATCATCCAGATGCCGAGAGCTTTCTATTGCCTGTCTTTCGAAACCATTCTGAGCATGGAAGCATGGACTTACTATTTTTAGTAAGTCAGTTTTTAGGGTTTCTGGTCGGACGGGAAGTGCAGTGTTACTGTTCACCGAAAAGGGTATCCAGATTTATCTTCAGTTGGCGGATTGGTTAACCAGAGGTTAGATATTTTAATGAGCAAAGGTTTGATTATATTAAATTAAATTAAATATTTAATTTAGTATAGTTATAACTTTATTTTATAAAGTGGAGATATAAGGGGACATAAGTCACTTAAGTGATAAATAATATTTTATAAAGTGACTTTATGTTTTTAAAAGGGAGCAACTTAAGTTATAAAATAAAGTTGTTGACCCCATGTTGAGTGCCTAGGTAAAAAGGGGACGTGGGACTTAAAAGTAAAATATGTTTTAAGTTTTATCCCACATTGGCTGTGCAAGGGAGTTGTCTCAACAAAAGGTCTTTATATTCAGTTGCTTGCTCTCATTATTCACATTCTAGACATTTGATATTTGTTTTCTCTGAGGAGATTGTTGGGAGCTCTGGTTGCAGACTCTATCGGCTGTTGGGGACGAAAACCTCCTTCAGTAACATTGCTTTCGGGTGTGAAAGATCACCCCTAGGCAATCAATCTGCCGGATTCATTCAGAGTTCGGGATCAACACTTCAAGAAGATTCACAGAGGTATTTGTTTTGATTTGAAGAGTATAATTTCTTGAGGGTTTAATTGACAGATTTGCAGAAGGAAATTTGGTGTGTTTGTTTTGGAGATTGCATATTTTTATGCCATTGCTATAGTAGCCGTACTGCTACAGTACCGCGCTACAGTACCAGCTATACCTTTTGTGAAAAAGTTGTAGTTTGAACATTAATTATTTGAAATTGATTTTGTTTCACTGTCAACTCCTTGCTGGGTGTCCCATTTTGAGCTGTTGTTTGGGATATTTGAGTGGTGGGTGTATTCATTTCTTGATGCCATATTACCTTAACAGTCCGTAGTGTTTCATGAGAAGGAAATTATATATATTGGACAGGGTTGTATAGGTTTGATCACTGGAAACCCTTCCCAATCAGTTTAATCATCTGTGGAGAGGCTTTTAGTGTGTTTGCATGAGACAGACTACTGTAAGAAATTGCTGGTAATCTTCAAGATGGTGCTGCCTGTCATCTGGACACTATTAACAGTTACAGAGGTCTGAAGCAGATTCTAAACCCTTCATTGAATCTGTAGAATTTTGGTTGTGGGATACAGTTATCTCATTTGAGAGAGTGCTGGTTAATTTATTGATGAAAGGGGTAGGCAGAGTGCAGCTACAAAAGTCCACCATTTAGTTTCAGATCTGCCAAACATCATTGAATGAATATGGAGTGCAGCTACAACAGTCCACAGTGTAGTTTCAGATTTGCCAGTGAACAATGAAATCAGCTTGCAAGTTGGTACAGGTGTCCATCAGTTGAAGGGGTTTATAATTGAAGGGGACCTTGTTCCTGCTCTTGAGGTTCCTTACAAACCAAAATCAGACTATGATAAGTTGCAACAACAGCTACAACAGACTTGTGATTATGCTTTATGGGGAATAGAGACACCAAAGTGCAGATACAGTGATCCATAAATAGGTTCAGACCTGCAGTTTAATATGTAATATGCTTCATTCCCAGATCATTTATATATATATATATATATATATATATATATATATATATATATATATATATATATATATATATATATATTGCTTGCATGTTGATATGGAGCAGTTTTCATGAATATGAATGAATAAAATGAAACTTGCTATATTGTTGCAATAACAAATTTATGCATGCTGATTCATTTATCAGTTTCATTAGTAGCATTTATAATTTGTATTGCTTCATTATCGTTAGTCATATTGTTGTTGCAAGCAAGAATCAAGAAAAAAACTAGGAGAGATTTATTAGAGTTCCCAAATATCTAAAGTGCAGAACCAGGGGGGGACGTTACAGTGTCGTTCTACTGGTGTGGAGTACTTACAGTGCTAGTAATTCTTGATCCTATCATTCCAACACTTGTTCTAAGTGGAACTATCGTTCCAATGTGTGTCAATCTAGTGGAACTGTCGTTCCAAGTGCATGTCATTCCAACACTTGTCATTCTAGTGAATGTCATACTAGTTAGAGTGTGATTGTCGAACTAGTCAAGTTTGATGCCATTCTAGTGCAGACTGATGAGTAGAACTGCATTGATTGCAATATTTTTTGGCCCCTAATTTGTCATCCTATTCCTCTATTTTTGGAATGCTTACCACTCATGCTACATTGATGACAACCATCAAGAGCGAAAAATAATAAAAAAAATAGGACCTCAAACCGAAATGAGGACAACACAAAAAATGATGGCAAGAAGGATAAAACCAAGGAAGGATTGACCAATTCATTTGATTATATCCCATTTTAATATGGAGGTAGTTGTAAATCAATCCATATTAAACTACCCCCCTCTTACATGTTTATATGGGATTGAAACAAGTCCCTGGTACATGATATCTATGAATCCAGTATAACATTACAACAAACCATACTATCATTGGCCACTTTATTAGGGAATGTCCATCATAATGCAAGGATTTGAACTTGGGTCATGCTTATATGATTGCATTCCAAATATCATTGTTGCACATGCCTTGGATGCAACCATAATAAAGTTAATAGAAAGCATAATGTAGAGAAATTGGAAGTGCATATTGAAGCATATTTGATCCATATGGATTTATAATAGGTTTTTGAATGTTAAAAAATATCAAAATTATGTGCAAACAGAAAACACAATAATGCAGGAAAAAATAGGAACACGGATTTTACGTGGAAAACCTGCAATGTGTAGGAAAAACCACGGGGCAATGGCAGCTTGATCTTTTATTGATTTCGGCAAAATTACATTCAATCAACTTTTACATGCAAGGGGTCATTCCCTTTTATAGAAAAACAAAAATTGTTCGTTTCCTTTCCGAAAAAGGAAAACTCCAAAAAATTGTTTGCTTCCTCTTCCAAAAACTAGTTCGCTTCCTCTTCCAAAAATTGTTTGCTTCCTCTTCCGAAAACTGTTTACTGCCTCTCACAACGTACAGATGCCCAGAATTATGGTTGTACGGACACGCATGGGGATGAGGTTGTAACTGCACCACCATACACCTTGTTGCTGAAGAACATTGGAGATCTGGATATTGACTTCACCTCCTAACATTCTCCCACTTGAAGTCGATATACAGGAATTCTTTGCCTATGTTTTTCCATCCAAGTGCTAATTGCCCAATGCTGCCCTTATCACATTTTCAGCAAGCCCAGAGAAGTTTTGCACCGCTCAAACTTCTTTGTCTTGACCGGCTTAGTAAGCATATCTACAGGATTCACTTCAGTATCAATATTCTGCAACAGGATTCTACCTTCTTCCACCATATTTCTTATAAAATGGTACTTAACATCAATGTGTTTTGTACAATCATGAAATGTTGGGTTCTTCACTAACTAAATAGCACTTTGGCTATCACAATGCAATGTAATTTTCTCCTGTATTATCTTGAAGTCACCCAATAGTCGTTCTAGCCAAATTGCCTCGAAGCTGGCTTCAATTGCTACAATGTATTTTGCTTTAGTGGTTGATAAAGCCACCACATACTGCAACTTAGAAGTCCAACTCACAGCTCCACTAGAAAAAGTGAAAGTATATCTTGTAGTGGACTTTCTCCCATCTCTATCTCCACCATAATCTGAATCCACAAAACCTTTAACTTGCAAATTTGTCGATCTATAGTAAATAGCAGCATCTGAAGTGCCTCTTAAATATTTGAATATCCACTTCATCGCATTCCAATGCTCCTTACCAGGATTTGCCATGTACCGGCTGACAACTCCCACTACTTGGGCAATATCCGATCTGATGCTTACCATGGCATACATGAGGCTTCCTATTGCTGATGAATATGGTACACGAGACATGCTTGTCTTATCTGCTTTTGTTTTAGGACATTGTTCGGAAGACAATTTTAAGTGTGAAAGAAGTGGGGTACTGATTGGTTTTACATTTTGCATATTGAAGCACTGCAAAATATTTTCTATATATGACTTTTGACATAACCAGATCTACCTTCCTGTTATGTTTCTGTGTATCTTCATCCCTAAAATTTGGTTTGCTGCTCCTAAATCCTTCATTTCAAATGTCCTAGCCAATTGAGCCTTAAGATCAATGATTTTCTTCATGCTAGAACCTGCAACTAGTATATCATCAACATACAACAACAAAATTATAAAATTGCCATCATCAAACCTCTTATAGTATGCACAATGGTCAACTTCACTCCTGCTAAAACCTTGGCTCTTCATGAAGGTGTCAAATTTTATGTACCACATCCTTGGTGCCTGTTTCAACCCATACAAAGATTTCTTGAGTCTACAAACCAAATGCTTTATTCCTTTTTCTTCATAGCCCTCAGGCTAATCCATATAAATCTCCTCATCGATATCACCATGCAAGAAAGCAATTTTCACATCAAGTTGCTGCAATTCTAAATCTTGTGTTGCTACAAGTGCAAGTAAAACTCTAATAGTAGTCATCTTCACAACTAGAGAGAAAATTTCATTAAAGTCTATACCTGACTTTTGCACATAACCTTTTGCCACCAAGTGAGCTTTATAGCATTCCAACAACCCATCGTTGTTCTTTACTTTATACACCCACTTGTTTCCAAAAGTCTTTCTTCCAAGTGGGAGATCCACAAGTTCCCATGTTTTATTCTTGTAAAGTGCTTCCATTTCCTCCTCCATGGCTTTCCTCCATTTTTTTGCATTCTCATATTCTCTAGCTTCTCGAAATGAACTAGACTCACCATCATCAGCTAACAAAGCAAAAGAGGACTGAAAAACAGGAGAATACCTTTCCGATCACTTTTGTGGGCGTGTAGATATTCTAACCCAATGATTAGTTGGTTGTGGCTCTTGGTCTTGTGATTGTTGTGGCTGCTTTACTTGTTGTTCTGCATGCTGGTCAAAAAATTCAGCATGCTGGTCAAAAATTTCAGCCTGTTGATTTTCATTTTCCTCTTCGTTCATATCTACTTCAACTGGTACAATATTAGGTGTTTGTTGTACCTCCTTCCTTTGCATTGATTTTCATCAAAAATAACATCTTGGATAATAATTACCTTGTGGGCAATATGATCCCACAGTCTATACCCCTTTACTACGTCTCCATAACCGAGAAAAACACATTTGCTTGACTTTGGGTGAAGTTTGGACCTTTTTTCTTTAGGCACATGGGCAAATGCATCACAGCCAAAGGTACGCAAATGAGAGCAATAAAATGGCTTACCACACCAAACCTCCTATGGAATATGTCCATCCAATGCAGTTGTAGGTGACTTGTTAATGAGGTAAACAACTGTATTAACAACCTCTACCTAGAACCTTTTATCCAACATGGATGCGCTGAGCATGCTTCTTGCACGTTCCATGATTGTGTGATTCATCCGCTCAACCACACCATTTTGTTGTGGAGTATATGGTACAATCTTCTGATGCTTAATTCCTTCCTGCATACAAAATATATCAAATTCCTTGGAGCAATATTCATCCCCATTATCTAACCTAAGACATAAAACAAGCTTGCCCAAACTTTTCTCTACTCGAGCTTTGAACTCTTTAAATTCCTGCAAAGCTTCCGACTTCTTCAAAAAATAAACCCACACTCTTCTAGAATAATCATTTATAAATGTTAGAAAATAGATAGCACCATTTAAGGATTGAGTGGGGACTAGTCCAAATATATCAGAATGTATGAGTTGCAGAAAATCATAACTCTTACCAGGGCTTGCAGTAAACCAAACCCTCTTTTGTTTCCCAAAAATACAGTGTTCACACAAGTGTAAATTACAAGACTTAATCCCAAAAAGCATACCTTGGTCATGCAAAATTTTTAGACCTTTTTCACTCATGTCTTAGGCGTTAATGCCATAACATTACTACATCCTGAATTGAAGTTGTTGTTGTAGCATGGTTTGTCACTGTATCACCGCATAAACGATATAGGGTTCCAAGATTCTTCTTTTGCTCCTACAAGGGCTCCACTGGTAATTTTGCAATAGCTATTACCGAAAGTGATAGAATACCCTAGCTTATCCATCATCTTGATTGAGAGCAAATTCTTTCGCAAATCTGGCACATGTCGTACATCACATAATATCCTTTCTCTACCATCGTCCAACTTGATCTTTATATCTCCTAGAATAATCACCTATAAAAGTCAGAAAATATATGGCACCATTTAAGGACTGAGTGGGGACTGGTCCAAATATATCTGAATGTATAAGTTGCAAAAAATCAAAACACTTAACAAGACTTGCAGTAAATTGAACCCTCTTTTGTTTACCAAAAATACAGTTCTCACACAAGTCTAAATTGCAAGACTTAATCCCAGAAAGCATACCTTTGTCATGCAGAATTTTCAGACCTTTTTCACTCATATGGCCTAGGCGTTGATGCCATAACATTACTACATTGTGAACAGAAGTTGCTGCTACTGCATGGTTTGTCATTGTATCACCGCATAAATGATATAGGGTCCCATAAGATTCTCCCTTTGCTACTACAAGAGCTCCTTTGGTAATTTTGTAGTAGTTGTTACTGAAAGTGACAAAATACCCTAGCTTGTCCATCATCTTGATTGAGTGCAGATTCTTCCGCAAATCTGGCACATGTCGTACATCACATAATATCCTTTCTCTACCATCGTCCAACCTGATCCTTATATCCCCTCTTCCCACAATTTCTAAAGGGTGATCATCACCCAAGTAGACCATCCCACCACTATATGGCTGATATTTGTCAAACCAGTCTCTATGAGGAGACATGTGGAAAGATGCACCCGAGTCCAAAACCCAGGTATATAAAACAGATCTGCTATTACTGACACAAAAAGCATCAAATGTTGTCGTCTCTCCAAAATTTATTGTACTGGCCTTAGCTAATGGGTGAAATTGCTTTTCACCATTTTTTTCCTTTTTTTGCTACCAACAGTCCTTTGAATGCCCTGGCTTCCCACAATGCCAACACTTCCCTTTCAACTTGTGTCCTTTAGACTTAGACCTGGACTGTGGTCTACTTTGTTGACTCCTCTCAAAATATCGACCTCTCACAGCTAGGGCTTCATTGGTTGAGGGTTCTAGAGACGTTTTTCGCCTCAACTCTTTTGCCAACAAAGCGGCTACCACATCATCAAATTTTAGAGTTCTTGATGATGAATTGTTGATGGTCATCACAAAATGATCCCAAGTCTCCGAGAGGGAACAAAGTAGGGTGATAGTTTTGTCCTCATCCTCCATCTTCACATTAACTGAAACCAATTTACTGATAAGGGTATTAAACTCATTCAAGTGATCTACCACAGATGAACCCTCCTTCATCCTTAGGCTATAAAGTTGTTTTTTCATAAAAACCTTATTTGTTGCAAATTTCGTCTCATACAACTTTTCAAGCTTCTTCCAAAGGGCTTCCGCGGTCTTTTCTTCAACAACATTGAACAAGACAGAGTCCGCTAGGCATAGACGGATTGTAGAAACCGCCTTCTTGTCCAGCGTTGCCCACTCCTCATCTTTCATGCTGCTTGGTTTACTCACGACCCCTTTCAAGGCTAGGGCTTGGTCATTTTGAACCAACAAATCCTCCACCTTCATCTTCCATAGGGCGAAGTTCCTGCCATCAAACTTTTCAATCTCAAACTTGGTTACACTTCCAATCATTATTGCAGCTCCCACTCGCACAAAACCCTAGGCCCTGATACCAGATGTTAGAAAATATGAAAATTATGTGCAAGCAGAAAACACAATAACACAGGAAAAAATAGTAACATAGATTTTACGTGGAAAACCTGCAATGTGCAGGAAAAACCACGGGGCAATGGCAGCTTGATCTATTATTGATTTCGGTAAAAATTACATTCAATCAACTTTTACATGCAAGAGGTCATTCCCTTTTATAGAAAAACAAAAACTGTTCGTTTCCTTTTCAAAAAAGGAAAACTCAAAAAACTGTTCGCTTCCTCTTCCAAAAATTTGTTTGCTTCTTCTTCCGAAAATTGTTCGCTTCCAGAAAACTATCCGCTGCCTCTCACAACGTACGGACGCCCAAGAGCATTATGGATGTACGAATGCCTAGAATTATGGTTGTATGGATGCACGTGGGATGTAACTGCAGCACCATACACCTTGCTGCTGAAGAACATTGGAGATATGGATATTGACTTCACCTCCTAACATTGAATAGCAGGTTAACTTGACATCAAGGAAGATGGTCATGTGATGGTGGCTCAACAAGTATCCAAAACAACGGATTGTCATATTTTAGCCGTAACTCTTTCAAATCAAGTCAAATTTCAATTAAACTTTATAGGGAGGTTCCTAACATAATAAAAAACTGCAAAAAATTAATTTAAGTTCAAAATACATCATCTATCCTAGACAAAAAAAAAAAAAAAGTAACAATCAAGACTAGTGAGTAGTATTTTAAGCACAAGTCAACCAAATCAAGTTCAAATTAAATTATTCTTTTTTCAAGTAAAATAGGACTTAGAGGGATATCTATCACATAAATTTCATGTCAAAATACACCCATTTGACCATTCAAAATGGTAAAACTCAGTAATTTGTACAATCCTACTCTCTCTCTTTCTCAATGAGACAAATTTATACTGAGGGTCCTTGACAACATTGCAGAAGTCCCTACCAAATTTAAGCTTAAAATTCATTTGTTTGGCCCTTCAAAAGGCCAAAATTAGTCCAAGGAACAAGCTACACAGAATGGGCTAAATTGGCATATGCAAGGTGGTCTCAAACTGATTTGGTCAAGTGTCAAGAGGAATATGTGCAAAGGAAAGCGCTACACATCATCTCTATGCATGTTTGACAATTTAGGGCCTCAGTATTCAAGAAACATCGATTACACTTATAGTTTTAGAAGATAAAGAACTAGATGAGACTTATTTGGGCCAACATAAGCAAGGAGAAGAGGGATTTGTAGAGCAAGGAACAAGGGAAGGTATTTCCAATAATGAGAGAGCGAGGTACCATTGGAAGGCACTATGTAAAGCTGCAAATAAGGGCATGGTTTGTACAATTCAATGAGGGCCAAGTTGGTGTTCACAACTCTTGTAATCTCTCTATTTTGCATGAAATAAGAAGCTTCACTGATTCATTTGTGGGTTTTCTTCCTGAAATGGCTTCCACATTGAATCACTATGTTATTGCCTATCATATATGTTTTTATTTTTAGCATTTCAATAATTTACTTGCATTGTTTTTCTATGGAATTTTAGCAAGTTTATATGCTTTCTATGCTTGGAAACTAGCTAGTTTGAGCTAGGAATGGACACTAGTTTGGTGCAACAGTAAATTGTTGGTTCTTCAATAGATTTTTGGTTTTATGAACATTGCATCAGTCTCTTTATGGACTGTCCATACTCTGTTATTTTTCAGATGCGGACATGAAAGAGTAGTTTTCATGTAAGATTAAGGGTTCCACTAGTGACTAGTTTTCACGACAAGCCAAGTGAAACCAAGCTAAATGTCACTACAATCCTTTGAAAACTATCCATTTAAGGTTTTTTTAATGGGAATTGCAGATTAGTATGTATATATCATTAACTAGAAAATCATTTGAAAATGGTGTCACATGCTTTTCCAGAGTGATGAAGTCATTATGAGGTCCTCACAAGGAAAAGAGAAACCCACAGTGACCAATTGGCACAATTTCAAGGAATTGAAGAGGAAGTGATTATGTACTCTAGACCATGCAAAGAGGAGACTCAAAGTAAACACGTGAGACAAACAAAAAATCAAAGTGTAGAAAACCTGCATGATTAAATTCCATACTCAAGCAGCTCGATTAGGAGTCTTTACTAAGGATTTTAGCATGGTTGTAAGTTATCTTGAAGGATTGAAATGCTATATTGGGAGCCAAGTGCTACTCTTCAATCCAAGAATAATTAACTAAGCTAGCAGTCTTTCTTGCCTTACACCATATATTAGTTAATTGCAATGCCTTTTCAAGTAATTTGAAACAAATCCAACTTATACTGCTCTTTGGTTTGCTTTCCAGGTTAATTCACACATATGACAATGTCCAACAAGGTTCTCTTTATTCTCAAGATTAAAATTGTGTGGATATTTGTTATGTTTAGACAATGAACAAGATGACATACTTCCAACATGATTTGAGTTTTCCGGTATACTGATCATTGTTCTCATTATTCTCATTTACATGGCTAAAGACATCCTACATTTCAAGACGAAGCTTATATCTTATATTTTATTATTTCTTTTATTTGTTGTTGCCTTTAGTTGACACGTCGCTCACCTTTAGGTCCCAGCTGTCCTTTGCTTCTGCTTTGTTTTACATGCATTCAATTCGGATTTCAACTTTGTAGTTCCTGCAAGGATTTTTTTTTTTTTGTTAATTTGTGGTTTTTCGGTTTAGTTTGGGGGTTGAAACAGCATATTACATGCAATAATAACTCTCAAACTGACCTGCAAGAATATCATATGTTTGTAGCAAAATTTGCCATGTACTTTCACTCCAACTTCAGAGATTAACTATATAAAATAATGCAAGCTAACTGGTTAGAGAGAACCCAATCTAAATGAATATGTGAAACAATGCATAGTAAGAAATCAGCAGAAAAATCACATCAACTGTTGTTTGAAACTAAGAAATATCACAAATTGTTGGAGGGAACTTGAAAATATCACATAAATAATTAGCATCTATACGTGTATGTGTATGTATAGAGAGACAGAGAGGGAGAGGGGGGGTGCTTTATGCAAGAGTGGAGTTATGGGTCTTTAGAACAGGTCTTATCATCATAATCAAAGTTCACAGCCTAACTATTATCAAAAAGCATTCTGCAGGCCCCATAACCATCAAACACCAATATGTACATGTTTAAAGTTTTTCAGATATTGTCTAGCTGTCAAATTCTACCATTTGCACTTTCTAGTATTTAGAGTGTCAATACAGCCAATAGACATCAGAATAAGCATTGAAGTATCATACTAACATGGTAAATAGATACACATCATTGTAATATTGTGCATCATTTATATAGCCTTTTTAATACTGTCGTCACCTTTAATTTGATGTGTATTGAGCATTTGCATGCAACCTAAATAAAAAAGAACAAGTGTAATAGTAAATTTGGTAGCAGCTTTTTAAAAAAAAAAAAAAAAAAAAAACAATAGGCCAACAAAAGGTTGACTTTGCTCACTTTGTTCAAGCAATCCTAATATAAGATCTATGCTAAGTTACCAGAAGAAATAAAAAGGCTTCAGAGGGAACAAATTCAAAAAATTGGGAATGAGTCGGCAATGCAGTGATACGATGCCGATTGACTCGTTTGCCGAATGAATCGTGATTTAACCGATTTTTTCGCTATTTTCTCAACCATGTTTTTTCCTTCTGTCATGTCCTCTTTTTTCATTTCTTTTTGTTCCCTCTAAATCCCTTTTACAGCATCGGCAATTCAGCATCGGCGATTCATTGCCGATTTTTTCAAAAAATCATCAATGAATCGGCCGCAACCGCGCGGGTAGAGGCTGCAGCCAATAAAAGGAAAAAGTAACTTTTATTTTTTCATTCTTTCTTCTAAGCACTTGCAAAGAGAAAAAAACCCTCCCACCTTGTGCTACCACCCCGACCAACTACGCCAAGGCATCCTAGGAGCGCGATCGATTGCGGTGTGAAGGAATCCGGCAGCCAACAACATCCTCCCAAAAGATTCATTCAAGGTCAGAAATTTTTTGAAAACTCTTTTTTTTTTAAATAGATTAGGGCTTGTTTGAAATTAGATTAGGGTTGTTTGAAATTAGGTTAGGGTTGTTCTCAAATTTAAAACCCAAAACCCTAGTCCAGATTTACAAAGGGAAAAATGCCACCCCCCCTAGACCCCCCTGGCGACAGTAGTAGGGGGGCAAGCCCCCCCTACACCCCCCTTCGTGGAGTGGGTCCAAGTGCAACTGAAAACAAGACCTCCGAATTAGAGAGAGAATCAGGCTCCACAACCTTTTTTTGTTGTTGTTGTTTCTAGATTTATGGTGGGATGACTTTGGTGATTATACGCCCAATTTGTTGCACATGGCGATTAGAATCTTATCTCAACCATGTAGCTCTTCAGGTTGTGAGCGCAATTGGAGTATGTTTGAGCATATACACTCCAAGAAGCGCAACAGACTTACACAAGAAAAATTAAATGATCTTGTATTTGTGCATTACAACCTTCGTCTCCACCAAAAAACTTTTGAAAAAACAAATATTGAGCCCATTGACCTAAGTGGCATTGATCCATCATTTGAATGGATCACAGATGCAGCAGCACAGGAGCAACAAGGGCCTCTATTCAGCATGGAAGAAGGAGATGGCAGCAAGGGACAAAGAAGAGGCCTTAGCACGAGGAGCGGCACAAGCATCTACAAGCCCACATCAAGCAAGAGAGACTAGGGCTTATGCTAGGACGAGGAGCAAAGGAAAACAATAGATAGTGGGCTTATTGAGGCATTTTGCCACAATTTGTAATTTGTACATTTTCATATTATAAGCAATACAGGATGTGTTTTGTCACTTTCATGTGTACTTAAAGCTTGAGCCTTGTATGATGTCTTGATTTGAATTGTTGTTTTTATTGCAATATTTGATTTGCATAATGTTAATTCATTGTAATATGCATGAAAAAAAAATCATAAATTTTTTCATTGCCCGATTTTTTGCTGATTCTTATTCATTGCCGATTTTTAAACCAGCCGATTTACTACCCAATTCTGATTTTCTCTACTATGGTCCGAAAAAATACAGATGACAATGTGCAAGCCGAGGGAACTACACCTTTGGTAACAGATAAGCTAAAAAGTAGACAAAAGGAATTGTTTGGACCTAAAACTTATATTTTGCAGGTTCGTGGTAAAATTTAGAAGGAAAAGCTTATTATTTCCATAAACCCCAGTAGCAAATATAATTTTATTAATATTGCCTTGGCTAAGAGGTTGCAAGTTCAAGCAACAATAATTAAGGACATACAAATTGAGAGTGAGAATGTTCAGATGTTTGAAGATTACCACAGAAAAATATGTTTTACATTCAAATTTTCATGCCATTGAGATGGACAATGTGGATATTGTTCTTGGTTATCCTTTGTTAGAGGGTATTGTTAACATTAATGTGCAAAATAAGTTTATGAAGTTATGGTACAAGAAAAAGAAGATAACACTACAAGATATTTATCAGCTTAAGAAGCAAGGATCCAAGGAGAAAAAAGAAGCAGTGATGGTAGGGGAACAAGTTGAAGAACCAATAGAAGACTCAAAAGCTGACTCTACAGTAGCAGCAGCGGAGTCCATGGAAGAAGCGGTAGCAAAGTCCAAGGAAGCTATGTCAAAAGTGCACAAGGATGCACCAAAAGAAGGGCACAAGAGAGGAGCATGAGGAAGAATTTAAAATAAAGAAACAAAATATTAAAGAATCAAAGGAAACAAAATGTCAAGTTAAGGTTGCAGCATATCGCCACCCACAGTACCCTGTCTGAAAACAATCTTGGAGGCATGGCTTAGGGCATCGATATTATGGATCTACATGGATTCAAAAAGGCATCAAGTATGACAATGTTTCTAGATTTCAAAGGGGTGCAACAACATCAGGGAAAAACAGGACCAACCGTTCGAAATATCAAAGTAGAGCAGCAAAAGCATAAAGCCAACACGACAATTATGGATATTCAAGTGGAACAATGGCAGCTTGGCATCATCGAAGACCACCACTAATCAAGATTTCACTTGGATGGATGGACGATCAAGATTATTACTAGTTGTCAACATTGCTTAAAAGATCATACTATTTAGTTTCTTTCTCATGTTTCAAGGACGACACATTTGTAAGAATGGTGGAATGCTATGGTACCTAGGAATAGGAAGGAAACTAACAATCCAGATTTGGTAAAGTAGACTATGATAACACGAAGTTTTGGAAATATTACTCTACTAAGATGCAGCATGTTGACAATAGCGGTGGAGTTTTGGTATAGTGAAGGTTGTTGTAGGAAAATGTTAAGAAGAATGTTAAATTTTGGAATACGTGTATTCACAAAGAAAGTTGAAGATCCAAAAACTGAAAATCAAGAATTCAGGTTTTTTATGAAAAAGATATAGGTATCTAGCTATAGCAACTCAATTGAGATGAGAACTGAATCTGTTTGTAAACTATCAAAGCTTTAAAGGAGAGAGTTGTGATTTGTCAAGGGTAGGGGACCCGACAACCCCTTTTTCTCAAGGAAAAAAAAAAGTTGAGTTACCAGGTTTGGGTTCGTGTTTGAGTTCAATAATGATTTAAAAAAAAAAACGTCATGGAAAAAATTAGTTTTGAAACTCATCATAACATTCAAAAATAAAAGAGTGAGTACAGCCAGAAGCAGGTGCAAGTGCGAGCCGAGAGTGAGTGCAGTAGGAAGTGAGGGACCGAAAGCGAGTGCATATGCGAGCTGGGAGTGAGTGCAGCCGAAAGAAAGTGCAAGTGTGAGCCAAGAGCGAGGAGGAAATGTGAGTAGGAAGTAGGAAGTAGAAAGCAAATTGCGATCAAAGAACAAGTGCCACTTCTTGTTCTAGATCTTAGGAAAATTTAAAGGATTCAGTTGAAGAAAATCCAGGTAACATGGAAAGAAAGTCATTTTTGAAAGTCTTTACTGAAAGTAAGAATGACCTAGTTGGAAGTATGAATGCCATAGCTAGCAATAAGAGGAAGATCGAATCTATGGCAAACCCTATCCAAGTAGCAGATACTACACCAGAAGTGATTATAAAGGATGAGATTATTGAGCATGATATAATGGTTCTTAAAACAAATGGGTTAATATGTAAGTTCTATGGATAGTGGCCAGGTTTTTCTAAGATTCAAAATTTAATCAAGTGGAAGTGGGGATTGAATTCAAATTACTCCATGAATTTTCTTCCAAAAGGATTTTTCCTCATTATTTCTGCAATTCAGAAATAAGGGATAAAATAATGGATGGAGGCCCATGGTTTAGGGGCAAAGATGCATTATATTTAAGACTTTGGAGTGAGAATTTTTTTGTGGATGCAAAAACTATTAAAAGGCTTCCTATATGGATTAGGCTTTTTGGACTTCCTTATCAACTCATAAATAAGGAGGTTTTGAAGAATATTGGTAATACTCTAGGTGAATTCATCCATGAGGGATCAACTACTAAGGAGAGAAGGCATGATGTATACACTCAAATATGTGTTGCCATGGATATTTCAAAACCTTTACCGCAATCAATTAGAATTAAATTTGAATCAAAAGAATGGGATCAACAAGTGGATTATGAAAACATTGCATTCCGATGTCGCAAATGTCATGAAACCGGGCACATGGCAAGAGACTGCAAAGAAAAAATGGAGGAAGAGAAGGAAAATTTTGGGCATGAGGGTAGCTTCAGTTTGAAACAAGGAGATCATATCATAGGAGAAACTAGGTCAAATCAAGGATTTTCCACTCCTAAGAAAGTGGTAAGAAAACCCCCTCTACATCATCAGATGGCAAAGGCCATTACAGTTCACTCGAATCAACCATTAGAAGAAAAAAATGATATGAGGGATGATGAAGTACAATGCGCAAGTTCAAATATAAAAGGAGCTAAATGTGCAAAGGAAAAGGGGAAAGCATAATTTAAAGCAAAGGAATATGGGGAGGTAAATTTTAAAGCAAATGAGGTGAAGAAGGTCAAGCTTAATCTAGGTAAATCATCTTTATTTTCCTCAAGTAGCATAAAATATTCTCCTTACAATAAAAATGAAAGTAGTACGAAGTGTATTCCTTGCACTTTAGGGTTTCAAGAGCAGTACAATAAAGAAAATCTTATGGAGGATATCCAAGGAAATTTAGGGTTTCTAGGCCAACATAAGAAAGTAATGACTATGGAGGATCATCTATGTAGTTTAGAGTTTTCAAAGCAACATAAAGAAAAAATGCTAATGAGGCTATTCCTTGCACTTTTTATTCTTTAGGGCAAAATAAATCTTTAGAAGATAAGTGTCATTATGAACAATATGAAAAAAACAAAGAGATTGATGAAGATGAGAGTGTTGGTAGGAATGGAAGAAGGAGAGGAAGGCCATTAAAGCAGGAACAAAGAGAAAAAGAAACTCAAAAGGATATTGATCTGGGAAGCCCAATAAAAATATCACAGGTGTTAACAAGAAGTGAGGCTAAGCCCATTAATAAAAATAAAAAGTGTTGATGATGAAAATGATATCATGGACTATTTTCCATTTGTTGTTTTGGACCATTTTGGGAAACCTAGAAGAAAGTTGAATTAAACATATTTATAGAGAGGGAAACAAAGTTGTCGATAAAATGGTGAATATGACGGTTAGATCTGAGAATTTCAAGGTCTGGTCATACACCCCCATGGAATTGAAATAGATTATAAGAATTGATAATGAAGCTAGCAGATAAAGAGGGTAGAGCAAAGCAAAATACTTATTGGGATCATGCGATGAAGGATTTGAGCACACTAAATTACATTGCTATCAGTGGTTTCTTTATCAGTCATGTGAAGCATTGAGCACTGCATAAGCCTTATCAAGTAGGAGGATAGCAGGATGGATATTTTTTCAGCTTCTCCAGAAGCAAGTTTAGCCCAAGTTTGTTTGTTTTACTAAGATAGGGCTATCTTTTTTTTTTTTTTTGAGTAATACTTCTTATACACATCCACCATGGGGATTGAACCCGGGTCACATCACCGATAATGCAAGTGGCGTCCTTGCCGGTAGACCACACTCACGGGGATTAAGATAGGGTTATCTTGCATTTGTCTCATCTTCTCTTGTTTTTTCCTAAACATCTTTCGAGATCTTTGTAAACCCCCTTTTTTTATCAATACCAAAAAAAGAAAATGATATCATGGAATATTAGGGATATGAATAAAACCCCTAAAAAAAGAGTTATTAAGGAACTAATAGGTTGTTATAGTCCTAAGTTTATTTTAATACAAGAAACAAAATTAAGCAATGAGGAATGTAAGGATGCTTTTAAGAAGATTTGGAAGATGGGTGATTGTTTAGCAGTTTCTTCTACAGAAGCTTCGAGCAGTATTGCAATAATATGGGACAAATGCAAATGGGATGGGCAATTATTAGAAGCAAAAATTAATTGGGTTGTTGGATTATTTTGCAAGAAAGAGGAAAACATCAAAGTTGGGGTTATAAATGTATATGCTCCAACTATAGTTACTCTTCGTGAAATATGTTGGAAGGACCTTGGCATATTTTTGTCAAATACAATGATAATTCATTGTGATCTATGGATTCTTGGGGGTGATTTAAACATTTTTCTATCTCCTTTAGGAAAAAAGGATGCTATTCCAAAATGGTCTAAATCAATGCAATATTTTGCTTCATTTTTCAATTCAAATGACCTTTGGGATGTTAGCCCATCAAGCTTTCAATATACATGGGATAATAGATGCATTGGTCAAAATCATATAGTAGAAAGATTGGATAGATTCTTGTTATCCAATAAATGGTTGCAAACGAAGTATACAATCTCTTCAAATATTTTATTGCGAGCAGGATTAGATCACAAACCCATTCTTTTGACTTGTGAGTTAATAATGGTCATCCAAAGCCATTTTGCTTCCAATCTATGTGGCTCCAAGACCTTGATTTTTTCCAAATGGTTATGTTATGGTGGGATGAATCAAAATTTGAAGAATCATGTATGTACAGGTTTGTTCAAAAGTTGAAATATTTAAAGGAGCAAATGAAGATTTGGAATGCCAAATCTTTTGGCAACATTTTTAAAGAAAAGAAAGAAATTGAATCCAAGCTCAAAAATTTACAAGAGATAGTAGAAATGAATGGAATGGCTCAGGATTCTTATGTGAAAGAAAAACATTTCCTTTCTGATTATCATAATGCATTGAAAAAGGAGTCGTATTGGTTCCAAAAATCTAGAGAGAAATGGCTCAAGGAAGGAGATAGAAATACAAAAAAAAATCATGCTACAACAAAAACAAAATTTTCTTTTTGTCACATTAAAAATATTTTAACTCCAAATGGAAGAAATATTGAGGACGAAGAAGATATAAGGAAGGAAGCAATTAATTATTTCAAAAATATTTTGTTAGATACAAGGCAAGATAAGGAGGCACAAGAAAAACTTCTACAAAATATTCCATCAATTATCACTCAGAGACAAAATGAAATCTTGATGAAGAAGATATCTATGGAGGAGCTCCATGAAGCAGTTTTTCTTTCCATCCTAGCAAAGCACCTAGCCTCGATGGATTTCCTGCAATTTTCTTACAAAATTTTTGGGATTTATTAAAGAGTGATACATTAGTTGCAATTAAAGAGGCCCGGAAAAGGAAGGCTATAATAAGTGAGATCAATGCCACTTTTATTACCTTGGTTCCCAAGAAAAGTGACAAAATATTTGATAATTTTCGTCCAATAAGCCTTTGTAATATGATTTATAAAATCATTTCAAAAATAATGGCAAACAGGATGAAGGGTATTCTAGATTGTCTTATCTCATAAGAACAAGGTGGTTTTTTTCATGGTAAATGTTGGCATTTTTGCCACATTATTTTTTGATAAACTTTGGCCTAAGTATGGAGCTTTAAAGCAACAAAGAGCATGCAGAGGTGTTCGGGTTTTCGCAGGCCATAAACGGGGGCGATAAAATGGATGAAATAAGCTTTGGATATTTTATCATTGCAGATCTTTTTGCTAGCTTTCCGACGATATATTATAATAGGCAATTGAATGGCCCCGAGAAGCAGGACCAGGAAGCTCAATTTCGGGCTAGAAAATTGACTAAGTGTCGGGCCCCGCCCGACTGCGCTCATCCTCCCGACTGCGTTCATACAAAGGCCCAAAATTTTCTTAGTGTTGGTATTGCCGCAACCCGACTTCGCAGCGAAGTCGGGCTGCGCCCTTAATTTTGTGCGCACTTGGGGAGCTGACGTGCAGAGAGCTGAGCCCAAAATTTGACTAAGTATTGAGCGAACCCCGACTTCGCAACAAAGTCGGGTTGCGCTCTTAGTTTTGTGCGCACTCGGGCATTGTCAGTGAAGGACATCCCAAAAAAGTCTAAGTGTTGGGTGCGCAACCCGACTTCGTAGCGAAGTCAGGCTGCGCCCTCAAATTCGTGATGCTGGGATTGCCCGACTTTGCAGCGAAGTCGGGCTGCGCCCTGGAAGAAGAGCTTAGTTGGGCAGCCCATCATGGTATCTCCAAAAAAACGACTAAGTGCTGAGCTGCCCGACTTCGCAGCGAAGTCGGGCTTCGCTCACTGACCTGTGCGCACTCGGGCAAAGAACGTTGAAGCCTGCCCAGAAAGTTTCTAAGGCACGGAGGCCTTCCCAACTGCGCTACTTCCCCCTTTGCGCTGCCCGGTTGCGCTCCAATTTTGGGCGAAGTCGGGCAAGAGAGAAAGGCTGAGCTTCTAAGCTCGGTTCTTCCCCCCTCCATCAGATGCTGACAGGTGTCCAGCCTCGAGATTCAAGTCAAAGATGTGACAGAAGGTGTGCCGCTAGGGTACCGGACAGATGAGCGTGAACTGACAGATTGTACCGCATCTGCCCCATTCAAACTGACTCAACTTCCCACCTACCGGATTTCCACGAAGCTGCCACGTTTTCAAGAGGACCTTGCTACAAGTACATTCTTTACCCACAGAGGTCAACATCAGCCGCTTTTGTCAACTTTTGCAGCTTTTGTCAGGTCTGGGATTTTGTGCCCAAAATGTAATCAGGAGGGAAAATTGTGCTATAAATAGCAACCTCATTTCATTGTACAAGGTGTGGAGGGGGGACATATTGCTAGAGGACTTTGCTGTGATGGACCACCTTCTAATTAATTCAAAGCATCCTTGGCTCTGCTTCTTGTCTCTGTCTTTTATGCTGGCCTTCTGCTAGTATTTCTGCTTCATGTCCATTTATATTTCTATCCGTCTGAATTCTGAATTCTGGATTTGGGCATTGGTGATTATTTGGATCCGGAATACTAAACGAAGTATACATAAGGTAGAATAACGATTACGGTTTCGTTACATGCTTTGTTTTAATTGCTGTTGGTTCGGATGCAAATTTGCAATCGTGCTGCTTGTTCTCCCCCCACCCGAAACGCATGATATTTACATCTCTTTCCTGTTCTCTTATCTTTTTCAATCTCTTTCCAGTTCCCTTTACCCTCACCTTTTTAATCTCTTTCCTGCACCCTTATCTAACAACTCCCCAAGTAGGTTAGGAAAGGAGCCGGCCTTCTCTGGAGATCGGCACGGGGGGCATCCCTTCCGCCCGGCCTTTCAATGTTGGTCTGCGGGTCTAGGGCGCATTGACACACCAAGTCCTTCCCAGGTGGCAGATCCGTGGCCAACAGTAAACAAATTTTTTATGCTATAATTATTGCACAAGAGGCCATACATTCTCTTCATTCCAAAAAAAGACCAGGTATGCTTTTGAAACTAGATATGAACAAAGCATATGATAGGGTTTCTTGAAATTTTCTACATGCTATTCTTAGAAAGTTTGGCTTTTATTATAGTTGGTGTGAGTGGATTAAATGTTGTTATAGCATTGCAAATTTTTCTATTTTGATCAATGGTTCTCGTGTTGGTTACTTCAAGTCATCTTATGGACTTCGTCAAGGTGATCCACTTTCTCCTTATCTATTCATTATTTTTGCGGAAGCATTAGGGCAGCCTTTTCAAAGGCAAAAATGGAAAGAAAAATCCAAGGTATTCAAGTTGCAAAAAATGGTCCCTCCGAATCTCATCTCCAATTTGTTAATGATACTTTTCTTTTGGGTCATCCCTCAGTCAGTGAGGACATGGAGTTTAAATCAATATTATCAAGCTATGAGAAGAATTGTGGATAGTTGGTAAATATAACAAAATCTAGGATTTTTTTCATTAATACTGCCCTAGATTTACAACAAATTACTGTGAATATTTTAGGGTTTAAAATTGAAAAATTTCCATCAACCTACTTGGGTATTCCTTTGTCTAATAAAGGAAATAAAAAGGAGCTTTGGATCCCTTTTTTGGATAGAATGAAAGCTTGCTTGGCAGGTTGGAAAGGTAAGTTCTTAACCATGGCAAGAAGGCTACAACTCATAAAGACTACTTTGCAATCCATCCCTATTTATTTGATGTCACTTTCAAGATTGCCAATAGGTATAGCATCAAAAATTGATCAAATTCAAAGAGACTGTCTATGGAAAGGTTGTGAAGAAAAATTCTGGTTTCCTCTTTGTAAGTGAGATAGGGTTTGCAAAAAAAAGAATATTGGAGCAAGCTTGCAGAATTGTAGGCTTATGAATTTGGTATTAAGAGCAAAGCTTGGGTGGAGATTATTCAAAGATCAAAGAAAGAATTGGGCAAAAATATTACTTCAAAAATATATAGGTTCTCTTGATGCAATGAAATTATTTAGGAAAAGAACTCTACCCAAAGGATCGTCAACATGGAACTTCATATCAAAGAGTTTGCAATTGATAAAGAAACATATTAGATGGTCTGTCAATGAAATTTTTAGTCTGATGCTTGGTTGAAGCCTTATCCTCTTATCTTTGTCTCCAAATGGCAACCATTGGCTCAAGCATACCTAGCATGTAAAGTTCCAAAGGTCGAAGACTATATTATTATGCGGAACACTCCAGATCACGGATTTCTTTTAGTAAACCTGGTTGAAGGAGAGGAACTGAAACAAATTGCATATGAACTTCAAAAGATGCTTAAAGAGTTTTGTTAGCCAATTTTCACACGAAAGGATGAGTTGGTTTGGAATTTATCAAAGGATGGCGGATACTCGGTCAAGTTGTGATATGAGGATTTAGAACAATCAAAATTTCCTTCTCCCAAAGATTTTCCTTGGAAGAATGTTTGGTCATTAGAGGCTCTCCCTAAGGCATCAACATTCCTTTGGTTACTAGTTCAAAGTAAGATTCTTACAAGAGAGTCTACAAAGAAGAGGATATTATGGACCCTTTAGATGTGCCTTGTGTGAGAAGGATTTAAAAACATCAGACCATTTACTATTTCATTGTCCGTTTTCTCACACAATTTGGATTTTTTTTTTTTTAAATATGAAATTATATTGGATAGCTCCATCAAAATTGAAAGAGTTGATGAAATGTTGGATTAAATATTTCAAAGCTAAAGCATTATGTAACTTTTTGAGGATTGGCCCTGCCATTATTCGTTGGAATTTATGGCTTGAAAGGAATAACAAAATTTTTAAAAATAAATCTCAAAATCATGCCCAAGTGAGATTTTAAAAGGCAATTGGCCAAGTGAGATTTTATCTCTTAATCAAACTGATGTCAAGGAGTTGATTGTGGAAACATAGCACTTCGAGGAAGTTGAAGAATATATTTAAGATGAAAATAAATGAAAAAATTGTAAGAAAAAGGTATGCTATAGCAAATGTAATATTTTGGTGTTTTGATGGGAGTGCCCCCCAATAGAACCCACATATAACTTATTAAAAAAAAAAAACACATTCGAAAATAAAAATAAATAGTTTTATTAATGTAAATATCTAAAATAAATACATGTATAAAGAACTTCAGGTTTTATAAAAAACGATACTGACTTGCAAATAGATTTATAAATGAATTGCCCTAATGTCTTTTTTTAATTACTTTGTTTCAAGGTTTACCATGGATGTAGAATGAAATCAAGTAGATATCAAAATGAAAGACAAGAACAGGAAAAGTTTTAGGTGTTAAATATATGATTTTTCATTGATTGTTCTTTGTTCAAATACATTCATTGAATTGGTTCACCTAAGATTGAAAATTGCCAAAATTCAGACATTTTGTAAAATTCGCCAAATCTTGTGATAGGCGATCTACGTACACTTCACAATATCTTAGTAGAGTCTGCAAATTCTTATCTTGCCAAGCATAAATCTTCCAATAGTGTGATGAACAAAACATAGAAATTAAAAGTCCATAGACTTGTAGTTAAACTAGTGCTACAATCTGTTTACCAAACAATCAAGATAAATGATGGAGGCTGGTTTCCCATTGCCAAGCTGTAATAGCATGATCATATGATTGAACCTGGTTTCCCATGACCAAGTGATATAAAATAAGTTGAGTAGACTTACCTTCATTAAGGAGAAAAGACAAAGTCAATGAGTATGAATGTATACTATCTTTCAATGGAGATATAAAGCTTTACTGTTTAAGGTCTCCAGGTATAGCATATTTGTTATTAAAGATTACAAGATGACCCATCTTCAGGATAGAATATGAGTGATTGCTGCCCAAAGATGAGAGACAAACTAATATTTAAAAATAGTAAAGCATTACACTGAATACTAACTACATGGTGGCCCAATGTCAACAGGAGAATAACAATATTTATATTTTTATCCAACATTAATACCTTGTTCCCACTGTCTTCTCCAAGGTATGTGCAAAATGGGTCTCCCAGTGATGCTCATAACTGAACCATCAACTTTGGTTACATTATTTGAATGTTTATCAAACTCTATGAGCTCCCTCCCTTTCCATTTGTATAGAGGCCTGCCTCAACGAGTGTTAATATTCTCAATGCAAATATGATGATCTGAACCATGCAAATGATACAGAACATCTCACGTCAATTGACATCTGGAGTGTATATGTAGGGTCTTCCACATGAACATGGTATTAAATATACTTCTTAAAGCCAAGGATCTAAAAGGTCTTTTAATGTATAATGATTTCCCAACTTACTCCAATCTGCCAAACTCCGCCTGGCTGGTTCTTACCTTGTGAAGGTTGATTCAGTCAACCATAAGTAGAAGTCCTCTCCAATTTCACAGTTATGCATAAGAATTGTATTCAACGCTTTTTAAATGATTTTAGATGTAGACATGCATCAGGATTAAATGTTTGAGCAGATGAAAGACTTATCTATTCCATTATAGCACATACATGGCAGAAATGAAGATGAGTAATAGCCAAGTAAGCAGGGCAAAAAAAGCAATATAGGCAATCAGAAGCAATAGGCAGCCATGATTGTATGTCATATGAATAAAGGTTATATATACAAAAGGCATAACAAAGGCAATTCTTGGCTTGCAAACCTTTGATACAAAATATATATATAATTTCCCACCAATTACCCTTTTAGTGCCAACATTTGATTACTTGCCAGAGAATAGAAATCAGACATGATTCCACTACGCATAGAGATGGTGTGAAATGCTCACAAGATTCAGTTATCATTAAACTTGAAATAGAATCAGGATTAGTTTTTGGTCACAGAAAGCTAGTGCCATTGTTGGTATCAACTGTCTTTAGTCGACATAGAAAAAAAAAACTTGATACTACTGAATATATAACATGATGTCACAGAAACTGGGTTTTAGATCTCTTGGAAATTAAATTGCAACTTATTTATTCTGGCAGCAAAAACATACAATTGAATTCCTCGATCACATAGTAAGTTTCCAAAAAAGTAACTGTAAATCCAACCCAGATATAATAAAAAGCAATGAGATGACTAGTTATTCAGATAATGAAAATAACCATTCAAATTGATCAACTTTATATACCCATAGTTTCTCAGAATTATGCATGTGTCAGTGAACTTTATATCAGTGAAGAAAATAGTTGAATTCTTCTTCAAGTAATTAATAACTTGTGTGCATTACAGGAAATACAAATCAGGTACTTTTGAACTGATATGTTTAGATTCTTGTATATTGGAAATGAGAAACATTCCTAAGAATCTTATTTTCCTGTTGAATGAATCAACCTCATTGCAAACTGGCATCATATGCCCTTTCACCTCAAACAGCCAAATGTCTCTTTGGGCTTAAAACTGTACAAGTTGAATGAAAAACGAAGTGCTTGGTCCTACTCTGAACTGTCAAAACCAGCATGGAAAGATACAAATATTTTCATATTAGAGAAAATGTTCTATGATTCATCATTTTGACCTGAAGCGAGTTCCACAACAATAACAAATGATGGTTTTCCTTCCCCTCGAACATATTGCACATCTCCATTCATAAGTTTTACAAGCTTTCGGCAAATGAGCAATCCAAAACCCTCTTGAGACACGTCACGATCAAGATTAAACATCTGTTGAACCAATTCTTCTGGCAACCCTCGGCCTGGATGACTAATCCTGCACATGAAGATCCCCTTCTTAAAGCAATCCCAATCCAAATGGCCAATGTCTCTTTCTGTCTCATTTGATGCAATTTATGCTCTACAATATTTGATTTTCTATGGATTCGTGTACAATTTTAGTCAATCCAACAGCATGGTGAACGATGTTTCCAAGACGTTGCTTTTGGATACAAATAATTGTAAAAGAAATATTATAATTGTTTGCTTAGATGCAAACAAGGGATCAAAGCAGAGCAAGAATACAAATCAGATTGTGGGCACATTTCACCTTATACAGTTCAAACATTTCATAAAGCACTACACTCAGCATGACCTCCGATACACAGATTACAAAAACTGTATATTTCAATGCCTCATCTGTTTAGCTTGCTTTTCTTTAACATAGTGAAGAAAATACGACATGTGAAAACATTATTAAATTTAAAAAAGGAAAAAAAAAATCTAGAAAATAAATAGTGAAGAAAAGGCAACATGCAAAAATATTATCAAATTAAAGAAAACCCAGAAAAATTACATACCTGAACTCTAGTCAAGAAAAGACAATCTATGAAAATGTTATTAACTAAAAAGACATAGAAATATTGCATACCTGAACTCTAGATGCATGATGTGTACACCACCCCCTAAATGCTTTTTGCTTGAACTGACTTTTATTCCAACCCATCCTTTAAGCGGCGTGAAGCGTATCACAATCCCTAGGAAATTTCCCAAAATTTGCTGAAGTCTCAACTGATCTCCAAAGAGGCAGGTAGTTGTCATTTCTGTTGGCAAATCATGAACCATTTCCAGTCCCTTTTCTTCACATTGTAACATCACTTGGCTTATTACAGAATCAAGCAGTCCTCCCAATGTAAATTCAACTGTATCCAGTTCCAGATAACTGTCAATGATTACAATAACAAGATCAGGATATATGTCAAGTTCTTTCTTTGAAATTTCTGAACTACCTACCTTAATTAAAGATGTCAAGATTCAATCACTTCCAATATTTTACATATCTGTAATCCAAGAACATGTCGATATAAACAAACCCCAAGTGAAAAGAAACATTCTCTCAAAGTTCTATGAGGTTTAATATTCAAAGAAAATGAAGCAGGTATGTCACGCATGGTGCTGACTAGACCACAATGAGCCTGGCACTCACCTACAAATACTAGGACAGGTTTTACAACAAAAATGGAATTGACTCATAATTTTTACTCAACAAAAGGTCATTTTCGTGGATATTATTGTTAATTTAAAACCCATAGAATCAAACTCATAACGTTGTGGATAGAGATGCCTTGGCCACTTCCCTTTCGCTATTTCGCAAATGGGTGTACTTATCAAAGCAAACCGGAAGGAAACATGGACTCTATCCTAAACTGACAGCAATATGATCCTGATTAATTAGAGGGCAAGGGATGGGAGTAGGAGGAGATTAAAAGACTATTACAGAGTGCAACAAAAGTGATCGACATATCTTATTATTGTTAAAGAGGTTTTCTTCCCAAATAATTTATACAAATATGAGGTTATATATTAAAGGAATTTTAAGACAGACCTTGCCATGAAGCAAACTGCAAAAGAAACTGTTGGCATTTTTGCCACATTATATTTTTTGATAAACTTTGGCCTCAGCATGGAGCTTTAAAGCGACAAGGATCATGCGGAGGTGTTCGGGTTTTCGCAGGCCATAAACGGGGGCGATAAAATGGATGAAATGAGCTTTGGATATTTTATCATTGCAGATCTTCTCGCTAGCTTTCCGACGATATATTATAATAGGTGATCGGGTCAGCGGATCAAAAGTTATGGCCCCGGGAAGCAGGACCAGGAAGCTCAATTTCGGGCCAGAAAATTGACTAAGTGTCGGGCCCCGCCCGACTGCGCTCATCCTCCCGACTGCTCTCATACAAAGGCCCAAAATTTTCTAAGTGTTAGTGTTGCCGCAACCCGACTTCGCAGCGAAGTCGGGCTGCTCTTATACAAAGGCCCAAAATTTTCTAAGTGTTAGTGTTGCCGCAACCCGACTTCGCAGCGAAGTCGGGCTGCACCCTTAATTTTGTGTGCACTTGGGGAGCTGACGTGCAGAGAGCTGAGCCCAAAATTTGACTAAGTATTGAGCGAACCCCGACTTCGCAGCGAAGTCGGGTTGCGCTCTCAGTTTTGTGCGCACCTGAGCATTGTCAGTGAAGGGCATCCCAAAAAAGTCTAAGCGTTGGGTGCGCAACCCGACTTCGCAGCGAAGTCGGGCTGCACCCTCAAATTCGTGCACAGTTGGGCGACTCACTTGAAGAAACATCTAAGTGCTGGGATTGCCCGACTTCGCAGCAAAGTTGGGCTTCGCCTTGGAAGAAGAGCGTAGTTGAGCAGCCCATCATGGTACCTCCAGTAAAGACTAAGTGTTGAGCAACTTGACTTCGCAGCGAAGTCGGGGTTCGCTCACTTACCTGTGCGCACTTGGGCAAAGAATGTCGAAGCCTGCCCAAAAATTTTCTAAGGCACGAAGACCTCCCCAACTGCGCCACTTCCCCTTTGCGCTGCCTGGTTGCGCTCTGATTTTGGGCGAAGTCGGGCAAGAAAGAAAATATGAGATCCTAAGGCAGATTTTTCTCCTTATCAAATGCTGACAGGTGTCCAACCTCGAGATTCGAGTCAAAGATGTGGCAGAAGGTGTGCCGCCAGGGTATCGGACAGATGGGCGTGAACTGACAGATTGTACCGCATCTGCCCCCATTCAAACTAACTCAACTTCCCACCTACCGGATTTCCACGAAGCTGCCACGTTTTCAGGAGGACCTTCCTGCGAGTACATTCTTTACCCGCAGAGGTCAACATCAGCCGCTTTTGTCAGCTTTTGCAGCTTTTGTCAGGTCTGGGATTTTGTGCCCAAAATGTAATCGGGGAGAAAATTGCGCTATAAATAGCAGCCTCATTTCATTGTACAAGGGTGGAGGGGGGACATATTGCTAGAGGACTCTGCTGTGACGGACCACCTTCTAATTAATTCAAACCATCCTTGGCTCTACTTCTTGTTTCTGTCTTTTATACTGCCTTTTGCTAGTATTTCTGCTTCATGTCCATTTATATTTCTGTCTGTCTGAATTCTGAATTTTGGATTTAGGCATTGGTGATTATTTGGATCTGGAATACTAAACAGAAGGATACATAGGGTAGAATAACAGCTGCAGTTTCTGTTACATGCTTTGTTAAAATTGATGTTGGTTTGGATGCAAACTTGTGATTGTGCTGCGTGTTCTCCCCCCACCCGAAACGCATGATATTTACATCTCTTTCTTGTTCCCTTATCTTTTTCAATATCTTTCCAGTTCCCTTTACCCCCTTTTTAACTCTCTTTCCTGCACTCTTATCTAAAAACCCCCAAGTAGGTTAGGAAAGGAGCCGGCCTTCTCCGGAGATCGGCACGGGGGCATCCCTTCCTCCCGGCCTTTCAATGTTGGTTTGCGGGTCTAGGGCGCATTGACACACCAAGTCCTTCCCAGGTGGCGGATCCGTGGCCAACAGTTTCTGGCACGCCCGGTGGGACAAACAATCTCCATATTTTAAGGAAGCCCGAGTTGGTGAATCTCTGGCTTGCCTTCATCTGGCAAAATCACCTGGCGACTCTGACTGAGCTGAAGATCCAGATTTCTTGATCGCAGGAGCCTTTTTTTTAAGCTAATAGAAGACACCCCGGAGGAATCAAGGTTTGGTGAGCAGCCTTGACCTCACAAGCGAAGAAATGAATGTTCACCTATAGTCTCCATATTTTCAGGAAGCCCGAGTTTGGTGAATCTCTGGCTTGCCTTCATCTGGCAAAATCACCTGGCGACTCTGACTGAGATGAAATATGGAAGCCCGAGTTGGTGAATCTCTGGCTTGCCTTCATCTGGCAAAATCACCATGGCAAATCCCTCATACTATGCAAAGCCCTAGAATGCAGTCGTGTGGAGCTCGAGAGGCAGATCTCGTCCAAAGTCACCAGTGGGAATATGCAAACACCGCCCAAATGATGAATAATATGGTTGCTTGCAGTTTCCATCGGGAGACGGGCCAAGAGGAGGAACAAAATCCAGTGGCAAATTCTGAACACAAAGAGGGCACATTTTTGTACCATTTTTGTGTCCCAGGGCATAGCACGCAAGCATTCAGCCAAAGCCCAATAAGCATGCCTCACCAGGAGGCTGATCCTGAGGAGACCCCGGCTAAAGGCCTATCGCCGAAAAGCTCCTGCTATCGCATCAAGGAGTTGGAGGAACTCGTGCTCGAGAGCCCACAGGTGGTGGACTCTCTAGAGTGGTGGTATTGGCTCCAACCATCACCGCAACCAGTACCCGAAGAGGGCTCTCGTGTGGCAAATCTCCTTGCCACATTGTTCATCAATTGTATGGGTACCGGCATGAATGATAACCTGCCACGTTGCACCATGTTCGCGACCTAGCAAACTTTGGGAGGCCAGCCGGACTTCAAAGATCAACTAAAGTACAATCAGATCTGGTCCGAACATTGCAGGTTCACCGGATAGGCAACCAAAGCTAGATTTGTGTTGGCGGCATGTCAATCATGCCGCAAAATTTTGTGTAAATAATATAAATAAGCCGGCTAGTATGCAAAGTTTTAGTTGTTTTCTTAGTTTAGTTTGTGCAGTGTTTTTTTTTTTAGTGTTCCAAGAGGGCCATGGGTGCCAAGGGTTTGAGAATGAGGTTGTTGTCGGCAGTAAGTATCAAGATGACAGCGAGGGTGACTATGTTGCCCAATGGATAAAGGCCTGGGTCCTCACAGTGAGGCGAGCTCAATGCCCCGCGAGCCGCCAGGAATGTTGGCAATTTTACCACATTACATTTTTTGATAAACTTTGGCCTAAGTATGGAGCTTTAAAGCGACAAGGAGCATGCAGAGGTGTTTGGGTTTTTGCGGGCCATAAACGGGGGCGATAAAATGGATGAAATGAGCTTTGGATATTTAATCATTGCAGATATTCTCGCTATCTTTCCGATGATATATTATAATAGGTGATCGGGTCAGCAGATCAAAAGTTATGACCCCGGGAAGAAGGACTAGGAAGCTCAATTTCGGGCCAGAAAATTGACTAAGTGTCGGGCCTCGCCCGACTACGCTCATCCTCCCGACTGCGCTCATCCGCCCAACTGCGCTCATACAAAGGCCCAAAATTTTCTAAGTGTTAGTGTTGCCGCAACCCGACTTCGCAGCGAAGTCGGGCTGCGCTCTTAATTTTGTGCCTACTTGGGGAGCTTATGTACAGAGAGTTGAGCCCAAAATTTGACTGAGTATTGAGTGAACCCCGACTTCGCAGCGAAGTCGGGTTGCGCTCTCAGTTTTGTGTGCACCTGGGCATTGTCAGTGAAGGACATTCCAAAAAAATTTGTTGGGTGCAAAACCCAACTTCGCGACGAAGTCGGGCTGCACCCTCAAATTCGTGCGCAGTTGGGTGACTCACTTGAAGAAACGTCTAAGTGCTAGGATTGCCCGACTTCGCAGCGAAGTCGGGCTTTGCCCTGGAAGAAGAGCGTAGTTGAGCAGCCCATCATGGTACCTCCAGTAAAGACTAAGTGTTGAGCAACCTGACTTCGCAGCGAAGTCGGGGTTCGCTCACTTACCTCTGCGCACTCGGGCAAAGAATGTCGAAGCCTGCCCAGAAATTTTGTAAGGCACGAAGGCCTCCCCAACTGCACCACTTCCCCTTTGCGTTGCCTGGTTGCGCTCTGATTTTGGGCGAAGACGGGCAAGAAAGAAAATATGAGATCCTAAGGCAGATTTTTCTCCTTACCAGATGCTGACAAGTGTCCAGCCTCGAGATTCGAGTCAAAGATGTGACAGAAGGTGTGCCGCCAGGGTACCGGACAGATGAGCATGAACTAACAGATTGTACCGCATCTGCCCCCATTCAAACTGACTCAACTTCCCACCTACCGGATTTCCACAAAGCTGCCACGTTTTCAGGAGGACCTTGCTGCAAATACATTCTTTACCCACAGAGGTCAACATCAGCCGCTTTTGTCAGCTTTTGCAGCTTTTGTCAGGTCTGGGATTTTGTGCCCAAAATGTAATCAGGAGGGAAAATTGCGCTATAAATAGCAGCCTCATTTCATTGTACAAGAGGTGGAGGGGGGACATATTGCTAGAGGACTCTGCTGTGACGGACCACCTTCTAATTAATTCAAAGCATCCTTGGCTCTGCTTCTTGTCTTTGTCTTTTATGCTGGCCTTCTGCTAGTATTTCTGCTTCATGTCCATTTATATTTCTGTCCGTCTGAATTCTGAATTTTGGATTTGGGCATTGGTGATTATTTGGATCTGGAATACTAAACAGAAGGATACATAGGGTAGAATAACAGTTGTAGTTTCTGTTACATGCTTTGTTTTAATTGTTGTTGGTTCGGATGCAAATTTGCGATCGTGTTGCTTGTTCTCCCCCCACCCGAAACGCATGATATTTACATCTCTTTCCTGTTCTCTTATCTTTTTCAATCTCTTTCCAGTTCCCTTTACCCTCACCTTTTTAATCTCTTTCCTGCACCCTTATCTAACAACCCCCCAAGTAGGTTAGGAAAGGGGCCGGCCTTCTCCGGAGATCGGCACGGGGGGCATCCCTTCCGCCCGGCCTTTCAATGTTGGTCTGCGGGTCTAGGGCGCATTGACACACCAAGTCCTTCCCAGGTGGCAGATCCGTGGCCAACAGAAACCAAATACAAAGGCCCAAAGTTTCTTTCAAAATGGCTCCATATATCTCTTTTACATGAAGAGTCCATTAGAAATCCATCCTTGTGTTTGATAATATTTTTTATCATTGCCTGAGAAATTGCATTTAAACATAGCAAAAGCAATGTAGGATTCAAGAGTTTGCTCTTTGTTCTTGAACAAATGTTTTACTTAAGGTTTCTGTAAATGCCATAACTAAGAAAAACAAGCAGTTGACATTCACATTTCATTCCTTTCATAATGTCAGTCCCAACTATGGTTGAGCTGGTTCCAAAATAGCCAAGCGGCATCCAAAACAATGATACAAAATGGCATCAACAGCTCAGAGAAAGGAAGATCATATAAAAAAACTAGGTTGACTGAATAAATCATCTAATTGGTGAGCTTATAGTGTAACAGTTTGGATTAGAGTATAGGACATGCTAGATGTTATTTGATGCAAAGCACAAAAGAATCATAACCATAGTTCTGAAAATCATTGAGGCCCTGCCCAAGTCAACCCTCCCGGGTTTTTTTGACTCGGCTTTGCAAGTTTTTCTGGACTCACCGAGTTTTTTTTTACTTGCAAGTTTTTTTGGACTTAAAACATGCAAGTCGGATAAAAAAACTTGGTTGCAGCGGCAAAAACACAGATTAATGGCATCAATTTTTTTTTTCTAAATTGGCCTCATTTTTGCTGTTTCCACTTGCAAAGAGAGCAGAAAGAACGTGAAATCAGACCCAAAAAAAATTCACTCATTTGCATCTACACCCAATTTTTTCCTAGTTTTCAAGAATCTAACAACCACCCAGCAGTTATATTTGAGGTGAAAAAACAAGAACCAAAAGGAAGGCTGATGCCACAAGGCCCACCTGATTACAAAGGACCAAAGACAAAGGGAAAAGAAAAGTTAGTCAGGAGAGTACAGAGATAAGGTCAAAGAAGATCAACAATGCAACAATGGAAGTTGAGACCAAAAGGGTAGACAACATTAAGAGGAATCTAAACCAATCTTGTATGAAGTTCTGTGGCAATGTGTCCTAGCACATGCAGAGTGTAACACCTTCAATAATCAAGAGCATAATTTCTTTGCACTTCTTGTAATATACATTCTCTAGAACATTCCTCTAACCACTGGGCCTAGGAAAAAACAAATGCTTCCAAAATTCGAACCAACACAGGAAACACCATGTTTGATTCAACTCAAAGGCATCAAAAATTAGATATGAATGATTGGAACAGTACAGTGCTTGGGCCCTCTCACAATCCTAGTGAGATTTATAAGACGCACATAAAATAGCAAGAGGATGTTTGAAGAAGCACAAAATGTCCTTGAGGTTTCTTTCTAAGGAAGACAAGTTGACTAGTTATTGTGATATGTAATTATACCCTTTGCAGGATAATATAATATCCATACTCTGCCAGAGAATTGCATCAACCATATTCATTGTTGGTTTGAGCATTGCACCTATTTATGGTCATAAAACCAGAATGGGAGATAACATGACTTGGAGGATTTTCTAATGGAAGCTACTAGCCCATATATAACCATTCATCTACGGGAGGCATCCCCTAGAACAGCTACAATCTGAGAACCATGAAAATTAGAAGGGATGTGTACCAGCCTTATGTACTCTCTCTGGACTCTGACTCAATATGAAATATTAGCAAACACTACATATTCATCAAGAGGAAATAATTACAAATAAACAGCACGTTAAATGACAACAAAAGGACTTGCAGATACTCCAAGACTGAATCTAACAGTCAACCAGCAGTTACATTCATGTGTATTTTGTCACTTTCATGTGTAGTTTTAAGGTTGTATTGTTCACAGTATTAATTTTGGATTTGTATATTGTTAATTAATTGTGATATGCATAATTAAAAAAAAAAAACAATTTTCCAATGAAAATTTGAATTTTCTTCTTTTTTTTTCTCTTTTGGTTGAGTTTTTCCAAGTTGGCCTTGTTGAGTCCAAGTCCAAGTCAAAATTTGGCCTTGTCGAGTCCAAGTTTCTATATTATGATCATTACCATTCATATTTCTTTGTCGTTCATTACTGTAATGGCACCTTACTTAGGTATTTTAATAGATCACACCACATGAGGGGAAATATAAGGACATAAGGCAGGCATCATACATGGTTTGATAATATGGATATATTCAATAGACCAAATAAATTCAAATATTTTGAATTTCCAAAAAAGGGTGACACTCCAGATTCAGTTTAAAAACAAAGTAGTCCATGTTGTCATTTTTGCCACATTTTGTCTAAGGGGTAAAATTTTGAACTGCTTCTGCAATGTTTTCCTGTTTAGATTCCTTCTCTCCTCTAATCACAGCTTTCTCCGGAAAAAAAACCCAGCTTTCTCCGGAAAAAAAACCCTTCTCTGGCATTCTCATAGCACTGAGGCGCAGTTAGAAACCCTCTTTCGCTCACCTTTTGGGAACAATCTAAGTTCAGAGCAGCTTTGCTCGCGAAAACAGGAGTCCAAGATCAGCTTCACTCGGAAACAGAGCTAAATCTGAGTTTTGCACATTTTCGGGGGAGAGGTAGCTTCGCTAAACAGGTTGAGCGCAAGCCCACCTGGGGCTTGAAAATTGACTAAGGCAGACAGGGCTCAACTTCGCCCTGGGAGGTAGCGAAGCTGAGCTTTGGGCCTTGCCAAGGGCGAAGTACAGCTTGGGGGAGGAAAAAACGTCTAAGGCAAGTCAGCCTCTGCTTCGCCCAAACTGCCGGCGAAGCTCCGTTTCGGGCCCCAACATGAGCGAACCTCAGCTTCGGGGTTAGCCGGGGCGAAAGACCACTCCAAACGCTGCCTTCTCCGAAAAGTTTCTAAGACGAGTCAGCCTCGACTTCGCCCGCGAAGCCAGCGAAGCCCCACTTCGGGCGACATCTCTAGTGAACCCCAGTTTCCAATGAAAAAGCATTTTCAGAAAAAAAATTGGCTAAGGCAAAGGAGTCAAGGGGGACAAGCTCGTCTTCGCCCAGGAATCCAGCGAAGCCCAGTTTCAGGGGCTACCTCCGGCGAAGCACCCATAGGCAACGAAGAGGCGCTTCGAGCGAATAAGGCAAAAGGACAAGCTTGACTTCGCTTTTCAGCCTAACGAGGCTGCATTTCGGGCTCCCTCTCCAACTAAGCTCCATCTCGGGTCTAGCTGGAACGAACCCCATCCAATCCATTCCGCACTTAGGCAAAAATAGAAGCTGAAACCCTCCCCCCAGCTCCAGCAAACTCCCCTGTTCGGCCATTCCAAAGGTGAAGCTGCATTTCAGGCTTGATTTCCAGCGAACCCTCCCCAAAGCATTTTTCAGCACTAAGGCCGTTTCCGAAAGGCGCCCTTCCAGAGGAGGGGAAGGTAGGTGGGGATTTAAGGCGCCTTCATGGCGCACGTATTCTGGTATCCTGCCCATCCCATCGAAACGGCGCTGTCAGGTCCCGAAAGAGCCCCTGAGGACGGAATTCACCAACCGTATTAATGAGACATGCTGTCCCAGCTGTATAATCTGTCCGAAGCCGCTGCAAACACGAGTGAGCCGCATTCCATGGATACTCTGTCATCTGACAGGGGTCAAATCTCAGCTGCCCCAACGGTTTTAGGGTTTGGCATTAATGTTACAGAGGTGAATTCCTCTATAAAAACCAGCTCAATGCAATGTAATCGGGGGAACGTTTTGCTAGAGAGCTGTTGTACTTAAATTCTGCATCAATATTAAGACTCCTGGTTCTGATTCTGGACTCCTTTTCTATGTATGATGCCTTCTATCATTATTTCTATTAATTTTGTTTCTTTATATGCATGTTGTAATTCTGCAATCTGGATTTAAGTGTGTGATAAAGAGCAAAACTTAGAATTATTGAAGGATACATATCAGAGAATGTTTCAGTGTTAGTTTCTATTATATTCATAGTATTGATTGTTGTTGGTTTAAGTAGAAGTTAGTAATTGTGTTGCTTGTTCTTCCCATTGGAACTATCCGGCCTGTGGCCATATTTCCCATTTCTTTCAGCTATTTACATCTCTTTCAGCAATTTTCTAATTCCTTTCCAGTTCCCTAATCTGAAACCCCAGTGTAGTGTAGTAAAGGAGCCAGCCTTCTCTAGAGATTGGCACGGGAGGCATCCCTTCCTCCCGGCCTTTCAAGGTGTTGGGCGGGTCTAGGGCGCATAGATAAACCAAACCCTTTCCCCGTGGCAGATTCGTAACCAACAGTTTTTTCTGGCACGCCCGATGGGACACAATCGTCCCACGTTATAGCAGTGTTGAGGAGTGATGTTCATCTCAGTACTGTCAAAATCTGAACATCTGGCGACTCTGCTGAACTCAGATACCTCCAAGTCTCGAGGACCAGTGTAAAAAAATCACGCCTTCATGCGTACGAGATGGAGAGCTAGAAACGCAGAAGAAGAAATCGATTTCTATGAGCTTGACATTAACGCCCTGGGAGAACATCCTAGGCTAGTCGGGCCAAATATCTCTCTGGACGAGGCATCTTCGCAGGAGGCTGTCGTTGCTGAACAGACTCCAACTCCAGACAACACAACAACTAGCTGCCCCCGAATCCTCCAAATTCTCCAGATCATCAGGGCGTTCCGGTTCCACCAAACGTTCAACTAGGTGCTTCAGGCGTCCCGGTTCCGCCGAACCAGCCGTTGCCACCGCCGTTACAGCCGTCGTTGCCGCCTCCTAACCCGCCAAATCCGAACGCAAATATGGCGCAACAGCAAAATCCGCCCAGGCAATTCCGGCCTGGAACCATTCAGGACCGTTGAATCTGGCAGCACAAGCTCAGATCCCAGCCGCAGCGCTGAAGGCCATTCCCACCTACGATGGTACTGGGAAAACGACGTACGAGCATGTCCAAGACGTTGCTGCTCTGGCTACCATCCATGGCATCACGGAAGAGAACATTATGGTGAGATTGCTAGTCCTGTCCCTCAGAGGAAAGCTCCTTTACTGGTACCGATCTTTGCCAGCCGGTACCATTACCTCCTGGGATCAACTGGCAGAAAGGTTGATAAAGGGGTTCAACGAATCAGCAGACCCTTTCTCCCTGCTCCACCAGTTCACGACCATCCAGAGACATCCGCAGGAGGAGGTCCCTGATTTTAATGTCAGATTTGCTCGGACCTGGCAGAGGGTCCCCGACGGCCTTCGGCCGACCTCTGAGCAAGCAACGTTTTATTTCCTCAGAGCTTTCAATTCAGACATCAGTATGAACATCCGGTACTCTGGTATCAATACCTTCCCGGATTTGTATACGCAGGCGCAGAAGGCAGAGGCTGACTTGATTGCCATTGGCAAACTCCCGCCAAAGCCGACAATGCCAATCTTCCCTGATTTGCCTCAGTACCAGTACCCCAACGCAGCCGCTCAATCTCCTCCTGCACCTTCTATGTACCCGATTCCATCATGGAATCCAAGCCATGCACTCGCTTTTCCGCAATTTCCCACTTCCACAGCTCCACAACTTCCTCCGCCTCCACAATATCCGACATTGCCCCCACCCATGGCACCACTACCGTTACCGGCTCCCCCGAGTGTTGACCCGCAAGCAAAGCTTTTGCAAGAGGTGCAGTCTCTTAACTCTACCGTGAGGACGATGTCCAATGAGATTGTCGTCATGAAAAAAAAGCAAGCTCAACAAGAATTCCAGCCAAGGAGATTTCCCCCTCCGACGATCACAAGAGACCAAGCAGCTTCGGCTGCTAGGCCCCCCGGGAGGAATGCTGCCATTTTAAGCGGTGAAGAGCCAAGCACGTCAGACCATGTGTACTGGTGCTCCACTTGCAATGACCCGCACGGAGAAGACACTTGCATGGTCCACCTAAATTACATCCAGACATTGGCTGGCAGCATCCCCAGTGAGCAGGTCAATATGATCAGAGAGGCGGACCGTAACCTCATGATCCCCGCAGACGAACAAGTCTCAGTTCTTACCAGAACTGGGAAGAAACCTATCGAGGTGGATGCGGCCCAGATGGAGCCTCTGAAGGTGTACACTCGCCGCGAGAAGGAGCAACCGCCAACAAAAGCTCCAGATAAAGCTCCCTTACCCCCGCCGGCGAAAGAGAAACCCCTGCCGGCGAAAGCTCCAGTACTGCAACCTCAAGGTGAAACCAGAGAGCAGGCCAGGGAGAAGCTTAAGTACCCATCACTGACGAAACGACAGAGGGTCGAAGCTACGCAACAGTACCGCACTAAGTACGAAGCCGCGAAAGAGCCAGAAGTGCCCACTACGTCGGCTTACAACATAGTTGAGGAGCTGAAGAAGACTCCCGCCAAGGTAAGTCTCTATGATGCCCTGCAACTCCCTGGACAGGTTGACTTGTTACAGGAATCACTAAAATCTACCAAAGGAGGAAAGCCGACCCAGCCTGTGCTAGCTCAAACTCTGACCGCTTCAGCCACAGGAAAGAACAGGCCACCACCATTCTATTTGTCTCTTCGGATGGAAGGGTGGGTCGTGCACAATTGCATGATTGATTCCGGTGCAGCGACCACCGTCATGCCAAGAGCAGTGTGCGAAGAGATGGGCATGGAATATACGCGGAGCAGTCCAGGTGTTCTTCAACTTGACGGGACTCCTGTAAAGACAGTAGGCGTCATTAAAGATATCCCCATCCAGTTGCATAAGGTGCCTCAGATTGTTGTAATCCAGGAGGTCGTAGTTGTCGATCTGGAACCGTACTTCAGCATGTGTCTCTCAAGGGAGTTCACTGCTAAGCTGGGAGGTTACCTCTCTCTGGACTACTCGCACATGGAGGTCCCATTCAAAGGGAGGAAAGTGAAAATCTACAATGAGAAACCCTCCACCTTTCTCATTGAGAAGATAGCCGAAGATGGGCAGCAGGACGAATCGGTTCACCTGATGACAAAAGAGCTGAAGGAGGTGGACCTGATAGAAGAGTCCTTGGAGGAGCTTCGGACGGAAGACGAGTTCTTCCTGACTGACTTTAATGCCATGATCGAGTCAGAGATAGGGTGTTACTCTATCACTAAGCCCGAGAAAGCAAAGGAGATAGTGCAGGAAGACAAGGGCCCTGCCCCGGATGAACTATGGAAGCTTTTCTTTGATGGCACCCGATGCAAAAATGGCGTTGGGGCAGGAGTTGTCTTGATCTCTCCCTCTGGAGAACAAAAGGACTACTGCTACAGACTCGCCTGGAGTTGTACCAACAATGCGGCGGAGTATGAAGCCCTGTGTTTAGGGTTGAAGAAGGCTGAGAAGCTGGGGATCAAGCAGCTGCAGATTTTTGGAGACTCAGAGTTAGTCTGCAAACAGATCACCAACAAGTGCGTCTCAAAACAACACTATCTCAAGGCGTACCGCAATAGGGTATGGGACCTGCTGGAGTCTTTCGAGGCGCTGAATGTCCAGGCTGTCTCGCGAGAAAAGAACAAGCACGCAGATGTCTTAGCGTCTATCGGAGCCAGATACTCCCCGATTGATGACATGATGCAGAAGCCTAAGGCGGTAAGAACCATTTACAGGCCTTTTATGCCTGATAGGGACACCCACTGGCAGGTGTTCGACAGTGACGAGCAAATCGTCAATTTTTTAATTCATGAAGCAAGCACAATCGAAGGTAGAGACCCTGATGACGAGGAATACGAGGGGTTGATACAGTTGAAAAATAACCATGTCCCAAAAGGACTAATCACTTTGGAGAGTCTGTTCGACCAGAATGACCGAGCAATTGCCCACAGAATCAAGGTTGATGAAAAGCAATATAGAGAGCTCGAATTAGAGCCTGGAAAGGTCATCAGAGTTGGAGCAGACTGTACTCCTGAAGAGCTGGAGCAGATTCGGGCCCTGTGCCTAGAATATCCAGATATTGTTGCCTGGTCCTATCAGGACCTGAAGGGGTACGACAGGGAGGTCATACAACACACCATCGAGCTATAGGAAGGAGTCCCTCTTTGCGGTAAAAGAAGGAAAATTGTTGGGCCACGTCATCTCAGAAAAGGGGCTTGCCGTAGACCCTGACAGAGCGGAGGCCCTCCTCAAACTCCCACTACCGGCGAACAAGAAGGGCCTGCAGTCTTTCTTTGGCCAGATCAACTTCGTGAGGAAGTTCGTGCCTGATTTCGCCCAGGTCGTCAAGCCGATGACCGAACTCTTGAAGAAAAACGCCGAGTTCACTTGGACAGAAGAGAGGAAGAAGGCGTTTGAAGAAATCAAGGCCCGGATTGCCCAAGCCCCTGTGTTGGTCAACCCCAACTACTCAAAAGACTTCATCCTTTATGCAGTCAGGGAGCCTGAGAGCTATGCAACAGTCCTAACGCAGAAGGGAGAAGATGGCGAGGAGCGCCCTATCGCATTCTTGAGCCAGGTGATCCAGCCGCATGAAGAAAGGTACAACTTTATTGAAAGGCAAGTACACGCGGTGATGAGGTCCCTGAAAAAATTCCGACACTTCGTCTCCCAGAGCAAGACAACGGTGTATGTTGTTCACCCAGACGTAAGGAATTTTATCATTCAAGGAGAGATGGGCAACAAGAGGGCTGGCTGGGTTACTAAAATCCAGGAGTTCGACATTGAGGTCCGACCCACCAAGCTGATCCGCGGTCGGGCATTATGCCAGGAACTCGCAAAAAGCGTTGCTGCAGAAGTAGCGGCCTGTCAGTGGGAAGACCCAGTGTTAGAGGGCAACTTCGCCAACCAATCTGCGGACGGCGGTGACTGGACGGATGACTTGATACAGTACTTCAACACCGGGAGATGCCCAGACCGTCTCAACGCCTCGCAGAGGAGGAGGTTCAGACTCCAAGCCCGCAGGTATGTATTGCGCCCAAAGGGGCTGTTTTTCAGGAATATTGACGAGGTTCTCCTAAGATGTGTTAGGGGAACCGAAAAAGAGAAAATCCTCGATGAATTCCATTCCGGAATGTCGGGGGGCCACTTTGCAGGAAGGCCGATGGCCTTAAAAATAATCAGAGCGGGCTATTATTGGCCCACAATTTTTGCCGATGCATTCTCAGTTAGCCGGAAGTGTGACAGATGCCAGAGGTATGCCGGCCGGAACAGAAATGCCCCTTTACCCCTGCACCCAATCCAGGTCGAAGCACCTTTCCAGCAATGGGGCTTAGACTTTATCGGGGTAATATCGCCGAACTCTTCGGCGGGGCACAAATATATACTGACTGCCACGGATTACTTCACCCGATGGGTTGAGGCAGTCCCAACCAAGCATGCTGACCAGGAGGTAGTCATTTCCTTCTTGGAGAAGTTGATTACCCGCTTCGGGGTTCCAGACGCGATCGTGACGGATAATGGCCCTTCCTTCATAGGTGCCAAACTCAGTGAGTTCGCCAGCAAGTATGGAATCTACCTAAAGGCCTCTTCCAACTACTACCCGCAGGGGAATGGCTTGGCAGAGTCTACTAACAAGAACTTGCTAAAAATTCTGAAGAGGACCCTAGAGAGCAACAAGCGAACTTGGCATTTGCTCCTGGACCAGGCACTGTGGGCAGATCGCACCTCCATTAAGAAGTCCATCAAGACGTCACCGTATTCATTGGTATACGGGAAAGAGGCAGTTCTGCCTACACATGTTGAGATGCCGGCACTCTGGATGCTGGACGACGAAAGAGAGGACCTTGACCCCATGGATGCCAGACTGGCCCAATTGCTGCAACTGGAGGAAGACAGGGAGAAAGCTTATGAAGCTTTCATGAAGCATACCGAGACTACCAAGAACTGGTTCGAAAAGAGAGCCACCGCCCGTGCCTTTCAGGTTGGAGACCTAGTGCTGAAGTGGGATGCATGGAAAGCGAAACCGGGGAATCATGACAAATTCGATGCCTTCTGGGAAGGCCCATTCCAGATTTCCCGTGTCAACCAGGCGAACTCCTTCATCCTGCAGGACATGGAGGGCCGTACTTTGCCCATACCTGTCAACGGCCTTCACCTGAAGGTCTACCACCGGTGAGAAGCATCAAAAGGTTTTGCCTGTGTACATAAGTTTATTTTTGCTGTTATGTTCATTTTCGAATGTATATAAGTTTTCTGCTTTAAGTATGAAGTTTTTTGGTGCGCCCTGCGCCCTTCTCTTTGCCCGGCCTCCCGACGGCCCATCCCGGACCCAAGTACGGTTAATGCCCATGGTGAAGCAGTGGGGAAGGCGTCAATTATCTTTTAGCAAGAGAAGAGCATCATGGGTGAAGTTATTAAGTAGGGACTGGCTTCGCCCAATTTTTAGAGCGAAGCTAGGGTTCGCCCTCTTCAGGAGCGAAACCTAGCTCACCCGGAGCAAGAGCAAAGGACTCCACCCTTGAAAAAATTCTATCTTTTGGGCCTCGAAAAGGGCTAAGGTTCGCTTTACCAACGGCCGAAAATCAGATTCGCTGAAGCTTTGCCCCGAAAATGAGCTTCGCTCGTTGTAGGGGCGAAAGGGAGGTTGTCATTCACTTTCAAGAGCAGCTGAGCTTTGCCCGTTTCTAAGGCGAAGCCGAGGTTCGGCCAGGTTTTAAAGCGAAAGGCAGGTCCGTGCTCGGGGTGAATCGCAGGTTTGGAGGTTTGAGCACAACATAAAAAGGTGTTAACTCCAAAAAGGGGAGCGCAAAGCTCCACTTCGGGCGCCTTGGTCCCCGAAGCGAGGTTTCGCTCGAATTTTGAGCGAAAGACCTCCCCATGAGCCGTTCGGCGCGACAAGCATTGGAGCACGCGAAGAACGGCGGCCGTCATTTAAAATCCCAAGGCACACGTTTTAAAGAAAAAGTGACAGTGCGCATCCCGAAGCAGGTTGTTGGGATAAAAGACGCCGCCTTGGAACCGAAAAGCAATGAATTGAGATTCCCAAGGAAGATTGCGCACCCACGAAAGCTTCGAACCTCAGGATAGGCGAGTAATCATCAATGAAGAAGCATTGGTTTCCGCCCACTCTCCCTCCGGACATTTACTCCAAGCGTGCGCCATTAATGGGGTGGTTCACGCCCAGGGCCATAAAAGAGGCAGCGCTCCAAACTAGAACCATTTGATTTCCTGAAGTTTACCTTGCGTTGTGCTAGAAGCCCTACGCAAAAGAATTCGCTAGTAATTGCCAGTGCACCCGTACGTTTACACGATTCACAATGGGCAAGAAGGATGCGGAGAAGGCGAAGGCACCCAAGGGCGGGAGTTCGGAGAAGCCAGAGGGTGAGAAGAAGCAGAAAGAGAAGAAGCAGAAAGAAAAGAAGCAGAGGCCGGAGAGCGCAGAAGAGCAACCAGGAGAAGAATCGGAGGAAGAGGAAATTCCCCCACCCATCGATAAATTGGAAAAAATGAGAGATGGTGTCCTCTCCAAGAGCATCGAACAATTGCGACAGACTATTGATGAGAGGCTGGCGAAGGTTTCCTCCGAGAGCAAGAGGACTGTGGCATACTACTCCAACTTGTATTGGTTCTTATGCACTCCTGTGCACAATTGCCCGGAACTGGTGTGTGCTATCGCCAGATACTATAACCCACTGACCAGACAAGTTCGGGATAGCAAAGGGAATGTTCTATTCTCAATTTTTCTCCGACAGCGTCCAGAACGCCTTTGCTCCCGGGCAACTGCCGCCCATAGATTACACCATCAAAACAATCAACACCGGCGAGCAGACCAGCAGGTACCAGCCTACTCCACAGATGCGGTTGTTCATGGAGTCCCAGCTGAGGAAGCAATTACCGTCCAACCAGTGGCCGAAAATGCCCATGTCTCTTAGACATTTCAAAAATCAGGACATCTACTCAATGCTAGCATGGGTGCTTGGGCTCTCCACTGATGCAGCGGTGTACCCGTACCAGGTCGCCCTCGCAGAGTGCATCTCACACGGGGAGTTCTACACTCCCGACGCCATGGGGCCAAGGACGAAGCCCGTGTTCTTTGACTGGGCGGACTGGGTGGCGCGCAGCCTGCATACTCGGCTGACCGACCTGAGAAAAGGGAACGATCTGTCTTTCAGGCCCTGTTCATTCCTGGCCTGGCTGTTCTTCTATCACATGCATAGCAAGTTCACCTTTATCCCCACCAATTGCACCGACAAGGAGGGGAAAGCGTTGCCAGTATATCAGTGGACTCCGGTTCTGTCGAAGGAGTCTTACTACGTTTTCAACCAGGCGTTCCTTGGCCCTGCCCTGGAACTTATCTATGGCCCTTGTCCCCGCGTTCCCCGGGCAATGAGAGACGATATGGTGCAACGCAAGCTAGGTGACACTTTCCAACTCACGCAAGGTTTCGTCATCAAAATCTTTGGGTTTACTGGTAAACCCTTTCTGCTACCATACTACACCACAGAGTATCTGTTTGCTCTAGAGATCGCGCGGCAGAGTGACTACACGGATGATGCCTATGGCCATGGGAGGAGATGGGAGCACACATGTGATTTCCCTTTCAAATGGGGCGACATTGAAGTCAATGCCACCGGGCAGAACGAGTTCCTCGCGGCAACACTCAAAGACTTTGGCTTGATCGAACTCCCCCAGCGGTGGAAGTACGACCCCCTGAACTTATTCAGAGACTTCATTGGGGCGAAAAGCTTCCACATTTGCCCCCGCCCGGAGATCATGGAGCAGCGCAACAACCCATCGGGGCGCGATCTCGAGTGGCATGTAGAAAGGATGCAGTCTCTCCCGCCATGGCATGATTTTTACCACATAGAGGCAGAATACAACCCATTGCAGAACCCAACGCACGATCCTAACTCCAAATTCTTCAGAAAGATGGAGAACAGATTGAAGGGTTTGGGTTGGTCCGAAGAAAAAATTTCGAACTGGTGGATCATGAGGGTCCACCACAGAAAAGAAACATCTGATAAATCCCTCGTGATTGACAACCAATTTTCCGCACTCTTTGACAAAAACTGCGACACGTGGCAGCCAGTCCTGTTCATGAACCTCGTGCCTCGAAGCACCCAGAGCTCCGAAAGAGTAGAGGAGCTATCAGAGCAACAGAAGCAGCCGCTCGAGCAAGGTGCAGGATCCGGCCATACTGTCGAGAAAAACACGCAATCCAGCTAGGAGCAGGATAGGCCATTGAAAAGGCCAGCTGACGAAGCACAGGTGCCACCTCCTAAGGCAAAAAAGCCCCGGATCGTAATAACTCACTCTTCTGGCAAAACCCCTTCGGAGAAGCCTGCCAACACAGGCACGAGCGCATCTGCCCCCGTCGTTGCACCACAGAAGGAGATAGAAATTGTCAATGTGGAGGCAGACACTCCGACCGAAGAAGAAGGGAGGGCAAGCCAGAGCCCCATCACGCAACTATTTACCACGACGGCTCTCACCACGGAGCACGCAGGTACGCGCTCTCTTTCCTCTCCCCCTTCTTCTGAACTTCCGACTGCAGTACCTTCTACTGTTGAAACCCTAGTATCTGCCCTGCCCTTAGGCAGTGAATCTACGTCTACCATCCCCCTTGTAGTCTCCCATCCATTGATCGAAGAAATTCAACCCCCCACTTCTCCCCGGCTTGTCCACCAAGCATTTGGTTCCTACGCTTCGGTTCCTAACGCATTCGAAGTCTCTGCATCACTCAAACTAGGCGCTACTGGTCAAGGCCCTTCACCGCCCCCCAATCCCTCATCTGCAGCAGAAACCCTAAGCGGGGTCCCACCTCCAAACCCTAGTAGTCCGCCCACTGTCGTCCAGACCTCCGCACCCCCAATAGTCACCGAAATTCCTATCTCCACCATCCCTGACCTATCTGTCGAGGCCCCTCCTCAGCAGTCTCTGCTCCTTTTCACGCCCATGTTTGGAGAAGTGGAACCCTTGGAGACAGAGCTGGATATGATAGAAGAGCACCCCTTAGCAGAGAGCCTGTACCAGGCACGGCAAAGCTCGTCCAAGTGGATCAAGGACGTCAAAAAGAGTAAAGCGCGGGCCCCTGCTGGAATTGAAAAGCGCGCCATTTTCAACCCTCAGAAGATGGAGCTGCATAAAATAAAGAAGGTCCCAAAAGTCCAGAAACCCTTGGAGGAAATGACGCCCTCGGACTACACCTACCAGCGTACCATTAAGGACTTGAAGACAGTTGATGTGGCGGGCGAAATGGGGACTATCCAGGTCAAGATGGGCTCGATCTACCTGCACCACGAGCATATCAAAGAGCGCTGCTTCGCGGCGGAAAACGAAAACATGAAGTTGGAGGAAACCCTGGCGCGAATGCAGGCCCAGCTGGAGGACTCGAAGGCCGAATCAGAGCAGCTGCGACAGCGAGTGGCAGCTTTAGAGCAAGAAGTGAGTGAACACAAGAATGTTGTCGAGCGCCACCTCAAGGCACATGAAGAGGCAGAGGACAAGGTGAAAAAGTTGGAGGCGCAGGTCCAAGAAATGCAGCAGCAACTTGAAAAGAGAGAAGTGCAGATGGAGGTCTTCACCAGAGATCGAGTGAAAGAGGTTCGCGCCCATTTGTTGAAGAAATTCCGAACTAGAGCCTCAAGGGCCTTGTCTGTCCTCATGTTTATCTGGGAAGCCAAGCAAGCGGCTTCCCAGGGCAAGACTGTTGTGGAGGAAGTCGAGCGTGACGCGGAGCGCTGGCTCAATCTAGCAATAGAAGTTGAAACTTATGAGCGCATGGACCTTCAAGTTCCCCCAATGACCCGGACTGCCCGAGAATGGGCCATTGCAAGATCTACTCTTCATGCTTTCTTCGCTAAGTTGAAAAAAGTCAGAAAGGCCAGGAGACTGTTAGACGCCTTTGAGCAGGAAAAGAACACCTCCCTGGCATATTTTCAAACCCTCACACAGCTCGGCTTCCCCAGCTTTACAGATGATGATGGAAACTTTCTACCCAGGGACGAGCTAAAGCCAGCATGGAACGCTTTTGAAGAAGATACTTCTGAGATTGACAATTGGGCAGACCCCATCCTGGAAACGCAAGTGATTCAATTGATATCCAGGTTCTGTCAGATTGAGGCCTGCCTAGTCAATCTGAGCCAGAGGGTTGGCCATGCTGATATGCACCAGATCGAAAGCTTCAAGCGTCTGGTGAAAGAGCTCCATGATCGTGAGCCATTCCAGGAGGAGGCCTGGGCTCAGGTTCAGGCCACCTATGAGCGCATCCGTGACCGTCTCGCCCCCGACGCCCAACCAAGAGCCCGAAAGAGAAGAGGAAGGCGAAGATCAGGAGCATAACGAAGAGGAGGAAGAGGAAGGAGAGAGATTAGAAGAAGAGCCCTTAGTCAGCAGCAGGGAATCAGAAGAGGAGACAGACGATGACTCCGAGCCCAAGGGATAAAGGCCTAGGGTCCTTGCATTGAGGCGAGCTCAATACCCCGCGAGCCGCCAGGAATGTTGTCAATTTTGCCACATTTTGTCTAAGGGGTAAAATTTTGAACTGTTGCTACAATGTTTTTCCTGTTTAGATTCATTCTCTCCTCTAATCACAACTTTCTCCAGAAAAAACCCTTCTCTGGCATTTTCATGGCGCTGAGGCGCAACTAGAAACCCTCTTTCGCTCACCTTTCATGCACAATCCAAGTTCGGAGCAGCTTTGCTCGCGAAAACAGGAGTCAAAGATCAGCTTCGCTCGAAACAAAGCTAAATTTGAGTTTCGCCCATTTTCGGGGCGAGAAACAGCTTCGCTAAACAGGTTGAGCGAAAGCCCACTTTGGGCTTGAAAATTGACTAAGGCAGACAGGGCTCAACTTCGCCCTGGGAGGTAGCGAAGCTCAGCTTCGGACCTTGCCAGGGGCGAAGTACAGCTTGGGCAAGGAAAAAAGTCTAAGGCAAAGTCAGCCTCTGCTTCGCCCAAACTGTCGGCGAACCTCCGTTTCGGGCCCCAAGATGAGCGAACCTCAGCTTTGGGGTTAGCTGGGGCGAAAGACCACTCCAAACGCTGTCTTCTCCGAAAAGTTTCTAAGACGAGACAGCCTTGACTTCGCCCACGAAGCCCCACTTCGAGCGACATCTCCAGCGAACCCCAATCTCCAGCGAAAAAGCATTTTCAGACAAAAAATTGGCTAAGGCAAAGGAGTCAAGGGGGACAAGCTCATCTTCGCCCAGGAATCCAACGAAGCCCAGTTTCGGGGGCTACCTCAGGCGAAGCACCCATAGGCAGCGAAGATGCGCTTCATGCGAATAGTTTTTAAGGCAAAGGACAAGCTTGTCTTCGCTCCTCAGCTGATGAGGCTGCATTTCGGGCTCCCTCTCCAGCGAAGCTCCATCTCAGGCCTAGCTGGAGCGAACCCCATCCGGTGAAAGTCCATTCTGGACTTAGGCAAAAACAGCAAGCTGAAAACCCTCCCCCAGCTCCAGCGAACTCCCGTGTTCGGCCATTCCAAAGGCGAAGAGCTGCACTTCGGGCCCGATTTCCAGCGAACCCTCCCCAGAGCATTTTTCAGCGCTAAGGCCGTTTCCGAAAGGCACCCTTCCAAGGGAGGGGAAGGTAGGTGAGGATTTAAGGCGCCTTCATGGCGCACGTATTCGGGTTTCCTGCTCATCCCATCAAAACGACACTGTCAGGTCCCGAAAAAGCCCTTGAGGACGGAATTCACCAACCATATTAATGAGACATGCTGTCCCAGCTGTATAATCTGTCCGAAGCCGCTGCAAACACGAGTGAGCCGCATTCCATGGATACTCTGTCATCTGACAGGGGTCAAATCTCAGCTGCCCCAGCAGTTTTAGGGTTTGGCATTAATGATTACGGAGGTGAATTCCTCTATAAAAACCAGCTCAATGTAATGTAATCGGGGGAACATTTTGCTAGAGAGCTGTTGTACTTAAATTCTGCATCAATATTAAGACTCCTGGTTCTGATTCTGGACTCTTTTTCTGTGTATGATGCCTTCTATCATTATTTCTATTAATTTTGTTTCTTTATATGCATGCTGTAATTCTGCAATCTGGATTTAAGTGTGTGATAAAGAGCAAAACCTGGAATTATTGAAGGATACATATCAGAGAATGTTTCAGTGTTAGTTTCTGTTATATTCATAGTATTGATTGTTGCTGGTTTAAGTAGAAGTTAGTAATTGTGCTGCTTGTTCTTCCCCTTGGAACTATCCGGCCTGTGGCCATATTTCCCTATTTCTTTCAGTTATTTACATCTCTTTCAGCAATTTCCCAATTCCTTTCCAGTTCCCTAATCTGAAACCCCAGTGTAGTGTAGTAAAGGAGCCAGCCTTCTCTGGAGATTGGCACGGGAGGCATCTCTTCCTCCCGGCCTTTCAAGGTGTTGGGCGGGTCTAGGGCGCATAGATAAACCAAACCCTTTCCCGTGGCAGATTCGTAACCAACAGTCCACTTTCACATTTCATTACTTTTATAATGTCGGTCCCAACCACAGATGCATGAGTACCCCAAAATACCCGAGTGGAATGCAAAACAATGCTACTAAAAGGTATCAACAGCTTGGGAAAGGAAGATTGGAAAATAAAACTGTTCAATTGAATAAAGGATTTAATTGGGGATGTTTTAGTGTAACGGTTTCGAGGAGAGTATAGTACATAGTAGATGCTATTTGATGCAAAGCACAAAAGAATATTATTGTCGTTCCTATATCTTTCAAGTTCATTTCAGTAATGGCCCCTAATTCAGGTATTGTAATAGATGAGACCATATGAAAGAAAATACAAAGACATAAGAAAAGCATAGTAAAGAGGTTTGAAATGTGGATTTATTTGATAGATCAAAAATTCCAAAATAAGTGGAGGCAAAGTCTGGATTTGGTTTAGAAAATAAAAGAGCACGTGTGTGTGTGTGTAAGAAATACACAAATAGAATATCTCATAAGCATAAATTTCTAGTGTATATGTTATAAACTGCACAGTTGGACCTGTGCAGTGCTATGTTGCAAGCAGCCTCCTACAATGCCAAGGATGATGTATTGAAAATTGCAACTCTTTTGTATCCAACTCTCTGCCGAAGAAGAATTGTGAGACCATTATTTGTTGATAGGGATGATAGGTCAATGTCAAACAAATTGCAAAGCTATGCCTTGTGTTCATGCACACAACGTGGATTTTAGGGATTTTTTCTTTACTTTTTAGGTTCCCCTCCCCCCAAAAAATCTTAGTGAGGGTAGAAATTTTTTTAACTTCAAGAAAAGCTTTGCATCATATTGGATCAATCTAAACAGTTCAGAAAATCCATTCTGAATTGAATTTGGTCTGGATCCAAAAGAAATTTGTTACTATGAATAAAAGAAAATGTCAGTCCTTCCACACCTAAGAGTAGCCTAAAATGCTAATACCAGCCTTTGTCTATCAAGGGCATGCTCCAATAGGTGTTAGCACCACATCTGATTCATGAATTCCAAAATAACATTTATTACACTTTGTCAGTACATTTATTCCATTAGTTTGACTCCCAAGCTTACAAAATGAACTAAGAGATGATAAATCAAAAACATCCATACACTGTTTGCCGTATGCATCAATAGAACCATATTATATAGATGAACTACAACATTATAAACAGTACAATCAACCATAGTAACTAGGTTCTGCCAGTTCAATTCATATTTTTAAAATTCAATGAAATCAACATGTATGTCCTAAACAGCTCTAGATCCATCAACATTTAAATGGATAGTGTTTCACACCATTTTTGCCTCTAGTAGATATCCATCAACCAATAAATCTGCAAAGGCTGTCTTCTATTTGTAAAATGCAACTATCTTTGACTATAAGTCCATGGCAATGGGAGCAGTTGAGTGTAATGAAGGTATATTCTTCAGTGATGGCTGAAATGAAGGTTCAAACTAAACCAAACTGGTTCAATTCAGATTGCACTAGGTTTGACCGAACCTGGTAACTATAGAATCAAGACATGTCATGTGGTTCTTACTTTTTCATAAAAGAAGGTAGGAGAGTATTCACTATAATCTAGGCTAACCTACAAGTGCCCTTTTAGGGGAACAAGGAAATAGAAGGATGCAAAGGAGGAATGCTTGGAAGTTCCCACCAAATCCCATGAGAAAGGGATGACTACACAATAAAATATAAAATATAACAAAATTATTGTGTTATATAGAAATTATACAAACAAAGAGCCTATGCCAATTTGTGGTGACTTCACGAACAACAAGAACTACACGTGAAAGCCCATGGCCTGTTAGGAAAAACTCCAAGATTCCACACCTGCAAGAGGAAGCACAATAACAAAAATATAGAACACGGAAACAATAACACAAGTGACACAGAGATTTTACGTGGAAACCTGCAATGTGCAGGAAAAACCACGGGGCAATGGCAACTTCTCTTCTTATTAATTTCAGCAAAGATTACATTCACGTCCTTGGACGTTTTCAACAACTCTCTTGTTACATTATGCAAGGGATCACATCCCTTTTATAGAGCAGAAGGAAGACTCCAAAACTGTTCGTTTCATCTTCCAACGCAAGCCTCCAAAGACTGTTCGTTTCATCTTCCGCTCCCAAGACTTTTCGTCTTCCGCGTACGTCTACCTAGACGTCTGCTTCTTTGGCGTCTTCTTGGCATGACGTCTGGCCTAGACGTCTGCCAACCCAGACGTCTGGCCTAGACGTCTGCCAACCCAGACGTCTGGCCTAGACGTCTGCCAGGTCAGACGTCTAGTGGCCATACGGACTTCACACCTAACATTCTCCCACTTGAAGTCAGTATTCAGGAACTCTTCTGCCAAAAGATTTTCATCCAGTGCCAATTGCCCAATGCTGCCCTTGTTACTTTTTCAGCAAGCCCAGAGAAGTTCTGCACCATTCAAACTTCTCTACCTTGACCGGCTTTGTAAGCATATCTGCAGGATTCACTTCGTTGTCGATTTTCTCGCAACAGATCCTACCTTCTTCCACCACATTTCTGATAAAGTGGTACTTGACATCAATGTGTTTCGTGCGATCATGGAATGTTGGATTCTTCACTAACCGAATAGCACTCGGCTATCACAATGCAACGTAATTTTCCCCCGCATTACCTTGAAGTCACCCAATAATCGCTCTAGCCAAATTGCCTCTTTGCTGGCATGAGTTGCTGCAATGTATTCCGCTTCAATGGTTGATAAGGCCACAACAGACTGCAACTTAGAAGCCCAACTCACCGCTCCTCCAACAAGGGTGAAGGTATATCCCGTAGTGGATTTTCTCCCATCTCTATCTCCACCATAATCGGAATCCACAAAACCTCAGTAACTTGCAAATCTGCCGATCCAAAGTAAATGGCAACATCCGAAGTGGCTCTTAAATATCTCGAATATCCACTTCACCGCATTCCAATGCTCCTTACCAGGATTTGCCATGTACCGGCCGACTACTCCCACCGCTTGGGCAATATCCGGTCCGGTGCTCACCATGGCATACATGAGGCTTCCTACTGCCGATGAATACGGTACACGAGACATGCTTGTCTTCTCTCGCTTCCGTTCTAGGACACCGGTTGGAAGACAACTTTAAGTGTGGAAGAAGTGGGGTACTAACCGGTTTAGCATTCTTGCATATTGAAGTGTTGTAGAATATTTTCCACATATGACTTTTGACTTAACCAGATCTTTCTTCCTTTTCTGTCCCCTGTGTATCTTCATCCCTAAAATTTGGTTTGCTGCTCCTAAATCCTTCATTTCAAATGTCCTAGCCAACCGAGCCTTAAGATCAATGATTTTCTTCATGTTGGGGCCTGCAACCAACATATCATCAACATACAACAGCAAAATAATAAAACTGCCATCGTCAAACCTCTTGTAGTATGCACAATGGTCAGCTTCACTCCCGCTGAAACCTTGGCTCTTCATGAAGGTGTCAAATTTCCTGTACCACATCCTTGGCACCCGTTTCAACCCGTACAATGATTTCTTCAGTCTGCAAACCAAATGCTCTTTGCCTCTTTCTTCATAGCCCTCAAGCTGATCCATATATATCTCTTCCTCGAGATCACCATGCAAGAAAGCAGTCTTTACATCAAGCTGCTCCAGTTCCAAATCCCGTGCAACTACAAGTGCAAGTAGAACTCTGATAGTAGTCATCTTCACAATCGGAGAGAAAATTTCATTAAAGTCAACACCTGACTTCTGCACATAGCCCTTTGCCACCAAGCGAGCTTTATAGCGTTCCAACAGCCCGTTGTTGTTCTTCTTTACTTTGTACACCCACTTGTTTCCAACAGCCTTTCTTCCAAGTGGGAGATCCACAAGTTCCCAAGTTTTATTATTTCAAAGTGCCTTGATTTCCTCTTCCATAGATTTCCTCCACTTTGCTGCATTCTCGCACTCTCTAGCTTCCCGAAATGAACTAGGTTCACCATCATCACTTAACAAAGCAAAAGAGGACTGATACACATGAGAATACCTTTCCGGACACTTTTGTGGACGTGTAGATCTTCTAACCCAATGATCCGTCGGTTCTGGCTCTTGGTCTTGTGACCGTTGTGGCTGCTCTACTTCCTGTTCTACTTGTTGTTCTGCATGCTGATCAAAAACTTCAGCATGTTCATCTTCATAGTCATCTTCACTCAATTCTACTTCAACAGGTACAACATTAGGATTTTGCTGTACCTCCTTCCTTTGCATGGATTTTTCATCAACAATTACATCCCGGCTAATAATTACCTTGTGGGCAGTAGGATCCCACAGTCTATACCCCTTCACTATATCTCCATAGCCGAGAAAAACACATTTGCTTGACTTCGGGTCAAGCTTGGACCTTTTTTCTTTGGGTACATGGGCAAACGCGTCACAGCCAAAAGTGCGCAAATGAGAGTAATCAACTGGCTTACAACACCAAACCTCCTCCGGAATCTGTCCATCCAATGCAGTTGTAGGTGACCTGTTAATAAGATAAACAACTGTATTAACAGCCTCCGCCCAGAACTTTTTCTCCAACATGGCTGCGCTAAGCATGCTTCTTGCACGTTCCATGATTGTGCGATTCATCCGCTCACCCACACCATTTTGTCGTGGAGTGTATGGTACAGTCTTTTGGTGCTTAATCCCTTCCTACATACAAAATTTATCAAATTCCTTGGAGCAATATTCACCCCCATTATCTGACCCGAGACACAAAATTGACTTGCCCAAACTCTTCTCTACCCGTGCTTTGTACTCTTTAAATTTCTGCAAAGCTTCCGACTTCTTCTTCAGAAAATACACCCACACTCTCCTAGAATAATCATCTATAAAAGTCAGAAAATAGATGGCGCCATTCAAGGACCGAGTGGGGACTGGTCCAAATATATCCGAATGTATAAGTTGCAGAAAATCAGAACTCTTACCAGGACTTGCAGGAAACCGAACCCTCTTCTGTTTACCAAAAATATAAGTGCTCACATAAGTCTAAATTGCAAGACTTAATCCCAGAAAGCATACCTCTGTCATGCAGAATTTTCAGGCCTTTTTCACTCATATGGCCTAGGCGTTGATGCCATAGCATTACCGCATCCCGAACAGAAATTGTTGCTGCTGCATGGTTTGTCACCGTATCACCGCATAAACGGTATAAGGTCCCGTAAGATTCTCCCTTTGCTACTACAAGAGCTCCTCTGGTAATCTTGCAGTAGTTGTTACAAAAGGTGACAGAATACCCTAGCTTATCCATCATTTTGATTGATAGCAAATTCTTCCTCAAATCGGGCACATGTCGCACATCACATAGCATCCTTTCTCTACCATCGTCCAACCTCGATCCTTATATCCCCTCTTCCCACAATTTCTAAAGGATGATCATCACCCAAATAGACCTTTCCACCACAATATGGCTGATATTTGTCAAACCAGCCTCGTGGGGAGACATGTGGAAGGATGCACCCGAGTCCAAAACCCGGTATATAAAACCGATCTCGTCGTTATCGATACATAAGGCTTCACATGTTGCCGTCTCTCCCGAATCTGCTGCACCGGCTTCAGCTCGATGGCTGATTTTGCTTTTCACCATTCTTTAATTGCCAACAGATCCTTCTTGGAGTGTCCTGGCTTCCCACAATGCCAACACTTCCCTTCTCGCTTATGTCCTTTAGACTTAGATCTGGACCGCTTTCTACCTTGTTTACTCCCCTCGAACGATCGACCTCTCACGGATAGGGCTTCATTGGTTGAGGGTTCCGGAGACGTTTTTCGCCTCAACTCTTCTGCCAACAAAGCGGCTACCACATCATCAAAATTGAGAGTTCCTGATGATGAATTACTGATGGTCATCACCATATGATCCCAAGTGTCCGGGAGGGAACAAAGTAGGGTGATAGCTCTATCTTCATCGTCCATCTTCACATTAACTCGAAACCAGCTTACTCGATCGTAGTATTAAACTCATTCAAATGATCTACCACGGATGAACTTTCCTTCATCCTCAAGCTATAAAGTTGCTTTTTCAGAAAAACCTTGTTAGTTGCTGATTTTGTTTCATACAACTTTTCAAGCTTTTGCCAAAGGGCTTCCGCGGTCTTTTCTTCAACTACATTGAACAAGACGGAGTCCGCTAGGCAGAGACGGATTGTAGAAACCGCCTTCCTGTCAAGCGTTACCCACTCCTCATCTTTCATGCTGCTCGGTTTACTCGCGACCCCTTTCAAGGCTTGCGCTTGGTCATTCTGAACCAACAAATCCTCCACCTTCATCTTCCATAGAGCGAAGTTCCTGCCATCAAATTTCTCAATCTCGAACTTGGTTACACCTTTTGTCATTGTTGCAGCTCCCACTCGCACAAAACCTTAGCTCGATACCGGATGTTAGGAAAAACTCCAAGATTCCACACCCGCAAGAGGAAGCACAATAACAAAAATATAGAACACGGAAACAAGTAACACAAGTGACACAGAGATTTTACGTGGAAACCCGCAATGTGTAGGAAAACCACGGGGCAATGGCAACTTCTCTTCTTATTAATTTCAGCAAAGATTACATTCACGTCCTTGGACGTTTTCAACAACTCTCTTATTACATTATGCAAGGGATCACATCCCTTTTATAGAGCAGAAGGAAGACTCCAAAACTTGTTCGTTTCATCTTCCAACGCAAGCCTCCAAAGACTGTTCGTTTCATCTTCCGCTCCCAAGACTTTTCGTCTTCCGCGTACGTCTACCTAGACGTCTGCTTCTTTGGCGTCTTATTGGCATGACGTCTGGCCTAGACGTCTGCCAACCCAGACGTCTAGCCTAGACTTCTGCCAGACTAGATGTCTGGAAGCCTAGACGTCTGGCCCTAGCAGCCCAGACGTCTAGCCTAGACGTTTGCCAGTCCAGACGTCAACCAGGTCAGACGTCTAGTGGCCATACGGACTTCACACCTAACATGGCCAAGGAAAACATTATTCGAATGGTTTTGCTTAATGTGTCAATCCACACTCATCACAATGTATTAGCTGAGAAATTTTACCAAACAATGAGGCCTATGCCAATTTGTGGTGACTGCATGAACAACAAGAACTACACATCAAAGCACAAACAATGAGGCCTATGCCAATTTGTGGTGACTACATGAACAACAAGAACTACACATGAAAGCCCAAACAATGAGGCCTATGCCAATTTGTGGTGACTGCATGAACAACAAGAACTACACATGAAAGCCCATGACCAAGGAAAAAGTTGCTCGAATGGTGGAGAATGTGTCAATCCACACTCATCACTCGAACACCAAAGAGCTGATAGCTCAATTGGTAGAGCAACCATATGTGCACTTTGGAAGGTCTTGGGTTCAAGTCCAAGCTACTCCATGTTCTCAACAAATGCAGAACAAGGGAAACTATCCCCATGAAAGGGGGCAATTGTAGCACAATGGTGAGTCTTCCAACAGTGAAGGAACAAAATGACAGATTCAGAGGCCAAGCAAGACTACAGTCAATGCAATTCCACGTTGACTCAACATTCCACTTGAATGACAATGCATTTGTACGGCGGTCAAGTGATCCACTTGTACAGCAAGTTGAAGTTTTCACTTGTATGGCAGCACATGAACGGCAGCTAACTTGCTCATTGTACAACACTTGGCAAGTGCCTTGTACGACAATACTTGTACAACTATGCAATCCACTTGCACAACACTCCAGACTGCTCCACTCGTATAACTCTCGTACAACGATTTGGACTACAACTTCTCGTACAATAATTTGGCTGCAACTCTGCTTCACACCTGCATATAGAACTTGACACAACCATGATCTACCAATCTACTAGCAGCAACAATATCATACAGAACACATATATCACACAGATGAAGGATGAATCATCATTGTATTACTTTGCCTATACGACATTCACATTACAAGACATCTGCCTTGGCAATACAATGCAACAATGGATCTACAAACAGACTATAGATGCTCTTCTGGAACTTCCTCTCTGATGGTGTTGACAATGAGTCTCTCCTTATGATACATGGTACTATCGTATAGCACAAATGAATGGGGGGTCCTATTTAATTGTGGGGTTGGTAGTTACCCACAATTGCCACCCAGAACATCTCACCTATAACCACTTCCCTATTCACATATGAATAATACATACATTGGCCGCACTTTACATTTGCAATTAATCAAACAATGACGTCACACTACAAAATTGCATTTCATTTACATTTACATTTCATTTCATTTGTATTTACATTTACATTTACATGTGCATTTCACACTTATTACTACTATGTACACTACTTTGGTTGGTCAAAACTGGCTCCTACATCTGCCCTTCCCTTTAAATTGGTCAACGTCCTCGTTGACAACTGCTTCTGCTCCTAAGGACTTGGGTTCTATTGATGTTGAGGTGTGGGAACAAGTACGCCTCCAAGCTCTTGGATTTGCAGTTTCAAGGCTTCAGTTTCTCCTTTCAGCCTCTTGAGATAGGCCTGGTATCAAGCCCACTACACACCATAATGATTCAACCTCTGCTCGACCTCTACCAGCCTAGCCTTCAACTTAGTCTCCCTCTTTGCAGCTTCAGCCTCCCTCTTGGCTACTTCAGCCTCTCTCCTTGCTGCAATTGTCAATAGCTCATCCTTCTTAGCTATCAATTGATCGCAATGAGTGACCTCTTGATTCTTCACCTCCAGCAATTGCTCCCTCACCGTGCATTCCGACTTTTAGTTATCTGATCAACTGGTTATGTTCCTCCTGTTCCTTGTTCTTCTCCTCAACCTTGCCAGTTTTGCTTCGGCATCCTCTTGCACATGCCGAAGTTGTACCTCCATATCCCTCAACTGGTTAGCTTCCTCTACATTTTTCTCTTGAAACTTCTCCAGTCCCGTGGCTAACCACTAAATCATGTATGCCAAGAAATTCATTCTTGCATACGACTTAACCATTTCAAGTGCAAGCTTAATGTACTTAACACTTGCTTCCTCCTTTGGACAAGTTGCCAAATTCCCTTCATCTATGTACACTCATGGAGGATGTCGGTAGAGTACTTGAGTTCTCTCTGGCAGTTTCTTCAATCCCGACATTGGTTTAACACTACCTTTAAGCTCCCATGAATGCGTTTGGTGAATTTTGGCGAATTTCATACACTCATCATCACAAGCCCAATGCATCGGTTTGCCCAACTCATTCTCCAATTTCAGCTGCCATATTCACCACTCTCCCATGCATCCTACTATGGACTCTATCAAATAATCTAGCCACCTTCTCGAAAAATGTATCAACCTGCTCATTAGCTTGTTCTCCCAGAACTGGTAGTCTCCTCAAATTTAGCACTTCAATGATGAAATGCTCACTTGCGTCTTTCGCCAGCTCCATATCTATGTCATCATCATTAGTCATTTCCTCCACGTCCTCTCCACCGTGACTTTTCAGGTTGATTGGTCCTTTGGCTGCCTTGCCCTCCTGAACCGGCTATGTTGCACCAATTTTTGTGACCTTTGTCACCCTTTCCTACTCTCTTCCTGGCTCCTCCAATGGTTGGCTGCCCTTGCCTTTCTACCACAAGCTGAATTATGACGGAATCTGCTTTCCTTTCTCCTTTCTTCCTTCTAGCACAATTGGTGTTGGTGTTGCCTCCTGTGCTGCAAATGTGATTTTCAATTTACGCATCCTCATATAGTGGGGGTGATCCACATAGATCCACTTGCTACGAAAATTGCACGGCGTACTATTAAAATTGTCGGGTGAGTTGACATTCTCTGCTCACATATTCCTACACCTTCCTGTGTAACATCCACTACAATCTGAACCTCTGCATTCACATCTACAACAATTGGTTCCCACGCCTGTTGCGCATTCCTCTCTTCTATTTGTTGCTCTCCTCTTCGTCTCCTATCTTGTCTTGCAACTGTGTCTCATGGTTGTTGTTCACATACTGTAACCCTCTTCAGAGTCATCCGCATACCTACATTGCCTTCCTGCACAGCCTAACCGTTGTGTTGTGCAAGAACTCCCTCTTGCATTGCTGCTTGTGGCATTCCATACTTCTTGCTTTGACCCTTTATCATCTATCGCTCTTTGCCACTCACTTTTGCTATGGCCTATTGTGAAGGTTCTACATGTGATTGTTGCTTCTCTGCCTGTTGATGCTAAGGTTGAGCTCCCATCAACTACCTGCTCCAACCTCCTATGTTGTTTCTCCTTTCACAACATCTCCTTCGTTTGCGGTTGCTCATTAGCTCCCTATGAATCTACACTTGCCTCCTCTTCCAAAGCTTCTCCATCCTTCCTCTTCTTCACGGTACCCTTCTTTACTAGGGTACTTGGCTTTGTAAGTAGCATCATGTGAACCCACTTGAATATAGTCGGTGAATGCTCTAGAATCACCCTAGGCAGATTCAAACCTAGAAACCACAACTTCTCTAACATCACGACATTCATCATGATTCCAATGGCATGGAAAGCCATTGAGACATTCCTAATGAACCGCATCAAAAAATTCTTGATGCGGTATGACAAGTATGATGCCCAATCATATACAACACTAGCCATTATCCCTTCCATGTATGGTATGAGCCAAGTGGGCATCTCCGAGGCTCTCTGCTCTCCTAAGAGTTTTGACATAACCACATTCATTGTACACTGCAATTTCGATGTCTTCAACTGCTGCATCTTTAGTCTGCGGCTCCAGTGCTTCAATAGTTTTGTTGCCTCCTTTGGACCGAGATTGGTGACACTATCCATCAACTCCTTCCACTGGTGCAAGTCAACCGCCTCCTTTCTCATTGGTACTCCTAAACTTGGCAATCCAAATGTCTTCCAAAAATTGCTAGGTGATAACACCACTTGCACATCCCAATCACCAATCATGATTCTACTCATAAGTTGTTGCTGCTCATACACCTGCAACAAGTACTCTTGAAGAATTCCTTGTCAAAATTCAAAATTTGCAATATATGTACTACACTCTTGAATGCAGCCTTCAATGGGTGATCATGTGTATTCTTGTGCCACCAATTTCGACAAAACTCTCTTGCTGGTTGTTGACATGTTATCTCCTACAAGGGTACGACCATTCTCTCTCGTCCCTTGCTCTTCTCTTTCTGTTGAGGCAAAACCTCTCCTTTCTCCCTACAATTGTTGGTTCTCGACCTTTCCCCAGAGTATACACCATGCTACCTACTACTATTGTCTCGTTTGGCATCCTGACTGTGTTCTCTCTCCCTTGCGCATACACATCCTTCAAGCCCTCTCCTTGTAGCTACTCTGATGCCCTCTCCTCATGAACGAGACGCCCTCTCCTCATGAACGAGACCCTAACTGCAACATCAAATTTGATGGAGCTTTTCTCTATTACTGCTCCACCCAATGTATCCTCTTTGCAATACTTGGCTACTTTTGCATCCTGTCAACCTTCAGTAACTCTGACTGTGACTGTACTTCAACTTGTACGGCACCTATCATACGTTTCCTTCACTTATATAGCAAACACCCCTGGCTCGTACGACCTTGCCCTACAAATCCTCTACTTGTAAAACAGATTTGGCTTGCACGATGCTATTGTCAAACCTCCACTTGTATGGCACCCTTTTCAGGTCCACACTTGTACGGCAATGTCGTTTGTATGACACAATTGTTACTTGTACAATATGGCTCCAGCTGCTTGTATGACACAATGTTGTTGTTGCTTGTACAACACGCTTATACAGCAACTTCTTACGCAATCGTATAACCTCTTCACACTCTGCCCTTTGCATGTTACCTGAATCACTTTGCTACCTAACTCCACTACTTTGTCCGTACGACTCCTCTACAAGAAATCTACAAACCCTCATGTGCCTTTGCAACTGCAATCCTCACTTCAACTACCGTTTGTATGACTGTACGATCATTTGTGCACTTGCAAATTTCTTCCTTCTACAATCACTCCTTTCTTCTTTCTCCAGCACCATCCTTCCTTTAATGTCTTTTGCTTCGGTACTGCAACAGCTTCCACCTATGAACTTAGGGAACGTCCATTCAATATTCCATCGGCAGTTCCTTCCTCCTACTGGCAACTCTGTATGCCTCATTGCAATTCACACACCTTTTCTGCATTTCTATCCTCCACCTTACACGCCAGTCTACTTCTCCTTGCTCTCCGTCAAACGTTGGACAATGGAATGCCCAAGCCTTCCCTAATGAATGTATCTATAATGCTAGTGGAGGGAAAACTTAGTTAGCGCATGTAGACAATGATGAGTATCTTCTCAGGACAAGGGAATGATAGGTTTAGGAGAGGGAGGAATGGCAAACTTGACTAACGATCATTGTGCTAAAACTGTGTTGTTTATTACCCAGACGGATAACTGTTATGATTGATTGGGTAGGACTGATCTTCCAATAACTTGTTAATGAATGATTGTAGACGAATTAGCCTAGACGGCTCAGGTATGACGGATATATCCCTGACGGATGGTACTTGACGTATGACGGATATATCCCTGACGGATAGGCCTAGATGACTGACTGACTGATAGATCTAGATGGATAGGCCTAGATGGCTAGCTGACTAACAGTTCTAGACAGATAGGACTAGACGGCCAGCTGACTGATAGATCTAGACGGATAGGCTTGGGCCTCAGACGAGTGGCTTATGTCGGATAAGCCAGATGGATGGCTTATGTTGACTCCTGTTCATCAATTCCTGCAATAGATTTCTACAACTCCTTGGGTCTTCACCTTGATACTTGCTCCTACAATCTGCACAACAAGATCTAACATACAAGAACAACATATGCACAAGACAACACAAACATCAACTGGATCATGGCATTAGCACTTGAAGAACACATCCAACAGCACAATACTACGTAACTCTCTATCTATTCTCCTTGACAACCAGTGGAATTACTCTGCATGAATATGGATATTACAAAAATGAGTAGGGGGTGTATTTATAGGATGGCCTTGGTGGTTACTGTAACCAACCAAGCTCCAACATCCCCAATTGTCCACTTGTTACAGCCTTAACTAATTCATCCAAAACTAATCAGCCTGAAACCAATCAGTCTGGGACGTAACTAATCAGTCTAAGATGTTAACTAATCAGTCTAGGACTTAACTAATCAGTCTTAAACAGCTTCCTGACGGCTGATTTACATAATTTATTGACATTACAATTCTTTTACTAATCAGTCCGTAATCATTATGTGACGGCTGACTATACAATTGTCCAAAACATTATATTAAACATTTTATCAAGTCAAAACTTCAAAACATTATGTAGACATTTTGCCAAACACTTCTGAATTATCATTTTTTTTGGAACTGTTGTCTACAATGCACATGCAATAACTACCTGCTAACTACCACCTCGTCACCTTGCGTGATAACTAAACGACACATTTTTCGTCTTTTTCTCCCTTTTTTTATAGTGTCTAGGCTCATCTCCACCGTCAGATTCGTATGGCTGCACAAACTTCCACTTGAATGGTGTCTTGTGCCGACGAATTATCTTCCATTGCTTCCTCCTAATGGCGCTGAGTTTCTTCTTACTCAGTACTTGTACGACTTTCATCATTTGTCGTACTTGTACGGCAATTTGTCATACAATCCCCATCATTTGTATGACCACTGTAACTTGTACAGCCATTTTGACTTGTATAGCAAGAAACATTTGTATGGCCAATGTCATTTGTACGACATATTCCCCTACTTGTACAACAATCTACACAAGTGCCATCTCTTCTTTCATTTGTATGGCAAATTGTTCTGACTCTTGTTTCTTTGTTTTGTTGTCATCACTCCTATCGCCTTGTCTGATTTGGGTTGTTTGACTGTGTACCACTTCTCCTCCTAGGCCGTCTTCATTATTGCCTTCTTCTTTGTGATGGTTTTCCAAACTCAAACGCATTTGTTTGTCTATACCCTGCTCCCGAGTGGGCCTCACTGACTTGGGACTGTCTATTCCTTCCTCCTGACTGTCTGAGGTTCGTCCGAGGTCTCCTTTGATTTCTTCGCCATCTATTTCTACAGTGTCTCCTATTCAGGCTACCACCACTAGGTGCTCTTGATGGGCCAGCCAGATGGCTATGCGAAACTTGGTTGTTTCTTGCACAATTAGAAGGCAATATTAATAGGCCACCCTGCTAACTACGCGACCTAGGGGTGTCGGAGGGAAAATTGTTCCCCTTAGACTACCGAGAAAGAAGCCAACCAACCTCACCCCTTGGTCGAGCAAACTCAAACGGCCTAGGGAACCTAACAATCCTCCTAGACTGCCTAAGTTGCCTACTCTACACACATGCTCTAGGTTGTCTAATAGTCCTTGCGAACTGCTTTGACTTCCCAATGAATCACTTATGTTTGTTGGCGGATGTCCAATTTTTCTCCTTGTCCACCTTTCTTCCTCGGTGTTGGTTTGTTGTGTGACATTACTCCTTTCTTCTAGTTGGGGATCCTGTTGTGACACTGGTGTGTCTCTTATCCCCCTTCGTCTAAGTCTAGAACTTCAACCGTCACTACTTGAGTCATCTCCATCACTTGTAAAGGATACACTACTTGAGCCTGTTCTCCAATTCATGGCTTCACTATCTATGGATGAGGGGATTTCAAATATATCTCTCCAAAGTGTTTCATTTGTTGCAAGCCTTCTCTGTCTTCTAGCTTGAATGTCATCCCTCAATATCACAATCTCATGATCTACTTATGCCCTTAATTGTTCATTTCTCCATTGCAGTTGTTCATACGGCTCTTGCAACTGCTACATTTCCTTGCGCATTCTCTATTGTTGATGACCAATTCTTGCTAGCAAACTCATATCTTCATCTTCACTTCCCTCTCTTTGCAGCTCATGATTTGGTGGCTCTACTCCCACTACCACCGCTCTTTGTGCATCCTCTGTTAGGGTACCTAGGAATAGATATTTGGGAATATATTATTATATTGTATAAGGGTTGGCATGGGCCACACATAATCCAAGATTGATTGTATTATAATATTATATTATATTATGTCTTCTTTCTTCTTCCGTGTTTGAAAATCATATATGCACCTGTATTCTCCTTCGCTCTGTGGGTTGATATTCCAATCCCTCCTGCTCAATTACGAGTTTTTCTCCATCTGCATTCTTGAACAACCAAGCTAGACCTAAATCACTTTCTTCTTTTTTTGCACCATCCTTTGCTTTGGTCCGGCTCGACTCTCCTTCCTCTTGGACCAATATTCCTTCAAATGATTGTGAAGACTGATTTGGTGTTGGAATCAACCTTCCTACGCTCATCTTCTTCTGCACACACATTAACAAGCACACATCATCGCAATTGCTCTTCCACTGGATTCTCGTCTATCTCACCTTGAAACGTACCAACCTGCAATTGCTCCAATGTCGGTCTCCCATCTCGCTCATCATCGAGCACACCATCCTGCAACTCCCCTAGTGCCAGACTCTTGTCTCATGCACTATTGGCCATGCCATCTTCCATTTGCACTGATGTTGGACTCCCATCCTTCTCATCATCAGGCACCTCCCCTTGCAATTGCTCTAGCGCCATACATTCCTCATGACCAACAACTAACTTCTTTTCCTCCTTGGGTGCAAATTTGTATTTCTTGTTGATCTCACCAACCTCGTACACACTATTCCTTTGTCCATCATGGTTCAATGGAAAAGTTCGCTATCCAAATGTGCTTCGTCCTCCATGCATTCTTCCAATTGCAGCACACCTTCATTTCGTTCATGTCTGTTATCATCATCGAAAGATGATTTCCTGACTCATCAGTCATTGCGAGGTCCTCGCTCATGGAATGCTTCTTCAAAATGGTCATGTATTTGTGTTGCCCCTTCTTGAATGTGAGGCAATTCTTCTCCCAATTGTGATTAACTTTTGACATGCATAACCATCCTTGTCTCAACAATGCATCATACGCCGATTTCTGCATGGTAATCACAACAAAGTCCATAATGAACTCCTGATTGACTATCTTAACTTTTTGAGTTGTAAGGACTCCTTTCATGTCAATTCCATATTGATCTGCACCATACAATCTAAAATTTGGAGACCATAAAAATGGTGCTCCAATGTCTCTCCATGTCTTCTCAGGTAACACATTTACACTTGACCCTCCATCCACGATCACTTGTGTCAACTTATGATTCAGTAACTCGATGTGGATTAACGCTATCTTCTTGCCAACATCAATCCTCCTCATGGTTGCTTCCTACTAGCACTGTAGCTCCACTTATCTTCTTGGCTGCATCATCTCTCCTACCGTTCTATAAAGCTTTGGTATGGCGCTAAGTAAACTCAACACCTTCACTTTGACCATTGTGTTCAATACTTGCTCCGCCAGCTACTGTGTTGATGGCATTTCTTCTTCCTCTTCAATGATCAGCTTTTTTAACTTTTTCTCCTAGAGGAGTCACTCTTTCTTGGCTTTCTTCATTTCTTCTTCTACTGCATCATGTGTTTCCTGCCATCTCTCCTTCTCTATAGTAGGATTTGGGTATTGTTCAACCTTCTTCTCTTCACCCCTCATCACTACAAGCACATTATTATCTTTATTCTGTTAGTCCACTAGAGACTCTTCAATGTCAATTAAATTGACATTCTGCGAGTTACTCAAACTCTCCTTCTTTGGGCAATTCGCCTCCCTATGATTACCCAGACCACACCATCTGCATATTAATCCATTGTTATTGTTATTTTTGGCATTCTCCCCAACTAGTTGATTCTAATAATTTCTTGCAAAGTGCCCCCACTCTTGGCATCTTCAACATTGTATGATAGTCCTTCTGTCTAAATCATACTGCAATCAACTTTGTCCCCTTTGCTATCAATTGCCTCACTGCGGTTGTCCTCCTCAATGGTTAATCCTGTATTTGCTACTCATCGTTGTTGCCCACTCTTAGAAGTACTGGGTTTCTCTTCCTTCTCTTCTATTTGCACCGATAGGGTTTAGTGCCTTGAACTTCTCAAATTAAATGGGTAGTCTCCAACCACGTCTTGCAACTTTGCAGGTATTACAGAAAGCATTCTTCGGACAAGCGATATTTGTATGTACTTCTGCCTTGCAATTTGAACACCAATTATCCTGTTTCTCCTTCTTCTCATTCTTTGCATCATATACCATCCTCTCCAGGTCCTTCCGCATAGCCTGGATCTCCACATGTAAGTCATCCCAGTCACTATCTAAATCTTCATCTTTATAGTGACACAGTGTTGTCGTTTGTTTTGCTTCACTTTCAAATTAAAGGCTCTATCAAAAGCTTCTTGATAGGTAGTAGGTGGTGCTACCTTCTTCTTCTTCTTCTACCTTCATCGTTTTCTTGTACCTTGGCAGCAACCCATCTAGGAACCATCGTCTTTACAAACCATTTGTTGGTGTAACTTCCATTTTGTTGATGAGTCCTTAAGTCTTCTATTGTATAACATCTTTGTCTTTTGTTTTGTGACGTAGATTTCTCCGATGATTTCTAAATCATCTCTGAGTAACCTAAATTCCTCGATGAATTTAGTTGTCAATTGTTCCCATGTCGTGAAGGGGTTTTTTCTTGTTCTCTTCAAATGCCAATCCATTGCGATTCCTCGCAATATTGCCGAAAACAGTCTCAACCACAATCCTTCATTATCTACTCCATTCGCTCGCCATATTGTCACACACGTCCCAATATGATGTCCTAGGTCCTTCCCGTCACCTAGATATGGTGGACACTTTTGCTTGCCCTCTTCTACTACAATATTTTCCATGTTTTCCATCAATGGCTGATTTTCTTCACTTCTCAATTCCTCCCTTGGCACTTCTTCGCCTCGCACGTCCTCACTAGCAAACAATTTTCAACCGACTCCTAGTACATCCACACTTTGCAACCTCCTCCACGAATATATGAGCATTGGCTCTGGTCTCCTCACCCATGCACTCTCGTGGTTGCCCTTGCGCTTGACTCTCATCCTTTGCACCTCTCGGCAATCTCCCCCACTCTTGTGCTGACATTACCTGTTGTTCAACCTCGTCTCCTCGTGCATTCTCCACGTTGGTGCCTCCACTTGCTCAAACATTCTCCTCGGTCCTGTTGGTCAGATATTTGCCTTAGGTATGAAATGGTCTATTCATGTGCCCTAGACCCGGCCAACATTGAAAGGTCGAGAGGAAGAAATGCCTCTCGTGCCAATCTCCAGAGAGGGGTTGGTTCCCTTGTTATTCTAACTGGGGGGTTTAAAGACTAAGGAACTGGAAAGAAATGGGAAATGACTGAAAGGGATGGGAAATATGGCCACAGGCCAGATAGAACGGGGGTGATGAACTAACAGCACGATAACTCTACTGTACGTCGAATCAAATAGCACTCAATACAGACAACTAATAGAAATTAAAACTAGGCATCTAACATGTGTAATCTCTAGGGCTACTCCAGGGTTCACGTTTTATCAGAAGCTAAATCCAGATATTAGAATTCAAGCCTACAAATAAATCAAACAATTTAATAGAAGACAAGCAATAGAAGACATACACACAAAGTAGAAGTCTAGAGTTAGAGCCAAACATTAGCTGTATTGATAGCAGAATTCGAGTTACATCAAGCTTCTAGCAAACGTCCATCGTTTTACAATAAGAGAGCAGGCTTATATAGAGAATTATGCCGCTTGAAATATTTAATGCGCACCTACAAAATGTGGCGGTGGCAGCCAAGATAAGATTTACAAGGAACTACAGTCATGAAATAGTAATCAAGCATGGTTAGAACTGATGACTCCTTGAAATGCAGTTGAACCCCCTTTAATGTTCTGACAGTATTAGCTCGTTGGCGCTGCCTCCTTACTTGCTGGAACCGCCTCCGTGAAAGATAGGATCCCGAAATCCTAGAAGCGTTGAGTCTAGAAGGTTCTCGAACTAACTGCGTTTAATCAGATAAGGGTGTACCAGCGTTAGAAAAGTCAAAAGCCAAAGCGCTCGTTCTTGAAGCGAAAACACCTTGCACTGGGGAAACAGAGCGCAACGTCTTTGCAGCCTTGGGAGACGCGCTGGCGTTGAAAAGTCAACAGCCAAAGCGCTCCCAAACCGGAGCGAAACAACATTGCGCTTGAAACTAGAGCGGAACAACATTGCGCTTGAAACCGGAGCGAAACAAATGGCAAACAAATGGCAGTACCGAAATGGCATGCATGCTAGCTAGGCGGCAGCAGAGGTGGAGCGAAGGGGATTTTCGCACCAGAGGTGGTGCACAGGGGATTTTCGCACCAGAGGTGGTGCACAGGGGACTTTCGCACCAGAGGTGGTGCGTAGGGGACTTTCGCACCAGAGGTGGTGCGCAGGGGACTTTCGCACCAGAGGTGGTGTGCGGGGATTTTCGCACCAGAGGTGGTGCACAAGGGATTTTCGCACCACTGGTGCGCCGGGGACTTTCACACCAGAGGTGGTGTGCCGGGGACTTTCGCACCAGAGGTGGTGCGCCGGGGACTTTAGCACCAGAGGTGGTGCGCCGGGGACTTTCGCACCAGAGGTGGTGTGCAGGGGACTTTCGCACCAGAGGTGGTGTGCAGGAGACTTTCGCACCAGAGGTGGTTGAAAACTGGCCTGAAAATGATTTTTGGTGTTACAGCTTCCCGGGGCCATAACTTTTGATCCGTTGACCCGATCGCCTATTGTAATATATCGCCGGAAAGCTTACGAAAAGATCTACAACAATGAAATATCTAAAGATCATTTCATCCAATTTATCATCCTCTTTTAGGGCCCGTGAAAATGCCAACACTTCTGCATGTGTTTCGCTGATTTAAAGCTCCAAAGGGATTTCGTTGGCGAAGTGCGTTTCACACTTAGGCAAAATTTTGTCAAAATTTAATGTGGCAAAAATGCCAACATTTCTGGCGGCTCGCGGGGTATTTAGCTTGTCTGAATGCAAATCGACCCCAGGGCCTTTATCCATTGGGCAACAGAGTCACAACAAAACGCAGACACAAGAAAAAAAAAAAAGAGTACCTTCCACTTTGAGTCAGCCAGATCTGATGATGCCAAATCACACCACTTTGCTTTCCCCACCTTATTTATCAACCGACCTATTTACATTATTTACACAAAAGTTTGCGACATGATTGGCATGCCGCCACCACAAAATTGGCGTTGGGCGCCTACCCGATGAATCTGCAGTGTCCGGACCAGATCTGATTGTACTTCAGTTGATCTTTGAAGTCCGGTTGGCCTCCCAAAGTTTGCCAGGTTGCGAACAGGATGCAACGTGGCAGGTTATCATGCATGCCAGTACTCATACAATTAATGAATAACGTGGCGAAGAGATTTACCACATGGGAGCCTTCTTCGAGTACTGGTTGTAGTGATGGCTGGAGCCAATACCACCACTTTAGAGAGTCCACTAGCTGCGGGCTCTTGAGTACGGGTTCCTCTAACTCCTTAATGCGACAACAGGATTTTTCTGGCGATAGGCCTTCTATCAGGATCTCCTCAGGATCAGCCTCCTGATGAGGTATGCTTATTGGGTTTTGGCTAAATACTTGCGTGCTATGCCCTGGGACACAAAAAGGGTGCAAAAATGTGCCCTCTTTGCTCTCAGAATCTGCCACTTGAGCCTGTTCCCCTTCTTGGCCCATCTCTTGATGGAAACTGCAAGCAACCATATTATTCATTGCTTGAGCAGTGCTTGCATATTCCCTTCGTTGGCCTTGGACGAGATCCGCCTCTTGAGCTCCACACAGCTGCATTCCAGGTCTCTGCACAGTTTGAGGGATCTGCCATTGTGAATACTGCGCGGGATAGACGGGAGCAACAACTACCGGAGAGAGTGATGGAAAGGCAGTTTCTCCCCACTGTATTTTTCCTGATAGGAGCAGAAGTCGCTCCGCTTGTACTGCTTCCTGAAAGACTTGAGGGAATCTCTGTTCCCCTGATTGCAGTAGGAGGAGGCTTATGTCCGGGTGGAAAGCCCGAATATAGTAGAGGTGGGCCTGGGCGGGTGTCGGCTGGATTTTCTCTGGAATTCTCCTCCAACTCCTCCAAAATCGAACATTGAAGTCTGTGATGCCCTCTAGAGGTGCTCTCGTGATGGTGGAGAGGTGCATCAAGAGTTGAAAGGGATCCTGAGAGCCATCAAATGTGTTGATGAGTGCTCCCGCTAAGTCCTCCCATGAGCAGATGCTCTTACGCCCGAGCAGTCTGTACCACTGTAGCGCCCTTCCTTCCAGAGACAGGACCAGAAGTCTGATCACGACGTCTTCGTGGGTTAGGCCATGGAGGATCGCTAGAGCAGCAACATCTTCAAGGTGCTCTCGGGCCATTCCCTCAGTGCCATTGTACTTTGTTAGGGTCTTCAGGGCATTTTTGGGAATATCATGCCGACTTTGGAGATTCAGAGGGCCAGGATCATCCCAGCTGGGATAGCATACCTGTGCCATTATAGCAGTGGTCTTCAGAGATCACGGTCCTTGCCACTAAGTCGGAGTCGCCAGGTGAACATTCTTTTCTCCACTTGTGAGGTCAAGGCTGCTCACCAAACCTTGGGTCCTCCGGGGTGTCTTATTTCAGCATAAAAGGCGTCTACGATCAAGAAATCTGGATCTTCAGCTCAACAGAGTCGCCAGGTGATTTTTCCAGATGAAGGCAAGCTAGAGATTCACCAAACTCGGGCTCCCTTAAAACATGGAGACTGTTCGTCCCACCGGGCGTGCCAGAAACTGTTGGTCAAGAATCTGCCTTAGGTATGAAATGGTCTATTCATGCGCCCTAGACCCGGCCAACATTGAAAGGCCGAGAGGAAGAAATGCCTCCCGTGCCAATCTCCAGAGAGGGGTTGGTTCCCTTGCTATTCTAACTGGGGGATTTGAGATTAAGGAACTGGAAAGAAATGGGAAATGACTGAAAGGGATGGGAAATATGGCCACAAGCCAGATAGAATAGGGGTGATGGACTAGCAACACGATAACTTAACTGTACGTCGAATCAAATAGCACTCAACACAGAAAACTAATAGAAATTAAAACCAGGCATCTAACATGCGTAATCTCCAGGGCTATTCCGAGGTTCACCTTCTATCGAGAGTCAAATCCGGACATAGAATTAAAGCCTACGGATAAATCAGGAGAATTTAATAGAAGATAAGCAATAGAAGACATACACAAAAGTAGAAGTCTAGAGTTAGAGCCAAACATTATCTGTATTGATAGCAGAATTCAAGTTACAACAAGCTTCTAGCAAAACGTCCATCATTTTACAATAAAATTGCCGGCTTTTATAGAGAATTCTGCCGCTTGAAATATTTAATGCACACCCACAAAACATCGCGGTGGAACCCAAGATAAGATTTACAAGGAACTACAGTCATGAAACAGTAATCAGGCATGGCTAGAACTGATGACTCCTTGAAATGCAACTGAACCCCCTTCAATGTTTTGACAGTATTAGCTCGCTGGCGCTGCCTCCTTACTTGCTGGAACCGCCTCCGTGAAAGATAGGATCCTGAAATCCTAGAAGCGTTGAGTCTGGAAGGTTCCCGAACTAACTGCGTTTAATCAGATAAGGGTGCACCGGCGTTAGAAAAGTCAAAAGCCAAAGCGCTCGTTCTTGAAGCGAAAACACCTTGCGCTGGGAAAACAGAGCGCAACGTCTTTGCAGCCTTGGGAGACGCGCTGGGGTTGAAAAGTCAACAGCCAAAGCGCTCCCAAACCGAAGCGGAATAGCATTGCGCTTGAAATTGGAGCGGAACAGCATTGTGCTTGAAACCGGAGCGGAACAAATGGCAAACAAATGGCAGTACCGAAACGGCATGCATGCTAGCTAGGAGGCAGCAGAGGTGGAGCGAAGGGGATTTTCGCACCAGAGGTGGAGCGAAGGGGATTTTCGCACCAGAGGTGGTGCGCAGGGGATTTTCGCACCAGAGGTGGTGCGTAGGGGACTTTCGCACCAGAGGTGGTGCGCAAGGGATTTTCGCACCAGAGGTGCTTGAAAACTGGCCCGAAAATGATTTTTGGTGTTACAGCTTCTCGGGGCCATAACTTTTGATCCGCTGACCTGATCGCCTATTGTAATATATCGCCGGAAAGCTTACGAAAAGATCTACAATAATGAAATATCTAAAGATCATTTCATCCAATTTATCATCCTCTTTTAGGGCCTGCAAAAATGCCAACACTTCTGCATGCGTTTCGCTGATCTAAAGCTCCAGATGATTTCGTTGGCAAAGTGCGCTTCACACTTAGGCAAAACAAATTGTCAAAAAATTTAATGTGGCAAAAATGCCAACAGGTCCCACCTTTGTTTCCTTGTGCTTCACCTCGTACTTCTTATTTTGTTGTTAGAAACAACGTCTACCACCTTTCATGTGATTCACTTGGACTATCCTCCCCTTGAGGAATCCACACACATTCTACTTCTAGTTCTTCAAGTTTTGTCACCAATGACTGTAGTACTTGGTTGGCAATACTAGGATATCTGTTTTGCTTAACACAACGTTGTTGGGCAATTCTCCGACTCCTCATGGTATTTCAACTTTTTCCACGACCTCGTCTCCCATGTCCTCACAACAAGTAATCTGTCATTCACCTCTCCACTCTTCAAGCATGCTGGTTTGAACTTAAAACAGCAACGATGCCAAATGTAGCATGGTGGTAAGATTCCAATAATGGAGGAACAAATGATAGCTTTAGAGGCCAAGCAAGACTGTAGTCAATGCAATTTCACACTAACTCAATATTCCACTTGAATGACAATGTACTTGTACGACAGTCAAGTGGCAATGCACTTGTACGTTAGTCAAGTGACAATGCACTTGTATGGTAGTCAAGTGATCCACTTGTACGGCAAGTTGAAGTCTTCACTTGTATGGCAGCACTTGAACATCAACTAACTTGCTCACTTGTACAACACTTGGCAAGTGACTTGTACGGCAGTCAATTGTACGACAACTATGCAATCCATTTGTACAACACTCTTGACTAGTCCACTCATATGCCGATCTAGACTACAATTTCTCATACAATAATCTGGCTGCAACTCTGCTTCACACCTGCATACAGAACTTGACACAACCATGATCTACCAATCTACTATCAGCAAAAATATCATATAAAACACATCACACAAATAAAGAATGAATCATCATTGTGTTACTTTGCCTGTACCGCATTCACATTACAGAAAATCTGCCTTGGCAATACAATGCAACAATGGATCTACAGACACAGACTATAGATGCTCTCTTGGCACTTCCTCTTTGATGGTGTCTACAATGATAGTCTCCTTGTGATACATGGTACTGCACAAATGAATGGGGGTCCTATTTAACTTTGGGCCCTGGCAGTTACCCACAACTGCCACCCAGGACACCTCACCTATAACTACTTCCCCATTCACATATGCATAATACATACATTAGCCACAATTTACATTTGCAATTAATTAAACAATGACATCATCACCCTTGACATAACATAACAAAATTGCATTTCATTTACATTTATATTTCGTTTCATTTGTATTTACATTTACTTGTGCATTTCGCACTTATTACTACTATGTACACTACTTCTTCATGAGTTCATAACTGGATCCTACAATAGTGGGATGGGTACCCACGATTATTGACTATAGGAAATGTGTCCTAAAACATTAAGGCTAACATTTAATCAAATTGATTCCACATCTTCCTTCGCAACTTTAGTTCCTTCTATATTTGAACTTACCCATTGCATTTCCTCATCTATACGCCCTTCTTTGTAATGATTACTTTGAATGGACCATGATGGCCTTCACCATCTAATGAGGTGAACGGCCTTTCTTTGTAACTTATTTTGGATGAAAAATCCTGATCTAAGCCATCTTCTACTACAATATGATCTCCTTAATTCATATTTGAGCTTGCCTCATGAACAAAAATTATCATCTCTTTCTCGATCATTTTTACTTTGCAATCTCTATCCATGTGTTTGATTACAAAACATCTGCAACATCAAAATGCCATATTTTTATAATCCACTTTTTGAGCTCATTTTCTTGATTCAGATTTAATCTTAATAGATTTCTTTTGAAAGATCCATGGGAACACATATTTGGGTACACATAGCATGCTTTAACTCCTCCATAGTTGACCCCTCCTTAGATAAACTTTCCTAGAGTATTATCAATATTCTTCAAAACCTCCTTGTTGATTAGCTAATATGGTCGTTCAAAAAACCTAACTCATTTTGGAAGCCTTTCCATTGCTTTTATCCACTAAAAGTCCCTAATCCATGGCCTTAGATATGTCGTCTCGCCCTTTAAACTATTGGCCACCATCCATTATTTTATCTCTAATTTCTGAATTGGCGAAGATGATGAGGGAAAAAAAAATTCGAAAGAAAAACCATTGAATAATTTAAACTCAATCCCTACTTCCATTTAATTCACTTTTGAATCTCTAAGAAACCTAGATCCTTTGCCTTTAAGAATCATTATATCAGGCTCGTCATCTCATCCTGAATAATCACTTTTGATGTATTACATGCCAGTTGGATAAGGATTAGGATAGATTCATTCTTCCTTTGTTTTTGATTGGCAAAACATCAGTTTCCCCAATTAGGGCATCCTTACTTCCAACTAGGGCTTCTTTAAATGACATGTCTTTCTTGCCACTCATCATTTCCTTATGAGAATCCTTTATTTTTTTACTTCTCCAAATATCTAGAACAAGAACTTTGAAGGGAAGGCTCACCCTGCTCGCACCCACTCCTTGCTATCATGATGATATTATTATTATTTATAAGTAAAGCACAAAAAACCTAGTTAGAGTTTTTATGTAAAATTAGGATCTTAGTTTTATTTTTTTTGTTTTTTTTGGCTCAAATTTATTAATAGAATAAAGGCCAAATATTTGCAAGCCAATAACTACATTTGAGTAGGTTTGAAAAGTATATTTATAAAAGATCATACAGAAAACTTACTCAAATGCAACCTTACATGATTTTCACAATCCTGATAACAGGACTGGAATGTTGTCTTGAAAGTTGAAACATCAAGTTTAAATAATACACAATGTACTGCAAGCTCACAAGCAAACATAGTATTCTCAAGTGAAAATTGATACTTGATAAACACATGCTAGAATTAAGAATCCATGCTAACAAATTTGCCAACATGATAGTTTGATAAGTTTGTTTTACCATGAAAATGAGCTCTAGCTTCCAAAATATCCACAAGAAGAGGACAATTAATACAAAGATATCGTTTAGATGTTATAGGCTAATAAGACCACACCCATCCTCAATCTTTCTAAGACCCACAGTATTTTATAAAAGCATCACATAAAGGTTGAGGAAGAAGAAATACAGTCAAACACAAATCCCCAACTATCACCCCTTTATTAGGTTGAAAGAACATTTCAAAGTGAGATGATTTTCAGATGCTTGCAAAGCATGCATTTTGCTTTATGCACCCTAATGAACACCAAAAATGCTCATTTAATCACGTCTGTAAGGATATTGCATTGGCATATTTAACACTAGACGAGCGTTTTTGTATGATTATTGTGTATATTTAATAGAAAATGAAGTACTTATTCTTGATTGGTGTTTTTAGTTGAATATGTGTGTAGCCGCAGGTTTTTGTTAATTCTTTCACATTTTTCAGTTGAGGTCCCACATGGACCTGGCATTGCACGAAAAGAATAATATTTTTGAAGTACGAAGATGTCTTAAAGATGACCGCAGCGAATGTAGGAAAGCGCCTACATCCTGCTAAGGAGGAAGGCGCCTACATCCTGCTAAGGAGGAAGGCGCCTACGTCCCGGACGGAGGAAGGCGCCTACGTCCCGGACGAAGGAAGGCGCCTACGTCCCGGACGAAGGAAGGCGCCGACGTCTCGGACGAAGGAAGGCACCGACGTTCAGCGAGAATATAGCACCTATATTTGGAATGTTGACTATTGACCGAGAGATCACGCGATTTTTAAAAAGAAGTCGTTGTGACTTACAGGGGAGTGTCGTTCTCATCCATCGACGATCAAATTTGAGGAACGACCGCTCTTTTAATGGCAAAAATCGCAACTGCTCATGCAGCTGTCGTAACGAATCACGATTTATGTTTAAATTAGAGATTCTGATTATTACGTTGTTGTAATATAAATCCTGCGTTCTTATGAGCATTTTTGAAGAGAGATCCGCAAACTTTTAATAAAAATCATTATGTATTGCATTTTTATCAATTGATTTTCGAGTGTTTCTATTCCGCGTGGACTAAGAGATTAATTTCTAAGTAACAAGTCGGGCGGACCAACTGCGGGAGCTCGGGCCCACTCCAAGCAGTTGCCCTGGTTCTCTTTATTTTTGTTATTCCCTGTTATTTCCAGTTTTCGGAGTGTGTGTGTGTTATTTATTTATTTCATGCAGTTTATTTTCAGTTGTGTGCTTCAGTTTTCTTTCAGTTATTTTAATTCTGCAAGTGTGGATTTTGTTTATTTCCCATACACATTTGTTTTTCTTGCACTTTTATTAATCTGCTTTATTTGAATCTTTAGTTTTTACTGGGCTTGGGTTAAACTGAAAATACACGAACAAATCAATCCCCCACCAAACCGTCAGATGTAGAGGAACTCATCTCTCACACGACAGGCATATACTATGCATAAGTACTCATAACTTTACGGACTCCCGGATTGACATGAGTGGACAGACTTAGCCCTTTTACAGAACACCATTTCTGCTCACCACACCCTCCACAATGAAACATGGCTAGTGGCAGAAGAATGCTGGTTGAGATTTGAGGCAACCAAATACCAACTAACGTGAAATTTGATGACCATTTGGCTTTGAAGAGATTCTAGTGTGGGTAGTGATAAGAGTCCGAATGGACAGCAGAAAGATCATATGATTATCTTTAACTGTATGAATTCAGAAGTAGAAGATTGGGGATACTGTTTCATTATCGTATTGGGTGAGAAAGGAGTTATGTTCTTATCGCTATTGTTTTCTACCTCATTTGCAGATTGAAGCTTTATAACTTACGATATTTCCTTAAATTGTCTTTCACCTTCTTTGTTCATTATGATTTGTGGCTGAGGACATTATATCTTTCCTTCAGAGACATTCTTGCATGCACACGCAAGGTCAAAAAAACATATCCATAATGGTACTATATGCAGAATAGCATAGGATTTCATTTTTCAAACATGTTGATGAAACAAAATATGAACATAAGATCAGAAGATGCCATCTTATCCCAAACCTATCTGAAGTGAACTTAGACAAACTTCTCAAATGGGATGAGCTCAAGCGGCTAATAGTGTGAGCTCCCAAAGAGGAGACTCTTTTTTGATTCCCAGGTAACATGAATTGTTGATCAGTGTACCAAAAAAACATTGCCAGGTTCAAGTCCTAAGCAAATTTATCAGGAGCATGATCATAACAGTAAAGCCAAAGTTTTTTTCCCACCCCACTTATAGGGGATTTACCCAAGGGGAAGGGGGGAAAGGTTGTGAGAGTCTACGTTTGTTTCTCTTGAATGCTCATGATTAAATCTAAGCAAAATGTTTTAATACATTTCTGAAAGTAAAACTGCGTCAGATGTAAAATCATTTTTGCCACAGTAAAAGAAACCACAGTTAACTTTTCTATAACAAAGAACATTAGTTGCAGATCAGCCGCAAGCATAAGATTATTGATTATCAGAAAGGGCCTTCATGTTCTAAAACTTGAAGAATAAAAGCATACCCATCTTCAATGCTTTCTAAGTCCATGTCACCTAGTATCTTTAACAGCTGTTTCTGGCAAAGTGCGCTTGTTTGAACAAGTTGTTTCTGTTCTTCTTTCAAATCTGTACCTTCCATCAACTTCCCTGTAAACATGATTCCATAAAGTGGATTTTTTATTTCCATTCGCAGGTATGCTAATGCCTTGAGTCTTTTCATGGCTGTTTGTTCTGATATCCGCTGCACGTGCAATGCTTGCTGAAGTTCTGGACTGGCAATATGCAAAAAGCAAAAAACTCCAGTGATTCTTCCCTCTTCATCTACTTTTTTGTTTGCAGAAAGTAAGGCTTCTACATATTTACCATGACGATCAAAAAATCCAAAAGGAATTTTTTCTGCCTCTTGCCCTGCCATTGCACTGTTGAGTACTATCCTGAGCTTTGTCATAGCATTCTGACCTTTAAGACGACAGCATGTCATGTGAATGCCAAACACCTCCCCTAATAGCATTTTATCAATTATCTCCTCCCTTTTCCACCCAGCTAATTTTTCCATAGCCAGATTCCACTCAAAACACCACCCAAATTCATCTGTTCCAAATATGGGGGGAATCAGGGGACTTGGATTCTGCACTATTGCCTTGTAATCACCTTGAATGCGAGTGAATTTATCCATAACAATCTTTTCTCCAGTCACATCTTGAGCTACAAAGCACACTCCCACAACATTGTTCTTTGCATCCCTGCTGGAGCATGCATTAACAATTAATATTACCGGACCTTTATCCTCCTGTGTGCCATGTCTTTTCAGCTCAATTTGAGTGTTTTGCTCTTCTCGCCCTGCAACAAGAAAATTTCCATATAAGACTAAGTCTATCCAATCAAAACAGAAAGGATAGTAAGAGCAGTAAAGCTCAGCACATTATCATGATCATTCTAATTAATTTATACACAATAATAATTTCAATATTTAAAAAAAAAAGCGAGTGTGAGCTGTAAATGAATCAATGAATTTAGAGTCCCATTGGCTATTTTGTCCTTGTAGACATGAATCGCCTTCTATTTATTCTATTGTTGACTATGTTATAAATAATAGTTACAGTGATTTGATCACCTTGCAAAGCCAGGTAAACCATTCTTTTCACAATCTCCACTGAGTTCTCCTGAACAAGATTGATAAGAGGCTCCCCCAGAACTTCCTCCACTGGCAAACCTGTAAGCTCAGCAGCTTTTGCATTCCATCCATTTACAAGTCCAAAAGCATCAACTGCCAAGATTGGTGCTGTTGCTGTTTCAATCAGTCTTACCATTTCATTTGTGACTGCATTCAATTCGTCCATTCCTTGGATTCTCAAATCATCGAGTCTTGCATGTATCATAGTCTTTGTGTCACTGTCATCAATGTCTTTGAAAGAACCTCTTAGTATCAGCTGCAAAGAATGAATGGCATCCATCTCAACATCCTCCCAAGGTAAACTCCTCCGCTTGACCACTTCAAGGAATGCTTTAAAAGAAGATCGGGGATGCATTTTTCTGCCATCATCTTTATCACTGACAGCATGTTTGGCACCCCCCCATTTAATTTCTTTTGCAGTATGGGATCTGAACCAAAACAAGAAGTCTTTTGAAGTAATTCTCACAGCAGCCATTCCACAAACTGCATCACCTAATAATGCAGCTCCAGGATACCCTGCCTCAGCAAGACTATCTGTGCTCAATCCGGTTGAATCCATATGATAGGCAAATAGCCATCCAATGATATCATGTATCTGAGCTTCAGTAGGAGTTGTCCCAATAAGCCAAAAAAATTTACCATAGTAGAGGGCAGCACCATCACATCTAACAAGATCCATGATGTTGGGCTTCTGCGTGACAATGCCCATGGGTGCATCTCGAAGCAGCATATCACAAAGCAAAGTTTGAGTACGCAAAATATGCTTCTCTCTCAACTGAGCAGCTAATTCAATTTCCTTGTTTAATTGAATTCCAAAAACTTGCATAAGGAACTCACAAGCATACCGCAAAGGAAATGGAACAAATCTTGGGCTAGTGTGATGACAAACTACGAGTCCCCAAAGTCTTCTACCTTTCTGCTGCTGCTGTGCATCACTATCTCCCTCCTCCTCTTCTTTCTCATTGACTATAACAGCCACCACTAGAGATGATATGGAACCCATGTTGGACATGTATTGGGCGTGGCAGCCATGAGGTGCTCTCAATGTAGATCCACACAAATTTAATTCTCGGGGCAATCTCTTATCTTCGACCACTCTTACAAAAGGTGCAAAACAATCACAAATCATTCTGACTCTGTTTTTCATAAATAAAAATCTCGAGGCCTGGGGAATATCTGTTGCAGGATAATGCAACCCCAAATAAGGTTCCAAATCGGATTTCCTAACTTCAGAAATCACTTCCCCATGATCATCATCATGGAATTTATAAGCCATCACACGGTCGTAGCCCGTGAGTTCATGCACCTCCTGTACAACCATGTCACACAATAGACCAATATTTCCAGCCGGCATAGACTGCAACTGGGATATAGCCTTTGCAGCAAGCTTATAGGATTGCAGTGCTCCAGCAGCAGTCATGGGCACATCTGAAGGTCTAACAGGCTCAAAATCTATTACTAGACCCATATCAACTCTATGTAGTATGGCATAAAAGGGCTTACCTGAATTCTTGCAATGGACCAATATTGGGTTCAGAAGATTCACCTCTCCAAACAGTGCAGCCTTCTGCAACGCAGCGGCACTAGGAGGAGTGAATAGTGCCCTGGCATCAGTACCTATTCCCAGGGGCTCTTGCTCTCCAACAGTGGGAACAGCATGAGGTGCCACCGAAAGAATTTCGGGGGCATTTTCACTATAAGCAATGACTTTAAAAGATTCTTCATCCACTGCAAGCATGCACCCAAACGACTGAAGCAGCTTTCCCCGCTGTATCTGCTGAAGGTAAGCGCTGACTGTGTTTGATGGGACTGTTTCTGAAGCCCTGTTAACAACGAAGGATTTGGAGTAATCAAATTGCTGTCCAGATTCTTCAAAATCTGCATGAAGCCTTGCATCTATGGTTGTTTGGGCCATTATTCTAGCACTGTGCCTTGATCTAGCAGAACTTCCTGACGAATGACTTGGCTGAGATGATGCCATATTTTTCTTTTTCCTTTTTGTTTGAAGGGAGAGCACGAGTAAGAGTTCCAATTCTAACGCTGCCCTTTTAGTTTCTGAAAGATATGGGAACCCCCTATGAATACGCAGACAACGTTAAGAATGTACTGAACACTCTTTAAGAGTCTAGACCGTCTAAGAAATTCCTGATACCCACATGGGCAGCTCAGAAAATCCAGAGAAGCCCGTATTCATTGACAGATGTGCCAGAATATAAATTATTATAGCCCTCGATACCGCCAAATGCATATCTAAAACTGTGCCCTTTGAGGCGAGCGGCTTTTACCCGCATAGTATACATAGCATAAAGAGAACGCGAATTTTCACAGTACCCCCAAGTCCAACCTCAGGTGGATCGAGTGTACCGTCTGACCTTTAGCGGTACCTGTCACCCAAGAGGAGTACAGGCCCGGATTCGAGCAGTTTTCTTTTTCCTCGGCCATTAATTGTTAAACTGCACTGAAATGGTGTGCCCTTGTGTCCTCTAGAGTACAAACACAAAATCCTTGGCTGTCCTACAAATAATAGGCATTGGACGCCTCTCTTAACGTTCCCTCGACATAGATAGTACACCTCTTTTCACGGTCCACCCCGATTGCTATTACTACAGTTAAACTCACTTCTTATCTCCTACCTAAAAAAATCCAATATAGTTGGGTTGTATCCTTCTATCCATTAGCGCCAATTTTCCGCAAAGATCCGGGAAGCACGATTCGACCCTTTCACAAACTACATAGAAAATTACCGATCACCCAAAAGAACATTTTTTTAGAACACTCACTTTAAGTCGTCCTAAGACTGAAGAATCAGTTTATAGCAAACTTCATAGGCCTGTCTTATCCTTCATTGGATTAGCCTTTTTTGTATATGATGTCAGTGGAGGACAGCAGTGTGTAACAGCCTTATTGTTCAGCCCCAAATCTAGAATTTTTTACCAGTCATATAGGACGTAAGCAGCAGCTCCATTATGTCGACAGCTGTTTATAGGTCGCCCACTGAAATCTTTTGAACTCCTACATTAAGCAGCAGGAAAAAGACAATCTGGAAAATATACATGATGGATGTGACGTGCACCCGATGCACATATGCTTCCGATGTCAAAAGCATGAATGTCCTAAAACCTGTCATTGGCAAAAAAAGACTAGGCCCGGAGCTTGAAAATTGGATATGTTTGTTTTTGGATATTCAAGGATACCACTTGTATAAGTAATTGCTTTCATGTTTCCCGTTTTAGAATGGCAGGTGTGATTTCAATTAAACATGGAGATATCTATTCAACGTTAGTATTGAATATGTTGATGGAGATATCTATTCAACGTTAGTATTGAATATGTTGATGGAGATATTTTTTCACAAACTGCAACACATGAACAGTACTGTCAGGCAGAGTGGAGTGGATTAAAAGATTTATATTCGTAAATTTAGTTGGATAAAGGTGGTATTTTAATCTAACTTTTTAAGTGTAGGTTAGTAAGTAACCTTAATCACCATAGGTATTTTCCCTCCAATAGCTTACTTTTCTTAAAAATTATATCTGATCTTATATCCAATAATTAATAATGAAATAATAAATGATATCAATTCTCATGTTATATAAAAATAATAAATAAATAAACGGGGCAGCCTTGTTCCATGTCTATAGGCTTGGCTTGCCAGTCAATGCAAGTGGAAACATGAAGCACGAGGATACCATATATCACTGAAAGTTGAATATTAACCCATTATCTTATGCCGCGTAGATATCATAAGCAATCTTATAATAATTATTTATGTTTTAGTTGTTTAGATTCTTTCATAAGTGCTTTGTAATGCACAACATAAACTTTTGGCATCCAACATGTCTGCCTCTGCCTAGGACAGCCCAGTATTTAAAGGTTTTGGGTCTAACGTTCAGCATCCAACAGGACAGTTTTTGGTTTTTTGGGGAGATTTTTTTATTAAAAACAATTAAAGTGTTGTTGATTTTTTTATTTATCAAAAAAAAATTGATATTGGACAAAGGTGTAAAGTGTTGTTGATTTTTTTATGTATTAAAAAATTTTAATTTTTGATATCTTACATATCAAAGGTGTTACTTATTTGATTGGAAATCTTACAAGGTATAAGGCAAAGGTGTTACTAATTCCCTTATTAAAAAAAAATTTGATATCCGACACACCAAACACCTATTTTTTATTTGGTAGAAAATTAAAAAATAAATATAGTTTTTATCTTTCAAAATGTTTTATTTTTTATATATTTATTTAATATATGTTAAGTATGTGAAAGGTTGACTTTTTGTTTGAAGTAAAATAAAATAATATGTTTGGTTTATTATTTAGTTTGTTTTATGATTTTATTAAGAGTCATCTTGATTCTTTAGTTTGCTTGTTGTTCTGGTTTGAACTTGGGTCTTTCAAAAAAGAGCTTAAAGTCATTTGCTTGTCATTCTCGTTTGAACTTAGGTCTTGCAAACAAGAGTTCAAAGCTTAATCCACTATAGTGTCCCTTGCTTATAAAATTATTATATGGTTGTCAACTTTTATATTGTTAAAGATTTTCAATTTTTTTTATTATGGACTAAAAATTTATAAAGTTTAGAATTAAACAAAATATCAAGTAATATCAAAAATTTATCAATAAATTGTTTTTTTAAATAAATTTTAAATCTTTTAAATATTTTTATTTTTTGTAAAAAACCCCTTGCGGGGCCACCTTGGTTTGAGAGACTACGAACAAGGGGTTCTACATCATCAAAGTCACCCGAGAGTCGCACCTGACCCTGCCCGCACCAACATTATCAATTGGATTTTGGATACCCAATTTAGCTTTTTGGTAGGGTGGAGATTTGAACCGGGACCTCCCTTGGAGGATTGCCCTCTCCTCTCCAACTCACCTACAACACCTGAGTGATGGCATGAACTCTATTGTTATCAATTACTTTTCCAATATTTTTGCTGCTACTCCTCTTGACTCGACTTCTCAACAAAATGTTCTTCAAGTAATCCATTCTCTTAACACTTCTAAGGATAACTCTATTTTGACTGCTCCTGTTACTATCAATGAGCTTCAACAGGTAGTTTTTAAAATGTAAAAAGGGAAAACCCTAGGTCTTGATGGTTTTCCCATTGAGTTATACCAAGGGTTCTAGGATATCCTTCATGCTGATTTATTAGAGGTGGTGGAAGAAGTCAGGAAAGCCAAAGAAAATTTGAAGGTTACCAATAAAAATTATATTACTCTTGTTCCAAAAGCTCAAGAGGTTGATCATATCTCAACTTTTAGACCTATTGCTTTATGTAATGTTATTCTCAAAATCATTACTAAGATCCTGGCAGAAAGGTTGAAGCCTCTTTTGCATAAGATTATTTCCCTTGAACAAGAGGGTTATGTGGAAGGGCATCAAATAGTGGATGAGATAGTTCTTCCTTAAGAAGTCATCCATTCCATGGATATGTAAAAATCTCCTTTCATGTTCATTCAGTTAGACTTATAAAAATTTTATGATAGAGTGGATTAGCACTTCCTTATCAAAGTTTTGAGGCAATTTGGTTTCTCTCAAGATTGGATGGATTGGATTATGGGATGTATCTCTTCAGTTTCCTACTTAGTTCTTATCAATAGCATGCCTTCTCAATTGCTCCATGCTTCTAGAGGTATTATGCAAGGTGACGCCCTTTCCCCTTATTTATTCATCATTCTTGTTGAATGCTTGAGTAGGACTATAACCAAAAAGAGAGAAAACAAAACCCTTGAGGGAGTTACCATTTCTCATGGAGCTAGACCTATCTCTCATATTCAATTTGTTGATGACTACTCTTTTAGGTAAATCTACAGTTAAGGAAGCTTCTAATATTAAGCAAATCATTAGATTTTTTTCTAAGGCTACCGAGCAATTGATCAATGAAGATAAATCTAAATTCATTTTCTTTCACTACTCTACCAGACAGGAATCCATGGTCTTGGATATTAGAATTGGTTGTTGGACAAAGTCAAGAATAAAATTAGAAAGTGGACCAATAGGTGGCTTTCTTCTGGGGGTATAATCACCTTGGTAAAATAAATCCTTCAAGCTATTCCTATTTATGTTTTTACCGTGTTGAATATCCCAAAGGTTGTTCTTCAAGAACTGGATCAAATCAGCCAGCGGTTCCTCTGTAGTGGTACTAAGGAGAAAAAAAAATGGGCCTTAGTGAAATGGGACACTTTATGTATTCCTAAGAATGAAGGGGGGTTAGGACTCTGGTTTTTTATTAATAACAACAAAGCTTTAGTTGCTAAATTATATTGGAGGATTTTGCATAACCCCAATGCTCTTTGGACCAATAATCTTCGTGCTAAATATGCTGAGAACAAAAGTCTTGAAGACCTTGTTCGCTATCAATTACCTACCAAAGGTTATCCTATGTTAGTAGTTCTTAAGACTGGTGAGGATTTGATAAAGAAAAAATTATTTTGGATCATTTATAATGGTCAACGGATAAATTTTTGGATAGATTCTTGGGATGGTCACAAGCCTTTGATAACTTGAAGAACACAAGCTTATACTGAGAGGGGGGTGAACAATATAAGACCACTTTTTACTTTTCTTTCCCAAACAGTATTAATTAATATAATCAATGACAATATCAATAGCAATAACCAAAGCAATGCACCAATAATCACACACAATAGAGACACAAATTTTAACGTGGTTCACTCAATGTGGGCTACCTCCATAGAGAAAATATTTCTTCTAAATATTTCTCAAATAATATCTTGGGAATCCTTCCCAAATTACAATGTTTATGGACCTCGATCCAAAGGAGATGTTGATCCCCTAATCTCAAGTTCGTGGATCTCTTCCACAGGAGAACTCTTTCCCCTTTTGATCTGGCTAGTGATCTTCTAGAAGACTTTGTCTCTATGTTGCACTCGATCGGTGGATTTCTCTCCACTTGAAGACTTCTCACTCAGATCTTGTCTTCAATTGTCCTGGTTGCTGGATCTCTATCCATTGAGACTCTGTCCTCTATACTTTGTCACCTCCAAAGCTCTGTCTCAATACTGTACCAAACATAGTTCAATTGGTGTAGCACAGTTCTGCTCAATATCTTGCACTAAACACAATACAGTCGGTCTAATACAATTATGCTCAATAGGTTCACTCAAAACCTGCTCAAATATGCTCAAAAGGTTCACCCAAAAACCTATATAAATCTGCTCAATAGGTTCACACAAAACCTGTCTAAATCTGCTCAATAAATCCTCTCTAGGACTTGCTCAAATTTGCTCAATAAGTCCTCTCTTAGACTTGCTCAAATCTGCTCAATAAGTCCTCTCTTGGACTTGCTCAAATATGCTATATAAGTCCTCTCTTGGACTTGCTCAAATCTGCTCAATAAGTCCTCTCTTGGACTTGCTCAAATCTGTTTAGCAAGCTTTCACAAAAGCTTAACTCAAAACAGTCCACAAGCCTTCTCAAAGACTTGTCTCAAATTTGCTTAACAAGCTCACACATAACTTGTTCAATCTCATAGAATCATAAATAGAATTGTTAGAGACTCAATATGTTCTAAGATCAAAGTACAATCAATATCTCAATTCAATCTCATAGAAGCATAAAGAGAATTGTTAGAGACTCTATATGTTCTATACTTAAATCCCAATCTCAACTTAATAGAAGCATAAAGAGAATTGTTAGAGACTCAATATGTCATATTCTTAAATCTCAATCTCAACTCAAATCAATCTCATAGAAGCATAAAGAGAATTGTTAGAGACTCTATATGTTATATACTCAAATCCCAATCTCAACTCAATAGAAGCATAAAGAGAATTTTTAGAGACTCAATATGTCATATTCTTCAATCTCAATCTCAACTCAAATTAGAATATAGAATAGTTTGTTTTATGGAACTTGAACAACCATTTCACATATCCACTTGACTAGGCTTAACCAACTCAACTCAACCAATCACATCAAGGAACAACTCTTTCTCACAAACCCTAGTTCAAGTATGTATCAACCAACTCAAAATGTTTCCAACAATGCTTTATCTCAAGTCTCACATAACAATGATACTCATGTTCTTTTCTAGATCATGTTCAAGTTCATTTCATCATCAATGGGCTTCAACAACAATGCTAATGAAACAAGGTTTAAATACAACTCCCAAATAAAAAAACCTTGAAGTATTCAACCAACCATCTTCACAAAGGAAACTTCAATTAATCCTTTCACTCCAATGATATTTCATAAATCAACCACCACAAACAATCAATAGGAGAATGTTCCCATACCTTTTTGATGCCAATAAGTTGTCCATAAAATCTGCCACACTTAATCACAACTTTCCTTTTCAATATTAATAAGGGTTAGTGGTATTTTAAATAATCACAATAAAAGCATAACTTAATTTACACCCTTTTCACTCCAACTTCATAAACACATCCACCAAAGTCTATTTTAATAAAAAAACCCTTATTAAAAATAACCCATAATAAATCTCTCAAAATCACTTTAACAACAACTCCTTATTTCTCCTAAAATCAATTCTCCATTTCCATCAAAATAAAACATAAATCAAATATGTTTTTGCAATAATAATCACAGCCCTAATGATAAAATTTAATTCCCATTAAATACCTTATAACTCCAAACTTTAGGGTTAATAAAAATTATTAAAGGTAAAAACGTAAATACCTCTCAAGGGGATTCGAACCCTCGTTCGCCACACACCGCGAGCGTCTTAGCCACGACTAAGATTCCAACCGAGCCAAAGCGCTTTTTGGAAAAGCAAAGGTCAAAAGGAGCCTTTAATCTTCCTTTGCCTATCGCAAAGGACAAAGCGCCAAAGCGCTTCCCACACGTTGTCATCAAGGGGATTCGATCCCTAATATTTGAGCTACCCACAGTCTTAGCAAAATTGATATGCCAATGCACCACGTCTCATACCACGTTTGAGATTTCCAAATCGCTGCGCTTTCTTCGTTGCTTCCTTTTCAACAATTCGCACGAGCTCTTTCGAATTCCAAGGCAATTAACACACGAGAGCAAGGATGATTATTTGGTTTAATTGCCACCCCTTTATATAGTGTTTAATAACACTTTGAAGACGTCGACAAAAATATTAAAATTGTATTTGCATGATGACGTCGACGGGAAAATTTCCATTTAAATTTTAAATAATTAAAATTTAAACCAAACATTAAAACTCAAATAACTCCATCACCGAGGCACATTTTTCGACGAAACGAAAGCCCAATGTGGGTTTTAAGAAAAACCCAAATCAAATCTGTTGTCCATGGTTTTAAATAAAACCTTTTATTTTCCTTGCCTTGGTTTTCACAAAAAACCTTCATAGATCCTTTTGACATTTATTGCTCTATTGACATCAATGATAATATTTCAGCTTAGGGACTCAAAATGTCCAACATAACTCAGTTTCTCGATTAGAGGCCTTGGATGGAGGAGCTTCACCAAGTTAACTGGATAAAGGTGGCTAATTACTATCGGTACCATACCGGTAATTCAAAGGTTGGTAGATATTGGATTCCTATTGAGGACTGACCTATTCAAATCCTAGAAACGCAAAGACAAGATATCCAATGCATCCTTCATATGAGATATCTCTTGGTCCGATTAAAAATATTGTTTTGGATGGAACAACGCTACTAAGGGTGAGTATTCAGTTGCTCAAGGTTATTTGGTCTTATGTCGTAATTATCCCAACCAGTCATCTGACATCTTTTCTTAGTTGTGAGATTAAAATCTCAGGCCTAAGGTGAGGTTCTTTACTTGGATTTTATTGCATCGTAGGGTGCTTACTAGTGAGCAACTTATGAAGCATGATTTTCATGGCCCTTTTAGATATGAAATGTGTGAAGAGAATGAGAAAACTCTCAGCCATATTTTTTATTAAGTGTACTTTAGCCTTTAAGCTATGGAGGAGAATGACCACTTTTTTGGGGGGGGATTTTTTTTTATTCAGAATCTAAAACAATACATTCCACAAGGATTTCCAAGTGATCCAAGCCAACACATCATATGAAATACAATAAATCCACCAAGGAAATCCATGGATCATTTTGAAAACAACTTCGATAGGCCACAACAACCCATGATAATCGGGTTCCTTCACCTTGAAATTATCTTTCTTGGTCCTCATGGATTAACTGATTAAGGAGTCTGGATTTCTCCTGATCAAGATCATTCAAGCTATCATCTTTCTAGTAATGGAATCCTTCAAAAGCCCACTTTGCCAAACAATCAGCCACTCTATTCCATTCTCTTGGGATATGAACAAAATAAATTTCAATAAAATTCCTAGCCAAGCTCAAAATTTGTTTCACTATTCTAGCCATAAACCAAGAAGCATCCTAAAAATGTTTGTTGTTCAGAAGAGACACCACTATCATGGAATCAGATTCACAAAAAACCCTTCTCCATACCAAATAATTGTTTCCAATGCATGGATAATTGCCAACGCTTCCATATGATTATTCCAATGCATGGAATCAGATTCACAAAAAGTTGTTTCCAATGCATGGATAATTGCCAACGCTTCCATATGATTATTCGAATGAATTCCCTTGTACACAAAGAAAAAGAGGTGGGCCACACCCTCACTATCATGGCTAATTCCTCCTATACCAGCATTACCTGGGTTACCCCTAGAAGAACCATTCGTATTTATTTTGATAACACCCCTAGGGGGGGACTCCACTTCCCATATCTATTGACCTTCAACGAACCAATCCCCCTTATAGGGCCTCTATTTGTAGCTGGTGATGATAAAGAAATCTCCAATCTATTGATAATCTGCCAGTCGGAGGAAGTAAGAGGAGAACTCATAACACACTTGGTATCAATAGTCTCCTTAACCATCCTTTTGACTCTGAGCCATACCTATAAGGATACAAGTTGACATCCCTGAAAAATTCTTCGGTTATGTTCCAACCAAATATGCCAAAATATGAAGGAAGGACCAATATCCTAGGCATTTTGAAGACATGAAGCAGAGGTAGGGGGTCTACCCAAGCTTTCCCAAAACTCAAAAATAGAAGTAGCATGGATGATGGGTATTTTCCATATCTACCACCACAAGTTCTAGACCTCCAAGGAATATGAGCATTGGAAGAAAATATGAGGAATGGTTTCCTCATTCTTTCCACAAAGAAAACATAGTGAAGGACCCTAAAAACCTATTTTCTGAATATTATCCCAAGTCGAACATTTCTTCTAAAGAAAAAAATTACATTTGGGGCACCCAAACTTATTCCAAATCTTCTTCCACCAGGGGGACACAATATCCTCTCTTCTCTACATAATAAGGGTTTGATAACCCAAAGCAACAGTGTATTTCCCTTTATCCAGGTGTTGTAGGTGATTTGGAGAGGAGAGGGAAATCCTCCAGGAGAGGTCCCAGGTTCAAATCTCCACCCTACCAAAAAGCTGAATTGGGTATCCAAAAATCCAATTGATAATTTTGGTGCGGGCAGGATCGGGTGCGACTCTCGGGTGACTTTAATGATGTAGAACCTCCTGTTCATGGTCTCTCAAACCAAGGTGGCCCCGCAAGGGGTTTTTCGCTTAAAAAAAAAATAGTGTATTTCCCTTCAGAATTATGGCCCTAAGCAAGAATATCAAAGTCTTCAATAAAACTACACGGTCTCTCAACCAAACTAGAAGCTAGAGTGTCATGATCCTCAAGACAACCACCCTCTTACCAACCCTATGAATCCCACCAACAATGAGTAAAAGAACTACCAAGAGGACTTTATCGCTTGAAGTCAGCCACCTTAGACCAACCCGCATCAGAAAAAATATCCTGCAGAAGATGAAGGTGGAGGAAAGAAGAAAGGATAGGAGGATGATTATCCCAAGAATCTTCCCAAAATAATGTATTGTTTCCCTTATTAACAATCCAAAAGAGACCCTGATTAATAAGCATGGCACCTTTTTTGAGAGTGTCCCAAACAATGGAATATTTTCCCTCATCTCCAATCCTAGAATCTCATCAGCTAGAGCACCACCAAAATATTTGAAGCCAAAAATTTTATCCCAAAGTTGATCAGGATTACTCCAATAAATTTTAGCAGCCAAAGCAAGACTATTCAAATTGGATTACCTCAGACCAAGACCCCCTATCTCTTCAGGGCAACACACAGTATCCCAACTGACCAGACTCCATTTATTATAGCCCAAGTTTCCTACCCATTAAATTTTTCTAGAAAGAGAATGAGGAGAATAGCCACTTTACTTGGCTTACAGTGGTTCATTTTTTCTACTTTTGAACATCTTTGGAGGGATTGGCCTAAACAAGAGGGTATTGATTATTTTATTAGGAAGTTAGTTTGGATGGGTTCTACCATTATTCTTTGGAATATTTGGAATGAAAGGAACAACCAAATATTTAATCAAGATAGGAAGGATATTCACTATATCTGATAAAATATCATTGTCGACTTAGTTGAATCAGTCCAACAACTCCGTAATCACCCCCAAAACTTCCACCAACGAAGGGATCAAGTGATGCAAATATTGAATATAAAATCTTGTAAGTGCAATGAGCTTAAAGGGAATGTGAGTAATTGCAAGATGGATAGAACAAGGAATTGACAACCTCCTCCTAAGGATTTTAGAAAAGTCAATACCGATGGAGCCTCTAGAAGGAACCCTGGAAAAGCTAGTGCAGGAGGAATTGCTAGACTTTCAAATGACTCCCTAGTTTTTAATTTTGTTGAGAATTTGGGTATTCTATCCAATAACCTTGCTGATGGGTATGGTATCCTCATAGACCTTCAAGAGCCTACTAAGGTTGGATAGGAAAAGGTGTCATTTGAGTCTGAATCAACTCATGATTAAAATTTTGAAGACTCCTTCTAAGAATCATAAGGTTGATTGGAGAATAAAAAAAATTATTGAGAAGATTCGGTTAATCCAGATGGGATTTTTGAAAGTTGATTACAATCATGTGGTTAGAGATCAAAACAAGAGTGTTGATGCTTTAGCTAATTGGGATTTGGACAAAGGTGATCTTACTTGCTATGACCACCCTCCTAGATGGTGGGCTTCGCAAATAAGGGAAGCTCTTCTTTCTATCATTTATTTGGATGGATCTAGTTCTGTAGGTACCTAACTTCTTCTTGCTTTATTTTTCCTTCTCTTTGGTTCACTCAGGGTATTTTAGTTCCCTAGCTCAAACTAATATTTCTTTTGTTTCCTCTATTGATTCTTACCTTAAAAGTCTTTTAGTCTAGAAAGGTCATTGTTGTGTTCAATTTTTTTATTTTTTTATTTTTTGTTTAGTTTTTTGAGGTGTGTGTGTGTGTTTTTTTGTTTTGTTTTGTTTTTGTGTTTTTTATGTTGTTTTGTTTTTGTTCTTGTGTTTTTGTTGTTTTTTGTTTTTTTGGTTTTGTTATTGTTCTTGTGTTTTTGTTGTTATTGTTCTTATGTTTCTGTATGTTTGTGTTAATTGGTGTTTTTGTGTTTTGATGTATGAGTGTTTTCTATGTTTTTATTTTTGTTGTTGTCTGTTGTTGGTTGTTTTTTTTGTTTTTATTTTTTATTTTTTTAGATTTTGGTTGTTTTTGTTTTTCATGTTTTTGTTGGTTGTCTTTGTAGAGTTCTATTGTTTTTGTCATGTTTGTGTTTTGTTATGTTGTTCTTATGTTTTTTTGTGTGGTTCGTGTTGTATTTTTTTATCTTATTGTGTGTGTGTTTGGTTGTGCTTTATATTTTCAACACACTCAAGGAGCATGTTGTTTTTTAATCATATTGTGTCTTTGTGTTTTTGTTTGCGTGTTCTTATTTTTTGTTGTTTTAGGTTTGCTCCTTGAGTATGTCAAAGGTGGTAGGCCAGGTGCGAGCCCTGGGTGATTTTTGCAGAAGAGATACCCCTACCTCCTTATGTCTTACTCGAAAGTGGCATCCCTTCTAGGATGTAATCCACAAAAAAAAAATCAAGAAAAGTTAGAACATAAACACTAAAAAGTTATGCATTGAAATTAGTTTGCAATCCTAAGTAAGAAGACAAGTTGGGAACAACAACATTCACCCCTAATGGATGCAATATGGTTCAAAGGTTTTATTTTCTAATATGGGTCAAATAAGTGTTCCTTTATGATACTCAATTTAACTTCTTAGGAAATCAAGTATAATTTTTTTCAATTGTTGTCATAAAGAAAGCATTACAACGTTCACTCAGCATAAAGCAATAACAAACAAGTAATTTAAAATCAATATTATTCATGTTCATTATAATAAAAACAAGACATATATTTGCTAATTAGATATGACAACTAATTTTAATATTTATTGTACTAATCATTGCATATATAAATAGTTATAACTCATAAAACTAAATTGCATCAATGGTATCATCATATATATTGTCCTTTAGTTTGATTTGCATGGATTTTAAATAAGTATAAAAGGCACAATATAAGATCAACATATAATGTTGTGGTCTTCAATCCTTTTTCTCCTTATTACTTGTCCTAAAATATAGATAATTATAATAAGCCAAGCAAAAACACATCATCTAGGTTTGACAATTGGCTATATTGTGGCAATGTCTTTTACTCTACCCTTTGACATACTTCCATTCCAACTAATACAATGTACATATCCTCAAATATAAGGTTCAAATTATCTTATTTAATGTAATTTACTACTAACTTCTTTCTTCATCATCTAACTTTATTGTGATATTTGAACCACCCTCTAAATGTTCTTAACCACCATTGATGGTGACACCATCCTATCCAACCCAAGCAAGTGATGACACCATCTAAAGACTCGTTATTTTCTTCTGTGACATAACACACTTCCATTTATATGATAATGTGCCTTATCATAGTTCTTATTCATGGGATGACCCATGAATTTTTGCCATCATAGTTTGGGGTTTAGGATTGAGGGCTGAGGGTTGAGGGTTGTGGGCTTGAGGTTGAGGGCTTAGGGTTTAGGGTTGTTAGTTCAAGTCTTAGGGATTATGACTAGGCCCTCAAGGTTTTAGGGTTCAAGTTTCTAGGTCTAGGTTTAGGACTATCAACTCTAAACCCACTTTTATTTGTTAGTTATCATGTTTTACCACTAGTATTTGTCTATGGTCAAAAAATTGAACCTCATGACCAAAAAAATAAACATAAAATTTTCAAGTTATGAGGTTTTTCAACACATGATTTACCACTAGTATAGGACAATCCTTATTCCTCAATGAGATAACCCTTATCTTGTGTAGTTAAGATTTCACTACATCAAGTCAATCCAACTTAAGGAGGGGATTTTTAGGTAACGTGGTTGTCAGGACCAAGTAGGATGAGGAAACCAAAAAATTTCTCTACTTATCAAGTAGTTGATGTTATAAATATGTTGAAGATGCAAATAAAGAGAAGCCTATGTTGAATACTACTAGCAAGTCCCAAGCTCCCAGTGCCATGAGGTAAGGTTAACCGCCCAAACCAAAGAAAATAATAGTTTTAGCCTTTTTAGTAGTAACTAAGCTGAGACCCACCACAAATAAGGACCCTAGAGCCTTTTTGGTAGTAATTAACATGGTTATGTTATTGATAGGATTTCTATCCTCCTAATAGCCCTATATTTGTACCTCAAACAGAATGATGGGTTTGAGAACCAATATTCCCTCTCTAGGAAATTAGGTTTCAAAGAGACATTTATCCTAGGATCATCGCCTAGCAATACCAATATCATGTCCATGAGACGAAACCCAAGGACCAAAGAGGAGGAAATGAAGGAGTATAATATTTATAGGGCTAATATTGATAAGCTTGTCAAATATTGCCAAGCCATATGAAGGTCCCCCCAAAATTTTGTGGTGAAAGGCATAGGGGAAAAAATCGACTAAACTAGGTAAAAAAAGTAGCTCAGGGTACACTTGGCAATGAAAATCCTGATGGCCCTATGAAGAAGAAAATTTAAAATATAAAAAATAAAGCAAGGTACATAACGACAAAGGCAACATCAACTAGATGAGGAAATCATCTAGAAGATAATAACTAGAACCTTGATTGAAGGAATTTGGTCTTGAGACTTTGATGCACAGAAGAACATTACTGGAGTAGTTGGGTTACCGAAGGAAATATAAGATTTGAGGCTACTTCTAAAGTTCAGTGATTTAGTCCCAAAGAAGCAGGACAAAGAAGGACCAAGAAAATGATAGTGTCCTAAAATACTGCATGGAGACCCAAGCATAGGAAACCCAGGTTGAAATCAGATAGCATAAATACCAACCAGACCCAATGGAAATTCAGGAAAGACAGAGGCTTGACAACCACGATAAAAAAAAATAATGGGGTCTATGTCATATCGAATTAATAACAAAGTTCTCCAAACAAGTGGATGTTGATTAAATCCCGAGCTCAAATTTCCATAATGAGGAGCATTCATTAATGATACCTCCAAAGGATGCCACTCTACATAGTGGGTATTTATGGGATCAAAACCTAGGTCAAATCTGGACTTGCTAGAGATTAATGCAACATGACCCCTCAAATTCAGTAACTAAGAAAGACATATGTTCCTGCTCAGGGTATCATGGAAGAAAATTTGAATTTTAAATATAGAATGAGACTATAAATAACAAATTTTGTATCTTAGTAAGAAAATAAGAAAAATAGTTCCTCATGCCTAGTATTTGGACCAATTAGAGTTATTTTATCAATTATCTTGTGTATTGATCTAGACTCAATCCCCGAGTCATTCGATGTATAGGACCCTTCAAGCCCTTTCATTGCAACATGTGTATTTCACTATTTTTAACATATATATAAGAGTTATGGTTATTTGCTTTCTATCCTATTCTTTGTATGTATGTAAGTTATATGAGAACTTCGTGACTAGTATCTATCCCTTATGAAAAATTCATAAGAAATAATGTATACGTTGTAATCAAACATGTTCACTTTCCTAGCATAGTTTATTCATGTGTTCATTATTACCATCAATGCATAGAGAACATTTGCATTTCCTACACATCTTCACCCTTAGTCTAGGCTACTTAGGTTTTATTTGCTTTCCTTTCCTAATTTTCTCTCTTCCATTTTTTCCAAATAAGACCTGATAGACTAGGCTAGATTAGGAAGAAGTGCACCAAGAAGACACCTAGACAAGGAGCCAATCTTGGTAAAAATCTTGAAGGTTGTCCTCGAATTCATGTACCATGATCCTTAAAATTCCTAAACTATACACTCCACGTGAGGCATAGGCACCATATGCACCTAGAAATCATATTGGGATATCACCATGCCAGAGCGTGAACTAGAGGAGATCTAGTTCTCAATAGTTAAATATGCTCAGTGGGACTAGCCACATCAAAAAGATTCTAATCTAAGATTCTAATGAAGGTCTTGATTTATCGCTTATTGAAGCATTATGAGTATTCACCTATCAACTCCACTCAAGACAAATATCTAGAAGAAGCCATTTTGAATTTTGATGAAGATCCCAATTCATTATCTTGAATAGTTGGTATTGTATTCACTTAGTGATTCCACCATCCAAATAATTTGTTACACAACAATTCCATTGTTTGGAAGCAAACCCAATGATTCATAAGCCCTATTACTATTGCCCCCACTAAATCAAAAGCATAAAATGATAGGCAACAACAAAATATAGTTGCAACCCAAAACTAGTAGCAAATATGGCTATCAATGTGGAATGATAAAGGCCCATTACAATCACCAACCCCACCTTCTATATGGAACAAGATTCTAGTCTCAACATTAAATTCTTTATCAATCTTCATTGTGGAAAGTGCAGTGACCTCCAAAGAGCACCTTTGACACCTATAAATCTATGTGCCCTATAAACCATTGATCACCAAAACATGGAACTCAAGCTACTAGCAACTTCTTTTAATGGAAAGGTAAGAGATTGGTACATTTTCTTTTCTCCACACTTCATCACCAACTAAGGTCAACATGCCAACCTATAGGTAGATCAACTTGGAGAAAAGGAAAATAGGATATACCTCTTGGAGTAGTTAAAAATCATCAAAATATCCCCCATAGAAGCTATTGATGATTTCATTACCAAGTTTTATAGAACTTGGTATAGTATCCTGTAGGCCCAAAATGGCCACATACTTAGTAAAATTTTGCAAAATTTTTCCTAAGAGATAAAGTCTTCATTCTGTACACCTTACAGTGCATTTTGAAGCAGGTTCGTAATAGAAGGTATGAGTCCGCTCAACACTTAGTAATTTTTCATGCTTGAAGCGATTTTGGGAGATTTGTTTCCTGTTCTGGATTGGTGATGTTCTTGAATCCACAAAAGTTTTAAGAAAGCAGTGACGTCAACGATTAGAAATTATGGATTGACATCTTTGCAAATGACTAAGTGTTGGGATGAGTGATTATGAGTCTTCTTTTGATTCCGGCTCCGGATTAGCGCTTCCCTAGAATCCGCAAAAGTCTTCAAGAAAAGATGACGTCAGTAGCAAAGAAGTGTGGATTGGTGACTGATTCAATATTTCGCATTCTTCACGAATAACTAAGGGTTGAAACACCCAATTTCGGAAGACATATAGAGTATTTGCACCTAGATTGGTGATGAGGCGGATTGTTGTTAATGAAGTATGTGCGGATTTGCGACTAAAGGTAATTTCTACCAACTTATTTCCGGATTAGCGACAAGAAATGTTTTTAATAAGAAAACAAGCGGAATGGAGAAGGGGTCACTTTGCATCATGATGAGTTCGGATTGAAGATCATACACCAATATACTTTCTCAGTCCAAAATGGAATCCGCAAAAGTTTCAAGGAAGGTATGACATCACCAATATTTTTGTGCGGATTGGTGAATGTTTGGCAAGTTGTAAAAAAATATGAATGATAAGGAGCGGATTCGATTAATTTTAACTTTAGAGTCATTTGGAATTCAGATTGGCACTCTGCTATTTCTAAAGACATAAGGATGATGTCATAAATTTTTTGAAGCGGAATGGCACTTTTTCTCCCTGCCATTATAATAAGCTTTCATCAGATTTAATCATAACAGTATAATGAGGGAGATCAATGACAAAGAAAGCATCGAGGAATCTAAGGTATTTAAGGGATGTTTCTTTGCCAGGATTGAAATAACTAGTAAGATAAAGTTGAAGCATCAAGGGTTTCAAGAAAACAAAATCAGAGGTGGTTGAAAATCTACGATGGCAGATAGCTTCCAAGAAAGATCGACGATAATGCATGATTTCCAACGGCCTGAACTCCAGTTTTGTCGAGTGACCAGCAAGTTGTAGAGACGCTGAGCTACCATGGTGGACTAGTTTCAACGAATTTCCCAGAGGATGAACTAGTAAGCAAATGCTAGCTAGATCCTTCTAATGTGTTGTCAAAATGAAATATTTGTAATGTTCCTTGTAATTTTAATTTCTATAAAACTATAAATAGAGGTCGAACCCTCAATTTTAAAAGGTTAGCTTTAGTGTGTTTTCCTGTGCTACTGTAAATATTCTCAAAAGCTAATGAAAGGAGCATTACATGGATCCTTGCCTCAAATCTATGTTCTCATGCTTGATATCAGTGGTTCAGATTCTTTAGCTGTATTTTTGTAAATGCTTAAATGGTTAGTTTGTGCTTGATTAATGGATTACTAGATGTTAAAGTAATTGAAATTTGTTTTTGAGTTTGTTATGTATTGTTAGAGAGTGAATTTATGTGAAATCTAGGTATTGGTGAGTTATGTTATTTGGATTATCATTATCTGGATATTGAAATTACTCGTTGCAATATTTCTTTATTATGCATTAATGAATGAGAATAATCTAATTTGAGATAATGTTGGTCTGAGTTATGTATATTTGGTTTGGTTTTTTGGAGCTTTCTATTGTGGTGCAATGTTTTTAACCTATCCGTCCATCATTGTTCATATTTCTTTAACCCTAACCTTTTCTTACCCTAACCTTCAAACCCTAAGTGAGTATAATAGTATCAACACCCTGCTTAAGTTGATAAGGAACCAGCCTACTCTGGAGGTTGGATTGAAAACCCTATTTTGGTCCATCCAATGTTGAGTGCTGATCTGTAGCTATCGGGTGCAAGCTTGAATAGAAAATAGGAAGATAGACAGCCGCAGTATCGAGTGAAAACTTGGTGCAATTCTTCTTAGTTTCATTCCATCATCCACCTTGCACAGTTTTTTTTAGGTTTAGTTTTTACATCAAAACACACAAACAAAAATAAATAAATAAAAAAATAAATCCAGATAATAAAAATAAATATTGCAAAGACATAGAAAACACTTGTTTGCTTGAGTGATTTGTGTGTTGATCATTTTCATTACCACTATATTTTTCACACACACCCCTCCATTTGTCATACCAAATTACCTCTAGCTTATGGTATTGACCCATAATAAAGCTAGAGCTATGATTTAGATACCCATCAGCCAACCACCATCATCCATGGAGAATTCCATTCTTTCCACAACTATTTTCGTCGCTAACCCAGCTAGTGTATCACAATTAATGCATCTTGACCTATCCACTAGACCCTCGCACATAGCATCCACTTCAGATATAGACATGATGTAGAGGATAATCCACACCTTCATCCTCAAAACCGAACCATCCACACCTTTAACAATCATATCACTATATAGATTCTGACACTATCAGAGCCTATCTGAACTTAGCCTTACCATATTTTCCATCCCTTATCATTCCATCCTGACATATTCCTACTTTTAGTAGGAACACACCTTTTACCGATCTAACCAAATTAGCCAAGTCATCACCAATCCTCTTTTTGAACCCACATCCATCAACCAAATCCTATATTCATCATCCAATCCACACACATCAATCCCATTCACTTATACCACCATATCTAACTCTCTCTATAAAGTACAAGTCCATGCTACTTTGCAAATATCAACTTCCATTCCACTTGCATCATTTGAATATATTAACCATAAACACTATGCCATCCCTCATTCGGTAGCGATCCCCTTTGCAACATATCCTCCATTAACCTCAATCCATGTCATAGCTTCTTGCACAACCATGCATCCATCATATGTGGTTGATGTACAACAAGCATTAAAAACTTTACAACAATTTCTTACGAGTAATGCCAACCAAACCATTCATCCCATGTCACAACAGTAGTCATAGGTGGCATTTTTAATCATCAATCCACTATGAACCAAAATACATTTTTTACTCCAAACCCATCCTGGGTATATTGACAACCTACAGTAAACATTCCTCCAATTCCACATCACCATCAACCACCACCTCATTCACATCAACCACTTTAAAACCAAATCCAATAAAACTTCTCACACCACCAAACTACAACAAACATCAATCCACTCACTAACCAAAATCTCATTCCATCATAGCTATTCATCACGCAACCGACTCCACCCACATACATTCACCAAGCAAATCAAGGCTTCGAAGCACCCTTGGAGGATCTTAAAATTTTAATTTTTGTAAAATAAGATTGACAGCTTGGCCATGCAAATGCCTGGTTTGGTATATTAGAAACCCACACTAAGACAACTGATCAATCATACAATTCTTGCTTTGGTACCATCACCTCCTTATACGATATATTTTGCCTTACCAAAGTTTGACAAGTTCAAGGGGGATGAGAATCCTCGATAGCATGTAAGTGGGTTTATCAATACGTATTTCAGGATATAAAAAAATAATGCCCTAGTACTCTGAACATTTCCTTAGACACTTGGGGATGCTCTAGAATGGTATAATCATCTACTACACCATAGCGTATGTACTTTTGAACAACTAGCAGACCAATTCTTAGAGCACTTTTCCCTGAATGTTAGAAAGAAAATAACACTATCTGACTTGTGTAATTTATTCTAATTCGATGATGAGTCAGTTTATGACTGTGGGTGAATTTTTGCATCCCTTCACCCACTCTTATTTTTGCAAGATCATTTCTTGGTAGAGCTGGCCAATTTTGAAGCATTGATGATTGGGGATGATTTCAAGGATCAAGTGGATGGAATGAATCAGACGGAGAATCAGGCAAGTGCACGCTCAAAATAAGATCCCAAATCCCCACCATAACTACTGGACTAAAGATTGGTATCCCAAATCCTTAGACAGAAGAATAAGACTACAACATAGTGATCGCAAGTACCAAATTTTTGTTCTTGAAGTTGGACGAAACTTCAAGAAAGTAGTATCAAAATTCTGAGTGGAGCTGATGTATCAAATATCCATCCTAAAAATAGGATGAGCACATGGCACATCCTTGATAAGAGCTGATTTCAAGAGGAAGGAAGGATCAAGTGGGACCATTAATAATCACAGTTGTCCTGGTACGAGCTAATGAAGAGCAAGTGGAAGTATGCAGAGTCTACGGTGATCAACCAAACTCCTTAAGTGCTCAAAGGGATAAATTAGATCAAATTTATTACTCGAATAGGTCCTGCAAGAGCAATCAAGGACCCAGATCTATGCAAAAATAAATAAATTCCTCCAAACAACCACCATTCTTTTGAAGAGCTGAATATTAGTCGTTCTTCCAATTGTTCCAATATGATCTTCCCATCTGATGCCATTAATGCTGTAATTTGAATTCAATGTAAAATCCTCTATAAATAGTGGAATGATCACCATTCCAAGGGGTGTCTTTGTGGACTTTACAATTCATATGTAATTCTTTATCACTTGTAAATAATAATGAATCAATGTTTGATCTCTCAATCTATCTTTCATTCTGCTTTTGCCTTTGTGTGAATGTTCATTTCTGTGATGGTCGTCTAATTTGGTTCGCTTAATTTTGCTATATAGATTTTGTGAGTCTATCTAGGTGGTTTTGAAATTCACATTCACCATTGGACTTTGGGGTTTATTTTTGTTAAAGCTAATCGGGTGGGAGTGCTCTAATTCTACTATCTGGATTTCGTGCACCCTCCTGCTAGTTCTAGAATTTACCCCTACACGCTATAGCAAAGGAGAAGTGAATATGGGGTAGGTTGATCTGTTAGGTGGTTCACTTCTATTTGCATCGATGACGTCAAAGGAGCATGTCTTGATGTGGCCATACCCCATACCTATTAGTTCTGGCTATGACCTCCTTTACTTTATTTATTGTTCCCTTTTTCCCCTTTCCCCCTTTACAACGTAGGTAACTAGAACCAAAGGAGTCAGTCTTCTCCAAAGATCAACTGAATCTACCTCTCTTGGGTTGGGTGATTGTTCAATACTAATTGGGAACCTCCAAGCATGCCTCTTTTTCATCCGATAACAATTTTTAAACCAATATTTTTTGGTGACTCTGTTGGGAAACTCAATGAGTTTTCATATTTGAGAAAATCAAATTTTGGTGATACTTTGGTTTACCTATATCCAGTCCAAATCACCTGGCGACTCTGATTGTGAAACATCTCCATATCATGAGATCAGTTACCTTCTTATGCTAAAAAGTTTTCATTTCTTGAAGGATCCAAGGTTTGATGAACAACCTTGACCTCATCAACAGAGATAGTATGTTCATCTGGTGACTCCAACTTTGATGCATGAACTAGGACCTCTGAATGCTAGTGCTTCAATGGATTATTTGAGCTACCCACAATGGAATGATCCTGATCCACCGAACCTCTAATAATGGTATAAAATCCTCAAAGGTGCCTTGGAAGCTTGGACAAAATATGATGGTACCTTGGGAACTGCTTGAGAGCACCTTGAAGATGTTGCTGCACTAGCAGCCCTCCATGGCATAACACATAAATATATCATGATCTAGCTCCTCATCCTATCTCTAAAAGGGAGGGTGTTATGGTGGTACTGTACTCTTAAGCAAAAAACATTTTCTCTTGGAAGAATTTGGCGAGAGCTCTTGTTAATGCATTTGATGGCTCTGTGGATCCCTTCTAGCTCTTGATGCACCTCTCGTCCATCAAGAGGACCCCTTTTAAAGTTATCAAAGATTTCAACGTATGATTTAGGAGGATTTGGTAAAGGATCCCTTTCGAATACCAGTCGTCACCCGCATAGGCTCACCTATACTATGTTCGGTACTTTAGCTCATACATAGACCTCTTGTTGTATCAGACGAGGAAAACTAGACTCCCTAAAATATTCCAAGAGGCCATACAGGTAGAGAAAATCCTACTTCAAGTAGGGAAGACACCTTTAAGAGATTCACCCTTATCACCCATATCTTCTTCTGTTGCTTTTACCCTTCCAACCAAGTAGTATCCATCACGAATGCCACCTCAAGCTGCACAGGAGCAAGGGCTACATTCAAGTAGAACTCAAAAGCTGATCTCTTCCCAAGCCCATGCAAAGGATATGCAAGCATGAATCATTCCATGAAAAATTTTATTGCTTGTGCCTTCACTCCACATACAGAGGTCCCATCCTTTGTAGGCTCAATAAATAAGGCCTATAGGAAAAAATGCACAAGGACAAGGAAGGCATGCAAGATCAGGATTTCACAAAAGGAGGATCATGAAGAGTGGTAGAAATGGAGCTTGTTGCCACATGAGCTGATACCAGTTTCTAAGGAAGACTCCCGTGTGGTAAAATTTATTGCCACACTAATCATCGATTGCATAAGTACTGGAATGCATGATGATCTGCCAAGCTATGACTACTTAACAACTTGGAAAATATTTTGGCAATGCCAATAGAACTATAGAAGGCACCTCAAGTTTGAAATAATCTAGTATAAATATTGAAAATTCATTGGATAATCTCTAGTATGGGTCAATGGTTGTGGTGTACCACTCGCATCACAATTTTGTTTACATAAGCCGATAATTAAATAAAAAGTGTTGTAAGCATGTGGCCAGTGACATCATCCTTTTCCATGGTGACTCGCAATGATTTTCTAGAAAGAATTTTGGTTTTGAAGCACCTCCCTTTGTTCTTAGTGTTCTTCTATTGTGACCCTGTACCCAATGGATCAAGGCTCAAAATTCATGCATCACTTCATGCAATCTCCAAAAGGATATGCGCTACAATTTTGAAAGCAGTGCTCATTCCTCCACCCAATGGAAAATAAGCTATAAATAGAACCACAAAAGAGTAAAAAGTAGCATCGATCGAAGTAAGTGTAAGATGAAAACAATTTTGTTGCAAGAGATTCTCCAGAGGAGCGATGATAGATTGAGGAAGTTTTTATGTGATTGTGTAATAAGAAAATATTGTGACATATGCTGTTAGCATTTTGTTTATTCTTGAACTAGCATTGGTCTTTGGTGGGGTATGTTGATGGAAGTGTGGTTTTTAGGGATATCATACGAACTGCCTTCCAATTCATCCCTCTACTCTGTCTCGTTTTCCTTCCTCTTTTCTTCTCTTTCCCTTTCCTATTCCCCTTGTCTTCACTTTTTGTTCCCTTTTGGTTGTGCTCTACCCAGTCGATGCCTGGGATCTTTGTACTTCCTCTCCCCTTATTCCCTTAGTTTTACAACCTTCTTTGGTTATCTTTGTTAATAATTCTTCCATCTCTATTTTCCTCTCCCTTCCCCTGTTAAAGGGAGAATTAAAATCAAGATCTCTTTCTGGGTTCCTTTTCCACAATATGAAAAAACCTTGTGAGTTGCCAAGAGTGTGGGTGTAGTTTTGCATCCCTTCATCCACTCTTCTTTTTGCAGGATGATTTCTTGGTAGATCTAATCAATTTTGAAGTATTGATGGTTGGGGATGATTTTAAGGATCAAGTGGATGAAAGGAATTAGACGAAGAATCAGGTTGGGGTATGCTCAAAAGAAGAACCCAAATCCTCATCCCGACTATTGAATAAAATATTGGGATCCCTAGTCCTTAGATGGAAGAATCAAATGAAAACATACTTATCACAAGTCCCAAATATTTGTTCTTGAAGCTGGACGAAACTTCGAGAAAGCAGTATCAAAAGTTTGACCCAAATCCTCCATCCCCAAAATAGGATAAGTGGATGGCGCATCCTTGATCAGAGATGATGTCAACAGGAAGGAAGGATCAAATAGGGACATTAATAATCATAATTATCCTGGTACGATCTAATGAAGAGTAAGTGGAAGTTCATAGAGCTTGCGACGATCAACCAGACTCCTCAGGTGCTAGAAGGGGTAAAGTATATCAAATTTATTGCTCAAACAGGTTCAAAAAGAGCGACAAAGGACCCATATCTATGCAAAAAAAACTAACTTCCTCTGGACAGTTGCCATTCTCTTGAAGAGTAGAATATTATTTGATATTTCGACTGTTCCAATATGATCTTCCCGCCTGATGCCATTAATGCTATAATTTGAATTTAATGTAAAATCCTTTATAAATAGTGGAATGATCACCATTCCAAGGGGTGGATCTATGGCCTTTACAATTCATATGTAATTCTTCGTCGCTTGTAAATAATAGTGAATCATTGTTTGGTCTTTCAATCTATCTTTCATTTTACTTTTGTCTTTGTGTGAATGTTTATTTCTGCAATGGCCGTGTGATTTGGTTTTCTTAATTATGCCATCAAGATTTTGTGAGTCTAGCTAGGCGGTTCTAGAATTTGCATTTGCCATTGGAAATCGAGATTTATTTTTGTTAAAGCTAATTGGATGGGAGCGCTCTAATTCTGCTACCTGGATTTCATGCAACCTTCCACTAGTTCTAGAATTTACCCCTACACATTGCATCGAAGGAGAAGTGAAGATGGGGCAAGCTAATCTATTAGGTGGTTCATAATTTTTTGCACTGATGACATCAAAGGAGCATGTCTTGATGCGACCATACCCCATCCTTGTCAGTTCTAGCTATGACCTCCTTTGCTTTCTTTCTCATTATTTTTTCCCCTTCCTCCTTTGCGATGTAGGTAGTTGGAACCAAAGGAGCCGACCTTCTATAGAGATCGACTACCTCTGCCTCTCCTAGGTTGGGTGACCATTCAATGCTTGTTGGAAACTTTGGGTGTGCCTCCCACTCGTTCGGTGCTAGTTTTCACACCAATAATGACTTCAAAAACCATTGGACGACAATCATGAATAAATTTCCATTCTCCCTCCTCATGGTGGAATTGACATGAATGTTCACAAGGAGTTACTCCAAACTTATCTCCTTGCTGCTTCAACTATAATAATATCAAACATTCTAAGAAGAACTCACCCAAGCTAGAGTAATCAAAGAGATTAAAATCTAAGAGGGCAAGATAAAGCTCAAAAAGAAAGAATGACAACACAAAAATTAAAAGGGGAACAACCAAGGCCAATCAAAAATCGGTCAAGTCAACCAAGTGGTCTTGAGTCAACCAACATTATAGACTCAACAACCTCAAGTCCATATTCAACAACCTCCATCGCAATAACAACCAAAATAAACAACATATCAAGCGGTTCCACTTCCACAATAGTTGCAGAACCAAGTTATAATTGCTGATAATTGGCAACACCAACATATCACTTGACCACCTTGCAATTACACACCATTGTCTAAATCATATTCATCCATTTTTCAAAAGTTGTATGATGCGTAAGAAATAACCCTGCTAGAGATAAAACCAAAATATCCAACTAAACCACGTGGTAAGGGCCATAAGGAGAACTTATACTGCACCTTTCATCGATAGAGAGACCACGATATAAATAATTGCTATAAATTTAAAAACATAGTATATGACCTATTAGAATAGAAGGCCATAAATATTGATAACCCCTTGGCACAACAAAACCAAAATCTTGGTATCTATCAAACACCACTTCCTCATCACAAGCCAACACAACAAGCAATGGGGGTGCCAACCACTACAATGCTCCCTAACCAAGTCAACCATACCCAAAAATACCAAGGTTTTGTGGGTGCTATTCATGTAGTAACCTGAGGTCAAAGAAGCATGAATAAATAACAAAAATGAAATGAAAAACCACAAGTAGTGCAACATCCTATGGCACCACCAACAAATGTGCATCCACAACCAAATCCCACTCATCCATCTCCAATGATTCATCTTCCAAGTCGTCCATCTAGACCCATTATCACACTGACTAGCTGGTTGACACAACTTAAAAATGAATTCTACCAAACTATCAATCTATGAGCTTATACAACAATCTCGCCCGCATCACGAGGCATAGATGGAAATCTTGAAATCCATTGAACTTCAATCTCAAGACCTTAATACCTTTAACAATTTTATGGGGAGTATTAAAACATGCATGGAGCCTTTGATTTTATTCTATGATTTTGAAATCAAATAAATATCATCGGAGTCACCAAATTCCTCGTTACACATCATTGCTCATATTCATCAGAAGCCATTTAAGTGGGTACTGATTGATATCAGCTCTTCAATCAACATTATCACCATTTCAAAACTTAACCATATTAACCTTCCACCATCCTACATTACCAAATCCACATTCACCTTACGGGAACTTAACGATGCAATATGCTCCAAAATTGGAAATTTTGTTCTACCCATAAAAGTGGGGGTTAATATAATGCATACCATGTTCCATATCCTAGAGGAGGCCATGGATTATAACATACTCCTTGGGCATACCTAAATTAGGGAAATAAAATGTGTTTTCTCAACATTGCATTAGTGTTTGAAATACGTGCATTGTATACCCACTGACATCGAACCATTGAAATACTGCAACTTCATATCAAAACCTTACGAGCCATCCCTACCATCCACCCATTTATCTTTAGCTTCATCAACCATGTCATCCACCCCACATCAAAACAATCCATCCAAAACACCTATTTCATAGGCTCTCCCCATAGTGGAACATGCCTCAACTTCTCACACTGTCAACCATAATGATGCCACATCATCCACTTCATACCACATGCCCATCATACCCAATCATCCCATCAATCAACCATCATCATCATCAATCCAAATCGCATCCTATCACATTTTAAACCAAAAATCCACTCATTCCACCTCTAAAAAAGAGAGCGAAACCCCCACATCACAAAATCCACCATCCACCTCATCACAAACACCCATCATCATCTCACCTAGGCCCGAGCCCCTAACCATCAACTAATCTGCTTAGACCAATCCACCTCCATCTCAACCAACCTACGTCTCACAAATTGATATGTTTGATTGTGAGGTGTCATCATTGCATACATTTATTCCTTCACTTGAGCCTTAAGTCACCTTTGATCCTTACACTTTTGTACCCAATTCACCCACACCATCGCTCACCCAAGTTGTAGTCCACCTCTCTAATCCTAGCATTGGCGAGTATGTGATTCAAAACATCACAATTACACCGCTCAACATTGAAATTTTTAGGGATTATAGTCACCCACATGACCCACACATAGCCATAGGTGTGGTGTACAACATGGGTTCAATGCCTAATAGGATCAACTTTATATATGGGAGGAGACTTATTGTCCAATCCTCCTCCCCATGATGAACCCCCATAACCATTTTGTGCTGACATTGACTATATGTCCAACCCAAATTTCCCAATAAATATTTTTGTAGGGTTAACTAGCAAGGATATGGTCTAGGATGACATGAACAGGGCATTCACAATATCATCAAACCTCACTATCGAGAGGTATCTAATCATTTTGGCTTAGGATATAGACCATCATCTCCCACTACCTCTTTCGAACAAGAATTCCAAAGACTCATTTTAGTCCTTAAAGTAGGGTTATGCATAAGGGGTCAGACCCGAAACATACTTGTAAAAAATAGGCGAATTATTTTCAAAACTGCGGTGAATCCTGACCAACCTGATGTCAAAGGCAATGGCAAATTACCTTGGTCTCTGGAAAAAAATTGAGAAAAAATGGCAACTTTGATAGTTTTTGATAGATCGAATCCGGTATGATGCATAACTAGGTCTAAATCCGATCTGATGCATAACTAGGGCTAGATTCGATCTGATGCATAAATAGGTCTGGATCAAAATTGATGCATAACTAGGTCCTGATCCAAATTGATGCATGACTAGTTTTGAGTCTGATCTGATGCATAACTAAGCTTGGATACAGTCTGATGCATAATAAGATATGGGTGTTAGGTCTATTGCATAATAAGGTTTGGGTGTCAGGTTTGTTGCATAACCAGGTTCAAGCATCGGGTCTGATGCATAATATGATTTGGGTGTGGATCTGATGCATAATAAGATTTGAGGGTTCGATATGATGCATAATAAGGTCTGAGTGTTGGGTCTGTTGCATAACCAGGTTCGAGTATCGGGTCTGATGCATAATAAGGTTCGAGGTTGGGTCTGATGCATAATAAGGTCCGAGGTTAGATCTGATGCATAATAAGGTTCGGGTGTTGGGTTTGATGCATAATAAGGTTTGAGGGTATGATCTGATGCATAATAAGGTTCAGGTTTCGGTTCTGATGCATAATAAGGTTTGGGGTCAAGTCTGATGCACAATATGGTCCATCGTTGACCACCTGCCATGTGTCACACAATCGATCACCCATACTGCATGTCCAATACAATTCTGCCACGTGTCGACTCTATCCATTCTGTCTATAAAAGGGCATCAGTGTCATTTTTTGAGTTCATTTCTATGACTACACCCAACCAGAGCAAACCATTATTGAGCAACCAATTTCTCCTATTTTTCCTATTTCCAAGTTTCCAAATTCTAGCAATGGCCGCCACTTCCACCCCTAATCCAAAGTTCAAGAACCCTTCTTGCACGTTAATTTTAGATTTGTTAATTACCCTAGCTACAGACTTATCATGGTTAGAAGATGCAGGTTTGTTAACCTTGGTGTCAATGCCACATTTTAAAACTGATAAAGTCCTCTTGCAACATATTATTAGCGGTTATGACCATGACAAGGCCATGGTCAAAATGAAAATATGAAATAGAAATCTATCATTCACCATCACAACTGCAGATATTAACAGATTGACAAATCTTCCTTTTGGTGATTGTGCTCTAGTGTTAGCGAAGTGCCAGCTCTCTGTAGAAGAGAAAGGCTACCTCGAGAAAATGTACCAACTCAGCACAGAATATTTGGTAGGTATAATTCTTGTGTCTTAGAATTTGTTAATGCTAAAAATTTCAAATTTGTAAATTGTTATCTAATTTTTTCTTTTTGCAGCTTTCATCACCAAGTCAAAAAGAGGGTTAACAATCATCGATGTTAAGAATGCAACTCTGAAGGCCATTATTGAGTTCTTCTAGGCAAGACTGATTCTTCTTGGAAGATCAAAAATTCTATTTTGGGCACTTTCGTATGTTATTCATTGTGAGCATCATGAGAGGTTCGATTGGTGCACCTATATTGCAGATCGCATCAAGGCCGAGCTGCATGCGGTGCAATTGCAAACCAACACCACACAACCCATTGTGGGCACTATTAATTATATTTTAGCTCTTTATTTTGAAAGTTTTCATAATTTGCAAGATACTCCTACTCCTACTGTAGTGCATGCAACACTACAAGCCATTGCCTTGACACCAAATGAATTGAAGGTAATCAGTCCATCTTTGACAATCAAAAGTATTTTATATTTTAGTACATTTTCATTTTTAAATTTTTATTTTCATCTAAATGCAGGGTAGGGCAGCCACAATAAGGAGTAAACAAGATGCTACCAATAGGAGTCATAGGCCAGAGCAAACTAGTGATTCTGAGGACATTGGATCAAAAATTTCACCATTACAAAGGGCACCAAAATATTCGAGGCAAGCTCCTTCACTTGGTGGATCTCGTACGCCTAGGTATGCACAAAATGTGCAGGCTGAATCTTGTGTGGCCACACCCTCCCCCATCGGTGCACAAATTCAATAGATTTCATCGTCTTCAGGTAAAACAATGTGTATTTACTTTGAATTAATTATTATGGTTGTTTTCTATTTAATTTTTAGAATAATGTTAACAAAACTTGTTTATGTTTTCAGCCACCTCTCAATGATAAACTACGAGAATGAGAGGCCATATGGCACCATCGCTTCCACCATAGCTACCACTTCCACCATAATAGCAACACCAACAACAACAACAATAGTAGCAACAATAGCAATAACAATAGCAACAACAACATCCACATTCACAACAATGATAGGCATAGGCACAACCTGGCCCTACATAGATGAGAGGCCAAACATGGGTTGGAAAACAATTTTTTCATAGAGATCATAGTCGGCTCAAATTTTCGGGCCTGGGTTCTCATATTTTACATTTCACACTTCTTCACAGGCACCAAAAGTTTCATCTGTTGGGTTGGATAATATCCAACTTGATGATGATTTTCTGTTGCAGGGCAACATTTTAGGTTTTAAAGCAACATATGTGCTTCAAGATCCATTGGATGAAGCACAACAATAGGAAGCCCTTGCACCTAAGCATAGATCATTCCCAGCTCCGGAAGGAAATGACCCTCATCCTCAAAATGAGGATGACATTGTTAATTTTGATGAAAATATTTTAATGGTTGAAAATATAGAAGCAACAATGAAACAGATTGTCCTTCAAGATTTGCAAGAAATGAAGGATTGGGAATATCGGGCCAAGGTTCTAATAAAGCAAATAAATGCCCGATATAAGAATTATGCAAAAAGAGATTCTATCTATTCTTTGGTTCAATATGAACCAGAAAAGCTTAGTGGCCTACTGAGTCAGGCCACAACAAGAACAATAAATTCTAAAATTGTTTATGATGATGATGTTTTAAATGTTGTTGTCAGCAGATTAGAGAATATTAATGTTGAAGCCCAAGATTTTTATAACCAATGGGCTTTCGATAAAGAAAAAGTTGCACTTGCTGAGTCTGCCAGGGATGTGGCTGAGGTAAGAAAATATTTATTTATTTTTCATTTTGCTTTTGCACTTTATTTTTCATATTTCAATTTTCTTTAAAACAAGTAACAATTTTTTATATAGCTATTTTGAATGATTTACCATTTTCTTTTTTGCAGTCAAATTTTGAAAACTTAAAAATGCAAGTTAACAACATGCAAGTTAATATCAATGCGACAAAATTTTTTTGCATAATGCAATGGAAATGAAGAAAAAAATACAATTAAAAGTGGCGGATAATAATCGTTTGAGAAAATATATCAGGGAGAAGCTCCATGAAGATCCGAACATCGTACTACAACACCAAAAAGAAAAAGAAAAACTTCCAACAATACTCGAAGATCCAAACCAGCAAGAAAGCACATTGTTGGGAAGTATTGTGAAAGGTCAAGAAAATCTAGTCAGACTTGGTGCACTGCCGGAACAAGGAGCTAAGCAAGGAGATAAAGGAAAAGAAGTCACTGTTGCAAGTGAAACTGATGTAGCTATGCCAAAATAAGATATTTTACAATGTTAAAATATTTTGAAGTTGACTGTAGTCAACGATTTTGTACAATGTAATATATTTTCAATCGTATTAATGAAAACTATATTTTCTAAATTTTTGTCTTCAATCATTCAAAGGTTGTATGCATTTATAATTTTGTGTTGCTTTTCTAGTATTAATCGTCAATATTATTTACTATCTTCATCTCAAACATCAAAAGAATATTTTTGTTGATTATAATTGATACATTAACAATACAATACCAATACTGTGATATAAAATAAAAGACAACAATTTATTAAGGCAGTTCAAACAGTATGATAATAAACATTCAATTTTTAAAAGCATAATGTGATATAAAATGTACAATTTTTATAAGCATAATGTGAAAAAGTAATTTTTTGAAATCTTGTACATCTGACACAACATTGTGAAATCTGGAATGAATAGTTGTGAAATCTAGAATGAACAGTTCTCAACTTGTGAAACAACATTGTGAAATCTGTAATGAACAAATGTTGTGAAATCTGATAACAAAGAAAGTCAAAAGTTACATTGTTGTGAAACACTGGAAAAATCAGAATTCAGGTAGCTGAAATGAACACGTTTCAACTTGTCCAGAATCAATCTGTGAAGACACCATTTGATCACTAAAAGCATCATTATCCTCCTTATCGGTCGTATTCATAATACCCCTTCTGTCTACAATTGAATTCCAGTATGCTAATGCTCTATCATATGGAAATTTGTCTAGCTGATATGATGACACATAAATTCTTAAATAATTTTCTAGATTTTTGTCCAGCCTATTGCGGAGCTTAGATTTAACAAAATATAGTGCACTAAAAACCCTCTCATCTTCCATAGATCCCAAAATCATTGTTTGACATAATTCATATAAACAAAAGTATTCACTAATCGTATCTTGTAAGATACTACTTGGATACAACTTTTGCCACAAACGTGCAATGGAACAAGTCTCATGGATATTACTCAAAAGTGATGCTTGATGAACCATTGTTCTTCCAAAATGTTGTGATTGTTGTCTTAAAATATCTTTGTTGAGTATACCTTTTATTTCAACACCATTGACTTCCACACTTTTACTGAAATGCTCAATAAGGTTACCCATATATTTAATAAACAACTCTTGTGTAGATTTTTTATCATTGCAAGAACCCCAAAACAAAGGGTTAACAACACCCATGGCCTCAAGCAACTCATGTCTTTGAAACCGATCTCTTATCTCTTTTGTCAATGATTTTGCTATATTGAACAATTTTTTTTGGTATTGTGTAAAACAACTTTGTACCTATTGTGTGTTACACAAACTCTTTCAACATTGTCATTAACTACACTTGAATGCCTTTCATAACAATATAAAGGTATCATATTTTCATGAACATTAATACAAAGATTATCATTAATGTCAAACTTCAAAAAACTATTTGCATCTTTCACGTTTGTCAATGTTTTCCAACTTTCAAATAAGGGATCTGTAAAATCTGGTTCGGACACATATAACCTATCAATAATCACACATATTTGCTTTCTCATCCTCATGAAATCAATGATATAGATGGATCTCTCTTGTGCAAGTTTAGTCAATCTATTCATTTCTTGTAACATTGGAAGAATACCACATAATGTTAAAAGAGTTTCCAAGTTAGTCAAATGAAACAACATATCGTTTGCCTTATCAATTGCTCTACTATTTGCATACATAAACCCTATTAAAGATTTATATTCTGTAAAAACTCTGAGTGCAGGTTGATACAATGAAATCCACCTTGTATCCACATCTTTCAATAATTTTTTTCCTTCTGTAACTCCTAGTGCAAACTATTGAAACTCTGCAAACCTTTTAGGACTGCAAGAAAAATAAGAATGTATTTCACGAATGAGATCTTCCACTTTAGCAACATTGTCAAAAGTGCTCATGATTTTATAAGCAAGATTCACTCTATGAGCCATGCAATGAATGGGTATCATATATGGGGCAACTAAAGTTTGGAGTCGAACACATAGGTCATTCCTATGCCCTTGCATTATAGCAGCACCATCAACTCCAATGCAAATTAACTTTGTGGCTATGTCGATATCATTCATTCCCGCAATTTCCTTTAAACTAGTCAAAACAACATTATAGATGTTTTTTGCATTTGAAATTTCAACCATCTTATGTAATCCTAGTAAACTAGGCCTTCTTACATGATTTTGAAATGTGTACACATGCATGCAAATCCAAGATGTGTTGTCCACAACCGTCACCTCATCAATAGAAAGTGAAATGAATCTGGCATGTTTTACCTACTCCCTTAGGTCTTCCTTCTCAACTAATGATAGACATTTTACCATTTCCCAACCACTTCGATCTGACCAATGGGAACTAGGAAGGTTTTGCACATCATCTAGTTGATAAAGGTGCTTATAATCAATAAAATCGGACATGGGTCTACCCTTTTTTAGAATACTAAATACAATAACAAACTGCAAACTTTTTGAAGTTAAAATGGTCTTCTGCATTTTATGAAATTGGGTTTCAATCATTCCACCTTTCTCAACAAGGGATTGTTGTTGCTTTAAGTGATTCTCATAATCTATTGCATATCTGACATGCATACATTCTGATGCATCCTTCCACCTAACGAATTTTGTAATTTTACCATCACTTCCTATAACTTTTACATATACTTTGCCAACATGTTTTTCTATTGTATCTTTCTTAGTTTGCAGTCTGTGATCCTTACCTAGTTTCCAACTACAAATTTTGCATCTGCATTATTTTTTATTGACTTGGTTGTCATCAGTCAAGACCACCTCAATCCAGGAATTTTTTTTGCCCATTCATTCTTAAATGATCTTCCAATAATCCAATTAGAATCTGTCTTCCTCTTTTTAGAATTTTTGCTTGAAGATTCATAAGAACTTTGTAGTGTATTTGATTTATCGCTTTCATTTTCAACTTGCATATCTTGGCCAGGAATATCTTCAAGTGATTGTTGGATGTCATTGGTAAGAGAATTTTCTTTAGAAGGCATCTCTTGGTCAACATGGTATTCTGCATAGTAGCATACAATAATATTCTTTACTATTTTTGGATTTAAAAAAACTCATATTGATAGAAAAAAATCATATTGATGAACACATAGTGACAACTAACTGTTTGAGGAAGAAAGCAGTATTGAAAATTATTACAAAATATACAACTAACTATTTATAAGTCAAAAATCATTTGTACCTAGAATTTGTACCGATGTCGATGGCTTGTTTGATTTCAGTGTATGACTAAAATATTTAAGGATACTCTTTTCAAAAGATAATTTGGCCCCCTTGTTTCCATTGTTGGTGGGTGACATTTTACTTGTAAAGAAAGTGTTTTTCATTTTATAAAAGTAATAAAATGTTAAAGATATGTTACTTCTCATAGGCCTCAAGATAATATTGTAATTAGAATAAATAGATGGTCATCGCTAGAAAATAAATACTTGTTTCTTGCCATGTTTTATTATGATTTTGTTAGTGTATGCCACTACTGCATTTTCTGGTGATAACACTTGTAACTGATAAGAGCAGACAAATATGCAATATACAAATTCAAATTAAATTTAGAGAATAAGTTCTCTATGCAAAAAATAACTAGAGATACATATATTCAAAAAATAAGCATTTACCAAAGTATTTACCTATTTATAATCTTATCATAGAAAAGTAGATCTGAATAGAACAGGGTAAAATAGAGAACCTGGTGTAGAACATGGTCCGAAAATCTATTCTAGTGTAGAACAGGGTCTAGATATTGGTGTTGAAGACATGTAGAATAGGGCAAAATAGAGAAAAACATGGGAAATAAAGCATTGAAATATTTTCAATAAATGATAGAAAAATAGCAGAAGAAAAACTTGCAATTAGCTGATAGAAAAATAAATCTTATTACTATATTTAGAATGTCTTAAGAGAAATAGAGAACCTATTGTAGAACATGATCCGAAAGTCAATCCTGGTGCAGAACAAGATCTAAAAATGGGCAGGGTTCGGTCTATTGTAGAACAGGGTTCGGTCTATTGCAAAAATGTGTTTGGATATCGATCTATTGTAGAAATGGATCTGGATGTCGGTATGTTGTAGAATTGGGTTCGATCTGTTGCAAAATTGGATCTGGATGTTGGTTTGTTTTAGAACTGGATCCGATCTATTGCAAAACTAGGTTCGGATGTCGATCTATTGCAAAACTAGTTTCGGATGTCGGTCTATTGCAGAAATGGGTCCGAATATCGGTTTGTTGCAGATATGGGTCCGAATGTCGATCTATTGCAAAAATGTGTTCGGATGTCGGTCTGTTGCAGAACTAGGTCCGGATATCGATCTATTGCAGAACTGGGTCCGGTATGTTGCAAAAGTATCGCTATCGTGTTAGTTTTATATAGTGGTATACTTGGCAAACTTGGCGGGATAATTTTAAAATTTTAAATTTTTGGGCGAAAAGTGTCCTCATTCTGGCGAAAAATGATGGCAAAGTTTTATAAAAATCCGTAATACTATTATCAATGGACGGCGAACCGACACCTTAAAAAAAATCCAAAAATTTTGGGTGAAAGGGCCGACCTCCGGGCCCCCCAAACTCGCCAATTTGAGTTTTCAAAAATGCAAATATTAGCCCAAATGGTGAATATTCGCCATTGTGCATAACCCTGCCTTGAAGAAGATAGCGAGGAGGATGAAAAGAACAATGATAGTGAGGATGAGCACATTGACCCTGAGTTCGCACATCATATATATGAGGCATATTAAAAAATGAGACACCCTTTTTCCATGGTTAACATCATTTTTGATGATGAATCTAAGGATAACTTGTATGAGGAACATGAAGTCCTATCAATCACCTCAAATAGCTCTGAAGAAGAGTTGAATCCCATTACACCATTCACGAATAGGACAAGTACTATCTTAGAAGGTTCCCCATCCATCAACCCATCTTTCAATTTCTTCTTTCGAGGGAATGAGCCGAGCCAACTGTTGAACCACCACCACCACCTTGGCCGCCTTAGGTCATCTAATGTAAATATGTATGAAATAAATTCAAAATCATCATCACTCATATTTCATCCATTCACACATTTACTTTCATTGCATTCATGCCATTTACATCCATTCATACCGCCTATCATGTTAATTTTTATTCAAGTTAGTTTGGATAATTATTAGTCTAATGAGTCTTGTTACCTTAATCAGGGATACTTTTAATCTAGCATTAGTTCCATCTTGCCATCCATTGAGCATTAGTTCCATTTTGCCATCCATCGAAATAAAAACAAAACAAAAACAAAAATAAAAGAGAAAAAATTGCAATAAAAACACCTTAGCACCTTACTTGTTTTCAATCACTCAACCATTCCTAGTGTTTCAAGCAACCTCAATCGAATATCAAGTTTTGAATTGGACCAAAACACACTTCTCCACTAAGAAAATATTGAGTTTTGGGAATTGAATTTATGTGTTTTGAACCAAAACATATTTCATATGTATTAATAACATCTTGTGTCAAAGAGGGATGACACCATCATTAGGTTAAAATTTGAAAGTGAAAAGTTTTCTTGCTCATCCCATCATGCACATAGTCAAAAATAACAATGAAAACAGTGGTTTTCACCACTTACAACACTTAAAAATAAAAGAGTGAGTACTAAGGATAGGGTAAAATTCTCATCACACCTCAATTGAGAATCTGATTTCCTAAAGTTTTAACTCTTTTACAAACTACAAAATAGGTCCCCACGTAGTAAGGATAGGAAACACTTCCATATAGATGGTTATGTAGTCTGATTCCACAATGCTTAGAGATCATATCATTGGAATATGGAGCTAATCTCCACTGGGTATATAGATGCTTGACTAGTAGTGGAGTACACTCATGCATGGTGACACATCTCTCTTGAAGAGACCTTTGATCGCACATAAGGACAAGCTAGCTTTCTGGTTCTCTTCTTGACTGGATTAATATCACTTTACTCAAGATAGGTAAATGAACTCACCATTCACACACACATTGGTTCTCAATTGGCTTGAGTCATTACCATGCTCATGATTGGTAAATGAACTTTCATTGCACACACATTTGGTCCTTGAGAAATTTAGATTTGGGAGATCAATTTGCTTGAGGTCACTAGGATGTTTGAGTCTTTCAAAAATAATCCTAGATTTCCATCCCATATTACCATTGCATATTAGGTCAACTTCATACGTTTACCATTATATATTGGTGTCTTTGATTAGGTTATAAAGATAAATTTGGTCAAAACAAGAGTCTAAAACTTCTACGAATGATCGTTACAATATAATACCATACATACATCATAAATTCATCCATATACAACATTTCATTATGCATTCATATCATCATCCACATGTACATTGCCAACTCCAAAAAAAAACAACAAAAACTAAAAGACATTACAAAAAAAAATGAGAAGGCTAGAACCACTTACCTTCACCACTCGCCCATAAATTCTAATCGTAGTGCCAACTCCCTCCATCACCATCACCAAACACTCACTCTTCTTTACTCTCAAACACACGTCCTACATTCTCAAACGTAAGAATGAATAAAAATTAACTCTCAAACATTATCAAAATCCCTCAAATCAACACCATGCATTCAAATAATCATCTCACATCGTCATCATCTCAAGTGAACCTTGTATCTAGAAACTTACTCTGGTCACCTTGTGGTTGCAGCAATTGGTTATCCATGCAATTTGGTAGGATGAGTAGATCACCATAAGGATGCTTGCTCAAAATCATCATCCAACATCATCTTGTTCGAAATCAAATCAATTTGATCCCTCAATTTTTGAATGTGACTATGTTCAAGAAAATTTGCTCAAAGCTATCATAAGCCCTCTCCGTAGGTAAAAAGTGGAACTCTCTTACAAACTTCAAATGCATCATGCCAATATTTAGGTTCAAAAATATGGTTTATGTAAGTGAGGTGGTAATGCCTTTGCCTCCACCATAATGTTTACCTAATTTTGGTTGGTTCATCAACAACATTGCACATCATGCTGAAAGCAAAATTTTGACAACACAAGATCAACCTCAAACTTGGGGTAACAAACTTGACTTTGATTTCTAACATCTGCATACATCACATGCATCCATTTCATCATCCACATTCGGTCAATTGGCTCATGGATTTCATTCTTCACTCATTCACCAATTGAGGGGGTAAGCTAAAATCACAAAATTTTCAAAATCTTCTTATGCGTTGAGGAAAGAGTCCATTCCATAAAACTAGGTGTCTCTTGTTTTTGCACCGCATTGTGTCCTACACAAAGTGATACAAAAAGGGGTATCTATAGACACCAAATTCTAGCCATTCATCATTCATTATTTATATATATATATATATATATATATATATAATATATATGAGCCATCCATCAAAACTCCATCTTAGTGTACCATGTGGTAATCCTTACTGCTCATTAATTGCAATCCTTGTCGCTCATTAAAATTGCAATCTTAGCTGCTCATCAAGATTTAATCGTGGCCACTCGTTTTCATTAGCAAAAACCCTAACAAGAATCAAGGAAATTATAAAATATCATGCTTTTTTTATGAATAAGGGAGAACAATTACAAGGGGAGAACAAACGATACAATGCTAGGATCAAACAAGATATTTTTGTGCAATCACATTGGCAAAACCCTCGTGAAAACAAATCAAAATTAGGTATTGCCAAGGCATTATAATTTATTTATTTACTATTTTTTTTATGTTGTTATCCATTTTGCAAGCATTGTAACTAGGGTTCATAGATCTACATTGTTATTAAAGAGGGCCTCACACAATGGAGGTCCTTCATATGCTATTGACTATTTTTATGTTGTTTTCTTGATTGCAGGTGCGAGTTATAGATTATTGGATAGCTATTGAAGTTGGAGTGGTCCAAAAAAGGATACACAAGCCCACTCAAAAATTGTTTGTAGCATTGAATAACATTTACACCCACTTTCGATTGGATCTGCCAAAGAAGCTTAATTCCTTTGGTGTTTATTGTACTTTGATGAAGTGAACAAACAAATTATTTTGTAATTAGACCCCTTACAATTTGGGGTAGATCATTTTTGTAAAAGGAGTTGAATATGAATTGAAATTTATTTATTATTATCGCTTGTGTCAATATTTTATTGTTTGGGTGTGTTTTTACTGCTCACAGTAGTATATGGTATAATGTTCTCCATTTTTAGTTTGGCCTAAAGCTGCTCTGATTGTAGTGTTAGATGCATCGACTTGAATGTGAAATGGAAGTTTCCAATTTGGACCTCGTAACACAGGTGTAGTGGTCAATTTTTCTTTTAAAGTATCAAATGCAATTTGATACTTTTCTGTCCAATTGAATTCAAAATATTTAGTCAACAAGGCAAACATGGGGTTTGCAATTGTACTAAAGTTCTTAATGAATTGATGATAGAAACCAATATGTCCCAAGAAACTCCTAACATCTGTTTGAGTTTGGGGTGCAAGCAACTTTTTGATAATCTCAATATTCTTAGGATCTACTTGTATTCCTCTAGATGAGATATGATGTCCAAGAACAATGCCTTCATCCATCATCATAAAATATTTTTCAGGATTTAGGGATAGATTGTAAGTTTCACACCATGTCAAAACTTTGTCAATATTTTTGAGAGTTTCATCAAAAGTCTTTACCACATATTGTGAAATCATCCATGTAGATCTCAACACAATCATTGGTCAAGTCAGAAAAAAATAATAAGAACTACTTGTTGTAAAGTTATTGGGGTATTGCAAAGTTCAAAAGGTAAAATCCTATAAGCAAAAGTTCCCCATGGGCAAGTGAAAGTTTTTTCTCCTGATCTTCAAGTGCTACTTGAATCTGATTATAGCCACTAAATCTATCAAGAAAACAAAAATACTTCTTCCCAACGAGCGTGTCTAACACTTGATCTATGAATGGTAATAGAAAATGATCTTTATGTGTATCTTTGTTTAGTTCTCTATAATCAACACATACTCATAATTTTCCATTTTTCTTTGGAACAATAACCAATGGAGAAACCCATCAGCTATCGAAAATGGGGTAGATGAATCCTACTTCTAGCAATTTCTCAATTTCATCTTTCATGATATCGCATAAAGTATGATTCAATATTCTTTGTGGTTGTCTTATAGGTTTAACATCCTCTGTATAAATTCGATGAGTACATATATTTGGATGAATTTCTATCATATCCTTGTATTCCCATGTAAAAGCATTGGGATGTTGGCTCAATACATTAAACAATTTTTCCTCCTGGTCGTTTGTCAACCAACTATTGATATTCAAAAACTTTTTTGGTTGTATTTCAATTTGCTTTGTACCAGATTCTATTGAATTGATTCCTTCAAAATATTTCACAATTATTTATTAATGAGTTGAGAGGGCAATGATGTGGTAGAAGAGAATGGAAGATTCGAGTATCTTTATCAAAAGTAAAACCTGATGGAATTAGATTTGATATAGGGAAATGAAAATATGAGAGAAGATGATGATGCCATCCATGTGGTAAATTAAAAGAACTATCTTGTATTGGAATGGATGGTAAATGTTCAAGTTCTTGTTCTTCATCCTTCCATAGTAATTGGTTAATAGTAATTGGTTCATCTTCAAGTCCTAAATCATACAAATTATTGATCAAGATAATCTCTTCTTCAAAGATAACCCTTTCATATGAATCCAACTCTTCTGTGTGATCTTTTACAACTATGGTGGCTAACATTGAAATGTTCTCTTCATTTTCTTCATCTGATTTAGGAAACCATAAGTTACCAATAAAATTGATTGAAGGTTTTGCAGGAGGATATAGAGAGATTTTCTTTGAGTCAATTCCATTGGAAATGGTCATATCTCCTAATCTACAATCAATGAAGGCAATTTTCATAGCAAGCCAAGGCCTTCCTAGAATTATTGGATAACCATTCATAGTATTTTAGGGTTGTAATACAAAAATTCAACTGGATATTCCCATGATGAAATCAACACAAGAATATTTTTTATTATTCCTTATGGTTTAGCAACCGAGCTATCAAATTATATTGTAGAAGTAGGATTTAGGTTGTTTAATTATAATTTTTACATTGTATCCTTCATCATAACATTGATAGTTGTCCTTAGGTCAATCAAAATATTAGATATTTGCATTGATCCTATGGTTACTATGACTATAGGGCTTCCTAGATTGCCATACTTCGATGGAATAAGCTTTCCTGCAAGGAGGTCTAATAACTTTCCATCTACTTGTATGGTTTTAGGTAATATTTTCTTCTTTCTTCCTGGTTTTCTAATACACAACTCTTGAACATTTTTGTTAATTAACGGTACATATTTGATAACTTGGAGCAAAATAATCATGATATTTAAATGTTTTAATTCCTTTACCAAGTCTAATTATGAAGATATTGGTTTTGATTTTTTGAATTATTCAGGATATGGTACTTATTATGATGAAGAGGAGAAATTATCTTGAGGGAGGTTTACTTATTTTCCTTTTTCAAGATTTTTTTGTGGTGGTCTTTATGTAGACGAGTCCTCTTTTTTGTTCTCATTAGCTCCCATTTCTATATTGATAGGTGGAGTGGGTTCAAGAAGTGTCTTTCCTGAATGCAATTGGATATTATCATAGTCAATGATGTTTATCATGGTTGTTTCTTCTGGTTCAACCATGTAGATAGGGGTTTCCTATCTAGTATTATTGGGATTGGCCACAAGTTGAGCCAAAAGTGGAGGTTGTTTTACTTGTTGTTGTTGTTGTTGTCTTCCTTGAGGGTAATTTTGAGTAGGACCAAGCAATAGGTTTTGTGATTGGTTTTGATACCTATGTTTCCCTTGGTATGGTTGATATTGTTGTCCCCATTGTTGTCCTTGCATTTGTGGATGCATCCATGGTGGTTGATTCCATTATTGATTCATCCATCTAGGTTGAGACCATTCTTGAGATGATGCCCATGGTGGTTGATTCCAAGGTTGTGGTTCTAAATTAGACCATGGCATAGACCAAGGATTATTTCCCCAATTTATGGGAAATCAAGAAGCATTTTGGTATGGATATTGAGGGAAACTACCCCCTTGTCTTGGTCCTACAAAGTTAAGTTCTTTCATAGGTTGAGACTATTTCTCCAAGATATTTTTAAGTCCTAGTAACAATTGACATTGGTCTGTGGGGTGTCCTTTTTCATAAATGCTACATATAGTAGATATGGAAGTCTTGTTCAAAGGACATTCATGGAGAGCATATTTATTCTTACATCTTGGACAATAGATGGCTAAAGGTTTAGTAGATTTGGCCTTTGCATTCAATTCACCTAATGTCATGTTAAGATGCACTAGGATGTCAATTTTAAGGTTGGAAAACTCTTCCATTAATTCTTTCAAGTCATTTGCATTGTTACCATTTTTTCATCTTCTATGTTTTGTACGGGAATAATTCTTACAGAGTTCCATGATTTCTTCAAGTTCAAGTGTGCTTACATATCATTTTCCCATAAGATCCAATACTTCTCTTGATTTATCTTGTAATCCTCTCAAGAATATGGTTTTGCTAAGTTTTGGTTCTACACCTCCACATATTTTATGAATAAAGGAAAATCTATCTAGGTAGTCTTCCAAAGTTTCATCTTCTTCTTGTTTTATCCTAAATAATTCATCCTTTTGATTCTTTACTTGATAATATTCTTGGTATTTTTCCAAAAATACTCTTTCCATTTCATCCCAAGTTCAAATTGAATTAGGTGCTAAGCTCATGAACCATCGTAAGGCTAAGTCTTTTAATGTGGAAGGAAATACTTTGAGTTTTTTATTATCATTTGTATAGTCATAGGTTTGGCATACAACCTTAAACTCAAATAAAAATTGATCAGGATCCTCAGATGCAACTCCCCTAAAAATTGGTAATATAGATGGTGAGATGGTATTCATAGGAGAGTTTTGAGTGGGATTTAATCGAATAGGATATTCAAAGGTTTTGGTAGGGGTGTTGGTATTACCTAGATTAATAATATTATTGCCCCTATCTTGATTTCCTTATAAATATGCCATTATATGTTTCCAATAATAAGTGTAGATCCTCCTAAATTGGAATGAATGTATAGATTTGTTAGGAGTAGGTGATTATAAACTAACAATTTGCTCTTCCTACAATTCTCTCTCAAGGGTTTCTACACTTCTTGAAGATGATGATTGTGTTTCTAATTCAGCATTTTCAAGAATTTCAAATTTAGGTAATTTAGGTATAGGTTCAACCCCTCATTGTGGATATCGTCTTCCTGTGGTTGGTGGGAAGTTTGATCTAATAAATATACCTCTTTCATATCTTAACCTATTCATACATCCTATTAAAGAAAGAACTCATATTCTAATGTCCTAATGTCTGAGATGCAATCCCAAGCAATGCAATTATTTTCATGTAAAGTTGTTTGTTTTGTTTTTGTTATTTTTATGGTTTTTACAACTTTTACAAGACAATAATTGAATGACTTATTTGTTCTCTAAAAACGCCAATTATATCCCCAAGAACGATGCCAAAAATGATAAGTGTCGTTAATGTTCATCATTTAATTCATTTGTCAATCCAAGGTAGCGTCCAAAGTTGTATACGATAGAGAATGTTGGAATTGTGGCTTAGAAATTAGGGCACTAGGCTACCTAATAAAAATAGGGAATCATAATGTCTTTGCAAAAACTAGCACACCTTGCATCAAGAAAAGCTAACTACTTTGCAGAAATTGACCATGTCAAAAATAAAATATGCTAAACTATATTGTTGAAATTGAAATAGCAAGAAAATAAAATGTCAAAATTGAAATGACACAAAGTAGATGCTAAAAATAAAGTTGCTAAATTGAAATGCTAAAACATAATTTAAAGCATAGAAATAGAGGTGCAGTACTGAAACTATAATGTTATGACAAAAACACGAAATACAAGAATGAAAAAAAACCAACTAGCTATGAAGAAAACAGAACACACATATGCTAAAATAGGGAAAAAACAAGGGAGAACAGAGCATTTAATACTACTGTAAATAATGATAGAAAACAATGATAAAAACTTGTATTTATAGTGTAAAGTCCTTCATTCGGTCTTGAGAGTGGGCCCTTGCTTTGAGGTGTATCAGAAGATGTGAACTCATAAGATCCTAATCTAACTTACGAAGTCAAAATAACATGTGAGAAACTAAAAAGAACTTAATCTAAAATTATTGCACTTTATTAGCTAAGTCAACTATTACAATGGTTGTTGACTGATTTGTACATTCCTATTTTCCTATTAGCCTTTGAAAGGGGGTAGACAAGGAGTATTTATAATCAATATCTCAACTTGTCCTACCTACATTTGAGGGTAAAAATAGAAATAATATGTTGTCTCCTTGATTCCAATAATTCTACAATCAATGGTTGCCCTGTCCAAAATTAGGACAAAGAGTTGGTCTGGATAAACCTTTGTATCTTGATGCCTCCAAATTATGTGGAAAGTATTAGAATAGTATTGAGGAATATTCATACTCATTTCCATCCTACCAGCTCGTCATTCCTCCTTAGAAATCAATCAATAACCAATTTTGCTTTTGCTGCTGGAAATTTTTTAGTGCTCGAAAGCATGCGACTAGTTATCCAATCTTTGCAAATTCTTTGATGGTTGGTTGCTTGGTTGATTTTTGGTGTATGGATATATTTTCCTCTATCTCTTATATGCTAAAAATATAATTTGACCCCCAATTTGAAGTGCTACACCTACCATTCAGAATCTTGTAGCTTGCTGGTCGTATGTTCTGGAGCAGAACCTGTAGGTTCTATTACAATAGACCTATAATGTCCAAATTATGTATAGTGTACATTTCTGGATGCCACATAACGTAAAAAATATATTTTAAGGGCGTAAAACTCATTCAAAACCTTAGCAAGTTAGATTTTCAAGTTTATAACTAAGACCTCCATCTATAATTTCTTTTTATGCTTTATTTATGCCTAATAATGATTGAAATCATGCAAAATTATCACAAAAATATAGAAAACACATATTAATAGTAGAATAGTATTTCCTACAACTTTACCATATTAACATTAACATTATCATGCATAACAATCAAAATACTTGGCATTAAACTATATCATTTAAACAAAATGGGCAATTTTTTATGTAAGATAACACTAAAATAATGAGATATTTTGTTGTCTCATCATGGACTATGATAGTGCGATGTTTTGGAAATATTATTTTACTAAGATGCAATGCATATAATAGAGGTAAAGTTTTTGTATTGTAAAGTCTGCTATAGAAAATGTCAAGAAGGATGCTGAATTCTAGAATATTTATATTCATACAAAAAATTGAAAAGATCCAAAAAATGAAAATCAAGAATTCAAAAGTTTTATGTAAATGATGTAGGTTTCTAGCTATAACATCTCAATTGATATGAGAAGTGTATCTATTTGTAAAATCTCAAGATTTAAAGAAGAGAGTTGTAATTTTTCAAACGTGGGGGACCCGAGTATAACCCCTTGTTATCCAGCAAAAAATATCTATTGAAAATAGAGAAGGCATATTGGTTCAAAAAATCAAGGAGATAAATATTAATTTTCTTCGTACTATAGCCAAAACACAATTTTCTTTTTATCACATTAAAAATATTTAAACTGAAGATGGAAGAAATATTGAGGAAGAAGAAGATATTAGGAAAGAAGCAATTAATTATTTTAAATATATTTTGTCAAATGTTGGGCAAGATAAGGAGGCTCAAGGTAAGATTTTGCAAAATATTCCATCAACTATTACATAGGAAAAAATAAAATCTTGTCCAAGAATATCTTTATGGAGGGGCCATATGAGATAGTTTTCTCTTTCCATCCTAACAAGGCATCTAGCTTTGATGGATTTTCTACAATTTTATTTCATTTGTTTTGGGATTTATTGAAGAGTGATATATTAATTGTGGTTGAAGAGGCCCAAAAAAGGAAGCTATGATAAGTGAGACCAATGTCACCTCTATTACATTTATTCCTAGTAAAGACAAGATAAAATATTTTGATATTCCAATAAGCATTTGTAATATTATTTATAATATCCTGTTAAAAACGATGGTAACAAGTTGAAAAGTATTATAGATTGTGTTATCTCAAAGGAACAAGATGACTTTGTTCATCGTAAATAAACTCTTAACAATATAATCATTGCACAAGAGGTAAAAATTATCTTCATTCTATGAAAAATATAGGTATGCTTATGAAATGAGATATGAACAAAGCATATGATATGGTTTGTTGAAGTTAGCATTCTAAAAGCAATTATAAATCGTCAGAGCTAAGGCAAAATTTTCCCCAAAAATAACTCATCTTTCATGAACCATATCTTTGCATAGAGTTATTTGATTCATGCAATTATTGCACTATTTTGTGTCTAAATAAATTTGAAATGAGTGGTCATACGAAAGAATCCATGCATTATTAAGGGATATATGACCATGTGAAGACAACCATCTAGAACAAGGGTAGCGTTAGGGCAAAGTTTTTGAGAAAAATATCTCATCTTTTGGGAGCCATATCTTTACGAAGGGTTGTCTACTTCATATGATTCTTGGACCAATTTGTATAGAATTTTAAAAGTGTTAAATTGATTGGTCATATGAAGAAATTTGAGTAGTATTGAGGGAGATAAAATCCAATGAAATTAGCCATATGGAACAAGGGTATTGACAATTTTCAAGTTGCAAGAAATGAAATTGCATATATTTTTTAGCTAGGGTTCAAATGATGGGAGAAGCAATGGAGGGATAGGGCATTGATAATGTGGGATATTCTATGCAGGCATATAATTTTTAGCCAGGTTTCATTTATCCTTTCATTATCTTAGAAGTTTTACATGCAAGTTATTGTAGGTTTATTTTCAAATAATATAATCACTATAGGATATACTAGTAAACATCAATAGATATCAAGTTATAATTTTCTTCCCATGGAATAATTTATAGCCAAATCCTTAGAATCATCCCCAATAGTAGAGGTTAAAGAGGACCTCAGAAAGCAACAATCCTTGTTGCTCAAAGATAATCACTAATAAATTTAATGGATCTTGGTTAAGGATTTTAACTCTGAGAAAATGGATTGAGAAGATATGGAAGTCTTTAGGAATGATTATAACCTTTCTTCCTAAATTTTTCTTCATAACCATTTTATATTCCATGGAGGAAAGAGATGGAATCCTGAAAGGGGGTCCTTGGTTTATGGGAAGAGCAAAACTCTTCCTTACCTGCTGGTATGAAGGATTTGTACCTAAAAACATTAATCTATCCTTAGTACCATTTGGGTTAGGATGTATGGGTTACCTGTTAAATTGTAGTAAATTGATATCTTCAAGGTAATAGGAAACTCTTTGGGAGAATTCCTTGAGATTTTATAAACTACAAAATATGGAGTCTTGGCTATTTATGCCTGGATACTGGTCATGATTGATATGAGTAAACTTTTACCAGAATCAATTATTCTTAAGTATGGGGTAAGTTATGGATTCAAACCATAGATTATAAAAATATAATTTCTAGATGTAGAATATGTCATGAGGTAGGACATATTGAGAAATCATACCCTAAGAAGAGTCCATCAAAAATATATGTAGAAAATCGCAAGAGAAACTTACAAATGGATATGGATGAGGATGGTTTTCAACTTCCAAAAAATAGTTCCAAATAGATGAAAGTAAATAAATAGTGGAGACAAGTAAGTAAGGATGTTCAAATAAATACCAATTATTTTGAGGCTTTAGCCTATGAAGAAAAAACAAATCAAAGCTTAGAGGACATGGTACAATAGGATCAAAATATTAATAAGGAATTGTTTACTCAATATGATCCTAATTTAGGGATGAACATTCTTTCTGAACCTAAGGAATATGCCTCATCAAATTTTAAAGACTCTTGGAGTATGATTAATCATTTATAATAAGTAAAGCGATAGAGAAAATGTAGTGTTAATACCTCTACCATTAACAAGGAAATACCAAAAAATGAGAAGGATAAGTCAAAAGCTTCCTTAGCAGAGCCATGAGAGGTTAAATCTAATAAAAATGAAAGTTGTGAAACAATATTAAGGAATAGAATAATGAGACCTCCTCCCAATACTAGAAAGGAAAAAAGAGGGAACATAGAGAAAGGAACACAATCTAAGTTGGTTGAACTTCTCTTTACCAAACAATAAAATAATATTGGTAATTTGCAGGAAGGGCCAAAAGTCCCTAATGATACATGCTTACCATCTCATGGATTATAAGGGGTGCCAATACACACTCAAAGTAGATGTTTATCAGGGAACCTTATTTTAAGTAATAAGCCTGATATTCTTTGTATCCAAGAAACTAAAATGACTAAAAAATAAAAATTCAAAACTATGAAAGCAATATAGACAAGACGTGAATGGAATGTTGTGTATTTAGAAGGAGCGACAAGGGAATTATATCATTTTGGAATCCAATTAAAACCTCCTATGAAACCATTCATAAAACTAGGTAGTAGATAGCTTCATTAGTCATATGCTACTTTGTAGATATGTGTTTCATCCTTATCAATGTCTATGGACCTACAACTTAGCCAAGTAGATAAGAAGCATGGAGTGGGATTAAAGCCTTTATGAGAAGTAAAGACCAAGAAACCTGACTCATGATCGTAGGATATTTTAATGCTATAACCAAGATAGATGAAAAATTGGGAGAATTATAAAAATAACCCAAAGTATGAGAGATTTCTTAGCTTCTATTCAAAACGATAATGTATGGGAGGTTGAATTTGAAGAGAGGTTACTATACATGGAACAACCACAACTTAGGATAGAACCTAATAGCAAAAAATTATACAAATGCATACTCTCATATCATTGGCTAGATGAAGGGACTTGTGCTAAAATTAATACCTTGATGTAAGTGAATTAAAAAATATCATATTTTATATATGAGTAGATGTAGGAAGACCATTCTCAATTTGTTGATATGATAACTCAAATGTGGAACTATTTAGGAAATGGTGGGATGTATACACTTCTAAAACAAATTAAATCAATGGCATCTAGTAGAAAGAATAAAACAAGAATACTTTCGAAAAAAAAATTGAGAATAAATAAGAACTAAAAGAGAAAAATTCAAAATTCCAAAAATATGAGCACAATAATCCAAGATTGAAGAATAGGGATTTTCTTAGTGAAAATGATAAAATTTTGAGTAAGGAAGAGAAAATTTGGAGATTAAAATAGAGGCAAACTTGGTTAAAATAAGGAGATAAAAACACAAAAAAGTTTCATAGGATTGCAATAGTATAGAGATCAACATCTAGAATTAGTAGAAGACTAGATCAAAATCAGAAAGGAGGCAAATATTTTTTACCAAAATATTCTAGGATTGGAGGAGATTAAGTTCTTAATGATAAACTACAACAAGAAGTATGTTTAATTATAATAGATGCAGATAATAACAAACTTATGGATCCTATTACTCTGGAAGAAATTCATTCAACTCTTTATCTTTTGATAGGGATAAATTCCTATGTCTAGATGGGCTATCTACAACATTTTATCTACATAACTAGGAATAAGTGAAGGATTTTTTATTGGTGGTAGTGGAAAATTCTAATGTATATAATACATGCCTTATAAAATAAATGCATCATATCTTTCCATGATTCCAAAAAAGAAATATGCAAAGTTGTTTGATTCATTCAGGCCCATAAGCCCATGTAATATGGCATATAAGATAATCTCCAAAGTGATGGCAAATTGGTTAATACTATTGTTAGACAAAATTATTTTGAAAGAGCAAAGATGATTTGTAAAAGGGAGATAGACACTGGATGGTATCATAGTAGCTCATAAAGTAATGAATTCAATAGCTTCAAGAAAAGAGAGAGCCATGATATTATAACTTGATATGAATAAATCCTATGATAGGGTTAAATGGGATTTTTTTTCAAAGTAATGCAAAGTACAAGTTCTACAACTAGAGGCCACACTTCCTAGAGGCATAATAATAGGGAGCCTCCCTCCCCGCGCTTTGAAATCAAGTCACTGAGATGAAACACCAATGACATACCATCGGGGTATCCTGTAAGGAGATGAAAAACATAAGATAGGGTAAAATGGGATTTTCATTTTGTAGTATTAGAAAGTTTAGATTTGGGAAGAAATAGTCAAATGGATTAAATTTTGTGGCTCTATAGTATCATATCCAGTGTTGTTCAATGGGCTAGTAATATAATAATTTAAATCCAATAGAGGTCTAAGATATGGAGATCCTCTATCACCATACTTATTCATTATTATGGCATATGTATTGGGAAGGAAATTGAATATATGGCCTACTAAGTGGACTTAAGGATAGTAATAATGTCAAAAACATCACCCATCAATAGTTTGTAGATGATACAACCCTTTTTGGGGGGGCAAAAAAATGAGACCAAATTTTTGAATAACTTATCAAAGAAATATGAAAGAGTGAAAGGGTATAAAATTAATAGGACAAAATCCAAGATTTACTTCCTAATCACACCAACTATAATCATAATAGGGATATGCAAGTTACTTCAAATGGAGGAGGCAAATTTGACAACAACATATTTAGGGATGCCCTTATTTAAGGGGAAAATGAGGATAGAATTGTGGAATCTAGTTATAAGTAAATTTTAGAATAGACTATCAGTATGGAAAGGTAGATGGTTATCATTATCAAGAAGAGTGCAACTAATTTAACCAATCTTGTCATTGTATATTATGCAAAATAATGTAGAAAATAAATTAATCTATATTATGTGGTAATTTTTGTGGCAAGGAGTACATAATAAATGGAAATTTCCCTTGGTGAAATGGAGCAAGATGTGTGATGATAAAAAAAAGGAGGTCTTGGTTTAAGATTTCTTATAGGTACAAACTTAGCTCTAAGGGGAAAATTAATTTGGATATTGTACAAAGATAGTCAAAGAAAACATGAAATAATTCTTCTAAGTAATTACATTGAGCCCACTAACCCAAGCCTAGTATTTATTGCATTCTCATTACCAGATGGTTTTGCATTATAAAACAGTTTTAAAAAATCAAATGATTCAGTTATTAAAGTTCTAAGTGTTAAAAATTTTATAATGTGTACTTTACCCCTTGTTTTCCCTTAATATATCATGTACACATGTCAAGGGAAAATAAGGGGTAAAGTACACATTACGATTAATGGAGGGTTCACTTAGCTCTTCCACTCAACAATTATTTCCAATAGTGGGAGGTATTCTTGAATATAAGTGATTTATTCCAACCAAGGAGAGTAAGAAGTGGTGGGGGTAAATTTGTTTTTACAAGGGTGCTTGCTTGCTTGCTTAAGAAAGAAATTTCATAATTTTATGTGCCAAATAGAAATTCAAGTGTGTATATGCAAAAGAAACTACACTTGATTACAATGTGAAATTAAACCCCAAAGGCAAGTGGTGTTATAACAAGAAAATATTTAATATGAAAGGCCAAACACAAGTGATATGTAAGCACAATGCGGATAAGACAATGCCACAAGAGAGAACTCCATAAGCAAGAGGTAAGGAGCCCTAAAACACCCCTTGTGATGATGATTTTTATTGAGAAGATGGCTGAAAAATAGCCTTAGGTAATGCCTACAAATTTGGTAAAACATTAACGCTTTTGAGGATAATAATGATACCTTCAAAAGTCTCCAAGTTGTGTTGAGTACAATATCTCCAAGCTAAGTACAATAAGAATGCCTCCAAATGCAAAAATAGCAAGGCAAAGTACAAATCATATGGCTCATTAGATCGCTATAAGGCTCACCTAGTAGCTAAGGGTTATAAGCAACAAGAAGGGATTGATTATCAGGATACCTTTATCCTATGGCAAAAATGACTACAATACGTATTGTTATTGCTTTAACCAATTAGAAACATTGGGCTATGTATCAAATGGATGTAAAAAGTTCCTTCCTCAATGGTGCATTGAAAGAAGTATATGTTGATCAAACACCAAGGTACACAATCAAAGGCCAAAAAAATAAAGTCCTTAGATTAAAGAAAGCTCTATATGGGTTGAAGCAGGCACCAAGAGCTTGGTATGCCAAAATATATTCTTATTTCATCAACCTTGGTTTCACTAGATCTACAGTAGAATTTTCTCTCTATGTGAAACATTAGAAGAACCACATTATTTTGGTGATATTATACGTGGATGATATTCTCATTATAGGTGATGACATAGTTGAAATAAGGTTTCTCAAAGAGGACTTATGCAAGAATTTTGAAATGACTAATTTGGGTCTCCTTCACTACTGATTAGGCATAGAAGTATGGCAAAAACCTGACAAGATCTTCATCTCCTAGGCTAAGTATATTCAGTCTCTGTTGGATAGGTTTGCATTCAGGAGTGTAAACCACCCCCAAATCCCATGGAAACCAATTGAAAATGATTAATAGTGATGATGAAAAAAGGATTGATGACACCCTTTACAGAAAACTAGTGGAAGTTTGATCTACTTAGCTTCGATTAGACTAAATATTACTTATTCAATGGGCCTTGTTTCCAGGTTCAAGCATGATACCAATAATATTCATTGGATAGTAGCTAAGAGGATTCTGTGATTCCTCAAGGGGACCCCTCATCATGGTATTATGTACACATGTGATGACTTTTCATTGATTGGGTATACAAATTCAGATTGGGTTAGTTGTCCTGAAACAAGAAGATCAACTACTGGTTATGGCTTTTTGTTGGGTCAGGGTACCAAATCATGGAGCACCAAAAACAACTTACAATTTCTCTATATTCAGAAGAAGCAGAGTATAAGGTAGCAATTGAGGCAACTAAGGAAGCAATTTGGTTGAGACAACTACTTAATGATATTGGGCTACTCATAGATGGTCCAACACACATATATTATGATAATCAAAGTACCATTAATATGATCAAGAATCCAATCTTCCATGCTCAAACAAAGCACATTGATATCCATCATCACTTCATCAGAGAAATGGTCCAGTAGAACATCACACAGTTGGAATATGTACCTACTCAAGGTCAAGTGGTCGATATATTTATAATAGCCTGAGTATTCCAAAATTCAAAATGTTTGTATGACTAGCAAGTCATAGGAAAATTTTATCCTAGGATAACCTAATGAAAGGGGTTTCTTGGCCCCTCACAATGTGTTCTATGTAGAAAGGAGGATGAGAGTATAGACCATATTTTGGGACACTGTTCAATGGTTTGGGAACAATATAAATAAATTCTTAATATATTTGGTAAATGCATGGTGATGAATGGTAGAACCGAATAATGGTTAAAGTCATTGCAAAGAACTTTTAAAAGTGAGGTGTTAGAAGCAATTTGGGACACACCAAAAGATATAATACTTTGGATTATATGGATGGAAAGGAATAAGAGAATAATTAAAGGAAATGAAAGTATTTTAGAGGTAATGAAAAGGAATATTTGTTTAGTTATATAGGAGTCTAAACCAACCCTATCAACTCAACCAATCCCTGATATTGAAACAAAGAGCCTTGATAGATGGAGTCAAGTCATCAAATGTAATTATGATGGTGGGTACAGGAGATATAAAAGGAAGAAAATGAATATAAAGTGGAAACCACCAAAAGTGGAGTTTGTCAAATTTAATTTTTATGGATCATCTAAAATAAATCTAGGACCAGTAGGAGGAGGAGGAATAATTAGAAATAATAGGTGTGATATTTTATCATATTACACTTTCAAAGACAAATAATGAAATTGAAGCTTGGAAAGTTTTGAAAGGGTTAAAAATATGTAGACAAATGAAATGGAAAAGAGTATGGATGGAAGGTGATTCACTAATAGTAATAAAAGTAATTTTGAGGAAAGCAAAAGCTCTATGGAACATACAAGAGATCATTGTGGAAATACAAGACCTTGATACAGAGTTTGAATAAATTAGATTTACACATATGCTAAGTGAAGGGAACAAATATGTAGATAGGATAGCCAATAAAGGTATTTTAATAGAGGATCGTGAAGTTAAATTCTCTTTTCCATGATTAGAGGAAGTAGTAAGTTTAGTTGAAGCTAACAAGAAAATGTTGACTGCCTTAATCAAATAATGATTAAGATTTACTTTAATGTTTTCCATTGGTAATATTTGTTGTATTTTATAACACTAATGCATTTTCATATAAATTATTTATTATAGTTCTTATGGTTGCACTTATGCTTTAGAAAGGAAACTAATAGTCTAGATTTGGTAAAGCGGACTATGATAATGCAAAGTTTTAAAAATATTACTCTACTAATATGTATTGTGTAGACAATAGAGGTGGATTTTTTGGTGTTGTGAAGGTTTCTATAGGAAAATTTCAAGAAGAAGGATGTTGAATTTTGGAATATTTTTATTTACAAAGAAAATTGAAGAAGATCCAAAAATGAATATTGAGAAATTAAACTTTTTATGAAAAAATATGTAGGTATCTAACTATAACAACTCAATTGATATAAAAAAGGAATCTATTTGTAAACTCTCAAGCTCTAAAGGAGAGAGTTGTGGTTTTTCAAGGGTGGGGTCTTGAGTACAACCCATTTTCTCTAGAAAAAAAATTAGATAGGGTTTGTTGAAGTTTTCTACATGATATTATCAAAAGGTTTGGTCTTGATCATTTGGTATGAATTGATTAAATGTTGTTATAGCACTAAAATATATTATATTTTCATCAATGGATATCTTATTGGATACTTTGATTCATCCTAGGGACTTTGCTAAGGTGATCCATTATCTCTCTATATATTATTATTCTTGCAGAGGCATTAGGGAGAGCTTTTTCGAAGGCAAAAAATAAAAGAAACAATCTAAGGTATTAAAGATACAATATATGGTACCTCTAAATATCATCTCCTACTTAGCATTAGGGAGAGCTTTTTCAAAGGCAAAAAATAAAAGAAACAATCTAAGGTATTAAAGATACAATATATGGTACCTCTAAATATCATCTCCTATTTAGCATTAGGGAGAGCTTTTTCGAAGGCAAAAAATAAAAGAAACAATCTAAGGTATTAAAGATACAATATATGGTACCTCTAAATATCATCTCCTATTTATTTATGATACTTTTATTTTGGGTTATTCCTCATTCAATTAGACTATGGAGTTGAAATCATTATTATCATGATATGAAAAATCTATTGGATAGTTGGTTAATAGTACAAAATATAGGATCTTTTCATTAACACTACCCTAGATTTATAATGGATTATTGTGGACATTTTAGGGTTTAAAATTGGAATTTTTTCTTTAATATATTTAAGTAATACTTTGCATCATAAAGGAAAGAAAAAGGTCTTTGTCTTATTTCAAAAGATGGAATTAGGCATAGGGACAAAAGGCAACCCATTTTTTGGGGCCTGGGAAGTGACAAGTGTACGGTACAACAACCTAGTGTTATGTTTAGTAAGTGCTAGGTGTTGTCTGGTTTTTGTTTTATCCTGAATAGTCCAACGGTTTGTTTTATCTTGAATAGTCCAATGGTAAGTATAGGACTGCGGTCTCTAAGTATGGCTTAATGTGGGTCTTGGGAAGATCCATTTTGTATTTTTATTATACGGGCTTGGAGCTAAAACCAACATATTTTGGCTATGTAAAAGGTTTGTGGACCTTATAACCACCTCTACCTAATACCAAAAAAAATAAAGGAAAGAAAAAGGAGCTTTGGGACTCAATTTTGGATAAAATGATTTTTTTTTTGAAATGTTGGAAAGATAAGTTTTTAACCATGGTTGGCAAGCTATAACTCATAAATATTACATTGCAATCCATTAATATCTATATGATGTAACTTCCACTATTGCCAAAAAAGTATAACATTTAAATTTGAAAAAATTCCAAGAGATTTTCTTTGAAAATGATTTAAGGGAAAATTTAGGTTTCCTCTTTGTAATTGGGACAGGGTTTTCAAAAGGAATATTGAAGGTATAGGCTTGCAAAAATTTCAATTATGAGTTTTACCTTAGTAAAAAATTGGTTGGATATTATTCAAAGATCAAGGAAAGACTTAGGCAAAAATGTAACCTCAAAATTATACAAGTTCTCTTGATGTAATAAAATTATTCAAGAAATGAGTCCTACCTAAAGGAATGCCAACATGGAACCTCATATCAAAATTTTTACAGTTGATCAAGAAACATATTAGATGGTTTGTTGATTAGGGAATTATGTAATGATCCAATTCTTGGTTGAAACATTCAAATTTTAGAAGGCAACTAGCCCAATGATATTTTATCTCTTAATGAAAATGATTGCAAGGAGTTGATTGTGAAACATACCAATTTGAGGAAGAAGAATATATTTGATAGAGAATATGAAGAATATATTTGATAGAGGGGTAAGTTGGGTATGGTTTAATTAACCTAGTAATTTTGGTATTTTGATGGGAGTGGGACATAACAAAAGCTATATATAACTTATTAAAAATTGGTAAAACATGAAATTTAAGGGGTATAAATAAGACCCCTAGAAAAGAGATATGAAGGAATTAATAAGTTGTTATAGTCCTAAATTTATTTAATAAAAAAAATAAAATTATGTAGTAAGAAATGTAAGGATGTATTAAAAAATATTTGGAAGATAAGGAATTTTCTGGCAATTTCTTCTATAGGAGCTTCAAAAAGCATTACAACAATATGGGGCAAATGCAAATGGGATGGAAAATTGCTAAAAGAAAAAACAATTGGATTATTGGTATTTTTTGTAGGAAAGAAGAAATATCAAAGTTGGGGCTATAAATATATATGCTTTGATTACAATGACTCATCAATAAATATGTTGAAAGGGCCTTAGTTTATTTTTGTTTAATTTAATGATAATCGATAATTGTGATCAATGGATTTTTGGCAAGACTTTAAGACAATTCTATATCCTTCAAAAAATAAGGGTTCTACTCTTGGATGGTCTAAATAAATGGAGGAATTTTATTTACTTATAAGTGCAAATGATCTTTAGGGTGTTATTCTTTCAAGATTTCAATATACATGGAGTAATAGATGCATTGGGAAAAATCATGTAGTAGAACTATTGGGCATATTTTTGTTACCTAATATATGGTTGTAAAAATAGTATACAATATCTTAAAGTAAGTTATTATGAGCATGATATAATAAAAACCCATTCTCTTAAGATGTGATCTACTAAAAAAGTTTTATTCAAAACAATTTCAATTTCAGTCTATGTGGGTCCAAGACCTTGATTTCTTCTAGATGCTTATGTTATGATGGGATGAAAATAGGTTTAAATGATAATATACTTACAAATTAATTCAAATTAATTAATCATCTAAAGTGGAAAATGAAGATTTGGAATGTCAAGCATTTTGGTAATATATTTAAAACAAAAGAGAAAACTAAATCCAAGCACAATTTAAAAGATGTAGTATAAATCAATGCAATGGACCAAGATAGTTACATGCAAGAAAAATAATAATTTTCTAACTTTCATATCTTATTGAAAAAGGAAGAGACATATTGATTCCAAAAATCTAGGGAGAGATGGCTAAATCAAGGGTACAAAAATACCAAATTATTTCATGCTATAATCAAAATAGATTTATCTTTTCAACAAGTTAAAAAAAATTCTATAAATGGAAGAAGTATTGAGAAAGAAGATATTGGGAAGTTTCAAATACATAATTTTAGAAGCTGGATAATAATAGGAGACTCAAGGTAGTCTTTTGTAATATATTCCATAAATTATCACATAAGCATATAGTGAAATATTTATGAGGAAGATCTCAATAAAGGAGTTATAAGAGGCTATTTTTTCATTCCACCCTAACAAAGCACCTAGAATTGATGGATTTCCTTCTAAAAAAATAAAATTTTCTAAAGGATGACATGTTGAATATAGTTGAAGAGGTCAATAAAAATAAGGCTACAATAAGCGAGATCAATGCAACCATTATCGTATTGGTCTCAAAGAAATGGAACACAAAATATTTTGATAAGTTTTGTCCAATAAGATTTTTAAATATGATTTATAAGATAACTTTTAAAACAATGGTAATTATATTCAAAAACATTTTAGATTGTGTTATTTCAAAGGAATGAGGTGGTTTTATTTATGGTGAATAAATTCTTGATAGTATAGTCATTGCATAAGATACCATACATTCTCTTAAGTTCATAATTAAAACTAGGTATGTGAAGTGACATGTCACTATCTTGAAATTCATAATTTTGGAAGGATGCAAAACAATGAAACTAGCCTGTCGATGCCTTTCAAAACCCCTCAAATTTTGACCAAGTGTAGGACAAGTGTCAATTTTATCTATAAGTATTGATTGGTTTAGAATCTATTTTTTATCAAAGTGGCCTATTTATCTTATAGGAGTGAAGCACTTAGGGTAAGGTAGTGAATTGCTAGCAAATTCAAGTAGTTCGCTCACTTCGTGGAGTGAATCACTCTTCAACCTACAGAGGGGTAAAGATAAAGGTGCATATATCTAAGAGAATATTTGCAAAGTTATATTTTGGCATGTAGTGGTGCCACAAATCATTTTAGAATCATTTTAAGCCTACTAGAGGCCTATTTAGAGGTATGCAACATTTGGAGGTGCATCACTTTGTTAGATATGCCCCCAAATTTTTAATTTTACTAGAAGTAGTAGTTTCTCACCCTAGGTAACTAAAGGATGAATTTCTACTATAAATAGGAACCATGGGCTCCATTGTAAATATATTTTCACCATGAGAATTTAGAGCTACATTGTGCAACCCATATTGTACTTTTTAACTCATGAAATTGGTAGGAGATTAATAGATCTTTTGCTTTCCATCAGTGATACTATCATCTTGGATTGTAGAATGCATGGTGATTGAGACATAACCCTTTTATCCATCTTGTGATTTACCTCTCCATTTTATATTAATTAAATAGGAACAATATTGTTATTTAGATTCTCATGTGTTGATTGATCACATGCTTCCTTGCTACGGTTATGATTGTATTTTCATTTAAATCACTTGTACCCTTAAACTTCAAAAAAAAAAATTCATGCATTTTATTTCCATGCAATTAAGTGGATTAGATAAGGAATTAGCAAGCATAGTGGGGAGTCAACCTAAATCTAGAGGTTGGAAGAGGCCACAAACCCTTCCTTCAAATAACTTGTTAAAATATTAGAATTGGGATGCATTATTAGTCACTTACAAGTTAAACTATTCATCGATTCAACATATTTTTTCTTGCATGCCTAGTGAAATCATAGTCCTTTAGCTCATAATTTGGTTAAATTTTTTATTTCAGCATCAAATTTATTTTTCACCATGGATTGAGCAATTGGATTTAAATTAAAAGGATTTTTTCCAGCTCTAAACATAGGTAGTGATTCACTCCAAATCTAGAGTGCTTCACTCAAGTTGAGCCAATCACTTGAGAATCATCATAAGTCCATTTTTGGGAGTGATTCACTCCATACTAATAGAAATTCACATAAGTTGAATTTAGAATAATTTTTCAAGCCCAAGGATTTGATTTATCCTTAGTCTCAAATTAACCTTAAGTTTCATATTTAGTATTTATGTCCAATTTTTGCAGGTGCTTTATGGATGACAATTCTGTCATGAAATTTAGAATAATAATTATTTTTGTGAAGCAATGAATCAAGATAAAATCAAACCTAAAAGATAACTCAAATATAATTCTAAGTTTGCATCTACCATAGGCAGGAAGCATTTGGATTAGATTCTTAAAAACCTTTTTCCAAACATCAAATTGTTGGCAATTTTGGGTTTGAGATCCTAGCTTCTTGTCTATGAGTTGTCATTGATGTCAAAAGGAAATGGCATTAATGTTAAGAGGATGTGTTGGCTTCAAAGGTGGAAGATTCCAAAAGAGTCCGAAGAGATTCCATTGGCAAGGGTTTTTCATTAAAACCAAGTTAAATGGTTTTTATTAAAACCAATGGAGGTTCTCTTTATTATTTATTTAATTATTATTTAAAACCCTTCAAGGTTTTAATTAATTAATTAAGGGAGAAATTATTTTTAATTTATTAAAAATACTTAAGGGTTTTTAAACCCTTTAGAAAGCAAATTTCGATTAAATTCGAAATTACTTTTCTTTGCAGCTGACGTGTTCTAAAGTCCACGTATGGACTATAAATATGAGAAGGTTCCTAAGGTTAAACCCTCTTGGAAAATCGAAGGCAATTAATTAGTTTGGCTGCGATCGAATTTTCTATTTACGCTGCGAAAGAGGAGAGCTCGTGGTTTGAAAAGCTTTTGAAAAGCTTGACCGTTCATGTGGAAGGAAGTCTATCTTGGACTTCGTAAGCCTCTTGTGGGCTAGTGGCAGCGAAGGCTGCATTTGGGCCTTGCGTAGGCGGAGGTCTGCGTTTCGATCCCCGCGAAGGGAGTTGTGCATGGATTAGTCACGTTTTTATTAAAACATGTTTTGTGCCGCGAATTTCGGATTCTTCAAGGGTAGCCAATATAAGGTGTGATTATTTTCTTGATATGATTTTTGGCATTGTTTAGCATTGTTTAAAATACATAGGAGAAATAAGGGGATATTTATTTGGTTGTATTTTTGAGATTAGTCTTTTGCTATGCTAAATTTAAAAATGGAGATATAAGGTGTAAGTTTTGGTTGTTGTGTTTTTGGCTTCTTTGGTGGTTGTTTTTAAAGAAGAGCTAAAAAGTGTATTAAGGAAAGTTTTTATATATGCTCATTTATCTTGGTTCTAACCCTAAATTGGTTGGAAGTTTGAGGGTTGTGTGTGGTGACAACTTTAAGGATCAATTTTCTTCTACTCCAAAAAGGTATGGGCACATTTTTCTTATGAGTATGATTGGTGTATGTTTTTCTGAAATAAGGTTGGAGTGAAAAGGTTTTCAACTAGGTTTCCTTTGGTTGGGTGTAAATCCTATTTTTTGGTTTGTTGAAGACTACTTATGCATTGTTATCCTTAAGGAGAGTTTTTGGTGAATGCATAATTTTTGGTTTGAGATAGTGGAAGCTTTGTGCACTAGGGTTTATATTTGTGAGTCTAGCTACTTGCATTGAGTTGGTGGAACCCTTGGTTGGCTGTTTTGAGTTTGATGGTTGAGTTGCTTCCATAGAGGTTGTTTGATCAAGTTATTGCTTTACTTGATTCATGATATTGGGCTTACTCCATTGAGTTGATTTGAGCAAGTTATTCTTTGCATTTGGTGATATTGTGTTGGTGGCTGTTTTGTTCAAATATCTTTGGAGGGAAAAGGATTTCTACTTGTTTCCTTTTCTTGTGATGATTGGTTGAATGCTTCAAGGTTGATGTTGAGTTGAATGGTGTTGGTTGACTAAACCTTGTTTGATGAGCATTGTTGTTGAAACCGTAATTGATGGTGAAAAGAACATGAGTATCATTGTTATGTGATTCTTTGCATAGTTGGCAATTGTTGGGGTTTCATGTTCTTGAAAGAAAACATTCTATCCTATCCATTTCAGATATTGAGTTAAGTTTTTAGATTTGATATTGAGATTGATTTGAGTTGATTTGAGTTGAGTTTTGAGATTGGGATCTGAGTATAGAACATATTGAGTCTCTAACAATTCTCTTTATGCTTCTATGAGTTTGACAAATCACATTGGGTCTCTAACAATTCACTTTGTGATTTCCTACTAAGAAAGTTTTTCTTGGTGAGCTTGCTGAGTTTTTGGACAGAGTTCCGGTGGGGACTTGTGAGCGCTTTTGGACAGGTTCCGATGGGGACTTGTGAGCAGTTTTGGACAGGTTTCGGTGGGGACTTGTGAGCAGATTTGGATAGGTCCTAGCAAAGGACTTGTGAGCTGAGTTTGATAGTTCTATCAGAGAACTTGAGGACAGAGGTGCATTGGTTCTATGAGAAGAACTTGAGGACAGATTTGGCAAGTCTTTGAGAAGGCTTGTATGCAGAGGATTGATATGTTCAAGAGTTGGATAGATCTGACAGACAGAGGAAGACTTGTACTAGATCAATTGACTGTGTTTGGTATAGGTTGCTGAGCTACTGTGGACGTGATCATAGAAGGCAAAGGTCTCTTAGGCTAAGCATTGAGGACATGAGGTCTTTGGTGGAAAGGATTTCCACGTGCTGGCAAGAGGTAGAGGCAGTTGATCTTCTGAGGGATCATTTCCAGAGCAGAGGGGAAGGTATCTCCTTTGAGCAGAGGCTCATAAATTATGATTGGGGGAAGGTATCTCCTTTGAGTAGAGGCTCATAAATTATGATTGGGGGAAGGTATCTCCTTTGGGTCGAGGCTCATAAACATTGTAATTGGGAAGGATTCCCAAAGAACTTTGAGATAACTTTTAGAGAAAAGTTTTGTGGACGTAGCCCAGCCATTCTGGGTGAACCATGTTAAAATTGGTGTCACTTTGTGGATGATATTATGCATTGCTTTGATATTGCTTTACTATTTTGAAGTATAAAGGAAAAAGTAAAAAGAGGTCTTATATTGTTCACCCCCCCTCTCAGTATAAGCTTGTGTTCTTCACAAATTAGGTGGTACTTCAACCAATTCAATAAATGATTCATTCTAGAATAGTGATTTCTTCAAGTCAAATATAAAGAGCACTTCCCTTGAATTCTATGAAGTGATCCACTCAAAAAGACATGTTTTTCCTAACTCATAGGAGTGTGATTCACTTTGAGTAATTCGCTTGGTTTTTTGCTTCCAAAAACTTTCAAAGTTTAACTTCTACTAGCGAGTCACCTAATTATACTTGCAATTCACTTTATAGATCAAATTTTAACCCTAAAACTTTGTCCATACAAGAATACACTCAAAATCACAAATATTAGATAAAGAACATCAATCACCCAAGCTAATTGCATACAATTAAAAGAATACAAAATGAAAGGGAAGGAATAAATTGTCATATGGGCATGTTAAGACAAATAGATTAAAGAGATCTTGAAATCTAGTCTCACTCTCTAAAAAGGAAAAAATCCAATAGATAATCCTATCAGTCAAAGCTCTACATCTCAAGAAATTGATTTCCTTACCTATCAAATGAGCTATTCATATACTCTTCCAAATCAAACTTGGGAAAATATTGGTCCTACCTTGAACCACATAAGTCCCCTTCATGGAATGTCCTTGATGTAAAGAATCCCATGAACAACCCATATTTTATAGCTTATCATAATACAATTAATGTAAACCAACCTCCATCATCTAGTGCTCAAACTATACCCCTTACTAGAATGCTTCATCTTGAAGTCCACCAAGATATAGCTTATCTAGCACATCTAATATTCCTCTCATACAATCCATACCTCTAAGTTTAGGACCTTAAGGATAAATTTCCTTGACCAAATATAGGAATTTACGTAAAACTTGCAAGTGTAGGCTAGTCATGTAGGAATGCAAAGTACCCATGGAAACCCTAGGGATAGACATCACCTCCAACCAGTCAAATACAAAAAAACATATAGAAATTCCCTCTTCCTTCAAACTAATAGGTTCCTCTACATAGACTGCAATATTCTTATCCATTTCTAAAAATATAGGCTCCTATGAATTAGTAATAGGATTATTAGAATCCACCACCCCCTCCTTTACAAATACTAAATCCTCTTTATTTTCCTCCTTAATATGATCAATTCTAATACCCTCAAATGATTCCATATTGACCTCAAGGTTATGTGATATATCCTTATCACCACTTCAATAATAGTATGCTCAAAATTTTCCTCCATAGAATAATCTAGCACCTCAACTCCCTAGGACATAGAACCAATTTCTTGATAGGACCTATCAAGGTCCATTAAATTTAGGATTCTATTCCCTTATCCTATTTTTCACTATAAGAGCATTGGCCACCTTTTATGGGAGTGGGAATAAGACAATGTTGGGTCACTTCAGTGAGTTTACACACAAATCAATCTACCACATTTAAGAGTAGTATATTATGGTACACTTATTGATATATTATTTGCATGACAAAACTACATTATGGAATAAAGGTTTATCTAATAATTTTATTACTTGTTAAGCCTCAATTGTAGAACTATTTATGCATAGATTTTGTGGTTTGGGTAATGGGTATTTTTTTTTGAATTAAATGAAATGCAAGTACATCCTTAGAAAAATATACATGATTATAACACTAGATTCTTTAGGATCTTAAATTTGAATTTGTAAAATGTTAGGCCAAATGAATAATAAGATCTATTGTATTATATAAAAGGACTACAATATAACTTGGATTTGATGGTTTGTAATGCTAACCACAACCCTCTAGCTGTAATGTTTGAAGAAGTAGCTTGTATGGAAGAAGTTTTATTAGGGTTGGGAAGCCACCACCTACCCTACCTATGGTCTATGTTATTCATGTTACCCAAAATACACAAATACTTGGATCTACATCTTCCATCTTGCCCAATAAAAGCTCTCAACTAGCTACTAACCCAATGCCTTATCCATATATTGTTATACATCCTAGTCAAAATTAATTGTCAGTTATTACCTTTTAGCCATAATTTCTAGCCTAGTATTTATACATTGTTACATATCCTAGTCAAAATTCATCATCAATTCTTACCTTTCAACCAAAATTACCAACCCTTCCAACTCTAACAAAATCCAATGATGATTCCTCTATCAAAATTGAAATGAGAGAAAATTTGGAAGTAATGAGAACCATGATCAATCAAAATAATATTAAAAGGAGGCAATGGCAACAACCACAAAGTTATAACCATGAAAGACCCCTTATCTCACTAAGGATGAAGTGCATTGACAAGGTACCAATCAAGATGCAAATTAAGTTTAGACCAACATGTTAAAAACCAATGCAAAAATTAATATATTATGGTATTTTCCATGAAATGCAAGGCATGGTCCTATGGATTGCACGGTAGCCATAAAATATTCCTAGACAAATCAATATGGCCAATAATGCTATGCTCAATAGGCCATTGTCTTGGATCAACGGGCACCTATAATGAATCAACTTGCTTACCAAAAACCTAAAACATAGTAGTCAGTTATTACCATGCCAAATCCCAAAAATATAATCTTTAATAACTTTAGCACTATTGAAATGGATGAAGATTATACATTTAAGTATGATACCATATGTACCAACCAATAAGGGACTAGGACTAGGGGTAAGAGGAAAGTGTTTGAGGAACAAACCTTGACCAAAAAATAGGGTAAATTAAACAAAGGTACTACAATGCTAAGGAGAGGGAGGGCACCACTACATTTGAAAGATAAATGGTTGATAGTTATGCAATAAGAAAAACAAAAGGAAAACACTAGTAAAATCACTACAATTACTACTCATGTAGATGCACAAGCCGATAAGAACAAAAATATGGATAAGCAGAAAGAACCAAAAATAAAAGGGAGTATTACAACAGGAATTGATAAGTCTCTAGAAAAGAGGAGCAATAAGGATATGGACCAACTTCAAAAGAGATAGAGCAAGTTCTAAAAATCCTTCACTCACTAATAAACATCACATATTGGCTACTAGTTAGTGTAGAAAATTTACTACATGTAGTGAGAGTAGCTCAATCAAATTTAGACTTAATATCGCTAAAGAAATGAAGACACATGCCAAAGTGATCATGCTAAAGGAACTAGATCTACCTAATCAATGAGATCTACTTTAGAAATCTCTAAAAAATAGGAAAGGAGCTATGAAAATAATGGGAAACAAAAACTTATTCAAACCAGTATAATTCAACAACAAATTTTGATACCAAAAAACACATTAGATATCTACGTCAATGCAACAAACATACTTATTTATCCAAAACCTAAAACAATAAAGCCATGCAATTCTATGTGACTTAAAATTGAAAATTATTTGTTGAGAAATTGAATAGTTGATTTAAGGGTAGTTGTGATAGTGATATTGAAATTAGTCTATGAAGAGATGGGTTTATCATAAACCAATACAACTAGGTATCAAATCTAGATGAATGGTACCAAGATAGATATTATGGAAGTTTTAAAAAATATAGTCATGACCATAGCAAAACATCCTAAATTGGTAGTAGTACAAGAGGTAATAGCAGTTTCCCTTCCTCCATATTTTGGCATGTTACTATATAGAGAATGGACACAAGCTATATAGGAATGGATTCTTAGAAATGTATTACACTCACATGAAGGTGCTTAGATATGGTATGATGATCCAAATTGACAATGAGTCTTCATGCAATTACCTTTTGCATAAAGTGGACGAGGATGGTATAATGAACTAGAATAAACTCCTATAATTCATATATGATGAGGGCCCTAAATATGACTAGATGTCTAAGATTGATATGATAAGGTGTGCTTCAATATCAAGAGGATATAGATGTTAATCTTAAGAATATTAATATTTGGAACTACCTTATATCATAAGGATAATCTAACATCCCAACCCTAATAAGCTAGTAGACATAGGGATCTGACAAGACCTAGGTAACACAATTTGATAACACTTGGACTGGAAATGGGGTAGGCACTAGTATCTAATTCATCGATCCACAAGAATATATTATTGTTTAATTACACAAACATTATGGCTAAATATTAAGCATTATGCATTAGCTTGAGGAAATCTAAAAAGATAGGGATCAATAACTTTAAGGTAATTGGTAACTCTAAATTAGTCATAAATTAGGTTAATTCCCAATGTGCCACCAAGAATAAACATTTGAAATCATACAAGTATAGGGTCTAGGATCTATTGGACATCTTCAAAACTTATGAAATAAATACAATCCCTAGAGAGTTGAATGCTAAGGTAGATGAATTGGCAACAAAATTTGATCCTATCATTGACATTTGGGATAATTTTTATTTTTTTTTAAATTTACATGGTGGAATTAGAAGCCACCACGAATCTGGGTAGGTTGTCCATCTTTTATGGCCACCATAGTATTCTACACTGTCCACCCCAGAAGCCGCCACAAAGATCTTCATGCAATCCGCCCCTATAACCACCATGCCACAATCATTTTAAACCTTTTACGTTGTTGAAAGCACTCCAGATGAATTCAAAATTTGGGATAATTTAAAGGAATTAGATGTGGTATTTAGGCTAGACATACTTGATAATTCTAATCATTGATAAGTATTAAACAATGATGATCAAATCATAGTTTTCCTAATAAGAGAAGCTCAACATGTTTTGAAGACAAACATGAGTACAAGGATGATATCAAATATAGGGTAATCCAATTTAAAATAAATTAGCTGCCAAAGGGGTTAATTACTATCGAAATCCTATTCAATCTAGATGATAACATGAATAAGTCTAGAATAAAGGTGAAATCCTCTTCCTATCACCCTATAGAAGTTTCTAGAGAAAATGACTTGTTGCTTGATAAAGAATGCGCCAAAGAGGAAATTGGTCTATTCAAATAGCCCTATGGAAAATATAGGGATATCATTTCCTATGAATATTTGAAGATATATGACAAAAGTATCGTAGACCATAGTATTGAAACTAGAACTAGGTGCAAAGGATTTTTCAATAAAAATAATGACTAGCAAACCCCAAAATCAAGACAATGATGAAGAAAGAACTCCTAAAAATATTATAAGCCTACATCATATTTCCAATCAAGCATTCAACTTGGGTAGTTAATCTAGTACCAATGTGCAAAAATAATGGTGATATAATGCTATACATAAACTTCAAAAATCTCAATAGAGAATAATTTAAGGACTACAATCCCCTATCAACTATATATTAGATCTAACAAAAAGTAGTAAGGTTATAAATGCTATCACTCTTGGAAAATTTCTCAAGGTATAATTAAATTTGGGTCAAAGATGATGATCAATATAAGACAACATTCACCACCAAATGAGGGACCTTTGTCTATCAAAGGATTTTGTTTGGGCTATGAAACACCTAAGCTAACTTATAACCACACATGGACATCATCTTTAAAGGACTGGTTAGTGAATTCATTATTATATATCTTGGATGATTTGACTATACATCCTAAATAAAGTAATAAGAATATTAAACACTTATAATCTATCTTTTACAAGTGTAGGGAATATGGTATCTCATAAAATTCCAATAAATCCATATTTATTGTTTAAGAAGGTAAGTTATTAAGTCATATTATGTCAAAAGGTAATTTAGCCATAGACCCTGATAGGATAAAAGCCATTCAAAACCTCACCTACCTACATCAATCAAATGGATCTAGTCCAGATAGAGAAATATAATTAATAATGCTAGGCATAATGGCAAGTGTGAAATGAATTTTGAAAATGTTTGAGAGTGAGAACTTGGTGAAGTTGGATTGTAGGTTGTGAGAGGTAGTAGATTATAATTTGGAGGGTGGAGATCCGATTGTGGAATCACTAACGACTGACGATGGGGTTCCTTTTGAACTTAAAGGACTCATTTTCCCTATGGAATATCAATATTGGGATCTTGGAAATTTTAAAGGTGGGAACCAATCTTCATTGGAACATACTAGCAAGAATAACGAAATTCAGGCCCAATCTCGTGATCGGATGAGTTGAACTAGAAGGAATCACATGAACCTGGATATTTCCTTTGCTAAAGTAGCTATAAAATAAAATTATGCTAGTAGGAAACATGTCTAATTTTATCTTTTCCTAAAGTCTCACAAACTTGGGATTCCAAGTGATACCCTTAGCTTGGCCAAAAATAAGAGCTTGTGGGACCTGATCGATAAATTTCAAGGCAGTAGGCCTAACATGGACTTCATTCACAAATGGGCCATGGCTAAATGGAAATCACTTGGTTCCATTGACATCATGGCGATCCCTAATTTTTTTTCCTCATCAAGCTCAATTGTGAGGAGGACTCCAGGTGCATTCTAGAAGGGGGACCTTGGTTTTTTGGTAAAAGGGGTTTGTTCCTTAAAGTTAACATGGTTACTCTATGGGTCAGACTACCTGGGTCACCAATGCATTTTTGGTATCATGATTTTATAAGAAGCATAGCAAAATATATAGGGGACCTTATATCGATAGATGCCACGATAATGGAAAAATTTTGGATGGTCTTTACCAAGATGTGTATCACAACTAACCTTGAGGTTGATCTTCCTAACTCAATTGAACTCATTTCAAAATTGGGGTCCTAGATTCAATTGATGGAATATGAGAACATGTCAGTGATGTGCCAACATTATGGAAAACGTGGCCATGTTTCATATCACTAGCCTGCTTAGTGTGCTCTTACAACTTCAAAAGTAAAAGGGAAAAAAATGTGGGTTCAGAAACAACCCAAAATAGAGATTGAATGTTTAGATTTGGAGAAAGAGGTTGACATCCCAAACTTTATGAATCCTCCTTTGGCCCTAAGCCCTAAGATTACTTCCCCTCCTCTCAAACCATCTATGAGAGACCCTCTCTTCCCCCACTAGTTATTCCTAATGGGCTAATGGAAAAATCTGAGGATGACCAAAAGAGAGTTGCGTAGGATTCAATTCAGGAGGATATTTCAAAGACTCCAGATCTCAAAGCCAACGACTGATCTAGTCATTTACTAAAAGAGGTAAGCCCTAAAGACTTGGTTCTCTTCAATTTATTTGAATGTATTGATGTGAGAGAGCCAGTGGTCCAACTAATTTTGCAATCAAAAGCTAAACAATCTTCCCCCAAGCCTGTGATGGATAATGGCACTCCTGGCCCCAAAAATAGGATTCATTGTAAGAGCCATATCTATGTTGGTATAGAAAGGAAAGTAGGTAAACCCACGAACAAAACTCTAATAAATAAGGAATCTAGCTTTGATATTTCTAACAAATATCAGGCTCTTTTGAAGGTGAACAATAATAAAGAATTAGGTGGCAAACAATTGAAACTAGAAGTCTTCATATGCTCTTCCCATTTGATGGTAGGTGAAAAGAAACTAGCCCCAAAAATATGCAAATGAAATTCCTCTCTTGGAATATTAGAGGATTGAATGGATCATCCAAAAGACGGTTAATTTCCTCTTTCAAGAAAGATTCTTCTCCAAATATTATCTTTATTCAAGAGTCTAATATTGAGGTTAGTAATATTGAAACTATTAGAAATTCTATTTGGAAGGATGTCAGTTTTGTTGCTAGCCCTGCTAATGGCTCTTTTGGAGGATTTTTTTGTTTTTGGGATCTTTTTAAAGTGGATGAGTACAATCTCTTCTCATTGGATAGAGTCATTAATATCTTTCTTTTTTGTAAAAATAACAATTGCAGATGTGTCATGTCCAATGTCTATATCCCAAATCATGTTCCTTTTAGAAATTATTTTTGGTCTTCCCTTCTCCAAATGAGAGAGGTATTCAAGGAGGAAGCTTGGGTTTTTGCTGGGGATTTCAACTCCCCTCTCTACCCTTCTAGATAAAAAAGGTGGCAACCATATGAGACTTTGATGATTTTTTTTATCAATATGAGCTAATGGACTTGGATTTGAAAGGGTCTAGATTCACCTGGAGCAATAGGCATTTAGGGGATCATCTCATTCTTATTATATTGGACAGGGTTTTATATCCAAGCAAAGTCTTCCATTTTTTGGAGATGCTTCTTTAAGTGTGTTGCATAAAGTGGGTTCAAACCACAACCCACTTTCGCTTGAAAATCCCTAGCATTTGAATTTTTTTCCCAAACCATTTTGCTTTGAGGCTATATGGTGAGCTCATCCAGATTTAGAGGCAAGGATCAAGGAATGGTGGGTATATTATGTTCTAGGTGGTGGTATGGCGAGAATTTTTAATAAACTTAAACTAGTAAAAGGTAGACAAAAGTCTAGAATAAAGAGATCTTTGGGGATATTTTTAAAAATAAAGAGAATATTAAAAGACAAATTCTAGACCTAAACTCTAAGATAGAAATTGAGGGTCTATTGGTCGACTCTATGAACTTCAGCCAGAATTGGATCAAGCTAATTAGGACCTTCGTTCTTTATTAGTAGAATATAGGAAATTTATTGGGACCCATGGTAGAAAGGCTTCAGAGGTGACTGGCCACTTGGAAAGGGGTCTTATTAAGTCAAGCAGGCAATATTCTTATGGTCAAATCAGTTTTCCAAAGCATCCCTATATATTTTATCCATTTTTAAACTTCTCATTGATGTTTTATCCAAACTAGAGTGGATTCAAAAGGTTTTTCTTCAGGCTGGATCTCATGACCAAAAGAATTTTCATCTTGTTTCCTGGAACCAAGCTTGTTCCAGGAAGGCAAATGGTGGTTTGGGTCTCCAAAATCTTCAACTAATGAACGAATATCTGGTTATGAAATAGGATTGTAAATTTCTAAAAAAAGAGGTGACAAAGTGGATCAAATTTTTTAAAACTAAATATATGAACCAAAATGGAGGCTTTCTAGTGGATCCCCTCCCTTTGGAAGGCTCTATTTTTTGGAAAAATGTATACAAAATTAGAGCATATTTAGTGAAAGGATCTCGTTGGATCATGGGAAATGGGAGAACTATAGACTTTTGGAAGGATCCATGGATTCTAGAACATCCCTTACTGCAGGATGCCAACCTTGCACTAGTAGAACCTCTTAGTAGGAGGCTTGGTTGGATGAAGGTGGTGGACTTTATTGCTCAAACTGAGGGAAGAAGAGTGGAAGTCGATACCTATCTCCAACTGTAGCAAACAAGAAGAAGTTTATTGGAACTCTATTTCCAACTTACTTAAGCTTCAGGCCCTGAAGGTGTAAGATACATAGGATTTTCCACAATGTATAACCTCCTCAATTCTAATCCTCCTTTGTGGACCCTTTGTAAAATATGGCTTAAGCATCTGATGCCAAAAATTAACATCTTTTACTAACTAGCCATCCAAAATAAATGTTTGTCCTTAGAGAATATTAGTAAGAGGGGTATGATTCTCCCCAACAGATGCTACCTTTGTGAATCCACTGAGGAATCGTGCTCAAATGTTTTCTTTCAATGTACCTTCTCTACCACTATTTTGGATCATATTGTCCTCTTTATGGGGATTAATTGGATCTTTTTGAATTCAATTATTGATTTTTCTTGCAGTGGTTAGTTCCTTTTTGGTCCCCATGCTTGGTTTTATTCTAAAATTTCTTGCTTTCACATATGTTTTGAGGTATTTTGTGGTTAAGAAACCAGAGAGTGTTTAAAAATTCCAAAAGAGACCCAAAATATGTTAGTTCTAAGGTTATCAATAGCACCATGGAAAATGTATTTACTTGCTTGCCAGATTTGGATGGTGGATTATTTGGAGAAGAAAGTTTAGAACTTCAACTTGGTTTTCCTCCGAGAGACAGGACTATCGAACCTCCAGTGTTGAACTAGAGAAACTTAGTTAGATGGTCCCCACATCCCAATGGGTGGATTAAAATTAACTTTGATGGTACCTTGAAAGAGAACTCGGGCCTTGTTGGGGCTTGTGGAACGATCAAAAATAAAAATGGTATTTTATTTGGGGCTTATGTTGAATCCCTTTCAATACAATCTTCCCACTTTGCTAAAGTTAGAGCCTTTCTCCAAGGTTTAATGTTAATTGAATCTTAGGGATTCCAAAGAGTAGTTGTGGAGGGCGACTCTCTAAATATCATCAAATTAATTAGGTCTTATGGCCCTCCAAACTAGATGATTAACAACATGATTGCTGAAGCCAATAGAATTCTCCAGTCTAGAGCAGAAGTGAAAATTCAACATATTTTTAGGGAAGGGAATAAAGTAGTGGATCTTATGGAAAATCTTAGCCTTTCCCAACAAGGAATTTCAGTGTGGACATCCAGCTTCCCTTAGATTCTTCAACGTATGATTAATGATGATAAAGGATGAAATATGGTGTTTGGGGATCAGGGTACCTATTGGGAATTGCAACTTTGTGGTTTTGATTTTTAGATTTCTTTACCCTATATAGCACTCCGATGGGTGGGGATATTTATTTCCAATTGTATTTAGAAGGTTTTTTCAAGCCAAAATCTCTTTCCAATTTGAATTTCTTTTAATTCTTTTTTATGCCTTCACTCGTTGACTTAAGCAGTTGTTTTGTAAAGAGGTCTTTGAGTCGGTTAGATATAGGTCATTTGGAATCCAGAGGTGGTGGATCAACCTTATCACCTTCTCTTTTTGAGCTGGCAGGTGGGACTTGATTGTGGATGTGGATCCTTGGAGATGGCACAACTGGATTTTATGGCCTTTTTTTATTTGGCCACCTGGACTTCGACGAGCCTTCTCTCTGCTTGTATTGATTGCATGATTTTCAACCATAATTTTTACTCATGGCCCAAATTAGTTGTATGTTGAGTTTCAATATTATATTTCTCCAGAAGAATTAGTGATAGTGATGCAACTTTAGCTTTTTTTTGGAAATGATCATATTTACTCGTGGCAATTGCATGGGAAAGGACATCTCAACAGTGCTTGGATAGTGGGCACTGATGTCAAGCCTAAGATACTTTTGTGGTTTTAGGAATTATGGATTGAGCCTTTTCAAAAAAATTATCCCAAAAGTCCATCCCATTTTTTGTGGCACCACAACCCTCGGTATTTTCTTCAATATCTCATTGAAGTTCACTACATGGGATTCTATAGTTTCTCTTAGGTGATCTTCTATTTTAAAAGAACAATTCTCAACTCTAGGTGTTATGAGTATGTGGTCCTGCTTTCCTATGTGTTGGGTGTAAGGTGGTATCTAATGGGCCAAATTTTTGTGCAAAGGGACATGAAGATCCCTTTAGAGCTAAGTGAGTTAGAGGTGGATGATGAAGAGAAGAAAATCTTATGAAAGGGTAACATCTTGGAATACCTCCAATCATTTCATGGGCATAACAAAGCCCTCTCAAGAACATTTGTGCATTATTAGAGGAAAGAGTAGGTCCAAGTTAGAGGGGTCGAGTTTCTCTTATCGGTGGACCTTATTGGTGAAGTAACCGGTCTTCCTATTGACAACTATTGCCACAACAGGCTAAAGCACTCCCTAAAGAGGGAATGTAATTTTTTCCTAGATGGCAGGGAGTATCTACAAAAATTACAAAATGGGTATGATGCCAAGGCTCTTATGGCCCCATGGAATCAAGTTATTTTTGTGATAATGGACTATTTTAGATACGAATAGAGAGGTGATTCACAACTATCACATGATGTTTTTGAATCATATTAGGAGAAATATATTTATGATCATCCCATATTTTCTTTACCACTCCTTGGTAAAGTCTCTAAAACATGTAAGAGGAGGGAGGGGTCTGGACCCAATTCATCTAGTCCTAATTCTGCTTACATTTTAGTATATGGCTAAATCTAGAGGCATAGCGGTGGAAGAGGTACTAGAGAAAATTGAATTTCAAAAACCCCCCCTAGCATTGACCCGCTGCTAACTTCATTTGGATCCTCTAGTGACTCTTTTGAGTCAAATTCAGGGTAGTTCATGATTCCCTCTTATGCTTCGAAAGGGAAGGCATTGACTATGAAAAAAGGTAAGATTTATTCGAATGGAATTAGGGGAAGCTGTGTGCGATGCTCAAAGCGCCTATCCTCAAAGGAAATGAAAATAGAAACCCCACCTATTTTTGTAGAGGTGACAGATTTGGAAGATAGTCTATTAATGAAGAAAATCTATAAGAATTTGTAGGACTCATAGGATGCTAAAGAGATGTCTCCCTCATCGAGACATGATCCCCTAATGTCCAACCATTCCTGGGTAAACTTGATGAAAAACACCAAGTATTGTTGGGTTCGTTTCAGGTGGAAATATATTTTATCAATGAGATCCTTTTAATGGCTCAGCAGTAGAAGGATGCATCAACTTCCTACTTTTTGGTGGGGCCTGATTCTCATCCTTTGGGTTTTATCGCTAGTGATTTGAATCTAGGCGTAATTTTTACTTGTTTTGTCATCTAGCTTTTGTCTTGCAAGGTTGTGTGCTCCCCTTTTGGTTTGTTATTATGGGGCAATCTATGTTAGACAATTTTAATTTTTGTTTGGTATTTTTGAGTGAGCTTCGAAGTTTGACCCAAATCTCTCTCATCTCCTTATGTAAAAAGGTTTTGGGATCCTTTTTTTTAAACCCCTTCTTTTATCTAATAAAAAAAGAGATCTAGTCTATTCTAGGTTAAATCCAATTCCTTTCCAAGTTCATAACCAATTTTCTTCAACTGATGAGACCAATCATAAAAATGCTAAGAAAGGATGCCATCCTAGTTTGGATTGATGAAGGTAGGAAGGACTTTAGGATATTAAATATATCAATATTAGAGCTCCTATTCAATCCCAATTTCTCCAAATATTTCAAGTTCTACGTGTTTAGAACATATGAGAGCATCATTACAATCCTAACCCAAAAGAATGAAAAAAATGAGGAACATCTCATCTCATTCATGAGTCACTCTTCTAAAAATACAAGAAATGTATATCTTCATAGAAAAATAGGTGTTTTCTATCATGAAGGCTCTTAAAATGTTTAGGTATTACTTATCACAAAGTAATATCATTGTCTTCATAATTCACCTTAATATCAAATCTATTGTGCTTCATGGTGAATTAGGGAAAACGAGGTTGGATGCATAAACAAGATTCAAGAATTTGATATAGAGATGAAATCCACCAAGCTCACCGAGGATGGATCCTTATGTAAAAACCTAGAAATATTTGTTCCAAAAGATCAAATTGCTCTAGTAAAGGAGATAGATCTTGATGATCAAAGAGGATAGATGAGGAGTCACATACAATTATATAATTGTGACAAAGTATTGTAATATCATCGAACTTGCATAGCTTAATGCTTGCATTAGTAGACCTTCATTCAATTGTATTTTTAGTATTTTGTGAGAAATATTGTGAGCATTATGATGTGATTATTCTATAAGTATTCATATTCTGATTTAGTACATTTGATTCATTGTATCATAACTTCATTATATTTGATCTTATGAATAATTATCCTATGAGATTTACATTAGTATTAAGGCTTCAAAATCGAAAAAATATAAAGCAATTGGATAAGTCCCAAAATGAATAACACCCAAATTAATGGTTTGATTTAGGTAAAAAGCAATACATTATACATGGCTACATAGCATCCTATTCAGGAAAGTATACGGTGGTGTCTTGTTGAGGTGTATTGAAGAGGAAAAGTTGGAAATCCTGATCAAGGAAGACCACAACAAATGAGGACATTATTTTTATTGATCATAGCACATAAAATCCTAATGGTGTTGCTACTATTGGCCCAAAATTTTATCTTATTATTTCTAATTATTCAAGAATTGCAAATCTTGTTGCATGTTCATAGGAAAGAGAAGAAAAATATCAATTCCCCTAAAACCTATCATAGTCACAAAGCCTTTCCAACAATGGGTCCTAGACTTAATTTGTAAGGTAATTCATCTCTCTAACATAGGGAATTGATGGATCCTTACTACGATAAATTGCTTCATGAAGGAGGTCAAAGAAGCACTTATCAATTTAGCTAGTTTAAGAAGTTGTCGTCCAACTATTGGAAGATTTCATCACCAAGTTCGAGATACCATCAATAACACATATTTCAAATGGAAAAAGGTGATAAATGTCCTCATGGAGTATGGATTCTTGCTCAAGAAATCCTAAAATTACTACCCTTGGGGCAATAGACTAGAAGAATTCGCAACTAAGAACAAAATAAGGATTTTGAAGAAAATCATTGCTAAATTGGCACACCAAAATACAAAATGTATTTTGGGTAGATCAAGTGACTTTGAAGACCTCTATAGGATCATCTCCTTATAAGTTAATTTACAAAAAATATGTTATATTATCAATCAACAAATCCCTTTCATCTAAATATCATAATAGTTGAAGCTAGAAGACACTAACATTGAGCCAATGCAAGCAAGGTCAAATGCTTTATTGGTCATGGAAGAAGAAAGACAAAAAGCATAAAAAAGGATAGTTCAACACTAAGAAGTAGTAAAAATATGGTTCAACAAATAAGCCACCCATGGAGTATAAGAAAGGTGACATAGTATTCAAGTGATATGAGGACCAAGCTAAACTAGGTAGTAATTAGAAATTTCACTTTGTTTGGATTGGATCCTACCAAATCCTCCATATCATGGGTCTAAATACTTATAAACTCACCATAATGGATGGAAGAATGTTCATAATTTTAGTAAATGGACAACACCTCGAACCCATCTAGTAAGAACCATCACCAAAATAATTGTAAATATGTATATATATATATATATATATATATATATATATATATATATATATTGGCTATAACGTGTGGATAGTACTCCCCCATTCATCTTTTCCTTTATTCATAAGATATTATCTCTTGCTTTCCATTTCCTTTATTCAAAGAAGATTCTTTTATAGGCACCAGGTTCATCATATGTACACTATGATATAATTGTTCAACATAATTATTGTTAAAAAATGCAAAGTGACCCTTGATGAGCAAATCACTTGCCAAAGTTGCCTACCCCAAGCCAATCGGTTGAGTGAGTGAATTGGCCACAATCAAGCCTACTAACACTGCCCAACCATTAAATGGAAAGTGTAAGTAGCCCAAGGGGTATATAACCCCACCCCCCTTAACATTCCCACCATCACACTTCATGTGCATTCTGTTGTTGATCTAGAAATTGCACATGAATCTTCCAAGTACCACCAACCATACCAAACTCATCCCTTAACCCAAGCAACTCATATAGAATTTAACCATGTAGATTTACCTAATGCATCTCAAACTCATAGAACACCTTTTTTTAGTTAGGATATAACCCCATTGAGGATCCCTTGCTAAAGTTGACCACATTCTCTATACTCAAAGATAAACATAAGGTCAAACTTCGTTTTTGATCCTTTTATCAAGAGTAGTATAGGGGGTATTTTCATGACCGATAGATCAAACCACCTTTGTCTAAAATCTATCAAGGTCATCTCTTTTAATTATTTTTCTAAGTAATAGTCTAACTAGCAATTTGTTGATTATCACAAGCAAACCACTGGATCCAAACCACCTAGAGGTCTACCAAATGACTAAGCTCCTCCTCTCTTGAGTTAATTAATCTCTTAAACTAATTTAATAATTTGAAATAACAAAGCTTTATAAGTGCTTTCATTTGAGCAAATTGCTCAATATTACAAGAAAAGTGTGAGATATCACTAGCAAATCACCTAAAACATATAAGTTCCTTATCAAATAATAAATCACTCCAAATTGCTAATGAATTGCTTGACTATTTGAGTAAATTGTTTGCAAGGTTGAAATTTTTTTCAAGTCCTCTGATAGAGTGAATCATCCTATTTCATGAGTGAATCACTCGACAATGCAATTGAATTGCTTTAAAACCCAACTTGGCAATTTTTCATTACATTTCTAAAATTTCAATTTCTTCCACTCAATACATCAAGAATACCTATTATACCTTGGGAAACCCATTTATACTATAATTAAGAATTGTGTGCCTACCTTCCACTATCATTGCTCCATACATATCTACTCCACCATAACCAATTCCAACATCATTGTAAGAAATTTAAATCTCTAAGAGGAAAGGAAAGAAGAAAACTAAAAGGAAGAGACAACACTCCACTCATCCTCAAAGGCTTGAGAAGCTTTTTGATAGCCCTTATAGAAGGATACAAAAAGGTAATTTCAAACATTAAATTGGTCTAATTAGGAAATAAGCCTTGAGAAGGTATAACCAAGGCCCATAAATGGATTCATGGATCATTAGCAAAATTTGGATCTCAAGCTTCATTATGAACTTGGTCCCTCAAGTTTGGAGCTACCTTGAGGTGGTTAAGTCATATGTAGAAAGATATGATCCAACAATTCTAAGCCTTAGGCCACCCCAATGGAGTGAAGAATCATTCTATATTAGTAAAGGGGATATCAAAAAAATGCTCAAAGTAGTCATTGACCTAACAATGAGGGTCTCTTGTAATCCTAATACCCAAAATGAATTTTACTACTGATGTAGCACAAACTATTGACATGATTTCATACTCCCTCACCTTAAGAACCTAAATAAGGAATTTGACTTTAGCATTCCATTAGATTTGGAAATCTTCAAGGGTGACATCTAGATGATATTATTAAAGATAATTTTTGTGCTCATGGAGAGGTCAAATCCTAAGGTTTATGAGGATCAAACTGCCCTTTACATGCTATAGAGACATATTTAAGGCCTTCCCAAATGATTGAATATGTCAAAAACATTATGAATTAGATGGATAGCTAGTTGAGGTAATTTAAGAAGAAAAGGAAATTCACACAGACCTCCTATCTAGTCTAATTGATTATGTATTAAAAGAAAACTTGCTTTTCGACATCACAACTATATTAACTAGGAGAAAACATGGAACCCCTCATAGCTATGGAGTTAACTAATGTACCTTGTTAATAAGTGGATAAAACGTCTTATCAGTTCTATGATTAAGTGTGCTAAGTAATCATAGAGAAAATAAGAGGGAAGGTACCAAGGTTGTTAGATGAGGCCTAACAATTGATGAAGTATCATGAATAGGATTATGTAGATGTCATCCATGGAGACCCCGCTATTTCATATACTTTTATGGGTTTTCATCCATACCCTTTGAGTTTCTAGCATTCATGCTAAACTACATGTTTAGTCTTAAATATGTGAGGCAACTAGACTACTTGGACCTAAGGTATTTTAGCAGACATAAGAAGACTGCCTTCTACCTGCTCAAGTAGTTGAGCAAGAATATTACTCCTAAGATATGATGGTTCCACCAAGTTTTGGAAAGGAAAATAAGAGATATGAGGCTATAACAACTTAGCAAAATATATGGCCCTATGACCCAATAAGATATTTAGACACAAGCTAAAGACTAAGGGTTTGGATACTTTCTTTGCACATAAAAAAAAATATTATATTGAGAAGGAATCCAACCTTAGCAAGGAGGTAGCCCTTACCACCCTAGGAATCACTCATGTTTATAGACACAAAATATAAGTATGGTATAATAATTTGACTAAATGGCACTTCTTTTAACTCAAGGTAAGAAAAATTTACTATGAAATAGGGACATGAGATGGTCTGTTTGAGGACTAATTCTCTACTAGTTGGGACTAAAACACCCAAGGATTGCCTAGAGGTAACGATTGTAGGTAAATCTATAGAAATCCCATCAAGTCCATCAAGACAACCATCTGTACCTATGCCAGAAAGTGTAATATTTTCTACACCAACAACACTAAAAATTTTCAATTATGGAGTGCAACATATAACTATATTAGATAAGCAAAGATTCAAAATATATGGGTCCATATTCAATATGGTAGTAATAGCCCAAGAAAAATACCAATAAAAACCTAATATTGAGGAGGGGAAATCCCTCAAGGAGGAACCTTTACCAAGTTGGAAAAGGCCATAATAATGACCACCACTACATCCACTTCTACTTTGCATTCCATCTTCCATTGCGTAAGCCTCTTTCTCTACTCTCACTTCTTCTATTTTTTATTTCCTACTCTTCTTCTACCCCTTCTTCTACTGCACTTACAATACCATATATAAGTGTAAATCATGGTTCTCCTAGAGTCACCCTACTTCCAACTATCAACATCACCCCTAGCACCACTCCAATCATATCATTCCTATTGTCTTTCATCTAAGTATAAACTACATAACCATTGGTACCAAATGCATTACCCCCTTCACCATCATCTATCTCTTCACTCATGGTTTCTCTATTAATAGAAATTTTGGTATGACTATATTTAATACCAAACCCTTTCGTGCCCATCATATCCACAACCATATCCACTCAATTTGCTCCAAAAACCATTTCATCCCAATCATGTCAACCATCATCCTAGACCAAGCTACTCCTACTGTAGGTAATTATGTCACCCACTCCATCCACTATAAATAAGTCTATAAAAGCTTCTTCAGATATCATTTTAGCCATAGTACTAAGCCAAGCCTTTATGTAGAACATCATCTATGATCTTGAGGAAATAAGCATCCAAAAAGTGTATAATGTCCTAGTAACATAGAATAAGAAACTAAAGAAAAAGTATAAGCAACTAAGAGAAAAGACTTCTTAGGATTCAATATTATTATGGTCCTAAGTAGCATCTAAGGGATATAAGATCATAATTATAGAGGCATACAAAATTAACCCTTCCAAGGCTATAACATCCCTTGCTGACTTTGTTGCTAGGGTATCCAAGTTAGAGTTGAGTCAAATGAATCCTCATCAAATGATTCAATTTATAAACCAACTCTCCATTGGTACATCCATGAAATTTGACCAGCTAGTAGTAAGGGATGAAGCACTTGAGAACAATAATGAAGAACTTGAGGTAGAGATGGCATAGCTAAAAGTCAAAAAAGAGAAACTCTAGTAGGAAAATGAAACACTAAAGAAGGATACCTCCAAAGGAGATCAACTAAAGAAGTAAGTTGAGGACCTCAAATCCTAGCTCAATAAGGTTGATAAGAACAAAAAATAGCTAGATGATATCTTATAATATCTTGCATAGGGGAAGATCTAGTTGAAGGAACAAAAATACCAAGAAAAGGTCCAATTGGAATATTAGGATAAATAGCTTCAAGAAACAAGTGAGAGATCAAAGAATTGATTAGCTCTAGAAAGAACTAGCAACATTGAAAGAAATAGAGACAAGTACAAAACCACAAAGATTCTTGACATCCAATGGATTAAGTCCCTCTAGGAAAAAATAAGGCAAAGACTAAATACCTAGAGATATTTCCACTTCATAGCCTATATGAAAAAAAACCTGAATTAGGTCATAAAAACCATCAGATAGATTGAGGAACATATGATTATAAGGAAACTAATATAGAATATATTGAATCTTATTCCATGATATCAACATCGTAAGCAAGATAACTAGGGATAGATAAAAAATAACTGGTCAAAAGGCTCAATAAGATTCCTGTCTATAAGAACACTTTGGCTTTTGTGAAAGCCCAAGTATAAGAAATTATCAAGGAGATTCAAGGACTAGTTGTTGGATTGTCAAACATTTTTAACCCATAAATAAAACTCCTCAATGATGATATTATTGATTCAATGTTTAAAGAGGAGAAAAATTAAATTAATTTAGGTGGCGTAGTTAAGATCTACAAGAAGCTACAACCTATGTATGCTAAGTCATAAGAACTAAAGAGGAAGCAAGACAATCTATCTAAAAAAACTTATGAAGATCTCATAGAGAAAGTTGAAACTTGGCCTCCATTCAATTGTCCCAAGATGAATAATGGTAGAATTTTTTTGGGTTATTGACATAATAATAGAATAAGAGAGCCATAATTTTGACATTTTTATACTAAGGATTGCAATTTTGAAGACTTTATGCCTAAGGATAAAGGCAGGATTTGGTATCTCTCACTAATCAAGCTTGGTGCCCCATGAAGTTGCAAGAAATGTAGTGACATGTCACTACTTTGGAATTCATAATTTTATAAGGATGCAAAAATATTAAATCAAACTACTAATCCCTTCCAAAACCCAAAATTTTGACCAAGTGCAAGATAATTTTGATATTTGCTCTATAGATATCAATTGTTTTTGGAGCAATATGCTAGTGGAGTGCTTTGATTATCTTATAAGAGAAAAGCACTCAATGTAAGCTAGTGAATCACTAGAAAATTCAAGTAGTTCATTGACTTCCTAAAGTGAATCACTTGCCAACCTATAGAGGGATAAAAATAAAGGAACAAATCCCTAGGAGAATCTTTGGAAAGGATAATTTAGCATGTAGTGATGTTATAACTCATATTCAAAGCCTTCTAAGCTTATTAGAGGTATGCAACATCTGGAGATGCATCATTTTGTTAGAGTTCCCCTAAATTTTTATGTTTATCAAAAGTAATAGTTTTTCACCATGAATACCTTGGGGATAAATTGTTACTATAAATACAATCCATGGGTTCCATTGTAAACATATTTTAGACATGAGAATTTAGATCTACAAATGAAATCTACATTGTGCTTTGTGACTCATAAAATTAGATGGAAATTGATGAGTATTTTCCTTTCCATCAATGGCATTGTCGTTCTAGATTGAAGAATGTGTGTTGATTGAGGCATAGCCTTTTCCACATCTTGTTATTCACATTTTATTTTATATTAATTGAATGGTAACATTTTTATGATTAAAATTCTCATGTGTTGATTGATAAACACTTCCTTGCTATGGTTATGTCTATATTTTTATTTGAATCCCTTGCACCATTAAATTTTAAAATTTACTTTTCATGCATATTAATTTTAAAATTCGGTATGGATATTGTCCTTCTAATTTTGACCTATATTTTAGTCCTATATTTATATCAATCAAACTCTTTTTCTTTTTGTATAAACACTTTAGCATACCCCTAATTTTATTCCATTTTGTTCTACTTATCCATATTGAATATGTATTTTAGTTTCTTTTCTTGACAAGTCTTTTGAGACTAATTATTCTTGACACAAGTTTTACAACTCTGAAGAATCCAACGTTTCTTTTTCTATCCATGTCTATATTGTGTCTTGTTATTTATATTATCTATGCCATTGATATTATCAATCCCTAGTACAAATTTGGTGTCATAATTTAATGTTCTAAAATCATTCTCATTAGTTTGTTCAACTTCTCTTATGTGCTCTTCAGGATCATTTTCCTATCTTGTATACAATAAGTCATAGTTAATACCTCTTAGATAATTATTGATAATTTTTGAGTGACTTATATCATTACTATCTTTGTCATAAATGGAAGACTTCAAATCATCAACACATTATCTATCAATTTGGTCCATACATTTTGTACTATCAAGGCATTCATTTCTTGAACTAGCATTATCAAAGATGGATATATCTATAGTTATTTTTTCATGAGAGATCTATGAGTTGTTTCATATTCTTCATCGTAATTTTTCTCTATTTTGTTAGGAATATAAAATCATGAGCAATAAAAAATGCAGAATTATTAACGTAGAAAATAAAGCACACAAGAGACACACGAAGAAAATAACCAGGATTTATTATTCCATCCAACAAATCTCGAAGGGATACAACCTACAACAAATCCGTTGTACTTCCTCTTCGATCTCACAATTACAGTCTCTCTTCCTTCTCACATATCCGATGTCGTACAACATCCTCTTATAAAATGAGGGTTACAATTTTAGAGCAAATCATTAAGGCCCCAAAATAAAAAAAAATTACTATTTTCGGCAAATTATCTTTTCTATCAAAATTTACCATTTTTAGTAATTACTATTTTCGAAAAATTATTTTTCATCAAAAAATTTCTGTTTTTAGTAATTACTATTTTCGGCAAATTATTTTTTCATCAAAAATTTTCGTTTTTAGTAATTACTATTTTCGGAAAATTATTTTTCGTCAAAAAATTTCCAAAAATAGTAATTCACAAAAAAACTCGGATTGACATGCAATTTGACACACAACTACATAACGCCCATATCCTTTCGTAGAGTGGGTCCAAACGTGGCTAAAACAGGGCCTCCAAATTAGAATCAGGCTCCACAACCAACAATCTCCCACTTGGAGACTGATCACAGTAACTCCACCGCTACTGCACCTGTTGGACTATGCTTCAACTTTGGACCTGGAAATTTTCTCACCTTTTACTATCATGTTTGAAGACCAACTGAAACTGAGCAAGAACTCAGTTTCTCCCTGGTTACTGCCTTTGTGAACATATCTGTAGGATTCTGGCTAGTGTGTATCTTCTCCAGTTTTAACTGTCCATCTTCCAACACTGAGCGTATGAAATGGTACTTGGTATGTATATGTTTAGTCCTGGAATGGAAGGCTGAATTCTTTGCAATATGAATGGCACTCTGACTATCACTATATAATATGTTATTCTCCTACTTCTTTCCCAACTCCTCCATAAACCTTTGTAACCAAATCATCTCCTTACTAGCCTCTGTAACAACAACATACTCTACTTTCATTGTTGAAAGTGCAACAACCTTCTGTAATTTTGAAATCCAACTTACTATAGTTCCACCTATAGTAAAAACATACCCTGTGGTACTCCTCCTATTGTCTATATCACCTACCATGTCTGAATCAACATATCCCTATAAAATAGTGTTAGAACCTCCAAAGCATAATACCTGAGTGATAGTACCTCTCAAATACCTGAGAATCCACTTCACTGCCTCCCAATGTTGTTTTCTTAGATTGTTCATAAACCTGCTCACAACTCCCACTACATGTGCAATATCTGGCCTTGTGCACACCATCACATACATCAAACTGCCAACTATTGATGAATAAGGAACCTTGGACATATAGTCAATCTCCTCTTGTGTCTTGGGACACATCTCTTTGGTCAGTTTGAAATGATTGGCCAAAGGTGTACTAATAGGTTTTGCATCCTACATCCAAAATCTCTCCAACACCTTCTCAATGTACTCCCCCTGAGATAAAGTTAATTTATAATTTTTCCTGTCTCTTGTTATTCTCATACCAAGGATTTGCTTTGCAACACCCAAATCCTTCATTGCAAATGAATCTACCAATTTTCTTTTGAGCACATCTATATCCTGCATGTTAGACCCTGCAACAAGCATGTCATCTACATACAATAATAGGATAATATAATTACCATTATCCAATCTCTTAAAATAAACATAGTGGTCAGAATAACATCTACTATACCCCTGTTCTAACATAAACCTATCAAATTTCATATACCACTACCTTGGAGCTTGCTTCAGGCCATACAAGCTCTTTTTCAACCTGCACACTAATTCCTCCTTCCCTTTGACCTCATACCCCTGTGGCTGCTGCATATAAATCTCTTCCTCCAAATCCCCATGGAGAAAAGTTGTTTTTACATCTAACTGTTCAAGATGCAAATCCTCTACAACCACTAGACTTAAAACAATTCTTATTGAAGTCATTTTAACAATAAGAAAAAAATTTCATCATAATCAATACCTTTCTTCTATGCAAACCCCTTTACAACAAGTCTAGCCTTATACCTCTTTTTACCTCCATCTTCTTCTTTCACCCTGTAAACCCATTTATTTTGCAATGCTCTTTTTCCTGCAGGCAACCGAACCAAATCCCAAGTCTGGTTATGTACCAAGGAGTCCATCTCCTCTTTCATGCCTTGCTCCCACTTCTTCCTGGTTTCTATCTGCATCGCTTCTTCATATGTTTCTGGTTCACTAGAGTCAGATAACAGTACATAATATAATGAAGGAGAGTAACGTTCAGGGGGTCTACTTATCCTGGTAGATCTTCTAACAACATTTTTAGGAGTTTGAGGTGCTTGCTACTGTTGTTCTTCTAGCACCTTTGGAGTTTCAATTTCATCAAGCATTGTGTATTCTATGTTTGCTTTTTCCTATTTCTTTCCCTGCAATTGATCCTTATACATGACCTTCTCATTGAATATCACATCTCTACTCCTAATGATTTTGTGATTTGCATAATCCCAAAAGCGATAACCAAAATTATTAACTCCATATCCAATGAAAGTGCACTTCTTGGATTTTGCCTCAAGTTTTATTCTATTTTCTTTATCAATATGCATGAAAGCTTCACAACCGAAAGTCTTTAGAAATGAAAAATTAATAGTTTTACCTGTCCATACCTCTTCTAGAATACCACCATCCAGTGAACTTGAAGGCCCTCTATTTATTAAATAAATAATAGTATCCACAACATCTACCCAAAACTGTAAGGGCAATCCCACATGTAATCTCATACACCTAGCACGTTCCATGATTGTCCTGTTCATCCTTTCTAACACACCATTTTCCTATGGTGTTCCTAGAACTATCTTCACTCTATGAATCCCATGGTATGAATAGTAACTATCAAACTCCTTGCTGTAGTACTCACCTCCATTATCTGATCTAAGACACTTCAACTTATTTCCTATCTCATTCTCAACCAAAGCTTTCCATTTCTTAAAAGTATCAAAGACATCTGATTTCTTTCGAATATAGTAAACCCAAGTTTTTCTAGTTGCATCATCAATAAAAGTAACATAATAATTAGAGCCACCAAGAGATGATACCTGAGTTGGTCCCCACACATCTGTATGCACAAGCTCTAGCTTTTCACTCTTCTTTTCCTTCCCAACTCTGAGAAATCTGACTCTTTTCTATTTGCCATAAACATAGTGCTCACAAAAATCCATATCAATCTACTTCAATCCTAGCAACAATTTCCTTGAGTGGAGAAGTCCCCAGATCCCTTGTTAGAGGCTAAAGCAATAGAAAGATCAGTATTACCAGTACATACATACAACGTACCTAACTTCTTTCCTTTTGCTAATATCAGTGATCCTTTAGCAACCTTCCACGAATCTATTGAGAATGTAATTGTACATCCTTCACTATCCAACTACCCTATGGAAATTAGATTCCTTCTCAAATCAGGAATATGCCTTACCTCTTTCAGCAACCATTGGTTTCCATTCGATAATTTTATCTGTATCTTACCCTTTCCAATGATTTTACATGGTCGATCATCCCCCAAATAAACTTGTCCAAAATCACCTTGAACATAATCTAGAAAATATTTCCTATGGGGTGTGGCATGATATGAAGCCCTTGAGTCTAGCACCCAATAATCATTAAAATTATCTAGTGAAAGGATTAAAGCATCTTGCAATATATCACCTGCAATATTTGCTTCCTGATTATCCTATTTTTCATCTCCTTGTTTTTCTTTTCGAGACCAACAATCTCTTTTCAGGTGTCCTTTCTTCCCATAGTGCCAACATTCCAACTGCTTTCCTTTGGATTTGGATCTGCCCTTCTTTGATTTTCCATGTTTCCCTGGGTTCTTTCCTCTCTCCTTCTATCTCCCCCTATTTTCCACACTCAAAGCATTACCTGATGTCTCACCTATGCTTTTCCTTCGCATTTCCTCGCTTAGGATAACACCAATAACATCATCAAACTTTAAAGTATTTGAACTAGAGATAGAATTACTCACAACCATGACCAAGCCATTCCAGATTTCTGGCAATGAGCACAAGATCAAAAGAGCCCTAACCTCATCATCAAAATTTATGCCTACAGAGGTTAACTGATTTGTAACCGTGTTAAACTCATTCAAATGATCAATAACAAACCCACCTTCTGACATCTGCATATTAAATAAATGCTTCATAAGAAATACCTTATTTGAAGTTGAGGGTTTTTCATATAGTTTGGCCAACACATTCATTAAATCCTCCATTGTCTTTTCCTTTGAAATATTGAAGGCCATCGATGATGCCAGGCACAATCGTATTGTTCCTAGTACCTTTCTATCCAGAACTTCCCATTCTTCATCTGATGTCTTCATCGACTTCTTTGCTTTTCCACCTAATGGTAGGTAAAGATCCTTCTGATATAGATAATCCTCCATTTGCATCTTCCATAGCTAGAAATTTTGGTCATTAAACTTCTCAACCTTGAACCTGCCTTCTTCTGCCATTGCTCCCACTCGAATCAGGAAACCTTCCTATCAAGTCAACCTCGCTCTGATACCAGTTGTTAGGAATATAAAATCATGAGCAATAAAAAATAGAAATTATTAATGCAGAAAATAAAGCACACAAGAGACACACGGAGAAAATAACTAGGATTTATTATTTCATCCAACAAATCTCGAAGGGATACAACCTACAACAAATCCGTTGTACTTCCTCTTCGATCTCACAATTACAGTCTCTCTTCCTTCTCACATATCCGATGTCGTACAACATCCTCTTATAAAATGAGGGTTACAATTTTAGAGCAAATCATTAAGGCCCCAAAATAAAATAAAAATTACTATTTTTGGCAAATTATCTTTTTTGTCAAAATTTACCATTTTTAGTAATTACTATTTTCGAAAAATTATTTTTCATCAAAAAATTTCGTTTTTAGTAATTACTATTTTCGGAAAATTATTTTTTCATCAAAAAATTTGTTTTTAGTAATTACTATTTTCGAAAAATTATTTTTCATCAAAAATTTTTGAAAATAGTAATTCACAAAAAAACTCGGATTGACATGCAATTTGACACACAACTACATAACGCCCATATCCTTTCGTAGAGTGGGTCCAAACGCGGCTAAAACAGGGCCTCCAAATTAGAATCAGGCTCCACAACCAACATATTTCTTGTACTTCTTGGACCATGTTTCCTCTTTGATTTTTCTATTTTGGATGTTGTTGTTGTGTTTGTGTATATCATTGTTGATTAGATTGATATTGTCTCTATTGATATTTTTAAAAAGGTCTATGCATTTGATTCCATTGATTTAGAGAATTATATTTACAATATCTAGTGATATGACCTTCTTTGTTACATATGTAACAATATATTCTTTTCCATTTAGGTTGATGTTGTGATGATGAGGTAGTAGAGTTTCTTGTATTATTTGGTAATTTTTTTGTTAAAATAGAAGCATTGCTTATCATTTTTTCTTGCTTGGTTTTCTATTTCATATTCTAAAGTATGTTGACCAATTCATCAAATGACACATTTATGTTTAGTACTTGAAGAGATGTGACCAATATTTTAAATGTTTGTGGAAATGCTCTAACTGTAACTTGGACAAAAAAAATTCTTCCACTTTCTATCATATAGTTTGTAGCTTAGATTTCAATTCTACTGTCCTTTTTTATCAACACTTCTTATACACATTTGACGTAGGAATTGAACCTGGGTCTTATCATTGATAATGCAAGTGGCATCTTTTTCGGTAGACCACACACACACGGATACTTTTGCTATCCTTTTAAGAAAATATTCTATGTTTTCACCATCATAAACTTTTAGTGAATACAATTGTGATTGCAAGTGCAAAATAGTAGCTTCATTTTCCTTCAAATATGGTGCATGATTTATCCCAAGCATTTTTTGAAGTTTTAGCTTCACTTATGTTTGCTTGAATCTCAACTACTATACTAAATTTTATTAGCATTAGATATTTTGCATATTTATCTTTATATTTTTGTCTTCAAACTATTGGAGAATATTACATTATTTGGTACATGCTAATAAGCCTCCATGGTATCTTTGTAAATTTTAGAATAGGATGTGTCTATAGTTTAGGAGTTTGTTTTATATTTCTCCTTTATGTAAGTGCCTATGTGCACGATATGCACAAGTGTCATGTAATAGAGTGTGAAAGGAGTGTTTATGTATAAAATAATAGAGTGTGCAAGGAGTGTTTATGTATCAAAGAATAGAGTGTGCAAGAAGATAAAGAGTTAAGAGTCATGTATACAAGTGGCAAGATGAGAAGCCAAAGGACATGTGAGGTTTGTCTTATGTATGGAATAGGAAAGGTTGCAACTCTCTAATATGTGAGTGCAATAGTCAAGTATTGAAGAGTCACATTCCTAGAATTGTATTATGGAGATAAAGCTCTGTATCTGAATGTAGAGCAAATATCAAGATTGTATATTTGACTCATTAATAATATTGTGAGTATTTTCTTTTAGTAATATTATTGAATATTTTTTTTTATTAGTTGAAAGAGAGGGTTTTGAAAGGATTCCTAAACCTTTTATAAAAGGAGAACAACAAAAGATACTATCTCCTGAAGACTATCTCTAGAAAATAAACAAAGAACAACCAAAATAGGGAGGCAACCTTCGCAGGACCAACTACAAAGGAAACCTAAAATTTGAAAAGAGATTTCCCACCCAGGGAAACCTTTGCCTACAACTCAAAAAAATAAAAAGAGGTTTCCCATCCAGGGAAACCAACATCAACAATACAAAAGAAGATCAGAGGTTTTCCACCTAGGGAAGCCTTCGCTTGTAGATCAAACTTGGAAAGAGGTTTTCTGCCTAGGGAAACCTTCACTAGCAAGCTGGACAAGAGGAACTAAGCCAACAAAAAAGAAATTTGAAAAGAGGTTTCCCACCCAAGGAAACCTTCACCAACAAGTATAACCAGAGAAGCTAGAAAAGGAGATGGTTGTAGAGAATATCTTGAGAATATGTAGACCACTAGCACCACCATCCATCAGGCCTCTCCAAAAATTTGACCATGAAACCAAACCTAGAACCTCCATCTACAGTAGTATGGAAGCACCAGGTCCCCCACAAGACCTCAAAAAAATATAGATAATAGAGTTCAAAGGAGCATTCTCCTCTTCAAATTATGCAAAGACCCTCAACCTCCTAAGGAAAAGCCTAGGAAGCCAACACAAAAACCACTCAACTACGACCATCATGAAAGCACGAGGTCTCTCCCTTGAAAAAAAAAGAAATTGCAGAGAAATATTCACTAGGGCTTGTTTGAAATAAAAAATTGTGAGTAATAAATAAAATGCAAAAATATAACAATAGAAAATATAATGCAATAAAAGAGAGACAATAGAAAAATATTATTTGTAGTTGGAAACTAGGAAAAGATCATAAGATGCAACTTAAGTTGGATACAATAGAAAAAAATTGTGGGAAAGTTTATATGATGGTAAAAGAAACTTATGGAACAACTAAGAAAATAATTAGGTGGAAGGATGCATTAGAATGCGTACATGTCAGATATGTAGAAGACTATGACAAAGAGATGAAACAAAAATAAACACTAGCTCAGAATGGTGGAACGATTCCTACATAGTTTCAAAAATTTCATAAAATCATTTTAGTTTCAAAAAGCTTGTAGTTTGTTGTCGTATTTACTATTCTTAAAAAAGGTAGACCTATGTCAAAATTTATTGATTTTAAGCATCTCTTTCAACTAGTTGATGTACAGAACCTTCCCAGTGCCCATTGGTCAGATCGAAGTGGTTGGGAAATGGTAAAATATCTATCTTTGGTTGAGAAGGAGGATCTGAAAGAGAAAGTTAAAAATTCTAATTTCATTTCACTTTCTATTGATGAGGTAACTATTGTTGACAACACATCTTGGATTTGCATGCATGTTTACACCTTTCAAAATCATGTAAGGCAACCTCATTTGTTAGCAATACATAATATGGTGGAAAACTGTAATGCTAAAAATATTTACAATGTTGTTGTTACTAGCTTAAAGGATATTGCTGGAATGGATGATGCAATAATAGCCAGTAAATTAATATGTGTTGGAGCTGATGGTGCTACTATAATGCAAGGTAACAAAAATGGTCTTTGTGTTCGACTTCAAATAGTAGTTTCCCCATATTTAATCCCAATTCATTGCATGGCTCATAGAATGAATCTTGCATACAAAATTGTGAGCACATTTGAAAATGTTGCAAGAGTCAAAGAACTCATCCATGAAGTACATGCTTATTTTTTGTGCAATCCAAAAAGGTTTGCAGAGTTTCAATTGTTTGCACTAGGACTTACAAAAGGTAAAAAATTGTTGAAAGATGTAGATACTAGGTGGATTTCATTGTTTCAACTTGCAACAAGAGTTTTCAAAGAATATAAATCCTTAGTAGGCTTTATGTATGATAATCAAAGGGTAGTTGATAAAGCAAAAGATTTTCTATATCGTATGAGAGACCTGGAAATGCTACTCACTTTATGTGGTATTCTTCCAATGTTGCATGAAATGAACACATTGATAAAACTTGCACAACAAAGATCCATTTATATTGTGGATTTCATCAGGATTAGAAAATAAATTTGTATGCGCATTGATATGTTATACTTGTCAAGTGAAAATTTTATGGATCCTTTGTTTGATGATTGAAGAACTTTAACAAATGTCAATGAACAAAATAGTTTGTTGAAGTTCAATATCAACGATCATCTTTGTATTAATGTTCATGAAAAAGAGATTCCTTTATATTATTTTGATAAGTGATTGGATATAGTTACTGAAGATGTTGAACATATGCCAATCACATACAACAAATTTGATGAAGTTTTACTGAATACAAGGATTAAATTGAGAAAAATAGTAGAAACATTGACAAAAGAAATCAGAAACCATTTTCAAAGAGATGAGTTACTTGAAGCGATGGGTGTGGTTAACCCCATGTTTTGGGATTCAAGAATAGACTATAATAGTAAAAATAACTTATTTATAAAATATATGGGTACACTTATCCAACATTTTGCTAAACATGTAGAATTCAACGATACTGAGATCAATGATATTCTGAATAAAGAAATTTTGACCAATCAATCCTCATATTTTGGAATGATAATGGTTGATCAAATTTCATATTTGACTAATCCTAATGAACCAGGTTCTATTATATGTTTGTGGAAAAAGTTGTACCCTAGTAGTGTTTTACAACATATGATGAGCAAATATTTTTGCTTATATGAATTGTGTCAAACAATGGTTTTGGGATCAGTGGAAGATGAAAGGGTTTTTAGTGCATTATCTTTTGTGAAATCTAAAGTTCGTAACAGACTAGATAAAAATTTAGAAAACTGCTTGAGAATATATGTCTCATCTTATGAGGTGGACAAGTTTCCTTATGAGAGAGCTCTAGCATATTGGAAATCTATAGCAGATAGAAGAGGTATCATGAATATTGATGATGATGAGGAAAATGATAACTATAGTGACCAAATTGTTGAGACACAAAGATCAACTATGCATATAAGTGATTTAGGACAAGATGGGAATTGTTTGTTTCAACTTCCTCCAATGTAATATTTGCATTATCTTTGCAACAAATATCTTTAGGATAATGGTTTTTATTGGATAGATGAATTTTACACATATTGCATGATATTTATATAATCCTGATGTTGTGAATCAGGATTATGAATTTTTGTTTGGATTGATGAGTTTTGCAAATAATGTCATACATGTACATTGTTTAGGATTATGAATTTTTCATTGGATTGATGAGTTTTTCAAATAATGTCATACCCTTTGTTCAAAATTATGAATTTTTCCTTGGATTGATGTGTTTTTGAAATAATATGCCATACTTGTAATAAATTTTTTAATTTTATATCATACCCTTTGTTCACAATTATATATTAATTTTATATTATATGTTTTATATTATAGCCTTGCTTTGCTTTATTGAGTATTTTAAACATTGGATGGCTTATTGATAATAAAGTGAAACTTAAACTTCTTAATGACACATTTGTTTATGTTGAATTGAAAGAATCCTTTAGCACTACATTAAACATATAAGAAATTGGATCTTATTCAATCAACACCTTTTTAGAAAACAACAAGCAAATGAACGATTTAAATCTCAACACCTATTTCCATAGTTGCAATAGCAAGAAATTGTAAATCTCTACAAAGATTTAATAAAAAAAACAATGATACAAAAATATCACACGTTTAGAAAAAGTCTTTTATTTATTTCAAATTAAATTTCATTACAAAACAAGTGAATTGTTCGTCCACTTTCATACTATTCGTTTCCAGGGCCCGATTCAGGTGTTCGCCCAATTGAAGGATCCGATTGCTTTTCCTCATGACCTTACCCAGATGCTGCCACTAATGTAGCTTGAGGTAGACTTTCTTCATTGCCCCCTATTCCATAAGTTTCTCCTTGTAGGGCACCAACTCTCCTCAAGTTCACCTCACCAATCTTCAAACTATCTATCAATGCCCTCTCCTCTTTAGCTGGATCTTCTTTCATAGGTATTTCTTTCTCATGTTCCTTGAGCAAAATATCTCGAATCCATATTATGTTTAATAATTATTTTTTGAGGGTATTATTCTCTCTGATGGTGTTATAAAATCGTTCTTTGAATTTGATAGAATTTTGTAGACTTTTCTTTGTCGTGGCCAAAAACACCTTCATGCTTTCCACCTGATTCTTGACATTCTCAAAATTGGACTACAAAGCAAAAAATTTAAAATATGTTAGTCAATAAAGGTCTAAATGTGTTAAAAAATAAATTAATTTAAAAATATTGATGACTTACCTCTACAACTACTTGGGCAACTTTTTTCACTTTAACTTTTTTTCTATCAATTGTCCATTTATTGAAATACGCTTGAGCTTCAACATTCAGATTCTCCAGCCTATTCAAAAGGAGATCTAAAATATCATCATCATAATCATTAGTGGCCTTTACATTTCCTGAAGTTGCTTGATGTAATAAAGCATCAAGCTTTTCAGGGTGTTGCTGAACCAAAGAAAACATATTCTATCTTTTTGAAAAAAATTGTATCGAGCATTAATTTCTTTGATTAGAACTTTTACCCGATACTCCCACTCTTTGAGTTATTTAATATCCAAAAGCACACTATCCTTTATTGTGGCTTCCAAATTATCTGATAATAAAATTGATTCTAAAATTTTTAATTTTTCATCCTCAGTAAGAGGAGCATGTTGACCAGTTTGACGAGGAGGAGAGGAGTTGTGAGCAGTGGTTGTTGTTCCTCTAGTTTGCAATGCTTCAGTTTGAAGCACATCAAAAGCTTTAAAAATTTCAAGAAATAAACCTTGTAAAAGATAATCTTGATCCAGGGGAGGATTATCCAACTCAGGAAACTCATGCAAAACACTGGAAACATTCCCCATTGAAAAAGGAGAAAGTTTGAAATGGTTTGAGTCTGGCCTGCTGAACTCCTTGTAACATATAATTGTTTTCCACATTGTGCACCCCTCATCAATTGTCATCGTTGTGGAGGTAGTGGTGGCATCGTATGTTGCACCAATCATTGTGATAGACCTAAGGCACCATTAAAAAATAGAATAAATGTTTTAAAAAAATATTGTAATAAAAATATTGGGAAAGATAACTTTAATTACGCATATCGTATGTTGATCCGATCTCTTGGCCTGATTCGGTTGATTGTTAAAAAGGTTTTGTATGATTGGATGATGTAGAGGTGGTGGCGGTATAGGTGGCATCATTCGCTATCTACGATGAGATTGAGTTGACCCTACAAAAAATTATAATAACATTTTTTATAAAAAATTTATTATAATAATATTTATTATCAAATGAATAATTAACTATAATTACCCATACCAGATGTTGTTGTGTCCTCTTTGGATTGGGTCGATTGTGAAGTATGTTTGGGATGTTGCCCTGAGTACATTTAAAAAATATTAGTTAATGGCAACTAAAATTAATTAAAGAGAAATAAATTACAGAACCCAACTTCAAAAAAGAAACTTTACCTGTAATGGGTTGGCTAACTTCCTCAACATCGATGAGCTCTTGACGTGCAATAGAAGAGGTAGCTGCACGAAAAAGAGGAGATGCAGAAGACCTAATGCATTTCACAAATCTTGTTAGTGGAGGTTGTGGTGACTCTATTTCAAAATCTCCACTAGCCTCTAGGAGCATTCCTCTAATTGTAGCCTCTCTTTTGTTGGAAGATGATGTCGCTCTTTTCTGCATTCAAGTGAATTTAAAAATTAAAAACATAAACACTATAATATAACAAAAATAAATTTATTGCAAATTTGAATGTAAAAAAAAATTACCTGCACCTCTTCGGTGGTTAAGCCAACTAACTTCAATTTTGGATGGAGTGAGGTGGGGATGGGGGTATTGTTTACATTAAAATATGCTTCATAAAAGAAAGCAATCAAATAATTGGTAGTAGCAACAATGGTAGCATAGGCAACAATATTTGTGCATGCGTGGTGAAGATCATTTGTGATTCTACCAAAAATATATGATGACCAGTCGTATCTGTTCTTTCCAAGACAACACACAATATACACCAAAGCCTAGAAAGGAATGTTTGTTGTTCTCCCCTACAAAATAATACATGCTTGGAAGAACTCAATGATCACATGAAGGAAGCTATGGGTAACAAACAAAAAATTGAGGCCCCTTCTGGATGGATTTGATTGCACTGCAAAAATATTATAACACAATTAATAATTATATTTGGAGATTATACAAGGAAGAGGAAACTTGCAATTTTAGACTTACCTTGTAACACAATCGATGAGACATTGTAGTGAGTCTCCAGATATATTTTTTTCTCTTCAGTCAGAGTGAATTTTGATGAGACGAGTTCACAATTTTTATAGGGAAGGGCTATCAATCGATGGACGTTAGATGGTTTCACAAAGAAGGATAGGGTTTTGTTGTCGATCATCATTGTAATGATCGACCCATCATTGTCATAGGATTGAACAATTGTATTCAACAAATAAATATTCATGTCAAATTGGGGCATTAGTGCTAGCCCTAGAAGCCCAAATTTTTTCATCCATGTTGAATCATAATCGGGGAGTTGAGAATTTTGGAGATGAGCAGGCAAATAAGGTTTTTGAAAGTAATTTTTTGTTGAATGGATGATGTTGTGGCCATTGCTGCAAGCCTTGGAAGGGTTTCAAAGGGTTTTAAAAGGCTTAGAATGGTTTTGAAGGGTTTTTGAAGGTTTTTGGAGGTTTTTTTGTTGTGCAAAAAAATAAAAATGATTGTTCATGCCTTTATATAGGTGTTTGCATGCATAGTGTGAAATGAGATGTTGACACATGGTATCATTAACCATAGGGCCAACACGTGCCACACATTTGGGTATAGTACACCATATATCCAGGTAGATCAAAGCATGGTGTCACTAGAATCTCATCTTACAACTCGTCGCATGGTTCTGGTAGTCCTTCATGAGACATATCAAGGCTTATATCGATAGTATCTCCTTAGTCATCTTGTGTTTGGTGTTGTTAGACTCTCGTATTGTGATTCATTGTATGATATCGATAGTCTCTTGTGGGGCATCTCGAGTTTTGTGTAGGTAGTCTCTCATATGTCATCTTGTATATGGTATTGGTAGGCTCTCTAGAGTCATCTTGTGCTTGGTGTCGATAGGCTCTCCTCAGTCATCTCATGTTTGATGTCAAGAGGATATCCTTGGTTTTCTCGTACCTAGTATTGATAGGCTCTCCTGAGTCATCTTGTACCTGGTGTCGATAGGCTTTCCTAAGTTATCTCGTGCTTGGTATCGATAGGCTCTCTTGTGTCATCTTGTGTTGGTAGGCTCTCATTAGGCATCTCAGAACATGGGACCAGTAGTCTATCATTTTTTGTCATGCGTCTGTCGTTTGCCATTGGTAGTATTTTACTATTCATTTAAAATTTTTGGTGAATTCACCAACTTTTTATATTTTCCCATGAAAAAAGGTAATTCACCATGTCTTCTACATGACTTTGAACCCTATTCACCTTGGTTTCAAAATTGATTCACCCCATTATTATATATACATTTTTAGACCTACCTCTTATGCATAACCCTGCTCCTTATCCTTTCACCAAATTTTTGTATGAATAAATAAATTAGATATTACCTTTGCAATTCACATACCAATTAATATCTCATGCTTATTTGATTCTTGCATGTCCTCCTGTGCTCAGTCTATTGATGCTCACACCTTTTTTTCTTATTTATTATTGGTGATTAATGCTCTCTTTTCCTTAAATATTAAATTCAATTTGTGTCTTTATTTTACTAATGTTTGTGCTATATATTACAACCAATGTTTGCATTTGTGTTCCTTTCAACTCGATGAAACGTTCTACCACTTTATGTTCGCTAAAGACAAATTCTTCTCTCAAATTATACCATAACTCTTGCAACCAATGTTCCCTATGAACATTATATACTCTATCCACAAAATTAATTTATTTTGAGTGTTATCTATTTTGGAATTTGCCTACACATTCTATCTTCTCCAATCAACTCATTTTGGTCTACTATTTTTGCTTTGTTTCACTTGTTGTACTACATCCAATTATTCTTCTACTGAATTTCATCCCATATTCTTTTAGCAATCTTATCTCCTTCAACATCTCCCTACTTAGCCAATCTGTCACACATGGTCTTCAAGCATTGTCCTTACAACTTTCTTCACTTTGGCTCTCTAGAATTACATTGCTTTTGGGTTGCACTATGGTCACAATAATGAATCACTTAAACTCATTCTTCTCTTAGTTGTGATTCTTCACAATATAAATTTATTCTTCAACTATGATGTTTCTCAATAGTAGTTCACATTAATTGTGACTTTGATACCACTATTAATATATAAATAATATTAATAGTGACTTTGATACCACTATTAAAAGGGAACTAGGTTATTTCCTTAATCATGAGGAGTATATACAAAAATTGCAGAATGGATTTGATGCCAAGGCTATCAAAGCTCAATGGAATCATGTTATTTTAGTGATAATGGACTACTTTACCCTAGAATCAAGTAGAGAGGTGATTCACAATTATCATATGATGTTTCTGAATCAGTTGAGGAGGAAAAAACTCATGAATATCCCCTTGTTTCTTTATCACTCTCTAGAGAAGTCTCTAATGGATGTTAGGGGTGGGAAAGGGTTAGATCCAATCCATAAAGGCCTGCTATTGTTACCATTTTAATACATGGCCAAATATAGAGGCATTACAGTAGAATAAATGCTAACAAATATTGAATTTTAGAGAATTCTCCTAACCTTTGACCCATCATTGTCATCTTCTAGGCCCTCTAGTGATTGTGTTGAGTTTGATTTTGATGGATTCAAGAATTCCTTCTTCTCCTTGAAAGGGAATTTCCTACAAGTAAGGTTAAAATTTCTCCTAGTGGCATCAGGGGAGTTCGAGCGCATCGTTCTAAGCATCTTTCTTCAAAGGCCTTAAAGACTAAAACCTTACCTATTTTGATGGAGGTTATGAACTAAAATGAAAGCTTACCTACAAATAAAACATCTAAGCAGTCGATGGATTCAAAGAATACCAAATAATTGTCACCCTCCTCAGGACATGAATCCCCTACTGTCCAGACCTTCCTAAGAAAGATCTATGAACAACACCAGGTGATGATTGGTTCCCTTAAAATTGTGATCTCTTTCATCAATGAGATTTGAGGAATGGTGTAGTAGCAAAAGGACATGTCGAATCCCAAGTAGTTGTTGGAACTAGCTCTCCTCCTTAGGGTGTCGATTGTTTGTGGGCCTTGAATTGGTGTTGTTTCTTCCTGTGGTTCATGTCCAATCTTTGTTAGGACTGAGTGCTCCCCTGTTAGCTTTGTTGCTGGTCCACCTTTGCTAGAAAGCATTATTTTTAAGTTTGGTTTTGTTATTGGTTGAGTGTTGGTGCTTGTACCTAACCTCTTCCAAACCCTTTTGTAAAATGTTTGGGGACCCTTTCAAAACCCCTTATTTTACCTAATAAAAAAAATATATAGACAATATTCTCAAAATATCTTAAGTTTAAATCCTCACATACATTCAAAAATAACAATGACAATTACTCACTAAAAATATTAGGTATGAGGGCTAGGCCACTCTCGTGGGAGTGTGGATACCCTAGTTTGAATCCTTGGGCCTTGCAGTACCAAAATGCATATCATGCTAGCATCATCAACTACATTAAAAATTTTACCCGATGCAACTAGAGGTTATAGTGGCAACAAGGAATAGGATTCAAAGCCAAAATAAGATGATGATAAAATGTTATAAGTTACCGATCCCTCTAGTATATGGAAAATAAACTCACTAAAAATATTATTAATAAATATATCTACTTGATTTTTTGTAGGACTGCCCAAACTATCGAACTTGTTTCGGCCATATTTCACTCATCCGGACTCGGATTGAGCTGAAATTTTGAGGGTAGATGCCTGAAAAACCCTAGAATGTCTCCACCAATTTTTAGATCATTTGGAGCAACACAGATCCTAGCACATCCCTATGTGTGAACAAGATTTTTGGCAAGCGATTGTGCGAGGGTTTCATCTGGGTTGAGTGCAAGCAGCTCCAGAGGTTGGTTTTTAGGGCCTTCGGGCCCTAGCGGCCAATATTTTTGTGGTTTATACTCAATATTTTAGCAGGATATGTTGCAGGGGATCCAATATGGGTTAGAAATCTATCTTTCAATAGATCATGTTGTGAACTTGAGTGACAACGACTTCCAATTTGTTGCACAAAATAAAAGTGAAAACCATACCTTTCCACGATGTCTAGGGCAAGGATTAAAGAGATCACGAAATAAGTTTCAAGCAGCTGATCAAAAAATGGCTCAGATCTCAAGTGAATCTGGTGCTAAGGTGCACCCACAAAATAAATCTACTATGAAAACCCCTGTCAAGGGTAAGAATTTCGAAGACTCAACCCCAAAAATGAATTTTAGGGATGCCCTCCATGGTGGACAGCCTCAGCCCAATGCTAATATTAATCTTAGGGCTTCCCATAAACCTCTAAGAATGCCTAATATTGATCCCAGGAAAATGGAGTCAGGATGTCTTAAAGCATCTGATGGAACTCCTATTGTTAAGCTTGATATGGGTAACATTCAGACTGGCATTGAAGATCTGGAAAAAAGAGGACTAATTTGTTGGTTCGTGGGTTTTCGTCCGAGCCTATCTGCTTTCAAATTCTAGGCTGCAAAAAGTTGGAAAACTAAAGGTGAGTTACAAATCTCTATTTATCCAAATGGTTATTTTCTTGTTTTATTTGCTAATAATGAAGATAGAGAGAAAACTTTTCAAGGGGGTCCCTGGTTTTTTGGAAGGGTAGGGCTTTTCATGAAGCCCTGGCATACTAAATTTAAATCTGAAGAAGAGATGCCTTCTACAGCTCCCGTGTGGGTTAGACTCTTTGGCCTCCCTATTGAATTTTGGAATCCTACTATTTTTTCTTCAATTGGAAACTCTTTAGGAACTTTTATGATGATCGTTGATTGTACTCAAAATTTTGAACATATTATTTATGCTCGAATTTGTGTTTTAATGGATTTTGACAAACCCCTACCTAAAAATATCACATTACAATTTGGGGAAGACACTTGGGAGCAAGTAGTGGACTATGAGAACATTCCTTTTCATTGTAGAATTTGCCATGAATATGGTCATTTGGCTAGTGCTTGCCCAAATAAAATTCCTGATCAAAAGAAAGAAGATATAAACTCAGCAGGTTTCCAAATGCCTAAGAAGAAGAACACTAAGAAAAACTAGTTATGAAGGATCAATCAAAGTCATCTGCTAATATGTTTGAAATCCTTTCCACAAATGATGTCCCAAGTGAGGAAGAGGAAATAATGGAAACAAAAATCTTAGAAACACAATTTAAATATGAAGGGAAGAACTCGGAGACAAACCAACAAATCAAAGGTTTTCAAAAGAAAAAAGGAAGAAAATTTACACAAGAAAAACAATCTTTTAAATGTCAAAACTTCAAATAATACAGGTCCCAATATAGACTCTGTTGAACCCTCTAGTAAAATTTTGGCTGTGTACGAGCATTCTTCAAGGTTAGAAGCCATCTCAAATTCAATTGGAGTAAGTCAAGAAATAGGGAAAAAAATTGAAGATGGATTCTAATCAAAAGGCAGGTCGCAAGACCAATCAATATCATATGGTAAAAGAAGGTGAAAAGCTTGTAGAGGAAGGTAAGATTAATGCCCTTCCCAACTTTTTTAGCCCTGGTATTAATGAAGATCATCACTTGGAATATTAGAGGACTCAAAGGGAGTCTTTCAAAACAAAATGAAATTAGAAGAATGATTCAGATAAATCATCCACATCTTGTTTTCCTTCAAGAAACGAAGATGTCAATGGAGGATATGGACTCAATTGCTAGTAAAATTTGGCCACTGGAAAAGTGGTTTCCCTCGCTTCCCAGGGGACTTCTGGTGGCATTGCTTGTCTTTGGGACCCAAAAGAGGTAGTTATTCACCATATGGTTGGCAGTTGGGGTCTTTTGGCTATAGCTATTCAAAGTAGACATTCCAACCAACTTATGCTCTACATTACTGTTTATGCTCCGACTGCTTTGGAGGAAAAAAGAAGACAGTGGAAGGATATAACTCATATTATCTCTCATTTTCCTGAAGCTTGGATCTTGATCGGAGGAGATTTCAATACCATCCTCTCTCTGGATGAGAAAATGGGGGGAAATAGAAATTTGGACAAAAGCACTGACCTCATGAGCGAATATATTGCAAACCTCCATCTTGTGGACATCCAACCGGATAATGGCCTTATGACTTGGTCTAACAGAAGGCAAGGCTTAGCTTGTATAATGGAGAGATTGGATAGGTTTTTGCTCTCTAAAAATTTCTTAATCCATGGTCACATTCCTAAAGTGAAGACTCTTAACAATGTTGGTTCGGATCATTGGCCAGTCATGGTGGAAATGTGGAAAACCAATGTGAGTTTCTCTCCTTTTCATTTTCAATTAATGTGGCTCAGAGACAGTTCCTTTAGACCTCATGTGCAACAATGGTGGAAGGAAGGTAAGCCTAGGTATGGGACTAAGATGTTCTATTTTTCCAAAATACTGCAATACATTAAATCCAAAATCAAGACTTGGAACTAGGAAGGAGTTTGGGGATGTTCATAAAAAAACATGAAGTTATTGCTCAACTTGAAAATTTGAATAAGAAAATCCGTTTAGATGGCCTCACAGAGAATAGAAGTGCAGATGAAATTAAACTCACAACTCAGTTAGAGGAATGGGAAAAAGAGAAGAACTCTTATGGAAGCAAAAATCTAGAATTCAATGGCTCAAAGAAGGAGATCGAAACACAAATTTCTTCCACAAATCTCTTCTAGCTCGAAGATCTCACAACTTTATTTCTTCCCTGAAATCAGATTCTGGAGATGTTGTCTATACTTGGGATGGCATGAACTCTATTGTTGTCGATTACTTTTCCAATATTTTTGCTGCTACTCCTCTTGACTCAACTTCTCAACAAAATGTTCTTCAAGCAATCCCTTCTCTTATCACTTCTGAGGAGAACTCTATTTTGACTCGCTCCTATTACTATCAATGAGCTTCAACAGGTAGTTTTTAAAATGCAAAAAGGAAAACCCCAGGTCCTGATGGTTTTCCCATTGAGTTCTACCAAGAGTTCTGGGATATCCTTCATGCTGATTTATTAGAGGTGGTGGAAGAAGCCAGGAAAGCCAAAGAAATTTTGAAGGTTATCAATAAAACTTATATTACTCTTGTTCCAAAAGCTCAAGAGGTTGATCATATCTCAGCTTTTAGACCTATTGCTTTATGTAATGTTCTTCTCAAAATCATTACTAAGATCATGGCAGAAAGGTTGAAGCCTCTTTTGCATAAGATTATTTCCCCTGAACAAGGGGGTTATGTGGAAGGGCGTCAAATAGTAGATGAGATAGTTCTTGCTCAGGAAGCCATCCATTCCATGGATATGCAAAAATCTCCTTCCATGTTCATTCGGTTAGACTTATCCAAAGCTTATGACAGAGTGGATTGGCACTTCCTTATCAAAGTTTTGAGGCAATTTGGTTTCTCTAAGGATTGGATGGATTGGATTATGGGATGTATCTCTTCAGTTTCCTACTTAGTTCTTATCAATGGTAGGCCTTCTCAGTCATTCCCAGCTTCCAGAGGTATTAGGCAAGGTGACCCGCTATCCCCTTATTTATTCATCATTCTTGTTGAATGCTTGGGTAGGACTATAACCAAAAAGAGGGAAAACAAAACCCTTGAGGGAGTTACCATTGCTCATGGAGCTAGACCTATCTCTCATCTTCAATTTTTTGATGACTCTACTCTTTTAGGTAAAGCTACAGTTAAGGAAGCTTCTAATATTAAGCAAATCATTAGCTATTTTTCTAAGGCTATTGGGCAGTTGATCAATGAAGATAAATCTAAAGTTATTTTCTTTCACTGCTCTGCTAGATAGGAATCCATGGTCTTGGATAAATTAAGATATAAGAAGACCTCCCTTTCGATCACTTATTTAGGTATTCCCATCAATATTCAAAGGCAGAAAAATATATTGGAATTGGTTGTTGGACAAAGTCAAGAAGAAAATTGGAAAGTGGACCAACAGGTGGCTTTCTTCTGGGGGTAGAATCACCTTGGTAAAATCAGTCCTTCAAGCTATTCCTATTTATGTTTCTTTCATGTTGAATATCCCAAAGGTTGTTCTTCGAGAACTGGATCAAATCAGTCATCGATTCCTCTGGAGTGGTACTAAGGAGAAAAGAAAATGGGCCTTGGTGAAATGGGACACTTTATGTCTTCCTAAGAATGAAGGGGGTTAGGATTCTGGTCTTCTATTAATAACAACAAAGCTTTAGCTGCTAAATTATATTGGAGGATGTTGCATAACCCCAATGCTCTTTGGGCCAATAATCTCCATGCTAAATATGCTGAGAACAAAAGTCCTGAAGACCTTGTTCGCTATCAACTTCCTACCAAAGGTTCTCCCATTTTAGCAGTTCTTAAGACTGGTGAGGATTTGATAAAGAAAAATTATTTTGGATCATTCATAATGGTCAATAGGTAAATTTTTGGATAGATTCTTGGGATGGTCACAAGCCTTTGATAACTCAGTTTCCCGATTGGAGGCCTTGGATGGAGGAGCTTCACCGAGCTAACTGGATAAAGGTGGCTAATTACTATCGGTACCATACTGGTAATTCAAAGGTTGGTAGATATTGGATCCCTATTGAGGACTGGCCTATTCAAATCCTAGAAAGGCAAAGACAAGATATCCAAGGCATCCTTCATATGAGATCTCTCTCTTGGTCCCATGAAAAAGATTGTTTTGGATGGAACAACACTACTAAGGGTGAGTATTCAGTTGCTCAAGGTTATTTGACCTTATGCCATAATAATCCCAACCAATATTCTGACATATTTTCTCAGTTGTGGGCTCAAAAGCTCTGGCCTAAGGTGAGGTTCTTTACTTGGCTTTTATTGCATCGTAGGGTGCTTACTGGTGAGCAACTTATGAAGCATGGTTTTCATGGCCCTTTTAGATGTGAAATGTGTGGAGAGAATGTAGAAACTCTCAACCATATTTTTATTGAGTGTACTTTAGCCTCTGAGCTATGGAGGAGAATGGCCACTTTACTTGGCTTACAATGGTCCAATTTTTTTACTTTTGAATAACTTTGGAGGGATTGGCCTAAACAAGAGGGTGTTGATCACTTTATTAGGCAGTTAGTTTGGATGGGTTCTACCATTCTTCTTTGGAATATCTGGAATGAAAGGAACAACCAAATTTTTAATCAAGATAGGAAGGATATTCACTATATTTGGCAAAAGACCATAGCCAACTTAGTTGAATCAGTCCATCAACTCCTTAATCACCCCCAAAACTCCCACCAAATATGGGATCAAGTGATGCAAATATTGAAGATTAAATCTTCTAAGGGCAACCAACTTAAAGGGAATGTGAGTATTTGTAAGATGGATAGGACAAGAAATTGGCAACCTCCTCCTAAGGATTTTGGAAAATTCAATACTGATGGAGCCTCTAGAGGGAACCCTGGAAAAGCTAGTGCGGGAGGAATTGGTAGACTTTCAGATGGCTCCCTGGTTTTTACTTTTGCTGAGAATTTGGGTATTCTTTCCAATAACCTTGTTGAGGGGTATGGTATCCTCAGAGGCCTTCAAGAGGCTACTAAGGTTGGATGGGAAAAGGTGTTAGTTGAGTCTGACTCTCAACTCATGATTAATATTTTGAAGACTCCTAAGAATCATAAGGTTGATTGGAGAATAAAAATAATTATTGAGAAGATTCAATTAATCCAGATGGGATTTTTGAAAGTTGATTACAATCATGTGGTCAGAGATCAAAACAAGAGTGTTGATGCTTTAGCTAATTGGGCTTTGGACAAAGGTGATCTTACTTGTTATGGCCACCCTCCTAGATGGTGGGCTTCACAAATAAGGGAAGCTCTTCTTTCTATCATTTCTTTGGATGGCTCCAGTTCTGAAGGTACCTAGTTTCTTCTTGCTTTATTTTTGCTTCTCTTTGGTTCGGTCAGGGTATTTTAGTTCCCTAGCTCAAACTATTCTTTCTTTTGTTTCCTCTATTGATTCTTGCCTTAAAAGTCTTTTGGTCTAGAAAGGTCATTGTTATGTTCAATTTTTTTTCTTTTTCTTTTTTTGTTTAGTTTTTTGAGGTGTGTGTGTTTTTTGTTTTGTTTTGTTTTTGTGTTGTTTTTTGTTGTTCTTGTGTTTTTGTTGTTTTTTGTGTTTTTTGTTATTGTTCTTGTGTTTTTGTTGTTCTTGTTCTTGTGTTTATGTATGTTTGTGTTAATTCATGTTTTTGTGTGTGAGTGTTTTCTATGTTTTTTGTTTTTGTTTATTGTCTGTTGTTGGTTGTTTTTTTTTTTTTTATTTTTAATTTTTTAGGTTTTGGTTGTTTTTGTTTTTCATGTTTTTGTTGGTTATGTCTTTGTAGTGTTCTGTTGTTTTTGTCATGTTTGTGTTTTGTTTTGTTGTTCTTGTGTTTTTTCTATGTGGTTCATGTTGTGGTTTTTTTTATCTTATTGTGTGTGTGTTTGGTTGTGCTTTATCTTTTTGACACACTCAAGGAGCATGTTTTTTATTTTATTTTATTATTTTTATTTTTATTTATTTATTTATTTTAATCTTATTGTGTGTTTGTTTGCTCCTTGAGTATGTCAAAGGTGGTAGGCCAGGTTCGAGCCCTGGGCGATTTTGGTGGAATGGATACCCCTGCCTCCTTGGGTCTTACCCAAAAGTGGCATCCCTTCTGGGATGTTTTCCACAAAAAAATATATATCTACTTAAGAAATGCAAATACAATGTACTGCGAAGCTTTTCAATCATCTATTACAATGCTTTATTTTCAATATATATAATTTGGGCATAAGATTCTTCACATTCACAAGACTCTTGACCTTTCTACTTTCACCAACTATTCATCTCCTCAAACTCACAAGAGATATGACTCTTCATATTTCTCATAAGAGAAATATATTTTATTGACTCCTAATAATGAAAAACTTCTAATGATTACTAAATGATAAATATTTACTTAACTCCACACATATTAAATACTTACATGACATCTAATATTTACAAGACTTTAGACTCAAATATTTGTAAACTATTGACAAGGTACTTGTAATATTATTGCAAGGTACCAAATAATGTAATACTTCCAACAGTCTTGTATTTTTTGTTGGAATTTATGGCTTGAAAGGAATTAGATTTTTTTAAATAAATCTCAAAATCATGCCCGAATTTTGAAATCATATTATTTCCTTTATTGTATAATGTTTATAGACATGGTGCTCATCATGGGAAGTCACAAGTGTTACATGGTTTTAATATACATGGAAGGGTCATCTACAACAATGAAGTTAACACAAACGATATGCTTCAATGTGTATATAATTTTTCAAAAATTGGGTTTGTCAATATTAGTTTCTATAGTGATTCCAAAGGAAATTTGAGGTAGTGTTTTTAAAAAATAGTGAAGAAGAAAGTCTCCTGACTCAAATTCACATGGAACTTTAGCTAATAACAATGTAGAGACTAGGGCACTTCTTACAGTGATCAAAATTTTCATTGAAAAATGGATGAAGATATAATTTGGTTGAGGGGATTCACAAGTTTTTATTAATATTGTCAACAAAATGAATGTGGAGATTGGATAAAAAATAACATTATTGTTGATGTTCAATTACTATTATTTGAGGCAATGTCTTGGAAATGTCAACATGTCTGTAGAGAAGAAAACCAAATAACCAATAATATTGTTGATCTTCATCTTAGCAAAAATTAAATTTTAGAAGGAAAATGGTCGAGTAAGACTCATAATGAAAATGATTTCAAGGAGATAATTACAAAAACATAACAATATGAGGAAGATTACAAATATATTTGGTAAAAATGAAGATGAATTATATCCTTGATAAAATATACAATATGTATGTGGTACAACTAACTTAACAACAAATATAATATTTTGATATTTTGATAGGAGTGGACACAAAAAGAAAACACACATACTTTATTAAAAGAATAATACTTTATATAAAATTTAGGTTCATGATTATTGAGTGAGATTTAATTTGTAAATATAAACACATTGGATCGATATTATATCTAGAAGCAATCAAATTTACCTTTCAACACCATCTCTAAAATCTGTAGACACCTAAAACACATCATTTTTAAGAGGCTACTCATATGGACACCTCTGCATGCCATATGAATGATCTTGGACATTTCCAAGACCCAACAATGGTTCTAACCACTCATTTAGGGTAGCCTAGTTATGTGTAGTCATAGCCCCTAATGAAATCAGCGGTGGCCTCCACCACCACCGATGATCAAAGTGGCTATGAGAAGTCATTGGTGGTGATAGTGGCTAGATCCATAGCCACACATGTTGATAGCGGTTAACCTTGTAAAAAACTCAGGTGACCCAAGCTGAGTGAAATTCATTGAGTGTAATGAATTCTTGAATGGTTAAGTAGATCAAAGCTTCTGGAAGTCTTGCCTCAACTGCCCAAGCATAATTGAATCTTGTTCTTGGCTTCTTGAGGAAGCTAGAGAAAGGATTTTGGGTGTCTACTTAAGGCCCCAAATTTACAAGCAAACCCTAGAGAAATTGATGTGCAAATACCATAGCGAAGATCTATTGGATTGAAGAGATAATCAACATCCCTTTGAGGTATAGCAAATCCCTATCAAATTGCACAATGATACTTTCTTTTCCACCAATGAAGAATACAATAGTTTGAAGAGAACACTATGTTATTCAAGCCCCAAATTCTAATGAATCAAAGAAAATCTATAACTAATCCATGTTTCGAGACACAAGGAACCCTTGAACATCAATTCAACACGAGAATTGATCAATTTTAGGCTGAGAACACAAAGGGTAGATCTCTTTTCTTGCGGTCGTTATTTTTAACAGTGGCCTACAGGTGCAACTGCCAACATTGATAGCGGCTAACAGAGCCAGCTGCTCTGATCATCAATGACTATGGTTTGAGCGATATTTTCCTTTGTTTTAGTAATTATATTTGTCTTTACCTGCTTGCATTTGATTTCTAACCCTAGATTTATAGTGTTTCTTTCAATATTTATGCATTTTACTTTAGTATTTCATATATTTTCACCTATATTTATGCATTTGCTTATGATTTACACTTTTCAAGAGTCAAGCCTCATTTTGAGAGGCATCATATGCTACTAATCCATATTGTAGTTCTTTGTGTGTAGATTATAGAGCATTTCAAGGCTAAAGACCTTCAAGATCATCTTCAATAACATCACAAAGAGGAGGTTCTAGGGATAATCCCTCCTATAATCAAGTTTTGAGGATCTAAATATCTAATTGAAGGCACCTACCATATGAATTATGGATTGTAATATGTATCAAATGACTAATCCCTAAGAGGGATATCTTGTAACCTTTGTTGTAAATAAGATTTAGCAAATATGAATAAATATGGGCACATTTCTTTTATCTTTGTCTCTTTGCATTTGATTACATGATATATATGTTTAATTTGATTACATATTGCATTAGGTGTTAGATTTTTAGCATCTTTCAATGGCGATCATGGTGGAACTTTCCCAAATTTTAGTTGCTAATGCATTTTTCTTTATATATTTTTGTTGCGAGTATAGCCGCTCTGAACGAAAGTAGATAACAGTTGCAACCGCTCTGAGCGATAGTAGCTAGCACCATAGTCACCCTAATCATCAATAGCTATGGGAAAGATAGATAAAAATGAACTTGCAGCATCATATTCTGACTTAGGCTACCCTTGTAAGTGGTCTTAAACTGTTATTCTTCTGTATTTCATTAAAAATATTTTAGTAGGAACTAATTAGCAAACATAGAAAAATATTAAAAGTAAATTTATTAGGTTTTTCTATGTTTGTTGTTAGTTGCTACTGGGAACAATGACCTGTGTTGTTAGCAACCCCAAAATCCAATGGCTGCGAATTCTTATTACTTCTGTGTATAGCGACCATGACTGTGCACCGTTGTTCACAGATGTGACTACTATTAGATCTGTGTGTAGGTCTTCATGCTTGAAGCCTTCTCAAAGGTTGTATCATTTTAGTTGCATTTGCATTTTTTGAACCTGAAACGTTTATTACCTACATTAATTTCCAAATTTAAACGTTGCTTTAATGAAATGTAGTTGAAAATCATAGTATGTTGTTTGATGCATTTTACTTTATGCTTTAAATAAAATGAACACTTCACACACCACATTTCAAGTGTAAACATTAGTTGCATTGGGCTCTCACATCCAACCAATTGATCAAGACAAACAGTGGATGTCATTACCCCTTGGTTGGATTGCTTATTAAGTTTTTGTTACCCGTTCATGGCCAAGGTTGATCCAAGAAATATCAAAGCCATAGAAAAGAGAATATATTTATCTTTTGAGAGTGTATCACTGACCATAATGGATTGGGTGAGGATCAGTAGGACATGTGCTCCCTAACTAGATAATGGATTTCATCTCCATATATCAGTGGGTATGATAGCTTGTACTTCATTATCAGGTTTGTCGCTATGAGTATACAGATGAAATCCTTAAACAAATCAAGAGTATCATCAACAATTGTCATAATGATAAGAGCAAATTGGAACCATAACACACAAGACAAATTTTTAGGAAATACAAATAAAATTTAAAAGAGAATCATTTTGCATACTTTTTCTATTTCTTAAAATTAATGTATGAGATAATTCACAAGGTTATGGTCACCACATGGGACCACGCTCGATCTATGACTGAGGTGGAATTCAATGCACCACAAAACACAAACAACACTAGAGTTGATCTACCTACACAAAATGTACCTGAACGGTGTTAAAGTAGCCTTAGAGGAGACAATTCTACACATGGAGGATCTCATTGAGAAATCCCAACTAGGATACCCAATCCAAGATCTTCTCATGATCTAAATGAGGGTATTTTAAGACCCGAATCATCACATGATGGTCATGGAAAAAACCTGCCCAGTGAAGAGTAAAATAGAGGGGGTGCACCCAATCGCATACCTGCTAGAGGTCTAAATCACTCCGAGCATGAAACAAATCTAATAGATTTTTGTAGTATCAATGTGAATGATATGCCTCCCGATCGACCATGAAGAACTCATCAGCTTGATCATATTGAACAAGAACCTAGAAGATCAACACATAGATCCACTTCCACTGCCCATTCTTATTTCGATAGTGCACGTAGTGAGGATATAGTGTAGCATACTTATGCCCAGGGTGAATGCTCCAAGCACCCATGTAGTACAAATGCCCCATAAACACATGCAAGCACAAAGCAAAGAGTTGAACATAATGTCAACGTGCTTCCAACAAATAGAGAAAAGAGGATAATAGATCCTTTCGCTAGAAATAACATTACTAAAACTCCTCGCACGAAGTTGCATAGCCAAAGACCCTATACGATAGACCGATAAAATTAGATACATAAGCTTTGCGCAGTTCAGAGAGAACAAATACTCCAAGATCAATTGGAATATTTGTGTATGGAGAATGAGAGTTTAGAGGAAGAAGATTTGAAATGAAAAAGGCTACTTCACCAACATTTGTACTAACATTGCCTAAGAGAACAATGCATTCTTGATCAAAAGGAACGTGAAGAGCGATCAAACATATTGGCTCGAATGAAATTACCCCTGCATAGTGAGTACAGGTAGAAAATATTACAAAACATGATGCAATGGAAACGTGAATCAATCCTTGGCTTTGCATTGGGGTTGGATTAAATAATCAATAAAGTGGTTCCATGGTTGGTTGAAGAACCAACCAACTATTTTATCAACTACCCCACCCAACCTAGGAGCGCTTGATTAAGCAAAGATGATTAAGCAGAAAAAAATAATGTAATACTATTGTGAAATATAATATATGCTAACATCCCCCCTTATTACATTATTGGCAAATACAAAGAGCATTGCGAAACAATTCAAATTTGACACGTGCAAGTGCCTTGGTGAAAATATCTGCAACTTGCTCATCAGTGGGAATGTATTGGAGTTGTATGTGATGCTTTGGAACTTCATCACGAATGAAATGACATCGAGTGTCGATGTGTTTGGTACGATCATGAAATATTGGATTCTTGACAAGATTCAAAACACCTTGATTATCGCAAAACAAATGAAGTGGAAGGTTCTTTGGAAGACCCATGTTTGTAAGAATGCGACTTAACCATATTATCTCATAGACTGCTCCACTTGCTACGCGATATTCTGCCTCTATAGATGATATAGCAACCACCTGCTGCTTCTTACTATGCCAAGAGACAGGACCAGATCCAAGATGGAAAATGTATCCAAAAGTCGACTTGCGATCATCAATGGATCCGACATAGTCTGAGTCCGTGTATCCCTGTAGATAGAACTTGCTATTCTTCTTGTACTCCAAGCCAAAATCTGTAGTACCACGGACATAATGAAGAACTCTCTTTGCTACTTTCCAATGACTCACCTTTGGTTCCTGCATGAACCTTGAAAGATAACCCACAACAAAACTGAGATCTGGCCTGGTATTTGTCAGATATATGAGACTCCCAATCAGTTGGCGATAGAGAGTACCATCTACCTATGGTGATTTATCATATCGTGATAGCTTGAGTCCAGGCTCCATTGGAGTTGCCTTAGACTTACAGTCAGTCATGCGATATTTATCAACCAATGTCTTGGCATACTTCTTTTGTGTTACTCGGATATGATTCTTTTTTTGAGTCACTTCCAAACCAAGACAATAGTGAAGAAGTCCTAGATCTGTCATTTCAAAATATTGTTTCAAATCATCTTTTACTGCATCAATCATACTCTCTGAGCTCCCTGTTATGATCAGATCATCTACATATAGCACCAAAATCACTATGTCAGAACCATTGTTCTTGATATAGATATTTGCATCTGAAGGACTTCTTTGGAAACCATGTTGCACTAGGTGACTATCTATTTTGATGTACCAAGCTCGAGGAGCTTGTTTCAGCCCATACAAGGATTTGATCAACTTACAAACTTTTTGTTCTTGCCCTTCAACAACAAATCCTTCTGGTTGGGTCATGTACACTTCTTCTTGTAGGTCACCATTCAAGAAAGCACTTTTTACATCCATCTGATGTAACTTCCACCCAAACTGAGCTGCCATGGCACAAAGTACTCGAATGGTAGTCATTTTTGTAGTAGGGGCAAAAGTCTCTTCATAATCTATGCCTTCTTTCTAAGCATAGCCCTTTGCAACAAGATGGGCTTTATGCTTATCAATAGTACCATCTACCTTATACTTCACTTTGAACACCCATTTGCAGCCAATGGGCTTCTTTCCTGAAGGTAGATTTACTAGCTTCCATGTATGATTTTTCATGAGAGATGTATGTTCTGCTTCCATAGCAGCCTTCCACTGAGGCTCACTAAGTGCATCCTGAACTATTGTGGGTTCATTTTCATCCAATGTTGTCATATAAACCCTCTCATCCTCCATATTTGTTTCCCTATCTTCCTCTGCATCTACAGATAGTTCATCAAATTGTTGGTAAAGCTCATCAACCTCTGAAGTTGATGCCTCTGCTCTCATCTGTTGAGTCATACTACGAGTACAAGGTCGATCTAGAGTTAGATCTGGAAGTGATGTCAACTTGGAATCTCTCAATGTACTTGTATACCATTTTGGAATCTTGTTCTGTGGGGGAGGAACCTCTTTCTTAGGCTCATCTTCCTCAAGGTATACAATTGTAGAAGTGTTATTTGATGTGAAAGCTTCATCAAATACCACATCTCGACTTATATGTGTCTTCTTGGTCATAGGATCTATCAATCGATATCCCTTTGAATGCTCATCATAACCAAGAAAGATACATTGCAGGGTCTTCTCATCTAACTTCTTCCTTTTCTATTTTGGTATGTGCATGAATGCCTTACATCCAAAAACCCTTAGATGAGAAATGGAGGGTTTCTTACCACTCCATGCTTCTTGTGGAGTTTTACCTTATAGAGCTCTTGTGGGTGCTCTATTCAGGAGGTATGATGTTGTGTTTACTTCTACCCAATACTCATGCTCAAGATGTGCTCCCTTTAGCATACATCGAACCATTTCCACAATGGAATGATTTCTCCTCTCTGCAACTCCATTTTGTTGTGGAGTATAGGTTGTAGTCAGTTGTCTCTTAATCCCATGTTATTTCAAAAATGATGAAAATTCCTTGGAAGTATATTCCCCCTCGATCTGAGTGGAGGGTTTTGATGGAACATCTTGACTCCTTCTCAACAAGCTTCTTGAACTATTGAAAGTACAAAAATACCTCTGACTTCAATTGAAGAAAGAAAACCCACATCTTTCATGAGTAATCATCAACAAACAATTGAAAATACTTCTTTCCACCATAGTTGGTTGGCATAGGACCACATAGATCGGTGTGTACCAACTCCAAAGGTTTCTTAGCTCTTGAAGAGCTAACTTCAAATGGTACCCGATGTTGCTTCCCTGCTAAGCAATCCAAGAAAACTGGCAATGTGGATGAAAGGTTGGGAAGTCCTCTCACCATCTCATATTTTCTCAACTCGAGCAAATATCCTGAACTTAGATGCCCATATCTCTTGTGCCATAGAGAAGTAGCCTCCTTGGTAGTTGCTTCCAGGGCAACATGAGGCATTGAAATGACATCTAAAATGAACAAGCCATGCTTGTATGATCCTATTGCTACATGTTTTCCTTTTTTGGTTATAAAACATCTCTTCTTGCCTTTCTCAACACTGAACATAACATCCATATCTCGATCCAAGATCTGAGGGACTGACAACAAATTATTAGCCAATCCAGGAACATAGAGTACCTTCTCAATCTGACATTTTCCATCTGGAAGAGTGATAGAAACATCACCTTCACCCTTCACTTGGTAGGTTTGATTGTCAGCAATTGTTACTGGCTTACCTTCCTTTTCCTCAAATATCTCAAACCATGATCTATCGCCAGTCATGTGCTTACTAGCACCTGAATCAATATACCACACTACATCTTTCTATTGAGATGAAGTATGAGTCATGAGCACCTTGTGTGCTCGCTCAGAATCTGAGTCCGAGTCTGATTCGATAGAATCTGAGTCTAAGTTTGATTCGGCATAAGCAACATTCCCCTTGGGTTGCTTATTCTTCTTCTATGGTTTGTATTTCCCTTTTCCCTTCTTCTTATGATCTTGGTCATTCTGTTGTTTGTTCTTAAACCAACACCTGTTGGTGTCATGGTTATTCATATCACAAATCTTGCAATATTGTTTGTCTTTCTACTGATGTTGTTTCCCTTTTCCCTTTGATGAAGATCCTCCTTTTTGAAACTGACCTTGTTTCTTACCCCTTTGTTTGGTGTAGAGGGCATTATCTGGCACTTCATCCTTCTAAAACTGATTTGCCTCCTCAGTTTGAAGCAAATTCACCAATTCCACAAAAGATACTTGTCTACCAGATACATTAAGAGAGGTTATCAACATCTTATAGGACTCTGGCAATGCTCTCAAGATGACAGAGGTCAAGAGAGTATCATCCACTGGTTGTCCCATAGCATTCAATTTGGCTTTCAATTCCACCACTCTGCATAGGAATAGGTCAACTGTCTCACCAGATTTCATACTGAGTGTATGTAGTTGAGTTTGAAGGTGTAGAATAGTGGATTGATTCTTACCTTCATAAATAGTAATCAAAGCATCCCAAGCTTCCTTACTAGTTTTGGCATCACAGATATGAGGTTGGACCTCATCTGTAGTAGCAAGCAGAATAAACATGAGATATATTTTGTCCTTCTTATCAAAAGCATCTTGATCTGCTCCTACTATTCTAGGTTATTTTGTAGTGCCAGTCACTACATCCCATAAATCTTCCACTTGAAGAATAGCACACATCTTTTTCTTCCATGGTGCAAAGTTAGAACCTTTCAAAAATTGTGAATCTGATAGATATTTGTGAATAGTGGCCATTGTGAAGGTTCCTTATAACACCAAATGGTCCCCCTTTCTTTATACCTACTAAGCCTTTATACCAAACTCCTCTATATATACCCACCCTTACGTGAGGGAGACTATAAGTATATAAGAGCATAATGATACGTGGAACTTAGGCGATACTGAAAGGGAATCATTTTGTTTATGACACCTACCATAGAAGGTCTTTCCTCATGCATGGGGTGTAACTTCCCCTAAACACTTCGAAAATCACTTCATCAGGATTTACGTCTAACAACAATAATGATTAGGGTATAAATGGAGTGAATATCAGAACTGGTTTGCCTTATTTCTCCCCGATGATTGATAGAGAACAAGCTCAGATATCATTGTTGTAGCTATATTAGGTGTTAGATACAGTAGTCCAAGCACGACAACATTACCTGTAAGTGTGGACCAGAGGTATCGTAGATATTGAATGTTGTGCAATAAATTGCACAAATAGGTGTATAAATTTGGGGTCTTTTCTTTTGCTTTATTTTATGATTGATAATGCAAGAAAATAGGAAATTTAAATGCAAAATACAACCACAAATGCCCATAAATTTAACTACTCTAGGTGTCGGTTTCCACCGAAAATGCACCTATTACAATGCCAGTTTTACAATGAAAATATTCACTTCCACAAATCAACAATTTTTCTTCCCCCTTTGTCTTAGAATTTTGCAAAAATAAATGCTTGTGATCCCCCTTTTTGTTGCAAAATAAACAAGGATGAAAAAATTGTATTTGGACCCTTTCTAATTCCAAAAAAAAAAACTTATCCCTCCAAAAAATGCTTTGAAAGGAAAAATCGAAGTACTAAAAAATACCTCAAAAAGAGCTCCTCTTTTGGCTTGTGGCAGAAAAAAATGCTCTTGTGCCCTCCTTTGACAAAAAAATGCCCCTGGTTTGCAAAAAATGACCCTCCTTGGTCAAAAATAGGTTAGGCAAAAGTTGTCAAAAATTGCAAAAATTGACAAAAAATTGTCAAAAAGTTGTCAATTTCTTGCTGGCATCAACATTTTCTTGCTAGGCATCAATTTTTCTTGGGAGGCATCAAAAAAATATTGTGGGGCATCAAAATACATTGTTAGGGCATCAACTTCACTAATAATATCTTGGGTCACTTATGAGTCAACTATGCCTTCAGGGCATCAACTGTGCCTTCAGGGTATCAACTTCACTTTTTGGGCGTCAAATGTGCCTTTAGAGCATCAACATCACTATTCAGACATCAACTGTACAAAAAAATGGTGAGCACATCACACATGAGACTTGATCCCAAGACCTAGCAGAAGTCGACACCTACGCTGTAGGCCATCCACCAGCCCGCCTAACTATGACTATGATATGAAGAGGGTAAGACGTCCCTCTTATGGACATCATTGCAAAATGACAAAAAATTTGGGACTTTTAGTCCCACATCACTGAGGCGATGATGTTTGGATGCCTTAAGAGTGGAAAAGCACACTATGTGCTTTGATTACCTTCAGGTAATCCACTCAACCAACCAACATTTTGCCACCCAAATACACGTGTCACTCTATCCATGTCACCTCCAACCAGGTACAAACCATCGCCACATGTCATTGTTGTTGAACTCATCACGTCACCTCCACGCCACATCAACTAACCACATCGTCTCCATGTCACGTCAACTTGCCATGTTGGAATTCTTGAAGTACGTGTAGTCAGGGTCTATCACATCCATGTCTTGAAGTGCATGTAGTCAGGGTCCTCAGGTTTGCATCAGTCCTCATGCATCCTCGGGTCTGATCACATCCTTGGGAAATGTGCCTCAAATAAATACAGTGCCCTTCTCTCTTCTTGTTGGCTCTGGTACCATATTACAAAACACAATGCAATGGAAATGTGAATCAATCCTTGGATGTGCATTAGGGTTGGATTAAATAATCAATAAAGTGGTTCCATGGTTGGTTGAAGAACCAACCAACTATTTTATCAACTACCCCACCCAACCTAGGAGTGCTTGATTAAGCAGTGAAAAATAATGTAATACTATTGTGAAATATAATATATGCTAACATACAATGAGAGACGTGCTACATCGCACCTTGAGCTACATACTAGGCAAGTAGACAATCATACTCACCGCACATCACAACATGCTTCTAGGAAACAATAGCGCCAAGCACCAAATCTTCCTGAGCATGATCAATATGAAGAATCAGAGCGAGATGATCAAGAGCAACAATATCCTGAACCATCATCTATAGACGTGGCCGATGAATACAATCGACCACCTCGATCCCAAAGGAACCTACCACCTCCTGCTCCCCAAAGATCCCTTCGGGAGGAAGAGATCATCTCTTCTCAGGCTTACAGAGTGCTTATTGAGAGAATCAAATCTCTTGAGAAATAAGGAACGACTTACCAAAAGCCTACTTTAAGCAAGATCCACAACCAACCTCTTTGTCCTTCGATCCCGAGTCTAGCATATCCCAAACATTTTGAGATGCCCAAGCTGGATAAGTTTTGAGGTGATGATGATGTGCAAGAGCACGTAACCAGTTTTATGAACTTGTGCTTTCAATTGCAAAATAATGATGCCTTGTTGTTACAAATATTTGTGATTACCCTTTCAGGCGCAACCCTTGAATGGTATAATCAATTACCAAGGCACAACATCACTAGCTTTGAGCAGCTAGCGAATGCTTTTCTTGAATGCTTCTCATTTGGCATCAAGAAGAAAATAAATCTATCCAACCTAGCTAATTTATGATAATATGATGATGAGCCAGTGATGGATTATGGGAACAGGTGGTGGAAACTCATGGCAAAACTTCCATTCGCCATTCCCACAATTGAACTTACTCGAATGTTTACCAAAATTTGTGCCAAACATATATCATTGTTGCTCTAGCTGCAATAGTACACAACATTCGAGGAGGCTTTGGTGCAAGCCAAAGTGATCAAAGACATAAAAATCCAAGAAGGATATTTAAAGCTCCAAATAAAAAAGAATGGAATAACAAAAACACATGCAATCAACCATATCAGGCCAAGCCTGCACCTATCAATCAAGTTGTGTTGAATATTTTAAAAGTAGAGGGGTCACAGTGACAACAAAATTATCAAGCTCAACCCCCTCTAGTACATTATAACAATCAATACACTAAAAACCAGGGTAGAGACAAACAACGTCACCTACCTCACCAATTTACATCATTGTCTGAGTCTATGACATCCATATTCAATCAGTTGTGTGAGGCCAAGGTACTTAAACTACCAGAAGTCCAGTTGTTAGACCCTAATCACCCTAAGCTGAAGGGATATAGGGAATATCAGTATTATCTTTATCATAGATAGAAAGGCCATGATATTGAAGTGTGCCACGGATTCAAAAATATGGTACAAAACATGATAGATAGGGACCAACTATGAGTTGATAGCCCTTTAGCGCCTGATAATCAGAACATGGGAATATTTAAAGATCCTTTACCAAACCATGAACCTCCAAGGAATCATGTAGGTTAGGTCAACCAAGTGCAGATAGATCCTCCCACGCAAGGATTTATTAGTATGGTCAATGTTGTCACAAGAAATAGGAGATACAACCAACTAGAGCCACCTATGGCTCCCATCCATATCCCAGTTGTACCTCAGCAAAGGCCAGCACAAAACCAACTACTAGGCCCACCAGCAAGACCGGTGGTCACCATCAGGAATAGACTCACTCAGAGTCTGTAGACGACCTCAGCAAAATTATCCATATATGAGCTCATCCAATAGTCCCCTAGGCATAGGGAGACTTTAATGGAGATTCTAAGATCTATAGAGCTCCAGCCCCAGGACCCCAATGCATTCACAAATTTTGTGGGGCATGTCCAGTAGTGCAAAGAGCCAGTGATCACTTTCCATGATCATGAAATAAAGAAAGTGTCAGCTAGCATAGCGGACCCACCATTGCATATAATCGCTTGTATAAATCAGATTTCATTCAAGCGAGTATTGATTGACATAGGGTCATCAATTAATATTATAACAATGAGTGCTTTAGGACACCTTAGCATCCCTCAGTCGCACATTGTAGCATCCATGTTCACTTTACGAGCATTCAATGATGCATTATGTTCAACTATTGGTACCATTGTGCTTCCTATCCAAGTAGGATTGAAGACTATATCTGTGTCATGTCATGTGCTTGAAGGCAACATGCAATACAACATCCTACTTGGTAGACCCTAGATTCATGACATGAAATGTATTCCTTCCATCCTTCATCAATGCATTAAGTATGTTCATGAAGGAAACATTCATGTCATCCCTTCAGATGAAGAGCCCTTCAAATATGTCAACCAGGTTGACAATCCTAGAGAATTCATCTTACCCTCTACCCATCTGGATATAAGACCAACATCACCTATCAAGCATCCAGATCAAAAAGCCAAAGTAGTATGAGTTGATCCTTCTACATCAGCACTACCATCAAAGCCTAAACCAAAACCTACTTTTGATAAACCGTCCTCATCAACAAATCCAAAATAAGGATAGAAGCTAAAGGCACCCATGGTCGATGACCCTAAAGTCATCCCCCATGTCTTGACTATAAATATTCCTACTCCCATGGAAGAGGAAGAGTCACCTAACCTAATGGAGAAGTTACCTCAACATGCATCCCTTGCTTCATCATCAGGATCATCTGCTCCTCAGGTGATGGTACATCTAGTCAACCCAAGACTTGTAGAGTACTTAGTGCAGAATGTGACCTTCACGCCCATCCTAGAGTCTGCATAGGATTTGGGGAGACCCCGCATCCCCTATTTTCCCATTGGGATGGTGGTACCTCTAGGCATACCTCCCAATCAGACCAAATTTATTTATGGAGGCTTTGATCAGACCTCCAGTCATTCTCTAGAAGATCATCATGATGATGACCCATTCATAGGTAATATCTACTACCTGTCGAACCTTGAGTATGCTCTATATTACTTCGATCATTGCCATTGGTAGGGCAATGGTCTAGGTCTCTATGAGCAGGGTCATAGAATACCTTACCAACCACAATACTAGTTTCCTATGGATAGGTTTGGATTAGGCTATTCTATTCATATACCGAATGAGCTTTTAGCTGATTCCCTACAACACCTAAGCTTGGGCTTCAAGGAGGATATCAATTGGAATCCATACACCTATCCCAATCCCTCACACTTATGGAGGGACCATCACCCAGTTACTATGGTAGCTATAGAGCCACCCTTAGTCTATCATGAGAACATTTCTATAGAGGCTAACTCAGAAAGCATTCCAGGAATCGATTGGGTTATTAGGAATAATGAGTATGTCGATGATATTGGCATTATACCTCAGAGGTCTAGCATAAATGAAGAATCAAAATTAGAATATACTTATGAGAGTGATTGGTTTAGCATGGATGATGAGTATGAAGATGAGATCAAAATGGCCTACTTAGGACCTCGACACCTGCATCATCTTAACATTCCCTTGAGAGAAGTAGAGCCAATCAGGTGACCTATGAACATAGATGAAATCTATCACATGGTCTTCCCTAGTCCTCCTAATTTAAGATAGTTGCTTCCCTCAAAAGATCCCATTGTCTTATCTATTCCCAGAGTAGATTCGAAGATCCCCATACCTCTCGAGCCACATCTAGAGCATGGGGGACAACCTAGAAGTAGTGAGCCTTATCCATGTGGTCCTGGAGATTTTATTCTATCCATAAACATGATCTCCATTGATCTGACCACTCCACTCCATAATCCATCTGACCCTTCAAAACCATTGCACCTCAATCCTAAGGCCATTGATTTTGATTGCATCAATTCACCCTTGGAGCTTGAGGATTTCTTCCCTAACGAAGAAATGTTACAACCATTCCATTTTGCACCAGGCTATGCCCATGATGTTTATCATGTTGAGGTCAATCCTGATATGGTAGAACCTTTAAACCTAATTGATGACATCCATATGATCCCTATGCCTCATCAGCTTGAGGAGGGATCACATATGTCAATAGAGGAAACTTTTGAAGTGGATATCAACGCAGATCCCATGAATCCAAAGAAAGTTAAATTCGGAGAAATCTTATCTCCTAAGGAATGAGCCATCCTCATCCCTCTATTGAAAGAGAGACCTAATCTCTTTTCTTGGACCTACAAAGACATGTCGGGTCTGGATCCAAAATTGGTTGTCCACAACCTTTCGTTGGACCCTACTAAAAAGTCGGTCAAGCAAAAACTTAGGAAAATGCATCCAACCGTCGCTTTGATGGTCAAAGATGAATTACAAAAGCTTTTGGATGTAGAATTTATAATTCCCATCGACTATCTAGAATGGGTATCAAACATGGTACCCATAGGAAAACTTGATGGAAGAATCCGCATCTGCATGGATTTTTGAGACCTCAACAAGGCAACACCCAAGGATTCATTTCCGTTGCCAAACATCGATGCTCTTGTAGATGCCACTGTAGGTCATGAGATGCTCTCACTCATGGATGGTTTTTCTGGTTATAATCAGATTTAGATTAAACCTAAAGATCAACATAAAACCACCTTTACCACTCCATGGGGGACATTTTGCTATAAGGTTATGCCATTTGGCCTTAAAAATACTGGTGCCACATATCAACAGGCTATGACATACATCTTCCATGACTATATGCACAAGATATTGGAAGACTACATTGATGACTTACTGGCCAAGTCATTACTATGTGAAGAGCACGTTGAGGTCCTTAGAAAGGTCTTTGATCGCCTGATTGAGCATAACATTAGGTTGAATCCCAAGAAATGCATCTTTGGCGTAACTTCAAGAAAAATCTTGGGATTCATCATTTCAAAATGAGGGATCAAAGTAGATCCAGAAAAAGTAAAAGCTATACTAGAAATGTGTCCCCCCACAAACATCAAGGAACTAAGAAGCCTACAGGGCAAAGTAGCATCCATAAAGCGCTTCATTGCATAGTTATCGGATAAATGTCGACCCATGAATCAACTGCTACACAAGGGGGTCTCATTTAATTGGGATGAAGATTGCCAAAAAGCTTTTATTGAGATCAAGAAATACCTGGCATCGCCACCAATACTAGCTCCACCAAGACCAGATGTACCATTTCTATTGTATATATCCACCACGGACTTTGCACTAGGAACCATGTTAGCCCAGAAGAACAAGCAAGACAAAGAATAGGTGATATACTACATAAGTCAAACCTTGGTTAGCTACGAGCTAAGATATGCATACATCGAGAAACTATGTTTAGCAGTGGTTTTTACAACTAAGAAGTTGCGCCACTATATGCTAAGTCATACAACATATGTTATATCAAAACAAAATCCTTTGTAGTATATGATGAGCAGAACATATCATAATACACATACTACAAAGTGGATCATGTTATTGATAGAATTTGATCTAGAATTCATAAGCCAAAATTCAATCAAAGGATAGGTCATAGTTGATCAACTGGTAGAGGCACCTCTTCAAGATCATAAGCCTCTTGTCATAGAACTACCCGATGATGCATTCTTTGCATTATTAGAGTCACCCAAACCCGAAGAACTAGATAACAAAGCTGATATGACTTTGTTCTTCGATGGTTCAAAATGCAAGCAAGGGGGTGGCACAAGGATCATGTTTTTCATGCCACAAGGTGCTCCAATGCCCTTGTCATTTAAACTCGACTTTCCTTGCACCAATAACAATGCTGAATACGAGGCCCTAATATTGGGTCTCCAAACAATGCTCACCATGAAGATCAAAAAGCTAAACATATTTGGTGACTCCCTTCTCATAGTAAACTAGGTTAAGGGAATCTATCAGTGTAGGTGTCCTATCCTGAAAGCATATAAGGAACTTGTGGACACTTATTTAGCCCAAATGGAGTGGTATGACATCGAGGCAGTCCCTCGTACATCAAATAGATTCGTAGACACTATGGCATCTTTGGGATCCTTAATCCCTCAGAATCCATCTACTGACTTTACTACCATCCAAGTGAAGATGCTATCACAATCTACGATGTGGCGTGAGGCTCAAGACAATCATGAATCAGTCCACATGATTCATATAGAACCAAACCATGAGTGGTTCTATAAAGCTAGAGACTTTTTGAAGAAGACATCTTGGGGGTCTTTGATCTCGTAGGGTCCTATGGAGAATGGTACTACCATTCACCATAGGGTTGTATCCCAATCTACATTCATACACAATGAGTTGCAATGGGAACATGTCATTCAGTCTATCGAAGCTATCACTTATCAGGATTGGCTCACCCAATTACGTGATTACCTTAAGCTTGGAATAATCTCATAGGGATTATCACATGCCACCAAAAGAGCATTCAAACAAAAAGTGACCAGATATGTCTTGTTAGGAGACATCTTGTATCATCGTAGCTATGATGGAATTCTCCTTCATTGTCTCGAGCCCCAAGAATCAGCTTGGGTGATTTCATAGGCTCATGATGGTACATGTGATGGCCATTTTAGTGGCATGGCCATCATCAAGTGCATCCTTCGAATGGGCTATTATTGGCCCACCATGGAGAAGGATTATTGTATGTATGTTAGGAAATACATTAAATGCCAGCACCATGCTAATATTATGCACCTGCCATCATAGGCCTTACAGCCCATCCAAGCGGCTTGGCCATTTTCTTAGTGGGGTTTTGATCTAATTGGTAAGATCTCTCCCCTATCATTGGGCTGACACACATTTATCATAATGGCCACTGAGTATTTCACCAAGTGGGTGGAAGTGATCCCCTTAACTTCTATGACTGGAGCACGTATTGTGGAGTTCATACTTCACAATATCATATGTCATTTTGGGATCCCATCCAAAATAATCTTGGATAATGGTACCTCATTTAAGAACAAATATGTGTGGGCTTTAACATCCAAATATAATATTCAGCACAACTTTGCCACACCTTATTATCCATAGGCAAATGGGCAAGTAGAGGCCTCAAACAAAATAGTAGTAGCCATCTTGAAGAAAACTGTAAAAGAAAATCATAAGGATTGGCACATCCAATTACCTCTTGCATTATGGGCTTATCGAACTAGCGTACGGACACCCACTAGGGCAACCCCATTTTTGCTAGTCTATGGCATTGAGGCCATCATGCCCTTGGAATTAGAAATTCCAACACTGCGTATCACATTGAAAGAGTTCATCGATGATGACACTGCATGGCAAGCTCACCTTGATCAACTGACCCTTCTTGATGAACGTCGAGTGAATGCTCTTGAGCATCTCTACATTTACCAAGATCATCTGAAACGAGCTTACAATAACAAATTCCACCTAAGGGACTTTAAATTTGGGGATCTTGTGCTCAAAGAGAACCAACAAAACTCAAACCTACCACCGCATCTGCGAGACAAATTTACGGCTAACTGGTTAGGTCCATTCATCATTTCAAAAAATATTGGACCTGGGACTTACCGCCTGACATCACTAGAAGGTGTTGAAGAGCCTGAACCTCTCAATATTCTTCACTTAAAGGCATTTCATACATAAAATCCAAAAAAAAAATCATAAAATCTAAAAATCCAAAAAAATCATAAAATCATTAAAATCACAAAAACAATTCAAAACATCAAAAACAATTCAAAACATCAAAAACATTTACATTTTGCATTGCATTATATGCATTCATTTAATTGCATTGCATTAGGCATTTTCATCCATTGCATTCGCATTAGGATAGGTTGTGTTTACAATCTTACAAATGACACCACGTTTGTATGCTAATCATGCATCCACAAATCATCATCATTCATCATCCCCTGTGAGTAATTGTGTTTTTCAACACAACCCATCAGTTGCTATGAGGAATATACTAGGGTTTTTGGTCATTCAGCCATACCTAGTGATCTTTTTAGATTTTGTAGAAAGCTATCTTCACTTTCGAAGATGAGGTCTAGTTTTGATAGTACCTTGCATATCTCAAAATCCCATCACATTTTAAACATTAAACAATCCTAGTTTGAACAAGGAAGGATGACACTACAAAGTGGTCCTAGTCACCTTAAGCGAAAGGTTTTCCTTGCTCATCCTATCATGCACATGGTCTAGAATGTTGATTATTGGAAAAAGTACAAGCTCCCCCCTACCCAAAGAAATCCCTTGCTTTCATACAAAATAAGAAAAATTTCCAAAACAAAAGCAAAGCAAAATAAACAATGATTTTCATCACTAAGCAAATCCCTTGCTCCAAAAGAAAACAAAATGCAAAATAAACAGTGATTTTCATCACTAAGCATGAGCAAGTATCCCAAGAAATGAAAAGAAAATAAGGGGGTGAAGAGCTTGAATCCTTGGAATATTCAGTATTCGACCACCATGGGGTGATCCTCATTACAACAATGGGTTGAATGAAACCCGCCTGGCAATGGGGTATCCTTACGCATGGTGATATGTCTATCACATTAGCGACCTTCTTTTGTACAGACCAATGTCATTTTATGGATGAGCTAGCTTTAGGTGGCTTGTATTTACCTAGTAGTCTAGTCCAACTACATCCAAACTTAGGATCATGATGACCATATGGTGATCCTCATTACAGCAATGGGTTGAATGAAACCCACCTAGAAATGAGGTAGTCTTATGCCTCATCTAATATATTCATTTGCACACATAGGGATAATGAATATCTTGGTCTTCTTAACAAAGCTTTTATCTTTCAGAAGTCTTGTGTAGTCATTATACATCTTTTGATTAATCAACTAGGGTGTTTGAGTCTCATGGAAAACCTCAAAAATCCCCTATAGCAACAAATCATCTCATCAATCATACACAATTTTCCTTATGAAATTTTGTTTATTAAGGGGTGTTCATGAAATAGGATAGATACTGGATGGATATCAACAATGATATTTAGATGACCACTGACTATTTTGTGCATATCTTTTAATTTTTAGAAGCTTATAGGGAAAGCCCATACATCTCACATCATCTCATTTCACATATGGATGCTTAAATGATTAATTCTTATGATAAGAGTTACCATTTTCATTCATGATTTTCATACATTCTATGGTGTCTTCCATTAGTTTGTTAAACACATATTAGATTCATTCCTTATGTTTTAAGTGATTAAAGCATACAGGTTCATTTACATTAGATCATCCTCATGTAATTAATGCATTACATACACATCATCTATCATATCATATCACATAGATTAAATGCATAAACAATGGAAACAAATTAAACATGCATTTAACATTCACTATTGCATCCATATAAGCATACATAATAGTGCATCTACTCATATAGATCACATACATCTATCATCTAGCTAGTGCATGTCATCAATACATCGCATACATATAGCATAATCACATAATCATCTAAGCATTGCATCCATAATTGCATCACATGAACAATAAAGCAAAGACATAATACACATAATGAGCCAATAATAGAGTATCATATATGTGTGTGTGTGTGTGTCAAAGTACATAGAGGTACAAAAATACCCATAGGCTACAATGGTGTAGGTCCTCAAACCTTACACTCAAAAATGATATAAGTCATCATGACATATCAAACTAGGCCTGCACCCCCTGAGTCACCTCCACCCTCAGCTCCATCTCTGTGAGGTTATCTGGAGCTAGTACTCATCGATCTCTCAGATCGTGCACCTAACCTATGATTGGGCTGCAGTCATGATTGCCCATACCCACTTCACCTGCTCCCATGAGAGCCCTCTACTGTAGACTACTCTGGTAAATTTCCACCTAGTACGTCAATTTGGGCCTCTAGAGAAATGATGTATGAAGCATATGCTCCCATATGAGCCACCATATGATCTAAGAGATCCCATAGCCATATAATATTTGCATCTACACCTAAGTCTACTAATCCCTAAGTGATTGGAGTGGATGGTGTGGCCTGAGCAATCGATGCAACCCTTATATGTGTCCTAAGAGCATCCCTATCATAAGTCTTAACATCTATAATGGCATCCCTAATCGTTAGATGTGTCTTTAGAATATCCATCTCCTACGTAACTTGGTCAATTTGTGGTGTGTTCAAATATACCTAAGCCTGGAGAGACTCCCTCTCCTTTGCATATCCCCACAACTACCATTGGCCTACACTCAACTAACTTTGCATAGTAGCAAGATACGTATCTCGCTCCATAACATATTATTGACCTATCTACAACTATGTTTGTAGACTATGTATTTGAGCTTACAGCTAGGATACCTCATCATCTGAAGCATCCTACCCCCTCCTACTCATCATGAGGATCCTCCACCTACCCTGCATCCTAGTCCCACTCATCCATCTTGCGATGCACTCGTCACCCATCATCGCCTCCCTTCATAATTACCTCATCTCTAGATCTGCCCAAGCTGTCGCCACCTTGCCATAACTGAGTGGTCCACCAAGTATCATACTCTACCGTGGTCCCAGGATCCTCTGCACCTGTATCATCTATCGTAGGATCTGCCTCCTCTGTCAGTGTTGTGACTTGTGGCACTGGAAACTGTGTCTCTGCCTATCAGTAATGATAGAGGACTGGTTCCTTTGGAACATCTTCATATTATTTGGTAGATTTATAATCAAATTAATATAGAACATGCATAACAATTTAGGTGTTGTGCTTATTAAAAATATCTTGTTTGGTCCATCCAAAAAACTTGCATGCTTATTTGTGATAATAATGGTGAATTGAAAATAAATAAAACATTCAAGATGCTCATACTTGTTTAAAATCAAAATGACCAATATCCTATCTTTCAAATGTAGTTTCAATCATAACTTCTTGTTATTATGTTAAAAGAAAAACTCTCATTTACAACTTTTACATATTCAACAAATTGTATGAAAATCATGCAAGTAAACATATATTTTGAATTATTATCTTGGGTCTAGTTTAAGAAAAATAAAATATAAAGGTAAATGTATATTTTAACAAACAATTCATGAAAGAGAGATCAAGCCAAGAGTGAGCTTCAACATTTTTTGTTTTATATCTTTGGAAAAAAGCAAGAAGAGAGTGTGAATAGGAAGCAAATGTGAGTAAGGAATGAGCCTCACCTTTTCTTGCTCCAAATATTTGGAAAATTTTATAAGGAAAAGGTCGGTAGCAAGGAAGGAAAACAACATTTGAAAGTCCTAATTGGAATTAAGGATGTTGTATCTAGAAGTATCAATTCCCGATTATAAGGGAAGAGGAATATAAACATATTACATGTCCATACAGGTAGTATATGCTATAACAAATATGATTATAAAGGATGAGATGGTCGAGCATGGTATACTAGTCTTTAAAAGCATAAGGCTAATATGTAACGTCCATGGAGGTTGACTAGAGTGTTTAGATTATTTAAAATTAGACTAAGAGGAATTGGGTATTGAATTCAAATTACTTCATGATTTTTCTTCCTAAAAGTTATTTCTTCATCGTATTTTCTAGTTTGGAGATCAAGGATACAATAATGGGTGGTAACACATGGTTTGGGGAGAGAAATACCAATATTTAAGATCATGAAGCGAATATTTTTCTATCTAGATAAAAACTATTCAAAAACGTCCACCGTGGGTCAGGATTTTCAAACTCATGTATTAGCTTATCAATAAAAGTATTGAGAATAATATTGGCATAACCTTGAGGGATTGAATCTAGGAAAAACCAATTATTAAGGATCGAAATCATATTAATAACCTAGATTTATGTTGTTATGGGTATTTCAAATCCTTTTTTTTTACAATCGATTCATATTAAATCTCAATCAATAGAAAGCGATGAGGAAGTGTAAATGAAATCATAGCATTATGATGCTACACAAATTATGATATTGGAGATATAACAAGAGATAACAAAGTGAAAATGATGGAAAAGGAGATAATAAAATTTTGTCATGAGACAAACTTCAGTATGAGGCAAGGAGATCATACTATAATGGAAGCACTAGATGATAAAGACCATCATTATTCACTCTAATCAATATTTAGAAGAAAAGTGTAAAGGAATATGCAACATAAAATTCTAAAACAAAGGGGACAAAGGAGGAAGATTTTATTAAAGGAAAGTCGTCTTAATTTTCCTCAAGCAACAAAAAATCCTCTCCTTGGAATAGAAATAAAACTAGTATAAAGGTTATCTCTTGCAGTTTAAGATTTTTAGAACAACATAATAAAGAAATGAGGATGGAGGATATCTATAGCAATATAGGATTTTACGATAGCATAAAAAAAACTATAAAGGAGGAATTGCCTTGCACTCTAGGGTCTTTAGGTAACAAAATAAAAAAGAAAGTGTTTTTGAGGTTATTAAGTGCACTTCAAATGCTTCAAAGTAAGACAAACCTATTGATGATAAGTAACACTGTGATTAATACAAAAAAATTGAAGATACTGATGAATATGAAAGTGTTGGTAGGAATATAGTTGCAAGCTTATTGTAGTGGTAAGGGCTTTGGTCTCTTTTTAAAGGTCCAAGGTTCAAACCCCACTCAGTATGAGGGGACTAGGACCCATTATAAAAACGTATGTAAACGCATTGAAAAAAGGAAGTGTTGGTAGGAATGAAAGGAGAAGAGGACCTAAAAAGCAAAAACCAAGAGAAAAGTAAATGTAGAGGGATGTTGATACAAGAAAATAAAAGCAAATAATGAAAGTGTTAACCAGAATTGGGTTAATCCCATACATAAAATAAAATGTGATGATGAAAATGATATCTTGGAATATTAGGGGCATAAATAATACCCCTAAAAAGGTTCTTATAACCAACATATGTATAGAGAATGAAAGTAGATAGTAGATATTTTAGTAATTCAAGGTGTTGATCTTTGTCTTGGTAAAATTCAAATAAAGGCACCTAGCAAATTGTGATTTTATCTCTCAATGAAAATATTAAGAAATTTATGGTAAAAACATAGCAATATGAGGAATATGAGGAATATCTTTAATATAAAGGCAAATAAAAGATATCTTTGATAAAAGGTAAATTGGACATGGTTTAATTAACTTGATAATAATTTAATTACAATATTTTATTAATATGATGGTCCAAGTGGCCACTGGATAAACCACATAGTTTATTTTAAAAAGTAATAATAATAGTAATTTATAAAAATAAAATACATACATACAACAAACTAGTTTGTCTTGCTAAAATAAAGCCTAGAACTTGTGAAGACAAAAACCTAAATACAACCAAAAAACATAGGATCATTAAAGGAATTTATTTTCCCATGCACATTAAAGTTAAAGATCAAATAATGAAAGCAATACTTAGTTGTTTGACATTTCAATAGCTATATTACATGTTTTCCATCATTTCTTAATTTACAACTTAATTTTGATTTAAAAAAAAAAAGTTATGTGTGGCTTCTATTGGGGGCCACTCCTATTACAAAAACAAAACATTGCATTTCTCTCATTACATTTATAATAAGTTAATTAAAGCATACCCATATTTGCCTTTCTATCAAATATATTCTTCATCTTCCTCAAAATCCTAAGTTTCCATAATCAACTCTTTTTTTTAAGGAACTAACAACAAGAACAACCCTTACATGACACATAATTCCAATATATGGAAGGAAAACAAACATAACAGTCATCCATCAAAGAGGAAATCAGTTTGATTATTTTTATTTTATAGTAGAGGTTCTTCCTCCTTTAGAGTGGCAAGATCTAATAATGCATTTTTGCACTTCAAGCTCATGAGGTAATATCTAGTTGTAACACATTATGTATGATCTTCATTTTCTGAAAACTATCATCGATTGTTTCATAATTAGCTTCAAGAACCATCTGAGGTACTAATATTTTCCATGGAATTTTTTGGATGGTATTTAGTAATCATTTGTCTATTATCAATGATCTAATTGAAATTCTCCTTTTGGGATTGAGTCTTTTGTTGCTCGCATGATTCTTGTTGGAAAATTGGTGTATCTAGAGGATGAGCTTATTTCTTTCGAACTAGGACATTTAAAGATTTTGAATCATTCAAATGTAGGTCCTTCCTCTCCACCAAGGAGGAATTAGAGCATGATTGGATGACCGAGCATCTCTTCTTTAGGTGGTCATATTGTTGACAACCATAACATCTTAGGGAGAAGTTTTCATATTCAATATTTTGGATCCATTCCCATTTTCTTGAGGAGATAGTAATGGATTGAGGCTCAAGAACTGAAACATCCATCCAAATAGCCAATATTTGTTTACTCATATTCGTTTTACTAGATATTTTTTTCTCTATTTGGACATGCATATACTATAATGCACCAATGGTGTTAACGATTTTGGTGAATATCTTCTCTCTTCAAAACTCCACAGGGAGAGCATAAATATTCACCCAAACTAGGAAGCCATTAACTTCTTTTGTAAAGAGGTTGGAACTAGGAGTCCAAGATCTTAGACACCCCTTTGTCTGTAAGACAATTATATCTATAATCCATTACCCTATCTCTATCCACTAAATGAAAAAAGGAAACATAAAAGAATTTTTTAGGTAGCAGAGTTACTTAGAATTTTGTATTGGTGTACCAATCTTTAATGTATCCTTTGATATCCTCCAGGCCAGGTCTTTTGCCCTTGAGTTTGCAGATATTTGTTCAGAATTCATGATAAATTAGATCCTACCCAAATTCATCCTCCAAAGTCTTGATAGAGGGTAGAGGTTTCATCAAAAAACTCCACCCACAAACCCAAAGATCCTTGAGAGATGTTTCTTCTAACAGAAGAGGCTTTGTCACAAACTAAAGAGACAGTTTACAAATAAACCTCTTCCTTCAACACTTGATTGCACCTAAGGTTTGCTTCCCTTTTGCAAATATTGTAGCCAAATGGGTCGCTTTGTTCCAACACTTAATTTCACCTAGGGTTTACACCACTTTCATGAAGACATTAATTTTGATCTATTATTTAAATATTAAATGAGACTTTTATCAACAATCAATTTCTATAGTTTTATACACTAATATCTACAAATAGAACTTAGAAATTATATCTCTTATATCTAACATCCAATTTTAAATATGGTAAAGTTGGAAAAATCAAAATTATTGTTAAAAAACTTGTTATATCTTCCTCATATCTCAAATTATTTGAAGTAAGTGCTACATGATCTATTTCTTCTTCCTTTCCTATTGAATATAGTAACGTATTATTTCTCATTCTCAAATAAATTGTTATTTATTTGATCACTCTTGGCTTCTAGATGATCTTATCCTTGTCTTAGATGGCTCTTGACTTGTAAGTAACCTTGTGTTTTTATTGGATGACCTTAGGATTTTTATGACTTCCATGACCTTGTCCTAAATAACCATGGCTTTGTTTCAAATGACCTTGGTTTGGCCTTGAATATATATCCTTAAAAAGGTAATCTTGGGTTGGTGATAGATAAATTTGATCACTTAGACAACCCATCTTAATTTAATGTTCTTATAAATACATGGGATGGCATGGACTTGTTGTTAGATGATGGGAGATAATATTAGGCAGCTATTTTTAGTTGAAACATCCTTTTGGTTGAATATATGTCTTAGATGACTCTTTATAGAATGAGATGACCCCTTATGATATATAGTCTTGATGGTGTCTTAGATAGTCTTTAGGGCATATTAAACAATTTATGAAATCACGTCCTCTTCTAAAATTCAACTCAACACCATCTCTCATACTTTTAATTATGAATTCCTTGTGATTCATGTTCTAGATGTTGGAAATAGGCACATGAACCTATGAATTTTATTGGATAAATTATAGGACCTTTCTTAAGAAATTGGACATGAGTTATCTGCTTTCTTTGTTCAAAACATCCCGACTTCACTCTATAATACTATTTTATAGGAAATCAAGCTACCTCTCTTTTATCATGAACTAACACAAATAATATATTACCTTAAATTATTTAATCTTATAATATTTTCTTAGTTCTTTGTCATTTTCTCTTATTTGTTTTTCCTTCTTTCTTTACTAAAATTAGTATTTAAGTTTTTTTTTTTTTTTTTTTTGGTTTGAAACCTTAAATGAATTTATTCCTTCCAAAGGTTCCACCAAACATCTTCAAAATTAATTAAATTAACACTAGTGTACCTTATATGGTTTTATAATTTGGGCTTCTACCCATTTTGTCAAAGATTTAGCTATGATGACAATGTATGTGCTTTTGTGCAATCAATTTAGATTTAAAGGTCCTACTAAATTTAATGTCCCATGCTTAAAAAATTCATAAGGTCACAGTGGATATGATGCCATGAAGTCTTGATTAAGTGGATCACCTATTGTTTGATGTATGTTACAAGAGAAAACCCATTCTTTAGTATCATGAAATAATGTAGACTAACACAAGTCAGCTAGAATTACTTTTCTTGTTATGGTGGTGGTCCCATATGAACAAATGCAAAACCTCCATAAGAATATTCAAGGATATTTTTTATTTCTTCTTTCAATGTATATACCTTGACAATACTTCATCAAGGCCCATGTTTTATAATATTATTCATATAGAATGACCTTAGCTTCAGTAATACCTTATTTTTGTCATATCATCATCATACCCTTTGGGAGTGATCCACTTGTTAAAAAAATTCTCTTTTGCTTATGCTACTATGATAAAACCACAATATAAAATAGTTATGCTTCCAAAAATAATTGTGTACAGCTCCAACAAATTCTCTTGATCTTATCCTATAGATTCGCTTGACTAACATGGCTTTATGAGGTATACTCACTATCTTAAAAATTAACATACCCTTGAGAGTTAATCAACTAACATGGATTTTACAATATCTATCATGTTTCTTGAAAATGAACTTCTACAACATCAACCATATTTTTACTCTTTTATAGATCACGAGCTTCTTGAATACAACAATGATTACTAGTCCATGTAGAACATGAAGGGATTGGTCAACTTATTGTGTCTAAAGTTTTTGAAATAATATGGCATATCCAAAAATTCATGATCTTACTTTTTTAAACTCATGTGATCACTCCATTTCAAATTTGTATCTTCCATTGTGTATAAAAAAATGGTAAAATATTTTTTTCTTCTTACTTGTCTTTGTATTCACCTACAATCAAATTTAGCAAAGGGTTAATTATTATTGTACCTAGAGGTGATTAAGTGAGAATTAACCAGACATCCTCTAGAAAATTTTATCTCTCTATTTTAGGCATTCATATCTAATTTAGCCTAGAGGGGGTAGTTCCTTGACTTTATTCATTGATATATTGTAGTAGCTTTCTTATATGAGCTGGATTTTAAAACTCGATCTAATTTTCTATTAAATAAAAAAATACTATACCATAGTTGGTATCCTTATATTTTGGATATCATGTTTTCTTAACATGCATGTAACAAATTTAAAAATATGAATGTCAAAAACAAAAGAATGAGTCACCAAGGAAGTAGAGAGAACTAAACAATAATTCTACTCAACCTAGTGATAATAGGATTTTTTTATGATGACAATTAACACTTCTTTAAATCAGTAAATTCCCCCTTTAGTGGAGGTAACCTTTGACGTAATTGCAATGGCATTGGGATATCACTTGTATCAAATTTTCCTAAGACTTCCACTTGGGCATGTCCATTAAGGTGTCTCACACACAACCAAACTTGGACAAGTAAATTTATCCAATTTTCCACTCAATATTTTGGCAATTATGTGTATATTACATAGAAATATTTGAACTTGGGTTGTGTATTGGGATACCATGCTTTTATCCACTTTAATTCATGTCATTTAATTGAGGGTATTTAATACAAATAAAATATTTAATACAAATGATAAAAGCATGACAATATTTTATTTCAACCCAGGTGTTGTAGGTGAGTTGGAGAGGAGAGGGCAATCCTCCAAGGGAGGTCCCAGGTTCAAATCTCCACCCTACCAAAAAGCTGAATTGGGTATCTAAAATCCAATTGATAATGTTGGTGCGAGCAGGGTCGGGTGCGACCCCCGGGTGACTTTGATGGTGTAGAACCCCCTGTTCGTGGTCTCTCAGACCAAGGCGGCTCCGCAAGGGGTTTTTCGCTTAAAATATATATATATATATATATATATATTTTTTTTTTTTTTTTTTTTTTTTCATATTGGATACATTTTTCCTAATAAGACCATTGATTACATTTTTTTTAATAAAATGGAGGCTCAAAGATCTTGTTATAATGAGAAACAAGAGGACCATTGACTATATCCAATTTGTAAAGGACTTGACCATAATGGGGTACAACAACAATTTATTGAAATCAATTCTAGTCTATCTATAGCAAGAACTTAACTTTAGAATTTATAACTATGCTCAAGAATTATAGCTTTGGGATCATGGATTATGGTTTAATCTATGATATACATAAACAAACATTCATTGCCAAGGAATTAATCAAATAGATTAGTATGTAATAATTGATGGGTTTTAGTTGATTTCCTTGATGCCAAAAAAGTCTCCTTATTTGATAGTTGATCATTTTTTGGAGCTAAACAAGAGTTGCATTGTGAATATTGCTACATATTCTTGGTGATATGCATGTATTTCTAATGAGATTGGATTGTTTTACTTTTTATGTTCATATATTAGAAAAATTAAACACTTTGTAGCATATTTTTTTTGTCCATGTAAATTAGCACCTTTCTTGTTTGTAATGGATCATTTTTTAATCAAAAAAACTTTCTAATTTGTATCTATTGCATGTGCTTGATTGACTTATCTACCAACCATGTCTATATCCTTGTATATCTGTCTCATACATTATACCAAATAGTGTAAGTCATTTTGGAAACTAATAATATAAAATTTATGCCTCCTTATATCAAATTCATATTCATTATATATGAAAAAATAATTAGTATCTTAGATTTACTGCTTATAAGGTAGCTAATTACCTTAAAATATTGTATGTCTATATATGCACATGTAATAAATTCAAATTTTATTGATGTCAAAGGTCATTTACTATTGTCATATTTTGTTTGATCAAGGAAGTCTACTTAAAGGATTTCTATAAATAGGGATCTTAAATCACTTTCATTTAATTTTCACATTTTAATTTGTAGAATCAAACATGATACATATTTGTGTAATATTTATGTAGTCAAGAAGCATATTATTGGGTCATTAAACACAAAATTTATTATTGTTTAAATACATATATGATCACCTTATTCACTTTTTTAATGAGGTCAATAAACATTTTTTAGTAGATTATGTTAATCGACATATGATTTGGTTCTTTGTGTATTACTTTATATTTTTTATTTACATGGTGGAATCGGTAGCTACCACGAATTCGGGCAGGCTATCCAGCTTTTATGGCCACCATAGTATTATGCATTGTCCACCCTAGAAGCCGCCACACAAATATTCACGTAGTCCGTCCCTGTAACCACCATGCCACAATCATTTTAAACCTTTTACGCTGTTGAAAGTACCAGGAAAGGGACAAGTGTTCAATTTGGTGAGGCCCAATATTTGAACCTTGGACCTCTGTCCCCTTACGGAATTGGTCGAACCAATTGGTCTACACCTCGGACCTATATTAATTTATTTTCTTAAAGCATGTTACTATGTTGATTGACATCTCATTCATTTTATTATGAAGTTTAGAAGTTCTTGATTGTTGGGTCAATCAACACAAAAAAAAACCATATAGATACATATTTGATCACCTTCTTCACTCTTCTTGTGATGTTGATCAATACAATATTCAATATTTTATATTAAATGATACATGGATTGGTTCTTTATGTAATATTTGTTTCTTTGAAATATTTTTTTTGTATTTGTGGAAAACACCCCAAATGGGATGCCCAAAATATTCTATCATGGTAATCTTCATCTAATTCATTCTAAATTGTTGATAAATTATATTGAAAATGTTCACATGTTGTGTTGACCAAAACATATGAATTTTAGGTAATTAAACTAGAAAAAATATGATAGTAATTTGTATAATATTATCAATTGAATATAGATAGTGATGATCAACCTTACATTAAAATAATAACATTAGTGAATAGAAGCAATACCTTTCATAAAGCATGAATTAAATATTAGGATATGGACTAAGAACATTTTTTATGAAATAAATTAGAAGATGCAATATTTTTCCATTGTGTGACATACTATTTTTAATAATGATTTTAGTTTTTGTTTCTTTATAACTTTTATGTTAATTGACATGAGTTCTTTCGGTTAAATTTGCATTAACAATTCAATTTTTTTTTAATTGGTTATATGGTATTGAAATAGGCCTCACCTATATTACATCATGACCACATGGTGGTATTACAACAAGTTTTACAATTATGCATGTATCACTTGGCAAGATTCTAACCTTGGTTTCCTCAAAAGTTAAGGAATCTAGTGTTTAAGCTATTGGCACTTTATTAGTTAACGATTCACCTTTATCTATACCATAAAATTATATTTTTGGCCATTATAAATTATTATATTGGTCTTTGGCAATTAATTTATTCAATTTCTAAAAAATTCATCATCTTTTATATAGTCTTAAGGATTGACTCTTAAAGGTTTTCTTGGATCTCCAACTTTGTCACCATACAGGATACATATGAAGAATTATTTTGTTGTTGGAGAACAAGGGGTTGTACTCGGGTCTCCCACCCTTGAAAAATCATAACTCTCTTATTTAGATCATGAGAGTTTACAAATAAATTCAATTCTCATCTCAATTGAGTTGCTATATCATTTTACATAAAATGTCTAAATTCTTGATTTTCATTTTTTGGAACTTTTTCAATTTTTTGTGTGAATACAAATATTCCAAAATTCAACATCCTTCTTGAAATTTTCCTACAAAAACCTTCACAATACCAAAACTCCACCTCTACTATATATGCATTGCATCTTAGTAGAGTAATATTTCTAAAACATTGCACTATCATAGCCCATTTTACTAGATCTGAATTGCTAGTTTCCTTCCTGAAGCATAAGTGCAACCACAAAAATTGTAATAAAAAGTTTATATGAAAGCACATTAATGTTATAAAATAAAGTAGATAATACCAATGGAATACATTAAATTAAATCTTAATCATTATTTGATTCAAGCACTCAACATTTTCTTGTCATCTTTAGCTAAACTTACTACTTCCTCTAACCAAATAAAAGAGAATTTAACTTCATGATCCCGAATTAAAACCCCTCTATTGGCTAGCATATCTACACATTTTTTTCTTTCTTAATGTATGTGTAAACCTGATTTCTTACAACTATATAGTAAGACCTTGAATTTCCACAATTATCTCTTGTATGTTCCATGGAGCCTTAACTTTCCTCAAAATTGCATTGATATGAGTGAATCACCTTCCATCCATACTTTGTTCCAATTTATTTTTTTGTATATTTATAACCCTTCTAAATCTTCCCAAGCTTCAGCTTCATTATTTATCTTAAATCCATTATTAAAAGCATAATGATAAAAAATATCTCCTCTATTATTTCTAATTATTCCTCCTCCTACTACTAGTCTTGGATTTCCTTAAGATGCTTAATCAATATTCAATTTGACCAACTCCACATCTGGTGATTTCCAATTTATATTCTTTACCTTATTTTTATTTCTCCTATCCCCAACATCATAATTCTATTTGATTAATTGAATCCATCTATCAAGGCTCTATGCTTCTACATTAGGGATTGGCTGAGTTGATAGGGTTGGTTTAGACTCCTCTATGGCTAAACAAATCTTCCTTTTCATAACCTCTAAATCAATTTTCTTTCCTTTAAATATTCTTCTATTCCTTTCTAGCCATATAGTCCAAAGTATTGTATATTTTGATATATCCCATATTGTTTATAAAGCATAAATTTTAAAAGTGCTCTCCCATTGCTTTAACCATATTCCAATTCTTCCATTCATCACCATGCATTTACCAAACATATTAAGAATCCATTTCCATAGTTTCCAGACTATTGAGCAGTGTCCCAAGATATGGTCTATACTCTCTTCCATTTTACAAAGAACACATTTTGAGGGACCATAAATATTCCTTTTCATAAGGTTATCCCAAGATAAAATTCTTGTATGACCTACTAGCCAAACAATATTTTAACTTTAGGAATGCTCGGGCTATCCCAAATATCTCTCCATATTCTTATGATATTCATATTTTGATGGTGCTTTATATTATATCCACTTCTTGTTGTGTATTCTCCTGAGCTATTCAACTCCCAAATCAACTTATCCTTGGCTCCCATTAGAATAATCATTGTTGTTATCTTTCTACTCAACTACCTCCTAACATTAATGTCTTGTAAACTTGTAAAAAAATATATTGTCCATTTGTATCTTCCTTCCTAATCCTTGTATAAAATGTTTGAAACCCTATCACCATATTTTTCTTGAAGTAATCTCATCCATTGTTTCAAAATTGGATCTAGATTGAGTGGTTTTTATCACACCAAGTATCCATCCAAATAGAATTTTTTCTCCAGTTCCCACCACCCATATTAAACCTTTAATCACTAGATCAATTATTATTTTTAAGCCATTCCATAGATCAGAATTATTTGATAGAGAGAATGCATTAACTATTAAGCTTGGGTTATTAGGCTCAACATACTTACTTAAAAGAATTCTTTCCGATTATCTTTGACTCTCTTTGTACAAACTCCAAATTACTTTTCCCCTAAGAGCTAAGTTTGCATCCGTAAGAACTCTTAAACCGAGACCTCCCCTAGTTTTATCATTACACACCTTGATCCATTTTACCAAAGGAAATTTCCTTGTATCATGTAATCTTGACCACAAAAATCACCGCATAATAAAGATTAAACTTTTTTCTATCGATTTTGGCATTGTATACAAGCACATATAATATGTTGGAAAGGCCTATAAGACTGATTTAACTAGTTGCACTCTTCTTACTAATGATAACCATATACCTTTCCATACCAATAGTTTATTCTAAACTTTACTTATAACTAAATTCCATAATTATATCCTTATTCTGCCCTCTAATAAGGACATCCCTAGATAATTTGCTAGAAAATCTACCTCCTTTTGAAGTAACCTACATATCCATGCTTTGGTTTTAGTTGGGGTTTTTAGGAAATAAATTTTAGATTTTTTCCTATTATCTTTCTACCTTGATGCACTTCCGTATTCCTTTAATAAGTTATTCAAATCTTTGGCCTCGTTTATCCTTGCCCTCCTAAAAAGGTTGTGTCATCTATAAATTGTTGATGGGTGATGTTGTCGATGTTATTACTAGCCTTAAGTCCACTTATAAGCCCATATTTGTAAGACTTATTCAAGTTCCTACCCAAAATATCTTCCATAATAATGAAACAAATATGATGATAGAGGATCTCCCTATCTAAGGCCTCTCTTGACTTTAAAGATTTTATTACCAACCCATTGACCAACACTAATATGAAACTATAGAGACACAAACTTTAATCCATCTAAGAAAATAATGTGAGAGGATAAATATTGGCATGGTGATAGCTAAAGACCCATCTGCAATTTTGATGAAATCCCAGACTATGAAGGAGGTAAGCATTCCTCTTTCTTACATTTAAATTTTGTTTGGAAGAAGTTTGTCGGCTGGAATCATGAAGTGCATGCAGTGAAGCTAGGGTTTGCAAAGTGAAGCATAGAGGAATTAAATCGAAGGGGTGAAAGGAGTTACTTTTCTAGGGAGGAATATTTTTGTGCATGTGAACAATAGTTTGAAGAATTTTGTTGGCTAGAATCATGGAGTGCATGCAACAAAGCTAGGGTTTGCAAAGTGAAGCACAAAGAAAATTTTAAAAAATACAAGAAGTGACAGTATTTTATTTTTCTTGAAACTAGAATGTGCTCAGATCTATTCATGTGAATAAAATGAAGGTGGGTCCAGTTCTTGACTGATATCTTTAAAAAATGACACAAGAAGCATCAACATTTTTTCAGAACCAAAGTGTGCTCAGATCTGTTCGTGTGAAGAAAATGAAGGTTGGACAACAATATTTCTAGAACTGGAGCATGCAAAAGGTGAAAGGAGTTACTTTGACAGGGAGGAATATTTTTGTGCATGTGAATGGTTGTTTGAAGAAGTTTGTCGGTTGGAATCATGGAGTACATGCAACAAAGCTAGGGTTTGCAAAGGTAAAATATTAACCTTTGTTTTTATTTGGTATTTTTAAATGGTAGTATAGATTGGGAAATTGGTTTCTTGTTTTGATGGAGAATGAAGAGGAACGTTTGGACTTCTTAGAGGACCCCTTTGAGGGGCAATGCATCTTTTCAACTCCAAGGGCCAGGGGTCCCATTTTTGGACAAGACTTAGAAGTTGAGAACTAGGGGTCCTTGGGTTTTTGAGTGGCCAGAATAAGACTGCAGGTCATCAAACTTTAGTGGACAGAGGGGAGTCTATGTCAGTAGGTTCAGATCAGGTTGGTTGTCCTATTGACTGCTCACTCTCAGGTGTCTCAGAACACTCTACTCAAGTGATGGGTCTAATGAATGAGCAAGTATTTCATTGTGGGAAAAAACTTGAGCAGGCTCCAAACAACCCAGACTCACTTTGCTTGATGGAGTTTCCTTTGTTTGGTTCTGGTTTTATTGGTAAAGGTCTTGATTTAGAGGCCCTAAGTGGAGTGGGTCCAAACTTTCAATCAGCATAGACTACAACTTTGGTTACTAAAGTGTGCAAGGCACACAAAGTGGTTAAAAAGAGAAGGTCGAAGATTAGAATGGTACTTGGGGAAGACCTGAGGATGGAATAAGTTCTAGAGTTTTTGAGGAAGGCCCTTATTGGGAAGTTTCATGGATGTCAAATAGTTGATAATACACTAAATGAGTGGTTGTAGAAGGTATGGGTCCCAATCTTAGGATATGGGTTAATTTTTCACTTACTTGCTAGAGGATGGATAGGTTTCCTTTTTCGGTCTGAGGAAGATGCACAAAAAATTTTGGGAGGTCATTGGTATTGGGGGTCTTCTTTTTGGCTTTGAAGGCTTGGACGACTTGCTTTGATCCTAGGACTAAAGTTGCTAGGAGAATCTTAATTTGGGTGAAACTTCTAGGTCTGCCAATGGAGTTATGGTCAGAAAGAGCTTTGAAAGAGATTGAAGATTCATTAGGTAAAACCTTGGATATAGATGTTTCTTTCAAATCTAGTGTTTTTTGGTCTGTAGCTTGGGTTTTGGTTGAGATGGATATCAGTGAAGGCTTACCGAATTGTATGGAGATAGTTGTGGGGAATATAGTTCATAATCAAATCTTGGACTATTTGAAGATTCCTTTTAGATGTGTTCATTGTCATGTTTATGGACATATTGCTAAGGAATGTACTCAATATTTCACACAAAAATTTTGGAGGAGAAAACAAATGACTAGTGGGGATTTCAAGTCAGCTAACAACAATCAGGAGATACCTATTTTTTAGAACTCAGTAGTGCTCCCTGATTCGGCACAAACAAGCAAAAAGGATGTTGTTGAACCTAGAACTAGAACTCTAGAGAAGGAGGAAGAAGTTTTGGGCCTGGCTTTATCTCCATTTCACTATTCATAGGTTGTTAGAGAAGGAGATAGAGTCATAAAGAAAGTTGTGAAAGGGTTGGAACCTAATTCTATTAAGTTTGTTGGTCAGTCATCTAAGCCTTATGACACTTATTATCCAATGCAAGTGGAGAATAATCTAGAATTAGGTAATAAAGAAGTTTGGACACTTCCTTATGAATCTTTAGAGAGAAGACCCAAGGACAAGGACTTTTCTAGGGGTTTGGACAATGGGTCAACAACCTCAAACACATTGAATAGGGATTGTGATCCAAATATTTTTGCTATTGGGGGAAGTATTTTTGACCTATCGGGTGACTCTTCTAGGGAGGTATCTATTTCAGGGGATGGTTTGGAGACTAGTTTCTCTTGCAGATATTTGTTACGTTCTAGGAAAAGGGAATCCAAGTTGAGAACTTGTGCAGTTGTTAGAAGGTTAGGGTTAGGTCTGGACCTTATAAAGGACTCTTCCACTTCCTCAATAGGTAGGAAATATTTTTTGTTTCATGCATAGGAGAAGGCTTTGAGGGAAATTCAATAGGGTAAACAAAAATCTATCAAAGGGGTCCTTAGAGTGGGATAAAACCCCTCTAAGATGTTTAAATGATCTTGTTATCCCTTAATATTTAAGGTCTTGGTAGTCCCTCTAAAAGACTTGCCTTAGCTAGGTTGGTGGAGATTCATAATCCGGATGTTATCCTTCTACAAGAAACCATGGGGGCAAGTACAAAAGTCATTGAAGGGTTAAGTAAATTGCTTAGGGATTAGGAGTTCTTGGCCCTAGATGCTACCAAAAATTTAAGGGGTGTTTTGACTAGCTGGAAGAACTTAATATCCTTAATTAATTCTTCCTTTATGGTTTCAGGCTTGTGGATAGAATTATTTTTTAAAGACTTGGGTTTGAGGTTATCAGTTATTAATTGTTATGGTCCCTATGAAGATAGGTAGGTCTTCTGGGATGATTTTTTCTCCTAGAGGTGTGTTAGGGATGAAAGAGTTATCATTGGTGGGGACTTAAATTTTACTATGAATAGAAGTGAGGTATGGGGAGAATCTGCAAGACTTGATAGACTTGCAGATTACTTCAGACATAAGATTGAAGAAGCTGGTTTAATTGATTTGGAACCAATAAAGTTATTGCCTACGTGGAGAAATAATAGAGTTGGGGAAGTTGGGATCTCAAAGAGGTTGGACAGATTTTTGATCTTAGAGTCATTATACAATGAAATAGATAGAAAACGGTCATGGGTTGAGACTAGAGGTGGCTTGGATCATTCTCCCATACTTCTTCAATTAGAAATTTAGGAGGCAAAACCTACCAGTCCTTTTAAGCTCAATCCAATTTGGTTGGAGGAAGAGGGATTTCAACAATTGATTAAAAATAATGGATTGGTTATGACCAAAGTTCTAGGTTATCGATGAGTTTTCAATTTGTTGTTGCTTTAAAAAAATTAAAAGGAGTTGTGGCATCTTGGATTGTAGTTAAAAATGAGAGTATGGATAGAGATCTTAAGTTGGTGGAGAAGGAAATTTTAGAAATTCATAAAAAGAATGAGGTTGGTTTTTTTAAAGAGGAGGAGAAAACAAGACTGGTTGAACTAGAAGTTAAGAAGAATAAATTCTTGGAGTGGAGGGAAGTTGAATGGAGAATGAAAAGTAGAGTTGTATGGTTAAAAAAGGGGATGAAAATACTAAGTTTTTTCATAATTTTTCTAATCATAGGAAGAAGGTTAACACTATCTAGGAGATGTAGAATGAAGAAGGGGTCCTCGTTAGGAGTTTCTCTAAGTTAGCAGATTTGGGAGTAAAACATTTTCAATCTATCTACAAAGAACCTGATAGAGTCAACATTGGGGAAATTTTAAAGTTAACTACTTTCTTCCCTAATTTTGTGATAGAGGAGGATAATCAATTACTTATGAAGGAGGTCACAAAGGAAGAACTAAAAGTTGTCCTAACTTCTTTCAAAAAGGATAAAAGTTTGGGGCCTGATGGATGGCCTGTGGAGTTTTTCCTAGTTTTCTATGATCTTGTTGAGGAGGATCTTCTCAGAGTAATGGAGGAAGTCAAGTTGAGTGGTTAGGTTTTGGGGGCTTTTAACTCCACTTTTTTAGCTTTGATTCCTAAAAAGGAGAAGCCTAAAATCTTTGATGAATTTAGACCTATTTCCTTGTGTAATTATATCTATAAAATCATTGCAAATATTTTGGTTGTTAGATTGAAGAAGATTTTCTTTGAAGTTATTTTCTAGGAGTAGTTTGGGTTTATAGTAGGTAGGCATATTTTTGAAGCCATAGGAGCTACTCAAGAGGGCCTTCACTCTATTAAAACTAAAAATCTTCCTGCAATGGTCCTTAAACTAGATCTATCTAAAGCTTATGATAGAACTAGTTGGTTGTATCTCAGATTGATGCTCTTACATGTGGGTTTTAGCTATCCGGTAGTAAAGTGGATTATGGGATGCATTTATTCTGTATATTTTGTTGTTCTTATCAATGGATCAACTTCTAAATTCTTTAGACCCTCGAGAGGACTGAGACAGGGATGTCCTTTATCCCCTTTACTTTTTTTGTTGGTTGTTGAAGGATTGAGTAGAGCTATTTTGGATGCAAAGAGGGTAGGATCCATGTCTAGGATCAAAGTGGGGGTCCTTTATTTATCTCATTTATTATTTTTTGATGATGTATTGTTGTTCACTAATGGCAGTTTAAGGGAAGCTAGAAAGTTGAAGGAAATCCTGGACACTTATAGTATTGCTATCGGTATGGAGATTAATTTTCAAAAATCCTCTATTTGCTTTAATGGTCTAGAGTAGGAGATTGAACAAGGTCTGATCAGACTTTTTCCTTTTAATCTCTTAGATTTCTAGGAAGGCTTTAAGTATTTGGGTTTTGTATTGAAGCCGAATAGTTACAGGAAGAGAGACTGGGGATGGCTTTTAGAGAAGATTGAAGTTAGGATTAACCATTGGTGTAATAGATGGTTGTCTATTGGTGGGAGATTAACACTTGTAAAGTCTATTCTTGAGGCAATTCCTGTGTTTTGGCACTCCTTGGCCTTCATTCCCAAAGGAGTTCTAGAGAAAATAAGAAAACACTACTTCAGATTTCTTTGGACTGGATGCAAGGAACATGAAGGCATTCCTTTAGTTAAGTGGTAGAGTATTGCTAGGCCAAAGGAGGAAGGTGGTTGGGGACTAAAAAATATCCATCTTTTTTGTTCTTCTTTGGCAACAAATAGCTTGTGGAGGATTCTGACCAGAGAAGGATTATGGAAGAAGATTATTGAATATAAGTATATTCATCTAGGGACCTTTATGGATTGGATCAGAAGTCCAAATAAAAGCATAAAAAATATTTCCATTCAATGGAAGGTGCTAGTATATGCCTTTCCTATGATTGGAAAATATTTGGCTTGGAAAGTGGGCAATGGTGAACAAGTTAGAATAGGGGTTGATTCTATTTTGGGTTGTGGAGAAAACATTTTGTTGTTGAAAGCTATGATAGGTTCTTTACAAGACAAGGGTTTTTACTTTCTTCATTAGGTGGGGGAATCAGATTCTTCTAGTCTTTGGATCCAAGGTTGGAAGTAGGCTCAGGTCTTGGGTCTTTTCGATGAGCAGGTTGCTTTGTGGAAGGCTTACACTGATAGTCTTAATAAGAGTCATATCAAGCTGAGAGCTGAACTAGATACTATTGCTTGGGCATACAACAAATCTAGGGGTCAGTATATGACTAGACTTGGCTACAAAGCAAGTTTTGACCCTGATCCCCAAGGGCCTGCTTGGTGGTGGAAGCAGATTTGGAAATTGTCAGCCCCAAAAAAGATAATTATTTTCATGTGGTTAGCTTTGAGAAATAAGGCTTTGACTTGGGAAGTTTTACAGAGGAGAAGCAGACAAGGTCCAAGTATTTGTATGTTGTGTCGGTCAGAGGAGGAAAACATCACACATTTGTTAATCAAATGCCCTTTTTCTCAACAGGTTTGGTTAGAAGCTAAATAGATAACTAGAGTTCAAAATATTTGGGAAGGAGAAATAGTGGAGGTATGCTTAAGACAATGGTTTTTGAAAAAAGAGTTGAAACAATTTCTTTCTTTACCATGTCTTATATGTTGGGGTATATGGTTGGCATGGAATGCAACTATTTTTGAAGGGAAGTTTATACCCCTATTTCAGGTCATATTTCAGGTGAGGACTTTGGTCTCAATCAACAAAGAGCCTTGCAAATGTAAGAAACCTCGACAAGTAGACAATTTGTTCATTGAAAAGTCTCAACCATGGGGCTTTTTTTATGGGGCCAGTCAGAGACAATCGACTTTTAGTAGCATGAGAGGCATTCTGTACTTCTCGGATACCCACTATATCAAATTTAAAGCAGGTCTTGGGATGGGTTCCAACAATTTTGCTGAGTTTCAGGCGTTGAGATTACTAATGAAGTGTGCTTCGGAGAGAAATGTGAAAAAATTACAAATTTTTGGAGATTCTACTCTGGTCATCAACTGGATGAATGGATCTACTCAATTACAAAATAATCTGCTCAGACCGGTGGGAGATGAACTATTGGAGGTGATTTCATTTTTTGAAAATATCTCTTTTACTCATGTTTATAGGGAATTAAATCAAGAAGCAGATAGGTTATCAAAAGAAGGTCAACAGGTTCCAGAAGGTTTCTTGCAAATGGAAGAGATCAAGGATGGAGTTTCGTCTTTCACTCACATATCATACCCCTAGTTTCTATGCTAGCTCTGGGTTTTTACTGTGGGTCTATCCATTGATTAGAGCTTTATGGCAGATTTTAACTATTTCTTTTCTTTCTATTGTTTTCTTCTTTTTGCTAGTTTCTATCCTGGTTATGGACATGGAGGTTATTTTGATGATTATGTATTGATATATAATGATCTTTATCCTTATTATCCCCATGTTGTTTTGAAGATGGGGTTTCCTCTCTGATCTATCCAACTGTAATTTTATTTTGACTCCTAGTAATCTGTTTTACCTGGGTTTTTGTTTGTGCCAAGGCACCTGAGAAGTGTAATTTTCTTTCATTCTTGAAATAAAATTATGATTTTTTTCTTGTAAAAAAAGCTTTAATCCATCTGACCCATTTCTTCCCAAATTCAAACTTTTCTAATATTGCAAAAATAAAACCCCATGCAACCCTATCATAGGCCTTACTCATATCAAGTTTTAAGATCATTGCTTTCACTTTTTTTGAAGCTGCTAAATGCATAACTTCATGAGCTCCTATGATCCCGTCTATAATCTTTCTCCCTTTCACAAATCCTCATTGCTCTTCTAGAATAATTTTGTCTAAAAGTGGTCTTAACCAATTCACCATCACTTTGGAAATTATCTTATATGCCATATTACATAGGCTTATGGGTCAAAATGAATTAAACAATTATGCATCCTCATTTTTTGTAATCAAGGTCAGATATGTTGGATTTATTTTATAAGGTTTGTATTGCTTTACCCTAGACTGTTCCACCACCACCAATAAATAATCCTTCACTATATCCCAATTATGTTGATAAAATGTTGTAGAGATCCCATATAGACTTGGGGATTTATCCTTATTAGAAGAAAAAGAGCTAGATGAACTTCTTCCAAAGTAATAGGCTTCATTAATTTCCTATTGTCTTTATTTGTTATAACTGAAGGTACTTCTTATAGAAGTTTATCATTAAGAACTTCAAACTCCTCTGATCCTAGAGTATTCTAATAAAAATACCTTGCCTCCTTTCTAATTTCACTTAGTCTTCAATCCAAACTCCTAATTTAATTCTACTAATTCTAGATGTTGATCTCTATACTATTGCCTCCCTATAAAAAAACTTTGTGTTTTTATCTCCTTTAAACCAAGTCTATATTGATTTTAACCCCAAAAATTCCTCTTCCTTACTCAAAATATTATGGTATTCACTAAGTAACCCCCTTTCCTTCAAGATTGGGTTATTATGATCATCTTTTTAGAATTTTGAAAGTTTATCTTTTAGTTCTTATTTATTCTCAAAAATAAAAACTAAAAGTATTATTGTTCCATTCTTTTAACCTAGATGTCATTGATTTAATTTGTTTTGGAAGTGTGTACATCCTACTTTCCTGAATAATTCCATGTTTATGCTATCATAACAACAAATTGAGGATGGTCTTCCCACATCTCTTCATGTTTAAAATATGATTTTTTTAATTTAATTCACTTACCACCATTTTAACTCTTATTGGCCAATGATCTGAACAAATCCTTGTCAAGGTATTAATTTTAGCATAAGTCCCTTCATCTAGCCAATGATTTAAGAGAATGCATATGTCTAATTTTTTTGCTATTGGGTTCTCACCTCTCCTATTTTTAGTCCATATATAGTTGTCTTATTCAAACTCAACCTCCCATAGATTATTATTTTGAAAAAAATCTAAGAAATCTCTCATATTTTGGGTTAGTTTCCTAATTCTCGTAAATTTTTCATCCAACCTGGTTATGGCATTAAAATATCCTATGATCATGAATTGGGTTTCTTTGTATTTACTTCTCATAAATACTTCAATCCCACTCTAAAATTATGATTTATTTGTAGGTCCATAGACATTGATAAGAATGAAACAAATATCTACAAAGAAGCATGTGACTAAAGAGGCTATCCAAATTTTATGAATTGTTACATAGGAGGTTCTAATAGGATTCCAACAATTTATAATTCCCCCTGTCGCTTCTTCAAAATCTATAGCATCCCATTCACATATTGCCCATATTGCTTTCATAAAATTAGAAACTTCTTCTTTTGTTATTTTAGTTTTCTCGATACAAATAATATCAAGCTTATTACTTAAACAAAGGTCCCTAATACAGCTCTGCTTTGAGGGGGTATTAGAACCCCTTATATTCCATAAGATGGTAATCACATATCATTAGGGGCTATTGGCCCTGCCTACAAATTACCAATATCATTTTGTTTTTTGGTAAAGAAAAGTTCAACCAACCTTGATAAGTTGATGGTTTTTGTTAGGGTAGGTGTTTAGACTCTACCTCATGCTCACCTAGGTACTTTAATTTTATATTAGTTTAGTTTATTTTTCCCACCGACTTTATGTGTGGATATTTTTTTTTATCTTATTTAGATATTATGGGGATATTTGGCATTCCTAGGGAGTTACACTCATTGATTCATTTGAAGGGTTGAGATATTTTCTCTATGAATCATATCGTAGCTCCTTGTTTGTACGGTGGATATTGATACTTATATTTTTGTTGATCCTACGACTATGGTGGATATTCCTTGCATATTTAAGCAAGGCTTCTCCATTGTACTTATACTTCATTCGGATATATGATATTGCAGTTATTTTTTAGCTTCCATTATCTTGTTACTATTTTTTCTAGTCTCTTATTTTTTGGTTTATGGTGTATCTTTAACGCCTTGATCCTTGAGGCTTATGGTTCGATGTTTGCATATCGTCATCGTTCCTTTCATTTTTTCTCCTTTTGCCTTACCTGTATTAAGATTAGGTCTTATTATTCTATTCCTCAATATTATTTCAAAAATGTCTTTTTCCTCAAATTTATTCTCTCCTAGCTCTACTATGGAAATTTTTTATTTGTCCTGCTCTTTTTCTAGTATTTTCTTTTTCATGGTAGATTTATTAACATCTAACACTGCATTTTCTTTACCAAAATTTTCTCCTAAATGGTGCATGGTACTGCAAGAGAGTCTTCAAAATCTGTTTTCACATATTCCTTAGATTCATTGAGAATGTTCATCCCAAAATCAACATCATACTGAATAGACAATTTATAATTAATATGTTGAACCTGTTATATTGTATCCTTTAATATTTGATCTACTTTTCTTTGTAGGCTAAAGCCTCAAAAGAGTTGGTATTTCTTCCAATATCCTTCCTTCCTTATCTCTATTATTTATTTGCTTTCATTTGTCTATTTATATTTTTTGGAAGTTGAAAACCATCCTCATCCATATCCATTTGTAAGTTTCTCTTGCGGTTTTCTACATATGATTATGTTGGAATCTTCTTAGGGCATGATCTCTCAATATGCTCCACATCATGACATCTTCTACATATAAAATATATATTTTCATAATCTATGGTTTGGGTCCACATCTTATCCCCATACTTAATAATGATTTATTATGGTAATGATTTACTTATATCAATCATGACCAATATTTGAGCATAAATATCCAAGAAACCATCTTTTGTAGTTTCTAAAATCTCAAGGAATTCTCCCATATTGTTTCCCATTGCCTTGAAGGTATCCATTTTCTAAAACTCAATGTAAAACCCATACATCTTAACCCAAATTGGTATTAGGGATAGATTTACATTTTAAGTTGAAAAGCCTTCATACCATCGGGTAAGGAAGAGTGATGTTCTTCCCATAAACCAAGGACCGCATTTTAGGATTTTATATCTTTCTTCCCTAGAATAAAAAATATCTAGGAAGAAACCTTTGGGAAGAAAGGATATAATCTCTCCTAGAGACTTTGGACTCCTATCAATCCATTTTCTCAAGGCTGAAGCCCCTAGCCAATACCCATTAAATTTACCAGAAATTGCCCTATCTCTAAGTAGCAAGGATCAATCCTCTATTGTTTTCTCAATAACCTCTACTACTAGAGAATAGTCTAGGTATTTAGCTATAAATAAATCAATGGGAAGGAAACTAAAACTCAAAATCTATTGAAATTTACCAGAATATCCTATAGCAAATTTTTTTTTTTGTTGGAGAGAAAAGGGTTGTACTTGGGGCCCCCACCCTTGAAAAATCACAAATATATTCTTTAGATAATGAGAGTTTACAAATAGATTCAATTATCATCTCAATTGAGTTTCTATAGCTAGAAACCAACATCATTTTACATAAAATTTCTGAATTCTTGATTTTCAATTTTAGGAACTTTTTCAATTTTTGACATGAATACAAATATTCCAAAATACAACATCCTTATTGATATTTTCCTACAACAACCTTCACAATACAAAAACTTTATATCTACTATATATGCATTGTATCTTAGTAGAGTAACATTTCCAGAACATCGCACTATCATAGCCTAATTTACCAGATCTAAATTGCTAGTTTCCTTCCTAAAGCACAAGTGCAACCACAAAATTGTACTACATAGTTTATATGAAAGTACATTAATGTTATAAAATAAAGCAAATATTACTAATGGAATACATTAAAGTAAATCGTAATCATTAATTGATTTAGGTACTCAATATTTTCTTGTCAGCTTCAACTAAACTTACTACTTCCTCTATCCAAGGAAAATAGAGTTTAACTTCATGATCTTCAATTAAACCCCCTCTATTGGCTAGCCTATATGCACATGTTTTTCCTTAATGTATGTGTAAAATTGATTTCTTATAAATCCATAGTAAGGCCTTGAATTTCCATAATTATCTCTTGTATGTTCCATGGAACCTTTGCTTTCCTCAAAATTGTATTTATTACTATGAGTGAATCACCTTCCATCCATACTTTGTTCTATTTCATTTGTTTGCATATTTTAACCCTTCCAAATTTGCCCAAGATTTACCTTCATTATTTATCTTAAATCCACTATTGAAAGCATAATGAGACAAAATATCTTCCCTATTATTTCTAATTATTCCTTCTCCTCCTACTGATCTTGGATTTCCTTTAGATGTTCCATCAAAATTTAGTTTGACCAACTCCATATCCGATGGTTTCCACTTTATATCCTTTACCTTATTTTTTTTTCTCCTATCCCCAACATCATAATTCCATTTGATGAATTGATTCCATCTATCAAGGCTCTCTGCTTCTAGATTAGTAATTGGGTGAGTTGATAGGATTTGTTTAGACTCTTCTATTGCTAAACAAATCTTTCTTTTTATTACATATAAAATACTTTTATTTCCTTTAAATATTCTTCTATTCCTTTCTAGCCATACAGTTTAAAGTATTGTATCTTTTAATATATCCCAAATTATCTATAAAACCCCATTTTTAAAATTTCTATGTCATTGCTTTAACCATTCTTCAATTCTTCCATTCATCACCATGCATTTACCAAATATATTAAGAATCCATTGCCATAGTTTCCAAAATATTGAGCAATATTCCAATAGATGGTCTATACTATCCTCCTCCATTTTACAAAGAAAATGTTGGCAATTTTGCATTTTGCCACATTGGGAATTTTGTTGGAATATTTTGATACAATATTTTGATTATGGCGGCATTATTTTGAAGACAATTTCATATGTTCCTGATTTCTTTCCATGTGTGTTGTATTTATTTTTGTGTTGATTCGGGTTTGCCCCACTATGAATACATTGAAAATGAAGGCGTCTGTGAACTTGTGAAAAACAGAAAATAAAATAATGAAAGGCCTAGTTAGAAACTTGAAGGGCTTGAAAATGTATTTATATTCACCCCAAAGGTGGGGTGAATGCCCCAATCGCCCTATGGAAGGGCGAATGAAATTTCAAAAGGAGTGCAAAAACTTCAAGGATCGAGCAAAGATATAAGCATTCGCGTTCGCCCCTATTTTGGGGTGAACGTGTCATTCGCCCCTTCCATGGGTGAACGTGCCCCATACCAGAGCGCAATCACGATCGCCCAAAATGAGCTACAATTTGCGTTCACCCCAAAGGTGGGGCGAACATCCCGTTCACCCCTCCCATGGGTGAACGTACCTTGGGAACACCTTGTAATCGTGTTCGCCCCAAAGGTGGGGCGAACGTCCCGTTCGCCCCTCCCATGGGTGAACGAACCATGAGAGTAAAACAATGTCGCGTTCACCTTGGTTGAGGGGTGAACACATTTTAAAAGGAAGGCTCACGCATGCACAAAGGGAAAATCAGGCGAGGCAGTTTTGCTTGAGGCGAACGCAATTCCTGGGCAAAAAAGGAAGAGTTATGGTCAAAGTTTCAAAGGCGCCAGATTTGTGAGCATTGAATAATGGTGGCATTAAGTAACTCATATCGTGAATCCCGAGCATAGAAGAAGTTGAATGAGAAGAGCAGAAGAATCTTCATGATTTCCAAAGCATAAGGATGTTTTCGAGGCATTTAATATTTTCCAAATTATCTGTGCATCGACGCCCAAGCTGTTGCTTTCTTGGAAATTATTCCCTGAAATATGGATCACTGTTTCTAAAAAGAAGATTTTGGATGATTCCAAGGAGGGAGTTTCTCATTCTTGTTTTTGATCTGGGATCATTTTGTTCTCTTGTGCATTTAATGAAAGAGGCGAAAACCTCTATAAATACTAATCAAATTTCTATTGTAAAGGGAGGTTAGACACTTTGCGAGAATACTCTCCAAGTTCTCTGCATTAATACAAGGCATCAAGCTTCTGAATTTGCAAGTGATCTTGTGTGTAATTTCTTTCTGTATCGTGCACTTCTATTTTACATTCATCTTTCTTGTTTGCTGTTAAATTTAAATTCTGCATTTGGATTTAAATATTGCTAGTAAGGGAGTGAATGTTGGAGTGTTATTCTAGAGGTTATTACTACAAGTTTATAAGTAAATTATGTTGCTATTTTCCTCTGTTAAATGCTATTTCATGCTTTGGTGATTTTCCTACTGTTAGTCTACCCCGAATCCTGCACTTCGGCCTATGGCCATATTTCCCATTTCTTTCCGCATATTTCCAATTTCTTTCCTGCATCCCTAGTCTTCTACCAGTGTAGGATTTAGTTCGGGAACCAGCCCTCTCTGGAGATTGGCATGGGGGACATTTCTTTCCTCCAGCCTTTCAATGTTGGTCGTATCTAGGGTGCACAAACGTAGTGTTTGTTGATTAGGCAGATATTTGACCAACAGTTTTTGGCATGCCCGGTGGGACCTCAAAGTTCCACTTCCAATAGTATTAAGGTTTGATGTTTGCCTTTGTACTATAAGATTAGAACATCTGGCGACTCGATTATACTCAGAAATCTTTGAATGTGAGAGCAGCAAAAGTTGTGTCTCATGAATACAAGATCGAAAGCCAAAAATCCAGATCATCAAATCGAGTTCTACGAACTTGATATTCAAAGGTTGGGAGAACATCCTCAATTAGCCACTTTTTGGCGTACGTCCTCATTACCCCATATATCCCACATTCCATCTGTTACATCCTCATGGTTAGCAGGTGTATTCTCTACTCCTGTAAGCCTAGTAAGTACTACCACAAGTTTCCCACAACCTCCACCCCATACTACCACTAGCGTTCCTCAACCTACACCACATATACCAGTCCATATGGCTCAAAATCCTCCACCAAGGTAGTTCCCAGCATGGAATAGCTCAGGGGCCTTGAACTTGCAAGCACAAAATCTAGTGCCCCAAGCGGCTTTGAAAGCCTTGCCGACTTATGATGGTATCGGTAAAACTGCATATGAACATATCCAAGATGTGGCCTCTTTAGCGACCATCCATGACATAACAGATGAAGATGTAATGATAAAGTTGCTAGTATTGTCACTGAGAGGAAAATTGCTTTATTGGTACCGATCACTGCAACCTGGTACTATTACTTCATGGGATCAGCTAGCGGAGTTGCTGATTAAAAACTTTCATGAACAAGCTGATCCATACTCTTTGCTACACCAGTTTATGATGATTCAAAGACATCCACAAGAAGAGATAGTTGACTTCAATGTCAGGTTTGCACGAAGCTGGCAAAGAGTCCTTGATGGGTTACGGCCCACACATGAGCAAGTTGCATTCTACTATCTTAGGGTGTTTAGCACCGAAATTGGTATGGTTGTATGATAAGCCAATGTGACTACATTTCTAGACTTGTATACGCAAGCTCAAAAGGCTGAATCTGATTTGATTGTTGTAGGTAGGCTTCCCCAAAGATGACTATGCCCATTGTTCCTGACCTTCCTTAGTATCTGTATTCAAGTACATTTTCGCAACCCATGCCTTCCATGTACCCAGTTCCCTCATGGAGTTCTAGCCCACCTCATGTTGCTCCAATCCCTATCCCGCAACGTTCGACCTCAAGTTTTTCTCAGTTGCTAATGCAATTAGTTCCCTAATTCAGCTTGTCTCTTTCTAGCATTGCCAGTCCCCAACTCCCTTGCCATTACCTGCATCGCAAGCACCCTTACCTTTCCAGCCCCACTCCACCATCTAATCTTGATCCCCTCATGACATTGTTATAGGAAGTAAAATCCAATAATGCCACATTAAGGACAATATCTAATGAGCTTACCATAGTAAGGAAGAAGCAAGTGGAGGTTGAGTTTCGGTCTAGGAGATTCCAAACTCCACCTATTACTAGAGAACAAGCTTCTACTAGTAGAGGACCTAAGAAAAGTACAATAGTGCTAGCAAATGAGGAGACTAGCACAACAGAAAAGGCCTATTGGTGTTCAACATGTAATGATCCTCATGGAGAAGATACCTGTATGGTGCATATGAACTATGTGCAAACATTAGCAGAGAGTTCGGTTGGCGGACAAGTTAATATGATTAGAGAGGTCGAACACAATTTCATGATGCCATCCTTGGAGCAAGTTTCCGTACTCACAAGGTCCAGAAAGAAGCCAGTAACTGTAGATCCGGTGGAGCTCGAACCTTTGAAGGTGCCTACAGAACCAAAGGTACAAAATGAGAAGTGGTTACCTCCAGTGAAAGCACCCACTGTAAAGGCTAAGGAGCAAGATTCTATCAAATTGAAAGATTTATTGCCCAAGCCAACTCAAGAGAAAGTACAAACTAAGTCATCAACTTTGCAACCTACAACAGCTGCCCAAATGCATGATGAAACAAAAGAGCAAGCCAGGGAGTGACTTAAGTACCCATCATTGATGAAGAGGCAAAGAGTGGAAGCTACCCAACAATATCGGGATAAATATGAATGAGCTCCAGAAGAGAAGGTTTTGGCTGCTTCAAGTTACAACATTGTAGAGGAAATGAAGAAGATCCCAACAAAAGTTAGCTTGTATGATGCACTATAGTTGCCAGGACAAATTGATTTGTTGCAAGAATCCTTGAAGACCGCTAAAGATCAGAAGAAAGATCATTCCCAAATAGTCCTAGCATAGGCGCTACCAACTTCTGCAATAGGGAAAAATAGGCCTCCCCCATTTTATTTATCCTTGAGAATGGAAGGGTGGATTGTACACAATTGTATGATCGACTCTGGAGCTGCAACTACTATCATGCCAAAGGCAGTATGTGAAGTAATGGGGATGGAATATACCAGAAGTAGCCCAGGAGTGTTGCAATTGGATGGAACTCCAGTTAAGATAGTGGGGGTTATCAAAGACATTCCTATTGTCCTTCACAGTATGCCTCAAATCACAGTCATCCAAGAAGTGGTAGTAGTCGATTTGGAGCCATACTTTAGCATGTGCCTCTCAAGGGAGTTCACAGCTAAGCTGGGAGGATACCTTTCCTTGGACTATTCGCATTTGGAGATACCATTCAAAGGAAAATGGATTCATATCCATAATGAAAAACCTTCACCTTTCCACATTGAAAGGTTCGAAGAGGAAGAACAGTCTCTAGGTGCAGTGAACATGATGACTGAAGAACTAGAGGAAGTCGACTTGGTGGGAGAGGCATTGGGTGAGCTTCATTTGGAGGATGAATTTTTGCTCACATATTTCAATACAATGATCGAAACTGACATCGGTTGTTACACAATAACTAAACCAGAGCAAGCTGAAAAGCGAGCTCCCGATTCATAGGGTTCTGACATGAATCAGTTATGGAAACTATATTTTGATGGTGCTAGATGTAAGAATGGTGTAGGGGTTGGTGTTGTATTGATCTCTCTCGAAGGTATACAAAAGACTTATTCTTACAGGTTGACTTGGAGTTGTACCAACAATGTAGCTGAATATGAAGCGTTGTGCCTTGGATTGAAAAAGGCTAAAAAATTAGGCATTAAACAACTGTAGAGTTTTGGTGACTCTGAGCTTATTGTCAACCAGACCACTAATAAATGTGTATCAAAGCAGCATTACCTGAAAGCTTATCGTAATAGGGTTTGGGATTTGTTTGAGGCTTTCACAGCTCTGAACATTCAGGTGATTCCTCGGGAGCAAAACAGACATGTTGATATCTTAGCTTCCCTTGGTGCAAATTATTCCCCTACGGAGCAAGTGGTTCAAAAGCCCAAGACTATCAGGGTGATTTATAGACCTTCGGTTCTAGATAAGAATCTTTATTGGCAAGTATTTGACAATGATGAACAAATAGTCAACTTTCTGCTCAGAGAGGCCGCTAGCATGGATGACAGAATACTTGTCGAGGAGGAGAAGGAAGGGATGATTCAGTTAAAGAATAATCACATTCCCAGAGGTTTAATCTCATTGGAAAGTTTATTTGATCAAAATGATAGAGCTGATAAGCACAAGATTAAGGTAGATGCCAAGGAGTACAAGGAATTGCAGTTGGAACCAAAAAATATTATCAAGATCGGGATCGATTGTGTGTTAGAAGAGCTTGAAGGTATTAAAAATCTGTGCTATGAGTACCCCGACATTGTGGCATGGAGTTACCAGGATTTAAAGGGATATGACAAGGATGTGATTCAACATACCATAGAACTGTAGGAGGGGGTAAAACCTTTTTGGCAAAAGCAGTGTCCTGTTAATCCTAAGATTGAAGCACTCATGAAGGCAAAATTGTTGAAGATGTTGGAGGTAAATATTATTTATCTGATTAAGCATTCAACCTAGGTGGCGAACTTGGTTCCTATAAGAAATAAGAATGGAGACATACGATTATGCATGGATTTTTGTAACCTCAACCAAGAATTGCTCAAATATCATTACCCTCTGCCTTAGATCAGATTCTTCATGTGGTCACTGGTGCTCAGAGATTTTTACTATTAGATGGCTTCTCTGGATATAATCAAATCTAGGTAAATAATGAGTATCATTACAAAATAATATTCACTACTAAGTGGGGTATGTTCGCCTACCAGCGGATGCCCTTTGGGCTCTCGAATGCTGGTGCTACCTTCCAGAGAGCCATGGACGTCACCTTCGGTGAGTTACTGAATAGAATTATTGTGATATATCTTGATGATATGACTGTGTTTTCCCATTGCAGAGAAGATCATGTTGCTCATCTAAGGCAAGTGTTTGAAAAGTGTCGTGAGTTCGGTATCTCCATCAATCCAAAGAAATCAATTTTTGCTATCAAAGAAGGGAAATTGTTGGGTCATGTAATCTCACAAGAGGGATTGGTGATAGACCCTGCAAGAGCCGAAGCGCTCATGAAATTGTCATTGCCCGCTAATAAGAAATATTTGCAGTCCTTCTTCGATCAAATAAACTTCATCCGCAAGTTTATTGCCGATTTCGCCCAAGTTGTGAAACCCATGACTGAGCTTTTGAAAAATAATGTTGAGTTTAAGTGGACGGAAGTCAGGAGACGAGCTTTTCAAGAGATCAAAGAAAGAATCACCCAAGCTCCAGTTTTGATTAATCCTGACTATTCGAAGGACTTCATTCTTTATGCAGTAGGTGAGCATGAAAGTTATGTTGCAGTATTGACCCAGAAACAAGAATATGGTGAAGAAAAGCCCATTGCTTTCTTGAGCCAAGTTATTGCACCACATCAGGAGAAGTACAACTTTATTGAAAAGCAAGTTTATGTCGTGATGAAATCATTGAAAAAGTTTCGACACTTTGTTTCTCAAAGCAAGACTGTTGTTTATGTAATTCATCCTGATGTTCGAAACTTCATACTACAAGGGGAACTAGGTGATAAGAGAGTAGGATGGGTATCTAAAATTCAAGAATACGATGTGGAGATCTGACCAACAAATCTAGTTCATGGGTGCGCTTTATGCCAAGAGTTAGCTAAGAGTGTTGTCGCTGAGGCATTGGATGTGATTCATGAGGAGGACATAGGCGAAAGAATTTGCGCAAATCATACTATGAGTGACCGTGATTGGACAGAAGAGTTAATTGATTATTTTACTTCTGGGAGATGTCCAACTCATCTCGATGCCTCACAACGTCGGAGGTTCAGACTGCAAGCGCTCAAATATGTATTGTTGCCTAATGGGTTATATCATAAGAACATCGATGGAGTTCTTCTGAGGTGTGTAAAAGCATCTAAAAAGGAGAATATTTTGGAGGAATTTCATTCTGGGCTATCTGGAGGCCATTATGCAGGCAGACCCATGGCTTTAAAAATTATCCAAGCAGGTTATTATTGGCCTACTCTGTTCATCGATGCTCATAAAATAAGTCAGCGGTGTGATAGTTGCCAATGATATGTGGGTAGAATTAGGAAAGGAGCATTGCCTCTACGCCCAATCCAGGTGGAAGCACCTTTCCAGCAGTGGGGTCTTGATTTCATTGGTGTCATTGATCCACATTCTTCTGTAGAGCACAAGTATATCCTGATGGTGACGGATTATTTCACCAGATGGGCAGAGGCTATTCCCACTAAGAAGGTCGATCAAGCTACTATTATCTCCTTCCTAGAGGGGCTTATTACTCGATTTGGCATACCAGATTCTATTGTGACTGATAATGGCACTCCATTCATTGGAGCTAAAATTATAGAGTTTGCTAGCAGATATGGCATTTATTTGAAGACATCATCCAACTATTACCCGTAGGGGAATGGGTTGGCCAAATCAACCAACAAGAATTTGCTACGCATCTTGAAAAGAATAATGGGCAGTAACAAGAGAAGCTGGCATTTATTGTTAAATCAAGCGCTTTGGGCAGATCGTATCTCAATTAAAAAATCTATCAAGACTTCCCCATATGCCTTGGTTTATGGAAAAGAAGTTGTTCTTCCCTCTCATATTGAATTACCCGTACTCCAAACATTGCAATTGTTCCAGAATGAGGATGAAGAATGCGATGCTTTGAATGCAAGGATAGCACAATTGTTATAGTTAGAAGAGAATAGGGAACAGGCTTATCAAGTATTTGCCAAGCATTCTAAAGAGATGAGTAAGTGGTTTGGAAAGAAAATGATCGATCACAGTTTCTAGGTGGGAGATCTAGTTTTAAAATGGAATGAAAAGAAGTCCAAGCCAGGGAATCACCACAAGTTCGATGCCATATGGGAGGGACCTTTTCAAATTGTTGTGGTAAATTCAATGAATGCTTATCATCTCCATGATATGGAGGGTCATGATCTTCCTATCCCTGTAAATGGCCTTCATCTGAAGGCTTATATCCAATGATGACATTCCAAGTGAGTTAACATATTGTATATATGTAAATAGTTTTTTGATGTTTTAATGGTTGTTGCTATTTCACTATAGTTATATATAAAAAAAAAAAAAATGAGATAGAAAAAAAATAAGGACAGAATTTTTCATCCAAGAAGACGCCTTCATGAAGATAAAGCAATGTATTATGAACACCATCCCTGGTGAACTACAGCTTGGCTATTCGGGGTGAATTTAAAGCAGACAATAGATTTGGTGAAAGAGAACATTGAGTTAACATCACGTTCACCCTAGGAGTGGGGCGAATGTCCCATTCGCCCATGTCATGGGCGAACACGATGGAAAGGGCGATGAAGTGTTTTGCATGAAGTTGAAAATTAAAGGTGTATTTTTTTTTTTTTTTTTTTTAAAAAATTTTTTAAAATAAATAAAAAAAATCGTGAGGGGTAAAAGAAAGATAAAAAAAAAGAAGATGAGTTATTTTTAGAAAATTTGATTTTTTCTAGGGTGTATGCAAAAGAGAAAAAGAAGAAAGGTAAGGCATCCTTTTAAAGGGCCATTCACCATGAAATTTTAAATAAATTGGAAGTGCCCAAGTTTAATCAAGCAAGACGTTTTTACCCCAATTTTGAAGTCGCCCACCAAGAAGGATTAAAAAGTTTTGCACTCTAAGTAATTTTATTGTCGTAGTTTCGAAAGCACGTTGTGTAATGAAATAGTGCCCCTAGGTTACGTGTCAAAAATTGGAGGGCGAGAGTGTAGGAAAGAGCATTAAATTGGAAATGTGGGTTATGCCAAATTTTGATTCCAAGAAGTGGTGAATGTTGAATGATTGGTTGTTAAGTGGCTAATTTAGCTTCCCCAACAAGCTTCAGGTACCAGGGCATAATTTACGATGAAACTGCATGGTAAATTGGGCATATTTTTTAAGAGGATTCGATAGTGAATCAAAGGAGAAATCGTTAGTACTTTGAGGATGGTGCTCGGTTAGTAGTTCAATATTACTTTCCTCCCAAATGTGCTCAAAATTAAATTGGCATTTATTATGACAGTTGTGGAAGTAGTTCTATATAAACCCTGAGGTAAAATATTGCAGTTTATTTTCTATTTTTAAATTTTTATTGTTGCATCTTGCATTTTAGCTACAAGGAATTTTAGAGGTTGCTTAGTAAATCTGTCAGAGAATAAAATAGGGAAATGCAGTAAAGAGCCCAAAGACATCATAGAGGCCACAAAGCCCAAGAAATCCAAGAAAAATGAAGGAGGTTCTAGAGCCAAAAGGGCTCAAAAAAATGATTATGTAGATCTGGACCCATATGAAGATACTATGGTAGAGATTGGAGACTGCCTCATCACTCACAAAGGAATTGAAAGATTAAGGTAGGAGGTAGAAGCTATGGTAAGCCAAGGAGTATCATCAAATAGTTGGTTGATAGTGCCATATCATTCATAGTTATCCTGGTACTTGTGTTCACCAGTTCACCCGTGCCCTGAGCTGGTGCAGCTCATTGCCTAGTTTTATGACCCTTTCACTAAGGCTGTCAGAAATTCTAGGAGGGAGATTTTATTTACCATCACTCTGGATGAAATTCGGGAAGCTTTCGCTTGTGGGTTGAAGCCCCCCTCTTATGTAGTTAATAAAAAGTTGCATACCGATGAGCAAGAGGACAGGTACGTCTCCATAGTGATGATGCACCAATTTATGGAGATGCAACTGGTTAAAGAGCCATAGATGGGGTAGCTTCCTAGTTTGTCAAAGCCCCTCTCAGAATTCAAAAGCCAAGATATATATTCCATGTTGTCTTGGGTGGTTGGGTTACCTTCAGATGGAACAGTGCATAAGTGGCAGGCGGTTGTTGCATAGTGTATTTGTAAAGTTGAGTTTTATTCTCCCTCTGCCATGAGGCAAGGTGGCAATCCAATTTTCTTTGATTGGGCCGACTTCATCTCTCAAAGGATAAACTTTTAGTTGGAAAAGATGCAGACTAGGGAGTCCAAGTCATTTTTGCATACATCATTTTTAGTTTGGTATTTCTTTTTCCAATTGCAACAGCGCTTCTCTTTCATTGTAGTGATGTAGTTGGGCAAAAATAATGAGCCCTTTCTAGTTTATATGTGGACTCCTATTTTGACAAGGAGGGAGTCAGTTTATAGCTTCAACAGTTGGTTTTTGGGGCCAACAATAGAGTTGCTTTGTGGCACCTGTGAGAGAGTGCCATAAGATTTGAGGGATGCAGTCGTCATGCAAGAGAAGGGTGACATTTTTCTGCTTACCCAAGGCGTAGTTGTATAAATTTTTGGCTTCACGGGTAAGCCATTTTTGTTGCCATATTTCGCTATGGAGCACATGTTTGCCATGGAGGTTGTGCACCAGACTGATCATGTGAATGATATATATGGAGTTGGGCATGGGAAAAATACTACATGCAACATGTCATTCAAATTCGATGGCATAGAAGTGAGCCAAGTTGGGAAAAATAGGCTCTTGATGGTGGCGTTGCAGGATTTAGGCTTGATTGAACTACCGCAGCGCTGGTGATATGACCCCTTGGGTAAGTTCTTGGCTATTGTGAAGGCCAAATCATTCCATTGTTGTCCTCAGCCTGATATCTAGAAGAGGAGAAATAATTTTGATGGGCCAGACATGAACTGGCATATCGAGAAGATGATGACCCTCCCACCATGGCATGATTATTATGAGTAGGAGGTGGAATATAATCCCACCAAGTATAAGACCCAAATTCCTCCATCGAGTTTATTTAGTTCTATTAAGGAAGCCAAACCTGATTGGACTAAGGAGAAGATAATGAATTGGTGGATTATGCAGATTCATCGTGGAAAGCCCATGACTCCTTACGGGTTGAAATTAGATGAGCAATTCTTGGATACTTATGATGAGTTTGTAGACTCATATCAACCCATCACCTTCACCAATATTTTTTCACAAAGCTTTCAACATTCTGACAGTGGCAAAGGTGAAACTGAATAGGAGCACCCAATAGTTGAAGATGAGACCCCGGAGGAAGAAGAACAACAGTATGTATTTAAAAGGAGGTCTCAAAGAATGAAGTGGTAAAAAGAGGAGACGCCCATGCCCAAAAAGCAAAATTTACCGTAGGTGCCTCCATTTCCAAAGGTGACAAAGAGGCCAAGAACTAGCATAGTTATGACTTCTATCATTGAGGCTCCAGTAGTTTCGGCCACTACCATTTCTACAATGATAGTTGTAACTATCCCCATGGTTGCTAATGTGGTAGTTGTGGCCAATCCTTCACTTATGAAAGAGCCCCCGACCAAAGTCATAGAAGTATTTTTGATGATGCAATCACTGGTGGAAGATCATCAGTCGGAGAGCTCTCATGTTGAAGTTATGGATGAGGACATTGGAGAAAGGGTAGAAGTACAAGAAGAAGAAGCAGTTTCACAGTCGCCTCTATCATCGTAGCACTCGATGCTTGCACTCGAAGGTACATCTCTTCTTCCCTCTTCCTCTTCTTTGGAGCAAGCAGTGATTTCCACTTCACTTCCATCTATTCCATTTTTATCATCCTCGGTCTCCATTTCTCCACCCTTCGGTATGCCATCCACGTCTATCTCATTTCCATATTCTTCCACTCCTGAAGTCACTATTGCTCCTTCTTCTATCCCCATTCCTTCGTCTTTCATTTCTTTCAGTTCATATGCGTCAGTGTCGAATCCCTTTTCACATCCTTCCCTTTCTGTTCCTACCTCCACCGCCATTGAAGTTGTAAGTACGCAAGCTCCTCCTAGAGTAAGCATAACTACAGCCGAACCCCCTTCCTCCACCAAGACCTCCATTTCCATTCCATCTACCATTTCTGTTCTACCTCTTCTAGTCGTGTCCTCTGTTCCCACTGGGCCCAGTCGCTCAGACATTTTGGTTCCATTCACCCCATTCTTGGAGCTACAGATAGTTCCTGATGTACAGGTGGCCCGTAAGCAGCCCGACATAGAGAAGATCAACCGGGCACACATGAGCTCTTCATAGTGGTTGAAGAGTATGCGGTGCAAGGAGGCCTTGGCTCCAGCTCAGCCGATTAAAAAGGTTACCTTTGACCCCATCATGAAGGAAGCCCATATTACGACAATTACACCATTGGTTCAAAAGCCCCAAGGGGAGTTGTTGTCGGGTGATCTCATTTCTGAGACTATAATAGAAGACCTTACGTGAATAGATCCTATGGAGAATATGGGCAATATTCAAGTCGATATGAGCTCAGTGTACTTTCATGGTGAGCATTTTAAGGAGAAATATTTTGAAAGTCAGAACAAAATAATTGAGCTCAAAAATGCCTTGGCAAAAAGTAGAGCCCAAGAAGAGAAGACGACCACTAAAAATGACTACTTGCACTAGCAGGTCAAGGTGCACTTGAAGGAGCGTGATACCACCAGGATTGAGATGCACAAGCTTTAGCAACAGCTAGAAGAAGTGAAGAAGCAGTTAGTTGAGAAGGAAGTAACACAGGCTACCAGATTTTTGTGAGATAATATCAAAGGAACCCGCCTTCGCTCTGCATAGAATTGTGAGAAGTTGGTCATGCAAGTTGTTAAGGTGTTACAATATTTATGGGAGGTACAGATACAAATCTATCTTGGGCAACAATTAATTGATACCATTGAGGAGATGTTATCACCCTATATGGAGATGGCTGTAAAGATACAAGCCTTAACTAATACCAATTTGCACATTCGCCCTCTTAGCGAGATGGATTATGCCTGGTCTAAGGTCAAGATAATGCTACGCGAGTTACTTCCAGTGAATGGACCTAGTACGGGAAGGATGGGCCATCCTCAACACTATCGAATGTGAGCACACTATTTCCATGTCTCATTTTGAGACCATTGATGAGTTGGGATTTCTGACCTTCATGGATAATTGGGGAGAACCTCTTCCCATAGAACAACTGGAAGCGCTCTGGAAGAAGTTTGTTGAAGATACTTCCAAAATTGATGCCTGGGAAGAACCTCTAATGGAAGCATAGGTGTTTCCCTTGATGCAGAAGTATATGCGCTTAGAGTTGTCATTATACGAGTTGGCCCAATGAGCGAAGCACCTCAATTTGATGGATGTTCAGAATCTTCGCTTCGTTTATGAGTCTCTCAGTGTGTCGTGCCTTTTTAACACTCATGATTGGGGAGAGGTTGTTCGTGCTTATGAGGTTATCTCTAAAACAATTCAAGAGTAGGAGGAGCAGGTAATGATAGAACGCGAGGTAGCAGCAAAAGCAATAGAAGAAGCAGAGCGGGCTGAAGTACTCAGAGTAGTAGAGGAAGCTGAGCAGCAAGAACGCATGGAGGAAGAAGCGCATCAAAAGGCATCCATAGTATCGATGAGTGCACCAGCTAAAGACCCTATTGCCCAATGAATGAAGGCCTGGGATCGCTTGCATCCATGCGAGCTGGATACCCCTTGAGTCACCAAAAATATTGGCAATTTTGCATTTTGCCACATTGGGAATTTTGTTGGAATATTTTGATATATGGCGGCATTATTTCGAAGACAATTTCATATGTTCCTAATTTCTTTACATGTGTGTTGTATTTATTTTTGTGTTGATTCGGGTTTGCCCCACTATGAATACATTGAAAATGAAGGCGTCTGTGAACTTGTGAAAAACAAAAAATAAAATAATGAAAGGCCTAGTTAGAAACTTGAAGGGCTTGAAAATGTATTTATATTCACCCCAAAGGTGGGGCGAACACCCCAATCACCCTATGGAAGGGCAAACAAAATTTCAAAAGGAGTGCAAAAACTTCAAGGATCGGGCAAAGATGAAAGCATTCATGTTCACCCCTATTTTGGGGTGAACGTGTCGTTCACCCTTTCCATGGGTGAACGTGCCCCATACCAGAGCGCAATCACGATCACCCGAAATGAGCTACAATTTGCATTCACCCCAAAGGTGGGGTGAACATCCCATTCGCCCCTCCCATGGGTGAACGTACCTTGGGAACACCTTGTAATCATGTTCACCCCAAAGGTGGGGTGAACGTCTCATTCGCCCCTCCCATGGGTGAATGAACCATGAGAGTAAAACAATGTCGTGTTCGCCTTGGTTGAGGGGTGAACACATTTTAAAAGGAAGGCTCACACGTGCACAAAGGGAAAATCAGGTGAGGCGGTTTTTCTTGAGGTGAACGCAATTCCTGGGTGAAAAAGGAAGAGTTATGGTCAAAGTTTCAAAGGTGCCAGATTTGTGAGCATTGAATAATGGTGGCATTAAGTAACTCATATCATGAATCCCGAGCATAGAAGAAGTTGAATGAGAAGAGCAGAAGAATCTTCATGATTTCCAAAGCGTAAGGATGTTTTCGAGGCATTTAATATTTTCCAAATTATCTATGCACCGACGCCCAAGTTGTTGCTTTCTTGGAAATTATTCCCTGAAATATGGATCACTGTTTCTAAAAAGAAGATTTTGGATGATTCCAAGGAGGGAGTTTCTCATTCTTGTTTTTGATCCGGGATCATTTTGTTCTCTTGTGCATTTAATGAAAGAGGCGAAAACCTCTATAAATACTAATCAAATTTCTATTGTAAAGGGAGGTTAGACACTTTGCGAGAATACTCTCCAAGTTCTCTGCATTAATACAAGGCATCAGGCTTCTGAATTTGCAAGTGATCTTGTGTGCAATTTCTTTCTGTATCGTGCACTTCTATTTTACATTCATCTTTCTTGTTTGTTGTTAGATTTAAATTCTGCATTTGGATTTAAATATTGCTAGTAAGGGAGTGAATGTTGGAGTGTTATTTTGGAGGTTATTACTGCAAGTTTACAAGTAAATTTTGTTGCTTTTCCTCTGTTAAATGCTATTTCATGCTTTGGTGATTTTCCTATTGTTAGTCTACCCCGAATCCTGCACTTCGGCCTGTGGCCATATTTCCCATTTCTTTCCGCATATTTCCAATTTCTTTCCTGCATCCCTAGTCTTCTACCAGTGTAGGATTTAGTTCGGGAACCAGCCCTCTCTGGAGATTGGCACGGGGGACATTTCTTTCCTCCGGCCTTTCAATGTTGGTCGTATCTAGGGCGCACAAACACAGTGTTTGTTGATTAGGTAGATATTTGACCAACATAACACATTTTGAGGGGCCATGAAAAGCCCTTTTCATAAGGTTATCCCAGGATAAAGAATTTTTATTCCCTACTAGCCAAACAAACATTTTGACTTTAGGAATGCTCAGGCTATCCCAAATATCTCTCCATATTCTTGTGATATTCCTATTTTGATGGTACTTCATATTATCCACTTCTTATTGTGTATTCTCTTGAGCTATTCAAATCCCAAATCAACTTATCCTTGGCTCCCCTCGAAATAATCATTGTTGTGATCTTTCTACTCAACTGCCTCCTACCATCAATGTCCTGTTTACTTGTAAAAAAAATCTTTCCATTTGTATCTTCCTTCTCAATCCTTGTACAAAATGTCTGAAACTCTATGACCATATTTATCTTGAAGTAGTCTCATCCATGGTTTAAAAATTGGATCTAAATTTAGTGTTTTTTATCACACCAAGTATTCATCCAAATAGAATTTTTTTATCTTGTTTCCACCACCCATCTCAAACCTTTAATCACTAGATCAATTGATTTTTTTAAATCGTTCCATAGTGAAGAACCATTTGATAGAAATAATGTAGTAAATATTAATCTTGGGTCATTGGGATCAACATACTTAGAATAATTTTTACCCATTGTCTTTGAATCTCTTTATACAATCTCTAAATTACTTTCCCCCTAAGAGCTATGTTTGCATCTATAAGAACTCTTAAACCAAGACCTCCCCTAGTTTTTTCATCACACACCTTGCTCCATTTCACCAAAGTAAATTTATCTTTTATCATGTAATCTTGACCTAAAAAATGATCGCATAGTAAAGATTAAACTTTTTTCTATTGATTTTGGCATAGTATACAAGGACATATAATAAGATGGAATGACTTGTAAGACTAATTTAATTAGCTACACTCTTCCTGCTAATGATAAACATCTACCTTTCCATTCTGATAGTTTATTCTAAAATTTACTTATAACTCAATTCCATAATTCTATCTTGATCCTCTCCTTAAATAAGGGCATCCCTAGATAAGTTACTAGCAAGTTTACCTCCTCCATTTGAAGTAGCCTACATATCCCTGCTTTGATTTTAGTTGGGGTGTTTGAGAAGTAAATTTTTGTTTTTGTCCTATTAAATTTTTGCCCTGATGCTCTTTCATATTCCTTTAATAACTTATTCAAATCTTTGGCCTCGTTTATCCTTGCCCTCCAAAAAAGGGTTGCATTATCACTAAACTATTGATGGGTGATGTTGTTGATGTTATTACTAGCCTTAAGTCCACTTATAAGCCTATATTTGTAAGCCTTATTCAAGTTCCTACCCAAAACCTCTACCATAATAATGAACAAATATGATGATAGAGGATCTCCCTATTTAAGGCTTTCTTGGCTTTAAATGATTATGTTACCAACCCATTGACCAACACTGAATATGAAACTATAGAGACACAAGATTTAATCCATATGACCCATTTATTCCCAAATCTAAAAAAATTTAATACTTCAACAATAAAATCCTATTTAACCCTATCATAGACCTTATTCATATCAAGTTTTAAGATCATTGCTTTCTCTTTTCTTGAATTTATTGAATGCATAACTCAGGAGCTACTATGATCAAGTCCAAAATTTTGTTGAGGAATATTACATTATTTGGTATATGTCAATGTATTTCCATGGTACCTTCATGGTACAAATGTAAATATGTAATATATTAGGGTTGAGCCTATAGTTTAGATGTGATTTATATTTCCCCTTTCATGTAAGTGTCAATATGCTGGAAATACACAAGTGTCATGTTAGAGTGCAAGTGTGTATTGAGAGAATGTGCACAAGTGTCATGTATGTAAGTATGTAAATATGTAAAGTGAGGATGTGCACAAGTGTCTTAGATTAGGAGTGCATGTAGAAGTGTGCAAGTGTCATAGAGTCAAGTGTGCATGTAAGAAGAAAGTGAAGAGTCTAGTATGCAAGTGGCAATATGATAAGCCAAAGGTCATGTGAGTTGTCATATGGAGAGAAATAGTCAAATATGTGAAGAGTCATATTACTATGTCTATATTATGGATACAAAGATGAAACAAAGCTCCATACAATGTAACACAAATGGATCTAATTGTAAGAGAAAGATACAGAAAAGTGAATAAAGCTTGTACATAGATTTTTGAGAAATTCATATTGTAAGTATTCTTCATGCATATTCATGAATGATTTTGGCCACTTACATTTATATTTGATATTATATGTGAATGTTATTTTTATTATTATATTGGCCTACATATACATTTAATTGCTCATTTATATTAATATTATTCTACTCTTCATTATTAATATTTAGACTTTTAATATTGTGGTTTCTTTATATTGGGACCTATGATATTCTATGGTAGTAAGGCTTAAAATACAACAATGGTATCAGAGCTACCACTTAACTCTATCCATTTTTTATAGAGTTATTTTATTAGCCACCATTATTTAACTTTGTTCATTCTTGATAGAGTTATAGTAGAGTCTATCCACTTTGAATAAAGTGAAGACTTGGACTCTATTTTTAAATGTCTAGTTGAGTAGATATTGATGAGATAAGGATAACTCACCCTAATTTGAATGCTAGGGTCTTTCCTCTTGGTTGAAGAAAAACCAGTGAAGACTAGGAATCAACTAAGATTTGATTAAGGGCCAACTCAGGAGAAAAGTTGGACATTGAAAGAAAGAGTCAACTTAGAAGAAAGTTGAAAATTTGAGGACATACAAAGTCACCCTGATAATATTCAAGATTCTCTAGAGAAGAAGAGGAGAATCACTATTGAATATTGAACCAATTTAGGAGAAATTTGGTCATTCAGGTACATCCACAATCATATTGACATTGATATTTAGTTATCTATAAAGAAGGAGAATCATATTTTGTTCTTAGGTTTGACCTAAGATATTGCAAAAATATTTCTAATATACAGAGGAGCACCATTGCTACTAGAATTTGAGAAGCATCATAGCAAATAAGATAGAGAAGATTCTTAGCTTCCAAGTATAAAAGAGCATCTACACTTCCTAGAGATAGTGTAGCAGTTAAGATTTCAAATAAGATAAAAAATATAGAACATAGAAGAAATAAAGCATAAGGAAGAAAGAAGGAAGCATTGTAAGCTTCCCAAAATACACTGAAGAACTAGGTTGATTGAAAATATCTTTATATCAATTTAGTCTTGGTTGTGGATCAATTTTTTAAGCATGTTCTTTAAGAAAGATATTCATTGCAACCGTGAAGGAAAGAGGCCATAATATAAAGGCCAATATATAGGCTATATAAGAGGATAACACTATAATTAAGTAGGCACTAATATTCAAAGATTCAAACACTATTATACATTGAATTGTTGTCAATATTCAAGAACAAGTTAGGTGTTATTATTCAAATGAAAACAAGAGGATATAAGCATATTTTAGTGTAGGCATAATATAATAAAGTGATGTCTATTCCTCAAGGTAAGATATAATATAGAATAATGCTACCTTCAAGGCATAAGAAGTAGGATACCATAATCGAGCGCTAAGGAGGAGTGCTACCAGAGCACCAGGAAATAAGTTAGCAAGCACTAAGGAGAAAAGAAGAGCACTAAGAAATAATAAACAAGAAATGAGCTACTAGCCATTAGTAGATATTAATCATTGTTTGGGTTGTTAGAAGAAATGAAATAGTAACATTCGACCACAAAAAAATACAACTTTTGGCCACCAAAGGAGCAATGCTCACTCACCAAATGAGTAACATTCACCAAAGGAGCAATACTTGCTCACTAGAGGAGCAAAATTCAACCACTAGAAGAGCAAAATTCAGACATCAGAGAAGAGATGCTTGACCACCACCAAAGTAGAGTCATTACTCATAAAAGAAATACATTCAAACATTATCTAGAGGAGAGACAAGCACCATCTAGAAGGTGAAAGCAGAAGGATTAAAAATTCTAATTGTTTTCAATAGTTTTATGAATGTTATCAAATATTCCTTACTCTTGTAGCAAAATTCACACCGACCAACCCAGGTAATGTTACTAAGTGTTACATTCTATTCTTGGTGCATAATAAATTTTTGGAGGGAAATAAATTCAAATTGGATTTTGAAAATTTAGGTGGAGTAATAAGGTTTAGACATCCTTAATTAAGATTTTTTCAAAAACCAACTTTAATTTGAATTTATGTTTTTAGATATGGAGTGATAAGGTTTACCACTTAGATTTAATATTTTAAGGTTTGAAAGGTTTTTAAGTTTTCAAATATTTTCAAAGGGTGAAGAATAAAAAGTTTAAAAATTTGAAGAATTAAAATTTATTTGAGTTAAAAAGGTTTAGGAATTTAAAATTTTAGATTTTTGGTTTGGAGTTATTTAGATATTTTGATTTTTTTTTTTTAAATATTGAAATTTGAAATTTTGCAAATTTAATATAGTAGAGAGTTAAAAGGATTTTTACATCAAAGGTTTAGAAAACTATAAATTTGTAAATTTTATATTTGAGTGCATATTAAACTTGGGAGATATAAGGTTTACTAATTTAAAGGAATTGAATTTCAAACCTTGATTATTATGGAAGAAATTATTAGAAATGCATTCAGTGAGGATAGTGAAGAAATGATAAACAAGTTAAAGTTTTATTCTCAAAACTTAATAGATGACTTTGATGGAAAGAAGCAAATATCAAATGGTTTAAAAGAAAAACTATCTTTATTTCTCAAGGATGCAAAATATGAAAAGTTTGCAACACTTATAAGTTATCTTCATGAAAAACTTTTTAGAACATGGTGGAATTCACATAACACCATTATATTTTCTTAAAAATAATGCTTACTGATGTACTTTTCACTTATTACCTTTGATATATTTCAAGGAAAAAGACAAGAGAAGAAGACTTGTGATACATATGACTTGAATGAATCTTATGTTAGCTTCAATAAAGAATCATTGAAATCAAGGATGTATTATTGTGATGATTTACTAACTCAATGTTTAGAAGGTACATCATCAGGTACATCACAATTAAAGATGAAGAAGAGAAGAGGAAAGAATAAGAATAGAGAAATCACAAAATGAATGTTAAGATAAGACATGAATAAAAAATTGAAGAAGGTTTGTACACTAAAGATTCAGATAAAGGTATGAAAGAAGTTGATTGAAGATTGAAGACTAAAATGTTTAGTAACCAAATAATGTAATACAGGGGAAGGTTGAGAAATATCACCTTATTTGGTACATGTGAATGTACCCTCATGGTACCTTCATCGTACAAATGTAAATATGTAATATATTAGGGTTAAGTCTATAGTTTAGATGTGTGATTTATATTTTCCCTTTCATGTAATTGTCAATGTGCAAAAAATGCACAAGTGTCATATAAGTTAGAGTGCAAGTGTATATTAAGGGAATGCGCACAAGTGTCATGTATTTAAGTAAGCAAATATGTAAAGTAAGGATGTGCACAAGTTTCTTAGATTTGAAGTGCATGTAGAAGTGTGCAAGTATCATAGAGTCAAGTGTGCATGTAAGAAGAAATTGAAGAGTCTAGTATGCAAGTGGCAAGATAATAAGCCAAAGGTCATGGGATTTGTCATATGGAGAGCAATAGTTAAGTATGTGAAAATTCATATTACTATGTATATATCATGGAGATAAAACTCCATAAAATGTAACACGAATTGTAAGAGAAAGTTATAGAAAAGTGAATAAAGCTTGTATATAAATTTTTGAGCAATTCATATTGTAAGTATTCTTCATGCATAGTACATGAATGATTTTGACCATTTACATTTATATTTGATATTATATATGAATGTTATTTTCATTATTATATTTTCCTAAATATACAATTGATTGCTCATTTATATTATTCTACTCTTCATTATTAATATTTATACCTTTAATATTATGGCTTCTTTATATTGGGACTTATGATATTATATGGTAGTAAGGCTTAAAAGCCAACAAATTTGTATCCCTTTCACAAATCCTCCTTTCTCTTCTAAAATAATTTTGTCTAACAATGGTCTTAATAGATTCACCATAACTTTAGAAATAATATTATATGCCTTATTACATAGGCCTATATGTTGAAATGAATCAAACAATTTTGCATCCTTATTTTTAGAATTAGGGTAAGATATGTTGCATTTATTTTATAAAGTATGTATCATTTTACCCTAGACTATTCCACTACCACTAATAAATAATCCTTCACTATATACTAACTATGTTGATAGAATGTTGCAGAGAGCCCATATAGACCTAGGGATTTATCCTTATTAAAAGATAAAAAGAGTTAGATGAACTTCTTCCAAAGTAATAGGCTCCATTAGTTTCCTATTATATTCATTTGTTATAACTGAAGGAACTTCTTGTAGAAGTTTATCATTAAGAACTTCAAACTCCTATGATCCTAGAATATTCTAATAAAAATACCTTACCTATTTTTTGATTTCACTATGTTCTTTAGTCCAAACCCCTTCTTTTGTTTTAATTCTACTAATTTTGGATGTTGATCTTTGTCCTATAGCCATCCTATGAAAAAACTTTGTATTTGTATCTCTTCCTTTTAACCAAGTTTGTCTTGATTTTAATCTCCAGAATTTCTCTTATTTACTCAAAATATTATGAAATTCATTAAGCAACTCCCTTTCCTCTAATTTTGGATTATTATGATCACCTTTTGGAAATTTTGAAAGTTTATATTCTAGTTCTTTCTTCTCAATTTATTTTCAAAGTGTTTTTGTTCCATTATTTTAATATAGAAGTCATTGATTTAAATTATTTTGGAAGTGTATACCACCCATTGTTTCCTAAAGAATTCTAATTTTGTGTTATCATATCAAATAATTGAGGATGGTCTTCCCACATCTGCTCATATTAAAAATATGACATTTTTTTAATTCACTCATCACCATTTTAACTTTTATTGTCCAATGATCTAAATCAATCCTTGTCAAGGTATTAATTTTAGCACAAGTCCCTTCATCTAGCCAATGATATGAGAGAATTCATTTATATAGTTTTTTTGCTTAGTAGGTTCAGGCCCCTCCTGTTGTTGGTCCATGTATAGTTATTTTCTTCAAACTCAACCTCCCATAGATTATTGTTTTGAATAAAATCTAAGAAATCTCTCATACTTTGGGTTAGTTTTCTAATTCCCCCAAATTTTTTCATCTAGATTGGTTATGGCATTAGATCTTCTATGATCATGAATTGGGTTTCTTGGTCTTTGCTTCTCATAAAGTCTTCAATTCCACTCCAAACTTCTAATCTACGTGACTGAGTTATGGGTCCATAGACATTGATAAGGATGAAATGAATATATATAAATAATATTGTGACTAAAGAGGCTATCCAATGTCTAGTTTAATCAGTTGTTACACAGGAGGGTCTAATAGGATTACAACAAGTTAGAATTCCCCCTCACTCCTTTAGAATCTATAGCATTCCATTCGCATCTCACCCATACTACTTTCATATTTTGAAAACTTTTCTTTTTGTCATTCTAGTTTCTTGGATACAAATAATATCATGCTTATTACTTAAACAAAGGTCCCTGATACACCTCTGCTTTGAGGGTACATTAGCACCCCTTATATTCCATGATATGGTAATCATGTCTCATTAAGGTCTACTAGCCTTACCTATAATTACCAATATCATTTTGTTGTTTGGTAAAGAAAAGTTCAACCAACTTAGTTTGTGTTTCTTTCTCTATGTTTGCTCTTACTTCCCTGGATATCACTTGATAATTTGAGGGTTTTCCTATTTTTACCTTACCTATATAAAGAGTATGTATTATTATTCTATTCCTCAATATTCTTTCAAAACATTATTTTTCCTCATATTTATTCTCTCCTGGCTCTACTATAGAAACTTTTGATTTGTCATGCTCATTTTCTAATATCTCCTTTTTAATGGTAGATTTATTAACATCTAACACTGTATTTTCTTACCAATATTTTTTTCCTAAATGGTGCATGGTACTGCAAGAGAGTTCAAATTTTGATTTTACATATTTCTTAGGTTCATCAAGAATGTTCATCCCTAAATCAAGATCATATTGAATAGATGATTACTTGTTAATATGTTGAACTTGTTGTACTATGTCCTCTAAGAATTGATCTACTTTTTCTTCATAGGCTAAAGCCTCAAAAGAGTTGGTATTTCTTCCAATATCCTTCCTTAATGGTCTCCATTGTTTATTTGCTTTCATTAATATAATTCAATTTTTTGGAAGTTGAAAACCATCCTCATCCATATCCATTTGTAAGTTTCTCTTGCGATTTTCTACATATGATTTTGCTAGACTCTTCTTAGGATATGATATTTCAATATACCCCACCTCATGACATCTTCTATATCTAAAATATATATTTTCATAATCTATAATTTAGATCCACATCTTATTCCCATACTTAAGAATCATTGATAATCTGAGCATAAATAGCCAAGAATCCATATTTTGTAGTTTTTGAAATCTTAAGTAATTCTCCCAAATTTTTGCCTATTTCCTTAAAGGTATCCATTTACCAAAACTCAATGGGTAACCCATACATTCTTACCTAGACTAGTACTAAGGGTATATTTACATTTTTAGGTAAAGAGCCTTCATACCAGTGGCTAAGGAAGAGTCATGCTCTTCCCATAAACCAAGGACCCCTTTTAGGATTCTATCTCTTTCTTCTCAAGAAAAAAATGGATAGGAAGAAACCTTTGGGAAGAAAGGATAGAATCACTCCTGGAGATTTCCAACTCCTATCAATCCATTTTCTCAAGGTTGAAGCCCATAGCCAATACCCATTAAATTTACCAAAAAGTGCCATATCTTTGAGCAACAAGGACCAATCCTATATGGTTTTCTTCCTAACCTCTACTACTAGAGATGATTCTAAGGATTTAGATATAAATAAATCCATGGGAAGGAAACTAAAACTCAAAATCTACTAAAATTCACTAGAATATCCTATAGCGAATATAATATTTTATTAAAAAATTATAATATTTTGCAAGCAAAATTTCTAATATAAGGAAGGGAAAAAGAAACTTAGATAAAAAATTCTATGCCTAGACAGAACGTCTTTCCTCACTTAAGTTCTAGCCTTCCATTGCTCCTCCCATCATTCAAACCTTGGTTGACATAAATTTGTAATTTTGTTTTTTGTGACTTGAAAAATTTTCATTGTCCTTGTTCCAAATGGTTGACTTCACATGGTTGTATCTCCCTTAATATAGCTCAGATTAAGTCATATGACCACTCATTTTAAATATCTTCAAATTCTGCACAAAGTGGTCTAAGAATCAACTGAATTAGACAACCCTTCTTGAAGATATGGATCCTAAAAGATGATACATTTTTCAAAAAAAAATTGCCCTAATCCTTCACGAAGTTGATCCTCTCTTATTAGAATACTTTTAATTCTCACTAATAGTCCCTCTAGCACAATGCAAGGTTAAGTATTTGGGCTTTATTTCAAAGACCTTTCTTTTGGAAAACTATGGTTAGATCTTTGGACATTTTTTCAAGAAACCATGGTTCAAACCACAACGGGGTGTGTATCTATGTGTTAGTTGAACTTGTGACCAAAAATATATCCTATAGTGAATACAATATTTGATAAAAAAAATTATAATAATTTGCAAGCAAAATTTCTAAGATAAAGAAGAGAAAAAGAAACTTAGTTGAAAATTTATATGCCCAAACATAATGTCTTGCCTCATTGAAGCCCTAGCCCTCCATTTCTCCTCCCATCATCCAAACCCTGGCTGACAAATATTTGTAATTTCATTTTTTGTGACTTGAAAAATCATCATTGCCCTTGTTCTAGATGGCTCACTTCACAAGGTCGTATCTCCCTTATATTACTTGAATTCCTTCATATTTATGGCTTTTTAAGCCTTAATACTACCACAAATATCACAGGTTAAATATCACAAGATCAAATATAATATAGCCTTAAAGCAATAAGGTCAAGATAATGATATGAGTAGAGTAATATGAGCAAATTAATATATATATATATATATATATATATATATATAAAGGCTAATTATATAACAAATAACATTCACTAATAAATAGCAATATGAATGTAAATAGCCTGAATTATACATGTACAAAGCATGTAGCATAACTTACAATATTAATTGCTCAAAATATATGCAATATTTATTACTCCACTTTCTCTTACAAATATGATAGAACTTGATACTTGATACTTCTTTATTGATATTGATTGATCTTACTTTCTCTTCCTAATTGATATTGAGTATCCTTATGGAGTATATATCCATAGTAGTATGACTCTTAGGATAATTGACTATTCCTCTCCATATGCCAAGTCTCATGACTCTTGGCTTCTCTACTTGACACTTGCATACTTGATGAACACTTGATACTATATTGTATGCACACCTAGATGTGACTATTGAACTTCACTTTGGACACTCTAACCTAATATACTTGTGCACATATTTACATTATATATTTGCACTCTTACATATAAGACACTTGTACACATAGACTCAACTTACACTTGCACACTAACTCACATTACACTTGTGCATTTCTTGCACATACACACTTACATAAAAAGAGAAAATATAACTTACACTCTAAACTATGATTCAACCCTAATCTAATACTTGCATATGTACCATGGAGGTACATTAGCATGTACCAAACACCCCCTTGTATTACATTATTTGGTTATTGAAGACTTTAGTCTTCAATCATAGTCTTTGTCTTGATCTTCATTCTTCAAGTGACCTTGCAAGTGTTCTTTTGTTTGAGCTCTACCAAGTTCATCTTCTCCTTGCTTGGTTTCTACTTTGTGTTCATCATCATCTTCATGTTCTTAAATATTTATAGCTTCAATACTACAACTCTTTTAAACTCTCTCATTGTCATCAGATTCGTGTGCAATAATTTTTTATTTTCCTTTACCCTTAAATTGACTATGAGATCTAATTTCATTGTAATACAAATTTGGACCATATTTGATCCATCTTCCTTTTTCTTGTATTCTAATTTTCTCTTCTAGTGCTTTAGAGATTGTACACTTGGATCTATTGTTAGAATAATCTTTAGAAATAAGTATTTGAAAAAGACACTCTAATATGGATAATAATGCTCTTTAAAATATTCTACAATACATGTCCTTGTATCAACAAAAAATAGAAGAATGATATTTTCTTTCACAATATTTACATGGATGAAGACTCCAACAATTTGATTTTTCATGACCAATTTTATTACAATAAATGCATCTTGAACTTATTTTATTATTTTATTCATCCTTCTTAGATCTTCAAGTTCATATGTCTTCTTGGTAAAACAACATAACCATTTATGTACAACCAAAGCTATTATTTCCTTATTTTCCATGTAGATAAGTTGTAGATGATGAAGATCTTCAATACTTTTAATAGTTTTTGATTTTGTGATGGAGTTTATTGATGAACTAGTAGTAACAAGATCTAGTTTTGTATCCTCTTGACTATTTTGTGATCTTGTTGATTTCTCCTCACTATCATCTATCACTCTTTGAAAATAAAGTTTCAATTTATTCACAATATCTTCATTATCTACATTGAATGTATTTTTAATTTCTTCCATGATATGTGAAATATCCTTTGAAGTAGACAACCTTATAACTCCTAAGTTTAAAAATAAATCAAAGTTTCTAAATTAAATCCTATGGAGTAGTAATCCTTATGTCTCCCTAGTTTTAGAAACTAAAATGAATTTTGCAAATTTTATTTTTCTAAGTTTGATGTTGAAATCCTTTTGTCTCCCAAATAAATAAATTTGCAAATATTCAAAACTTTTAAAATTTTCAAAAATAAAAACAAACTAAATATACTTCAAGAAACTTGAATACTTTAAAAAATAAAATAAACTAATTTCATTCCTTATCACTCCAAAACTAATCAAAGATTTTTAAAAATAAATATTCAAGTTGAAAACCTTATTACTCCAACTTTAATCTACTAGAAATAAACACTATTCTACTTATCACTCCAATAAGCTTAAATAGATTTAATCATTCCATATACTTAATTAAACAAACCAATAAACACTACTTATCACTCCATATATTTAATAAAATATCTAACCTCTACCTTATAACTCCTAATATTAACTCAAAATATATAAAATCCTAATAATCAAAATACCTTTGCCAACTCCTGTGCGTTTCTTCACGTTTTGCTGCGAATGCTTTTCCAAATATGACACATGCGAATGACTCTTAATGAGCTAGATTCAATGATGTGTGTCACTAGGTTGATTCATTTTAGGGTATTTCAATTCATCACAGTTAGAGATGACATTTCACTTTGAGTTGACATGCATCATATATTTTTTTGTGTTGTTCTAACAAATTCCAAAACCAATGCTCTGTGCTTTGGATATTACAAATGTAATCAAAATATGTTTTGCACTTGAATTTTATTTTAGCATCTATGCTCACCAATCCCTCAAATGTTTCATTCTCTACCTTGTCTTGAAAACATTTCACATCCTTGCATTCAACGTTCAATGTTTCATTGCATTTTGCCTTCCCTTGCAAACTGATTCAATCAACACTTTATCTTTCCTATTTTTCTACTCTTTGTTGGCACTACGTTATATTCCAAAGCATTTCCCAATGTTTTTGTTCGATATTATTGCTCAATGTAGATGTTGCTCGATGTAGGATGTTTCTCAACGTAGGATGCTACTCAATATCCAATGTCATGGATGTTTTTCAATGTCTAGGAAATTACTCAATATCTAATACTCATGGCATTATCCATTGTCTAATGTCCAACATTGATTTACCTTACTCTTATAATGGTCTCTTATTGCTCTTTTATTTTATCCTTGCTCTAGCTTAGCTCAACGTTCAATGGCTCTAAGTTTGGCTATGTTCAACAGGATGAATGATTTACTTTCATGCTCCTTTTTTCCTTGCTCCTCCTTTCTTCCTATTAACATTATCTTGAACCAAATAGAGTTGTCTTCTTGAGTCGTATAATGATGCCTTGTTTATCTAAAATTTAAGATGAATAATGATGTCCTCTTTTGCTTTACTTTGAGCTGAATAACATTGTCCTACTCAACTCCTCTTTGGAATGAGTAACTAAACCTTGAGTTGATGATATTTCAAACTTCAATATTCTACATCTTGAACTTCAAAAGTTTCCTCATTGAGCATCTTCACAATATTTCTTCTTTCAATGTTTGCTTTATTTCTATGACTACAATATAGTATCTTTTTTATTGTATCAAAATATCTTTCTTCCTTAGAACCTCCTCTATATCTTAATCTCTAATGGCTACCTCTACTTGAAAATTTCTTATGTCAACATCTTGATGATTTGTGTCTTCTTCCTTATATCAATATCTTGATGACCTGTGTTAAGATCAATATCCTTATGAACTGAATACTTTTCTTATCTTAAATCAAGGCTTGAAGAATGATATATCTATCTCAATAATGTTGTATCTTTCTTAAAATTTGATATATCTTCCTTCTTCATTTCTCTACTGCTATTCTATATTCTCTTAGGAAGCTTTGAATGCTTCTCAATCAATTGCAAAAAAATTAACCAATGTTAAGGTCAATCTCTTAGTGACCTAAAACTTCTTTCTCTACACTTAAAATGTGAAATTCTTCTCTATATATTGTAGGAAGCTTCTCACACTTATAATGCTTTAAACTCTGCTACAACTCTTTCTTTATCTTGTGAAGGTGACTTGAATGTCCTTGATGCTTCTATCTTTGATGTCAAGGTGACCCTAATATCCCTTATGCCTCTATCTCTAAAATTAATTTCAAGGGTTTGCTATGTACCTGAATGATCAATGATCTCAAATTTGATACGCCTTCCAATATAACTGAGTCCTAGTCTTCACTAGTTAAAATTGTGGAAAGACTATAGATGAGTCATAGTCTTCATTGGTTATTCTTCAATTGTGAAAAAACTCTATAGCTAATTCATGGTCTTAACTGGTTAGTCTCCAACATGAAAATACTCTAGCCTTTCTACTCATTACAACCTTACAATAAATTCAAAGTCTTATTGTATTTAGAGTAGATAGACTTTGAAGATTCATGTTTGAATATAAGATTTTTCCATGGAAAATGGGAGCGATGGTGGAGACAGAGGGCAGTGATGGAGGCAACAAGATCCAAAATGTAGAAGCGATGCAAGGAGGACCAGGTCTAGTTAAGAGCAGGGTCATCGAAGGATATGCGGGATCCCGAGGGCCGCCCCACGTGGGTCCTTGGGACAAGGAGCCTCCCGAGAAAGGGCCTCCTAAGGATCCCATGTCTGGGAGCCCTGGTAGGTCATCTTACATGTAGGTCACTTCTGGTGAGCTGATCCCCCCAAAAACTTTTGATGCCCACCTAACACAAGGTGGATCGGATATTATCATCCTAGATAAAGTTTTATCCAACTATGTTTCCAAAGCCTCCTATTCCCTAATCAAGAAGTTTGTAGGGGGAATGCCAGATATGGAGACTATAATGCATTGGGCTTTCTCCAAATGGAAGACCTCAGGAAACATTGAGATCGTAGCCCTCTCTAGATGGTTTTTTATCATAAATGTAGGAAATCATGATGATGCAATCCAAATACAAATAGGAAGGCCCTGGTTCCTAGGTAGGAGAAGCTTTTTTCTTAGGAAATGGGCAACATATTTCAATCCTAATACCCAAAGCATTAAATTTTCTCCTATATGGGTCTGCATCCTAGATCTACCTCTCCATATCTGGAAATAGGAGGTCCTAAAAGCAATGCGGGTACAGTCGATGAGCTGGTGTCCATCGACTCTGCAACCAAAGTAGGCTCCATAATGGTCCATGCCTACATATGCATAAATTCCAATATCTAATCCAAGCTTCCATCCTATTTTAACCTGTTATCAGGGTCCTTAAGATGGCACTAATCATTGGAATATAAAAACAAGCCAACATTTTATGTCCAATGCAATATGCAAGGTCACCTCAAGAACCAATGCCCGCTCCTCAAACCTAAACTTGCAGAGGATACTAAGGTTGGTGAATATTTCTCAAGGTCTCACCTCAGACCCCATAATCAATTCCTTACACCTTGAAATTATCATCCAAATAAGAGGTGACCCGCTCCCCGAAAGAACGTCCCAACAGCTCACCAAGGCCCGGGGTAAAGAAGAGGTGAGTCCTCAGAGGACAAAGAGAAACAAAAATTCGATCTTCCTCTGATTTCAAAACTCGAACATGTATGTCCTCTACTCAAGTTCAACCTTGATTTCATTAAGGATAATGTGGACCCCCTATTTTAGATCCCCTCCCCCACTGATCCTCCCCAATCAAGAATGACAAAAATAGTTCCCTCTGAATTCCCTTCTAGATCAGGTCCCTCCCTCCCCCTGCTTGAAACATATGGACCAGCTCTCTTTCAATCTAATGATGAAGAAGAGGGAATTCTTGTCCCATCTTAGTTATCCTAGGAAGGTTTCAACCCCAAGAGGACCTAGAGCAAAAAATCCATTACTAATTTTGGAAGTGACAAGAAGAGAGGATGACCATCCCTTGTCGAGTAGAGAAGGAAAGAGGTGGAAGATGATATAGCTAATGGCTTTCAATTCATCTTGTTGTTTGACTCTCTCAATATGATAAGAGATGAACCTAAAAATCCTAAACCTACTTGCCAACAGGGGAAAGGAGGCAAAAAATCTCTCAAAATTTTGTAGTCTCGCTTGGAATGTGAGAAGGCTCAATGGAGTCCCCAAGAAGTGAATAGTCGTAAATCTTAGGAAAGAACACAATCCCTCAATTCTCATTCTACAAGAAACTAAAGTAGATGAGATTTATTCTCCCAGAGTAGCCAAGGCTATATGGAACAACAACAAATTTATATTTACCCCAGCCCAAGGGACATCCGGAGGACTGTTATGTATCTGGGATCCATCCAAAGTTTAAGGAAGATTGATTTCCTCCTCTAGCAGAATCATCAATATACTATTCCACTGCAAAACCAGCAACATCACTTGGATCCTCTCCAATGTGTATGCCCCCAACAACCCTCTGGAAAGAGCCTTGTTGTGGGAGTCAATAAGCCTCATGAGAAACTCATTCAAAACCATCCCTTGGATCCTCGTAGGAGATTTCAACAACCCCTTGTTCCCTTAATACAAGAAAGGAGGTAGCACCTTGATTACCAAAAGTATGGAAGAATTTTAGGATTTCATAGATGTGAATGAACTCATGGACATCTAGCTAAAAGGGGTAAAGTTCACCTAGAGTAATATAAGGGCTTAATCTAATCTCATCCAAGTCAAACTGGACAAGGTTCTTCTTTCAAGAGAGGCCATCCCTATTTTTGGGGATGCCACCCTCAAACCCCTCCCCAAAATTGGCTCTAACCATAGTCTCCTTCTATTTGAAGTCATCAAATCCCCCTATTTCAATAGCCCCTTTTGCTTCAAGATGATGTGGTTTCACCATCCAGACTTCATAAACCAAGTCACCCAATGGTGGTAGTAGCACTTCAAAGGATCGCTATCTGGGTAACTATACCAAAAACTCAGGTCTATCAAGGAAATCTTAGGGTGTGGAACACAAAAATCTTTGATAACATTTTTGAAAGCAAACGGTTGATCAAAGAGAAGCTAGAGTTCATAGAACAACAATTCCAAGAATGCAATCAAGACAGGTAGCTCCAGGGCTAAAGAGAACAAAATTCTAGCAGAGTTCCACAACATCCCGATCAAAGAAGAAATGTATTGGAGGTAAAAATCCAGAGCCTTATGGCTCAAGGATGGTGACTCGAATACCAAATTATTTCATGCATCTACTCTAAGAAACAGGAGCTCCAACAAAATTTTAGAGCTCACTTGCAGTGATGGAAGGGTCACAAGGGATATCTCTGAGATCTGGGATGAAGCAGCCAACTTCTTCTAGTCCCTCCTGGGGACCCCCTCCTAAGGCTCCCCTCAGGAGGCCAAGACTCTCTTGGACAATATTCCCCATTCCATTTCTCCTGCCACCAATGAAATGCTCATCAACCCTCTTTTTTTTTAAGAGATCAAAGGGGCCCTATTCTCCATGCAGCCTAACAAGTCCCCTAGGCCAAAAAAATTCCCTCTGTGTTTCTTCCAAGAATTTTGGGACTTGATCAGGCCAGAGGTGTGTGTTGTAGTTAGGGATCTTCAAGATTTCAAGGCCATTCCATGAGGGATCAACTCAACCTTCCTTGCCCTAGTCCCCGAAGTTCAAGCCTCCAAGTCTCTTTCTAACTTTTACCCTATCAGCCTTTGCAATGTCCTCTACAAAATCCTAACCAAGGCCCTTGCTAACAAGCTTAAAGGGATCCTCCCCTCATCATAAATCCCAACCAAGGTAACTCGATCAAAGGGAGAGTCATTACAAATGGAGTGATCACCATCCATGAGGCCCTGCATTCTGCCACCTTGGCCAAGAAACCAACTTTACTTCTCAAGCTTGACATGAACAAAGCCTTTGATAGGGTAAGCTAGGATTTTATCATTGAGGTCCTTAAATTTGCTTCCACCCTACCTAGGTTGACCTCATCAAAATGTGCATATCCTCTCCATGGTTATCCATATTAGTCAATGGGTCCCCTAATGGGTTTTTTCCTAGCTCCAGGGGCCTGGGACAGGGGGACCCCCTATCCCTAATTTTATTCATCATCCTGGTTGAGGCTCTAGGAAGGACCATTGCAAGTGCTGGTAGGGAAGGGCTCATCTCAGGGATCAAAACTGCCTTTGGTCTCAATCCAATTACCCACCAATAGTTTGTTGATGAAACTATTTTGGCCACTTTAGCTTTCGTTGCCTAGGCCAAGACCATTAAGCATATTATTTGCCTTTATGATAATGTTGCAGGCTAGAAGGTCAACCTCCTATAGGCCAGAATATGCTTAAGGCCAAGACCATTAAGCATATTCTTTTCCTTTGGATGCTCCTCAAAGATTCTCCCCACTTCCTATCTTGGGCTCCTCCTATTCTTTGGTACTCCCTCTAAGCCTATGTGGAACAATATTATTGAAAGGATATAGAAAAAGTTGGCCTCTTGGAAAGGTTGCCTCCTTTCCCAGGCAGCCAAGGCCACCCTCACTTCAGCCTACCTTCATAGTATTCCAGTTTATTTCATGTCTGTCTTCATTTTTCCAGCCTCTGTGATCGTCAATATAGAGCAAATCCAAAAGAGGTTCCTATGGTTCAGGAGTGAGGATAAGAAGAGGATTCCCTTGGTCGCCTGGGACTTAGTCTAACTGTAACCACCAAAAATGGCTCACACCTAGGTTGACTATTGCAATTGATGAGAAATACACAAATAGGCATGCATAAATTGACAACAAGAAATAAAGCAAAGACAAGGAATCCTTTATTAATTTCAATGGAGTCAAATTATAGATTTGTCCCTCTTAGGGATACCCATTTGATACATCAATTACAATAGTGTTTAATCCCTCTCAAGGATAGGTGTGAATCAAATGCCTTTTAGGGTGACATGATCTGCTCTAGGGTGTCGATGACCCTCTTATCCATGATTAGAGGTATTTGTTGCATTGAATGGCACAACCCTATTAATCCTACATTCAAGAAACAACAAAAATCATGTTAAAAGAAAAGGTAGCCTCTCTTGATGAGGCCTTTAAAGGGTATTAGCATAAAAGATATCATGACTATCAATAATCAAGAAGATGCAAGAAAGATGCTAAAACTATGTAAAACATAAAAATATTATCATAAAACATGTAAGCTCAAGCACATCTAACTATCCGATAACCTAATTACAATATTGAAAGCACGGGGGCATGAAAAAGATCCATTAGAGTGTTAAATACCACAATGAAAGCAACATGCATAAAAACTATAAATCTATCTGTTAGGGTCTCTAAATTGCTAATTAAACTAGTAATAAAGCTAATCTAACCTAACTAAATAATCTGCAAAAGGAAAAACAAGGGAATCTCCCCTAATTTGCTCACCATGGGTCTGATGCACGGGTGGCACTATTGATCGTGGCTGAGAGCCGCGGTGGAGCTCTGAGTAGGTTTGCCCTCCAAATTAGGGCTCTCTATCTGATCCACCTTACCAAATTGATGGTCAAGGGTTACCTCTATGTCCTCTTATAGGTTTGGCAGTTAAATTATTTAGATTGTGCACCAATTGCAGAGATTTTTGTTTCTTGGCTCTCCTAGGATCCTAGGACCTCCATTGCAATTCGATCTCCAATTTGGTATCAAAAGTGCCCCTCTCAATACATCTAGGTGAGTATGCAATTCGATAGGGCTTCGTTGCTCAATTGATAAAATTTTCTCCTCTCTTATCCCCAATTCATAGGGGGATCTTATAGCATTGGCCCAGGGCTAGGGGTGGCTTCCTCATGAAGACAAGATCAAGATTGGATAGTTGAGCCAGCTGGATGGAAGGATCCAGAACCTTCATTGCTCAAACTGCTCCAATCTGCAACCAATTGGTTGTTGCAACCAACTTTGGGTTAAATGAAGGCTAACTGATTCTGAATGCTAATCGCGGCTGACATGCATGATGAGAACTTCTAATCGCGGGTGTCAGCAGTGGCTAGCACTAACTAGGCAAAAGTGCCCAATTGAGTGGTAAAAACCACTGCTATACCTTGGATCTGTCCAAAGGTCTTCCATATGGTCTTCTAGCATGTCCCATATGAGTAGTCACCTCGACATGACGTGTTTTAGGTGTCTACAGATGCTCCTTTTGAGATACGTTGTGATTTTGAACAACGCTGAGAAAAACTAGACCTCCTAAAACGATGTCGCAGGTTGGATGATGATCATTGATCTGATCAATATTATATGCCCCGAGTCCAGCAAAAGGATGTGCATCCTCGAATAATTACTTCCAACTAAGTGAAAGGCTTAAATTTGAAAAATTTTGCACTCATCATCAGACATTCAGATAGCATCAATGCCAAGTAGGTTTTCGTGCCTGTTAATTTAAAAGGATAAGAGTTACAAACTAACTGTCATATTTGCTATTTTCTCCAAATAAAGGGGTAAGCTTATGATAGTCTTTAGCAATGATTCACAAGGAAAAATGTAATTTTGATAAGATCAAGGGATCTACTATTGACTTTGATTATGATTTGATATTATGACTACCCCCTCAAGCGACGAGTCGATGAGGGTAATGACAATTAAATGAAGCAACGAGGTCGCTTGACCACTATGAATGATCTTGAACAAATTAAAATTTAGCATTTGAATATTTACAAGGCTTAATCAGCTATGATTACACTTTTTAGAGTAATTGCCTATTTCTATCCCATGGAGCAGTCCAGCCATGAAAGCCTTCTTAGGGAATCAAAATGATAGCAATGTCCATTAGGCTTGTAGTGAATCATAATGTCGATGATATGCTGAAAAGTTTCATAGGAGAATATTGATAAATATTTTGTTCCCGTGGAGCAGTCCGATTGTGTAGGCCTTCTTAGGGATTGAAATGAGACATAGCCATTCAAAAATGATGAATTTACCCCAAATGTCCTTATGGTAATTTACTCATCTTGCTAGATTGCATGGATCGCAAGTCGCTACAACCACCAAGTGTATAGGGTAAATAATTGAATACGAGGTGCATTTGGCTTTTGATTTATTTTATTTTATTTGTTAATTTTGAAAATTTTAAATTATTTGGTTTGATTAATATCATTGATTTGACCTTTTAAATCTCTCCATGGTGGGAATTTGGTGTAATTAATACGATTTTATAACTGCGCTTGTCAGAATTGGGTCAATTCCTTAACCGCAGATGGTAACTGTGAGCGCAAAACCTTAATCCGGGGACTGCGGATGTCAACCGCGGGCTGCACCAAAATTAAAAATTATATAAGGGTTTTCACTTTATAAAATTTCATTATTTACTTGCATATGCCAGTAAAATTGAGAGCTCTATGAGGTAATAACTGCTTTCTGACATGGAACGCTGTCGAAAAACCCAACACACTTCCCATTCTCCACACCGATGGTAGATCAGTCGAAAGCCTCGACCAGTGGAGGAGTCGGTGCTTCTAAGGTAACTCGCAAACCGAGACCTCGCTTGTCATTATCGAATGTAAAATTAACCTCATTAATTAATCGATAAATGAACCACACTAAACCATTGGTAACAAACTTCACGATAGTTAGGTTTTAATGTAGGTTAGTTAGACAGGGGGTTTATTTTTTAATTTTTTGAGGTTTTTTCGGGAAGGGTGGACCCGTTTAGACTTTTGCTTCCTAGCCGCGGGTGGCAACCACGGGCCCCAATTGGCATATTGGGGGTCGCAACTATCAGAAGCGGTGGGTTCAAATCCCAACAATTGAATTTTTGACCATTGGTCTGGCCGTGGTTCTGACCCGCGATGCCCAAATTTTCTAGAATTTTGTAAAAAATTTCAATTTTTTGATTTTTATTAGATTTTTCTAGGCACTTAATGCCATTTGTTGCATTTTTGGAATGCCTTTATAATGGTTTTGAAATTGGTGATCATGTTTTTATATTTTTATGCGTTCTTTGATTTGTTTTGACATTTTAGGATTATTTTTCATTGTTTTTATTGTTTATTATTTTTGTTTCTCAGACTTTGACCAATAGAGCGAGGAAGATCGATCTCCTTCGTGACCTTCACGGTGATCTCACTGAAGAGGAGCGAGAGTGTTTTGCTGCAGTGGGGTTCGACTACATCTTGGACCTCCCCACCATTCAGATTGACCAGGGATACTTGACTGCTTTGGCTCATCGTTGGGATGTGTAGACCAATACATTTCACCTACTGACGGGTGAGATGACTATTACTTTAGAGGATGTGTACCGCATCTTCTATCTATCGATTGATGGTGAGGTCATCATGTCTTCTCCTACCACGGTTAGGAGAGCTATATTTGATTCCATATTTTGTGGATGAAGTACAGAGGTGCAAGACCGTAATGCCCACAGGGCATCCACGTCGGAGAGTCGTTTAAGGTCTGATTCTTCTCGCAATAGGAGGTTGTGTTTATGCTCCTGATAATTCAAATAGTCGTCCTAGATTCTTTAGGTGCAAGGTTCCCTTGAAACCTCCTGGCTCGGACCAGACAGGTGATGGTTAGTTCAACCTGAGATCCTCTCATTATATCATGGGGGAGTGCCCTGCTAGCATAGCTTTATCATGAGTTATATCAGATCACATGCTGGAGTAGAGTCGATATTAGTTGTAGCATCCTCCTCTAGGTTTGGGGCTGACAGCACATCCTGATCGAGCACCCTATTGATTTACCCCTACCGATCACTAACATTGATGAGGGGAGTCAGTGATATGCCACCTACTATCCCTAGGAGCATGAGGGCTTTAGAAGTAGATCTTATGTAGGAGATCTAGAGCACTCTATTGGCATATTCACATAGCTCTGTCCTCATCATATACAATGGCGACCGTATATGGACTACCCAACTTGGACAAAGGTGGATAGGTACTTATGCCAAGCGCATAAAGATAGATGGATCATCAGTCGAAAGGTTGAAATTTGTGAGTACCACTTTTACTCTCACATGCTAAGGTAGTTTGGGATCCAGCAGGATGTCCCAAAGATGCCACTCATCTATAGATGTCTGGTCCTCGAGAGGGACCTGACATAGCCCCAGGTTACTCCACTAGGGAATGATGATGATGACCTTTAGGAGTCAGGCCAGGTGGATGAATGCACTACTCTTGACTATGACGGTTGGTGGGTAGACTTCCAGTGGCATGGAGAGGGTTCACTAGGCTGACTATCTGGAGAATTCATAGTAGAGGGTGTAAGCGTGGACCCTCATGGGTGCAGGTTCTGCAAAAGGATAAAGGACGCATGGGGTACCAGGGCCACTGCAAAGGAGGGCCCATAGGTATATGTAGAGGAGGCGTTAGAGGGGGGCGAGGCACATTTGGACAACAATATTGGGCAGTTGAGAGCCCAGATTGTTGACCTCTAGAGCTAGGTAGGGAGACTGCAGACATGGCTACTTCACAGGGATAATTCTATTGCCACTCTAGAGTTAAATCTAGCATAGGGGGAGAGGTAGTGGCAGGGATATGAGAAGGAGAGGATAGTTCTCCATGCACAGGCTACTACTATAGGCACTCAGATCACATAGCTCACTGGCCAGTGGGATGTGGCACAGGCACAGCTGAGTGCCATGACTACTGAGATGGACTTGTTGAGGGTAGCGATGGAGGGCCCCTCATCCACATATGTTGTCATGCCTCCTTCGATAGCACCATATTATTTGTTTCTAGTAGGTCGTGACCCCATGGTAGAGATCAAGAGGTTTCATTCCCTCATGGAGGAGGGTAATGAGTGAGATACAGTGCATGCAACTCATATCTCCCAACTGGAGGGCTACATTAGGCTGATAGGTGGGGAGGTACCAAAGGATACCCACACTATAGGGACTCAGTGAACCAGGTCTAAGACCAGGGAGATAGGGCAGTTTTCTGCCAGCTTGAGTCATAGGACACATAGGACTGAGAGGACTCACAGGTCTTTGAGTACTCATGGTGCTAGCTCACAGAGGACTCACAGGGATGGTGGAGGCGATAGAGGTGCCTCACAGCTTGGGGACGTAGGTCCTGTTTAGTACAGATCTTTGGAGATGATTTTTGTACCAATTTTGAGTGTAAGGTCGAGGACCTACACAGTTGTAGCCTGCAGGAATTTTGACATACCTTGATCCTATGTACTCTTTGACACATATATTTATATAATATGACAGTTCATCTCATTATATGTGTATTTTATTTTTAGTATTTTATGTTTATGGTATGCACATGGATGCAATGTAGATATTTGATTTATTGATATATGATGTGATGTATGGATGACATACACTAGCTATATGATGTGGATGCAGTGATATACATGTGTATATGGACTAATTTTATGATGCTATGTATATGAATGCAATGTTTGATATTTAATGCAGTTTTGATCTACTTCACTTGTATGCATTTACTTTATGCTGCTTATGACATAATGTATGCCATGTATGTACTGCATGTGTATCTGATGGTATTTGATCTATTGTAAATGAACATGTATATTTTAATCACTTAAAACACAATGTATGCAATATGATATGAGGTTTTAACAATCTAATGGATGACACCACATAATGTATAACAATCATGGATTGTAGTTGCTTTATCTCTTTGTGAAAGATAGTACACCCATATGTGAGATGCAATGATGTATGTATCTGTTCATAAGCTTTTTAAATTAAAATAATATGTATGATATAATAAATGGCCATCTAAATATCATTTTTGACATCCATCCGGTATCTAATTATATAGTATAAATCATTCTAATAAACAAACTCTCATAAAATAAATTGATGTTTGATGATTGCATTTGACAATTTGATTATTGCTATTTGGGAATTTTTGAGGTTTACCATGAGACTCAAACACCCTTGTTGACTGATCAAAAGTTGTTTACTAACTATACTAGACTTCTGAAATGTAAGGCTTTCGCTAGGATAGGCCCTAACTATTCATTATTCCTATGTGTGCAAGTGAGTATATTTGATAAGGCACAAGCATATCCTGATGTCAAGAAGGATTCTTTCAGCCCATTGCTAAGATCATGGGTTCGCAAATGTCTTACCCAATCATAGTTTTAGATATTAGTTGGACTAGACCACTAGGTGATATAGGACACCTGAAGCTAGCTCTTCCACATTCAAACATTGGTCTGCACATAAGAAAAATGCTAATGCATCAGACATATCATCATGTGTAAGGTACAGTAGTGCTGGCAATTCTAGGGATTCAAGCTCATCCCCTTCTTTTCTTCAATTTTTCAGGATACTTGCTCATATAAAGTGATAAAAATCATTGTTTATTTTTATACTTTAGTGACAATAATCATTGTTTATTTTGTACTTTCTCTTTTTTCTTTTGAGCAAAGGATTCGATACTGATTTTACTTTCTTTGTACAATTTGATCTTCATTTGATCTGACTTTTTTGGATTTACATTTGAGAATTTTCTTCAAAAAATTCCTTTGGGGATTTTACTTTGGGGAACTGTTTCTGGTATATCGAGTATTGATATCGATATTATGATATCAATATGGGATGTCGATCTATGATATCGATCTAGGGTATCAATATAGAGGATTGGTCTGGGATATCACTCTGGGATATTACTCATTTTAACGTAAGCAAGGGATTCTAGGTAGGGAACGAACTTGTCTTTTTTCCAATTACCAGCATTACCCCTATCGTCCACATAGGGCGATAAGCAAGAATAACTCTTTTCACCTGAGGATACCTAGTCCTGCTTCGTGGCTTTCATCTTCCCCTAGTCCTTATTAGGATTGCTTAATTTGTTGATTAGTGATAGGATTCTTATATGCTAAGGGCTATACTAACTAGACCTCAACTACAAAAGCAAAGTAAGCTTTCTATCAACTCTTAAGAAGACCTCTAGGTATGGTTGAATGATCAAAAAACCCTAGTATATTCTTCGTAGCAACAATATGGGTTGTGTTGAAAAACACAACTACTCACAAGGGTGAATGATGGATGAAAAATATAGTGCATAGATGCATGATTGAAATACAAACATGGTGTCGTTTGTAATATTGTAAACACAATTTGTTCCAATACAAGTGCGATGGATGAATATGCCTAATGCAATACAATGATGCAAATATTTTTGAATTTTTGATATATTTCCAAATTTTTTATGGATTCTAACATTTTGGTTTGACCAAAGAGCTAAAATATGCCTTTGGAGCCTTTTGGGATTGACCAAGCGGTTTTGAGAAAATCCTTGGAGCCTTTTGGGATTGAGCAAGCGGTTTTGAGAAAACCCTTGAAGCCTTTTTTGGATGACCAAAGGGCTTACAGATGCCTTTGGGGCCTTTTATGGGTGACCAAAGGGCTTATAGATGCCTTTGGAGCATTTTCTAGTTCTTAGGCATAGAATGCTTTAAGATGAAGGATATTGAAAGGTTCAAGCTCTTCAACTCCTCCAAACAATGTCAAGAGATATGTCCTATGTCCAATCTTCTTCGAGATCATATAAGGACCTAACCATTTAATCGTGAATTTGTCTTGCATTTTTGGCAGTAAATTAGAGTTTTATTGGTTCTATTTCAGCACAAGATCACCAACCTCAAAGTCTATCAGATGGACTTTGCTATTGTAAGCTCATTTTAAGCGCTCTTGATAAATATGGAGGTGCTCAAGGGTATTCATGCAACGTTCATCAAGTAGCATCAGTTGATCTAGGTGAGCTTTTCATGCAGTGTCATCATTAATGAACTCTTTTAATGCGATGTGCAGTGTTAGAATTTCCAAATCTAGGGACATGATGGCCATAGCACCATATACTAGTGAAAACAGATTTGCCCTAGTGGGTGTTCAAATACTAGTCCTATAAGCCCATAATGCAAGGGGCAACTGGATATGCCAATATTTGTGGTGCTCTTGTACCATATTTTTCAATATGGAGACCACTATCTTATTTGAAGCTTCAGCCTACCAGTTTTCTTGCGTATAATATGGAGTCATAAAACTATGTTTGATTCTATACTTAAACGTCAAAGCTCTCACGGTTTTATTTTTAAATGACATTCTACTATTCGAAACTATCTTGGATGGTATCCCAAAATGACTAATGATATTGGTGAGTATAAACTTAGCAATATGAGCTCTAGTTATCATTTTTAAGGGAATAGCTTCCACCCACTTAGTGAAATACTTAGTAGCCATAATAATTATTATTATTATGCTAGTCCTATGATGGAGGAGAGGTCTTGCCTATGAGATCGAGTTACCACTAAGCAAATGATCAAACCACTTGAATGGTTTGTAAGACCTATGATGGTAGGTGCATAAGGTTAGCATGCTGATGACATTTAACGCATGTATTAACATACGCATTGCAATCCTTCTCCATAGTGGGCCAATAATAACCCATTCGAAGGATGCACTTGATGATAGCCATATCGTTGAAATGGCCATCGCACGTACCGTTGTGAGCTTTTGAAATTGCCCAAGATAACTCTTGGGGCTCAAGACAATGAAGGAGAACTCCATCGTAGCTTCTGTGGTACAGGATATTTGCTAACAAGACATACTTTATCACTTTCTATTTTAATGTGTGTTTTGTGGCATGAGATAATCCTTGAGAGATTATACCAAGTTTAAGGAAGTCAGATATCTATGATATCCAATTATGATAAGCTTTGGCCTCGACTGACAAGACAACATGCCCCCCTTGTGGTTCTATATTTGCAAATGCAGACTAGGAAATAGCCCTATGGTGAATGGCAGTTCCACTCCCCATCAAATCCTATGAGATCAAAGACCCCTAGGACACTCTCTTCAAAAATTCTTTGGCTCTGTAGAACCAATCATGGTTTGGTTCTACATGAATCATTTTGATTTACTCTTTGTTATCCAATGCTTCACATTGAATAGTAAAATGTGACAACATCTTTACATGGATGGTAGTGAAATCGATAGACAGATTCTGAGGGATTAGAGATCCCAAAGATGCCATTGTGTCTATGAATCTATTGGACAAACAAGGGATTGCCTCAATGTCATACCATTCTAGTCGAGCTAGATATGTGTCCACAAGATCCTTGTAAGCTTTCAATACTGGACATTGGTATTGAAATAGTCCCTTAACTTGATTCACAATGAGAAGGGAGTCACCAAAGATATTTAGCCTTTTTATCTTCATGGCAACCATTGTTTGGAGATCCAAAATCAAGGCTTCGTATTCAGCGTTGTTGTTAGTGAAAGGAAATTCCAACTTGAATGAAAAGCGCATTAGAGCTCCTTGTGGCATGAACAACACTATTCTTGAACCACCCCCTTGCTCACACTTTGAACCGTCAAAGAACAAGGTCATATCGGCTTTGTTGTTCGGTTCTTCGGGTTCAGGCACTTTTGATAAGGCAAAGACCGCATCATCAGGAAGCTCTATGGTGAGGGGTCTACTATTTTTGAGAGGTGCCTCAGCCATTTGATCTACTATAACTTATCCCTTAATGGAATTTTGGCTTATGAATTCCAAATCAAATTTTATCAGTAGCATGATCCACTTTGCAGTACGTGTATTATGATATGTCTTGCTCGTCATATACTGCAAAGGATTTTGTTTGTAGATAAAATATGTCGTATGAATCAACATATAGTGTCACAATTTATTTGGTAGTGAACACTACTACTAAACATAGCTTCTCCACATATGCATATCCGAGCTCATAGCTCACCAAGGTTCGACTAATATAATGTATGGCCTGTTCTTTGTCTTGCACGTTCTTTTGGATTAACATGGTTTCTAGTGCAAAGTTGGTCACCAATATATATAACAAAAATGGCACATCTAGCCTTGGTGGAGCTAGCACTAGTAGCGTCACCAGGTATTGCTTTATCTCATCAAAGGTTGCTTGACAGTCCTTGTCCCAATTGAATGGGACACCCTTGTGTAGCAGTCGATTCATGGGTCGACATTTATCCGATAATTGAATGATAAATCTCTTTATGGATTCTACTTTGCCCTGAAGGCTTCTTAATTCTTTGATGTTAGTGGGAGGACACATTTCCAAAATAGCCTTGACCTTTTCTGGGTCAACTTCGATGCCTCGTTTTGAAATGATGAATCCTAAGAGATTTCTTGAAGTTACACCAAACACGCACTTCTTAGGATTCAACCTGATATTGTGCTCTATCAGGCGATAAAAGACCTTCCTTAAGACCTCTGCATGCTCTGAACATAATAATGACTTTCCAACAAGTCATCAATATAATATTCTAATATTTTATGCATATAGTAATGAAAGATATATGTCATAGCCCGCTGATATGTAGCACCAACATTTTTAAGGTCGAATGGCATAAATTTATAGCAAAATGTCCCCCATGGCGTTATAAATGTGGTTTTATGCTGGTCTTTGAGCTTAATCTGAATTTGATTGTAACAAAAAAAATCATCCATTAAGGAGAGCATCTCATAACCTGCAGTTCCATCTACAAGAGCATCGATATTCGGCAATGAAAATGAATCCTTTGGTGTTGCCTTATTTAGGTATCTGAAATTCATATAAATACTGATCCTTCCATTAGGTTTTCCTACAAGCACCATGTTGGATACCCATTCCGGATAGTCGATGGAGATTACAAACTCTATGTCCAATAGCTTTTACAACTCGTCCTTAACCATTAAGGCTACTGTTGGATGCATCTTCCTGAGTTTTTTCTTGACTAGCTTCTTTGATAGATCTATCGAAAGGTTATGGGTAATCAATTTTGTATCTAGACCCGACATATCCTTGTAAGTCCAAACAAAGAGACCAGGTATCTCTCTCAGCAGAGGTATGAGGTTGGCACGCTCATCAGGAGTCAAAATTTCTCCAAATTTAACCTTCCTTGGATTGGTGGGGTCATTACTGATATCCACTTCAAAGGTTTACTCTACTGACATATGGGATCCCCCATCAAGCTTATGAGGTGTAGGGATCAAGTGGAAGTCATATTTTGGGTTTATAGATTCCTCATTGGAAGCCTCCTCAGCATGATAGACATCATGTGCACATCCTGGCACAAAATAGAAAGGTTGCAGCATTTCTTCATTAGGGAAGAAATCTTTAGGCTCTAGAGGTGAATCAACGTGATACCAATCGATAGCATCTACATTTAAATGCAACGGTTTGGACGGATTGGCTGGATTGTGGAGTGGAGTGGTCAAATCAATAAAGATCATGTTGATGGAATGAATTATATCTCCAGGACCATGTGAAAGTGACTCATCATTAACCAAAATACCATCCCCAAGATGTGGTTCTATGGATATGGGGATCTCCAGATCCGATCTATGAACAGACTATCGGATGGGATAACTGGGCTCAAGGAGCTCCATATACGTTGGCAGATCGGGAAACACCATATGATAAATCATGTTAAGATTCAGTGGTCTCCCTCTAAGAAGAGAATGGAGATTAATCTCTAAAGAGTTTAGAGTATGCAAAGTATATGAAATGCTCAGCAATTGTATTGATAATATGTGATGAATAAATACAAATGAGAAGTGGTTCGAATTCAGTTGAACCACCCGAATTCGTTGGCTAACTACCCAAAACTTGGAGAGCGCATTGGAGGCGCTAATTTTAATTAACCTAATAATGAAATATGCTAACATCCCCCCTTATTACATTATTGGCAAATCCCAAGGATATTGCGAAACAATTCAAATTTGATGCGTCCAAGTGCTTTGGTGAAGATATCTGCAACTTGAGCATCAGTGGGAATGTATTGGAGATGTATTTTGTGCTTTGGAACTTCATCATGAATAAAATGACACCGAGTGTCGATGTGTTTGGTGCGATCATGAAAAATTGGATTCTTGACAAGATTCAAAACACCTTGATTATCGCAAAACAAATGTAGTGGAAGATTCACTGGAAGACCCATGTTTGTAAGAATGTGACGTAACCATATTATCTCGTAGACTGCTCCACTAGCTGCTCGATATTCTGCCTCTGTAGATGAGATAGCAACCACTTGTTGCTTCTTGCTATGCCACGAGACAGGACCAGACCCAAGATGAAATATGTATCCAGAAGTTGATTTTCGATCATCAATGGATCCAGCATAGTCGGAGTCCGTGTATCCTTGTAGATAGAACTTGTTATTCTTTTTGTATTCCAAGCCAAAATCTGTTGTACCATGGACATAATGTAGAACTCTTTTTGTTGCTTTCCAATGACTTACTTTGGGTTCCTGCATGAACCGTGAAAGATAACCCACAACAAACCGAGATCAGGCCTGGTATTGGTTAGATATAGGAGACTCCCAATTAGTTGCCGATAGAGAGTACCATCTACCTGAGGTGATTTATCATATCGTGATAACTTAAGTCCTTGTTCCATTGGAGTTGTTTTAGACTTACAGTTAGTCATTCGATATTTTTCAACTAATGTCTTGGCATACTTCTTTTGTGTAACTCTGATATGGTGTTCTTTCTGATTTACTTCCAAACCAAGACAATAGTGAAGAAGTCCTAGATCTGTCATTTCAAAGGATTGTTTCAAATCATCTTTTACTGCATCAATCATCTTCTCTGAACTTCCCGTTATGATCAGATCATCTACATATAACACCAGAATCACTATATCAGAACCATTGTTCTTGATATAAAGATTCGCATCTGAAGGACTTCTTTTGAATCCATGCTGCAATAGGTGACTATCTATCTTGATGTACCAAGCTCGAGGAGCTTGTTTGAGCCCATACAAGGATTTGGTTAATTTGCAAACTTTATGTTCTTGCCCTTCAACTACAAATCCTTCTGGTTGAGTCATGTATACTTCTTCTTGTAAGTCACCATTTAGGAAGGCACTTTTCACATCCATCTGATGTAGCTTCCACCCAAACTGAGCTGCCATGGCACAAAGTACTCTAATGGTAGTCATATTTGCAGTAGGGGCAAAAGTCTCTTCATAATCTATACCTTCTTTCTGAGCATAGCCCTTTGCAACAAGACGGGCCTTATGCTTATCAATAGTACCATCTGCTTTATACTTTATTTTGAACACCCATTTACAGCCAATGGGTTTCTTTCCTGTAGGCAGATTGACTAGCTTCCAGGTTTTATTTTTCATGAGAGATTTATGTTCTGCTTCCATAGCAACCTTCCACTGAGGCTCACTAAGTGCATCTTGAACTATTATAGGCTCATTTTCATCCAATGTTGTCATATAGATTTGTTCATTATCTATATCTGTATCTTTGTCTTCCTCTGCATCTACAGATAGATCATCAAACTGTTGGTAGAGCTCATCAACCTCTGAAGATGATGCCTCTGCTCTTCTCTGTTGTGTCATACTCCGAGTGCATGGACGATCTTGAGTTAGATCTGGAAGTGTATTTAGTTTAGAATCTCTCAATGTACTAGTATACCACTTTGGAACCTTCTTCTTTGGAGATGAGCTTTCTTTCTTAGGTTCTTCTTCTTCTTCAAGGTATACATTTTCAGATGTGATATCTGATGTGGAAGCTTCATCAAATACTACATCTCTACTTATATGTGTTTTCTTGGTTATAGGATCTATCAAGCGATATCCTTTTGAAAACTCATCATAACCAAGAAAAATACATCGCAGTGTCTTCTCATCTAACTTCTTTCTTTTCTGTTTTGGAATGTGCATGAATGCTTTACATCCAAAAACCCTTAGATGAGAAATGGAGGGTTTCTTACCACTCCAAGCTTCTTGTGGTGTTTTTCCTTGTAGAGCTCTGGTGGGTGCTCTATTTAGAAGGTATGACGTTGTGTTTACTACTTCTGCCCAATACTGATCCTCAAGATGTGCTCCTTTTAGCATACATCGAACCATTTCCATAATGGAACAATTTCTTCTCTCTGCAACTCCATTCTGCTGAGGTGTATAGGTTGTAGTCAGTTGTCTCTTAATCCCATGTTCTTTCAAAAATGATGAAAATTCTTCAGAGGTGTATTCCCCCTCGATCTGAGTGGAGGGTTTTGATGAAACATCCCGACTCCTTCTCAACAAGTTTCTTGAATTGTTGAAAGTATATAAAAGCCTCTGATTTCAATGGAAGGAAGAAAACCCACATCTTCCATGAGTAATCATCAACAAACAATTGAAAATACTTCTTTCCACCATAGTTGGTTGGCATAGGACCACACAGATCGGTGTGTACCAACTCTAGAGGTTTCGTAGCTCTGGAGGAGCTAGCTTCAAAAGGTACTCGATGTTGCTTCCCTGCTAAGCAATCCGAGCAAACTGGTAAGACATAGGAGAGGTGAGGAAGTCCTTTCACCATCTCATATTTGCGCAATTCAAGCAAATATCCTGAGCTTAGATGTCCATAACGTCTATGCCAGAGAGAAGTGGCTTCCTTTGTAGTTGCTGCCAGAGCAACATGTGGCATTGAAAGGGCATCTAGTATGAACAAGCCATGCTTGTAGGATCCAGTTGCGACATGTTTACCTCTGTGAGTTATAAAACATCTCTTCTTACCTTTCACAACTCGAAACACAACCTCCATATTTCTATCCAACATTTGTGGAATAGACAATAAATTATTGGCTAATCCAGGAACATAGAGGACCTTTTCTATCTGACATTTACCATCTGGAAGAGAGACAAAAACATCCCCTTCACCCTTCACTTGGTAGACTTGATTGTCAACAATAGTGACTGGTTTACCTTCTTTCTCCTCAAAGGTGTCAAACCATGATTTGTCCCCAGTCATGTGCTTACTAGCTCCTGAGTCAATGTACCATACAACATCTATCTGGGAAGATGAAGTATGGGTCATGAGCACCTTGTGTGCTCTTTCAGAGTCAGAATCTGAATCGAACCCAGGAGAATCTGAGTCTGAGTTGGAGTCAGCATAAGCAACATGGCCCTTAGGTTGCTTATGTTTCTTTTTGTATTTTTGTTTCTCTTTGCCTTTCTTCTTAGGCGGTTGGTCATTTTGTTGCTTGTTTTTGAACCAACACCTATTGGTGTCATGGTTATTCATATCACAAATCTTGCAATATTGTTTATCTTTTTGCTGATTTTGCTTCCCTTTTCCTTTGGAAGAAGAGCCCCCTTTTTGAAACTGACCTTGTTTCTTACCCTTTTGTTGGGTTGAGAGGGCATTATCTGGCACCTCATATTTCTGAACCTGATTTGCCTCCTCAGTCTGAAGCAAATTTACCAGCTCTACAAATGTTACTTGTCTACCAGAAACGTTGAGAGAAGTGATCAACATTTTGTAGGAATCTGGCAGTGCTCTCAAGATGACTGAATTCAAGATATCATCATCTACTGGTTTTCCCATGGCATTCAATTTGGCTTTCAAATCTGCCACTCTGCAAAGGAATAGATCAACTGTCTCCCCAGAATTCATACTAAGAGTATGTAGTAGAGTTTGAAGATGAAGAATAGTGGACTGATTTTTTCCTTCATACACAGTGATCAAAGCATCCCAAGCTTCCTTACTGGTTTTTGCATCACAAATATGAGGTTGCACCTCATCTGTAGTAGCAAGCAAGATAAACACGAGACCTCTTTTGTCCTTCTTATCCCAAGCATCTTGATCTGTTCTTGCTGTCTGAGGGCGTTTTGTAGTGCCAGTCACTATATCCCATAAATCTTCCATCTGAAGAATGGCTCTCATCTTTGTTTTCCATGGAACAAAGTTTGGACCTTTCAGCAACTATGAATCTGAGAGATACTTGTGAACAGTGGCCATTATGAAGGTTCCTTATATCACCAATTGGTCTCCCTTTCTTTATACCTGCCAAATCTATATATCGTAACCACTCAATATATACCTGCCCTTACGTGAGGGAGACTGTAGGTATATATGAATAGTATACCACTCAATATGTACCCGCCCTTACGTGAGGGAGACTATAAGTACATCTGAGAAGCACAACATATTGAATTTTGGTGATACTGAAAGGGCATCGTGTTGTTTATGACACCTACCATAGAAAGTTTATTTCGCATGCGTGGGGCGTAACTTCCCCTAAACACTTTGGAAAAACCTTCATCAGGATTTACGCCTAACAACAATCACGATGTGGGTATGAAATGAAGTGAACAATAGAACTGGTTTGCCTTATTTCTCCCCGATGATTGATAGAGAACAAGCTCAGACGTCATTGTTGCAGCTATATTAGGCAATGGATACAGTAGTCCAAAGCACGACAACATTACCTGTAAGTGTGGACCAGAGGTATCACAGATACCGAACGTTGTTGTGCAATAAATTGCACAAATAGGTGTATAAATTTGGGGTCTTTTGCCTTATTTTTTATATGTGATAATTATTTGCAAGAAAGCAACAAAGTTAAGTGCAAAATAAAATCACAAATGCCCACAAATTTTTGAACCTATATGAGGTGTCGGTTTCCACCGAAAATGCACCTATTTACAATACCAATTTTTTTATTGTTTTAGAATTTTATTCCCCCCTTTGTCTTAGATTTTTGCAAAAGGAAAGTGTTGTAATTCCCCCCTCTTTGTTGCAAAAAAAATGAGTAGGAAAAAAAATGGGAATAATGCCAATTCTTTAGAAAGCACAACTTATCACTCCAAAAAATGAGGGAGAAAATCGAAGCATTTGGAAAAATACCTCAACAAATAGCCCCTCCTTGTGGCGTGGTGGCAAAAAATTGGTCAAAAATACCCCTCCTGAAGCAATGTGAACACCTGGAGCAACTTTTAGAGCAAAAAAAAAATTTTAGCAAAAAAACTTAGCAATTTAGCAAGTTTTAGCAAAAAAAATCAATTTTTGCTTTCAAAAAAATATCGCGGGCAGCCATGGTAGGGCACGGGCAGCATGAACAGTTCAAAAAAGAAGCAAATATCCATGGTGGGATTCGACCCGTGGACCTTGTCCATGCAAGGCAAGCCCAACACCAACTGCGCTAGAGGGCACGTTGGACAAAGAAAGCACGATCTGTGCTTTGAAAGGCAGCGGGCGCGGAGAGTTGGGAAAAAATCCCAACTTTTATCCCACATGCACTGTGAAATGCATGTGTGGGTCTTCAAAAACCCAACCACGCACGTAATTAGTCGACTGCCTTCGGGCGGTCACCGTTCATCTTTTTGTCACCTCGAACTCTGCCCAGTTGTCCACCCTCTATCTATCCAGTTGTCCGCCCTCTACCTGCCATGTGTCAGTCCTCTTTTTACCACATTGTCAATCCTCTATCTGCCATGTCATCTCTGTCTGCCACATCAATAGTCCTCTGTCTACTACATCATCAGTCCTCTGTCTACCACGTCAACAACCCTCTGTCTGCCACATCAATAGTCCAATCAAAATCTCCTCGGGCCTCGTGCCCTATCAGCATCCAGTCAACCGCGTCTCTCGGGTTTCGTGTCCTGTCAGTAGGGCAAACAGAATCTCCTCGGGCCGCGTGTAGCTTCAGTGTTCTGTGCATCTTCTGTCACCTCGGGCCTCGTGCTCGGGCCGCGTATGGCTTCAGCATTCTCTGCATCCTCTGTCACCTTGGGCCTCGTGCTCGGGCCTCGTGTGGCTCACCCCTTTTGTTCGCCCAGTCCAATCCGTGGCTCTGGTACCATAAAGAGTTTAGAGTATGCAAAGTATATGAAATGCTCAACAATTGTATTGATAATATGTGATGAATAAATACAAATGAGAAGTGGTTCGAATTCAGTTGAACCACCCGAATTCGTTGGCTAACTACCCAAAACTTGGAGAGCGCATTGGAGGCGCTAATTTTAATTAACCTAATAATGAAATATGCTAACAATCTCTCCATGCAAATCCTCCGTAGTGTAAGGTGCATTACGATAGTGTAAGTAGGGAGGTCCTAAATAGGCTTTCTTCGTCTCATCCTTGTCATCAATATCATAATAGAGACCTTCACTGCTACCAACTGGGATTGGAAGATTTGGAAGATGGGGTCCCATGTACGCCCATACCCAATAACTGTTGTCGCTCATAAAGGATTGATCATCTTCGATGATTGCTTCCTCCGATAATAGATGATGTAAGTTACGAGGGCCCAAATAGGCCACCTCAGTCTTGTCCTCATATAGCTAATTTCTTAAGGACTCATTGTCATCATCGCTCTCATATATGCAACTTGGTCCACCTATCTCATAGATGGTTTTTGTTGTATCCTCGTCAGACTAATTTTCCAACTCAAAATTTATCATTAGATTATCACTGTGAACTTGCATGCCTGTATCGTTGGCTACCTCACAAATTTTTTGGCCCAAGTTTTCTCTTGGTGAATCATCTGGACCGGCATCCACCAAGATATCCTCGTGATATGTCTCGGGTGGTGCTATGGTGACGTAAGATACCATCTGATTATCCCTCTGGAACGTAGAAGGATTAGGGTGATAAGGATTGAAGTCAACCTCACCCCATAGACTAAGGTACAGGTGGTCTAGAGATACCACAAGGAGTTTATTTTGTCCTCTGTTGTAAAATCCCAACCCGAACCTATCAGTAGGTAACTGATATTGTGGTTCTATAGGCCTCTTACGCCCCTGCTCAAATAGTCTGAGATCGTAACCATGCCAATGGTTGAAGAACACAAGCTTATACTGAGAGGGGGGGTGAACAATATAAGACCACTTTTAACTTTATCTATCAATACAACTTTCAAACCATTAACATGCAGAATAAGATAGCAGTAATAACAGATAGTAAAACAATGCACAAAATGCAATCCACAAAGAGACACAACAATTTACGTGGTTCACCCAAGGTGGGCTACTCCACGGATAAAACTTTTCTTCTAAAAGTTGTATCAAAGTCCTCCGGGAATCCTTCCCGATTACAATGTTTATGAGCCTCAGCTCAAAGGAGACACCTTCCCCTAATTCTGCTTTGTTGGTGATCCTCTAGAAGACCTCTATCTCCTCTGCCCTTAGCAAGTGGAACTCTATCCACAGAAGACACCTGTCTTCCCTGCTCTGTCGGAGATCTCTCGTCCTCAACTCTATCACCTGCAAAGCTGGTCCTCTTATCTGCACCAAACACAGTCCTTCAGTCCGGCACAATTTGTCCTCTTCCTCTGTTCTTTTCTGCACTTGGTTGAAAAACAACTTTTCACTGTTTGCGCAACTACAGCAACACAGTCTTCTCAAATTACAGCAGCACTATCTTCTCAACTTCTATGAAAACACAGTAGTGCAATCTTCGCAAAATGCAGCAAGCACTATCTTCTCAACTTAGCTTCTGCTCCATTGCACATCCACCGCAGTGCAATCTTCGCACACTCTGCTTTCTTTACACAGTCTGTGTAAATACTGCAGCACTCGATCGCACAACAACTTATGCACCTATGTGCAGCCACAACAACACCCTCTTCGCACAGTCTGCTTCTCCTTGATCGAACTTCTTCCTACACTCTGCTTCTACGAAAGTCACACTTCGAATGCACACTTCGATCGATTCGATACGACTGCTCTTTGCGCACAGCAGACTTCACTTGCGCAAACTCGACACACACATTCGATACTTGAAACTCAAAAATAGTCCTCCTTTTATAGCAATAATTCATGATTAAATTCTTGATCTTAGTTGGCTGTAAATCCTTAAAACAATCATCAGCTGCACAACCTTACACTTCGTCGACAAAGGTTAACTCCGTCGGCTTCAACCGCCTCTGCTGTTCTATAGCTTTCCTAGCATGAAACTCAAACATGTCACGATATCGCTATGCCTTTGTCTGTCGTACACCTTGTATTACTTGTTGTCATGAAATCGTGACACTACTGCCTGTTGTGCGCCTTCTTTGGTTTGTTGTCACAAAATCGCTATGCCTTCTGACTTTGTTGATGTCATCATGATTCTTGTCATGAAATCATGACGCTTTAGTCTGCAAGGCCTTACTCTCTGCTCTTGTCATGAAATCATGACACATCTACTTTTGCTGATGTCATCAGCAACTCTGTCATGAAATCATGACGCTTTAGACTCCAAAGCCTTCTTCTCAACTTCTATCATGAAATCGTGACACCTTTGCCTCTTGTTGACATCATCTGCAACTTTGTCATGAAATCATGACACTTCTTGCTTCTTCAACCTTTTCTCGGTTTGCACTAGCGAAAATGGAACATGTCATGAAATCGTGACGCTTTCGCTGCCTTAAGCTCTTTTTCAACGCTCGTAAACGGAACATGTCATGAAATCGTGACGCTTTCGCTACCTTAAGCTCTTTTCTGCCAACTGCTCGTGAAATTGGAACACGTCGCGAAATTGTGACGCTTTCCCCTTAAGCTTCCAACTCATTAACATGTCACGAAATCGTGACACTTTCTGCATCCGTACAACTTCTTTGAAACTTGTCATGAAATCGTGACACTTTTGCCTACTTTGCCTCTGCCTTCCAGCATGTCACGAAATCGTGACACTTTGCACCAAACTTTTTCTTTGAAACTTGTCGCGAAATCGTGACACTTTTGCCTGCTTTGCCTCTGCCTTCCAGCATGTCACGAAATCGTGATAGATTTGCCGAACTTTCTCTCTCCTAAAACATGTCACGAAATCATGACAGTTTTGCCAGCTTTGCCTCTGCCTTCCAGCATGTCACGAAATCGTGACAGTTTTGCCAATGCTTTCTCTCTCCTAAAACATGTCACGAAATCGTGACAGTTTTGCCAGCCGCCTGCATACTTCTTCTTACTTGTCTTTTTCTTGATCTTTTTGCAACTGGGCTACTCTGATTTTCTTGGAGACTTACTGACCATCTGAAACCTTCATCAAAACACATACTTAGACAACAAATCAAATTGCTTCAAGAACTCCTTGACATCAAAGACAACAACTACCAAGAGCTCCTTTGACATCAATGACAACAACTATACTTGAGCAAAGGCAATGTACTCAAGGTACCCAAAATTGCCAACAATCTCCCCCTTTGTCATTGATGGCAACCCTTAACTAAAAACATATCTCAAGAGCCAAAACTGAACCAACTGATCCAACAACTGAGAATCTGTATTTGAAGTTTTTGCTCCCCCTGACTTGAAGCTCTTCTCTTCACTTGAAGCACTTCCCCTTACACATATCTCTCCCCCTTACTCAAATCTCTCCCCCTTTGTCATCAATGGCAAAGGGTCACCTTTGGGGTTTGGGACTAAGAATGAGTCTCTTAGCTTAGTCCCTCCCCCACCTTCTATTAAGGTGATTTAAAATAGGGTTGGGAGTGAAACTCCCATTAGACACTCATCATCATTAATGTCTACTATTTCTTTGTCGGGCCTTCTCTTGAATTCTTTTTCCACATTGCTGTTCTTGTTACTGTTTTGATCCTCGGACCTGTTCATACTGCTGTTCCTGTTCCTTTCATCATTCCTATTTTTCTCCATACCTTGATCCTTGAACCTGTTCATATCACTTTTCTTGTTTCTGTTGTCATTCCTGTTCTTATCCATGCTTTGATCCTTGGACTTGTTCATACTGCTGTTTCTATTCCTGTATCTCGGAAGATCAGCTCTACACTGTCTAGCTAGGTGACCTTCATTGTTGCACTTATAGCAAGTAACAATATTATTTCTTTCAGGCATGGCTGTTCTTTGAATCCGCCTGTTCTGACTAACCCAGTTCCTGTTATTTGCCTTGCAAAAAATTGCCTTGTGCCCGAATTGTTGACAAGAGTAGCAATACCCTTGAAAGAAATTACGTCTCCTGAAACTGTCATTTACTTTCTTCACTTGAGTCATGCAATGTACAACCATGTGACCAAATCCGTGACACGCAAAACATGTGCCGTGAAATTTTCTTTTATTCGACTTCTTGGGTCCCAAAATCTTCTTCTTGGCATTCAGAATTCTATTTTCTGTTTCTGCGCATTTATCACTTACGGACTCATGATCTGAAGTACTTTCTTCATCGGAACTCTCTTCCTTTTGAAATCTCTTGCTGGATTCCCCAACCTGTTTCTTGTGCGGCTCAACAAAACCGAGACCTGTTTTATCTGTTGGATTTCTTTGACTTTTGATGAGAAATTGAACCTTCTTGGAGCTATCCTGAAATCTGTAGAGCTTATCCTTGTATTCTTTATTTTCTTCTTTCAAAGAAGCCATTTCCTGTTCTAACTCACTATACTCCAGAATTTTAGAATCCAACTCATTCTTGAGTTCTTGTGACTTAGCCATAGAGACTTCAAGATTTTCTATAAGTTCATCTCTCTCCATACAACATTCATCTAATTTAATCTTGAGTCTATCATTCTTCTTTCTTTCCTTTTTCAAAACACTAAGAGCATTATTGAGTTCACATTCAAGATCCTCTATTTGATGGCACTTTGAATTATCACGGCCTTTTTCAGATTTCTTATCACTAGAGGTGCTACCTTTTTCAAAAACCATACATGCATCTTCATTGTAGTTTTTTGAAGCATCCTCATACATACTAGCAGCCAAATCATTATTTTTGCAATCATCCTCAAGGTGCCCAAAATTTCCACATCTAAAACATTTCATGATAATGAATTTATGTTTCGGTTCTTCCTCTTTTTCTGAAATGAACAACATCTCATTTTCATCATCACTAGAAGAACTTTCACTATCACTGCTAGAACACTTACTTGCTTTGTCTAAGTAGAAGCTCTTCTTATTCTTGTGAGAATGCCTCTTTCCATGATTGTTGTACTCATCTTTGCTTTTCTTGTGATTGTTGTACTCATCTTTGCTCTTTTTGTAATACCTGTACTTTTCAGAATCCTTGCTCTTAACATCCTGTATATCTTCATCACTTTCATTTTTGGAAATAGTACAGTCAGTAGCATAATGACCAAATTTCCCACAATTGAAACATCTTATATTTTTCTTGCTTTTGTGCTTTCTAGAAAACTTGCCTTTCTTGCTGTAATATGCCTCTTCCTCACTAGAAGACTCATCACTTTCTTGAATCTGTTTGCCCTTTGATTTCTTGGTAGCTTTGAAAGTCGCCTCTTTCTTTACATCAACTTTCACTTGAGTTCTCAACTCAAATGCTGCAAGAATACTATGGAGCTCATCCTTTTTCAATTTATCTAAATCTTTGGCTTCCTCAATAGCAGAAATATTTTCACTAAATCTATTAGGAAGGGATCTTAAAATCTTATCACACACATCATTTTCAGCAAGTTCAAGACCTAAGTCTTTCATGGAGTTCACAATCTCATCCATCCGAAGCATGTAGTCACTAATATTTTCATCATCATTCATCTTGAGTTGTTCAAACATACCTTTAAAATGTCTCAATTTGGCCTTTCGGACATTTGCATCACCTGTATGAACAACCTGCAATTGTTTCCACATTTCACTAGTTGTCTTGCAGTGAATAACTTTGGTGAGATCTGCCTTCTGTAAACCTTTCAGGATTGCATTCATGGCTTTTGAGTTGCTGTGATGTAGAAGCCTGTCTTCTTTAGTGTAAGGACCATTTGCAGGAATGGTGTACCCATCTTCAATAACTTCCCATACCTCATTACCAAGAGCCATTAGATAGACTTTCATTCTTGCACTCCACAGACCAAAATCTGATCCATCAAGAATAGGTGCTGCATTGCCACTTGAGTAGTCCATTGTGTTCTTTGCAAACTTTTCCTTCAAGTTGTTAAACTTTTCGAAGGCACTGGCTCTGATACCAATTGAAGAACACAAGCTTATACTGAGAGGGGGGGGTGAACAGTATAAGACCACTTTTAACTTTATCTATCAATACAACTTTCAAACCATTAACATGCAGAATAAGATAGCAGTAATAACAACAGTAAAACAATGCACAAAATGCAATCCACAAAGAGACACAACAATTTACGTGGTTCACCCAAGGTGGGCTACTCCACGGATAAAACTTTTCTTCTAAAAGTTGTATCAAAGTCCTCTAGGAATCCTTCCCGATTACAATGTTTATGAGCCTCAACTCAAAGGAGACACCTTCCCCTAATTCTGCTTTGCTGGTGATCCTCTAGAAGACCTCTATCTCCTCTGCCCTTAGCAAGTGGAACTCTATCCACAGAAGACACCTGTCTTCCCTGCTCTGGTCGGAGATCTCTGTCCTCAACTCTATCACTGCAAAGCTGGTCCTCTTATCTGCACCAAACACAGTCCTTCGATCCGGCACAATTGTCCTCTTCCTCTGTTCTTTTCTGCACTTGGTTGAAAACAACTTTTCACTGTCTGCGCAACTACAGTAGCACAGTCTTCTCAAATTACAACAGCACTATCTTCTCAACTTCTACGAAAACATAGTAGTGCAATCTTCGCAAAATGTAGCAGCACTATCTTCTCAACTTAGCTTCTGCTCCGTTGCACATCCATCATAGCACAGTCTTCGCACACTCTGCTTTCTTTACATAGTCTATGTAAATACTGTAGCACTCGATCGCATAACAACTTATGCGCCTATGTGTAGCCACAACAACACCCTCTTCGCATAGTCTGCTTCTCCTTGATCGAACTTCTTCCTACACTCTACTTCTATGAAAGTCACACTTCGAACGCACACTTCGATCGATTCGATATGACTGCTCTTTGCGCACAGTAGACTTCACTTGCGCAAACTCGACACACACATTCGATACTTGAAACTCGAAAATAGTCCTCCTTTTATAGCAATAATTCATGATTAAATTCTTGATCTTAGTCGACTGTATATCCTTAAAACAATCGTCGGCTGCACAACCTTACACTTCGTCGACAAAGGTTAACTCCGTCGGCTTCAACCGCCTCTGTTGTTCTGTAGCTTTCCTAGCATGAAACTCAAACATGTCATGATATCGCTATGCCTTTGTCTGTCGTACACCTTGTAATACTTGTTGTCATGAAATCGTGACACTACTGCCTGTTGTGCACCTTCTTTGGTTTGTTGTCACGAAATCGCTACGCCTTCTGACTTTGCTGACGTCATCATGATTCTTGTCATGAAATCATGACGCTTTAGTCTGCAAGGCCTTACTCTCTGCTCTTGTCATGAAATCATGACACATCTGCTTTTGCTGACATCATCAGCAACTCTGTCATGAAATCATGACGCTTTAGACTCCAAAGCCTTCTTCTCAGCTTCTATCATGAAATCGTGACACCTTTGCCTCTTACTGACGTCATCTGCAACTTTGTCATGAAATCATGACACTTCTTGCTTCTTCAACCTTTTCTCGGTTTGCACTAGCAAAAATGGAACATGTCTCGAAATCGTGATGCTTTCGTTGCCTTAAGCTCTTTTCTACGCTCAGGAAACTAGGAACATGTCACGAAATCGTGACGCTTTCGCTACCTTAAGCTCTTTTCTACCAACTGCTCATGAAACTGGAACATGTCACGAAATCGTGACGCTTTCTGCCTTAAGCTCTTTTCTGCCAACTCACTGAACATGTCACGAAATCGTGACACTTTCTGCATCCGTACAACTTCTTTGAAACTTGTCGTGAAATCGTGACACTTTTGCAACTCGACTTTGCCTCTAACTTAACTTGTCGTGAAATCATGACACTTTGCACTAAACTTTCTCTTAAAACTTGTCATGAAATCGTGACACTTTTGCCGCTTTGCCTCTGCCTTCCAGCATGTCGCGAAATCATGATAGTTTTGCCAATCTTTCTCTCTCCTAAAACATGTCATGAAATCGTGACAGTTTTTCCAGCTTTGCCTCTGCCTTCCAACATGTCACGAAATCATGACAGTTTTGCCAATGCTTTCTCTCTCCTAAAACATGTCACGAAATCGTGACAGCTTTGCCAACCGCTCGCATACTTCTTCTTACTTATCTTTTTCTTGATCTTTTTGCAACCGGGCTACTCGATTTTCTTGGAGACTTACCGACCATCTGAAACCTTCATCAAAACACATACTTAGACAACAAATCAAATTGCTTCAAGAACTCCTTGACATCAAAGACAACAACTACCAAGAGCTCCTTTGACATCAATGACAACAACTATACTTGAGCAAAGGCAATGTACTCAAGGTACCCAGAATTGCCAACAATGGTAACACTCGAAGTATCGCATGGTGTATTCTGGGTTAGATAGATAATGAACATTTACAACAAATGGTTCATTATCTTCCTCATCCATGGGCATGAGAGATGCAAATTGGTCTAACCCTCCATAGATGAAGTTTCTTTGGTTGGGTGGTACCCCCAATGGTTCCACCATCCCTATAGGAAGGCGATGGGCTCACGATCAGCCCATGACATGTGTAGTCTCAATAATCAGTGCGAACGTCACGTTCTACACAATGTATTCCCCTAACCTGGGATTAACCAAATGGATGGTCACCTACGGTGCAGATGACCCTATTGAAGACACAGGTGAAGCAGGCTGAGGCACCTCTTCGACTCTTTCTTAAAATTCTTCTACTTCCATGGGAGTAGCGTTTTCAATGATAACTAGCTTGGGCTTTTGCTTTATCTTCTTTTTGCCCATATTTTCTTTTGATTTCCTATCATCCCGTTGTATCGTGGATGCAGTCGATCTAATAGAAGTAGTTGTTGTGTGCTTTGATATTTGAGATACGGATGTTACGGGTCTAGCACATATTTATTTAACTATACCTCCTAGATATTTTATTGGTGATGTTGGTCGCACATCCAGGTGTGTTGAGGGGAGCATAAATTCCCTTGGCAAATCTATGAGATTCACATATTTAAAGGGTTCTTCATCCGAAGGCACCACGTGAACCTATCCCTCATGAATGTATTTGATACACTGGTGTAAAATAGAAGGGATGCAATGCATCTCTAATCCAAGGTCTCTCTAGAAGTATATTATACTGCATAGCACCTTCGATTACGTGACACATCATCGAGATGGTCTTCAGTCCCACCTGAATAGGTAAAACTATAGTACCGTCATCGAGCATAATGCATCATTGAACGCTCTCAACATGAATGTGGAAGGGATGATATGCATCTTGGGTAACTTTAAGTGAGTTAACGCCTTGGTAGTTATGATATTGATAGACGATCTTGTGTCGATCAAAACCCACTTGAATGGTTTATGATTCTTACAAGCGATAATATGCAGTGGTGGGTCTGCTATAACAGTGGAAACCATCTTGATTTTGTGGTCATGAAATTGAATGATTGGCTCCTAACACTACTGCACATGCCCCATGAAGTGTGTAAATGCTTCGAGATCCTGAGGCTACACCTCTATGGATCTTAAGATATCCATGAGCATCTCCCTGTGCTTAGGAGACTATTGAATAAGCTCATATATCGACAACTTTGCTAGAGTTATCTATAGGTTTTGAATCAACCTACTTTTGATGGTCACCATTGGTCTAGTTGGTGGGTCGAGCACATATTGGGTTGGCCTTGGAGCAGGTGCAGCTTGGACCCTAATAGGAACTGGAGGTTGATTCGATCATTCATACCTTGCATTCCTCGTGATAACATTGACCATACCAACGAACCCATGGGTTGATGGTTTGATGCAGACTTGGTAGACCTAGCCAACATTATTCCTCGATGCCTCGTGATTAGGTAAATGATTTTTGTAAATCTCTATATTTTGATTATCAAGCGCTTGTAGGTTGTCGACGAGAAGCATGCTTCTCTCGATCATGTTTTGTACAAGATTTTTGAAGGACCAACATACCTCGATGTCATGGCCATTTGTTCTATGGAATATGCAATACTGGTCGTCTTTATAGCATTTAGGCTTAGGTTGATTAGGTTCTATCATCTTGACCTCGGGTAAGTGTACAGCTTTCTCCTCGCATAACTGATGAAAAATCAAAGTCAATGACACTGATAATTGAGTGAATACGCGAGGTGGGTGTTGCTCCTTATTTTTACCCTTATAATTATTATTGTGTTTCTTATACTACATAGGCAAAGGTTGGCCTTAATAATTTTACTTTTGTTGCCCTTTTTCTCCCTTTTGACGGTTCAACACTACCTGATTAACATGGGTTGGCTTGGCCTGATGTCTCTCAATACTCTTCTTATGTCCCTCCTTATTTATCAGCTTTAAGTTACCCTCCTATAACTTAATGTCCTCAATTACCTTGGCTTGCACCAAAGCCTCTTCAAATGTTTGGTATTGTTGTAGTTGTAGAAACAATGAAATGTGCTTGGCACAATTCTTCGTGAACATCTATATTAATTCAGAGGATGGGATGGAGAATGGCAACTTTGACATCATTTTCCTCCATTGCTTTCCATAATCCATCACTGGCTCATCGTCATGTTGCGTTAGAGTGGCCAAGTCAGATAAGTTTACCGTCTTCTTGAAGCCGAAGGAGAAGCGTTCAAGAAATGCATCGGCCAGTTGTTTGAAACTAGTGATGTTGTACCTCTTTAGTTGATTGAACTACTCTCGACATGGGCCTGAGAGTGTCGTGATGAAGGTGTACAGGAGCAAATCATCATTGCTCTTGATCTAAAAGCGCATATCTAGGAAACTATTCACGTGCTCCTATGCGTCTTTCTCTCCTTGAAACTTATCTAGCCGAGGCATCTTGAAATTCTTAGGATATGCTGGAATAGGCACTTATGTGCATAGAGGTTCAGTGTGAATTTTGTTCAAGGTAGGATTCTGATAAGTTGTTCCTTGCTTATCTATGGATTGAACCTTCTCTGCTAAGGTCTTATAGGCTTATGAGGAAATAAACTCCTCCTCTTGAGATTGCCTTGGAGGCGGCTTCAGAGGTAGGTTCCTCCTTGATCGAAATGGGGGACTAGGCTTGCCCTCCTCCTCGAATTGGGAGATTTCTATATATTCTGGTTCTAAATCCTCTCCCAATTCATTCCCATACTACCTATTCTTATGTTGTTTAGAATATGGATTCCGATCTCTTTGTTGAGTCATATGGCAAGTATGGGTGTCTATGTTCTTAGGGTGTAACTCGGGCTATGAAGCCACTAGTCTATGGATGCACTCCCTGATCTCATTGTGAGGATGTAAACTGGTGCTAGCCAATCTATATTCTCTCTCTACATGCTCCTTCTGATCAAGGATGTGTTGTTCATGCATGCATTTTTCATGAAAATTTTGCTTGATGAACCTCTACCTCTGAGTATTCTCATTTTTTAGGTGTTATTTTTCTACTCGAACATCCTCCAATTGATCTTGGAGAATCTTGCGTCTTTGCTCTGACATCAGTCTATGAGCCCTATCAATATGATCGGTCATCTAAGGCCTCATAGGGGTGCGCTCTATTCGAGCGACTTTATGAGTATATCCTCCAATGGACTAATTCACCACACTCTTGCCTCGATCTATAAAGATGACATTCGTGTTAGGTTGTCTCCTATACTCATTGCCTGCATGCGATGCAAGAGCACGCATGTCTCGAGAATGCTTGGAGCACTCTTCAAGTTCTCGGGTGGTCCTAATGGTGCTTCCTCTACACACGCTCGTAGGAAGAGAGGGCATAGGCGTAAGCTTATATCCTAAATGCCCTAAGACCTTTTCTAGACCGTCCAACTTCATTCTACATCATGGCTCATGAGGTGGTGTATCGTTGGCTCCCACTTTAGATATATCTATGGTAAACTTGGTATGTTCACCCCTATGGGGAGTCTATGCGGGCCTGTGCTCAAAAGAAACCCTCTCTACTTGCCCCTGAATGGGTGGATATTGGACATATCTATGCTCTAGAGGTGGAGGTCATGAGCCTCCCTTAGATACATGTCGAAGGGGTACCAATTTGGATCCCTCGATGATGTATTCTTCGGTAGAACCCATGGATCCACTTGGAATACGATCATGGTATATGTTGCCATATGTAGAATCCCCATGCTGGGAAGTCCCATGCTTTGATTTGTGCCTAGAGGGATGTTTAGTACTTCCTCTAATTAGGATGTTCTCAATGAAATCCCCTCATGTAGAATTATACCCTCTAATGCTCATTGAACGATATCCAAGAGGATTCTGTAATTGAGGGCATTCTACATCATGTTGTGCACTAGGTGGAGCTTGAGCCTCGATCTCGGGCCTATGCCCAGGTCGACCGCTCCGTGTACACACCATTATGTATCCTATGTCTATATTTAACTTTTATTAGCACACAGAGAATACAATGATGATTATCTCTTTTACAGTTTTAAAATGAGTCCTAGACTATTTGATGTGTTTTCAATTTGTTGTATTAGTAAAGTAACTCTTATCGTGTTTTGCAAAGCATTGATGATTTTCTTAGTTTTTTAATGACTTTCATATGTATGCTTACATCTCGACAACCTGGCTATGAACTCCAAGTCACGTAATCCCCTCAAAGTGCGACAATGAAAGTCCACACCCAAGCAGGGAGCACAAGGCCTCCCAAATCCTCACCCATTTTCACCCAGTCAACATCATATCCTCCGAAGAGAAGTACATGTAAATTGTCCAGGATACAAAAGGTTCTTTGATCTGTTATTGGTCTAGAACATAGGGTACATGGGATTTGGGCCAACAGATGGAAATCACCTCCACCATCGTTGAAACCCTACTAGTGGTTATATATGACTCCCAACTCACTAGCGTTTACTTTGGAACGTGGTGTGTGTGTGTGTTCTTTTTAATTTGCATAAAATGAAATATGCATAATACAAAACTCACATGATCATTTCCTACATGGTGTGCATAAAAAGAGCATTTGGTATTTTAGAAACATGCATGATTAATCTACATGATATTTAGACAATGAATGCTAATGACGAAGTGGCCTCTAATCGGGTCGTAAGTAAGCAATCCAACATACAAGGACACTTTAGCACGTTGTATTCTAGGGCGTACTACAATCAGAGGTCTGATGTTCCTAGCAGTGCCTAATGAAACCCTAGAACAAAAAACCTAATGGACCTAATTCATTTCACCCTTTTTTAGTGTTGTCCTACTTATGTTACCATTTCATGCTTTATGGAAAAATACAGACAAAGAAAACAAAAAAGAAAAATAATAGTGAAACCTACCTCAGGTCCACATTTGATCAAGCTTTAAAATCCTGCTCTATGATTGGTCTGTTGCTGATCACGGATCTGAAGCATAGCTGCTACTATTTCCCATGCCTATCAACCGTGGGCTAACTTTTTGACCATAGATATCAGCCGCGGGGAGCACCTACCATAAAAACACAAACACAGTCAATTAATCTAGCTAGATATGTGGAGTTCCACCATGATCACCTACTGTAACCATCAAAAATGGCTCACACCTAGGCTGAATATTGCAATTGATGAGAAATACACAAATAGGCATGCATAAATTAACAATAAATAAATCAAAGACAAGGAATCCTTTATTAATTTCAATGGAGTCAAATTACAGATTCGTCCCTCTTATGGATACCCATTTGATACATCAATTACAATAGTGTTTAATCCCTCTCATGGGTAGGTGTCAATCAAATACCTTCTAGGGTGACACAAACTGCTCTAGGGTGTCGATGACCCTCTTCTCCATGATTAGAAGCTTTTGTTGTGTTGAATGGCATGACCCTGTTAATCCTACATTCAAGAAACAATAAGAAGCATGTTAAAAGCAAAGGTAGCCTCTCTTGATGAGGTCTTTAAAGGGTATTAGCATAAAATATATCATGACTATAAATAATAAATAAGATGCAAGAAAGATGCTAAAACTATGTAAAACATAAAAATATTATCATAAAACATGTAATCTCAAGCACATCTAACTATCCAATAACCTAATTACAAGATTGAAAGCATGGGGGCATGAAAAGATCCATTAGAGTTTTAAATGCCACAATGAAAGCAACATGCATAAAAACTATAAATCTATCTGTTAGGGTCTCTAAATTTCTAATTAAACTCGTAATAAAGCTAATCTAACCTAACTAAATAATATTCAAAAGGAAAAACAAGTGAATCTTCACTAATTTGCTCACCGCGGGTCTGATCCATTGGTGGCACTATTGACCGTGGCTAAGAGCTGCGGTGGAGCTCTGAGTAGGTTTACCCTCCAAATCAGGGCTCTCTCTCTCTAATCCACCTTACTAAATTGATGTTCAAGGGTCACCTTTGTGTCCTCCGAAAGGTTTGGCAGTTGAATTGTTTAGATTGTGCACCAATTGCACAAATTTGCATTTCTTGGGTCTTCTAGGCTCCTAGGACCTCCATTGCAATTCGATCTACAATTGGGTAGAAAAAGTGTCCCTCTAAATGCATGTAGGTGAGTATGCAATTTGACAGGGCTTCGCTGCTCAATTAATAAAATGTTCTCCTCTCTTATCCCCAATTCGAAGGGGGATCTTATAGCATTCACCTAGGGCTATGGGTGCCTTCCTCATGAAGCCAAGATCAATATTAGGTAGTAGAGCTAGCTATATGGAAGGATCTAGAACCTTCCTCGCTTAAACCACTCCAATCTACAACCAATTGGCCGTTGTGACCAACTTTGGGTCGGATGAAGGCTAAATGATTTTGAATGCTGACCGTGACTGACATGCGTAGTAAGCACTACTAACCATAGGTTTTAGCAGCGGCTAGCATTGACTAGGCAAAAGTGCCCAATTGAGTGGTAAAAATCACTGTTATACCTTGGATCTATCCAAAGGTCTTCCATATGGTATTCTAGCATGTCCCATATGAGTAGTTGCCTTGACATGACACATTTTAGGTATCTACACTATCGTAGTAAGAGCGAAGGAGGCATCAGACTCAAAGAATATCCCAAATGAACCTCACTCTCCTAGCCAAGCATGAATGGAAGGTCTACACCAGCAGCGAGGCCGAGTGGGTTCATATAGTCAAAAATAAATACTTTAAATACCATCCCTTATTAAGTGACCAAGGACCCTAGAATGGTTCTACTTTCTAGAAATCAATCACTCAGACCAGGAGTCTCATCCAAAAAGGGAGCAGATGGATCTTGGGGAATGGGAGCACCATCGACTTCTGGAATGATCAATGACCTCAAGAATAACCTCTGAGAAAGGATAGGGTGTTGGGGGTTCTAATACCATACACTAATGCCAACATGGGAAGTAAGGTTGTAAACTTTATCACCAGTCTCAATGGGAAGCCCAAGTGGAGACCCATCGATGGGGGCAACTTCCCTCACCAAGTTGTTGGCCTCTCAAGCCTACTCAATACAATCGCAATTCCTATAGGAGAGGTAGAGGATAGGCCCATCTGGAGAGGAACTGATGGAGGATCCTTCTATGTTAAGGTATATTACACCTTCCTAGAGCTAGTGCAGGTAGCTACCATCCCTTTCAACCTCATATGGAGGAAGAAACTCATCCTAAAAATCAGTTTTTTCTCTTGGATAGCCATCTAGAAAAAGATCCCCATGATAGATAATCTGGCCAAAATAGGTTTCATGATCCCCAACCGATGCTACCTATGCCTCTATAGCTGGGAATCAACAAACCACCTATTCACCAACTATGCCTTATCCTTCACAACCCTCGACCACTTGCTCAAATTGTTTCACATTCAGTGGGTTCAACCCAATTCCATTATTGACCTTTTCTCTTAGTGGTTGAACCCGTTTAGCCATCCCAAACTCCACTCCATTTGGTCCTTCTACCTCCACCATATGATCTGTAAGATCTGGTTAGAGTGCAACAACAAGGTCTTTTCATCCTCTCCCAAGGATCCCATAGTAGTGGCTTCCATATCCATCGCATATGCTATCAAAAATATCCAGCTCATCCCCTACTCCCTATCTCCTTCCCAAGCTCTTGAGCGAGCCCTTTTTAAATCCCTTTGTATTCTTTATGAAGACCCTGGATCTCAATCAAGGCCCAACCCCAAAATCAATCTTAAATGGATGCCACCTCTAGAAGGGTGGATCAAACTAAACTTTTTTGGAGCCTCCAAGGGAAAACCTAGGCTTGCAAGGGCAGGTGGCATCATCTAAGACCACGAAGGCACCATTATACTTGTATATGTTGAATTCCTCGAGCCCCAAACCAAAAACTTTACGAAGGCCATGGCTTTGTGGTGAGGCCTTGTCCTACTTTAGGAGGACCTCAAAAGGGCAATAATTGAATGTGATTCTCTAAACATAATCAACTACATGACGAGTAACAAGACTCCATCCTGTAAAGTATTCAAAACCATCCAGGAGTCCAGGAAACTCTTTCGAGGCCTACTGTAAGTGATCATCTGGTACAATTTTAAGGAGGCTAACCAAATAGCTGATCTCATGGCCAACCTAGCAACCACATCAACCAACCTTAGAATATGGAGAGAGAACTTTCCCAAGGAAATATATGATGCAACAATTCAAGAAAGAAGTAAAATTTAAGGCGGTAGGTCCCAAGGAGGTGAAGCTTGAAATAATGCTAAGCGTAGGGACTCTTCTCACCATGGGTGGGCTTGCTCGACCTTTCACCAAGTTGTAGGTAAATGCCATGTGTGTACCAATTATGTTATTAGGTTCATGTTCTTGTGTTATGGGGCATGGGGAAACTAAACCACTCCCCACTAGGTTGAATTAGGGTGCCATCCATATTTCAATATCATCGGTATGCATACCTCCCAAGCTGATGTGCTCTAAGTTATCAGTGCCAGTCACTCCTCTGGCTATGTGGTGGAGAACCATAAGCTAGGAAGGCAACCCAACCCTAGCCCCTATAATCATGGTGCCTTTTCCAACATTATCCTCTTCCCATCGTAGATTTATTTTTGGAAACTTCTTTCGCCTTGGGCATGACTTTCGATCTTTTGTATTACGCATCGATCGAGGTTGATCTAGCCATGGTTGGAAATTTATGTTCTCACTCATCCAATCTCATCTAAGGGGTATCCTGTGCCTCCCACTGGTGTTTCATCCAATCCACTTCCTCTATTGGTAGCCTCCTTCGCTCATCCCATCACCATTTAAACATCCTTAACCTTAGTCTTTTTACCTATTTGTCATCTGGTTTCCCTACTTCGGATCTTCTACTATCTCCTATTGGCCCCCTATGCCTCTCGTCCCCCTATTTCTACCGCTATCACCATCATTTTAGCATGGCCTTCATAGAGCCCACGCAACTTAACCTTGACCCCTCTACCAAAGTATTTATGGATGCCAAGGGGTTCACCCATTTCTTAATGAAATTCTCCATAGCCGAAGATCATATTATCAGATATTTTGTTTCCGCATGCAACTAGGATGAGGTCGCACTCCAAGGGATCCATTTCAAGGTAATAATTGATATGCTTGCAGGGATCACCAACTTCCCACTATCTGGGTGCTTCATAAGGCGCGATAAACATAATTGGGAAGAGGAGACAAATCAATTCCCTGATAAAGGGAACTGTTTGGATTAGGATAAGTCCACCTTGCATATGTTGTCCCTCCCAACCCCCTGGAACATCACAGTAGTTCCCATTATGCAGTTTGTTATGTGTGATGACCCGAAAAAGTCGTTGCGAAGCTTTCATCTAGATTTCGTAAACCATCTCCGAGATGGTAAGCCAGTTGGTGTTCTTGACTACCTGATGTATTCCCTCTCCCTATCCATTTGAAAAGTGAAAAAATTCAAGTGGCAAGCCATTGCACTAGGGCCTTTTAGTTATAATATTTAGACATGTCATGGCCAACATGCCTCTAATTCACAACATCAAATCAGTTTCAACTAGTCCCCTTGATGAGCCTCCTTCGTCTTCCAACCCTGGTGAATCCCTTGGTGACCCCATTCTAGTGGGATGGTGGAATAAGGGCTCCCCTCTCAAGAGCGTGTTACTGAAGAAATGAGTAGCAGTTTCTAACACTCCTTTGACAGGCATATCTTAGGCTAGGCTAAAAAAACCTAAGGTGGAACCATCCTCATCCTCCACCCACGTTATCTTCAACTCTATGAGTGACAGGGAGGATCAAACCTCTCAGCACTCATCTGGAGCTATTGAAATCCACCATCTGCATCTCGATAAAGTACCTAGAGGAGGCCTCCAAGATGCTAACCTACTACATTGCAAAGAAAAAGGAGGACGACATAAACTTACAGAAGCGAGACCTTCTTCCCAGGGCGATGGCATGAAGACTAGTTTTTGCTGGTAATTATATTTTTGTGTCAGTGGCCAAGTGGGAATTTTGTATCTGTAATTGCTAAGGCTTACCACTGTCTGAAGGCAATCGATGTCTTAGTGGTGGGTTTTTTTTTACTGTTTTGGTTTCCTTTCCATTTGATTCCTGGTTTTAGTGATCCTCCCTCTAGGTTGTTCAGGGTTTTGGTATCGGTGGTAACACTTTTTTTATAATAGTGTTTCTTCGTATAGTGGTTTAGCCTAAATTGTAATAATTTTTTGGGTTCCTTTAAAAACCCGGTGTGTAAATACTACTCAAATTAATAGAAAAAAAGTAGTTAGACTCTAAATCAATTTGATCAAACTAGAAAAAATCGATTTTTGCAAGTAGCTAGATTAAATTTTATAAACCTAGATAAAATATGATGGTAGTTATAATACCATTGATGTATTATTAAGCCTTAATACTACCACAAATCGTAAGGGTTAAATATCGTAAGATCGAATATAATATAGCCATAAATCAATAAGGTCAAAATAATGATATAAGTAGAGTAATATGAGCAAATTAATATATATATATCAAGGCTAATAATATAACAAATAACATTCACTAATAAACAACAATATGAATGTAAATAGCCTTAATCATACATGTACAAAGCATGTAGCACAACTTACAATATTAATTTCTCAAAATGTATGCAATCTTTATTACCCTACTTTCTCTTACAAAGATGATATAACTTGATACTCGATACTTGATACTTCTTGATTGATATTGATTGATCTTACTTTCTCTTGCTAATTGATCTTGAGTATGCTTATGGATTATATATCCATAGTATTATGAATCTTAGGATACTTGACTATTCCTCTCCATATGCCAAGTCTCATGACTCTTGGCTTCTCTACTTGGCACTTGCATACTTTATGAACACTTGACACTGTATTGTATGCACACCTAGACATGACTCTTGATCTTCACTTTGGACACTCTAACCTAATACACTTGTGCACATATTTATATTACATATTTGCACTCTTACATATAAGACACTTGTGCACATAGACTCAACTTACACTTGCACACTAACTCACATGACACTCGTGCATTTCCTGCATCTACACACTTACATAGAAAGGGAAAATATAACTCACTCTAAACTATGACTCAAACCTAATATAATATTTACATATGTACCATGAAGGTACCATGGGGGTACATTAGCATGTACCAAATAATGTAATATACTCCAAAATATATGACCACTCAAATAAAATTCTTCAAATTTTGCACAAAGTGGTCTAAGAATCGGCTAAATCGGACAACCCTTCACAAATATATGGCACCTAAAATATGAGATGTTTAAAAAAAATTACCTTAATCCTTTGTGAAAAATAGTAAGAAAATTAAAAAAATTTAAAATACATATGAATATATTTCCATTCATAATTTTAAGATAAGATTACCATCCCAAATCCATATTAAACTAGAAATCATGTGCAAAGAAATCCATAAATGGACTATCTATATCACTAAAACTAACATATATTTAAATGTGGTATATGTTCTATTGTCATATTTATGTTTAGCTAAGCATACTTTAAGAAGTTATGATTATATTTATTTTGTGTTTCAATACCAAATATAACCCTTTCTATTAATCACTTGATAGTTTTTCAATGAGAAACTTCACTATGATTATATCCTAAATATTTATTTTGGCTGGATAATTAGGAGTTGTACTCAGGTCCTCCACCCTTGATAAATTACAAATCTCTTCTTTAGATCTTGAGAGTTTACAAATAGATACACTTCTCATCTCAATTGAGATGCTATAGGTAGAAACCTAAATCATTTTACATAAACTATCTTAATTTTTTATTTTCATTTTTTTTAATATTTTCAATTTTTTGTATGAATACAAATATTCCATAATTCAACATCCTTATTGACATTTTCTTATAGCAACCTTCACAATACAAAACTTCACCTCTACTATATATGCATTGCATCTTAGTAGAGTAATATTTTCAAAATATCGTACTATCATAGTCCACTTTACCAAATCTGGATTGCTAGTTTCCTTCCTGAAACACAAGTGCAACCACAAAAATTATAATAAATAGTTTATATGAAAACACATTATTGTTAAAAAATAAATAATATATTACCAATGGAAAACATTAAAGTAAATCTTAATCATTAATTGATTTGGGCAATCAACATTTTTTTGTCAGCTTCAACTAAACTTACTACTGCATTTAACCATGGAAAGGAGAATTTAACTTCATGATCCTTAATCAAAATCCCTCTATTGGTTAGCCTATTTGCACATTTGTTTCCTTCCCTTAATGTATGTGTAAACCTGATTTCTTCAAACTCTTTAACAAGATCTTGAATTTCCATAATTATCTCTTGTATGTTCCATGGAGCCTTATCTTTCCTCAAAATTGTATTTATTACTATGAGAGAATATCCTTCCATCCATATTCTATTCCATTTCATTTTTTTTACATATTTTTAACCCTTCTAAATTTACCCAAGCTTCAACATCATTATTTTTCTTAAATCCACTATTGAAAGTGTCATGAGATAAAATCTCTCTTTTATTATTTCTAATTATTTCTCCTCCTTCTGCTAGTCTTAAATTTCCTTTAGATGCTCCATCAAAATTCAATTTAACCCACTCCACATCTAGTGGTTTCCACTTTATATTCTTTGCCTTCTTTTTGCTTCTCTTTTACCCAATATCATAATTCCATTTAATGACTTGACTCCATCTATCAAGGCTCCCTGCTTCTAGATTAGGGACTTGGTGAGTTGATAGGGTTGGTTTAGACTCCTCTATCGCTAAACATATCTACCTTTTCATTACCTTCAAATTCCTTTCCTTTATTTAAAATATTCTTCTATTCCTTTCTATCCATACAGTCCAAAGTATTGTATCTTTTGATATATCCCATATTGTTTGTAAAGCCTCACTTTAATAAGTGTTATACCATTATTTTAACCAATATTCAATTATGTTATTCATCACCATTCATTTACCACACATATTAAGAATCCATTGTCATGGATTCTATACTATTGAGCAATATCCCAAGACATGGTCTATACTCTCCTCCTCCTTTCTACAAAGAACACATATTGAGGTGCCATGAAAACCCCTTTTCATAAGTTTATCCTAGGATAAAATTCTTCTATGAGCTACTAGCCAAACAAATATTTTAACTTTAGGAATGCTTGGGCTATCCCAAATATCTTTCCAAATTCTAGTGCTATTATTATTTAGTTGGTGTTGTACATTATATCCACTTCTTGTTGTATATTCTCTTGAGCTATTCAACTCCCAAATCAATTTATCCTTGGCTCCCCTCGGAATAATTACAGTTGTTATCTTTCTACTCAATTGCCTCCTAGCATCAATATCTTGTATACTTGTAAAAAAAAAAAATTCTATAGACACCAAAACCTAGCCACTTATCATCCATCCTAAATTTCCTACCATTTCCACCCACTATTCATATATATTTATATATATTTATTTTATATATATTTAAATATTAATATTTTATATATTATATATATTAAATATATATTTATATAAGCGAATTAATCTGCTATGACTTGTCCCTTAATGGACTTTTGGCTTATGAATTCCAAATCAAATTATGTCAATAGCATGATCCACTTTGCAGTACGTGTATTATGATTTGTCTTGCTCATCATATACTACAAAGGATTTTATTTAGATATAACATGTCGTATGACTCAACATATAGTGTCACAATTTATTTGGTAGTGAACACTATTACTAAATATAGCTTCTCCACATATGCATATCCGAGCTCATAGCTCACCAAGGTTCGACTAATATAATGTATGGACTGTTCTTTGTCTTGCACGTTCTTTTGGGCTAACATGGTTCCTAGTGCAAAGTTGATCACCAATATATATAACAAAAATGGCACATTTTGCCTTGGTGTAGCTAGCACTAGCAGCGTCACCAGGTATTGCTTTATCTTAGCAAAGGTTGCTTGACAGTCCTTGTCCCAATTGAATGGGACCCCCTTGTGTAGCAGTCGATTCATGGGTCGACATTTATCCGATAATTGAGCGATAAATTGTTTTATGGATGCTACTTTGCCCTGAAGGCTTCTTAATTCTTTGATGTTAGTGGGATGACGCATTTCCAAAATAGCCTTGACCTTTTCTGGGTCAACTTCGATGCCTCGTTTTGAAATGATGAATCCTAAGAGATTTCTTGAAGTTACACCAAACACGCACTTCTTAGGATTCAACCTGATATTGTGCTCTATCAGGCGATAAAAGACCTTCCTTAAGACCTCTGCATGCTCTGAACATAATAATGACTTTGCCAACAAGTCATCAATATAATATTCTAATATTTTATGCATATAGTAATGAAAGATATATGTCATAGCCCGTCGATATGTAGCACCAACATTTTTAAGGTCGAATGGCATAAATTTATAGCAAAATGTCCCCCATGGCGTTATAAATGTGGTTTTATGCTGGTCTTTGAGCTTAATCTGAATTTGATTGTAACAAAAAAAATCATCCATTAAGGAGAGCATCTCATAACCTGCAGTTCCATCTACAAGAGCATCGATATTCAGCAACGAAAATGAATCCTTTGGTGTTGCCTTATTTAGGTATCTAAAATTCGTATAAATGCGGATCCTTCCATTAGGTTTTCCTACAAGCACCATGTTGGATGCCCATTCTGGATAGTCGATGGAGATTACAAACTCTATGTCCAACAGCTTTTACAACTCGTCCTTAACCATTAAGGCTACTATTGGATTCATCAACCTGAGTTTTTGCTTGACTGACTTCTTTGATAGATCTAGTGAAAGGTTATGGATAATCAATTTTGTATCTAGACCTGGCATATCCTTGTAAGGCAAAGAAAAGAGAGCAGGTCTCTTTCTCAGTAGAGGGATGAGGTTGGCACGCTCATCGGGAGTCAAACTTTCTCCAAATTTAACCTTCCTTGGATTGGTGGGATCATTATTGATATCCACTTTGAAGGTTTCCTCTATTGACATATGGGATCACTTCTGAAGCTTATGAGGCATAGGGATCAAGTGGATGTCATCTATTGGGTTTATAGGTTCCTCATTAGAAGCCTCCTCGACATGCTAGACATCATGTGCACATCCTAGCACAAAATGGAAAGGTTGCAGCATTTTTTCATTAGGGAAGAAATATTTAGGCTCTAGAGGTGAATCAGTGTGATACCAATCGATAGCATCTACATTTAAATGCAACGGTTTGGATGGATTGGCTGGATTGTGGAGTGGAGTGGTCAAATAAATGGAGATCATGTTGATGGAATGAATTATATCTCTAGGACCACGTGCAAGTGACTCATAATTAACCAAACTACCATCCCTAAGATGTGGTTCTATGGATATAGGGATATCCAGATTTGGTATGTGAATATATTGTCGAATGGGATCACTAGACTCAAGGAGATCCATATACGTTGGTAGATTGGAAAACACCATATGACAAATCATGTTAAGATTCAGTGGTCTCCCTCTAATAAGAGGATGGAGATTAATCTCTTCGTGTAAATCCTTCATAGTGTAAGGTGCATTACGATAGCATAAGTAGGGAGCTCCTAAATAGGATTTCTTCATCTCATCCTTGTCATCACTATCATAATAGAGACCTTCGCCACTACCAACTGGGATTGGAAGATTTGGAATATGGGGTCCCATGTATGCCATACCTGATAACTGTTGTCGCTCGTAAAGGATTGATCATCTTCGATCATTACTTCATCAAAAAATAGATGACGTAAGTTACGATGGCCCAAATAGGCCACCTCAGTCTTGTCCTCATATAGCTAATTTCTTAAGGACTCATTGTTATCATCTCTCTCATATATGCAACTTGGTCCACCTATCTCATAGATGAATTCTGTTGTATCCTCGTCAGACTGATTTTCCAACTCAAAATTTTTCATTAGATTATCGTTATGAACTTGCATGCCTGTATCGCCAGTTGCCTCACAGATTTTTTGGCCCAAGTTTTCTCTTGGTAAATCATCTGGACCGACGTCCACCAAGATATCCTCGTGATATATCTCGGGTGGTGCTATGGTGACGTAAGACACCATCCGATTATCCCTCTAGAACGTAGAAGGATTAGGGTGATAAGGATTGAAGTCAACCTCACCCCCTAGACTAAGGTACAGGCGGTCTAGAGATGCCACAAGGAGTTTAGTCTATCCTCCGTTGTAAAATCCCAACCCAAACCTATCAGTAGGTAACTGATATTGTGGTTCTATAGGCCTCTTACGCCCCTGCTCGAATAGTCTGAGATCGTAACCATGCCAATGGTAACGCTCAAAGTATCGCATGGCATAGTATGGGTTATATAGATAACGATCATTTACAATGAACGGTTCATTATCGTCCTCATCCATGGGCATGAGAGATGCAACTTGGTCTAACTTTCCATAGATGAAGTTTTTTTGGTTGGGTGGTACCCCCAATGGTTCCACCATCCCTATAGGAAGGCGATGGGCTTGCAGTCAGCCCATGTCATGTGCAGTCTTGATAATCGGTGTGAATGTCATGTTTTGCACAATGTATTCCCCTAACCTAGGATTAACCAAATGGATGGTCACTTGCGGTGCAGATGACCGCGCTAAAGACACAGGTGAAGTAGGTTGAGGCACCTCTTCGAATCTTCCTTGAACTTCCTCTACTTCCATATGAGTAGGGGTTTCAATGATAACTGGCTTGAGATTTTGCTTTATCTTCTCTTCACCCATATTTTCTTTCGACTTTCTATCATCCTATTGTACCATGGACACAGTCGGTCTAATAGAAGTAGTTGTTGTGTGCTTCGATATTTGAGATATAGATGTTACAGGTCTAGCACACATTTCTTTGACTATACCTCCTAGATATTTGATTGGTGACACTGTTTGCACATCCAGGTGCATTGAGAGGAGCACAAATTCCCTCGATAAATTTGTGAGATTCACATATTTAAAGGGTTCTTCATCCGAAGGCACCATGTGAACCTATCCCTCATGAATGTATTTGATACACTGGTGTAAAATAGAAGGGATGCAATTCATCTCTCTGATCCAAAGTTTCCTGAGAAGTATATTATACCGCATAGCACCTTTGATTACGTGACACATCATCAGGATGGTCTTCAGTCCCACCTGAATAGGTAAAACTATAGTACCGACCGTCGAGCATAATGCATCATTGAAAGCTCTCAACGTGAAGGTGGAAGGGATGATATGCATCTTGGGTAACTTTAAGTGAGTTAACGCCTTGGTAGTTATGATATTGATCAACGATCTTGTGTCGATCAAAACATGCTTGAACGATTTATGATTCTCACAAGCAATAATATGCAGTGGCGGGTCTGCTATAACAGTGGAAACCATCTTGATTTCATGATCATGAAATTGAATGACTAGATCCTAACACTGCTGCAACTCTATGGATCTTAAGATGTCCATGAGCATCTCCCTGTGCTTAGGAGACTATTGAATAAGCTCATATATCGATAACTTTGCTGGAGTTATCTATAGGTTTTGAATAAACCTACTTCTGATGGTCACCACCGGTCTAGTTGGTGGGTCGGGCACATATTGGGTTGGCCTTAGAGGAGGCAGAGCTTGGACCCTAATAGGCGTTGGAGGTTGATTCGATCATTCATACCTTGCATTCCTCATGACAACATTGACCATACCAATGAACCCATGGGTTGGTGGTTTGATGCGCACTTGGTTGACCTAGCCAACATTATTCCTCGATGCCTTGTGATTAGGTAAATAAGTTTTGCAAATCTCCATATTTTGATTATCAAGCACTTGTAGGTTTTCGACAAGAAGCGTACATCTCTCGATCATGTTTTGTAGAAGATGTTTGAAGGACCAACATACCTCGATGTCATAACCCTTCATTCTATGGAATATGCAATATTGGTCATCTTATAACCTTTAGGCTTAGGTTTATTAGGGTCTATCATCTTGACCTCGGGTAAGTGTATAGATTTTGCCTCGCATAACTGATGAAAAATCAAAGTCAACGACTCTGATAATTGAGTGAATACGTGAGGTGGGTGTTGCTCCTTATTTTTACCCTTATAATTATAATTGTGTTGCTTGTACTGCACAGGCGAAGGTTGGGCCTAATAAATTTGCTTTTGTTGCCCTTTTTCTCCCTTTTGAAGGTTCAACATTACCTGATAAACATAGTTCGGCTTGGCCTGATGTTTCTCAGTACTCTTCTTATGTCCCTCCTTATTTCTCAGCTTCAAGTTACCCTCCTATAACTTGATGTCCTCAATTACCTTGGCTTGCACCAAAGCCTCTTCGAATGTTTGGTATTGTTGCAGCTGTAGCAACAATGAAATGTGCTTGGCACAATTCTTCGTGAACATCTGCATTAATTCAGAGGATGGGATGGAGAATGGTAGCTTTGTCATAATTTTCCTCCATTGTTTTCCATAATCCATCACTGGCTCATCGTCATGTTGCGTTAGAGCGGCTAGGTCAGATAAGTTTACCTTCTTCTTGATGTCGAAGGAGAAACGTTCAAGAAATGCATCAACCAGTTGTTTGAAACTAGTGATGTTGTACCTCTTTAGTTGGTTGAACCACTCTCGATCTAGGCCTAAGAGTATCATGATGAAGGTGCGCAGGAGCAAAGCATCGTTGCTCTCTATATGAAAGCACATATCTAGGAAACTAGTCATGTGCTCCTATGCGTCTTCCTCTCCTTGAAACTTATCCAGCCTAGGCATCTTGAAATTCTAAGGATATGCTGGAATAGGCACTGATGTGCATAGAGGTTCATTGTGAATTTTGTTCAAGGTAGGCTTCTGATAAGTCGTTACGTTCTTATCTATGGCTTGAACCTTCTCTACTAAGGTCTTATAGGCTTATGAGGAAAGAAACTCCTCCTCTCGAGATTGCCTTGGAGGCAGCTTCAGAGGTAGGTTCCTCCTCGGTCGAAGCGATGGACTAGGCTCTTCTCGAATTGGGAGATTTCTATATATTATTGTTCTAATTACTCTCCCAATTCATTCCCATACTTCCTATGCTTATGTTTTTCGAAATATGGATGTTGATCTCTGTTTTGAGTCGTATGGTGAGTATGGGCGTCTATGTTCTTAGGGTGTAACTCAGGATATGAAGCCACTAGTCTATGGACGCACTCCCTGATCTCATTGTAAGGATGTAAAACAGTGCTAGCCAATTGATCCTCTCTCTCTACATGCTCCTTCTGATCAAGGATGCGTTGTTCATAAAACTTTTGCTTGGTGAACCTCTGCCTCTGAGTATTCTCTTATTTGAGGTGTAATTTTTTTGCATGAACATCCTCCAATTGATCTTGGAGAATCTTTCGTCTCTGCTCTGACATCATTCTATGAGCCCTACCAAGATGATCGATCTTCTGACACCTCAGAGGGGTGTGCTCTATTCGAGCGACTTTATGAGTATGTCCTCCAATGGACTAATTCACCACACTCTTGCCTCAGTCTATAAAGATGGCATTCATGTCAGGCTATCTCCTATACTCATTGTCTACATGCGATGCAAGAGCACACATGTCTCAAGAATGATTGGAGCACTCTCCAGGTTCTCGAGTGGTCCTAATGGTTCTTCCACTACACACGCTCGTAGGACGAGAGGTTGTAAGCATAGGCTTATATCCTAAAAGCCTTAGGACCTTTTATAGACCATCCAATTTCTTTCTACACCATGGCTCATGAGGTGGTGTATCATTGGCTCCCACTTTAGATATATCTATGGTAAACTTGGTATGTTCACCCCTATGGGGAGTCTATGCGGGCATGTGCTCAGAAGAAACCCTCTCTACTTACCCCTTAATGGGTGGATCTTGGACATATCTATGCTCTAGAGGTCAAGGTCATGAGCCTCCCTTAGATACCTATCGAAGGGGTACCAATTTGGACCCCTTGATGACGTATTTTTCGGTAGAACCCGTGGATCCACGTCGAATACGATCACGGTATATATTGCCATATGCAGAATCCCCATGCTGGGAAGTCCCATGCTTTGATATTTTCCTAGAGGGATGTCTAGTACTTCCTTTAAGTAGGGTGTTCTCAATTGAATCCCCTTGTGTATAATTATCCCCTCTAATGCTCATTGAACGACGTCTAGGAGGATTCTGTAATTGAGGGCATTCTACATCATGTTGTGCACTAGGTGGAACTTGAGCCTCGACATCGAGCCTATACCCAGGTCGACTACTCTGTGTACACACCATTATGTATCCTATGTCTAGATTTAACTTTTATTAGCATACAGAGAATACAATGATGATTATATCTTTTACAGTTTAAAAATGATTCCTAGACTATTTGATGTGTTTTCAATTTGTTGTATCAGTAAAGTAACTCTTATTATGTTTTGCAAAGCATTGATGATTTTCTTAGTTTTTTAATGGCTTTCACATGTATGCTCACAACTCGACAACCTGGCTATGAACTCCAGGTCATGTAATCCCCTCAAAGTGTGGCAATGAAAGTCCACACCCGGGCATGGAGCACAGGTCCTCCCAGATCCTCACCTATTTTCACCTAGTCAGCGTCATACCCTCTGAAGAGAAGTACATCAAAATTTTCTAGGCTACGAAAGGTTCTTGGATCCGATATTGGTCTAGAACATAGGGTACATTGGATTTGGGCCAACATATGGAAATCACCTCCACCATCGTTGAAACCATACTAGTGGTTAGATATGACTCCCAACTCACTAGCGTTTACTTTGGAATGTGGTGTGTGTGTGTGTTCTTTTTAATTTGCATAAAAGGAAAGATGCATAATACCATGATCATTTCCTACATGATGTGCATAAAAAGAGTATTTGGTATTTTAGAAACATGCATGATTAATCTACATGATATTTAGACAATGCATGCTAATGATGAAGTGGCCTCTAATCGGGCCGTAAGCAAGCAATCCAACATACAAGGATACTTTAGCATGTTGTATTCTAGGGCGGACTCTAATCAGAGGTCCGATGTTCCTAGCAGCGCCTAATGAAACCCTAGAACAAAAAACCTAATGGACCTAATTCATTTCACCCTTTTTTAGTGTTTTCCTACTTAGGTTACCATTTCATGCTTTATGGAAAAATATAAACAAAGAAAATAGGAAAGGAAAATGATAGTGAAACCTACCTTAGGTCAACATTTGATCAAGCTTTAAAATCCTGCTCTATGATTGGTTTGTTGCTGACCATGGATCTGATGAGTGGTTGCTACTGTTGCCCGCGCCTATCAACTGTGGGCTAACTTTTTGACCGTAGATATCAGTCGTAGGGAGCACCTGCCATAAAATACACAAACATAGTAAGTTAATCATGGCTAGATATGTGGAGTTCCACCCTGATCGCCTACTGTAACCATCAAAAATGACTCACACCTAGGCTGACTATTGCAATTGACAAGAAATACACAAATATGTATGCATAAATTAATAATAAATAAAGCAAAGACAAGGAATGCTTTATTAATTTCAATGGAGTCAAATTACATAGTCGTCCCTCTTAGGGATACCCATTTGATACATCAATTACATTAGTGTTTAATCCCTCTCAAGGGTAGGTGTGAATCAAATGCCTTCTAGGGTGACATGAACTGCTCTAGGGTGTTGATGATCCTCTTCTCCATGATTAGAAGCATTTGTTGTGTTGAATGGCACGACCCTATTAATCTTGCATTCAAGAAACAAAAATAAACATGTTAAAAGCAAAGGTAGCCTCTATTGATGAGGCCTTTAAAGGGTATTAGCATAAAATATATCATGACTATCAATAATCAAGAAGATGTAAGAAAGATGCTAAAACTATGTAAAACATGAAAATATTATCATAAAACATGTAAAATCAAGCACATCTAACTATCCAGTAACCTAATTACAATATTGAAAGCATGGGGGCATGAAAAATATCCATTAGAGTTTTAAATGCCATAATGAAAGCAACATGCATAAAAACTATAAATATATCTATTAGGGTCCCTAAATTGCTAATTAAACTTGTAATAAAGCTAATCTAACCTCACTAAACAATCTACAAAAGGAAAAGCAAGGGAATCTCTCCTAATTTGCTCACCGCGGGTCTGATGCACAGGTGGCACTATTGACCATGGCTAAGAGTCACAGTGGAGCTCTAAGTAGGTTTACCCTCCAAATCAGAGCTCTCTCTCTGATCCACCTTTTCGAATTGATGGTCAAGGGTTACCTTTGTATCCTATGAAAGGTTTGGCAGTTGAATTGTTTAGATTGTGCACCAATTGCACAGATTTGCATTTCTTGGCTCTCCTAGGCTCCTAGGACCTCCATTGCAATTCGATCTCCAATTGGGTAGCAAAAGTGTCCCTCTCAATGCATCTAGGTGAGTATGCAATTTGACAGGGCTTCGCTACTCAATTGATAAAATGTTCTCCTCTCTTATCTCCAATTCGTAGGGGTATCTTATAGCATTGGCCCAGGGCTAGGGGTGGCTTCCTCATGAAGCCAAGATCAATATTAGGCAATTGAGCCATCTAGATGGAAGTATCCAGAACCTTCCTCGCTCAAACCACTCCAATCTACAACCAATTGGCCGTTGCAACCCACTTCGGGTCGGATGAAGGCTAACTGATTTTGAATGATGATCGCGACTGACATGCGCGGTGAGCACTACTAACCACAGGTGTCAACAATGATTAGCACTGACTAGGTAAAAGTTCCCAATTGAGTGGTAAAAACCACTGTTATACCTTGGATCTATCCAAAGGTCTTCCATATGGTCTTCTAGCATGTCCCATATGAGTATTTGCCTCGACATGACACCTTTTAGGTGTCTACACTATTGTAGTAAGAGTGAAGGAGGCATCAAACTCTAAAAATATCCCAAATGAACCTCACTCTCCTAGCTAAGCACGCGTGGAAGATCTACACCAGCAGCAAGGTTGAGTGGGTTCAGATAGTCAAAAATAAATACTTGAAAGACCATCCCTTCTTAAGTGACCAAGGATCCTCGAATGGTTCTACTTTCTAGAAATAAATCACTCAAACCAGGAGTCTCATCCAGAAAGGGAGCAGATGGATCTTGGGGAATGGGAGCACCATCAACTTCTAGAATGATATATTGCCTCAAGAATAACCTCTGAGAAATGACAGGGTGTTGGGGGTTCTAAGACCATACACTAATGCCAACATGGGAATTAAGGTTGTAAACTTTATCACCAGTATCAATGGGAAGCCCAAGTGGAGACCCATCGATGGGGGCAACGTCCCTCACCAAGTTTCTAGCCTCTCAAGCCTACTCAATACAATCACCATTGCAACCAAATTTGGGTCGAATGAAGGCTAACTGATTTTGAATGTTGATCACAACTGACATGCATGGTGAGCACTACTAAAAATAGGTGTCAACAATGATTAGCACTGACTAGGTAAAAGTTCCCAATTGAGTGGTAAAAACCACTGTTATACCTTCGATCTATCCAAAGGTCTTTCGTATGGTCTTCTAGCATGTCCCATATGAGTATTTGCCTTGACATGACACATTTTAGGTGTCTAAACTATCGTAGTAAGAGCGAAGGATGCATCAGACTCAAAAAATTATCCCAAATGAACCTCACTCTCCTAGCCAAGCACGCATGGAAGGTCTAGCAGCAATGTCGAGTGGGTTCAGATAGTCAAAAATAAATACTTGCAATACCATCCCTTCTTAAGTGACTAAGGATCCTAGAATGGTTCTACTTTTTGGAAATCAATCACTCGGACCAGGAGTCTCATCCAGAAATGGAGCAGATGGATCTTGGGGAATGGGAGCACCATCGACTTCTGGAATGATATATGACCTCAAGAATAACCTCTGAGAAAGGATAGGGTGTTGGGGGTTCTAATACCATACACTAATGCCAACATGGGAAGTAAGGTTGTAAACTTTATCACCAGTCTCAATGGGAAGCCCAAGTGGAGACCCATCGATGGGGGCAACTTCCCTCACCAGGTTTTTGGCCTCTAAAGCCTACTCAATACAATCACCATTCCTATAGGAGAGATATCTTACACCTTCCTAGAGCTAGTGCAGGTAGCTACCATCCCTTTCAACCTCGTATGGAGGAAGAAACTCATCCCCAAAATTAGTTTTTTCTCTTGGATAGCCATCTAGAAAAAGATCCTCATGATAGATAATCTGGCCAAAAGATGTTTCATGATCCCCAACCGATGCTACCTATGCCTCTCTAGCTGGGAATCAACAAACCACCTATTCACCAACTATGCCTTCTCCTTCACAGCCCTCAACCACTTGCTCAAATCCTTTCACATTCAGTGGGTTCAACCCAATTCCATTATTGACCTTTTCTCTTAGTGGCTGAACCCGTTTAGCCATCCCAAACTCCACTTGGTTTGGTTCTTCTACCTCCACCATATGATTTGGAATATCTGGTTAGAGTGCAACAATAGGGTCTTTTCATCCTCTCCCAAGGATCCCATAGTAGTGGCTTCTAGATTCATCGCATATGCTATCAAAAATATCCAGCTCATCCCCTACTCCCTGGCTCCTTCCCAAGTTTTTTAGTGAGCCCTTTTTAAATCCTTTCGTATTCCTGATTAGGACCCTGGAGCTCAGTCGAGGCCCAACCATAGAATTAATCTTAATTGGATGCCACCTCTAGAAGGGTGGATCAAACTAAAAAATTTTGGAGCCTCCAAGGGAAATCCTGGGCTTGCAAGGGCAGGTGGCATCATCTGAGACCACGAAGGCATCATTATACTTGTGTATGATGAATTCCTCGAGCCCCAAACCAAAAACTTTACAAAGGCCATGGCTTTGTTGCAAGGCCTTGTCCTACTTCAGGAGGACCCTAGAAGGGCCATAATTGAATGTGATTCCCTAAACATTATCAACTGCATGACGAGTAACAAGACTTCATCCTGTAAAGTATTCAAAACCATCTAGGAGTCCAGGAAACTCTTTTGAGGCCTACTGTAGATGATCATCTGGTACAATTTTAGGGAGGCTAACCAAATAGTTGATCTCATGGTCAACCTAGAATCCACATCAACCGACCTTAGAATATGGAGAGAGAACTTTCCCAAGGAAATATATGATGTAGCAATTCAAGAAAGAAGTAAAATTTAAGGCGGTAGGTCCCAAGGAGGTGAAGCTTGAAACAATGCTAAGTGTAGGGACTCTTCTCACCATGGGTGGGCTTTCTCTAACTTTGCCCCAGGTTGTAGATAAATGTCATGTGTGTACTAATTATGTTATTAGGTTCATGTTCTTATGTGGTGAGGCATTGGAAAACTAGAACACTCCCCACTCGGTTGAATTAAGGTGCCATCCATATTTCAATATCATCGGCACATGTACCTCCCATGTTGATGTGCTCTAAGTTATCAATGCCAGTAACTCCTTTGGCTATGTGGTGGAGAACCACAAGCTGGGAAGGCAATCCAACCCTAGATCCTCTAATCATGGTGCCTTTACCTAACCCTTACTTCCTCTCCAAGTTGTTGTTTGCTTTTCCCAGCATTATCCCCTTCCCATCGTAGATTTGTTTTTGAAAACTTCTTTGACCTCGGGCATGACTTTCGATCTTTCATATCATACATCGATCGATGTTGATCTAGCCATGGTTAGGAATGTCTGTTCTCACTCATCCAATAAACTCTGAGAGGTATCCTGTGCCTCCTACTATTGTTTCATCCAATCTGCTTCCTCTGTTGGTAACCTCCTTTGCTCATACCATCCCCATTTAAACAGCCTTGACCTTAGTATTTTTGCCTATTTGTCATATGGCTTCCCTACTTCAACTCTTCTACTCTCTCCTATCGAACCCCTCTGCCTATTGTTCCCCTATTTCTACCCCTATCACCATCATTTTAGCATGGCCTTCGTAGAGCCCACCCAACTTAACCTTGACCCCTCTACCAAAGTATTTATGGATGCCAAGGGGTTCACCCCTTTCCTGATGAAATTCTCTAGAGCCGAAGATCATATTATCATAGATTTTGTTTCCTCATGGAACTAGGATGTGGTCGCAGTCCAAGGGATCTATTTCAAGGTAATAATTGATATACTTGCAGGGATTACCAACTTCCCACTATCTGGGTGCTTCATAAGGTGCAATAAACATAATTGGAAAGAGCAGACAGATCAATTCTCTAATAAAGGGAATTTTTTGGATTAGGATAAGTCCACCTTGCATATTTCGTCCCTCCCAACCCCCTAGAACATCATCATAGTCCCCATTATGCAGTTTGTTACATGTGATGCCCCGAAAAAGTCGTTGCAAATCTTTCACCTAGATTTCGTAAACCATCTCCGAGATGGTAAGCCAGTTTGTGTTCTTGACTACCTGATGTATTCTATCTATCCATTTGAAAAGTGAAAAAATTCAAGTGGGAAGCCACTACACCATGGCCTTTTAGCTATAATATTTAGACATGTCATGGCTAATAGGCCTCCAATTCACAACATCAAATCGGTATCAACTAGTCCCCCTGATGAACCTCCTCCATCTCGCAACCCTGGTGAATCCCTTGGTGGCCCCATTCTAGTGGGATGGTGGAACAAGGGCTCCCCTCTCAAGAGCATGTGACTAAATAAATGAGTAGTGGTTTCTAACACTACTTCGATAGGCAAATCTTAGGCTAGGCTGAAAAAACCTAAGGTGGAACCATCATCATCCTCCACCCACTTTATCTCTAAATATGTGAGTGATAGGGAGGATCAAAGCTCTCAGATGCTGCTGGAGCTAGTGGCATCCACCATCTGCATCTCGATCAAGTACCTAGAGGAGGCCTCAAATATGCTAACCTACTACATTGCGAAGAAAAAAAAGGACGACATAAGCTGACAGAAGTGAGGCCCTCTTCCCAGGGCGATGGCATGAAGGCTGGTTTTTGTTGGTAATTATATTTTTGTGTCAGTGGCCAAGTGGGAATTTTGTATCTATAATTATTGAGGTTTACCTCTATTTGAAGGCAATCGATGTCTTAGTGGCGGGTTTTTGTTTACTGTTTTGGTTTCCTTTCCATTTGATTCTCGATTTTAGTGATCCTCCCTCTAGGTTGTTTAGGGTTTTGGTATGGGTGGTAACACTTTTTTGATAATAGTGTTTCTTCGTACGATGGTTTAGCCTCGATTGTAATAATTTTTTGGGTTCCTTTCAAAACCCAGTGTGTAAATACTACTCAAATTAACAAAAAAAAAGTAGATAGACTCTAAATCAATTTTATCAAACTAGAAAAAATCAATTTTTGCAAGTAGTTAGATTAAATTCTATCAACCTGGATAAAAAATGATGGTAGCTCTGATACCATTGATGTATTTTTAAGCCTTAATACTACCACAAATCTTAAGGTTTAAATATCGTAAGATCGAATGTAATATAGCCATATATCAATAAGGTCAAGATAATGATATAAGTAGAGTAATATGAGCAAATTAATATATATATATATATATATATATATATATATATATATATATATATATATATATATCAAGGCTAATAATATAACAAATAACATTCACTAATAAACAACAATATGAATGTAAATAGCCTTAATCATACATGTACAAAGCATGTAGCACAACTTACAATATTAATTTCTCAAAATGTATGCAATCTTTATTACTCCACTTTCTCTTACAAATATGATAGAACTTGATACTCGATACTTGATACTTCTTGATTGATATTGATTGATCTTAATTTCTCTTGTTAATTGATATTGATTATCCTTATGGAGTATATATCCATAGTAGTATGACTCTTAGGATACTTGACTATTCCTCTCCATATGCCAAGTCTCATGACTCTTGGCTTCTCTACTTGACACTTGCATACTTGATGAACACTTGACACTATATTGTATGCACACCTAGACATGACTCTTGATCTTCACTTTGCACACTCTAACCTAATACACTTGTGCACATATTTATATTACATATTTACACTCTTACATATAATACACTTGTGCACATAGACTCAACTTACACTTGCACACTAACTCACATGACACTCGTACATTTCCTGCATCTACACACTTACATAGAAAGAGAAAATATAACTCACTCTAAACTATGACTCAACCCTAATATAATATTTACATATGTACCATGAAGATACCATGGGGGTACATTAGCATGTACCAAATAATGTAGTATACTCCAAAATATATGACCACTAAAATAAATTTCTTCAAATTTTGCACAAAGTGGTCTAAGAATCGGCTAAATCGGACAACCCTTCACAAAGATATGGCTCCTAAAAGATGAGATGTTTAAAAAAAATTACCTTAATCCTTCATGAAAAATAGTAAGAACATTAAAAAAATTTAAAATACATATGAATATATTTCCATTCATAATTTTAAGATAATATTACCATCCCAAATCCATATTAAACTAAAAAACATGTGCAAAGAAATCCATAAATGGACTATCTATATCACTAAAACAAACATATCTTTAAATGTGGTATATGTTCTATTGTCATATTTATGTTTAGCTAAGCATACTTGAAGGAGTGATGATTATATTTATTTTGTGTTTCAATACCAAATATAAGCCTTTCTATTAATCACTTGATAGTTTTTCAATGAGAAACTTCACTATGATTATATGCTAGATATTTATTTTGGCTAGATAATTAGGGGTTGTACTCAGGTCATCCACCCTCGATAAATTACAAATCTCTTCTTTAGATTTTGAGAGTTTACAAATAGATACACTTCTCATCTCAATTGAGATGCTATAGGTAGAAACCTAAATCATTTTACATAAACTATCTTAATTTTTTATTTTCATTTTTTAATATTTTCAATTTGTTGTATGAATACAAATATTTCATAATTCAGCAACCTTCTTGAAATTTTCCTATAGCAACCTTCATAATACAAAACTTCACCTCTACTATATATGCATTGCATCTTAGTAGAGTAATATTTTCAAAATATCGTACTATCATAGTCCACTTTACCAAATATGAATTGCTAGTTTCCTTCCTGAAACACAAGTGCAACCACAAAAAGTATAATAAATAGTTTATATGAAAACACATTATTGTTTAAAAATAAAGAATATATTACCAATGGAAAACATTAAAGTAAATTTTAATCATTACTTGATTTGGGCAATCAACATTTTTTTGTCAGCTTCAACTAAACTTACTACTGCCTTTAACCATGGAAAGGAGAATTTAACTTCACGATCCTTAATCAAAATCCCTCTATTGGTTAGCCTATTTGCACATTTGTTTCCTTCCCTTAATGTATGTGTAAACCTGATTTCTTCAAACTCTTTAACGAGATCTTGAATTTCCACAATTATCTCTTGTATGTTCCATGGAGCCTTATCTTTCCTCAAAATTGTATTTATTACTATGAGAGAATATCCTTCCATCCATATTCTATTCCATTTCATTTTTTTTGCATATTTTTAACCCTTCTAAATTTGCCCAAGCTTCAACATCATTATTTGTCTTAAATCCACTACTGAAAGCGTATTGAGATAAAATATCTCTTGTATTATTTCTAATTATTTCTCCTCCTTCTCCTAGTTTTAAATTTCCTTTAGAGGCTCCATCAAAATTCAATTTAACACACTCCAGATCTAGTGGTCTCCACTTTATATTCTTTGCCTTATTTTTGCTTCTCTTGTACCTAATATCATAATTCCATTTAATGACTTGAATCCATCTATCAAGGCTCTCTGCTTCTATATTAGGGACTTGGTGAGTTGATAGGGTTGGTTTAGATTCCTCTATCGCTAAACATATATTCCTTTTCATTACCTTCAAATTGCTTTTCTTTCTTCAAAATATTCTTCTATTCCTTTCTATCCATACAGTCCAAAGTATTGTATATTTTGATGTATCCCATATTGTTTGTAACACCTCACTTTTATAAGTGTTATACCATTATTTTAACCAATCTTCTATTATGCTATTCATCACCATGCATTTACCACACATATTAAAAATACATTGTCATAGATTCTATACTATTGAGCAATGTCCCAAGACATGGTTTATACTCCTCCTCCTTTCTACAAAGAACACATATTGAAGTGCCATGAAAACCCCTTTTCATAAGTTTATCCTAGGATAAAATTCTTCTATGAGCTACTAGCCAAACAAATATTTTAACTTTAGGAATTCTTGGTCTATCCCAAATATCTCTCCAAATTCTAGTGCTATTATTATTTTTTTGGTGTTGTACATTATATCCACTTCTTGTTGTATATTCTCTTGAGCTATTCAACTCCCAAATCAATTTATCCTTGGCTTCCCTCATAATAATCACAGTTGTTTTCTTTCTACTCAATTGCCTCCTAGCATCAATATATTGTATACTTGTAAAAAAAAATATTTCTATAGACACCAAAACTTAGCCACCTGTCATCCATCCTGAATTTCCTACCATTTCCACCCACTATTCATATATATTTATTTTATATATATTTAAATATTAATATTTTATATATTATATATATTTAATAAATATATATTTATTTAAGTGAATTAATACCAACCATCTAATTTCACTTAATCTGATCCATTCATCTACATCAATCCATGCCACATCCTAAATTTAATATCCACCCTCCGATATGCTTTTATCTCGACCACATGATTAGTGTCGTTGAAACCCTAGCATGCCCTAGGTTGGATTATTAATAGGAGTCATTTTTATGGCTCAACCCCTAAGCATTTTTGTGATGTGTTTGTCGTCGAGTTCCCTAGAGTATCCAAGGAATCTTCCCTTCAATCCTTGCTCTCCATAGCCCCTACATCCACCATCACCTCCTTCGCTCAGCCAGATCTACTTCTATAGATTTCCTCCTCAACCACTAAACACCTTCTAGTGCTTCCCATAATTCTTGAGTACCTTTGGGTGCTTCTTTCTTCGTCATCAAGCAACTTTGGGTGCCCTTCACCATTATCAAGCACCCATGGGCATTTACTATAGTCATCAAGCATCAGCAGACATTTTTTACTAGAGTTCTGAAGTACACCTAGCCTTTGAATGATGCTAGGACCCATGGGCATTTCCTGCAGCCACCAAGCACCCATGAGCGTTTTACACTAGAAGTTCTAAAGTCTCCCTTGAATCTGGGTGACGTTAGGGTATCACCACACCAGCTCACTACAATAGAGTTCATCAGATCAGAAGATATTAGACAAGCAAATTAAATCTTTTATTTGGTATTTCATTACATGTATTTTTAGTTATGTTCATGTTATTTACAACAAATAGCTAGGGTTTTTGTATTGGTTGTAGAGGGCCTCACATTGTGGAGCCCTCATAGTTGCTACTAACTCATTTGCTATTTTATTGTGTGTAGATCTGGGAGTGCTACATCAGCATTGGACAGTTGCTTAAGCTGGAGTGGCCCAACATCAAATAACTAAAAGCTCACTCACTTATGTTGGGAGCAGAGACAAGCTTTGAGATACCACCAGCATTGTTTTGGTAGGATTTCAGAGAACCCTAGCCATTGTAAAATCTACATCAAAGAATTCAATAATTTTGATTGTAACAATGGATTTTCTAGGCTCCCCCCTATTAATATAAAATCATTCATTATGAAATATTGTTCTTTGAGTTCTACTTTATATTTCTGTTATTTGGTGTTGCATTTTTTAAATGCTTAGTCACATAACATATGTCATAGCTAGAGAAAATCCTTTGTGTTATATGATGTCTCACACTTACAATAACACCCACATCGCTAAATGAATAATGCTTCTTATTGAATTTGACTTGGAATTCATTAGCTAAAAATCTATTAAAGGTCAGGTAATAGCCGATCAACTTGTGAAAGCTCCACTACCTAGTGATCATCCTTTGATTATTGATCTCCCAGATGATTTGGTATTTGTTATCACTAAACAAGAAGAAGATGTCATTCCGGAGGAAGACATTGATATCACACTATTATTTGATGGGTCTAAGTGCACAAAAGGTCAAGGTGTTGGAGTCGTGTTTCATACACCCCAAGGGGTACCTATCCCCTTATCATTCAAACTTGACTTCCAATGCACAAACAACACTACAGAGTATGAAGCCCTAATCTTAGGTCTTCAATCAACCATAGCTATGAGCATTAAGCGTATTAGGATATTTGGTGATTCTCAACTTGTTGTTAAGTAAATCAATGGAGAATACCAATGCAAAGAACCTACCATTAAAATTTATCATGAAGTAGCAATAAAATTGCTCTCTAAGTTTGATGGTATGAAATCAATAGTTTGACATGCTCGACTAATAGATTTTTAGATGCGATGGCCTCCCTTGGATCATTGATTCCAAAATATTCCTTTGGAGAAATACAACCCCTTATAATTTCAATGGTCTCTAAATCTGCAATTGTTCATGATGAGTCTAAAGACAAAAATGATGTTTGCTTTATCCAATCGGATCCATATGAGTGTTGATCAAGCCAAATAGTATCATTCCTCAAGTTTGGAACACTCCCATTTGACATGTCTTGAACTGCAAAATGCACATTCCAAAAAAAGGTAGCTTGTTTTGTTCTCTTTGAGGATGTGTTGTATAAACATGGTTATGATGGAGTCCTTCATTCTCTCGAGTCTATTGAGGCACAAAGAGCCATAGTTGAAGGCCATGATGGTACTTGTGGAGGTCATTTTAGTGGAATGGCCATTGCAAAGTGTATTTTATGCATGGGTTATTATTGGCCCACAATGGAACGTGATTGTTGCACTTATGTTAAACATTGCAAGAAATGTCAAGAACATGCTAATTTAAATCATGTACCATAACAAGCTTTACAGCCTATTCAAAGCCTTTGGCCCTTTTCACAATGGGACCTAGATCTAATTGGAAAAATATCACCTCCTTCCTCGGGATAACATATATTCATCATCACAGCCACTGAATACTTCACAAAGTGGGTTGAGGCAATTCCTCTAACTAGTACGATAGGACCTAGAATTGTGGAGTTTATACTTCATCACATCATTTGTCATTTGGTATTCCCTCAAAAATCATCTCCAACAATGGCAAGTCTTTCAAGAACAAGGATGTTCGAGCACTTTGCGATAAATATAATATCCAACATAGTTTCTCAACTCCTTATTACCCATAAGCAAATGAACAAGATAAAGCTTCAAAAGAGACCTTAATTGCTATTCTCAAGAAATTTTTCAAAGAAAATCATAGAGATTGGCATACACAAATTCCCTTGGAATTATGGGCTTATCGAACAAGCATCCACACGCCTACAAGGGCAACACCATTTTCATTGGTCTATGGAGCCAAAGAAATCATGCCTCTTGAGCTTGAGATCCCCTCCTTGTGAATTTATTTGCAAGAATTCATAGATGATGACACCTCCATACAAGCACGTCTTGACCAAATCACTCTCCTTGATGAAATGTGAGTCAATGCTTTAGAGCATTTATGAGTTTATCAAGATCGCCTAAAGCATGCTTACAATGCCAAAGTTCATCTACGTGAATTCCAAGTAGGAGATCTTGTCCTTAAAAAGAACCAACAAAACACCAATACATTACCGCATCTTCATGATAAATTCATGACTAATTGGCTAGGTCCATACATTGTTACTCAGAGAGTGGATAATGGTACTTATAGGTTTGCCAGTCTAGAGGGAGAGGAAGAACCCAAACCACTTAATGTTATACACTTGAGAGCATTCTATGCATGACTTGATTTCTATATATGTATATATACATGGCTAATACACAAAAATATTTGCATACATTTCATTCACAACATTGCATTTCCTTTGCATATACGTGTCATTCCAAAAATAATGCATTAACACACATTTCATATTGCATTTCAAATTTCACAAAATTGCATGTCATACATTGCATTTACATCCACATTTCACATGTCATATTAGGGATCATTTATTAAGTTCAAGGTTTTAATTGGTCCAATAAAAGTCATGTTGCCTTAATTAGGGGCACCTTCACAATGTCATCCACACAAGTCTACCAAGTCAAATTGCCATACACACAAACCATATTTTCATAAAAGTCCTAGGTGTTTTTGGTCACTCAGCCACTCCTAGTGTTTTAAGCAAACTCTAAAATACATGTTGAGTTATTTTTAGGACCATTACACATCTTCACTAAGAGGGATAACATTCTTGAACCAAACACAATTTCATATCTTAAAAATATCTTGTGTCAAAGAGGGATAACACCATACTTGGTATGAACCTCGAAGTGAAAAGGGTCATCCTTGCTAGTCCCATCATGCAACATAGTCCATAAAAATAGTGGTTCTCACCACTATCACAATTCCAAAAATAAAAGAAAGAGTAGGGAAAAATCCCTAACAAAAACTCTAAATATTTTACATCACACACCACTAATCATTGGGTTGTAAGGATCATACTACATTTCCAGTCAGACGGTTAGGTAGTCATCCCCAAAACCTAAGAGATCAAATCCTTGGACTATGGATTCAGCCTCCACCAAAGCTATAGATGCTTTAATGGCAGTGGAGTACGCTCATGCATGGTGACACATCTCTTTTAAAGAGACCTTTGACCGCACATAAGGACAAGCTAGCTTCTTGGATTCATCCATAACAGGTTTACCCAATTTACTCAAGATGAGTTAATGAACTCACTTGCACACACAATGGTTCTTGATTGCCTTGAGTCATTACCATACTCTCGATTTTTTAAATGAATTCATTACACACACATTTGATCCTAGAGAGATTAGGTAGTTTTAGTGAGTTTGTTTGATGCCACTAGTATGTCTGAGTCTCTTCAAAATAGTCAGTTTTCATATCAACATCCATATCTTCTTCCATATCAACATCCATATCTTCTATATCAACATCCATATCTTCTTCCATGTCAACATCCATGTCACTTCATGAGCCATTCATCCCACATGCCACCAAGTTTGGTGCCCCTGATTAAACAATAATGCTAGAAAAATGGCCAAGCAAGATCTAAACTATAAATGATCATTAGCACATTTGTATTTTATACCTTGCATTAATCATCCATACATTATACCTTGCATTAATCATCCATACATTATACCTTGCATTAATCATCCATAACATATCATATGCATTCATCATCCATATAAACATGCATTCCATAAAAATTATTCACACAAACATATATAACACAAAATGTAAAAGCCATGTATATATATGTATAAATATTGCATGTACAATGAGTGCCAAAAGGTTACATACAATAGAGCACCAAGGATCATATAAAAAAGTGCATCTACGCACTAAGCTACACCCTCCAAGAGGACCCTTATGACCTAGTAGGAGCCCTAGACCTAGAGCTATGCCTAGACTAGCTACGCCTAGCACCCTCAAATACAAATAAGGTGGGAGGATTCGAAAGTGGAATATGATGATCCATCAACCTATCCTCCAATGCCTTGATATATATATACCAAGAGCGAAGATGTGTTATGTTGATATTATGTTGGTTCTCGCTCTCTACTAGCTCTACCTGGAGCCTCATGATCCTTGCATCCCGCTTTGCCACCTACTGCTCCAATCATACCCAATCCTCCTCGCTCTAATCTGGAGGTCCATCTGCAGCCTCCTCCACATCCTACCTATCTCCACCATCTCACCCACTATAAGGAGCCTATCTCATTGCACCCTTAGTCCTCATCCTTCGACTATATGATCAAAGGCATTGCTATCACTTGGGGGTCTCATGGGTCCCCTCACCATCATCCTCAACTACACTCCATCTCCACTAGCCACTACTTGAGGTGGTCCCCATGGTAGATGTGTAGCAAACCATGCATCATAGTACATGGTAGTCCCTGCATCATCTACATCTAGGAGATCTATCTCCTTAAAATCCTTGCAAACCATCCTCTATAGCTCCACACATGGTAGCCCTATATCCTCTCAATGTCTCTTATATCGCACCAACTCATCCAGGACCTCCTACATCAAGCTAAATTGTTGGAGTACTCATGAGAATTGAAAGCACTCAGCCTCACTTCGATATCGCCTAACCACTCACCTAGCCTATCATACTCATCATAATTTCTCTCCATCCCTAGTCCATTTGCAAGTCTACCACGACCTCCATATCACTTAGGCGGATGTCAATTCAACCCGTAAATCTTGGTACCACTAAATTGTTCGCATTGGTAGAATCAACTCTACCTCCTTGACAACTGCCTATCTCCTAGCGTAGGGTTTCTCCCTACCCAAGCCTGCTACCAGTAAGCCCTTCGGTTGAGCCACACTGAAGTGCTCCTATCCCTAACACTACAGTAACAAGCTGCACCCCAATCCTTTCTTCCTCTTTCTCATCACCTCATAAAGATCTTGATATACCTGCACCAACAAGGTAGGAGCCCATGCGTACACCTACTACATAGTGAGCATATTGCTCACTACTCCTATCAGATTCCAAGGGAACCTGCACCCAGTGATGTTCGGGGCCACGATGTTGGTCAACACAGACATTACAAAGGTATGGAGGGCATCCAACTCCTTGTCCAAGTACATGGACAAGTAAGGTATATCTACACTCTCCACCCTCACACCTTGCTAGCCATCACCAAACATCTTCATCATCTGCATATTTCGACCATGCCCAACCTTAACTCAGATCCCCTCCACTGGCACCTTGAGGATGTGATATACATCCTCCAAGATCACGATCACCTCCCTTGTAGGGAGCTAAAAAGTCCCCCTATCCGCATCCCACCTCTCTGCCAGGGTAGAGAGGTACCCCTCATCAGCCCTCACTACATCAACCCGGGCTACCTCCGCTAGCCCCACATCCTCCAACAACTCCCACTCCTCATTTGATACCACCTTCCTCATTCCAGGAATGAGAGGTGAGAACCGATATCAAGCCTCCAAAATCCTAAGCTACAGCACAACACAAAAACACTTGTCATTTTTCACACTTCAAAAAAATTACAAAAACACAAAAGTTTTGCACAATACACAAAAAAGGGAATTACCTCAGCAGCTTGCACTCTAGCATCAAACTCGACCTCTGCGCCCAAGTACCTTCACCTCACTTCACTCCACTCTCCCAAACGCAGCTTTGCAAACTCTCAAATGCACAAATGAGCTTGGTTTCTCATTCTTACAACTATTTATGGCTTCTTCAAGCACCTTGAGATGCCCATGTGTATTTCCTAGTGTACTGAAGTGAACTAGGATGTTTGCAAAATGCCCAAACATAGGTGAGCGTTTCTACGTGCCAAAAGCGCCAACGAACGTTTGGCATAAATTTTGACAAAAAGAGTAATTTTTTCCAAAATAGTGGATTATCCCCACCAAATCACTTCATATTACATCCACACATTTGTTTCATCATATTAACAGATTTTGTGAAGATTCCAATTTATTTGGATACATAATTTTTGTTTACGATCAAAAATTGCAAATCTGCTCAACAAGTTACAAAAGCACTCCAAAATGGTCATAATATTCACAAAATGACCATAATCATCATTCTCATCATCAATATATCATTTTCCTATCATCCATATCACAATTTACATGTTTACCACTTGTCATTTAAACATTCAAGAGAACCTTGTACATAGTGGGTTATTCTATATACTTGATGATTGCAACGATTTGCATCCATGCAATTCCGTAATATGAAGAGCCTACCCTAAGGACACTTGGTCATTTTCATCATTCCATATCTCATTGTTCGAAATATCAATCATATTTGGTACTTCACATTTTGATTGAAACATTGCCAAGAACAATTTGCACAAATGTTGTCATTGATGGCCTAGTTTGTGGGGCTTAACACATGGATAAAATCAAACTTCATCAATACACATTTACTTGATAGTCATTATGGCGACTGGCTTTATCTAGGGTGATTGGTTTCGGTCATAGGAATTATTAGACAATCACTAGTCGACCCTTCGAAGTTGACTATTTTTATCTTTGCATTTTCATCTTTGCATATCAATGATGCCAGAAGGCATATTCTTCAACAACATCGAATCACCCCAAATTTGGGGCAACCACATTTGGTTTTGACTTTCCCACAATGGGATACATCTTACATGATCATGGCATATACATTTGGAAAAAATCCCTTCATCTGTTGGGGCAAAAACAGACACATTCTCCATCACACATTTTCACAAAATCCTTCATCTTTTGGCGCAAAAATAGATGCATCATGTCATATTTTTCACCAATCCCCTTCACACCTTTGGGGTAAAAATGGTATGACATTTGCATAATTCATTTGCACAGATTTTTTCAAATGGATTTTGAGATTCATCTGCAAACTCATTCACCAATTGAGGGGGTAAGCTACGCAAAATTCAAATTCTTTCTTTCTTTTGTCTCCAAACTTGTGTTTCACATCCCAAGAGAGAAGTTGATTTTGCACCTAGCCAAAATAGACATCTTGTGTTTTTGCACTGCACTATGTTTCATGCAACACAGTACAAAAAGGGGCATCTATAGATACCAAAACCTAACCATTTGTCATCCATCCTGACTTTCCCACCATTTCCACCCACTATTCATATATATTTTTATATATTTTTATTTATATATTTAAATATTAATATTTTATAAATTTTATTATATATATTTATTTATTTATATAAGCGAATTAATCATAGCCATCCGATTTCACTTAATCCTATCCATTCATCTACATCAATCCATACCACACCCTAGATTTAATATCCACCCTCCGATATCCTTTTATCTCAGCCACATGATTAGTGTCATTAAAACCCTAGCATGCCCTAGGTTGGATTATTAATAGGAGTCATTTTTATGGCTCAACCCCTAAGCATTTTTGTAAAGTGTTTACCACCGAGTTCCTTAGAGTATCCAAGTGTTCTTCCCTTCCATCCTCACTCGCCATAACCCCTGCATCCACCACTGCATCCTTCGCTCAGCCAAATCTGCTTCTGTAGACTTCCCCCTCAGTCATCGAATACCTTTGGGTGCTTCCCATCATTCTTGAGTACATCTAGGTACTTCCTTATCCATCACCAAGCACCTTTGGGTGCCCTTCGCCATTATCGAGCACCCACATGCATTTCTTGCAGCCGCTAAGTTCCCGTAGGCATTGTATGCCAAATTTTTGAAGTACCCCTAGCCTTTGGGTGATGCTAGGACCCATGGGTATTTCTTGCAGTCACCAAGCACCCATAGGCATTTTATGCAAGAATTTCTGAAGTATCCCTAGCCTCCGAGCCATTCTAGGGTATCGTTGCACTAGCTCACTGCAACTGAGTTCATCGGATCAGAAGACAACAAACAAGCAAGGTAAATCTTTTATTTGGTATTTCATTACATGTATTTTTAGTTATGTTCATGTTATTTATAGCAAATAGCTAGGGTTTTTTTATTGGTTTTAGAGGGTCTCACATTGTGGAGCCCTCACAATTGCTACTAACTCATTTGCTATTTTATTATGTGCAGATTTGGGAGTGCTACATCAACATTGGATAACTGCTTAAACTGGAGTGGCCCGACATCGGATAACTATAAGCCCACTCATTTTTGTTAGGAGTAAATACGTGCTTTGAGACACCACCAGCGTTGTTTTCCTAGGGTTTCAAAGAACCCTACCCATTGAAAAATTTGTATCAAAGAATTCAAGAATTTTAATTTTAACAATGTAGTTTTTAGACTCCCCCATATTAATATAAAATCATTCATTGTGCAATATTTTTCTTTGAGTTCTACTTTATATTTATGTTATTTGGTGTTGCATTTTTGTCTCTTCACTTTCCATTTGTATCTTCCTTCTTGATCCTTGTACAAAATATTTGAAACCCTATCACCATATTTGTCTTGAAGCAATCTCATCCAAGGTTTCAAAATTGGATCTAAATTGAGTGGTTTTTTATCACACCAAGTATCCATCCAAATAGAATTTTTTTCTCCAGTTCCCACCACCTATATTAAACCTTTAATCATAAGATCAATAGATTTTTGTAAACCATTCCAAAGAGTAGAAATATTTGGTAGAGAGAATATAGTATATATTAAACTTGTGTCATTGGGATCAACCTACTTAGAATAATTATTTTCTATTTTATTTGACTCTCTTTGTACAATCTCCATATTACTTTTCCCCTAAGAGCTAAGTTTGCATCTGTAAGAACTCTTAAACCAAGACCTCCCCTAGTTTTATCATCATACACCTTGCTCCATTTCACCAAAGGAATTTTTTTTTATCATGTAAACCTGACCATAAAAAGGATCACATAATATAGATTAAACTTTTTTCAATTGATTTTGGCATAAATACAATAACATATAATATATTGGAATGACCTGTAAGACTGACTTAATTAACTACACTCTTCTTGCTAATGATAATCATCTACCTTTCCAAGCTGGAAGTTTATTTTAAACTTTACTAATAACTGGATTTCATAATTCTATCCTCATTTTTCCCTCAAATAAAGGCATCCCTAGATAAGTTGTTGGTAAATTTAACTCTTCCATTTGAAGTAACCTGCAAATTCTTGCTTTAATATTAGTGTTAGATTTTGAAGTAGAATGCAATGGGAGATGACAATCACAGGATGCAGAAATATAAAGGAAAGTAAATTTACAAGATTGCAAAAATATGCTATAAATAAAAATGACGAAAATGAATAGAATATTGCTATGGAGGAAATGGAAACTCCATGCAAGATGCTATAGGACTACATTGTACTCCATCACTAATGGAGTTACACAGTAATACTACTACTACCTATTGTGTTGTTAATCTCTTACAATGAGGCCCTTTTATATGGAAGATAGATTCCTTGGCCAACACTCTACCTAGTTGTACAAGGGACACCTTGCACATTTACAACTTGCATATTGACACTTGTGCATTTATTACATTGCATAAAGTAACTAGATAACTTACCCCTAAAGTAATCTAATGTCCTAAGTATGTACCTAGGAAGGTACATTTACATGATCCAAATGATGTAATAGACTCTAACTCTAGCACCCCCTATATTACATTATTTGGGTATTGAAGACTTTAATCTTCAATATGGATCTTCTTCTTCATCTCAAAATTTGTATTCTTTCTCTGGATTCTTTGTAACATGTTCAAGCAAATGGTTAGTGTCTCTATAAAGTGTTATATTTGTTGATAGAGCTTTCTCCTCGTAATTTTTTTAGTGTTCATCCAATTCTTCAATTTCTTTTATACTCTGAACTAGGTGTCCTTTCTGATTCCCCTTTTGGTACTCCAATTGAGGATAATTGGTTGGTCACTAAAATTGTTGTTGACGAGAATTCCTTTGATACTATCTTAATTGAAATTGATTCCCATTGTTTATCTAATTTTTTTTATTCTAGTTTTTGGGATTGTACCTACAATAACTGGTACTATGACCTTTCTTTTTGCATATCTGACGATACCATGTTCTCTATCCTTTTGTTGATGAAGCAATATTTTCCTGTGGATTATCTTTTGATGTCAATGTAGTGTTAGTCATCTCATCTTTCACAGTGTGTTCCACCTCATATTCCTGAAGGATATTGACTAATTCATCAAAAGAAGTATCTTTACTTAGGATTTGTAGAGATGTGACCAAATGCTTATAGTTGTTTGGAAGTGCTCTCATGTTTACTTGAGTAATAAGATCGTATTTAGGCTCCTGTCCAAGAGTTAATGATTTTTCTTTAATATCTGCAACCTTCCTTAGAAAAATTTCTATGTTTCCCCACTACTCATTTTCAAGGAATGTACTTGAGTTTGTCGATGAAGAATGGTGGCTTTACTCTTCCCTTCGAACAAGATATATTTTTTGAACTGATATAAGATTGTATTTCATCAATGATAGCAAATGTTATGATCATTAGGGCTTTTGAATCATTTTCCTCAAATTTTAAAATCTTAGTATCACCTGTGGCAGGTTTATTTGTTTTCCCTTGGATAATATCCTAAAGTTTTTCATATACCAAGATTACTTTTACTTTATTCTTCCAAGAGAAATAATTTGGGCCTTTGAGTAGTTCTATCATTCTATTTTATTCTACATTCTCATATTTGTAATGTTTATTTGTGAGCAATGTCATGTATAATATGCTCACAAAATCTAGAGTAAGTGAAATATCATTTTTCTCATTGGCAATCACTTCATTGAGACGTGCTTGAAATAGCATTCCATAGAGTCAAAATTATCATCTAAAGCTTTATTGTGAAATATTTTTAAAGCTATATCTACTCTTTCTTTGGATTTCATGAGTAAATTCCTGATCCCAATTTTTATAGCATTGGCTTTTTCTCTTCTGAAGGAATTTATGTTAATACTTGATGAGTTATTTTAAGTAGACTTCCTTATGACTCCCTTAGTTTAATATAAAGAAATATTTGATTTGATAAATCCTTTTGTTAATTATTAGGTTTTGTGGACTTCCTTATGTCTCCCTAATTATGAGAGTTCACAAACCTAATAAGATTTTAGGTTTTGTTGGAAGCTTACATCTATCCAATGAATTTAGAACTAGATAATTTTTTATGGATGCTAATATTACCCAGTTTTGTAGAATTCCTTATAACTCCCTAGGATGTTTTGGATAGGATATATGATCAATATAGTGCTTTTGTAAATTGTAGTTCAATTTTGAGTTGATTTTGTGAAATTTTGTAAACACCAAAATCAAATTTTTATCTCCTTATTACTCCTATTGAACTAAGCACTATTTTCAATTATTTGAAGAGGTTTTGAAGTTGGATTTATTTTTCCTCCTTTATGTGTTTCGAGGCAACACTATTATATATATCCCAACCTTTGAAAATTTTAATAAACCTCTTTAAATACCCCTTTTGGTTGATTTTAATGTTTTCTAATTTCCAATTCCTAAATTTGATTTTGTATTCCTTATAACTCCAAAATTTGGAAATATTAGAAAATAATATTTGCAAGTAATTTAAATTTCAATAATAATCCTTATTTCTCCTTGATAACCTTTTACAAATATTAAAAATTCTAAAATATGCTTGCTCAATAAATATCTAATGCTGAATATTGCAATAGAAGATAAAATTTTCCCTTATAACTCCAAAAACCTTATATTAAAAGCAAGCTAAAAATTAACCTTTACCTTAATAGTCCTTCAATGTCGTGCGTCGATAGATTTATAGCTATGTGTTGTGTAGCGCTCATGGGTAGTCAAATCCCTCTTTGATCGGTGCTAATTCTCTCCTTGATTGGAAATCCTTTTTTTCTGCAACTGACACCAAAAGATACCTTGAAATATGCTTTACAATGCTTCTTCGAATGCAAGCATTGTTCGTTGGTTTTATGACAAGATCCAAAATGTTTTTCTTACATCGTTGAATGGTGTATGGCTTGAAATAGCCATTTTCTTTGAGTAAGCCTTAATGCTTAACTCCGTTTGACTTCTATCTTGCTTCACTCTACTGCATTCTGCTTTACACTATTGTATTCTTCTTCGTTATCCAATATCGATGTCTTAAGTAATATGGGATTCGTGAGAAGTGTCACATGAAGAGTTACAAGGCAAGTGTCTTTAATGTACCTACAGACAATGATGAGGTTGGTGGTAACCTCCAAATATTCTTAACTCCCTCAAAATGAATGTAACTCCCTTTAGGTGAGCACTTGGATCTTCATGAACGTTGGGAAGCTTAGAGAATTTGTGCCAAGTGGCACTCAAGGCTTGTGCATGCAAACCTCCTTTCTAATGCTCCAAATATGAGCTTGCAACCCTAATTCTTTCTTTATATTTACACTCTACATGATCTTGCTTTGTTTCTTGATATGCAAGCTTCATTTTTCATGTTGGCTTGATGAGGATTATGGATGGCTACAACTATATTGCTTCACGGTTATATGGCACACTTTGAGCTTTCCTTTTGGTGGACATTCACTTCAATGTATGGCTTAGGTATAGCTCTTATATTTGCATCTATTTGTAGGTTTCATAGCTCGTTTTAATGCCGATTTATGCCCTTCTTCAGTGCTTGAAAAATAGTGTTGGTTATAACAGCCAATAGGCAGCCCTTTTGCTTTGTATTTTATGTAGATAACATGTCACTGAATGCTGCTCTTTTTTCTATGTAAGCATGAGTGATAATTCATTCTTTTAATGGATCTACTATTGCAGGTGATGTGTTGCTTATAGGGTTGGATTTGATGGAGGAAAATGGTGTTTTTAAACACCTCAACTCTTAGACGTATGAGCTCTTTGATGGCTCCTTCCTTTGACCACAAATCTGCTGATCATGTGAGCTCTTTGGTGGCTCCTTCCTTTGGCCACAAATTTGTTGGATAAAATGTTCTTACTTACCCCTGTAAATCATAATAATTTTGTTATTCCAAGGAACAAAAGAGGTACCTTTTGTAATAAGTAAATCTTGCACCAAAATGAAGATTTTTTTTAATCCTTCTTTCTTCTTCTAATTTGGATGATAGTCAATCTAAGATAATGAAATGTTATTTTCAATAAGGATTCCTGCACTCTATGCTGAAAAAGAAACCCTTATATTCTCCTTGAATCTTGAGATTTCCAAGATCTTGATTTGAGGCTTCCTTCAAGGACTTCAATGGTGGTTTTCTACTCCACCTTTTTGCTTGTAATGGTGGCTTCTTTTGGCCATGAAAGTGCTGCATATTTTTTGTAGTTTTTTTGTGCTTTTTAACAACACAAACTAATTAAGAGCAACTAGTTAAAAAATCAACTAGAATGGTGCTTAATAGATGCACTTTAAATGGTAACAATAATTTCACCTTATTGCTCCACTAATTTCTCAAAAATACTCTTAACAAATCCACTACAACCTTTCAAGCATAATTTGGAATAAATTCTTGCAAATTTCACTACAAACACAGTTGTAGGATCTAGTCTTATTTTTAAAGATATAAGATAGGTAGTTTATTGTAACTTTTGAAATCTAATCAACTCCTAATGTGCAAATGAACCTTAAAAGGAATTTTTCTCTTTTGCACTTTTGAAGACTATAATTCAATTTTCCTCTTTGCAACTTCTGATCTAATATAAGGTGCTTTAATAAATCTAATAAGTAATATAATTAATGAATTTACTTGCACCAATAGTTGCTTACCCTTTTTTGATAGATTTTTTAGAGGATGTAGATCAAGCTTGTTGCTTTAGATTTCTCAACTTTTGTTAGCTTTTCCAAAAAGCTCCTCCTTCACCAAAAAGAGGTCTCAAACTTTCTTTCGCGAGCCTGGGATTTGGTGGTTTGTTCTTCTCTAGTAATATTCTCCTTTCTACTATGGATTTGGAGGAATATTTATGCCTTCTTGAAAGATAATCTTTAAATATATCGACTTTGACAAGCTTCTTATGTCTTCTTCTTGTCAAATTTTGACTTCAAGCAAGATCTTCTTCTCAATACTCTAAATGTCTTGAGGTCTTATATATCTTCTTTAGAACTCCTTGCCAATTCATCTTATCCTGATTGGGCTTGTTGTTAGGTGGTGATAATTGACCCAAATCGTTCCCTTATCAGAAAGTTTCTCCTTGATGGAGAATTTCTCCAATGAGTTATTCTAGGAACTCTTTTGATGATCTTGCTTTAGAAACAAGACTCTCCAAGCCTTTTTCCTTGAGACCTCTCCTAGGTCTTCAATTTTGTAGCTACTTTAGTCTTCCTTGAGACCTTCTTCTTCAACTTTTGGAATTGATATCTCCTTCATGGATCTCTTTATTCTGCAAAAGAATAGGACTCTCCTAGTCCTTCTCGTCATTCCAAGAATGGAAGTTTCTTAAAAGAGATACTCGCCTAATCTCTTTACCTTCAAGTTTGCTTCAGGTGCTGGATTGATTCTAAAGAAAATACTCTTCCTAACTTTCTTGTAGAAATTTTTCCAACTCACTGAATCTCCTTTCCCTGCAACAAATGATTAGTACCCAAATATGCATCTCCTTTTGAATTAGGTACTCTCTTCTAGAGTCTTCTTCAGGATCAAGGCTTCTATGGTATTTTTTTAGATCAAGGCTTTTGTGGCGTTTTATTATATCAAGGATTATGTGGTATTTTTAGGATCAAGGCTTCTATGGCCTTTTCTTATATCAAGGCTTCTGTGTCCTTTTTAGAATTAAGGCTTCTATGGCATTTTTTTTGTGAAGTTGACTTTATCGATGGAGATCTTTATTCTACAAACTTCACTATGACTCTTTCTCCTAAAGTCTCTTATTTAGTATATTTATCTTGCAACAACTAATCTTTGCACTATGAAGGCACTCCGACCTTCGAGCAATGAAGTTGAAATCTCCTAGCTTTTTGTTGTAGGAGGTGTCCCAATCATCTGAGAGTTAGTTCCCTGCAATAAAATAAACTTCAGGCAATAGTAAACTTTTCATATCTCTTATATGAGCTTCACTAGTTGATTCATCAAACTACTAGATCAAATGTTGAGTCCTTATCTTCACGAGTTTGCGTAAACTGCTACGTGTGGTTGTATGTTAATTTTTTTTATTGATATGTTTAGTTTTTATAAGAGGTAATATTAGGATAGGGATGCCAAGCCCCAAAGGTAACACTAACTAATTCTGGAAAAAAAATATAATAAAATGAAGTAACATTATTTAAATATTTAAAAAACCATACCGAGAGTTAGTTGAATATTCTTGTAAGATTTATGTATCCTTTAAAAAATAAATATAAATTAACAAGTCAATATTAATTTCACAATTTCTCTTTCTAGTCTATTCTACTATACAATCTTAAGGCAACAAAATTCACATGCAATAGGTTAAATGGAACATCCGATTTGCAAAAATTGAAGCTATAGTGACTGGCCATATTTTAACAATAGTACTTTCTTGAAGCTCTCCATAAAACCTTCATTTTTCTAAATATTTTTGCAAGAGTTTGTGCACTGTGGCAAATTAGGTTCACAAAAATTCAGGCTCAATAATAATGGTGGTTCTCCTCTCAATCTACAGTAGCTAGTTCTACTGTGACTAGATCTACCGTGTCTCTGATACCACTATTAGATTTTGAGGTAGATTGCAATGAGAGATGGCAATCATAGGATGTAGAAATATAAAGGAAAGTAAATTTACGAGATTGCAAAAATATGCTATAAATAGAAATTATGAAAATGAAGATAATATTACTATGGAGGAAATGGATACTCCATGCAAGATGCTACAAAACTACATTATACTCCATCACTAATGGAGTTACACAGTAATACTACTACTACCTACTATCTTGTCAATCTCTTACAATTAGTTGGAGTGTTAAGGAAGTAAATTTTGGATTTTGTTCTATTAAATTTTTGCCCTGATGCTCTTTCATATTCCTTTAAAAATTTATTCAAAGTGTTGGCCTCATTTATCCTTGCCCTTCCAAAAAGAGTTGTATCATCCACAAACTGTTGATGAGTGATGTTGTCGATGTTATTACTAACCCAAAGTCAACTTATAAGCCCATATTTGTAATACTTCTTTAAGTTCCTACTCAAAACCTCTACCACGATAATGAACAAATAAGGAGATAGAGGATCTCCTTGTCTAAGGCCTCTCTTGGCTTTAAAAGATTTTGTTACTAACCCATTGACCAACATTGAATAAGAAAATTTAGAGACACAAGCTTTAATCCATCTAATCCATTTCTTCCCGAATCTAAACTTTTCTAAAACTACAAAAATAAAATCCTATTTAACCCTATCATAGGCTTTACTCATATCAGATTTTAAGATCATTGCTTTCTCTTTTCTAAAACTGACGAATGTATAAATTCATGAGCTACTATGATCCCATCCAAATAATTTTTCCCTTTCACAAATCCTCTTTGCTCTTCTGAAATGATTTTGTCTAACAATGGCCTGAATCGATTTTCCATCACTTTGGAGATGATCTTATATGCCATATTACATAGACTTATGGGTCTAAAAGAATCAAACAATTCAACATCCTTATTTTTTGGAATTAGGGTAAGATATGTTGCATTTATTTTATAAGGTATGTATTGTTTTACCCTAGATTGTTCCACTACCACCAATAAATAATCCTTCGCTATATCCCAACTGTGTTGGTAAAAAATTGTTGAAAGCCCATCTTGACCTATGGATTTATCCTTATTAAAAGAGAAAAGAGCTAAATGAACTTCTTCTAGAGTAATAGGCTCCATCAATTTCCTATTGTCTTCGTTTGTTATAACTAAAGGAATATCTTGAATAAGTTTATCATTAAGAACTTCGATCTCCTGTGATCCTAGAATATTTTGATAAAAAGACTTTACCTCTTTTGTAATTTCACTCTTATATTCAATCCAAACCCCTTCTATTGATTTAATTATACTAAATTTGGATGTTGATCTCTATACTATAGCCATCCTATGAAAAACTTTGTATTTTTATCTCCTTTTAACAATATTTTTCTTGATTTTAATCTCCAGAATTTCTCTTCCTTACTCAAAATATTATGATATTACTAAACAACTCCCTTTCCTCTGAGCTTGGATTATATGATTATCTTTTTGGAATTTTAAAAGTTTATATTTTAGTTCTTCTTTCTTCTCAAAAATATTTTCAAAAGTGTTATTGTTCCAATATTTTAATCTAGATGTCATAGATTTAAGTTGATTTGGAAGAGCATAGAACCTGACATTACCTGGATAATTCTATGTTTGAGCTATCATATCAACAAATTGAGGATGTTCTTTCCACATCTACTCATATTTAAAATGTGATCTTTTTTTAATTCACTTACCACCATTTTAACTCTTATTGGCTAGTGATCTGAACCAATCCTTGTTAATGTATTAATTTTAGTATAAGTTCCTTCATCTAGCCAATGATCAGAGAATATGCATCTGTCTAATTGTTTTGCTATTAGGTTTTAGCCTCTCCTATTGTTGGTCCAAGTATAGTTGTCTTCTTCAAACTCAACCTTCGATAGATTATTGTTTTGAATTACATGCTAGATCTTTATTATCTAATATTAATGCTTTATTTGACCATTCATCACATTGAAAGAATCTTGGTAGTATTTGTGGAGTTGAACACCAAAAATCTATATAGTTCACTACTACATTTTTTCTTTGTAATATGATTTAACATTTGATTATAAAAATTAGCTAGGAATTTAATATCTTATAAAAAATCAAGTCATTATTTCCATCACTAAGAACCATTTTTTGAAATACATCTATCATGATATTCAAATTGCTTAAATGGTCAAGTTCATTCCACCTTTAGCTGACCTCTAATTTTTTTATATGCTTGGGTTTTTTCTCATTACTCCCTCAATTCCTATAGATATTGTAATAATGCAATTATTATCTAAGGTTCCAAGATTTTGGAGGTATGCAAAATTGAGGAAATGAGCAATTGGAGCTTCCTAGAAGCTATATTTGCAAAGTCAAGTGCATATATGTGATCCACTCTAGAGGTACAATTGGCTCAATAGGAGTGAATCGCTCCCCCTTTTAGGAGTGAATTGCTTATTGATAGACAAAGTAGGATAAGTATGCATGCATATCGAGATGGAAAGCAATTTTTATTTGGTAGTGGTAACACAACTCATGTAATAATCTCAGTCATTTATAGGTGCAATTAGAGGTGTGTGAAATTTGGAGGTGCATCATTTTGCTAAAGATGCTTCCAAATTATTACTTTTACTAGGACTAAGAATATCTCACCCAAGGTAACTCAAGGGTGAATTATTTATATAAATAGGAAATATGGGATCCATTATAAACTTATTTTGGTCTTTAGACAATTAAAGCTACACTTTGTGAGTCTCAAATTGTAATTGATCTCATTTTATAAATAATAAAAGATTATGCAAGACTTTTTGCTTTCAATTGTGTCATTGCTCTTTTGGATTGTAAAGTTTGTGATAATTTTATCACTACATTTTTTCCCTCATCATCCTTATTATTGCTATTTTATGTGTAAGAATACATTATTGTTATTTTATTTTCTCATGAGTTGTTTGATCACATAGTCTCCTTGATACGACCATGATTTTTTTTATTTTCATGCAAATTACTTTAAATATATCACACCCTGACCTTCAAACATTTTAATTTCTATATTTCATTTATGTAATTAGTTTAGGTTAATTTAGATTTATTAGGGATAGTGGAGAGTCATTCTAATTTTGGAGGTCAAAGGGGGCATGATCTCCCTTATTCCAATAGTTGAAACAAAATCATGGGCTCAATAAAAGTTAGACTTTTCCATAATTTAATAGTTTTATAGCATGCCCGATGGAACCAAGGGCATGATTTCCCCATTTAATTTGAGCCTAGTCTCTTTTCAAAAATATAACATAGCATATCTTTCAAATTTGCACACAATTCTCTAGTTGTTTTGTAAATGGTAACTCTATTTTAAACAAAAAAAATCTTTAAATGTTTGCAAGGAAGCATCAAGAGTTCCGAAAAATTATCAAGTTTCCTCAATTTTGATGCTTTTGATGCCAAATTACATTCTATCACTAATAGAAAATAATTTGATAAAATTTGAAATATTTTTACAAAGTCTACATTTGAAGAGTGATTTGATTCCTTTAGAGCAATTTGCTCCCTTAGAGACTTTATGCTTAGGAAAAGAAAAATTTCCTAAGTGCTTTTGGAAGAGTGATTCACCCAAGAAAGGAAAATTTTCTAAGTGTTTTTAAGGAAGCAATTTGTTCCAAATTTGAGAGTGATTTTCTTAGAGAAATTTGCCCCAATTTTTTATTAATTTCTTTTCTAAGTATCTTAGGAGTGATTTACTCCACATCATGGAGAATTTGCTCCCTTGTTCAAAATTTTCATTTTCTAACTTGAAGACTCTCTCTATGTAGGTACATATGCAAGATAATTTAGGATTATGAAGACATGATCAAAGACTTAACAATTTGGCAAAGAGCTCTATCCAATTAAAGTCATTTTGTATCTTAGGAGGAACACAAACATAAAAAAGAAGCAACTTGTCATGTGAGATGTAAAGATAAATATCCTAAAGTGACTACAAATCCAACTCCATCAAGGGATCAAATGGCTAATATATATAATAAAGGTCGAGATCCTACATCTTTAGCCCTTGTGAAAGCATTAAATTTCCTTAGTTAGCTTCCAGTTTTCAATTATATTTCCTAGTACTAATCAAACTTGGGTGTCCACTTGACCCATCATTATAATTGTAATTACAAACCCATTATATGGAATACATCAATTTTCATGAACATTATCAAACATATCACAACATCTCACTTAGATAGGGTTTGTAGGTCGTATAGCTAATGCCCCAAGTAATGAATCCTTTCCACCACCAACATCTTCAATTACTTAAGATAAAACAAGTCAATCTTTAGCATCTTCTAATCCTCAAAAGAACCATCCAACAAGCATGACCTCAGGTTAGTCATTACCTCGATCAAGTCAATAGGCTAATAATTTGAATTAACCTTTGCCTCTTCATTAAAAATCTTCCCAATACCAATACTGGTAATGCTTCAAGTCAAATCAATGTTCTAATTTCGAATGAAGGTATAACTCAAATTATTATTTGTCACCTATTCAAATGGGGACACATGGAATTTATAGTACAACATATAATCAAACATTTCCTCTAGCCAATTAACCACCATATAATTTACAACAAAGAGTTCCTCCTAATAATAAAATCCTACAATAAAACTTACAAAAACCTCTACGTATTCACAACATACAATCCATACCAAATCAAACTTAGGATTGTCCAAACCCTATGTAGTATTATGATACCCCCAAAATCTATAGGACTTCCCACAATTGCAATTGTTGCATATATTACACTTCCTTATGCATACACAATCCCACCTTATGGACAATAAATGTATCCCCTTCCAATTCCATATAGGTGATTTCCTTAGTATAGCCAAGCACCACCTCCAACTAGGTCCCAAAACCTACCTCTCAATTAGACCTATTAAGGACCCTTAAACCTAATGGCTTATTCTCCCATCCGTTCTCCCATCCCAATAGTTGTTATGAAGTCATTGCCAACCTTTAAGGGGAATGAAACTACAATGGATATGGATCACCTTAATGATCTATCCACCTTGAAGTCCATACATTGCAATTATGAAGAAGACAACATGGTTTGTGTGTTTATTTATTTATTCATTAATGGATAAACTACTTTATGGTATAAAAGCTTAACTGATAATTTGGTCACTAATTCGGCATCAATTATTCCTTTTATGAGAAGATTCAATAATATAGGTAATGTATATTTTGTTCTATTTTAATTGAATGTTATGCAAAAAATACTAAAGAAAACATCCATGGTTATAGTACTAGATTAATGAGGACTTTGTGTTTAATTCCATGGAATTTTTCACCTAAAAAGAGCAAAAATGGATGTAGTTTAATTTAGCACTAACAGTCTATAATGTTAATCATGTTAATATGGCTACAAAATTCAAAAAGACGTCCTTATTAGATAAGGAAATTATGGCCTTACCTACCTATGGCTTATACCACTTACATAGCTCATATCCTATAAATCCTCTAACCTACCACTATTAGTGTGCCAAATTTTTATACCCTTTATGCCTTCTAATACAACCATCTACCAATTGCAAAAGATAAGTAGAAACGTAAGCAAAATGATAATAAAATGGATAGGTTACAAAAGGAAGTCAAATATTGTTTAAAGTACCCATCCCTAATCAGTGAAGTGCATGTAACAACTACATGGAAGTATTGAAAATTCATTATGAATAGTGAAAGTAGCACCATAGACTAAACATTGTGGAAGATATGAAGAAGACATTAATTAAGGTCAGGAATCTAGAAGCCTTACCTTTACCTAGTCAAAGGGATATCCTCCAAGAATCCCTTAAAGAGTAAGAAAGGAGTTATACTAAGACTAAAAATAGACCCCACAATAAATACAACCTAGATCGACAAATGAATAATATTTAGTAGAAAAAGATCTATCAAATATCTAAGTTAATATGACAAACATTTTAAGAGTTGTAAGCTTACTACAGTGGAAAGGGCTTTGGCCTCTCTTTGAGAGGTCCAAGGTTCAAAATCCACTCAGTATGAGGGGACCAGGACCCCTCATTAAAAATTGTGTGAACTCATTTAAAAAATATGACAAACATTTTGAACACTCCAAATCCAAACATACTAAAATTGCAACCTCTTTATATGGTTTTTAAGATTGACAATTATTTATTAAGAGGTTGCATAGTAGATCTAGGCGTTGTTATAACTATTATGCCAAAGGTTGTGTGCAAGCAAATGGGACTATCATGCATCAAGACCATTAGAAATACCATTTATATAGATGGTCTCATGGTGAATGCCATATAAGTCTTAAGAAAATTGATCATGACAATATCCAAAAGGATACTTGGTGGTATAGTTGTAAGCTTACTACAGTGGTAAGGGCTTTGGCCTCTCTTTGAGAGGTCCAAATTTCAAACCCCACTTAGTATGAGGGGACTGGGACCTCTTAGAAAATCCTATGTAAACTCATTGAAAAAAAAGGATAGTTGGTGGTGGATTACATGCACATGAAGGTGCCTAATGACAAGAAAACCATCAAGATAGGAATTGAGCATCCATGTAGCTACCTTCTACGTAAGCTTAATGATAAGAGGATGGTAAACTATAACAAATTACCTATGTAGATGAGGATGCAATTGAGGAAGATCCTATTTCGAAGGTTTACACGATCATAGGTTTACTTTAGGAAGATGATGGTCCAAAGGTGAGTATTGAAGAAATGGAACTTGGTAATTACCTGATATCTTAGGGTCCCACCAATGTTCCATAATTGACCGACAAGTAGGCTCAAGGACTAGATGGTACATGGACCATGTATTTGATGGTGTAAGGACTAGAAATGAAGCAAGCTTTAATATTCAACTCTTTGTTCCTTAAGGATCTCAGCCAAATTATGCTTGTAGTTTATTGTTTAATTTATAAATAATGTGGCTAGATATGAAGCACTTTACATGGGCCTAACAAAAGTTTAAATAACCCGCATTAAGAAAATTGAAGTCTTTGGCAATTTTGAACTAGTCCTAAATTAGGTCAACTTAGAGTGTGCTACATTGAACAAGCACCTAAAATCCTATAAGCATTGGAATTTTGAACTATTAGAGAGCTTATTAAATACGTATCAAATCAAGGTAACTACCTAGGAGTTAAACACCAAAATAGATAAATTGGCTTCCATCGTAGCTAAATTTGACCTTGACACGATAATTTGGTATAGGTCAAAAGAGCTTGAGGTCATTTTTTGGCCTACTATTCTTGATAATTTTAGTCATTGGCAAATATTTAAGAATGATAAATAGGTTGTAGAATTCCTCATTAGGGAAGCACAACACGAATAAGACATAAATGAATATGGAGACAACATACAAGATAGGGTGATCCAACTAAAGACCAACCAATTACCAAAAGGATTAATCATACTATAGAGTTTATTACACCTTGATGACAACTCCAAGAGGTCTAGAATAAAATTGAAGACATCCTCTTATCATCTAGATGTGGTAGTTGAAGGGAAAAATTTTCTTTTAGGAAAGAGGCATATTGAAGAAGAGGTAATTTTATTCAAAGGACTCTATGATAAGTATGGCAACATCACTACTCAATATTGTGAATATTTAAAATTCTATGATAAAACATTAGTGAACATGCATAGAGCTAGATCCTAGAGCAAATCCTTTTTGGCAAAAATAAAGACTGGTTAATCTTAATATTGAAGCAATGGTGAGGAAGGAACATATTAAGCTTCTAAAAACACACATCATATTCCCCATTAATAACTCCATGTGGGTCGTTAACTTGCTTTTATTGTAAAAGAAAAATTGAGATATCATATTATGTAGTGATTTCAATAAATTGAATAGGGCATCCTAGAAAGATTACTAACCACTACCATCCATAGATTAGATTTTGCAAAAAGTGGTAAGATCTCAAATGTTATCACTACTAGATGATTTTTTAGGGTGCAACTAGATTTAGATAAAGGATAATGACCAACACAAAACAATGTTTATGACAAAATGAGAAAAGTTTGCATACCAATGAATACCTTTTGGATTATCAAATGATGGAGCCACATTCCAAAGAGTTATGGATATAGGTGAGATCATAATCATATACCTAGGTGATTTAGTTATATTTTTTTTTCAATGAGTTTAAACAAGTTTTTATGAGGGGTCCCGATCCCCTCATACTGAGTGGGGTTTGAACCTTGGACCTCTCAAAGAGAGGTCAAAGCCCTTACCACTATAGTAAGATTACAACTATGATTTAGTTATCTTTTATAAGGAAATAATAAGCACATTCAAGTCTATAATTTATCTTCAGTTGGCATAGATAGTATGAAATATCATAAAATTTAAACAAGTCTAGTAGTACAAGAAGGAAAGCTCTTAGGTCATGTGGTATTCAAGGATGGCCTTGCAATAGACCCCAATAGGATTAAAACAATTCAAGAATTATCTTTGCCAACATTAGTTAAGGGAGTTAGATCACTCCTTGGGAAAATTTAATTTGTGGTTAAATTAATAACAAAATTTTCATAATTAATCAGGCCTATACCTAAAGTGTTAAAACAATGTCATTGTTGTCTGGACATAAGAATGAAAACAAGCTTTCAAGGACATAAAATATGATATTAAAAAAGCTCCAATCCTTATTAATCTATTTTTTTCAAGTATTTTATGTAGCATGTGTTTGGTATTGATGAAAGCATCACTGCTATTTTAACTCAAAAATGATAAAAAGAAAGTATATTTGATCTTCTTCATGAGTCAAGTACTCCACAATTATGAAAAGAAGAATACCTTTATAGAAATGCAAGTGTTTGTTATGATGAAGGCTCTAAAGAAGTTCATGTATTATTTATCCCAAATTAATATGATAATTTTTGTAGTATGTCATAGCATGAGGTCATTAGGGCTAGATGTTGAATTAGGAAAGAAGAGAGCATGTTGGATAAATAAGATCCATAAAATTGATACATATATCAAACCAACCAAATTAGTCACAGGTAGGGCTTTGTGTGATAATATTTCCATATCAAATATTAATGAATAGATCACATTAGTAGAAAAAATTTAACCTAATGATCAATTGGGGTGGATTGGAGATATTAAAAGGTATACAGTGTCAATACAAGTTTGAGAGGGTTTAACACTGAAAAAAAGAGCTAGATTCATGCAATATGTAATGCACTACACCTAACTAGATAATGTGTTATTCTAAAAAGGATATGTTGGGCTACTAATGTGATGCATGAAGGAAGAAGGGGTAAAATTCCTAATCAAGGAGTATCATGAAGGAGGATATTGATATACACAAATCACAACTCACAAGATCCTAAGGGAAGGATATTACTAGCCTACCATCTTTTTTATTGCTTTTAGTGGGTCAAAGAGTGTAAAGCCTATTTTACTTTCATAGGTAAAATAAGAAATAAATCAATGCCCTTGAATCCCATCATTGTCTCTAAACCTTTTAAACAATGGGGTCTTGAATTTATTCAAAAATTTAATCCCTGTCAAGTATTGGAAATAGATGGATTTTAACCACCATTAATTACTTTATGGACTTACATAGTATCAATTAAGTTTACAAGTCAAGAAGTTGTGATACAACGTTGGAAGACATTATCACTGGGTTTGGGATTTCTTCAAAAATGATAACTAACAATGCCACCACCTTCATAGGGTTTAAACTAATGGAATTTGTACATGAATATGGTTTTGTAGTAAAGGACACACCCAATTATAACCCTTGAGGCAATGGTATGGTAGAGTCCACGAACAAGATCATTGTGAGAATCTTAAAGAGGACTATAGTTGAGTCATAAAGAGTTTGGTATACAAAACCAAATAAGGCATTGTGGGTCGATAAGGCAAAACCTAAACCTGCAATGGGGTCATCACCATATAAGTTAGTCTTTGAAAAGAAGCACTACTACCAATCAATTTGGAACTTCCTTCTCTTTAAATGTATCAATAGTTGGATTTAGAAGATACAAATATTAAGCTTATGCAAGCACAATTAAATCCTTTAGTAGCTCTAGAAAAGAAGAGAGAAAAGACTTTCAAAAGTATTGTGTAGCACCAAATGACAAGGAAAAGGTTGTTTGATAATAATATGATCAAAATGGAATATAAGAAAGGGGCTTGGTGTTTAAGTGGGACAAGGACAGAGAAAAGCCTAAATGCCATAGGAAGTTCGATTCATTCTGGAATGGGCCATACCAAATCTTTAGGATTGCAAATCTAAATACATACAAACTTGTAATGCTTATTGAAAGGTTGTTGCCTATTTCAATCAATGGGCAATGCATATTGCCCATCTAAAGAATTTAAAAGGAACAAGAAAATATAAATATATACACAATGTTTTTTTATTTTCCTCTGGTTTTTATTCTTACTGCTGTTTTCCTTTTCCAAAAGAAAAATACAAAAAATCTAAAAATAAAAAATACAAAAAAAACATAACCATATATATATATATATATATATAGAGGAAAACCTTGAAAAAGCTTCTCAAACATCCTTGCTTTTTATTTTTATTTTCTCCCAATTGTTCAAAATATTCCTCACAAAGTTTTATAAAGAAATTGGCCAAGTCAAAAGAAAGTAAGTGATTTGTACCTTTAAGAGCAAATCACTCCAAAAGTCAAAAGGTGCCAAAAGTATTAAAGGCATGAAAGGAGAAGATTAATCCAAAAACTACTCAGATTTTTCTCTTCATAATTTGAATTCAAACCACTCATCTAGTGTCCATGGAACTTACATATTAACCCTTTATATAATGCTCAATCATCTCATCCTTGATAATCATTTTTGGTGTAACATTTGCTTTTTGAATTAAACTTGTTATATATTTGTTCTTTATCTCCAACTTGGGCATCCATTCTTTTAGCTAGAGCATCATGACTTCCGATTATAGATTTTAACTATAACTTTCCTTCTATGTAACCTAATGGGACTCACTTTTAACTTGCACTTGATTTTTTTTTTTGATATATAGGGTTTTTTCTACCTGACATATCTTGGTAAGTATTTACTCCAACGAAAAGGACCTAAAGGAACTGGGGATTGGAACCGCCAACCTTAAGCTGACAAACACTCAACGAAAAACCAGTCGCTCTTTACTCACACTAATATAATTAACTTAATACATAATTAAATCAAACAATTATTAGTAAATGATCACAAGTATAAATCTTTCAATTCATCTAAACTTACAATAATTATTATTTTAAAATTGGTTAGATGAGATTAAAACAGTCCCACACGTATTTTTTCAATGAATTTACACAGGTTTTTACAAGAAATCCTTGTCCCGTCATACTAAGTGGGTTTGAACTCTCGACAAACAATTCCACACATATTGCATTATTATGCATAATAATATTATAACAATTTAGATGCATATATTTAAAAAAAAAAATTAAAACCTAGTGTTTCTTAAAAGTTGAAAACTAATCCCACAGAGGATTTGTATAAGAATATTACTCAAAAAAAAAAAAAAAAAAAATTAAAACTAATCCCGATGAGTGTGGTCTACCAGCAAGGACGCCACTTGCATTATCAGTGATGTGACCTGGGTTCAATCCCAGTAATGGATATGTATTAAGAATTACTCAAAAAAAAAATTGAAAACTAATTAAATTGATACCATTTAACCACAATTATTAATTTTTATTAAATCAATTTTTATCCATATATTTGTATTTTTTTCCCACTCACGGCACACAATTTTTATTAAATAAATTTTTGTACATATATTTGTATTTTTTTCCCAGCTCAGCACGGCACACAAAACATGGAAATAACGTGCACACATCAAACTATGGAGAGAGAGATTGGTACTTTGGCGCCTGAACAATTGTGTCTTAGACAACCTTTCTTCTGCTGGCATATAACATCCTGTGAGCGAAATTTTCGGTCGTGTGAAGGCATATTCGCGAGCTGGAGTGTAGAGAGAGCGAAAAGCATTTGAACATGGAGATGGAGAGTGAGATTTCAAAAAGCAAAAGTTCAGCTGTGTTATACCACTATCCATGTCCAGATGGAGTATTTGCTGCGTTGGCTGCCCATCTTTATTTCTCTGCTCTTCGCAAGCCTGTTGTATTTTACCCCCAAACGGTCTATACCCCACTCAGGTTATCTTATCTGTTGCCTTGCTTCTTACGTTTCGATCGTCAATGTTATGAACAAAAAAAAAAAATCTTGGGAAGTGTATATTATTTTGCCTCGTCAAGAAATCCTTCTTTAGACCTACTTGAACAATCTAAATCATAGAAAAAATTAAAACTGGGTATAGCACCAGCTGCCTTCTCCCAAGGCAATCATCTTGACGAGGGACTAATGGTAGGGTTGCAAAGCCAATTTATTATACTTCACTGGATGCACCAATCTCTTAAAGCTAGTTTGGTGAGTTTATGAACAAAAAAAACTCCAAGGATTGAAATTTGTGAGTTTGGGGTATTTTGATTTATAGAAATTTCTAAAAGTTTATTGAAAAATCATGAGTATATGCTTATTTGTAGGCTCTTAAATGTTGAATTACATGTTTTAGATCTCGAACTCTACGAAATATGGTCCCTGTAATAAGATTTGATGATTTTAATCAATAAAATTCAAATGTTGTCGAATTAGAATACAAGCCAAAAAAAAATCCATTAAATTCATCTGTCACACACCTCCTGAATTCCAACTTGAAATCATTTAAATTTATTAAATACATTTGATTAAAATAATCGAAACATACCTTCAATTCTCTTAAATTTTCACTTTGAAGGATGATTGCAGCTAACACAAAGAAGTGAAAAAATTCCAGCGGCTATCAAGTAGCTTATTTATGGGAGCATATGTTAGCCGTGTTTCTACATGCATGCCAAATTCTTTTAGATTTATATTTGCTTTTTATTTAATTATATGGTATCATAAATATATTTGCATGGTTCTAATATCTCAAATTTTATATGGAACTTTATTTCAAAAAAAAAAAAAGAAGAAGAAGAAAGTGTTCGTGTCAAAGAACTTCTTTTGAACTTCAAGCTTACCAAATTTAAATTGGAACATGAATCTTATAAGTAAGGATGTAATGTATACCAAAGATATGAGGCACTGTTTTAGAAGCAACCCTGTATGTTTAGTTCAGGGAGATTGAGGATTTTAAGCAGGAATTGGTGTTAAATGTCAATGCAAAATTTTCATGGTTACACGACTGCATTATTAATTTCTGAAGTTCAGCTTCCAGGACTGCTGTTTGAGAGAGGTTCAAGGTTCAAAACTGCTCTCTACCTGCCCAAGGCTGCATGTGAGGGCCCTTCTGGGCCCTTCCTTTATCCCCTTCTCCCAAGCGGTCCTTTGCAAACACAGTGAGGGAGAGACAAGAATCTGAGGATGAATCTTTGAGAAGTGCTGCCTTAAAATCCATCTTCTTTGCTGCTGCCAGGAAGACAATGGATAAAGCTTTCCGGTCCACAGTTAATGGTTGTCTTCCCTAGGCTACCCACCGTCCCAAGCTTGTTATTGAACAAAGTCTGGTGGCTGAAAACATTTTGTACAGGAGTAACCATGATCTAATCTGCAAATTTATTGGCATGAGACCGTCTCTAGGGTTTATGACGTCCTGGATTTAAAAGAATTGGGAGCCTTTAGGGGATATTTCAATATTCCTCACCATTAATGAATATTATATAGTGAATTTCTCTTCAAGAGCAGCGAGGGACAGAGCTTTTGAATCAAGGAAGAGAGGCTATGCAGCAACAAGTCTTTATGTGCAGCCCTAGAAGCTAAGATTTGATTCATGAATGGAACCCATTGCAGTGGCTGTTTGGGTTCAATTATATGCTCTACCAATGGAATATTGGTGTGAACTAGTTTTTGAGAGATTGGACAATTTCTTGGGACACTATCTGGGAGTAGCCAAAGATATGATGATGGGAGCTTTAGCCATTTATGCGCGGATCTATGTTGAGATGGATCTTAAGCACTTGTTGCCCTCTGAAATAGAAACAGATATGGGGTATTTAACCTGGATTCAACAAGTAGACTATGAAGCGATCCCCTTTCGGTGTAGGATTTGTCATAAGCACGAACATCTTGCCCTTCTTTGCTCGGAGACTATCCAGAAGGAGCCCATCCCATCGGAGGCTAATGACAATAACAATAAGATGCTTGAGAAGAAGGTAGAAACTTGGTCCACAACCTCGAACCTAAATACACCAGAAGAGGGTTTTGAAGCACCTAAGAGGAAGAAGAAGCAAAAGAAGAAGGTGGCGCGATCAAACCAGACAAAAGAGAGAAACCTAAACATGTATGAAATTCTTAATACCCTGATGGTCATGGAGAATGAGATAGCTGTAATGGGGGAACCACAAAGGGAAAATCTGCCCTCTGAAAATGTAGAAGAAATAGTCCAATAGAGCATAACTCAACTTACATTGGATACCAATATCTGAGCAATCCCAAACCATATTGCCATAACAACTTTAGAGAACCTCAACCTTGCTATGGTCTTGGTTGATAGGGATGTCTCAATGAAAGACAAAGATAAAGAGAGGTAAGCCTGCTCTTGGAATTTAGCAAGTAGAGAAAAGATTAAAATACACCCAAGCCAAGAGTGTGGGAAGAAAATCAAACCAGGAGAAGCTAGCAATAAAGGGTGACTAGCTAGTAAACCAGGGAAGCATAAAGCAAATTGATACTTACTGGGTTTTGGGTTCCCAATGATCGTATAGTCATGGAATATTAGAGGCTTAAACAGTAGCGTCAAATTGTTGTTCACAGTTTAATTGAAAGTTATTTAGATTTCATTCTCCTTCAAGAGACGAAATCTTCAACACAGGTGATGGATAGAATAGCCAAGAAAATATGGAGACAGGTAGAGCATATGGCTATAGCGTCCCAAGGTGCTTTAGGGGATATAGTGACTTTGTGGAACCCTCTAAACTGGACAACAATTGATCATGTTGCAAGAAGGGGGTTCTCACATCTCTCTTCAAGAGTAAGAGTTTGGGAGAACTTTTGTTGATTTTAAATTTCTATGGTTCAAAAAATATTGGGGAGCAACACCTTCAATGGGAAGTTTTACAAACAAGTAGGATAGGAAAGGAAGAGGTAAATTGGATAGTGTTTGGCAACTTCAATGCTAAGCTTTTAGCTAGGGATTAAGAAGGGAGCATCCCATCTTTGGATCAAGGGGACAAATTTATGATTTCTAAAGTAAATCGGCTCAATTTGATTAATGTCTATTATGCGGGGCCTTCTCATACTTGGATAAACAAACAAGCGGGGTTGGCAAACAGGAAGGTAAAGTTGGATAGATTCTTGGTGTCCAAAGAGGCTTTTCTGTGATGGTCACATAGGTTGGAAGTCCTCAATCATACAAAATTAGACCACTTTTCAATTCTCTTGGAATTGGATATGGACCATAAATCTTTATCTAGACCATTTTGGTTTGAAAATTTTTGACTAGAAAAGAAGGAGATTAGAGATAAATCCCAGTTTGGTGGGAGGAGGGGTGCCTTGCCCATGGAACAACATTGTTTGGAGTCTTTAAAGTTTAAACAACTCCAACATGTCAAAGCCCAACTCAAAATCTGGAAAAGAAACAATAAATTAGACTTTCAGCTTCAGAGGGTTCCACTGGCTGCAAGGATGGAGGAGCTGGCCACACTCTTTTGAACTGAAACAATCATAAAAGACTTGAAACTGCAAGATGAGTTGCTTAAAAAATAATTAGAGAGTATACACAAACATGAGGAGATCTATTGGAAACAAAGAGCCAAAACTTCTTGGCTGCTATAAGGGGACCGAAATACTAAGTTCTTCCATCTCTTGGCCTCGACAAGAAGACACTCCAACACATTGCTGAGCCTAAAAGACCTTCATGGTCATGTGATGGACACTATCCCAGGTATGCAGCAAGATGCAAATATCTACTTTGGAAATCTTTTCTTCGCTTCCGCCCATCCTAATTTTGCAGCACAAAAAGAGATACTTAATTGTATCCCATAGATTATAAAAGCCGAACAAAACCAGGTCCTCTTTAGAGCTATGGATCTAGAGGAGGTGAGAGACATAGTTTTCAACATGAGAACCAGAAAGTCCCTAGGCTTTGATGGGTTCCCGATTGAATTTTTCTAGGCTTTTTGGGACGGTATAGGGGAGGATGTAACCAGGGTAGTGGAAGAATCTTGTGCAAATAAAAGCATGTTATGGGCTTTGAACCACACTTTACTTTCTTTGATTCCTAAAGTGGGAGAGGCTTCCAACCTTGGAGACTTTTGCCCAATTGCACTTTGCAATGTAGTCTACAAGATCATTACCAAACTGATGGCTAAAAGACTCAAGAAGGTATTGGATAATATTCTCTCTCTGGAGTAAGGAGGATTTGTGGAGGGCCGACAAATTATGGATGGAGTAATCTTGGCACAAGAAGCAATTCACACAATGCATCAAAAAGGTTGAAGAGGCATGTTTATCAAATTAGACATATCTAAGGCCTATGATAGAGTCCCTTGGCAATTTCTGGATCAAATGTTAGAGAACTTTAGTTTCTCTCAGGGCTGGAGAGAGTGGATCATGAGTTGTGTCTCTTCGGCCTCCTTCTCAGTCCTCATTAATGGTAGTCCCTTGGATCCCTCTTAGGCTTCTAGAGGAATTCGGCAAGGAGATCCTATATTCCTGTACCTCTTTATTATTCTTGTTGAAGGATTGGGCAGATTTCTTTGAAGGAATAGGCAACAAGGATTTATCTCAGGAGTGCAAGTGGGAGTGGTGAATCTGACCCATTTACAATTTGTGGATGACATAGGGTTGCTTGGGGTGGCCAATGTCAAAGAGGCAAGAGCACTAAAAGCTGCCTTAAATACCTATTTGAAAGCCATAGGTCAGGAAGTGAATGTAGCCAAGTCCAAGGTAGTGTTCTTTAATATCAAAAGGGGGATCCAAGATCAGATTCTAAACATCTTAGGCTTCTCTCAAGGCTCCCTCTTGTTGGACTACCTAGGGATTCCACTCCACTATAAGAAGCTAAAGGTGGCGGAATGGAAAACACTAGTAGACAAAATTGGTGTGAAGGTAAATCATTGGACGCACCGTTGGCTTTCTTTTGGAGGAAGAGTGACTCTTCTTCAATCGGTGCTTTAAGCAATGCCAGTTTACAAGTTCTCTATCCTTGTTGCTCCAATTGGAATCCTAAAGGAGCTGGACTCGCTCATGCAAAAATTCCTTTGGGATGGCCCAAGGATGGGTAAGCAATGGGCTCTAGTAAGTTGGGACAAAATTTGCCAGCCTAAAGCAAGCGGAGGATTAGGAATTCGAAAAGCAACATTGAATAACCAAGCTCTAGCAGGCAAGCTTTATTGGAGATGGATCTCCAATTAGGAAGCATTGTTTAGCAAAGTCATTACTAGTAAGTATTTGGGTAACATTCCCCATGAGGAAGCAGGTCACATCCCTATGAGTGGCCAACCTCCGGGCAGTGAAATTAGGAGAGAAAGTGGTAAAACGAAGACTACTTTGGAAAGTGGGTAGATGGGATAAAGCGAATTTTTGGACTGATTCTTGGGACCATTACCCCTCCTTAATTTCAGAATTTTTAGAGCTATAGCCCCTTCAATAGAGCCTTGAGGCTAGAGGTTGGATCAAGACAACATGCTATCTACATACAAGGCAGATTGGAACCTTCTCTCTTATGCAACTAAAGCGGTGGGAAGAGTGATTAGTCCCAATCTCTCCAAATTTTGTTCCGCTAATAGAGAGGATATTAAAGCAATGCCACCTTACAAGAAAGGAGGAAGAGGACAAGATATCTTAGGGTCATGGGAATTTAGGCATTTATACAGTTCGGGATGGTTATAATTAATTGCTCCTTCCCCCATCGGTATTGTTGGATGTTCCTGTTGGTTACGAATCTGCCATGAGGAAAGGATTTTTGGTTAATGCGCCCAGATTCGCCCACCAGCATGAAAGGCCGGAAGGAAGAGATGCCTTCCGGGCCAATCTCCGGAGAAGGCCGGCTCCTTTTGGGGGGGGGATTTAAGCCAAAGGGAACAGGAAAGAAATAAATGAACGGAAAGAGATAAATGTACAGAAAGAGATTACAAATATGTCCAAAGGTTGGTGGGGGGGAACTAACAGTACGGGAACACACCAATCTCCGCTACTTACTGCATACAAACACAGAGCATGACAAGGACCTGCAAAACCTAGGCGTACTTCCGATACACCGGCGGCGTATGCACGGCTTCAATAGCTCCCTAGCAAACATTCCCTACAAGGAACTAACGGCGAGGGGATCGTATCAATCACCGGATACGTACAGCGACGGGGGTAGAAAGTAAACCTAGAGATGTCAGAGCCGGGTATATGTGTTAGGTAGAGAGTTTAACCGCACGACTTCAATGGCTCCCTAGCAAACATTCCCTACAAGGAACTAACGGCGAGGGGATCGCATCAATCACCGGATACGGGCCGACAACGTCACACACAAGCTGATGGAACTGCTACCAAATTTATAATGAATGCTTTAAATAATGAAGTACGAGAAGGTGCTTTAAGCAAGCAATGCTAGAGGAACCCGATCGCCAAATGCCAAAGTGAATTAACGAGCGGCGACACGGGTGGGCCTAAGGCATATAATGAAAGACGGCATAAAAGAATAAAGATAGTAGAAACGAGAACCAGGCATACTGATTGTATTCATAAGCGGAAGCACGGTTACAATAAGCACGGTAGTTCCCTAACAAACATTCCCCTTCCACCCTTTACAATGAATTTCGAGATGGGCTTTTATAGCCAGAGTCCCACCGATTACATTAATGGGCACGAGTCCCCGATCAAACATGAGGTGACGAAGCGGCGAAAGAGGCTGCAAATGCTGACCTTTTGTCGGACTGAGGCTGTACCCGCGACATGGTCTTCTGGAATGCGGACAGCTACGTGGCGGAGTCTTTGGGTAATTCTTCAAGTCGGCGAGGCTTGCTAGTAGGCTGGAGCGGGTGAAACCTCGGATCAGCTTTGAATGAGGCTATTAACGCGAGCGGTGCGGGCAGCCCATGCTTATCCCTTTTGGTCGGCGAGTCTTGGTTCAAATCCCGAAGGCTGGACACTTGTCGATGATGGGTTATCTTTGTGTGACACATGCACTGCCTTAGAGGCGATCTATCCATCTTTGCTTGGGATCGGAGCTCCTTGGGATGCGTGCAAAAATCAGTGCATTCGGGGAAGGCCTTCAAGCCTTGGTCAATTTCCGGGTTTGTTCCCCTACGTACACACTGTCAAGGGCGCATTCCCGCTCCGTTGAGAAGTCGAAGCTGCGCACGGGCGAACACCGGTGTCTGCCGCCATATGGACTGCTCCGGCATTTTACCTTTTTCTGCATTGACTGTCGGTCTGCCGGTGCAAGGTGCGCCCGGGGAGGTGGGGCGAAGTGCGAACTTCGCACCAAAGCGGGCGAAGTGCGCACTCGCACCAAAGCGGGCGAAGTGCGAACTTCGCACCAAAGCGGGCGAAGTGCGAACTCGCGCCCGGACTTAGCCAATTTCGGATAGACCTGCTTGGAAAGGCTGGAAAATCAAGCTGGGAACTCCATGGAAAAAGGGAGGAGAGAAAGAGAATGGGAAAGAAAAGGAAAGGGAGAGAAGTGAGAAAAACGGAAGGAGGAAAAGAAGAGCAACACTGTTACAAAACAACATTGAAGACATTGCACCCCGTGCAAAAATGTGACAACATTTCTGGCGGCTCGCGGGGTGTCGAGCTCGCCTCGGCGCAAAGAATCCATGCCTTCATCCTTTGGGTGGAGAGGAACTTGCCTCCCCTGCCTTTTCTGCTCTAAGCTGTTCTCCTTGCGGCAAGCTGTTCTTGATTCATCTTTGTCGGTCGCCTCATCGGTATCTCCTTACGAAAGGTCTCCATTTCACAGCTACGCCTCGCACATGCGAGTGTACGCCTCTTGGGCTGAGCGCCGGGCTTCCGCTTCGAATGGCTTGCGGTCGGCTATGTCTTCTAATGCTCCGTGAAACGAGCGACCGCGTGCGGGTCGATGGTGAGGTATCTTTTCTCTAACTCCCGAAAATAGGAGCGGATCCTGGAATATCTGGACACCATCCGAGTGACTTGATTGTCTTGAATTGGCTCTGTCCGGCTATCAATTTCAGGTCGTATCTGCTTCAAAGGACTGCCAATTCTTATTTACCCGATCTAGGGTAAGGAGCTCGCCATTCTCAACAAAACCTGGACACCCAAGTTATGTAAGAGCGTGAAAGGGGGCGAGACAGGATATCTTTTTCATGCCCGAATGCATCAAGCATTCGTGCGGCCCTCTCACCTCTTCAACTTTTCTAAAATATTTGTGCAAGGTCACCCTTGCACCTGCCCATTCTGCAGCGAATGAGGACACGGGGGAAAAAAGGACGCCGTCGCGCTCGCGCTCCTGAAGGTTTATCGCCAGGTCCAGCCATTGCTTTGCCTGGCGCTCGGCCTCCTCTACCACAGGCTTTCCCTGGGCAGAAACTTCTTGAATCCTGGATGCGAAGTCCAGGACCGCCATTGCCTTAAAGGTATGGGGCTTGCATTCCCTCAGCAAACCAGCCCTCATTTCCTTAACTTTTGTCTTTGAAAAGACAGCCGCTTGAGATGTTTTTTCTGCAAGCTGCGACTGCACCTGCTTCAAAGACTCCTGGAGCTGAGAAATCTGCTCAGAGGCTGCTTTCTTTTCGGTTGCGGCCTGTTCTTTGAGAAGCGGCTAGTCGGGCTTTGAATTCATCTGTTTCTCGCCGCGCCGCTTCCGGCTGCTCAGTGGACCTAGATAGGTCCTCTTCAAGTTGCCTTACTTTGTCTTGCAACGCGAAAAGTTCTTCCTGCTCCTCCAGACTCTTGACAAAGAGATTGTCAGCTTTGCGCATGATCGTCTGAATCTCATATTGTTTATCAATGTCGTCAAAGCTTTTCTCCTTTGACTGGAGCACGTAGTCCGCCTTAGTCATTTCTCGGAGAGGCTTCTTCACTATTGGGATTATTTTCTCCGTTGTAATCACTCTCCTTCCGAAATCATACTTTGCGCGTTTTGCCGGGGCGGCTATCTCTTCATGTCTCCTCCGCTTCAGGTCTTGGCGGAAAGAGACGAGAATACTCTACGGCTCTTGTTGCCGGGGGCAAGTCATCGAGTTACGGAGGTCGTCCATAAAATCTGGTTCCCCCGGCCCTAGGGATCTGCTTGAGACGTCTCTCCTGCGGGGATGGGATCGGGAGGAACCGGACAGACCTTGGAAGAATCGGTCGCTTGTGGGGGCGGCCGGGAAACGGAAATGGGAGAGGCCGACACTTGTGAGGGTTTGAAGCGGGCGAGGCGGAGGATGTGATGGTGAACGGACAGCCTCGGCACTAACCTCGGGCGAAGGGTTTGGAGTTGTGCTGAGAGAAAGAGAGACGTTAGGGTTACGAGCAAGGCGGGTCGAAAGAATGGGGACCGCTAGAAGGACGCGGAGACGGGGGAGGAGGATGTGGTCATGGCTCGCCCGAGTTGAGCGGGGGCTGAGTGGAAGTAGAACTGGGTGAGACTAGAGAGACAGGGACAGCAAACGTACCTGCGGGCTCCGCCTGAGCCGATGCCGGGTGAATGTCTTCTCTTATTGTCTCGGCGGCTGGCTTGGGACTGCCCAAAGGAACTGCCTCTGCGGCGGCAGGACGCGGCTGCGGCTCTGCGACTGGCTGCTGCACTATCAGGCTAGGTCGCCTGATTTTCTCAACTCTCCTCCGCTTCTTTTCTTCTGGAACAACTGTCGGATCAGGGGAAGGAGGCGAAGCGAGGTGCGGCGGCGGCGATGCTCCCACGGTAAACTTGTGCCGGGGTTTGACTTGAGAAGGTCTGCCGCAACCGGTCTGCGTTCTGGCGGTGTTGGTGCTTTTCTTGCCTGAGGAAGTGCCTCGGGCGCTGCCTCGGCTAACTTTTTCGCCTTTTCAGGCGCCGCCTTAGGAGCCACGAACTGCATTGGATCGGCCTGGGTACTTGCTGGGCCGGCGCGGGCAGTTGCCGAAGTGTACAACTGTTTGGGAGGAGACCCACTTTTATAATCCTCAAAGGGGCCTCGGGGAACGTAACCTTGATATGCGAACGGCCGCCAGCTGTCATGATGCGGGTCATAGAGAACCGAGAAGTCGTCATCTACGGCCGGGTTTCTCCTTGTGGATTTATCGTCTTTGCGTGCGGCATCTCATTTTCCGAGCATTCAATAATCTTTTCTTTAGACCGGTTAAGGCACTGCCAATCTTGGACGAAATTTTTTGAACCACTGGAGATGAGAAGTGATGGTCCCGGTTTCTCTTGGGGTCATATGTCACCTCCTCGCGAGTAGAAATCCTGCCAAGGGGAGAAGCTTCCATTAATTCAATCTCCGAGTCAAGGTCCACATGGACCACGTCGCATCTATCTTCGGTTATGTCCCGGGGGCACGGATGTGCAAACTTTCCCCTTATCCCATGAGGGTCATACTTCCAGTGGCTGCGGCATCAAAACCGAGGCCAATCCGGGACAGCGCTTGCTCTAGGTAGACATGTTGTCCTACCTCGATAATCTCAACATTGGCCCGGGAAAGAGGATATTGAAAAATCTGTCCTCTTTTCTTCCCTAGGCCAAACTCTTCTTCCACATAGTCCATACGTCGGGCAACTTCCATCCCGAACAGATGCTCTGAGCACCAATAGGGCAGCAAATAGGGTTTGCCCTTGAATCCGTAGATTCTGATCACAATCCCTGCGTCGGTCCGAAACGTCCCCGAGCTTCGGTTTATCAAAGCACTCGTCATTTCTCTCGGGGGACGGGGGATTTCACTTTCGGTGAAGGCCGACATGACGAATCCCCGAGAAAGTTGAAGTTGAACTTGTAGTAGGACCCTTTCCGGTATAAGTCATCCGTCCGATTATAGACGGGTCGGGGTTCTCCCTTCTCGTTAACCTTCTTCGAGGTTCGGGATCGGCATTTGGGGGTGCGAGATGGTACAAACAAAGCCGGACCGGAACGGAGCCGAAACGAAAATTGGTTGGCGGCGCTTCGGATCTTCGACGGATTGGAATGAATGGCGTAAGCCGACCGGTCTGCCCGATCGAAAGAGATGGGGCGTTTTCCGCTCCAGTTGCGCCGGCGGTTCGTAAGATTCTCCACACGGGAGGCGTTGCGCGGCGCCGGCTGGTACGGGTGCACCGGCTCATCGGAGTCGCGGCCGAGGATCCATGCCAAGATGGTATATAGATACTTGCTACGAAATTTTACCAAAGGCATGGGGCCGGTCGGCCATTGTCCGAGTTGGAAGCGGGCGCTCGGCTACGAATTGAGGAAATCCCTCATTCGCTTGGTGTGCGTGAAACGTCCCGCTTGTTCGCCCAAATTGATTTTTACGAGGATGGTGCCGGAGTCGTACTCCGGCCACAGGGCGAAAGGCGGCTGCCACGGTCTCCTGCTGCAGTGCGAACAAGGGTTTGCCGCTGGGCTGCAGATTTGCCGGGAAGGCTGGTTTATAGTGTCCGACAATTAAGTCTATCGGCTCCGGGCATTGGTGGACGGGAGGGCACATGAATACGAAGAGGTTTGATTTGTACGCCGCTCCAAAATGATGGGAGGGCGAAACCTTGTCGACCCGGCTCTCCACATTCGCTCTCGGCTGAGTTAGGCTCATGGAAAACGAGCCGTCCACATATCTGCCCGGGTAATTCACCGGAGGTGGTGGGGATTGCCCACTCTGTACCTTCTTCGTCCGGGCCTTTGACTTTTTCTCTGGCGGAGGATCGCCTTTGAAAACTCCTGGCCGCGGCAAATCGCCTAGTTCGCTGCTTCCGCTGGACTGCGCTGACACAGGCATTTTTCCCTTGTCCATCTCTCCGAGTCAGCAATAATGACAGGTTCAGGCTGTCTGCAACAAATTTCGCTATCAGAGGAATAATTAGCATTGTCCGAGGAATAATCTCTGCAATCCGGAATGTTGGCATGATTCGACCCCCTTTTCTAGATAAAAACAGCGCCATTAATGCAACGCGGGGAGGGGTAGGTCGGCTGAGTTAAAACCCTTGGTGGCCGCGCAGGAGAACGTTTAGGAAAAGACGCGCCCCGGCGGCCGTGCCTTGCTTTTTTAGTTGCGTTTTCGCTTGAAAAACGCGCAATCATTAACTCAGCGTTGGGGACTGCACCATGGCTGACGTTGCTGCCACCACTTGGGCACGCTGATCAAGACAAAACCTTCGGTGCGGAAACCCACATTAAAACAAGTGCAAACGCGCCTTGGGCCCAGCTTGGGGTTTTTGAATTTTTTTTATTATTCTTTAAACCGCGTCCCAATACTGGCCCGGAAAACTAGGCGCAGCCGGACTTCGCCCGAAGTTGGGCACGGCCCGACCTCGCCGGCGAAGTCGGACTTCGCCCGAATTTCGGGCGAAGTACGAACTTCGCGCGAAGCGCGTGCTTGAACTGTTCTACCTCTGTTTTTAGCTGCGCCCAAGGTTTGGGCGCGATCTGGGTCTTTGCCGCCTTTCATTTTTAGATGAACTTCGCACGGGCGCGGCCGCTTTGTTCGGACTTCGGCCGAAGCTTGATGCGAAGTGCGAACTCGCGCGAAGTTCGCACCGCTAGCGTTGAGCGCGCGCCAGCGTGAGCGCGCGCACTCGCACGGGCGGCGCGAAGTCGGACTTCGGTGCGAAGTTCGTGCTCGCACAAACTTTGCGCGTAGTGCGTGCTTCGCACGAAGGGTTGCGCAGTGCGGACTTTAGTCTGCTTCGGCTTTTCTCGGACAAACTTCGCAATTCGGCTGGGCCGAAGTCAGGCTTCGCTGCGAAGTCGGACTTCGGTCAACACTTAGTCGATTTTTGCTCTTTTTTCTCCTTTCTTTTTCTGCATAGCCGAACTTCGCCCCTCCTGCGGGGCAACGACAGACTTCGTTGCGAAGTCTGTCTTTCTCTCCCATGCCGCATTTAAGCTCAAAGAAGGAAAAATAAACTGAATGCTAAAACTGGAAACTATACATGCGGGGGGAAAAAATAAAAACACAAGGCAAAATTTTTACGGGGAAGGGCCACTCGGGCGCCTTCAACGGCGATAAAGCTTCAAGTGGAACCCGTTGACGGGGATGGGGAGGAGCCGACCCTCCATATCCGAAAGTATGTAGGCATTGAGCCGATTCACCCGGGCAATCGATAAGGGCCCTCCCGGAGAGCATCAAATTTTCCGTGATTACCCGGTTTTGCCTTGTATGAGTCCCACTTCGACACCGGGTCCCCGACTTCGAAAACTCGGGCGGTGGTGCCTTTGGCAAACCAGCCTTTAGTGGCTGCAATGTGATCGGCGAAGGCATGGTATGCACTTTCTCTGTCTTCTTCCAAGCTGCGGGAGTTGGCACAACTCTGTCGTCTACCGGGTCTCCGCTGCTCCTGTCTTCGTCAATCATCCACAGGGCGGGGATTTCAATGTGTGATGGCATAACGGCTTGCTTGCCATAGACGAGCGCATAGGGGGACGTCTTGAGGGATTTCTTGAACGCAACTCTGTCCGCCCATAGCGCCCGGTTCAGGAGCAAGTGCCAAGTCCGCTTATTTTTTTCAATGGTCCTCAGGAGGAATTTTCGGGGAGGTTCTTGTTAGTAGACTCGGCAAGGCCATTCCCCTGCGGGTAGTAATTAGAAGACATCTTGTGATAGATGCCAAGGCCGCTGGTGTACTCCGTGAGTACGAGCGCCTACAAATCCCGGACCGTTATGCTGTCACAATCGACTACGGAACCCCGAAGCGGGTAATCGGGCTCTCAATGAACACGATGACCGTTTCTTGGTCGGCGTTCTTGGTCGGGATCGCCTCCGTCCACCGTGTGAAATAGTCGATGGTTGTGAGAATAAACTTGTGGCCGGCGGAGGAGTTAGGAGAAATCACCCCAATGAAGTCCGAGACCCCATTCTTTGGAACGGAGCTTCGGCTTGAATCGATTGAAGGGGCGGGGGTGCTTTTACGTTTCGGCCGGCATACCTCGGCATTGATCACACTTGGCACGGACCGCATACGCGTCTGCGAGCGAGTGGGCCAATAGTATCCAGCCCTTATTATTTTTAAGGCCGTTGGCCTTGAAGAATGGTGACCCCCGAGGCATCCCGGAATGAAAATCTCCGAGGATCCTAGGCTGGTCGGATTTTATGACGCACCGCAACGGGATGCCGTCAATGTTTTTGAAGTAAAGCCCCTCGGGGCGAAGAGTGTAACTTAATGCACCTAACCGAAATCTCCTTCGTTGTGAGGCGTTCGGGTGATCGGGACATCTTCCGGTGCAGAAGTATCTCACCAGTTCATCTGTCCAATCACTCCCCTCCGATAAGGAGTTGGCTAGGTAGACGCGTGTCGCTGTGTCCTCCCACTTACGAGGCGGAGATGCCGGCTACGGCGCTTCGGGCCAATTCCGACACAAGGCTCGGCCTCCGATAAGCTTGGTGGGCCGTGCTTCGATGTCAAACTCCTGGATCTTGGCAATCCATCCCGCTCTCTTGTGACCCGGTTCCCCTTGCAAGATGAAACTGCGAACATCGGGATGAATCACAAAGACGGTGGTCTTACTTTGGGAGACAAAGTGCCTGAGCTTTCGAAGGGACTTCATGACCGCATGGACCTGCCGCTCTATAAAATTGTACTTCTCTTCGTGTGGCAGAATCACTTGGCTTAGGAACGCAATGGGGCGCTCCTCACCGTCGTCTCCCTTCGAGTCGGGACTGCGGCGTAACTTTCGGGTTCTCCCACTGCATACGGGATGAAGTCCTTGGAGTAGTCCGGGTTTGTCAACACCGGAGCTTGCGCAATTCGAGCCTTGATTTCCTCGAAAGCTTGCTCTCTCTCATCAATCCATTCGTAAGGTGTATCTTTCTTCAACGGTTCGGCCATAGGCTTGATCACTGTGCGAAGTCCGGAATGAACTTCCGCACGAAGTTAATCGACCGAAGAAGGACTGCGAGACCTTTTTTTATCGGTGGGGGCGGCAAGCGAACGAGGGCTTACGCTCTGTCGGGGTCAATGGCAAGGCCTTCCTCGGAGATGACATGTCCCAGCGGCTTTCCTTCCTTTACCGCGAAGACGGACTTCTTCGGGTTTATAGAGATGCCGAATTCTCGACAACTTTCAAATATACGCCGCGGTGCGAAACATGATCTTCTCGTCGGTGAGAGAAAACGGTCATGTCATCAAGATAGATGACAATAATCTTGTTGAGCAGCTCTCGGAAGGCCGGGTCCATGGCCCTTTGGAACGTGGCACCGGCATTGGATAAGCCAAACGGCATGCGGCGATAGGCGAACGTCCCCCACTTCGTGGTAAACGCCGTCTTATCCTTGGTCTTCGTCTTTGACCCAAATCCGGTTGTAGCCGGAAAATCCATCTAAAAGTGAAAATCTACGGGCTCCGACAACGATATGCAAAATTTGGTCGATTTGGGGAAGCGGATAGTGGTTCCGGAGGGAAGCCTGATTTAGGTTTCTGAAGTCGACACAGAGACGTATGTCGCCATTCTTTTTCCTCACGGGCACCAGATTCGCGACCCTGGATGAATGTTTGATGGGGTAGATGATCTTGGCCTCCAGCATCTTCAAGAGCTCGGTCTTCATCATGGCCTCAACCTTTGGATTTACGGCCCTTTGCTTTTGTCGGAACGGCTTGGCGCCATCCTCTAGCTCGATGGTATCTTTGGATGACGGATCTGTCATACCCCCTCAAATCTTCGTAGCACCGAGGCCACGATGTCGGGGAACTCCTGGCACGGTGATCTAATCTGCACCGGCTCCTCCGACGTGCGATCTGTTCCGACCTTGATGGTTTTACCGAGGTTCGAGCTCCGAGTCGGCATCTTGCCTCGGGTCTACTTTGATCTGTGGGATATTGCTCTGTCATTCCGATCAAAGAGACTTTCTAATGTAATCGAGTCCTTTTGGGACGTGATTATTCCGTAACTGTATCAACCCCTCATATTGCTCGTCATCAGGGTCTCTACCTTCGATTACACACACTTCGTTAACCGGGAATGTGACGATCTCCTCGTCACGGCTGAATACTACGCGGAAGGTATCCCTATCGAGCACGAAGGCACAGTAAATGGTGCGGACCGGCTTCGGTTTACGGACGACGTCTTCGGCCGGAACGTGCACGGCTCCAACGAGACGCGAGAATATCCGCGTGCTTGTTTCTCTCACGCGATATTGCCTTAACGTTCAATGAGTCAAACGATTCCATCGGGTCCCAGGACCCGGTTGCGGTACGCTCTAAGATAGTGATGCTTAGACGCGCATTTATTCGTAACTTGATGACACACTAACTCCGAATCTCCGAAAATTTGGAGATGCTTGATTCCGAGCCTTTCCGCCTTTCGCGAGACCCAAGCACGGGGCTTCGTATTCCGCCGGGTTGTTAGTACGGCTCCGAGGCCGGCCTGTAGGCATAGTCCCTCTGGACTCCGGTTGGAGAAACCGGGAGGACCCCTGCACCGGCGCCATTCTTGCAACGGGCGCCGTCAAAGAAAAGCTTCCACAGCTCTTCGGGTGCAGGTCCTACCTCCTTCGCAACGGACACGTCAAGCTCCTCGGGCTGCTTAATGAAATAACAGCCCTGCTCTGTCCCGGTTACGGCATTAAAATCCCGCAACGAGAACTCGTCTTCTAGGCTGTAGCACTTCGAGAGCTTGCTCGGTCAGTTCTATTGTCACCAGTTCTTCTTCTGACAAGCTGGACCATGCAGTCCATCTCTCCGCCGGGTATCTTGTCTACTAGAAAAGGGGAAGGCTTCTCATTGAAAATTTTCGGTCTCCTTCCTTTGAAGGGCACTTCCATGTGCGAGTAGTCTAGAGACAGTACCCGCCCAACCCGCGGTGAACTCCCGAGAGAGACACATGCCGAAGTAAGGTTCCGAGTCAACAATCACGACCTCTTGGATGACCACAATGTCGAGAGCTTTGTGCGGCCGGATAGGGATGTCCTTTATGACACCAAGCTTGTCTTGACGGGGGTGCCGTCTAGTTGCGGCACACCTTGGCTGCTCCGCGTGTATTCCATCCCGATCTCATCGCGGACGGCCTTCGGCATAACAGTCTTGGAAGCACCAGAGTCCACCATGCAATTGTGAACTATGTGCCCTTGCATCCGCAAAGACGAGATAAAAGGGTGGCGGTGCTGTTCTTCCCGGTGGTGGAGGCTGTCAAAGGTTGAACCGGGACAGCGAGGCTGCATACGCTTGCCGTTCTTCATGTTTTTTAGTGATTCTTGCGGCGGATCTACCTGGCACAGACGAGAAGGGCATCATACATGCTGATTCTGGCGGGAGTCTTCTTCAACTCGTCTACAATGCTGTAGCCCGAGGTACTAGCTCCTTCTGTTGGTTTAGCCGACTCATACTTGGTCCGGTACTGTTGGGTTGCCTCAACTCGTTGTCTCTTGGTCAGAGACGGGTACTTCGGCTTTTCCTGGGCTTGTTCTTTGGTTTCGGTGGGGGCTGAAGTACGGGAAGCTTAGTGGGAGTTGGGGCCTTTCCTTGGAGGCTTAGGCTGGAACAACAGCGGTCTTTCTTTGGAGAAGGTTTAGCGGGAGCTTTATCTTTGGATGCCTTCTCCTGGGCTGTGTAAGGCCACAGCCGCTTGTACGGTGGCAGCCCATTGGGCTGCGGTCTTTCTCTTCTCGTGTATACCTGCAAAGGTTTAGCCGTGTCCGCAGCTTTCTTTTCTTCCTTGGCGGGCGTCACTGGGTTCTCTTACGGCGGGGGCAAAATTGGCCTCGCCGTCCAAGATCATGTACGACTCATCATCTTCTATAGTCCTTGCCGGCCAAGGTCCGGATGTAGTCTTTGGTGCAAAGTGCAATCTTCCTCCGAATGCGGGTCATTGCAAGTAGTGCACCGGTTGACACTGGTCGGGGAGGACCGGGTGGGTCATCTATAGCGGCATTTCTCGGAGGCGGACGCCTCTGCGGTTGGTTTTACGGGGCTTTATCTTTTGTCAGTGCCGGCGGCGCATACGGCCTTCTAGGAGCAAAGTCCATTTGGGACTGCTTCTTTTTCATAGCGGTCATGTCATTGGACATGGCATGATATCCGGAGGCCAAAGCCCGCACTTCTTGTAGAATCGTGTTACGGATCTTTCTTGTCGGGAGGCGGCAAGCTGTGCCGGTGGAGGCAAAGCGGCCAATGGAGGAGGGTTAGAATAAGACGCATACTGCGGGGAGCAGGAAGCGCTGGAAAATGCGGAGCGGGAGGAGGCGGATGAGGGTAATGCAACCGAGGCGGGCCGTATTGAGTTACGACCGGCGCCGGATTCCACTGCGGGCTGGGGCTGCTGCCCTGAAGTAGACGGCACACCACCGAAGCGAGAAGGATCTGCGATCTTGGAAAGTCGGGATGAATCGGCTCCTGCACTGCGGACGGAAGCTCTGCCGATGGAGATAATGTCGGCTTCGGCTTGTCGGGCGGCTTCGTACGGTGCGGGGAACTCGTCAATTCGGGCGATCTTCGGCGAGCGGGCATATGTACGAGTTGAAAGACCTCGGATAGTAGTGAGCAGCCATGCCGGGTGAAGGCCGAAGTTCGCGAGGTACCCGTTTCCGAGGATCTCGCAAACCTAATGTTAAAATCAGACACCTCCTCTTGAGGATGCCTCTGGATTGCTTGGAGCTGATGCAGTAGAGAGGTAGGATCAGCAGACTCGTTGCATCCTTTTACGAGCCTCCTGGCAAGGCTGGGGCCACCCGGTGATGGATCCCTCCGCGGCGATCTCCACCGGTAGAGAAGCTTTCCCCTCGGGGAAAGGGCCGGCGACGGGTCTTCACACTTTCATCGGTGATGGTATGCGGTGCGGCCGGGGCAAGGATGTCCTGGATGTGCTCGTACGCCGTCTTACCGTAGCCGTCGTATGTGGGAATAGATTTTAAAGCGGCGGGGGCACGGCTTGGCGACCGATCGGGGGCCAAAGGCCCTGTAGGAGTCCACCGCCGGGAAGAGATCATCGTCATTCGGGTGTTGATCGGCCATTTCTTCTTTTTCTCCGCCGTCGGTTGTGTACTCGGTATCGGTACTTTCCGAGGATACGGGATTTTCCTCTTCCTCGGCCTCTTCTACTTCGTACTCGGCTCTTCCGAGCCTCGGCTTCGGCCTCTTCTTGGATCTCGGCCTCGGCTTCGTCGAAATGAGCTCGCGGATCAGCCGGCTGGGTATCTCGCCTCGGCGTGGATGTCTAGTTCGTAGAACTCGGGCGGGCTTCTCGGATTTCTTGTTCGCCACCTTCTCGTGTGCATGAAGGTGACCGGACCGGTCTTCTAGACTCGAGAGGATTTGTTCGTGCGAGTCGCCGGTGTTCAGATTTGGAACAGCAATGAAGCGAACACCGGTGCTTCGATTCCGTCGGGGGTGAGAAACTTCCTTGTCTCACCAAGAGCTCAGGAACTGTCAGCGCCAGGTGGAGACTGATGAGAAAATCTCTCGTCAGATGTGGGACCCGTGTTCCGCCGAGCGGGTCAGAAGAACTGTTGCGCTAGGTGGAAACTGGATGGGTACTCTTTCTTTAAATCGTGGGACAAGCGTCCCACCGGGCGTGCCAGAGCTGTTGGTTACGAATCTGCCATGAGGAAAGGATTTTTGGTTAATGCGCCCAGATTCGCCCACCAGCATGAAAGGCCGGAAGGAAGAGATGCCTTCGGGCCAATCTCCGGAGAAGGCCGGCTCCTTTTGGGGGGGGGGATTTAAGCCAAAGGGAACAGGAAAGAAATAAATGAACGGAAAGAGATAAATGTACAGAAAGAGATTACAAATATGTCCAAAGGTTGGTGGGGGGGAACTAACAGTACGGGAACACACCAATCTCCGCTACTTACTGCATACAAACACAAAGCATGACAAGGAACTGCAAAACCTAGGCGTACTTCCGATACACCAGCAGCGTATGCACGGCTTCAATAGCTCCCTAGCAAACATTCCCTACAAGGAACTAACGGCGAGGGGATCGTATCAATCACCGAGATACGTACAGCGACGGGGGTAGAAAGTAAACCTAGAGATGTCGAGCCGGTATATGTGTTAGGTAGAGAGTTTAACCGCACGGCTTCAATGGCTCCCTAGCAAACATTCCCTACAAGGAACTAACGGCGGGGGGATCGCATCAATCACCGGATACGGGCCAGCAACGTCACACACAACCGATGGAACTGCTACCAAATTTATAATGAATGCTTTAAATAATGAAGTACGAGAAGGTGCTTTAAGCAAGCAATGCTAGAGGAAACTGATCGCCAAATGCCAAAGTGAATTAACGAGCGGCGACACGGGTGGGCCTAAGGCATATAATGAAAGACAGACATAAAAGAATAAAGATAGTAGAAACGAGAACCAGGCATACAGATTGTATTCATAAGCGAAGCACGGTTACGGTAAGCACGGTGGTTCCCTAACAAACATTCCCCTTCCACCCTTTACAATGAATTTCAGATGGGCTTTTATAGCCCGAGTCCCACCCGTTACATTAATGGGCACGAGTCCCGATCAAACATGAGGTGACGAAGCGGCGAAAGAGGCTGCAAATGCTGACCTTTTGTCGGGTCGGGCTGTACCCGCGAGCATGGTCTTCCTGGAATGCGGACAGCTACGTGGCGGAGTCTTTGGGTAATTCTTCAAGTCGGCGAGGCTTGCTAGTAGGCTGGAGCGGGTGAAACCTCGGATCAGCTTTGAATGAGGCTATTAGCGCAGGCGGTGCGGGCAGCCCATGCTTATCCCTTTTGGTCGGCGGTCTTGGTTCAAATCCCGAAGGCTGGACACTTGTCGATGATGGGTTATCTTTGTGTGACACATGCACGCCTTAGAGGGCGGTCTATCCATCTTTGCTTGGGATCGGGGCTCCTTGGGATGCGTGCAAAAATCAGTGCAGTCGGGGAAGGCCTTCAAGCCTTGGTCAAATTCCGGGTTTGTTCCCCTACTGTACACCTGTCAAGGGCGCATTCCCGCTCCGTTGAGAAGTCGAACTGCGCACAGGCGAACACTGGTGTCTGCCGCCATATGGACCTGCTCCGGCATTTTACCTTTTTTCTGCATTGACCTGTCAGTCTGCCAGTGCAAGGTGCGCCCAGGAGGTGGGGCGAAGTACGAACTTCGCACCAAAACTGGGCGAAGTGCGACTCGCACCAAAGCGGGCGAAGTGCGCACTCGCACCAAAGCGGGCGAAGTGCGAACTTCGCGCCCGGACTTAGCCAATTTCGAGATAGACCTGCTTGGAAAGCTGGAAAATCAAGCTGGGAACTCCATGGAAAAGGGGGGAGAGAAAGAGAATGGGAAAGAAAAGGAAAGGGAGAGAAGTGAGAAAAACGGAAGGAGGAAAAGAAGAGCGGCACTGTTACAAAACAACATTGAAGACATTGCACCCCGTGCAAAAATGTGACAACAGTTCCATGGGATAGAGTATGGTTGGCAAAGGGCTGGCCAAAAATGAGTTTCTTTACCCGACAAGTTATGCATTGAAGCTTCTTCACCTATGATAATTTATAGAATAGGGGTTTTCCTCTCTAAATGTATCTTGTGCAATACCTAGAAGGAGACAATAGATCATTTGCTCTTCCAGTGTGACTTCGCCTTGGAGTTGTGGAGCCGATGGGTTGATCTCTTCAAGGCCCGTCTCAACCAATAGTTAACACTTATTAATATATGGGAGGTTTGGAAACGAAGAAGGTTAAAAAATAAATCAGTTCAGTTGGGTTGGTCTCTAGGTCCGAGCTTTATCTAGTGGCACATATGGTTGGAAAGAAATGCCAGAATTTTTAGAGAGGAATACACTCCGATAGAGCTAGTTTGGTAGAAAATATTAAACAAGGTTACGGAAACAGTAAAAACTCATGTGGGGAAGTAGAAAAACTAGGAGAGATAGAACGCTACCATGAGGCGGACTCATGGGGCCCGACAACCCCCACCCCTAGGCTGGGATAAAATTAACACGGATGGAGCAGCCAAAAATAACCCAGGGGCAGTAGGCATTGGTTTCCTCAGAAGAGACTACAAGGGGAAGGTCCTTCATTGGGAATTGGAAGGCCTAGGAGTAGCAACAAATAATGAAGTAGAGGCTTTGGCAATTGGACAAGGCTCTCTCAATGCTTGGGAGAATGGAGTTCGGAAGATCATAGTGGAGTCTGACTCACAAATTTTGGTGGGGTCAATAAATGAGATTAGGAATTGTAGACTGAGTGCGTGGTGGAGTAAGAACATAGTGAGTCAGATCAAAGCCATCTAGTAGTAGTGTGAGGATGTCATTCCGGTTCATGTAGGCAGAGGGAAGAATGCAACGGCTGACTTTTTGGCTAAAAAGGGAAGTGAGCATCTTGCTGGTTACTTGTTGAAATCTGATCAGAATAAGGATATTGTAGATTGGATGGAGGTGAACCAACAAGTTTTATTACTAGCCAATAGGGATTTAGACAATGAAGTGTGCTAGACCAGGGTAGTTGATTATGATGATTAGTCTTTGGTCCAACATCACACTGCTCCTTGTAGCTCTCTTAGTCCCAATTTGGGGTAGCCCCCAAAGTCATGGCAAGAGGGAGAAGCTAATTTGAGTTCTCTGGAATAGTATTAATCAAAATTGTAATCAGGATAGGAGTTTCTGCTCTTTGGATTGCACTAAGAAATTTGTGGTCCAAGGATATGTTAGAGTTAGTTTTATTAGGATCTTGGGGCTGGCCAAAAGTGGCAGGCCAATTATTACAAATTTGGACCTGTCTTCTTAATAATATTTTCACTGTTTTAAAAAAAAAAAAAGAAGAAATTTCATGGTTACACAAAGATATTGTCTCCTTACATGTTAAGGCACAATTCAAAGTAATTGCCTTCCTTGTTTTTATAGGAATTATGTTTATTTCTGTTCAGTGGATATATCCTTTTTGTTCTTTAATGAAATACAAGATGTACTGGTTATAAAGGAAAAAATATACTGTCAATATATTGTGTATAAGGAAACATGGTCTGTAATTCATTTCTTTTCATTTTTCATGTCATGTTTTTGTTGGTTCTTGAGAACTCTACCAGCCAAGTCTACTTTATCTTTAATTTTGCAAGAATTCAACTGTTGCACATCACAATGTATCTGATCAGTCACTTTGCATGACTGTGATATGAAGTAATGGCTATATATAACGGTTAGATTTGCAATAAAAGCAAGGAATGTGCAAAAAAAAAAAAATCCTATCCAAGGATACTCACATGAAATTGTAGGGTATGTACTTATAGATGAAATAAGGTGTGTTACAGATATCATCACTTAATATTATAGTTGAGATACATATACAAGCACCTGCACATCTAGGGTTTTACAATGCATCTTCAAGGCAATGCTTGCTAATTCTCGCAATGCCTAAGTAGACCTTATTTCATAACTTTATTTATTTATTTTTCTTTCCTTATTTGGTTATATAGGATTGAAAAGGGTCCCACCTGAATTACATGGTGACCACATAGTTGTGTTATAACAGGTTCGCAATTATGCATGTATCACATGCCAAGATTCAAACTTGTGTGTCCTCCTTGAAAGTCGTGGTATTTAACCAATCGAGCTCATGGCATTTGATTATTTCATAACCTCTTTACCATACATGTGGATGAGAATTTACTATATTAATCTTCCTAAAGTCTACAGCTGCATTCCCAAATATTAGGCCATAATGTCAAAGATATTATAAATATACTCCACTAAGAACTTAGATCCTAAATTAAAAAAGAAATCAATAAGCAATGGTACCTGATGCTTGTTAGCTAGATCTCTCAATCTAACTTGGCATTAATGATGTTGTCAATGCGAGCCAGCTAAAGTGATATGAGCTATGTCACTTAGAGGAGGAGGTTTTGTCACTCATCCTGAAGATCTGATTCCACATTTTCAGCAACCCTTGGTGGATGATACTTTGCTTGATGTTCAGATGCACCCCAACCGCAAGGAGCAAACCAAATACTTGGTGGGCTGCAAAGGCACTTTGCCAACCCAGGGCAAGTGGTTATCCATTTATGCTCTTGTAGGAAAGTTTCCTCATCACAACTTCCAATAAGCAGGGAGGAAATGATGAGATTAGACCATTTTATTTCTATATTCGTAAAATAGAGTGTTTTAATGCTTTTTATTCATGTAAGTTACCATTTTTTTAGTTTGTAAATGAGAATCTTTCTAATTAGTATTGTTTGCATGTTTCTTGTTGCCTTATCCACCATGCACATCTATGTCCTTGTACATTTATTTAATACATTGCAATAAAAAGAGTAAATCATCAGTTTTGGCAGCTATCTTCTCTTGTTTGTTCCTTTTTTTGTCTTTTCTGAATTCTACGTTTCAGCTTGTGCATTCCGCTGTTAAAATTTTACTTCAGGTTCATATCATTTTCTCTCTCTTGATGTCTTAATTTAGCGTGCAAAACTGTTGTTGAGAAATGATGATCCACTTTGATCATGATCCTATAAGAAGAGTGGAAGTTGAGTTTTTTATTAATTAAGGTCTTAAACCATTCATTATTAGGAATCCTTCCATTAACAATCCTTCCATTAACATATCCGCGTGATGTGGTCTACCGGCAAGGATGCCACTTGCATTATCGGTGATGTGACCCGGGTTCAATCCCCACGGCGGATATGTATATGTATAAGAAGTATTTACTCAATAAAAAAAAAAACAATGCTATGTTGAGATTATATACTAGCTGATCCGTCAATGTCAGTACTAAGCTTGTTCAAATATTTCATGCAACTTGCAGCTCATGTTGACTTCAATAAAGCTTAGAAACTTTCATTTGAATTTTTCATTTTGAACCTTAGCTTTGATTTAAATCAAGCTTGCTTTCTCTTTCCTTTTATTGTTGATGCACTTGATTGAATGCCATGGAGATATCTTTGGGTCATGTTTTCCCTTCCTTTATCCCTTTGAACTAGCCCAAGGCAGATTAGCTGATAGCTTTACAACCTTATTGTTAGGACCCCATCCTAACATTATTATGTAATGACCCCCTTTCTAACGTTGGGACCCCATCCTAATGTTATTATGTAATGCATTGTAACGTGCATGTGGCACTTGAGGCACCTAGACAAATGGGGCCATTTAATGTAACTGTTATTAAGAATGTAACTGTTTCTTTAGAAGAAAATTCTAGCTTGGGTCCCCACTTGCATGTGAATGACCCTTGAGCATTAGGGTTAGGGTTGAGAATAGTCTTTAAAAAGGCAAGGGGCATAGATGGATGCATCTATTTTAGTTTAATAGGTTAGAAACCCTGTGCCAAGGGTTCTAAAATATTATGAAGGAGTTGTTATTGGTTAAGATTGCCCATAAAGCATCTAGTGAAGTGAGGGGTGATCAGACTCCAATACCTAGGCCTCAGAGTGAGGCTCAGACATCACCCATATATGGAATTGAGCTCCCATGTACCCTCCGGTATATAGGGAGACCCCCTAGGTTTAGGAGAGACCTTTGGCCATAGGAAGCTTTTCCTTTTAACCAAGTTTGTCTCGATTTTAATCTCCAAAATTTCTCTTACTCAAAATATTATGATATTCACTAAGCAACTCCCTTTCCTCCAAGTTTGGATTATTGTGCTCACCTTTTTGGAATTTTGAAAGTTTCTCTTTTAGTTTATTATTCTCAAAAATGTTTTCGAAACTGTTCTTGTTCTATTCTTTTAATCTAGATGTCAGTGATTTAATTTGTTTTGGAAGTGTATACAACCCACCGTTTCCAGAAGAATTCTACGTTTGCGCTATCATACCAACAAATTGAGGATGGTCTTCTCACATCTGCTCATATTTAAAATATGATATTTTTTTGAAATCACTTACCACCATTTTAACTCTTATTGGCCAGTGATCTGAACCAATCTGTGTCAAGGTATTAATTTTAGCACAAGTTCCTTCATCTAGCCAATGATCTAAGAGTATGCATTTGTCTAATTTTTCTGCTATTAGGTTCCGGGCTGTCCTGTTGTTTGTCCATATATGGTTTGTCCTTTTCCAACTCAAATTCCCATAGACTATTGTTTTGAATAAAAGCTGAGAAATCTCTCATACTTTGGGTTATTTTCCTAATTCCCTCAATTTTTTCATCCAGGTTGGTTATGGCATTAAAATCTCCTATGATCATGAATTGGGTTTCTTCGTCTTTACTTCTCATAAAGGCTTCAATCCCACTCTATAATTCTATTTTGCCTTACTAAGTTGTTGGTCCATAGACATTGATAAGGATGAAACAAATATCTGCAAAGTAGCATGTGACTAATGAGGCTATCCAATGCCTAGTTTTATGAATGGTTTCACAGGAGGTTCTAACTGGATTTCAACATGTTAGAATTCCCCCTGCCGCTCCTTTTGAATCCACAACATCCCATTCACATCTTGCCCATATTGCTTTTATAGTTTTGGAAACTTCTTCCTTTGTCATTTTAGTTTCCTGGATACAAAGAATATCAGGCTTATTACTTAAACAAAGGCCCTAATACACCTATGCTTTGAAGGTGCATTAACACCCCTTATATTCCATGAGATGGTAATCATGTCTTATTAGGGGCTGCTTACCCCTCTTGCGAATTAACAATATCATTTTGTTGCTTGGTAAAGAGAAGTTCAACCAACTTAGATTGTGTTCCTTTCTCTATGTTTGCTCTTGCTTCCCTGGCTCTCGCTTGATAATTTGAAGGTTTTCTTTTTTTTGCCTTGCTAGTATTGGGAGTAGGTCTTATTATTCAATTCCTCAATATTATTTCACAACTTTAGATATATCCTCTCTTGGCTCTACTAAGGAAGCTTTTGACTTATCCTACTCATTTTCTTGGTATTTCCTTGTTAATGGTAGAGGTATTAACATCTAACATAGTGTTTTATCTATCACTTTCCTTCTCTTGAATGGTGCATGGTACTTCAAGAGAGTCTTCAAAATATGATGAGGCACATTCCTTAGGTTCAGTAGGAATGTTCATCCCTAAATCAGGATCATACTGAGTAGACGGTTCCTTGTTAATATTCTGATCCTATTGTACCATGTCCTCTAAGCTCTGATTTGCTTTCTCTTCATAGGCTAAAGCCTGAAAAGAATTGGTATTTCTTCCAATATCTTTACTTGTCTACACTGTTTATTTACTTTCATTTGTTTGGGCCTATTTTTTGGAAGTTGAAAACCATCCTCATCCATATCCATTTGTAATTTTCTTTTGCGGTTTTCTACATATGTTTCTGTTGGGCTCTTCTTAGGGTATGATCTCTCATTATGCCCCACCTCATGACATCTTCTACATCTGAAAGATATGTTTTTGTAATCCATGGTGTGGGTTCACAACTTACCCCCATACTTAAGAATGATCGATTTTGGAAAGGTTTACTGATATCAATCATGACCAATATTTGGGCATAAATAGCCGAGACTCCTTTTGTAGTTTTTGAAATCTCAAAGAATTGTCCCAGAGTGTTGCCTATTGCCTTGAAGGTATCCATTTCTCAGAATTCAATGGGCAACCTATACATCTTGACCTAGACTGGTACTAGGGATAGATTCACGTTTTCAGGCGCAAAATTGTTAGGAACCTTGCAGTAAAATAAAAGCACATCCACACAATATTGCAATAATAACAGAAAATAAGCTTAAAATTAACAATATTGCAACACGAAATAGAAATGCAACAAATTATATTGTAGAAAACAAGAGCACATTACAGAATGGCGAACCTCTTCGAGGGGGCAACCTTCTTAGAAGCAAAGTTTCGATACAACAAAAAATGAGATCTCTCTTCTCTTGCCCCCTTGGTTCTTTTAAACACTTCTGCTACCCTAACCCTAATGCTCAAGGGTTCCCATCCACGTGCAAGTGGGGGCCCAAGTTAGTAACTTCTAATAATAACTGTTACATCTTTAAATAACGTATTTTTATAATACATAACAGTTACATCATATGGACCCGTAAGCCTAGGCGCTCGAAGTACCACGTGACTAAACAATTATTAATAATATTAGAATGGGGTCCTAACATGCCCATCCTCTTCAAAAAAGCTTTGTCCTCAAAGCTCGAGATGAGGAAATTGCTTCTGAAGCTGTTGAAGAGATTTCCATGTGGCATCTTCTTGTTGTAAACCCTGCCATTGGACCAAGACTTCAGTGATGGTGTGGTTACTAAGAGTGTGGGTTTTGTGGTCCAAAATGTTATCAAGCTCCAGGATAACCAATCTTTCATCATACAACTCGGGATGTGTCGTTTGGACCTAAACGCGGTTGCCAAGTACCTTCTTCAAACAAGAGACATGGAAGATTGGATGAATTTTGGAAGATGGTAATGTGAGCTTATAGGCCACTTGTCCAATTCTCTTCAATACCTGGTAGGGTCTATAAAACCTTGCTATAAGCTTTTGATGAGCACGAAGTTGTATTGAGGATTGCTTGTATGGTTGAAGTTGAAGGAAGACCATATCTCCTACATTGAAGCTACGCTCTGAACGGTGTTGATCAGTTTGTTTCCGCATCTAGTTCTAAGCCATAACCAAATTCTCCTTCAAATGCTGTAAGAATTGGGTACGTTCTTGAAGTGTTGAATCCACCATGTGGACTTTGGATTTTCCTGGAACATATGAAGAGGTGACGAAGGTTGGTACCCATAAAGTGCCTCGATAGGAGTCATTGTGGTGGTTGTGTTGAATGAGTGTTGTACCACCATTCAACCAATGGAATCCGCTTAGCCCACCATGTTGGGTGCTTGGAGGTAAAACAACGAAGGTAGGTTTCCAAGCATTTATTGACAATTTTGGTTTGCCCATCGGTTTGTGGATGGTAGGCTAAGCTCATTTGCAGTTGCATTCTCTGTAGTTTAAATAGTTCTTGCCAAAAACGATTGGTGAAAGCGTGAGTTTGTGGTTAGACACAATGGAGTTTGACATACCATGGAGTTTAAAAATGGAGTCCATGAATATTTGAGCAATGGTGGAGGCATGGTAAAGGATGGGCTAGAGAACAAAAATGAGCATACTTCGAGAGATGATCCACAACCACAAGAAAGACTGTTTTTCCCCCGGATTTAGGAAGTCCTTCAATAAAATCCATGGAGATATCAGTCCATACATTTTCCAGGATTGGTAAAGGTTGTAGAGTGCCTGGAGTACGAACTGTTTCTGCTTTCATCTGTTGCAAATCTCACACTCCGACACAAAAAGTTTGGATGTCTTTTTTCATTCCTTCCCAATAGAATGAGCGTTTAGCCCATTCATGTCTTCAAAAAATCTGAATGGCTTGTTGTAGGTGAAGCATGCATCTCCTTCATGATGTCCTTGTGGATTGATGAATTTTTAAGAACCACTATGCGAGCTTGGTATCTTAACAGCTGTCCATCCCATGAATACCCAGTGTTCTTGGGGTCCTTTTGGAGTTGCTCCCTCAAAGTTTGCAAGGGCAGGTCTTTGGTTACTTCTTCTTGAAGTTGGAATACCCTTTAGGAAGGTGGGGAAGAGATGGCATAGAGTGTGTCTAGATCCTCAAACTGACGTGAGAGGGCATTTGCAGCAATATTCTCCTTTTCTTTCTTGTAAACAATATCATAATCATACCCCGACAATTTTGAAACCCATTTCTGTTGTGCTAGCGTAGATACACTCTGTTCCAAAAAACATTTCAAACTCTGATGATCTGTCTTAATAGAGAAGTGTCTCCCAATGAGATAATGTCGATAATGATTTATAGCATGGAGGATGGCCATCATTTCAGTGGACTTTCCCAAAATTTTCCCAAACAATGCCTAACTAGTGAAAGCTAGGGGTCGCCCTTCATGCATTAATACTACACCAATGCCATGGTCCAAAGCATCACTTTCAATTATAAATGGTTTGAAAAAATCAGGAGTGGCTAACATTGGTGTCGACATCATGGCTTCCTTGAGATCTTCAAAAGATTTTTCTGCTGGAGCTGCCCACATAAATGGGTTCTTTAACATGGCAGTTAGTGGGGTTGCTATTTTTCCATAACCTTGGATGAATCTTTGGTAGTACCCGGTGAGTCACAAAACCCTTGAAGTGCCTTGAGAGTTTGTGGTTTAAGCCAATTTTATATGGCTTCAATTTTCTTTGGGTCAACCTTAAACCCTTACTATGACACAATATGTCCCAAGTATTCGACCTCCTACATTCCAAAGGAACATTTGGATCATTTTGCAAATAATTGATGGTCTTGCAATAATTGCAACGTCTGATCCAGATGTTGTAGGTGCTCTACCCAAGTGCAACTGTATATGAGAATGTCATCAAAGAAGACCAAAATAAAATTGCAAAGGAATGAAGGTCCGAGGTGTAGACCAATTGGTTCATCCAAACCCCATAAGGGGGCGGAGGTCCAAGGTTCAAATCTCGGGCCTCGCCGGACTGAACGCTTGTCCCTTTCCTGGTGCTTTTAGCGGCGTAAAAGGTTTAAAATGATTGTGGCATGGCGGTTATAGGGGCGGACTGCGCTAAGATCTGTGTGGCGGCTTCCGGGGCGGACAACGCAAAATACTGTGGCGGCCATAAAAGCTGAACAACCTGCCCGGATTCGTGGCGGCTATCGATTCCACCATGTAAAAATAAAAAAATAAAAAAAAATTGCAAAGGAATGGGCGGAAGACATTGTTCATAAGGCTCTAGAAGGTTGAAGGTGCATTAGTTAGGCCAAAAGGCATGACCAAAAATTCATAATGACCCTCATGAGTCTTGAATGCTGTTTTTGGAATGTCTTCTTCTTTGATCCTTATTTGATGGCATCCACAGTGAAGATCCAACTTGGAGAAAAATTTGGCGTCATGTAACTCATCCAACAACTTGTCAATCACAGGAATGGGAAATTTATCCTTAATGGTGATTTTATCGAGTTCACAAAAGTCTACACACAACTGCCACAACCCATATTTTTTCTTGACCAGTAGTACTAGCAAAGATTAAAAATTGATACTAGGTCAAATTACCCTTGTCTTAAACTCTTGGACTAACTTCTCAATTTCTGATTTTTGCACATATGGGTATCTGTAAGTTTGGATGTTAGGTGGCAAGCTCTTTGATACAAATTGTATTGCATGATCATGGGAATGACGTGGAGATAATCCCTTGGGTTCCGCAAAGACAGAATCATGTTTATTCAAAAGGAGTTGCAAATCCCTTGACTGTTCGTTTGCTTTAGTATTTTGTGGTAGGATTGCAAACAACTGGGCTACCATCCCATGTGAGGATATTTTTAATAGTTTCTCCATTCGAACTGATGACTTGAGTGGATCCCGCTAGTGAGCCACGGAGAGTGTATGACCTCTTATTTTGAGTGAATTGCATTCAAAGTTTAACAAAGTTCTAGGCTACTGTTCCCAAAGTACGAAGCCATTGTGCCCCCAAAACATCATATCTCCTTAATGAAAGGGCGAACATATCTATTTTAAGTTCATAATCCCCCATCTTTAGCTTAACATTCCGACATTTCCCTTTACAAGGTAATGTTCCTCCATTTGCCATCATGACTTCAAAAGAATTGCAAGAATATATGTAGCAGTTTGCTTTCGTAGCTACACTGGGATCAGTGAAATTATGTGTACTACCCGAATCAATAAAAATTATAATTCATTGTCCCTTGAAATATCCTACTACCTTCATAGTTTGAGGGGTCGAGATTCTTGCAAGAGCATGAACTGAAATCTCTGGATGCGGTTCTTCTTATGCTTCACCCTCATCTTGGTGCTTTTCCTCCTGCTATTCTACTTCATGTACTTCATCTACTACAGAATCATCCACATCCAACAAATACAATTTTTGTTGTACACATCTATGCCTCGAAGAATATTTGTCATCACAATAATAACATAACCCTTGTGCTTTGTGGTCACCCATTTCCTCCCTAGTCAATCGCTTATTTGTTGGAGATTTATTTCTTGGTTTTGATATGATCTTGGATGGAAATGGGGGTCTGGCTTGTGGAAATTTAGATGAACGCCTCTGAGCAGTAAATTTTTCCTCTGCTAGCCTGGCCAATCTATTGCTTGCATCATGGATTGTGGTTTAAACATTTTTACCTCAGCCTTGATGTCATCCTTCAATCCACTGATAAAACAACTCTGAAAGAATAATTCACTCAAACCCCTTGTCCTACTAGCCAACTTCTCAAACAAAGTTTGACAGTCACAAACAATAGAGGTCTGCTTCAATTTTGTTAAAGCTCTTATAAAGTCCTTATACTCACTGGGGCCAAAACGAGTGAGTAGTTGCGTTTCAAATTCTTCCTAAGAAAGGTTAGGAGTCATATGTTGCACCCACTAATACCATTGATTCAAACTCAAAGTTAAAGGATGCCATTGTGATCTATAAGTATCGAGGTATGTTTGGAGATTGAAAAATTGATCCGCTCGGCATAACCAACCATCGGGGTCCTTTCCATTAAACTTAGGGAAGTCTAACTTGGGCATTTTATACAGGGCATTATTAGACAGAGCATTGTGTCTCCTCTTCTATTTTTCCTAAATTGCCAACCTTTCCTTCAATACCCGCACTGTTAATCTATGGGTGTGCATGAGTGTCTACTTTTAAACGCCCTTCAACCTCATGGAATTTTTGGACTCCAAAAGAAACTCACGGGTGCTATGTACCAAAACAATCAGTGCGACAAGATGATCGTAATAGACAAGGTCTCAAAATGATGCTTTTTCCTAGACTTTTTTTTACACTGACTTACTATTACACTGGGTTTCTTCTATACTAATGGACTGCATAGCCCAAAAATTGCCTTATTTGATATTGTTTCCGACTATACCCTATCAGATACCGTTCTCGACTGTTCCTGACAACTGGTTTGTCTGACATTGTTCCCGACTGTTACTAACAACCTTATGTTTTGACAACTATCCCCCAACAATTATTTTTGTCTGTCAATAATGGTTATAGTATAGTCAATTTTGTGACAGGTGGTCTTCTCAGAATGCTCAAATTTGTGGTTAGGGCTTTTGATGTTTGACAGTCTATGTATAGGGATTAACATATGACAAAAATAGGGTAACTTTAGGCCAAGGTGTGTGCACTGTCCATAACCCTTTGTTATATCACAGCGACAAACGACAATGCTCGGACCAATATTTTAGGCCACTACTCAATGAGGATTCCTTACATACTCTTCAACGCACTACCCACCTCTCTGATAGTACGAGAGGGTAATATTCCCAAGTGTTGTGCTCGGTGCACTATGGATAGATTCACTGTCAAAAAACTTCCTACAGCTAAAGGTCTGTCCTAAACCTAAGGGGTATCCCTATATACATGAAGGTACATGGGAGCTTAAGTTCATGTATGGGTGTTGTTTGAGGCCTAGGTATTGCAGTTTGATCCCCCCTCACTTCACTAGACACTTTATGGGCTTTCTAGCTTAACCAATAACGACAACTTTGATATTTTAAAACCCATGGCACATGGTTTCCAACCTATTAAATTAAAACAGAAAGAATGGCTTGATTTTTCTTTGCAGGGTAATAAGTAGGAAAATAAAAACTAACTTTATACCTAACAGGTTGGAATGGCAGGACACAAACTGTTTGCACTGCAGCAGGATGCGGCCCTGGAAAGTGCTATGATACCACTTGTTAGGAACCTTGCATTAAAATAAAAGCACATCCACACGATATTGCGTTAATAGCAAAAAATAAGCTTGAAATTTACAATATTGCCACACGAAATAGAAATGCTAGATTGCAGAAAACAAGAGCACATTACAGAATTGCAAGCCTCTTCGAGGGGGCAACCTCCTTAGAAGCAGAACTTCGATACAACAAAAAATGAGCTCTCTTCAAATACTCTAACCCTAATGCTCAAGGGTTCCCATCCACATGCAAGTGGGGGTTCAAGCTAGTAACTCCTAAATAATAACTGTTACATATTTAAATAACATATTTTTATAATACATAACAATTACATCATATGGGCCTGTAAGCCTAGGCGCTCGAAGTACACTGTTGGTCAGAGATCTGCCTTAGGTAAGGGTTTGGTTATTAATGCGCCTTAGACCCGGCCAACATTGAAAGGCCGAGAGGAAGAAATGCCTCCCGTGCCAATCTCCAGAGATGGGCTGGTTCCCTTGCTATTCTAACTGGGGGATTTAAGATAAAGGAACTGGAAAGGAATGGGAAATGACTGAAAGGGATGGGAAATATGGCCACAGGCCAGATAGAAGAGGGGTGATGGACTAACAACATGATAACTCTACTACAAACCGAACCAAATAGCCCTCAAATACAGACAACTAACAGAAATTAAAACTAAACATCTAACATGCATAATCTCCAGGGCTACTCCAAAGGTTCACGTTTTATCAAAAGCTAAATCCAGATATTAGAATTCAAGCCTACAGATAAACCAGAGAACTTAATAGAAGATAAGCAATAGAAGACATACACATAAAATAGAAGTCCAAGTTAGAGCCAGACATCAGCTGTATTGATAGCAAAATTCGGGTTACATCAAGCTTCTAGCAAACATCCATCATTTTACAATAAAAGAGCAAGCTTATATAGCAAATTCTACCGCTTGAAAATTAAATGCACACCTACAAAACATGGCGGTGGCAGCCAAGATAAGAGTTACAAGAGAGTACAGTCATGAAATAGTTATTAGGCATGGCCGGGACTGATGACTCCTTGAAAATGCAATTGAGCCCCTTCAATGCCTTGACAGGTTTGGCTTGCTAGCATTGCCTCCTCACTCGCGGGGACCGCTTCCGTGGAAGATAGACTTGAAATCCCAGAACGTCCAGTCTGGAAGCTTCTCAGAATGGCTGCGCTCGGATGGATAAGGATGCACCTTAACTTTGCTGATGTGGAGCGCAGCTGAGAAAGACCAGTGCTAGAGTTGATAGGTCCGGAGGTGAAACGCAATTGGTCCATTGCGCAGCTCAGGGAGTGCGCCACAGTCTTGCACACTTTAGGGAGTGCACCACATTCTTGCGCGTTGGAAGGAGTGCGCCATAGTCTTGCGCACCTCAGGGAGTGCGCCATAGTCTTGCGCACCTCAGGGAGTGCGCAATAGTCTTACGCACCTCAAGGTGTGCGCCATAGTCAGTCATTTTTCATGCTGAAGATGGGTGCTGTGCTTTTGACCGTTTTAACAGGCGTTGCGCTCTGCTGGTAGTGCGTTCCTTGAACTGGGCTTATCTGTTTTGTCCCAAGACTGGGCTGCGCTCTTCCTTCTCTATGGGGCCAAATTGCATCAGGGGACTTGGCACGAAACACCATCGCCATCGGAAGGAGGATTTTCTGCATGGTCAGTAGACAGAAACAATTGGAAAGCTAAATATACACCATGTTGCAGAAATGACATCTCTGGCGGCTCGCGGGGAAATTGAGCTCACCTCAATGTCGAAATCCCAGGCCTTATTCATTGGGCTCAGAGTCATCATCGTTATCACTTTTTGAATGCTCACTAGTAGCAGCAGACTCTTCTCCCGATTCTTCTCTTCTTGTTTCCTCCTCTTCTTCTTGGGGCTCACTGAGCTGCTCTTGATCGCGCCCTGGTACCTCGTCTTGGCGCTCATCTTCCTCATTCTGAGGCTCTTGGCCTACGTCTTGTTGGGGCTCAAGGCTTTCGCCTTGCCTTCTTGCTGAGCGGGGACCTCTTCCTCCGCACGAACTTCTTCCTCCTCCTTGTCTTTGGCTCAAGGCTTTCGCCTTGGCCTTCTTGCTGAGCAAGGACCTCCTCCGCATGAACTTCGCCCTGCGCCTTATCTTCTTCCTGCGCTTGGATTTCTCCTTGCGCTTGGGTTTCTGCTTGTTGTTGGGGAGGCTCGGATGACGCGAGCTCATCAACAATGCGGCTACAGGTTGCTTGGACCAGGCCCCAGTCATCCTCGTGTATTATCTCGCGCTTCTGGATTTCTCGAATCAGGTACCCGAACCTTTCAAGCTGGCGAACGTCAACGTAATTAAACCTCTCGTTGAGGTCGACAAGACAAGCTTCCATCAGCGCGAACTTGGTCGTATATTGCATGACCTGAAGCTCAGTAATGGGCTCCTCCCAACTGTCAATTTCTGAAGTATCGCTTTCAAAGGAGTCCCAGACTGACTGCAGCTCTTCTTCTGTTAAAATGCGGTCCGTTTCGTAAGTGAAGCTCGGGAAACCGTTCTGCGCCAAAGTCTCAAAGTACATTAGACAAAGCTTTCTTTCCCTCTCAAACCTGTCTATCAGATCTCGGGCCTTTCGGGCTGCCTTGACCTTCTTGAAGAAAGACCTCAACGTCGTGCATGCAGTTGCCCATGACCGAGCAAGGTCACACATCGGGGCAAGCTGGATGCCCGATCTGTCTAGGGTTTGTGCTTTCATGGCTAGCTCCAGCCATTGGTCAGTGTCCGCCTCGACCTCCTCTACAATGGAAGCGCCGTGGGAAACCGTGTCCTTGGCCTCCCTGATGAACGCCAGGAGTGCAGCTGCCCTTCGCGCTCTGTTTTTGAAGTTGCTTAGGAAGCGGTTGCGCACCTCCTTGACATGACCCTTTGACAGGACCTCTGTGGGCTCTGGTTTATTCGCTAATTTAGCCTGTAGCTCCTGAATCTGAGCATCTAACACTTGTAGCTGGTCCTTTGCCTCTCCTTGAACCCTGAGGCGTTCTTGGAAATATTTCTTGGTGTCCTCCAACTCTTGCTCCAGATCGATCACTCGCTGCTGCAACTGCTTCACTTTGGACTGCTCGTCTTCGAGCTGCCCCCTCGTGAGTGCCAAGGTTTCTTCAAACTACGTATTTTTGGCCTCAACATCGTAGCAACGATTCTTAAAATGCTCCACCTGGAGGTAGAGGGATGTCGCCTCAACATGAATATTCCCAGCTTTTTCCGCAGGGTCGGCAGTCTTCAGATCTTCCATCGTTTGACGATAAGAATAATCTGCTGGCGTCATCTCTTCCAACGGTTTCTGTACCTTGGGCGCCTTCTCCATTCTATGGAGCTGCATATTCTGAGGATCAAATACTGCCCTTTTCTCTGGTCGGGCCAGCGCCTGCGCACTTTTTCTTTTTTGGCCTTTGAGCCAGGTTGAGGAATTTTGTTGCGCCTTGCGAATGCTTTCCGCCATTGGGCCTTCCTCGCAGAAATCCAGCTCCGTAGGCTCCTGTACTCCAAAGAATGGGGTAAAGGGGAACAGAGCCTGCTGAGGGCTTGATTCGACAGGTGTTTCTGGAATAGCTGGAGTGATGACTGTAGTGACCATGGGGGGCGTTGGGGTTTGTACGGCTATGGCCGGAATGCTAGGTTCAGGGGGAGGGGTCCCCATGGAGGCTACTGTCGGAATAACCGAGGAAGCGGGGACAGGAGAGGGCTGGCCAAGACTCACTGTGGCCACAGAAGTTGCAACTGAAAATACTGAACTCTGGGGAGTAGGGACGGAAGTCACCGGGAAGGTGAAGGCGTTGGAGACTTTTGCAAAAGTTTCGAATGACTTAGAAATTGCGGGCAGGGAAGGATGAGACTTCGCCTGGAGCAGGGGGTTCGGAAAGACTTCAGCAGGGGCACCGAATGGAATGTGGGCAGACACTAGGGTTTCGGCGCCAAGAAGTGGGGTTTCTAGAGGGGCGGATGAGAAAAAGAGAGGAACAAAAGACGCACCTGCGGGCTCGGACGTCTCCAGAGCCGACGTGGTGAACTGCTGCGTTATCGGGCTGGCTTCTCTCTCTCCGTCTGATGCCTCATCCTCCAGATTGATATATGGCACTTCGAGCTGCGCTTGCTGGGTATGCTGCACCTGCTGCGCTGGAATGGAAACTCCTGAAGCGCTCCCTTCTATGGTTGTTGATGCTGTTGGAGGGCCTGCGCCAGTGAGTTTGATTTTAATAGTATGAGGCCTCTTCGCGGCGCTCTGGGGCGTAGGTGCAGCGGGTGCACTCCTCTTCTTCGGAGCAGCCTTTTCTTCTAGAAGCGGTTGCTTACCCTTGCCCTCGATAGGTGGCGCCTGACTAGCTTGTTGCTCTTGTACTGCCGACGCGTCTTCCACTCTGCTGGGACTCTCCGTACTCCTGGGCACAATGTTGCCGAAGAAGACGGGCTGGTAGGAGTCATGATATTTGTCAAATATGTCAGAAAATTTCTGATCTATTTGTAGCGTTGGGTCAGATACTCCTTTTCTGTGGTGGCACCTCATGATCCACCAGTTCGCAATCTTCTCCTCCGACCAATGGGGCACTTTTTCTTTTATCGACTTGAACACTCGGTCGTCGGGGTCCTGCTTCGGATACCGCCTAGGGTTGTATTCAGCCTCCATGATGTAGAAGTCATGCCACGGGGGGAAGGAGACCATCCTTTCTATGTGCCATTCGAGATCCAGCCCGGAAGGGTTATTACGCTGCTTCTCGATGTCCGGGCAAGGACAACGGTGGAATTTGTCCCTTGCGATTTTTTCCTTAAAGACATCTTCTGGGTCATACTTCCACCGTTGGGGTAGGTCAATCAGACCAAACTCGTACAGAGTAACTGCCAAATGGATGTTCTGCTTATTTTTTGTCACTTTGATGGCGCCAAGCTCGATAGGCCAGGGGCAGGTGTGTTGTCTTTTCTGCCCCTTGCCGTACATATCATCTGCGAAGTCGCACTGGCGAGCAACTTCGAGGGCAAACAGGTACTCGGTTGTGTAGTAGGGCAACAAGAAGGGTTTGCCAAAAAATCCGAAGATCCGTACCACAAGCCCCTGTGTCAGTTGAAAAACGTCTCCAAGCCGCTGCTGTACCACATATTCCCTCATAGCCCTTGGCACCCGCTCACAGACACCATAAATGATCTCCAGCGCCGGACCCAGAAAAACTCGGTTAAAGTTATAGTAGGACTCGCGCCTTGACAGGCTCGAAGTCCACTGGTACACCGGGAGCGCCTCGCCCTTCTCATCCGTGCAACTCTTGTCAATGAAGGCAAAACGACGGTGCGAATGCAGGTGGTAGAAGAAATACCACACCAGGAATGAGCAGCTCTGGAACGCCATGTTTCCGTCCTGCATCCCGCATAGCTGGAGGTGTAGCTACCGCGACACCCAATCTGCTCGGTCGAAAAAGATGGGCTTTATTCCCCGTGACGCAACATCAGAAGCATAAAATTCTCCGTGGGACACGCATTCGGCAACTGCCGCCTGCCAGGCATTTACTTGGGCGTCTGAGGCAAGACCAGTAATCCACGCCAGCATGGAGAAGAGCTCGGAGTTCTTGAATCTCCTCAAGGACATGGGGAGTTGCGGCAAGGTCCCGGGTGCAACCGTCTCTGTGAAATGGGCCTCCATGAATCACCTCATTGGCGCCGTGTTGGTATATCTCTCACTCTGCTCCTTGGTGTTAATTTTCCTGACAATGACTTGACCAGAAGGTTCCCGCCCACAGGCGAAGGCTGCGTGGATTTTATCAGCAGAGATGGAGAACAACCTCTTTCCCTCTGCATCCTTCACCGACCTAGTCTGAGGGTCGTAAAATTGGGCAATTGCGTGAACCAACTCCGGGCAGGGGTGCACAGGCGTGCACAGGTACCAGTACAGGAGGGAGTGGTAGGCAACTGCCCGATTACTCACTTCAGACACCTTAGTTATCATCTGATCAATATCTTCGCGCAACTTCTCTATACTGGTCCTAGTGAGGACACAGTCCCGAATTTTACTCAGTTTGTCTTCAGGCGGAGGCGGCAGGGGCTTTTCCTTTTTTTCTTTTGTCTGCTCCTGCTCACCCTCCGTAGACTTTGGGACCTTCTCCTTTTTTGCTTGGGCTCTCCTTTCTTGCCCATCTCCACTGGTAAATCGTCCAAGTGCACTGGGAATGACAACGCCTAAGCACAGTTCGCCCGGATTGCGTCTGAGCAATATTTCGCTTGCGCCAGAACAACACAACGCTCCACTAATGCTTTTCGCTCTTACCCGTGACAATCGTTCTCTGAAACTCAACAATGGTGAATGGTGCAACAACTTAAGGATTTTAATAGGCATAACTGGTGCGCAATGCATCTTCTTATAGTTCTGGTATACACCCACCTGCATTAATGTTGCTTAAGCGGAGTAAATGTCGAGAGTGATTTGGGGGCGCTGTGGAAGATCTCCTGCGCGGCAATCGATGGAGGAGTGCGCATCCCAATGCTAACTAACAAAGTGGGGTGCAATCTTTCTTGGAGGACGTGACGCGCCGCACACGTTGCATTTATTTCTTGTGTGTTCCGCCTTGGACAGCGCTCCCGAGATGTTTAGGAAGAAGTGCCTTAGCACAGAAACCTCAAACCGGGTTGCGCCAAACCGGAGTGCAACGGACCTCCTTGGGATGCGCTTTCAGGTGGGGCTTGAGGTGCACCTGCCTGCACTGGGCGTGTGCGACCTTGGTGCCCTTGAAGTGCGCCTGCCTTGGTGCATGCGGCTTTGGGTGTGGTTTGGGGTTTGGGGGGATGTGGGGGGGGGCGTGGGGGTGGTTGGGTGTGGTTGGGGATGCGTGCGCCTTGGGGGTGTTGGTTTGTTTTTTGGTTTGGGGCTTTTGGGGGTGAATTCTTGATGGGGGTGGGTTTTAAAAGAAAAGCTATGCCTTCGTACATGGCTCAACAGAATAAAATAAAAGAACTGCATTCCTCGGCATCCTCCTGCCAGTTGGGATTCTGGCCCAAAAACTGTGCTATCGCTAGCGCGGGAGGAGGCGAAGAGATACTCCAAAAAGCAAACTGAAATGCATAGGGAAAACACAAAAAATATGTACAGTTGTACAAGAAACTCTTGTACTACCCCTCACTGGTAGTACGCCTTCAGGTGAATGCCATTAACTGATAGTGGCAGAGTAAACCCATTCAGGTCTTGCAGTGTGAAAGAGTTTACCGGATGGACTTGAGAAACCTGAAACGGGCCCTCCCAGAATGCGTCAAATTTGTCATGGTATCCGGGCTTGGACTTCTTCTCGTTCCATTTAAGCACCAAGTCGCCGACCTGGAAAGTGCGATCAGAGGTCTTTTTGCCGAACCAGTTTTTCGTGGTAACGACATGCTTCATGAAAGCCACATAGGCTTTCTCCCTTTCCTCTTCCAACTGCAACAGTTGGGCAATTCTGACGCTAACCGGGTCAAACCCTTCATCCTCGCCATCCAATGACCGGAGAGACTGTAGTGCCGGCAACTCAATATGCGCAGGAAGCACTGCTTCCTTCCCGTACACTAGGGAATATGGGGACGTCTTAATGGATTTCTTGATGGAAATTCTGTCCGCCCATAACGCAAAATCTAAAAGCAGATGCCAGGTCCGCTTGTTGTCTTCCAACGTCCTCTTCAGGATCCGGAGCAAGTTTTTATTGGTAGACTCCGCCAAACCGTTGCCCTGCGGGTAATAGTTTGACGAAGTTTTCAAGTAAATACCGTACTTGCTGGTGAATGCACACATCTTGGCCCCAATGAAATGGGAACCATTATCTGTCACTATGGCATCCGGTATTCCGAAACGGGTTATTAGCCCTTCCAGAAAAGCGATGACGACATCCTGATTAGCCCGCTTGGTGGGCACTGCCTCTGTCCACCGGGTGAAATAGTCCGTAGCTGTCAAAATATACTTGTGCCCTGCGGAAGAATTAGGCTCAATTATTCCGATGAAGTCCAAACCCCATTGCTGAAATGGAGCCTCAACCTGAATCGGGTGCAGAGGCAGAGAAGCATTCTTGATGCGGCCAACATATCTTTGACACTTATCGCACTTTTGGCTCACACTGAAGGAATCAGCAAAAATGGTGGGCCAATAATAGCCCGCCCTTATTATTTTTAAAGCCATCGGCCTTCCGACGAGATGGCCCCCGGACATTCCAAAATGGAACTCATCTAGGATTTTCTGTTTTTTTGCCCCCCGACACATCTCAGGAGGACACCGTCGATATTTTGATGAAACAACCCCTCGGGTAGCAATACGTATCTGCAGGCCTGAAGCCTGAAACGCCTCCTCTGCGAAGAGTTGAGGCCGGTAGGGCATTGTCCAATGCTGAAGTACTCCACCAAGTCTTCAGTCCAATCCTTGTCATCTGTTGACTGATTCGCCAGATTACTCGATGGTAGTGAATCTTCCCATTGGCAAGTTGTTACCTCAGCTGCGACACTCTTGGCAAGCTCCAGGCATAGAGCCCGACCACGGACCAATTTGGTGGGCCGGACCTCTATATCATATTCTTGGATCTTGGTGATCCAACCTGCCCTCTTGTTACCAAGCTCACCCTGACTGATGAAGTTTCGGACGTCCGGGTGTACCACGTACACTATCGTCTTGCTCTGCGAGACGAAATGATGAAACTTCTTCAGCGCCCTCATTACCGCATGCACTTGACTCTCAATAAAATTGTGCTTTTCCTCATGCGGGAGGATGACTTGACTGAGGAATGCTATGGGTCGTTCATCCCCGTCTTCATTTTTCTGGGTTAGTACAGCCGCATAGCTTTCTGGCTCCCCGACCGCATATAGAATGAAGTCTTTGGAATAATCGGGGTTTACTAGAACGGGAGCCTGGGCGATTCTGTGCTTGATCTCCTTGAACGCCTGCCTTCTCTCTTCTGTCCATAGGAACTCCGCATCTTTTTTGAGGAGCTCAGTCATAGGCTTCACTACCTGGGCGAAGTCAAAAATAAACTTCCTGACAAAATTTATCTGTCCGAAGAAGGATTGGAGGCCCTTCTTGTTCGCCGGCAGAGGTAGCTTGAGCAGGGCTTCGGCCCTAGTGGGATCAATAGCAAGACCCTTCTCTGATATGAGGTGCCCTAGGAGTTTGCCTTCCTTAACCGCGAAAATTGATTTTTTCGGGTTTATTGATATTCCGAACTCCCGACACTTCTCGAAAACTTGCCGCAAATGTAAACCGTGCTCCTCCCTCCTGTGGGAGAAAACAGTCATATCATCTAGATATATTACAATGACACGGTTGAGCAACTCACCAAAGGCTAAGTCCATTGCTCTCTGGAAGGTTGCTCCGGCATTGGAGAGGCCGAACGACATGCGTTGATAAGCGAAGGTGCCCCACTTGGTGGTGAAGGCAGTCTTATACTGGTCCTCATATTTGACCCAAATTTGGTTATACCCCGAGAAGCCATCCAGAAGGGAAAACCTCTGGGCTCCTGCTACCACGTGAAGAATCTGATCAATTTGGGGCAGCGGGTAGTGATCTTTCAGGGATGCCTGATTAAGATTTCGGAAGTCCACGCAGAGGCGAATATCTCCGTTCTTTTTCCGAACCGAGACTAGGTTCGCTACCCAGGATGAATGCTTGATAGGGTAGATTATCTTTGCTTCCAGCATTTTCAGAAGCTTGGCCTTCATCAGTATTTCAATCTTTGGATTCACAGGCCTTTGCTTCTGTCGGACAGGCTTAACTCCCTCCTGGAGCTCAATTGTATGCTGGAAGACGTCTCTGTCGTACCCCTTCAGGTCGCGGTAGCTCCAGGCGACGATGTCTGGATATTCTCTACAGAGGGTCCTGATCTGCTCAATTTCTTGTGGTGTGCAATCAGTCCCCACCTTGATCATTTTCCCGGACTCTAGCTCTAGCTCTTGGTACTCTCTTGCATCCACTTTGATTTTGTGGGGAAGAGCCCTGTCATCTTGATCAAATAGGCTTTCAAGGGTGATCAAACCCTTGGGGAGGTGGTTGTTCTTCAGCTGGATTAGGCCCTCATATTCTTCATCATTGAGAGCTCTATCTTCGATGCTTCCAACTTCATCAATCAAAAAATTGATGATCTGCTCATCATTGTCAAAGACCTGCCAATGAATATTCTTATCTGGCACCGAGGGCCTGTAGATAACCCTTACCGTTTTTGGCCTTTGCATCAGATTCTCGACTGGGGAGCATCTTGCTCCGATGGATGCCAAAACGTCAGCATGTTTATTCCGCTCTCGCGAAATAAATTGAATGTTAAGAGCCGAGAAGGACTCGAGCAGATCCCATACCTTATTACGGTATGCCTTGAGATAGTGTTGTTTGGCAACACATTTATTTGTGACTTGGTTACAGATCAATTCGGAGTCCCCGAATATCTGTAACTATTTTATTCCTAACTTTTCCGCCTTTCGTAACCCCAAACACAGGGCTTCATACTCAGCGACATTATTAGTACAGCTCCAAGCGAGCCTGTACGAGTATGTCTTTTGATTTCCAGAGGGAGAGATGAGGACAACTCCAGCTCCAACGCCATTTTTGCATCGGGCACCATCAAAAAAGAGCTTCCATAATTGGTCATCCATAGGGTCAGCGTCACTCGACACTTTAGCCTTTTCAGGCTTGGTAATCGAGTAACACCCGATGTCCGATTCTATCATAGCATTGAAATCACGCATGGAGAACTCATCCTCTATGCGCAGCTCATCAAGAGCTTCCTCCATCAGCTCCACTTTTTCCTCCACTTCTTCTACTCCGTCAATGATGTTGATTGAGTCCATGGGTTTCTCCGCATCCTGGATTTTTTCAATGAGAAAGGTGGAGGGCTTCTCATTAAAAATCTTGACACTCTTCCCCTTGAAGGGGACCTCCAGATGCGAATAATCGAGAGACAAATAGCCTCCAAGCTTGGCAGTGAATTCCCTTGATAAGCACATGCTGAAATAGGGCTCCAAGTCAACTACCACAACTTCTTGGATTACTGTGATCTGCGACATCTTGTGCAACACGATCGGGATGTCCTTGATGACCCCCACTGTCCTGACCGGAGTCCCGTCCAGTTGAAGCACTCCAGGACTGCTCCTGGTGTACTCCATGCCCATGAATTCGCATACAACTTTGGGCATTACAGTGGTGGCAACGCCAGAATCAACCATGCAATTATGCACGACCCATCCTTCCATCCTGAGGGATAGATAAAATGGCGGCGACCTGTTCTTTCCCATAGCGGAGGTGGTCAACGGCTGCGTCAAGACGGTCTGAGTTGGTCTCCCCTTGCCCTTGACGGACTTGAGGGATTCCTGCAGCAGGTCAACTTGACCAGGCAATTGGAGCGCGTCAAAGAGGCTTACCTTAGCCGGAGTCTTCCTTAACTCTTCGACGACATTGTATGCTCCAGCACTAGACTGACCTCCCTCTTTAGCGGTTTCGTACCGGGTGCGGTACTGTTGCGTTGCTTCCACTCTCTGATGCTTGGTGATCGAGGGGTACCATAACTTTTCCCTCGCCTGATCTCTTGCTTCCGCTAGGGGCTGAGAGGTCGAAGCTTGCGGCTGAGGGGTCCTCGCTCTTGCCCTTGGGGGCAGATAGTCTCTTAACCGAGCATTGTCCGCAGGCTCCGATACTTGTGCTGGCTCTCTTTCTGGTGGCATGGCTGCCTTCTCTCTTGGCAGCTTAGGATCAGCAGGCACCTTGAGTGGTTCCATCTGAACCGGATCGACCTCAATTGGCTTCTTGCCTGTCCGCATCAAAACGGAGACCTGTTCGACAGGGGGGATCATGCAATTACGATCAGCTTCCCTTATCATATTTACCTGTCCGCCAGGTGCATCATCTGCAAGTGTCTGCATATAGTTCAGATGAACCATGCAAGTTTCCTCGCCATGCGGGTCGTTGCAGGTGGAGCACCAGTAGGCCCTGCCGGATGAACTAGCTTCATCGCACTCCAACATCGCGGAGTTCCTGTCATGAGGTCTTCCGGTATGGGCGGCTTGATCCTTCGTGATCGTGGGCGGAAACCTCCTTGGCGGATAGCTCTGATCCCTGAACTGGCTTTTCTTCATGATAGCCATATCGTTCGCCATGGTTTTCATGAACCCATACACATCCCGCAACTCCTTGGCCTGATCTGCATTTAGAGATGTCGTAGCTGCGGGCGCGGGTAATGGTAACGGTGCCAATGGTGCTGGCAATGCTGGGTACTGAGGAGGAGCCGGAAGCTGGGGAACTACGGGGTTTGGATATTGAGGAGTCGGTACCTGAAATTGAGGAGTGGGTACCGCCTGATTTTGTGGGTTAGGAGCCCATGGCTGATTGGGGTACATTTGAGGTGCAGAGGAAGCGGATGCACTTGGGTACATATTCTACGGGAAATCCGGGTAAATCGGTGTAGTCGCTTTTGGAGGCAACTTCCCGATGGCTACCAGGTCGGCTTCCGCCTTCTGCGCCTGTTGGTACAATTCCGGAAATGTGTTAACATTAGCATGTCGGATATTCATGCTAATATCAGAGTGGAACGCTCTTAGGTAATAGAACGCCGCCTGCTCAGATGTGGGCCGAAGGCCGGGAGTGACTCTCTGCCAGGTTCAAGCGAACCTAACATTGAAGTCAGCTATCTCCTCCTGAGGGTGCCTCTGGATAGAGGTGAACTGGTGTAGGAGAGAGAAGGGGTCTGCTTGCTCGTTGAAGCCCCTTATGAGTTGCCCTGCCAGGTGGTCCCATGAAGTGATGGTGTCGGTCGGGAGCGACCGGTACCAGTAGAGGAGCTTACCTCTTAGTGAAAGTACCAACAACTTCACCATTACGTCTTCTTCTGTAATTTGGTGAATAGTTGCCAGTCCTGCGACGTCTTGAATGTGCTCATGCGCCGTCTTTCCCGTGTCGTCGTAAGTAGGTAAAGCTTTCAGGGCGGCAGGCGGTACAGTGTGTTGAGCTTGTAGGGCAAGAGGTCCGGTGTGGTTCCAGGCCGGGAACAGCCTGGGCGGAGTCGGTTGCGCCATATGGGGTGGCAGATTTGCTTGGAGCGGTGGCTGCAATGGCTGAGCCGGAACAATGGGAACACTCGGAGCACCCGGATCAACGTTAGGTGGAACTGGAGTATTCTGATGATCCGGAGAATTCGGCGGAACTGGGGGCAAGCTAGTTGTTGTGCTATCGGGAGTTGGATTCCGTGTAGCAACAATAGCTTCCTGCGAAGAAGTCCCGTCTAACGGGATATTTGGCCTGACCACTCTGGGGTGCTCTCCCAGAACGTCGATGTCAAGCTCGAGGAACTCAACTTCTTCTGTATTTCTAATCTGCCACCTCGTTCGCATGAAGGCATGATCTTTTAAGCTGGTCTGCGAGGTTCAGAGGTGTCTGAGTTCGTATGAGTCGCCAGATGTTCGGATTTGTCAGCAATAAGACGAACATCAACTTCTTAATACTGCTTTTGCAGTGGAACGTTAGGTCCCACCGGGCGTGCCAGAAACTGTTGGTCAAAGATCTGCCTTAGGTAAGGGTTTGTCTATTTATGCGCCTTAGACCCGACCAACATTGAAATGCCGAGAGGAAGAAATGCCTCCCGTGCCAATCTCCAGAGATGGGCTGGTTCCCTTGCTATTCTAACTAGGGGGTTTAAGATTAAAGAACTGGAAAGGAATGGGAAATGACTGAAAGGGATGGGAAATATGGCCACAGGCCAGATAGAACAGGGGTGATGGACTAACAACATGATAACTCTACTGCACACCGAATCAAATAGCCATTTAATACAAATGCTAACAAAAATTAAAACTGAACATCTAACATGCATAATCTCCAGGGCTACTCCAGAGGTTCACGTTTTATCAGAAGCTAAATCCAGATATTAGAATTCAAGCCTACAGACAAACCAGAGAACTTAATAGAAGATAAGCAATAGAAGACATACACATAAAATAGAAGTCCAGAGTTAGAGCCAGACATTATTTGTATTTATAGCAGAATTCGAGTTACAGCAAGCTTCTAGCAAACACCCATCATTTTACAATAAAATAGCAGGCTTATATAGCAAATTCTGCCGCTTGAAAATTAAATGCACACCCACAAAACATGGTGGTGGTAGCCAAGATAAGAGTTACAAGAGAGTACAATCATGAAATAGTTATTAGGCATGGCCGGGACTGATGACTCCTTGAAAATGCAGTTGAGCTCCTTCAATGCTCTGACAGGCTTGGCTTGCTGGCGTTGCCTCCTCACTCGCGGGGACCGCTTCCGTGGAAGATAGACTTGAAATCTCAGAACGTCCAGTCTGGAAGCTTCTCAGAATGGTTGCGCTCGAATGGATAAGGATGCACCTTAACTTTGCTGATGTGGAGTGCAGTTGAGAAAGACCAGCGCCAGAGTTGACAGGTCCGGAGGTGAAGCGCAACTGGCCCATTGCGCAGCTCAAGGAGTGCGCCATAGTCTTGCGCACTTTAGGGAGTGCGCCACATTCTTGCGCGCTGGAAGGAGTGCGCCATAGTCTTGCGCACCTCAGGGAGTGCGCCATAGTCTTGCGCACCTCAGGGAGTGCACCACATTCTTACCTACACTTAGTCATTTTTCATGCCGAAGATGGGTGTTGCGCTTTTGACCGTTTTAACAGGCGTTGCGCTCTGCTGGTAGTGCGCTCCTCAAACTGGGCTTATCTGTTTTGTCCCAAGACTGGGTTGCGCTCTTCCTTCTCTATGGGGCCAAATTGCATCAGGGGACTTGGCACGAAACACCATCGCCATCGGAAGGAGGATTTTCCTGCATGGTCAGTAGACAGAAACAATGGAAAGCTGAATATACACCATGTTGCAGAAATGACAACAAGTACCACGTGACTAAACAATTATTATTAATATTAGAATGGGGTCTTAACAAAAGCCTTCATACCAGGGGGTAAGGAAGAGTCTTGCTCTTCCTATAAACCAAGGAACCCCTTTCAAGATTCTATCTCTTTCCTCCTTGGAACAAAAATAACTAGGAAGAGACCTTTGGGATGAAAGGATAGACTCACTCTAGAGACTTTCATCTCTTATCAATCCATTTTCTTGGAGTCAAAGCCCCAAACCAAGACCCATTAAATTTACCAATGACTACCTTATCTTTAAGCAATGAGGATCACTGCTCTGTGAGGTTCTCCCTAACCTCTACTACTAGGGATGATTCTAAGGATTTAGATGTAAATCGGTCCATGGGAAGGAAACTATAACTCAATATCTACTAAAATTTACCAGTATATCCTATAGTGGTTATATTATTTGAAAATAAATCTATGATAATCTGCATGCAGAGCTTCTAAGATAATGAAGGGAAAAATGAAACTTTGCTGAAAAATTCTACATCTAGACAGAATGTCCCGCCTTGCTGATGCCCTAGCCCTCCATTGCTCCTATCATTTGAACCTTGGCTGACAGATATTTGAAATTTTGTTTGTTGTGACTTGAAAAATGTCACTGCCCTTGTTCTAGATGGCTGCCTTCATAGGATCGTATCTCCCTCAATATTGATCGTATTCCTTCATATGACTGCTCATTTTAAAGCTCTTCAAATTCCACACAAATTGGTCTAAGAATCATTTGAATCGAACAACCCTTTGCAAAGATATGGCTCCTGAGAGATGAGACATTTTTCTGGAAAAATTTGCCCTAATGCTGCCCTTGTTCCGGATGGCTGTCTTCACATGGTTGTTTCCCTCAATATTGTTTGGATTCTTTTGTATGACCACTCATTTCAAAGCTCTTCAAATTCCACACAAAATGATGCAAGAATCATTTGAATCAGACAACTCTATGCAAAGATATGACTTCTAAAACATGTTTTTCTGCAAGAGCAAATGTTCCATTAAGTCAATCTCTTTCTTTTGAGAGAAGCTTTTTGTAACAGGTGAGCCTTGTATTTCTCAATTTGACTTTCTACACCATCTTGGTCTTATAGACCCAATTAAATTCAACAATGTTCTTACCCTTAGGTAAGGGAACAAACTCCCAAAATCTAATTCTTCACAAGTGAATCATTCTCAATTGTCATGGCATCTTCTCACTTTGGACATCTCTTAGCTTGATTATAAGTAAGAGGATCTCCATATACATCCATCTTGTTGAGAACAACACGAGGAAGGGGGGCGGGGGTGGGGGGGGGGGCGAAGGGGGGAGAGGAGAGGGATTGATGATGAAGTCTATGTAGGCAGGCAATCCAATCAGACTCAACAGGCAAAAATGGTGCCACGAGTGATTAAATGGTTAATTTTTTTATATAAATGTTGTCACAAGTGCTAATCAAAGTGTTGTCTTGAGTTGTTATTTTGTACATGTCACGACTTGTTGCACATGCCCAAATGCAATAACACAATGTGTTGTGTCTTGTGTAATTAGTTTGCAATTTGATATGTACATGCAAAACACCCAAATGTGATAAGACAATGTGTTGTGTCTTGTTTGATTAGTTTGCAATTCGATATCTAGTAGGTATGTAGTTAGGTTACTAGGTATGAGGGTGACAGTCACAAGTTGTAACCATCCACCTCCTTTTCATTTTGTATATATTCTATATGAGAGTATTCGAATGGTACCATTGTAGTATTGTATTGTTGTATCATTGAATCGTTATTGTGTATTGTTGTGTTGTTGGTATTGTAGGTGTAGACAAGAGATCATCTCATTGTGTTGTGACATAGAGACTGTGTTGTTCTAAGTAATGTATATCAATCACACGTAATGTTTGCTAATCACTCATTGTTGCTTGTTCTTTTGATATTGTTGCTATGATTGCTTGGGAATAAATAAACTATACTACATATGGCGCCATTGTTGTAATGACCTTGGATTAGGAAGGATGATGTGTGACGAGAGCAAAACGTAATGCGACAAGATGAATAAACGAAGCATATAATATGCATGCGGACATGGAAGATGCATGCAATAAGGACAAGAACCAACACAAAGGTCTCAATGTATTGCATACTATGAAGACGAAAGACTTGAGGATGCTAGATGTTAAGATGGTGAACATAAGGAAGCATGCATAGAGCCACAACAACACCAAGGGCCCCTTTTGCAAGCAAAAGGAAATGTAGAAGGCAAACCTATAGAGCTCATTCTTGGACAAAGATTCTTGGATATGAGTGAAACTCCTTGGGTGATAGGATTCTTAGGCCCAAAGACTTGTGTGTGGCCTCCCGACAAGAGGGAAGTGAGATTGTTAGAGATATTGTTGCTGACAACTGAAGAAGATAGAGATGACAAAGGTCTTGCAACAGAAAATTCTACAGTAAAATGTTGTGCAAAAGGAGGGAATACTAATGATAATAGGGTTGAAGATGACAAAGTTCGTGATGTTGAAGGTGGTGCCATCAACAAAATGTTGACAATGAAGGTGTTGATGGTGATGAACCTCATGACAAAGGTTGCGTTGACAAAAGAGGTGCTGATGAAGATCAATAAGAGACACCACTATAGGCACAAGTGTAGGAGGGAGATTTTGGAGGCATATGGGATGGGAGTCCATTGCAAAGACTACCATAGAGAAGTGTGTCTATGAGTGGGTGGACCTTTGGGATCTGACCAAAACCTACAAAAGTTTATTCATGAAAACAATCACAAGCCACAAGCACAATTATTCCAACTAGAAGACAATTGGGCATTGAGTTCAAAAGAACAATTGAAGACGAAGATATTAGTAGAAAAGAGCCTTCACCATCATTGGATAAAGCAAGCCAACCAAGAAGTCATCCGACTAGACAACCAATAGTCATGGCTGCTACTGCAGACAAGCAGAAGTGCCTGAAAGAAAGATCCTGCCCACTATATAAGGACGTGCATCACCGTTTGGAAGGCAAATGGTGATAGACAAGGCGACGTGGATACAACTCTTTCCAGCAACTTTGAGAGGTGTGGTGTTGGACTAGAATTTGCAATTGGCAAATCAGTACTACGTGTAGGACTGGTTGAAAGAAGCTTTTCAGAAAGAATTTTGTCTTTTGCATGATGATACTGAGATTATTATGGAGATCTATAACATCAAATAAAAGAAGGATGAGGACATCAAGTCCCATAACTGCTACTTGAAGGAATTGATCAACAAGTTGGAAGTTTAGGTGGCAAACGTGTTGAAGAAGAGATGGTCTTTGGATGGCCTTCTTTTGAAGCTGCGAAAGAAGATGGTGGTTCCATTGATGTCATACCAAGAGGTCGTTGTTAGAAGTCTCCATTTCAAATGCGAAATGAAGATGATGGGTGGTGGGTATAGTCCAAACAACAATGATGATGAGAAGACAAGGTCATCGATCAAAGCATTCTAGAAAGAGATGATATGCATGATGGGTGACGTTCGCAAACTCAAAGAGGACAAGAAGGAGAAGCGTGATATTTGGTGCACAAAATGCTAGACAGAGGGCCATACAAGTGCCAATTGTCCAAAATAGAGTTATTGCAATATTTGGGAGGTTCATGGTCACTTGATGGTGGAGTTTCCATTCAATGTTAAGAGCAAGAAACATGAAACATTAGCACTCCAAAAGGAAGCAAAGGACAAGCCTACCACTTTGAAGAGCAGTGGAGGTGCCATGAGTGGCGGTTACGGAAATAATTGTTAGGGAAGAGGAGATAACAACTAGTAAGGTGCAAGGAGTGAAGGACACATGTAGTATTGAGGAGGCCTACAGTACAATGTTGCAAGTGTTAGGAGTGGGGACATTTTGTGCGAAAATGCACCAATGCTAGCGGGCCAAGTGGCGAAATAATGTGTAGGTGGTGTGGACCTGGTACCCACCCAAAAACAGATTATCCCAAGAAAGGTGGAACAAGTCAAAATGTCAATCTCATTGACATTGAAGAATGAAGCATGGGGGCAAAGCATGTCCTTCCAGTAACTTGGGTATAAGTAAAGAAGATGAAGGAATATCTTGCTTTTGCAACAGAGATAAGAGGTGGTAGGAGGCCCAAGAAAAAATTGAAGATGAAATGGTGGAGTGGAATGCAAATAGTGACAATGACAAAGGAATAAGAACAATGACAGAGGATCCATCAAGGTCGTCAATGTTGTTGCAAAACCTGGCAAATCAATTGTTGCAGTCTAGTATACCTATGAACGTGGCAAAGTTGTTGAAGGTAGTCCCAAACTTGCATACAACAGTTGGAAAGATGCTACAACGACCATGGAAAGAAGAGAAAGAAGAATGAAAGTTTCCATCAAATATTGCAACACGTGACCAATTATTGACTTGACAGTCTTAATGGTCGATGTGGGGAAGTGGCCAGCATAAGTGTGCATGGAGATACTGGGCCACATTTTGACACAAGTCATTGTGGATGGTTGCTTAAGTGTTAATGTACTCCTTGAGAAGATGTGGAGGGAGTTGGGAGCACTGACGTTGTGGCCACATGATTTTCGACTAGTTGGGGCTAACTATTACACCATCAAAATGAAGGGTGTCTTGATAGGACAAAAACTTAGCATAGCCGATCAAACATTCATTTTGGATTTCGTAGTCACCATGATGCAAAAGGCCACTATGATGCCTGTTGGTTACGAATCTGCCATGAGGAAAGGATTTTTGGTTAATGCGCCCGCATTCGCCCACTCAAAGATGAAAGGCCGGAAGGAAGAGATGCCTTCCGAGCCAATCTCCTGGAGAAGGCCGGCTCCTTTTGGGGGGCTTGATTTAAGCTAAAGGGAACAGGAAAGAAATAAAGGAACGGAAAGAGACAAATGTACGTAAAGAGATACAAATATGTCCAAAGGTTGGTGGGGGGAACTAACAAAGACGGGAACACACCAATCACCGCTACTTACCGCATACAAACACAGAGCATGACAAGGAACCGCAAAACCTAGGCGTACTTCCGATACACCAGCAGCGTATGCACAGCTTCAATAGCTCCCTAGCAAACATTCCCTACAAGGAACTAACAGATAGGGATCGTATCAATCACCAGATACATACACTGACAGGGGTAGAAAGTAAACCTAGAGATGCCAGAGCTGTGTATATGTGTTAGGTAGAGAGTTTAACCGCACAGCCTTCAATGGCTCCCTAGCAAACATTCCCTACAAGGAACTAACAGCTAGGGATCGCATCAATCACCGTGATACGGGCCAGCAACGTCACACACAACCGATGGAACTGCTACCAAATTTATAATGAATGCTTTAAATAATGAAGTACATAAGGTGCTTTAAGCAAGCAATGCTAGAGGAACCCGATCGCCAAATGCCAAAGTGAATTAACGAGCAATGACACGGTGGGCCTAAGGCATATAATGAAAGACAAAGATAAAAGAATAAAGATAGTAGAATGTAACTGTGCATACAGATTGTATTCATAAGGTAAGCACGCTACAGTAAGCTACGTAGTTCCCTAACAAACATTCCCCTTCCACCCTTTACAATGAATTTCGGATGGGCTTTTATAGCCCGAGTCCCACCTGTTACATTAATGGGCACAGAGTCCCGACCAAACATGAGCCGACGTAAGCGGCGAAAGAGCTGCAAATGCTGACCTTTTGTCGGACTGGGCTGTACCCGCAGCATGGTCTTCCTGGAATCTGGACAGCTACGTGGCGGAGTGCTGGGTAATTCTTCAAGTCGGCAGGCTTGCTAGTAGCCGGAGCAGTGAAACCTCGCATCAGCTTTGAATGTGGCTATTAACGCAGCGGTGCAGCAGCCCATGCTTATCCCTTTTGGTCGGCAGCCTTGGTTCAAATCCCGAGCCGGACACTTGTCCGATGATGGGTTATGCCGTGTGACACATGCCCGCCTTAGAGGGCACTCTATCCATCTTTGCTTGGGATCGGGGCTCCTTGGGATGCGTGCAAAAATCGCGTGCAATCGGGAAGGCCTTCAAGCCTTGGTCAAATTCCGGGTTTGTTCCCCTACCGTACACCCGTCAAGGGCGCATTCCCGCTCCGTTGAGAAGTCGAATCGCGCACAAGCGAACACCGGTGTCCGCCGCCATATGGACTCGCTCCGGCATTTTACCTTTTTTCTCGCATTGACTCGTCGACCGCCAGTGCAAGGTGCGCCCAGAGGTGGGGCGAAGTACGAACTTCGCACCAAAACTGGGCGAAGTGCGCACTTCGCACCAAAACTGGGCGAAGTGCGAACTTCGCACCCAGACTTAGCCAATTTCAGATAGACCCGCCGGAAAGCCGGAAAATCAACTGGGAACTCCATGGAAAAAAGGGGGGAGAGAAAGAGAATGGGAAAGAAAAGGAAAGGGAGAGAAGCGAGAAAAACGGAAGGAGGAAAAGAAGAGCAAAGACCGCTACAAAACAACATTGAAGACATTGCACCCCGTGCAAAAATGTGACAACATTTCTGGCGGCTCGCGGGGTGTCGAGCTCGCCTCGGCGCAAAGAATCCATGCCTTCATCCTTTGGGTGCAGAGGAACTTGCCTCCCCCGCCTTTTTCTGCTCTAATCGTTCTCCTTGCGGCAACCGTTCTTCGTATTCATCTTTGTCGCCGCCTCACCGCATCTCCTTCCGAAAGGTCTCCATTTCCTCGCTTCGCCTCGCACATGCGAGTGTACGCCTCTTGGGCTGAGTGCCATGCTTCCGCTTCGAATGGCTTGCGGTCGCCTATGTCTTCTAATGCTCCGTGAAAAGCAGCGACCGCGTGCATGTCGATGGTGAGGTATCTTTTCTCTAACTCCCGAAAATAGGAGCGGATCCCGGAATATCTCGGACACCATCCGAGTGACTCGACCGTCTTGAATTGGCTCTGTCCAGCCTATCAATTTCAGTCAGTATCCGCTTCAAAGGACTCGCCAATTCTTCTTTACCCGATCTAGGGTAAGGAGCTCGCCATTCTCAACAAAACCTCGGACACCCAAGTTCCGTAAGAGCGTGAAAGGGGGCCGACAGATATCTTTTTCATGCCCGAATGCATCAAGCATTCGTCCGGCCACTCTCACCTCTTCAACTTTTCTAAAATATTTGTGCAAGGTCACCCTTGCACCTGCCCATTCTGCAGCGAATGAGGACACGGGGAAAAAAGGACGCCGCCGCGCTCGCGCTCCCTGAAGGTTTATCGCCAGGTCCAGCCATTGCTTTGCCTGGCGCTCGGCCTCCTCTACCACAGGCTTTCCCTGGGCAGAAACTTCTTGAATCCTGGATGCGAAGTCCAGGACTGCCATCGCCTTAAAGGTATGGGGCTTGCATTCCCTCAAGGAAACCAGCCCTCATTTCCTTAACTTTTGTCTTTGAAAAGACAACCGCTTGAGATGTTTTTTCCGCAAGCCGCGATCGTGCTCGCTTCAAAGACTCCTCGGAGCCGAGAAATCTGCTCCGAGGCCGCTTTCTTTTCGGTTGCGGCTCGTTGTCGAGAAGCGGCTAGCCGGGCTTTGAATTCATCTGCTTCTCGCCGCGCCGCTTCCAGCTGCTCGCTGGACCTAGATAGGTCCTCTTCAAGTTGCCTTACTTTGTCCCCGCAACGCAAAAAGTTCTTCCCCGCTCCTCCGCACTCTTGACAAAGAGATTGTCGCCTTTGCGCATGATCGTCCGAATCTCATATCGTTTATCAATGTCGTCAAAGCTTTTCTCCTTTGTCCGGAGCACGTAGTCCGCCTTAGTCATTTCTGGAGAGGCTTCTTCACTATTGGGATTATTTTCTCCGTTGTAATCACTCTCCTTCCGAAATCATACTTTGCGCGTTTTGCCGGGGCGGCTATCTCTTCATGTCTCCTCCGCTTCTGTGTCTTGGCGGAAAGAGACAGAATACTCTACGGCTCTCGTTGCCGTGGGCAAGTCATCCGAGTTCCGGAGGTTGTCCATAAAATCTGGTTCCCCCAGCCTAGGGTTCCGCTGAGACGTCTCTCCCGCGGGGATGGGATCGGGAGGAACCGGACAGACCTTGGAAGAATCGGCCGCTTGTGGGGGCGACCGGGAAACGGAAATGGGAGAGGCCGAGATCGTGAGGGTTTGAAGCGGCTGAGGCGGAGGATGTGATGGTGAATGGACAGCCTCAGCACTAACCTCGGGCGAAGGGTTTGGAGTTGTGCTCAGAGAAAGAGAGACGTTAGGGTTCTGAGCAAACTGGTCGAAAGAATGGGGACCGCTAGAAGGACGCGGAGACGGGGAGGAGGATGTGGTCATGGCTCGCCCAGATTGAGCGGGGGACTGAGTAGAAGTAGAACTGGGTGAGACTAGAGAGACAGTGGACAGCAAACGTACTCGCGGGCTCCGCCCGAGCCGATGCCGGGTGAATGTCTTCTCTTATTGTCTCGGCGGCCGGCTTGGGACCGCCCAAAGGAACCGCTCTCGCGGCGGCGGGACGCGGCCGCGGCTCGCGATCGGTCGCCGCACTCATCGTGCTAGGGTCGCCTCGATTTTCTCAACTCTCCTCCGCTTCTTTTCTTCCGGGAACAACCGTCGGATCGTGGGAAGGAGACGAGCGGTGCAGCGAGCGCCGATGCTCCCACGGTAAACTTGTACCGGGGTTTGACTTGCGTAAGGTCCGCCGCAACCGGTCTCGCGTTCCGGCGGTGCCGGTGCTTTTCTTGCTCGAGGAAGTGCCTCGGCGCCGCCTCGGCTAACTTTTTCGCCCTTTCAGGCGCCGCCTTAGGAGCCACGAACCGCATTGGATCGGCTCGGGTACTTGCTGGGCCGGCGCTGGCAGTTGCCGAAGTGTACATCTGTTTGGGAGGAGACCCACTTTTATAATCCTCAAAGGGGCCTCTGGGAACGTAACCTTGATATGCGAACGGCCGCCACCGTCATGATGCTCGGTCATAGAGAACCGAGAAGTCGTCATCTACGGCCATGTTTCTCCTTGTGGATTTATCGTGTCGCGTGCGGCATCTCATTTTCCAAAGATTCAATAATCTTTTCTTTAGACCAGCTTAAGGCCTCGCAATCTTGGACAGAAATTTTTTGAACCCCGGAGATGAGAAGTGATGGTCCCGGTTTCTCTTGGGGTCATATGTCACCTCCTCGCAAGAGAAATCCCGCCAAGGGGGAGAAGCTTCCATTAATTCAATCTCCCGACCAAGGTCCACATGGACCACGTCGCATCTATCTTCGGTTATGTCCCGGGGCACAGATGTGCAAACTTTCCCCTTATCCCATGAGGGTCATACTTCCAGCGCTGCGGCAGCAAAACCAAGCCAATCCGGGACAGCGCTTGCTCTAGGTAGACATGTTGTCCTACCTCGATAATCTCAACATTGGCCCAGGAAAGAGGATATTGAAAAATCTGTCCTCTTTTCTTCCCTAGGCCAAACTCTTCTTCCACATAGTCCATCTGTCGGGCAACTTCCATCCCGAACGTATGCTCTGAGCACCAATAGGGCAGCAAATAGGGTTTGCCCTTGAATCCGTAGATTCAGATCACAATCCCCCGCGTCGCCTCAAAACGTCCCCGAGCTTCCGATTTATCAAAGCACTCGTCATTTCTCTTGTGGGACGGGGGATTTCACTTTCGGTGAAGACCGACATGACGAATCCCGTAAAGTTGAAGTTGAACTTGTAGTAGGACCCTTTCCGGTATAAGTCATCCGTCCAGCTTATAGACGGGTCGGGGTTCTCCCTTCTCGTTAACCTTCTTCAGGTTCTGGATCGGCATTTGGGGGTGCAGATGGTACAAACAAAGCCGCACTCGAACGGAACCGAAACGAAAATTGGTTGATCGGCGCTTCGGATCTTCAGCAGATCGGAATGAATGGCGTAAGCCACCAGTCCGCTCGACCGAAAGAGATGGGGCGTTTTCGCTCCGCCGCGCCGCCGGTTCGTAAGATTCTCCACACAGGAGGCATTCTCGCAGCGCCACCGGTACGGGTGTACCACTCATCGGAGTCGCAGCTCGAGGATCCATGCCAAGATGGTATATAGATACTTGCTCGAAATTTTACCAAAGGCATGGGGCCGCCGGCCATTGTCCGGCCGGAAGCGGGCGCTCAGCTCCGAATTGAGGAAATCCCTCATTCGCTTGGTGTGCGTGGAAACGTCCCGCTTGTTCGCCCAAATTGATTTTTTCGAGGATGGTGCCGGAGTCGTACTCCAGCCTCGGGGCGAAAGCCGGTCGCACAGCCTCCTCGCGCAGTGCGAACAAGGGTTTGCCGCTGGAACTCGCAGATTTGCCGGAAGCCGGTTTATAGTGTCCGACAATTAAGTCTATCGACTCCGGCATTGGTGGACAGGAGGGCACATGAATCGAAGAGGTTTGATTTGTACGCCGCTCCAAAATGATGGGAGGGCGAAACCTTGTCGACCCAGCCTCTCCACATTCGCTCTCGACTGAGTTAGGCTCATGGAAAACGAGCCGTCCACATATCCCCGCTGTGTAATTCACCGGAGGTGGTGGGGATTGCCCACGCCGTACCTTCTTCGTCCGGGCCTTTGACTTTTTCTCCGGCGGAGGATCGCCTTTGAAAACTCCCCGGCCGCGGCAAATCGCTCGGTTCGTTGCTCACTGGATCGCGCCGACACGGCATTTTTCCCTTGTCCATCTCTCCGAGTCAGCAATAATGACAGGTTCAGCCGTCTCGCAACAAATTTCGCTATCAGAAGAATAATTAGCACTGTCCGAGGAATAATCTCTGCAAACTGGAATGTTGGCATGATTCTCGACCCCCTTTTCTAGATAAAAACAGCGCCATTAATGCAACGCAAGAGGGGTAGGTCGGCTGAGTTAAAACCCTTGGTGGCCGCGCAAGAGAACGTTTAGGAAAAGACGCGCTCCGGCAGCCGTGCCTTGCTTTTTTAGTTGCGTTTTCGCTTGAAAAACGCGCAATCATTAACTCAGCGTTGGGGACTGCACCATGGCTGACGTTGCCGCCACCACTTGGGCACGCTGATCAAGACAAAACCTTCGGTGCGGAAACCCACATTAAAACAAGTGCAAACGCGCCTTGGGCCCGACTTGGGGTTTTTGAATTTTTTTTTTTTATTATTCTTTAAACCGCGTCCCAACACCGGCCCGAAAACTAGGCGCAGTCGGACTTCGCCCGGTTGGGCACGGCCCGACCTCGCCGGCGAAGTCGGACTTCGCCCGACTTCGGCGAGTACGAACTTCGCACCAAAATCGGGCGAAGTACGTAACTTCGCGCGAAGCGCGTGCTTGAACCGTTCTACCTCTCGTTTAGCTGCGCCCAAGGTTTGGGCGCGATCTGGGTCTTTGCCGCCTTTGATCTTTAGATGGACTTCGCACGGGCGCTGGCCGCTTTGTTCGGACTTCGGCCGAAACTTGATGCGAAGTGCGAACCTCGCGCGAAGTTCGCACTTCGCCCAAGTGTTGAGCGCAGCGCGCACTTCGCACGGGCGCTGGCCGAGTCGGACTTCGGTGCGAGTTCGTACTTCGCACAAACTTTGCGCGTAGTTCGTACTTCGCACGAAGGGTTGCGCAGCTGCGAACTTTAGTCCGCTTCAGCTTTTCTCGGACAAACTTCGCAATTCGGCCGGGCCGAAGTCGGCTCGTCGCGAAGTCGGACTTCGGTCAACACTTAGTCGATTTCTGCTCTTTTTCTCCTTTCTTTTCTCGCATAGCCGAACTTCGCCCCTCCCGCGGGCAACGATAGACTTCGTTGCGAAGTCCTGTCTTTCTCTCCCATGCCGCATTTAAGCTCAAAGAAGGAAAAATAAACTGAATGCTAAAACTGGAAACTATACATGCGGGGAAAAATAAAAACACAAGGCAAAATTTTTACAGGGAAGGGCCACTCAGGCGCCTTCAACAACGATAAAGCTTCAAGTGGAACCCGTTGACGGGGATGGGGAGGAGCTGACCCTCCATATCCGAAAGTATGTAGGCATTGAACTGATTCACCCGGCAATCTGATAAGGGCCCTCCCAGAGAGCATCAAATTTTCCGTGATTACCCGGTTTTGCCTTGTATGAGTCCCACTTCAAGCACTGTGTCCCCCGACTTCGAAAACTCGGCAATGGTGCCTTTGGCAAACCAGCCTTTAGTGGCTGCAATGTGATCGGCGAAGGCCCGGTATGCACTTTCTCTCGTCTTCTTCCAACCGGCAGGAGTTGGCACAACCCGTCGTCTACCGGGTCTCCGCCGCTCCCGTCTTCGTCAATCATCCACATGGCGGGGATTTCAATGTGTGATGGCATAACAGCTTGCTTGCCATAGACGAGCGCATAGGGGGACGTCTTGAGGGATTTCTTGAACGCAACTCTGTCCGCCCATAGCGCCCGGTTCAGGAGCAAGTGCCAAGTCCGCTTATTTTTTTCAATGGTCCTCCTGAGAATTTTCAGGAGGTTCTTGTTAGTAGACTCGGCAAGGCCATTCCCCTGCGGGTAGTAATTAGAAGACATCTTGTGATAGATGCCAAGGCCGCCGGTGTACTCCGTGAGTACAGCGCCTACAAATCCCGGACCGTTGTCCGTCACAATCGACTCGGAACCCCGAAGCGGGTAATCGTGCTCTCAATGAACTCGATGACCGTTTCTTGGTCGGCGTTCTTGGTCGGGATCGCCTCCGTCCACCGTGTGAAATAGTCACTAGCTGTGAGAATAAACTTGTGGCCGGCGGAGGAGTTAGGAGAAATCACCCCAATGAAGTCCAGACCCCATTGCTGGAACGGAGCTTCGGCTTGAATCGATTGAAGGGGCAGGGGTGCTTTTCTGCTTCGGCCAAGCATACCTCCGGCATTGATCACACTTGGCACGGACCGCATACGCGTCTCACGAACGTAGTGGGCCAATAGTATCCAGCCCTTATTATTTTTAAGGCCGTTGGCCTTGAAGAATGGTGACCCCTGTGCATCCCGGAATGAAAGTCTCCGAGGATCCTAGGCTGGTCGGATTTTATGACGCACCGCAACAGGATGCCGTCAATGTTTTTGAAGTAAAGCCCCTCGGGGCGAAGAGTGTACCTTAGTGCACCTAGCCGAAATCTCCTTCGTTGTGAGGCGTTCAGTGATCGGGACATCTTCCGGTGCAGAAGTATCTCACCAGTTCATCTGTCCAATCACTCCCCTCCGATAAGGGGTTGGCTAGGTAGACGCGTGTCGCCGTGTCCTCCCACTTACAGGCGGAGATGCCGGCTACAGCGCTTCGGGCCAATTCCTGACACAAGGCTCGGCCTCCGATAAGCTTGGTGGGCCGTACTTCGATGTCAAACTCCCGGATCTTGGCAATCCATCCCGCTCTCTTGTGACCCGGTTCCCCTTGCAAGATGAAACTGCGAACATCGGGGTGAATCACAAAGACAAGTGGTCTTACTTTGGGAGACAAAGTGCCCGAGCTTTCGAAGGGACTTCATGACCGCATGGACCCGCCGCTCTATAAAATTGTACTTCTCTTCGTGTGGCGTAATCACTTGGCTTAGGAACGCAATGGGGCGCTCCTCACCGTCGTCTCCCTTCCGAGTCGGACTCGCAGCCGTAACTTTCGGGTTCTCCCACCGCATACAGGATGAAGTCCTTGGAGTAGTCCGGGTTTGTCAACACCGGAGCTTGCGCAACTCGAGCCTTGATTTCCTCGAAAGCTTGCTCTCTCTCATCAGTCCATTCGTAAGGTGTATCTTTCTTCAACAGTTCGGCCATAGGCTTGATCACCCGTGCGAAGTCCGGAATGAACTTCCGCACGGAGTTAATCCGACCGAAGAAGGACCGCAGACCTTTTTTATCGTGGGGGCTTGCAAGCGAACGAGGGCTTGTGCTCCGTCAGTGGTCAATGGCGAGGCCTTCCTCGGAGATGACATGTCCCAACAGCTTTCCTTCCATTACCGCGAAGACGTACTTCTTCGGGTTTATAGAGATGCCGAATTCTCGACAACTTTCAAATATCCGCCGCAGTGCGAAACATGATCTTCTCGTCGGTGAGAGAAAACAGTCATGTCATCAAGATAGATGACAATAATCTTGTTGAGCAGCTCTCTGAAGGCCAGTGTCCATGGCCCTTTGGAACGTGGCACCAGCATTGGATAAGCCAAACGGCATGCGCTGATAGGCGAACGTCCCCCACTTCGTGGTAAACGCCGTCTTATGCCTGGTCTTCGTCTTTAACCCAAATCTGGTTGTAGCCGGAAAATCCATCTAAAAGTGAAAATCTCTGGGCTCCAGCAACGATATGCAAAATTTGGTCGATTTGGGGAAGCGGATAGTGGTCCCTGAGGGAAGCCTGATTTAGGTTTCTGAAGTCGACACATAGACGTATGTCGCCATTCTTTTTCCTCACGGGCACCGGATTCGCGACCCAGGATGAATGTTTGATGGGGTAGATGATCTTGGCCTCCAAAGATCTTCAAGAGCTCGGTCTTCATCATGGCCTCAACCTTTGGATTTACGGCCCTTTGCTTTTGTCGGAACGGCTTGGCGCCATCCTCTAGCTCGATGGTATGCTGGATGACAGATCCGTCATACCCCTCAAATCTTCGTAGCACCAGGCCACGATGTCGGGGAACTCCCGGCACAGCTGATCTAATCTGCACCCGCTCCTCCGACGTGCGACTGCTCCGACCTTGATGGTTTTATCGTGTTCGAGCTCCAGTGTCAGGATATCGCCTCGGGTCTACTTTGATCCCGTGGGATATTGCTCTGTCATTCCGATCAAAGAGACTTTCTAATGTAATCAGTCCTTTTGGGACGTGATTATTCCGTAATCGTATCAACCCCTCATATTGCTCGTCATCATGGTCTCTACCTTCGATTACACACACTTCGTTAACCATGAATGTGACGATCTCCTCGTCACACCTGAATACCCGCTGTAAGGTATCCCTATCGTGCACGTAAGGCCCGTAAATGGTGCGGACCGGCTTCGGCTTCGGACGACGTCTTCAACTGAACGCACTGGCTCCAACAGACGCCGTAATATCCGCGTGCTTGTTTCTCTCACGCGATATTGCCTTAACGTTCAATGAGTCAAACGATTCCATCGAGTCCCGCACCCGATTGCGGTACGCTCTAAGATAGTGATGCTTAGACGCGCATTTATTCGTAACTTGATGACACACTAACTCCGAATCTCCGAAAATTTGGAGATGCTTGATTCCGAGCCTTTCCGCCTTTCGCGACCTAAGCACGTGGCTTCGTATTCCGCCGAATTGTTAGTACAGCTCCGTGCCAGCCTCGTAGGCATAGTCCCTCTGGACTCCGGTTGGAGAAACCAGGAGGACCCCTGCACCGGCGCCATTCTTGCAACGGGCGCCGTCAAAGAAAAGCTTCCACAGCTCTTCGGGTGCAGGTCCTACCTCCTTCGCAACGGACACGTCAAGCTCCTCGGGCTGCTTAATGGAATAACAGCGCTTGCTCGTCCCGATTACGGCATTAAAATCCCGCAACGAGAACTCGTCTTCTAGCCGTAGCACTTCGAGAGCTTGCTCGGCCGGCTCATCTGTCACCGCTCTTCTTCTCGACAACCGGACCATGCAGTCCATCTCTCCGCCGGGTATCTTGTCTACTAGAAAAGGGGAAGGCTTCTCATTGAAAATTTTCAGCCTCCTTCCTTTGAAGGGCACTTCCATGTGCGAGTAGTCTAGAGACAGTACCCGCCCAACTTCGCAGTTGAACTCCCGAGAGAGACACATGCCGAAGTAAGGCTCCATGTCAACAATCACGACCTCTTGGATGACCACAATGTCGAGAGCTTTGTGCAGCTGGATAGGGATGTCCTTTATGACACCAACTCGCCTTGACAGGGTGCCGTCTAATTGCAAGACACCTTGGCTGCTCCGCGTGTATTCCATCCCGATCTCATCGCAACGGCCTTCGGCATCACAGCCGAGGAAGCACCGTAATCCACCATGCAAGCTTGTGAACTATGTGCCCTTGCATCCGCAAAGACGTATAAAAGGGTGGCGGTCCTGCTCTTCCCAGTGGTGGAGACTCGTCAAAGGTTGAACCAGGACAGCAAGCCGCATCCGCTTGCCGTTCTTCATGTTTTTTAGTGATTCTTGCAAGCAGATCTACCCGGCCTCGGAAGCGTAAGGGCATCGTACATGCCGATTCCGGCAGAGTCTTCTTTAACTCGTCTACAATGTCGTAGCCCGAGGTACTAGCTCCTTCTGCCGGTTTAGCCGGTTCATACTTGGTCCGGTATCGTTGGGTGGCCTCAACTCGCCGTCTCTTGGTCGAGACGGGTACTTCAGCCTTCTCCCCGGGCTTGTTCTTTGGTTTCGGTCGGGGGCTGAAGTACAGTGGAGCTTAGCGGGAGTTGGGGCCTTTGCCGGAGGCTTAGCCGGAACAAGCAGCGGTCTTTGCCGGAGAAGGTTTAGCGGGAGCTTTATCTTTGGATGCCTTCTCCCGGGCCGTGTAAGGCCACGCCCGCTTGTACGGTGGCAGCCCATTGGGCTGCGGTCTTTCTCTTCTCGTGTATACTCGCAAAGGTTTAGCCGTGTCCGCAGCCTTTCTTTTCTTCCTTGGCGGGCGTCACCGGGTTCTCTTCTCGCGTGGCAAAATTGGCCTCACCGTCCAAGATCATGTACAACTCATCATCTTCTATAGTGCCGCCGGCCAAGGTCCGGATGTAGTGCTCGGTGCAAAGTGCAATCTTCCTCCGAATGCGGGTCATTGCAAGTAGTGCACCGCTTGACTCGGTCGGGAGGACCAGGTGGGTCATCTATAGCAAGATTTCTCGAGGCGGACGCCTCTGCGGTTGGTTCTCCGGGGCTTTATCTTTTGTCAATGCCGGCGGCGCATACGGCCTTCTAGGAGCAAAGTCCATTTGGGCCTCGCTTCTTTTTCATAGCTGTCATGTCATTGGACATGGCATGATATCCGGAGGCCAAAGCCCGCACTTCTTGTAGAATCGTGTTCGGATGCCGTCAGTCGGAGGCGGCAATCGTGCCGGTGGAGGCAAAGCGGCCAATGGAGGAGGGTTAGAATAAGACGCATACCGCGGGGGAGCAGAAGCGCTGGAAAATGCGGAGCGGGAGGAGGCGGATGAGGGTAATGCAACCGAGGCGGGCCGTATTGAGTTACGACCGGCGCCGGATTCCATCGCGGGCCGGGGCTGCTGCCCCGAAGTAGACGGCACACCACCGTAGCGTAAGGATACCGCGATCTTGGAAAGTCGGGATGAATCGGCTCCCGCACTCGGACGGAAGCCCGCCGATGGAGATAATGTCGCCTTCAGCTTGTCGGGCAGCTTCGTACAAGGCGTGGAACTCATCAATTCGGGCGATCTTCAAGAAGAGGCATATGTCCGAGTTGAAGGACCTCGTATAGTAGTGAGCAGCCATGCCGGCCGAAGGCCGAAGTTCGCGAGGTACCCGTTTCCAGGATCTCGCAAACCTAATGTTAAAATCGTACACCTCCTCTTGAGGATGCCTCTGGATTGCTTGGAACTGATGCAAGAGAGAGGTAGGATCAGCGGACTCGTTGCATCCTTTTACGAGCCTCCCGGCAAGCCGGGGCCACCCAGCTGATGGATCCCTCTCGGCGCCGATCTCCACCAAGAGAGAAGCTTTCCCCTCGTGGAAAGGGCCGCAGACGGGTCTTCACACTTTCATCGGTGATGGTATGCGGCATGGCCGTGGCAAGGATGTCCCGGATGTGCTCGTACGCCGTCTTACCGTAGCCGTCGTATGTGGGAATAGACTTTAAAGCAGACAGGGGGCACAGCTTGTCGACCGATCGTGGCCAAAGGCCCTGTAGAGTCCACCGCCGGGAAGAGATCATCGTCATTCGGCTGTTGATCAGCCATTTCTTCTTCTTCTCCGCCGTCGGTTGTGTACTCGGTATCGGTACTTTCCGAGGATACAGGATTTTCCTCTTCCTCGGCCTCTTCTACTTCGTACTCGGCTCTTCCGACCTCAGCCTCGGCTTCGTCGAAACGAGCTCGCGGATCAGCCAGCCTGGGTATCTCGCCTCGAGCGTGGATGTCTAGTTCGTAGAACTCAGGCGGGCTTCTCGGATTTCTTGTTCGCCACCTTCTCGTGTGCATGAAGGTGACCGGACCGGTCTTCTAGACTCGGAGGATTTGTTCGTGCAGTAGTCGCCGTGTGTTCGGATTTGGAACAAGCAATGAAGCGAACACCGATGCTTCGATTCTGTCGAGGGTGAGAAACTTCCTTGTCTCACCAAGAGCTCAGGAACTGTCAGCGCCAGGTGGAGACTGATCAGAAAATCTCTCGTCAGATGTGGGACCCGTGTTCCGCCGAGCGTGGCAGAGAAACTGTTGCGCTAGGTGGAAACTGGATGGGCACTCTTTCTTTAAATCGTGGGACAAGCGTCCCACCGGCGTGCGTAGAAACTGTTGGTTACGAATCTGCCATGAGGAAAGGATTTTTGGTTAATGCGCCCGTATTCGCCCACTCAAGGATGAAAGGCCGGAAGGAAGAGATGCCTTCCGAGCCAATCTCCGGAGAAGGCCGGCTCCTTTTGGGGGGCTTGATTTAAGCTAAAGGGAACAGGAAAGAAATAAAGGAACGGAAAGAGACAAATGTACAGAAAGAGATACAAATATGTCCAAAGGTTGGTGGGGGGAACTAACAAAGACGGGAACATACCAATCACCGCTACTTACCGCATACAAACACAGAGCATGACAAGGAACCGCAAAACCTAGGCGTACTTCCGATACACCAGCAGCCGTATGCACAGCCTTCAATAGCTCCCTAGCAAACATTCCCTACAAGGAACTAACAAGCTAGGGATCGTATCAATCACCGGATACATACACCGACGAGGGTAGAAAGTAAACCTAGAGATGCCGTGAGCTGTGTATATGTGTTAGGTAGAGAGTTTAACCGCACAGCCTTCAATGGCTCCCTAGCAAACATTCCCTACAAGGAACTAACAACTAGGGATCGCATCAATCACTGTGATACGGGCCAACGAACGTCACACACAACCGATGGAACTGCTACCAAATTTATAATGAATGCTTTAAATAATGAAGTACATAAGGTGCTTTAAGCAAGCAATGCTAGAGGAACCTGATCGCCAAATGCCAAAGTGAATTAACGAGCAACGACACAGGTGGGCCTAAGGCATATAATGAAAGACAAGATAAAAGAATAAAGATAGTAGAACGTAACCAGTGCATACGGATTGTATTCATAAGGTAAGCACGATTACATGAAGCACGGTAGTTCCCTAACAAACATTCCCCTTCCACCCTTTACAATGAATTTCGGATGGGCTTTTATAGCCCGAGTCCCACCTGTTACATTAATGGGCACAGAGTCCCGACCAAACATGAGCCGACGTAAGCGGCGAAAGAGCCGCAAATGCCGACCTTTTGTCGGATCGGGTCGTACCCGCAGAGATGGTCTTCCCGGAATCTGGACAGCTACGTGGCGGAGTGCCGGGTAATTCTTCAAGTCGGCAGTGCTTGCTAGTAGTCGGAGCAGTGAAACCTCGGATCAGCTTTGAATGTGGCTATTAACGCAAGCGGTGCAGGCAGCCCATGCTTATCCCTTTTGGTCGGCAGCCTTGGTTCAAATCCCGAGCTGGACACTTGTCTGATGATGGGTTATGCCGTGTGACACATGCCTGCCTTAGAGGGCATTCTATCCATCTTTGCTTGGGATCGGGGCTCCTTGGGATGCGTGCAAAAATCAGTGCAGTCGGGGAAGGCCTTCAAGCCTTGGTCAAATTCCGGGTTTGTTCCCCTACTGTACACCTGTCAAGGGCGCATTCCCGCTCCGTTGAGAAGTCGAATCGCGCACAGGCGAACACTGGTGTCTGCCGCCATATGGACCCGCTCCGGCATTTTACCTTTTTTCTGCATTGACCTGTCAGTCTGCCAGTGCAAGGTGCGCCCAGGAGGTGGGGCGAAGTACGAACTTCGCACCAAAACTGGGCGAAGTGCGCACTTCGCACCAAAACTGGGCGAAGTGCGAACTTCGCACCAAAACTGGGCGAAGTGCGAACTTCGCACCCAGACTTAGCCAATTTCGTATAGACTCGCCGGAAAGCCGGAAAATCAACTCGGGGAACTCCATGGAAAAAAGGGGGGAGAGAAAGAGAATGGGAAAGAAAAGGAAAGGGAGAGAAGCGAGAAAAACGAAAGGAGGAAAAGAAGAGCAGCACTGTTACAAAACAACATTGAAGACATTGCACCCCGTGCAAAAATGTGACAACAATGCCTTGCTGGGGCAAGGTTGGTTGAGGATGATGAAAGTTGTTCATAAAAAGAAAAAAACCAATTGACATTCAAAAATGGACATTACAAGATTATCGTAAATGTGCGAGACCAATCAGTCGAAGAAGATATTACCTCATCAGACGAGTCAGAATTTTCGTTATTTGATGAGGTGAAAGGAGAATGAGCTAACTAGGAACCAGATGAAGATGGTTTCTTAGAGCTAGAAGAGTGTGTGGAAAACAAGGGACACTTTGATAGTGGTCTTTATGACTAGCAAATGGGTGACTATGAAATGTTTTGGTCGGGATGTCTAACCTTAGATATGGACGCAAGCAAGGGCATAGAAAGAGTAAGTGAGCAAGTGAACTTGATTACAAAGCAGAGGTAGAGTTCGGATGGACTATTGGGGGTGTCAGGTTAGTTTGAGGACTCATTTGAGGGTTTGACAGTCTTTAAAGTTGGTGGAATCAATTGTTCAAAAGACAGGACATTGCTATTTGATGAATAGTAAATGTGTGGCTATGAAATATTTTGGTCGAGATGTTTATCCTTGGATATAGATGTGAGCAAGGGTGCAGACCGACTAAGTGAGCAAGTGAACTTCCTCGATTACTAGCGAGAGGTAGAGAGTTCGAATAAACTATTGGAGGTATCAAGTGAGTCTTAGGACTTATTCAATGGGTTGACACTTTTTAAAGTTGGTGGAATCAATCAATCAAGAGATGGGATAGTTTCATAGTGTTCTTTACCACTAGCAAATGGTGACTACAAAATATTTTAGTTGGAATGTCTATTCTTGGATTCGAAAGTGAGTGAAGGCGCACATAGAGTAAGTGAGCAAGTGAACTTCCTCGATTACAAGCTAAAGGTAGAGAGTTTAAACAGACTACTGGATGTGTCAAGTCAGTCTAAGGACTCATTCAAGGGGTTGACATTTTAATGTTGGTAGAATAAATCAACCAAAAGATGAGACATTGCAAATTGATATAGAGTAAGTGAGCAAGTGAACTTCCTCGATTACAAGCTAAAGGTAGAGAGTTTAGACAAAGTAGTGGAGTTGTCAAGTTAATCCGAGGACTCATTCAAGGGGTTGACATTTTAATGTTGGTAGAATCAATCGGATGAAAGATGGGACATTGCAAATTGATGATAATGTAGAGGTTGGTAGTTCGGCAAGGGAAGAGACAGGGGATGCCTAATTGCTAACACTAGAGCCAGTGGTGTAAAAGAGGAGATACAAACAAACTTGGGCGAATGTAGGTTTCAAGTACATGTGCAGTTTCTAGGGTGCTCGAAACCTTACCCATTAAGGTGCATCTGCTGTGACATGGAGCGACATGTTTCAACAATGCACAATGATGAAGCGATTGAAGAAGTGGGAGAACGCGAGATTGCAAATGATGAGCATATAAGAATTTCACCAGAAGTACAAAGACTATGGCATACCTTGAATTATTTCTAGGACTGGAGGCAACAAGAAGGTGAAGGCTCGATTGGAGCAGAAGTGGTTAGTGAAGACAAAATCAACACATTAGAAAGTGAAAGGCAAAGTAACACTGAATTCTCCTCGTCGTCTGTAGCATCCTTGTTGTTTGGTTTGTATCGACTATCATTGGTAATCCTCTTTCCAGCAAATTCTTGGAAGCTATTGCCATTGCTTCTTTTTGTGCCATCCAAACAGTCTTATGCGTCTTTTATGTTTTTGTTGAGCCATCCCCTATTGATATACATGAGACCATCCTTGTCATCGTATTTTTTCAAGCTACTATTGCTTGGAACGTTTCTATTGTTGTGTTGAGCATTGTTGACAAAATCCACGATGGCATACATCCCTACGTTATCGTTGACGAAATTGCCCGCTTTCCCAACAAAGTTGCCATTGATGTCATCATGCAATCCCTTGGCAAAAGAACCTCTGTCATTGTTAATCCGTCAACCGGGTTACTGTTGTCGTCATCAACATGGTGAGTTTCGCCGTTGGTAAAGTGAAATCTAGTGTTCCTGTTGTCATTCTCTATTTGCCCCTTGTTGGTAGTTGCATCCAAGACATTGTTTATACTAGTCTTGTCATCATCATATTTTCCTAAGTTGTCATCGGTAGTAGCGTTGCCGACCTCGCAATTATTCCATTCCATTCTGTCGTCGCCCCTTGAGTTTGAGTAACCCTCCTATGTCGTCATTGCCTCACCCTCATTGTCAAGGTTTGGGTTGTGCAGGTCTTTTGAGTTTATACCTAGTGAGTCATCATCCTAGAGTTTTGTGTCTAAGTATGGGTTTAAGTTCAAATTCCAAGGAAAATCCTAGACAATGATCTAGTCTAAGACTGTGCCTACTGCCCCGTGGATACCATAACCTCCTGCCATTGAGATTTCCACTTCCTGACAAGTCAGCACAGAGAAGAGATAGAGAAGACCAATGTGAGATAGTGGGGAAGTTCTAGTTGCATAGTCTTCAAAGATGTTGATCAATTTGGAGAAGGGGGTAGATGTAGGCAGCCAATCCAATCAGACTAATAGGCAGATGTGGCGCCAGCTTAAGCACCACGAGTGAGTTAATTGTTGATCATTTCGTTTATATGTGTTGTTACATGTGTTGATCATAGGGGTGTCATGAGTTGCCATTTTGTACACTTCATCTGTTGTCGCATGTGCATGACACCCTAACATAATAAGACAATGTGTTGTGTCTTGTGCGATTAGTTTGCAATCCGGTATTTAGTTGGATACGAATGTGACGGTTGGGAGCTATGACTGTCCACCCTCCTCTTCATGTTGTATATATTCCATATGCTAGTAGTTGAATGGTAGCATTGTAGTGTTGTATCGTTGAATCATCATTGTGTATGGCTGTGCTATTGATATTGAGGGTGAAGACTTGAGATTGTCTCGTTATGTTGTCATATAGAAAGCATGTTGTTGTAAGTAATGTATATTAATTGCACATAATGAAAAGTTTCTGCTGTTCGTACAATTGCTATTCATTCCTTGTTGCTTGTTCTTTTGGTATGTTCGCTCTAACCGCTTGGGAATAAATAAACTATACTACAATTTATGCTAAAAGAAATGCTCTATAGCTTTGAGCATGGTCTTGGCTCACTAGGGCATAGGACTTGGTTCAATTGGATGACTGTCTAAAGGCGGAAACTCATCTACTAAAGAAACATAAAAAATTGGAGGGAATTCAAAATATGATAAACTGAGGAACGATCCACAATAGAAGTGGTAGGAGGAGTAGTCTCATTCAAAGAAGTATCTAATATCCACACAACTAGAAGAGTAAACGATATAAACTTACTAGGAGCAAGTATCAATAGGAATTGAATGATATGGAGGAGCATATGCAAGAGGATCTAAAAGAGATCCAATTATCCATAAGGCCCATGAGTAAGATCCTTCTTAAAAACATCACTTCCAATGGTCACAATGTGAGTAGTCGGATCATATTTCCGATTTTTCTTCGACACTTCATTGTATCCAACAAAAATGCATTTGTGACTCTTAGCTTCAAGCTTGTTCTGCCTCTTCATAGGAATATGTGACCATGCCATTGTGCCAAATATTATGATGTGTAAAACTGAAGGTCACTTTCTTGTCCATATCTCTAAAGGTGTCATGCCTTTGAGGCCACAAATTAGAGACTTATTGATAATATGAGCTGCACAATGTAGTGCTTCGCCCAAAACTTGAAATCTATTTGCGTCACATGAATTATACATCAAGCCATTTCCATGATAGGAGTATTTTCCAGATCAGCTACCCATAATTCTACAGTTTGTAGGTTCTCTACCATATGATGTCATAATGGTTAAAACTATCAAACTCATTGCTTGTGTACTCTTCCCTATAATCAATCTTCTAACACGATCTTGTTCCCAATCTGATGTTGCACCAAAGCTCAGCCTTGAACATCACAAAAACTTCATCCTTGTATATGTTGCTGTATGTCCAAAGTAATCTGAAAATATCATCAATAGAAGTGAGAAAGTACCTGGGACCAGAAATGGAAGGTTTAGCCATAGAACCAAGAAGCACACTAAGCTTTGTCTTGAGGAAAGGACGTCCAATGATGAGTCCCCGAGACACATCCTTCACATGCACCACTGGGTGGAGCAATAGATGGAATAACTTCAAAACTATAAAGCCGATTAATATGCGTCATAGTGTGCCCTGATTGTTGATGCCACAACTTACTAGTATTATCAGCCTTAGCCACCATAACAATGACGTCTTTCCAATTTGAAGATTTTGGAGTGTCACCACGCTTATACATAGGATCTGTCTCAACACAATATCCCGAAGCAACAACCTAGAAGGTGTCATAAATGTCTTTGACAGCTCACTGATTTGGCCAAAAGTCCACCTTTTTATTTGTGTGAATGATTTGATAGATGGAGAGAAGGTTAGGTCCAGGTCCAAGAATATGAAGAACCTGACGAAATTTGGCTGTTGCAATATTGACATCACCATAACCCTAAACATGTAAAGCCAAATTATCACTAGTAGAGACTTTGTGTTGAGCATGTAGCTGACTATGGTTGGCAAGAAGATGGTGATGCTTGTTCATATGCCTTATAGCTTTAAAATAAAAAATCCATTCTTCAGATGAGGATGTGCATGGCCAGATGTGCACAATTGAAGGTACCGTTATCTTCTTCATGTGAAGATCCAATTGTTTTCTTGTTTTTTTAATTGGGTATATGGGATTGAAACAGGCCCTACCTGTATCACATCATGACCACATTACTGCGGTATTTCAACAAATTACATAGTGGTACTACAATTTTGGCAAGATTTGAACCCAGATCTCCACATTGGGAGCCCATGTTTTCAAATACTTGAGCTTATGCCGTTTGACACTAAGATTTTCCTTTTTACATTGAGATCCCTTAGCTATTTCTTCAAGCTTCCAAATCCATGCATGAGAAGTGAAGGTCTTCTTTCTCTTGCAGAATTCACAAAATAACTTCTTTGTGTTTTGCTTGAAGGATTTCTGGCTACGACCTTTAAATTTCTTGGGTTCAGTCTTGAAGAAGAAGCTAGCTTTGGGGTGTTCTTTGGATGCAATTGTTCATTGGGTGGTAGTTTTTCCCCATATTTGTCAAATTAACCTGATGTTGAAGAAGACTAGCAAATAGTTCTTCAAGAGTGGGCTGTTTGAGGATCTCCAAAAAACTGTAATTTGACCCACTCATCTTGAGTACTATGATGGTGAAGTCCATCACGTTTCTGCCTAATTTCATCTCAAAGGCAATGAAACAGAACTGAAACACCCTCATCACTGTGCAGAGCTCGAAAAACTGTGTTTGGTCAAATATATAGCAAATTTTGCTTCCTCATGTAAAATTTACAGCTTTTGGAAGTTTCATCCTATTAATGAACTCCAAAGTGCAAAGAATTGAAAATTTAATCTGAAAAAAAAAATGCCCTGCAATGTGGCGCACCCTGGTTAGATTACGAATTTGTACCCTTGCGACAATAGTTCTCGGCCACCTGTCATTGTAGGTGAGTTAGGAAAGGAATAGGAAAGGAAGTCGTGATTGGTTCTCAGCATCCTTTCCTATGTTTTCTTTTGTTTTTCAACCATTTGAGTTGCTGCATGAGCCTCCAATACCTCTTTGTGTATCAAGCCACCACAATGAACAAAGCAAAGAGCTGCCCATGTCCCTCCTTTGACAACTGAATTGCATTGTAGGAGGCCTAATCTAAAAGGGGCGTGGGTTTGAATCCATGTTCATTTAGGTCCCAGCAAACTGTGCCAACGACATTGAACAGCCTGCCCTGCTCCACCAACAGAACACTCCTAGCTAGAAGCTAGGGTGTATGCTTTTGATCAGACATAATATTCTATCTGTGCCAGAATATATTGGTAGCCTTCTCTACCTTATTAAAAATCTAATATTTGGATTAGAAAACTGAAATTTTAAAAAGTTTGGTTGCGCATTTGACTCGTTTTTTGTAATTGAAAATGGCAGAATGGAGAAAAATGTTGAATTGGGACCGCCATGATATTTTGCGTAGATTAAAAAATACTAATCTTTTTCCGAGATTCCAATATTCTTGATGGTTTGTCTTGTAGAGTCATTCCATACAAAATGGAATGTTGGCTGCTTCTCTGCTGTTTGGAGCTTTTGGATGCCATGAGTGGAAGGAACCTGATATTGACTGCTCTTATCCTTCTAACCCAATTTCTAGAGCCATTTGCAGTGCAAAGAGTTCTGCCCCAAACCCTAGCTGAGTACTGAGATAGCCCTCTCATAGCCAATGCCATCTTCAAAACTTTGGAAGTCAAAAGGTCCGTTTTTAACATTTTCCTTTTAAGAAATCCAAAAGAACAAAGACAAAAGATAGGATTTTAGTAAAAATTTAAAAGGTGCTGATCTGAAACCCTTGTGTCGCGAAAGATAGGGAGTACCTTTTTAATTGGGACTGGGAAGTGCATGGATGCGAAAAAAGGACAACAAAAAGACACTTTCAAGTTTTGACAAAAAGAGGACAATTGTATTAAAATATTAATATTATAAAAATAAAAAATTAAAATACATAACAAAACATTTTTAAATGCACGACTTTGAGTTAATCATTTTTTTTCTCATTACTAGTCATAGACAAATGGAAATACAATGATGCATTACATGGAGAAAGTTGAGTATAGTGCCAATTTCATTGAGCCACTTCATTGCCAAGGATGCTCTTCAAAGTATTGTGTTCAGCTTCTTTTTATTTAGAGATTATCAGTAGCTGTTCTGAAACATACAAAAATATTCTATGCGAATGTCATGCACTCATTGCATTTACATAAATTAATCGCAAAATTTGTTTACAGAGACTAGAGTTATGCATTTCTACATTCAACAGAAGCTGGGTGGGCACCCATACATTTGTATTCTTGTCTAATTTTGGAATAAGGGGTGAATTAAATTTCCATATTTCAGCTGTTTATCTGATTTGATAGCTCTCTATATTACACAAACATTTCTTCATATTTTAGCTGTACAGGCACCCATACAATTGCGTTCTTGTCTCTTTTTTATTAAGTTTCTACATTTTAGTGTGAAACACTGTATATTATGCAGGGGACACTTTTGCATCCCCACGTCCATCAAATGGACATCTAGGTGTTCCCCACACATACCCAGATAGACGAGGGTAAGGGGGATGCATCTCCATGGAACCTATTGTTTTTATGCATCTAAATTTCAATATGCAGTTTGTTTTATTTATCTGTAAGTGCAATTCTAAATTTGTAAACTGTTGTAATCATAGAAGATCAAAGTCATTGAGATTAGTCATTAATGGTGTAATATCAAATGGTTGTCATTTTGGATTTCAGAGTTGAAGATCTTCCTGTAGAGGACTTTGAAGCTGTCTATCTTTTGGACTTCATTGGTCATGATGGTTTTATTGACAAGCTACTTTCAAGGGATAAAAGGTTTAACAACATGTTTGCAAGTCATTGAATTTGTTTCTTGTAAATTTTCAATGTTCAAACTTTAAAAAACGGTTTAGAATAGCATTACAATTATTTCATGTCTGATTTTTATGCAACATAGAACTAAAATTTATGGATTAGGAAGCAATTTAAATATATTTTTGGCTAAGATCATAGATTAATCTTAATTAAGTTATTAAATTTTTTACCATTTTGGGAAAGGAAGTTCTTTTATTTGCAAAATAGCTGTATCATATGTTTGAAGCAATGTAGAGACAATAAAGAATGATTTGGGGAAAAAATGGGGAAAATTGTATTTAATTTGCAAAAAATGTGGGGGATGAATTTTTTTTTCAAGAATTTGATGCTTCTTGTAAATTTATGTTTGTTCTTTTGTCCTACTGCTTTTTAAGATTTTTCCTTGACTAATTGCCAATCTGATTTTTCCTAGGCCCTGCTGATAAATCGACAATCATTATTTTCAACTGTGGTTTGAGGAGAATCTACATAAATGAGTCCTCCTCACGAGCTGTAACATTTCATCCTTAGAGTTACCAAAAATAGCATGTGATTTTTTTTTTCCTCCATTTATAAAATATTTTTGATATTATTACACCCTAATTTATTTACGAGCCAACACATGTTCATGTTGTCACATTTTGCACGGGGTGCAATGTTTTCAATTTTGTAACAGTGCTGCTCTTCTTTTTCCCTCTTCCTCTATTTTCCTTCCCCCTTCTCTCCCTTTCCTTTTCTTTCCCACATTCTCTTTCTTCCCCCCTTTCTTGGAGTCCCCCAGTTGATTTTTTAACTTTCCAGCAAGTTACCTGAAAAATGGCTAAGTGTTGGTGCGAAGTTCGCACTTCGCCCAGTTTTGGTGCGAAGTTCGCACTTCGCCCAGTTTTGGTGCGAAGTTCGCACTTCGCCCAGTTTTGGTGCGAAGTCTGACTTCGCCCCTCTTTCTGGGCGCACCTTGCAACTGGCAGACCGGCAGGCTGATAGAAGAACGACAAGTGCTGGAGCAAAGTCCGTACGGCGGCAGACACCAGTTTTCACCTGTGCGCAGTCCGACTTCGCAGCGAAGTCGGAATGCGCCCTTGACAGGTGCGCAGTAGGGAAACAAACTCGGAAACACACCTAAGGCATGAAGGCCTTCCCAACTGCGCTGTTTTCTGCCCGCGCAACCCGAGACGCTTTGATCCCAAGCGAAGTTGGACAGACTGCCTTTCAAGGCTGACACGTGTCAAACAGCATCATCCATCATCTGACAAGTGTCCAACTTCGGGATTCGAGCCGAGACGTGCCGAGCAAAAGGACGAGCATGGGCTGCATTCCCTGTGCCAGTGACCTCATTTAAAGCCGATTGGAGGTTCTACCTGCTCCAGCTACCCGCATACCTGCCGAGATGAAGTTCTGCCCAACACACTGCCACGTAGCTGTCCAGCTTCCAGGAAGACCATGCTGCGGGTACAGTCCGGTCCGACAAAGGTCAGCATTTGCAGCTCTTTCGCCGCTTTTGTCAGCTTGTGTTTGACTGGGACCTTGTGCCCATTAATGTAACGGGAGGGACTCGGGCTATAAAAACCCACCATGAATTCATTGTAAAGGGTGGAAGGGGAATGTCTGTTAGGGAACCAATGTAACCGTGCTTCTGCTTATAAATATAATTTGTATGCCTGGTTCTGTTCTGCTTGCTTTTATTTCTTTATGTTTATGCTTTACGCTTCCCCGTGTCATGGCTCGTTGATTCATTTCAGCATTTGGTGATCGGCGCCTTTAGCATTGTTTGTGTACTTTTAAATTTCATATAATAGATGTGGTAGCAGCTCCATCATTTGTGTGTTACGTTGCTGTCCGTAGTGGTGATTGATGCGTTGCCGTGCTGTTAGTTCTCCTTGTAGGGAGAATGTTTGCTAGGGGACCATTGTAGCTGTGCGGTTAAAATCTCTGCATGACACATATACCTGGCTCTGATATCTCTAGGTTGCTTTCTACCCATGTTAGTGTCCGTATCTGGTGATTGATGCGTTGCCGTGCTGTTAGTTCTCCTTGTAGGGAGAATGTTTGCTAGGGGACCATTGTAGCCGTGCGTACACTGCTTAGGTATCGGAAGTATACATAGATTTTGCAGTTCTCAGTCATGCTTTATATTTATAATGCAGTAAGTATTGGTGATTGCTGGTTGCCGTACTGTTAGTTCCCCCCCACCAACTCCAAGTATATTTGTATATTCTTTCTGTACATTTATCTCTTTCCTGTACTCTTAGCTTGAACATAACCCCCCAAAAGGAGCCGGCCTTCTCCGGAGATTGGCTCGGAAGGCATCTCTTCCTTCCGGCCTTTCATGCTGGTGGGCGAATCTGGGCGCATTAACCCAAAATCCTTTCCTCATGGCAGATTCGTAACCAACAGTTTCTCTGGCACGCCCGGTGGGACACGGGTCCCACATTTGAAGAGAGATTTTCTGATCAGTCTCCACCTGGCGCTGACAGTGGTTTCTGAGCACTCGGTGAGACAAGGAAGTTTCTCACCCCCGACAGAATTGAAGCACCGGTGTTCGCTTCATTGCTGTTCCAAATCTGAACACCTGGCGACTCTGCACGAACAAATCCTCTGAGTCCGAAAGACCGGTCCCAACACCTTCATGCACACAAGAAGGTGGCAAGCAAGGGATCCGAGAAGCCCGCCTGAGTTCTACGAACTGGACATCAACGCTCGAGGCGAAGTTCCCAGGCTGGCTGACCCGCGAGCTCGTGTCGACGAAGCCGAGGCTGAGATCCAAGAAGAAGCCGAAGCTGAAATCGGCGGAGCTGAGTACGAAATAGAAGAGGCCGAGGAGGAAGAAGATCCTGCATCCTCGGAAAGTACCGACACTGAGTACACAACCGACGGAGGAGAAGAAGAAGAAATGGCTGCCCAACAGCCGAACGATGATGATCTCTTCCCGGCGGTGGACTCTACGGGGCCCTTGGCCCTGGTCGGACAGCAAGCTGTGCCCCCTGCTGCTTTAAAGTCTATTCCCACATACGACGGCTACGGTAAGACGGCGTACGAGCACATCCAGGACATCCTTGCCCTGGCCGCATTGCATACTATTACCGATGAGAGTGTGAAGACCCGTCTGCTGGCCCTTTCCCTGAGGGGAAAGCTTCTCTACTGGTGGAGATCGCTGCCAGAGGGATCCATCACAGGGTGGCCCCAGCTTGCCAGAAGGCTCGTGAAAGGATGCAACGAGTCTGCTGACCCTACTTCTCTACTGCATCAGTTCCAAGCTATCCAGAGACATCCTCAAGAGGAGGTGTCTGATTTTAACATCAGGTTTGCGAGATCCTGGAAACGGGTACCTCGCGAACTTCGGCCTTCAGCCGGCATGGCTGCTCACTACTATCTGAGATCCTTCAACTCAGACATATGCTTGCTGTCGAAGATCGCCAGAATTGATGAGTTTCCTGCGCTGTACGAGGCTGCCCAGCAAGCTGAAGCTGACATTATTTCCATCGGCAGACTCCTAGGAGGCCATATGCGCCACCCGCGCTGACGAAAGACAAAGCCCCGGAACACCAGCCGCAGAGGCGTCCGCCTCCGAGAAATGCTGCTATAGAAGACCCGCCTGGTCCTCCCGACCAGGTCAACTGGTGCACTACGTGCAATGACCCGCATTCGGAGGAAGACTGCACTCTGCACCAGCACTACATCCAGACCTTGGCCGGCAGCGCCATAGAGGACGATGAACTGTATATGATCTTGGACGGCGAAGCCAACTTTGCCCTCCCAGAAGAGAATCTAGTGCCGCCCGCCAAGGAAGAAAAGAAAGCCGCAGATGCGGCCAAGCCTTTGCAAGTTTACGCAAGAAGAGAAAAACCGCAGCCCGGTGGGCTGCCACCATACAAGCGGCTGTGGCCCTACACAGCCCAGGAGAAGGCATCCAAAGATAAAGCTCCAGCCAAGCCTTCTCCGGCAAAGGCTGCCGCTGTTCCAGCCAAACCTCCAACGAAAGGCCCCAACTCCGGCTAAAGCTCCCGTACCTCAGCCTCCAGCTGAAACCAAAGAACAAGCCCAGGAGAAGCTGAAGTACCCGTCTCTGACCAAGAGACAGCGAGTTGAGGCCACCCAGCAGTACCGGACGAAGTATGAGCCGGCAAAACAAGCAGAAGGAGCTAGTACCTCGGGCTACAGCATTGTAGACGAGTTGAAAAGAACGCCTGCTAGAATCAGCATGTACGATGCTCTTCTGCTCCCAGGCCAGGTGGATCTGCTGCAAGAATCACTGAAGAATATGAAGAGCGGCAAGCAGATACAGCCCGCTGTCCCGGTTCAACCTTTGACGAGCCTCGACCACTGGAAAGAACAGACCGCCACCTTTTTATCTGTCTTTACGGATGCAAGGGCACATAGTTCACAACCGCATGGTGGATTCCCGGTGCTTCCTCGATCGTGATGCCGAAGGCCGTCCGCGATGAGATCGGGATGGAATACACACGGAGCAGCCAAGGCGTGCCGCAATTAGACGGCACCCTCGTTAAGACAGTTGGTGTCATAAAGGACATCCCTATCCGGTTGCACAAGGCTCTCGACATCGTGGTCATCCAAGAGGTCGTGGTTGTTGACTTGGAACCTTACTTCGGCATGTGTCTCTCTCGGGAGTTCACTGCGAAGTTGGGTGGGTACCTGTCTCTAGACTACTCACACATGGAAGTGCCCTTCAAAGGAAGGAGACTGAAAATTTTTAATGAGAAGCCTTCCACCTTCCTAGTAGACAAGATACCCGGAGGAGAGATGGACTGCATGGTCCAGTTGTCAGAGGAGGAGCTGGTGACAGTGGAGCTGACTGAGCAAGCCTTCGAAGTGCTACAGCTTGAAGATGAGTTCTCGTTGCGGGACTTCAATGCCGTAATTGGGACAGAGCAAGGTCGTTACTCCATTGTACAGCCCGAGAGGCTTGACATGTCAGCTGCGAAGGAAGTAGGACCTGCACCCGATGAGCTGTGGAAGCTTTTCTTTGACGGCGCGCGATGCAAAAATGGCGCCGGTGCAGGGGTACTTCTGGTTTCTCCAACCGGAATCCAGAAAGACTATACCTACAGATTGGCCTGGAGCTGCACTAACAACTCGGCGGAATACGAAGCCCTATGCTTGGGTTTGCGAAAGGCGGAGAGGCTCGGAATCAAACACCTGCAGATTTTCGGAGATTCAGAGCTGGTGTGTCACCAAGTTACGAAGAAGTGCGCATCCAAACAGCACTATCTTAGAGCGTACCGCAACCGAGTGTGGGACCTGATGGAGTCATTCGACTCATTGAATGTCAAAGCAATATCGCGTGAGAAAAACAAGCACGCTGATATTCTGGCGTCTGTTGGAGCCAGGTACGTTCCGGCTGAAGACGTTGTCCAGAAACCGAAGCCGGTTCGTACTATCTACAGGCCTTCTGTGCCTGATAAGGACACCCACTGGCAGGTGTTCAGTTGTGACGAGGAGATCGTCACATTCCTGGTTAACGAAGTGTGTGTAATCGAAGGTAGAGACCCTGATGACGAGCAATATGAGGGGTTGATACAGTTACGGAATAATCATGTCCCAAAAGGACTGATTACATTAGAGAGTCTCTTTGATCAAAATGACAGAGCAATATCTCACAGAATCAAAGTAGACCCGAGGCAATATGCTGACCTGGAACTTGAACCTGGTAAAACTATCAAGGTCGGAACAGACTGCACGTCGGAGGAACTTGGGCAGATCAGATCACTGTGCCAGGAGTTCCCCGACATCGTGGCCTGGTGCTACGAGGATTTGAGGGGGTATGACAGAACTGTCATCCAGCATACCATTGAGCTAGAGGATGGCGCCAAGCCATTCCGACAGAAGCAGAGGGCCGTGAATCCGAAGATTGAGGCCATGATGAAGACCGAGCTCTTGAAGATGCTGGAGGCCAAGATCATCTACCCCATCAAACATTCATCCTGGGTCGCGAATTTGGTGCCCGTGAGGAAAAAGAATGGCGACATTCGTCTCTGTGTCGACTTCAGAAACCTAAATCAGGCTTCCCTCAGGGACCACTATCCGCTTCCCCAAATCGACCAGATTCTACATATCGTTGCTGGAGCCCAGAGATTTTCACTTTTAGATGGATTTTCCGGCTACAACCAGATTTGGGTCAAAGACGAGGACCAACATAAGACGGCGTTTACCACCAAGTGGGGGACGTTCGCCTATCAGCGCATGCCGTTTGGCTTATCCAATGCTGGTGCCACATTCCAAAGGGCCATGGACCTGGCCTTCCGAGAGCTGCTCAATAAGATTATTGTCATCTACCTTGATGACATGACTGTTTTCTCTCACCAACGAGGAGATCATGTTTCGCACCTACGGCAAATATTTGAGAGGTGTCGAGAATTCGGCATTTCTATAAACCCGAAGAAGTCTGTCTTCGCGGTAAAGGAAGGAAAGCTGCTGGGACATGTCATCTCCGAGGAAGGCCTCGCCATTGACCCTGACAGAGCAGAAGCCCTCGTTCGCTTGCCAGCCCCCATTGATAAAAAAGGGCTGCAGTCCTTCTTCGGTCAGATTAACTTCGTGCGGAAGTTCATTCCGGACTTCGCACAGGTGATCAAGCCTATGGCCGAACTGCTAAAAAAGGATACGGTTTACGAATGGACTGATGAGAGAGAGCAAGCCTTCGAGGAAATCAAGGCTCGAATTGCGCAAGCTCCGGTGTTGACAAACCCGGACTACTCCAAGGACTTCATCCTGTATGCAGTGGGAGAACCCGAAAGTTACGCCGCAGTCCTAACTCAGAAGGGAGACGATGGTGAGGAGCGCCCCATAGCGTTCTTGAGCCAAGTGATTCTGCCGCATGAAGAAAAGTACAATTTTATAGAGCGGCAGGTTCATGCTGTCATGAAGTCCCTTCGGAAGTTCAGGCATTTTGTCTCCCAGAGCAAGACCACTGTCTTTGTGATTCACCCGGATGTTCGAAGCTTCATCTTACAAGGAGAACCGGGTCACAAGAGAGCGGGATGGATTGCCAAGATCCAGGAGTTCGACATTGAAGTGCGGCCCACCAAGCTTATCAGAGGCCGAGCCTTGTGTCAGGAATTGGCCCGAAGCGCTGCAGCCGGCATCTCCGCCTGTAAGTGGGAGGACACAGCGACACGCATCTACCTAGCCAACTCCTTATCGGAGGGGAGTGATTGGACAGATGAACTGGTGAGATTCTTCTGCACCGGAAGATGTCCCGATCACCTGAACGCCTCACAACGAAGGAGATTTCGGCTAGGTGCACTTAAGTACACTCTTCGCCCCGAGGGGCTTTACTTCAAAAACATCGACGGCATCCTGTTGCGGTGCGTCAAAAAATCAGACCAGCCTAGGGTCCTCGGAGATTTTCATTCCGGGATGCCTGGGGGTCACCATTCTTCAAGGCCAACGGCCTTAAAAATAATAAGAGTTGGGTACTATTGGCCCACTCTGTTTGCAGACGCTCATGCGGTCTGCTCTAAATGTGATCAATGCCAAAGGTTTGCTGGCCGAAACAGAAAAGCACCCCTGCCCCTTCAACCGATTCAGGCCGAGACTCCGTTCCAGCAATGGGGTCTAGACTTCATTGGGGTGATTTCTCCTAACTCCTCTGCCGGACACAAGTTTATTCTTACAGCTACTGACTATTTTACACGGTGGGCAGAGGCAATCCCGACCAAGAACGCAGACCAAGAAACGGTCATCAGGTTCATTGAGAGCCTGATTACCCGCTTCGGGGTTCCAGAGTCAATTGTGACAGACAACGGTCCGGGATTCGCAGGCGCTGTACTCACGGAGTACACCGGCAGACTTGGCATCTATCACAAGATGTCTTCTAATTACTACCCGCAGGGGAATGGCCTTGCCGAGTCTACTAACAAGAACCTCCTGAAAATCATCCGGAGGACCATTGAAAGAAACAAGCGGACTTGGCACTTACTCCTGAACCGGGCGCTGTGGGCGGACAGAGTTGCGTTCAAGAAATCCATCAGAACGTCCCCCTATGCGCTCGTCTATGGCAAAGAGGCTGTCATGCCATCACACATCGAGATCCCTGCCCTATGGATGTTGGACGAAGACAGGAGCAGCGGAGACCCGGTGGACGACAGACTGTGCCAACTCCTGCAGTTGGAAGAAGACAGAGAAAGTGCATACCAGGCCTTCACTGATCACATTGCAGCCACTCAAGGCTGGTTTGCCAAAGGCACCACTGCCCGAGTTTTCGAAATCGGGGACCTGGTGCTGAAGTGGGACTCATATAAAGCAAAGCCGGGTAATCACGGGAAGTTTGATGCCCTCTGGGAGGGCCCTTATCAGATTGCCCGGGTGAACCAGTTTAATGCCTACGTACTTCGGGATATGGAGGGTCAGCTCCTGCCTATCCCTGTCAACGGGTTCCACTTAAAAATTTACCGCTGCTGAAGGTGCCCGAGTGGCCCTTCTTTGTAAAAATTTCCCTTATGCATTTTCATTTCCCAGCATGTACAGTTTCCAGCTTTCAGCTTTTAATTGTTATTTTTCATTTTTTTTGAGCTTAACTACGGCATGGGAGAGAAAGACAGACTTCGCAGCGAAGTCTGTCGTCGCCCCTCAGGAGGGGCGAAGTTCGGGCTGTGCAAAGGAAGGAGGAAGCAAAGAAAAGAAAAAAGGCTAAAAAATGGCTAAGTGTTGGCCGAAGCCCGACTTCGCAGCGAAGTCGGACTTCGGGCCAGCCAAAGTGCGAAGCTTGATTGAGAGAAAAATGCTAAGGCACAAAGGAGAACGGACTGCGCCCAACTTTGGGCGAAGTCCGACTTCGCGCGCGAAGTCCGACTTCGGCCGGCTTGCGCGCGAAGTTCGAACTGTGCATAAACTCCGCGCGAAGTGCGAACTCCGCGCGAAGTTCGTACTTCGCCCGAACTAGGGTCCTACTACAAGTTCAACTTCAACTTTCTGGGATTCGTCATGTCAGTCTTCAGCGAAAGCGAAATCCCCCGTCCCCCGAGAGAAATGACGAGCGCTTTGCTAAATCAGAAGCTCGGGGACGTTTCGACTGACGCAGGGAATTGTGGTCAGAATCTACGGATTCAAGGGCAAACCCCATTTGCTGCCCTACTGGTGCACGGAGCATCTGTTCGGGATGGAGGTTGCCCGGCAGATGGATTATGTTGAAGAGGAGTTCGGCCTAGGAAAGAAGAGAGGACAGATTTTTCAATATCCTCTTTCCTGGGCAAACGTTGAGATTTTTGAGGTAGGACAGCATGTCTACCTAGAGCAAGAGTTTTCCCGGATTGGCCTCGGTTCTCGTTGCCGCAGCCGTTGGAAGTATGACCCGTATGGGATAAGGGGAAAGTTCGCACATCTCTGCCCCCGGGCGGATATAACCGAAGATAGATGCGATGTGGTCCATGTGGACCTTGACTGGGAAATCGAATTGATGGAAGCTTCTCCTCCCTGGCAGGATTTTTACTGCGAGGAGGTGACATATGACCCCAAGCGAAACCCGGACCACCAGTTCTCATCTCCAGGGTTCAGAAAATTCCTATCCAAGATAGCAGGCCTTAACTGGCCAAAAGAAAAGATTACCGAATGCTGGAAGATGAGATGCCGCACGCAGCACGACAAATCCACCAGAAGAAACCTGGCCGTAGATGACGACTTTTCGGTTCTCTATGACCAACATCATGACAGCTGGCGGCCGTTCGCATATCAAGGTTACGTTCCCCGAGGTCCCTTTGAGGATTATAAAGGAGGGTCTTCCTCCCAACAGTTGTACACTTCGGCAACTGCCAGCGTGGGCCCAGCAGACATCCAGGTCGATCCAATGCAGCCCGTGGCTTCCAAGGCGGCGCCTGAGAAGGCGAAAGAATTAGTCAAGGCAACGCCCGAGGCAATCCCTCAGGCACGAAAGACGCCAGCGCCGCCACAGAGCAGACCGGTTGCGGCAGACCTTCTGCAAGTCAAACCCCGGTACAAGTTTACCGTGGGAGCATCAGCGCCTGTCGCACCTGCTTCATCTCCTTCCCCGGATCCGACCATTGTTCCAGAAGAAAAGAAAAGGAAGAGAGTGGAGAAGATCAGGCGACCTAGCCTGATAGTGCAGCAGCCAGTCGCAGAGCCGCAGCCGCGTCCTGCCGCCGCAGAGACAGTTTCTCTGGGCAGTCCCAAGCCACCCGCCCGAACCAAAAGCGCAGACATCCATCCAGCATCGGCTCAGGCGGAGCCCGCAGGTACGTTTGCTGCCCCTGTCTCTTTGGTCTCATCCAGTCCTACTCCCACTCCGTCTCCCGCTCAATCCGAGCAAGTCATGGCCGCATCCTCCTCCCCGTCTCCACGCCCTTCTAGCGGCCCCCATTCTTTTGATCAGTTTGCTCAGAACCCCAACGTTTCCCTATCTCTGAGTCAAACTCCAAACCCTTCGCCTGAAGTTAGTGCTGAAGCCGTCCATTCACCGTCACATCCACCGTCTCAGCCGCTTCAAACCCTTGCAGTATCAGCCGCTCCCATCTCCATTTCCCGGTCGCCCCGAGAAGCGGCCGATCCTTCCAATGTCCATCCGGTTCCTCCTGATCCCATTCCCGCAGGAGAGACGTCTCAGCAGAACCCTAGGCTGGGGGAACCAGATTTCATGGACGACCTCCAGAATACAGACGATTTGCCTCTGGCAACGAGAGCTGTAGAATATTCTGTCTCTTTCCTCCAGAACCTGAAACGGAGGAGACCTGAAGAGATAGCCGCCCCGGTAAAGCGCGCCAAGTACAATTTCGAGAGGAGAGTGCTTACAACAGAGAAGATAATCCCAAAAGTGAAGAAGCCTCTCCGGGAAATGACCAGGGCGGACTACGAGCTCCAGACAAAGGAGAAGAGCTTTGACGACATCAACAAGCAATACGAGATTCAGTCGATCATGCGCAAAGCTGATAATCTCTTTGTCAAAAGTCTGGAGGAGCAGGAAGAGCTTTTCGGGTTGCAGGATAAGACAAGACAGCTTGAAGAGGACCTGTCCAGGTCCACTGAGCAGCTGGAAGCGGCGCGGCAAGAAATAGATGAACTCAAAGCCCAGCTGGCCGCTTCCCAGCAACAGGCCGCAACCGAAAAGCAAGCAGCCTTGGAGCAGATTTCTCAGCTCCAAGAGTCTTTGAAACAGGCGCAGTCGCAATCTGCAGAGAGAGCATCTCAAGCGGCGGCCTTTTCGAAGAAGAAGGTTAAGGAGATGCGAGCTGGTTTGCTGCGGGGATGCAAGCCCCACACCTATAAGGCGATGGCAGTTCTGGATTTCGCATCCAGAATTCAAGAAGTTTCTGCCCAGGGAAAGCCTGTGGTAGAGGAGGCCGAACGTCAGGCGAAGCAATGGCTGGACCTGGCGATAAATCTTCAGGAGCGCGAGCGCGATGGCCTCCAATTTTCTCCCGTGTCCTCATTCGCTGCAGAATGGGCAGATGCAAGGGTAACCTTGCATAAATATTTCAAAAAATTAGAAGAGGTGAGAGTTGCCAGACGAATGTTAGACGCATTCGGACATGAAAGAGACATTTGTATGGCTCCCTTTCGCGCTCTTTCAGAACTAGGGTGTCCAGGTTTTGTTGAGAATGGCGAGCTTCTCACCCTAGATCAGGTGAAAAGGAATTGGCAGTCCTTTGAAGCAGATACAGCTGAAATTGATAGCTGGACTGAGCCAATTCAGGAAAGTCAGGTCACTCAGATGGTGTCCAAATATTGCAAGATCAGCTCCTACTTCCAGGAGCTAGAAAAAAGATACCACACCATCGACCTGCACGCGGTCGCTGCTTTCCACGCAGCATTAGAAGAAGTTGCTGACCGCCGGCCATTCGAGGCAGAAGCCTGGGGCCAAGCCCAGGCCGCATACACTCGCATCTGCGAGGCAGAAGCAAGAGCTGGAGAGCCTTCGGAAGGCGATTCTGAGGGGGCAACTGACAAAGATGAATCTGAAGAACAGTTGCCGCGAGGAGAACAGCTAGAGCAGCAAAAGGCAGGGGAGGCAAGTTCCTCTGCACCCAATGGATGAAGGCATGGATTCTTTGCGCCGAGGCGAGCTCGACACCCCGCGAGCCGCCAGAAATGTTGTCACATTTTGCACGGGGTGCAATGTTTTCAATTTTGTAACAGTGCTGCTCTTCTTTTTCCCTCTTCCTCTATTTTCCTTCCCTCTTCTCTCCCTTTCCTTTTCTTTCCCACATTCTCTTTCTTCCCCCCTTTCTCGGAGTCCCTCAGTTGATTTTTTAACTTTCCAGCAAGTTACCTGAAAAATGGCTAAGTGTTGGTGCGAAGTTCGCACTTCGCCCAGTTTTGGTGCGAAGTTCGCACTTCGCCCAGTTTTGGTGCGAAGTCTGACTTCGCCCCTCTTTCTGGGCGCACCTTGCAACTGGCAGGCTGGCAGAAGAATGACAAGTGCTGGAGCAAAGTCCGTACGGCGGCAGACACCAGTTTTCACCTGTGCGCAGTCCGACTTCGCAGCGAAGTCGGAGTGCGCCCTTGACAGGTGCGCAGTAGGGAAACAAACTCGGAAATACATCTAAGGCATGAAGGCCTTCCCGACTGCGCTGTTTTCTGCCCGCGCAACCCGAGACGCTCTGATCCCAAGCGAAGTTGGACAGACTGCCTTTCAAGGCTGACACGTGTCAAACAACATCATCCATCATCTGACAAGTGTCCAACTTCGGGATTCGAGCCGAGACGTGCCGAGCAAAAGGACGAGCATGGGCTGCATTACCTGTGCCAGTGACCTCATTTAAAGCCGATTGGAGGTTCTACCTGCTCCAGCTACCCGCATACCTGCCGAGATGAAGTTCTGCCCAACACACCGCCACGTAGCTGTCCAGCTTCCAGGAAGACCATGCTGCGGGTACAGTCCGGTCCGACAAAAGGTCAGCATTTGCAGCTCTTTCGCCGCTTTTGTCAGCTTGTGTTTGACTGGGACCTTGTGCCCATTAATGTAACGGGAGGGACTCGGGCTATAAAAACCCACCATGAATTCATTGTAAAGGGTGGAAGGGGAATGTCTGTTAGGGAACCAATGTAACCGTGCTTCTGCTTATAAATATAATTTGTATGCCTGGTTCTGTTCTGCTGCTTTTATTTCTTTATGTTTATGCTTTACGCTTCCCTGTGTCATGGCTCGTTGATTCATTTCAGCATTTGGTGATCAGGGGCCTTTAGCATTGTTTGTGTACTTTTAAATTTCATATAATAGATGTGGTAGCAGCTCCATCAGTTGTGTGTTACGTTGCTGTCCGTAGTGGTGATTGATGCGTTGCCGTGCTGTTAGTTCTCCTTGTAGGGAGAATGTTTGCTAGGGGACCATTGTAGCTGTGCGGTTAAAATCTCTCGCATGACACATATACCTGGCTCGATATCTCTAGGTTGCTTTCTACCCATGTTAGTGTCCGTATCTGGTGATTGATGCGTTGTCGTGCTGTTAGTTCTCCTTGTAGGGAGAATGTTTGCTAGGGGACCATTGTAGCTGTGCGTACACTGCTTAGGTATCGGAAGTATACATAGATTTTGCAGTTCTCAGTCATGCTTTATATTTGTAATGCAGTAAGTATTGGTGATTGCTGGTTGCCGTACTGTTAGTTCCCCCCCACCAACTCCAAGTATATTTGTATATTCTTTCTGTACATTTATCTCTTTCCTGTACTTTTAGCTTGAACATAAACTCCCCCAAAAGGAGCCGGCCTTCTCCGGAGATTGGCTCGGAAGGCATCTCTTCCTTCCGGCCTTTCATGCTGGTGGGCGAATCTGGGCGCATTAACCCCAAATCCTTTCCTCATGGCAGATTCCTAACCAACAGTTCATACTATGCTCAATAATTATTCGAAATGAGGTTGACCTCCACTCTTCTATGGGGAGGTTTACTTTGTTTATTACTTTCATGTTCCCTTTTGAAACCCATGGAAAACTCAATCCCTTGACATCCAAGCCACTGACTTTTCTTAAGCTCTTGTCATTCCATGGGTTGACATGTTCATACTTCAGTCCGATGTCCTTGAGAACCTCTGAAGTGACTCATTTAGTCTACCCTTCTATGTCCAATATTTGGACCAGGTCTATTGTGGATTACCATCAATGGTTAATGGTTATGTTTAAACCAGTAACCCTGTGCTCTGAAAACCTCCATCAACATCCCTTCTTAAGGCCCAGTGGGATTCTTCAAGTTTTTCCCTCTCTCTTACTGTTATAAAAGTTTCATATACTGCATTTTGTTAACAATGGTTTATCTCAGCCTTGCTACAGTGCAACAGGGATATCCTTAACAAAAAAGTAGTTGACAAGCAAAACGAAGAAGAAGAAGTAGAAGAACATTATTGGAAGCATAGCTGAGAAAATTTGCAAAAAATTTTGTTTTGAGCCGATTTTTGCTGATTTTTGTCGATTTTTTTCCCAAAAATTGTGATATGCATGAACAACGCTTTTTTTCACTGAAAAATTGCATTCGGTTTTTTCAATGAAAAATTGCCGATTTTTCCTATTTTTTTCCCGATTCCCGATTTTTCCCAATTCTTTTTCCATGCCAATTCTGATTTTCTCAACAATGGTTGGAAGTACCCACCAGTTAAAATCATTCCTTAGACTGCACAAGGCAGTAGTGTGCAGGTCAATAGCAAGCAGGCTGCATAAAGGAGTCAGACTGCATAGGGAGGTCAGGCTGTGCAGAAGAGTCAGACTGCACAGAGGAATGGAATTGCACCTATTACTGCACAAGCTGCTGCAAAGGCTGTTATAGTGGCACAAGAGGGTGAGAGTGTGCATAACATATGGTAGGGAGAAGAGGTTGTGCCTGCAACCCATCAGGAGGAGTAGGTTGGGCGTGAAGCATGACAAGTGGACAAAGCTGCACAGAGGTTTGGCGAGGCACAACACAACATAGTGAGGTGGCAGCAGGACACAAGGTGGAATTTGCTTGACGAGATTAGGAGAGATGAGGTGGAATAGGAGATTGTCGATATGGATGCTGCATTTGACAGAGATGCACAGGGTGCTGTGGATATTGCAATAGAGACAGACATGGGTGAGCATGAACAAGACCCAGGACAGACAGCTGAGCATGAAGCTTCTCAGGAGGCAGTTGCAGTTGATGTAGTTCGGGCAACAGGGACCACTACTCAACCTATTGGTTTGGATGAGGAAGGCTCCAAGGGATTGGAGACCCCATGGCAGGAGTTCATCGACAGAGCGGCAAGTTAGTATGCACCCTTTCCACTTATGAGTTGACACTAGTATCAGGAGGAGATGTGCCACTTTATACAAAATTGGTTATGGAAGAACCAATTTGAGAGGATAATGGTCCCAGCAGGGAGGAGCTAGTGTGAGATGAGGCTGGGCCAAGCAGACAATAAGGCAAGGAGGAAGATATTCAGTTGGAGGAGGATATTGAGGAGTAGCATTTGTAGATGTTTCTGCTCCACTTAAATATGGCTGTATTTCATCAATTATTCCAAATGTAATTAAACATTAGTTCCTTTGCATCACTTTCTTCAAATTTTTGTATTTATCTTTCATCTTCACTAGGTTTTTTCTTTGTTCCATTTACTATATCCCATAGTTTTTCTACAGTAAGAATTGATTTCATTTTGTTCTTCCATGATGCAAAATTTGGTCCTTTCAAAAGTTGAGATTCAGAAAGGAAAATTTTATTGTTTGACATAATGGAACTCATTCAAATTTAAATTTTTGAATTCCTTTGAAGTAGTAAACCTTATATCTCCCAAGTTTAAGAAATTTGCAAATTCTAAATTTTCTAAACCTTTGATGTAGTAATCCTTTAAACTCCCTAATAAATTAAATTTGCAAAATTTCAAAATTTCTTCTAATTTCAAATTTTCTCAAAATTTTTTTTTTTTTCAAGGTTCCACAAGCCTGGGGGACGGGGGGACGGGTTTCCGGGGACGGCGGGGGACGGCGGGTCGATTTTAGGGGACGGCTCGGGGACGGCTGGGGGGGACGGCTGGTATAATACTATAAAAAATGAAATTTTTTAGAAATTTAGAATAATCTACACATTCAAAATTCTACACCCAACAAAAATGATATTTCATATTACTAATCAATTATGTAAGTGCAGCCATTCATATTCAGATTAGTTACTAACACATAAGTGCAGCCATAATTGAGTCATTTAACATTTTCATGTTCATATTAGTTACTAATTTGCAGCCATTTAATTGTTTCAAGTTCAACAACTATAACTTGAAGGTTCAGCCAAGGATATCAAGTGCAAACAATGTTCAAACAGTCATCATTTTAAGTAATAACAGTCATCATTTTTTCAGCCACCAATGTTCAAACAAAGACTGTCATGTTTAAAAATTTTCAGTCACTAACTGTTCAAATATGACAGCAATAAGAAATTTGAAATAGTCATAGTATCAATGCTCATTTGCAACAAAAAGACTCAAAACTAAAATAGTAAAGGAGTATAGTTATACAATGTAATAGAACTCCTATGGAACTTCCGTTGGGCTATCACTATCAAAATCTGTATCACTATTTGATGAGATGCCCTCATCATCTAAGTGAAGATCCTCCAATGAAACTCCAACCAACCCCTCATGACTCTCATCCTCATCAATCTGTCCCGCATCCTCTGGATCAACATCCCATCGTGTAGCTGGAGATTGCTTGTACTCCGGCTTAACTCTCTCACGAAGACGAAGAGAGCTATGCACCGCAACTAGCTTCTCCGCTCTCGCGAGAGGTAAGCCTATTCCTCCTCACATTGTGGATAAAGCCGTATGTAGACCAATTCCTCTCAGCAGCAGAGGAACTAGCAACCTGTGAAAGAACCCTAATTGCAAAATATTTCAAGTTAGGTGTGCTGTCCCCATATAGCTGCCACCATCCAATGGGATTTCTTTGGGCAATGGTAGCCCTATCCTCCCTACACTCTGGGTGGCTGAAGCGAGGGCCCTCGAGATTAGCAAAATTGAGCCACTCATTTCTAATATTTGAGCTCTCCTCCTTCGCATATATCTTTCTAATGGCCTCCAAAAACCCTTCTCTCACCTCTGGATCCTCATGGGGAGGCACTCTCCCAGGCCTAGGCTCATACCACTTTGGGTTTACTGAATATGCTGCCATATGAAGGGGGGTGTTCATCCTATCCCACCTCCTCTGTATAATAGGCCTGATGTAGGCCTCATAGAATAACAGGGATGGATCTCTAGCAGAAATGACTTTTTTAATCTCCCCCAACATGCTGTCAAAAGTCTCATATATTTCTCCTAGACTAGGAGCATCTGTGTCAGCATATCTGATGACAGCAACAATAGGGGCAACAAAAGACACAATATACCTACAAGAAATCAAAAACAAAATTTAGAAACTTATATGTCACATTGTCATATGAGCACTCCAATTTGAAACAAACAATGAAAATTGAAAAATCATAAATTAAAATAACATTTTGGTTTCTTACTTGGCTTGAGACCACCAACTATCATCCAATGTTTTGTCTCTAATTTTTTTGCCCTCCTCTCGTCCTTGATTCTAGCCACCTCTTCCACTCCGTGCATACTACCATGGATTGTAGAGCATCTTGCACCTCAATCATCCTCTCCAATAAAATGAAGTAGGTGGCGTATCTAGTGTCTCCCGGTTTGATGAACTCCTTCTTTGAGAAGGACCGAAAGAGGGCTAACGAAGTGTGATGGTTGCAAATGAACATTTGCATATCTCTGGCTTGTGCAACCATCTCCTTCACCCAATCTATCCTCCCAATGTCTTTCAATGCATTGTTCAATGCATGAACACAACACGGGGTCCAAAAAATATGTTTATATTCTTGTTCTATCATTTTGCCTGCACGTTGGCAAACAGGGGCTGCATCTGTAACTACTTGTAGTGTACAACAAAAAATTAAAATGGTCTCATTTAAGTTTTTAACAGCCATTTAGAATCTAGATTTGTAATTTTAAAATTTAAAGATTTTGATTTTCATAAAAAAATCTGAAAAAATTAAAACTTAAAACTTAAAGTAAAACAGAAATTATCGAATTGATTACTTGTACAACATTGGAGGCTCCAACCTCCTCAATAGCCTCCTTCAACTGAAGGAACTGGAACTCAGCATCCTTTTTTTTTCCCGTGCAATCAATGGCTTTGAGAAAATAGGGACCTGCTTTACATGTGACGATGATATTGATGAGTGGACGTTGACGAATGTCAGTCCACCCATCCATGATGATAGAACATCCATGAGTCAACCATGTGTTCCTCATCTGCTCCATAACCACACTGCATTTGGAATAGTGTTTGTCTAAAAGAGAGGTACGCAGCCTATTTTCTCCAGGCGGTAGATATGAAGTCCCTGCCTTGGTTATTTCTCTTATTGCGTCCTTGAAGTAGGGGGAGCGTGCAATATGGAAAGGCAGCCCATGTGCAAAAAATAATTTTGCTATAGCATCATCTGCTGATTCTCTTCCTTGCACATTAAACATTTCATTTACAGTTCCCCTTTTCTTTGAGGGCAGCGGTGGCATACTGGATGTTTGGGTTAATTCTTGTGGCTGTTCTAAGGAGGCCCCAACGTCCTCTCTAAATGATGGGCTGCCTGTAGATGAAGACAAACCAGAATTTTTAAATCTAGACTCTTGCACAATCTTATGGATTTCATTAACTTGTGCCCGGGTCATTTTTTGGCAAGCCCTAACCCCTGTTCCTCGCCTTATCTGTGAGATGAGACTCAACCCTAGTATAGCTGCCCTTAAATGTAGTTTTGCAAATATTACACAGCCATGTTCTTGAGCCCCCAAAATTTTTTTTCCCTTGGTCACAGTTAGTTACAAATTGCAGCAGTGGTTTTTTTATATTAAATGGACCCCTGGCATATTCTTTAAGTAACAAAGATGGGCAGCCAAAACTAGGTTGAGAAGCAGTGCTATCCCCTTTGGAAGTTTGGGGTTGGATGTTAGAGGATGAATCCCTAACAGCAGCAGTATTCATGTTTATGTTTGGATTTTCAGTTTGGTTTCCCTCCTCCAAATCAACCTCAAAAGACCCTGATGCACTGCTGGCCATGTTTTGTGTTGAAATTAAAATATAAAATTTCAATTTGAAAACTTCAAAACCCTAACAGCTTGGAAGAGGTAAAAAAAATTTAAAAACCTAGTGCTGTTGCTGTTATTTTTTCTGCTGTTGTTTGCTGCCTTCTGCTGTTGCTTGCTGCCTACTGCTGCTGCCCTTGCTGCCCTTGCCTTCTGCTGTTGCTTGCTGCCCTTGCTGCCTACTGCTGCTGCCCTTGCTGCCTACTGCTGCTGCTATGCTGCCCTTGCTGCCTACTGCTGCTGCTATGCTGCCCTTGCTGCCTTTGCTGCCTACTGCTGCTGCTATGCTGCCCTTGCTACTGCTGCTTTTTCCTTTTGCTCTCCAGCTCTCTTTTTCTACTCTTGAAAAATGAAAGATGAGTGTAAGTAGTTTTTACTTTTTTGTTTTCACTTTATATAACATAGTTTTAGGTTTAGGGTTTTGGAGGGGGGTGAGACTCAAAATGGGTCCCACCCCATACCTTTTTAAAAACTTAAAAAGTTAAATTTTTTTTTTTTTTTCCCCTTTGGTGGGGACGCCCAGCCGTGGGGGACGGCTGGGCCCCATGGGGGACGCCCAGGCCGTCCCCGGGGACGGCTGGGCGTCCCCAGGGACGCCCCAAAAAGGGGGACGTCCCGGGGACGGGAGGCCACAAGCCTCAGCCGTCCCGGGGACGTTTCCCAGCCGTCCCCCAAAAGGGGGACGGGGGGAAACGTCCCCTTGCCGTCCCCCCGTCCTGGGGGACGTGGGAAACGGGGGACGCGTCCCCCAGGGTGGGGGACGCGTCCCCGTCCCTGTGGAACACTGTTTTTTTTCAAAAACTTCTAAAAATTCAAATCTTACTAAACTTCTCAAAACTACTAACTCTTCAAACTTCAAATATCAAACTTAAAAAATCAAATTAAAGAAACCTTAAATCCTATTTGAAGTAGAAAAAATTATCACTCCAAACTTTAATAAAATATTAAAAAGCTTAAAAAATTAAATTTTGAAATATTAATTTCAAACTATAGTAGAAAACCTTATAACTCCCACCTAATAATCAAATCATTAAAATATATAAAAACCTTATAACTCCAATTTAAAGTACCTAAGATATTAATCTTATAACTTAGGTCTTTAACTTTGCATTAAGGTAATGTAATGTCTCTTACCTTATTCTCCTTTGCTGGTTTGCTTAACGCTTCTGTGGATTGCTGCAAACTTTATTATTCCACTTGATGCCTTCAATGACCTTCAACACTTGTCTACATGTCATTCAAATTAGGCGTTAGGAAAATGTTTGCAATGGCCGTTTCATATGCGTAAGAACGGGCATTATCTTCCACGTTACATTGACCGTTTCACTAGCATTGCTTCGCAAGACCTTTCATTGGCCTCTCTTTTGCTATCCAGATTCCACATGCTTGAGTAACCGATTCTACTGGCTACATTCTGTGGCTACCTACTCTGCTTGACTCTTCGCTAGTCTCAACCTTAAACATTCATCTCTTCCTTTACGTTCTTCTTTCTTGGCAGGGCAACTTCCCTCTTCTCACTGCTGTGGACGTGATGCTGAATGGGATGTGCCTATGAAGTCACTTAGCCGTCTGCTGGCACTTGTCTTATGAGCTTCTTGAGAGCTACTCGGCTCTTTCTACTGTGTGCTCTTGTTTATATACTTCCTGCTTGTGATTGCTTTGAATGAGTGCTACTTGAGCGCTACTTGGACACTTTCTAGTGCCTAAATCCTTCTGTGTAAGCACTGTTCTTTACTGCCACCTGTTATCTTCTGCGTAAGCGCCTCTTGAGCACTGTTCTTTTCTACTTGTGATTGTTGTATGAACGCCTCTTGAGCACTGCTTCTTTACTGCCTGTAATATTCTGTGTGAGCGCCTCTTGAGCGCTGTTCTTTACTGCCTGTGATTGTTGTGTGAGTGCCTCTTGAGCACCGCTTCTTTACTGCCTGTAATCTTCTGTGTGAGCGCCTCTTGAGCACTGTATCTAGGATGATATCAATCTCTGCTGTTTACTAACCAAACTCGGCTGCTTCCTCTTGATGCTTGGGTGCTAACTGACTTGGGCATTACCAACCAATCTTGGCCACCTTCTCTTGATGCTTGGGCATTACCAACCAAACTTGGCCGCTTCTTTGTGATGCTTGAGCGCTACCTGACTCGGACGCTAACAACCATTCTTGACCGCTTTGTCTTGATGCTTGAGCGCTACCTGACTTGGGCGCTCCTTCTCTATACTTGGTTTCTTCCAAGTTGGTGCTTTGTTCTATGCTTTGACTCTTCCAAGCTCGGGCGCTTCTGCTCTATGCTTGAACTCTTCCAAGCTCGGGTGTTTCTACTCTATGGTTGAGCTTTATCAAGATTGGGCGATTTTGTTCTCTACTTGAGCTTTATCAGTCTTGAGCAATTCTGTTCTACACTTGGACTGCTCTCAGGCTCAGATGTTTCTTCTATACTTGGGCACTATCAGGGTCCTTTCTTCTTTACCCTTACTTCAATCTTGCTTTGATGCAAAATAATCTTTCAATATTAGTAAAAAGTTACAATTTTGTTCTTTCTACTACACTCTGGACTCTATCCAAGTTATCTTGATCTTTTGATCTTTTGATCTGGGAGCTTTGATGCTATTATTTGGGAGCTTTGATGCTCCTCAATTATTTGGGAGCTTTGATGCTTCTCAATCCTATGATGTCTTAGGTTGCACCTAAGAACAATATGATTCTCCTCTTTTCTAGAGAATCCAAAATCAATATGAGGGTGACTTTTGGTCATGTTGCCACATTTTGCACAGGGGTGCCATGTTTTTGGTTTCTGCAAGAGAGCTGCTCTTTTCCTTCCCTCCTCATTTTCCCCTTCTCCTTCTCTCCCTTTCTTCCTCCCTCACAACTTCATTCCCTCTTCTTCTTTCCCCCTTTCTTCCCCCAGCAAAAACTTTAGCAAGTGTGCCTTGAAAAGTTTCTAAGTGTTGGGGCACAACCCGACTTCGCAGCGAAGTCGGAGTGCGCCCCTCAGTTGGAGCGCAGTAGGGAGCCCGAAGTGCGCAGCAGGACAGGAAAGAATTGCAAATCTGACTAAGTGTCAGGGGCGCAACCCGACTTCGCAGCGAAGTCGGGGTGCGCCCTTCTTCCTGGGCGCACTAGGGGAATCATTCATCAGGAAAACGGCTAAGTGCTGGGGCGACACCCGACTTCGCAGCGAAGTCGAAGTGCGCCCCTTTTCCAGTGTGCAGTCCGAACAGCGGATGAAGACAGCCAAGCACCGGTGCGCAACCCGACTTTGCAGCGAAGTCGGAGTGCGCCCTTTGACCGGTGCGCAGTTGGGTAAAGTCAACCCAGAAATTTGCTAAGGCAAGAAGGCCTTCCAACTGCGCTGTTTTCCTCCTGTGCAACCCGATTGCGCCCGGATTCCTGGTGAAGCTGGATAAACTGCCTTTCAAGGCAGACACGTGTCACACCTCAACATCCGACAAGTGTTCATCTCCGGGATTCGAGCCAAGACTTGACCGTGCAAGGACAAAGCGTGGGCTACAGTACCGGCGCCATTTGTCATCATTTAAAGCCGATGTGAAGTGCCATCTGCCGCACCTACCCGCATTCCTGTTGACTGAAGACTTGACCCAACGCACTGCCACGTAGCTGTACCACCTTCAGGGACACCATGCTGCAAGGACAGTCCGGCCCGACAGAAGTCAGCATCAGCAGCTCTTCAGCCGCTCGTGTCAGCTGCTGTCTTGTCTGGGACTTTGTGCCCATGAATGTAATGGGGGGAAATTGGGCTATAAATACCCACCACTTTTCCATTGTAAGGTGGTGGAAGGGGAATATATTGCTAGGGGAAAATTGTAGCTGTGCGTTTGCCTCAAATACAGACATATACTTGGCTCTGCTTACTGTCTTTTATCTTGCATGCTGCCTCTCCTTGTCATTTCTGCCTCATGTTTCTTGTGTCATTGCTTGCTGTTGTACTGAACTCTGGACTCCGGCATTTGGTGGCCAGGTATTCCTGGAATGCATAGATAGAGGATACATGAGATCGTTGATAGCTGTAGTTTCAATTTATGTTTGTAGATGAATGCTGTTAGTAGTGGTGATTGATTCGTTGCCGTGCTGCTTATTCCCCCCACCCAACTCCAATCACATTTGGAATCCCTTTCTGCACTTTTATCTCTTTCCGCATTTTTATCTCTTTCCCTGCACTCTTATCTTAACAAAACCCCCATAGGAGCCGGCCTTCTTCGGAGATTGGCACGGAAGCATTCCTTCCTTCCGGCCTTTCAATGCGGTGGGCGAATCTGGGCGCATTAACAACAAATCCTTTCCTCATGGCAGATTCGTAACCAACGGGTCACAAATTTGCCATAGGAAAGGATTTTGTATATATACGTGCCCTAGACCTAGACCAACATTGAAAGGCCGGAGGGAAGAGATGCCCTCCGTGCCAATCTCCGGAGAAAGGCCGGCTCCTTAACTAAACTACTGATTCTTTAAAGATGAGAGTGTAGGAAAGAGATAAAAAGGGTAAGAGTGCAGGAAAGAAATAAAAGAGTAGGGAAGAAACGCGGTTGGTTGATTTAATGAGGGGAAGAACCAGCAGCACGATCACTAACTAATACCTTGAAGTAGCAGCAATAAATACAAAAGATCACTGCCAGAGGGATCCATCACAGGGTGGCGACAGTTAGCCGGCAGACTCGTGAAGGGATGCAACGAGTCTGTTGATCCCTCTTCTTTACTGCATCAGTTCCAAAGTATTCAGAGACACCCCCAAGAGGAGGTGTCAGACTTCAACATTCGGTTTGCTAGGTCTTGGAAACGAGTGCCTCGGGAAGTCCGACCGTCAGTAGGACAGGCCGCCTACTACTACCTGAGGTCTTTCAACTCAGACATTTGCCTGCTGCTGAAGGTCGCTAGAATCAACACATTCCTCGCTCTGTACGAGGCTGCCCAGCAAGCTGAAATGGATATCATTTCCATCGGCAGGCTTCCACACAGGGTACAACCGCCCATCTACCCTGATTTTCCCCGATCACAATATCCATCAGCTTCCGGTTCGGAGCCGTCCACTTCAGGACAGCAACCCCAGCAGCAGTGGAACCCGGCGTCGGCCGTAAACCCTTATGGCCTGCCACAGATTCATTATCCGCCTCCACGTCCTCCACGTTTCCCAACACTTCCTGCTCCTCCGCAGCATGCACAATATTCAACTCCTCCTCCATTGGCTGCATTGCCCCCCCCAGCTCAGTTACTGCCGCCTCCTGATCATGATATTCAGAATCAAATTCTTCAGGAGGTACGGGCCCTGGCATCTGGCTATCATACCATGTCTAACGACATGACTGTTCTGAAAAAGAAACAGGCCCAGATGGACCTGGCTCCAAGGAGGCCATATCCGCCCCCGACGTTGACAAAGGATCGGCCCCCCGAGCAACACTTGCAACGACGGCCCCCTCCGAGGAATGTTGCCATTGAAGAGGAACCTGGGACTTCGGACCAGGTCAACTGGTGCACCACGTGCAACGACCCGCATGACGAGGATGACTGTACACTGCACCAACACTACCTCCAGACCTTGGCCGGTAGCGCCATTGAGGACGAAGAGCTCTACATGATTCTGGGCGACGAAAACAATTTCGCCGTCTCAGACGAAGTTCCGATGCCGCCTCCTGCCAAGGAAAACAAGAAGTCTGCCGAAGTTGCAGCCAAGCCTTTAAAGGTGTACAATCGGAGAGATAAGGCGCAACCCAAGGAGCTACCGCCCTACAAGAGACTGTGGCCTTACATAGCCAAAGACAAGGCTCCTCCGATGAAGACTCCCGCAGTCAAGCCTCCTGCAGCCAGACATCTTTCGACTAAAGCTCCCGCTACTCAGCCTCCAGCTGAAACAAAAGAACAAGCTCAGGAAAGGCTGAGATATCCGTCTCTAACCAAGAGACAGAGAGTTGAGGCCACTCAACAGTACCGGACGAAGTATGAGCCGGCGAAGGAAGCACAAGGAGCAAGCACTGCGGGCTACAGCATAGTAGACGAGCTGAAGAGAACTCCCGCAAGAATCAGCATGTACGATGCTCTTTAGCTCCTAGGTCAGGTTGATCTATTTGCAAGAATCTCTGAAGATTATGAAGAACGACAAGCAGATACAACCCGCTGTCCTGGTGCAACCCCTAACAGTCTCAGCCACTAGGAAAAACAGACCACCTCCCTTCTATCTGTCATTACGGATGCAAGGGTACATAGTACACAACTGCATGGTGGATTCTGGTGCTTCTACTACCGTAATGCCAAGAGCCGTCTGCGATGAAATCGGGATGGAGTATACAAGGAGCAGCCAAGGCGTGCTGCAACTGGACGGCACCCCTGTCAAGACAGTCGGTGTCATAAAAGACATCCCCATTCGGCTGCACAAAGCTCTCGACATCGTGGTCATCCAGGAAGTTGTGGTCGTTGACTTGGAACCCTACTTCGGCATGTGCCTCTCCAGGGAGTTCACGGCGAAGTTGGGAGGGTATTTATCTCTGGACTACTCGCACATGGAAGTGCCCTTCAAGGGAAAGAGACTGAAGATTTTCAATGAGAAGCCTTCCACTTACTTAGTAGAGAAGATAACCGGAGGAGAGCTTGAGGATTGCATGGTTCAGCTATCGGAGGAAGAACTGGTAACAGTGGACATGAGAGAGCAAGCTCTCGAGCAGCTGCAAGTAGAAGATGAATTCTACTTGCGGGACTTCAACGCTGTAATTGAAACAGAGCAAGGCTATTACACCATTGTTCAATCGGAAAGGCTCGACAAGTCAACCAGGAGAGAAGTAGGACCAACACCTGAAAAGCTGTGGAAGCTTTTCTTTGGCGGCGCACGATGCAAAAATGGTGCCGGTGCAGGAGTACTTCTGGTTTCCCCAACCAGGATCCAGAAGGATTACACCTACAGGTTGGCCTGGAGCTGTACAAACAATGCTGCGGAGTATGAAGCCCTGTGCTTGGGTTTGCGAAAGGCGGAGAGACTAGGGATCAAACATCTACAGATCTACGGAGATTCAGAGTTAGTGTGCCACCAGGTCAAGAACAAGTGCGCCTCCAAAAAGCACTATCTCAAGGCGTACCGAAATCGGGTCTGGGATCTGATGGAGTCTTTTGACTCGTTGAATGTCAAGGCTATTTCACGAGAGAAAAACAAGCATGCTGACATTCTGGCGTCTGTTGGAGCCAGGTACATTCCGGCTGATGACACTGTCCAGAAGCCGAAGCCGGTTCGTACTATTTACAGGCCTTCTGTGCCTGATAAGGACACCCACTGGCAGGTGTTTGATTGTAATGAGGAGATCGTCACATTTTTGGTAAATGAAGCCTGTACAATCGAAAGTAGAGACCCTGATGACGAGCAATACGAGGGGTTAATACAGTTAAAGAATAATCATGTCCCAAAAGGACTGATTACTCTTGAGAGTCTATTTGATCAGAACGACAAAGCAATATCTCACCGGATCAAAGTAGACCAGAAGCAGTATGCCGACCTGGAGCTGGAACTCGGTAAATCGATCAAGGTCGGGACAGACTGCACCACGGAAGAACTCGAGCAGATCAGAGCATTGTGTCGAGAGTTCCTAGACATAATAGCCTGGAGCTACCAGGACTTGAAGGGGTATGATAGGGAAATAATCTAGCATACCTTTGAGCTAGAAGATGGCGCCAAGCCATTCCGACAAAAACAGAGGGCCGTCAATCCAAAAATCGAGGCCATGATGAAAGCCGAGCTCTTGAAGATGCTGGAGGCCAAGATCATCTACCCCATCAAGCATTCATCTTGGGTTGCGAACTTGGTTCTTGTGAGGAAGAAGAACGGAGACATTCGTATTTGTGTGGACTTTAGAAATCTGAATCAGGCCTCCCTCAAGGACCATTATCCGCTGCCTCCAATCGACCAGATCCTCCATATAGTTGCTGGAGCCCAAAGATTTTCCCTCTTAGACGGTTTTTCCGGCTACAACCAGATATGGGTCAAGGATGAGGACCAGCATAAGATGGCGTTCACCACCAAATGGGGAACGTTCGCCTATCAGCGCATGCCTTTCGGCTTATCCAATGCTGGCGCCACATTCCAAAGAGCCATGGATCTGGCCTTTCGAGAGCTGCTTAACAAAGTAATTGTCATCTACCTGGATGACATGACTGTTTTCTCTCACAAGCGAGAAGATCATGTTCCCCACCTACGGCAAATATTCGAAAGGTGTCGTGAATTCGGCATCTCCATAAACCCGAAGAAGTCTGTCTTTGCGGTGAAAGAAGGAAAGTTGCTGGGGCATGTCATCTCAGAAAAAGGCCTAGCCATAGACCCTGACAGAGCAGAGGCCCTCCTCCGCTTGTCCCCCCCAATTGACAAAAAAGGGCTGCAGTCCTTCTTCGGCCAAATCAACTTCGTGCGGAAGTTCATCCCGGACTTCGCACAGGTGATCAAACCCATGGCCGAGCTGCTGAAAAAGAATACTGAGTTCTTATGGACTGAAGAAAGGGGGCAAGCCTTCGAGGAGATCAAAGCTCGCATTGCGCAAGCACCGGTGTTGATCAACCCGGACTACTCCAAGGATTTCATCCTGTACGCGGTGGGAGAACCAGAAAGCTACGCCGCAGTCCTGACCCAAAAGGGAGATGATGGCGAGGAGCACCCCATTGCGTTCCTGAGCCACGTAATCCAGCCACACGAAGAGAAGTAAAACTTTATAGAGCGGCAGGTTCATGCCATCATGAAATCTCTCCATAAGTTCAGACACTTTGTCTCCCAGAGCAAGATCATTGTCTTTGTGATCCACCCGGACGTTCGAAGCTTCATCATTCAAGGAGAACCGGGCCACAAGAGAGCAGGATGGATTGCCAAAATCCAGGAGTTCGACATCGAAGTGCGGCCAACCAAGCTAGTCCGAGGCCGAGCCTTGTGCCAAGAGCTAGCCCGAAGCACGACAGCCGAGATAGTTGCCTGGGAGTGGGAGGATCCAGTAGCACGCATCATCCTAGCCAACCCCTTACCCGAGGAGTGCGACTGGACAGATGAACTGGTGAGATACTTCTGCACCGGAAGATGTCCAGACCACATGAATGCCTCACAGAGAAGGAGGTTTCGGTTAGGTGCTTTGAAGTACTCTTCGCCCCGAGGGGATTTACTTTAAAAACATTGACGACATCCTGTTGCGGTGCGTCAGAAAAGCAGACCAGTCCAGGGTCCTTGGAGAATTTCACTCCGGGATGCCTGGGGGGCATCATTCCGCAAGGCCCATGGCCTTGAAAATAATCAGAGCTGGGTACTACTGGGCCACTCTGTTTACAGACGCTCATACGGTCTGTACCAAATGTGATCAATGCCAGAGATTTGCTGGTAGGAACAAAAAAGCACCCCTGCCCCTTCAACCGATCCATGTCGAGACTCCATTTCAGCAATGGGGTCTGGACTTCATCGGGGTGATTTCGCCGAACTCTGCAGCGGGCCACAAGTTTATCTTAACCGCCACCGACTACTTCACGCGGTGGGCAGAGGCGATCCCCACGAAGAATGCTGACCAAGAGACGGTCATCAGGTTCCTCGAAAGCCTGATTACCCGTTTCGGGGTCCCAGAATCAATAGTGACGGACAATGGTTCGGGGTTCGCAGGCGCAGTACTCACGGAGTACACCAGCAAATTTGGCATCTATCACAAGATGTCTTCCAACTACTACCCGCAGGGGAACGGTCTCGCCGAGTCCACCAATAAAAATCTGCTGAAAATCATTCGAAGGACAGTAGACAAGAACAAGAGGACTTGGCACCTGCTCCTGAATCGGGCGCTATGGGCGGATAGAATCTCATTCAAGAAGTCCATCAAAACGTCCCCTTATGCACTCGTATATGGCAAAGAAGCTGTATTGCCAACGCACATTGAAATATCCGCTCTCTGGATGCTTGACGAAGAAAGAGGCAGCGGGGATCCGGTGGAAGACAGACTTTGCCAACTGCTGCATTTGGAGGAAGACAGAGAAAAAGCATACCAGGCCTTCACGAAACACGCTGAAGCAACCCAAGGCTGGTTCGCAAAAGGCACCACAGCTCGAGTTTTTAAAATCGGGGACCTGGTGCTGAAGTGGGACTCGTTCAAGGCCAAACCCGGCAACCATGGAAAGTTTGATGCCCTCTGGGAGGGCCCCTATCAGATTGCCCGGGTTAATCAATTCAATGCGTATGTGCTTCGGGACATGAAGGGACATCCTCTCCCCATTCCCGTCAACGGGTTCCACCTAAAATTGTACCACCACTGAAGGCGCCCGAAGGCGTCCTTCTTTGTACAGACTTCCCTTTTTGTATTTTAAGTTTTCAGCATGTAAATATTCCAGCTTTCAGTTTTAATTTTTAAGTAGCCCAAGTCTGAGGCAAAAACCCGACTTCGCAGCGAAGTCGGGCAGCGCTCATCAAATGGGGCGAAGTGGGGAAGAAGGCAGTTGAAGAAAAGGCTAAAACGTCTAAGTCTGGCTGCCCAACCCGACTTCGCAGCAAAGTCGGGTTGCGCCCCCTCCAAAGGGCGCAGTCGGGCGACAGACTACAAAGAAACGCCTAGTGTCGAACCGCGCCCCGTTTTCGGGCGAAGTCGGACTGCGCCCATTTTTTGGGCGAAGTCCGAGTGCGCTCCCACTCTCGGGCGCACCCTGGGTGATCCGACAAAAGGAGCTGAAAGCGCCTAAGTGTAAAATCCGAAGTTCGCCGAATTTCGGGCGAAGTCCGACTGCGCCCATTTTTTGGGCGAAGTTCGACTTGCGCCCGTTTTCGGTGCGAAGTCCGACTGCGCCCCGAATTTTGGGCGAAGTTCGAACAGCTCACAACGCAGAATAAAAAAAAAAAAAATCACAAGCGTGGGCCTAGGGCGAAATTCGGCACGAGGCTGAATTGGGTTATGTTCTTTGAAAAGTGTGCCAATGGTGGCGGTGACGTCAGCGGTGGCACAACAATCAAGAGGCTATAAATGATTGCGCGATTACCAATGACACTGCATTTAAAAGGAAAGGCGCCTTTTTGGGGGCTAACGACTAATAAATCACGTTTTTCGAAAAAAGGCCCATGCCCAGCCGCCAAGATTATAACGCCTCCACCAACCCAAAACAAATTGCCCTAACTCCCTCCTTCGCGCCATTAATGAGCAGTTGCTGTCTACAAAAGGACCCTGGCACGGCCAGAAAATTCATAAGTTCGAAGCTGACTCCCGGATTGCAGAGAATAAGCCTGACGAGTTCAGAAGTATTTGTCCCTGTCTGATTGTTCCAACCAGGATGGACAAGGGAAAAGCGCCCGTACGGACGCAATCAAGTGTAGAAACGCGCGAAGCTGACAAGTCTCCCGAGTCCAGCGACCACGAGAGCGCAGCGCCTCAGAAGGGCAAGAAAGCAAAATCCAGAACAAGGAGGCGCGTCGCTGGTCAGACTCTGCCGCCCTCAATCAACCGTCTGTCCGGATACAAGATGGTTCGTTCTCCATCAGTATCACTAAGCTGCGTCTGACTATCGCAAAGTGGGTGGGTAAGGTTCCGCCTTCTCACCACCTCGGAGCTGCATATAATTCAAATCTTCACTGGTTCCTGTGCCCTCCGACTCACTGGTGTCCGGAGCTGGTTGAAGTGATTGCTGAATACTACAAACCAGCTGCGCGGCAGGTATGCGATAACAGAGGAAGGGTGCTGTTCACTCTCTTCCGAGAGAGCGTCCAGCCGGCGTTCGCCCCAGGGCTTCAGTACAGCCCAGACGCAATTATCAGAAGGGTGAACATCGAAGAACAGACTGGCAGATTTTTGCAGACGAAGCGGATGAGAGAGTTTCTTAACTCAGAGCTGAAAACTCCGCTGAACCCTGGGCAATGGCCAACTGGCCCCATACCACTGGACCGTTTCGAAAACAAGTACATCTACATTGTCCTGGCATGGGTCCTCGGTTGCGACTCAGACAGAGTGGTACGGCCATACCAGCTGGCAATGGCCGAATGCATCATGCACGGGGAGTTATATGACTCCACAGCGTAGAAAAGCGGGAAGCGCCCAATCTTCTACGACTGGGCGGACTGGTTGGCCTACGCAATTCATGCGAGCTTGGTGAGACTGCAGCAGAGGCAGTCAATGGACTTCCGGTTTTGCTCATTCCTCACATGGCTATGCCTGTACCATATGCATTACCGGATGAACGTCCCCGACCTGAGGAAAACGAATGAACAAGGAGAGCCGCTCCCTGTGTACGAGTGGACTGAGGTCCTGTACCGGAAAGGCTCGTTTTACGATTTCAACATCCAATTCCTAGGCCAGGCCATGGGACTGTTCAACCGTGGCGCAGCTCGCCCACCAGCGGCTATGACGAAGTCCCTGCGGGAAAATGAGTTAGGGGATACCTTCAGGTTGACCCAGGGCATTGTTGTCCGAATCTACGGATTCAAGGGAATGCCATGTTTGTTGCCCTACTTCTGCACTGACCATCAGTTCGGGATAGAGGTGGCGCGGCAAATGGATTACGTCGAAGAGGAATTTGGCCAGGGAAAGAAAAGGGGTCACATATTTAAATATCCTATGACCTGGTCCAATGTCCAAGTCTTCGAAATAGGGCAGCACGTTTATCTTGAACAAGAGCTGCTGGAGATGGGACTGATAATGCTGCCACAGCGCTGGAAGTACGACCCAATCGGGGTCCGGGGAAAGTTCACACACATCTGTCCCAGACCTGAGATCATGCAAGAAAGGAGAAACCGGACAGGTGTAGACCTCCACTGGCGCATTCATTTGATGCAGTCATGGCCACCATGGCATGAGTTTTATTGTGAGGAGGTCACTTATGATCCGGAGCGAAACCCGGACCATCGGATGGAGTCAGCTGGATTCAGAAGATTCCTCGCCAATGTGGCGCTGCTCAACTGGCATAAAGGCAAAATCCTCGAATGCTGGAAGATGAGGTGTCGCACGCAGCATGACAAATCAAGCCGGAAGAATCTTGCCGTTGATGATGAATTTTCGGCACTTTATGATCAACACGTTGACACGTGGCAGCCCTTCGATTTTCGTAATTGCGTTCCCCGAGGCGCAAACATAAGGTATAAAAGAAGGGCTACCTCTCAGTCATTGTCAACCCTGGCGACTTCCAGCAGTCAAGTGGGCCCGATGCAGCCTGTTGCTTCTAAGGCAGTGCCCGAAGCTGCGCAAAGTTCAGAACGGTCAACTCCTGAGCTGGCCCCTCCTCCAAAGAAAACATCCACGTTGCCAGCCAGTGGACCAAGTGCGGCAGGTATCCTCCCAGCGCGACCCAGGTACAAATTTACCGTGGGGACATCAGCGCCTGCCCCTTTATTGCCGCTTCTTTCCGGGCCAGCCACAGCAGAGAAAAGAAAGAAAAAGGTCGAGAGGACCAAGCGTCCCAAGGAGCCAGTGCAGCAATCAGCCGCAGAGCAGCCGCAAGCAGCAGCGCCGGAGGTTGTCTCTTTAGACAGCCCCGAACCAGAAGCACATATCCAAGCTGCGACCATCCCTCCAGCGTCGGCTCAGGCGGAGCCCGCAGGTACGTCTTCTGTCCCAATCGCCCAAGTCCGCGTCGGCCCTGCAGAAACCCCAACTCCCACTTCATCAGGGCAAGCCGTAGCCGCACCCTCTGCATCTCAAGCCACCCCGCCGTCTAGTGGCCCGCACTCATTTGACCAGTTTGCTCAGGATCCCAACGCTTTTCAGTCCCTGAGCCAAACCCTAGAGCCCTCACCCGCAGTTAGTGCCGGAACCGCTCCTCCATCTCCGCATCCTTCGCCCCAACCAACTGAAACCCTACCAGCGCCGTCTAGCCAAACCCCTGTCACTCCTAGAACCCGGTCGCCCTCAAAGGCTGCTACCCCCTCTGGCATCCCACCGACTTCATTGTTCGCGGGAAAAATGCCGCAGCAGGCCCAGGAGCTAGAAGATCTTGATTTCATGAGCATCACTGAGGATCAGCCTCTGGCAATAAGAGCCGCAGGGGGGTCTGCCTCCTTTCTTCAAGGAGTTAAGCGTAGAAGGGCCGAAGGGATAGCCGCCCCGGTCAAACGCACAAAGTTTGACCTAAATCGGAGAGTGCTTACGACAGAAAAGCTCATTCCTAAGGTGAAGAAGCCTCTCCGCGACATGACCGAGGCAGACTACGAGCTTCAGACCAAGGAGAAGAACTTCGATGATATCAACGAAGAGTATGAGATCCGCGGTATTCGCCGCAGAACAGACAACCTCCTTGTCAAGCATCTCGAGACCTAGGAGGCGCTTTTCCAGCTGCACGCAGAATACCACAAGGCAGCTCGAAGAAGACCTGGCTAGGGCTACCGCGCAGTTGGGGTTAGTGCAGCAGGAAGCAGAAGATCTTAAGGCCCAGCTGGCCGCCGTTCAGCAAACAGCCGAGCAAGAGAGAAAAGCAGTGCTAGAGCAGATTTCACAACTGCAAGGTTCGCTGAAACAGGCGCAGTCGCAGCTCGCAGAGAAAGCATCACAAGCGACGGCCTTTTCCAAGAGCAAGGTGAAGGAGATGCGCGCAAGCCTGCTACGAGGTTGCAAGCCCAACCTTGTCAAATCCTTGTCAGTTCTGGATTTCGTATCCAGGATCGAAGAGGTATCTGCCCAGGGCAAGCCTGTGGTAGAGGAAGCCGAACACCAGGCGAGGCAATTGCTAGACCTGGCTACGAAACTTGAGGAGTTAGAGCGCGATGGCTTCCAAATCTCCCCTATGTCACAACTTGCCTCAGAGTGGGCAAATGCAAGGGTAACCTTGCACGCTTATTTTGCCAGGACAGAAAAAATCAGAATGGCCAGGAAGGCGCTAGGCGCCCTAGAGCATGAAAGACACATCCTCCTGGCACCCTTTCACATTCTGTCCGAGCACGGGTGTCCGAGTTACATCAGAGATGGTGAGTTCCTCACCCTGGAACAGGTTAAAGAGAACTGGCTGTCCTTTGAGGCAGATACAGCTGAAATCGACAGCTGGACAGAACCAGTTCAAGAAGCGCAGGTCACTCAAATGGTGGCTAAGTACTGCAAAATCAACTCTTCTCTCGAGGAGTTGGGCAAAAGATTTAACACCATTGACCTGCACGCGGTCGCTGCATTCCATGCAGTACTCAGAGAGATCAGCGACCCCTCTCCTTTCCAAGCCGCAGTCTGGGATCAAGATAGAGGATACATGAGATCGCTGATAGCTGTAGTTTCAATGTATGTTTGTAGATGAATGCTGTTAGTAGTGGTGATTGATTGGTTGCCGTGCTGCTTATTCCCCCCACTCAACTCCAATCACATTTGGAATCCCTTTCTGCACTTTTATCTCTTTCCGCATTTTTATCTCTTTCCCTGCACTCTTATCTTAACAAAACCCCCATAGGAGCCGGCCTTCTTCGGAGATTGGCACGGAAGGCATTCCTTCCTTCCGGCCTTTCAATCTGGTGGGCGAATCTGGGCGCATTAACAACAAATCCTTTCCTCATGGCAGATTCGTAACCAACAGGTCACAAATTTTCCATAGGAAAAGATTTTGTATATATACGTGCCCTAGACCTAGACCAACATTGAAAGGCCGGAGGGAAGAGATGCCCTCCGTGCCAATCTCCGGAGAAAGGCCGGCTCCTTAACTAAACTACTGATTCTTTAAAGATGAGAGTGCAGGAAAGAGATAAAAAGAGTAAGAGTGCAGGAAAGAAATAAAAGAGTAGGGAAGAAACGCGGTTGGTTGATTTAATGAGGGGAAGAACCAGCAGCACGATCACTAACTAATACCTTGAAGTAGCAGCAATAAATACAAAAGATAACACATAAATGAACACCACGCTAAGTTTCCTATGTAACTGTTGCCACATTTTGCACGGGGTGCCATATTTTCAGAATATGTAAGTGTGCTGCTCTTCCTTCCCTCCTCCTCCTTTTCCCTTTCTCCATTTTTCCCTTTCTCCCTTTCCTGCAGTTTCATTCCTCCCTTTTTTCCCTTGTACTTCCCCCAGTCAAGTTCCCAAAACTGAGCAAGTGTTCCCTGAAAAATTCTAAGTGTTAGGGCGCAACCCGACTTCGCAGCGAAGTCGGGGTGCGCCCTCAAGTTGGAGCGCACTAGGGAATGCGAAGTGCGAAAGCAGACAGGAGCTGATCAGAATTTGGCTAAGTGTCAGAGCGCACCCCGACTTCGCAGCGCACTAGGGAATGCGAAGTGCGAAAGCAGACAGGAGCTGATCAGAATTTGGCTAAGTGTCAGAGGAAAGCATCCAGATAATTAAGAACCAAATTGTTACCTCCATTTGCTGAGTTTTGGGCAGCTTCTATCATGGTACCATACTTGCTTTTGAAGTAATCTGCGTATGTAGAAAGTTCTTTTTCTCTACCTCCATTTGCGGAAAAAGAGCTTCTTGAGTTTGAATCCTTTGAGACATGTGACATACAATAAACTTGTCTGTTGTGTATGGTTATTACAATTGAATTTTGTAACAAGCCTAGAGGAAAATGTCCACTAGGTGTTCTTTGAATACCCCTTTCAGATGGTGAGAAAATTTGAAATACAACCGTAGTGATGCATGTCCAATTTATCATGGTTGACTTTAATGCTTCAGGTATACCAGTGGTTTTCATTGGCAACAACAGGTACATGATATGTGAATTTGATATTGAAACTGGGTGATCTAAATCAAGTAAATTGACTATGCTGTCCAAAATTCTCTCTCTCAAAATACTGAATATAATTTCTTGAAATTTCCTTGCAATCTCAACCTGATTGTTATCCAATTTGTAAATGCCATATGCTCTAATTTGGACTGTAACAGCACCAGTATCCATTTCCAAACACTGTCTCATGTTAACCACACTTGGAGGAATAGCATGACAAACAAGGGGTACCACATTTCTAGGTTTTGGATACAATCCAAAATTGCTTTCTTCAATTTCATGTTGATCTTCTTCATATACTTGTTCCTCTTCTTCAACAGGCAAAAGATTATCTGTCAAAGCTCCAGCTGCATGAGGTTCCTTGCAAGCTTTAAGACAGACTAACTTCCTCAATAAAGCAACATTTCCATGAGCCTTCACATGTAAGACAAGAGATTTCATCAGGAGCTCTAGGATGCGGATGCCATCTTCATTTTTTATACGGAAATAGGACCTTGGTTTGTAATACCTATCCTTTGGCAGTTGAGAGCAATAATGGTAGATTAATGGCAAAGAAGAATTTAATGTGACAATCGCTCCTGTAGATTCCACACAATACATATCTTCTTGCTGTAGGTCTTCTTTGTAAGAATTTGAAGAAACAAGATCTTTGTTCAAGGCACACTCTCTTATTATTTCTCCCCCAGCAATGACCTTCTCAAGTCGTCTTTTTTCCAACTCATCTCCTCTTCTTGTGAGTATAAGATAGTCAGAACCTTGCATTTGCCCACACCCACAAGATTGTATATAATTCCGCAGTGTTACTGGCATATCAAAACAAATAATTAAATAGCATCCAGGGACATCTAAACCTTCTTCTAGAACATTAGTAGCAACAATTCCTGTTACCATTCCTTCACGAAATTGATGAATGATTCGGTCCTGTTGATGATGTGTTTGACTATTTTTCCCTGAGGCAGATGCAGCCAAATAATTAAAGTGCAAATATGAGAAGCAGTCCATATGTCCTGAAAACATAGCAGTTATCACCCTCTCAACAAATATAATGCACCTCATCTGTCCAACATGCCTAGCAAATTCAAGAAAATTAACCATGCATGAACAACTACAAGTGGAAAAAATAGCAGTAAACAGTACAAATTCAGATTCGATGTGAATCACAGCCTCTAGAGATCCAAAAACAGTTTTATACACCACAACAACAGTCTTTTTTTGTTGTTGTAAGGACTGCTCCTGTTTTGCATTGAAGAATGGGTTCAAGGAACATTTGAAATGCTGTCCCCTTTGTTGCTAACCAAGTTGTCAATATTTTGCCTTCAATACTGTCTTCAACTGCTATCCAAGATGTCTCCAACTGTGCATTATCAACCTATTCCTTAATCAGTCCTTCATCATAAACTCTAAACAGTGCTGATTTAGGTAAGATTGTTGAGACCCACTTAGGCAACTGATACATAGTAGTTTTATTTAGAAGGCAGGTGCAATATAGAAGCTGTGAAGCAAGATAAGTGTCAACTGTTAGAGCAAAATTGCTTCTTCACCATGAGATCTAAACAACTGTTGATCATCACTCAATAGTTCTGAAAGCTCAGCTTTGGTTTCTAAAGACTGGGGATAAAACACATGAAGATAATCACCTTCAGAGTTTACTTCATCACAAATCTCATGAATGCAATACCCTTCATTCTTTCTAGTGATGCCTGGATCCCATGCATTCAAAGACTGAAATCTTTCTTTTGAAAGAATTTGCTCACTGTGAGACTCATGCTCACTTTCCAGATCAAAGAAACTGAAACTGTTGTGAACAGTCATAGTCATAGCTAGGAAATTTATCCAACATCCATCAAAACTATCATTGGTAACAATTCTATCATTGTCATCAATTTTATGAAAAATATTTTCCATACATACCTCATGTGGCAAGGGAAATTCTCGGCCAACAATTTCTGGTTTTTCTCCACGATCTAAATCAGTTACTTCCATGACATGTTCTTTGCATTGCTCTTGAGACAAGGCATCTTCTTTCAAATTTGGAACTGATGAAACTTTCTCTTCAGGACTTGTCCCATCTTCACTGCAGGAATAATTCTGATCCAGATCAGCTCCATGCAGTAGTAATTTTGTTTTATTTTTCTTGGCATAATGTTCAAAATCAACAACATTGCACTCTTCTATCCCGTAGATTGAAGATAGGGCAGATTCAAGCTCAAACCATAAATCATCTAATGGATGCATATCATCATCAGCAGCTATTTTTGCAATTGTAAAATAATCTTCTGAATTCTCTCCACGCAATTCCTCTTTTTCTGAAACTAGGCCATCCATTTCTGAATTTTCATTCTGAACTGGTGGAGAACTCCTACCTTGATCCAGCTTTGCCAGTAATTGAGACAACTTATCCAATAGTGTATCCATTTTCCCTTTATCGACTTGAGATATCATGTCAAGAAATTTATCATTCCCCATAATCTGCAATTAAGTCCTCAAAAACCCTAGATCTGAAAACGACAACAAAACCCTAACTTCCGAATCTCTGAAAATTACTGAATCAATGCACAGGCTGGCAAGATCATGGCTCTGATACCACTGTAATGAGTCGAAATAGAAAAATAGAAACACAAAACACTATTCTTGCAATATTTGAGCAAATGAATTTTTTTTGTGAATTTTTATTATTCTTCTTCAAAGACCCAAAATTGGAATTGCAATAATAATAACTAGATCCACCATGCAAATACTTATAAAATTTGTAATAGACTCACAACCACAATTCTGATTATTGTTCCTCACAAAATTACAATCAAACAAGCCAAATATGGGACGTTGGAACCTGGCACACTGAATTGCTTCAAATTAACATCCAAAATCTGCTGAAGATGCATGCACAATGGGATGCTGCCAAACTGGGGTCTTAGAAACCCTTTTTCAACACAAAATATATGCTAAGAATGCTGCTAGATGGGATGTGTGGCTACTGATGATTTACTCTACCCAAATAAAGCTCATAATGCTGATAAATAACCTCCAATATGGGACGTCTCCTTTTCTAGACTGAAATTCTGCAATTCAACCTTGAAATCTGCCAGTGAATACCTTCAACTCTGCTATGAAATGCCTCAAGGATGGGACGTGGCCTCTCTAGGCTGGTTTATAACCCTCAATATGTATAAAATCTGCCCCAATGCTGGACGTTGCAATCACAAGACTTACAAACACTGAATAACCCACAAACAATGCAATATAACTGCTTACAATGCTGAATAGATTCTCCTAAAACTTCCACGGTATCACCAAACCCTTAGGAAGAGGAAACTCCTCCTCGATAGAGAATTAGATCTGAATAATATTGGAAGCCCTCTGAAGCACAAAAGGTAAACCTTGGATGGATTTACTCCTCAACCACAATAGCTGAGCACCTCCCAACTACTGGATTGGAATCCCCTGCAAACTTTGAGCACCTCTCGAAACCCACAGAAGAAGAGAAGGGTTTTGCCCTCACTCAATTTTCATAAAACATCAAAACATAATGAGAAATATGAGCGCTCATGTATATATAAGCGTCATGTTATAATCCTTCGCTGAGTTGGGCCCACACTTAAGTTGCATATATAAAATGTATTTTAATAATAATAATAATTATTTTCTCTCACACCACACATAATAATAATAATAAAAATAATTATTTCTCTCACACCATACATGATATAATAATATTTACCAAACATATTTACATGACCCTATTTCTCCAAAAAGGGTCACGACAATATCCACTTCATTGCATTCCAATGCTCCTTACCAAGATTTGCCATGTACTGGCTGACTACTCCCACTGCTTGGGCAATATCTGGTCTGGTGCTCACCATGGCATACATGAGGCTTCCTACTGCTGATGAGTATGGTACATGAGACATGCTTTGTCTTCTCTGCTTCTGTTCTAGGACACTGGTTGGAAGACAATTTTAAGTGTGAAAGAAGTGGGATACTAACTGGTTTTGCATTCTGCATATTTAAGCGCTGCAGAACCTTTTCTATATATGAGTTTTGACTTAACCAAATCTTTCTTCCTTTTCTATCCCAGTGTATCTTCATCCCTAAAATTTGATTTGCTACTCCTAAATCCTTGATTTCAAATGTCCTAGCCAACTGAGCCTTAAGATCAATGATTTTCTTCATGTTGGGGCCTGCAACCAACATATCATCAACATACAATAGCAAAATAATGAAACTGCCATCATCAAACCTCTTATAGTATCCACAATGGTTGGAAGACAATTTTAAATGTGAAAGAAGTGGGGTACTAACTGGTTTTGCATTTTGCATATTGAAACTCTGTAGAATATTTTCTATATATGGCTTTTCTTTCTTCCTTTTTTGTCCCTATTTATCTTCATCCCTAAAATTTGGTTTGCTGCTCCTAAATCCTTGATTTTAAATGTCCTAGCCATCTGAGCCTTAAGATCAATGATTTTCTTCATGCTGGGGCCTGCAACCAACATATCATCAACATACAACAGCAAAATAATAAAGCTGCCATCATCAAACCTCTTATAGTATCCACAATGGTCAGCTTCGCTCCTACTGAAACCTTGGCTCTTCATGAAGGTGTCAAATTTTCTGTACCACATCCTTGGCGCTGTTTCAACCCGTACAATGATTTCTTCAGTCTCGCAAACCAAATGCTCTTTGCCTCTTTCTTCATAGCCCTCTGGCTGATCCATATAAATCTCCTCCTCGAGATCACCATGTAGGAAAACAGTCTTTACATCAAGCTGCTCCAGTTCTAAATCCTGTGTTGCTTCAAGTGCAAGTAAAACTCTAATAGTAGTCATCTTCGCAACCGGAGAAATGAAATGAAATGAAATATTATTAATGTCCGCGGTGGGCCAAAATAAGACCCAAGGGACTATAAGAAGTACAATAATGATTGCTGACTAGCGAGGCTAAAAAGCCCAACAAAGAAAAGAACTAAGAAAAATACAAGATAAAACCCGACAAACGGGCCAAAAAGAAAGGGAAAAGAAAAGAAAAGGGAGAGCGAGGAGGGGGGAGGGCTGCAGTCCAACAAGAGAGAAGTGCATGCCAAGAAGAACGGAGAGAGAGAAGGAGGGGGGAGGGAGCGGACCAGGAGGGGCAAGCTCCGAGAATCCCCCAAAAACTAATCTCTCCTAACAATCGAGGCCGAAGTACCGGAGCTGAAGAAGTCCATGATATGACTACGCCCATTGCTAGTTCGGAACCCCGACAAAGCTGTTGGTGCGCTGTCTAGTGACCACGCTTCTGTTCAAACCTGGATGGTGTGGGGCGTTTTCGATCGAAGTCACCTGGTCCATCGGAGTTGGTGAAGTATGTTGTGATGAGCCGATGTTGAGGAGGGTGAGATCCATTTGGAGAAATTTTATGTCGTCGAAGCTGAGTTATCTCCCTAAGAAAGAGTGCGAAACAACGCTGGTCCGGGTATCTGAAGAAGGTAGAAACACATCGAGAGTTGTCCCTGAAAAGGCAATGGAACCTACCTCGGATCTCATAATAAATGGGACAACAAAAAATGAAGTGATGCAGGGTCTCAACTTCACCCAAGGAGCAAAACAAGCAAATCCGCTCCTCCATCGGAAGATGGTGATCTGACTCAATCCGGAGTTGGTGAGAACACACCCTGAGTTGCCCAATAGTGATCCGAAGACTATGCATTGTGTGCTGCTGAAGGTATTGTGGAGAGAAAATTTCATTAAAGTCTATACCTGACTTCTGCACATAGCCTTTTGCCACCAGGCGAGCTTTATAGCGTTCCAACAACCCATCACTGTTCTTCTTTACTTTGTAAACCCACTTGTTTCCAACAACCTTTCTTCCAGGTGGGAGATCCACAAGTTCTCACGTTTTATTCTTGTGAAGTGCCTCGATTTCCTCCTCCATTGATTTCCTCCACTTTTCTGCATTCTCAAACTCTCTAGCTTCTTGAAATGAACTAGGCTCACCATCATCAGTTAACAAAGCAAAAGAAGACTGAAAAACAGGAGAATACCTTTCCGGAAACTTTTGTGGACGTGTAGATCTTCTAACTCAATAATCTGTTGATTGTGGCTCTTGGTCTTGTGACCGTTGTAGCTGCTCTACTTCCTGTTCTACTTGATGTTCTGTATGTTGATAAAAAACTTCAGCATGCTGATTTTCATATTCATCTTCACTCATTTCTACTTCAACTGGTGCAACATTAGGAGTTTGCTGTACCTCCTTCCTTTGCATGGATTTTTCATCAACAATTACATCCCGACTAATAATTACCTTGTTTGCAGTAGGATCCCACAGTCTATACCCCTTCACTGTATCTCCATAGTCGAGAAAAACAGACTTGCTTGACTTTGGGTCAAGTTTGGAACGTTTTTCTTTTAGTACATGGGCAAATGCATCTCAGCCAAAGGTACGCAAATGAGAGTAATCAATTGGCTTACAACACCAAACCTCCTCCAGAGTCTGTCCATCCAACCTAGCTATAGGTGACCTGTTAATAAGATAAACAACTGTATTAACAGTCTTTGCCCAGAACCTTTATCCAACAAGGATGCGCTGAGCATGCATCTTGCATGTTACATGATTGTGCGATTCATCCGCTCAGCCACACCATTTTGTTGTGGAGTATATGGTACAGTCTTCTGGTGCTTAATACCTTCCTGCGTACAAAATTTATCAAATTCCTTGGAGCCATATTCACCCTCATTATCCGACCTAAGACATAAAATCGACTTGCCCAAACTCTTCTCTACCCGTGCTTTGAAGTCTTTAAATTTCTGCAAAGCTTTCGACTTCTTCAAAAAATAAACCCACTCTCCGAGAATAATCATCTATAAAAGTCAGAAAATATATGGCACATTTAAGGACTGAGTGGGGACTGGTCCAAATATATCCGAATGTATAAGTTGCAGAAAATCAAAAAACTTAACAAGACTTGCAGTAAATTGAACTCTCTTTTGTTTACCAAAAATACAGTTCTCACACAAGTCTAAATTGCAAGACTTAATCCCAAAAAGCATACCTCTGTCATGCAGAATTTTTAGACCTTTTTCACTCATATGGCCTAGGCGTTGATGCCATAGCATTACTACATCCTGAACAGAAGTTGCTGCTACTGCATGGTTTGTCACCGTATCACCGCATAAATGATATAGGGTCCCATAAGATTCTCCCTTTGCTACTACAAGAGCTCCTCTGGTAATTTTGCAGTAGTTGTTACTGAAAGTGACAGAATACCCTAGCTTGTCCATCATCTTGATTGAAAGCAAATTCTTCTGCAAATCGGGCACATGTCATACATCACATAACATTCTTTCTCTACCATCGTCCAACCTGATCCTTATATCCCCTCTTCCCACAATTTCTAAAGGATGATCATCACCCAAGTAGACCATTCCACCACAGCATGGCTGATATTTGTCAAACCAGTCTCTGTGGGGAGACATGTGGAAAGATGCACCTGAGTCCAAAACCTAGGTATATAAAATGGACCTGTTGTTACTAATACAGAAGGCTTCACATGTTGCCGTCTCTCCTGAATCTGCTGTACTGGCCTTAGTTGATGGCTGATTGGCTTTTCACCATTCTTTAATTGCCAACAGTCCTTTGAGTGTCCTGGCTTCCCACAATGCCAACACTTCCCTTTCTGCTTACGTCCTTTAGACTTAGATGTAGATTGTGATCTACCTTGTTTACTCCTCTCGAAAATCTCACAGATAGGGCTTCATTGGTTGAGGGTTCCAGAGACGTTTTTTGCCTCAAATCTTCTGCCAACAAAGCGGCTACCACATCATCAAGTTTTAGAGTTCCTGATGATGCATTATTGATGGTCATCACCATATGATCCTAGGTGTCCGAGACGGAACAAAGTAGGGTGATAGCTCTATCCTCATCCTCCATCTTCACATTAACTGAAAACAATTTACTGATAAGAGTATTAAACTCATTCAAATGATTTGCCACGGATGAGCTTTCCTTCATCCTCAAGCTATAAAGCTGTTTTTTCAGAAAAACCTTGTTTGTTGCTGATTTTGTTTCATACAACTTTTCAAGCTTCTACCAGAGGGCTTCTGTGGTCTTCTCTTTAGCTACAATGAACAAGACAGAGACAGATTTTAGAAACCGCCTTACTGTCAAGCGTTGCCCACTCCTCATCTTTCATGTTGCTCGGTTTACTCGTGACCCCTTTCAAGGCTATAGCTTGGCCATTCTAAACCAACAAATCCTCCACCTTCATCTTCCATAGAGTGAAGTTCCTGCCATCTCAATCTCGAACTTGGTTACACCTCCTGTCATTGTTTCAGCTTCCACTCACACAAAACCTTGAGCTTTGATACCAAATGCTAGTTAAATTTCAGATTTCATACCTGCAAGTGGAAAACACAATGACAGAGAGTAAAACAACACAAGTAACACAAATATTTTACGTGAAAACTTGCAATGTGCAGGAAAACCACGTGGCAATGGCAACTTATTCTTTTATTAATTTCAGCAAACTTTACATTCACGCAACTTCACGTCTACAAATGCAAGGGATTATTCCTCTTTTTATAGAGCAGCAAAGGAAGACTCTGAAACTGTTCGTTTCCTCTCTCAAAGGAAGCCTCCGAAAAACTGTTCGTTTCCACTCCCAAGGAAAAGTGTCTGAAAACTGTTCGTCTTCCGCATCCAACCGTCTGGCACATATTGCCGTCGTCTGACCTAGACGTCTAGCCTAGTCGTCTAGCAGCCCAGACGTGTGGCAGCCCAGACGTCTATCCTAGACGTCTGCTGCCTAGACATGTGGCAGCCCAGACGTCTGCTGCCTAGACGTGTGGCAGCCCAAATGTCTGGCCCAGACGTCTGGCAGCCCAGACGTCTGTCCTAGACATCTGGCAGCCGAAACGTTTGGCCTAGACGTCTGCTGCATAGCTTTGTTGACAAAACTTCTGGATAGTGACTGCACCTCCTAACACACTCATGTCCTAGGTGTTGATGCCATAACATTACTACATCCTATGTATTTCTTGAAGTTGCTCCTGCTGCATGGTTTGTCACCGTATCACCACACCTCTTTTATTTACCAAAGATACTGTGCTCACACAAGTCTAAATTACAAGACAATCCCAGAAAGCATACGTCGGTCATGCAGAATTTTCAAACCTTGTTCACTCATATGTCCTAGGCGTTGATGCCATAGCATTATTGCATCCTAAGGATTTCTTGAAGTTGTTGCTGTTGCATGGTTTGTCACCGTATCACCGCACAAACGATATAGGGTTCCATAAGATTCTCCTTTTGCTACTACAATGGCTCCTTTGGTGATTTTGCAATAATTGTTATCGAAAGTGATAGAATACCTTAGCTTATCCATCATCTTGATTGAGAGCAAATTCTTCCACAAATCAGGCACATGTTGTACATCACATAACATCCTTTCTCTACCATCGTCTAGCCTAATCTTGATGTCCCCTCTTCCCACAACTTCTAAAGGATGATCATCACCCAAGTAGACCATCCCACTACTATGTGGCTGATATTTGACAAACCAGTCTCTATAAGGAGACATGTGGAAAGATGCACCCGAGTCCAAAACCCAGGTATATAGAACATAGCTGCTGTTGCTAATACAGAAAGCCTCACATGTTGCCATCTCTCCTGAATCTACCGTAATGGCCTCAGTCGATGGCTGAAACTGCTTTTCACCATTCTTTTCCTTTTATAGATGCCAATAGTCCTTCTTGAACAGAGTCTGCTAGGTAGAGACGGATTGTAGAAACCACCTTCCTGTCCAGCGTTGCCCACTCCTCATCTTTCATGCTGCTCGGTTTACTCGCAACCCCTTTCAAGGCTAGGGCTTGGTCGTTTTGAACTAGCAAATCCTCCACCTTTTTCTTCCATAGGGCGAAGTTCCTACCATAAAACTTCTCAATCTCGAACTTGGTTACACCTCCTGTCATTATTGCATCTCCCACTCGCTCAAAACCTGAAGCTCTGATACTAGATGTTAGAAAACAAATATTACAAGCAAGCAAAACAATAACGCAGAAACAAAATAGTAACACAATTTTTTACGTGGAAACCTTGTAGTGTGCAGGTAAAACCACGGGGCAATGGCAGCTTCATTATTTTATTGATTTTGGCAAACTTTTACATTCACTAAAACTGTTACATGCAAGGGGTCATTCCCCTTTTATAGAAAAACAAAGGAAGACTCCAAAAACTGTTTGTTTCCTCTCCCAAAGGAAGACTCCAAAAACTGTTCGTTTCCTCTCCCAAAGGAAGACTCCAAAAAACTGTTCGTTTCCTCTCCCAAAGTATGGTTGTACGGACGACCAAAATTTCGAGGAAGGATCACTATAAACTGCACCACCATGCACCTCTCTGCTGAAGAACATTGGAGATCTAGATATTCACTTCACCTCCTAACTAAATTTAACCACTTGAACCCATGAGCGATGCTTATGGACCTATTTTTGCATGGAATCCTAGTGGGCTGCAGTTTTAACCTTTAATTTCTTATGTTGGAGTAAAATTTTTTATTTGCTTTCTTTGAATTCCAATTTGCATGTGTTGATTTCAAACACAATCTTGTAGAGGAGGTGGCCATCCATGGCATGTGCCTAAGTTTAGTCAAGGCATGAATTGAAAATTTTTCTCTTCATGCAACTGAATTTGGGATTTGAGGGCTATGATCATAGATTCAATTGCAATTGGTCTTAAGGCTGTGACAACCATAGTTGAGAAAATTGGAATTGTATCGGAATCGGCTTGGAAAAAAATTGGATCGAATTGGGGATCGACAAATAATCGGCAAAAAAGAAATGAAGAAAATGCAATTTTTTTTTGAATTTTTTTTTCATGCATATCACAATGAATTAACACTATGCAAATCAAATATTAATACTGTAAGTGATACAAGCTTAAACTACACATGAAAATGGCAAGTGCTACAAGCTTAAAGCCAAAGTATTAAAGTAATAAACTACTACACACGAAAGTGACAAAACACATCTTGTATTGCTTATAATATATAATAGTACAAAATTAAAAATTACAAAATGTGTCATGAGTCATGACAAATGTCAAGTACAATGCCTCAATCAATGTCTTAGAATGCCTTTGCCCTTTGACCTCGTAGAAGCTCTAGTCTCTCTTTGTTGCTTTGGTTGTGCCTATTCTTGTGCCTTTGTTGCCATCTCCTCCACTAGGTTTTCTAAGTTTTCAAATTCATTCATGTTGAAGAGAACATCTTGTTGTTCCTCATGTGCCTTTGTGATCCAATCATTAGATGGATCGGTCTCGTCTAGGTCAAAAGCCTCGATACTTGTTCTTGTAATTTTCTTATGGTGGAGGCAAAGGTTGTAATGAACAAACACAAGATCATTCAACTTTTCTTGTGTAAGCCTATTGCGCTTCTTGGAGTGTATGTGCTCAAACATACTTCAATTGCTCTCTAATGGCGAAGTGTTGTAGATGGGGTGTATATGCACCAAAGTCCTCCCACCATAAATCTAGAAACAACCAAGAAGAAGAAATTTAATAATTCACACGTAGAATCCTAAATTGAATTTTTTTTTTAAAACAAAATCAAAAGACAAAATAAAGAATAATTCAATGAGGGTTACCTAGCCTCATAGTTGACCTTGATCGAATGCACATTGGCGATGGGAAAAAGACACCCTCACATTTCTTATAAGAATGCATCTCAGTCTGTATCTTAGCACTTATTTCTTCATCAGGGTACATGCGGTCAACACATAATCGAAGGCCCGCACCCTAAACCCTAGTGTGTGTTAGGAGGTGAAGTCAATATCCAAATATCCACTGTTCTTCAGCAGAGAGGTGCGTGGTGGTGCAGTTTATAGTGATTTGTTCCCGTACAACCGTAGTTTGTTGCATTTGGTTTTAGACTTGGAAAAAAAATGCTTGAAAATTTGGAATAAGATTCAATAGAATAAAAGAAAAAGAAAAAAAAATCATTTTGCTTACCTCAAATGAATCCTTTGGGTAGATTCCTAGATGTTGGTGGTTGTTGGTAGCTGCCAGGATCCTTCAAACTCCAAAACAATCCGTTGTTTGGTGGCTGTTGGTGACTATTAGATTCCTTCAAACTTCCAAAAATCTGTTGTTTGGATGCGTTTTAGGGTTTTCTTTGGTGTGGTAGTAGGTAGGTAGACCTCTCTCTCAAGCTTGGAGGAAGAAAAATGAGAGAAAACAAAAAAACACTATTTATGCCTTTTCCTCTACGTGTGCAACCGCGGGTGATTTTTTCGCCAAAAAATTGCAATTTGGATTTTTTGCTGATTTTTTCAAAAATGCCGATTCTGATCCGATTTTAATTGGATTTTGTCAGAATCGCCATTTTCCAATTCGAATCGCGATTCTGATCCGATTTTTGTAACACTGGTGACAACTAGTTTTGAAACTCCAACCCTAATTGCTCTAGCTCTGCAATCCTTATAATAAGCTTCTTGTATGGATTCTTATATGCGCTTTTCCAAGCAAAAATTTTTGTAGGTGTTTAAAGTTTCATACCATTAAGGCATCTTTGCTCCCCCTTAGGTTTGAGAGGAATCAATTGCATGCATTGGAAAACCTCATATGCCCAAAAAAAATTAGAGAAAATGTCTTTAATAGGAAGTTTACTTTTCTAGATGCAAGTCTATCTTCCAAACTCTATGTATTAGAAATCCCTAAACATGATCTTACAGAGGACGGGTTTGGTTTCTTCGAACTCAACCCCAAGGATCTTGCATTCACTAGGACCTCTGTAGATGAGAAGCATTCTATTATAGCTTATGGAAAACACTTGATTCAATTGTGTGAGTCACATGGCCCCTTGGTTCTCAATGGGATTCCTTAGTTTCCTAATTCCTCTAGGTTCACTTGCTTTCCACATGCGGGAGGTGTGAGTGTGGTTGACTATGTCATTATCGATAGGATTTTGCTTTCTAATATTCATGGCTTTTAGGCATTTAGTGAGCTTCCCTTGTCTAATCATGCAATGTTGACTTTCTCCTGAGTTCCTCTTTCACCTTTCCATATTTTTCTCCTTCATTGCCCAGTCCTACAAACCATCCCATGATTCATTTTAAGCCGTGTTTGGCCAATGATTATGCTGCTTGTCTCTCCCAATTGATGTCCATATTTTACTCTCTTAATTCCACCACAACAACCAAATATGAATTTTTGTCTCATACGTTGTGGGATGCAGCCCTCGACTCCTTTCCCCACACTTTTCCTCAGCCAAAGCCTGTTCATCGCATTGGTGCTTGCTCTATGAATTGTTAGTATGATGAGGAATGTAAGTCCATGCATCCAAAGCTCTGTTTTGCTCTTATCCATGACCCTACAACTATATTATATATCTAAGCATTGTTAGCTTCTAGATGCTCTTCATCACTCTCCCAAAGCCTTTTGGTGCATGCTTCTTCCTAGGAAGCATCATCCCATATGCATCAATGACAAGCCCTCGGTCTCCCACTCTAATTCTTTCTATGATATCCCAAGTCAGCCCACCATTCATATCTCTTCCCCCCCAACATCATGTCACTTCTTCTCTTCAGGGGATATCAAAAGAGCTGTACATAAATTAAGCACTAGCAAGGCTGTTGATTTTGAGGGATTTAAGGCTGAGTTCTTGAAGTATGGTGTTTGCTCTTGGCTATCCTATTCCAAAATTATTCAATGAGGTTGTTTGTTTTGGGTTCCCTACCTCCTGGTCACAACATATTATCTATCCCATCCATAAATCTAGGGGCTATTTAGATCTAAATAACTACAAAATTGTCATGATTGGGCACACATTTGCTAAGCTTTATGTAGTAATATTGATTATAAAACTCGTAGAATTGTTTGATCAAGGCGAGCTTAGAGCGAGAGGGGGGGCTGGTTTAGAAGGGATCATCAGACTATTGATCGAGGAGGCTCACCAACTGTTTGCTAAAGTGTTTTGTTGTTTTATGGACTTTAGAAAGGCCTTTGACACCATTCCAATGCACATTTTATTTCAAAGACTACATGACGTCGACATCTCGAAGCTCTTTATCACTGCCATCAAGAGACAATATGAGGTAGTTGTTGGCCGTACGGACAACGTTTGGTTTCTCAGAGGCTGTCATCTTTCTCCTTTACTCTTTGGGATCTACATTGATGAGCTTGAATTTATTTGTCAATACGCACATGTTGACGATGGTTTCTTTCTACATCATGTGTTGATAGTTGATTGGTTTTTGCAAATGATGTTGTTCTTGCTCATACTCCTAAGGGCCTAAGAAGACAGTTGGATGCTCTTGCTTGCTTTTGTGACTTAAAAAATAACAATCAATCTTAGCAAGACTAAGGTGATGATATTTAACGCATCATAGAGAACCCTATCTAATTTTCAGTTCATCTATAAGGGCGAGTTCATTGAGATCATCACTTCTTACACCTACTTGGGGGTTCAATTTACAGGTGCTTCCCTTAATATTTGGCAACTTCAAAGTCACATCTTTGCAAGGGATATGCATCTCTCTTAGTCTTGGAATGCCAATGCTTCCAACAAGACCTTCAAGACATACCTACAAGGATGCACCTCTTTGATTGCATCATCAAACCCATAGTCCTTTATAGATCTGAGATTTGGAGTCCAAGTCTAGGGTGCGTTTATTGGGCTTGCATTGAGAGGGTCCAAACAATTTTTGCTTCAACGATTTATCCGACGTAAAAGAACATTTCCCCAATGTATTGTTCACTCTGTGTTTGGCATCCATCCTCTTCGTTTTGAGAGCATCTTCATAATTATTTTTCAACTTCATTGCCTTAGATCCATGGGTTTCTGCACCTTAGGTCGAGAGATATGGTCGTATTTTGTGGTTTGCTTCTCATAATGCATTACCTGTAGGGGCTCTTTTAGTCATCATTGTGGATGGTACTCAAAAGTTATTTTTCTTCTCTTAGTTGGCATCTCCATAGATCAATTCCCTCCTTTTAAATACTCCTGATTGATCAAGTGATCAGAGATGATGTTTATCAACAATATATTCAGATCACTTGGGTTGCTACATCTCAACCTCTTAGTCCTATGTTGGCCTTCTACACTAAGATTTCATGAGGATTAAGAATGGCATTATTATTCGTCCTAATTATGTTGAGCAACATTGGACACAACCTTGGATTCCTCTTGGACAACTCAAAGTATGCTCACATCAGTTGTAGGTGGAGACAGGCTTCCATATTCCTCGGGAGGATAGGGTATGTTGTCTTTGCTCTATTTGGGAGGTGGAGACTAAAGAACATTTCATCTTTAGGTGTCCTATTTATTATGAGATTTGAGGGAGGTATTATTGCTTGTATAGAGACTTAGGTGGATTGCATACCACTTTTTTCATCCATCTTGACCAAAGATGCTTGCCTCTTTATATTACTCGTCCTAATTATGTTGAGTGACATTGGACACAACCTTAGGATTCCTCTTGGTCAACTCAAAGTGTGGTCACATTAGACACGGGTGGAGACGGACCACCATATTCCTCGAAAGGATAGGGTATGTTGTCTTTGCTCTATTTAGGAGGTGGAGATTGAAGAACATTTCATCTTCAGGTGTCCTATTTATTATGAGATTTGAGGGAGGTACTATTGCTTGTATAGAGACTCAGGTGGATCGCTTGCCACTTTTTTCAGCTATCTTGACCAAAGATGTTTGGCTCTTTACCTCAAGGAAGCTATGACTCTTCGACGTCGGTTATTATAGGGGAGACAAACTACTACTCGACTAATCACCTCATTATTTCACCCTATTTCTACAATCGAGAGTAATAAGCACTCATTGAAGTGACAACCATCTAAAATATTAATGACAGATCTGTGCACTCTTTTCTGCATGTAAGAGTGGCTCCTAGGGGTTCAATTCTTTCTTCTTGGTTGCGATAGGACAAGATTGCAGTTCTTTGGCATCGGGTTTTGGCCGTCCCTCACATACCAAGGAGTTGTAGACAAGCACAACTTATTAGTGTCTTGCCCTCTTCTATTAGGTCCTCCTAGGATTATCCGATCAGGCCGCCTTAGTCTCGGACATTCTCCTAGGGGCATCATTAGATCCTTTGTTGGCCCCTTTGGGATAGTTGGTGTCGACAATGAGTGTGTTTCTACTTCACATCCCACTATAGATTAATGTTGGTGCTTGGATCCATTGGAGCTCCTTTCTATCTCTATTGTACCTCAACTTCTGAATCTCTCTTTTAGCATGTTAGGGTTTATCCATTTTGGGTAAACCCTTGAGGCTGTAATTTTATGCCATACAGTTTTTTCACTTTAGAGTAGTTTACACTAGATTCTTTACTCTACTTTAGCTTATTTTTGTATTACTTTGTGGTTACTACAATGCATTGTAATTTGTAACAGCTCTTTTCAATGAGTCCCATTGGGCTACTTTGGCCATTTGTGGACATTAATAGATTTATCTTATCTCAAAAGGTAGTGCCAGCCAGAGTGTGTCATCAACAACCTGTAGCTGAGATATAGAGATGTCAAAAGATATCACTAGACCTTGATTATGTCCTTGATTGTGCAAATTCGAAATCGACTTCCTCCCCTTAGTAGAGAAACCAAATTTATTCATGACAGATCCAAGAAATTTTTAGCCGACTTTATTGTAGGCTTTAGACATATCTAGTTTTATGACTCTGACTAGGCATTGGTCTTTGATGATGGGGATCATGATTATACCAAGTTTCATTTGTTGAAAGTCCGTAAATATGATTGTTTAGAAACATGTAATTTTTTAGAACAAATGAGGCTCTCCTATTGTTTATGTTATTGATGCCATTTTACTCTGTATATGCATGAATAAGTATATGAATCACCAACATTAGAGTCTTTGAAGCATGAATGATTTCATTGCAATATCAAAGATCTTTAGTGATGCTTTGAGGTCAAAGCTTTTCTTGAAAAAGAGTCATATTGCAAATCTGGATGTTATTATATAATGTTTATTAATTAACAAGGTCGTAAATTATTTAACACATACTTTCATGACTAGATTTATATTATGCAAGAGAATGTATCAGCCTTTGTTCATCAATAAGAAAAATATTTTGCGTTTTTAAGCATATCTCCTCATAAGCTCCTTCATCTTTTGTATGCCAAAATGTGCTTAATAGACATGATCTTCTCTACAGGTGGTACTCCTAAAGAAATGCTTTCTCTGGCAATAATTACACAAATTACATTATTTCTTGAGTTATTCAAGCTGGTATTATTCTCTAAGAGTGGCATCATGTTGCTGACAGTTCGATTTGTGCTTATGTTTTGCTTTTGTGCCTCTTGTCAGATGATAACTAATACTATTGTATATTGGGGTTATCCATTTTATCATATTTTCTGCTTCATCTCCACTCTTTGTCTTAGTCCTTGTCATTTAATCTGATGGCTTATGAACTTGTATGGAATGCTATTAGCATTTATTCATTGTCACAAAATTAATTACCTTATAGTTTGAAATGCTTAGTTATGATTCCATTTGTTTGCCTGTAGTTGACTGCATAGAGATGTATTTTGGTCATGCTATCTAAAATCTTCAATTATATGCATCAGATAGTTCAACTATTGTGAACTATTTGCAAATTTAGTCAACTAGGAAGCATGAAGGGGAATCTTTATGAAAAACATTCACAAACTCATTGCTTATTTGTTTAATAACTGCAGAGTGATTATCCTTGATCATCATAAGACTGCAATGGAAAGGCTTCAAGCAAGCAAGTATGATGATAAAAATATTGTTAAGGTCATAGATATGAAGCGCAGTGGAGCAACTATCGCATATGAATTCTTTACTGAAAGGTTATTATCAGAAAATATGGGCTATGGAATGATTAGCGCACAAGAAAATTTGCAGAGAAAATCATCTTTGGTGCCAGAAAAGGATATTCAAAGAGTTGATCTACTATTTAAATATATAGAAGATGCAGATCTCTGGAGGTGGACTCTTCCTGATAGCAAAGCCTTCAGCAATGGATTGAAAGACATGCGAATTGAGTTTAGTTTTAGAAAGAATCCAGAGTTGTTTGAACAGGTACTACTTTCTTTGTATTTCAATATAAAACAAGCTAGCTTGTAATAAATGGGAACACGATAATTATCATCAAATTAGTGCAAGATTCAACAATTTTTGCTAGCAAACCTTTAGATTGTTTCCTTCTAGTCAATAGTCTATGAAAATTTGCTTCCATCTATGTTACATAAGTTCCGGTGCTGCCATTTTCCTTGTCTTTAGATCATTCTTGTAATTTTCCTCTTTCTGGCAATTTCACAACTAGTGCCCTTGTTTCTTCTCTCACAGCTGAAGTTTGTTCTCTAGCAATGGGAAATTGGGAGCAGGTTTTACCTTTTTCTCTTTTATATGCAACTTTTGAATATGAAGTTTACATAAAGAAATTGGATTGATATGTATATCACTCTGATGGTATTCTCTCCTGTAAGGGACTAATAGGTCTATTGCGTGAAATTCATAAAGGATTCAATATATGACTGCTTGAAATATATTTATAATCCATGTGCGCCTTCAAAATTTTGAAATATATGATCCTTTTTAATAAGGACCGAAACTGCATTAGTCTAGTAGGATGGTATGGGTCTTGTTGGTTACGAATCTGCCATGAGGAAAGGATTTTTGGTTAATGCGCCCAGATTCGCCCACCAGATGAAAGGCCGGAAGGAAGAGATGCCTTCCGAGCCAATCTCCGGAGAAGGCCGGCTCCTTTTTGGGGGGGGGTGATTTAAGCTAAAGGGAACAGGAAAGAAATAAAGGAACGGAAAGAGACAAATGTACAGAAAGAGATACAAATATGTCCAAAGGTTGGTGGGGGGGAACTAACAGTACGGGAACACACCAATCACCGCTACTTACCGCATACAAACACAGAGCATGACAAGGAACTGCAAAACCTAGGCGTACTTCCGATACACCAGCAGCGTATGCACAGCTTCAATAGCTCCCTAGCAAACATTCCCTACAAGGAACTAACAGCAGGGGATCGTATCAATCACCAGATACATACACTGACAGGGGTAGAAAGTAAACCTAGAGATGCCAGAGCCAGGTATATGTGTTAGGTAGAGAGTTTAACCGCACAGCTTCAATGGCTCCCTAGCAAACATTCCCTACAAGGAACTAACAGCAGGGGATCGCATCAATCACCAGATACGGGCCAACAACGTCACACATAACTGATGGAACTGCTACCAAATTTATAATGAATGCTTTAAATAATGAAGTACAGAGGGTGCTTTAAACAAGCAATGCTAGAGGAACCTGATCGCCAAATGCCAAAGTGAATTAACGAGCACCGACACAGGTGGGCCTAAGGCATATAATGAAAGACAGCATAAAATAAAAAAGATAGTAGAACGTAACCGTGCATACAGATTGTATTCATAAGCGTAAGCACGGTTACATAGTAAGCACGGTAGTTCCCTAACAAACATTCCCCTTCCACACTTTACAATGAATTTCGGATGGGCTTTTATAGCCCGAGTCCCACTTGTTACATTAATGGGCACGGAGTCCCAGCCAAACATAAGCTGACAGAAGCGGCGAAAGAGATGCAAATGCTGACCTTTTGTCGGACTGGGCTGTACCCGCAAGCATGGTCTTCCCGGAAGCTGGACAGCTACGTGGCGGAGTGTTGGGTAATTCTTCAAGTCGGCAGGCTTGCTAGTAGTTGGAGCAGGTGAAACCTCAGATCAGCTTTGAATGTGGCTATTAACGCAGGCGGTGCAGGCAGCCCATGCTTATCCCTTTTGGTCGGCAGTCTTGGTTCAAATCCCGAAGTTGGACACTTGTCTGATGATGGGTTATGCCGTGTGACACATGCCTGCCTTAGAGGGCAGTCTATCCATCTTTGCTTGGGATCGGGGCTCCTTGGGATGCGTGCAAAAATCAGTGCAGTCGGGGAAGGTCTTCAAGCCTTGGTCAAATTCCGGGTTTGTTCCCCTACTGTACACCTGTCAAGGGCGCATTCCCGCTCCGTTGAGAAGTCGAACTGCGCACAGGCGAACACTGGTGTCTGCCGCCATATGGACCTGCTCCGGCATTTTACCTTTTTTCTGCATTGACTTGTCAGTCTGCAGTGCAAGGTGCGCCCAGGAGGTGGGGCGAAGTGCGCACTTCGCACCAAAACTGGGCGAAGTGCGCACTTCGCACCAAAACTGGGCGAAGTGCGCACTTCGCACCAAAACTGGGCGAAGTGCGAACTTCGCACCCAGACTTAGCCAATTTCAGATAGACCTGCTGGAAAGCTGGAAAATCAACTGGGGAACTCCATGGAAAAAAGGGGGGAGAGAAAGAGAATGGGAAAGAAAAGGAAAGGGAGAGAAGCGAGAAAAACGGAAGGAGGAAAAGAAGAGCAAAGATCGTTACAAAACAACATTGAAGACATTGCACCCCGTGCAAAAATGTGACAACATTTCGGCGGCTCGCGGGGTGTCGAGCTCGCCTCGGCGCAAATAATCCATGCCTTCATCCTTTGGGTGCAGAGGAACTTGCCTCCCCGCATTTTTCTCGCTCTAATCGTTCTCCTTGCGGCAACCGTTCTTCGTATTCATCTTTGTCGCCGCCTCATCGGTATCTCCTTCCGAAAGGTCTCCATTTCTCGCTTCGCCTCGCACATGCGAGTGTACGCCTCTTGGGCTGAGCGCCGAGCTTCGCTTCGAATGGCTTGCGGTCGCCTATGTCTTCTAATGCTCCGTGAAAGCAGCGACCGCGTGCGGGTCGATGGTGAGGTATCTTTTCTCTAACTCCCGAAAATAGGAGCGGATCCCGGAATATCCGGACACCATCCGAGTGACTCGACTGTCTTGAATTGGCTCTGTCCAGCCTATCAATTTCAGTCAGTATCCGCTTCAAAGGACTGCCAATTCCTCTTTACCCGATCTAGGGTAAGGAGCTCGCCATTCTCAACAAAACCTGGACACCCAAGTTCTGTAAGAGCGTGAAAGGGGGCCAGACAGATATCTTTTTCATGCCCGAATGCATCAAGCATTCGTCTGGCCACTCTCACCTCTTCAACTTTTCTAAAATATTTGTGCAAGGTCACCCTTGCACCTGCCCATTCTGCAGCGAATGAGGACACGGGGGAAAAAGGACGCCGTCGCGCTCGCGCTCTCCGAAGGTTTATCGCCGAGTCCAGCCATTGCTTTGCCTCGGCGCTCGGCCTCCTCTACCACGAGGCTTTCCCCGGCGGAAACTTCTTGAATCCCGGATGCGAAGTCCAGGACTGCCATCGCCTTAAAGGTATGGGGCTTGCATTCCCTCAGCAAACCAGCCCTCGTTTCCTTAACTTTTGTCTTTGAAAAGACAACCGCTTGAGATGTTTTTTCCGCAAGCCGCGATCGTGCTCGCTTCAAAGACTCCCCGGAGCCGAGAAATCTGCTCCGAGGCTGATTTCTTTTCGGTTGCGGCTCGTTGTCGAGAAGCGGCTAGTCGGGCTTTGAATTCATCGGTTTCTCGCCGCGCCGCTTCCAGCCGCTCAGTGGACCTAGATAGGTCCTCTTCAAGTTGCCTTACTTTGTCCTGCAACGCAAAAGTTCTTCCTCGCTCCTCCGCACTCTTGACAAAGAGATTGTCGACTTTGCGCATGATCGTCCGAATCTCATACTGTTTATCAATGTCATCAAAGCTTTTCTCCTTTGTCTGGAGCACGTAGTCCGCCTTAGTCATTTCTCGGAGAGGCTTCTTCACTATTGGGATTATTTTCTCCGTTGTAATCACTCTCCTTCCGAAATCATACTTTGCGCGTTTTGCCGGGGCGGCTATCTCTTCATGTCTCCTCCGCTTCATGTCTTGGCGGAAAGAGACAGAATACTCTACGGCTCTCGTTGCCAGGGGCAAGTCATCCGAGTTCTGGAGGTCGTCCATAAAATCTGGTTCCCCGGCCTTAGGGATTTGCCGAGACGTCTCTCCCTGCGGGGATGGGATCAGGAGGAACCGGACAGACCTTGGAAGAATCGGTCGCTTGTGGGGGCGACCGGGAAACGGAAATGGGAGAGGCTGAGATTGTGAGGGTTTGAAGCGGCTGAGGCGGAGGATGTGATGGTGAATGGACAGCCTCAGCACTAACCTCGGGCGAAGGGTTTGGAGTTGTGCTCAGAGAAAGAGAGACGTTAGGGTTCTGAGCAAACTGGTCGAAAGAATGGGGACCGCTAGAAGGGCGCGGAGACGGGGAGGAGGATGTGGTCATGGCTCGCCCAGATTGAGCGGGGGACTGAGTAGAAGTAGAACTGGGTGAGACAAGAGAGACAGGGACAGCAAACGTACCTGCGGGCTCCGCCTGAGCCGATGCCGGGTGAATGTCTTCTCTTATTGTCTCGGCGGCCGGCTTGGGACTGCCCAAAGGAACTGCCTCTGCGGCGGCAGGACGCGGTTGCGGCTCTGCGACTGGTCGTCGCACTATCGTGCTAGGTCGCCTCGATTTTCTCAACTCTCCTCCGCTTCTTTTCTTCCGGGAACAACCGTCGGATCGGGGGAAGGAGACGAAGCGAGTGTGCAGCAGGCGCCGATGCTCCCACGGTAAACTTGTACCGGGGTTTGACTTGCGAAGGTCCGCCGCAACCGGTCCGCGTTCCGGCGGTGCCGGTGCTTTTCTTGCTCGAGGAAGTGCCTCGGCGCCGCCTCGGCTAACTTTTTCGCCTTTTCGTGCGCCGCCTTAGGAGCTACGAACCGCATTGGATCGGCTCGGGTACTTGTCAGGCCGGCGCCGGCAGCTGCCGAAGTGTACAATCGTTTGGGAGGAGACCCACTTTTATAATCCTCAAAGGGGCCTCTGGGAACGTAACCTTGATATGCGAACGGCCGCCACCGTCATGATGCCGGTCATAGAGAACCGAGAAGTCGTCATCTACGGCCGGGTTTCTCCTTGTGGATTTATCGTGTCGTGTGCGGCATCTCATTTTCCAAGCATTCAATAATCTTTTCTTTAGACCAGCTTAAGGCCTCGCAATCTTGGACAAAAATTTTTTGAACCCCGGAGATGAGAAGTGATGGTCCCGGTTTCTCTTGGGGTCATATGTCACCTCCTCGCAGTAGAAATCCTGCCAAGGGGGAGAAGCTTCCATTAATTCAATCTCCCGACCAAGGTCCACATGGACCACGTCGCATCTATCTTCGGTTATGTCCCGGGGGCACAGATGTGCAAACTTTCCCCTTATCCCATGAGGGTCATACTTCCAGCGCTGTGGCAGCAAAACCAGGCCAATCCGGGACAGCGCTTGCCCTAGGTAGACATGTTGTCCTACCTCAATAATCTCAACATTGGCCCAGGAAAGAGGATATTGAAAAATCTGTCCTCTTTTCTTCCCTAGGCCGAACTCTTCTTCCACATAGTCCATCTGTCGGGCAACTTCCATCCCGAACAGATGCTCTGAGCACCAATAGGGCAGCAAATAGGGTTTGCCCTTGAATCCGTAGATTCTGATCACAATCCCTCGCGTCGGCTCGAAACGTCCCCGAGCTTCTGATTTATCAAAGCACTCGTCATTTCTCTCGGGGACGGGGGATTTCACTTTCGGTGAAGACTGACATGACGAATCCCAGAAAGTTGAAGTTGAACTTGTAGTAGGACCCTTTCCGGTATAAGTCATCCGTCCAGTTATAGACGGGCTGGGGTTCTCCCTTCTCGTTAACCTTCTTCAGGTTCAGGATCGGCATTTGGGGGTGCAGATGGTACAAGCAGAGCCAGACCAGAACAGAACTGAAACGAAAATTGGTTGACTGGCGCTTCTGGATCTTCAGCAGACTGGAATGAATGGCGTAAGCCAGCCAGTCTGCCCAGTCGAAAGAGATGGGGCGTTTTCCGCTCCGCTGCGCCGCTGGTTCGTAAGATTCTCCACACAGGAGGCATTCTCGCTGGCGCCACTGGTACGGGTGTACCAACTCATCGGAGTCGCAGCTCGAGGATCCATGCCAAGATGGTATATAGATACTTGCTCCGAAATTTTACCAAAGGCATGGGGCCGCCGGCCATTGTCCGTCGGAAGCGGGCGCTCAGCTCTGAATTGAGGAAATCCCTCATTCGCTTGGTGTGCGTGAAACGTTCCGCTTGTTCGCCCAAATTGATTTTTCTGAGGATGGTGCCGGAGTCGTACTCCAGCCCTGGGGCAAAAGCTGGCTGCACAGTCTCCCTGCGCAGTGCGAACAAGGGTTTGCCGCTGGAACTCGCAGATTTGCCGGGAAGCCGGTTTATAGTGTCCGACAATTAAGTCTATCACTCCGGCACTGGTGGACAGGAGGGCACATGAATCGAAGAGGTTTGATTTGTACGCCGCTCCAAAATGATGGGAGGGCGAAACCTTGTCGCCCCAGCCTCTCCACATTCGCTCTCACCTGAGTTAGGCTCATGGAAAACGAGCCGTCCACATATCCTGCCATGTAATTCACCGGAGGTGGTGGGGATTGCCCACGCCGTACCTTCTTCGTCCGGGCCTTTGACTTTTTCTCCGGCGGAGGATCGCCTTTGAAAACTCCCGGCCGCGGCAAATCCCCTCGGTTCATCGCTTCACTGGATCGCGCCGACACGGCATTTTTCCCTTGTCCATCTCTCCGAGTTAGCAATAATGACAGGTTCAGGCTGTCTCGCAACAAATTTCGCTATCAGAAGAATAATTAGCACTGTCCGAGGAATAATCTCTGCAATCTGGAATGTTGGCATGATTCTGACCCCCTTTTCTAGATAAAAACAGCGTCATTAATGCAACGCAGGAGGGGTAGGTCGGCTGAGTTAAAACCCTTGGTGGCCGCGCAGGAGAACGTTTAGGAAAAGACGCGCCCCGACAGCCGTCCCTTGCTTTTTTAGTTGCGTTTTCGCTTGAAAAACGCGCAATCATTAACTCAGCGTTGGGGACTGCACCATGGTTGACGTTGCTGCCACCACTTGGGCACGCTGATCAAGACAAAACCTTCGGTGCGGAAACCCACATTAAAACAAGTGCAAACGCGCCCTGGGCCCAGCTTGGGGTTTTTGAAATTTTTTTTTTTTTTTATTATTCTTTAAACCGCGTCCCAATACTGGCCCGGAAAACTAGGCGCAGTCGGACTTCGCCCGAATTTCGGGCGAAGTACGAACTTCGCACCAAAACTGGGCGAAGTACGAACTTCGCACCAAAACTGGGCGAAGTGCGCACTTCGCACCAAAACTGGGCGAAGTACGAACTTCGCGCGAAGCGCGTGCTTGAACTGTTCTACCTCTGTTTTTAGTTGCGCCCAAGGTTTGGGCGCGATCTGGGTCTTTGCCGCCTTTGATCTTTAGATGGACTTCGCACGGGCGCTGGCCGCTTTGTTCGGACTTCGGCCGAAACTTGAGGCGAAGTGCGAACTTCGCGCGAAGTTCGCACTTCGCCCAAGTTTTGAGCGCAGCGCGCACTTCGCACGGGCGCTGGCCGAAGTCGGACTTCGGTGCGAAGTTCGTACTTCGCACAATCTTTGCGCGAAGTTCCTACTTCGCACGAAGGGTTGCGCAGTGCGAACTTTAGTCTGCTTCAGCTTGCTGGGACAAACTTCGCAATTTGGCTGGGCCGAAGTCCGGCGTCGCTGCGAAGTCGGACTTCGGTCAACACTTAGTCGATTTCTGCTCTTTTTTCTCCTTTCTTTTTCTGCATAGCCGAACTTCGCCCCTCTTGCGGGGCAACGATAGACTTCGTTGCGAAGTCTGTCTTTCTCTCCCATGCCGCATTTAAGCTCAAAGAAGGAAAAATAAACTGAATGCTAAAACTGGAAACTATACATGCGGGGAAAAATAAAAACACAAGGCAAAATTTTTACAGGGAAGGGCCACTCGGGCGCCTTCAACAGCGATAAAACTTCAAGTGGAACCCGTTGACGGGGATGGGGAGGAGCTGACCCTCCATATCCGAAAGTATGTAGGCATTGAACTGATTCACCCGGGCAATCTGATAAGGGCCCTCCCAGAGAGCATCAAATTTTCCATGATTACCCGGTTTTGCCTTGTATGAGTCCCACTTCAGCACCAGGTCCCCGACTTTGAAAACTCGGGCAGTGGTGCCTTTGGCAAACCAGCCTTTAGTGGCTGCAATGTGATCGGCGAAGGCCTGGTATGCACTTTCTCTCGTCTTCTTCCAACCGCAGGAGTTGGCACAACCTCGTCGTCTACCGGGTCTCCGCTGCTCCTGTCTTCGTCAATCATCCACAGGGCGGGGATTTCAATGTGTGATGGCTTAACAGCTTGCTTGCCATAGACGAGCGCGTAGGGGGACGTCTTGAGGGATTTCTTGAACGCAACTCTGTCCGCACATAGCGCCCGGTTCAGGAGCAAGTGCCAAGTCCGCTTATTTTTTTCAATGGTCCTCCGGAGAATTTTCAGGAGGTTCTTGTTAGTAGACTCGGCAAGGCCATTCCCCTATGGGTAGTAATTAGAAGACATCTTGTGATAGATAGGTACCCGCCCAACTTCGCAGTGAACTCCCGAGAGAGGCACATGCCGAAGTAAGGCTCCAGGTCAACAATCACGACCTCTTGGATGACCACAATGTCGAGAGCTTTGTGCAGCCGGATAGGGATGTCCTTTATGACACCAACCTGTCTTGACAGGGGTGCCGTCTATTTGCAGCACACCTTGGCTGCTCCGTGTGTATTCCATCCCGATCTCATCGCAGACGGCCTTCGGCATCACGGTCGAGGAAGCACCAGAATCCACCATGCAGTTGTGAACTATGTGCCCTTGCATCCGCAAAGACAGATAAAAGGGTGGCGGTCCTGTTCTTCCCAGTGGTGGAGACCGTCAAAGGTTGAACCGAGACAGCAGTCGCATCCGCTTGCCGTTCTTCATGTTTTTTAGTGATTCTTGCAGCAGATCTACCCGGCCCGGAGCGGAAGGGCATCGTACATGCCGATTCCCGGCAGAGTCTTCTTTAACTCGTCTACAATGTCGTAGCCCGAGGTACTAGCTCCTTCTGCTGGTTTAGCCGGTTCATACTTGGTCCGGTACTGTTGGGTGGCCTCAAGTCGCTGTCTCTTGGTCAGAGACGGGTACTTCAGCTTTTCCTGGGCTTGTTCGACTAGTTGGGGCTAACTATTACACCATCAAAATGAAGGGTGTCTTGATAGGACAAAAACTTAGCATAGCCGATCAAACATTCATTTTGGATTTCGTAGTCACCATGATGCAAAAGGCCACTATGATGCCTGTTGGTTACGAATCTGCCATGAGGAAAGGATTTTTGGTTAATGCGCCCAGATTCGCCCACCAGCATGAAAGGCCGGAAGGAAGAGATGCCTTCCGAGCCAATCTCCGGAGAAGGCCGGCTCCTTTTTGGGGGGGGGATTTAAGCTAAAGGGAACAGGAAAGAAATAAAGGAACGGAAAGAGACAAATGTACAGAAAGAGATACAAATATGTCCAAAGGTTGGTGGGGGGGAACTAACAGTACGGGAACACACCAATCACCGCTACTTACTGCATACAAACACAGAGCATGACAAGGAACCGCAAAACCTAGGCGTACTTCCGATACACCGAGCAGCGTATGCACGACTTCAATAGCTCCCTAGCAAACATTCCCTACAAGGAACTAACAGCAGGGGATCGTATCAATCACCAGATACATACACTGACAGGGGTAGAAAGTAAACCTAGAGATGCCAGAGCCAGGTATATGTGTTAGGTAGAGAGTTTAACCGCACAACTTCAATGGCTCCCTAGCAAACATTCCCTACAAGGAACTAACAGCAGGGGATCGCATCAATCACCAGATACGGGCCAGCAACGTCACACATAACTGATGGAACTGCTACCAAATTTATAATGAATGCTTTAAATAATGAAGTACAGAAGGTGCTTTAAACAAGCAATGCTAGAGGAACCTGATCGCCAAATGCCAAAGTGAATTAACGAGCACCGACACAGGTGGGCCTAAGGCATATAATGAAAGACAAGATAAAAGAATAAAGATAGTAGAACAGAACCAGGCATACAGATTGTATTCATAAGCAGAAGCACGGTTACAGTGAAGCACAGTAGTTCCCTAACAAACATTCCCCTTCCACACTTTACAATGAATTTCAGATGGGCTTTTATAGCCCGAGTCCCACTTGTTACATTAATGGGCACAGAGTCCCAGTCAAACATGAGCTGACAGAAGCGGCGAAAGAGCTGCAAATGCTGACCTTTTGTCGGACTGGGCTGTACCCGCAGCATGGTCTTCCTGGAAGCTGGACAGCTACGTGGCGGAGTGCTGGGTAATTCTTCAAGTCGGCAAGCTTGCTAGTAGCTGGAGCAGGTGAAACCTCAGATCAGCTTTGAATGAGGCTATTAACGCAGGCGGTGCAAGCAGCCCATGCTTATCCCTTTTGGTCGGCAGTCTTGGTTCAAATCCCTAAGTCGGACACTTGTCTGATGATGGGTTATGCCGTGTGACACATGCCTGCCTTAGAGGGCAGTCTATCCATCTTTGCTTGGGATCGGGGCTCCTTGGGATGCGTGCAAAAATCAGTGCAGTGGGGGAAGGTCTTCAAGCCTTGGTCAAATTCCGGGTTTGTTCCCCTACTGTACACCTGTCAAGGGCGCATTCCCGCTCCGTTGAGAAGTCGAACTGCGCACAGGCGAACACTGGTGTCTGCCGCCATATGGACCCGCTCCGGCATTTTACCTTTTTTCTGCATTGACCTGTCAGTCTGCCAGTGCAAGGTGCGCCCAGGAGGTGGGGCGAAGTGCGAACTTCGCACCAAAACTGGGCGAAGTACGAACTTCGCACCAAAACTGGGCGAAGTGCGCACTTCGCACCAAAACTGGGCGAAGTGCGCACTTCGCACCAAAACTGGGCGAAGTGCGAACTTCGCACCAAAACTGGGCGAAGTACGAACTTCGCACCAAAACTGGGCGAAGTGCGAACTTCGCACCCAGACTTAGCCAATTTCAGATAGACCTGCTGGAAAGCTGGAAAATCAACTGGGGAACTCCATGGAAAAAAGGGGGGAGAGAAAGAGAATGGGAAAGAAAAGGAAAGGGAGAGAAGCGAGAAAAACGGAAGGAGGAAAAGAAGAGCAGCACTGTTACAAAACAACATTGAAGACATTGCACCTCGTGCAAAAATGTGACAACAGGTCTCAATAAATTGGTTATGATGATGATGACTTTCATGGTTAGGATATTGATAGGGATCAATTTTAGTATACCTTTTGAAGCAAGTTTGAGAATGATCAACTGTTGCTTTAAGTTTATTATCAAGGCGTTGATGTTGTAATTACATTATCAATAGCAACAAACTTGTTAGCACCCTTAATATAACTTTGAGAAGTTTCTTCATCAATAGATTGTAATGTTTTTTTAGAAGGCCATTACAAATAGATCCACCACAGGTCACTTGGAAACATGACAAGATGGTGTCAAGGATGAGCGACCAAGTAACAATGACCTGACAAGCTTTTAAAGCAGGGAGCTGTTGGTCACAAATCTGCCACAGGAAAGGATTTTGTATGTCTACGCGCCCTAGACCTGGACCAACCTTGAAAGGCCGGAGGGAAGGAATGCCCTCCGTGCCAATCTCCGGAGAAGGCCGGCTCCTGTGCTAAACTACTGGGGTTTAAAGCTAAGAGTGCAAGAAAGAGATTAAAAAGTACAGAAAGAAATGGAAATAGCCTGATATTGCAGTGGGAAAGAACAAGCAGCACAATAACTTATCTATAGCTAAACCAGCAGCAATCAATATAGAAATTGTAATAGAAACTGAAATTGCATATGCTTCTCTATGTATCCTCTAACAGAATTCCAAACACATTTATCTTCCAATGCTAAAATCTAGATATCAGAATTATAGCAACCAGGAAAGTAAATGAAAAGTAGAAATACTTGCCAGAGGCAGCATACAAAGAAGGCACAGATTCGGAGCCAAGGATCTTCAATATTGATGCAAAATGTTTAGCTACAGCAGCTCTTTAGCAATATGTTTCTCCCCCTTTTTTCATTACAATGACTGGGTTTTTATAGAGGACCCTTCCCTCTGAGCCATTAATGAATCAGAATTACAAGGATGCTAGGGCGGCTTCGAAAATGATGTTCGCCTCACTTCTACAATTGAAACCTCCCATCCTATTACTACAATTAGTTGTAGCGCATTAGGCGGGGAAAGTTGCATTTATGCGCCGCAGGCGTTCCTCGGATTCATACCGGGTCTTAGAATGCGTGCCCCTCGGGAGTAGCACTGTTCTCAGAAGCGGCCCTTGGGGAGCTTTGCTGAAATTGGGCTGAATCGCAGCTAAGGGGGGAAGTTCACTGAATTTGCAACCGAAGTGCGGCTTCACAATGAACTCGGGCCGAAGTGAAGGCCAAGATGGGGGGCAAATTTTTCTTAAGTCAAAATGGCCTCATTGAGGGTGGTTCGCTAAAATCCGGCCCTGGAAACAACTTCGCAAGAAAAAATAGGCCGAAGCGGGTACTTAATCTGATTCTGGCCGAAGTAGCCAACTTAGCTGTAGAAAATGAGGCGATCCGACTCCCTGTTCTGTTGCTTCGCTGGAAAATGGGAGTTTCGCAGCGATCGGGTCTCAAAGTGACAGTTCGGGGAAGCTTTGGAGGAAGCCCCTCCTCTGCCTTAGAAGTTTTCCCACTTCTCAAGTAGAGCTTTGGCAATGTGGTGATTGAAGTGGGAGGTTCGCTGGCCTTACGCTCGAAGCGGCTGCTTCGCTAGACTAAGGCCCGAACTGGCGCCTTCTATGAGACGGTTCACTGGGGGGATGGGCTAAAGTGGTACTTCGGCATCCTTTTTAGCGAAGCGGCCCATCTACCTCAAAACATTTTTCGATCAAACCAAAACTGGAGCTTCGCAGTTTTACTGCCCGAAGTAGTTGCTTCAGCAGTCTTGTGGGCGTAGTGCCGCTCATGCCTTAGCCGATTTCAAGTCCGAACTGGACTTGCACCTGTTTTTCTTTTGCGAAGCTGCCGATCCTTGTTTGTTTTCAGCGAAGCTGCTAGTTTCTATCTGTTTCCTGTTGGCGAAGCTACTTATGCATATGAAATGAATACAAGGGGGCCAAGGGGCGGATACTAGAGGCGCTGGGGCGCCATGAAAAAAAATAGAAAAAGCAAGGGAACAAATTCATGAAAAATAAGAAAACTTAACATAAAATTGAACAATACTTCAAAATCTTTACCCCTCAACAAAATGTGACAAAACTGTCAACATTCTTGGTGGCTCGCGGGGTATCGAGCTTGCCTCGATGCACGGACCCTTAGCCTTTATTCATTGGGCCCGGAGTCACCCCCGGTTCCTGGTTCAATTTGTCCACCCACCTCTGGGGATTCTCCTGCTACTGTTTCCTCTTCCTCTCCCCTCTCCTCGTCAGGTACCTGTTCTTGCTCCTGCTCTTGTGGCTGGGGAAGACGATCACGAATGCGTTCCATTGTCCGGCGGATGTGGGCCCAAGCCCCTTCCTGAAAGGGCTCGCGATCTTGGAGTGACTTGACCAGAACGCGGAATCGCTGAATCTGGTCTATATCGGCGTGTTTAGCTCGCTCGCTCAGATCAGTCAAACAGGCTTCGATCTGGCAGTACCTGAAGATGAAGTCTGTCACTTGTGCCTCCGTTATTGGGTCCACCCAACTATCTATCTCCGAGGTGTCACTTTCAAAAGCAAGCCACACTGGCTTGAGTTCCTCCTTTGATAAAAGGTTCCCATCATCATCTGTGAATCCGGGAAAGCCTAACCGCGAGAGATTTTGAAAATAGGCCAAGGAAGTGCGCTGCTCTTGCTCAAATACTTCCATCAACCTCTTGGCCTTTTGAGCCTTTTTCAATTTTGAGAAAAAGGCACGAATTGTAGATTGGACGGTAGCCTAGTCCCTTGCGGTCCGGCTCATAGCAGGAACCTGCAAATCTTGGTATTTGATGTTTTGCGCCTCAAAGGCTAAATTTAGTCGGCGCCGTATTTCTTTCATTATTTCATCAACAATTGGCCCCTCCTGTGAAGAGGCACTCTGGGCTTCGGTGATATACAAAAGAATAGACAGGGCGCTGGAGGCCCGAGACTTGAAGTTTCTTAGCAAATGGGTGCGTATGCTCTTGATTCTGTCTCTGTTGAAGAGCTCCACACTTGTCTCCTTTTCATCCAACTGCTGCCGCATCTCACTGATTCGGGATTCAAGCTTCTTCGCCCTTTCCTTTCCTTCTGCGTGTGCTTTCTGCTGATGCTCGGCAGCGCCTTGGAGATCGGCTATCTGCTGTTTGAGGGTCGTCACCTCCTGCTTCATTTGTTCAGACTCCTTCTGAGCCTCTTCTAGTTGAGCGTGAGCCCTCGCCAACTTTTCTTCCAGCTGCATGTTGGTGTTCTCTATTTCGTAGCGGCGCTCATTGAAATGCTTGGCGTGGAGGTAAATCGAGTCAATTTTTACGTGCATGGACCCTGTCTCATGCCCTACATCCAACTTCTCCAGATCCTTCACGGTCTCATAATATGAGTAATCCGAAGGTGTCATCTCTTCTACAGGTTTTTGGACCTTCGGCACCTTCTTCACTTTGTGGAGTTTCATCCCCTGCCGGTCAAATACAGCGCATTTCTCAACTGTGGCTGGGGCTCGGGCCCTTCTCTTTCTGGCATCCTTGAGGTACTTGTCTGTGCTTCGCCGGGCCCGAAGCAAGCTCTCCGCCAGAGAGCGCTCTTCGATCATTGTCAACTCAGAATCCAAAGATGCTGGATCTCCAATCATGGGAGTGTACAGGTACAGAGCTTGATGGGGATAGTCCCCACTAGACGGATTGGTGACAGGGGTAGTGGGCACTTCTGCGGCTAAGGGCGAGGTGACGGGTTGCACTGCCATGACTGGGCTATTAGGGCCTTGGGAGTGAGGCATCGCCCCCAGGCGGTTCGAAAACTGCGGGGTCGGGTGGACAGGTGGTGGTTCGTTGGTGGTGCCCCGACCGCGTGATACAGAGGATGTGAAGGCATTGGGGACGACAGCGTAAAGGCTGAACGCGGCTTGTGTGAATTGGGAGGCGATGGAGAGTGAAACTTTTTCAACCGATGGTTGCAAAATATCAAGGGATCCCGTCGTTTGGGGGGTGCTTCTTGGAGACACAGATGACGCTGAAGGCCTATCGGCCAGGGCTACTACAGAAGGAACTTCAAAATAGAGAGAAGGGGAGAGGGAGCGCGTACCTTCGTGCTTTATGGTAAGAGCTGTGGAAGCAAAGTCCTGCATGTTGGGGTCTTGGCCGCTTTCTTCCTCTAGCTTTTCAACATCCCCAATGCTCTGCTCATCGACGTCCCCTTCCTCCTGGGTGTCATCTTCCACATTGACGACCTCGCTCACAACGTTGATAACCTCCTCCTTCTGCGGCGGGGGTTCGAGTGCAGCTTCGCTAGCGCCTATATCAATGAGGCTTCCAGAGGGGCGTTCGCTGGCGTAACCAAAATATTTGGTTTGGGGCCGCTTCGGGTGTAGGGGGGCATCTGTGCTTCGACGACCTTCTTTCTCTTCTTCCTTTTCTTCTCTAGCTGCTGCACCTCCTTTTTAGCAGCTTGATTGGATCCCGCCACTGGTTTAACCTGTTGTTCTTGCTGTGCCCCCACCTGTTCTTCTTCATCTAAATGTTCAGGTGCTTCCTCGATCCTCCTCGGGCTCTTGCCAGAGCCTGGGGCACTAGGGGGCACAAAATTTGCGAAGGAGATGGACTGCCAGGAATCAACGTTGGCATCATATATTTAGCAAAACTCCCCATCGATGAGGAGAAAAGTGTCTGATTTCTGCTTTCAGCGGTGAACCCTCATTATCCACTACTTCGTCAACTTCTGGGTTGGTGTTCGGCCTTGCTGGGTCTGGAGCATAGAATTCTCCGCGAGAAACACATTCGGCAAGGGAGACCTGCCAGGGGTATACTGCGGCGTCCGAGGATAGGCCCGCCACCCAAGCTAGAATGGAGAAGATATCTGGGTACTTGAATTTCTCTAGGGGCAACGACATCTTGGGTAGTTTGCCGGCTGGGAGCCCCTCTTTCAATTGTCCCTCCATGAACTGCGTCATATAAGGAGCGGGGACATACCTGCCCGTCTGCTCATTCATGTTAACATTTCTAACCGTGTATCCCTGGGGCGGCCCCTGCCGAGGAGCGAAGGCCTCCTGTATATCACCGCGATAAATTGAAAAGAGGTTATTTCCGGCAGCGTCGCGAACTTGCCTGGTTAGAGGCTGGTAGTTCTGGGCAATTGCATAGATTAGCTCAGGGCAATTGTGCACTGGGGTACATAAGTACTAGTACAATTGCGAGTAATAGGCGACGGTCCTCCTGTGTTTTGCAGATAGTCGGCCCCGCATATCATCAATTGTTTGCCGAAGCTCAACAACGCCTTTGGAAAGTACAGTGTCCCTGATACCCTCCCACCTATCGATGGGTGGATCAACGAGCTCTTCTTCCTCTAAATCCTCCTCCATAATTTGCTTTTCTGCCCGGACGTCGAGGTCGACTTCTCAGGCCTGTGTTTTTTCTCCTATTTAGATTTCTTCGTTTTCTCTGCGCCCGCCTCTTTCGGCGCCTTTTCCTTCTTCTCAGCAACCTTCTTCCCCATCACAGCTTACGGAATAGCACAGTGTTATGGTGAACAGAGCTCAACGGGTGGGCTAGCAGAATTGCAACAGAGTCTTGGCAGGGTTTCGACAACTTTGTGAGCTCTTTGCGAACAATTAACCAGAGGGTAAATAATTCTACGTTGGAGGTGCTTCGCTTTTATAAGCAAGCGCCGAAGTCATCCTATTAATGGCGCCTACTGGAAATAAATGCCCAAATCGGGCTGGAGGGGATCGCATTGCCTTTTGATTGGTGGTTCAGTGTCGTCTACGTAGACCAAAGCACCTTTGGGATCTGACCCTGTCTCGAAGCTTCAAATCCTCGTCATCATTCCCCAAGGCACGAGTTTTTACCTTAACTAAATTCTCTTGGGACGTGTGCCGCCCCCTTGCATTAACTTCACGTGCCTTGGAAATTTAATCGGGCCGCCACCCTTGCACGCGCCCCAAGGCACGTTTTCAAACGTGTCTTTTGTTTTCTAACGGCTTGAATCGGGCGCTTCGGCCAAAATTTGAGCGAAGCTCTACTTCGGCCCCTAAGGTGCCCGAAGCGGGCCTTTATATGTTTCTCGGCGCTTTTGCAAGGATTTCGTTACTTCGCTAGAATTTGGAGCGAACCGGAGGTTCGACGTCCCCTTGGCCCGAAGTAGGCTTTCCAACATCGAGAATGAGCGAAGTGGGCATTTGTAGATGTTGTTCCTTAGGTATACTTCGCATCATTCTCCTCACACTTGCTGCTTCGCTGAGCACTTGGCCGAAGCGCCACTTCGGCACGAAAATGGGCGAAGCTTCTATTTCCCTTAGTGACTTGGCGAAGCGTCCTTCTGTTTCTTTCCGTGACTCTGGGCTGTGCGAACCTTCTTCCTGTGTTTGAGAATCGGCGAAGCGCTGCCTCCATGACGCGAAGCTCATCCTGACGCGATCCTTATGTGATTTTTTGGAGTTGGCCCGTTAAGAGGGACTTCTTGATTCCGGGCGCCTTTATACTTGACCTGCCTTGTCGGGCATTAAGGTATTTCGCAGCATACCTGCCGATAACGGCTGCTTCGCCCGAAAATTTGCGAAGCGCACTGTTGTGCTTAGGCATTTGGCGAAGCTCAACCTTTTCAAACCGAAACCTATCTGCCTTGTAGCCAAAGCCGCGAACCTGTCCCGATTCTGCTTCTGACTCTAAAAGGACTTGGAATAAATATGTACAAGCAAAATAACGAAAAACAGGAAACAAAAGCTATGTACAGGGGTGAAACTTTTCGGTACCTCCTTAACGGTGAAAGGCCTTCAGGTGAAGGCCGTTGACCGGGATGGGCAGAATTTGACCAGTCATATCCTTCAGGATAAAGGAATTCGCCTGATTAACCTGGGAAATTTTGAATGGACCTTCCCAGAAGGCGTCAAACTTATCGTGATTTCCCGGCTTGGCCTTCCATGCATCCCATTTCCATACTAGGTCTCCGACTCGGAAAGTACGGGCAGTGGCTTTCTTCATAAACCAGTTTCGGGTGGTCTCCGTGTGTTTCATGAAAACTTCATAGGCCTTTTCCCTGTCTTCTTCAAGCTGCAGCAATTGAGCTAGCCTGGCCTCCATGGGATCTAATTCCCCTCTTTCGTCATCTAACATCCAAAGAGCAGGCATCTCCACATGTGTAGGCAAAACAACCTCCTTTCCATAGACCAGCGCGTATGGCGAAGTTTTAATTGATTTTTTGACGGAGATCCGATCGGCCCACAGCGCTTGATCCAAGAGCAAGTGCCAGGTTCTTTTGTTCTTTTCCAGAAGCTTCTTCAGGATCTTCAACAGATTTTTGTTTGTTGATTCTGCTAACCCATTACCTTGCGGATAGTAATTTGAAGTGGCCTTGAGATAGATTCCATACTTGCAGGCAAACTCGTTGATCTTGGCGCCTACGAACCCTGGGCCGTTATCTGTCACTATTGCTTCTGGGACCCCGAAACGGGTTATTAAACCTTCCAAAAATGTGATGACTGTTTCTTGATCTGCATGTTTCGTGGGCACTGCTTCGGCCCACCTGGTAAAATAATCCGTTGTAGTCAAAATGAACTTGTGTCCCGTTGAGGAGTTTGGCGATATTACCCCTAAGAAATCCAACCCCCACTGTTGGAATGGCATTTCGACTTGTATCGGTTGGAGAGGCATCGACACATTTTTATTCCGGTCAGCAAACCTTTGACATTGCTCACACCTTCGGCAGACTGCAAAAGCATCGACAAAGATAGTAGGCCAATAGTAGCCCGCCCTGATTACTTTTAAAGTCGTCGGCCTTCCGACGAAGTGGCCTCCTGATATCCCAGAATGAAATTCATTGAGGATTTTTTCCTTTTCAGCTCCCCTGATGCATCTCAGAAGGACACCATCAATGTTTCTAAAGAACAACCCTTCGGGGCGTAGGACATATCGGCGAGATTGCATCCTGAATCTCCTTCGCTATGAGGCGTTTAAATGCTCCGGACATCTCCCAGTGTTGAAGTATCTAATGATCTCATCAGTCCAGTCTTCCTCGCCCGTAGATTGATCGGTGAGGCTGTCTTCCGCCACTGGGTCGTCCCATTGGCATGCTGTCACTTCGGCAGCTATACTCTTTGCTAATTCCTGGCACAATGCGCGGCTGCGAACCAGTTTGGTGGGTCGAATTTCAATATCAAATTCTTGTATTTTATTGACCCAGCCGGCCCTTTTACTGCCCATCTCTCCCTAGATGATGAAACTTCGCACGTCCGGGTGAATAACGTACACCGTGGTTCTGCTCTGGGAGACGAAGTGTCTGAACTTCCTCAGAGACTTCATAACCGCGTGCACTTGACGCTCTATAAAATTATATTTTTCTTCGTGAGGCTGGATCACCTGGCTCAAGAAGGCAATCGGGCGCTCTTCGCCATCATCTCCCTTTTGCGTTAGGACCGCTGCATAACTCTCAGGCTCCCCGACTGCATAAAGAATGAAATCTTTGGAATAGTCCGGGTTGACTAGCACGGGAGCCTGGGCGATCCGAGCTTTAATTTCTTCAAATGCCTCTTTTCTTTCCTCTGTCCAGACGAACTCAGCATTTTTCTTCAAGAGCTCGGCCATCGGCTTGATGACTTGGGCGAAGTCGGGGATAAATTTTCTGACGAAGTTGATCTGGCCGAAGAACGATTGCAGCCCTTTCTTGTTCATTGGGAGCGGGAGCTTGAGGAGTGCCTCTGCCCTGTCCGGGTCAACAGCGAGTCCTCTTTCTGAGATGACATGGCCTAGCAGTTTTCCTTCTTTCACCGCGAAGACAGACTTCTTCGGGTTAATAGAAATGCCGAACTCCCGACATCTTTCAAATATCTGCTGTAAGTGTGAGGCATGATCTTCCCTCTTATGCGAAAATACAGTCATGTCATCTAAATAGATGACGATGATTTTATTTAACAGCTCGCTGAATGCTAAGTCCATGGCCCTCTGGAACGTGGCCCCCGCGTTTGACAGACCGAACGACATACGTTGATAGGCGAACGTCCCCCATTTGGTAGTGAATGTCGTCTTATGTTGGTCTTCGTCCCTGACCCAGATCTGATTATATCCTGAAAAGCCATCCAGAAGGGAGAAGCGTTGTGCTCCTGCCACTACATGGAGGATCTGGTCAATCTGCGGGAGCGGGTAGTGATCTTTCAAGGAGGCCTGATTCAGATTGCGGAAGTCGACGCACAGACGAATGTCCCCGTTCTTTTTTCTGACCGGGACCAGATTTGCGACCCAAGAAGAATGCTTTATCGGATAGATAATTTTGGCTTCAAGCATCTTCAAGAGTTCGGCCTTCATTAAGACTTCTATCTTCGGATTAACGGGCCTCTGTTTCTGTCTGCAAGGCCTAACTCCTTGCAATTCAATTGTATGTTGGATAATATCTCGGTCATAACCCTTCAGGTCTTGGTAGCACCATGCCACGATGTCTGGGTATTTTTTGCATAAAGACCGAATCTGTTCGAGCTCTGTTGAGGTACAATCTGTCCCAACTTTTATCACCTTCCCGGGTTCGAGCTCAAGGTCTCTGTACTGTCTTGCATCCACCTTGATCCTGTGGGAGATTGCCCTGTCATTCTGATCAAACAGGCTTTCTAGGGTGATTAGCCCCTTCGGGACATGATTATTTTTTAGTTGTATCAGCCCTTCATACTCTTCGTCCTCGGGGCTTCTTCCTTCAATGGTGGCTGCCTCTTGAACCAGAAAGTTGATAATCTGCTCATCGCTGTCAAAAACCTGCCAGTGAGTATCTTTATCGGGTACGGAAGGTCTGTAAACAGTCCTCACCGCCTTGGGCTTATGCACCATTTCATCAGATGGAGAGAATCTGGCCCCGATAGAGGCTAGGATATCAGCATGCCTGTTCTTCTCTCGCGGGATGGACTGGACGTTCAACGATTCAAAATGTTCCAATAGGTCCCATACCCTGTTGCGATAGGCCTTAAGATAGTGCTTTTTGGAGATGCACTTGTTAGTGATTTGCTTGCAAACTAGCTCTGAATCCCCAATAATCTGTAGGTGCTTTATTCCCAATTTCTCAACCTTCTTCAGTCCTAAGCATAAAGCTTCGTATTCGGCTGCATTGTTGGTACAGCTCCAGGTGAGCCTGTAACAATAGTCCTTTTGTTCGCCGGAAGGTGAAACCAGGAGCACTCCTGCCCCGACGCCATTTTTACATCGAGCGCCATCGAAAAACAACTTCCATAATTCGTCTTGGGCAGGATTTTTACTCCCTTGAATCGGCTCCGTGGACTTTTCGGGTCTAGTGATGGAGTAACATCCCATCTCTGTTTCAATCATAGCATTAAAATCGGTTAATGAAAATTCATCCTCCGTATACAGCTCTCCCAAGGACTCCTCAACTAGGTCCACCTGTTCTAACTCCTCGGTCATCAAGCGAACCGAATCATCGTGCTCCCCTTCCTCGGCCATCTTCTCCACGAGAAACGTAGAGGGCTTCTCGTTGTAGATCTTGACTTTCCTTCCCTTGAATGGGACTTCTAGGTGTGAGTAATCCATAGAAAGATAACCGCCAAGCTTGGCTGTGAACTCCCTTGAGAGGCACATGCTAAAATATGGCTCCAAGTCAACAACTACCACCTCCTGTATCACTACAATTTGGGGTACCTTGTGCAGTCGGATGGGTATATCTTTAATCACGCCAACTGTCTTCACGGGAGTGCCATCGAGCTGAAGAACGCCCTGGCTACTTCGTGTATACTCCATGCCTATTTCTTCGCAAACGGCCTTCGGCATGACGGTAGTTGCTGCACCAGAATCAATCATGCAATTGTGAACAACCCGTCCTTCCATCTGAAGAGACAGATAGAATGGAGGAGGCCTGTTTTTTCCAGTGATCGAAGTGGGCAAGGGCTGAGCTAAGACGGGCTGCGTTGATTTCCCTGCCTTCGCTGATTTTAATGATTCCTGTAGCAGGTCCACCTGCCCTGGAAGTTGCAGGGCATCATATAGGCTGATCTTGGCGGGAGTCTTTCTTAGCTCATCTACAATGTTATATGTTGTGGTAGTAGGTACCTCTGGCTCCTTCGCTGCCTCATACTTAGTGCGATATTGTTGTGTGGCTTCGACCCTTTGCCGCTTTGTTAATGACGGATACTTGAGCTTTTCCCTAGCTTGCTCCTTGGTTTCAACCTGTGGTGGAGCTGTGGCGGCTTGCTGGGACTTTTCCTTCGCTGGTGGTGGCTGAGGGGCTTTATCAGGAGCTTTAACAGGGGGCTGCTCCTTTTCACAGTGAGTATACACCTTCAAGGGACCCATTTGAGCCGTGTCCACCTCAATCGGTTTTTTCCCACCCTTGGTGAGAACCGAAACTTGTTCCTCTTCCGAGATCGCGAGGTTATGATCTGCCTCCATAATTATGTTAACTTGACCGCCAGAGGTGCTGCCTGCCAGCGTTTGAACGTAGTGCTGATGTAACATACAAGTATCTTCTTCGTGTGGGTCATTACATGTGGAACACCAGTGCACATAATCTGAAGTGCTTGGCTCTTCGCTGATGGCAGCATTCCTTGCAGGGGGTCTGCCTGGCTGAGCTGCCTGGTCTTTTGTGAGCGCTGGAGGAGGATAGGGCCTTCTTGGCAGAAACTCTTGTTGTGCTTGTTTCTTCTTCATGACAGCCATATCATTAGATAATGTTCGCACAGTGGAGTTCAGGGATTGTACTTCCTGCAAGAGCTTAACTTGCACATCTACGGCTGCGGGTGCCGATACTGCTGGAGGCGGTAATGGGGCCATTGTCGGGGGTGGAGGTAAAGCCGGATATTGTGGCGGCGCAGGTAATGCCGGAAGTGATAGAGGGGCCGGAGGCTGTGATACTTGAGGCGTGGGGAAATGTATCTGTGGAGCAGAGAATTGAGACACAATCGGGTTCGGATTCCAAGGCGGAATCGGGTAGGCGGAAGATGTTGAAGGCTGCGGGGCAGCAGTGCTGGGGTATTGCGACTGAGGGAAATTAGGGAATATTGGTGTCGACATTCTTGGTGGTAGTTTACCGATGGCAATCAAATCTGTCTCCGCCTTTTGGGCCAACTCGTATAGCTCAGGGAAGGTATTGACATTGGAGAATCTGATCATCATGCTAATATCAGAATTGAAGGCCCTGAGGTAATAATAGGTTGCTTGCTCCGCAGTCGGCCGCAGACCGACGGGTACCCTCTGCCAGGTTCGGGCGAACCTAACATTAAAATCAGCTATCTCCTCCTGTGGGTGCCTTTGGATAGATGTAAATTGGTGCAGTAGGGAGGAAGGGTCTGCCGACTCATTAAATCCCCTCATCAACTGTCCTGCTAACTGATCCCATCCAGTGATAGTGTCGGGTGGCAGGGATCTATACCAATAAAGAAGTTTTCCCCGGAGGGACAAAATCAACAGCCGGACCATAACCTCCTCATCCGTGATACTGTGAAGCGCAGCCAGAGAAGCGATGTCCTGGATGTGTTCAAAGGTTGTCTTCCCCGTACCATCGAACGTGGGTATTGACTTCAGAGCAGCAGGTGGGATTTGTGCCTGTCCCGCCAGATTTAACGGTCCTGCAGAATTCCAGGCTGGGAATAGCCTAGGCGGGGGCTGCGGCAGCGGCTGCTGTTGCTGTTGTTGTTGTTGTGCCATATTTGCATTCTGATTTGGCTGATTAGGGGTGAGCAACAACTGGTTCGGCTGAACCGAAGTTCCCGAAGCGCCTAACTGGTTGCCAGGTAAAACTGTAGTGCTTTGGTGATCTGGAGAGTTCGGAGGGTTAGGAGGGATGCTAGTTGTTGTGCTGTCCGAAGTTGGACCTTGGTTGTCAACAACAGCCTCTTGTGATGACCCCTCGTTTAGAGAGATGTTTGGTCTGACTAGCCTAGGACGCTCCCCAAAGGCATCAATGTCAAGCTCGTAGAACTCGGTTTCCTCCCCGACGTTCCTAACTCTCCATCTTGTATGCATGAAGGTACGGATATTTTAGTACCGGTCTCTAAGACCTAAGATTTTCACGTTGAACAGAGTCGCCAGATGCTCGAGTCTTATAGTACTGAGACGAGCGTCAGTTCTCAGTACCACTCACAAGGTGAGACTGATTTAGTCCCACCGGGCGTGCCAGAAACTGTTGGTCACAAATCTGCCACAGGAAAGGATTTTGTATGTCTACGCGCCCTAGACTTGGACCAACCTTGAAAGGCCGGAGGGAAGGAATGCCCTCCGTGCCAATCTCCGGAGAAGGCCGGCTCCTATGCTAAACTACTTGGGGTTTTAAGATAAGAGTGCAGGAAAGAGATTAAAAAGTACAGAAAGAAATGTAAATAGCTTGATATTGCAGTGGGAAAGAACAAGCAGCACAATAACTAGTCTATATCTAAACCAACAGCAATCAATACAGAAAATGTAACAGAAACTGAAACTGCATATGCTTCTCTATGTATCCTCTAAAAGAATTCCAAACACATTTATCTTCTAATGCTAAAATCCAGATATCAGAATTACAGCAATCAGAAAAATAAATGAAAAGTAGAAATACTTGCCAGAAGCAACATACAAAGAAGGCACAAATATGGAGCCAAGGATCTTCAATATTGATGCAAAATGTTTAGCTACAACAGCTCTTTAGCAATATGTTCCCCCCCTTTTTTTCATTACAATGACTGGGTTTTTATAGAGGACCCTCCCTCTGAGCCATTAATGAACCAGATTTACAAGGACGCTAGGGCGGCTCCGAAAATGACGCTCGCCTTACTTCTACAATTGAAACCTCCCATCCTATTACTACAATTAGTTGCAGGACCGCATTAGGCGGGGAAATTTGCATTTATGCGCCGCGGACGTGCCTTGGATTCATACCCGGTCTTAGAATGCGTGCCCCTCGGGAGTAGCGCTGTTGTCAGAAGCGGCCCTTGGGGAGCTTCGCTGAAATTGGGCTGAATCGCAGCTAAGGCGGGAAGTTCGCTGAATTTGCAACCGAAGTGCGGCTTTGCAATGAACTCGGGCCGAAGTGAAGGCCAAGACGGGAGGCAAAGTTTTCCTAAGTCAAAATGGCCTCATCGAGGGTGGTTCGCTAAAATCTGGCCCTGGAAACAACTTCGCAAGAAAAAATAGGCCGAAGCGGGTACTTAATCTGATTCTGGCCGAAGTAGCCAACTTAGCTGTAGAAAATGAGGCGATCCGACTCCCTGTTCTGCTGCTTCGCTGGAAAATGGGAGTTTCGCAGCGATCGGGTCTCAAAGTGACAGTTTGGGGAAGCTTTGGCCGAAGCTCCCCCTCTGCCTTAGAAGTTTTTCCCACTTCCCAAGTAGAGCTTCGGCAATGTGGTGACCGAAGTGGGAGGTTCGCTGGCCTTACGCCCGAAGCGGCTGCTTCGCTAGACTAAGGCCCGAATTGGCGCCTTCTATGAGACGGTTCACTGGGGGGATGGGCTAAAGTGGTACTTCAGCATCATTTTTAGCGAAGCGGCCCATCTACCTCAAAACATTTTGCGATCAAACCAAAACTGGAGCTTCGCAGTTATATCGCCCGAAGTAGCAGCTTCGGCAGTCTTGTGGGCGAAGTGCCCCTCATGCCTTAGCCGATTTTAAGTCCGAACTGGACTTGCACCTGTTCTTCTTTTGCGAAGCTGCCGATCCTTGTCTGTTTTCAGCGAAGCTGCTAGTTTCTATCTGTTTCCTGCTGGCGAAGCTACTTATGCATATGAAATGAATACAAGGGGGCCAAGGGGCGGATACTAGAGGCGCTGGGGCGCCATGAAAAAAAATAGAAAAAGCAAGGGAACAAATTCATGAAAAATAAGAAAACTTAACATAAAATTGAACAATACTTCAAAATCTTTACCCCTCAACAAAATGTGACAAAACTGTCAACAGGAGCATCATCTTTTGGCCATAACTCCTTCAAATGAAGTCAAATTTCAAGGAAACTTTAGAGGGAATAAGAATGCTTGAAATTAATTTTGAGTTCAAATATCATCTAAACCTTAAATAGGAAAGAACAGTCAATACTAGTGAGTCATATTTTGGGCATATGTAGATCAAATGATGTCCAAATTGAGTGATTCTTTTTTTATGTCGAAGAGTACTCAGAAGACTACATGCATTAAAATTTCAGTTTCAAATACATTCATTTGACCCATGAAAATGACTAATCTCAGTCTGTTATGTATCCTGTTTTCTCTCTCCTTAGAACTCCAAACAAGACAATTTACACTAAAGGCCCACATTCCTACCGAATTTAACTCAAAATTCATCCATTTAGACCAGTCAACCAACAAGCTGGTTGGAAGAGGCTGATTTGGCATGTGCCAGGTGGCCAAAAAGTGGACTAGGCAAGTCTCAGGGAGAACATTTGTAGGGGAGAAGCATGACAAATCACATTCATACATACCCGCACTTTGAAGAACCTTATTGATCAAGAAACATTAGTTGCCATCCCAGATTCGAGAGATTAGATGAGGCTTATTTAGGCTAAGACAAGGAAGGAGGAGGAAGTTTTGAAGAAGAACCAGGAGCAGAGGCAAGCAAGTTCCAGCAAAATGAGAGCAGGTAGCCACTGAGAAGCACTATGTGAGGTTGCAAACAAGTGCATAGTATCTGTACATCTCATCCAAGACTAAGTTGATGGCCAATATCTCTTGTACATTCTCCATTTTTGCAAGGAATATGAAGCTTGACTAATTGAACTGTGGGTTTTCTTCCCCTAGAAGGTTTTTCCCACTCTATATTGCTGTGTGATTACTATTGTGAGTGTGTTTTTCTGACCACTGCATGATTTTAGTTGCAATCCACTTCATTCTATAGGGTTTCCATGGTTTCATGTGGTTTTCATACTTCGAAACTAGAAAGTTTGAGCTAGAATTGAGCATCATATGACGACAACAATAAATAGTTGCATTCAAAAAACATTTCAAGCTTCAGTAGCATTGCATTAATCTCAACATGGACTGTCCATGCCCAATTCTTAATTTTGAGGAGGATTTTTGGGCATGTTGCCACATTTGAACCCAGGGGTTAAATTTTTGAGAAGCAGCTGCTTGATCTTCTTCTGTTCTCTTCCTCATTTGATTCAAGAAACAAGAGTTTCTTGCTGCTAGGCGCTGTGAGCTCTTGGTTGCTCTTCATTATTTTCCAAAATCTTTTTGGTGCACCCTCTTTCCTTGTAAACCACCCACCTTGTGCATTGATCATTGGGCTTAGGTCTCATATACTAATTCCTTAAATGATCTCTCAGGTTAGCTCACCATTCATGTCTCTTTCCCTCACAAAAAATGTTGCCTCTTTTTTAAGAAACCATCAAAAGAGCCACAAGGAAATTAGCAGAGTTTCTGATCTTGAGGGATTCCAGGCTGAGTTCTTGAAGTACGGTGCTGAATCTATTAGCCATCCCATTTCAGAATTATTCTTTGAGGTTGTTTGTTCCAGCTTCCCTTCGTCTTGGTCACAACATATTATATATCTGTTGGCAGTTTTTGAACTTTGCCACATTGAGATTTTTGTTTATTTTTATGGAGCATTTTGATTGTAATGCAACGGCATTAATCCTAAAATATGTGGGTCGGTTTTATATGTTACAATTATTTTATCCTTCTATTTTTGTTTGCATATGTACCCTTTTAGCTTGGAAGTGATGAATGTTTAAAGGGAAAAATCAATTGAGAACTGAACTGCATTAGAAATTCAAGTTTGCAACATTTGAAAGCACAGTGAATTGAAGACGCCTTCGGCCCTGCACACTCTGTCAAAAAGAAAATAAGGAAACATTAAAATAAGAATGGCGAAGGGTTGAGAGACTTGAAAACGCCCAAAAGATAAGACGTGAAAAAAGCGTTCGCCCCAAAGATGGGGCGAAAGCCCCGTCTTTCCGAAGGATTGAAAAATGTGCACTCGTTCGCCTTCTAAAAATTATATGAGCGAAAGGATGCGTTCGCCCCAAAGTTGGGGTGAAAGCTCCGTTTGCCCCACCTTAGGGCGAACGTAATGTGAAAGGTGACAAGAAAAGGAATTTCAACGGCGCGCGCGTGATCGGATGGTCAACGCTGCGTTCGCCCTGGTCGAGGGGCGAACATCCTGCTCGCCTCTCCCATGGGCGAACGCGCTCCAAAGAACAAAGTCAGGCGAATGCGCCTAAGATGAGGCAGCGTTGACAAGTCAATATCGTAGTCGCCCCAATAGGGAGGCGACTGTCTTTGTCGCCCTTTTTAAAAGACGAACGTGATTTTTAAAGGAGATGACGCGAACGCAATTAAGATGTTCAACTGTTAATGATTTTCGCCTGAAATGAGAAGAATGGTTTCGCCATGGTCAATGGGGGATATAATCAATCAAAAGCATATTCTCCGGTGACGCCCAAATTTCAAAGGTGCCTAGAGCAGGTTTTGACAAGCATTAAATAATGGTGGCGACGAGTAACTCAAATTGTGAATCCCAAGCGAAGAAGAAAGCCGTGTTAAAAGCACAAGAGGATTTTCATGATTTCCGAAGCAGAGGCGCATTTCCAAGGCGTCAAATGTCTCTTAATTTTCTGTGCACCGACGTATTAAGATGCTGATTTCCTGGGAATGTTTCCTTGAAAGATGGATCGCTGTTCCAAAAGAATGAATTTTCAATATTCCAAGAAGGAAGTTCCTCACTATGGTTCCTGATCTGCGATCATTTTGCCTCCATATGCATTTAATTAAAGAGGCGAAATCCTCTATAAATACTACTGAATTCTCATTGTAAGGGAGGTTAGACACTTTGCGAGAAAACTCTCCAAGTTCTCTGCATCAATAGAAGTCACCAGGTTTCTGAATTTGCAAGTGATCTTATGTGCTATTTCCTTCTGTATTCATGCATTTTTATTTAACATTCATGTGCCTTATTTGCTGTTAGATTTGAATTATGTAGCTGAATTTAAATGTTGCTAATGAGGGAGTGAGTGTTGGAGTGTCATTTTGAAGGTTGTTTCTGCAAGTTTATAAGTGAATTTTGCTGCTTTCTCTTTTGTTATATGCTATTTCATGCTTGGGTGAATTTCCTACTGTTAGTCTGCCCCAAATCCTACACCTTCGGCCTATGGCCATATTTCCCATTTCTTTTCGCAATTTCTAATTTCTTTCCTGCAACTCTAGTCTTCAACCAGTGTAGGATTTAGCTTGGGAGCCAGCCCTCTTTGGAGATTGACACGGAGGACATTCCTTTCCTCTGGTCATTCAATGTTGGCCATATCTAGGGCGTACAAACGCAATTTTGTTTATTACACAGATATTTGTTTTTGGCACGCCCGGTGGGAGCCCGAGTGTTCCACTTTCGACAGTATTACGGTTTGATGTTTGCCTTCGAGCTGTATAGTTAGAGCATCTAGCGACTCAATTATACCCAGAAATCTCCAAACGTGAGGACAACGAAAGTTGTGTCTCATGAATACAAGATCGAAGGCCAAAAATCCCGAAAATCAAATTGAGTTCTACGAACTTGATATTCAAAGGCTAGGAGAGCACCCTCAATTAGCCACTCTACGTCGCACATCTTCATTACCTCATACATCCCATATACCATCCGCTACATCCTCACGACTAGCCGGTGTATTTTCTACTCTTGTGAGTCCAGTTAGTACTGCCACTAGTGTTCGTCAAACTCTACCTCACACACCAGTTCACATGGCCCAAAATCCACCACCACAGCAGCCACAACCACCAAGGCAGTTCCTAGTATGGAATAGCTCAGGGGCCTTGAACTTACAAGCACAAAATCCAAAGCCCCAAGCAGCTTTGAACGCTTTGCCGACTTATGATGGCACTGGTAAAACGGCCTATGAACATATTCAGGATGTAGCTTCTTTGGCTACGATCCATGGGATAACGGACGAAGACGTAATGGTAAAATTGCTGGTGTTGTCGCTGAGAGGAAAGTTGTATTGGTATCAATCTTTGCAACCTGGTACTATTACCTCATGGGATCAGTTGGCGGAGTTGCTGATAAAAAATTGTCATGAACAAGCTGACCCGTACTCCTTGCTGCATCAATTTACAATGATCCAAAGACATCCGCAGGAGGAGATAGTTGATTTCAATGTTAGGTTCGCTCGAAGCTGGCAAAGAGTTCTTGATGGTTTGCAGCTCACGCACGAACAAGCTGCATTCTATTATCTCAGGGCATTCAACACTGACATCGGCATGGTTGTTCAACAAACCAACGTGAATACCTTCCCTGATTTGTATACGCAAGCCCAAAAAGCTGAATCTGACTTGATTGCTATAGGTAAGCTTCCTCCAAAAATGACGATGCCTATTTTGCATGACCTACCGCAACATTGTATTCGAGTGCGTTTTCGCAACCAATGCCTTCCATGTATGTAATGTCCCCTTTCTAGACAGTCAGTGTTCAGTGGTGATTTAGCCTATTCCTGGGTTCCCATAGGCTAAATAGGGATGTTTGGGAACCCTAAGTGGGTTGTTCCCTGGCGATCAGTGCTTCACCAGCTCTCCTCTGCCTCTTTCTAGAGGTGATTCGGAGCATTTCTTCACCACTTTCTATTTTTAGTAACTTACTATTTTTAGTAAGTTAGGGTTTGGACAGTCGGTGGTGGTGATCCTATCAGGGTTTCTATTCAGAGAGGCATGTTGAGCTGTTTTTGGTGATTTGAGAGTTTACTGCTATTTTTAGCAGTACTTACTATTTATAGTAAGTCAGCTATTAGGGTTTCTGGCAGATCGAACAGTGCAGTGTTATTCTTTGGCGAAATGGGTGTCCGATTCTATCCCTTGATTGAGGATTGGTTGAGCAGAAGGTTGAAATTTTAATGTGCAAAGATAAATTAAATAAAGTTAAATAATTTATTTAACTTTATAAAGTTCAACCTTATTTTATAAAAAGGAACGATGGGGGGACATAAAGTCACTTAGCAAATAAAATATTAATAAAGTGACTTAGGAAAAAAGGAGTTATAAGGGGTTATTTTATAAAAGTGATTTTAAAATACATTTTAAGTGTGCAAAACCCTAAAAGTGAGTTGTGGAGTTATAAAAAGGTGTTGGAGCTCTCATTTTCATTCATGCTTGGATATTTTTCTTGGTTTCTCTGAGGAGAAAAAAGCTCTGCTTGCAGATTTGGCTCTTGGGGACGAAAACCTCCATTGGCAACACTGATTTCGAGGGTTAAAGGTCCTTCCTAGTCAGTTTCTGGGAGTCTCTACTTCAGGGGATTCAGATTTGGGCATTATCGCAGCAGTAGGGTTTGTGAAATTTGCAACTTCAGTGGGTGATCGAGGTAATCATCTGGGTTTTGTAGTTTTGGTTTGTTTCCATCTGGGTAAGCATCGATTTTGGTATATGACGTGCATTTTGGGGTGTTGTAATAGCTGGCCTTACCATTTCAAGTGTGTTGTGGAATCCATGTTTTGCTTGTATCTTTTCGGGAGATCATAAAATCATTCTGGGTATTTTAGAAATCATCTTCCTTGACCGGAACGATCATGTTGGAGGCATTTTGAGGTTTTTAGAATGCAAGTTTGAATTTTCTAAGCCAGTCGTACCTTTCTTGGGAATTGTGCCAAAAATTAATACTGCAGTTTTGAAGGTGTTTTTCTGCTCAGATCTTGGCGCCTATAAAAAACAAGCCTATTGCACTTTACGGCACGCAAAACGGAGTTTGTTTGAGGAAGATATGAACATTTTTGTGTTTCAGCTGTAGGAAATGCATTTTCAGAACTTGTATCAGACCTGTTCTGAGTTGTTTCCAGGTCAGAAAAATTGAATAAAATAATGTTGTTTGCTCAGATTTATAATTGGTTTCAGTTCTATTTCATTTCCAGTTATTTCCATGCTTTATAGAGTGTTTATTTATGCATGTTTGCAAGCATTATCTATCAAAAAACCTAAAAAACATATATTGCATTCAAAGCATCAGCAAAACAGAAAAAACAAACAAAAAAATCAGACCTTGCAAAAATCAGAAAACAAACAGAAATTCAGTCATTTACAAAGCAGCCATAAGGGGTAGCCATTACAATGTACCTAGTACCTTCATGGAGCTCAGGCCCACCTCAAATTGCTTCGATCCCTGTCTCACAACACCCGACTCCAAGTTTTCTGCAGTTGCCCGTTCAGTCAGTACCACAATTGCCATCATCCGTTCCTTTTCCAGCATTTCCGGCGCCACTGGTCCCATTACCATTGCCTGCGCCACTAGTGCCTCTAACTTTGCCAGTGCCCCCCGCACCTTCTAATCCTGATCCTTTCTCGGTGTTGTTACAAGAGGTAAAATCTAATAATTCAGCTTTAAGGACAATATCAAATGAGCTTACGGTGGTAAGGAAGAAACAAGCTGAGGCTGAATTTTAGTCGAGGAGATTTCAAACTCCACCGATTACTCGAGAGCAAGCATCTACTAGTAGAGGCCCTGAGAAGAGCACAACGGTGCTAGCAAACGAGGAGACTAGCACGACAGAAAAGGCGTACTGGTGTTCAACATGCAACGATCCTCATGGAGAAGAAACCTGCATGGTGCATATGAACTATGTGCAGACACTTGCAGAAAGTCCAGCTGGCGTACAAATCAACATGATCAAGGAGGCTGATCACAATTTTATGATGCCATCCTTGGAACAAGTTTTGGTTCTTACAAGGTCCGGAAAGAAACCAATAACTGTAGATCCAGCTGAGCTTGAACCCTTGAAGGTGCCTGTAGAACCAAAGGTGCAAAATGAAAAAGGACAACCTCCAGCGAAAGCGCCTGGTGCAATGGCTAAGCAGCAGGATTCTGTCCTGTTAAAACTTAAAATATTTACTGCCTAAGCAAGCACAAGGAAAGGCACAAACAAAAGCATCAACTTCACAACCTGCAACAGCTGCCCAAATTCAAAATGAGGCAAATGAGCAGGCTAAAGAGCGCCTCAAGTACCCGTCCTTGACAAAAAGACAAATGGTAGAAGCTACTTAGCAGTACAGGGACAAGTACGAGGGGGTTATAGAAGAGAAGGTTTTGGCCGTCTCAACTTATAATATTGTGGAAGAAATGAAGAAGATACCCATAAAAGTGAGCCTATATGATGCACTACAGTTGCCTGGACAAGTTGACCTGCTGCAAGAGTCTTTGAAGACTGCTAAAGATCAAAAGAAAATTCTTCTCAAACAGTGTTGGCGCAAGCGCTACCTACTTCGGCCATTGGAAAGAATAGGCCGCCCTCATTTTATTTGTCACTCAGAATGGAGGGGTGGATTGTACACAATTGTATGATTGATTCTGGTGCTGCAACTACTGTCATGCCAAAGGCAGTATGTGAAGTGATGGGGATGGAATACACAAGAAGTAGCCCAGGAGTGTTACAACTGGATGGGACTCCGGTCAAAACGGTAGGAGCAATCAAAGATATTCCCATCGTCCTTCACAGTATGCCACAAATCACGGTCATTCAGGAAGTTGTGGTGGTTGACCTGGAGCCATACTTTAGCATGTGTCTCTCAAGGGGGTTCACAGCGAAACTGGGAGGATACCTTTCCTTAGACTACTCGCATTTGGAGATTCCTTTTAAAGGAAAGAGAATTTGCATATATAATGAAAAGCCATCAACTTTTCACATTGAGAAGTTGGAGGAAGAAGAAAATCCCCCAGGTGCAGTTAACATGATGACTGAAGAATTAGGAGAGGTTGATTTGATGAAAGAAGAGCTCGGTGAACTTCGCCTCGAAGATGAGTTTTCACTCATTGATTTTAATTCAATTATTGAAACAAACAGTGGTTGTTATACGATAACCAAACCGGAGCAAATTAAAGAAAAAGCCCTTGACTCCCTGGATTCTATCATAGATCAGTTATGGAAGCTTTATTTTGATGGCGCTAGATGGAAGAATGGCGTAGGAGCTGGTATTGTTTTGATCTCTCCTATAGGGATACAAAAGACTTATTCTTACAGACTGACTTGGAGTTGCACAAATAATGAAGTCGAATACGAAGCGTTGTTCCTCGAATTGAAGAAGGCTGAAAAGTTGGGCGTTAAACAGTTGCAAATTTTTGGTGACTCCGAACTCATTGTCAATCAAACCACAAATAAATGTGTGTCTAAGCAGCATTACCTAAAAGCCTACCGCAACAAAGTGTGGGATATTTTTGAGTCCTTCACAGCCTTGAACATTCAGGCAATTTCCCGTGAGCAAAACAAACACGCAGATATTCTAGCCTCTTTGGGCGCAAATTATTCTCCTGCGGAGCAAATAGTCAGGAAGCCCAAGACTGTCAGGGTGATCTATAGACCCTCAGTCCTTGACAAGAACACCTATTGGCAAGTATTCGACAATGATGAGCAAATAGTCAATTTTCTGATCAAGGAAGTTGCAAGCGCAAATGACAGAAAGCTCGTCGAAGAAGAGATGGAGGGGATGATACAATTGAAGAATAATCATATTCCTAGGGGACTGATGTCATTGGAAAGTTTATTTGATCAAAATGATAGATCCGAAAAGCACAGGATCAAGGTGGATGCCAAGGAGTATAAGGAATTGCAGCTAGAACCTGAGACGATCATCAAAATCAGAACTGATTGTATGTTGGAAGAGTTGGAAGACATTAAGAACTTGTGCTATGAATACCCCGACATCGTTGCATGGAGCTATCAGGATTTGAAGGGATATGACAAGAACATGATCCAACATACCATCGAGCTACAGGAGGGAGTAAAACCTTTTTGGCAAAAACAACGGTCTGTCAATCCCAAGATAGAAGTACTCATGAAGGCGGAATTGTTAAAGATGCTAGAGGCGAAGATAATTTACCCAATTGAGCATTCGACATGGGTGGTGAATTTGGTGCCAGTACGAAAAAAGAACAGAGACATTCGGTTGTGTGTAGATTTTCGGAACTTGAACCAGGCATTGATAAAAGATATTACCCTCTGCCACTGATTGATCAAATTCTTCATGTGGTAGTCGACGCACAGAGATTTTCATTGTTAGATGGTTTCTCTGGTTATAATCAAATCTGGGTGAAAGATGAGGACCAACATAAAACGACATTCACCACTAAGTGGGGCACATTTGCCTACCAATGGATGCCATTTGGACTCTCAAATGCTGGCGCTACTTTCCAGAGGGCTATGGACATCGCTTTCGGTGAGTTATTGAATAGAATTATTGTAATTTATCTTGATGATATGACTGTGTTTTCACACCGCAGAGAAGACCACATTTCTCATTTGAGGCAGGTGTTCGAGAAGTGCCGTGAGTTCGGGATTTCTATTAATCCGAAGAAGTCAATCTTTGCTGTTAAAGAAGGGAAGTTGTTGGGTCATGTGATCTCACAACAAGGATTGACAATTGATCCTACAAGAGCTGAAGCACTCTTGAAGTTACCCTTGCTTGCTAACAAAAAAGACCTGCAATTGTTCTTCGGCCAAATAAATTTCATCTGCAAGTTTATTGCTGACTTTGCTCAGGTTGGGAAACCCATGATAGAGCTCTTAAAGAAGAATACCGAGTTTAAATGGACAGAAGCCAAAAGATGAGCTTTTCGGGAGATCAAGGAAAGATCACCCAGGCTCCAGTGTTGATTAATCCTGATTATTCAAAGGACTTTATTCTCTATGCAGTAGGTGAGCAAGAGAGCTATGCTGCAGTTTTGACACAGAAGCAAGAATATGGAGATGAGAAGCCAATTGCCTTCCTAAGCCAAGTCATTGCACCCCACCAAGAGAAGTACAATTTCATTGAGAAACAAGTGTACGCGGTGATGAAATCATTGAAGAAGTTCTGACACTTTATTTCCCAGAGCAAAACTATCGTTTATGTTATACATCCCGATGTTCGAAACTTTATACTCCAAGGAGAACTAGGTGACAAAAAGGCAGGTTGGGTCTCAAAAATATAAGAATATGACGTGGAGATCCGACCAACAAAGCTAGTTTGTGGGCGAGCTTTATGCCAGGAATTAGTTAAAAGTGCCGTGTCTGAATCATTGGATACGATGCAAGAGGAAGAGGTTGGCGAAAGCATTTGTGTAAATCACACTCCGAGTAATCGTGATTGGACAAAGGAGTTTATTATTTTCTTCACTTCTAGGAAGTGTCCACCACACCTTGATTCTTCGCAGCGTCGGAGGTTTAGGCTGCAAGCCCTCAAATATGTCTTATTGCCTAATGGGGTATTTAACAAGAATATTGATGGAGTTCTCCTTAGATGTGTGAAGGAATTTGAGAAGGAAAAAATATTAGAAGAATTTCATTCTGGGCTATTCGGTGGTCACTATGCAGGTAGGCCCATGGCCTTAAAAATTATCCGAGCTGGCTATTTTTGGCCCACTTTGTTCGCCGATGCTCATAGAGTAAGTCAGCACTGTGATAGCTGTCAACGATACGTTGGCAGAATCAGGAAAGGAGCACTACCTCTGCGCCCAATTCAAGTGGAAGCACCTTTTCAGCAATGGGGTCTTGACTTCATTGGAGTCATTGATCCGCATTCTTCCACAGAACATAAATACATCTTAACGACAACTGATTATTTCACCAGATGGGCAGAGGCTATTCCCACCAAGAAGGTTGATCAAGCGACCGTCATTTCTTTTTTGGAAGGAATTATTACTCGCTTCGGTATCCCAAATTCAATTGTAACTGATAATGGAACTCCATTCATTGGGGCCAAAATCATCGAGTTCGCTAGCAAATATGGAATCTATCTCAAGACATTGTCCAATTATTACCCATAGGGAAATGGCTTGGCCGAATCTACCAATAAAAATTTGCTGCGGATTTTGAAGAGGACACTCGGAAATAATAAAAGGAGTTGGCACCTGCTATTGAACCAAGCTCTTTGGGCAGCTGCATATCCGTAAAAAAAATCTATCAAAACTTCTCCATATGCTTTGGTGTATGGGAAAGAAGCAATTCTGCCCACCCACATTGAGCTTCCGGTCCTTCAAACATTGCGGTTATTTCAAGATGAAAATGAGGAGTACGAGCCTATGAGTGCAAGATTGACACAACTATTGCAGCTAGAGGAAGAGAAAAGGCGTATCAAACATTCACTAAGCACACTAAAGAGATGTAGAAGTGGTTCGGAAAGAAAACTACTGAGCGCAGTTTCCGGGTGGGAGATTTAGTGCTCAAATGGAACGGAATAAAGCCAAGCTAGGGAAACACCATAAGTTTGATGCTATCTGGGAAGGCCCTTTTCAGATTTCCGCAGTAAATTCGGCAAATGCCTATCATCTTCGTGACATGGCGGGTTGTGATCTTCCTATCCCGATGAATGGTCTTCACTTGAAGGCCTATATTCAATGACGAGATTTCAATGAGGTACCATTTTGTAAATATGTATATATTCTTTTGATAGTATTTTATTTGCTTTGAAATGCCGATGGTATATTTATAAAATTATATAAAAAAAAAAGAAAGAAAAAGAAAAAATGGTGTTATGAGATTCCTAGTAAAAGGACGTCCCTTTGAAAAGTTAAATTGGGCATAAGAAGTAAGGTTTCGCCCCCTCTCAAAGTGTTGAAACGAAATTAAAACAAAAAGGGGGCCTTCAGGCGCTTTCGCCCGAAGAGGGGGCAACATTTTCGTTTGCCTAAGTTTGGGGCGAATGTATTAAAAATATTGATGTCGTGTTCGCCCCGAAGAGGGGGCGACACGTTCGTTCGCCCAAGGTTGGGGCGAACTCATTGACGGCGTTGACGTCCTTTTGAGCACGGATGAGCACAGAAATATATATGTTAGCGCCCTTGGTCAAGGCAACATTGTAGAACCAAAATTGCGTTCACCCCAAATGAGGGGCGAAACGACCGTTTGCCCTTAGTTTGGGTGAACGCGTTGTCTAAAAGGGGCGGAGTGATAAGGATTCTCTACATGCGTTTTGTTAATATAATAAGCCCTTTTTAGGAAAGGAAAATCAAAAGAGAAAGAAAAAAGAGAGAAAAGCCGTTTTAAAAGGCAATTTTTTTTTTTAGAAAATCAATTTTTTCTGAATATGGGCAAAAAGGGGCAAAAGAAAGAGTTTTTAAAAAGGAGACTGTTCGCCATACAATTACCAAGCAAATTCAAGGCGCCCCGAAATGATTTTCTCTTATTATTTTCAAAACACAGTGATTTTTCCAGGGAAAGGAGGAGAACATTGGGCGCCCATAAGATGATTTCGCTGAAGAGAATGTGAACGTTTGGGAGAGAGTGGAAGAGCACCAAGAAGTTATTTCGCAACTGCTCCCGTCACCGCATCACACGGCGTCCGTGCCCAAAGGTACGTCTTCTATTCCCTCTTCTTCTCCGGAGCATGTAGTGACTTCTGTTTCGCTCCCATCATCTTCTGTCTCCATTTCTCCGCCGTTTGGTATGCCCTCCGTATCTGTTTCGCTTCCTTCATCTTCCCTTCCCGAAGTCACTGCTGCTCCCTCTTCTCTTCCTTTTTCTTCGACCTCCCTTTCTTTTAGTTCGTATGCATCAGGGTCGAATCCCTTTTTGCGCCCTTCCCCTTCCATTGCCGCCACCACTACCATTGAGGCTGTGAGTACGCAAGCTCCTCCCAAAGTAAGCGTAACTGCAACCGAACCCGGTTCCTCCATCCAATCCGCTGTTTCAGTTCCCCCCCTTCTAGCCGTCACAACTGCTTCTTTTGAGCCTTCCCGCTCAGAGGCCGTAATTCCATTCATCCCATTTTTGGAAATACAGGCACTGCCCAATGTTCAGGTGGCGCGAAAACAGCCATATGTAGAAAAAATTAATAGAGCGCACCTGAGTTCTTCGCAGTGGTTGAAGAGCAAGAGGCGCAAGGAGGCCTTGGCACTGGCTCGGCCGATCAAAAAGGTTGCTTTCGACCCAGTTGCCATGGAGTTTCCCACGACTAGAATCACTCCCTTAGTCCAAAAACCACAAGGAGAAATGTTGCCGAGTGATTATGTCTGTGAGATTATAATTGAAGATCTCACCAAGATAGATCCGACTGAAAAGATGGGCAATATACAGGCTGATATGAGCTCGGTATACTTGCATGGCGAGCATTATAAGGAGAGGTATTTTGAAAATGAAAATAAAATTATTGAGCTCGAAACCGCCTTGGCGAAAAGCAGAGCGCAAGAAGAAAAGACTGCGACAAAAAATGAGCACTTGTGCCGACAGGTCGGAGTGCACTTAAAAGAAAGAGACGCGGTCAGGATAGAGATGCATTCGCTCCGACAGTAGCTAGAGGCTATCCAGAATCAGCTGGCCGAAAGGGCTGCACAAGCTGCAGGATTTTCTCCGAAGAACATTAAAGAAGCGCGACTACGCTCAACCCAAAACTGCGAGAAGCTGGCTGCTCAAGCAGTCCAAGTGTTGCATTATTTGTGGGAAGCACGAATACAAATCCAGCTGGGGTAGAAGCTGATTGACACTACGGAGGAGATGCTAGGGCCGCATATGGAAATGGCTGTTAAAATTCAGGCCCTGGCTAATTCCAGCATTCACATTCGCCCCTTGAGCAAAATGGATCATGCTTGGTCTACTGCAAAAGTCACGCTGCGCAGTTATTTCCAGAGGATGGACTTGGTGAGAGAAAGCCGGAAAATTCTTAACACCATCGAGCGAGAGCATACTATTTCCATGACACATTTCGATGCTCTTGTTGGTTTGGGATTCCCGGACTTCACTGACGATTTGGGCGAACCCCTGCCAAAGGAACAATTGGAGGCAGCCTGGAAAAAGTTCGTAGAAGATACCACGGAGATCGACGCATGGGAGGAACCCATCACAGAAGCGCAGGTATTGCCTCTAATGCAAAAATATACCCGCTTGGAGTTGTCATTGTATGAGCTGGCTCAGAGAGCAAAGCGCCTCAGCTTGGAGGATGTTCAGAACCTGCGCTTTTTCTATGAATCTTTGAGTACTCCCAGCCTATTCACTACCCACGCTTGGGAAGAAGCGGTTACAGTTTATGAGGTTACTTCGGATAGCCTCAAAGAGCAGGAGGAGCAGGCAGCAGCAGAGCGCGGCGGCAGAGAAGGCAGCAGAAGAAGCGGAGCGCGCTGGAGTCCTCAAAGTGGCGGCCGAAGCTGAAGCCAAGGAGAAAGCCTAAGAGGAGGCGCGTCAGAAGGCATCCGCAGCAAAGGTGCCAGCCAAGGCAGCTGGCAAAAAGACTCCATAGCAGCCCAATGGATAAAGGCCTGGGATCGCTTGCATCCATGCGAGCTGGATACCCCGTGAGTCGCAGAAATGTTGGTAGTTTTTGTACTTTGCCACATTGGGATTTTTATTTATTTTTATGGAGCATTTTGATTGTAATGTAGCGACATTAATCCTAAAATATGTGGGTCGGTTTTATATGTTACAATTATTTTATCCTTCTGTTTTTGTTTGCATATGTACCCTTTTAGCTTGGAAGTGATGAATGTTTAAAGGAAAAATAAATTGAGAAGTGCACTGCATTAGAAATTCAAGTTTGCAACATTTGAAAGCACAGTGAATTGAAGACGCCTTCGGCCCTGCACACTCTGTCAAAAAGAAAAGAAGGAAACATTAAAATAAGAATGTCGAAGGGTTGAGAGACTTGAAAATGCCCAAAAGATGAGACGTGAAAAAGGCATTCGCCCCAAAGATGGGGTGAAAGCCTCGTTCGCCCCACCTTGGGGCGAACGTCTTTCCGAAGGATTGAAAAATGTGCGCTCGTTCGCCTTCTAAAAATTATCTCAGCGAAAGAATGCGTTCGCCCCAAAGTTGGGGCGAAAGCTCCGTTTGCCCCACCTTGGGACGAACGTAATGTGAAAGGTGACAAGAAAAGGAAGGTCAACGACGCGCGCGTGATCGGATGGTCAATGCCGCGTTCGCCTTGGTCGAGGGGCGAACATCCTGTTCGCCTCTCCCATGAGCGAACGCGCTCCAAAGAACAAAGTCGAGCGAATGCGCCTAAGATGAGGCGGCGTTGACAAGTCAATATCGTAGTCGCCCCAATAGGGAGGCGACTGTCTTTGTCGCCCTTTTTAAAGACGAACACGATTTTTAAAGGAGATGGCACAAACGCAATTAAGATGTTCAACTGTTAATTATTTTTGCCTGAAATGAGAAGAATGGTTTCTCCATGGTCAATGGGGGTATAATCAATCAAAAGCATATTCTCCGGTGACGCCCAAATTTCAAAGGTGCCTAGAGCAGGTTTTGACAAGCATTAAATAATGGTGGCGACGAGTAACTCAAATTGTGAATCCCAGGCAAAGAAGAAAGCCGTGTTAAAAGCACAAGAGGATTTTCATGATTTCCGAAGCAGAGGCGCATTTTCAAGGCGTCAAATGTCTCTTAATTTTCTATGCACCGACGTCTTAAGATGCTGATTTCCTGGGAATGTTTCCTTGAAAGATGGATCGCTGTTCCAAAAGAATGAATTTTCAATATTTCCAAGAAGGAAGTTCCTCACTATGGTTCCTGATTTGCGATCATTTTGCCTCCATATGCATTTAATGAAAGAGGCGAAATCCTCTATAAATACTACTGAATTCTCATTGTAAGGGAGGTTGGACACTTTGCAAGAAAACTCTCCAAGTTCTCTGCATCAATAGAAGACACCAGGCTTCTGAATTTGCAAGTGATCTTGTGTGCAATTTCCTTCTGTATTCATGCATTTCTATTTAACATTCATGTGCCTTATATGCTGTTAGATTTGAATTCTGTATCTGAATTTAAATGTTACTAATGAGGGAGTGACTGTTGGAGTGTCATTTTGAAGGTTGTTTCTGCAAGTTTATAAGTGAATTCTACTGCTTTCTCTTTTGTTATATGCTATTTCATGCTTGGGTGGATTTCTTGCTGTTAGTCTGCCCCGAATCCTACACCTTCGGCCTGTGGCCATATTTCCCATTTCTTTTCGCAATTTCTAATTTCTTTCCTGCAACTCTAGTCTTCAACCAGTGTAGGATTTAGCTTGGGAGCCAGCCCTCTCTAGAGATTGACACGGAGGACATTCCTTTCCTCCGGTCATTCAATGTTGGCCATATCTAGGGTGCACAAACACAGTTTTGTTGATTAGGCAGATATTTGACCAACAATATCCATCCATAAGTTTGAGGACTATTTACATTCCAATAATTAGGAACAATCATGTTTGGGCACATTTGCTCATATTTATGTTACAGTTTTGAACATGAAACTCTCAAAGATGCTGGAGCTGGGCAAGCTTAGAGCAAAAGGGCAGGCTGGTTTCAAAGATGCTCATTAGAATACTGACCATGTTCTCACCCTTCGAGATACTGTCGAGAGGCTTGTCAATGGTCTTCTAAAGTATTTTGCTGTTTTGTACACTTCACAAATACCTTTGACACTATTCCTAATCATATGCAGTTTTACAGATAATAAGACAATAACATCTTTGAGCATTTAATCACCGCTTTTAGGAGACTTTATGAAGTAGTTTTCGGTCGTTTTTGGATGGCTTTTGGATTCTCAAAGGATGTCTGAAGCACTATTGGTGTCAAACAAGGTTGCCCTCTTTCTCCTGCACTCTTTGGGATCTATATTATTGAGCTTGAAGATTTCATTCGTCTAAGTTTCTGAACACACATGTTGATAATGTTTGTTTCTTGCATCACATCTTGATAGCCATATTGCTTTTTGCAGATGATGTAATTTTTCTTTTTCATATTTTTAAGAGATTGTAATGGCAATTGGATGCTCTTCCTCTTGAGCTCAAGACAACTAGCAGTCAACCTTAGCAAGACTAAGGTGATGATCTTCAACAGCTCAAAAAGTGTGCTTTCCAGGTCTCATTTCTTTTGTAAGGGCAAACTGTTTAAGATTAGCACCGCTTATACACACTTGTGCATTTAGTTTATAGGTCCTTCCCTTAATTTTGATCTACCTTTAGAGTTATGACTTTGCAAAGGACATGCATCGCTCTCATTTTGGAATGCCAATCTTTCTATTTCAACTTCCAACATATACCGATGAAATGCACATATTTGATTGCATTATCAATCCCATAGTCCTATATGGATTTGAGGTTTGAGGCTTGAGTTACTAGGATGTACTAATTGGTATTGTATTAAAAGGGTCCAGACTATTTTGCTTCAATGGTTTATTTGATGTAACAGAACATTTCCACAGTGTATTGTCCAAGCTGAATTTGGCACCAATACTTTTAGAGCATCTTCAAATTAATTTTTGACCATCTTTGCCTTGCGGGAGGTACCCACGTTTAGCACTTTGTTCCTCAGAATGGATTGATTCTAGGAGCACTTCTGGTCATCATTAGTTATGGTATTTAAAAGCTAGTTCACTTGTTCAGTCAGTTGACATCTCTAGAGATTGTCTATCTCTATTCAAATACTCTTTGAATGCTCGTTCCCCCTTTCTTGACAAGAAGGTGATCAATCAACTGGTTAGGGATGGCATATATTGACCATAAACCTTGGCTTCTTAAGCCGAAGTTAGCCTTCTATGCTAAACACTTCATGAGGGTTTAGGATGACATCATTGCTGGTCATGGTTATATTTAGTGTATTGCACATATGGCCTTAGGTCCCGTCTTGAACAATTTAGTGTCTGCTCACAGCAATTGTGGGCGAAGACATACAACCATATTCCTCAAGAGGATAGGGTATGTCACCTTTGCCCTCTTCAGGAGGTGGAGATTAAAGAGAATTTCATTTTCAAGTGTTCTTTTTATTACAGTAGAGGATTAGGTAGATCACTTTCCACTTTCTTCCGCTACTCTGGCCAGAGATGCTTGGGTATGTATTTGTGGGAATCTCTCTCTTTTTGACATTGGGTATTATAGGAGAGATCAACCACTATTTGATTGATCACCTCATTTTTTAAACCCTTCTTTACCTTTGCGAGCAATAAGCGTTTATTTGAGGTTACTGTTGGCCACGGATCCGCCACCTGGGAAGGACTTGGTGTGTCAATGCGCCCTAGACCCGCAGACCAACATTGAAAGGACGGGAGGAAGGGATGCCCCCCGTGCCGATCTTCGGAGAAGGCCGACTCCTTTCCTAACCTGCTTGGGGGTTTTTAGATAAGAGTGCAGGAAAGAGATTAAAAAAGGGGGGAAAAGGGAACTGGAAAGAGATTGAAAAAGATAAGGGAACAGGAAAGAGATGTAAATATCATGCATTTCGGGTGGGGGGAGAACAAGCAGCACGATCGCAAATTTGCATCCGAACCAACAACAATTAAAACAAAGCATGTAACAGAAACTGCAGCTGTTATTCTACCCTATGTATCCTTCTGTTTAGTATTCCATATCCAAATAATCACCAATGCCCAAATCTAGAATTCACAATTCAGACAGACAGAAATATAAATGGACATGAAGCAGAAATACTTAGCAGAAGGCATCATAAAAGATAGAGACAAGAAACAGAGCCAAGGATGCTTTGAATTAATTAGAAGGTGGTCCGTCACAGCAGAGTCCTCTAGCAATATGTCCCCCCTCCACCTTTGTACAATGAAATGAGGCTGCTATTTATAGCGCAGCTTTCCCGCCCCGATTACATTTTGGGCACAAAATCCCAGACTTGACAAAAGCTGCAAAAGATGACAAAAGCGGTTGATGTTGACCTCTGCGGGTAAAGAATGTACTTGCAGCAAGGTCCTCCTGAAAACATGGCAGCTCCGTGGAAATCCGATAGGTGGGAAGTTGAGCCAGTTTGAATGGGGGCAGATGCGGTACAATCTGTCAGTTCACGCTCATCTGTCCGGTACCCTGGCGGCACACCTTCTGTCACATCTTGACTCTGATCCCAAGACCGGACACCTGTCAGCATCTGATGGAGGGGGGAAGAACCGAGCTTAGAAGCTCAGCCTTTGTATTTTTATCCCGCCCAACACTTAGAATATTTTGGCTGCTTCTTCCTGTCTTTCTGCCCTATTGCGCACAAATTGATGAGCGCAGTCGGGCGGATGAGCGTAGTCGGGCGGGGCCCGACACTTAGAATATTTTAGCAGCATTTTCTTGTCTTTCCGCCCTGTTGCGCACAAATTGATGAGCGCAGTCGGGCGGAGCAGCGCAGTCGGGCGGGGCCCGACACTTAGAATATTTTTGGCTGCTTCTTCTTGTCTTTCTGCCCTATTGCGCACAAATGGATGAGCGCAGTCGGGCGGGGCCCGACACTCGAATATTTTGGCTGCTTCTTCCTGTCTTTCTGCCCTATTGCGCACAAATTGATGAGCGCAATCGAGCGGAGCAGCATAGTCGGGCGGGGCCCGACACTTAGAATATTTTTGGTTGCTTCTTCCTGTATTTTTGCCCTATTGTGCACAAATGGATGAGCGCAGTCGGGAGGATGAGCGTAGTCGGGCGGGGCCCGACACTTAGAATATTTTGGCTGCTTCTTCCTGTCTTTCTGCCCTATTGCGCACAAATTGATGAGCGCAGTCGAGCGGATGAGCACAGTCGGGAGGATGAGCGCAGTCAGGCGGGGCCCGACACTTGGAATATTTTTGGCTGCTTCTTCTTGTCTTTTTGCCCTATTGCGCACAAATGGATGAGCGCAGTCGGGCGGGGCCCGACACTTAGAATATTTTTGGTTGCTTCTTCCTATCTTTCTGCCCTATTGCGCACAAATGGATGAGCGCAGTCGGGAGGATGAGTGCAGTCGGGCGGGGCCCAACACTTAGAATATTTTAGCAGCATTTTTTTGTCTTTCCGCCCTGTTGCGCACAAATTGATGAGCGCAGTCGGGAGGATGAGCGCAGTTGGGCGGGGCCCGACACCTAGAATATTTTTGGCCCGAAATTGAGCTTCCTGGTCCTGCTTCCCGGGGCCATAACTTTTGATCTGCTGACCCGATCGCCTATTATAATATATCGTCGAAAAGCTAGCGAGAAGATCTGCAATGATAAAATATCCAAAGCTCATTTCATCCATTTTATCGCCCCCGTTTATGGCCCGCGAAAACCTAACACCTCCGCATGCTCCTTGCCGCCTTAAAGCTCCATACTTAGTCCAAAGTTTATCAAAAAATAATGTGGCAAAAATGCCAACAGTTACAACTCTTCAGAATGATAAAGATAGATTTGTTTGTCGTTGTCTATGTATGAGAATAGCTACTAGGGTTCAACAACTTCTTGCATGCAATGGGAAGGACTATGGATCTCAAATGTTGGGTTTTGACCATCCCTCACTTTCCCAGGAGTTGTAGAAAGACGTAGCATACCAGCTTCTTGACTTCTATTGGATCCTTGGCCATGGATTCTAGGAAAATTTTGAGGGCTTGGATTCTATGCCCTCAAAGAATTACCCAACCAGGCCCTCTTAGTCTTGCCATTATCCTAGGAGCATCATTTGATCTAGTGTTGGTTCTTTTGGGACTGTTGGAGATGAAGGCTCTGTTTCTACTTTGCATTCTATTACTGCTTAGAGTTGGTGCTTAGATCCACTTGGGCTCTTCTTCCTTGGTGGTTGGTTCTTCCATCTCTTCTCTACTTATGACATATTTTAGGGTTTGCTTTTTTGGGGTCCACCCCATGATGCTAACATCTAGTATTGTATAGTGATATTACTTTAGTGTACTTTCTTTGGTTATTTACTTTAGTTTGGATTATCTTGTTAGAATTCTTTTTGGCCACTGCAGTACATCGTAACGGGTTATTTCAAATGAGTCCCATTGGCCTATTTTGGTCATTAATAAATTTGATCATCTTCGGGTCCAGATAATCATTGTAATGTTAATGTACAACTTTGGATTTCATAATTTCTTGATTCTATTATTCGGCTTTTCCCTATGCCCTTTCCTTCTTTTACCCATCGTATATCTGATATTATCTTTGTTTGTGTGTATCCATCCAAAAAGTGGGGTACCATATTAACTTTCTTTCATATAGTGTTTAGAGAAAGAAAATCTTCTATCTTGGAATGCGTCTCATTCTTTGCCTTTAGATTTACAGTTACACATTTAAGGGCATCTTTTTATTTTTTTTCAGATAATTATAATTGCACTCTTTTTCAAGTGTACTGATTGTATGCTGAAATGAATTAATGAGATTTCTGTTTTAACAGCTGTTGGCTCTTGATCCAAGAAGCATAATTGAGAGAGGTCAAATTACCATATCGCATGAACAGAAACTGATTGATGCCACACTTGGACAATCTTATGAGATTCATCTTGGAAATGGAAAGTTTGGAAATTGTCTGGTACACATAATTGTTCTAGATATCTATCTCACAACATCAGTTATAAATGCTTTCTTACTATTATGTCTTGCAGTTTCTTCAGTTTAATCTTCTGATCCATGTGTGTGTTTTAGCTAGAGTGGGTATCCATTACATGATAAAAGATTTATGGGAAGGTAATGGAATTTTGTTGAGTACAGGTATTGCTACAAAAACCTTAATTAGAGAGAATGAGATTAATAACAGGCAATTTAAATTCTCAAACAGACTCTGTCCTTCACAATCTTCGTATTTTAAGAGGAATAGATTCATGTATGCCAGAAGAACAATTATATATATTATCTGCTAGGCAATGTTTTGTGAGGTGTGCAATCTTTCCTTTAACCAATGAAGAAAAATGATGGAAGAAAATCAAAAGCCAATTAAGATGTTTTTATCTGTTTGGAGGCTGGCGTGATTGTATTCCTTATGACCCTCCTCATATCCTACATATTAAACATAATGCTTTTGGGTTCTGATACTTCATCTTTGTAATAACCTTCCTTCGTATATTCAAACATTTTTAATCACCAAGCAATATTTTATTCACAACTATATTATCTCAGAAGATAAGGAATGCCAAAGAACTCAATCCAATTGTAAAATCTCTCAGCAAACTCTGATTGATTTATTAATATTGGGGCAAATTACAAAACATTCACACATGAACTCACAAATGTAGAGAGATTAACTCACAAAATGATAGATATTATTGTAATAACATGGAATACACCTCAGAATTGCAGCGCAGGTATAAGATACTCCTCGAACAAGTTTCGTACTATGCTCCCAATTGATGGCGTCAGTTATTGTCCATTCTAGATGATATAGTGCTGCTGTTATTGATCGAATCTTATCCAGGTCTGATTGTTAATAGCTGAAACCTTTTCCAGAATTGCGCTCAGGTCTGTAGATGCTTTCACAATTTAACGCAGGTCTGCCAACACTCATTTAATGCTGATAAAACGTCCAGTATGGCGTTACAGAAATAATGTGATCTCAATCTGCTGTGAACTTCATCCCAGCCATAATTACTGAGTTTGTGAGGTTCTACAACACAAAAATGGCCTCCCAGGATTGAATCGAGAGCTCCCAGCTATAGGAATAAACCCAGATCCAAATCGTGGCAATACCCTTGATGGATATGGCGCTATCTGCAATGGTGTCTACAAACTGATGCAGGCTTTGGATATTAAAATTAATGCTGAGAATCTCTTCACAATAATAATGCCGCTCCTTACAATGTATAACAGAGTTTCAGCGCTGCATGTAAAGTCTATGGCTCTCAAATTTGTAATCGATCTGTGCCAAGAAGAAGTCTGCTTCTCAAAAAGCAATATACATGATTCATGCACTAGGAAGGCTTGGAATTTTCGTTCCTTGCCTGAAGATCAAATTCTCCTCTGCAGGGTTTCTGTCCTCAGAGGTGCATGCGGAAAGATTTCTCAATCCACGGATACAGAAAATCACCCTCCTTCCTTCCTTTTTTTTTCCATATGTATATGCAATGTTATTTTTTTGGCATTGAGGTATTATTATTATTATTAATGATTAATAACAAGTTATTAATCATTAATAGTTTATTAAATTGTCACACCTTTAAGTTATTTCTATAATAATAACTCCTTATTTCTCCTAAGGTGTTCACACACTTAACCAAATAAAATAATAATCTCCACACCAAACAATAAAATTCACATCACACCTATATACAAAACATAAAGATGAAAAAGGGTCATTACAATACCTCCCCTCCCGAATTGCTTGACCCCAAGCAATTGAGAGCTGGGTGGGAAAGGATTTGAGATCCTTCCCAAGTGGAGTCTTCTATTGGCAGCCCCTTCCACTTAATCAAATATTCATGAATCACCCTATTTCGTAACTTCTTCTCCCTCACCTCAATGATTGATTCTGGCTCCAATATCAGTTTGCCTTCTTCATCTATAGGGGGTAACTCCTGTGAAGGAATGAGGTGCTGTCCAAGTGCTTTCTTCAAACATGAGACATGAAAAACATTATGTATTCTGCTGTGAGAAGGAAGCTCTAACTCAGATGCCACTTCTCCAATCCTCCTTATCACCTTGTATGGGCCATAAAATTTTGGTTTGAGTTTGTCTTTCCCACTGGTTTTGAGTGAAGACTGCTTATAGGGTTGAAGCCTCAGATATACCATGTCTCCTTCCTCAAAGTGCCTCTCAATACGCTGTTGATCAGCATACTTCTTTTGCTGATTTTGCGCCATCATTATATTGTCCCTGAGTATTTGAAGCATATCCCTGTGTTGTTGAATATAATCCTGTGCTTTTGGAACCCTGCTATCATGTAATAAAACATCAACAAGGTTAGGAGCATCATAACCATAAAGTGCCATGAATGGTGTCATTTTAATGGACATATGGTAAGTGGTATTGTAGCAAAACTCAGCCATATATAGCCATTTAATCCAAGTGTTCTGCTGTCCAGAAATATAGTTCCTTAGGTAGCCCTCCAACCACTTGTTCACTATCTCTGTTTGCCCGTCCGTCTGAGGATGGTAGCTAGTGCTTGGTGTCAATTTAGTGCCACTAAGCTTGAAAACTTCCTGCCAAAATGCACTCATAAACTTGCTGTCCCTGTCACTGATTATGGTTTTTGGCAATCCATGCAATCTAAAAACTTCTTTAAAATACACTTCAGCTACCTGTGCTGCTGTATATGATGATGAGATAGCATAAAAGTGACCATATTTCGTTAATCTATCAATCACCACATATATACAATTCTTCCCTTGCACGCTAGGTAACCCAGTTATAAAATCCATTGAAACACTTTCCCACTTACCATCAGGAATGGGCAATGGTTGAAGCAGGCCTGCACTCAAAGTATTTTCAGTTTTGTTCTCCTGACATATAACACATTCTTTCACATGTCTCATAACATCATCTTTTAATCCTTTCCAGGAAAATTTTTCTCTCACCAATTTGTAAGTCTTATAAAATCCTGGGTGACCTGCATAGGGAGCATCATGCAACGCTGAAATAATTTTCTGTTTTAGCTTAGATTCTGGCACAATAAAGATCCCGTATTTATAAAAAATCAGCCCATCATGGACCCTGAATTTCACATCAGAAATTTGACCATCCAACAATTTAGCAGTAAAATCATTTTTAACATATTCTGCCACTACCTTTACCTTCCATTCCTCATCTACAGCTGAAAATGAGTAAAACAGTGGGTTCCTGGACAAAGCATCAGCAGCTGTATTAGTTTTTCCTTTCTTATACTCAATATCAAAATCATATGATTGTACCTTAGTCACCCAACGTTGCTGCCTTTCGTTTAGATCCTTCTGATCTAAGAAAAATTTCAAGCTGTTGTGATCAGTCTTGATAGTAAATTTCCCACAAATCAGATACTGCTTAAACTTGGTCAATGCATGCATAATTGCCAACATTTCCTTCTCATAAATGTTGTATGATTTTTCTACAGGAGTTAACTTCCTACTTTCAAAGGCAATAGGTTGCCCCCTTTGCATCAAAATAGCCCCTATTCCTACACCTGAGGCATCACATTCAATCACAAATGGCATACTGAAATTAGGAATAGCAAGTGTGGGGCAAGTGATCATTACCTTTTTTAATTCCTCAAATGCATACTGGGCTCCTTCACTCCATGTAAAAGTATTCTTCTTTGTCAACTCAGTTAAAGGAGCTGAAAGTTTTGAGAAACCTTTAATAAACCTCCTGTAATAATTACATAACCCCAAGAACCCCCTCAACTTGGTCAATGTGGTGGGAGTGGGCCACTGTTGAACAGCTGAAATTTTTGTAGGATCCACATGTACCTCATTATGACTGATTATGTGGCCAAGGTATAAAATTTTAGTGAGTCCAAACTCACACTTAGATTCCTTGGCATAAAACTGCTGCTCCTTCAAAATACCCAACACCAAATCCAGATGCTTGAGATGCTCTTTCCATGTCTTACTGAAAATTAAAATGTCATCAAAGAAGACTAGCACAAAAGATCTCAAATAATCTCTGAAAGCATGATTCATTGTTGCCTGAAATGTAGCTGGAGCATTAGTAAGACCAAACGGCATAACAAGAAACTCAAAGTGCCCATAATGACATCTAAATGCTATTTTTGGCACATCCTCTTCCCTTACTCTAATCTGATGATACCCACTCCTTAAATCAATTTTAGAAAAATATCTAGCATCATAAAGCTCATCAATCAACTCATCAACACGTGGAATGGGATACCTGTTTTTGATTGTTTTCTTGTTGAGCACCCTGTAGTCTATGCACATGCGTAAGGTGCCATCCTTCTTCTTTGCCAAAACCACAGAGGAAGCAAATGGGCTACTACTAGGCCGAATGTGTCCCATGGCCAATAACTCCTTGATAGTCTTCTCAATTTCGTCCTTATATGCTCTAGGATGCTTGCATAAACCACATTGAATTTAGAAGGCAAGGCATATGAGTTGGTGCCCTCCTCCAACTCTATCACATGTTCAAATCCTCTATGCGGTGGTAAACCTTTGGGCATGTCTCCAAAAATTAACTGCTGAATTTGTGGATGATGTCTTACCTTGTCACTACGTTTTGTTGTAGGTATTCCCTTGATGTCAAACATGTAAGCACACCATTCATAGTCCTCCCTTTTAATTACTCTTTCCATACGCTTCGCTGAAATGCAATGTAACTCCACATCTCTGATTCCTTGCAGCAGTACTTCTTTCCCCTGAAACTGAAATTTAATGGTCAATTTTTTGTAATTTGATGTCACATCACCAAGATCATAAAACCATTGTGCCCCAAGCACCACATGTGGAAGACCCCCTGTAGGAAACACATAAAAATCTGATTTACCTTTGTAATCTCCAATAATAAATTCTACCTGTTTTTTTTTTGATAGTTATAAGTGTTTGTATTTATAGCGGGTTTTAACAAGGATCCCAAAACCTGATTACATAAGCAATGGGCCTAGGGCATCAATCCCTTGAAACTGAATACCAAAACAAATCCCCCCCATGTAACAAGAAGCATGAAACAATCCCTCTTAGCGGGAAACAAACAAATAAGAAAGAAAGTAGTTTTGGAGATCCCGCCCAACGGGGAGTAGCCAAAAACCACCATCGAGAAGATCCCACCCAGCAGGAAGCACAGAAAAACCGTTACAATAAAATCCCGCCTCGCGGGAAGCGATCAAAACCACCACAAACAGTCCCGCCTAGCGGGAAGCAACAGGAAATCCCGCCATCCGGGAAACCAGCAAAAAAGAAAGGATCCCGCCTCGCAGGAAAACCGGCGGATTTGGCGGATCCCGCCTTGTGGAGAAACCATCCCGCCCACCGGTAAAACATTCAGTTCAGCGAGAGCCATCCTGTAGGAAGCCGACAGCCAGCACAGAGAGGATCCAGCCCATCAAGAAGTGACCAGAGAGTTGCACCACAAGGAACCCGCCTCGGGAAAACAAAAGAGGATCCCAAGAGAGGGACCAAGAATCCCGTCCAAGCACAGAGCCCGCCGAGGGACCAAGAATCCCGTCCAAGCACAGAGCCCGCCGAGGGACCAAGAATCCCGTCCAAGCACAGAGCCCGCCGAGGATTCACAAGAAAAAGGGGGAAGCTGTCCAAACCCTAAATCGTCACCTCCACCGCACCGAGAAACGCAAGGGACCAGATCCACGCGAATAACCTGCAAAAAACCCCAGGGGGAAGCCTGAGGGAAAAAGGGAAGGGATCCCCAACCAAATAGGGATCCCTGGGAAGCACCAGTCCGAAAAAACAACCAAGGAAACCCTAGCCGACCGGGAGGGGCGCAGATAGTGGAGAAGGATCTCCCCCCAGGAGATCATCTGCAAACAACCACTCCCCGGGAGGGATGACCTGGGTTGAGCCAGGGACTGGGCAGGAACCAGGAGCCATGGGAGGGGGAGCAGGGGAGGGACCAGAGCCCTCCCATCTCTACTTTCTTCCCTCTCCATCTCCCCTTCTCAACATTTGATCATAAATTCTACCTGTTTAACCACCTTATTGCATGGTGTTATTTTTCCTGTAGCAACTCTAAAACCAGAAAAGTTTTCTGTTTTCATCTTTTTCTTTCTTGCAAAATCTACATCCACAAAATTGTGAGTTGCCCCTCCATCAATTAAAATGACAACATCCTCATCAAGTACTTTTCCCATCACTTTGATTGTAAGAAATTGGGGTGCACAATGTAAAGTAGCCAAAGAACTAGCAATTGGGAGTTTTACATTAGATGAAGTTACCTTGGAAGGCTCCTCCCCATGCTCTTCAGCATCATGGAATTCATCATGACTATCATCAGAAAGAGTAGATTCCACTTCACCTTCTGAATCACTACCTGAAACAACCTCAGCATAATGTATCTCTCCTTTTCCAAGACATCTATGGCCTGGTTCCTATGGTTTCCTGCAAGAGAAACACAACTTTTTACGCCTTAGTTCATTCCTTGTTACATCATCCATTTTCTTTGTACCTTGTGTGGGAATTTGAGGTTTTTGCAAAGCTGATGTGGGCTGGTTTACTGCTGATTTCTCCTTTTTCCATGGCTTTGAAGACTCTCCATACTTATTCTTGCTTACATTCCACTTTGGCTTTGATGGGATGTATGGCTCTAAAGTGTGCTCCAACAAAATAGCTCTCTTTATAGCTTCCTGAAGTGTAGGTGGAGAGAAAGACTTTACCAACCCTCTTAATGGCTCCCTCAAACCATCCAAAAAGAGGTAAATCACCCTTTTAGGTGATATGTCCTGTACAACCACTGAGATTCGTTCAAATTCCTCAATGTATGTGGAAAGTGAATCACTTTGTCTTAATTTTGTTAATTCCCTGAAATACTCCTCTTCATCTTTCTTTTCAAACCGATCCAGAAGTCTTTGACTAAATTCGTCAAATGTAGTCACCTCATCATGCCCTTGGGTAATCAATCCATTGTGCCACCAATCATATGCCTTGCCTTCTAAATTCAATGTAGCCAATTGCAAAGCATCATTTTCAGGTAGTGGGTCAAGTGTAAAATATGTCTGTAGCTTTTGTAACCAAGCCCTTGCTGAAAGGCCATCACTCCCGTTAAATGTGGGAATTTGCATTTTCTGATGTAGCCTCTTTTCTGATTTGAATGTTCTGGTACCTATCTTTCTTCCTTTCATTTGCACAAACTCAAAAAATTTAACTGCATTTCTGAAAGCCTCACTTTTCAGCTGATATTGTGCAAATAATTCTTCCCATTCATCCTCATCCTCATCATTTTCAGGTTCTCCCACTGATTCTAAGAACATAGGCCGTGAAGGTTTCTTCAAGGATGTGTGTTTGGTTTGCATGCTGCTTTGTGACTCTGCATGTTGCCTAGGAGGACTTTGATTTTGCCGATTAGCATTCACAATATTGTTTGTATTAATAGCCACCTGTCTCAACAATTCCAACATTTGATCAAATTTCTGATCAGCATCATCTTTGGTGCTCTTATCCCCCATTGCTGTAAATGCTTCTTCCAAGTCTTCTGGAGTTATTTCTGGGTTTTCACCAATAGGATCCTCCTGAATACCCTGATTTCTGACTCTTCCCCTGAGATAGTACTTGTGAATGGGGGGTCTATTGCTCATCAATTCTGTTCACTGTGATTGAACCAAATTTGCGGAATTATGCCCTTCCACAGGATGGCAGGGTCAGATGCTCTGATACCATTTGTAATAACCTTCCTTCGTATATTCAAACATTTTTAATCACCAAGCAATATTTTATTCACAACTATATTATCTCAGCAGATAAGGAATGCCAAAGAACTCAATCCAATTGTAAAATCACTCAGCAAACTCTGATTTTTTTATTAATATTGGGGCAAATTACAAAACATTCACACATGAACTCACAAATGTAGAGAGACTAACTCACAAAATGATAGATATTATTGTAATAACACGGAATACACCTCAGAATTGCAGCGCAGGTATAAGATACTCCTCGAACAAGTTTCGTACTATGCTCCCAATTGATGGCGTCAGTTATTGTCCATTCTAGATGATATAGTGCTGCTGTTATTGATCGAATCTTATCCAGGTCTGATTGTTAATAGCTGAAATTCTCAGGTCTGTAGATGCTTTCACAATTTAATGCAGGTCTGCCAACACTCATTTAATGCTGATAAAACCTCCAGTATGGCATCACAGAAATAATGTGATCTCAATCTGCTGTGAACTTCATCCCAGCCATAATTACTGAGTTTGTGAGGTTCTACAACACAAAAATGGCCTCCCAGGATTGAATCGAGAGCTCCCAGCTATAGAAATAAATCCAGATCTAAATCGTGGCAATACCCTTGATGGATATGGCGCTATCTGCAATGGTGACTACAAACTGACGCAGGCTTTGGATATTAAAATTAATGCTGAGAATCTCTTCACAATAATAATGCCGCTCCTTACAATGTATAACAGAGTTTCAGCATTGCATGTAAAGTCTATGGTTCTCAAATTTGTAATCGATCTGTGCCAAGAAGAAGTCTGCTTCTCAAAAAGCAATATACATGATTCATGCACTGGGAAGGCTTGGAGTTTTCGTTCCTTGCCTGAAGATCAAATTCTCCTCCGCAGGGTTTCCGTCCTCAGAGGTGCATGCGGAAAGATTTCTCAATTCACGGATACAGAAAATCACTCTCCTTCCTTCCTTTTTTTTTCCATATGTATATGCAATGTTATATTTTTGGCATTGAGGTATTATTATTATTATTATTATTATTAATGATTAATGATTAATAACAAGTTATTAATCATTAATAGTTTATTAAATTGTCACACCTTTAAGTTATTTCTATAATAATAACTCCTTATTTCTCCTAAGGTGTTCACACACTTAACCAAATAAAATAATAATCTCCACACCAAACAATAAAATCCACATCACACCTATATACAAAACATAAAGATGAAAAAGGGTCATTTCAATCTTATTTGTTTACTTATAATATTTTGTCATTTTTAGCAATTAATTCTTTTATGCCTTGCTAATGAGCCATCTTTTTTGTTGCTTGAGCCCACTCCCTCTTCGAGACATGTTTATAGCTGTATGCTATTTTCCTTTAGCATCCCCAGCCTTTGTCATCCTTTAGCATAATTTCCTAAGATTTCTGCATATTCATCTAGTGATGTAATTCTTTTAGGTGACTTCAATGCCTATGGTGGAATCCACCAGGCACCTTTTTGTGATTTTATGGAGGATGAGTTTTGTCTTTTCAAACTCAACCCATGGATTTTGCATTTAACAAAATCTCTGTAGATGAGAAGCATCCTGTTACTACTTACAAAAAACACTTTATTTAGTTGTGCCAGTCACATGGCCTTTTGGTTCTTGATGGGGTTCCTCATGTTTGTGACTCCTCCAGGAACACTTGTTTTCTGCATGAGAGAGGTGCAAGGGCGGTTGACTATGTCATCATGAAGAGGACCTTGCTTTTTGATATTCATAGCTTTTTCAGGTTTCTAGTCAATTTCCCTCGGTTAAAACATGCAATGCTGGCTTTCTTCTTGGATTCTTCCTCTTTTAGCTTTCCATCTTCTCCTCCTCCCTCACTCAATCGTACCTGCCATCCTCTGATTCATTTTGATCCTTGTTTTGCTGTTGATTATGTTGCTCATATCTCTCAATTGATATTCAAATATCACTCTCTTAATTCCATCATGATGACAATCAAATACAAAGTTTTGTCTCGCATATTATAGATTGCATCTTGTGAGTCTTTTCCCTGAATTTTTTGTTGTCTAAAGCCCATCCATCATATTGTTTCTTATCCTTTGAACCATTGGTGTGATGAAGAATGTAAGTCCATGCATTGGAAGCTTATTTTTTCTCTTCTCCATGAGTGTAGTGCTCTATATTCCACCCCGAGATAATATAAATGCTTTATTTGATGTAAAAAATGAGTGTTTCTTGCTGCTAGGTGTTATGAGGTTCTGATTGCTCTTCATCACTCTCTAAAAACCTTTTGTGCATTCTTCTTCTTCCACAGCCCCTTCTCATGTGCATCAATATACAATCCAAGGTCTCACATGCCAATTCGTTATATCATATACTAGCGCAGCCCACCATTTATATCTCTCCACTCCTATATCATGTTTATCTCCTCTCCAGAGCACATCAAAAGGGCTAACATAAATTGTGCACTAGTAGGGGTGCTGATTTTGAGGGATTTTTCTGGCTGGGTTCCTAAAGTGTGATTTTGAAGCTCTTGGCCACTCCAGTACAAAATTATTCAACGAGGTTGTTTGTTTTGGCTTCCCTTTCTCCTAGGCTTAAGTACAACATATTACCCATCTCATCCACAAATTTGTAGACCATTCAGATCTGAATAACCACATATCTATCATGAGTGGGCACACAATTCCTGAGCTTTATCTCACAATATTGAACATGAAACTCTCAAAATTGCTAGACTAGTGAACAAACCATCTTGTTTAGTTGTGTGTTTGGAGGGCCAATAGAATATCTTGGCCCAAGATTCATCCTATGGCTTTTTCTTGATGTTAAGAATAAACCCACAAAATTTCAAGTCAAACCAATCTTGGATGATGGAGTTATATCTTCTTGAAGCTTGCCTTGTCAAAGCTGGTTGGGGTGAGTGCATGGCCCCTTTTCCTTGAAAAAAATTTGATTTGTTGAAAATCTCTTCAAAATCCTCCAAAAGATTGTTTTGAGTCATTATTGATTGAATCACATCATTTTTGAGCAAATTGGTGAGTGATTCGCCTTGGCAACTCATTTCTTCAATTTTCTAACCTGTAGACTTGACTGGTCGGGATGATTACATGTTGATGTCATCATGTGAGGGATTCAATATGAAGAGTTGATCGGGTCATGTTGATGTCATCAAGTGAATGATTCGCCATGAAGAGCCATTTGGGATTTCCATTACTTGCCAAATTTTGAGCCAATCAGGAGGATGAACCAATCGGGGAAAGGATGAGCCAATCACGATATGAATGGATTGGGAAGAAGTGAACTTCGACAAATTTTAAAATTTTCTTCATTTTTCTTCTCTAAAATCTATCATCTTGGGGTCTGTTCTGGCTTATCTTGATTTGCTCATCTGATTCATCTGAGATTTTACTAAATCGATTCATGCTCAACTTCGACTGTGCAACTACTTTGCAAGTTGTTGCACAATGGGAGTGGTGAAACCACTACAATATCTACTATGGAAATTCCACTTGTGAGAAATCCCAACATGAATTACCAAGTCTTAAGCATCACTTGGGGAATTTGGTAAATGTTTACAAGCTTCAATTTAAGGAAGAGAAAAACCAAAAAAAAAAATAATAATAGAGGGACCATGATCACTCAAGTATTGGCATAGCTAGTAAATTTTCTGTCATGGGATGACACAGGCCCTTTGGACTTGGCTAATTTGAATCATATTCTTTCTTATATTATGAGGACTCTGCCCCTATTTGACAGTTCCAAGGAGAAGAAAATGCATGAACACCTTTGAGATTTGAACATGCTGAAAGAAGTTCATGCCACCTAACATGAAGATATCTGATATCATGGTTTGCTTCCTGATGTTGTCCTTGAAGGAAAAGCTTTGTTATGGTACAAGAATGTAATGTCCCCATTTTTGGGAGTTTGTCTTATTTGTGGTTTTCGGGGAATTTCGTCTTCCACAAACCAGGGATTGCTGATTCACCTTCAAAAACGGATAGTGCATATTCTGGCATTTGTTTTGACAGGTTACACGACATGGTTACGTCAAGAAACGAAGGAGTTATGGCATTTGGAAGTTCACCTGTCAAACCAGACTTCCAATATCGCGCGCGTGCGCGGAAATCCACAAGTTTCTCCAAATTGGTCCCTTGGAGTATGACGTCCTTCCTCTTGGGATGTGCAATTGCAATGTAGTTCATTTAGGAGTGATTTTTAATTAATTAGGAGTAATAACGGGTAATGACCCATTATGAGAATACTAATGTTATTTTATTATGTTATAAGGGTCCATTAATGAGAAATAATAAAGTGCCACCTTAATGAAGAATTAGAAGAATTGGCTATATAAAGAAGAGAAGGGGCACATTTGGATCATCTTGGATCATTTTTATCTCTTCTATTTTGTGTAATTGGCTGAGAAGCTAATATCACTCCTTGTGGACGAAACCCTACAAGAGAGATCTTCTGCGGACGAAAACCTGTAGAAGACTTGATTCAGGGACGAAAACCTCTGGATCTAGAGAGTCAGGACGAAAACCTTTACTCTCAATTGGGGCAAACCTACCTAGGGTTTGCATTTGGACTTCATTGGATTTAGTTGTGGAGCATTCAGTGTGTAATCAGCCAGCTAGGGTATTATTGCACCATTTTGAGAGATCAGATCTTTATTCAGCCATTTGAGGGCAAAGAGCAGAGATTTATCATTATTTTCAGTCATTGGAGCACCAGGAGGAGGGACGTCCCATCTTGGGAGTCTATTTTGGCACTCAGAATCAGAGATTCAGCATTTAGGAGGGCAGCGTTGCATTTGAGAGGGCATTTTGGCAAGTATCTTATTCCTAGAAGCTGGATGCCCATTATTTTGGACCAGATTTTGCCCTAGCAGCCAAACGTTCTATGTATCTTCATCATTTTGATTGTGTTTGGGTATGAGAATGTCATTGGAGAGCATTGGCAATCAGATCTGCCATTTTGTGAGTTGTTTAATGTAGCCATTTCCAGTATTATTCATGTAATGGTTTCTATATTTCAGATTTAATACAAAATCAGTGTTGTTGGGTGTTGTTTGCTGAAATTATAAGTAATTTGGTGATTTAAATTTGTAGATCAAAATTTTATTTGAATAGATTTTATTTCTGTTTGGAGAAATATTGCCATCTAGCTAGGGTTTGGTAATTTTTCAGAATTAGGTCATTACAAAGAATTTAAAGGTCGGCAACATTAGTGATTGGGATGATTTAGTAGATCAATTTGTTCAGATATTTTGGGAGGTGTCCTATATACAATCATTGACGATGCAATTTATCACCATAACCAAGAATCTTGTTGAATCCATTCGTGATTTCAATCTGTGATTTCAGAGAGCAAGGAAGTGGTTTCCAGCCATAGTCAAGCCATTTGATCCACAAGCTTATGTGTTTTATTTGAAGGCATTGCATCCTAATTTGGATCTTGTAGGTGGTACTTCTATAGCACAAAAGAAAAAGAAAAAGTAGCAGCAAATAGTATAGTTCTAAGATCAAAATATGCACTAAGATTTTGTATTGTAAATTTGTAATGAATGCAAATGTAAGAAATATAAATTGCATTTGTCTAATGTTTTGTAAAGACCATAAATGCACGTCCAAAGGAGAAATTAGTTAGAGTTGAGGGATATGGGCGATCGTTGTTGTCAACCGTCTGCCTAAGTCTTTAAAAGGACCCCTATTTCAATTGCAAGCTTCTATCTATCCATGTATCCTTGTGTCTAGAGAGGAATCTATCATTGTATGTGCATGCAAACCAAGTGAGACATTGGTAGTAATGCAAGTCTAGTTCTAAGTAGTTGCAGTTTATTGCAAAGAGCCGTTGTGGCCAAGTGCATTGTTGTTCATGTTTGTGTAAGCTTACGGGCAGTATTTGCAATACAAATGAGATTTTGTTCTATTGTTTTGTGTATACTTGAATGGTGAATGCAATTACTGTTGTATGTTGTAGATTGGATAGATTATTGTGTGCAAGTTGCAGGAAAGCATAATTGGTTGTTGTAGATTGCATTGTCGTTGGACTATTGCATTTTTTGTTTGGTGGACCAAGTTATACACTGCCATTTAGTTAGTTGTCTGATTAGCAACGGACCATGCAATTGTGTATTTCTTCCGTTCATTGCAGCTTATGATCAATCTGTGAGTCATTCAAATGCATGATTGACATACAAGTGATCATTGCCGTCACATTGATCCTTGTCGTTTATTGCTCCTTGCCATTCATTGAACATTACCATTCAAGTGAACATTGTCGTTCAAGTGCAGTCCATTCAAGCGAACATTGTCGTTCAACTGAAGGTTGATTACTGAATGTCGTAAATCTCTGTTGATTGCAGTCTTGTTTGGCCCTAAAGTCTATCACACTTATCTCTACTTGTTGGGGAACTCACCACCATGCCACATTTGGCGCCATTGTCATTGCCGGAGTGAACTGGGTCAAGTTAGCAAAAGACTAGTGCATGTGAAACGAGAGAAGGTGAATGACAAATTTATTACCACAAGGACATGGAAGATGAGGTTGTAGAGGGAGTCAAGTGCTTGTAAGGAGCAAGAGCATTGCTCAAAGAAGAGAGCAAACTATTGCTAACCAAGCACTATAGTTTCGAGAAACTGGAGAACCTGTAGTCGAAAGAGTTTGGAATCCTCAAGAGGAGGATAGTACAAGTGAAGAAAATGAAAGGTGGCACACATTGTTGTTAACGAAGGAAGAGGTGCAAGGTGAATCACATCAAACAATCGAAGAAAACGTTTGCATAAGTGAAGATGCCAACGTGGAATGTACACAAGGTAACAAAGGGTGGATGCTAACACCTGAGCAAGCATGGAGGATTTTGCTAAGGAGTGTAGAGGACGAGAGTCGAGCACTAGAGCAACGACATGTAGGCTAGACCCACTGAAGTGAAGGTGCACAGGAGTTGGAAGAAGGCTATTTAAAGGCAACGTAGAAGGACGGAAGCACGTTGGGATGAAGTGTTGTCTGAGCAGTCATTGAGTGAAGATGAATCGAGAGAAGAAAACCATTCGTCAATAGCTAATATCGCGAATTGGGTAGGTAAACAAAATGTCCACTCTTCACAGGAGAAGGAAGATCCTACACGACATAAAGGAACTTGCACAACAATTTGTAAAGCATATGGAGTAAGAGATCCTGATGCATGGAAATTGTTCCCAGTGACATTGCAAGGATTGCAATTGACTAGCACCTAAAAAGAGAAGCCACACAACATTTTGCCACATGGGACAGTTTAGTGGATAAATTTAAGAAAGAGTTTCGACCATTAATAGATGACCTTGAAATTATAACGGAAATATATTCCACTAAATAGAAGAAAGATGAAGACATCAAAACCTATAATCGACGATTAAAGCAACTCATTGATAAAATGGAGTTGCAACCAGTAGACGACATGGTCAAACAATGATTCATCGACGGGCTATTGCCTCGATATAAGAAGAAAATGAAGCTCATTCCATGCTCCACATAGGACAAAGCCTATGCAAAGGCAAGAAAATTTAAGAATGAAGCAAAGTAGATGACAGTCGGTATAGTTCTGATGGTGACAAAGAGGAATTGCATTTAGCAATTTAGTGAATGAAGAAAGATTTTGAAAGAATGATTAATGAGGTGAAAGGTGAGAAAAGGAAAGACAAGAAAGACGTGGTGCTTAAACTGCAAGTTTGAAGGGCACACTAATGCCAATTTTCCAAAGAACGCATATTGCAATATATGCAAGGTATCGGGGCATGCGGTTGGCAAATGTCTAATAAACTTAAGACACTAGACGATGACGATGCAAGGAAAAGAAGAAGAAAAGCCAAATACCTCAAGACAGTGATTACAAGAACAATCATCGTGGAGGAAGACAGTACCAACAGGGTGGTCAAAGTCAATTGCAATACAACTCGGACGGGAGATCGATTATCCAATGTTGAAATTGCCAAGAGTGGGGGCACTTTGTGAAAAATTGCCTAAATCCACAAGTTGGAGGAGCAGCTGGAAATAATGTAACGCACGTGTAGATGGTGCGGACCGAGCAATCATATGGAGGCAAATTGCCTGAAGAAAGCAAGTACAAGTAATTCATAGAATGTCAATTTTCTTGACATTGAAGAGCCTCCAACAAACCAGCAATAAAAAGAGGATAATGTGCTTGTCGTTACAAGGGGACAAACGAAGAAAGTAGATCAGTACCCTGATCCTACCTTGGAAAAGGAAAGATGGAGAGAAACAAAAGAATCAATTGATGAAGTAATGAGGAAAGCCAAGCAAGAACGACTACTCGAACAAAAGAAATTGAAGAAGCCACTTGGTTTAGCGTGCGTGCCCCCAAGTATAATATTAAAGGCCAGGTCGAATGGCCCTCTATGTATAACCCAACAAACTAGTAGCAAGGAGAGCTAGGGGGTATAATGGGGAGGGGCATTGATTCGTATTCCTAGAAAATGAATTAGAGACCATAAAACACAAGAAAAGTCATCAACCCAAGAGTTGGCAGCGCAAGTACTTAATGCGACTGTAGAAGTCAAAGTCACAAGTCTACTTAGCGCTATACCAGAGATATATGCAACGGTAGGAGAAGTTATGCAGCCAAGAAAAGTGATGGACCTGCATAGCCAGTCAAAAGAAAGTGAGAAGAAATCAATTTATTGGTCCAACAATATTGATGATTGATGTTGGCAAAAAGCCAACATTCATCCGTATTGAATTATTAGACCACAAATTGAATTAGGTGATTGTCGATGGAGGATTGAGCATGAATGTATTGCTAGAAAAAACGTGGAAGGAAATTGGAGCACCATTCTTATGGTCTCCCAATTTCAAGTTGTATGGTGCAGACCAATATGGGATCGAAATGAAAGGAGTCTTAACGGCTCAAAAAGTGAAGATCAGAGATTAAGAATTTGTCATGGATTTTGTTGTGATAATTATGTAGAAACCAACATACGATGCATTGCTGGGAAGAGGATGGTTGTGAATGGCAAAATTTAATCACAAATGGGAAAAGATCGACTTACATTCAAGAAAGGAGAGCACAAATAAATGATTAATTTGAAAAATCCAGTTGTAAGTGAAGATCTTGCAATGATTGATAAGTTGGGCAGTTCTTTAGACGAGGATAGTCGATATGAACCGAACGAGGAAGGAGTGCTACACCTAGAAGAATATATTGAGGATGAAGATCGATTAGATTGCGGACTTCTCCATTGGCAGAAGGGGGAATATGAAATATTTCCTCCCACCCGTCTCTGCATACAGGCAGAGGAGAATAAAGAAACCCATGATAAAATCGACAAAAGTAGCAAGAAACCTGCACTGAAGGAAAAAGCAGAAAAGTGGACATTTTCGAAGAATTTTGCGGAATATATGATTGGTGATGCTATGATTGATGAAAAGCTAGTACGCCCTATAGATGTGACTAAAGCAAATGAACCCAAAAGCATTAAATATGAAGGACCAAGAATGATTGAAGTGAATTCAGGTAATGAAGGTGAAAAAAAGATAATCCATTGTGGAGACGAGTGGGATCTAGTACTAAAAGCAACAACATTCAAGATTTTCCTACAATATAAGGTCTTTGCATAGACTTACAAATATTTGAAAGGGATACCCCTAGAACTATGTGTGCATTGGATCTAGTTGACTTCAGGTATATTACCAGTGGTGAGAAGGTCGTATAGAATGAATCCCAAATACACAGCCTTAGTCAATGCGGAAATCTAGAAGATGCTAGATGTCGGCATAATCTTTAAAGTTACAGTGAGCGAGTGGGTATCATCGATTGTAATTACTTTAATGAAGGAAGTGAATTGAATCCGCTTATGCATAGATTTGCAGAGTCTAAATGTTGTGACGATTAAAGATCCCTTTCCAATACCTGTCATCGACTCAATCCTAGAGGAGGTGGCTGGACACGAGATTTACTCATTCTTGGATGGGTTTTCCGGCTACAACCAAATAAGCATTGCTAAAGAGGACAAGCTAAAGACAACATTCATTGTAGAAAATGGCATTTATGCATATGATAGAATGCCATTTGGGCTATGCAATGCGCTACCCACATTTCAAAGAATCTCTCTTTATATATTCGAGCAAATGTCAACAGGAAAGTTCAAAGCCTTCTTGGATGATTGGATGATGTCTAGTGACCCTGCTTCTGTCCGAACTGGATGATGTGGGGCGTTTCCATCCAGAGTCACCTGGTCCGTCGGAGCTAATGAAGTATGTTGTGATGACCCAATGTTGAGGAGGATGAGATCCATCTGGAGAAATTTTATGTCGTCGAAGCTAAGTTATCTCCCTAAGAAAGAGTTGGAGACACCGTTGGTCCGGGTATCTGAAGAAGGTAGAAACAAATCGAGAGTTGTCCCTGAAAAGGCAATGGAATCTACCCCGGATCTCATAATAAATGGGACAACAAAAAATAAAGTGATGAAGGGTTTCAACTTCACCCAAGGGGAAAAACAAGCAAATCCGCTCCTTCGTCGGAAGATGGTGATCTAACTAAATCCGGAGTTGGTGAGAACACACCCAGAGTTGCCTAATAGTGATCCGAAGACTATGCATTGTGTGTTGTTGAAGGTATTGTGGAGGAACTATTCTGCCCTCCTGTATCTGTAAGAAGTGCTCATGGTAGAAAGACAACTTGGGGGAAAGAGGGGCAACAGGAGATATCCAAGTGCATCTAGTGTATTGGAGACTAACATCCTTTTGGATCTCGTGGAGCATCCTCTCCTTACTAAGCCGAGAGCGGAGGGAGAACACCCAAAGAATAAGGGGGGAGCTTGTCTATCTGTATCTGAATGCTGGCTAGGAGGGCAAAAACTTGAAAGTGCTAGCTCCTCCGGCCTCCACAAGAACTTGGATAGAGTTCCATCGAGGAGCAAAGGGCGAGGTAAGGGTACCATCCAAGTGCATCTAGTGTATTGGAGACTAACATCCTTCCGGATCTCGTGGAGCATCCTCTCCTTACTAAGCCGAAAGGGGGGGAGAACACCCAAAGAATAAGGGGGGAGCTTGTCTAGCTGTATCTGAATGCTGGCTAGGAGGGCAAAAACATGAAAGTACTAGCTCCTTCGGCCTCCGCAAGAACTTGGAGAGAGTTCCATCGAGGAGCAAAGGGCGAGGTAAGGGTACTGTCTGCAACCCTCAGGGGTATCTCTGAAAGTATAGATCCTGTGAAGATAACCGATAATAAGGAAGATAATCTCAAGCTGGAGAGGAGAAGCCCCAAACTCTGCCAAATAATAGAGCGGGGGATTGTGCCCTCACAACGAATGAATCATCGAAGAAAGTGTCTGGACTCATTCAACCTGTGACCACTCAGTCGGGCCAAGATTAGGACCCCAAACCAATGACCCATAAGTGATAGTTGGCTTGACCAAGGCATCAAAAATCCTCATCTTCACTGGTATATCTTGAAAATGTGCTTTGAAGCAATTCCTCTCTAGCAAAGACAACTGCATATCCCTTACACACCTGGGCCTGGGCCGCGGGTTTCATACCAAAAGTGGGATTGGTGAAAAGAACCCCCAAGTACACATAAGAGGTGGTGATCTCGACCTTGGAAAGAGAAGTGGAGATGAGATGGAGCCTTTTTGGTAGTATTGAATACCATAACCTTGGTCTTAGAAAGATTCACCGTCAACTGTATCGAGTCACAAAAAGCGGCAAGCTTGTCCAGATGGCACTAAAGCCCCTCAGGGGAAGAGGCCAAAATAACATCATCAACAAAGAGGAGAATAGAAATCAGCACATAGTGAAGAAGGCAACCATCCTTTGCATGAGCGTTCTCCTTAATAAAAGTCTCAAGCTCGTCAATGAAGATCCCAAAAAGTGTTGGGGAAAGGGGGCACCCTTGTTTCACTCCTATGGTGCTAAGAATACTGTCTGAAAACCCTTGAAGGGAGCGAAACTGACCTTTCACAGTCTCATATAACCGTGTAACTACTATCAAAAGTTGCCTAGAGATACCAACTGGCCGAAGTCTCTCAAGAAGTAAATGCTAAGGCATCGTGTCGAAGGCTTTCCTGAATTCAACAAAGCAACATTAAACTTTCGAGGACCTGGAACGCGCCTCCTCAATAATAGCTCTGAGGACTAGAATGTGATCTTGCCGAAAACCAGCTTGACCAAGAGCCCTGAAACCCTCCTCCAACCTGCGGGAGAGAAGCACATTCAATGTTGTGGCATAAAGCTTGTCAAAGATATGCCCAATCATGATAGTCCTATAATTATTGGGTCCATGGGGATCACCTGCCTTATGAATGGGGTGAATAATATGTTGAGTCCAAGAATCAGGAAACCCAGAACAAACAGAGATATTAAAGAGATTAGTGAGGGGCCCAACAAGAGGGTCAATACCATGCTTCATAAATTCTGCCTGTAACCCATCCAAATTTGCTGCTTTGCTCGTACAAAATTTCCTGATAGCTTTCCTAACAAGACCAGTAGAAAAGAGGTGGCACAAAGAGGGGGGGAAGGGAACAGTAATAGGAGGCTGATTAGGGATGGTATAGAGGGAAGAGGCATGAATGGTCCAAGAGGAAAGATTGATCCCATGAGTAATCCTGTCACGGGGGAGGATAAGGAGCCAGAAGGATTTAGGAGAATGTTGAAAGGAGCGGATAAGATCAAGTTGATGTTGAAAGAGGAAGATATGCTTCTTCTTTCAAAGAAGCATCCTATGGTCTTTGTGGGAAATGGCATAGAGTTGGGAAGGATTCCAAATGGCATATTATATATTTTTCTTCTCTATTAGTTGTTGTCCGAGTCAACCTTGAAAGAATAGGTTATATAGCATGTGGGATGCCAGATGTACTTTCTTTTATCATCACGCTCGGAATAATGTCTATTTGTGTAATTGCAGTCTTTGAGTTTATTCAAGAAGGCAAGGTCAAAGATGCCTAACTCTAAGTCATACAAATAATGGCCATTTAGATGTGCACTGTACAAATCAGGAACCAACATGCCATACAGGCGTTGTTCAAGAGGATTGTACGATAGGGTGCCATACAAGTGAAGCTCAAGATGATTGGACGATAGGGTACCATTCAAATGAACAAACAGATGTTGGCCATATAAGAGAAGGCAGTAATATAGAAGAAGAAAAGGGTCTTCAGTAGGACGAAGAGATGAACGGTTCGTCGGCAACAGACGTACTTGAAGTACAAGTTTTCCATGCCATATGAATTGTAGGATGCTCGTAATCGATGGTGTGAAGCGAAAATGTTAAAAGTGTAAATAAAATAAAATAATAATAAAAGAATACAGTGCATGCAAAAGTGACATGGCGACATAAGGGCCAGTTGTAACCATTTCTCTCCCAAATTCAAAAATTATAAATAGGGGCATAGAGGTAGCATGAAAACAAACTGTACGAGAGCAATTGAGCATGGTGAGCAGAGAAGAAAGCGCCAAATTGGAAGAAGGTTGAAGGAAGGGGAACTTATAGACAAAGGAAGGGCAAAGGAGGCAAAACATTCCTAAGGGAGAAAGGGAAAGTTGCAGGCCAAAGAGACGGTATTGAAATGTGTCTTAGCAGGAGAGGAAAATTGTTGTCAAAAGAAGATACCCTCAAATGATTTGCAGAAGTATGGATGACCGCACGATGGTATAAATTGAGAAAAGGGGCAAAAGTTAAACCCTAAAAGGAAGGAAATTTTTTGATAGTAGGGTTTGAACGGAAGAAGGTGGAAACTGATGGCGAAAGAAGACATCAAATTGCACTGAGTTGCACAAAGGTTTGAAAGAACAACATAAGTCGAAGAAAATTCCAAATTGCAAATGTGAAAGTGCTATAGGAAGCAGTACGGGCGATGCAGGTTGCACAAGAAAGTTACCATGCAAGTGAGTGGTTGTGTAGAAGGGCGCAAGGTTGGGAAGTTGTCATACAAAAAGAAACCTTGCAACTGGAAGATTGCCGTACAAGTGGCTGTTCAAACCAGAGGACTGCCATTCAAGTCGAGGTGAAGGTGTCATACAAGCACAAAGAAGAATGTCGTACAAGCACAATGAAGAGTGTCATACAAGCACATTGAAGGTAGTTGTACAATTGCAAGAGAGCATTGCCATACGAGTCACAGTTTAGGAGATGTATGGTAGGTAGTAGAAGAAAATAGGTACGCCTAAAAATGTATGAACAAAAGAATAATAATTCGGGAATGCCTTGCAAAGATAGCAGTCGAAAGAAGTAGATATTCACTTGGACCACTACATCCACAAGAACATCGTGCCAGAGAAAGAAAAGAATGAATTAGTAGGAGAGAAGGACTTGTAGAACATACCCGAGGACGAGAAAATGAACATGGTCCAGTTATGGAACAAAGGAGTAGAAGGCATTTCCAACGTTCGCAAAGGAGCCAAGGCGACAGGCTTTGCCTCAAAGGATGGATGAAAGTGTGGAGAAGGAACGAAGGATACCCTTGCAAGAAATAAAGTTTGTTCAACCAGAAGGAGAATTTTGCAAGAAGTGGTGGTAGGAGAGTGCACCCGACCATCCATTAAGAGTAGTATTGATGAGGGCAAGAGTTTGCTGTATCTTGCAAGTACCACTATTTGATAAGGAATTATTTAAGGATTATTTAATGCAGATGCTAGAGACATGATTCACAGCAGAATACTAGCATAGCGTGGATTGGTGATCGAGAGGTTAGGGTGGTGTTATTGACTAACGATTTTCGAAGAAATTTTGGATTGCCGAACCATGGATTACCTGTTAGAAAAGAAATAGATAAAGTGCACTGGAAAAAACTAATCGGTGATATCACCAATATTAATCCTGAAGAAGCTGCGAAATTGTTAAAACACGACAATCGGGGAGTAAAGCAGCAACAGTTGTAAAATGAAGAGTTGTAGTGTGTGATGAATATTGTAATGTCCAAATTGTTAGGGGAGCAAAGATACTAAAAAATGCTTGTTTGGCTAATACAGAATGTACAAGGATTTAGAGAGGGAGTACAATATGATTGGGAGTCATATTTGTCATATCGCAACCGAACTTTCTTGAGGCAACATACGAAGAATGTTTCAATGGTGTTTCACGCCATTGGTGTAATGCTGAATATAGTCTCATATTTGAAGTTAGACATTCCAGGGTTGAGAGATCCTAGAGAATTACTAGAACATGAACCAACAATTATGAGGTGAATGTATATAGTACGGCTCAATAAGCCGACTTTTCTAATGAAAATAAAGAAATTCTATAAGAGGAAGCAAAGGGAAATGTTACCAGAGGAGGAGAATGGTGATTTGGATGAAGAAATACAACCAGTATATAAAGGGACGACGAGGAGATTAGAGCTGGAGATGGAAGCTCCATCTCAATGTCAATAGCATGAACAACCCAAGGAACAGGATGAAGTTGGGGAGACATTACAACAAGAGGAAGAAACTGTACACTCACCACCGATCGAGATAGTGGATGTGGAGGAGGAAAATAGAGTGGAACTAGTACGAGTACAACATATTGGAGTAGACTTGGAATTTTTGAAGTACAATAGTTGTATCCACAAGCATCCCCCTTATTGCCAAGATCAATAAAGTTTTATTTTGTAGCTACCATTGCAGAGCGGCTACAGGAAGAAGTGGAGCCTGAATTGTCAGCGAATGGAGTACTAATAAAAGGCAAGGAGCTGGCAAATCAAGGAATAGAGGAACCAACACAAGTACAGGAAACGTCGGAGCAACAACCAATAGCAGAAGGAAAAGCAACCTATAGGGATTTCATTGATGAGAAAAAATGATGGAAGCCAACAACAAACTCATCAGGAGAAACAACCCATAGTAGAAGGAAAAGCAACAAAATAGCTTATCAACCTGCAAGGAGAAAGAGGGATTGAAAAAGGTTGCACAAAAGAGACAGAAGGGAAATCCCACAACATTTGACTAGACATTTTCTAGTTGAAAAGCCATAGCTCAGGGTTTCATCAGAAAGGGCTGAATAGATGAGTGAACAAGTGGACAAGTTCTTTGGAAAAATGATATAGGCTATGGATAGAGCCAATGTAGAATTTCAAATGGGTTGTGTAGGAGAACTAAAGAAATGGCAGTTGATGGTGTATGGGGAATTTGAGAAAATGTTGGAGTGGACTCAAAATGAGCAAAGAGTGAAAAAACTTACAGACATCCATCAACAACAGCCATGGGAATTGGAATTTAAAGGTTTAAGTAGTATGGTTAGACTCAAGGAATTGCCTAGTGCAGTGCCAACTATCTATAGGCAGTCACCACGTGTTTAAACTTTATATCAATGAAAGCGAGCTCACACCTTGTCCAAATGATGAAGCAGGGGTGGAATACAATAAGATTCCACTAGAACTGTTCAAGACATGCACGCATGAACTTCTTGGCTTATTGGATTGAATGGTTAGCAATAGGGCTGGAAAAGATACAACAATCCAAAGAAGAATAGGCTAGCCAATGGAGGGAGGAAATGCAAAAAATGAAGGCTGATGCAGATTCAGAAATTGTTGCATTAAGAAGAGAATTTGAGGAAAAGACCAAAGCCAAAGGAGAAGTTGATGCATAGTTAGCTGCATTGAAACAAGAGTTTGAGGAAAAGTTTCGGCGACAAGATGAGTTGATTGGACAATTGAGATTGGAATTGGCAATCCAGGAGCAGGTATCTGAAGTAAAGGATCAAGAGCTAAAACACAAGGACCAGATGATTGCAGAGAGGGATGAACAGTTGACCGTCGCACAAAGGACCGAGGCTGCATTAAACCAAAATATCAGTACTTCTTTGCAAAGGGAGAAGAGCTTCTTATAAAACTGGCAGAGATGGAAAAGAAGGCTAATCATTATGGGCTGGAGTATGCCTGGTATTGTAATTATGCACAGAAGCTCAAGGATGAGAGGGCAGCATTGAGGATGCAACTTGTTGAACTGGGAGGAGAACCTACCCATACTTCTCAAGAACCAAGTCCACAGGAATCACAAAAGTAGGCGAGGATGCCGACCAATCAAAAAGGGAGGGCAGATGTAGGTGGTAGTTCTATAGCACAAAAGAAAAAGAAAAAGTAGCAGCAAATAGTATAGTTCCAAATGCAAAATATGCACTAAGATTTTGTATTGTAAATTTGTAATGAAAGGCAAATGTAAGAAATATAAATTGCTTAGGTCTAATGTTTTGTAAAGATCATAAATGCATGTCCAAAGAGGAAATTAGTTAGAGTTGAGGGGTACAGGCGACCGGTTTTGTCAACTATACGCCCAAGTCTCTAAAAGGACCCCATTTCATTTGCAAGCATCTACCTATCCATGTATCCTTGTGTCTAGAGAGGAATCTATCATTGTATGTGCGTGTATACCAAAAGGGTGTCCATAGTAGTGCAAGTTTGGTTTTGAGTAGTTGTAGGTTATTGTAGAGAGCGATTGTGGTCAAGTGCATTGTTCATGTCTGCATAAGCTTACGGGCAGTGTTTGCAATACAAATGAGATTTTGTTCTATTGTTATGTGTATCCTTGAATGGTGAATGCAAATACTATTGTATGTTGTATATTGGATAGGTTTTGTGTGTAGGTTGCAAGGAAGCATAATCGGTTGCTGCAGATTGCATTGTCACTCGTCCATAAATTGTTGGCTTGTTGATTAAGTACAATAGTGCCTGATGATCTACATAGAAAGCAAAATTGTTAGCCAACAAATAGTGTTGGTACTTCTGTATTGCGTACACCATCCCTAGTGCTTCGCGCTCTGTTTTATTGTAGTTCTTCTCGGCTCGAGACAATAGCCAACTTGCAAAGTATATAGGCTGATCCAACCCAAATTGACCTTCCTAAGCCAATGCGCACCCAATAGCGTAATTTGAAGCGTCAACATGCACATGAAACTCCTCCCAGTTTGGGTAAACTAGGATAGGCACCTTCAACAGATGTGCTTTAAAAGCTCCTTAGTGCTCTTTTGTCCAATGGAAAGGAATACCCTTACGTGTAAGGGTGTCTTGTGGATGAGAAGTTAATGCATAGTTGCGAATGAATCTTCTGTAGTATCCCACTGTTCCCAAGAAAGTTTTCACCGAGCTTACGTCGTATAGTTCCTCCATTAGCAGTATTACCCGTATCTTATCTGGGTCGGGATTTAGGCCCTCTTGGCATACAATATGCCCTAGCAGCTTTCCGTATGGTATTGTTACCACATTTTGTTCGGGGTTGAGAAATTTGAAAAAGTCCGAGCATACCTCCTTCCCTTGTCAATTTGCCAGTTTCGGTGCCTAAGATCTAGTTTTTAGGGCCAAGGACACCTCCCCGGAAGTTTCGGAGCAACCGGGAAAAATTTGAAAATTTGAAAAAATGTCTAAGTATGAGACCCGCCCTAGGTCGCTGCAGCTTGGGAGCGCTATGGAGCAAATCGGCCAGTTCAGGGCGCGTTGGAGCAGATTCCGAGCAGCTAGGGCGAAAAGGGGCTGAAAAACCCTAAGTATGCAAAATCCTCCCTAGCGCGCTCAAGTATGTGCGCTTCGAGGAAAATTCCCCACTCACGTGCACTGTAGGGAGTATAAGAAAAAAAAGTTATTAATTTGTCCTTTTCACCTAAGTGAAAAAATCTCCCTAGAGCGCTAAAAGGCATGTGCGCTCTAGGGCAAAATTGCAAATTGGGAGCGCGTCAGGGTTAAAAGACATTTCACGAGCGCTCGAGGGCCGAAATTGCTGGCGCCTTCAAGAAGGAGAAAAATGACAAAATGAGCGCTCCAGGGAGGATTTCCGGCAGTTAGAAGATTTCAGGGTTTTGTGACAGCAGGGCGGCTCCAGGGCAGCAGTCTTCCATTTTTGAGTCTTCAAGGCCGTTTCCCGCCCGAATCCAGCCAGCTAAGCAGAGCGGTTCCTAAGGTGGAAAAGTTAGGGTTTTCAAGGATCGGGCTTGTCAAGGTACAGCCAAGGCCATACTCAAGCAACGGGGTGGGTGACCATTGAAGGCAACAGTGGCGGACATTCAAGACCAAATTACGCCGCACCCACCACATTAACAGGCCATCCCCTTCCAGCTACCAAATCTGTCAGAAGCCGTACCAGAATCAGGGAAGAGCATGCTGCGAGGACAAATATGGCCGACACCTACCCCGAGATGCATTTGGGTGCGGCCATACCGACATTAGTGTGCCGGATTCCATCAGACTCCGTCATTAAGCAAGCTGGGCCGGAGTAGTACTGGGATGGGTGACCTCCTGGGAAGTCCCGGTGTTGCACCCTTTTCTTTCCGACGACAAGGAAAAACACGCCGTAGGTACAGCCAAGGACGAAAAGGGTCAAGCCTGGCAGCTTTTGCAGGCACCTTGGCAGCTTTTGCAGGTCTGGGTATCTGTGCCCGCATTGTAATCGGGGGGTCTGCACTGCTATAAATAGCAGTTGATATCATTGTAATCAGGGGGGGAACATATTGCTAAAGAAAGTTGTTGTAGCTAAGATCGTTTGCTTCAATACAATCCATACTTTGGCTCCAATTGTGTCTCTTTCTTTTATGCTGCCTTATTCGTGTCATTTCTGCATTTACTCATTTATTTTTCTGATTGCTGTCATTCTGAACTCTGGATCGCAGCATTGGCAATTATCTCGAGCCTTGGAATGCATGTTTAAGGATACATAGGGAAGAATTTCATAGCTGGTTTCTGTTACATGTATTGTTTTGATTGTTGTTGGTTTAGTTGCTAGTTAGTTACTGTGTTGCTTGTTCTTCCCAAACGTTGAATACCACCATTTCTAACCCTTATCCCTTTTAATTTTTTCCTGCACCCTTATCTTAAAACCGAAAGTTCACATAGGAGCCGGCCTTCTCCGGATATTGGCACGGGGGGCATCCCTTCCTCTTGGCCTTTCAATGTTGGTCTGCGGGTCTAGGGCACATTGATACACCAAGTCCTTCCCAGGAGGCGGATTCGTGGCCAACAGTTTCTGGCACGCCCGGTGGGACTCGAGTGGTCTCCATATTTTAAGGAACCTCGAGTTTGGTGAATCTCTGGCTTGCCTTCGTCTGGCAAAATCACCTGGCGACTCTGACTGAGCTGAAGATCTAGATTTCTCGATCGTAGGTGCCTTTTGAAGCTGAAAGAACACACCCCGGAGGAATCAAGGTTTGGTGAGCAGCCTTGACCTCACAAGCGGAGAAAAGAATGTTCACCTGGTGACTCCAACTTAGTGGCAAGAACCGTGATCTCTGCAGACCACTACTATAATGGCAGACTATCCCAGCTGGGATGATCATGGCCCTCTGAATCTCCAAAGTTGGCACGAGATTCCCAAAAGTGCCCTAAAGACCCTAACAAAATACAATGGCACTAAGGGAATGGTTCGAGAGCACCTTGAAGATGTTGCTGCTCTAGCGAGCTTCCATGGCATAACCCACGAAGATGTCATGATCAGAATTTTGGTCTCGTCTTTGGAAGGAAGGGCGCTATAGTGGTACAGATTGCTCGGGCCTAAGAATATCTACTCATGGGGCGACTTAGCGAGAGCGCTCATCAACACATTTGACGGCTCTCAGGATCCCTTCCAGCTCTTGATGCACCTCTCCACCATCACAAGAGCACCTCTGGAGGACATCACAGACTTCAATGTCCGATTCTGGAGGAGTTGGAAGAGGATTCCAGGGGAGATCCAACCAACACCCGCCCAGGCCCACCTCTTCTACGTTCGGGCTTTCCACCCGGACATAAGCCTCCTCCTACTGCAATCAAGAGAACGGAGATTCCCTCAAATATTTGAGGAAGCAATACGTGCGGAGCATCTTTTGCTCCTTTCAGGAAAGTGGCAGTTGGGAGAAACTCCATCAATCTCTCCGGTAGTTGCTGCTCTAGCTCCTGTCTATCCCGTGCAGTATCCATGGCAAATCCCTCATACTGAGCAGAGACCTCGAATGCAGTCGTGTGGAGCTCAAGAAGCAGATCTCATCCAAGGCCTACAATGGGGATATGCAAGCACGACCCAGGCAATGGATAATATGGTTGCTTCCAGTTTCCATCAGGAGATGGGCCAGGAAGAGGAACAGGATCCAATGGCAGAACCTGAGAGCAAAGAGGGCACACTTTTGCACCCTTTTTGTGTCCTAGGGCATAGCATGCAAGCATTCTGCCAAAACCCAACAAGCATGCCTCATCAGGAGGTTGATCCTGAGGATTTCCCGGCAGAAGACCTGACACCGGAAAAACCCTGCTATCGCATCAAGGAGTTGGAGGAACCCTTCCTCAGGAGTCCGCAACCAGTGGACTCATTAAAGTGGTGGTATTGGCTCCAACCATCACTGCAACCGGTACTCGAAGAGGGCTCTCATGTGGCAAGCCTTTTCGCCACACTATTCATCAACTGCATGGGTGCTGGCATGAATGATAACCTGTCACGTTGCAGCCTGTTCGCAACCTGGCAAACTTTGGGAGGCCAGCCGGACTTCGACACCCAAAGCCAATTTGCGGTGGCGGCATGCCACTCATGCCGCAAAATTTTTGTGTAAATAATGTAAATAGGCCGGCTAGCATGTAAAGTTTCAGTTGTTGTTTTCAGTTTAGTTCGTGTTTCTTTTAGTTCGCCAAGGAGAGGTTGGAGGAAGAGCCCTTAGTCGCAGCAGACGGTCAGAGGAGAACAGCGAGGATGACTCCGTTGCCCAATGGATAAAGGCCTTGACTCCGTTGCCCAATGGATAAAGGCCTGGGATCTTTGCATTGAGGCGAGCTCAATACCCCGCGAGCCGCCAGGAATGTTGCCAGATTTTGTTCGGGGTTGAGAAATTTGAAAAAGTCCAAGCAGACCTCCTTCCCCTGTCAATTTGCCAGTTTCGGTGCCTAAGATCCAGTTTTTAGGGCCAAGGACACCTCCCCGGAAGTTTCGGAGCAACCGGGAAAAATTTGAAAATTTGAAAAAATGTCAAAGTATGAGACCCGCCCTAGGTCGCTGCAGCCCAGGAGCGCTATGGAGCAAATCGGCCAGTTCAGGGCGCGTTGGAGCAGATTCCGAGCAGCTAGGGCGAAAAGGGGCTGAAAAACCCTAAGTATGCAAAATCCTCCCTAGCGCGCTCTAAGTATGTGCGCTTCGGGGAAAATTTCCCACTCACGTGCGCTTTAGGGAGTATAAGAAAAAAGTGATTAATTTGTCCTTTTTGCCTAAGTGAAAAAATCTCCCTAGAGCGCTAAAAGGCATGTGCACTCTAGGGCGAAATTGCAAATTGGGAGCGCATTAGGGTTAAAAGACATTTCACGAGCGCTCGAGGGTCGAAATTGCTGGCGCTTTCAAGGAGAAAAATGATAAAATGAGCGCTCCAGGGAGGATTTTCGGCAGTTAGAAGATTTCAGGGTTTTGTGACAGCAGGGCGGCTCCAGGGCAGCAGTCTTCCATTTTTTAGTCTTCAAGGCCGTTTCCCGCCCGAATCCAGCTAGCTAGGCAGAGCGGTTCCCAAGGTGGAAAAGTTAGGGTTTTCAAGGATCGGGCCCGTCAAGGTACAGCCAAGGCCATACTCAAGCAACGGGGTGGGTGACCATTGAAGGCAACAGTGGCGGACATTCAAGACCAAATTACGCCGCACCCACCGCATTAACAGGCCATCCCCTTCCAGCTACCAAATATGTCAAAAACCGTACTAGAATCAGGGAAGAGCATGTTGCGAGGACAGATATTGCCGACACCTACCCCGAGATGCATTTGGGTGTGGCCATACCGACATTAGTGTGCCGGATTCCATCAGACTCCGTCATTAAGCAAGCTGGGCCGAAGTAGTACTGGGATGGGTGACCTCCTGGGAAGTCCCGCTGTTGCACCCTTCTCTTTCTAACAACAAGGAAAACAAGCCGCAGGTACACCCAAGGACGAAATGGGTCAAGCCTGGCAGCTTTTGCAGGCACCTTGGCAGCTTTTGCAGGTCTGGGTATCTGTGCCCGCATTGTAATGGGGGGTCTGCACTGCTATAAATAGCAGTTGATATCATTGTAATCAGGGGGGAAACATATTGCTAAAGAAAGCTGTTGTAGCTAAGATCGTTTGCTTCAATACAATCCATACTTTGGCTCCAATTGTGTCTCTTTCTTTTATGCTGCCTTATTCGTGTCATTTCTGCATTTACTCATTTATTTTTCTGATTGCTGTCATTCTGAACTCTGGATCGCAGCATTGGCAATTATCTAAGTCTGGAATGCATGTTTAAGGATACATAGGGAAGAATTTCATAGCTGGTTTCTGTTACATGTATTGTTTTGATTGTTGTTGGTTTAGTTGCTAGTTAGTGATTGTGCTGCTTGTTCTTCCCAAACGTTGAATACCACCATTTCTAACCCTTATCCCTTTTATTTCTTTCCTGTACCCTTATCTTAAAACCGAAAGTTCACATAGGAGCCGGCCTTCTCTGGCGATTCGCACGGTGGGCATCCCTTACTCCTGGCCTTTCAATGTTGGTTCGCGGGACTAGGGCGCATTGATACACCAAGTCCTTCCCAGGAGGCGGATTCGTGGCCAAACCTGACACATTTGCCTGGATTCAATGATATCCGAGCTCGCCTACACAAGCTCATGCATTCCTCTAGGGACTTCAAATGCTCTTGTGTCTTCCCATATAGTGACCAATCATCGAGGAAGGCTTTAAAATTCCCTGTGGACATCTTATCAAAGATATATAGGATGATTCTTTGAAAAGTAGCTGGTGCATTGCACAACCCAAATGGCATGCGATTGTAAGCATATATTCCATTTTCAACCACAAAAGTCATTTTCAGCTTATCTTCTTTTGCAATGCTAATCTGGTTATACCCTGAGAACCCATTCAGAAATGAATAGATCTCATGGCCTGCTACCTCTTCCAGGATGGAATCTGTGAAAGGGATCGGGAAGGGATCCTTTATGGTTACGGCATCGAGGCTTCGAAAATCTACTCAGATTCGAATTTTGACAACCTCTCTCTTCAAGGTAATCGTCGTAACTTTGAAAATAATGCCTGCGTCCAACATTTTATCGATTTCAGCATTCACCGGTGCTGCGTATTTGGGATTCATCCTGTATGGTCACCTTCTTACTGGTTGTGCGCTTTCAATCAGGGGAATCTTGTGTACGCAAAGTTTTGGTGGAACTCCCTTCAGGTCCTTGTACGTCCAAACGAAGACATCTTTATACTCCATAAATATTTTAAAATCTGCTGCCTTGAGTACTGGATCCCAATCATCTCCACATTTAATCATCCTCTCCTTGCCATCTTCTCCCAAGTTTACCTGAATCATTCTCGGACCTTCATATTTAATAGACTCAGGTTCATTTTCTGCTTTAAGAACCTCGATGGGGTGGGCAGGTTTGTCTTCAATGACTGCGTCTCCCATCGTATATTCTGCAAAATTCTTGGGGAATGTCCATTTTTCTCTTTCCTTATCCTTCTCTGTTGTTGTTTGTTTCTTACTGCTCTGCTTTTTCTGGTTCCTTTTTCTCATCATCTTGGATTTTATTTCCTGCATCAATGCAAAAACGTTGGGGAGAGAAAACTTCATAGTCCTTCCTACTGCCAATGGAGTAAGCCCTTGTCTTTGTTATACTCATCTTCCATGCAATCCTCCAGGTTTAGTACTCCCTCTTCATCTGGTTCATATCTTGACCCTTCATCTAAGGAAGAAACTCCTGAATCATCAGAACTTGCAATCTCTTGGCTTACTGCCTGGTTCTTTAGATTGATCAAATATCTATGCTGGCCTTTCTTGAAGGTCAGATGTTCTTTCTCCCAGTTGTGGTTTACTTTTGTCGTTCGTAACCACCCATGTCCTAGCAATGCATCATATGCTGGTTTTTGCATGGCAATTATAATGAAATCCAATATGAAATCCTGTTCCGCTATGCATACTTTTTGGTTCATTAGTACGCCTATTGTCTCGATGCCATACTGATCTGCTCCATACAATTTGAAGTTTGGAGATCTTATTGCGGGTTGACCAATATTCCGCCATGTTCTTTCTGGCATTACGTTCACACTTGATCCTCCGTCAATGATCACTTGATTCAACTTATGGTCCAGTATCTCCATATGAACCAAAGTGGGCTTCTTTCCCGCCTCAATCATCAGTGTCGTTGGATCAATGAACTGTCCTTGCTTGATGTGTGCTATATGCCGCGTTTCTCTTTTCATTGTTTTTACAACTTCTCCCACTCTAGCGTACAACTCAGGTACTATGTTGAATTGAATGGCCACCTTCACTTCTACTATCGTATTCAGCACATGTGTCACCGAGCCTTCTATTGATGCCTGTTTATCCTTTGGGATCTCCACCTTCTTTAGAGTTTTCTTCTAAACTAGCCTATCTTGCTTTCCTTTGTCTAGTTCTGTCTTTGTTAATTCTTGAGCTTCTTGTCATCGTTCTTTCTCCTTGGCAGGATTTGGGTATGCTTCCAATTTCCTAGCCTGTGTCCTTGTACCGGCTAGGACTTCATCTTCCCTTTCCATTACGGTACTTATTTCGCCAATGTCAATCAAATTGACATTCTGTGTTCCACTGGAACTTGCCTTATTTGGGCAATTAGCCTCCTTGTGGTTTCCTGGACCACACCACCTACACATTTGAGTAACATTGTTACCATCAGTGGTGTTCGTATTCTAAGGCTGCGGGCAATTCTTTGCAAAATGACCCCATTCTTGACAATTTCGACACTGAATTACAGGTCTCCCTTCAAAGTCGTACTGCAGCCGACTCTGTCCTCCTTGTCTTCCTCCTCGATGGTTATTCCTGTATCCGCCGCTTGTTGCACCCTGTCCATTTCTTAAAGCCTCAGGTTGACTTCCTTATTGGATTGTTAATGTCTGGTGCCTCGTTCCCTTCAAATTGAATGGACAATCTGCTACTGGGTGACTTGCAATATCAAATTTGTTACAATACGCTTTCTTTGGACAATTGGTATTAGCATGTCCCCCGTTTTGCAGTCGGAACACCAAATATCCTTCTTATCTTTCCTTACTTCTTCTTTGACTTTTATAATTTTATCAAACTCTTTTCGAAAGGAGTGTAAACAATAAAGCTTTAATATTACCAACTTTAAATCCTTTGCTTCTTATCAATAATGAGAGTAAAACAAAATATTATTTAAAGGAGAATATTATTTTTATTTTATTTTATTTTAAATTATATATTTTCATTATGATATATATATTCATAAAATGTGACTTAATCAAAGGTTCAAATAACTTCAATAAAAATCACAATAAGAAAACATTAAGATTAATAATTAAAACTAACCACAACACACAAAACACTTTAGAAGCAACCAAAGGGGACTCTAACCCACAAAACAAACTAGCAAGCACACTCATGGGTATGGACCCTTCGACAAAATTAACACTAAAAAATAACCAAAAAAATACCAAACATCAAAATTTGAAGGTGGGTCCCCAAATTTGGGGCTAGTTGTTGCGACAGTCACAACAATACCAATTGTTAAGAACCTCTCTTCTAATTAACAATAAATTATTCACCAATATGCAGAAATGTCAAACATGCATCCACAAATAAATTCCACAATACAATAGCAGTAGATAATACCCATGAGGTAGGGCAACGCCAAGAATTCTTCTTAAGGAAGGAATCACTCCACAAGATCTCCGCTCCACAAGCCAAGACTATTACAAGAATACTTCATATAACTTTTTTTTACAATTTGGGGTACATATTTCTTTATACAAGAATGTGATGGTTCACCTTTCATGAGTTAGAAGGTCACCCATGTGGTGATTCACCTTCCAGGAATTACAAAGTGCATAATATTTTAAGATGGCACTGTGTTATATATTATAATATATTTATGTGTGACCTATGCCATAATACAATATTATATTATATTCTTACATGCATATACTTAGGTACCTAACAATTAGACCCTTTGCTAATCTGTTTGCTTAATGTGTTTATGGAGGATTTATTGCAATAAATTCCAGAATTGTAGTTATTTTACCTCTGATTCCTTGAGATCATTGATTGATTCACTCAAAAAAAATCTTCAAATTCCATTTCCTTAGCTTTTTTCCTCTCTTCCCTCTATAAAATCATAAAATCAAAATATAGTGGAGCCGACCCTCTTCGGAGGTTCCAATTATGCTTTGGCCTAGGGTGCTGTAGTCTAAATCATCTTCAAAATAGCTTTTGTGTATATAATGCACACAGGAAATAGAAGTGAAAGCTCTAAGTCAAGGAATGAAGATAAAAATATCCATAAAGAAGTTGAATATCTTGTCAAATTTTGAACATCACTACCAAGAATAAGATTAAAATATTATTTTTTAGTTAAATTATTTAAAATTTTTTAAAACCTTTGTGTTGTTTTTAGCTTTGGAATACATGACACATTGTAAGGGAGCTTTCCAATTTAGAATTTTGGGGCCTACTCTTTTCTGGTTTTTTGCCACTTTTTAGACTTGTAAGTGATTTCATTTTTTAGCAATTAGTAATTGTACATCATGCTTTGGATGAAGCTACTTGTGTATATATTACCTTTTGAACAGATGTCTGAGTGTGAAGATTGTGCTCACATTTCAGTCCATTTTGCCTATTAGACCCTTTGCTAATCTATGTGCTTGATGTGCTTATGGACAATTTATTGCAATAAATTCCAGAATTGTAGTTGTTTTTCCTCTAGTTCTTTGAGGTCATTGGTTGATCTATTCAAAAAAATCTTCAAATCCTATTACCTTAGCTTTTCTTCCTCTCTTCCCTTCATAAAATCATAAATTTAAAATATAGTGGGAGCTGACCCTCTCTGGAGGTTCCATTTATACCTGTAATGGACACAATTAGCTCATCCGGTTGGTGCCAGGCAAGTTTAAATCCCATTATATCCAATATCTTTTTGAAACAGACCAAGATATTTTAAATTAACTCTCTTGGCATCTATAGATCTTCAGGTGGCTCTCTGATCCTTTTTATGGGGTTTCTCTGCAGTTGTATGGCTTCTTTATGCTCTCTCCATATTTCCTTGACCATTTTGGCTAGGATGTGATGAGGAAATATGATGTCAATGTCATCCGTAATTGTCATTTTTGAAGTTGTAAGATTTGCTCTCATTTAGAGATTTAATTTCACTGAGACTGCATTGTTGAATTCATAGTAGTCAGACTCTTTTGGACTCCCGAGTACTCCGTCGAGTCCGAGTCCGAGTCCGAGTGGGCTCAGCCGCGCCGAGCCCACTCCGACTCCTTTTTTTTTGGACTCCACCGAGTCCGGCCGAGTCCTGGGCCGAGTCCGAGTCCGTCCCGGACTCCCGAGTCCCGACGTCGGGACTCGGCTGGCCCAAAAAAATGGAAGTTTAAAAAAAAAAGAAAAATTACGTCTAGGGCGGTTAAGTGTTGATGATGCTCCACGACTTAAGCATCCACGTTGGCCAGTGCGCAATCACGAACAAGACGCTGAAATCTTTGTTTATTATATTAACGAGAGAATGTGCAATTTTGCTTCTCAAACCTTCAGAATGCTTATCCCTCAATTATAATTTATTTTAATACAAATATATCTTTCGCCGATGGATACATCATCCGCGTCTTGTTTGGGAATGGGAACCGCTTCAGAATGCACGTATGCATGTCCTGTGGGGTGTGGCGATTCGGGCGGAGAATGGCATGATTTTTGGAGGCGTTCGATCAAGGAAGGCTTGAGGCCGCCAATGTTGAGACCTCTTCTGGAAAGTTCGTAGCGCAGTTCTTGCACCTTCATTTTCTTCCATTCTTTTCTCTCCTTCAATGCACCCTCTCCCGTCGTCGTCACTGCCACCGTCGCCATTGCAGCCAATACACACCACCACGCCGCAATGGAAAAAAATTTAAAAACGATAATTTATTTCGCTCTGAAACCCTCGACCGCCAACGAAACAATTGCTACGCACGAAGCTCCCCCAGAATAATGAATGTCGCTTCTACCTTGAATTTTGGTAAGCAGTTTTCAAAAACGGCTTCCCATTCTAAAACCGGAAAAATGGCTAGGATTAAATATTAGCTTTATTAATATTTGAAGAATTTTATTTTCAATTTTTTTTTCTCTGGAACCTTTTAATAAAAGTAAAGTTAATAGATCCCAACCAACCATCCAGGAAATCGAATCTAGACAACCCACCGATTATTTTTAAACATGGTATTTGAATATTTTATTTATTAAACATGGTGGACTAAGTTAGGGTGATTCCGTCCCATGGTTTCTCTATTAAACATGGTATTTGAATATTTTATTTATTAAACATGGTGGACTAAGTTAGGGTGATTCCGTCATACAGTAAAGTTTTTATTATTATTTAATGTTTTGTAAAATGTTAATAATGTTTTTGAACTTTATATATTAAGTTTTATTTTATCATTATATTATTTATTTATAATTTTATAAACCAAAGTGGTCATGCCTGCAAAGGTCATAGTCTGTTCCGAATCCTCTGAGTGCACGCCATACCGACAACGATGGTATGAATCTCGAGCGACCGGTGGTCCTCTTCATGCCGGGTTATAAAATAATGAGGTGGTATAGGCTTGTTGGGGGCAGCCCCTGTAGTTTGAACCTTGCACTTGGCAGTTACTAAAAATAGTGTGGATGTAACCAACTCCCTATGTATCCAAAAAAAAAAATTATAAAACAAAATTATTAGCTTGCTATTAGAATATGCTCCTTCCTCTTGTTAATTTCTTATTTGTATAATGTTGAATGTTGAGTAAGTGTGTTAGAATATACTAATAAGTAATATGCATGAAAAAACTTATTTTTTCAATAAAAATTTGTATTTTTTTTCATTTTTTCTTTTTTTCCGAGTTTTTACCGAGTCTTGCCAAGTTTTTTTGCCGAGTCCCGAGTCCGACTCCCGAGTCGAACTTTCCGAGTCCGAGTCGAGTCCGAGTTTTGCTACTATGGTTGATTGCAGATTACTTAGAGATTTCCTCACCTAATTAATTAAGCCATTCCATCAAGTACTCCTTTATTTATTTGTTTGTTACTTTTCTCTATTTTCATAGACAATTCTAACCAGGTCAAGGTAATTGCTATTTTACTTCTTGCCTATCACAGTTACTAGGTGTGACATCAAATCTTAACAAGTGTTAATTAAACTTATTTACATCAGTATTTTGTTGAGGACATGTACCAGGTTTATGGCACATGTCCCTTGTGTTTTCCATAACTGTTGGGACATGGGTATGCATCTCTTACATACGTAAACATACCCAAATAATCGTAAACATTGCCAGGGACATTTTTAGGGAATGTTACTCACATCTGGACACTTCAAAATGAAAAAAGCTTATAAATTTTTCTTAAAACATGGGGCTTATGCACCCCAATAGATTTGCCTAAACCCTGAAACACAAGTATTAATGCTAAAATCATACTATTTTTATGAGCAAACTCTACAAAAGGAAGTCTTATTTTCTATAGAATTTGACAAATTAGTTAATAAGTTCTTAGCATGTCCTTCCTTTGTTTATTGTTTCTTCCTGGCAATTATTTGTCAATTATTATCACTGCTAAAATTTAGTGAAGTACCAAAGGTCATTGATGAGTATTTCTAGAAACTTTCTATAAACCTGGAATTCATATAACTTTAAATATTCTTGGGTAAACCTTATGGTGTAAACACTTGTAATTAAGAATTTGAGCTATGTCCTCGACATCGTGTCAACTTTCAAGGAATGAAATTGGCCATTTTGGGAACTTTCTCCACTATGCCCAAAATTTTGATCATTTGTTTAACAACAAATGGAGGACAAATACGAAATCCATAGAATGTTGTTCCTCATTTCTTCTTCATACTTGATAATGCCAGCAACATACCTGTGGGAGTATTTGCTTCTACTCGAGTGACTTTGACACCTTTCACACATATTTATGTACTATGCTAGGATTTTCATATGGACAATGCCACTCCGAGACCTTGGCATAATACAATTTTTTAAATATTATAATGCTTGCACATAAGCTACATAGCATTAGTGACCACTGACCAAAGCCAAAAATTGTAGCATGGGTGAAGACCATCAATGAACTCCTTCCATAGATGGGTGTCTTTTGATGTTATGTACTATGCTACATTCATAATTTTTCATTTCATTGTACCACTTTGAGACCTCATTTCAATGACAAAATACAACATTTAAATTGAAATGCACATAAGCTACACAATCAGTAAACAAACCCAATATTTCTTAGGACAGATGAAGACCATCAATAAACCACCTACGTAAATGGGTAAACCACTTCATCCATGCACAAATTTCACTTAAGGCCAACTGTTATTTGAACTTCATGATGTCTACTTTGTGATCCAATGTGTCTTAAAAAAGACACAATCAGGAAAATATTATATATGGCTTTGACATGATATTCATCAACTTTTGTTTTTCCGTGGTGTTTATGGTGTCTATAATTTTCTATAATGTGAGATAATATAACTTGAATAGAACAATTTTTGTTTACCTTTCTATCTTTGGATTTATTGTTGTGCATGTGCATTTCTGATTTGTCCTTCTGTGTTCTGTGTAGGCTACAGATGTCAATGAGACCGCTTCTCATTTGAGGAGTGAACTTGGGAACCAATTAGCACATAAAAGTCTTGATTTGAATCTAAGGTTAAGTGTTTTATTTTCAAATTTTACTCTTATTTAAAATTGCAAATTGTTGAATTTGCTTTACATTTTCTGCATTTGCATGCCACAGAAAAGAAAAAATAAATGCCATCAATTGATACATAAAGGACAAACCTTTGATTATCACGGGATCTCCTTAATTTAGGATACATTTAATTATGTATCTTCATTGCTCCTTTGTAGGAGATAGCTAGTAGAATTTTACCAACTTAGCTGAATTGCTTACTTGGATTTTATTGGGAGTATATTTTGGTACAACTAAATCTGAGATCACATCAACCTCCAAATTAGAGTTGTACTAAACTCCAATATAGGAGTTGCATAGTTTTACAGATAGGAGGTTGCATTTTATGACAATATTTTAGCTCACAATAGGAGAATAACTAATATACATAAAAGAGACTCAAGGATGTTTGAGTAATCATACTTTAAAATATTAGGAGACTCAAGTATACAAACAATAAACAGGTAGCACTCTGTGATGATATAAGCCTGAATTAGCATGAGGGCCAACCTAGATCTCTTCCAAAGTGACTTCTGTGACAGTACAAACAATATATTTTCTTGACACCAAAATAACATGACTTGGACTAGAGAATGACTTCACAAGCCAAATTTTAATAGTTAAATCGACTAAAATTTTGGTGATAAAGTTGACGATAACTTGGCGCCAAGATAGGGAATGAAGAATAATATTTTTTGGAAAACAAAGTGATTCATTTTTCATTCCAGAAAAATCAAGTTAATAAACATTGAAATCATTTCAAGAAAATTAAGTATCACATTCAACAAATGTACATCAAATATAAAAATAGTTACGAATCATTTATAATTTTAGTACACAAGGTCCAGTTATATGTACAAAGTCAAATTCCATGGATTATAAATAGTAGCATGGAAAATGAGGAGACTATGATACCATTCCTAGGCACATCTTGAGTGATAATATACTACTGGCAATTTTAAGCAACTCACTATTGCCATGATGACATTTTATGAGTTTATGTCTAGCTTATTTAGAGAACATGAGGACTTACTATTTTATCATGACTACCATTAGGGTCAAGCAATGGTGCTTAGTCTTTCTGATGTATGTACGTGATCCATATTAGGTAAATTACATATTTTTGTATCTCAAAACATTCCTTGATCTGTCCTCCTTTTTACTAATGACGTGTTATTTTTGCCTTCCTCTTATGGTTTGCAGAGACAGGTGGATTGTTTGACTCAGTTTTGTGATCTTCAGACTCCTTAGAATCCTTAGTATTTGACTTAGTGTTACAAGCTTCATCAAATACTACATCTTTACTTATATGCAATTTCTTGGTGATTGGATCCATTAGTAGATTAGCTTTTGACTCATCATCATATCCATGAAATATGCATGGCAGGGTCTTAGCATCCAATTTGGTCCTCTGTTGCTTTAGCACATGCATGAATGCCTTACTTCCAAAAAATTTGAGATATGCAACTCAAGGCTTCCTCCCAAACCAAGCTTCTTTAGGTGTAACACCTTTTAGTGCTTTTGTGGGAGCTCTATTCAAAAGATACACGACAATGGCAACAACTTCATCCCAATACTAGTGCTCTAGATTTGCTTCTGTGAGCTTGTAGCGAACCAATTCCATGAATGGTTCCTCCATTCCGAAACCCCATTCTAGTGTGGAGTATATGCTGTAGTGAGCTGTCTCTTGATCTGATTTTTCTTGAGAAACTGCGAAAAGTCATTGGATGTATATTCCTTCCCGGTGATCTGAGCAGAGAACTTGAACGGAATGCCTAGTTTCCTTCTCTACACGCTTCCTGAACTTCTGGAAATTCTTGAGTGCTTTTGACTTCAGTGTCAAGAAATACACCCACATCTTCCATGAGTAGTCATCAACAAACAACTAAAAGTACTTCTATCGGTAGTCATGGGTTCGCACAAATTGGTGTGAATCACATCCAACTATCATTTTGCTTTGTTAGTGCTCAACTAAAAATGAACTCGGTGTTGCTTCCCTACCAAACAACATGAGCATACTGGCAATGCTGGTGAAAGGCTAGGCAAACCTAACGCCATTTGATGCTTACTCAACTATAGTATTCTGAACTTAGATGACCGTATCTCCTATGCCATAGAGAGGTAGCACATGTCGTTGTAGCCAACAGTGCAACATTAAGAGATGATGTGACATCTAGTGCAAACAAGCCATTCTTGTATGAAACAATTGCCAAAATCTTGCCATTCCTCTTGGTAAAACCCTTCTTATTGCCATCAACAAGGCAAAACTCCACCACCATGTTTGGATCCATAATTTGTGGTACTGGCAGCAAATTGTTTGCCAGCCTGGGTACATATAGCACCTTTTGGATCGAGGAACTGCATCCGAGAAGATTAAGATTAATAGAAATCTTTCACTCCTTTGACTTGATATGTTTTATCGTCGACAATGGTTATTGGTTTCCCATTTTCTTTGGCTTGTAATGAATCAAACCATGCTTTATCCCCAGTCATGTGCTTGCTAGCACCTGAATCAATATATCAAACTTCATCCTTTGGTCTTTTGATCTCCTTGGACATTAGCACCTTGTGTGCCTGTTTGGATTTTGAATTTGATTCTTCATGCACAACATGTCCTTGTTGTTGCTTCTGCTTGCGACATGGTTTGTGTTGCGTCTTCTTTTGATTAGGTTTGTTGACTTGATCTCCTTGAGTCAAAGGGTTATACCAACAACTCCTTGTATCATGTCCATCTTTATCACAGATGTGGCAATAACTCTTTTGTTTCTGTTAAGATGAAGATGAGGAAGGACCCTTCTATGTTTGGTTTCTCCCAAACTTCTTGGAAATGAGTGAATTATTATTCAACTGATTCCTCAACTTGTTGGTTACCTCTTCTTGTTGAAGTATATTCACCAACTCATCAAAGGACACCTTCCTATTTGAAACTTGCAAGGAAGTGATCAACACTTGAAATGAATCTGGTAGATCTCTAAGTATGATGGGTACCAAGAGCTTATCCTCCACAACTCCCATGGCATTTAGTTTTGCTCTCAACTCTAGAATTCAACAAAGAAAAACCTCAATGCTTTCTCCATCTTTGACTCTCAACATGTGAAGTTGAGACTGAAGATAAAGTATTGTTGACCGCAGATTCAAATTTCTTCACTTTGGCCATTCACTTTTGCAACATGACCTTCTTCCTCAAGGCAACCTCCTTTCGCACTACAATTCCGGTCAGCTACTCCATCTACACAATATTTTTTGCTTGGGGCACTCTCGTCTGTACAGTCTCTAGCTTCCTCCTCTTACAATGTTTGTTCTTGCTTCCTACAACTTCTCTCTAGTGTTGTGCATTAGAATGCTTCATGGCCATTTCCCAACACTTATTTATAAGATCAAAGGTGGTAGAGGGCCACTGTCTTGCATGCAGTAAGTGCCTCGCAACTATCACTTTGTCACCTTTAACTACCTTGCATGTAGCTGGACGTTTTGCCTTTTTTGTCTTTTCCACCTTGCACTTTGTTTTTGTTAGCAAATCACTACTATTATCATAGGTTTATCACTCTTCCAAGATCAAACAATATCTCAAGAAAAAAATGCACATGAATCAATCCATAACAACAATGAACATAAAACTCACTAAATATATTATTGAAAATATATCTACTAAAGCAATGCAATGCTTATTCTTCGATACTCTATTACAAAGTTTTGTCTTCAATATATACATACATGAGACTCTTCATATTCACAAGACTCTTGACCTTTACTCTTACATAAACTCTTTATCTCCTCATACTCATGGGAGATCTAACTCTTCATATTTCTCAATACATAATAATAAATCTCACATATTTACATAAAGACAAAGACTCTCATGATTGCTTATACTCTCTTAACTCACTTATAAACATGACACTTCACTTACATAACTCACACTTACTAACATGACACCTTACCTACATAACTCCACACTTACTAACTTGACACTTACTATATACTCAAATATTAAACACACTCTAGTCTAAATTATTTACATGGTCTTTGCATTAATATTGCAAGGTACCAAATAATGTAACACATCCAACACCCCCCTATTACATTATTTGGTATGAAAGTCCTTTTCCTTCATATCCTTTCAGTCTTTGATTCTTGTCTTGGTCTTTCTACTCTATCTCTACCACTTCTTCAGGTGTGGGTATTGTATCTATCTTTCCGAGTTGTTACCTGTACCTGTTATACTTTTGATCAAGTCATAACAATAATATAGTCCATTGATAATATTGTACTTGATACTCCTGCTATTGTCTAAATCAATGCTCTCAAATGTAGGACGTAATAGTTCATCATTTTTGTTATTTGTTTTATCACATTTCTATTTATTGTTTGAAGATTTCAAATCAACACATTCTGCATCAACACATATACTTTCTGTACATCCTTTGTCTATACCCAAATCTGTTTCTTGAATACGTTTCATTTTGTTATCAATATCATCAGTGCTATTTTTATTATCAATATTGAGAATTTTTGAGTGGCTTGTGTCATTACTATCTTTGTTACACGGCTTCTCAATTTGATTCGTAAAACATTCATTTTTTGAATTTGTATTATCAAGAATGGAGAGATCTATAATTCTTGCCATGAGAGCTCTATGAATTGTTTCATTTTCTTCCTCGTTAGTGTTCTCTATTTCTTGTACTTCTTGGACCATGTTTTCTCTTTGATTTTCCCATTTTGGATACTGTTGTTGTGTTGATATGTATTGCTGTTGATTAGACTGATATTGTCTCTGTTGGTATCTTTGGAAAGGTCTATACATTTGATTCCATTGATTTAGAGAATTGTATCTACAATAACTGGTGTTATGACCTTCTTTGTTACATATGTGACAATATTTTCTTTTCCATTCAGGTTGATGTTGTGATGATGCGACAGTATTATTTGACACCTTTTTTTGTAAATTATTTGTCATTTCATCTCTGGCTTGGTTTTCTATTTCATATTCCTAAAGTATGTTGATCAATTCATCAGAGGATACAATTTTGTTTAGCACTTGAAGAGAGGTGAATACTGTCTTGAATGTTTTTGGAAGTTGTAGTGTAACTTGAACAAGCAATTTTTCTTCCACTTTTCTCCCATAGTTTGTATCTTAGATTTCAATTCAGCTATCCTTCAAAGAAAATGTTCTATGTTTTCTCCATCATGAACTTTTAGTGAATATAGCTGTGATTGCAAGTGTAAAATAGTAGCTTCATTTTTTCCTTCAAATATTGTGCATAACTTTTCCCAAGCTTTTTTTGAAGTTTCAGCTTCACTTATGTGTGCTTGAATCTCATCTGATATACCAAATGTTATTAGCATAAGAGCTTTTACATCTTTAAATATTTGTCTTCCAATTGTATCTTCTGGAATGGTTTTTTGTCCATTTACTACTTCCCAAAGTTTCTCAAATGGAGTAAAGTTAGGTCCTTTTAGTAGTTGTACTTGTGATTATGAAACAAAAATCTATGTATTTGCCTTAGTATAAGTTCGCTAATAATTTCCTTTGTTGTTGTATTCCTTATTACTCCAAAATTAATTTCTTCAACAATTTTTCCTTCAATTAATTCTTCTCTTCTATAATTTCTTTAATTCTTCACTATAAATTTCAAATTCTTTCTTTCCTTCAATCTTTCATTCTCTAATCTTCTTCAATTTTTTTCGTTCTTCTTTCTAATATATATTTTTTTTCAACCGATTATTTTCTCTCTTCAATTTTCTTCAATCTTCAATTTATTTCATTTTTCTTTATTTTTTCTTCAATATTCTTCTTTAATTCAATTCTTCAATATTTTTTCTTCAATTTCAATATTCTTCTTCAATTCAATTATTTTCTTTAATCATTAATTTCTTTCTTCAATAATTTAATCTTCTTCAATTCTTCAAATTCTTCTTATAACTCCCTCAAATTATTCTTTTCAATAATTCAAATAATTTCTTCCTTCCAATTATTTCACTGTAACTTTAATTATCTCTTTGCTTCACTTTATAACCTTTCATTGCCAAAATAATTACTATGATGCAAATTAGAATTTGTACCTTAGAAGGTACTTTTTTCTCCAATGTGCGGCATGAATTTTGCTTATGCATCTTTGGTTTGAATGCTCCAAATCTTCTGACTCCTTGATTTTACACACTCAATGTTGGCATTTCAGATTGCCTAGGACGTTACGTCTTTGTCCTGTCCCTCTCTCTCCAAACAATTCTGGCCTTTGGAATTGTCCTCTAATTTCGGCTTCCTAGCTTCTGGACTTGATGTCTTATCTGCTCTATCTACATTCTTGCTCTGTCAGCATTCAATATCCACTCTGCTTCAATACTAGCTTTCTCTTTCTGTTTCCTCGAAAATCTCCTTCTCCTCTACAATCTACACTTCCTTCACGGTCTGCATGCTCGTCTCACGGTTGTTTCACGTTTCGAACGTGTGTCTATTGTTCTGCTTCCAATCGTGGCTTCTCACAAGATTGTCTCCACTCACAGGCGCTTCAACGTTCCTCCTTTTTTCTTCAATCTCCACTTTAGCTATGATGTTCCTCCTCTTATCTTCACGCAAATGTTGTTCGCTTTACCACCGTATCTCTTCCTCCCAAGCACTCCGAATGTAGCTCTGTCTTCTCTTCACCGTAGCTGTGATACCATTGTTAGCAAATCACTTCTATTCTCACATCACTCTTCTAGGATCAAACAATATCTTAAGAACAAATATGCACGTGAACCAATCCATAACAATAAACATAAAACTCACTGAATATATTATTGAAGATATATATCTACTAAAGCAATGCAATGTAATGCAATGCTTATTCTTCGATACTCTACTAAAAATATTTGTCTTCAATATATAAATACATGAGACTCTTCCTATTCACAAGACTCTTGACCTTACTCTTACATAAACTCTTCATCTCCTCGTACTCACGGGAGATCTAACTCTTCATATTTCTCAATACATAGTAATAAATCTATTTACATAAAGACAAGGACTCTCATTATTGCATATACTCTCATAACTCCTCACTTATAAACATGACACTTCACTTACATAACTCACACTTACTAACATGACACCTCACCTACATAACTCCACACTTACTAACTTGACACCTACTATATACTCAAATATTAAACACACTTTAGTCTAAATTATTTACATGGTCCTTGCATTAATATTGCAAGGTACCAAATAATGTAATACCTTCAACAATTTTTATCACCTTGTGCATGTTTATTTTGTACTTTATCCCTTGGACGACCATAATCTACTTTTTCCTTCGCCCTGTGCATACTGTAAAAACCCAACCAAAACCAATTCAAGAGAGATTTTTTTTTCCACAAGGTTCACAAAGGTAGGTTCCAATATTTTACAATGTCAAAGACAACCACATTTTGAGATCTTGATGTTGTAGACGACACTCAAGTGGACAGGAGTGGCCAACATACCATAATTCTAGGGTTCACCTTTCTAAACCTCCTTAGTTAGAAATGATGCCTTTAATTGTCCCCCCACATTTCTTAAACCCTTCACGGATATAAAAAAATTTAACCACAATGTAGAGATTATCCCTTTTAAGTCCATTTTACAAAAAATGGGACGTCATTTCCCTAATCCTACATAAGTCCCATCTATGTAGGTTTACTTTGGCGTAATGCCTTAAAGCCTAGTTATCACACCTTTGTGATGAGTTAACTAATGACTTAGTGCTTGGTTACCACACCTCCACAGTGGGCTAACTAAGTCTATTACCACTCGTGATAATAAGCATGGCCACCCTATCCTCACCGTTCAAGGTGCCATCACTATATTGTTTTGTGAGTGATTCTTAGACCTCACCGCTAAGAATAAGTTCAAGCCTCACTGCTTAGAACTTCCCAAAAGCCTCACTGCTTTGGGGTACACCCAAGCCTCCCTGTTCAAGGTGTATCATTCACATTCACTTGGGTGTTGCCTCACCGCAACTCCTCCCAGGATTGGAAGCAACTTGACTCTAGGGTTCATTGTTTAAGGTTTTAGGTTTAGACGCATAATCCCAACCCCAAAGGCTAACATTTAAGAACCAATATCTCTTCATAAAAGGAATACATGCTATATTAATTAATCAAAACAACCATATTGATAAGATTGGAAATATAAACACTTATCTAAAAATACTACTAATCTCTAACATTTACTTCATTCCATTAATGAAAGCATGAGACTTCAAAAGGAGAATATTAAAAGCATGAGCTAGTAAATACATTCTTCCATTGCACATAATGAAAAGAAACTCTTCAAGCAATGCTCTTTAAGATATAACTTAACAATTAAATCTCCATATTTTAATAACTCTCATAACAGAAATAAAGTCTTCCCATACATTTAACTTCTTTTACAAGGAAGAGTCTATAAAGAACCTTATCCAAAGGACGTTACAATACCATCAATTACAGTACATTCTTTTAAATAATTAATATCAATTACATTGCAACCTTTTTGGTTAAGGAATTTCAACTTTCCCTAAGCATATTTACCTTGATGGTCAGTTTTCTTTCCAAGTGCATAAAGGTAAAACTAGGGATCAGGACAACTCTCGATTATGAAAATGCAACTTAACATGCATTAAATAAAAATGGAATTCTATCATGCAAACCATGCATTTTACTAAACAAATTCCATACAACAAACTTTTGAGAGAATCCCATACTTCTCTCAAGAATGGATTCCTCATCCATTCTTTAAATATTTTCCACCAAAAAATAAATACTTGATCACTAAAACAATTTAAACCAAATGTTAAAGATAAAAATAACTTTTCTTCATTTAACATTAATTTCCAGATTTGAAAGACTCAATCATATTCCACATCTATTTTGTTTTTTTTCCAAAAGAAAAGAACATAAATACAATGTCATATTAAAATTTTCTTTCCTTTTTAACTCATAAGATAAGATACTATATAAAGAATGAGACATATATTTCCAACCTATACATCTCTCATATTGTTTATTTTCATTTCTTTACATTAAACAACTGATTATTAAAATGACAAAGTTTACATCTCTGCCTTACTTAAGATAACCATAACTTTAATTATAAATACAATTGTTTGAATTTTATATTTAATGGTTTAATAAAAGCAAACTGCCTTACTCTATCCACTAATGCTTTTATAATAAATGGTTGTTAACCTCTTTAAGAATTAAATGTCAGTCCATGGTGATCTACAGGCTTTTCCAAAACCCAGGTGTTGACATCTTACGTTCTGTATTACAAGTCTATATTATTTGAAACTTGCTTATTCCAGCATAATAATAAAACAGTGCCACACCCTTTAGTCCAAAAGAATAAATGATAATTTATTACAATATCACTTATGGGCTGCCAAGTCTATATTGAAAGTATAACAGGTTGAGGATTCGGTCACCTCCCTTTTCCGGTAAACGTACTACAGGGCGGACTGAGTTTAATCTACTGACTCCGCAGAGCATTATACCAACGAACTACTATGACGAATGTCTTCTCAGAGATGTCAACCCAGAACAAAGGAACTAATAACATTCTATCCTACTGCAATGTTCCAAGACGTAGCAAAAGGATTACACTTGACCCTTATATCAACTGTTCAACAACTAAGGCAAATTTTAGAGATGAAATACTAGAACTCTTTGGCCATGGATTTCCGTATGGATTCTGGCCACTTAAACAGCAAAGAACTCTTTATTTCTCTAACAAAAGAAACTCAAAGGATTATCACTTCTTATTTTCCGGTTTGGCTTTCACATACAGCAGCAATAACTCCTATTCTTCTATAGCTGGAGTTTTAACTTTTACCCAAAGAAGTAATTTACAACTCCCATGAAGCAAGCTTTTCTCATGTAACACATACTATAGAGGGATCATTTAATACAAAGGCATCATTTATAAGACCTTAAGAAACCACCCTCTTAATTCTTTCCTTTCATTACATGGACAGCAGCATATCTTACAACAACTGTTGTATGAAATATAAGAAGAGTTTTTTTTTTTAATTGGAGTTTAATAACATAAGATTCAGGATTACCTCTTGATCCTGTTAGGGGGTGAAGACACTATCCAGAAGTTTTAGTCAGCAAAGTTTAAGCAACAGAGGCTGCTAGACGTCTAGGCCAGACGTCCAAGCTGCTAGACGTCTAGGTCAGACGTCTAGGCCAGACGTCCAGGCTGCTAAACGTCTAGGCAACAAACATCTAGGCTGCCAGATGTCTAGGCAGCAGACGTCTAGATGCGGAAGACGAACAATTTCAGACGCTTTTCCTTGGGAGTGGAAACGAACAATTTTTCGGAGGCTTCCTTTGGGAGAGGAAACGAACAGTTTCGGTGTCTTCCTTTTCTACTCTATAAAAGGGAATGATCCCTTGCATTGTGATGTAGCGTGAATGTAAAGTTTGCTGAAATAATAAAAGAAAGAAATTGCCATTGCCTCGTGGTTTTCCTACACATTGCAGGTTTCCACGTAAAATCTTTGTGTTACTTGTGTTGTTGTTTTGTTCTCTGTTATTGTGTTTTTTGCTTGCAGGTATAAAATTTGAAGTTTAACCTAACATCTAGTATTAGAGCCTAAGGTTTTGTGCGAGTGGGAGCTAAAACAATGACAGGAGGTGTAACCAAGTTCAATATTGAGAAATTTGATGGCAGGAATTTCGCTGTATGGAAGATGAAGGTAGAGGATTTGCTGGTTCAGAATGACCAAGCTCTAGCTTTGAAAGGGGTCGTAAGTAAACCAAGCAGCATGAAAGATGAGGAGTGGGCAATGTTGGACCAGAAGGCGGTCTCTACAATCCGTCTCTGCCCAGCAGACTCTGTCTTGTTCAATGTAGTTGTTGCCACATTTTGCACGGGGTGCAATGTTTTCGGTTTTGTAAGAGTGCTGCTCTTCCTTTTCCCTCTTCCTCTCTCTCTCCCTTTCTCCTTCTCTCCCTTTCTCTCTCTTCCCTGCATTCTCATTCTTTCCCCCCTTTCTTTTGAGCCCCTCAGTCTGATCTCAAATTTGACAGTAGATTGCCCTGAAAAATGGCTAAGTGTTAGGGCGAAGATGGAGCGCAGCAGGAACACAAAGTGCGAAGTTCGTACTTCGCCCAGTTTTGGCGCGAAGTTCGTACTTCGCCCAGTTTTGGTGCGAAGTCCGACTTCTCCCAACTTTCTGAGCGCACCTTGTAGCAGGCTGGCAGGCTGGCAGGAAAATGACTAAGTGCTGGGGAGAAGTTCGTACTTCGCGCGAAGTTCGAACTGCTCCCCCTTTCCAGGGCGAAGTCCGTACGGCGGCAGACATCAGCTTTCACCTGTGCGCAACCCGACTTCGCAGCGAAGTCGGAGTGCGCCCTTTGACAGGTGCGCAGTAGGGAAACAAACTCAGAATTTGCCCAAGGCATGAAGGCCTTCCCGACTGCGCTGTTTTGCCTGCGCAACCCGATGGCGCTCATATCCTAGGAGAAGTTGGATAAACTGCCTTTCAAGGCAGACACATGTCAAACAACATCATCCGACAAGTGTCCAGCTTCGGGATCTGAGCCAAGACGTGCCGAGCAAAAGGACGAGCATGGGCTGCACTACTTATGCCAGCTGCCTCATTTAAAGCTGATTAGAGGTTCTACCTGCTCCAGCTGCCCGCATTCCTGCCGATGTGAAGATCTACGCAACGCGCTGCGACCTAGCTGTCCAGCTTCCAGGAAGACCATGCTGCAGGTACAGTCCGGTCCGACAAAGGTCAGCATTAGCAGCTCCGTCGCCGCTTTTGTCAGCTAGTGTTTGACTGGGACTTTGTGCCCATTAATGTAACGGGAGGGACTCAGGCTATAAACAGCCACTACATTTTCATTGTAAAGTGGTGGAAGGGGAATGTTTGTTAGGGAACCATTGTAACCGTGCTTCTGCTTATAAATATTAAGTATATGCCTGGCTCTGTTCTACTGCTTCTATTTTTTATCGCTGCCTCTCCTTTACATTTCTGCTTTACATTTTCCTGTGTCACTGCTCGTTGATTCGGTTCAGCATTTGGTGGTTAGGGACACCTGAGGCATTGCTTGTGTCATGGCTTGTTGATTCATTTCAGCATTTGGTGGCCAAGTACTTTTGAACTTAATTGATTAGAGGATACATAGAATAAATGTGGTAGCAGTTCCTTCAGTTTGTGTGTTATGTTTATGTTGCTGTACGTAGTGGTGATTGATGCATTGCCGTGCTGTTAGTTCTCCTTGTAGGGAGAATGTTTGCTAGGGGACCATTGTAGCTGTGCGTACAAATTCTCTGCACAACACACATACTTGGATCTGACATCTCTTGGTTGCTTTCTGTCTCTGTCCGTAGTGGTGATTGATGCGCTGCCGTGCTGTTAGTTCTCCTTGTAGGGAGAATGTTTGCTAGGGAGCCATTGTAGCTGTGCGTACCCTGTTTTTACAGAAAGTATACTTAGACTTTGCAGTTCCTGGTTATGCTTTGTGTTCATAATGCAGTAAGTAGCGGTGATTGATGTGTTGCTGTACTGTTAGTTCCCCCCACCCAACTCCAACCTCATTTGTAAATCCTTTCCGCATTTTTATCTCTTTCCTGCACCCTAATCTCAAACCATAAAACCCACAGGAGCCGGCCTTCTCCGGAGATTGGCACGGAAGGCATCTCTTCCTTCCGGCATTTCAAGCTGGTGGGTGAATCTGGGCGCGTTAACACAAAATCCTTTCCTCATGGCAGATTCGTAACCAACAGTAGCTAAAGAGAAGACTGCAGAAGCCCTTTGGCAAAAGCTTGAAAAGTTGTATGAGACAAAATCAACAACAAACAAGGTTTTTTTGAAAAAACAGCTTTATAGCTTGAGGATGAAGGAAAGATCATCCATGGCAGATCATTTGAATGAGTTTAATACTCTTATCAGTAAACTGGTTTCAGTCAGTGTGAATATGGAGGATGAGGACAAAGCTATCACCCTACTTTTTTCCCTCTCAGACACTTGGGATCATATGGTGATGACCATCAGTAATTCATCATCAGGAGCTCTAAAATTTGATGATGTGGTAGCCTCTTTGTTGGCAGAAGAGTTGAGGCAAAAAAACGTCTCTGGAACCCTCAACCAATGAAGCCCTATCTGTGAGAGGTCGATCTTTTGAGAGGAGTAAACAAGGTAGATCACGGTCCAGATCTAAGTCTAAAGGACGTAAGAAAAAAGGCAAGTGCTAGCATTGGGGGAAGCTAGGGCACTCAAAGGACTGTTGGCAATTAAAGAATGGTGAAAAGCAAATTCAACCATCACCTGAGGCCAGTACAACAGATTTAAGAGAGACGACAACATGTGAAGCTTTTTGTATTAGTAACAGCAGATCTGTTTTATATACCTGGGTTTTGGACTTAGGTGCATCTTTCCACATGTCTCCCCACAGAGACTGGTTTGACAAATATCACCCATATTGTGGTGGAATGGTCTACTTGGGTGATGATCATCCTTTAGAAATTGTGGGAAGAGGGGACATAAGGATCAGGTTGGACGATGGTAGAGAGGATGTTATGTGATGTACGACATGTGCCCGATTTGCGGAAGAAATTGCTCTCAATCAAGATGATGGATAAGCCTGGGTATTTTATCACTTTCGGTAACAACTACTGCAAAATTACCAGAGGAGCTCTTGTAGTAGCAAAGGGAGAATCTTCTGGGACCCTATATCGTTTATGCGGTGATATGGTGGGAAACCATACAGTAGCAACAACTTCTGTTCAGGATGCAGCAAGGCTATGGCATCAACGCCTAGGCCATATGAGTGAAAAAGGTCTGAAAATTCTGCATGATAGAGGTATGCTTTCTAGGATTAAGTCTTGCAATTTAGACTTATGTGAGCATTGTATTTTTGGTAAACAAAAGAGGGTTCGGTTTACTGCAAGCCTTGGTAAGAGTTCTTATTTTTTGCAACTTATACATTCGGATATATTTGGACCAGTACCCACCCAATCCTTAAATGGTGCCATCTATTTTCTGACTTTTATAGATGATTATTCTAGGAGAGTGTGGGTTTATTTTTTGAAAAAGAAGTTGGAAGCTTTTCTGAAATTTAAAGAGTTCAAAGCACGGGTAGAGAAGAGTTTGGGCAAGTCAATTTTATGTCTCAGGTCAGCTAATGGGGGTGAATATTGCTCCAAGGAATTTGATAAATTTTGTATGGAGAAGGTATTAAGCACCAAAATACTGTACCATATACTCCATCGCAAAATGGTGTGGCTGAGCAGATGAATCGCACAATCATGGAACGTGCAAGAAGCATGCTCAGCGCATCCATGTTGGATAAAAAGTTCTGGGCAGAGGTCATGTTGTTGCCACATTTGGCACGGGGTGCCATGTTTTCAGTTTTTGTAAGTAACCTGCTCTTTCCCTTCCTTTTTCCCTTTCTTCATCCCTCCCTTTCTCCCTCTTCCGTGCAGTTTTCATTCCTCTTCCTTCCTCCCTTTTCTTTCCCCTCAGTAGAGTTTCCAGAACAGAGGTGTTCCCTGAAAGTTTCTAAGTGTCAGGGCGCAACCCGACTTCGCAGCGAAGTCGGGGTGCGCCCTCAGGCTGGAGCGCGGCGCAGCCAGGAGATGAGCGAAGTTCGACTAACTGCCGGGGCGCAACCCGACTTCGCAGCGAAGTCGGGGTGCGCCCTCCTTCCTGGGCGCTCTTGGAGAACAGTATGGCAGAAAATAGACTAAGTGTCGGGGCGCAACCCGACTTCGCAGCGAAGTCGGAGTGCGCCCGTCTCTTAGTGCGCAGTCCGAACAGCGGTGGAAGACAGCAAGTGCCGGTGCGCAACCCGACTTCGCAGCGAAGTCGGAGTGCGCCCTCTGACCGGTGCGTAGTTGGGGAAGCAAAACCAGAAAATGACTAAGGCAAGATGACCCTCCCAACTGCGTTGTTTTCTGCCTGCGCAACCCGACAGCGCTCAGATCCTGGGCGAAGTTGGATAAACTGCCTTTCAAGGCAGCATGTGTCACTCATCAACATCTGACAAGTGTCCACTTCGAGATTCGAGCCGAGGCATGACCGGGAAAAGGACAAAGCATGGGCTGCACTATCTACGCCAGCTGCCACCATTTAAGTTGATGTAAAGTGCCATCTACCGCACCTACCCGCATTCTTGTTGACCAAAGGTTTGACCCGACATACCGCCACGTAGCTGTACAGCCTTCAGGGAGACCATGCCGCGAGTACAGTCCTGCCCGACAGAAGTCAGCATCAGCAGCTCCTCAGCCGCTCGTGTCAGCTATTGTCTTGTCTGGGATTTTGTACCCATGAATGTAATCGGGGGGAACTTGGGCTATAAATAGCCTACTCGTCTTCATTGTAAAGGGTGGAAGGGGAATATATTGCTAGGGAACAATTGTAGCTGTGCGTTTGCCTCTAATACAAGCATATACTTGGCTCACGCTTCTTGTCTTTTATCTTGTATGCTGCCTCTCCTTGTCATTTCTGCCTCATGTTTCTTGTGTCATTGCTTGCTATTGTACTTAACTCTGGACTCTGGCATTTGGTGATCAAGTATTCTTGGAATACATAGATAGAGGATACATAGGATGAATGATAGTTGTAGTTTCAATGTATGTTTGTAGATGAATGCTTGTTAGTAGTGGTGATTGATTCGTTGTCGTCTTTGCTTATTCCCCCCACCAACTCCAATCTCATTTGGATTCTCTTTTTGCACTTTTATCTCTTTCCCTGCACTCTTATCTTACACTAAAAACCCCATAGGAAGCCGGCCTTCTCCGGAGATTGGCACGGAAGGCATTCCTTCCTTCCGGCCTTTCAATCTGGTGGGCGAATCCGGGCGCAATAACAACAAATCCTTTCCTCATGGCAGATTCGTAACCAACGGTTTCTCTGGCACGCCCGGTGGGACATGGTAGTTTCCCATCCCCAAACAGAATCGAAGCACGAGTGCTCGCTTCATTGCTTTTAAAAATCAGAGCACACAGCGACTCTGCACGTACTGAATACTCTCGAGTCCGTAAAGACCGGTCCTAACGCCTTCATGCAAACGAGAAGGTGGCGAGCAAGGAATCCGGGAAACCCGCCTGACTTTTACGAAATTGACATTGACGCTCCAGGCGAGCGCGTCAGGCTGGCTGATTACCAAGCTCGCGTCGAAGAAATTCAAGAGGCCGAGGCTGAAATTCAAGAAGTTGAGGCCGAAGAAGAATCTACATCTTCGGACAGTTCCGACACCGAGTACACTACTGGGTCAGAAGAAGACATGGCTGCTCAGCAGAATGATGATGACCTCTTCCCGGCGGTGGACTCTACGGGCCCCTTGGCCCTGGCCGGACAGCAAGCTGTGCCCCCTGCTGCCTTAAAATCCATCCCTACGTATGACGGCTACGGCAAGACGGCGTATGAACACATCCAGGACATTCTGGCCCTGGCTGCGCTACACTCCATCACTGACGAAGGTGTGAAGACCCGTCTGCTGGCCCTTTCCCTAAGGGGAAAACTTCTCTACTGGTGGAGATCACTGCCAGAGGGATCCATCACAGGGTGGCGTCAGCTAGCCGGCAGGCTCGTGAAAGGATGCAACGAGTCTGCTGATCCCTCTTCTTTATTGCATCAATTCCAAAGCATACAGCGACACCCCCAAGAGGAGGTGTCAGACTTCAACATCATGTTTGCGAGGTCTTGGAAACGAGTGCCTCGCGAACTCAGACCTTCAGCAGGTCAGGCCGCCTACTACTACCTGAGGTCCTTCAATTCAGACATTTGCCTGCTGTTGAAGGTAGCCAGAATCGACACGTTCCCTGCTCTGTATGAGGCTGCCCAACAAGCTGAAATGGATATAATTTCCATCGGCAGACTTCCGCACAGAGTACAGCTGCCCATTTACCCCGACTTTCCCCGATCTCAGTACCCATCAGCTTCTGGTCCAGTGCCGTCCACTTCAGGACAGCAACCCCAGCAGCAATGGAATCCGGCGCCGGTCGTGAATCCTTACGGCCCGCCACAAATCCATTATCCGCCTCCTCCTCCTCCGCATTTTCCAGCACTCCCTGCTCCCCCGCAGTATGCACAATATTCTTCACCTCCTCCATTGGCTGCATTACCTCCCCCAGCTCAGTTGCCGCCTCCTGACAATGATATTCAGAATAAAATCCTCCAGGAGGTACGAGCTCTGGCCTCCGGATATCACACCATGTCCAACGACATGACCGTCCTAAAGAAAAAACAGGCCCAGATGGACCTTGCTCCAAGGAGGCCATATCCGCCCCCGGCATTGACGAAAGACAGGACCCCTGAGCAACAACTGCAAAGGCGGCCTCCTCCGAGGAATGCTGCCATTGAAGACCAACCTGGTACTTCTGACCAGGTCAACTGGTGCACCACGTGCAATGACCCGCATGCGGAAGAGGACTGTACACTGCACCAACACTACCTCCAGACCTTGGCCGGCAGCGCCATAGAGGACGAAGAACTCTACATGATCCTGGGCGATGAAAGTAACTTCGCCGTCCCAGAGCAAGACCCGTTGCCGCCGCCTGCCAAGGAAGACAGAAAGTCTGCTGAAGCCGCTGCAAAGCCCTTGAAAGTATACGCCCGAAGAGAGAAGGCACAACCTGCGGGGCTACCACCTGATAAGAGGCTGTGGCCCTACACAGCCAAAGATAAGACTCCTCCGGCAAGGACTCCCGCAGTCAAGCCTCCCGTAGCGAAAGCTCCCGCGCCTAAAGCTCCCGTTGCTCAGCCTCCAGCTGAAACCAAAGAACAAGCTCAGGAGAAGCTGAGATATCCGTCTCTGACCAAGAGACAAGAGAGTTGAGGCCACTCGGCGATGCCGGACAAAGTATGAGCCGGTAAAAGAAGCGGAAGGAGCTAGCACCTCGGGCTACAGCATAGTAGACGAGCGAAGAGGACCCCCGCAAGAATCAACATGTATGATGCTCTTCAGCTCCCAGGCCAGGTTGATCTGCTGCAGGAATCTCTGAAGATCATGAAGAATGGCAAGCAGATACAGCCCGCTGTTCTGGTGCAACCTCTGACGGTCTCAGCCACTGGGAAGAACAGACCACCTCCCTTCTATCTGTCATTACGGATGCAAGGGTACATAGTGCACAATTGTATGGTGGATTTTGGTGCTTCCACGACCGTAATGCCGAGGGCTGTCTGTGACGAGATCGGGATGGAATACACAAGGAGCAGCCAAGGCGTGCTGCAACTAGACGGCACCCCTGTCAAGACAGTCGGTGTCATTAAAGACATCCCTATTCGGCTGCACAAAGCTCTCGACATCGTGGTCATCCAAGAGGTCGTAGTTGTCGACTTGGAACCCTACTTCGGCATGTGTCTCTCCAGGGAGTTCACTGCGAAGTTGGGAGGGTATCTGTCTCTGGACTACTCTCACATGGAAGTGCCCTTCAAAGGAAGAAGACTGAAGATTTACAATGAGAAGCCTTCCACTTTCTTAGTAGAGAAGATAACCGGAGAAGAGTCGCAGGACTGCATGGTTCAGCTGACGGAGGAAGAACTGGTAGTGGTGGACATGATAGAGCAAGCTCTTGAGCTGCTGCAAGTGGAAGATGAATTCTCTTTGCGGGACTTCAACGCCGTGATTGAAACTGAGCAAGGCTGCTACACTGTTGTTCAGCCTGAGAGGCTTGACAAGTCGGCCAAAAGAGAAGTGGGACCTGCACCAGAAAAGCTGTGGAAGCTTTTCTTTGACGGCGCACGATGCAAAAATGGCGCCGGTGTTGGTGTACTTTTGGTCTCCCCAACCGGGATCCAGAAGGACTACACCTACAGGCTGGCTTGGAGCTGTACCAACAACGCGGCGGAGTATGAAGCCCTGTGCTTGGGTTTGCGAAAAGCGGAAAGGCTGGGGATCAAGCATCTGCAGATCTTTGGTGACTCAGAGCTGGTGTGCCACCAGATTACGAACAAGTGCGCCTCCAAGAAGCACTATCTCAAGGCGTACCGTAATCGGGTCTGGGATCTGATGGAGTCTTTTGACTCGTTGAATGTCAAGGCTATATCGCGTGAGAAAAACAAGCATGCTGACATTCTGGCGTCTGTTGGAGCCAGGTACGTTCCGGTTGATGACATCAGTCCAGAAGCGAAGCCGGTTCGTACCATTTACGGGCCTTATGTGCTGATAAAGACACCCAGCTGGCGGGTGTTTGACTGTGACGAGGAGATCGTCACATTTTTGGTTAACGAAGCGTGTTCAATCGAAGGTAGAGACCCTAATGACGAGCAATATGAGGGGTTGATACAGCTGAAAAATAATCATGTCCCTAAAGGACTGATTACACTTGAGAGTCTCTTTGATCAGAATGACAGAGCGATATCACACCGGATCAAAGTAGACCCGAAGCAGTACGCCGACCTGGAGCTCGAACCGGGAAAAACAATTAAGGTCGGGACGAGTGCACCACAGAGGAACTCGAGCAGATCAGAACATTGTGTCGAGAGTTCCCTGACATAGTAGCCTGGTGCTACCAGGACTTGAAGGGGTATGACAGAAATATTATCCAGCATACCATTGAGCTAGAAGATGGCGCCAAGCCATTCCGGCAGAAGCAGAGGGCCGTAAATCCAAAGATCGAGGCCATGATGAAAGCCGAGCTCTTGAAGATCTTTGGAAGCCAAGATCATCTACCCCATCAAGCATTCATCCTGGGTTGCGAACTTGGTTCCCGTGAGGAAGAAGAACGGAGACATTCGTCTCTGTGTAGACTTCAGAAATCTAAATCAGGCCTCCCTCAAGGACCATTATCCGCTTCCCCAAATCGATCAAATCCTACATATAGTTGCTGGAGCCCAGAGATTTTCCCTCTTAGACGGCTTTTCGGGCTATAACCAGATATGGGTCAAAGATGAGGACCGGCACAAGACGGCGTTCACCACCAAATGGGGAACGTTCGCCTATGAGCGCATGCCTTTCGGCTTATCCAATGCTGGCGCCACATTCCGGAGAGCCATGGACCTGGCCTTCGAGAAGCTGCTCAACAAAGTTATTGTCATCTACTTGGATGACATGACTGTATTCTCTCACAGGAGAGAGGATCATGTCTCCCACTGCGGCAAATATTCGAAAGGTGTCGTGAATTCGGCATCTCCATAAACCCGAAGAAATCCGTCTTCGCGGTAAAAGAAGGTAAGCTGTTGGGGCATGTCATCTCCGAGAAAGGCCTAGCCGTGGACCCCGATAGAGCGGAGGCCCTCCTCCGTTTGCCCGCTCCAATTGACAAGAAGGGGCTGCAGTCCTTCTTCGGCCAAATCAACTTCGTGCGGAAGTTCGTACCGGACTTCGCACAGGTAATCAAGCCCATGGCCGAACTGCTGAAAAAGAACACTGAGTTCTTATGGACTGATGAAAGGGGGCAGGCCTTCGAAGAGATCAAGGCCCGAATTGCACAAGCTCCGGTGTTGATAAACCCGGACTACTCCAAAGACTTCATCCTGTACGCGGTGGGAGAACCCGAGAGTTACGCCGCAGTCCTGACCCAAAAAGGAGATGATGGCGAGGAGCGCCCCATAGCGTTCCTGAGCCAAGTAATTCAGCCGCATGAAGAAAAATATAACTTTATAGAGCGGCAGGTTCACGCAGTTATGAAATCCCTCCGAAAGTTTAGGCACTTTGTCTCCCAGAGCCGAACCACTGGTCTTTGTGATACACCGGACGTCAGAAGCTTCATCATACAAGGAGAGCCGGGTCACAAGAGAGCAGGATGGATTGCAAAAATCCGGGAGTTCGACATCGAAGTGCGGCCAACCAAGCTTATCGGAGGCCGAGCCTTGTGCCGGGAGCTGGCCCGAAGCGCGGCGGCCCGGATATCCGCTTGTAAGTGGGAGGATCCGGCAACAAACACCAACCTAGCCAACTCCTTACCGAGGAGTGCGGCGGACGAGATGACCTGGTGAAATATTTTTGCACCGGAAGATGTCCGGACCACTGAATGCCTCACAAAGAAGGAGGTTTCGGCTAGGTGCCTTGAAATACACTCTTCGCCCCGAGGGGCTGTACTTTAAGAACATTGACGGCATCCTGTTGCGGTGCGTCAGGAAAGCAGACCAACTCAGGGTCCTCGGAGAATTTCACTCCGGGATGCCTCGGGGTCACCATTCCGCAAGGCCTACGGCCTTGAAAATAATCAAAGCTGGGTACTACTGGCCCACTCTATTTACAGACGCGCATGCGGTCTGTACAAAGTGTGATCAATGTCAGAGATTTGCTGGCAGAAAATAGGAAAGCACCCCTGCCCCTTCAGCCGATCCAAGCCGAGACTCCGTTTCAGCAATGGGGTCTGGACTTCATCGGGGTAATTACGCCTAACTCTGCAGCAGGGCACAAGTTCATCCTTACCGCCACCGATTACTTCACACGGTGGGCAGAGGCGATCCCCACAAAGAACGCGGACCAGGAGACGGTCATTAGGTTCCTCGAGAGCCTCATTACCCGTTTCGGGGTCCCTGAGTCAATAGTAACGGACAATGGTCCGGGATTCGCGAGCGCTGTACTCACGGAGTACACCAGCAAATACGGCATTTATCACAAAATGTCTTCCAATTACTACCCGCCAGGGAACGGCCTCGCCGAGTCCAACAAAAATCTGCTGAAAATCATCAAGAGGACAGTAGAGAAAAACAAGAGGACTTGGCACCTTCTCCTGGATCGGGCGCTGTGGGCGGACAGGATATCTTTCAAAAAGTCAATCAAGACGTCCCCCTATGCGCTCGTATACGACAAAGAAGCAGTTCTGCCGACGCACATAGAAATTCCCGCTCTCTGGATGCTTGATGAAGATAGAGGCGGCGGGGATCCGGTAGAGCACAGACTTTGCCAGTTACTGCAGTTAGAGGAAGACAGAGAAAAAGCATACCAAGCCTTCACCAAACACGCTGAAGCGACCCAAGGCTGGTTTGCAAAAGGCGCCACTGCCCGAGTTTTCAAAATCGGGGACCTGGTGCTGAAGTGGGACTCGCTAAAGGCGAAGCCGGGCAACCACGGCAAGTTTGACGCCCTCTGGGAGGGCCCCGTTGGTAACGAATCTGCCATGAGGAAAGGATTTTTGGTTAATGCGCCCAGATTCGCCCACCAGCATGAAAGGCCGGAAGGAAGAGATGCCTTCCGAGCCAATCTCCGGAGAAGGCCGGCTCCTTTTGGGGGGGACTTGATTTAAGCTAAAGGGAACAGGAAAGAAATAAATGAACGGAAAGAGACAAATGTACAGAAAGAGATACAAATATGTCCAAAGGTTGGTGGGGGGAACTAACAGTACGGGAACACACCAATCACCGCTACTTACTGCATACAAACACGAGAGCATGACAAGGAACGCAAAACCTAGGCGTACTTCCGATACACCAGCGGCGTATGCACGGACTTCAATAGCTCCCTAGCAAACATTCCCTACAAGGAACTAACAGCGGGGGATCGTATCAATCACCGAGATACGTACACCGACGGGGGTAGAAAGTAAACCTAGAGATGTCGAGCCGGTATATGTGTTAGGTAGAGAGTTTAACCGCACGACTTCAATGGCTCCCTAGCAAACATTCCCTACAAGGAACTAACGAGCGAGGGATCGCATCAATCACCGGATACGGGCCAGCAACGTCACACATAACCGATGGAACTGCTACCAAATTTATTATGAATGCTTTAAATTAATGAAGTACAGAAGGTGCTTTAAACAAGCAATGCTAGAGGAACCTGATCGCCAAATGCCGAAGTGAATCAACGAGCCGCGACACAGGTGGGCCTAAGGCATATAATGAAAGACAGCATAAAAGAATAAAGACAGTAGAACAGAACCAGGCATACAGATTGTATTCATAAGCAGAAGCACGGTTACGATAAGCACAGTAGTTCCCTAACAAACATTCCCCTTCCACCCTTTACAATGAATTTGAGATGGGCTTTTATAGCTCGAGTCCCACCCGTTACGTTAATCATAAGCTGACAGAAGCGGCGAAAGAGCTGCAAATGCTGACCTTTTGTCGGATCGGGCAGTACCGCGACATGGTCTTCTGGGAGGCTGGACAGCTACGTGGCGGAGTCTTTGGGTAAATCTTCAAGTCGGCGAGGCTTGCTAGTAGCATGGAGCGAGGTGAAACCTCGGATCAGCTTTGAATGAGGCTATTAGCGCAGGCGGTGCGGGCAGCCCATGCTTATCCCTTTTGGTCGGCGAGTCTTGGTTCAAATCCCGAAGTTGGACACTTGTCCGATGATGGGCTATCTTTGTGTGACACATGCACGCCTTAGAGGGCGGTCTATCCATCTTTGCTTGGGATCGGGGCTCCTTGGGATGCGTGCAGAAATCGGTGCGATCGGGGAAGGCCTTCAAGCCTTGGTCAATTTCCGGGTTTGTTCCCCTACCGTACACTCGTCAAGGGCGCATTCCGGCTACGTTGAGAAGTCGAACTGCGCACGAGCGAACAGCGGTGTCTGCCGTCATGTGGACTGCTCCGGCATTTTATCTTTCTTCCGCATTGACTCGCGGTCCGCCGGTGAAAGGTGCGCCCAGAAAGTGGGGCGAAGTCGGACTTCGCACCAAAGCTGGGGCGAAGTACGCACTTCGCACCAAAACTGGGCGAAGTACGAACTTCGCACCAAAGCGGGCGAAGTGCGAACTTCGCACCCGAGACTTAGCCAATTTCGGATAGACTGCTTGGAAAGTTGGAAAATCAAGCTGGGAACTCCAAGGAAAAAAGGGGGAGAGAAAGAGAATGGGAAAGAAAAGGAAAGGGAGAGAAGGAAAAAAACGGAAGGAGGAAAAGAAGAGCAGCACTGTTACAAAACGATATTGAAGACATTGCACCCCGTGCAAAATGTGACAACATTTCTGGCGGCTCGCGGGGTGTCGAGCTCGCCTCGGCGCAAAGAATCCATGCCTTCATCCTTTGGGTGCAGAGGAACTTGCCTCCCCTGCCTTTTGCTGCTCTAGCTGTTCTCCTTGCGGCAACTGTTCTTCAGATTCATCTTTGTCAGTTGCCTCATCAGTATCTCCTTCCGAAAGGTCTCCATTTCCTGCTTCTGCCTCGCACATGCGAGTATACGCCTCTTGGGCTGAGCGCCAGGCTTCCGCTTCGAATGGCTTGCGGTCAGCTATATCTTCTAATGCTCCGTGAAAGCAGCGACCGCGTGCAGGTCGATGGTGAGGTATCTTTTCTCTAACTCCTGAAAATAGGAGCGGATCCTGGAATATCTGGACACCATCTGAGTGACCTGACTGTCTTGAATTGGATCAGTCCAGCTATCAATTTCAGCTGTATCTGCTTCAAAGGACTGCCAATTCTTCTTTACCCGATCTAGGGTGAGGAGCTCGCCATTCTCAACAAAACCTGGACACCCAAGTTCTGAAAGAGCGTGAAAGGGGGCAGGACGGATATCTCTTTCATGTCCGAATGTGTCAAGCATTCGTCCGGCCACTCTCACCTCTTCAACTTTTTTGAAATATTTGTGCAAGGTCACCCTTGCACCTGCCCACTCTGCGAGCGAATGAGGACACGGGGGAAAAAAGGACGCCGTCGCGCTCGCGCTCCTGAAGGTTTATCGCCAGGTCCAGCCATTGCTTTGCCTGGCGCTCGGCCTCCTCTACCACAGGCTTTCCCTGGGCAGAAACTTCTTGAATCCTGGATGCGAAGTCCAGGACCGCCATCGCCTTAAAGGTATGGGGCTTGCATTCCCTCAGCAAACCAGCCCTTATTTCCTTAACTTTTGTCTTTGAAAAGACAGCCGCTTGAGATGTTTTCTCTCGCAGAGTCGCTATCGCGCCGATTCAAAGACTCCTGGAGGCGAGAAATCTGCTCCGAGGCTGCTTTCTTTTCGGTTGCGGCCTTGCTGAGAAGCGGCCAGCTGGGCTTTGAATTCATCTGTTTCTCGCCGCGCCGCTTCCAGCTGCTCAGTGGACCTAGATAGGTCCTCTTCAAGTTGCCTTACTTTGTCCTGCAACGCGAAAAGTTCTTCTTGCTCCTCCAGACTCTTGACAAAGAGATTGTCAGCTTTGCGCATGATCGTTTGAATCTCATACTGTTTATCAATGTCGTCAAAGCTTTTCTCCTTTGTCTGGAGCACGTAGTCCGCCTTAGTCATTTCTCGGAGAGGCTTCTTCACTATTGGGATTATTTTCTCCGTTGTAATCACTCTCCTTCCGAAATCATACTTTGCGCGTTTTGCCGGGGCGACTATCTCTTCATGTCTCCTCCGCTTCAGGTCTTGGCGGAAAGAGACAGAATACTCTACGGCTCTCGTTGCCAGGGGCAAGTCATCTGAGTTCTGGAGGTCGTCCATAAAATCTGGTTCCCCCAGCCTAGGGATCTGCTGAGACGTCTCTCCTGCGGGGATGGGATCAGGAGGAACCGGACAGACCTTGGAAGAATCGGTCGCTTGTGGGGGCGACCGGGAAATGGAAATGGGAGCGGCTGACACTGTGAGGGTTTGAAGCGGCTGAGGCGGAGGATGTGATGGTGAACGGACAGCCTCAGCACTGACCTCGGGTGAAGGGTTTGGAGTTGTGCTGAGAGAAAGAGAGACGTTAGGGTTCGAGCAAGCGATCGAAAGAATGGGGACCGCTAGAAGGACGCGGAGACGGGGAGGAGGATGTGGTCATGGCTCGCCCGCAGTTGAGCGGGGACGCGAGTGGAAGTAGAAGCGGGTGAGACTAGAGAGACAGGGGACAGCAAACGTACTGCGGGCTCCGCTCTGAGCCGATGCCGGGTGAATGTCTTCGCTTCTTGTCTCGGCGGCTGGCTTGGGACTGCCCAAAGGAATTGCCTCTGCGGCGGCAAGACGCGGCTGCGGCTCTGCGACTGGCTGCTGCACTATCAGGCTAGGTCGCATGATTTTCTCAACTCTCCTCCGCTTCTTCTCTTACGGAACAAGCGTCGGATCGGGGGAAGGAGACGAGAGCGAGTGCAGCGAGCATCGATGCTCCCACGGTAAACTTGTACCGGGGTTTGACTTGCGAAGGTCTGCCGCGACCGGTCTGCTTTCTGGCGGCGCTGGCGCTTTTCTTGCCTGAGGAAGTGCCTCGGGCGCTGCCTTGACTAACTTTTTCGCCTTTTCAGGCGCCGCCTTAGGAGCCACGAACTGCATTGGATCGGCCTGGGTACTTGCTGGGCCTGCGCTGGCAGTTGCCGAAGTGTACAACTGTTTGGGAGGAGACCCACTTTTATAATCCTCAAAGGGGCCTCGGGGAACATAACCTTGATATGCGAACGGCCGCCGACTTGTCATGATCTTGGTCATAGAGAAGCGAGAAGTCGTCATCTACGGCCGGGTTTCTCCTTGTGGATTTATCGTCTTTGCGTGCGGCATCTCATTTTCCAGCATTCAATAATCTTTTCTTTAGACCAGTTAAGGCATGCAATCTTGGACAGAAATTTTTTGAACCCTGGAGATGAGAAGTGATGGTCCGGGTTTCTCTTGGGGTCATATGTCACCTCCTCGCGAGTAGAAATCCTGCCAAGGGGGAGAAGCTTCCATTAATTCAATCTCCCGAGTCCAAGGTCCATATGGACCACGTCGCATCTATCTTCGGTTATATCCCGGGGGCACAAATGTGCAAACTTCCCCCTTACCCCATGAGGGTCATACTTCCAAGTGACTGCGGCATAAAACCAGGCCAATCCGGGACAGCGCTTGCTCTAGGTAGACATGTTGTCCTACCTCGGTAATCTCAACGTTGGCCCGGGAAAGAGGGTATTGGAAAATCTGTCCTCTTTTCTTCCCTAGGCCAAACTCTTCTTCCACATAGTCCATCTGTCGGGCAACCTCCATCCCGAGCAGGATGCTCGAGCACCAATAGGGCAGCAAATAGGGTTTGCCCTTGAATCCGTAGATTCTGATCACAATCCCTGCGTCGGTCCGAAAACGTCCCCGAGCTTCGATTTATCAAAGCACTCGTCATTTCTCTCGGGGGATGGGGGATTTCACTTTCGATGAAGACTGACATGACGAATCCCAAAAAGTTGAAGTTGAACTTGTAGTAGGACCCTTTCCGATATAAGTCATCCGTCCGAGTTATAGACGGGTGCGGGCTGTCCCTTCTCGTTAACCTTCTTCGAGTTCGGGATCGGCATTTGGGGGTGCGAGATGGTACAAACAAAGCCGGGACCGGAACGGGACCGAAACGAAAATCGGTTGATCGCCTCTTCGAATCTTCAACGAGTGGAATGAATTGCGTAAGCCGACCGGTCTGCTCGGTCGAAAGAGATGGGGCGCTTTCCGCTCCGTTGCGCCGCTGGTTCGTAAGATTCTCCACACAGGAGGCATTTTGCGGCGCCAGCTGGTACGGGTGCACCAGCTCATCGGAGTCGCAGCCGAGGATCCATGCCAAGATGGTATATAGATACTTGCTCTGAAATTTCACCAAAGGCATGGGGCCAGTCGGCCATTGTCCGGCTGGAAGCGGGGCGTTCAGCTCTGAATTGAGGAAATCCCTCATTCTCTTGGTGTGCGTGAAACGTCCCGCTTGTTCGCCCAGACTGATTTTTCTGAGGATGGTGCCGGAGTCATACTCCAGCCCTGGGGCGAAAGCTGGCTGCACAGTCTCCCTGCGCAGTGCGAACAAGGGTTTGCCAACGGAACTGCAGATTTGCCGGGAAGCTGGCTTATAATGTCTAACAATCAAGTCTATCAGCTCCGGGCATTGGTGGACAGGAGGGCACATGAATCTGAAGAGATTTGATTTGTACGCCGCTCCAAAATGATGGGAGGGCGAAACTTTGTCAGCCCAACTCTCCACATTCGCTCGCAAGTGAGTTAGGCTCATGGAAAACAAGCCGTCCACATATCCTGCCAGGTAATTCACCGGAGGTGGTGGGGATTGCCCACGCTGTACCTTCTTCGTCCGGGCCTTTGACTTTTTCTCTGGCGGAGGATCGCCTTTGAAAACTCCTGGCCGCGGCAAATCCCCTGGTTCATTTGCTTCAGCTGATGCTACACGACACGGGCCTTTTTCCCTTGTCCATCTCTCCGAGTCGGCAATAATGACGAGGTTCAGGTCATGCGCAACAAATTTCGCTATCGAGAGGAATAATTAGCATCGTCCGAGGAATAATCTCCGCAATCCGGAATGTTGGCATGATTCGACCCCCTTTTCTAGACAAAAACAGCGCCATTAATGCAACGCAGGAGGGGTAGGTCGGCTGAGTTAAAACCCTTGGTGGCTGCGCAGGAGAACGTTTAGGAAAAGACGCGCCCCGGCAGATGTGCCTTGCTTCTTTAGTTGCATTTTTCCTTGAAAAACGCGCAATCATTAATTCAGCGTTGGGGACTGCACCATGGCTGATGTTGCTGCCACCATTTGGGCACACTGCTCAAGACAAAACCTTTGGCGCGGAAACCCAGATTAATACAAGTGCAAGCGCGCCTTGGGCCCAGCATGGGGGTTTTTGAATTTTTCATTATTATTTTTCTTTTTTAAACGCGTCCCAATGCTGGCCCGGAAAACTAGGCGCAGCCGGGCTTCGCCCGAAGTTGGGCGGGGCCCGACCTCGCCGGCGAAGTCGGACTTCGCCCGAATTTCGGGCGAAGTTCGAACTTCGCGCGAAGCGCGTGCTTGAACTCCTTTCATTTCTGTTTTTTTTGCTGCGCCCAAGGTTTGGGCGCGGTCTGGGTCTTTGCCGCCTTGGGGCCTTCGAACACACTTAACATACCCTGCGACCTTTGGACTTTGAACAAACTGCGCAGTGAGACGCTGGGGCGGGTTCGGACTTCGGCCGAAGCTTGGGGCGAAGTACGAACTTCGCGCGAAGTTCGCACTTCGCACAAGCGTTGAGCGCAGCGCGCACTTCGCACAAGCGTTGAGCGCAGCGCGCACTTCGCACGGGCGCTGGCCGAAGTCGGACTTCGCTGCGAAGTTCGCACTTCGCGCAAACTTTGCGCGCAGTGCGTACTTTGCGCGCAGTGCGGACTTCGGTCTGCTTCAGTGTTTTCTCGGACAAACTTCGCAATTCGGCTGGGCCGAAGTCAGGCTTCGCTGCGAAGTCGGGCTTCGGCCAACACTTAGTCGATTTTTTGCTCTTTTTTTCTCCTTTCTTTCTCTGCATAGCCGAACTTCGCCCCTCCTGCGGGGCAACGACAGACTTCGCTGCGAAGTCTGTCTTTCTCTCCCATGCCGCATTTAAGCTCAAAGAAGGAAAAAATAAACTGAAAGCTAAAAATGGAAACTATATATGCGGGGAAAAATAAAAACACAAGGCAAAATTTTTACAAGGAAGGGCCACTCGGGCGCCTTCAACAGCGATAAAGCTTCAAGTGGAACCCGTTGACGGGGGATGGGGAGGAGGCCGACCCTCCATATCCGAAAGTATGTAGGCATTGAGCCGATTCACCCGGGCAATCGATAAGGGCCCTCCCGGAGAGCATCAAATTTTCCGTGATTACCCGGTTTTGCCTTGTATGAGTCCCACTTCGAGCACCGGGTCCCCGACTTCGAAAACTCGGGTAGTGGTGCCTTTGGAAAACCAGCCTTTAGTGGCTGCAATGTGATCCGCGAAGGCCCGGTATGCACTTTCTCTGTCTTCTTCCAACTGCAGGAGTTGGCACAATCTGTCGTCTACGGGTCTCCGCTGCCTCTGTCTTCGTCAACCATCCACAGGGCGGGGATTTCAATGTGTGATGGCATAACAGCTTGCTTGCCATAGACGAGCGCGTAGGGGGACGTCTTGAGGGATTTCTTGAACGCAACTCTGTCCGCCCAAAGCGCCCGGTTCAGGAGCAAGTGCCAAGTCCGCTTATTCTTTTCAATGGTCCTCCGGAGAATTTTCAGGAGGTTCTTGTTAGTAGACTCGGCAAGGCCATTCCCATGCGGGTAGTAATTAGAAGACATCTTGTGATAGATGCCAAGTCTGGTGGTGTACTCCGTGAGTACAACGCCTACAAATCCCGGACCGTTGTCCTGTCACAATCGACTACGGAACCCCCGAAGCGGGTAATCGGGCTCTCAATGAACACGATGACCGTTTCTTGGTCGGCGTTCTTGGTCGGGATCGCCTCCGTCCACCGTGTGAAATAGTCGATGAGTTTGTGAGAATAAACTTGTGGCCGGCGGAGGAGTTAGGAGAAATCACCCCAATGAAGTCTAGACCCCATTGCTGGAACGGAGCTTCGGCTTGAATCGGTTGAAGGGGCGGGGGTGCTTTTACGTTTCGGCCGAGCATACCTCTGGCATTGATCACATTTGGAGCAGACTGCATACGCGTCTGCGAACAGAGTGGGCCAATAGTATCCAGCCCTTATTATTTTTAAGGCCGTTGGCCTTGAAGAATGGTGACCCCCAGGCATCCCGAAATGAAAATCTCCGAGGATCCTAGGCTGGTCAGATTTTATGACGCACCGCAACAGGATGCCGTCAATGTTTTTGAAGTAAAGCCCCTCGGGGCGAAGAGTGTACCTTAATGCACCTAACCGAAATCTCCTTCGTTGTGAGGCGTTCGGGTGATCGGGACATCTTCCGGTGCGAAGTATCTCACCGAGTTCATCTCGTCCAATCACTCTCCTCCGATAAGGAGTTGGCTAGGTAGACGCGTGGCTGTGTCCTCCCACTTACAGGCAGAGATGCCGGCTACAGCGCTTCGGGCCAATTCCTGACACAAGGCTCGGCCTCTGATAAGCTTGGTGGGCCGTACTTCGATGTCAAACTCCTGGATCTTGGCAATCCATCCCGCTCTTTTGTGACCCGGTTCTCCTTGCAAGATGAAACTGCGAACATCGGGGTGAATCACAAAGACAGTGGTCTTACTCTGGGAGACAAAGTGCCTGAACTTTCGAAGGGACTTCATGATCGCATGGACCTGCCGCTCTATAAAATTGTACTTTTCTTCGTGCGGCAAAATCACTTGACTTAGGAACGCAATGGGGCGCTCCTCACCGTCGTCTCCCTTCTGAGTCAGGACTGCAGCGTAACTTTCGGGTTCTCCCACTGCATACAGGATGAAGTCCTTGGAGTAGTCCGGGTTTGTCAACACCGGAGCTTGCGCAATTCGAGCCTTGATTTCCTCGAAAGCTTGTTCTCTTTCATCAGTCCATTCGTAAGGTGTATCTTTCTTCAACAGTTCGGCCATAGGCTTGATCACCTGTGCGAAGTCCGGAATGAACTTCCGCACGAAGTTAATCTGACCGAAGAAGGACTGCAGCCCTTTTTTATCAGTGGGGGCTGGCAAGCGAACGAGGGCTTCTGCTCTGTCAGGGTCAATGGCGAGGCCTTCCTCGGAGATGACATGTCCCAGCAGCTTTCCTTCCTTTACCGCGAAGACAGACTTCTTCGGGTTTATAGAGATGCCGAATTCTCGACAACTTTCAAATATCTCGCGCAGTGCGAAACATGATCTTCTCGTCGGTGAGAGAAAGCGTCATGTCATCAAGGTAGATGACAATAATCTTGTTGAGCAGCTCTCGGAAGGCCGGGTCCATGGCCCTTTGGAACGTGGCACCGGCATTGGATAAGCCAAACGGCATGCGCTGATAGGCGAACGTCCCCCACTTCGTGGTAAACGCTGTCTTATGTTGGTCTTCGTCTTTGACCCAAATCTGGTTGTAGCCGGAAAATCCATCTAAAAGTGAAAATCTCTGGGCTCCAGCAACGATATGCAAAATTTGGTCGATTTGGGGAAGCGGATAGTGGTCCCGGAGGGAAGCTCTGATTTAGGTTTCGAAGTCGACACGAGACGTATGTCGCCATTCTTTTTCCTCACGGGCACCAGATTCGCGACCCAGGATGAATGTTTGATGGGGTAGATGATCTTGGCCTCCAGCATCTTCAAGAGCTCGGTCTTTATCATGGCCTCAATCTTTGGATTTACGGCCCTTTGCTTTTGTCGGAACGGCTTGGCGCCATCCTCTAGCTCGATGGTATGCTGGATGACAGATCTGTCATACCCCCTCAAATCCTCGTAACACCAGGCCACGATGTCGGGGAACTCCTGGCACAGTGATCTAATCCGCACCGGCCTCCTCCTACGTGCAGTCTGTTCCGACCTTAATGGTTTTACCAGGTTCGAGCTCCAGGTCAGCATACTGCCTCGGGTCTACTTTGATCCTGTGGGATATTGCTCTATCATTTCGATCAAAGAGACTCTCTAATGTAATCAATCCTTTTTGGACGTGATTATTCTGTAACTGTATCAACCCCTCATATTGCTCGTCATCAGGGTCTCTACCTTCGATTACACACACTTCGTTAACCAGGAATGTGACGATCTCCTCGTCACGGCTGAATACCGCCGGAAGGTATCCCTATCGAGCACAAAAGGCCTCGTAAATGGTGCGAACCGGCTTCGGTTTACGGACGACGTCTTCAGTCGGAACGTACCTGGCTCCAACAGACGCCAGAATATCCGCATGCTTGTTTCTCTCACGCGATATTGCCTTAACGTTCAATGAGTCAAACGATTCCATCAGGTCCCAGACCCGATTGCGGTACGCTTTAAGATAGTGATGCTTAGACGCGCATTTATTCGTAACTTGATGACACACTAACTCCGAATCTCCGAAAATTTGGAGATGCTTGATTCCGAGCCTTTCCGCCTTTCGCGACCCAAGCACGGGGCTTCGTATTCCGCCGAATTGTTAGTACAGCTCCGAGGCCGGCTGTAGTCATAGTCCCTCCGGACTCCGGTTGGGGAAACCGGGAGGACCCCCGCACCGGCGCCATTCTTGCAACGCGCGCCGTCAAAGAAAAGCTTCCACGGCTCTTCGGGTGCGGGTCCTACTTCCTTCGCAACGGACACGTCAAGCTCCTCGGGTTGCTAATGGAATAACAGACCTGTCTCGTCCCGATTACAACATTGAAGTCTTGCAACGAGAACTCGTCTTCAAGCCGTAGCACTTCGAGAGCTTGCTCGGTCGGTTCTCATCGTCACCGGTTCTTCCTCCCGACAAGCTGGACCATGCGGTCCATCTCTCCTCCGGGTATCTTGTCTACTAGAAAAGGGGATGGCTTTTCATTGAAAATTTTCAGTCTCCTTCCTTTGAAGGGCACTTCCATGTGTGAGTAGTCTAGAGACAAGTACCCGCCCAACTTCGCAGTGAACTCCCGAGAGAGACACATGCCGAAGTAAGGCTCCAGGTCAACAATCACGACCTCTTGGATGACCACAATGTCGAGAGCTTTGTGCAGCCGGGATAGGGATGTCCTTTATGACACCAACTTGTCTTGACGAGGGTGCCGTCTAATTGCAGCACACCTTGGCTGCTCCGTGTGTATTCCATCCCGATCTCATCGCAGACGGCCTTCGGCATCACAGTCGAGGAAGCACCAGAATCTACTATGCAGTTGTGAACTATGTGCCCTTGCATTCGCAAAGACAGATAAAAGGGTGGCGGTCTGTTCTTCCCAGTGGCGGAAACTGTCAAAGGTTGAACCAGGACAGCAGGCTGCATCTGCTTGTCGTTCTTCATGTTCTTCAGTGATTCTTGCAGCAGATCTACCTGGCCTGGAAGCAGAAGAGCATCGTACATGCTGATTCTGGCAGGAGTCTTCTTTAACTCGTCTACAATGTTGTAGCCCGAGGTACTAGCTCCTTCTGCTTGGTTTAGCCGGTTCATACTTGGTCCGGTACTGTTGGGTGGCCTCAACTCGCTGTCTCTTGGTCAGAGACGGGTACTTCAGCTTCTCCTGGGCTTGTTCTTCGGTTTCGGATGGGGGCTGAAGTACAGGAAGCTTCGCGGGAGTTGGGGCCTTCGCTGGAGGCTTAGCTGGAACAGCAGCGGCCTTTGCTGGAGAAGGTTTAGCGGGAGCTTTATCTTTGGACGCCTTCTCCTGGGCTGTGTAAGGCCACAGCCGCTTGTACGGTGGCAGCCCGTCGGGCTGCGGTTTTTCTCGTCTCGCGTATACCTGCAAAGGTTTAGCCGCGTCCGCAGCTTTCTTTTCTTCCTTGGCGGGCGTCACTGGATTCTCTTCTGGCAGGGCAAAATTGGCCTCGCCGTCCAAGATCATGTACAGCTCATCATCTTCTATAGTGCTTTCGGCCAAGGTCCGGATGTAGTCGCTGGTGCAAAGTGCAGTCTTCCTCCGAATGCGGGTCATTGCACGTAGTGCACCAGTTGACCTGGTCAGGAGGACCAGGTGGGTCATCTATAGCAGCATTTCTCGAAGGCGGACGCCTCTGCGGTTGGTTCTCTGGGGCTTTATCTTTTGTCAGCGCCGGTGGCGCATACGGCCTTCTAGAAGCAAAGTCCATTTGGGCCTGCTTCTTTTTCATAGCAGTCATGTCATTGGACATGGCATGATATCCGGAGGCCAAAGCCCGCACTTCTTGTAGAATCGTGTTACGGATGCTTGCTTGTCGGGAGGCGGCAAGCTGTGCGGTGGAGGCAAAGCGGCCAATGGAGGAGGGTTAGAATAAGACGCATACTCGCGGGGGAGCGAGGAAGCGCTGGAAAATGCGGAGCGGGAGGAGGCGGATGAGGGTAATGCAACCGAGGCGGGCCGTATTGAGTTACGACCGGCGCCGGATTCCACTTGCGGTCGGGGTTGCTGCCCCGAAGTAGACGGCACACCACCGAGGCGAGAAGGATACTGCGATCCGGGAAATTCGGGATGAATCGGCTCCTGCACTCTGGACGGAAGCCTGCCGATGGAGATAATGTCAGCTTCAGCTTGCTGGGCAGCTTCGTATAGTGCAGGGAATTCGTCAATTCGGGCGATCTTCAGCAGCAGGCATATGTCTGAGTTGAAAGACCTCAGATAGTAGTGAGCAGCCATGCCGGCTGAAGGCCGAAGTTCGCGAGGTACCCGTTTCCAGGATCTCGCAAACCTAATGTTAAAATCAGACACCTCCTCTTGAGGATGCCTCTGGATTGCTTGGAACTGATGCAGTAGAGAGGTAGGATCAGCAGACTCGTTGCATCCCTTTTACGAGCCTCCTGGCAAGCTGGGGCCACCCAGTGATGGATCCCTCTGGCAGCGATCTCCACCAGTAGAGAAGATTTCCCCTCAAGGAAAGGGCCAGCAGACGGGTCTTCACACTTTCATCGGTGATGGTATGCAGTGCGGCCAGGGCAAGGATGTCCTGGATGTGCTCGTACGCCGTCTTACCGTAGCCGTCGTATGTGGGAATAGACTTTAAAGCAGCAGGGGGCACAGCTTGCTGACCGATCAGGGCCAAAGGCCCTGTAGAGTCCACCGCCGGGAAGAGATCATCGTCATTCGGCTGTTGGTCAGCCATTTCTTCTTCTTCTCCGCCGTCGGTTGTGTACTCGGTATCGGTACTTTCCGAGGATGCAGGATTTTCCTCTTCCTCGGCCTCTTCTACTTCGTACTCGGCTCTTTCGACCTCAGCTTCGGCCTCTTCTTGGATCTCAGCCTCGGCTTCGTCGAAACGAGCTCGCGGATCAGCCAGCCTGGGTATCTCGCCTCGAGCTTGGATGTCTAGTTCGTAGAACTTAGGCGGGCTTCTCGGATTTCTTGTTCGCCACCTTCTCGTGTGCATGAAGGTGGCAGGACCGGTCTTCTAGACTCAGAGGATTTGTTCGTGCGAGTCGCCGGGTGTTCAGATTTGGAACAGCAATGAAGCGAACACCGGTGCTTCGATTCGTCGGGGTGAGAAACTTCCTTGTCTCACCAAGAGCTCGAGAACTGTCGGCGCCGGTGGAGACCGACGGAAAATCTCTCGTCGGATGTGGGACCCGTGTTCCGCCGAAGCTGGTCAAAAGAAGCTGTTGCGCTAGGTGGAAACTGGACGGGTACTCTTTCTTTAAATCGTGGGACAAGCGTCCCACCGGGCGTGCCAGAGAAACTTGTTGGTTACGAATCTGCCATGAGGAAAGGATTTTTGGTTAATGCGCCCAGATTCGCCCACCAGCATGAAAGGCCGGAAGGAAGAGATGCCTTCCGAGCCAATCTCCGGAGAAGGCCGGCTCCTTTTGGGGGGGACTTGATTTAAGCTAAAGGGAACAGGAAAGAAATAAATGAACGGAAAGAGACAAATGTACAGAAAGAGATACAAATATGTCCAAAGGTTGGTGGGGGGGAACTAACAGTACGGGAACACACCAATCACCGCTACTTACTGCATACAAACACAGAGCATGACAAGGAACTGCAAAACCTAGGCGTACTTCCGATACACCAGCAGCGTATGCACGACTTCAATAGCTCCCTAGCAAACATTCCCTACAAGGAACTAACAGCGGGGGATCGTATCAATCACCAGATACGTACACTGACGGGGGTAGAAAGTAAACCTAGAGATGTCAGAGCCAGGTATATGTGTTAGGTAGAGAGTTTAACCGCACAACTTCAATGGCTCCCTAGCAAACATTCCCTACAAGGAACTAACAGCAGGGGATCGCATCAATCACCAGATACGGGCCAGCAACGTCACACATAACTGATGGAACTGCTACCAAATTTATTATGAATGCTTTAAATTAATGAAGTACAGAAGGTGCTTTAAACAAGCAATGCTAGAGGAACCTGATCGCCAAATGCCGAAGTGAATCAACGAGCCGCGACACAGGTGGGCCTAAGGCATATAATGAAAGACAGCATAAAAGAATAAAGACAGTAGAACAAAACCAGGCATACAGATTGTATTCATAAGCAGAAGCACGGTTACAGTAAGCACAGTAGTTCCCTAACAAACATTCCCCTTCCACACTTTACAATGAATTTCAGATGGGCTTTTATAGCCCGAGTCCCACCCGTTACATTAATGGGCACGAGTCCCAGTCAAACATAAGCTGACAGAAGCGGCGAAAGAGCTGCAAATGCTGACCTTTTGTCGGATCAGGTCTGTACCCGCGAGCATGGTCTTCCCGGGGAGGCGGACAGCCTACGTGGCGGAGTCTTGGGTAAATCTTCAAGTCGGCGAGGCTTGCTAGTAGGCTGGAGCGGTGAAACCTCGGATCAGCTTTGAATGAGGCTATTAACGCAGCGGTGCGGGCAGCCCATGCTTATCCCTTTTGGTCGGCGGTCTTGGTTCAAATCCCGAGTCGGACACTTGTCCGATGATGGGCTATCTTTATGTGACACATGCACGCCTTAGAGGGCAGTCTATCCATCTTTGCTTGGGATCGGGGCTCCTTGGGATGCGTGCAGAAATCAGTGCAGTCGGGGAAGGCCTTCAAGCCTTGGTCAATTTCCGGGTTTGTTCCCCTACTGTACACCTGTCAAGGGCGCATTCCGGCTCTGTTGAGAACTCGAACTGCGCACAGGCGAACACTGGTGTCTGCCGTCATGTGGACCTGCTCCGGCATTTTATCTTTCTTCTGCATTGACCTGCCGATCGCCCAGTGAAAGGTGCGCCCAGAAAGTGGGGCGAAGTCGGACTTCGCACCAAAACTGGGCGAAGTACGAACTTCGCACCAAAACTGGGCGAAGTACGCACTTCGCACCAAAACTGGGCGAAGTGCGAACTTCGCACCCAGACTTAGCCAATTTCAGATAGACCTGCTGGAAAGCTGGAAAATCAACTGGGGAACTCCAAGGAAAAAAGGGGGGAGAGAAAGAGAATGGGAAAGAAAAGGAAAGGGAGAGAAGGAAGAAAAACGGAAGGAGGAAAAGAAGAGCAGCACTGTTACAAAACGATATTGAAGACATTGCACCCCGTGCAAAATGTGACAACAGGCCCTTATCAGATTGCCCGGGTAAATCAGTTCAACTCATTTGTGCTGCGAGACATGGAGGGACAACTTCTCCCCATTCCCGTCAATGGGTTCCACTTAAAACTTTATCGCAACTGAAGGCGCTCGAAGGGGCCCTTCCTTGTACAGATTTCCCTTCTGCACCTTCAGTTTTCAGACTGTAAATATTTCAGTTTTTTAGTTTTTAATTTTTCAGATAGCCCAAGGGAAATCTAGAGGCAAAACCCCAACTTTGCAGCGAAATCGGGTGGCGCCCCTCGAACAATGCGAAGTCCGAAAGAAGGTAGCTGGAAAAGGGGCAAAATTGACTAACTTTGGGTGCGCAACCCGACTTCGCAGCAAAGTCGGGCTGTGCACCATCAGAAGGGCGCAGTTGGGTAACAAACGACGAAGTCTGAGTGCGCTCCCATTATCGGGTGCACCCTGGATGATCTGGCGCGAGAAGCCGAAAACGTCTAAGTGTAAAATCCGAAGTCGGAGTGCGCCCATTTTCCGGGCGAAGTTCGGAGTGCGCCCATTTTCTGGGCGAAGTTCGAAGTGCGCTCATTTTCGGGCGAAGTCCGAATAACCCGCCACGGAGAGCAAAAGAAATTATAAGTGTGGGCCCAGGCGAAGTTCGGCAACGCAAAGTTGGGCACATGAGCTTTAAAGTTTTCCTTGTAAAGTGTGCCCAGACGGCGGCGATGACGTTAGCATTGGCACAACGCCCTAGGGGGTTTAATTATTGCACAGCTTTCAAGAACGATGCATTAAAAAAGCAAGGTGCGTCTTGGACCAACGGCTATTGGGGTGTGCTTTCCAAAAATAAACCCATACCCGACCGCCAAAAAATCATAATGCCTCCACCAACTCCAAGTTAACCGCCCTAACGCCCTCCCTCGCGCCATTAATGATTGCAGTCATTGTCTACAAAAGGGGCCCTGGCTCAACCAGAAAATTCAAATTGTCAAGCTGACTACCTGACTGTAAACAATAAAGCTGACAATTCAGAAGCTGAAGTCCCCTGTAATTCTCGACACTACCGTTTCAAAAGGATGGACAAGGGGAAAGCGCCCGTACAGGCGCAATCAAGCGAAGAGCAACGCGAAGCTGAGGTATCACCGGAGTCAAGCGCTCATGAGAGCAGAGTGCCTCAGAAGGACCAGAAAAGAAAATCCCGGACGAAGAGGCGCATAGTTGGAAAGACTCCACCGCCGCCAATTAATCGCCTGGCAGGATACAAAGACGACTCTATCTCCATCGGCGTCACCAAACTGCAGTTGAACATTGCGAAATGGGTAGATAAGGTTTCGCCATCTCACCACCTCGGAGCTGCATACAAGTCGAACCTATACTGGTTCTTATGCCCTCCTACCCACTGGTGCCCGGAGCTGGTTGAAGTGATTGCAGAATATTACAAACCAGCTGCCCGGCAGGTCTGCGACAACAAAGGAAAGGTGTTGTTCACTCTTTTTCGGGAAAGCGTCCAAACAGCATTCACCCCAGGGCTTTAGTATGAGCCTGGCGCAATTGTCAGAAGGGTAAATCTGGACGAGCAAACCGGCAGATTTGCACAGACAAAGCGGATGAGAGAGTTTCTAGATTCAGAGTTGAAGACTCCGCTGGTAGCCGAACAGTGGCCAACTGGCCCCATACCCTTGAAAAAATTTGAAAATAAGTACATCTACATCATCCTGGCATGGGTCCTTGGCTGCGACTCTGACAAAGTGGTACGGCCGTACCAGCTGGCGATGGCAGAGTGTCTCCTGCACGGGGAGTTCTACGACTCCACGGCACAGAAGAGCGGAAAGCGCCCTATCTTTTTCGACTGGGCGGACTGGCTGGCATATGCGATACATTCCAGCCTGGTCAGATTGCAGTAGAAGCAGTCAACGGACTTCCAATTTTGTTCCTTCCTCGCATGGCTGTGCCTGTATCACATGCATTACCGGATGAACGTTCCAGACTTGAGGAAGGTGAACGAAAGAGGAGAGCCGCTCCCCGTATACGAATGGATTGAGATTTTGTACAAAAGAGGTTCGTTCTACGAGTTTAATCTCAAATTTCTGTGCCAGGTCATGGGGTTGTTCAACCGTAAGGCATGTCGCCCACCGGAAGCCATGACCAAATACCTCTGGAGTAAGGAGTACGGGGACACCTTCCGGCTGACTCAGGGCATCATAGTGAGAATCTACGGATTCAAAGGGAAGCCGTTCCTGCTGCCTTACTTCTGCACTGATCATCAGTTCGGGATGGAAATTGCGCGGCAGATGGACTACGTTGAAGAGGAGTTTGGCCAGGGCAAAAAGAAAGGTCATATATTTCAGTATCCTATGACCTGGGCAAATACCCAAGTGTTCGAAATCGGGCAGCACGTCTACCTCGAGCGGGAACTCATTGAAATGGGCCTAATAATGCTGCCGCAGCGCTGGAAGTACGACCCAATTGGGGTCAGAGGAAAATTCACGCACATCTGTCCCAGAGCTGAGATCATGCAGGAAAGAAGGAACAGGACAGGTGCAGACCTCCACTGGCGCATTGATTTGATGCAATCATGGTCCCCGTGGCATGAATTTTATTGCGAAGAGGTGACGTACGACCCAGATCAAAACCCGGACCACTGGATGGAGTCGGCGGGCTTCAAAAAATTCCTCGCTAAGGTGGCGCCCCTCAACTGGCATAAGGACAAAATCATTGAATGCTGGAAGATGAGGTGTCGCACGCAGCACGATAAATCCAACCGGATGAATCTGGCTGTTGACGATGAATTTTCAGCGCTATATGACCAATACGTCAACACGTGGCAGCCCTTCGAATTTCGCAATTTTGCGCAACTCCAACAAGCAGCCAGGTGGGCTCGATGCAGCCTATAGCTCCTGAGGTTGTGCCCGAAAAGGCACAAAGTTCAGAAAAGTCCACCCCTGAGGTGGCCCCTCCAGCAGAACAAGTATGCGCGCTGCCAACTAGCAAACTAAGTGCGACAGGCATCCTTCCAGTCCGACCCAGGTACAAGTTTACCATGGGAACATCAGCGCCTGTCGCCCGGCATTATCTCTTTCCTCTGGACCAGCCATGGCGCCAGAAGAGAAGAAGAAGAAGAAGGTTGAGAGGGCCAAGCGGCCTAAGGAGCCTGTACGGCAATCAGCCGCAGAACAGTCGGGAGCAGCAGCACCGGAGGTTGTTTCTTTGGACAGCCCTGAACCAGAAGCAGGCACCCAGGCTGCAAACGTCCTCCCAACAACGGCTCAGGCGGAGCCCGCAGGTACGTCCACTGTTTCTCTTCCCCAAGTCCAAGTCAGCCCTGCTAAAGCTCCATCTCCCATCTCATCAGGGCAAGCCATAGCCGCGTCCCCCTCTTCTCAAGCTACCCAGCCGTCTAGCGGCCCACATTCCTTTGACCAGTTTGCTCAGGATCCCAACGCTTTCCAATCACTGAGTCAAACCCTAGAACCCTTACCTGCAGCTAGTGCTGAAGCTGCTCCTTCATCGCCGCACTCCTCGCCCCAGCCGTCTGAAGCCCTGCCAGCGCCATCCACTCAGACCCCTGTTTCCCCTAGGACCCGGTCGCCCACCGAAGCGGCCACCCCTTCCGGAATCCCTCCTACTTCGCTGTTTGCAGGGAAAATGCCGCAGCAAGACCAGACGTTGGAGGACCTCGACTTTATGAATATCACAGAGGACCAGCCTCTGGCAGTACAAGCCACGGGGGGTTCTGCCTCCTTTCTCCAGGGCGTGAAGCGCAGAAGGGCCAAAGAGATAGCCGCTCCGGTAAAGCGCACAAAGTTTGACCTAGACAGGAGAGTGCTCACGACAGAAAAGTTGATCCCAAAGGTGAAGAAGCCTCTCCGGGAGATGACCGAGGCGGACTACGAGCACCAGACAAAGGAGAAAAGCTTTGACGATATCAACGAGGAATACGAAATCCGTGGTATTCGTCGTAGGACAGACAATCTCCTTGTCAAACATCTCGAGACCCAGGAGGCGCTTTTCCAGCTGCAAAACAACACAAGGCAGCTCGAGGAGGACTTGGCTAGGGCTACTGCGCAGCTGGGGTCAGCACAACAAGAAATAGAAGAGCTTAAGGCTCAGTTGGCCGCCTCTCAGCAGGAGGCCGCAACGCAGAAACAGACAGTCGAGCAGCTGTCAGAAGAGAGAAGAGCAGTCGATTTGGAGCAAGGCGCGATGCGGCTTCAGGATTTTCTGAAACAGGCGCAGTACGCAGCTTGCATAGAAAGCATTACAAGTGACGGCCTTTTCAAAAAGCAAAGCCCGGGAGATGCGGGCTAGTCTGTTACAAGGTTGCAAGCCCAACCTTGTCAAGTCCCTATCAGTTTTGGACTTCGTATCCAGAATTGAAGAAGTATCTACCTAGGGAAAGCCTGTGGTAGAGGAAGCCGAACACCAGGCGAGGCAATGGCTGGACCTGGCTATAAAACTTGAGGAGCTTGAGCGCAAAGGCTTCCAAATTGCCCCTATGTCCCAACTTGCCTCAGAGTGGGCAGATGCAAGGGTAACCTTGCATATTTATTTTGATAGGACAGAGAAGATTAGAACTGCCATGAAGGCGCTGGACGCCTTAGAACATGAAAGGAACATTCTTCTGGCCCCCTTTCACACTCTGTCCGAACACGGGTGCCCTAGCTACGTCAAAGATGGCGAGTTTCTGACCCTTGAACAGGTTAAGCAGAATTGGCTGTCCTTCGAAACAGATACAGCAGAAATCGATAGCTGGACAGAGCCAATTCAAGAGGCTCAGGTCACCCAGATGGTGTCGAAATACTGTAAAATCAACTCCTCCCTAAAGGAGTTGGGAAAAAGATATAACACCATCGACCTGCATGCGGTCGCTGCATTCCACGCAGCACTAAGAGAGATCAACGACCTCGCACCTTTCCAAACAGCAGTCTGGAACCAAGCCAAGGCTGCATACCAACGCATCAGCGAGTGGGAGGCTGACAGTGGAGAACATTCAGGTTCAGAAGAAGAGACTGAGGAAGCAACTGCTGGAAGCAATCCTGAAGAAGAGCAGTTGCCCGGAATGAAGCGGTTAGATCAGCAGAGAGCAGGGGAAGGAAGTTCCTCTGCACCCAATGGATGAAGGCATGGTTCTTTGCGCCGAGACGAGCTCGACACCCCACGAGCCGCCAGAAATGTTGCCACATTTGGCACGAGGTGCCATGTTTTCAGTTTTTGTAAGGAACCTGCTCTTTCCCTTCCTTTTTTCCCTTTCTTCATCCCTCCCTTTTCCCTCTTCCGTGCAGTTTTCATTCCTCTTCCTTCCTCCCTTTTCTTCCCCCTCAGAAGAGTTTCCAGAACAGAGGTGTTCCCTGAAAGTTTCTAAGTGTCAGGGCGCACCCCGACTTCGCAGCGAAGTCGGAGTGCGCCCTCAGGCTGGAGCGCAGCAGGAGAGGAGCGAAGTTCGACTAACTGTTGGGGGCGCAACCCGACTTCGCAGCGAAGTCGAAGTGCGCCCTTTGACCGGTGCGCAGTTGGGGAAGCAAAACCATAAAATGACTAAGGCAAGATGACCCTCCCAACTGCGTTGTTTTCTGCCTGCGCAACCCGACAGCGCTCAGATCCTGGGCGAAGTTGGATAAACTGCCTTTCAAGGCAGCATGTGTCACTCATCAACATCCGACAGTGTCCACTTCGAGATTCGAGCCAGGGCATGACCGGGAAAAGGACAAAGCATGGGCTGCACTATCTACGCCAGCTGCCACCATTTAAGTTGATATAAAGTGCCATCTACCGCACCTACCCGCATTCCTGTTGACCAAAGGTTTGACCCGACATACCGCCACGTAGCTGTACAGCCTTCAGGGAGACCATGCCGCGAGTACAGTCCTGCCCGACAAAAGTCAGCATCAGCAGCTCCTCAGCCGCTCGTGTCAGCTATTGTCTTGTCTGGGATTTTGTACCCATGAATGTAATCGGGGGGAACTTGGGCTATAAATAGCCTACTCGTCTTCATTGTAAAGGGTGGAAGGGGAATATATTGCTAGGGAACAATTGTAGCTGTGCGTTTGCCTCTAATACAAGCATATACTTGGCTCTGCTTACTGTCTTTTATCTTGTATGCTGCCTCTCCTTGTCATTTCTGCCTCATGTTTCTTGTGTCATTGCTTGCTGTTGTACTGAACTCTGGACTCTGGCATTTGGTGATCAAGTATTCCTGGAATGCATAGATAGAGGATACATAGGATGAATGATAGCTGTAGTTTCAATGTATGTTTGTAGATGAATGCTGTTAGTAGTGGTGATTGATTCGTTGCCGTGCTGCTTATTCCCCCCACCAACTCCAATCTCATTTGGATTCTCTTTCTGCACTTTTATCTCTTTCCCTGCACTCTTATCTTACACTAAAAACCCCACAGGAAGCCGGCCTTCTCCGGAGATTGGCACGGAAGGCATTCCTTCCTTCCGGCCTTTCAATCTGGTGGGCGAATCTGGGCGCAATAACAACAAATCCTTTCCTCATGGCAGATTCATAACCAACAGCTGTTTATCTTATTGGCAGGTCGCCTACAGCTGCGTTGGATGGACAGATTCCGGAGGAGGTTTGGTGCTGTAAGCCAGTTGATTACTCTCATTTTCGTACCTTTGGCTGTGATACGTTTGCCCATGTGCCTAAATAAAAAAGGTCCAAACTTGACCCAAAGTCAAGCAAGTGTGTTTTTCTCAGCTATGGAGATATAGTGAAGGGGTATATACTGTGGGATCCTATTGCCCACAGGGTAATTATTAGCCGGGATGTTATTGTTGATGAAAAATCCATGCAAAGAAAAGGAGGTACAACAAACTCCTAATGTTGAACCAGTTGAAGTAGATATGAACGAACATGAATATGAAAATCAGCATGCTGAAGTTTTTGATCAGCATGCAGATTTGCAAGTAGAACAGCAAGAAGAACAACAAGTAGAGCAGCCACAACGGTCACAAGACCAAGAGCCACAATCAACAGATCATTGGGTTAGAAGATCTACACGTCCACAAAAGTGTCCGAAAAAGTATTCTCAGGTTTATCAGTCCTCTTTTGCTTTGTTAACTGATGATGGCGAACCTAGTTCATTTCGGGAAGCTAGAGAGTCTGAGAATGCAGAAAAGTGGAGGAAAGCCATGAAGGAGGAAATCGAGGCACTTCACAAGAATAAAACGTGGGAACTTGTGGATCTCCCACCTGGAAGAAAGACTGTTGGAAACAAGTGGGTGTACAAAGTAAAGAAGAACAACAATGGGTTGTTGGAACGCTATAAAGCTTGTTTGGTGGCAAAAGGCTATGTGCAAAAATCAGGTATAGACTTTAATGAAATTTTCTCTCCAGTTGTAACGATGACTACTGTTAGAGTTTTACTTGCACTTGTAGCAACACAGGATTTAGAACTGGAGCAACTTGATGTAAAGACTACTTTCCTGCATGGTGATCTCAAGGAGGAGATTTATATGGATCAGCTCGAGGGCTATGAAGAAAGAGGCAAAGAACATTTGGTTTGTAGGCTAAAGAAATCTCTGTATGGGTTGAAACAGGCGCCAAGGATGTGGTACAAAAAATTTGACACCTTCATGAAGAGCCAAGGTTTCAGCAGGAGTGAAGCTGACCATTGTGCATACTATAAGAAGTTTGATGATGGCAGTTTTATTATTTTGCTGTTGTATGTTGATGATATGCTGGTTGCAGGCCCCAGAATGAAGAAAATCATTGATCTTAAGGCTCAGTTGGCTAGGACATTTGAAATGAAGGATTTAGGAGCAACAAACCAAATTTAGGGATGAAGATACACAGGGACAGAAAAGGAAGAAAGAAAAGTCATCTATAGAAAAGATTCTGCAGTGCTTCAATATGCAGAATGCAAAACCAGTTAGTGTGCCACTTCTTTCGCACTTAAAATTGTCTTCTGACCAGTGTCCTAGAACAGAAGTAGAGAAGACAAGCATGTCTCGTGTACGGTATTCATCAGCAGTAAGAAGCCTCATATATGCCATGGTGAGCACCAGATCGGATATTGCCCAAGCAGTGGGAGTAGTCAGCCGGTACATGGCAAATACTGGTAAGGAGCATTGGAATGCGATGAAGTGGATATTTAGATATTTAAGAGGCACTTCAAATGCTGCCATTTACTATGGATCAGAAAGTTTCCAAGTTAAAGGTTTTGTGGATTTTGATTATGGTGGAGATAGAGATGGGAGAAAGTCCACTACAAGATATACTTTCACTCTTGCTGGTGGAGCTGTGAGTTGGGCTTCTAAGTTGTAGTCTGTGGTGGCTTTATCAACCACTGAAGTTGAATATATTGCAGCAACTCATGCCAGCAAAGAGGCAATTTGGCTAGAGCGACTGTTGGGTGACTTCAAGGTAATGCAGGAGAAAATTACGTTGCATTGTGATAGCCAAAGTGCTATTCAGCTAGTGAAGAACCCAACATTCCATGATCGCACGGAACACATTGATGTCAAGTACCACTTTATAAGAAATGTGGTGGAATAAGGTAGGATCCTGTTGCAGGAAATGGACACTGAAGTGAATCCTGTAGATATGCTTACAAAGTCGGTCAAGACAGAGAAGTTTGAGTGGTGTAGAACTTCTCTGGTCTTGCTTAAAATGTATTGAAGGCAGCATTGGGAAATTGGCACTAGATGAAAAAACATTGGTAAAAGAATTCCTGTATACTGTTTTCAAGTGAGAGAATGTTAGGAGGTGAAGACACTATCCAAAAGTTTATGTCAGCAAAGTTTAAGCAGCAGACGTCCAGGCTGCCATACGTCTAAGCCAGACGTCTAGGCAGCAGACGTCCAGGCTGCCATACGTCTAGGCAGTAGACGTCCAGGCTGCCAGACGTCTAGGCCAGACGTCCAGGCTGCTAGACGTCTAGGCCATACATCTAGGCAACAGACGTCTAGATGCGGAAGACGAGCAATTTTAGATGCTTTTCCTTGGGAGTGGAAACGAACATCAAAGGCTTCTTTTCGGAGAGGAAACGAACAGTTTCAGTGTCTTCTTTTTCTGCTCTATAAAGGGGAATGATCCCTTGCATTGTGATGTAGTGTGAATGTAAAGTTCGCTGAAATAATACAAGAAAGAAGTTGCCATTGCCCCGTGGTTTTCCTGCACATTGCAGGTTTCCACGTAGAATCTTTGTGTTACTTGTGTTGCTGTTTTGTTCTCTATTATTGTGTTTTCTGCTTGCAAGTATAAAATCTGAAGTTTAACCTAACAGATCCTAGCATGAATCTTACAATGGCTTGTTTTCCTTTATTCTCTTCCTCTTTTCCGCTTGTTGCTCTTCGTTTTTTCCTCCTTTTTCCTCTGGTAATCATTTCCTTTCTTGTCTTATTTAATTCTCCTTTCTCGTTACAGCTAATGCAACCGTATTGTAATGTCCCCTTCTAATCAGCTAGTGGGAGCACATAGAGACTAGCCTATACACGGGTTCTCGTAGGCTGTCATATGGATGAGAGCCTTTGGAGATATTTGAGACAACTTTTGAATTCTTAGAGCTCAGTTTTGGTGGTCGTTCGGGGTCAAACGCAGCTAGGATGCTGGAATTGCTATTTTTAGCAGTGTCGGGTTTTAGGGTTTCTTGCCGAGCGAACAGGGGGATGTTGTTCTACAACGAAATGGGTATCCGGAACAGGTTTCAATTGGTCATTCGGAGTTTCATAAGGCAGAGTTTTTAAAGCGCAAAGCTTGGCTTTATTAAGTGAATTATTAAATTCATTTTATAAAGTTAAAACTTTATATTATAATTAAAGGGGAAGAAATATGTTTATCCCACATTGAGCGCGAAAAAGAGAGTTTGCCAAGGAGGAGCCTATTTATTCAATGACTTGGTCTCATTTTAGATATTCTGGATTTTAGTTATTTCCTCTAGAGTTTGAGGCCAATGGCTGAGACTTCTTCTCCGAAGGGACGGAAACCCTAACGGTGTGGCTAAGGACGAAACCCCTCAGATTTTTGGAGCTGGACGAACCCCCAGTTCTCTGTTGGTGAATTCACACAGGATTCACGCTTTGGTGCTTCAACGATTTCAGAGGTACTTTGGTGTTTGCTGATTTAGTATATTTCAAGGGTTTGCAGACATATTGTGGAAAGATTATATTTTGAAAATATTGTAATCTGAACCCTATTTTGAAAGAAATTTGAAAAATAAAATTGTTAGTTATTTCCTGTTTCTTGGAGTTGTATTTTCTGATTTTAAGAAACAGTATAGTGTCCCAAATATTAAAATATCAGAACAGGGGGGGGGACATTACACGTATTTTCTTTTTCCCATGGGATTGCGAATCAATGTTTTATTTATTAATTTTTAATACCCACGTAATACCCTTTTTTTCCATTTTATCCTCTTAATCTATTTTTTTTTTTAAATAGAAAGGATCCTTTTTACAAAGTTTAAAGGTGTTAATAATGTTTTTAACCGTGCGCTAAATTCCTTTTTAAATAAAAAGGACACTTTTTTTAAAGGTTAAAGGTGTTTATTTTTTTTATTTCCTTATTACTCACAAACTTTATGAATAAAACATTAATGCTTCGATAATACTCTCAAATATTAATGTGAAACATATCATTAAGAAAACACAATGATTAAATTAATTTAATCAATATCTAATGTAAACATTGATTGGTTAACATAGATATTAATCATTTTTAGGTATTGATAATATCTTTAAAATTATTAATACCTTCTTTAATGAATCTTTGCCAGATCCATTTCATGAAATAAACATACGCATATTAACAACAAATGCTTATCAACCAAACAATTGCATTATACCACCTTTTGTCCTTAAGCAACAGTTTTTACGATGACTGCGATGTCATCACCTGTTTACTAAGAACGGCTCCATTGCCGAAGCAACCTCCCAGTTGGTAGTGTAGTTTAACAAGCATATAGTTATGAAATTCAACTACACAAGGGTACTTATTTACCCTGGAGCTATCGATGACAGTGTCATCAACCATCATTTCCCTTTTTGGTCTCTCACTTCCGATGGTTGTCCCATACCGATCCACCCACGAGAGTACCTGGTCTTGCAACCATAGATTTTATCAGCATTACTATATCCTAGCATAATATAAACAAAGTATAAAATGCAATTAACCACAAAAAACAAGATTAAGCATTAGATGTCCACTCAACAACACAATCAAATCTCAATAATAAGTCTTACCAAGGAGGGCCATGACACATACGGATCAGACAGCTAGACGGCTCATCTAACTGACCTGTCGGTGTGGCGGCTTGTTCTTCTTTCTAAATCAAATGACCTTGTCTGATTAGTTGTCGTCTTGGTCTAATAATCTGCTCCGAATGGCTAGGTTGCTCACCACCCCATATTGACTACCTCCTCTATTGCTAACTCCTTTGCGACGATCTTTTGGAATTTGGTTCAACTCCATTTTCCCTTTCAATTGACATTCTCATCTTATTTCTTTCAGAGGGCTCAACTTCGCTTCCTTCCATTTCACCTCTGTAGAATGGCCCTAGTATTGCTGCTAGTTGAACTGGTCTTTCAAACAACCCGATTGTACTTGGTCTCTCATTCCTTCCTCCTGAGTGGCCTTCAACAATTCCAAACAGCCTAGCCCTCAACATAAACGGTTCGAAAGTCGTACAAGGTCTCCTATCCCCTAGACGGCCAGGGGCTACCCCAGACGACCCACCTTGCTAGCTATACAGCCTAGGGGAAGTCTGAGGAAAAAAACTTTCCCTCAGACAGTCAGGAAAGAGGCTAGACAGCCTCCTCCCTTGGCCTAGTAGATCCAGATGACTCTCCTTGGCTACTTGAATTGCCTAGTTCTTAAACATGCCTTGGGTCATCTTGTAGTCTTTGCAAACCACTTTGACTTCCCAAGGAACCGTTCAAGTTTGGCAGATCATGATTTCTCCAACTCATTCGCCTACCTGCCTTAGAGTCATTCTGACTCTGAGTTACTCATTGCTGCCCATTGCTTGTAGGTTGGTTAACTACTCGTTTTCATGGTGTTCCCCTCCTCACTCTTCTTCTGAGTTCCAAGCCTAAGCTATTGCTGATCAGATCCTCTTCATCATTGCTCGAACTCGTCAAGAATACATTGCTTGACTCGTCTTGAGTTCCCAACTTCTCCTCCTCTACTTGGCAATGTTACTTCATGGATATCTCTCCATTCTCTCTCACTTGCTACAAATTCTCTTGCTAAATTGGTAGTTTGTTTCCATAAAATAAACTTTTTGCGCACAACCACTAGCAACTCCCAACACTTGCTTGTTTGTTGTGCACCTTTGGGGATATCTTTTGAACCTGTCCCGTTCCCAAAAAAGCTTCTACCCATTGCTTTAATATCTTGCAACATCCTTAACAACTCTCATGCACATTGTCTTCATAATTCCACAATTCGATTATTTAGTGGTCTCATGCAACTATTGTGTTTCTTCTCGCATTCTTTGTTGTGCATGACCAATAGTTGCAAGCAAACTCATTCCTTTGTACCTACTGCCCTCACATTGAGGTTCCTCTTCTGGCAGTTCTCCTTGCCCAACATACACCACCGCCATTCACTGTGTGTTCTCCACACTCAGTGATCTTAGTTCTTCTACATTTAAGAATCTGACATGCACCCGAATTTGTCTATGCTCTATAGACTAAGGTTGCAATTCCTCTTGTTTGATCATGGTTCGCATACTCACTTCTCACCTACTTACATTCTCTTGTTTGTACAACCATGCTAGCTACTTCTCAAGTTCATTCTTACCTACTTGCATTCTCTTCTTCATACAACCATGCTAGTTGCTCTGCAAGTTCATTATCTAAGCCACTATCCTTTATTGCACCATCTTCTTTCTTAGTATGGTTTGACTCCCCAAATTTCTGAATTGAGATTCCTTGGAAGGAACCCAAAGATTGACTTGGTGCCACTGCTAGCCTACTCGTATTTGTTCCTTCATTTGGTGGTTCAAAATGCATCATATTTACTTGTGCTTGCATCTTATACGGCTTCAACTTCGAACCATTAACTATCTTAGGACACAATGTCCCATCCAATTTCTTCAATCTTACTACGCCATTGATCATTACTTCATCCACTTGGAAGGGTCCAAGCCATAAGGTCTTCAACTTACCTGGCTTGATTTCTCTCTTGCCATTATACTTCAAGACTAAGTCACCTGGCTTCAAATCCATCTTCCTTAGGTGCTTGTCATACCACAACTTTCTACAATGTTGGGCAACCTCCATGGCCCATTGAGCCATCACTCTCTCTCCGTCCAACTTGATGAGTGTCGTTAGCCTCTCCTCTTGGCTCTCCTGGTCACCTAGACGGTTCTGTACCGCCACCCTCAAACTTGGTACCAAAAACTCCATTGGCACAATTTCCTAACCATACATCAACTGGAATGCAATATGGTTAGTCATTGGCTTAAACGTAGTCTTGTATGCTCATAGGATTGCTGGCAATCTCTCCTCCCAATCGTCATCTTCAATTCCACATCTTATATATTATAGAGAATAAGACCTTATTCATTGCTTCCACTTGCCCATTTGCTCTAGGGTAAATATGGGCTAGACAACGAATGCAAGGTCTTAATTTATGTGGTCAGCTTCCGAATAATCTCATTGACAAAGTGTCCTCCGTGATTACTTTTCAATTGAAGAGGTATGCTAAATCTTGTAATCACCTGCTTGTACAAGAAACATGCAGTGCTCTTTGTAGAATTGTTAGGCAATGCCCTTGCCTCAACCCACTTTGTCAAATATTCAGTAGCTATTGTAGTGACAATTCACTACACCTGAAGGAGGCTCTCCTTGGCCACTTTTTCAAGTTGATGTCGTCGAGAGGTCAATCGACCAATAGAAAGAAGATGAGGCCGCACCCACCGTCAATTCTAAAATCAACAATGGATGCTAATTTTTCAGGAAAAAACAGTTGGCGGAAAAGTCAATAGTAGCGCTCACCGTTTCCCATATTTGTAGTGAGCGTTGATCCAAAGTGGGCAAAAAGGAACCTCGGAGCTCCACAAGCCGTTGATTGCTCATCCAACGACCTACGACCTTTCATGTAGTTGTCGAAGGAGTTGTCAAAGGAAAACCCTGCCATCAACCAAAGGTTCCACATGTGGCAAATGCATTGGCAATATGTGGAAGAAGCAAGTAGGTTTTCCGCCAAGGTGCTCATCTAGAAAAGATCCATTGTCTATATGGGACAGGAACCAGATCTGACAGTTTGCAAAGACTTGAAGCGAATATGGAAGCACCCAAGTCACCAAGCTTTGCGGACCGTCTAATCTCGACGATTGATGGTTTGCGTTGTTCCTGACAACCCTTTTGATGAAAATTGAAGGGCCATTCCCACCAACAGATGGGGGGTAGCAAGGTCAATAGCCACGACATATCTTCTAGGTTTGTTTACTTTGGCAAGTGCGGACTAGTTCTTCTACATTTAATAGAACCACAACAACTGGACGCATGACGACCACAGATCTCCCCACGCTACATCCTTAGGAAACCGACGGTTAGAGATCCACCATCCAATGGCTCGCAAAAAATGATGAAGCATCAAAATAATTTTGTAGACTGTCTAATCGATGACCAACGACAGGCGCTAATTCTTAGAAGCAAGGTGATTTGCAACAATGCAAGTCCGTGTATGCCATCGATTTCCCAGATCTTCAGTGGGTGCTGATCCAAGGAAAGATGAGTAGAAAAGAAACCTCAAAGCTCTGCAAGACATTGATCTCTCATCCGACGATTCATGCCACTTCACTCAAATGCCAAAGGAGTTGGCAGGGAAAATTTTTACCATGGTTCAATAGCTGGGTATTTTGTGGAAAAGATAAATAAGCATCCTATCGTCGTTTTCAGCCAAGGCAAAATCCAATGACCCATGAGGATGGGGAAAGAATTTGAGGTGTCTAGATCGCAAAAATCCTGTCGTCTATTAGATCGAAGGGAGGATTCCTCAAGCCAACGAGTCTCAACTCGGGGGGAGAGCAAGAACGTTATTTTAAAATAGCATTTATGCATGATCTCCCAAGAGAAGGGCAATTAAGGCTCATAATTTTAAGAGAGCTTGGAGTTCACCTATCGACACCCTTTGGACATGACTTTCTAGGAAAAGCCATTGGCATCTTAAAGATAGTCGTAGTGAGGCTCCAAACCTAAGAAGCCTCGAACCCTTTGACACTAATCGAAAGGCCCCACTAGCATTGAATGTGGACTAGTCCTCCGCCAGCTTTAGGGAGGAAATTTTGAAATTACTAGCACAATTTTGGGAGCAAGGAAACCTTAGTTTTGTGTATAAATAGTGGTTTTATTTTATTTTAAAGGCATCGAAGAATGCTTGCTCGTGCCTAGTATTTGGCCTTGTAAGCTTTTTCCTTTCATTTTCTCTTTTGTGTATAATTTGGACTCGAGCCTTGGGTTGTTTTGCTAAAGAACATCGAGCCTCTTTTGGTCTCACATCTTTGTATCTTAATAATATATATGAGAAGTTGTGACTAATTTCGCATTGTCCTACTTCTTGTATGTTTGAATGCTTGGGGGTGGATCGAAACCGTATTCACTTTCTAGCTGTTAGCAGATGATAAATGTGTTCATTTAGTTCATTGTGCATAGAAGAGGCTTAGATGTTGGCACATTGCCTCCTTAGCTTAGGTTTTATTTTTTGCATATTTACTTTTCTACAAATCCCTCTATCCCTTTTCCTTGATGAATGCAAGTAGCGTAGCGAGTAGAGTAGGAAGGCGTGTTGAAGATCACATTTGACGAGGAGCCGGCCTCAGCAAAAATCCTAGAGGTTGCCCCTCAAGCGCTCACAACACTCGCAGAGCTTCCCGTTGTGTCGCTCGACGCGAGGTGCAAGTGTCTAGGTGCATCGAGCCATTGTCATAGGCGATTGGGACACTCTGAGATGACAACAGTTTTCTGGCACGCTCGGTGGGACGAATCTAAACTTTGATTCGCCTCATGCACTTGATATATTTTGGTGAAGATTTCAACCAACCTGCTTATTGAAGTGCAAAATATTCACTTGGTGACTCCACTGAAGAAGAAGACCTGGAAGTAGCCACCAAGAGATATCCAATTGGGATTTTGGTGAAAATCCAAGTCTGATGGCTTATTAAAGCATATTATACTTTCACCTAGCTACTCCATTGACTCAAAAAAGACCCACAAGTATATGAGTGAACGACCTGTCACTAGATCCTTCGCATGAGCAAATCCACAAGCATTGGTGCTACCTCTCAACCCAGTTCCAAGGAGAGTTTGATGTCAAAACATGGTTGTGCAGTAGAATTATCTTCCTAGAAGATACTCGACCTAGAACAATAGAGGCCCCCTGCTACCACCCGTACCTCCTGCTACTCAAGAAGTTGTCGTATTTCATTGGAGAAGATGCTACCACACCCATGGAGCACCTGCACCACATGGTGAGCTTGTGTGTAGTGCACAATATCGAAGAGCAGAATGTGGCCCTTAGATTGTTGGCCATATCCTTCAGAGGGAAAGCGCGAGAATGGTACATCTCCCTCACCCCGCACTCCATAGGAAGGTGGGACCAACTCGTTGACTTGCTGGTTGATAGATTTAGTGAGAAGGTGGATGGCGTGTCTCACCTAGAGCAATTGACAAATATCAAGAGAACATGCATGGAGAATGGATGATTTCAACATTTGTTTTCATAAGACTTGGCATAGAATCCTTGATGAGATCATTACGAATCATTTATAATTTTAGTACACAAAGTCTAGTTATATATACAAAGTCAAATTCCATGGATTATAGATAGTAGCATGAAAAACGAGGGGACTCTGGCACCATCCCTAGGCATTTCTTGAGAGATTATGTACTATTGGCATTTTTAAGCAACTTATTTAGAGAACATGAGGACTAACTATTTTATCATGACTACCATTAGTGTAAAGCAATGGTGCTTCCTCTTTCTGATGTATGTACATGATCCATATTAGAAAGATTACATATGTTTGTATCCCAAAACATTCCTTGATCTGTGCTCCATTTCTCTGATGAAGTGGTAATTTTTCCCTCCTCTTATGGCTTGCAGAGATAGGTGGATTGTTTGACTTAGTCGTGTGACCTTCATCAGTTGTATTGAACTTCTGTAAAACAAAGGCTACATTCTCTTAACACATTTAGGGATGCTTTATCCAAATTACAATAATATTATCGGGAAAAACTGGTCAGTTTATGGCTCACACTCTTGATGGGTGGTAGTCTATTGGCTTGTTGTTTAGCTTGAAGCCAACTTCTAAATCACCACAATGCAAGGGATTATCGTCTTTAGTAGTAGTACACCAATGCTTCTATCACAGCTCTACTAAATTGCATCTTTTCAATGCTATCATTAAATTCAGTGTTCTTATGATTTGGAGATTTAGTAACATAGCCATAGACCAATTCATTGACTGTATGTCGAGAGAGTCTAAACCATTATGCTCCAATGCATGGTACATTGCAAGTGAATTGTTCTCCAGAGTATCTATTATTCAAGCCGAGCTTGATGTCCATATGCTCCATCTTGTGGGTTATTTCTATTTCATTTTATACCTTAACAAGATTTGGTCCATGTGGGCTTAGCTTCTGCCCTAGATAAGAATTCTTTCTTGGCCGTTTGCTTCTCCAGGGAGCTTACATTTCATTTCCCTTTGAATTCAACAGAAAAACAAGAATACTGGAATGTTGGTCCCTTATAGCTTATCCAAATTCTAAACATTTGTATCAACCATCTCCCTCCCCACAGGTACTTTGTGGATGCTTCTTGACACCTTCTCCTTTATAATAAGGAGATTAATAGAGTAATCAAGGAGGACATTTATTACCAGTTATGTTAGATAGCCTAGCTCTCTCCTCCTCTACTGCTTATGCCCAACTTGACTATGTTGAACATTTTTATATATTTGTTGTTGTTTCATTGTTCACCCAAACTAACTGGGGTGCTCACTAATCAGATAGCCTTGGGTTCTGTTTTGGTCATATGAGAGTGAGCTTTGCACTTTTTTAGAGGTGGAGACTGAGAAATACTTTAATTTTAGATGCTGGGTTTACTATGAGATCCAAGGAAGCTACTAATATTTATTCTGAGAAATTGTGGGAAACTTCTCCATCTTCTTCTGTTATTTTAACTAGAGATTCTTGGTCCTATTTCTCTCGAAGATTGTGACATTCAGTTGTTGGGCACTGCCTCCTAGATTGACTACCTCCTTATTCCACCCTCTCTTAGCTTGCAGGGATCAAGTGTCTCACAGCTTTACTTGGCATTAATATGAATGGAAAAGGATCCAGACTCTAAGGTCTCTGATGTCAACTGAGATTACAGTCAAGCACTTGAAACAAACTCATCATTAATGTCCTTGACAAAGGTTAATACACTTAGTAATTATATAATCATATATGGCGACAATAATGATGCACGACATTTTCACCTGTGTCATGCAGTCAAAAATGCCTACCAAATTTAGGTGTATGGTTCAAGTTCTTGCATTTGTTAGCCTTATTATTGTTGCACAGGCTTTTTGGAATTGCCAACACTGATTGTATTTCCTCTTCTGATGTTTCAACTTGCATTTTAGGTTGCTCCTCAAGAGTATATTGGCGCTGAAAATTTTCTGAAGGATGAGAGTTTACCTAGCTTCCTTTGACATCAAATG